>CM048660.1:12500-2966250 GCA_026401315.1 Dysphania ambrosioides | reverse complement strand
ATTCCATTTTTATGCACTTGTACACCTAATATTGTGAAATTATTTGTATAATAACACATATTTATATAACGTGTGATCATGCATAAAAAAAATTGTGATATTCATTCATGTTTTATCCTTTTAAGTTTAGTTTTTTAAAAAAATAAAAATAACGGTTAACCGTTACAAAAAATTTCATTACCGTAACCGTAACCGTTAATTCTTAACGATTCGGTAAAATAACCGTTAATATGAACCAGTTATACACGGTTAACGGTTACGATTATTTTGCACGCCCCTAATCTAGAAATACCTTAAGACCTAAACCAACGTCCTCACAATACCTAGCCCCTTGCGTAAGGTACGAGCTTACCAGTACTTTGCCTTGCAACCCCAGGAGGTAGGGTAATGAAAGCAACACTCAACTGACATGGCTCCGCCACAAGGCGGTTCCATCTTGTCAGTATCCTCTGGCTTTGGTATAATCCATGGTTTCAATATTCCAAGAGCTTGAGCAACATATCCAAAAGTTGACCGCGGACTAGTCACTAACGTATCGCTTAAACTAAGCAAATATACTTCAGTCCAGGTTGTTCTCTCATGCATCTTGGTGTACGATTGCTGTACCTCTTCATGACTTGGTAAAATCTAACCACTTCTCCTGATGGATTTTCCCAATACATTTCTCTAAGAGTTTCGTATTATTATGCTTTCATGAATTTGATAAAAACAGCTATGAAACTCAGGTTCTTCATTTGTTAGAAAGACAAATTGTCCTTGTTGATTTCCGGTAGCAATTTTATCTTAGCTACACAAAATAAAAGTTTGACTTTCCTTGCCAAAAGGGGATAGAGCTATTGAATGGTCTAATCTGATTCCAATCCTCTCATTTGTTGTGGCTTACCTTGTGATCAATCCCCAAACTTGATTTGTGGGGGTGGAAAAGATAGCGGCATAGATGGTGAAAAGTGGTTGCCTGTTCTAAAAATAATTTCATAAGTTCTAGTGTAAGAGATGGGATCAAGTGAAGTGAAGGAACAAAATACAGATTCATACTCATTATCAACCATGGAACTTCCTGAAGAAGAGTTTGTTCTTCATCGCAGTAGAAAAGCTTGTCATATGTTAGAATCATGACGCGATGAAAACATAAATATGTTGGTGGTAGTTCAATCAACATTTAGAAGGTTGTTTTGCAGCATGTGTTCATGGCAATGGGGTGATTTCTGGTCTAAATTCCGCAAATGACTGTTTAACTGAAAGAATCCTTCTAGTAAGAACCAAGACATACTCGGAAACGGCTCACTGAAAAGATCAGTCATATGATTTCTTTGGTCAAAGAGGAGTAGCCTATTCTGTTTCCTTAGTCACTAAATGATAGCCAAACAATATAATTACATTGTTATATTGTTTTGTACCAGGTCTACAGTGCCTTTGAAGCTCTTCACACTTCCATAGTTTAGAAGCCCTCCGGTACCTGAAGGTATGGATTCTTCTTATACAGGATTTTGTCAAACTTAGAGAAAAGAAGCCATCCTAACAATGTCAACAGCTACTTCAATAGGTCTTGTAGAGACATTCAGTGGTTCTGATGGAAAGTCAGAAGTCCAGGTTATATTCTTGATGAAATGCAATGCTCATGGCTACAGATAAAATCCCAAATCATAGCATGTGTGACAAATAACATTGGCAGGATAGCAAGTGAATAAACAGCATGACCGCAAACTGACAGAAATTTGTCAAATTTACGTCACTTAGAAGAGGAGACTCCTGTGTAGTTGACTACATCACAGAAGTGGACATTTTTTGGATGGTCGACAAAATTTGGTGCTTAATGTAGCAAAATCATGAAAATAGTAACCTTATACCCACAGCATCTGAACTGGTGCATGCAAGGGAAGCAGAATCACATTGCTTGGAAGATAATCGTCAATCATATTCACAAGAGCTTAGAAGTTTAGGCAAACATCCCACTGAAAGCTAAGTGCATGAATTTTTTGTTCTTACTCTTCATATTTGTAACTCATAAAAAAGATGAAGAAATCATTTATGATAGAGTTTCTTTGGTTTAAAAAAAAATTCTGAATGTAATGTGTCGCAAAATTTACAACTGAAGAGTTTTGCTACTCGTGGTTGTTGCTCATTCTTCCCTAAACACCTAAAGGATCACAAGGTACTCAAGCTTGAATTGGTATTATCAGTGAGCTGAACCAAGGTAACTTTAACTTTAGAGATTAGTGAGTTGGCTCAAGTATTTCATAGATTGTGTTTACAAATTCATGCATTTTAAAATGAATCACGAGAATTTTAGAGTATCATCAAACGGTTAGAAGTAGGAACATTATAATCTTGAAATGTATTAGCCTAGCTTTACTTCAGCTCAACTTAAATTTTAAGGTGAGATGAACCTGAAATCATGAGTTCAATAGCTCAGACGTAAGTATACAGGCCTAGTAAAAGTGCCTTCAGCTTAGGCAGTGCCAGGAACTTTATACTATGGGTTCGGAATCTACGAAATAAAGCAATATACTAACTCTTTTCCTCTAATTCAAGAATTCAAGTAAATAACAGTAATTCAACATTTCACAATAACTAAATTGGTCCAATTCAAAGTAAATAATTCAATTCACAATTGACCAATTAGTCTAATTCCCAATTCTCAAATTATTCATTCAATTCACAAATCACAAATGACAATTAATAAAAAACCAATTCCAAAATCATTCATTTAATCAACAAATAACCAATTCTAAATTCTCAAATCATCCATGATTCCATTCAAATATTCAATTCACATTTCACAAAGACACAAATGAAAAAATGAAAAAGTAAAAAATTAAATCAATTATTCAATTTAATCAATTAGATGGTGGGTGGAGGTAGAACTTACTACCTTAGAAGATTGGAGGAGCCGAGGAGGCACCGAGGCAGCCCACTGACTCACACTCACTAAGGCTGGTCGGGTCGGCGGGTCGTCGTGGACTACGAGGAGGCAGGCTGGTCGAGTGGTCGCTGGTCGTGGGTCGTCGTGGAGGGCTGGAGGACCTGCTGGGTCGTCGTGGAGTGGTCGGCACTGAGCCGAGCGTGCGCCTGTGCGTGAGCAGACGAGGAGACCTGCTGTGCGCGTGAGCAGATGAGGCGACGAGCCGTCGTTCGTCGGTGAAGCCGTGAAGAGCTGGGCTGGGGTAAGACCGTAGGTGGGTCGTGGGAGTGCCGGAGTGGGTAGGGTACTAGGGTTTTGTTTTGGAGCTTCAAATAATAGTGAATCAGTGAATGTGGAAATAGAAGAAAAATAATGGGTGGGAAGGGAATTGAACCTTGGTTGTTTGGGTAAAAATTTTAAAGGCATACCAGTGAGCCAATGTTATACATAAAATTATATATGTTATAAAATGTATATAACGGTATTTTTTCTAGTATGGGGTCAGATCCTCCCCTAAGCTTAAGCTCAATTTGATTGTTATCCACAGCCCCCCTAACCATGATACTGTAATTATTGAGCATAAGGAAAAACCAAAACAGAGAAGTCAAGCAGGTAAAAAGAACCTCAGTTAATTCCATGACACACAATTATAACACGTAGCGGTAATACCCCTAAGTTATTAAAATTACTATCATTATTATTATGTTAGTAATTTGGGGGTGTTACAGCTATGTCTTCAAGTACAAGCTAGAAACAATGTCAAGAGAAAAACAATGTAGATTGGAGAATGGAGGAAAACAAGATATTTGAGAAATCTCTAGCAAAATTGGATATCAAGTGTGATGACTTATTTGAACAGATTGCTTTGAGGCTTCCTGGAAAGACCACTGAACAAACCCAGAAAACCCAAAAAGACATACAATTGCATCATACATAATTCACAATACCCACATTTCAAAATATATAAAAAATCACAAACCTAGAATACCACAACTTCGAAAACATTTACACACCAAAAGTTCAAAACTTTCATATAATAATCCTCAAAAATCACAGCAAAAACTCAAAAATAAAGGGAAATTCACAAAAGTATATCCAATCACAACAAAAACCCCTAATAGAACAAGATTGAACATATATTATATAGCTGAATTTAATAAAAAGCAAATCTGTACAAAAGCTCAAATTTAATAAAAAATCAAACAAAAACATTGAAAGATTTACCAATTAAAGGCAGTTGAGATCCAAATTGGGAGAGCTCAGATTTGAGAGTGGTCGAAAGTGTTGAGCGGTTGTGTGGGTTGTGAGTTAAGGATGAAAATGGAGATGGATGGGTTTGAGGGAAACGACTGTGAGGAGGAACAGTGTAAACAAAAGTTAGGGTTAGCTTTATATACCTAGGTGGCAAGGTTTAGTTTTGTCACTTTTTTGCCACTTCCAAACCGCAAATTCGAAGCTCCATATGGGTACTCCCAAAAAACATACATAATATATACGTGAGTTATATGAAATGTACATTTTATATTCCACATAACTAACATGTGTACTATGGACATTTTTTATGTACATGATGTACATTTTTTTGGAGCGGGTGCTTATGGTGCACCCGGGTACATTGTCCACCCATTGCTTCCAAAAGGCAAATCGAAACCGACAAGCCAAATTCACTATGTTACAAAAGTCAATTTCAATTCAAATTTTCAAATTTGGCCATAAAGCTAAAAATAACCGCCACTTTAAAATTAAATCTAAATTAAATTTTATCAATTAAGATTTTTGCTATATACCGATATATGGATATACCTAGGGTTAGATTTAGACGGTTAGTCAATATCGAATTTATTAAATAAGCGGTTTATTTAAACAAATATGCGCACTAATATTTTTGATACATTTAAATCCACGTACTAGCAGTCTAGTACTAATTTTCTCACAAACATATTAGTCGCACTTAGTTACGAGTTACACAACTTAGACTTAGTGACTTACAACTCTACGATTTTAATAAATGTCATTGTATTTTGTGATTAATATAGTTTTCGATTTTCCATCAATCACTAACTTAAATTAGTCGCGTAACAAAAAAGGATTATGAATTTATAACTTACCCTGTGTCAATCATTGGCTTAAATTAGTTATGTAACTTAAATCAATCATAAAACACCAAACTCATTGCCATCAACTCATCATATTAACTTTTGTATTATTCAAGGTTTAGTGATCAATCAAATCATACTTGATTCTTGTTTTGTGTTTCTCATTAAACTTGATTTAAACCTACACAATTTATGATAACTATAATGCATTAATATTATTGAACTTCAGTCATGTGCTCGTATTCATATATTCAAATGTATTTTCTAACTATCACCTATCATTTCCCAAGCAAACTAAATATATTTTAAGTTTTAACTTATTTCATTATATGAACTTAACCAGGATAGTTTTCAACTTATTTTCAATAGTTTTTAACTTTCCATTAATAACTATATCAATAGCTTCCAACTTTCCACGAGTCATTATATTAAATTAGTATTGGTACACAAAACTTATTATCTCCATAGTAAATTTTGTATTATTCAGGGTTTAATGAATTAGTGATCATATTTGATATTTTTATGTTTCGTATTTAACTCAATTAGTCAATTCAAACTTATGCAATTTATTTTGAACTAATAAACATAATATGGTTAAACGTAACGTATATATACTTGTCCTTATCCATTCCAACTATATGCATTTCAATTTCTTAACTTGTATATTTATGTGAACTTAAAATACTTAACGGCTCAATACCTTATGTTATAATTTATAAGTATGTATTAGCAATTATGCATTTATAAATCTATCGGTACTACTTAGTGTTTCACACTTTCATTATTGATTTGATAAAATGTATCATGCTTAGACGGATCAACTACTTATCCAATTTTCATTTTATTTCAATTATAATATGTCCATGAGTTTATCACTCTATATCTATCACTTTATATCTCAATCAATCTATACTCTATATATGATATTTGATACTTGTTCGATATTTGATAAAATTATGAAATTTTGAAACTGATTATATCATCAAATCTCCGTGATATGAAACAACCCGTTTAGGAATCGATCCGGATTAACCAGAACCGACTATGACCTGAACTCGAAATATACCTGAACAAAAAACAACACGCCATAACCTGTCTAAAAACCAATTTGGATTAAGTGAAACTTAACATGATCCGAACTCATAACAACCCGACCGGTTCAAATTGACCCGAATCGAACATGATCCGAACTCGAAAAAACCCGTTGTAAATCGTCATGAAACTGATCCAAATTGACCCGAATCGAACATGACCCGACCTGAACCCAACAAAGTAAATAACCGATTTGACCCGACTGGATAACGACCATACCTGACTCGACTCGACCCAAAAGAACAAATTTACCTGTTTTAACCCGATTCGATGAGAGCTGACCTGCGATGGATCAACCCAGAAGCGATCCGTGAACCCTATTTGACATCACTAGTCGCAGTGCGTAGGTTTCGGAACACAAGCTCACCCATTTAGATTTCTTAAACCCATTTCCCATTTTTCACTCCTCCCGCCGACCGCCATGACACTCTGCCGCCTTCTCCTCCGTTCCATCCGCCGCTCATCAACCACCTTTTCCTCCTCCGTCTCTTCCACCACCAATACCTCCTCTCTTCACTCCCTCCCTCACCCATCATTCTCCCTCCTCCACACCCGCACACTCGCCTTCTCGTCCGCCGAAGAAGCCGCAGCTGAACGCCGCCGTCGTAAGCGTCGCCTCCGCATAGAACCCCCACTCCACGCCCTCCGCCGCGACCCCAACGCCCCTCGCCCTCCCTCTGACCCCAACGCCCGCCGTCTCCCGGACACCACCTCCGCCCTTACTGGCCCACGCCTCAACCTCCACAACCGAGTCCAATCCCTCATTCGCGCCGGGGACCTTGACAACGCCGCCCTCTTAGCCCGCCAAGCCGTGTTCTCGAAAACCCGACCCACTGTGTTCACTTGCAATGCTATCATTGCTGGAATGTACAGAGCTAAAAGGTATGAAGAAGCCGTATCACTATTCCAATTCCTGTTTAATCAGTCGAATATCGTGCCGAATATTGTTTCCTACAATTTCTTGATTGTAACGCATTGTGAGTGTAAAAGGGTTGATGTTGGTCTTGACGTGTACAAACATATCTTAGCTGAGGCCCCATTTAGTCCTTCTGCTGTTACATTTAGGCATTTGACTAAAGGATTGATTGACGTTGGGAGGATCGGCGAAGCCGTTGATCTTCTTAGGGAGATGCTTAATAAAGGACTAGGTGCTGATTCCATTGTTTATAATAATTTGATTAAAGGGTTTTTGGACTTGGAAGATTTTGATAAGGCAAATGAGTTTTTTGATGAGCTTAAGGAGAGGTGCCTTGTGTATGATGGTGTCGTAAATGCCACGTTTATGGAGTGGTTTTTCAATAAGGGGAGAGGGAAGGAGGCTATGGAGTCGTATAGGTCGTTGCTTGATCGTCAGTTTAAGATGACACCTCCTACTTGTAATGTGCTTCTTGAGGTGTTGCTTAAGTATGGAAAGAAGAAAGACGCTTGGGAATTATTTGATACGATGCTTGATAATCATACTCCACCTAATTTTCAGGCAGTGAATTCAGATACTTTTAATATAATGGTGAATGAGTGTTTTAAAGAGGGAAAGTTTGAAGAGGCTGTTAGCACTTTTAAGAAGATAGGCACCAAGATGGGATCGAGGCAGTTTGCTATGGATGTAGCTGGGTATAACAATATTATTGTTAGGTTTGCTGAGCATGGGATGATTCACAAGGCGGAGGAGTTTTTTACTGAACTTAAGTCGAAATCATTGAGTCCCGATGTCACTGGTTATAGAACATTGATTGATGCTTATTTTAAGGACCAAAGGGTTGATGATGCCCTGCGAATGTATGATCTAATGGTTGATGCAAATTTAAGAGTGATCACGGTGTATGCGAATAGATGGTTTACTGAATTGGTTCATAATAACAAAGCAATAGAATGTTCACAAATCTTGTCAAAAATGGGGGAAAGGGATCCAAAACCTGATCCATCTACATATGAAATTGTTATCAAGGGCTTAGGTGCTGTTGGTGCACTTGATGTATGTGCGAATATGGTTGGTCAGATCATGAGGTATGGTGTTGGTGTAACTCCTTCACTTCGGGAGTATCTGTTAGAAGTGTTTGAAAAGGAGGGACGTAGAGATGAGATTGAAAGGCTCCTTGATGAGAGGAGGCAGGGATATTGGCAGCCATCTCATCCCCAGCCTTCCTCTTCTGCTAGATCAGCAGGACCAGGACAATTCCAACAAGCAGCTGGACCAGGGCAATTCCAACAACCAGCTGGACCAGGACAACTTCAGCAACCTGCTGGATCAGGACAATTTCGACAACCAGCTGGATCAGGACACTTTCGACAACCAGCTGGATCAGAACAATTTCGACAACAAGCTGGACCTGAACAATTTCGACAACCAGCTGGATCTTCTGGGTTTAGACCACCAACTGAATTTTCGGGGCCTGCTGTACTGAAGGAGTCTACCATTCCAAATGATCCTTTGAAATATCAGGGAGCAGCTAGTCCTGGAGGATATGCAGCAGTAGGGCAAGCTGGATTTACTGATCCAGTTAGGTCTTTTCATCTCTCTCATCTCTTGTGTGTTAAGTGTTAACTGAATTCTAATTCATGAAGTATGTAGGACTAGGTCTATAATTTGCAGGTTTTCTGGGTCGTGCAACTTCTTTCATGACTCGGATCTGAGTTGATCGTATTATGTGAATTGCATTCCACTGTTGTGGTTTACGAAGAATTATAGATAGTCAAACGCATGGTAGATAGCCAATCAAAGTGCATTGGTGTAGTTGTAAATTGTAATTTCAGGATATGTAAGTATTAATCAGTCCTAAATGCCATCTTAGCTTTGGCTGCTGTTACAGCTTCAAGAAGATGATTATGATGTTTGGTGTTCTGGCTTTCATATGACACTTAGAATGCTTTCGTGGCCTAGGCTTTGAGTAGGTGAAGGTTTTGGGCTGAACTAAAATCAGATTACTCTAATTGATGTTTCTTGACCTTCTAGCTGCTATAAGATGTTAAGAACAGTGCTGAGTGGATTTCAGCCCTGATTTAGTTAGTTTTATAGCATGGCTTGGACTTTATTAAGCTTTGAAACGATACTAAAGACCTAATTCATGTACTCAATAAAATTGGATGAATTTTTCCCTGTCTGTAAACTAAGCTACCGAGTGTCCTTAATTGTGTCGTTATGTTTTGCTATCTTAGTATCAATACGCTGCTCATTTGTTGGACCAAAAAAATTACTTTGTTCCTTTTTCATAGTCCTAGTGTGAATCTTAACTAAAATAATGAAAGATGAAATCAATTGGAATCTTAGTTGAGTGGATGATAAATGAGTAGATAATTAGTGGCTGATTTGTATTACCAAACCCACCTAATGTAAGCAATTTGATTGGCTGATAACAATTCACAAGGATTATGCAAGGGGTATATTAATCCATAATTTATTATATTAGTAATGATTCTAAATGGGACTAACTTTTGGAACTGTTTGTTTCGGAAAGTTGGAAAACCAAAAGGAACGGAGGGAGTATGTGTGATGGAATTCTCCATGATCTGCTGCTCTTGCTTATTGTTTGGCTGGATGGAATTATATGTTTTAGGTTTTGCTGTATTTATTATGTTATATTAACTATAATTTATTTCTTGGCAGTGGCTAAGAGGAGTTGCCAAGTAGCTTTTTGGGATATGAAATACGAACCGGTTTGACTACAAGGTAATTGATACGTAATATTTGTTATATGAAGATAATTGTGATTTTATTCTAGTAGTGGTAGTGTTTTCTTAGTTTGTTACTGCCTATTGGTGATATGAGGTTAATCTATAAATATTATGACATGCTTTGTAGATTTGTTAGATTCTTTAATTATAACTGCATTAGTTAAGTTGAGAAAAATGTGGGTAGAACTGACTGAATATTGTATACTTGTAAAGGAATCATAGCAAATGTTCTTTTTCTTCTTTAATTCTTAAGGCCAAGGAGCTGCATCCTGAGCCTACCTTAGCATTAATCTTCGAGGAAGGTGTTAAACCAAGGATTTTACATTAATCAACGTAAAGTCCCAGGGAGTGTGATTAAGTTACTGTGCCATATCGTTGATTATTAGACTGTGGATATGTGTCTGGGCTTGAGTTACTTTAAGGTTCCTAATCTTCCTATTTTAGGCCTATTCTATTTGTGCATTTTGGAAGTTGAGTTTGAAATTGCTGAAGGGAGTTAAAAAGTAATGGAGAAAATGAGTTTACAAGAAGATGTGGCTCTAAATAGAATGGAATAAAGGAGGATTTTTTGTGGATGATCACGTAAGATAAATTCTTGGTTCATGTAGCCGATCCCTTCTTTTTGGGATTAAGGATAGGCTTTATTAGTCTTGTAGTTTAAAATTCCTGAAGGGTAAACCTAGTTTTCATTGTATTTTGTACTCTGAACTCTTCAAATTCCTATTCAGACCGACAGATTGCTCCCACATCTGTTTGGGGGTGTAGTAGCTAACATGTTTTTTAGTGGATTGCATCAGTCTGTGTGTTGCTGTCTTGATTGTTTGTATAATTTTTTTTTGCATCTATTATAACAGATAGTATAACTAGTATCTAACTAGATAAAAGAGCTAGTTGCTACAGGCTAGAATGATTGAGATGATGAGTAACTGTTGCTGCTCTTATGTTTAAAGTGTGAAAGAGTTTTGTTTTATGGTATGGAGATCCTATGTGTTTAGCTTCTTAGAATTTTAAGGCAATGCATCAGGGTGGAGTAAGTGGCTATGAGTTTGTATAAAATTCCAAGCAAGAGTGTCTTCTTGACTCATTCTGGCAACTGTGACCTTTAAAATATTTTTTCGTTCCCCAAAGGGTCACTATTTCCAGCAAGAGTAGTTTAATCCTGCATCTCCATTCCTCATCTATAAAAGAAGATACATCTAGGGGGCGTTTTATATGGGAAAGTGAATGAAATCAAGAAAGGGAGCGAGAGAGAAAGGAAAGAAAAACCCTTTGATATTCGGTGTTGTTTGGTTAAGCATTCCCTCTCTTTCCAGTCACTAGAGCAATAGTGCTCCTCCATATCTTCCTCTTTTAACATTTCTTACCCCCTCCTGGTGCTGCTGCTGCTGAATCAAAACGTTCACCTCTCTCTTCCTCCTCTTGCCAACCCTCCTGACCACCAATCTCTTGCTCACCATGGCCCTTAATCGACCTCATAATGATGGTTTTAGAGGTCTTACTTGACCAGTTTATCATCTAAACTCATGATTAATGGTGTCAAGAGGTATTATTTTCCTCTTGAATTTTCTTTTTCTATTAGAACTTTGGTTAATTGTGAGAGACTGGTAGGATTTCATGGCGCTGTAACTGTGTAAGTGGTGGATATGGGGTTTTCGTGGTGTTTGTGAGGTTTTCTTGGTAGTGGGTAGGTTACTTTCGTGGTGTAACTGTGTAAGGCAGACCAGGAACCATAGCATCAGTCCAATAATTAATAATTGAACCCCCTAGGGCAACTACTGACTGATCTTCAGGTATGAGGTATACTTGCCTCCTATAAAGAGCGTGCAGGGAATATTTTAACTTTTTAGAACAAGGGGCAGCTGTAGACACTGGCGTAGTTAGACGTCACCAACATTCTTCGCAAGAAAAGGCCTTGTTGCAAGCCCTAAAACCTGTCATCCCAATACCTCCTTCTGACTTTTAGAGGCACATTGATTTCAACTTGTTAACTCCACCTTCTTTCTTCCCCATTAGACCCCAACACGACCACCAGAATTTCCTGCTCATATATTATTCAATTAATTGTTCCTTATGGAAGCCCGAAATATTGCATAGCCTATGTGGACATAGCTTGAAGTACTGATTTCTACAGAACCTTGCTTCCTGCTCTTGACATGCATCTTATATTCCATCTTGATTTTTGCTTTTCTTATTCTTCAATGGCTTGGGACACTATTTTGGATCCACCCCATCATAGGAAGTCCTAAATATTGACTGTGCTGTTTCAATGCCTTACTGAAAATGTTTCTTGAAGCATTTTCTGCATGTTGGGGCTTAGGTTTTGGCTGAAAGAGACCTCTGACTTTTTTTTATTGTCTGTCCCTAGACCATCTCATATGTGTATATTTGAAACGGCATCTGCTTCATCCTGGGAAAATAATATGATATCATTTGAAAAAATAAATGTGCCATGGAGGGAACTTTTTTGCTGCTTTTGACCCATGGATCAATTTCTACTTTTCAGCATCAATCTGCACATAGAAAAAGCCTTCAAACAAGATAGGAAACCTCATTTTCACATCATCTCTTGGATAAATCTATCCTGAACTCTGATATGCCTCAGATATGTCTAGCTGGAGCACCATTCAGCCCTTTATTTGTCCCTGATATCCCCCCCCCCCCCCCCCCACCACCACTTTAAAAAAAAAAAAACCAAAACAAATCTTTCTGAATGCCATGGTTGATCTTGTAAAACTCTCATCTTGTTAAGCTTATGAAAAACATTGAAATGAGGTTGTGCTGATTATAAGCTTCCATATTTGTCTGGGATTCCACACCCCTTTCAGCTTATTGATTAGTGTTGTTATTTCCACTTTTTCTGTCCACAGCCTTCCAATTATGCAGAAAGCTGCCTTCACTTCATCGTCGTCAGTACCCATTCTTCCTCTTCAGTGCTTCCTTGCTGGGAATTTTATCTCTAGAAACATTGTTTGCGATTAATATTAATAGTTGGGACTCCTAATGAAATGAGAAAGGCCATTTTAATTGGAGAACGAAAATCCAAGAGCACTAGAAAGAAGACCCCTGGAAGAGCTCAGATACTCGTATTAAAATGTCTACCTCCACTGATATATCATACCCTTTTTTAAGAGTTAGGGTATAATTTTTGAGACCCATTGGGTTTGGGTTGGATATGGGTCTAAATATCCTTAAAGTGTCAAAACTTTTACACCTAATCCTGCCCATAGACCCCTACATATTAAAATAAAAATGGAGGACTAACAAATGTAAGCTTTATTATTCTTAATCATCTTGTTATGTGTCACTTTTTGAATTGTAAAATTCTAATATTTTGAAATTAAAACTAGGATATGTATTATTTTTTCCTTCAATCAGTTATTTTCTCAAGTGTTGATTTTGTAGATTCATTTGACTAAAAACATTGATTATATAGGCTAGTGGGTGAAAAGTCTAGATTTTTGTAGAATGTGCGACTCTGATATAAGTCTTTTGGTGTTGACTTTGTCCTCCATTTTCCGAAAACTAGATGTTTTTTTTAGCATTTATTATAATAAGTTCAATTAGGGAAGATATACCAGTAATGGAGGAGACATTTTAATACGAATATGATTGGCTTAAAATTACAGTAAATAGCTGGTGAAATTTTGCAGTTTTCTGTAACCTTTATTGCAATTTGTAATGAATGGTTTCAATACTTGAGTTTGATGGTGAAAATTTGTTGTTCAACTGAGCAGTTTGTGTGACATTGCCGATACACAACAAACGAAGGTGAAGCCGAGTCAAGAGCTAAAAACTTGTCTTCTTTGTATTTGCAGGAATTGAGGGTGTCTTGCTGGCATCAGTGATTGCATTTCACGGCAAAAGAATACTTTGCACCATTTAGTTCTGTTTATTTGACTGCCCTCCAGATGTTAGAGTTTTATATATTTTCAGCAAGGAAAGATCTCACTGTTAGAGTTTACCAAACAGTGCTTGGAGGCTTTGTCAAGGTTAAGATCTGGTAATGTATTTAAACCCTTAGTGTTTCCTGAGCAAGTCAGCCCGGCTTGGGTTTACGTTGATCTTTTTATATGAGTATCCAAATAGATGCTTTCATTCCTCTATAACTCTTATTTATGATTTTGGTTGATTTAGATCTAATGAGTGTGGGTTATATTACTGGCATTGCAATATTCATTGAGATTTCTAGCACACAAAATATTGACAACATGCAGTTATTGTTTGTGTTTTTAGTTACTTGGTTAATTACCGTACAAAAAACAGTCAGATGTACCCAAATCGTTCATTACTCAAGCAACTTTGGAGATGAAATAGCCAACACGCCCTCTACCCTTTATGTCAAAGCTTAATTCACATGCATAATATGTTCGGATCTTGTTATAGGCCGCCCGTATATGAGTGTGTAAATAGCGCTCCACAGTATGAATTATGAAACTACTATAACTTGATTCATGACTTGTCTACCTAGTACTCATCAATTCAAGAGCTCCACTTTTGTACATTGTTACTTAGCTTGAATTAGACTCTTAAAACTCACGTAATTGTAATATGTACATTGGTGGAAATCACTTTACACTCAATTGAACTTGTTCTAATTCCGATCATGCATGTATCTCCCTTGTATTCTATAACTGAATAATACGTTATACGTATACCAAATAAGGATGCAGTCTTCTACGGAGTACTGCTGTAGCTTTTAAACTTGTAACACTCTTAATTCCAAAAAGAAAGAGTTGCTACATGAACAATTATAGATAAGCCTTAATACCCATGTTGAAGGCTTGAAGTTGTTGCTGTTCTCCACAGTATAAACTTGGGCCTGTGCCAGAAACAATTAAAAAAATAGCTTCTCCATGAGATAATTGCAATGGCGTCCTGCGTCCTGCGTCTCATGACCGTCAAGGTTGATAGAAACTTAGAAAGCGAGTTCAACCAGCTCATGATGTTGCTCGACAATGTAGAATTTTGTGTTTTTTTTCTTCTTTTCTGGTTAGCAGAATTAGCTAGTTTTCTTACAGTAGTGATTAGCTAAATGTATGTAACATAAAACAAATGTTGTAGCTTCAAAGTTTTCAATAATTTGTTATACAAATCATTTTCCTATCCATGGGAATTTCACTATGTTAACCCCTTTTTTATTTTGCTGTACAATATTGTGAACCTTTTATCTATATATAAGTAAGCACTTGGTATGCATAGTGGTCTTAAACCAGCATGGTGGTACTAATTTTTGTTCCCTAAACTTACTGATATATGAGTAGAAGTTTGTCATAGTGTATCTTTGGATCACATACAACGAAGATTAACATGGCCTCCCAATTGACAAAACAGTTTCTTGTTTGTTATAACAAGCAAACTGGGAATGCTTCAAAACATGACATGAGAATCAGGCTATGGTGTACTCATGACAATCAAAATGCTCCACCACAACCTATTTTCTGACTGTTTTCATATACTAAGGTAATTAAGTACTCCTTTTCAAAAGCTCAAGTTTATTGCATTTAAATTCCTTCATAAAGTTTATAGGGAAGTATGTGAAGTTATTAGGTAAAGGAATTTCTACTTAAAATGTGGATAACTTTTTCACTATGGAGGAGGTTATTTGGGAAATTTTTGTTCTACTTTGCCAGTTGGGGGTGGAATAAGAGTTGGATATTTTTTTATTTAAAGAGGGTGTCTAGTATAAAAACTACATTCTTCAAATTTTTCAACAGCTTTTACTAGAGGCCTCCTTTACTTGTTATAAAAAAAAGTACTTCATTGAAATTTATGGAGAAGATAATGCTAACTACGTTGATGATCATGATTATGCAACATATTAGTCCTTCCACTCGTCTTTTGCAACCCTATCATTTAAGAATTTAATGGTGCTTATTGAGTTGAGCTACTAGCGAACTAATTGACTTTAGCTCGGTCAAAGCATGACTCGAGTGGATTTGACTTGAAATCGAACTTGAATCATTAAGTTAATGAGTCAAGTTGAGCAAATCAAGCTTCACTCGTAAAACTCGTGAGAAGTTCTTTTTTTATAATATATATTTATAAAAAAAATATATTATAATATAAGATTGAAAAAATGAAAGGTGGTTGGACATATAAATCAAAAGTCTCACCTTGGAATCAAATGGAATATAGTTGAAGAGAGCTGTAGTAACTCAAGTCCCACATTGAAAAAAATAAAAAATAATTTGAGTTAATTAGTATAAGCCCAATATAGTGATTCACGCCTAAAACCAAATCTAGCTTATTGAAGACACAATTTGGACTAATTATTGGCCTAATTTGGGCATTAATGCTTGAGCTTGTTAAAGGTTAAATAAGGTGAAGACGAGTTCGAGTTTGAAATTAGTTTTATTTAGTTAGAGTCAAGCTTGAAAGTTTGGTTTTGGATTCTAGCTCAAACTTCGTTTTTTTGCTCGTTCGAGTCAAGTTCAGACAAACTCGAGCTCGACTCGGCTTGAATTTATAACAAAAGTCACGTGCATACCAGTGTATTAATGTTTATAATTTCCTTAACTCTCCTCTTTAATCTCCTTATATACATCCCTAAGGGTAATATATATAGCATTTTCCAAAATGAAAAAATCCACTAAAAATTTAAAGATAGCTGTGTCAAAATTGAAAAGACATGACAACATAATTAAAGCTCTCAAAAATCACCAAAAACCATCATAACCCTCCACCTAAGGCCCATATTCTATTCACCTTATTTGTTCTAGTCTGGTTTTATGTTTCAAGGTTTGATCGGAATTGATTTCTAGTTTGGATGATCTTTTACTATATAGGTCTATTAAAAGTATAACAAAAAAATATTATCCAATATATAATTTTATAATATATATTAATGTAAAATTAGATGTATTTTTTATTAAATAAATGAAAAATAAAATATATTTTGGTTAAAGTAGACCTAATTTGATCTGAAATTAATAAAAATAAGTAATAAGTTATAAAAATAAGTCGAAGAAAACATAACCTAACACGATGTACATGTTTAGTTTAAGAAATCTGGTAACAATTTATACCAACAGTCCACCAACTTCGCCCAAAAACGTGCAAAGCCCAACCCAAATAAAAATAGAATATAAGCCCATTAGCCTAGGGTTTCATTTTCTTATCTCGTATAAAACCCTATTTCTCCATCTCCGCCTCGCTTGAGAGAGAGAGAGAGAGTGGGGGTACAGCAGCAGCAGCAGCAGCAGTTTCATTCGAACCTCCAAACCCTAAAAATGGTGATTCTCTCTCCTCTGTAGTTTATCATCGTTCTTCAACGCTTGCCAATTACTTCACACTGCTAATTCTTCTTTTTTTTTTTTTAATGTATCCCTATTTCAGGTGAAGTATTCCAAAGAACCCGATAATCCCACCAAATGTAAGACCTTTTCTGATTTTTCCATCTCTTTACTCTCAAATTTCAGCGCCTTTCGCATGATTTCTGATTAAAAATTCTTCCTTATAACAGCATGCAAGGCACGGGGTTCAGATCTCAGATGCCATTTCAAGGTACTTTTATAGATTCAATGCATTTTTATGAATTATTTGTTACTATTATATGGTACTGTCTGTTTTTTATATGATATGATATTTTTACTGTTTATAGTTGTGTTTTTTATATTGCTGGGGATAAATGAAAGTAATTAGTTTAGGTTTAGTGCGATATGTGTGGTGTGATTTTGTAATCTGATGTAGAAAAAGCTGGATCCTATTGCCTCAATGTGGACGGGTCTCTCGTAAACATCAGGGAAATCAAGTGTGCATTGTTGGGTGAACCACTTGACTTTATCTATGATAGCAGGTTCAGTAAATGATGCTACATTTTCCGCATAGTTTATTTGTCATTGAAATTAACAATCATTTTAAGCTCTCTAGTTGGTGATTCAACCATTAACAATCGAGTGGTTGTAAGAGGTGTCAACACGTGATTTTGGGAATTGAACTTTGTCTTTGCCAAATGTAGTGAATTTGTCGATGCCCATTGTATTTCAGGGAATTTACTGTGGAGAATTGAATCTATATTTAGTTCGGAGTTGCCTTTTTTACCTGTAGCTGTATGTCTTGTTTTGTCATCATGGTTGGGTCCTGGGAAAAAGGTCTTCTCTGTTTCATTTTATACCTCATTTACATCAAAGAGATGGGAACAGAAGCCTGTCATTGATTTGGGTGAATTGCGGCTGTGGGTGGAAATTTAGTTACTGTTGGTGATAACTTATAAGGCATAAACTTGTCGTATATGGTTTTATGCGTGATGTTCTTTATTTGCCGTGATAAATCCTGATGAAAAGAGCAAAGCTTCGTGGTATTTTAAAAATGGGGTTTCTGTAAGCTTCAGGAAAACTGGAATGCATCGTTCTTGGGTGATTCTCTATTTTGTTTAGTGGCTGAAGGTTCAGTTTATGTTGAAACATGCATATGAGGGAGTGGGGTACAGTCTATGTGATTGTATGAAATGATCTAGTGTGCATCACTTACAAAAATTTTATTTTGTTACTTTGGGAAAATCCTGATGAAAAAAGCAAGGCTCTATTTTACTTTAGAATTGAGCTTTCGTAAACTTCAAGGAAATTATTATTCATCGTTCTTGGGTGAGCCTCTGTTTAGTTTAGTGGCTGAAGGTTCAGTAAATGATGACACATGCACATTAGGAGGTCTAATGCTGTCCTTGTGGTTGTATGGAACTCTCCAAGTGTGCATTATCTTCACTAATTCTATGTGTATAGCAAGGAATAAACCTGACAGAAGAAGGAAGGCTCTGTTACTTTTCAGAATGGGGCTTCCATATATTTCAGGGGAATTAGAATGAATCATGATCGGGTGAATTTCTGTTCTGTTTAGTGGCATAAGATTCAGTATATGATAAAACATTCAGAAAAGGGAGTATTTGTCAAATATTATGAAAGTGTTACTTTTTCTGTCAGTTTATTTGGATGAATAATCTCATTTGGATCACTCCACTATTATGCATACTTGGTGTAGAATATACTGAAATTTGCCTATACCTTGGTCATCATGTTTGCAAGCTCCCTTTGTGTTGGCTATTTTTCCTTGTTGTGTAGGTTTAGGCAATTAGGCAGGTGGTGTTTCCTCAGCTTTAATATTGATGTCGTTTAGCTAGGGATACCGGTCTTCGCTTGTTTAAATTTTTAAATGGTATGCTGTCTTGATTTTGTCTGAGTTCATGAATGATTTACATGCCCATTTTATTTGTGGAGGAATTCTTGATTTCTAAAGTAAGACCCTGTTGCCATGTAGATGTTTCATTCATAAAATCACTACTGACATTGTTTCTTGTATCTTACAGAACACCAGGGAGACTGCATTTGCTCTTAGAAAGATGCCTTTGAACAAGGCCAAAAGGTATCTGGAGGATGTCCTTGCTCACAAACAGGCCATTCCTTTCCGTCGTTTCTGTGGAGGAGTTGGTAGGACTGCTCAAGCTAAAAACAGGCACTCAAATGGACAAGGTCGCTGGCCTGTGAAGTCAGCAAAATTCGTCCTTGACTTGTTGAAGAATGCTGAAAGCAATGCTGAGGTATTCCTTCTTTCGCTTTATGTAACTTTGAAGTATGTCGATGTTAATCTTTTGGATCATACTAATTCCTTCATCCATTTTTGCAGATGAAGGGTTTGGATGTGGATTCTCTCTACATCTCCCATATCCAAGTTAACCAGGCCCAGAAACAAAGGCGTCGTACTTACCGTGCTCATGGGCGTATCAACCGTAAGTTTTGATGGTGCTGTTTTTAATGGCTTGTCCAAATTGAATGTGTTAACCCCTGACTGACCATATTTTCTCTTTCACAGCTTACATGTCTCACCCTTGCCACATTGAGTTGACTTTGTCTGAGAAGGAAGAGGCAGTTAGGAAGGAGGTATCTTTTATCCATCTTTTGAATGTCAGTACTAGTGTATTTCATCAAAGTTAATTTACTTACTCGAATGTTTGTTTTGCAGCCTGAGTCGCAGTTGGCTACCAGCAAGAATAATTAACAAGACTCTCAATTGTTTTAAGCATATCATAGTTGTAGCCTTGAAACAAGTTTTGGGGATATCTTATATTGTGTTGTGATCTTGGTTTTGTAGACGAGATTTTTCATCTAGATAACCTATTCCAAGTGTTCCATAGCACCTTATTTGTTCATGGAGAGCGGAGAATATCTAGTGTTTTTTGAAGAAAGCAAACCTACAATTTTTGTTAAATTTGATTTGATGCACTGGCTCTTCGTCTTACCATTACTTCCTTCCTGGTTTATTGGTTAGTGCCTGCCTAATGCTCAAATTAATATATTCTACAGCTATGCAAATTCGCACCTCACCTCTGGAGCACTGTGAACTTGAGTCGGTTCAGTATGTAAAGTGCAATAATATCCAGATCAAGAATTAAGTCGACCATACACTATCCTTCATTGGAGTGACTATAATACCTAATCTATGACTCAATGTCATCATCAATACAGAAAATGATATTTGCACACCCTTTCCTAAATAGAAACACAGAAAATTCTGTTGTAGTATCAGTTAGCTATGGATATGAGAAGAGTATTTAGGAATGCTTAAAAAAAGAGTATTCTTTTATAGCAGAAATTATGTACATTAGGGATACGATAAAATTCTTGTATTCCGGTTAAAAGTTATCAACTTTAAGAGGCAAATTTTATTATTATAATAGATCATTTTTATTACGTGCGTACATAAGATTTTGTATTTCTTTTAAGCCAGTGGTAACGTGTCTTTTCTTAAATCAAAATCCACCTTCTATGCTTGAATAGTTAAATCCCACACAAATTTTTACCCAAATCGTTTAGCAGACCATAAAGAATAGAGAAAACATGATGTATTCTAACCAATAATATTAAACAATAAAGTTGAGAGGACCCACCTCTATCCGACGTGGACTTTTAACCAAGGGTCCCACAACTTAGTCAAATAAAGCCCCCTTTGGCAGTTTGACATCACACCATCTATCTTCCATTCTTCCCCCAGCAATCACTCCGCTCCCGTCACATCTCAGGCCCTCTCAATCTCAGGTAACTTTCTCTATCTCCAAATTCTGATCATCCATTGTTTCAGATCCCATAAAGTAGGGTTTCCAATTGCAGTACATTAAAAAAACTCAATCTAATTTTTCAATCATTTTTGTTAGGGTTTCGTATTGTAGAAGATGGATTGGCAAGGTCAGAAAGTGGCGGAGCAGTGGATGCAGATTCTGCTCCTAGTTTCAGCAGCTTTCGCTTTCGTAACAGGCTACGTCATGGGCTCGTTCCAATTGATGGTTCTCATTTACGCAGGCGGCGTTGTTTTGACTGCTCTGATCATCGTCCCGAATTGGCCTTGGTATAACC
Organism: Dysphania ambrosioides; assembly: GCA_026401315.1. NCBI lineage: Eukaryota > Viridiplantae > Streptophyta > Magnoliopsida > Caryophyllales > Amaranthaceae > Dysphania > Dysphania ambrosioides. The sequence goes on along the minus strand of CM048660.1, from coordinate 2,945,152 downwards.
GTCACCCTCTCAATTGGCTTAATTCTTCTGAGGCTGATAAATATCCTAAGCCTATTACTTCTTCTGTGTCTTCTTCTGGAAGTAAGAAGAAGAATAACAAGCAAAAGTAGGCAAATTTATATACTTCACAAATTTAGGTTTAAAAAATTTCTGATGGATTGTGGTTTTTAGGGTGTTGGTGTAGTGCTGACTATGTTCATTCAAGACGGAAAGTGTTGATTTTGGTTTATTATATGGGTTAATATTATGGATTTTTATAGATTGGTCCAATATGATGATGATTACTGCTTTTGATTTGATTTGATTTGGTTTGGTTTGGTTTGGTTGGTTATTGCTAGTTATAAAGTTATTGTTTGAATTGAACGAATGCCATCCCAAATATTGTATGATAGGTTTATCATGATTGTTTGATAGCTGCATTGTTGATTGTTATGTATTATCACGATGAGAGATGACTTAATGTGATCGGGTGGTTGGGTATTTTATTGAAATTTTAAGTAGGTTTGATGTTTGCATCTAAAGTTTTAGATTTAGTATGATCCTATTGTGCGTGACTTGGAACACTTTACTGCAAGGTGCTAAATACTTGGATGTGTTTGCTCACTAGAATTAATCTTATTCAGGTTATAAAAATCAGATTAAATGTGCTTTGGCGGCATGGGTATGTTGTGGAAATTCAAGTTAATTTTTAATGTATATGATCCTGTGCTTGTGGGATTTGGAGCACTTTAATTTGAGACGCTTGATGTGTTTGCTTACTCTTTGGTAGTTAAAGAACTAAAGAAACTCTGTTGTTGAGTTTGCAGACAGAGCTTTTGGTTCGAATTTGTAAATTCTTTTCAAAATTTGGACCACATTACAGAGCATATAAACATTTACACTCTAACCGTCGATTGTTTTAGATAGTTCATCTTTTGTAGCTTAGATGAATTATCTCGTAGTCTTAGGAACAATAATCTGATCACGGAGATGACATTGGATAAAGAGTGGTTAATCAGGAAGTTTTTTGAATCTTTTTGCATCTTTAGTCAAGAAGTTACTCGTTTTGTTTTGAATGGTTACTTGGTAGGTTCAGTTCTTGGAATCTTGGTTATGTATGAGTGATTTGTGACTGAGGAAGTTTATCTGACAGCGTATGTTATTGTATCTATGTTCATGCTGGAGTAAGTTTTGAGCTGTTTAGGGCAGTTGATTGTTGAGCTTTATAGCTTATAATGCCTGACATTTTTGCATATTACAACTTCAATCTGCACTCTTTGTAAAAGTGAGTTTATTCACATTTTTGGAGTTATGTATGTTTTCACCTTCTTTTTTTTCCATAAGGGGGTTGGGGTTTCATGAATTGTCATATGGGGGTTTCTTCTTTGCTATGTCCTGAGAGACTTAGAAGATAAGTATACAATGCCCCCACAAAGTGCATATACGGATGATCTCATGGCTACTCAAACATATTCTTTTAACAAGAATCTAAAGGAAAAGGTCGGTAAAAGTTGTGTTACTTCTAACAGAAAATACATGAAAGATGAAAGTTACTTGTTTATGTTAAATAGCAATTAACTTTGTGGTTTGTGGAATTCACAAAGCTCGTGTTTTTTACTAGTAGTTATAAGTTTTATTGTAGAGTTACTTTATGAGAAAGCTACATTTGGTGATGTTCTTTAGAAAGCTTGTAGAAATGCATGTGATGAGATTTTCATATGGTTGATGATGTATTGATTTGTTAGATGGATGGCTTTAAGAGCATGAAGCTGAACACTCCAGGCATGATCTCATTCAATATGTTGTTCCTGCCATTGAAAAATGCTGGCAAATTTTGGGATGTATATATGAACATAGTATAGGTCAAATTTTGGCAAATTTTGGGATATATCTATGAAACCATTCCGTTGTTCAATGTGCAGGCAGAGCTTTTGGGTTCTGATTTACTTGTCATAGAATCTACTCATTCATATGCAATGTCTTAGAGAACAATCTTTTTTTTCTTAGGTACATTATCTGCGAGTGTATTTTGGGAACAAAATGAGTTGACCATGAACTAGGAGAGTTTGAGAATCTGTGGTATCTGATTGATATTGATTGATTTTCTCGAATTCTTATGGACTTTCTTAAGGTTTTTTTGGGGATTATGTTCATGTTCTGGCGGTGAGTTTAGTATATGTCATCGTGTCTAGATTGAGTTGCAGTTTGAAATTTTGAGTTGGTTTCTCAGCTGTTAAAATTGGAAATTGTAGCATGCAAGGGATGTAACTTGTTAGTTCTGTGCTCTGCACTGAGGCAAAGTGATTCATTAAGCTCTAAATGGAATGGATTTTGACCTTCTCTTTGACTCTTGCATAAAATGTTGGTAAGATCAATGCATTGTGAACTTGTACTGCTTGAGTAGAGTTTTCTTCTCTCTTCTTTTTGGCTATGACCTTATAACTCCTGGGTTGGAAGACAAGTCTAAATATCCTACATGAAGCATCAGCTTAGTACCTCTATCTGTATCTGAATTGAAACAAAAGAAGTTGTGAACCATGGCATACCAGTCTCACTGCTACATTTAAGGTAGATATTATTTAGAAAATTAATTATATTGACTAGTGTATGTACAAATTGATCTGGTGAGTCCTCTATTGGGTTTGATGAAATATTGTTCTTTAGGATGTATATAGAGTTAGGAGTTATATTTGCCCTAGCTGGCTGTCTCAAGCTTGGCTTGGACAATCCGCTTGAGTGAGCTTGATTGAAATTCTAGCTTGGCTCAAGACTTAAACAAGCAAAGGAAAACTTAGCTCAAAGGACTCAGTATGCTGCATTTAATGTCATTTGTGCTGAGATATGTATGAGCTGTGATATGGGTTTACCTTGAGTAGCCTGGAGTACCCTAAATCTGGATTAGAGACGTGCTTATCTTCACTAAGATATCTGAGTTGGTACTAATAGTAAGGCATACATTATACAGTACTTACCAATCCATGTGCATCTCTATTGGACAATTTATTGATTCGTGAATTGTCTCTGTTTTTACACGTTCATATAATAGCCCTACTTCAGCAGATCCTGTATGTATGCTGCTTGTAATATCAGGCAAACTTCAGCCTCAAAATGCAAATCAATAGCAATACTAAGTCCTTGCTTGCGTACATGCTTGGATTTGTCTGCAATTGACGTGATCTTGAAATTAGCATCTTTACACCCATTTAGCAACCTTTGGATAGCGTTTATAAATTACTCCTTAGCAAGTAAGAATCCATGCTGGAATGTCATGTTTTGACATAATTAAAGGATGGCAAAAAGTATATTTTTATACAACTCATTTCAACAGCATCAGTGAACTGAACTGACCCCAAACATTAATCTTTACAGGCATTTTGCTTTTGTTAATCACTATTTACAAGGAATGAAACAGAAGGGATCTAAATAATTCCATCCCTTATCCACTCTCTTCAAAACGATCTAAAAAATGTAAGATATGGTCGTCATCATCTAGCTAACTAAATGATCTCGCATTCCTACTGGTTTTCTTGTTCCATAGCCCGGATGATAGGATTATCTTCCAAGTATTCATCATCATCATCCAGCTCGTCTAAGTCATCTAGTAGAGATTGGTTCAGTTTCTTGCGCGATTGCCTTCTGTGCTTCTTTGGCTCCAGCTTGGGCTCAGCTAGTGTAACACCCATCTCCCCCATCTTGTTCCTGTAATATAAGAGGCCAATACGGTAACAAACTAATCAAAGTTAAGGGATTTGTTCATGTTAAACAATCTGAACATTATTTAAAAGAACCTACCTGACATCACTCTCCCTTTTTGTGCCCATTGTCCTTAGTTGGAATTCCTCTCTTATCTTAATTTCATCCAACAGCTGAAAGTAATACGGATATCTCTCCCAATCCCCAGGCATCACACACCCAGGTTCACCAACATGCAAGCAATTGTTGAATGCACAACCCTTGGGTCTGTTTTCTTGCAGAATCTTCTGGATCTGAATTCAAAGTTGAACAATTATCAGCAACAAAATTATATGAGGATGGGCTACTTTCAATGAGAGCAAACAGCTACCTCAGGGAATGCCTGTGCAAGGGTGTGTTTTGTCACCTTCATTAGACTAGGCTGATTGAACCCTGGGGTATCAGCTAGGTACCCACCACCAACCAATGGCAGCAAAGACACGTGCCGAGTTGTGTGCTTCCCTCTACCGCTTCTTGCAGATACTTCTCCAACTCGCTGCTCCTCGTGCCATTTGCTTCCTGAAATCTGATTGTTGACATAAAGAGGACAGGTAAGATTTTAGGCCACATTTTAAACACTGAGATATGAGACTTCAAGAAACAAGAGGGAGATGAACCCACAAGATCAAACAAGCTACCCCCTTCCTTGAGGTTGGGGAAATGACCAGTGCTTCGCAATGCATTGATCATACTGGACTTCCCAACACCACTTGGACCCACAATCACTGTTGTCCTATCTCTTAAGTAAAATAAGAGGGAATCAAGTCCACGCTTTGATTCAACACTGCAAAATATGGGTATATATCCCCAATGACGAAGCCTGGTTTTCCACTCAACTAGAACCTGCATATTCCATCTTCCAATTCAAAATCAACTTTAGACCAAAAATGCATCATGGCAAAACAGATGATGTACCACAGATAAAAAGAGCTTCTACAACGAGCATTATTACAGAGGCCATTGGAAGAAAGAACCTAAGCAAGATAACGACAACCCGTGAAGTAGATTAATATGAGCCGCTACACAACATGCACATTAATTTGCTGAGATCACACTTCACAGCCAAGTGATCAAAATTATCTACTTAAGAGTTACCAAGACTGCAGGTATAACACCCCTCCTTATTTTGCTCCCAAAAATCCAGAGAAAGTTTAAAGCGTTCCCTCCCTTTCACAACAACCACAAAAATCCCCATCAAACTAGCAAACAAGCAATCTAAATACAGGCAGAAGATATCAATGAGAGCACAAACTACAGGCAGCAGAAGGTTGCACTTCTTTTCAGCTTTTGCAGGCATTTCTAACCCTCTCAAGTCTCAACCTAGGACCATTTATACTTTATCACTAGTTTATAAGCTAGTCGATCACAATCTTCAACCAATTGAACGTGCTCTGACTAATCTATCCTGCTTAGTTCAAACTTTTTCTTCAATAATTCACGAAAATACCCAAGATTCTCAAACTCAAAAGCAAACATCAGAACCAAAATATTTTTATTTTTTTATTATGAGCACACCAAAATGCTAAACAACTACCAATATATCAATCCCTCCATAAATACTATTCAAATAGTTCAATTATATGACACATGCATTCTGAGTTAAACTTTGGCTGGTAATTTCCTCTGACCTCTCTAAAATAAGCAAGCTGGTTACAAAACACATCTTTCATCAATGACAAAAGTTTACAACATCAATAACAAATAAGCTACTTGCAGTAGATAGTTGTCTTAAGTCTAGCATAAAGGGCGCTATACCTAATTTCACGGATAAATTATGACTAATAATCCAACCCACTCCAATTAAACAGTGAAATCACAAGCACCTAAAAAACCTGTAATCAATTGAACTTGCTTCTACAACTATGACCCAACATACTCCGATAATCCATATTCCAAAATGAAGTCGCAATAAGTTATCCACATTGTCTGCAAGAACCAGTGAACCCAAAACAACATTTCAGCACTCAAAATATGTTCTCAATGTAGTGAGTACACTCCAATACTACACCTAACATAACATACTAGCTTCAAAACATGGAGAAACACACATTTATGCCAAATTAATTTTTTAAATTGTATAGATTGGAGTGTGATCATGCTATAACCTGAACCAGGTTTTCACTACTCTCCCCATTACTCTATTCCATAGTCATCGCCAACAACCTAATACGCATTAGTCTCCAAACATCATCAAACTCGAAACACAAAACTCAGCACCCAAAACATTAATTCACAGTATTTTTGTAAACTAAGCTCACTCAATGAAGTGATACACAAACAACAGCTTATCAACTATAGTAGTTAGCACCGGTGCATTATCAATCATAAATCAACGTAGCAACTAACAACTCCAAAACATGAAAATTTTAACAAGTTAGAGAATCATGAGCAACTTGATGAATACTAGAAACCCGAACCTCATCGGATACGAGCTCGCATTTGTTCAAAGCAAGAGTGACCGGAATTCCAGCCGACTCAGCCTCAACCAAAAACCTAGTCAGCAAAAACGGCTCAACCTTGGGCTGATCCATTGAAAACACAACCAAAAAATGATCGGCATTCGCAATCGGCGGGTCAGAAATCTCCGAATCCCGAGGAAACACGTTCTCTATCATCCCCCGGCGATCCACCCAATCAATTGACCCTACCAAAACCTTATCCCCTACCAGAACCTTCCGCTTAATCTTCTTCAACACGGCTCTCACCACGCACAGCAGCTCTACTCCAGAACCTTCTGGAACGTTTGCATTCTCTGTCTCCGAGGTTTCTTCTGGTGGAGGAGTGGATTGTACGACGACGCGCATGAAGTTGGCTTGAGCTGAAGCTACCATGCCTATAACTTGATTAGGAGAGAGAGACTGAGGACTAGCGAGTGACGATTGTGTGTGCTTCGCTCGTGAGATTTCACGCGCCACCTTGAGCGCGTTTGAGTGAGCTTGTTTGTTTTTGTCGTGGACGTTTCTGCAGAAGATTGTGGTTGTGAGATGAGAAAAACGGCGGCGGAGAAGGAGGAAGACGGTGGAGGAGGGTGTTAGATACGGTGTCGCGTTATGGCGGAGGAGAGAGAAAGAAGTTACCGCCATAGTTTTCAATTTTTCAGGAGATTAAGTGAGTGACAGGTAGTGGAAGTTTAATCCATCTGCTCTGCTTGCGTGCTTCGTCTAGGTGGTGGTGGAAGTTTTGGGGCGGACTAAGTTTCCAGGTGTTTCTGTTTTCAGATAATAAAATAGAAGGGATGGGCTTTACCGTGGGTCTTGGATTTGGATTTAAAAATTTGGGCTGCTTATGATTTTTAAGACCAAATTAATAACTAAACATTTTCTATAAAAATTCAAGTATGTGCATAGCACCAAATTATAATAAACCATGCGGGAGTCTAGATATGGTCATCATCTAGAAAAAAGTCACCTAGGCGGTCTAATTTTGAGCTGGGTCAATGGTCTGGCCAACCAAGGCCGACCATGGTACGATTTAAGCTAGTTGGTTGATGGAGAGTTTGAGATTCAAGATTTATTATAGGGTCACTGTAAGTAGAAATTCATAAATCAAGACATTTTAACAAATTTAACATGGCTATGAGTTGTTCTCGTGGTAAATTTTACTACAAAGTTTACTTAAATAATAATAATTTACATCATAAGTATGTGTCATATAATATTATCCGTTGGATTAAGGAGATGAAGAGCCAAGATGTCTTTTCATCCTTCTCATTTTAAGTACCCTTCTGAAAAGTACTTAAAATGAGAAGGATGAGAAGACATCTTGGTTCTTCATCTTTTAAATCCAACGGATGATATTTTACGTGATCATAGTAACCCTTTTTTTAACTCATAGTGACCAAATAATTTTTTTCATTTATAATGACTCTTTTTATTATTATAGTTACTCTTTTTTATTATTATAGTAACCATTTTTTATTGTTATAGTAACTATATTTTTTTAAGTGAAATATCTAGTTTTGGATCTTATCATTTGAATGACTAAGATCTTTTCTTATTCTTCTCATTTTAAGCATCCTTCTCATTAGATCCCTCCCCCATAGACTTGCCATAAATTACTTGTAAAAGTTGATGAAATTTATGTTCCAAATAACTTGTAAAAGCTATTGTTGTATATCATTCTTTCCACCCCCATAGACTTGCCATAACATTACTTTACAACCAAAGTTTTTCTAGCAAACATTTGCACAAAACATAGATTGTGAGATCAAGCACATAAAACACTCACCCCTTTTGTCCCAAATTCATGAACATCCTTACACTTTCCTTTTCATATGTATTTAACTAGTTAGTACATTTATATTTTGGAAAATACGTCACCACTAGTTTTTCAATTCACATCTATCCACAATACCAAAAAGTTCTTGTTCACACACTATGACATATAAGAAATGATTAAAAAAAAAACTTGATACATCTATTCACACCTAATTTTTAATTTAAAAATGCCTCCATTAACTCCTTTCACATTATAATTGGTAACTAAACAATAATGTTTCACCTAAAATCATTAGTCATATCAATGTCATAATTAAGTTTAAACAAAGTCAATTTTGTATAGTTTTATCTCGAATTTTAGATCTCACACGAGTGTATAAATCTTAAAATCACCTATAAAAATTTTCATATACTATAGTAAAATAAAGTGTAAGGACTAACACTTATATTGTGCTTGTGAACCATAATAATAATATGAAAAAAGACGAAAAGTAAACTGTGAAAATTTAATGAAAAAAATATATCTACAAAAATCTTTGAAAATCATCATTTATCAGTTGTGTGGTTTATTATTATGGAAAACTATGGAAAGTAAAGTATTACATAGTTCTCAATTGTTTATTAAGATGGAAACATATGGAAAATAAAGTAATTCTGTAGGATCTGATTTCTTCTAGAAATTTCCACAATAATTTTTCATCACATGTGATAGAAAAACTATAGAAAACAATGTAGGCAAACTAAGTAATTCTCACGCGTTTCATCACATTTTTTTTTTCACTCTTTTATTTTAATAATCAAACAAGTTAAGACATATATATACTCTTTTTCCACACATTTTCTCGTTAAACATAAGATCCTAAATGTACTGTTACAACTTAACTAAGTTAATTTATATTCTATAGCTAAATTAAACTTATTTGAACTTATTAAACTTGGCGAATGTAGCAAATAAGAGCCTTATGCCCTTAACTTTGCTTGATATGAACATAACCCGCTTAAGCTTTTAATGTAGAAACTAGGCCCTGTTAGTACATTCAAATAAAGTCTCAATCACTTTTTATTGGCGATTACTAACATGAAACAATGGCGTAAGTTTTTTTTCTAATCCGGATACATATAGGGGTTGTTAAACACCGCCCCATATAATTCCCATTTTACCCTTGTCCTTCCCACTTCCTTCATTCTCTCTCAATCCCTCTCTAACTCTCCTCCCCAGCCGCCGCCGGATCCCCTCACCCGTCGTCGCCTGCCGCGTCTCCCACCCGCCGGAAGCCGCCGTGCCGCCACTATTTGTCGCCGGAAATGTGTCGTCAAAATTTAAAATTAATACCATTGTCGCCAAAATCTTATGTTGGAACCTTAAAAAAAAAAATTCTGCCGGTGGGCTAGCCGTCCAAAAAAACGGCTAGCCCTAGGGGGAGCTGTTTTTTTTGGACGGCTAGCCCTTGGGCTGACCCTTTTTTTTAAACGGCTAGCCCACCGGCTAGGCCATTATTCCTCTTTTCCGATCTCGAACTAAGATTTTTACCTTCGACGTTGTCAACAATGGCCCATCCATAGTTTTCGGTGAATTCCGGAGTCCCGAAGAGCGGATTTCGTCAACTAAAACACGATTTTCCGGCCACCGCGGAGGCCGACGACTAGTTGTCGGAAAATTTAGTGGATTTCGTTTTTGTTACGTTTTTACGAGATAGTGAAGTGCGAAATTAGAATTGAAGTGTATGATGTTCGATTTTATTAAAAACGAGTCAAAGGGCAAAATCGTCATTATTGGGGGCGGTTTGAATATATTGGGGGCGGTAAATAGCGCTCCACTACATATACCTATGATCAAAATACATTGTTTATGTCAACTACCAAAGTATATGCAATATACCAAGAAATGGTAAGCGTTATATCAACATCAAGGCTAGAGGTGATCAAATGTTAGAATAGGCTGACTGCCAAAATAAAGTCCATATTTCGAGTCTAGTCATAGCTGAACTTTACTTGTCCAAACTTGTAATTCCAGGCTTAAAAAAGGGCTTTTTAGAGCCAAAGCTACACTTTGGTATAATATGTTGGTTTTGGCTTCCCTAAAACCCAAAATATTTTCAAAATTCGGACAAGGTAGGGTCGGGTTGATTCGAAACCAAAATTTCTACCCAAATCTACCAATTTTTTGGGTTGAGTTAGGCTAACAGACTGAATAACTTTGATCACCTCAACCTTAACCTTCTTTCCTGTAACTTCTAGACATATGTTACTTCTATGTAGAATGTATTCCTTCAAATTAAAGTGACGTGGCCATTGCTTAGTCGAAGTTTGTTTGTTTAGTTTCAAAAAATTATAAAAAGTTATTTTAAAATGTATTCCTTCAAATTAAAGTGACGTGGCCATTGCTTAGTCGAAGTTTGTTTGATTAGTTTCAAAAAATTATAAAAAGTTATTTTAAAATTTACAATGGACATTCGTCAAATAAGATTATGCTTGAATATATCACTTCTTATAATTAAGAAGTATTTATCGTCAAATTTTAGAAACTTAGACTTACAAAAATTAAAATATAGCAACCTTTAAGAGATTAAAGAGTATAAAATAAATTCATAGTATAAATTAAATGAAACCAAAAGTGAAGCTAACCGATGTAGAACCGTAGATCAGGCGACAAGAAAACCATAATCGGACAGGATGATTAATCATACACGTGGAAGAAGGGGGCCCATGTGATCTTTCATCGTGTGGTCTTCATTTGCAATAATTTTCTAAGGAAAATCCCCTCTTTTAATTAATTTTTTTCATTTTTTCTTGATTCGTTAATTATGTTCTTTTTATTTATTTTTTGTTGCACCACATGAGGTGTATGTGGTTAGGATTTTCAATTTTCATAGAGGTATGTCGCAATTATGAAATATGGTTGGTGGCTTTGATCACCTGCTTTAAAGAATCACAAAACATGCTTCCTCCCTCACATCAATTTGTTGAGTAATGGAATATTGTTTGATGAACTTAATTATTTGGAATCTAAGTCCAAAAACTTTGGATTAATCTTAGAATTTGTCCGTTTCTTGATTATAAATAGTTTTTTTTTATTAAAAAAAAAATGATTTTTGTAGTCCATGGAACATTCCTATCACCTTCTGGTTGTATACTTTTCAAACCATGAATCTTTGTCAATGAAATTAAATTGATTGTGATGTTCTAAATTAAGCATGTAAATTTAATGATAGCTGCTTTATCATTCAAATATGTACATCTTGATGTAGTAATGGAAACTTGACAGCCATGAAGTAGACCTTGTTGTTGTTGCATTTTACAATGTGCCATTTGTGATTTACTAAACCATAAAAAAAAAAAGAAAAAAAAAATCAATTGGAATAGTTCAAAATATCTAAATTTGCTTAAATTAAATCTCTTTCTCTCCCCTAAAAAAATGAAAACAAAAAGTCTCCTATTCCTAATAAAGGAAATTAATCCATTTTTATTTTATAACTTACTTTCTTTGTGTATATTACTTATCCAGTTTCGGATAAGGTATATTTTTTGGGGAAGTTGGATAAGGTATTTATGCACTGGCGTTAAACATTTGATTAGGTGAAATAAAATACATGCTTTGTGAAAATAGGACCTAGAAAGAATAGAGCACCATAAGGCATAAGGTGTATTCCTAAGTTCTCCCCAAACCGACCAAAGCAACTTTCTTTTTATCCATCATGAGGGACAAGACAAACTAAGATACTTCCTATACTTCCGGACTTCTCCGATCTTGTTTTTTACTTGATACGTTCCGATTTTGATAAATAATATATTAAAATAAGATCTTATTATACGCGTCTTTATGTTAATTTTTTGAATATGAATATGAAGATAAGATATGAGTTTGAAGACATAGAAATTAGACCCCATATACCATAATACCAATTAGATTCACTTATCCATACCTTACTCGTATTTGAAAAAATGCCCATATCCTTAAATTAGGGTAGAAATCATCTAGATTTAGATAGGATTTTGGAACCGTTACCATTCCTTATGATAAGTCATTAGTCACGTACACGTCTTTATCAATGTTACAATTGCTGGCATAATAGGAGAATGGGAAGTTATAATATAAGTGCTTATATTCGTACAAAATATCTTAAATAATCTCATAGTGTCATACTTAGCATAAAAAAAATAGTCTCACATCATTGAGCAACTTTTATCTTTTATAATTTGTACCAACGAAGTACAACACATTTTTCTACCAAATCAACTCTATTTAAATCTTAAAAAAGAGGTAACATTGATATAGTCTTTAGATCCCTCGGACCACTATCAGCAGTGGGCAAAATTTTGCCATCAAATTATCTCTCTAACCCCTTTCTCACTCATCCCACCCAATTATACTTATGAGTTTTTTTGTGAGTAAAATGTCATCCCAGCTGTGAGTAAAAAAAACTCCTCACCAATCTCTCTCTTACTTTTTCCAATATCCCACCACACTTTCTCTCTCTTCCATATTCACCAATTTTACTTAATTTTCTAATTAATGTATGATTATGATTAATAATTTTGTATCGTTATTAATTAATTTATGTTATTATTGCGTAGTTAGCGTTTCAATCAATTTGTAATGTACTTAATATTTTTAATTAGCGGTTATAGTTATCGTTTTTAACTACAGTATTTAATTATCGTTTTTAATTATCGCATTTTTATATCGTTTTTCATAATCGTTTTTTAATTTCCTTTTTTAACCATCGCCTATTTTATTATCGCATTTAATTAGCGTTTTTATAATAATTATAGTTTTTAATTAGCGATTTTAATTAGCGGTTAACAGTAGCGTTTTTAAATAATTATCACTTTTGATAATCACTTTAAATTAACGTCTTAACTAACGTCTTTATTGTCGTTTTTATGAAAATAACAACAGAATAATTTACCTTAACGAAGATTTGCAAAAAAATGTGTATGGTAACAATTGGGAAGTAGATAATGGTGAAAAACGAATTCAATTAGGAAAATGTATTTTTTTAAGTTGTGGAAAAATATAGCAAGGGTGTCATTTTATAGAGAAAATTTTTTTATGACCGTTGGTGATTTTTAATATTTTTTTTTAAATTGTTTAAATGCCGAAATAGCCATTGAAGTGTAAAACGGAATAAAAAACATATGGGGCCCACCTGAAGTTTTCCTCATGAGTTTTCTCATGGGATGAGGAAACTCACGAGTTTTCTCACAGGAGACCACTGTCGGGATGCATTTTTCACTCATTTTACTCACTATTTTTACTCGTGGAGAAAATTTTACTCACTACCGGTTCTTAATGTTCAATTTCTATTTATTTTTCAGTGAAAATTCAACTAATAGTCAATCAACCCTATCAAGGTTTATTTATTTATTTATTTTTAAATAGTAGTGCAACTTCCGCCCTACACTCATGTCTAATTTTACATCCTCTTTTAATTTCCACCCAATGAATTCATTTTTATATTGTAACTTAACTGGTTTTTTTATTTTATTTTATTGAAAGGGTTGTAACTTAACTTTCAAGTCTAAGATATACACCTTATTTTTTTAGTGTTGTAAACGAAATTAACATATTCAAATAAATAGCCACTCCATATTTTACAAGCTTGAAAAAGTTTCATTCTTATGTCTTAATAGGGTTAACATTCCACCAAATTAACCCAAAGTTCTTTTATGAGATGGTATGAAGGTTAAGTCAAGGCCTGTATTAGATGACTACTCGTATTTAGTAACAACCCACAAAATAGACTTTGACTAAGATGTTAAAATGACAAGCGTTAAAAACTAAACACCTTTTCATTTACTGCTACAAATCCACAATAATTGAGATATTCGTCTATATAAATTGTCTTATTTGAATTTTTATGGTTTTTAAAATACGACTTTAAACGTTTTTATCTCAAAATTCGTAAGACAAAACATTATGAAAACTTGAAATTCTTAAAATTTACTTAGAAATAGGTCTAGTAACATCTCATTTAAATATATTATTTCTTATAACATGCTAAAAATTTATGGTCAAATTTTTAAAATTTTGACTCTATAAATTAAAATGGGCCAAAAATAAAAAAGCTAGGGAGTGATTTATTAAGGAAATCAAAATATCGAAAACTCACTAACATTATGACAATAAATAATAAAAAAATATATCAAAAATTATTTTAAAAAAAATATGTGCACTTAAAAAGAAGATAGAGATATGGCCTATGATGAATCATGATCATCCTTCATCTTCTCCCACCAAAACCATAATTTGTTTCCTGTAATGTGACTCAAGAATCTTATTCCATTTAGTCCTTACCAATGCTGACGTGTCGGTCGACTATGTCTAAACTTTATCTTTTCCAGTTTCTATCATGTCAGACCCACACTCCATTATTTTATCATCTATTTTTCTTTTTTCTTTAAATAAATTCCTCCATCCCTATTTTTGAGGCTCTATAAATTCACACTCCAAATTTCTTCGTTAAATTCTCATTTCCTTCATTTTCCTCTCCCGCATTTCCTATCCCCAAGACATCATTCTCTAAATATATTTCAATCTCTATCTCTCCTACCATTATTTCCATATTTCATTATTTTTCAGGTATTTTCTATTTTATTTTCGTATGTATTTACATATGCTTTTTTTTTTTTTTTTTTAAAATCCATTATTATGTGAGTAACACTTTTCATTGCCATTTTATATTGGCAAGATTGAACCTTTTTATTTGATACTTTGAGATGCACTCTTCATTTCAACTAGATTGATTCGTATTAGTGTCCACTTTTTATCTGGAAGACCTCTTTTTACAAGAATTGTGTAATTCTGTATTGTACTCAAAGAGTTGGAGCTTCTATTAACTTCAATATGCAAATTGCAACTCCACCATCTCCTGGTTGACCTGCTGATTTTTCATCATTCCCTTATTTATTGTGCATCCAAATTCACTTAACTTTGATACAATCTTCATCATTCATGTCTTACTTGATGGGATGTTGGAATAATATTTTGGTTGGTTGAGGTCTTAATGTACATTTTCAGATCTAGTTTTCTTGAAATTTAGATTGCCCATATTTTTTTTAGTGTCAGAACAAGGCTGCTGATTCAGTTTATTATTATATTTTTCAAGAGAAGAGAGTCTGAGTTGATTGGTTTTAGGATTGTGGTAAGTGTTGATTCTTTCAATGTCAGTTAGTGGGGTAGGTTGTTTCTGGGTTGGTACTTGGTAGGTGATGAGAATATTTACTTGAGATCTATGCTTCTAATCTACTTTACTTCCCCATGTGCTAATTTTTCATTCTTATTGTATTGAATAATATGAATATGCCTTCCCAAATAACTTAGGTAGTTATGATGGATAGTGATGTAGCCCGAGTTTGATCAAGCTATTTTACTTTGAAGTCATTCTTGTACTATTTGATTTTTTACGGTTTTACACGACTTAAAACATTTTTAAATTATGAAAACTTGATATTTTAAAAATGCAAAACTTTTCAAACTTTGACTCATGAATAGAAAGGAGCAAAATAAAGGGATGGAGGTAGTATATGTTAGTCTGTGGTTCTGCTTGGAAGTTGAAACATTTGATATAGCTCTATGTAAATGATTTCGAAGAAACATAACCAATATAAAGAGGATTGATTTTGATCTTATTGAGCTATGTGATGTATGATTCTGGAAGTGCGTAACAGTTAACAGGGGGAGAGATGTTGTTAGTGCTCTTACGTGAGTCTGCCCCCTGTTAGTTGTCTGAATAGTTAGGCAAACACATTTTTTTTTCGTGAAATTTCATCTCACTCTTTGTTGGCAAAATCCTTACCTGGTTAATCCGTCAAATTTGACCCTGTATGATTCTTTACAGTTGATCTTCTCCTATAATGGAAGTCGTCGCAGGATAGCTCTGGCTACATTCTGTTGCGTTTACTGGTATAATTTACTCTGATTAATTGTTTAAGACTCCTTTGAACCCCTGCCTCTTAATCCTTTATGGTTTTTAATTGGTTTCTGCATTATCTGTATTTAGGATTGGAAGTATAATAGAATCAAAACTCAGTTTAATGCGAATAGTAAATTCTTTTTGCGTGTTAACAATTATTAGTAGCATGCTTTTGTTTCTTGATTGTTATGGAAATGATTGTAATTGTAAATTTGTAACATATGATAGGTAATCGAGCAATGTGTGGGGGGAAAAACAACTCAGTAAAAATTGGCAGTGGCTCTAACTTCTTCAGAACAGCAACAAAAGGTCTTAACAGTGAAATTTTTGGCATGGCCAATGTGCTTGGTTGGACAAAGCATAGAAAGTCGTCTGTACATAAACCCTTATTGATTTCTTCTGCTGCTTCTTTCATTCATTGGTCACGTAAAATTCCTATTAGTGATGGGTATCATGAGTTTCTGTAGCTGCTGGTGATAGTTTTAGTTTATAATTGGTTTTTTAGATTTTGAGTGATAACCGGTCATTCTGTGGAAGACATTTTTGTCTGCAAATTCCAAGTAGCTGGAATATGCCTGGTTTTATTAGTGAAAAGAAAAGGTTAACTGGATCAAACATGTGCTTTGCTAATCACTCAAAAAACACTTGTGGGACTAGGTCTCAAGTTGTGGACGATTGCTATGTTCCCATTTTGCCAGGCCTTTCTGATGATGTGGCAAAGTTATGCCTTGCTCTTGTCCCTCGAACATCCTTTCCCTCAATGGGAGCAGTGTCTAATCAATGGAGGTCATACATTCGAAGTAAAGAGTTCATTACAGTCCGAAAGCAAGCAGGTTTGCTTGAGGAATGGCTCTATTTGTTAACCATTGACGAGGAGGGAAAAGAGAGCCAGTGGGAGGTATTGGATTGTTTTGGTAACAAGCACCGAGTTCTTCCATCCATGCCTGGTGAATTTAAGATGGCATTTGGTGTAGTGGTTCTTCACGGGAAGCTGCTTGTAATGGCTGGCTGTACAGTCTCTGAAGGCGCAGCATCTCCCACTGCTGATGTTTACCAATATGATTCCAGTCTCAATAGGTATATATGCCTATTTAGTTATATTCGCTCTCGTTCTTTTGTGGCTTTGATTGTTAGAGTGTGTGCTTTTATCCACCTGCTGATTAATATTTGTGCCCTAAAAAAGTCTATTGTCACTGGTTCACTTGGTTTGAAAAAAGTGTAGTTTGCAAGTGTCATGGAGACAATCTGTCTATCTACTAATCCAGATTAGTTCACTACTAGTTCACTAGGGATATGCCATGGAAGGCACAAGTATACAAAAGCTGAACAACATCATTCCTTCATACGAGGTTGAGCCACCTCACTTGAGTGCTTTTGATTTGTTTTGTAATATTTTCGTCGTTTTATTTAGGGCATAATTGGTTTAATAAAATCAGCATTAATATAACTTGTATGCCACTATCAGACCATGGATAGGTGATTGTATGATCTTATGAAATACTATTTGCTTCTTGTTTCTTTCTATTCTTAGAATTATGTTAATTTGATGACGTGATAGTTTATGCTCTGTAAGCCGATTCTTACATATTATTACTCTTAAAAGTAGAAAAAATTATGCTGCTTGTCTCAGACAATCAAGTACATTGTATTTTAATTTTTCTCATCCTGTTTACTTTGTTTTGATAGTTGGTTGATCTAGTTTTGTGGTGTTTATAAATGCAGCTGGAGCAAGCTGTCAAGTATGAATGTTGCACGTTATGATTTTGCTTGTGCTGAAGTTGGTGGGTTGATCTATGCCGTGGGAGGCTATGGCATGGATGGCGAGTCTCTTTGCAGTGCCGAGGTCTACGATCCTGATACTGACAATTGGACTCTGATAGAGTCCCTTCGTCGCCCAAGGTGGGGCTGTTTTGCCTGCGGATTCGAGGGCAAGCTGTATGTTATGGGTGGGAGGTCAAGCTTCACTATAGGAAATTCAAAGTTTGTTGATGTTTACGACCCAATTAACCGCACTTGGCGTGAGATGAAGAATGGTTGTGTGATGGTAACTGCTCATGCTGTGGTAGGAAAGAAGCTGTTTTGCATGGAATGGAAGAACCAAAGAAAATTAGCTATCTTCAACCCTGAAGACAATTCATGGAAGATGGTTCCAGTTCCTGTAACTGGGAGCTTGAGTATTGGGTTTCGGTTTGGTATACTTGATGGTAAGCTCTTGCTCTTCTCACTTAAGGATGAGCCTGGGTATCGGACCTTGTTGTATGATCCTGAGGCAGCACCGGGCTCGGAATGGAAGACCACCGATATCAAACCCTCAGGCTCATGCTTGTGTAGCGTGACTATGACAGCATGAAGTTGGACTCTATGGGGGCATGTTTTCCCTTTTTCATGTTGCATCTGTGTTACTTTTGAGTTGTATTGTTCCTGATGGTTGATGTAATCTAGATTGTACCATGTTCATGTATGACTAACCTTTTCAATCTTTCCCATCGATTTGTTTTGGGTTCGGTGTGTCCCATCTTTCATTCATCAAAACGTGAAACCATGAAAGAGATTTACTCATCTTATGAGTATCACTTAATACTGAATACATGACTAATGACACGGTTAATTGGCTCGCCAAATACGTCGTCGTCTTGTCTGGATTGAATTGACAAAGTTGTAGATGCAGATGTCCTGTTTTTAGATTGCCATTATGGCATCTTAGCGTTATTGCGAATTTGCGATGTATACATAGAAAAAAATAATACTACAATAATTTTGAGTTTTACCTTTAGTAGAAATGGCAATAGATCGTATTTGAATTGGACTCCGGCCGCCAAGTAAAATTTGACTTCAATCTTACAAGTTTTTGGATCTTAATTTTAGATCCAAATTTGTGCTCCAAATCATACCCAATTAATGGTTTTGGACCTTTAAATTCGAATTTATCCGTCGGACTTCTGTTTTGATTCAAAATTTGCTTTATTTTAAAATTTTGCGCTTTCCTTACCACATATTTTTTTTACATAATGGTACGCTACAAGCATTCAAATGATAAATCCAACAACTTAAACAATACAACATGGCAGTAATTTAAACTAATGCATTATCATAAAAGAAACATAACTAAGAACCAATCATATAATACAATTCACATATATGAAATACTATACAAACAAAGTCAAATTTGATTCTCATCATTCAAGGTTGAGTCAATACATAATATTTGGTTTTCTTACTCAAACATTAAGCTTATACAATAAGCGAAAAATTATTTTCACTTTTCAATTACTGAAGTTTCACCACTGAATAACAAGAGGTTTGTTAAAAAAAATAGCACAACACCATCTTATAAATTCATTGACAAATAAATTGATGCAAATGCAAGAGCAGGCATGTGTGCAACTGATGCAAGTGCGGGGGAATACATGTGCGCAATACCAGAGGAAGGGGAGACGAATGTGAATGAGCTGGCAGGAAATGTTGAGCTGTCAGGACAAAAAAATAAAATGTAAAAACTTTCCTAGATTGTAGCTAGGTAGTTATGAGGTTGTTATATATATATATATATATATATATGTATGTATATATATATATATGTATATATATATATATATATATATATATATATATATATATATATATATATATATAACTGATGTAATGGATACATATATGAATATTACAATCTTTCTTATTCTCTCTGTCTATTTCATTTCTTTAGCATTCCAATCAAT
This sequence comes from Dysphania ambrosioides, assembly GCA_026401315.1. Classification (NCBI taxonomy): domain Eukaryota; kingdom Viridiplantae; phylum Streptophyta; class Magnoliopsida; order Caryophyllales; family Amaranthaceae; genus Dysphania; species Dysphania ambrosioides. The sequence goes on along the minus strand of CM048660.1, from coordinate 2,925,592 downwards.
ACATCCTCGTGGTTCCCTTCTTATTAGAACTCCACTAGTTGATTGATTGCCCAAAGCCATTCCTCGCGTTGGTTTGGACTAGGGGAATATAATCTCCACACACACCGGTTACTGTTCCATCGCATCATAATAGGCTACGCTTTGTAACACTGGTATTAGAGCCAACAATATCCTTGGTTTGGAAGCATGCCACCAAGGAAAAACACGGAGCAAGGAGAAGAAGGTGAAATGCTATCTCAAAGTGATATGCAAAAAAATGGAGGTAAACCTCAAAAATCTTCTGGAATCTCAAAACAAGGAAATCAATGAATCGTGTAATATTGATAGCGATAACATAAACCAAAATGCAAAATCTTTAGCAGAGTTAAATGACCTCATGATAGGCTTGTCTATGCAAATAGCTAAACGGCTGAAAGAAAAAGAGGTTGAGAGAGGGTACATAGGGGGTATGATCGAGAGGAGATATTAGTAACGGGCGACCATACTCAGCTCGATTAACTTGGATTGAGTTTCCAAGGTTTGATGGGGAAGATTTAAAATCCTAGATATATAAATGTAATCAATTTTTCGAGCTTGATGATATTCCAGATACTAAGAAACTTAAGCTAGCTTCGATTCACCTTGAGGGGAAGGCACTTATGTGGCATCATGCTTATGTCAAGACTATCCCCCTTCTCTCTTGGATACAGTATATAGAGGATATCACTAGTAGATTTGGAGACCTGTATGATGACCCTATGGCAGAACTGAAGACACTCAAGTAAACAGGTAGTATCCAAGAGTATCATGATGTGTTTGATAGTATTGCAAGCAGGTTGAGTATAGCTCCAGACTACTTGTTAAGTTGTTATTTGGGAGGGTTGGAGAAGGAAATCCAATAGTCCACTAGAAATTGAGAAAACATCAGCATAGAGGTCCAACAATGCTTGTATTTTAGGGTGTATGACCCTTGGCTTCTGTTTTTCATCATTCTGAGGTGCTCCTTGCTCTGGATCAGAAATTACTTGTAACATGGACAACCCCCCCTCATAATACAACAACTTCAAAAATTGTTGAGGACGATGTCCTCAATTTCTTCATAGTAGCTCCCCTGAGTTTAATCTTCTGCCCTCCCATTTTGAACTCCATTAATAAAATTTTGAAGTCCCATAAAATGAGTCCCCATAGTAGGTTACTTCCACTTAAGTGCAACAACAACAAATCTTCCTTGAATTGGAATCCCTACATTTTCTATACAAAATCTCGAATCATTTTGTTACATTTTAGTTTACCTCCATCAGCCACCTTTACCCACCTTGGTGCTACCTCTTCCACTTTACAATAGAGCTTCAAAGTAGTTGAGGGTATCAATGAAATTATGGGTACTCCCGGTATCTAAGAGAATATACAAGGGTTTCCTTCTAGCTACATCCTTCATCCTCATTGTATGGAAGGTGCAATGACCATCTAAAGCCTGTAAAGAGATCTGGGCACATATAGAGTCTTCCCCTGTGTCTACTGCCTTTTTTTATCTCCCCTTCTATCTCTTCTTCCTCTCCTTCCACCTCAATGTGAAATAATCAATGTCTCCTCCCTCTACACCCAGGCTCATATTTATCATCATACTAGAAACATAGTCCTTTTAACCTCTTGTCATTCATTTCTGCATGAGTTAGCGTTCTTCTAATGTTATTGGGCTTATTCACACCTTGAGGGTAACTCAGAGTTTTAGGATTGGTGTTGAGGTTGGTTCTGGGAGTGGGTAGTAAGGGGGCAGTGTTTTTGGGTGAATTTTTGTGAACTTTCTAGCTTTTAGTGAGGCTTCTTGGAGCTAGAGGGTTCCTTGGTCTCATAGGATATTACAAAAGATTCGTAAAAGACTATGGAAAAATTTGCAGTATCTAAACTAATCTATTGAAAAAGGGTGCATTTGAGTGGACTGTAAATGCAACCTTAGCCTTTGAAGAATTGAAGATAGCCATGACTTCTCCTCCTGTGTTGGCTCTACCGAATTTCCATAAACCCTTTCTCATAGAGAAAAATGCATCAGGTACAGGGCTAGGTGTTATGCTAGTACAAGATGGACACCCTATTGCTTATATCAGCAAGGCATTGTCGGAGAGGAAGAGGCTCTCAGCTTATGAGAGTGAGCTTCTTGCAATCATTGTTTCTATTTGAAAGTGGCACCATTATCTTATGATCATGCCCTACACAATTTTACTGATTAACAAAATTTAAAGTACTTGCTTGATCACAAGGTCATGACTACTTTTCAACAGAGGTGGCTTTCCAAGTTGGCAAGGCTAGATTATGTAATTAAGTATCGCAATGGAAAAGAGAATAAGGAAGCATATGCTTTGTCTTGAATAATTGAGCCTCACCTTATGCAAATGATCGCAACTACTCTACATTCCTCTCTCCTAGAAGAAATTCAGATTTCATGGAAGACTGACCCAAATATGCAAAAGCTCATTCAAAAACTACAACAAGATCCAAGGTCTCATAAAAATCATACTTGGAAGGAAGATCAACTAAGAAGGAAGGGTAAATTGGTTGTGGGGGATGACACTGATCTTAAGAAGAAGATTTTCACTTAGATGCATGACTCTGCTATGGGGTGACATTCGGGAATATAAGCCATCTTCTGCAAAATCAAAGTATTATTCTATTGGCTTGGCCTCAAGAAGAGTGTAACTAATTACGTGAAATATTGTAACATCTGTCAGTAGAACAAGTATGACAATAGTGCTTACCTTGGTCTTTTGCATCTTCTTCTAATCCCTGAAAGAGTTTGGGAAGAAGTCACTATGGACTTTATTGAGGGATTACATCTTCATTGGGGAAACAAGTCATTATGATGATGGTAGACCGATTGAGTAAATATGCTCATCTTATTGCTCTGTCACACCCTTATACTGCTATTAAGGTGGCTCAAGCTTACATAGATTCGGTATATAAGCTCCATGGCTTCCCGAAAACCATTATCTCTGATAGAGATAAAGTGTTCATTAGCAGATTCTGGACAGAATTGATGAACAAGCTTAGAATTCAACATAATCTTTCTACAACCTATCTTCCACAAACTGATGGGCAATCCAAATTTCTCAATCGATGCTTGGAAACTTATCTAAGATGCATGAGTAGTGATACACCCTAGGACTGGGCCAAGTGGTCACCTCTAGCAAAATACTGGTACAACACTAACTTCCATACTGCCTATCAGAGGATACCCTTTGAGATTGTATATGGGCAACTACCCCCATTACATATTCCTTATTTATTTGGTACTAGCTCAGTAGAAAGTGTGGACAAGAGTTTACAGCAGAGGGAGACTACTTTGTTGTTTCTAAAAAATCATCTCCAAGTTGCCCAAAATCGAATGAAGCAATTGGCTAATAGGCACAAAAGTTAGCATAGTTTTTGTGGTAGGAGATTGGGTTCATCTTAAGCTATATCCATACAAGCAACAAACGGTGGAGCATAGATCGAATCAGAAGTTGGCAAAGAGGTTTTTTGGCCCTTATTTGATCACAAGGAAAATAGGTAAGGCAGCATACACCTTATATTTACCTCCCACATCAAAGGTTCATCCTATATTTCATGTTTCTCAGCTAAAGGCATATAAGGGTCCACTCCCACCTCCTATGGATCCTATTATTTTTACTGAACCTACCTAATCAAGAACTAAGCATCCTATTGCTATGATCAATAAATGAAGTGTTAAAAGAAACAATGCAGTTGTAGCATAGTGGTTAATCCACTTGTCTGATTCCACTCCTGAAGATGCAACATGGGAGGATGCCTATGCCATTGAATTTGAGTTTCCTAAATTTGATCCTTGGGAACAATTATCAACTCATGAGGGGAGTATTGATGAAAACGCGAGAGCAGGCATGTGTGCAACTGATGCAAGGGCTGGAGAATACATGTGTGCAATACTAGAGGCAGGGGGAATGAATGTGAATGAGCTGGCAAGGAATGTTGAGCTGGTAGAACAGAAAGAATAAAATGTAACAACTTTCCTAGATTGTAACTAATGCACCCTTCTCATTGGATTTCTCCTATATATATATATATATATATATATATATATATATATATATATATATATATCAAAAGAACTGATGTAATGGATACATACAATCTTCCTTATTCTCTCTGTCTATTTTCTTTCTTTCGCATTCCAATCAATACATCCTCGTGGTTCCCTTCTTATTGGATCTCCACTGGTTGATTGATTTTCCATAACCATTCCTCACATTGGTATGGACTAGGGGAATCTCCACACAACTGGTTGCTATTCCATCACATCACAATAGGCTACGCATTGTAACATAAACAACCCATAGTTCATTGACAATCAAGAATTCCCCTGGGAAATACTAACATGTTACTAATTCATGAAAATATTGGCCAATCAATTTCCAAATAAAAGACCAAATGTGGAGTTATTTTCATTTCAATTATGGATCATCAAATATAAAATTATTAATTCAATATCTAGGTGATTATTGGTACTACGAGATTGGGCATGTATACAAAAATCGTAAGTTCATCTACCCAGGAGTACATCCGTATACCACTATACCATTACAAAGCAACTCATAAATGAGAAGGCACAAAAAATATATAGACCATTTCACCATATCAATGGTGGTTTAGTTCCTACCAAATCATATGAGTTCTAAACCTATTTTAATTTCAATCAATAAATCATTCAATCATCCCAATCCCAACTTTCTAGGGTTCAAGATCACATCACTTTCACTCTTCAAATAACCAATAAAAAATATTAACAACTCATTATGAACCACTTGATCATCAATTGAGCAAATAGTATTATCTATTGTACATATGAGTATGCAAAATTTGGTCTAGAACGACTTATTTGGTAAATCACGTGTCATTTTTAATAGCATCATAATTATAAGGATAAAAATTTGTGGATTTTTAGGCAAATTGACAAGATAATATAGCTCTTAATGATATTATTATGTTAAGTTTGCAAAATGGGTAATTTTTACTATTTATTTGTGTCGTTAAAGTATGTGTACATAAAGTAGTTAAAGAACTTGTGCTTGAAGCAACAAGAAGAAATTAAGGACTTAATCATAGTATTTTTTGCTTTGAGATTGCAAATATTAATTGTCCATCTTGTCAAATAACAAAATATAAATCTATCCATTTGTCAAATGAGAAAGCATAGTTTTGTCCATTTGTTAAATGAGAAAATATAATTTTTTTATTTGATAAATGAGCAAATATTAATTGTACATTTAATTTGCAACTGGATTAAAGAACTAAAAAACATGAATTACAACATATACTTCTCACATTTTGTTGATTTCTATCAAGGAAACTTGAGTAGTTTTTAATGTTCAATTTAAAGGATAAATGTAGTCATGTGAGTGTTAGTTGTGAATCTTTTGTGCAAGATAATATATGATACAATTCAGTAGCACAATTATACTCAAATATATTATACTGAGTCGCAATTTGAGTGTTTTAAGGATGCTATAGTATAATGAATGAAAAGTGCTTAAATGTACAGTTAGACAAGAGTGATATATTTTGTAGTGTTCTGCTTATTATATTCTACCCTTCATCAAATCAAGTTTTGTTACTAGTGGATCATGTATTTAGTTTTGTGCCGTGATATTTTGTTGAAGATTAGAGAGTATGCATGCCTTGTGCGTGTTGTTTTGCTTGTATACAAAGTAATGTTTGCTCTAAGTTTCTTAAGCTACAACAAATTTTAACTCCAAAATCTTTCTTAACTATCTTATTTGCTATCGTGTGGTTTTTGTATATATATACTTGCAATATATAGAGAATGTAGGTTCAAATCATAAATAAAATTGCAATATTTTTTGCCAATTTGTCAAATGAACAATTTCTTTTTGCTTATTTGCTAAATGAACAATTTTTTTCCTCATTTTCCAAATGAATAACTTTTTTTAGTAAAATTTGAAAACAATCAAGTTTATAATAATTACTATATTGCCACTATTATTAAAGGCGATGGCAACCATTAAGATTTTGTCTAATTTAATGGTTGTAAAGAGATTCTCACCAAACCTCACCCTATGTATACCTCTTTCATTCCTTATTGATACTCCTAGTGTGAATCTTAGTAAAAACAAAAATAAAAGTGGAAATCGTAGAGAATCTATCAATATTAAACAATTAATATATAAGTAGTGCCGCAATATTTTAATGTAATGAATAAGTAGTGGATCAATATTTAAATGCATTTGCTTCTTTTTCCGAGCAAAATTGAGGATAAATCCAAAAATTTAATTTCCAATAGAGGTTATTTTTATTAAAAAATTTGGATAAAAAGTAAAGATTTTAAGTAGGAATAACTTATTGGACTACCATTTTAAAAACTAGGAACATAAAATAGGAACATATGAAGTCTATGAAAAATTGACATCAAAGAGAATGGGAGAGTAAGGAGTAGATAGGACAATGGAAAAGTGTAGGATCAAGGAATGTGGGAATAGAGGAGTTAAGGGCTTTTCCAAACACAAGCTTCATTTTTTTGAGACAAAGAAACATCATCTTATTGATAAACCAAAGTTATAAATTAGCCACAAAATAAGATTATCAATGCAAATCATTCCCTTATTACCCACCAAAAGAGTAGAGAATATATTTAAGGAGAAGATTATCCCAATAATATTAGTACTCTTAAGTTTAGGTAAAACATATTTTGCAAAAGATAGGGCGTCTTTTAATAAATGAAGAAATAATAATTTTTCCTTATTCTCACGGCAAATTTACAAAAAGTTTATCAAATATAGTATTAGAAATACTATACTTGATAAACTTTGTCATCCAAAGCCCCTCCCGAAACCCCAAATCAATTCCCACATATTTCCGCTCACTGTCATTCACTCTCATTCATCTCCGCAAATATGTTCGGAGCTTCTTCCTCCGCCTTCGGGACGCCATCAACTACGCCGGCTTTCGGGGCCCCGTCATTTACTCCGGCTTTCGGAACTCCGTCTTCAACGCCAGCATTCGGAGCGACTCCTTCGACGCCGGGCTTTGGCACTCCGTCTACGCCACTGTTCGGATCTTCTCTCTTCAATACTCCCTCTCCTTTCGGTCAGAATACTCAGCAGCAGCAACAAACGACGCCGTTTTCGCAGCCGAGTACCGGCTTTGGATTCAATTCGACGCCGTTTCAGGTTCCTCTCCAACACCAACCGCAGCAGCAAACGACGTCTTTTTCTCATTCCGGTGTTCAGAAGCTCACCACTCAAATGGTTCCCGTCGCACCGTTACCGTTCTCCCTCGCTGAGCGTGACATTCAGGTGCAGCATTTTCCCTTTTTCTTTTCAATTTAAGAATTTATTGCAATTCCAAACCCGAATTTAATAAATTTTTAATTTTTGGATCACATTTTAATTGTGTTCAATTTGATTGAATATTTGTGTGATTTTCGATTGGTGATGATCGTCTAGACTTTGGTTGATGCGTACTAGGATGGGCCTGGAAATTCTAAGTACGCGTTTAAGGTTAGTTTCCCGCCAAATTTGCTCTCTTTCATTATGCATTATCAAATTGCTTTTAATTTTGATATGTAATTTGTGAATCGGAAGCACTTAGAGATTGAGTTGCTGGGAGATGTGATAATTTATTTCTTTTCAATAGATATAAAGAAGCTATTGATATTTATATACAAAAGATTATAATTTTTTATAATAATTTGCAAGAAAATATGAGTATAGGCATAGGTGTATACTTTAACCATGGTACCAATATGTACTCCGTGTATCAATTATGTATTCATTTGTTTATACATATATATTGGATTTGTAACAGCAACGCTAAATCGTGAATGTTTTTGTTTGTGTCTCAGCATTTTCTATTTAGTGTTATGGATCCGCTATTGAGGATCAAGCCAGCTGGGGTATCAGATGTAAGTTCTCGATGTGTTATGTTGTGCTTTATTTTGTCAAGATTTATCTTTTCTTTTTGAATATATGTTTACTATTGGAGCATAGAGTTTGACTTTGAGATTGTGATATCATCTTAATTTGGCGGTGGTAGATTATGTGGGCTGAGGCAATGGGGAAATTAGAGGGCATGGATAGCACAAATCGTGAGCGCTTATGGCCTGAGCTTGTAAAAGGCTTCAAGGATCTTTCAAACCGTTTGAAGGTAGTTACTCTATTGTTCTTCTTTCAATTTAGTTTAACGAGGTATTTGATGTACTGTTTTCTTTACTTCCTCCTTGTTTTTAGTTGCAACACTTCTCAAAACCTTTATACCTTTAAAGAGGGTTCCTGTCTTGGGTGAGATAAGGACTGGATGCAGGTAGCTTTATCCTTGCAATAACTCCTACCCTTTACCAATTGATCCTTGATCCAGTCCACAACAGCTGTGTACTTATACTATTTCTCAACTGATAACTAGCGTATACAATTGTACAAGAATTAAAAATTCGATACAATAGAATTTTTCTCAAATTGTTGGTCCAAGATTTGTTTATCCTTGCAGTGACCTGAGTTTCTGAATAATGGCTGCTGAGTCATCAGTTCATTCATTGTCATTTCTTAGTTTAGATTTGACGCATTTAAATGCAGCAGTACCATAATTTTTTTTAATAATTTTTTAATTAGTTAAATAGTTAGTCAGCAAGGACAGAAAGGATTTCTTAAAATTTGAAGTATATGTTTGTAAATTGTAGTTTTCCTTGTTTCCTTTGTTCTCAGATTTGACCTACCAACATGTAACCATATGTTATGTGATCACCTATAAACTACAACGACTAATAGAACAGCCTCTTTATGACTGCATGGTTTTAGTTAATTGAGCTCCAATTACCTCGTATGAGTGAATTGAATCCTATTGTGAGAGAGCAGAAAGTACTGTGTAAATAGAAGATTATACAATTTGATAACATTGTCCACTAATAAAGTGCCATTTGTTTTGGGTAGGCATTGGGTTTCTATATGGTGAAGGGAGCTTTCATAGAACTGATTGCCGATGGTAGTGCATAGATATATCTAATTATGTATGTTACAGGAAAATCCTGATCAAACTCTAGTTGTTCTGGTAGCAATTGCATATTTATGCATTTGATCTTTTACAGGTAAGTCAGCAATGTACTTATTTGATATGGCTGGTTGGGATGCACAACCACTATTTACAGCTGAATTTCACTTATCCCTACTCACCCTGTTTAGGGAAGGAGTCTTGTTAAAGGAATTTGCATCTCCTTTTGAGAACCTTGTTGAGGTTTATTATGCTTTAATTAAAAGGAAATGAAAAAAGTAAAGTGGCCGAGAGGGACTAGGAGAAAATGGGTTAGCAAGACAATTTGGCACTACAAAGGAGTGAATGGAGGAGGATCTTTGTACATTGTCATTTGAGAGATACTCTTGGTTCTTGCAGCCAATCCCTTCTTTTTGGAAAAGGCATGGATTTGTTGTTATGTTGTAGAGAGGGACATGGCCTAAAATAGGTAAATTTCTGAGTTCTGGTGCTTGATTATGTTGCGACGGCTTTTTTTTATTTTGTGTGTCTGTGATCATTATTTTATGCATTATATTATGCTAAGTCTAATTTTTCAGGCAATATTTTAAATAGGCATCTAAAGTTCTGAGCATGTCATGCCAAAAATCTCAAGTTTTTGGCATCTAGCTATTGCTTAAAGCTTGAGATCTTTAGCTATGTTGAAATAAAAGAAAAAGCCACTTCGATCAATCTTTATTTTTAAACAATGTTTGAGCTTTGATTTTTTCTTTTGTAATAGTTTTTTCATCAAGTTGAAGCTATTAGATTGGGCTTAGGCTTTTGTGAAAAGTTTAAAATATGACGGTTTAGACAAGTTTGCTGCTGTAGATTGGGGTTCTGTCTAATAGTGTGGAATTTCATTAAGGCATACACTCTTCTCTTTGCTCTGCATTAGGTTCGTTTGAGATGCCTTGAAAACAGTTTCATAATCTGTTATTGGTTATGGCAGGTCACTTGCTAATTGTTCATTGTGTTGAGCCTATTTACTTCAAGTCCTGCATAGGTTTTTATAATTTTCTTTTTAATGTGGACCTGCATTTGTGCTCTTCCTATATGTGTCTAATAGAGTCCTTGAAAGCCTCTAAATATGTCTTTTTCCTGAAATGAGAAGGTGAGTGTAAAGGACTTACATTTGTTGTAAACATGATAGTCTGTCAGAGTCTAGCTGCTCCTTGCAGCTTGTGCTTCTTCAGTATTATCGTTCAGTCAGATCATTAGATGATTTGAAGTCTATTACTTTGTGTTTTACCTTTTAGGTCCTAGCTATGTGTTGATTATAACCCCTCTCTGATGCATATTGCTTATGTAGAAAGGAGACCAACTATGGAGTTTGGTTTCAGTTGTTAGGGAAGCAAAAAGTACAGGTGAAACATAACTCTGACCTTGTCATGCGTTGTGGAAGTTTTTTTTTTTTTTTTTTGGGCCTCTGAGGCTGTAATGTAAATCGTGTACCATATGCAGGATTTCTTTCAGAAACAGTACAATAGACTGCATTTGCAATAGTATGAAGATCTCTTGCTCTATGACCACTGTGTGCATCCTGCAATCTTGATGCCTCGTTAGCAATAGTATGTTTGGTGTGGCTTTGAGAATGGTATGGCATTATTTAGCATTGTCATAAAAGATTGAAAAATGCAATGTGTTTCTTTATGTCAAAGCGATATCCTAGCCTCTGTTATTTGTTTGTTTCTTGGATAAAAATAGGTCTTTTGAGAACTGTACTCCCCCACATTCCCCCTGCTGCAACAGGATCTTTTATTTATGCCATCTTCAATTGATTGTTCTGGTCTATATTGCTGCAGCTTCAGGATGAAGTAATTGTTGCAGATGCTGAGAGATTGCGGATGACTCAAGGCAATGTGAATACAATAATGTTCTCCTCTGTCTGTTCATGTTCATGTTCCAATGATAATTTGTTGTGAATTTGCTGACCTTTTTTTTGGGTAATGTTGTACTATTTTATGCAGCTTCAAAGGCATTTCCAAGCTGACACTCTGCCTCACATTGAGAGATTGAAGCAGAAAGAGCTAGGTCTTCAAAGACATTTATTAAGGGTGGGATTTGTTATTTGTTCAATTTTATTTTGGGCAGAGAGAGAGGGGGGGGGGGGGGGGGTGGTGGAGGGTTGAGTAGGGTTAGTCTTTTACTTTGATGTATGCATATTGCTTGGAGAAGTGTTTGATTTAACTAATTAGGGCCTGCTATGTTATTCATACATCCTTTGTTTTTTTAGTTATTGCACCATTTTAACATTTACACTTGCCAATCTGCAACTATGACCATTATTATCTTCCAGGATTTATTAGTAGAAATTATAAAAAGTAGATCTTTTGAAAGCATAGATTAACATTTGATCTGTCAACCATTTACAAAATACTTGTCTTTTGATATTAGTAAATACATGGTGAAAGCTACTCTTTGGAAAGTGCAAAATTCAAATGGTGCAAGGATAAAAAAAAACCAGTGGAAGTATTTAGAGAAATATATGTCTAGTCTCCACATACCTGCTACTCCTTTTATTAGCAGCTACCCATTGAGTTTCTTAGCCAGCAACGTTTTGTAGAATGTTAGTATCTTTGATGCTGACACTATTTTATGCTCATTTGCTTAATAGGTGATGAGAATTGTGGAGGCTCTTGAGGGAAAAGGTTGCCGTTTGCCCCTAATGAAAGGGGAAGTTGAATTGGCTGAGAAGTTGGCTGCTATTGTTAGACAGGTTTGTATGTGTATAAAACAACCCCCCCCCACCCACCCACCCCCACCTACACACACACACACACACACACACAGGAAAAAAAGAAAAAGAAAAAATGAGGTGGCTTCTATCTGATAAATTCCATCTGCAGCTCATAGGATCTGGGGCAGAACTTTCAAGGAGAGTACAAAACTTGCTTATAGTATCCCGTATTCAGCTGAATGCCAATGGTGGTAGCTTCTCTGTATACCTTCCAGGTTCCACTAAAATTCACGAGCGATGCCTCACAGACATGCAGGAGGTAAGCATGCAGGCATCGTTTATTTATGAAGCTCATATTGCACATGTTTGGTTTGACTGGTTGAACTTGACTTGATCTTTGAGTATTTAGTAAATATACACTGGGGTGCCACATGATCCTGGTGGGATTGTTTGGAATATTCCTTCTCCTTTGATCCTTGCCTTAAATTTAACCAATGGCCCAAAGCTGCCATTTGCTTCAAATAGCAAATTAGTGTTTATGATCTTGTACCTGATAAGTTTGGGAAATGAATTGCAAACAAGGACTTGGTCATATCATCAAAGAAAGGACTAGGAGTACTTATTTTACTGTTGTAGATTCTAGGTTTAGTGGGCATGCACAAATTTCAAGGATGCTAATGTGATATATCAAGCTAAGTTTAAGTTGGGAACTTTGAAATTCAAGAACCAAAAGCTGTGCTTCAATTGTAAAGTTGATCAAGGGGGTGTCAAAAGCATGCCTCACTGGTTGCATTTTGAAATTTCAAAGATCGGGATCATGCAATTTTACACCCATCGCATTTCATTACATTTTCATGATGCGATAGCCTGGATATTTGTTGCGAGAGTCGTTTGTGGTGTTTGGTAATTGCAGTATGATCAAGAGGCATGGCTTGACCTAAAGCAAGGCATGGCATGCATGGTTTAGTCAAGGTTGGAATGGCTAGAGGCCAAGCCAAGACATGCATGGCCTAAAACAAGCCTTGTGAAACGGTCATGCACAACCTAAGTGAAGGCCAATGTGCAAGGCTAAGGTTAAGCTCAGAGCCAAAGTAGGTGGTTTCAATCAAGCGTGTTATGTTACCTCATAATTTTTGGGAAAAACCCTAAATATTTGAAATTTGAAGGCTATAATACATGCTTTCAGAGCAATTTTGGGAAATTAAATCAAAACTTAGTGGTAGGGAATACCTTGCAGTGTTATAATAGGTGGTTTAGAAACATGCACTGCCCGTTATTCTCCGAAAACAAGTTTAGGGTTACAATTGTTTGAGTTTCTATAATAGGTTGAATTGGTAGTTTAATGCTATAAAAGAGGGATAATCCCTCAAAAGGCATCATGTAGTGCCCTAGGGACTATGGGAAGCACCTTAAGGTGTTATATCCCTAGCCTATTGCTCACATTTTTGGACCTTTCTCTAGTTAATATTTGAACCTGAGGTGGTATTTTGGGATCCATCCTTTGGTTGTAAAAGTTGGTTTGGAACCTTAAGGAACCTACATGTCGGTGGTCCAAGAGGCAGGGGATCTTTTGAAAGGCGGTGTTGATATACTTCTAAAAAGAATAAGATGTAGGCAATTGAGATTTATAGACCTACATTGCATTAGCCTAGATTGTGGTTGTTTTTGAGTGGTGGTCTACAAAATCAATGGAAACTATATATTTCCCCATATTTTATAGTCATTAAACTGCTTCTCTCTTTTTTTTCTTCTTTTTTAAAGAATGTTATTCTAAAAAGCACAAAAAATTATATGTACAAGAATCAATAGTATTCACTCCCCAAAATATACTCCCCAAAGCATATTTTCTTATAAAGAATCATCTAGGCAAGTTTTCAAAATTTTATTTGTTATGATTGTGAAACTAGATTTGTAGCCAATGTCTTTTGTTCAATTGTCATTCCAACAAATTGAACATAAAATAAGCCTGATTTTGGATTCTTAATAAGGTTTCAATTTTGAGCTGAGTTGGTTGATGGTTGGGGACACCATCAATAATTATTTGAAATGATGGTTGGGAGGACAATAAAAATATGGTCAATGAGTATAGATGGCCTTAATGGTTGGGAAACATTTATTGTGTATGTTTCCATCATAAAAGAACTGAAACAAATTTAGGGCCCAATAGGTTGAGAATTGGTAGTTTCAAATTGTAAAAGAGTGTTTTAATCATTCATAAGGCATCCCCTATGGGAAGCACCTAGGTGTTATTTTTCCGGGCCAAAAAAAGTTGATAATGAATTTGAAGCCATAGTTCATGACTTTTGACCTCTTTTTAGTTCATGACTTTTGACCTTTTTTTTGGTTTGTATTTTGAAACTGAGATGGTTTTGTGAGATGCATTTCGGGGTCATAAAATGTGGTTTGGAACCTTAACAACATACAATGTATAAGAGCCTCAAGGATCTATTGGATAAGGTGGTGTTGGGTATGCTTTTGAAAAGACTACATAGAGACATGCAATTGAGATGCTTGCATTAAGTTTGGCAGGGAATTTTCTTATTAAGAATCATCTAGGAAATTTCACTTCCCTTAAAAAAAAAGGTCCAATTGTCACTATTAATTATTATACTTCTTATAGTTGTGAAATTAGATTTGTTGCCAATGTCTTGTTGAATTGTGGTTGCAATAATTTGAACAGAAAGTTAGCTCGTGGAACCCAAATATGGTTTTAATAAATGCAGGGTGATTGTCGAGAATACTTGAAATAATTATCTTAAATGATGGCTGTGAGGACAATAAGAATATGGGGAATGAGGATAAATGGCTCAAACGGTTTGGAAACATTCATGGGCTATTATTCAGTTCCAAAAGACACAAAAACTAGTGTTAGACCCAATAGGTTGAACTTTTGAAGTAGGCAAAACTGGTAGTTTTAAATGTAAAAGAGGTTTCTAATCACTAACAAGGCATCATTTAGTTCCTAAGGTCCATAATGTCCCAAATTTAAAGCATATAGTTCATGAATTTGGACCTTTCTCAAGAAACGGTTTTGAAACTTAGGTGGTGTTGTGGGATGCATCCTGAGTTCATAAAAGGTGGTTTGAAACCTAAAACCTTAAATAACCCACAAGTTGGTCCTAGGCCATCCATTGAAAGTTGGTACTGGAATAATTCTGTAAAGACAACTAAGAGATGTCAAGATTGTGGTTGTTTTCAAGCAATGGTCTATGAAATCAATGGGTGGATACGGCCACTACTAATTATTATCATTACACATTTTCCCCCATATTTTATAGTTATTCTACCTATTTCTCCATTTTTATATGAATATTATAATAAGAAAGCTCAAATATATGAAAGTATGTATGTAGTGATCTATAGTATTCACTCCCCAAAACATAAGTCGATTACACTCCTCTCACTTAACCAAGTGTTTGAGTTTGACAGAATCTTATTAAGGGGGCGTTAGGTGGGGGATTTCAGAAAAGAGAAAGGTAATTAACATCCTTGATTCCCTTATTTGTTGTTTGGTTACACCATTATAATTATTCCCTTTCTCCTTGGGTTTTCCTCTTTTCCCTTTATCTTGTTTCTCTACCCTCCCTAGGGAATCACCATTACCCCCAAAACTCCTGTACACCCAACAACTATCACCACTACTTTGACCAACCTTGAACACCGCCACACCACCACCTAACCCCATACTTGAGCCACTATCTCCACCTCATTGCCATCCCAAAACTCCACCAACTCTGCTCCCCAATCAAACCAAAACCACTCTCGCCCACCCCTAAAGTTTCACCCAACCACTCAAAAACCACCCCACTGATCTTGGAAAGAAAGGAAAAGAATAGTATTACCTAATACTCGAGCCACATCGGAGAAGTATGGTGGTTATTGGTGGTGGGGGTGGTGATTGTTGTAGAGTGTCCGAGTGGGAAAGAATGAATAGATGATATTCAACATATGAATTGGTTTCCAGTTATGATATCCTTTTGGGCCTAGTTTTTCCTAGCTTATTGTCAGGGTCTTTCAATGGGTCCAGATGGCAGTGGATATATAGTGTGGCTGACATGTGATATGATTAAAGGCTATGACTTTGAAGCTATGAAAAAGGATGCAATTATGGAGGAATTATCAGCTTATGGAGATACGAATCTTCTAGGTGCATCCAAGGGGAACATTTGCGTGTGCATAGTAACATGCAATACTTAGCATACGTGAATGAGGATTGGTGGACATGGGAATAAGTTGGTTTTGCCTATGAGTTTTCTCCCATGACATTTGATAGGGTTTTTCTCATTTTAGGCATAAATGTTTTTTTTTTTCGAACTTTCCTTTTTTAGGTTTTATGATTCTATAATGTGTGGAAGCCATGGATTTGATGATTGGTGGAAGGCCTTGATCAAAAGCTAAAATCTTGGAGTGATTTTCGAAAATTTAAAAAACTTGACCAAGGGAAAAAATCGTTATGGTCGGTGGGTTTTGAGTCTTAGGACAATGGACGGTGCTCTTCTTCATAGACGTGGCTATGACATGGCAAGGGCAAGTGGCGTGGTACACACATGTGATTGGATATTTAGTGTTTTACTTTAAATAAAATAGGTTAAGAGTAGTTAATTTGTAATTTTATCTTTTTGGGTAGGATAGAATTCTAATTAACATAAGATAATGTTAAAATTTTGATAGGATTATGTAATAAATAGGTGGCAATATCCTATTGGCTATTAGGTGGTATTAGAAGTCCTTTTAGAAGTAGGAGTCCTAATCTCAATGTGATTCAAACTCTCAAGCTATGGGTATAAATAGATGTTCACCCAAGTTTGGAAAAATTAGATTTTGTGATTCAATCAATAAACTTTGAGGTTTTCTTTTCTTTGTTGAGTGATACAAAGAGTTGTGAGTTGATGATATCTTTATACTCACGTGTTTGAGGGTAGTTTGAGAGTTGAGAGTGCTTTGCTTTAATCAACTCAAACGCTATTCGACCTAGAGTTCGAATCCCTGGTGCGTTGCTTTAGAGGATTTAAATTCTAGTTTCTATTTCTTGTGTGGATTTAGGTTTCAATACCTTGATTCACATCAGCATGCAATATTAATGGAGGAATTCCTGGAATACTGGTCCAATGATGATGTATGCTGTAATTATGTAATTAAGATTTTGAGGAGAAAAGTTGTAGGAACAAAATCCATGGGAGTATAGACTTGCAAAGCTGTTACTTTATGGAACCCAATTAAAATCAACAATCATATGATGTTTGTGGAAGAGGTTTCTACTCGGAATGTTTAATTTCAATTTGAAATTACTTTGATAAGTTATATTGTTTTGTGTATCATAGCAAAGCCAGTGAATTTGAATGCCGCTGTAATTTCAATTTAGCTTCTGAACCATAAGCATGTTCATTTGTCTTTTTGGTTTGGCAGGTTTTACAACAGCTGACAGATGCCATAGCAAGACTTGGCAATGTATTGAAGAAAGACATCCGGCACATGGAAATAATTATGTCTGAAGATACTAAAATGACTGAAGATGGTAGTTAATCAAGTGCTTTCATGAGATAGGGTTGCTTGCACCACTCTTCTTCTGCAGATATTGTAACTTGTATTGGTTCCTCTTTTTTTTTTTTTTTTTTTTTCCGATAGAATATTGTAACTTCAATTCACCCAACAATTGGGGATGGAAGACTTGTTGCACCAAAAGATCCTGTTTCCCCGAATATATATATACCAGTTTCCCAAACAGAATCAGACTATAAGGCCTTAGGGTTAAACACCTTGTACATTTCATTATCCAACATAAGTATCCGGATGGGAACAGTAAAGGCTGGGAGCAATAATTTCTCCTTTGTTAAGTAACCTTCCTGGCCTAGCGTTAAAATTCTTGTCTTGGTTACACTTGTAGGTCTAAACTAGCTATGTACATATATACCTGGCCTTGGGATTCTTGCCTTGGATTTTAGTTAAAGATGGGCCTTTTATCTTTGCCTTACTTTTTGAATACGACAGACTTTCTAGGATAAGGCTAACATTGAACCCTTCAAGTTGGGTTACCTAGTACTTATGGATGGCAGTGGAAGCAATAGACCATCCGTAATACCTAGTCTCAACACCTTGTGGTTAAACTATTGAAAGTTTATACACTTTTTAGAATCAAGATGATATAATGAATACTAGCTAAAAATATTTTCCTCGTCCAAAATTAGTCAACCAATGTTGAAGCCTGGTGCAAGCCAATGAGACCGGCATGGGGCTAGCAACCTAGCAGGCGTCTGGTTATATTTCAATCTTGAGAATTTCTGGTTGATCATGAGTTTGACATTCCCCAACTACTGGTATAAGTTTCTGACATAATTAGCAGCACAAGTGATGTCCAACCCGTAAAAGGCCGTGCACCTTTACCCTTTCCCGACTTTTGATCATATTGCTCCCAAAGATAGCCAGTCTTGTAATAATTCTGTACGACATTCCTGCCATGTAGAAGACAAAAGATTGTGATTCCATACAACTGGAAATTTAGGTCTAGCCCAATTGAGCAAAATAGTATTGTATAAATAAGATTGCTAGTACCTAATTAAATTACTTCTCAAGTCATTATAGATGGTTCTGGCTCTTAATTTATAGGGTCCATCAGCTGCAAAAAAGTTTGATCCAAAAAACTACTTTTGTCATATCCTTTAAAAACATTAAAAAAAATTCAGCAAGCAGATAACTAATCAATATTTTTGATTTCAAATTCTCATAATGTACCTTCAGAATAGTGGTGAAGAGCAGAGAGGATCATGTAATTCATGTTCATCCAGACTGGCCCTCTCCAATACGGTGGATCATGCTCTGTATTGCGTTTCATGTATAATGAACTGGAGCAAAACCAAATTATTTGCATAATCAGATTTTTCATTGTTCCCAAGAATCTCAAGTAGTACCAAGGACAGACTAGAGCATCAATTACACAGCAACATATCAAAGAGACCAATCAACATATGAGGAGTTGAAAAGGTTATAAGAACAATTGAACAGGGAGTTGCACCTTGTTCTGGAAAGGGAGCGAATCCCAAAATTGGTCCATAATGTGCTTCTGTTTGAAATAAGATCAAGCTGTATTCCTAAAATCCACGACTCCTGAAACATTATTGTTACTAATGTCAAAGGATTGGGAGAGACCTTCAAGGAAATATAGCATGAGAAGGTAAAGATAAAAGGTTAACAATAACCATCTTAAATCATTCAATACCAGAGGTATTTAAAGGTAACCATCTGAATTTCAACAATTCAACTTATCACATTCCTAAAGTACCTGAGTCAGGTACTTGAAACTCTCATTTAGCCAGAAACATCAAAAATTATCGAAACATGGTCAGATGTTAAAAATATAAAACTTTTCTCACATCGGATGGCCGTCTTCAATCAAGCTAATACTTTCTATATTTCTTTTTATGTGATGCTTTGGATCTAGACTTTTAAGATCTTTTTTTTTTTTAACATGATGTTTAAGGAGTATTAATTGGTTCTCAAAAAAGGGAAGATACTATCCCATTTGTTATTGATAACCTCATAATCATAACAATCTCATTCTAGTCTAAGAGAAAAAGGTATTTTGTTAAAATTAATGTCGGCAAAAAAATAAATCTTGATAAATTCTCCTTATATTTTTAAATCATCCGAAAGTTCAAATAAAAAGATTCAGAGGGAGAAACTATCAAGAAAAATCTGCAACTCACAGGAGGAATAAGTCTTCCCATAAAAGGGAAAAGGCTGACATAGCCAACATGAGGTACCAATTGAAGTGTTGGCTCCTCCAGGACTTCTCGGATCATCTCTTGATTGGCATAATTTCCATTCATCTTCAGTTGTAAGCGCAAACGAACCTACATCACATGCTATTAGAGAAGCTGCTTCAAGCCCAAAGCAAAACTAAATGCAACAAAAGTGGCATGGTTGACCATGTAGGTAGCATACACATATAGTTAATAAATCAGCAAATAGATAAAAGCAAGCTCCATTTAGATCATAAATTCGTTCATTTTAACCGATTTCTAAAACTAATAAAATTAGGTCCTAAATTTTGTTTATGCAGTAAATAATTCCAAACCTCCTCATATGACTTTAAGAGGCATCTGGTACCATTAGTCAAATTTAAATATTTTTTTGAAAATAAAAATGGTGCTTTATAATCTTCAAAATCTAGTCATTGAGAGAATTTTGGGCTTGGTGACAAAACACCTCATTATGCTTACCATGGGTTATATAAGGCCCTACGTGTGATATTGGCACCGTCTAATATGACTCTGAACAACTCTTTTAATCAAATCTAAAGCTCTTATAATTAGATCCTAACTTGGTCCTAGGCCTTTGAAATTTAATTTCAGATAATGAATGGTTTCAAACCTTCTTATATAACCCTAGAAGGTATCGATTACCGTTGGTTAAATTTTGCATTTTTTTCAAAAATATCTAAAAGCAATGTATTTAGACAATTCCAGGCTCGTTGACGCAACACCTTTTATACTTACAATGAGTCTTATAAGGTTATATTAAGCCTTACATGTGATTGGAACAATCAAATATGACTATATAACTATTTCAATCGATTTTAAAAAATCCTACAATTAGGTCCTAACTTTCCTTGGGGATTTAGATACTGAAATTAAGGTAAATTTCAAACCTCCTCAAATGACCACATGAAGCATTTAGTACAATTAGTTCAATTTAAGAATTTTTTTCAAAAATATTTCAAAAGCGATGTATTATAAATCTATAACCTTCAAAATCTAGTTATTTTAGACAATTCCACTATTTGAACACCTTGTTATCGTTATCATGGGTCTTATAAGATTATATAAGACCCTTAGAATCAATTTAACCATCTAATATGACTCCAAACATCTACTCCCACTGTCATAAATTGCTTAACACATCTTGACTGACACATAGTTTTAGGATAAATAATTGACTCCATATGTTATCAAGTGATAGTAAGTACATTATAGTCGATTAATAGTGGAGCTTTTGCTTTAGGAAGGGTGTGAATGAGGTGTATCTTTTCTTAATGTTATAATTGAAAGTAAGTGGTCCTAAGAGAAGTGAGAGAAATAATAAAGAAAAGCTAGTCCATGCTAGGAAATAAATAGATGTGTATCAAGTCTGGGACAAGTTTAAGGAGAGAGTATCAAATAATTGAGGATGGGCAGAGTATTTCAACTGATTTCTAAAACACTTACAATGAGGTTCTAAACTTGGTCTTAGACCTTTGGAGACAAGATTTTATGCAAGAAATGATTCCAAATCTTTTCATATGATCCTAGAAGACATCCAATATGCTATTTTAATTTTGAAAATGTTTAAAACACGGTGTATTTATAACCTTCAAAATTCAACCATTTTGGACAATTGTGGGCTCAGTGATGGAACACCTTGTTATTATTACCATGAGTTTTATAAGGTAATATTCAGTTTTATGTGTGATTGGAACCATCTAATATGATTCTAAATAACTATTTCAACTGATTTTAAAACTCCAACTATTAGGTCCAAAACTTAATCTTAGGCCTTCGGAGACTGAATTTTTGGCAAAGAATGATTCCAAGACTTCTCATACGACCTTAAGAGATATCTAGTACCGTAAATTCAATTTCGCATAATTTTTCGTAAAAATCTCAAAAATGGTGTATTATACTCTTTAAAATTCAGTCATTTTAGACTCTTCTGGGCTCGATGACAGAACACCTTATTATACTCACCATGAGTCTTATAACGTCATATTAGGCCCTGTAAATGATTGAAAATATCTGATGTGACTCTAAACAACTATTTTATTTGATACTAGGTCCTTGTTCATTTAAGTCATCTACAAAGGATTTCATCTACTGTTTGGTAGGAATGGTATTTCAAGTCGGCCCTCACGGCGCATCCATAGTGTTGGCTTACCTTACAACCTGTGCCCTTAGGGTGAATATTAGCAACGATTAATTTTAATTCTGATGTAGGGGAAAAATCAAGCAACTGATGCAACTCAAGGGCCTTAAAACATAGTTCTTTCATAAAATATATTATTTGAAGGGATGTTCAGAAAATGATGGCCTAGGATCTATAACTCTAAGGAATTTTCAAGCTGCAATAGAAGCCGCAAACAATAAATATAGAAGAGGCATACCTTTTCAGTGTGATTACCGAAATCAAAGTATGATCCAAAGGCCTCATCAAAATGCATCTGGATAGAACATGTCCAAAATTTCAATGCATATACAGTATATTTTTTTTCCAAAAGCAAGCAGAACCAAGGATATATGAACCAAGTGATGCTATAACTTCATGACTTCGGCAAGATATGCCAGCAGATGACATACATTCTCAAAGAAAGAATTCCAGATTGAAGTCTCAAAATTCACAAACCTGGTTGAGAATTTCAAAGTTTGACAGTTGTTTGACAGTGAAGCCATAGTCCTGCATTGGTCCAATAAGGCTTAGTAATGTAATAAACACATCCAGATACTTAAAAACTTTTCACCATTCATACCTTTTCTAACCCATCATGATTCTCAGTGAGTTTGACAATGGTATGTAAACAATCTGCTGCAAGGAGCATCCAGCATCTGAGATCTAAGTGGCGCTCATCTTCGCTAGGATGAGAAGCACGTGGATAGTCATCCAACCCAGATGACAGACTCTGAACATTCCACAAGATAGTTGCATTATAACACCAAATATACACAAACAGACAAACAACAACAAAGCTGCAGGCAGATTTCTCATTCTTCCTAGCAATCAATGCCTATTGCATCTATTTATGCAGGTAGGGACCCTATATGCATGAACAGAAATGTTATCAAATCAGCAATGAGGCATGAAAAACTAGGTTTGGAGCAGAGCAAAATCAAAGCTAGGGGAATATCTCGAATTTCAGAGGACACATTTTAATTGCATGGTGAAATTATATCCACGTCTTTCTCGTTCCACTAGCTAGGACCAAATTCTCATATGTCATCTCCCACCCAACTAATAAAATAGAGCCTTTTTGGTACTAATCAAACAAGTAAAAGAATAGATCAAAGCGGCCGGTAAATCATTTACTTGGTATAAAAAAAAGATTCAAATAAACTCACACTACACGTGGGAGACATCAGACATAGGCTCTAAAGAACGACAAACAGGAAGCAGAGGAAGAATTCATAGGCTTTAAAGAATTGGTAAGCCCCAAGTGAAGGTGATAATAACTTCATCCACATAGTATTTTCATGCATTCCTTTTAAGAATGTCCTTAAAAATAATCCTGATCCTTAAAATGGAAAGTTCCCAACTTATGTGATGTGATCCCTTCCCCTAACTCTATCTTCGAATCAATTTTTTTTTCTTACTTTACAATCAACCAAAAAACCCTACGTTATCCTATTAAAACTCTTAAAATCAGTGCCCCATGCTTACCAGAAATTTTTTAGGGATGCAGAGAGTATAATTTAGCCCCTCATCCAGTAAAACAGGATCAAAAAAGGTCCAATTAGCTAGGAACAATTATATATGTATGCAACACAGAAGCAACAACAATCTGATACTAATCTCAAAGAGGCAGGGTTAGGGAAGGACAAGTGTACACAAGCTTAATTCTGCGCCTTACAAAACTACTAGTTCAAAAATTCTGTCTGAACCACATATATACATTTTTGAACAAAAGGAAAGCAGATTTAAAAGTGTAGCATATCTGACAGCATGATATCAGCGTCATAGAATCACTAATCTTAGTTTTAAAAAGCGCGCCTGAGGCGAGGCGAGCGAGGGGGTGGAGCGCTTTGATGAGGTCAGGCGTTGCGATTCCAGGAGGCGAGCGCCTTGAAGCGCCTGAGGCAAGGCGTGAGGCGTTTGCTTCATGGTTTTTACTTTGGGGAAAGCTGGAAACTGGTTTATTTATTTGGGGAGTGGGGACAGCTGGCTTTTTCCCTCAAATCCTCAATTATTTCCTAAGCCTACGCACGGGGGAAATGAAAATTTCCTAAACCTAAGCAAGAGCAAGCCACCGACTGCAAGAGTGCAAGCACCGACTACCCGAGCCGACTCACCAGCCGCCACCAGCCATCCCGATAGCCACCGGCCAGCCACCATCTCTGCCGAGAGCCACCAGCCAGCCACCAGATCCAGATATGTTTTAATTTTTTTATTTCAAGTTTTTTTTTTTCTTCTTCTTCCTTCTTCACTAGATTTTCTTCCTCCTTCTTGTCTTCTTCTTCCTCCTCCTAGTCTTCTTCCTTTTCTTCTCAATTCTTTCTGGTTTTCAATTTGGGGCTCGGGAGTCGGGGCTTTTTTTTAAAATTTTATTTTTCTGTAGTTTTGTACATAATTTGTTAAATTGTATCTTTGTTAGATCTTTTTTTAATAATTTTATTTTTCTATACATAACATTATATTTTCGAGTGTACATAACATTTTATATTTTTTGTTCATAGCATTATATTTTCTGTACATAACATAATTTTATTTTTCTGTACATAAATGTGTTTGTGTAAATTGAAGAGGTTGTGAACTTTAATTCAATCCACAATTTATTTGATTTGTGAGTAGTTCTCTAGATAGAGAATTTGCCCTTTGTTTATACAAATATCACGATCAATTCTTGGAATCGGGTATTGACTTTTGAGTGTTATAACTGCTATTTATGTGTTGCTTAACTTGCTTTTATTATTTTATTAGTAAATTTTCCTTTTAGTGATTTCTAGTGACAAATTATGCTTCCCCTTACCAATTTTTGCACTTATTATATGAGTATTATGTTCTTTTGAGTACAAAATACAATTTATAAGCGTTAAATTGATTTTTGGCATAATGGGAGCGCCTCATACCCAAAGGCTAGCGCCTTTTCTTGGCGCCTAGCGCCTTAGGGCGCCTTGCGCCTTTTTAAACTAAGTCACTAATCAGACTTTATGTAAGCTAGATTTTGCACATAAAAAAAAAAAAAAAAAACAATCCAGTGACTACATCTCATACTTTTGGATTCAATTCACGAAGAGTAACATTGTCTCTACCATGCCAATAATAGCTATCTGGTTCCTTTCCTGCAAACAATTAAAAAAAATGATCAAATCTGTTACAACATGTAGAAGTGCTTATATAAATCTCAAGAAGAATAAAACTGGATGAAGACTCATATTGAACAACATACAAAAAAAAGGGGAAGAACATGACTTTCTAAAAAAAAGAGTATGTACAACAAACTTTCCATTGTTACATTAAAGCAAATATTTACAAAATGAAGCATGTCCTCCACCTTAGGCAAAATTAATTTGTTTTTTAGAATTTCCATCTCAGTAGTTCTCAAACAATTGACTGTGAAGAGTCAATTTCAAATGTTTGAGCCTTAAAATCTACCAGGTAAAGTACACTCCTAATTTTAAATATATCATGTCCTGCCCAAAAATCATTCCTCCGTATTCTAAACCAAAAATCTACAAAATGCATAATGCAGAACCAATACTCAAGTTGAGGATGAATCACATACAAAAGAAATACAGCATCAACATCAATTATATCATAATAGAAGAAAGTTTACCCCCAGTTAAATAGTACACTTGATAAAGAATGTTACAGACTCATATATAACATGCAAGCATCATGTAGAACCAATATAATTCCACCAAGAGACTAGAAACAACATTTTTTTATAGCTCCTAAGACAATTAAAATCAAACCAATAAACAACATTATCACTGGTTTAATGGAATGATACAAAATTTAGAAAGGATAACCGGCATGGACAAGTTGATAAGTGGTATTCCAATTACCCTAAGAGCTTCCAATTCTGAAACCTACGACTTGCATACATAGGAGTATCATGTAAATACATAAAGGGAAGTGCATCACATAGTCACATGAATAGTCATTGGGTCGCTCTAGAGAACAAATCATCTAAGTTGTCAACCAGCAGAACAAACCACTAATAAGAATATAGGGAAGATAGCCATTACCTGCTTGTGAAGTATTGAACCATTTATACCATGCATCAAGGCGGATGAATGCATGCTCCAAGAAGGAAGAGATCTCACTGCTTTCAGTTGCACTGAATTTACCCATCTGAATGCCAGAGATCAGATCTGCATGAAGAGTGATATTATACAATAATCAAAATATTAACTACATGGTTTTCCAAGAAAAATTTCGAGTCAGAGAACAAAAAGATGATCATTTCTAACATAACAACCATAAATGTCCTTGATGAGCACCACATTTAAATAATTGCTATTAAGAAGGTTATTAGGTTTTCTTATCCATTCTGAGATTAATATATAAATATCCACCACCACTCCATTGAGAGGTACTAATCTTCAGCTTCTACATATAATGGTTTTTTTTGTTTGTTTGTATATTTATTTATTTATTTTATTAGAGGGGGGGGGGGGGGGGGGGGGGGGGGGAGGGGGGGGGGACGGGACTGGGACTATACATCATATTGCAGAAGAAACAAAGGGTACTTTCTCTCCTTCCAAGACAGACTAAACAAAATGAAACAAATTAATACAAACCTACTTTTGTCGGAAGAGGCCCGAGGTTAGGCTTGATTAAATAAAAAAGGCAGTAGAAATAGAATAACAGTAGAGTTTTTCTTACATCATTATATAAACAAGCACCTTTGTACATTAAAGTTTCATTGTTCATAGGCATAGTAACAAGTAAACCAAGTCATGAAATTATAGGAGCACTGTAGGAAAAAACATACAAGTAGTTAAAAATGCTGATTCAAACATAGAAAAGTACCATGTAACACCAAGAACAATGTAGGGGGATTTCCATTTGTTGAATGCTGAAGAACAAATTCCTCAGGGACTTTGCTGTGAAGAAAGATAGTTGAGTCACAAATTGAAATGAAAACAATTGAGACAATCAGCTAAACAAAATGTTTCAGTCACCTTAAAGCTTCAGCACCCAAAATCTGTTCACGTGGAATCCAACCATCAATATTCAATAGATCTAACCAGTGGCCAATGATATCCAAGCAAATTTGGACATCCCAACGCCTATTACCATAAAGATATCATGATGTCATATATATTACTGCAGAAGAGGCAATCAGAGAAAATCTAGCACTAGGGTGGGGACACGAAACGCAGCATGTGTCTTACCAGATCAATAACTGATGGAAACCTTCATCCCACAAAAATCCCCTGGGGAAGAAGGAGCGACTGGGAACAGCTGTGTAGAGTTCTGCAGGCCAGTATAACAGATAATCATCATCCCTTATCTGCAACAATAAAAATAGTCTGCATGACTTTGTCAGAGAACATTGGCGAGGCCCACGATGACATGGATACCACTGAGAGCTCATTCCAGTCAGCATTGGAAGAAAGCATGTAGAAACCTCTGAGTTGAGAATGAAGCAGAGAAAAATGACCACAATAATAAGCATATACAAGTATACAAGTAATACTACTATTAGCAATACCAAAAACACAATTGATATAAGTGAACTTATATAAGTCATATTATACATTTGATAAAATGTAAATGGCAAAGAAAAACATAATTGACTCCTGAAGTTGAAGGTGGTGAGTGGGTTAAAGATTTTCTTTGTAAATGAAACACAAGCTTTCATAAGATGCCAGCTCATTAACTTTAGAAAAGCTAGAGTTGCTGAAAATGATATTCTAGCTGGAATGTCATCTACATCCTTATTAGATATGTTACGCTTGTTTAATGAAGAAGAGTTCGATTTGGTTTCTTTGTAACTTCTCTACTGATTCATGTATTTAACAGACTTTAATGTTGTAGACGAATAAATGCGGAGAATTTACTCTGAGAAGTATTTTAGAAACAAGCTTTTGAAGAGATCGTTCGCTAGTTAGGGGTAAGGTTTCTCACATTTGACCTACTACACTTCAGAAGGATTTATAAGGGTGGCTGTTCTCATCGTCTGAGAACTATTCCCCCTTTAGCATGTAACATGGGGGAAAAAATATAGGTCTCCTAATTATCCTTTTATTACTGCCATGTGGCACTAATTTAAGATGCTTATACATCCATCTGTGGCCAAGATAATTTAATCTTTACTATTATACAACTGCCGATAATTAGTGGCTATTTTTAGGTCTGCTCCTAAGTCAAGAGACAATTCATTTCAGTTGTCTTGACTTGTGATTTCATTGTCATTTATTACTCATCACGACAGATTTACAGTCTTTGAAGACACAATATATCAACCCAGTTATTTCATGCATACAGAAGAATAACACTGATTTCAAAATGAATTCTGTCACAATTTTTTTTGTGTAGTTAGTGGTTATACTTTCACATTGAAAAAGGTCAACCTTTATCATTTGCCAAAGAAAATTTGATTCAAAGAAATTTATTCACAGCAAATCTGTTTGCTCTTATGTTTTTCTGGTCCACTAGTAATCCATTGTCCCCTCTAGTGACTCATAATATAACACCCCAAACTTCACCTTAATAACATGATCTCCGTACTAAGATAGAACAAACATGACTTTTTGCATAATCTGGAACAGTCAAAAGTAAATACATCATGAACAACTGTGCAGAGTTAACAGAAAACTTACATCAGATTTCTGAGGCACAGAAATTTTGGATTGGCCATAGAAGTAGCCAATACCACCTAGCATATTTGCAATCGCAGCTTTACCAACAACAATTGCTTCTGATTCAGCCTGCACACATAGGAAAAAAAAATTCAGAACATCTCATGAACTTCAGAGAATAAAATAAAGCAAAAAAAAGAGGATATTCAGCAAAGGAAATTCAACTTGACGTTGCATATCACCACTTTTTAATTATCTTTTCAAGATCTGATCATGGAACTTTGAAAAATTATCATAACAGGCTTTTGGTATAGAGCACAGAGAGTTAACGAATAAGTGGCACAACCAATGATGCTTGAATATGAGGAAAGGTGAAACAGGACACAGCAGCAAGGAACCAGATGTCCAATTCGAGAATATGTGGTACACACACTGGTTTGATAACCTTGACGGTGGCATTTGAGTTCCCTCACATGTCCAGTCTTTTTTGTTTAAAAGAGGATCCAGTACATACACAAAAGGTGCCCGTAAGGATTCTATACCATCTGATATCAAATTGATACAGATCCCAAATATGAAAGATCCATCATTGATCACCATTTAAAACTGCCCAAGTATGAACATTAAAAACATATATCCATCCATTGATTTGGTAAGTGGCTACTACAAACCAATAACAATTTCGACCCAACCAGGTTCTTGCAAAGGCATCCTTTGCGTTGTCTACTAATCTGAGTTATACTTTTAGTTGTTTTTGCTCTAGGGAACGACTTGTGGGTTGCAAATGGTTACAGGGGATGCACCCACTACACCACTTCAATTTCTAAAAGAAGGTCCAACATCATGCATTATAGCCTTCAAATTTGGGATATTTTCGATATCCTTGGTTGGAAAGGTAACACCTTGAGGTGCGTTCCATGGCCTAAATGGGATCTCGGGGGACTTTTTCAATGAATGGAACCCACTTTTTAAGCTCTAAACTATCCATCACACCAATTTCCACAATGCCTACTATTGGGACTCAAACTCGTTCTTGAGCCTTTAAAGACCAAATAATAGGCCATGATTGGTTCCAAATTGCCTAAATCACCTATCATGACCTCGGAAGGCACCCGCTAAAAAGGCTGTGTTTCGACTTTTTTTTCCAAAATCATTCCGAAATTGTGTAATAACCTTCAAATTTCGAGCATTGTGGACTTTTTCGGGCATAGTGAGGTAACAACTTGATATGCTTCCCATAGGCCGTATGGGATCCTACAAGGGCTATTTGGTGGTTCGTATCATCTACTTCGTCTTTAAGTTTGACTTAGCCTGGTGCATTGGCCTTACCTAGCCTCATGCCTTGGTTAATTTGATTCTTTAAACAAGGTTGTTCCCAGCTCGCTAAAAATATAAGACTAGCTAAATTCAAAATGATGTAGAGCACAAATATGAAAAAATATTTTGATTTCACAAAGTATAGCAGGTGCTGAAATCTAGAAAGCACAATCAGCTTCATCCTACATAAGCTAGGACAACTTGCAAAATTCTATCTCTCTCTTACGTACATAATTTGTCAAATTCTTCTAGATCTTGTTTATGAAACCGAAGAAAATGCTTTAGGAGCCTACATCTTCCAAATACAATCGGCAGAAAAGTTGGAATTGAAACTTCCTCCACGAATTGAATCTTATTAAGTAGCAAAATCAGCTAATCATATCCATTAAGATCAGCCTTTCAAAAACATGTTAGCTTTAGCACTGAATCTCTGAATCTTCTTCCTAATGCTCATAGTTACATGATATCACCTTATCACAAGTCGGCAGTTCTAAACAACCTCAAAATTAATTCCTTGAGAGTCAACCTCAAACTGTATGTCATGCCAAAACTCCACTCTTGATACACACCTTGAAAGCAACCAAAGCCTTGTTAAGTATAGACATGCAACCCTATTACGTTGGTACTACTTATTCCACCTTTGTAACTTCTTCTCATAGAATCCTCCATGAATGAAGCCCCAAAGCTTAGGCAACAAGATTCCTTGTTTGATTTCCTCAATGATACTTTTCATGAGCCCTATGAGACCCTCGAAGGCCTTCTAAGTGAAAGAACCCTTTTCTTAAGCTCTAAACCATCCCTCCAACCAATTTCCAAAATGCTTACTATTAGGGCCTAAAATTGTTCTTAGGCCTTAAATGACAAAATAATAGGCCAAGATTGGATCCAAATCACCTTCCATGACCTTCGGATCCAAATCACCTTCCATGACCTTGGGAGGCATCCCAATTTCCAAAATGCTTACTATTAGGGCCTAAAATTGTACTTTTTTGTTTTCTTTTAATATTTTTTTCACTTTTCTTTTAATTTACTCCACATTAACATGATCTTAAATATGTACAATGTCAAGATGGTTTCAAATAAACAATCATCCATCGGATCATCATATTACTTTGATCTTGGAAGAAAATACGGGGAAGTCGGATCCTAACTAAAAAATCGATTAGCAATGAAGTTTTTGTCCTAAAGTGACTAAATGAGGGATAATTAGATTGAAGCAACATCTTGTGGGAGGTTTTAGAAATGTGATTAAATGGCCCAAATGTACATAGCATGTGAGGGAGGAAGTGAAGTTGTATATGGAGAAGGAAGCCCAAACAAAACTTGATAGCAATATGGTGCTTAGCATTAATGAAACTGATGATAATGAGTACGGTGAGGAGGAAGAAGAGGTGGATTGTGAGAATTGAAGTCCAAGCCCTCCAAGGGAGTAGCTCTAATAATCCCCACCCGAAAAACAAGGAGTTAAGGGTCTATTGGACGTGTTTGTCACTTCTACCCGTGAAGACATATTGTAAGGTAGAAAAGAAAGAAAAGACAAATTTGGTGCTTATGATCAGGAATTAAGACAAAAGATTTGTATAGATATTGCTAGGTGGTTTTATGATGCCAGAATTCGATTTCATGCAGCGACTTATGATAGCTCAAAAGTGATGTTGGAATTGATTGAAAGTTATGGTGAAGGGTTGAAGCCACCAAGTATGTATAAACTAAGAATTTTATTCCTTCAAAAGGAAGTAGCTAGCACCAATAAGCTATAGGAGGAACATAAGAAAGAGTAGGTAACAAAAGGTAATTCTATTTTATTTAATGAATGACATGATTCAATTGCTAACATAGTTATTGCGAACTTCTAGATCAACTGTCCAAGGGGTTTTGTTTTCTTAAGATTCTTGATGTTTCTAAAATTGTGAAAGATGCAACCTTATTCAAATTGCTTCATGACATGGTTAAGGAAATTGGAGAGGAAAATGTTTCAAGAGGTGAGGGACAATGCTTCTAATTATGTGAAGGCGAATAAGAAAGTTAATCTTCTAAACTTTTTATATTAGTTTCCATTCCTTAATCTTAATTGAAAGAATTCAAACTAATATGTATGTTTATTCTTTATTTTTCGAGGAAAATTACTTTTCGTGAAAAATTACTTGAGGCCAAGAGACACCATCTTTATCAAACTCTATGCGCTTTGTATTGCTTGGATCTGATGTTGAAGGTATTGGAAAAGTTCCAAAAGTCATAAATGCTTCAAGAAGTGCATGTTCATTAATAGTTATATCTATAACCATTGTTCACTTGTGAACATAATGAGGAGGTTCACTACGCAAAAGAATACACATAGGTCGGCAGTCACATGCAACTTCCTTCATTACTCTTTCACATTACCATTGATAAAAGTGTACTATGGGGAAGAGAGAATGGAATCACTCCAAGTGGCTAAAGTGAGCACGGGGAAGAAGATAGCATCCTACATTCTACAAGACACCTTTTGGAAGAATGTCTTGAATGCCCATAAATTGATGGATCCACTTGTCAAAGAACTCATGATTGTTGATGGAAAGAGAAAGCCACCTACGGGGTACTAATGACGGTGTGGATAGGGCAAAGGATACTATTTAAGTATTTATAAGATTTTTGGGTATAAAGAAGAGAAACACAAGAAAGCTTTTGAATTCGTTGACAAAAGGTAGGATTGTCAATTTCATCAATTTTTGCATGCAGCGGCACTTTATCTTAATCCAATATTTCATAATGATCGTCCCAATGAAGTTCCTTTAGAGGAAGTTGGGAAGGGTTTATGAGATTGCAATATGAGGTTGGTTCCCTGATATGACAACTTAAGACAAGATTATGGATGAGTCAAATCATTTCAAAAATGCCACTTGACTTTTTGGCCATCACATGGCAATTAGGGTGGAAGACTAAATCACCCAGTGCATGGTTATCATGTTATGGATTTTCATCTCCTAACCTCAAAACATTTTCCATAAAGGTTCTAAGCCTCATCTGGAGTGTGACTAGTTGTGAGAGGAGTTTCGGTGTTTTCTTACATGTAAGTACCTTATCATTACTCAAATAATCAACTTATCATGTTCTAAATCATTAGAAGCTAACTTATTGCATGATTTATACTTCTCATGGCTTCGTACCAAGAAAAGGAATTGGTTAGCTCAAGAATGATTAAATGGCATGGTGTATATCAGATACAATCGAGCTTTGCAACGCCTGTACAAGGGGTAAGACACCAATGATCCCGTTCTATTAGAAGATGTAAAAGAGAGTAATGAGTGGTTACTTGAAGGATGGGAAATCTTCTGGTGATAATGAACTTGTGTTTGAAGATAATAACTTGCCATGGAGAGTGATGGCTATAGCCTCTAGAGCCCATAAACTTGCCTATACTACTAGGGAAGCATCAAAGGTAACTGGGAAACCTCGAGATCATCATCTAGAAAGAGAGTGATGGTGATTAATTATGAAGAGGAATAGATGGAGGAGGACATTGGTGAAGATGGAGATTATCTAGGAGATGAGAATGACTATAATGAAGATAATGATGTAGATGTCAACTTAACTAGTGAATAAGTCATTTTAGGGGGCCATTTATGAAGCTTAATGAATTACTATGTTTGCTTTTTTTTCTTTTTATTTCATGTTTTGACTGTGTGATTTGTGTGTTGCTTTAAGTATTTTCTAAGTACTTTTTCCTTTTAGCGGTATCTAGTGACAAATAATGCTTTCCTTGTCCGTTTATGCCCTTATTATATGAGTATTAAGTTGTTTTGAATACAAAATACAATCTAGAAATGATAATTTTGGCCTTTAGTACTTTCGGTGTGCCTCACACCCAAAGGCACTCGCCTTTGCCTTGCGCCTTTTAAAACTAAGCTAATGTGCCCCTTAATATGCTTCCCATAGGCCTTATAGGACTTTAGGAGGTCTATTCAATGGTTGGAATAATATATTGTCTTTAATTTTGACCTTGGCCTCATGCCCTAGCCTTGCCATGCTTGATGCTCCTTGGTTAATCTAAGTCTAAAGCAAGGTTGACAGCCCAAAAATGAATAATTACCAAGTATCAGCAGATGCCAAAATCCAGATGACGAAGAAATCTAGGTCATGAGAGAGAAATTCTTAGAATCCAGCATTGCTCCAACAATCTACACACACCTCAAATTTCCTAAATTACTCCCATCAGAATTGAAAAATGAACATGTTATTAGCGAAGAATAAATGAGAGATAATGTGATACTGATAGTGATTGTTTTCTCAAGAAAACACCTTCAAGAGACTGACCTCAGTAGTTTTAGAAGACCCCAACCAATGGTTAACTATAGGAGAAAAACTATTGCCTTGGTGTGACCCTCAAGTGCTTGCAAAACAAACTCAGTGTAGTTGTAAATTTCAAAATTAAACAAAATTCCTCTAACTACTTAAGAACCACTATTGAATGATAGTCATGAAGGAGTCCTTACATATGCAGATAATTCTTTTCTAAGTAGACCTTAGGCCTTGCACAACAATCCTCTCTGACTTTGACAACAAGGAATCAATCTATTCATTCAAAAAGAATAGGTGAAAGACCACATCCCACGTCTGTAGATCAGAGGTAAGACCCATGTTCATACGGGGTAATTGATATGCCCCTACCAATTTAGCCATCACTGGTACTAGTCTCAATACAGGGATTTTATTAAAGTACTTCAAGATCTGCAAGTATTTTGGCATGTAGTTTAAAAGCACAAGTAATTAAGATGATGAGACTAAATCTTTCATGTCATACAGCAAGCTTATACAAGTGGGTCCTCAAATTCAAAATTTTTTTTTTTTTGAAACACCAGCTCTCTCATGGAAAAAAAGATTTACCATCACTTTTACATTTCATAATATCCCAACACAGTAGTAGAAGCAACATTGAAAAATTTGGGGCTTGAAAACTTTTCTACCAAATTTTTGCCTTCCACAATTCCTTTTCTACCAAATATAATGGAAGGCATGGATTTAGCATGATAATCTTGAATTCCATTTATATGAAGTTTAATGAATAGGTTGTAAGATCAAGAAAGTTAAGCAACCTTGCAAGAAATATGATGGGATCCTTTGAAAAAGCTTCAAATACAAAACCATGAACAAAGTAGGGCAGTGAATTATTACCTTCTCAGTCACATTGAAGCATCTCTGAAATTTATCTTCAAATTCATTCTTCTTCTCCATTAGTTTCTTACTCAAGTTTTCACCTGAATATTTATAACTCAATTACTTAGTACTTGCATAAAACATATAAGCAACTTGGCAAAAATAACATCATAAGATGGGTACACATCTTATGTTGCTATATTGGAACTTTGGAAACTCATGAAAACACAGGCAATGATTTTCCTAAACCATCTTATTCAAAACAGCAATACCGAATGGTGGATAAACTATTGTGTTGAAAGCACATCAACAAGGGACCTTTAAGCAGGTCACGCTTTAAGAAGCAAAATTATAGTTCTCCTTTTCAAATAATAGGCAATATATTCTTTCACAAATACACCGTAGAATCATATAAGTGAAATAGACATTGAAAACCTAATCAACGGTAAGTACAATAAAAAATCCAACAAGATTCTTTTGCGGCAAATTAAATATTGAAAACATTTTGCGGTCCCATACTATTAATTTCATTCCTATGCTTTAAATGTATTCTGTACATAATAATTTTATTCTGACTGAAACTAAACTTTCCCATTTTAATTAGTAAGGAGTACTTTAGACATTTCATTGACACCCTTAGAGTGCACGACTCTAAAACAATACTTATTTATGGATAGAATATGTATTAGGGTATATTTAGATCGAATAGTAGATAACGAATGGTTCCAAACCACCTTTGATGACCCCGGGAGGCATCCTCTACTGTCTTAGTTTTTTTTTCCCAAATATGCTCCGAAATGGTGTATTATATAGCCTTCAAACTTGAACATCTTGGACTTAGTCAGTATTGTCCTGGTAGTTCGAAGGAATAGGTACTAACAATGGTTAAGAAGAAAATTCCTTGATTTAATGAAAAGAAGAGCAAATCAACATGCAAAAGACAATTTCTTTCACCAGCATTCACGATACAACATTCAGAAAGCCATCAAAACTCACCATGTAATTTAGATAGAAAACCGGATTGTCCTGAAGCATTTTGACATTTAGCATGCATGAGAATAAAAAAGAATTACAATAGGAAGGTACCTGTTAGCATACTAACTCGTTCTTCTACCAATGAATTCTTCACGTCAGTGCCTGACACAAAAGCAAAGTCTGCTTTGAAAGGAACCACAGCAGAAATCTGTAAAAAAAAAGTTCATAATCAGGCTAAGGCATGTGACTGACAGCACTACAACGATCTTGGGTAAAAGATTAACATATAACTTCCATAGCATATAACATCCCATGATTATACCTGAAACACAAGAACATTTGGAGAATGCCCAGGAGTGTCTGGAAACTGCAGGCGGCCAGACCTTCTGATCTACAAAATAGAAACAATTGCAATAGTCAATTCTTTAGGACTAGAGCAACAATGTCAAATACAAGAATCTTAAAAGAAATTTGTTTCCTTGAATCATCAAAATGCAGAAAGGACGAACCTGAAGCAGTACCATCTAAGGCCTAAGAAACGTACTACAGCTATTATAATATAGGGGTGTATAACGTTCACAAAGAGCTAAAATAGGGTTCAAAAATCCTATGTGCTACCCTAAAGCTTCAAAACTGAAGGATACTATCCCTTAGCCACAGAAGAAGTCAACTGAAGGACATTCATAGATAAGGGCACAGATTACTAACAAAAGGTCATTCACAATTTTAATTTTGTAGCCAATCATGGACAACTATACTATGAACCAAAAAATTAAAAAATGATCAATAAATTAAAGAAGAAGTCAATTACATACTTGATGAGCAAGATTTACTTGGACGAGATCAGACAAGTTGTGGATATGTGGTGTCTTAAAACCAGAATAATGAATTTCCAAATTGTCCTGCCATTTAGAGAAAAATAAAAGCAGTTAAGCACCTGATACAGAAAGAGCTGTTTGCATAGAGCACAGAACACAATTCAGAAAGCAACACATTGAGGAAGACTTCTGCAAAGGCTACATAACCAGATTGTATTCAGAAGCATTTCTCGATAATTTCATGAAGCATAATATACATTCATATCCATAATCAGTGCAATTTTTCATGTCCATATTCAATGCCATTGCAAACAACAGGTTGTATGGCTCATGAAATGTCAACACAAGAATGCAACTACAGAAAATTAATAGCTAAAATCCACTACATTGGGATTCAAAAAAGTGCCTTGATTGGATAGGGTTAGGTAAATCTTTTCTTTAGAAATAAATTAAGCCATTTGCAGGTGCAGAAAGAAGATTTGTTTTGGTACTTATAGGTCATAATCTGCTAGGTCTTGCTGTTAGCTTCAAATCAAAAATCAATATCTATTTAGGGCCAGAGGATTGTCCTTGGGAACCAAGGCACAATAGAGCAATACAGCACAGTGCATGTCATGAATGCATGGAACAAGATACAAGCTAGAATCAGAAAAGAAATACGATAAAAAGCTGTTTTAATCTTTTTTGGAAAAGAAAAATCAAAGCTTAGTCTTGCCCATATGATAACATACAGCTGATTCTAGATGCAATTGCCAGCCTCCAATATCACTACGTGATCCTGATGCCAGTAACGAGCTTTCATGCAAGTCTAAAACATCTCTGTTCAAGCTGATGGCATGTCCACCTTCATCCGCCACATAGAAGAAAAGATGACCAGTTCCCCAAATGTCCTCATCGGAGCCTGGGCTGTGACGAGTGTGAACCAAAAAGTAATGTCAAGAATTCAAGTAATCCTTTAGATGTGAATATACTCCAGCCAAAGTAACCCATATTTTGAAGTCATGTGCGGAACATACTCCAACAACAAGGAGAATGAACAAAAAAACATATGGAGTATATGGTTGGAAAAACACACCAGCAAAGATGAGGAAATATTGATACTACAAACCTATAAAGAATATTTAAAGAATAAACTAATTTTAACAAGTATCAAGGGATTTAGACAATAACTAAATGCCAGGTAGCATAGATAGTGGACTGTTTTCTTCCATACCAAAGGATGAAATTACTCAGTGTCTATTTCAGAGATTATGTCAAACAAAATATTATGCAATATCATTATTACTCTCAGCTCTCAGCTTTCAACCAAAGGTTATGCAACCAAAAAAAATCATATGGTTAAGATTATGAGGCAAAGTAGAGCCATATCTTTTGACAAATCTCTGAGAAATATAAGACCCAATGAAAAATGTCAGCTTCAAATCTGATCAATGTATTTAAACCAAAATCATGGGTTCCTAGCATATCTCAAGTTTACTCAAAAATTTTATCTATTTCATGTTGACTAATCAAAAGTCATTCAAATGCACCTCCAACCGTTTATCTATTTCAATGCTGTTTTGCCCGCCACTCTAAAAAACTGCAATAAGAAAGCTAATTCAGTTTATTACTTAAAACATGCAGCCATAATTAAAAATTTACTTCTTGCTCTGTACACCAATGCGAACAGCCCAGTCCCCTCCATAACCACAGCTCTTTCCCCTCGATTTAATGAAACTGGTCTCCAAGGTCAGCCCGTGGTCAGATATTAGCTGCCTTCCATAATCTCGCCCATTGTGATGAGTCCAACCATAAGTGCCAAGGTCATCAGAATCTTGGCAGACATGGCGTATGACATACTGTCCATCCTTGATACCAATCCACATCAAACCCGCAATCAGTGACTGTGGAGCCCTGTCAGTCATACTCAGTTACAATCGTTCACAATAATATAATTTAAGAGTAAATATAGCTCTCGTTTCAAATAAGAAATGAAATCCATTTAAAAATAGAAGTGCCTTCCATTAAAAGGACAAGTATTCCTTCATCTCGGTAAATAATTTTGTTACATAAAGTGATAAAAGGTCAATCACACTGCAAAGTAAGTACTCAATGTATGTGCATATGGTAAACTAAAACCAAATAATTAAAATTAACAAGTTTCCAGTAACCTCGTCATCTCATTAATAGGAGCACAAAGACCAAAACAAGAATAAACTTAAACTCGAAATGTTATCCAAAGTCCATCCTGAGTCCTGACAACTAAATCAAGAGGACAAACACCTCATCAGTAAATTCATAAGAACCTATACAACTTAACAATTCAATCCTTTAAAGCTGAAATTAGTGTGCCCATCATCAATTCACCATCATCACTCCAAAGATCACAGGACAATAGATCATCATTATTAATATAGCCGTCATAGTGTTTTCGAAGGATAAGACATTGAGCCATCTTAAACACACAAAAGGTTTCGATTATATTTCAGTAATTTCACTAAAAATGCATCGTGAACGTTAATCAACAAAGGGAGTACTACGTTATCAACATCTAATGTTAGAAGGAATAT
Source organism: Dysphania ambrosioides (assembly GCA_026401315.1). Classification (NCBI taxonomy): domain Eukaryota; kingdom Viridiplantae; phylum Streptophyta; class Magnoliopsida; order Caryophyllales; family Amaranthaceae; genus Dysphania; species Dysphania ambrosioides. The sequence goes on along the minus strand of CM048660.1, from coordinate 2,886,624 downwards.
TCTAGAACCCTCATACTCCGACAAAAATCATAAGACTAGTTTGGGAATTAGCGGTTAGCTGATAGCTGTCGCGGAGAGTAGAAAACAAACTAACCTAGCACGGATTCCAAGATAAACATGAGGCCGGTAAGTTCCCCAGTACAGAGACTCCTTATGCTCTCCTTGAAACTATAATCATCAAATCCTCAATAACATACAAAAATATCAAAAAAACGAAAAAGAAATTAAGATTCAGTGATTACGAAACAAACCTGAGGAAGATCCATGAGTTTGGGAGCAGGAAAAGGAGTGATAACCCTAGGCTTACGACTTGCATAATCAATTAAATTCATGAAATTGTTGTAAATTAAAAATGTCGAAAATGCGAAGACGGAAACTGCGAAGAATCCGAGTAACAGTTTGAATTTGGATGAGCTGTGAGGTTTTCCTTTGTCTTTCTTGACTTTGACATTTGATTTTTTATCAGAGTTGATTGAATGATGAGATTCATCGGCGTCGATTGACGGACTGGGTCGGTTCCGTACATTTTTCCGGCTATTTCCCGGCATTTTTCGGCCAGCAAATTCTAGTACGGAATTGAGAGCATTAGGAGGTAGTGATTTTGAGGATTATTTGGAGGTCAACGACGCCATTGAGGAAGGAGCAAGTTGAAGGTGAGTGAGTGTTCGGGACTGATTTTGTCGACTATGGGCTCGTAATCTGGAGAGCCAGGGCCTTGGATGTCTCGGCTGCAGCCTGCCAGGCTGCCAGTGCGGGTATCAATGTTGTTGCTCCAATGCGCCTACAGAAATTTCGTCCCCGTCTCCGTTTCGGTGCCTGTCCATTATTTACGAGTTACTACGGGTAATAAAATTCATCTTCATTTTTATTTTAAAAAGCATACCCCATCGTAAACTTATGATTTATATCTATATTAAAAAAAAAGGCAATTATAATATAAGTAAGAAAGAACTTGTCTAATCAAATGAGGTACGATGTAGTAATTTTGTTCGCAAGCGTAAAGTTGATTTCGAGTTTCTAACGTAAAATTGTTGACTTTAAAATAATAAATGATAATATTACTCGTATGATGAGAATTTGAGCCAACTTCTTCCTCTAATGAAAAAAACTACTATTTTAACATTGTAAACCAATAAATCATTGGCTCCCACTAGTTGAAGGAGCTGAGATAGCTGACAAATGTCAATCTCATATATTAATAGGAAAGTTCATATATTTATTCCACACAAGACTTGACATTGCATATGCTAAAAAAGGAAGTAGGAATTGTGAGCCAATTCATGCACAAATCTCAAGTAGACCACATGGAAGCAATTTTTAGAATTATCGGATATTTAAAAGAATCGGATGGTATGAAAATCTTGTTCCAAAAAAATGATCAGGTAGAGATGAGAGCATACATTGATGCACATGAGGGGGAAGAAACTAAACAAAGTTGGCAAAAGGTCCCCTTCACTATATTTCACTTTTTAGCAGGAAAACCTTTGTTTTCTATTTGTTCATGCGTCTTTGTGTCGGGGCTTGACCCCTTCATTTCACAAATAAAAAAAGACTTAGTTTATTTATTTAAAGTTTTGATATGGTACTTATAACTTTTATTGACATTTTCACATCCCCACCTAAAATTTTCAAATCTCCAATTGATGTCTACCATCTACAGTTAGGAATGGCAATGGATCAGAGTAGGAGCGAATGCAACAAAATCCAAATCCGATCCGACAAGTTCTCGAACCTTAATTTTGGATCCGACTCCGAATTCGCAAACTCCGACTCTGACTCCGATCCGTCAAACATCCGAATCCGATCCGATTCGTCGGACTTTCGAATTTGATCCTAAATTTAATATTTTCTTACCTATTTTTTTGTTAATTTCATTACTAATACTATAATTCATTTATAATACATAAAGTAAATTAGAAAAAATTATACAACACAAGCAAATACTCTAGTTTTTTATTTATTTATTTAATTTTTTAATTTTGGGTTATTATATTTGGACTTTTTTTAATACACGCCTTGATACTACTCATTCGGATTGAACTATCGGACTCGGATCACAATCGGGTCGGATGTAATACAATATTCGAATTCGACCCATCTCCTATTCAGAGTCAGAGTTTTTTTTATCGAATTACGGAGTTTTTTTAAACGGGTTTGGATTGTACTTTTTCCTTAGAATCGGATCAAATTCGGTTTGGATTCGGATTGAATTGTCATCCCTATCTACAATGGATGCATAGTTTATATTCATTTCAACCTAAATGAGTGGATGGACACAAAGCTAAATCCATCTTTATCCCTACTACTTATGAAGTACTCCGTACTTAGGAATTTACACTGACTTGCCTACTTTACCCTAAACAAGATATCATTCTCCAAGAAACAATCAAATTTTTATGTGATTCCCATCCCTCTTGAAGCTTCGTAGAAAATAATTGTCATAATTTTTTTGATATTTACAAGAATATATGTGGCAGGAGTCTTAAATATCCAAGTTTTGAGCTATGCGATAGATAAAATTGCAGCCTTAGCCTGACATGTGCTTAAAGTCAATTACAACAGCTTGCAAGGTATGATCCTCCACATAAATTTTTCTTGATAATGGACAATGCAACATGCTTGAAAGGGTATAATTCACAACGATGTCATCATTTGAACCTTAAAATTTTGGCTATTCTAACTAGTAATTACAATATCAAATTCTCAACTTCTAGAGAGGGAGAGCTTGAACTTTTTATTAACTAAGTTCAAGTTAAGTTAAACCAACATATGTTAACTATAGTTTACTGTGTGATCATTTTACACTAAACTCGACACTTAGCTAGATAACAAAATACTCTCTAAGTCCCTATTTATTTGTCTATTTACATAAACCTACTTTATTAATTTTTAGTTGGTAGAATTGATAAGAGAAAAAATTGGTGGGACTAATTATTCTTGTGAGAATAAAGTTAATTAGTTAGTGGTCCAACAATTGAGCAATTTCTTAGAAACAATTTAAAATAAAATATGGGGCAATTTTTTGAAACGAATGGAGTAACAAGTATCTCAATGGTACTATACTTCCGAAAATTTGAGCCCCACCATCAGCATTCAGCAACATTAGGCTAGATCAGAGGGTGAACATATAATTCTAGTTTTCACAAGAAGGATAAGAGAAGATAATTAAAATCTTGAGCTCTAGAACGACTAGAAGTAAGTATACATACATATACACTTGTCCTTGAATACTCTGTACACTATTGAAATGGTCCCATGGTTCCATCTGCTGTGATTATGGAACTGTAGCATATGAATTAACTTCACTTTCAAGACCAATCTACTCTTTCTATGCTGTGCCAATCAAGTGGCAGCCCACTATTCCCATCTTTAGCATAAAGCTAACCAATATTATTTGTCTCCTTTCTTTATCGCTATTCTAAAGTAGAAACCATCCAACCCCATACCACAAAAACAAACAAAATTTTAAGTTTCAAGATATTTTTCTTTTGCGCGCTTTTGCTTTATTTTGATCTGTTTTTAGTTGAATAACAACTAAACTTTACTCTTTTTTCCCGAATCCCCTCTTCTGAAAAGAAATTAGTATGAAAAATATGAAGAGGGTATTCTTGTATTTGGGCATGAGTTCATGTGTTTCTATCAAAACTGATGAACATCCTAATATAGTCACCTTGGAGAAAGCACTTAATTCTGTTCAATCTCCAGTTTGGGAACCTGCAGCAGGTAATTTACTTGATCTATTTGAATATCTTGGATATAATCTCAGTTCCATATTTGTTGAAATTTGGATACTGGATACAGTTTTTTTGTATGATGATATCAGTTTCATGGTGAATTAACCATCACAACTTTGGAACATATCAAAGATTTTACTTGCCTGAATCTGCTGATAGCCTGATATATGGCTATTGGATAGAACTGTAGCTATCGTACAAGTTACAGTTCATGTCATTAGCTTGTTGTAGTTTATTAGCCTTCATGATTAGTGGAGCTTAATTTTACGTAGTACTAATTATTTTATATTGTAAATAATACTATCCATATAAAGCAGGAAGTAGAGAGGAAGCTTTCTTTGATTCAAAGCCTTGGCTAGAGTCAGATGATGAACAAGATTTCTACAGTGTCAACGGTGGTAAGAACTGCTAGATTACCATTTCTACATGTAATTGCTTCTTTTTTTTTTTCTTCATACGTAAGTAAATGAGACACCATACTGATATGATCATATACATAAAAGTATGTAACATACTCCGTATTTTGGAGGCTTGAAACATCAATCCTTGCTGCTTAAAGCTTCAGCTGCATATACTTGGTCTATATAGTGACATGCCTGATGATTCGGGGTAGGCACAGTAGCTGCCCCCACTGAGTAGTTATTAGGTGGAATAAGATCGCCACGTTATTAATATACCTATAAATGGAGTAGGTAAAATAGTTTTTTTTTTTTTTTGGCAAATAAGTTATACAGACAGGGTATTGATAGAAATTTGTCGTTGAAAATTTTAATGTAGAAAAGTATTCTTGATTGGAATCATGAATGACTTTCTATAAGGGTAGTTTTTGGATTAGGCAACAATGATTGCTCCGGAAAAAGGAGTATGAATACATTATACATAGAGAAATGTCAAAGGTTATAAAAAGACAATAAAAAGTTGTCTCAATAGATGATGACAGATTGACAGGTGAGGTTAGAACAATGACATGGCAAGCATGGAAATGTAAATGATAAAAAAATACTATTAATCCGAAAATTAGATAAGTATAGTACATACAGTAAAAATAAACTCTCAACATAACAAAAGTTATTTTAAAGTTCATAAAGCTTGACATATTTTGTGTAGAGGGGGTAACTTTTGTTATATTAAGGGGTCACTTTTATTGTGTCCCGTGTCTATACAATACTTTTTGTTTTTATATAAGTATGAAATATATTACGATAAATAAGTTAGGGAATTGAGTATTTGGAGTATTGTTATGTGCAACATATAGGATTTTAGGGGAAAATTAGCTGGTACCTTGTATGTATTTTGATTATTATTCAAACAAATTTTATATTAATTCATGTCTTTTTGGATTAAAATAGATTGTACTGTTCCAACATAAAAAAAAAAATAATGATTATGTTCATATCTTCATCTCAACATTCAAATATGAGCACCTGACATTAAAATTCGATCAGCAAATGAGCTGAATGCAATGAACCAAACATAAAATTCAAGGTACAACCCTTTATCCTATTGCTTCTTATGTTCCATAGATAGCAAAGTCGTATGCATACCAATGAAATTTACCCAGCACATGTTCTTATGTTTAAAGGTGTGACTGTTTATGAATCCTTATCATTCACATAACATATAATGTTATGCTTCCATAGAAACACCCTAACCTTCTGTATGATGGGTCTCTGGATCTCTTTTGTTTGCAATACAAAGAGCCTATGTAATTCAATCAAGTCGGATTTGTTACATAATTTGTTAGGTTTGTTTGTATGTTCATGGTTAAGTAAAATTCAAATATTGTGACATTCTTTCAGTCTAGAGTCATGTAGATCATCATATACTCAGTTGGCCAATTTTGTTGAAGATGTATGCTGCTTTGAAGCTTTTTTTTTATTATTATTGATGGAGATGAAGTGAATAACGATCGAGCAAGGCAGTGTTCTTTGATTTGATTAGTAGACAATATTATAGATTAGTATAATATTTATAATTACCAAACAAATTTACTGTCTATAATCATGTGATTGATTCAAAGGAAACATATAAATTTATAAATTTCTTCAATAGTCATTCGGTCATTCCCGGCTCTTTGTTCTCATTGTTGCAGTAAAATTTCTGTTTTAGTAGTAAAAGAAATATAAAAATCAAATTTTAAGTGACAAACTTTTCTAATTCATATCTGATATATATTATATCATAATATTGAAATATAAAATATAGATATTATTATATCATATATAGATATACAAAAGATATAAAAATACAAATGTCATAAACATTATATATGATCTCAGATATATAGAAATAAAGTTATAAAAATATCCCCTAATATATTTATATCGGGTATAAATAATAAATGTCATATAAGATCAAAATAATAATTTATAATCATAATTTATAGTCTTTAGCATTCCAAATACGTATAGGGCCAACAAGGGGGCAACCCTTCATTCATTTAAGAACCATGTCACATAAAGTACAGTAAAAAGTACTATAATTCACATAGTAACAGGAATAGGGTCGAACCACATTAAAATTTAAAATACTGAGTAGAAGAGTATTTAAGGTGGTTAGTTTTTTTTCTCTATTCACACATACTAAGTATAATGTTCAACACTTGTTGCCTCTATATATGGTATACAGAACGGATTGTGTCGCGTGTGTACGCTTAGAGCCATAGTGGCACTGTTATTACCAATCACTGTGCAACTGACAGTCTGAAACCTTGTGATCTTCAGATATTCCTCCGTATAAGCTATCAAACAAGAATGGAGATCACCTCCAAGGAAGAAGGCTATCTGAGCTATTCAAGGATAGCAGTTTCAACAGGGATAGCCTAACAAGTGCAAAAGCAGCAGGTGTCACGTGTAATGAGAAAGATCATGGTATACCAACATTTGCAACTACTAATAAATTGGAGAGACAGAAATCTGGTGGATCAGTCAAGCATTGTTTGCCAAATTTAGTTAGAAATTTAAGTTTTGCTGACCGCAAAAAGAGGCCACATCCTGCCCATGTTGCTGTTGTAGGTTGATAAAATACAACATACTGTAATTGCCTTGATATTTATGAGCTTTGTAAAGAGAGAATAAATTTTATCAAAGTAACAAGAGTGTATGTTTTTATTTCAATACAACATAGTGAAAATGATGAAACAAGTTCATGCAACTCAAATGGCCAAATATAGCTCTTTTTATTTTTATTTTTTTTGTCTATTTGATCGGAAAGTTTGGTACATACTAACTAATTATTTTGCTTGTTACTCATCCCTTTGATTTCAATATAAATATGTCAAATTTTGTTACTCATTCCTTCGATTAGAACTTTGGAGTAACTATTGTCCACTTTCCAAAATAAGATGGATATTTAATGTCCAGTTAAGATGCAAAAATCGGTGTTATGTACATATTCAAAGGACTAAGTGAGTAATATGATTTTTTCATGTGACATTTGACTAATTAAGAACTCATACGCGTAACTTAATACCTCTTCACCGATTAAATTTTTGAGTCAAAATAAGATTAAAGAAATTAGTATGATTCATAAAAGAAATTAGGGTAAGAAAATATGCTAAGCATATTCTCTAGTACAATAAAATGTTGATATGGTGTAATCAATATGATGAAGTGTAATAAGTTATGTCCGTACGTAAAATTTTAGTATTTTGAATCATCATTGATATACTTAACGATTACTCCGTATGATGTATTGACTTGATGGATAAGATCTTGCTATTTATTTAATAGGTAATGACATAATGTGTTTTATCTTTGTGATAATAAGTAATACATTATTTTATATTTAAAATATTTTATAATTATTGATATATATTGTTTCTAACAACTCTTTTTCATAAATGTGTCGAGAAATACAAACTTTTATACCCAGCGATCCAACTAATTTACGGGACATGATGTGCGTAATGCGTAAACGTTAAACTCATCGAATCATTGCTAAAAACAGCACGTGAGAATCACGTGATATCCTTGAACAGAACGAGTTTAACCTAGAACCCTAAACCCCAACCTGCTGATATTTGGTACTTTGGTAGGAACTCAAAACTCAGAAGACAAACTTTCAGACATTTTTCCAAGAATCATCAAGAGAAACTAAGGTGGGACATTTTTAAGTGAGACAAAATGGCAAAAGAACTCACAAAACCATCCAAACCCAAGCAGAGATTCATCAGCAGAAGCACCAGAAACGGAGACAACAATGGCGTATTGGATAAGCAAGAAAAGGGCAGAGTGGGTCCCACCAAGAAGTTCAATGAAGAGAGGCCGCTAAACCCATCAAAGGTGTCGTCTTTGGAGTACAGCAAGAAGAAACTCGGGGTAAAAAGGAAGAAATTCGAGGAATTTACAGGAAAAAACAGCAGAAATTTGGTGGGTAATATTCAGCCCAAGAGAGGTCCGTTAAAAGTGTCATCTTTGGAATATGGGAAGAGAAAATTTGGGGAAAAAAGGAGCAATTTTGGGGAGAATTCGTCAAAAGTTTCAACTTTGAGGACTGAGAGGAAGAGATTTGTGGGTAAGAAGAAAAATGGTGAGGATGATTCTGTGGAAGCTAAGCCAAAGAAGAAGAAGAAGAGGGTGATTAAGATTGATCGTTACGATTTTTCGAATAAGCGGCTTGATGATGGAAATGTACTTAATGGTGTGAAATTTTTGCTAATATTGGTCTAATTTTATTTGTTTTAGATTAGATTAATTCGTGCCCTTTATTTTGCTGAATTATATTTAATAGAAATGTGCAAATAGATAGTTTTTTTTAATGCTAATGTGCTAATAGATAGTGATATTCTTAACTTTTGGTCTAATTTTGTTTGTTTGAGATTGATTTATTGCCCGTTTGTTTTTGCTGAATTGTACTATGTGTGAGTTTTAGATATCACCAATCAGAAGAAGAAGAAGGAGGAGGAGGAGGAGAAGGTTGAAGAGGTTGAAAAAGTGGAATTGTCGATGAATGCGCAGTTCAGGGCTATTAAACCTAGTCCTTCAATCCTTACTTTTGTGGAAGACAATGTATATTTCTTAGTTCTTTTATTTGAATTCTTTTTCATGAATTTGTGGGGTTTTGATATTTGTTTCTTAGTTTATCATATTAGTTCCATTGTTTGTGGTGTGTGTGATTTATGAATCTTTTCAGTTATTGGGTCGAAGACGGGATATTGATCTGCGGAGGGGTGGCTATAACACTGAACTATCGGCGCCATTGGATAACATTCCCTTTTCCACGAGTTCGACGAGAGAAAGGATTGAAGAAAGTGTATGTTCACTTACTTGAAACTGCACTTTTGCCTTGCATTCTGGTTATATTGTGGTTCATGCCTAAGAATCTTGGTCAAGGCATCATTTGTTGCAACTGAAAAGGGAGAACTGTGTGGGTAATTTTGCTTGTTTGAGCTTTTATACTAAATGTATGTTGATGCTAAACTTTGCTGTTAGCTCCATAGAATTGAAGCCAAGTCTTGCAATATTATATACTTGCTTTGTAGCATAATATCTTATTACTGATAAACAATAATCTTCGTAAGCTCATGATTGACAGTTTTGTTTATATGTAAACTTTATGGCAAATGAAAATTCCACAATGGTTCCATTAGCAATCACTATGTTTGTTTCTGTTCCATTCCCGTGACTTTCTTATTTCAGGTATTCAGGAATAAGTTGGAGTTTTTTGCTGCTGCAAAAATTTCTTCATCGTTTCCCCCACCTGATCTTCCTGAGATTGCATTTGCTGGTAACTGATTGTTTCCCACTTTTCTTTGATCCATCTAAGACTCTGGACCTGCCTAGCACGATTAGGATTGATTATGCAGACAGTGAAAGCTTCTTGAGTTCTCTATAAATTGATATCTATGCTCCGTGTTTTTCTCTAGTCATTTTGTGTAATTAAAATTAAAGGATGATTTTTATTGTTTGTTGATTTCCATTTTCATATGCTCAAATTTGTAAAAGTGCAATCCAACTTAGTTGTCATTTTTGCTTCAAATAGTTGAGAAGACAAAGGCACTAAAACTAATTTGTTTTTTCCTTCCTATTTAGGCAGATCCAATGTTGGCAAATCGTCTCTACTTAATTCACTCACGAGGCAATGGGGAGTAGTTCGGACCTCTGATAAACCGGGTCATACTCAGGTTCCATTTTCATCAACTAAAGATATTGCTTTAAGCTGTAATAAATCTTTTTAGTGATAGTCAAGCTGTCTATTGTTCTGCAGACGATTAACTTTTTTAACCTCGGTACAAAGCTCAACTTAGTTGATTTACCGGGTTACGGCTTTGCTTATGCAAAAGAAGAAGTCAAGGAGGCTTGGGAGGAGCTGGTAAGTATGTGACTTGACTTCCGAACCTTTTCTATTGAGGTTCAAAATCACATTATTTTCTGGCTTCAAGTCTTCATTGAGTGGGAGTTTGATAATATGGTAATTGATTGAATTCCAAAGTGCATTGCAGAGTGGGAGATGGAAATTGCTAAGCTTCCGTTGTGACCCTTGTGCATTATTTTCTCATCCAATGTGAATCAAAGATATCTGAATATCCTTTTTATTCTTTTTTTTTTTCATTCAGTTGCTGCTTCTGCATGCCTCTATGTGATGTATTACATAACAGTTAGTACTGTACCTAAACATTGTAACATGTGCTTAGGTTTGTTTCTAGGATACCTTGGAAGGGCATGCTTAATCAGTGAATGACATACAAATTTACAATCTCCCTTGGTTTGGGTAATAATGATTTGATATAACAATGTTAGATGTAGGTATAAAAGTGTACTGGTTTTTTTTTTTTTTTTGGTTGTTTTTCATTGCCATTGCATTTCCTAACATAATTTGGTAAGCTTTTATCTCATGACGTGATTTGGGTCTATATATACTACAGGTAAAAGAGTACGTCTCCTCACGAATTGGGCTGGAGAGAGTGTGCCTTCTTGTAGACACCAAGTGGGGTATGAAACCGAGGGATCATGAGCTTGTCCATTTGATGGAAAGGTATGGAGAATTTCTATTAGGTTCGGTGAATAAGTACTCTGAAATACTTATAAATATATGCTGCTTCCTCTTGGGTTGCTACCAGTGGTGTAGATTTTGAAACCCTTCCTTACTAGTCATTACATCTGCTGTCAAACTAGGCTTCTAGCATTATAATGAGTTGAAGGTTGTATCAATCTTGTTAAACTAGTATGACCTTCAATCACTGACCCCTGAACTTGTATTCTGATAAATACTTCTCAATTTTCAGATACCAGACACTCCTCGAACTTGTATTCTGATAAATACTTCTCAATTTTCAGATACCAGACTAAGTATCAAATAGTATTGACAAAAACAGACACAGTATTTCCTCTTGATGTGGCTCGCCGTGCTATGCAAATTGAGGAGGTGAGTTAGCTAGTTTAAGTAATACCTGTTCATTTTCCCCCATCAAACCTCAGCAAATAATATGGAATTGAGTCCATTTGTTTGTGTTTCCAGTTGCTCAAAGAACGCAAATCCATCGTCCAACCTGTGGTATGACTTTGTTGCATCAAGTCCATATGTTTGTATGTATATTTTTGAGATAGAGACAGGGCACTTGTTTATTTCTTCTGAATAATTTTTGCGTTGCCTATGATAGATGATGGTCAGTTCAAGAACTGGAGCCGGCATTAGATGTTTGAGAACAGCACTTGCTAAAGTAGCTCGATTTGCAAAGGCGTAAAACATTTTTTTTTTGATAGGGCCTGGGAGCTTGGGACTGTTTTCAAGCAGGTTTACTTGTTAAGGTCACTCTGCAGGTTCACAACCTTGAAAATGCAAGACTTGGTAGGAGCCTTTCAGATTGAGAGGAGAAATTGGTTGAACACTTGAATGTTACTTCCATCATAAGTAATCGCAGCCGTAATTGGCATATGTAATTCAAAAGAAATCCATAGAAAGCGCTTTGATATGCAATTTTAAGCTCTATATGTTAGTGATCTCTAAATGTAGTAGATAGTAGCTATGTCCCTCCCATCTCTGGTCTTATATCATCTGTCGCTTTTGATTTTTTTTAGGGTGATAGTAATAAATAGTTACTCCATGTTAGAAATATAATTATCACTAATATTGGTTATAATTTACACAAGTATAATGAGAGAAATTGATTCCATTTTTTAGGGTAATCGTGACTCCATATTAAATATATACTAGTAGATTAGTGTAGCCAATATTGCTTATGATCTAACTAAATATATTAAAGAACTTTTTGAGAGTATGAGGGGCGTTATGAAGTAAACTTATTTTAAAAAATTTTATTTTTCAAAAAATTAGTTTAAATTATGTTAATTTGAGTGGGTTTTAAGGAAAAAGATACAAGTATACCAATATATGGTTTGGTGATATTAGGATTTGAATGATTGGATTCTGAGCCCAGTTAAGATAAACTGCTTGCATTTGATTACAATGTTTTGGTAGTTATCTTATAATTAATAAAATTTTGTGAAGGCATTAAGTTAAGGGAAAATTTTGATTTCTTAGGATTTTTAAAAAAAAAGTAAAATCCTTCAATAATACAAACTTATCTGAAATTTACAATAGCAATTTAAATTTAGCAAATACATAAAATATTTGAAGGAAATAAAAAATTTTGTCAAAAAACAACTTGTCGAGTAGATCTTTCATTACAGAATATCTCTCGCACATATTGATGGAATATACAATTTTTTCAAATAGTTATTGATTAATTACTAAGATAGGTTTCCATTTGATTCATTTGATTATATTCGCAACATTGATAACTGTGTGTAATCTCGTATTTTCTTATTAATGACACGAATTTATGATAATTCATTAGATATATGATCATGAACAATAGAAAATACAAGAACCTTATCTAGAAAGAGAGGAGAAAAAACTCTTTCTTTTAAGGTCATGCTTGGATTGAGGGAGATAGATTAAAGGGGTGATAAAAGTTAAACTAATGACAAATGAAAGTACATAGAGGTGGTGTTAAGGGATGAGGTGAAAAGTAAAATATTATAGTGGTTGTATGAGGAAGAAGAAGAAATTGGGAGATTGATTATTACCCTCATTATGGAGGTAATAATTATTCTAGGGGTGTGGTGTGTATCTATTACCCCTTAAATGAGGGTATTAGTTCCCCTTTCATCATAATATTAACACTACATTTACCTTATAAACCATTTTCACTAACCTTATTTTTATTACTTTGACTTTTATTACTCCCCTAATGTATTACCTCCAATCCAAGCATGCCCTAAGGGAGAAAAGTTTCTCACGAAAAGGAGGAACTGTAGCCTAGAACTAAGAAAGATAAATAAAGAAACAACAGAGACAATGAATTTAGGTCTTTCCACTGACACAAAATGGTAGAAGCCCCTCCAAAAAACACTAATGGAGGCTAGGATTTGAGCGAGAGAAAAGGAGAGAGTGGCTAGACATTCTTTGATTTCTTATGCTTTAGAGTAGTGCTATTCTAAATAAAATAAGGGAATCAATTAAAGTGAATCAATAAAAATAGTAAAGGTTAGGTTTAGCATCCATATTTAGATGAGTTACATACTGTATAATAAGGGAACAAATAAAAATAAGAGTATGACCAACTCATGAACAATTTTTCCAATTTTTTCTCACCAAAAAATTCACTGCAATCTTCTAAATTATATAATGACATTAAATAAAGCAATATTAGAAAAATTTCAAATTCATAGGTATCATCAAGGTATAATCTTACTTTTTACTCTTTTCCTCAATATATATACAATTTTGAATTTTAAGTCCTCCATTTAATATTTAAATTTATATGTTTGAAACTTAGATATTTTTTTTCTTTCCTTCATAAACTTGATTTGACCAAAACTAATCGTGAAATAAAGGTTAGAATCTAATTATTACATTTGATGATCTCTATATCTTATTACCACCTTCATCCCTTTATTTTTGCTTCATTTCTATTTATTGAATCAAAGTTTAAAAAATTTGGCCATAAATTTTTATCATATTATAAGTAATAATATATTCAAGTAGAATTTTGTTGAATGTATCTCATTGTAATTTTTTTTAATATCAAATTTTCATATTTTTTGTCTTACGAATTTGAAGATAAAAACGTTTTAAGTTTCAAAAACCTTGAAAAGTCAAATGAGCTAAAAAAAATTTAGGATATAGAGAGTACAAATTTGCCTATATAATACATATTGATAACAAAGAAAATATAAACTCACATATATGGGGAAAAAAATAAAATCCTTGTAATACACTTATATACAACGTCAAAAACTAGTTTACATAAGTATGATATGAAAAGTGACTATAAAAGGTCCATCTCAAAAGCAACAGTAAATAGAGGGAGCGCTACTCTTCCAAGGAAACATGAATTAAGCCGGTTCTCTTGCAAGCACAGCAGCACAAGTGCCAAATACGAAAGAAGCATTTTTAATGGGCAATTTTAAGCATTTTATGTGAATTCTCAGAAATTTAGCATGGCCTTACGTGTTGCGTTAAAACTATGAAGTACATCAGAAAGACAGCAGAAAGCTCAAGCTTAGAGTAAAAAACCTGACTCATTCAACACTGAGTCTGTGACATTGGCGGTTTCCAATACTGTGACAATATTTTTGGAACAAGGCGTATAGAACTGGAGAGTATAAATATTATTGCAGTGATGAATGAACTGCTTAAAGGTAATGCTTACGAATAGTCTAAAGTCGTAAATTAATACAAATATCATAAATCTGCTAACTCAAACAATTACACTAAAGCTTCCCATTACGAATATCAAATGTCCAACATTAATTAAAACCTGATTCAAAAATGGACTTCTTAATCCGTCATGGTACAAAAAATCTTCTAAATATAAGCTACTTGGAGTAATCCGGCTTCCAATTCAAGTAGCACCTTGCCATGAGAAAAGATTTGCATACACATTGTGGTTCACTAGAAAAATATTATTGATACACCTATTGTGAAGCATCCTACAGCCACCCATGGACTCAGCCTTTCACCTGATTCAGATAACAAGGAACACGTCAGGAACTATATGGAATACAGTTCCAGCCCTCATCAATTGTCTACTCGATTGTATCAAGACCCCAGCCCAACAGAAAATTAAGGTAAAAGAGCACACAACTTCCCTGAATGTTGGAGGTTTATTGACTCATCATCACAAATATGAGCATGGACATATTCATTAACATTGTAAAACAAACTTCACCCTGGAATCCCAGACCCTTGAGCCAAGAGCACAAATCCCATTTATTAACATTGGCACTAGGAGGCCATATCTCATAACAGTAGTTTTAGTACCTCGACAAACCTTTAATATCTTCTAAATAAAAACCTAAATGAGTTACTAGTGTGCAGTTGTTACATTTTACCCGAAAAAAAGAAACAAAAAGGTCAAGAAAATCTTAATGATCTTTTAAAATTTTTTAATGAATTTGTGGATCCCATCATTTGCAGGTTGCAGCCTTTACATATACCAATTGCATAATGCAGGATAGTTGAACATTCAGAAGGAGAGGGGGGATCCATCTAGGCACATTTATATAAGATACTCCAGACAAAAAATTAAGGAAAAACACATCACTGACAATTACAACCACATTACGTAATAAAGATTAGAATTATAACAAGCTTACCAATCCTAGCAGCCTTCCAAAAGAACCCCCGAAATCTGTAAGATCCGAGCAAAGTAGATGAGACAAACATCCAAGACACTAACAGAATGTAACAAGACTAGCTTCTCCCTAAGTAGTATCTCCACATACGATAAGGCAAGATTACACAACCTTAACCCTAAAACGAAATGAGGCAGTTTGAACTTAAGATAATGCAATCACGATTAAAATCTGGATCAGTTTTAAAACCAAAGAGTTCCTTATTTAAATTTGGAGCCTAATCGTATACAAGTATTAAACTTCTGAAGATTTTGCATCTGGCTCAGCAGAAATGATTTATCACAATGGATTTTCATATGAAGTTTTATCCTATCAGGTTTCTAGAGTAGCAATGTACACATCAACTAACGATACCCAGTTAATACATGATTGAGAACAAGAACAATGGTGATGTCCTAAACCACTCAATGAAGGGGAAAATCCTACCCATGAGACAAACAAATATTCTCTTATAGGTAAACAAGGATAAAGATTAGGCTGAGGAAAACAATGGCAGGACTCATAATTCCCCATTAGCTTTGTAACTAAGCTGAAAAGCACAAGGCCCAGATATTTGATACTGCATTAAGAATCTTGTAACACAGAAAGGACTCACATATTCCAGAGACAGACATCAGAGCTATAACAATGAACATGCATTCCGCATTCGAGATATAAGCTATTACCAACTCATGAAAGCACCACATCATTGTGCATATGGGCCATAAATATACACTCCTTGTCACACTTAATGGGTTGATGGGAAAAGAGGATCATTTATTCACAATCCATAGGGTTTTGCATTGATCCAGAAGAGCAAATGAATATGAACTGATGACCCAAGGATCTGGTAAAGACCTCAATGCAATACAAAAGTATTAAGAACAATTAGAAAATGAGATCAAAGTTCCAACATAATTTTAAGCCAACCACGTGTAGGAGCTTCACATATACTAGTGTCTAGAAAAGTATATGCCTAATAAAAGTATATGCCTAATGAAACACATAATCCATGGAAAATCTCTTATTTGTATCTACCATTAAGGACCCATTTTGTTAATGAACATGATAGAATAGGAATAGAAAATTTCAAATCCAAAGGGATTGGATTTGGGCTACCCCAGTATAAGCTTGATTTTCCAGCAGAAGTGGCTATCAGAAAAAAGTAAATAGGTAGGACTAAAACACAAGTACGCAACCCAGAGTAGCTTCCTACCATCATGAAGTATTCCTCAAGAAATGGACATTCCTATATATCTTAGCTGCTAACCAAACACTACAAAAATTTCATAACAAGACTCAATACCTAGGAAACCGTAACTTAGCACAAGAAATTGAAACCTAATTTAATATGGAGATTTTCTACCTCTACCCACGGGGCAACCCATCCATTTAAAAATGGACAATCTCAAAATATCTGATGTTTATGTCTCATTTACGTGTGGGTAGATAACGGTTTTCAATTTGAAAACCTAAAATTTCTAAGTAATGAAACATCTTAAATTCTTAATAGTTGTAGCTACTCAGACTGAAAAATTACGCCCCTACCATCTGCGATAGTTGTAACATAGTCCTTAACCTTCATAAGTACGTATATGACATAGTCCTTAACCTTCATAAGTACGTATATGACATGATTACGCCAATACCCTAATAGTAGTCATTTCATTCCCGTAAACTCCCCATTAATCATTCTATGTTAAAGCATCAAAGTAAATCAAATCATAAACCATTACTATCATAAATAAAGTGTCAACCATTTCTACCATCTTAAAATGGCACTACATCTAAGTCAAACCTATTTTGTTTACAAAAAAGCCGAGACTATTAATTCCGAACAATTTGCATGTTAAAACAGAAAACAATCAAAATGAAGAAACATTCCCCTTCCCCAACACCCCCCCCCCCCCCCCCCCCCCCCCCCAATGGAAGGTAGGCAACTTATAAGAATAAAATGTCTTCCTGCCTCAGACAGTTAAAATTAAAAAAACCGGCTGTTTATTCGCAACTTAGCAACGAATATAAACATCAACTATGCATTGTTTCAGTCAAGTAATCAACAAATAAGATAAACAAATAGTACAAGAAATGAGAAATCATACCCAGTTCTTTGTTCAAGGATGGCAGGAAAATGCATCTTGATATAAGTGCATGTACAAATTACTAACAGCACCACTGTAAGAAACGAGTGAAAATTGAAGAGCGCCGACTGTAAAACTCCCAAAAAAGTCACAATAATCATTTCAACATTCAAAAAAATCCAATCCATTCAAATAGAAAATGTTGCAAATCAATTAATTGAATATACCATAATTTATGCCTCCTTGTTGAGCTCAGAATCGAGTTGAATTTATTCCGAAGAAAACCCTAATTTGTGGGATAGAAAGTCAATTGACTCGAATCAGAAGAGATTTGAATCGTATTGTATACGTAATATGCCAATATGTAATAGAATCATAATTTTAAATGAATTGAGATGCAGAAGAGAGGAATTACGATTGATTGGAATAGAGAGGTCGCGCGCGAACAGGAAGAACCCTAATCCCCAAATTGAGAGAGAGTTGGATGAGATCTCCGGCGATCGATGATGAACTGATGACTGAAGGCGAAGGGAAGGAGTTGGGTTTCTCTCTTTATGATAATGACCTTTCGACTCTCACTTTTTTATTTCTTTCGTTGCCTTGCCCGTTAAACCCATAGTTACCCACATAACTGAAATTAAAAAAATAAAAATAGGGTCCAAAAAAAAAAATTATGTAACTTTGAAAATATTGATAATTTTATTTTTAGTTGTTTCACAGTAGTAAGAATCTTGTAATGCAATTTATTTTCTATAAATTATTCATTTTATTTTCAAGTCCTGGTATATATTACTAGATCGGTAAAAAGTAATTTTTAATATGTTAATAAAATGAAGCCGATAATATTTTGATAAAAAGTGCCATATAATAGGAGAGTCAATTGTAAGAAAAATAGCTAAGAGTGGTCCAAAAAGAATAATATTTACATTTCCAAACTTAAACATGTCCCAATTCTATATAGGAGCATTCCTCTCCCAACCAAGGTAACAGAATTGAATTATAGGAGGTGAAGTAACCCAAACCTGTGTGATGGAGATAATTAGAGCTGTCAGACTCAGACCCGACCTGATAAGTGACCCGAAATCGACTTGGACCCGACCTGATTATGACCCGAAAACCGACCCTACCCGACCTGAAATTAACCCGAAACCGATTTGACCTGATATTCAAAGACCCCAACCCGATCCGTGTCCGACCTGTTAAGGACCCGTCCCGTTATAAACCCAACCCGTTATAGACCCGACTCGAAGAGAACCAAATTTCGATTGAACCCGGCACATAACCGATATGACCCAATTTATAACAACCCGAACTAACTTAATATATTAACAATTTGAATATATGTGAAAATGACATAATCTTACTTGACCTATTTTTATCAAATTTTTAATAACCTTGAAACCAAACATTTTCATTAATGACCCAATGCGAAACCGATAAAGCTTAAGTCGGATTTCAACCGAAATCGAAGCAACTTGTTACCATAATTGACTTGACCCGAAATCTACCCGAATCCGAAATAACTCGCTATAACCCATTCAAGAACTGACCCGATTTTACCTGAATAGATCTTGATCCGAACCGAGTACAACTTGACTCGATAATGACCTGAGCCAACCCGACCAGACAGGCCAAATTGATTCGATTTAACCCGAATTGCTAAGAACCGACCCGCAATGGGTCAACCCAGAATCGAGCCATGGACCCGATTTGACACCCCTAATTATACATAACATGAATCCCATCATTTGTGCAATAAGGAAATGTAGATACAGGACAAAATCCACATCTCTATTCATGCAAAACCACTTCAAGTACATAAGCAAGACTTGAAAGAATTTTAGATGAGAACAAAGACCAAACAGGATCAAATTATCTCTTAGCCATAACTGCTCAGGAAGATAATAATCCATGAAGATGCTCCGAAAATTTGTAAATGTTCATCGACATGCCTTTCCTCAGAAAGCTGAATGACTTTCTCATCAGTACAGCTAATCACTATGGATGTACATTTGTATAACTATCTACAAACCCATCTTTTTGGGTCTCAAGTAAGTGGAACCTTGCCGAGACCCCGGCATTGCAATTTTTTGGTTTTCTTTAGCTCTTTTCTCCTTGTCTTTCTCTTTCCTT
This sequence comes from Dysphania ambrosioides, assembly GCA_026401315.1. NCBI lineage: Eukaryota > Viridiplantae > Streptophyta > Magnoliopsida > Caryophyllales > Amaranthaceae > Dysphania > Dysphania ambrosioides. The sequence continues at coordinate 2,867,055 of CM048660.1, read as the reverse complement.
TTTCTCTCTGCCTCTGCTTGCTCTTTCCTTAGATTCTCCATCTCTTCCTCCATAGCTGTCTTTTCTTCCTTCTGTTTCTTCTTATGCTCTAACAATGATGTATCCGACTCTTTGACTGAAAAGAACATGGGCCCCAATTCTGCTAACCATTGTGGCTCCACAGCAGTGACGCATTGCATATACTCTTTTGTAGTCAAAAGCAATTCATGATAAACAACATACTCTGGCGTGTACCCCAATCCATAGAGAGCACTGCTTGGGTGCAAATGGCATGGGATGCCATTCCTTGTGTTAACATACTCACCAATCCCCTTCTGTTTTGCAGAGTTATGGAAATATGCAGAACATATGGCTTGTCTAACAACATCCCAGTCAGCAGACGTCGTAAGTTTTATCTTAAGTTGTTTCAGGATATCCATAAGCTGGGATCTTACCTCCCTAGCCTTCCTTAAAGCTTTGACCTGCAGAAAATGATCATTGCACCAGTCTCCCCGATAGTCATTGCTTTTCCATTGCTGGTACACATTGAGAAGGGTCAAGTGATCTGACTCAGGGACAAAAAACTTTTCCCTAGCAGCATCACTCTCCTCCTCCCTGTCTTTAGGACGAAAAAAAACTGTTGGCACTGATAGCATGGAAACAATAGTCAACACCTCATCAAGGCATTCCAGCTTTTCACCCATCAGCAACATCTTTGCTAGTGGCGGATCCAATGGAAATTCCACCATTTTCCAGCCAAGATCAGTTAGGCCCCCGACATTGTCAAGGGCACCCAGCACCCATAGCTGGTACATGGAGTTGAGGATGTTCTCCTGTGGAGGTGGGTCCATGAAATCAAAGTCTAGCAAGTCCACAATTTTAAGAGATTTTAGAAGTAAAACCACATTTCCAAGATTTGTCCTCTGAATCTCAGGTACAGGACTAGGAAGCATCTCATTCAGATATGCACTCTCTGTATAAAGTCGGTAGCAAGTGCCAGGGCCAGTTCTACCAGCACGTCCAGCTCGCTGGTCAGCAGCAGCACGGCTCACTGGAAAAACTTGAAGAGCATCCATACCCATCCTCGGATTGTAAACTTTCATTTTACCATATCCAGTGTCAATAACATAAAAGATACCATCAACAGTCAGAGATGTCTCGGCGATGTTGGTTGCAACAATGCATTTTCGTGCTCCATCTTCAGCTCTTTGGAATATTTTTGCCTGTAAATCAGCAGGAAGCTGCGAATAAATGGGAAGAATTAGGAGCTTCGCAACTACCTTCTGAGTTGAGGAGATAAGCTGTTCCATGCGCTCTGCAAGAGCATAGCATGCTGCTTCAATTTCATCCTGCCCAGTCATAAAAATCAAGATGTCGCCAGGAGGGGAGGTGATGTGTATAGTCATTGCTTGCTTTACAGCAGCTTCAACATAGTCTTCACAAGGTGTTTTACTGTACAATGTATTAACTGGAAATGTTCTCCCAGGAATATGGAAAATTGGGACACTGAACAAGAAGAAATATCAGAATGAGTTTAAAATGTCAAGGCATGTCAGCAACCCGAAATGAAAAGCTAACAGAAACAAGCTTGTCCAAAAAAAAAAAAAAGCACTACCAAAACACAATCCATCCATTTGGTTAGTATGAGCCATACAGTGATTGAAGTTTTTTATCTACCCAGAGTAGTTTGGTTGATGGGAGTAAAATTCCATATGCTGAAATTAGTGCAAATGATATGGTTGGGGAACCTAGCAATATAATAGAGCTAACTCGGCCTAACATAAACTTTTGACAGTGCTTGTGACAGGCTGGTAAGATTTTCCTCATAAGGTTACTTAAAAGAGACTCATCCTCTGAGAAAGAGAAACACTTATCCAGTTTGTGTAAAACTGCCCTTATGTATTTAAAGGTGCTCAGAGAGGTATGATACAGCCATACAGGGCAACAATATTGCTGATTCAGCTTCAGTTTCCTTGTTGAAGTTGGCTGCGGATAACATTTGTTCCTTAGAGGAAAGTAAGAAAGCCTTTAAAACACCCTCAAACTCCAATCCTTCAAAAGTACCCCAATCTCAAACGAGGTTACCATTATACGGTGTCCCTCAGATGGCTATGTTCCTACCAGTTTCTAGATTTCATTGTGAACAAGAATTCAAAGAGTGATAGGAGCCTTTTGCCTAAGAAGGATCAGATTACCACTGAGTTAACTTTTCCTTGCATTCCTTCCCTTGTAATAATACAAAATTTAAGCATTCCTAGCTGTGTCTTAGAAAGATAGAAAAGATTGGGAAGGGTTTCTCTGTTAGCCAAAGAACAGAAATCACGATACCTGGAAGGAGGCGTGCACTTCTAAAGACCAGGTTGGACCCGGCCTACATAGTTATGTGGTTTTCCCTAGGAACCACTCCTCTATGGCTTAAGTATCATGTGCATGTAGAGTACTAGATCAGAATAGTTCAGAAGTCAAAACAGAGAGCATATTAGGCTATCCGCTATTATGTGATATGGGAAAGCATGCTCCCTGGTGATAAGGCCATGATTCAAGAGTGAAAGAAAGGATAACACTTATGTCCATCTTTAGACTGTTGCCTCATCATCTAACGGAAAATATTCAGGTGACTGGAGAGGCAAAGGGCCACGGGCTCATCTCATTTATATAAGTGGCTACACAAAAATATCCCAAACTCTTTAAAACATGATGAATATATGTGCACCCGCCGCCCTAAAAGGGTTGAAGTGCTAAATTGGCCAAAGAGTTTAGTGGTTTCCCTTTCTTTAATTTAAGGACTAAACAGTTTCTCATTAAAATCACAACAGATGATGGAAAGTAATTACTTGAACCGGATCTAAAGTTGCATTTATCTTGTTCCCACATTTTTTTCGACCCTATCTCCTTTTCTTGTGCATACAATAGAGTCTCCTAATCTCTCCCTTGAACTTGCTACCCCTAAACAAGATTAATATTTATATTACATTATAGAAAAGGAGGACTAACAAGGATATCTCCTAGGAAATTCAAATGTACCAGACAAATGAGCACCTTTTCACTTAATTGCCTCTTTTCTTGACAGATTTGGTAAAGAATTCTGAGTTTTCTTGAAGATTGTTGTCTTTATTCTGGTTCCTTGCTAGAGTGCTTCATAACAGTTGTAGTATTCACAATGAGCTCAAGGGAGCATGGAAATGGGCTGCTTTTGGTCTTTGGAAGATTTTTATGAAACAGAATGAAATTTTTTTCATAAAATGTGCACTTTTTGTCATCAGGGTGGTCTATGGGCAAAGTAGTTCATAAGGTTACATACCGGATCTTGTTAACACAGAACCCCTTGTTTTTCCATTCTATATACTCTCATCTATTTCTTGCTGCTAAGGGATAAGTGTTCCTCTAGTAGTATAAAGAAAATATAATGTTATATGACCAACAGATTCTCTACCAACATTCCTCCCTCGAAGATTCATTCTTTTCTCAAATAATAATAAGTGAGCTACAGATAGTAACACATTACCTTCCAAAGAAATTAGAAAATTTCTGCGCATTGAGTGTCGCTGAAGTCACAATCAGTTTGAAATCTCGACGTTGAGCAACCACCTTCTTCAATATGCCAAACAACACATCAGTGTTGAGTGATCTCTCATGCGCCTCGTCCATTACAATGACGCTGAAGAACAGTTAAAGCATTTATATTAGAAAAATATACCAGATTGAGGTATACGTTTTTTATTTCATATGGAGCCATTAAAAATAGTGACAGAATGTATTCAAAACTACCAGGAAGGCTCTAGACAAATGAAATCTTACCGATATTTCTCAAGTTCAGCGTCTTTTAATGTTTCACGGAGGAGTACTCCATCTGTCATGTACTGTAAAGTAGAGAGGGAAGGACTTACTAAAAAATGTTCACTATTTCATGTCAAAAAATGAAAATCAATGTAGCATATTCAAAATTCAAAAAAGACCAAAGAATAAACAAGTCCACAAATGCATAAATACATAATGGTGAGAGTGTATTGAAGAAGTTTGGCAGCTTGATTCACATCAGTTGAACAAATCAGAGACAAACCTTAATTATGGTATTAGGTCCGGTAACATCTTCAAAACGGATTGCATATCCAACTTTATTTCCAAGCTCCGTTTCCATCTCCTCACTTACTCTTTTTGCAACACTCATCGCAGCAACACGCCTTGGTTGAGTACACCCAACGATGCCATGGGAAGTGTAACCATCTTCATGCAAATACTGTAAAACAATTCGAAATTAGCAATACATTGACTAGGTCAGTTAATATCATACCATTCTCAAAGTAAAGGAACCTACTTATTGCACTCCGTAATTGCAAATGTTTCCAATTAATAGTACGGATATCTAAATTCCCAACAACAAAAGCTGATTGTTTAAATTTAATATCCTTGTGAACATGATCATAAGTAATATTTATCCTTCTCAAAATAAGATGGTAAGCCAAGCATGTTTAGTTCTAGATAAAAATTAGTGAGGACTACAAACCTGTGTAAGTTGAGTTGTCTTTCCTGAACCCGTCTCTCCAACAACTACAACAATCTGATTCTCACGAATAACCTGAGACCAATTCAAACACTTAAGTACAAATTTGATGAGAGTAATAGCAAACAAAGAAAAGAATACACCACCAAGAACTTACTCAGAATTTAATCATTAAATATGGATACAAACCCCCAAACTTGAGGGCAGAAGAATAAAGACCCAAAATGTGATCAGAAATTATACATCTAGTAATTATAAGTTGTGTTCATTTAGCCAACCCTACTCTTCATACATATGTAACTCAAATAACGAAAAAATAGTGCATGAAGTATTAAAAGGACCTAAATGACCCACCCTGCTAAAATACAATAAGAGCAGTGGAGGAGGAGGGCTGGCAAGTTCAGGATTCTGTAGTGAAACCCGCCAAACTCCATGAAGAGTTTAACAATAAGAAAAACATTACATGATCAGCCTCAAAAGACATTTCCATGCATGAAATATAAAATGTTACCTGTAACAGCTCATCCCTAATAGAGTATATGGGAAGGTATTGTCTCTGCTGAGCAAGGGTTTTCGTCTTTGCAAATTCACTCACTGCTTCATCTTTCTTCAAATGCTGAGCAAACTTGGCATCATCTTTGAAATCGATTTCCCCATCTTCACCAACCTTAGCTTTATCAGCATCAACCTGAGATTGGACGCATGATATTGCACCTCTATGCATAACAGTATAAGAGATCAACAACGCCAAATATTTTCAGATATATCATATATACCTGCTCTTCTGTCTTCTCGACACCAAGGATATCACCAAGTTTTGAACCAGCAAGTTCCCAAAACCGTTGGCGTGACTTGTTCATGCTCTGTTTTTCACGAATTTCCCGCACTAAAGCAGATCCTTTGCGGGAAATTATAGCCATATCTGATGTTGGATCTTTCAAAGGCATTACAGGATCTGCCTGCTTAGTAAAAACCACTCTACCATCCAAGAATGGAGGTTTTGTATCTGTTGCAAACACATGGAAGATATTTTAGCAACTCAAGTGTTCAACCGAATTTTGTTCATCCATTCTTTTGGATTTTATATAGAGAAGTGGGAGAGGGATAGCATTCCTAATTTTGACTTACCATGAACTAAAAGAATAACCTTGTTCTCTTCTTCATTGTCAAATTCAGTTTGAACCTCAGAACCTCGAACAGCACCTGATCTCATAAGTTGTCGGTCCTCCCACTGTTGCTTGTCTGCACTTAGCTGTGAATGTCTCTTACTCTGAGCACGAGACATCAGACTTCCATCGCTTCTCATCTGGAGAGAAGCCAAAAATTAAAGAGATAGATAACAGAATAAAATTTGAACAAAATAACTACAGTATCCTCAAGACAAATTCAGGTATGTCATTTTCCAAAAATCAGAGACATAATTTGAAATTTAACTTTCAGATAACATTTTGGACAGTGGAAGGTTTAAAACTTTCCCCATTATGGTTGATTAAAAAAAACCCAAAACATGCCACTTTGAGTTCCTGCCAAGGAGGGCCAAAACAGTCTTGGAATTCACACAAGTACAACAGAAGATGGAGTTTTGTGTTGCTGTCTTTCCCCTTTTCATAACATGCATCAGTCAGCCTGTCTAACAAATGAGTTGCACACTTGCACATGCTAAGAAGCTAGGAGTCATTGCAATTTGTGACATAGGTAGTCATTACAGATTAAACATTTATGTACAATATAAGAGTTACATAATACAGAACTTCAAGCAGCAAACAAGGACAATAAGAATCTTGCAGATATCTCTTGAACATACCAGCCTTTTTGCCAATTCCACTTCTTTCTTCTGGTTGGTGGTATCATCACCAAGATAAAAAGATGAGCTGTCAACATCATATACAGTGCTTCCTTCCTCTCTATCATACCTGTAATCAATCAAAACTAAATGTCAAAACAGTATCACAATTAGATTTGATGTTATAAAAGAAAACTACAATTAAAAAATGAAGAAAAGATCAAACAGACAAGAGAATTCCTAACAACATTTTTGCGGATATGGGTCTTCAAAATTTAGACCTGACGGATCCAGATCGGATCCGAGTCCTATGACTAAAAAACGGATCCAGATTCGGGTCTAACCATAATACCCAGATCCAGATCCGTTACCTATTTTCTCATTTACTCATTTGTACTTATTTGTATTGTTATTCAAAAGACATGTAAAAATTTGATTTTGTTCACTTTCTTATTTTGTAATATTTGAGTAGTTATGTGAATTGTATTCAAGTATTGAACTTACATCCTTCGTTGGATTGTTGTCGTTGATGTAAAATGCAGATTTATAAATTTTAAACTTATTATTATCGCAAAAAAAAAATAAGCAGAATATGTAGGATCTGTTTTGGACCTGTTTGGACCCGAATCTATTGGATCTGGATATGGATCCTAACTTTCCATACCAGGCGGATCTAGATCTGAATCCATCCTTGAAAAACGGATCTGGATCTAGATCCATAAGGATCCGGTCCGTTGCCATCCCTAGATACAATTCATGTGGGGTGGGATGTAGGTTGGTTGTAGACTGTTTGCCTAGCAGAGGGGAAGAAGGAGAGAGGACAGATAAGGGAAAAAGGGTACATATGACATTCTAGCATTCAAACATTACCAATTATAGTAATGTTGCAAGTAATATGACATTTCCTTAAAAGGAAAGTGTTGCGACTAAAAAAGAACGGAAGGAAGTACATACAAAGAATACACATTCGTAGCAGCTGCACAGAATTGTAAATAGCTATATGCTTCACTCACCATGCACGATCAGAATTATATTCCATTTGCAAGCGCATATCTTCTGTAATTTCAAGATTCTGGTCCACAGCCACATCACCTCCTTCAGCTTCCGTATCCTAAATTACAAAGAAAAACCAAAGTGAACCACAAACTAGAAAAACAAGAGAGATGAGAATATAAGATACTGAAACAAATACATGCATCTAAAGCAGTTCTAAAAGGTGTCACTAGAGTTTCAGATTCTTGCAACGGTGCTTGTTTCAAACTACCATACCTCAGATCTGTATGAATCATAACCAGTAGAATGCCTTTCTTTATATGACCTCCCCTCATACCGAGAACTGGAAGATCGCATAGAGGAGCCAGAAGCTCGAATAGGGACAGGTGACGAGGCCACATGATCCCAAGGGGAAGCATAAGCTCCTTCACGAATTCCAAAACCAGCGTCAACTGAAAGAAAAAATATAAGTTAAAGAAAAAAAATAGTCTATAATCTTTACACAATCCTTTGTCCAAAGATGAGAGCTGCAATCTTACCTGATCGAGGTGTTTGCCACGGAGAAACCAATCTTGCATCAGGAGATGCCCCAAGCAACATAGGGGATGGTGAAGGCTGATAGCGCTTGCTAGAATTATGGTGACCATCACGACGTGGAGAGAGGTGACCTTCATGACGTGGAGACTCATCCCATTCCCATCTCCCATCATCCCAGTCTGATCTGCCTGCCGAATAAAATAGATTGAGAACATGAAAAGTGGATCCCGTAAATTGGGAAGAGAAAAAAGCAAAAACATGGCACTTCATTCTAAAAGGGAATACACAATCCATTTTTGAAAAAAAGAAACAGAAAAGGTAAAGAAAGAATTGCTATAGAAAACTGCTAGTTGTGTGATATCAGAATGCTCTTCTTCAAAAAGTGAAAATGAAAAACTATAATTCCTTTGTATTCATTTTTGTCACCAAGATATTTTATGTCAAGACCATGTCCCTTGAATATTTTCTGAATTCTTATTATAAACAGACGCCTGAAAAGGAAGCTGAATATTGATACACAACTTAAGCCTATTATCCATAACTTAACAAGCTAAATTACTCCTTGACTGCTTTAAGCATGATTCTTTCCTAAAGAGGACCGGAGCAGGTATCCATGACACACCCATCCTAAATTATTGAGTTCACACAAGCAACTCCTTCCAACAAAAAAGGTAGTTTTACATGTACTTTTAAATAAGCAGCGGTAGAGTAGGTTCTAGAGAAAATGACTATACATACCAGGCGTTCTCCTAGATCCTTCATATCTGCTTCGCTTTCTGTCATAGTCTCTGTCATATCTTCCACCACTGGAGTCTCGGTCATGTCTCCCACCACTGGAGTCTCTTTCATATCTTCCACCACTGGAGTCTCTGTCATATCTTCCGCCACTGGAGTCTCTGTCATATCTTCCACCACTGGAGCCTTTGTCATATCTTTCATGTTCTGCATCACGTATATGTAACCCTCTATCCCTGTCACTCCTAGAATAGACTTCCGATTGAATATGTTTTTTGGGGTGATGCGTGTCAAACCTGCCGTGGACTTCCTCATCTTGAGTTACAATACTTTCTGCAAAATAGAATTCAAGAAGAACGTTAAGAGGGACTGAAAAGCAAGCCTCAAATACATTATGATACAACGACAAGTATACTTTGTATCATTGAAGGCCACTGGACCACTAATTGTGAGTCCAAATCTCTTTAAGGAGGGGAAATTGTTGAGAGCATAATAAGACAAACTTCTGCTCTACCTTTAATAATCATCAAAAACTGCCAAATATAAATCAGGTTTATTTTTGAAAGTTGAGTAGGCTTCCTAACCCAATCGATAAGTGACACAATTCAGTTATTAGCTTGCATACTATGGTGCATAGCAATCGAGTCCCTACTAAGCGTACATACTTTCCGGAAGGGGAAAGGAAAAAAGACAACCTTTATTACCTGATAGAGAAGAATCACTCAAAGCAGCATCACGATACCTTCTGTGAGGTTGTCGTGTGTTGCCTTTATGTTCCGCAACTCCATCTCCATCAACATCAGTCACAACTGAATTATCCTCTTCATCAAGAGATGCTGCAACAGAGATGACTTGAGGGACCTTAAAACCCCTGTCCTGTTTTGTTTCACTCCGTTTTGCAAGAGCAAGGGCATCTAAACCTGTCAAAAGAAATTAAAGACACATTACCATAGGACCCGTCCATCAAAAGGAAGAGTGTGAGACATTTTAAAATAAACAACAAGAACTACTCAGAGTAAACTGCAAGAACATGTAAGAGTATCCTGCTTTCATTATAGAAAAAGGCAAGGAACAGAATTCAGGTGCTGTTTGGTCATGATGTTACAAAAAAAGTGAAAGGCAATGATTACCCTTATTCCATTTTAAGCTGTTTAATCGGCCCTGTTTTATTTTCCCTTTCCCCTATTTTAATTTAAGTCACCCAAAAATTCTCTAATGATTCCCACCTCCTGGACTTGGGGCATCCCCCGTAACTGAACTCACCAACCCAGCTTGCCCCACTTGATTCCTCAGCCATTGTCAATAACAACGAGCCCAGCCAGTCCCAGGCCACTTCCTCCACTTTATCCAATCTCACAGAAGGCAGAAAAGGGCTTAAAGCCATAAACCATCACCAAAACTTAGGATCTAAACTTTTGAATTTCATACATCTAACTTTTTTGAACGTCATCAAACCAACCATCATAACTGTATTCAAAATCACCGAAAACCATGTTTTCCTTGAACACAAGAACCACATTTACCCAACATAACCATAACCACCACCTACATCCCATATGACATGATTTTACTTAGAGATCCTTCATAATAGTTGGAAGTCTAGGAACATTGACACACCCTTCTCATAACCCAATCTATGTATGCATAAAATTCAAAAAGGACACAAATTTTTAGAACATCCTAAGCTGGATCATAGGAAGTATAAAATAAAATCAAAGCGATGACAGATGGTGGAACAGATTTTGGAAGTATTGAAATGATTTCCAAACAAGCTTAAAACAATCGCAGCAATGGAAAATGATATGACAGCAGAATAAAAAAAGTTAAAATGATTTTCAAGCAGTGAAAACACAAATAGTACCTAACCGAGACTTCTCAGGGCGTTTAAAAACAACGCGCTCCTGACCTCGCATTTGAAGACCTCCAGCGCTGGACTGCTCTCCATTCAGAGTAATAACTCTGCTATCAATATCTGGTTTCTGCATGAAATACTAGTTAATATAAACTTACATATAATTCCAAGCAGGTGTTCATCAATGTTGATTACTACATTGCCATAGAGAATCTGACAGCACCAGCCCATACAACACTCTTTATTTTTATTATCTACAAGTTTCTTTATCTTTCACCTCTGACTTCTCAATCAAATTCTAGATAGAAAAAATAGACCTTTTTCAAGGGTCACCCTCTAAATGTAAATGTGATACTTAAATAGAAATTGAAGGAATAGAATTTCAATATAAACAAAACTATGGAGTACCACATTGAAGAGCAATGGTAGCAATATAAACTATAACACTAACCTCCATTATAGCATAACTCTGCAGGCTGCAGCACTACAAATCTACTGAGAACAGGAAATATCCCTAAAATACCCAACAAAATAGGATGAAAATGATCAGTATCCTACCACTATGAAATTGTAATCTGTACCTAAATCATAAAAAGATACATAATATTAAGCAATCCAGTTATACAAAGGTAGTTCAATAAGACCATGAAAAAAGGAAAGAAAATATACAATTAGATAAAAAGATACCTCATGACATAATATAAAGCAATCCATTAATACAAAGGTAGTTCAATAGGACCACGAAAAAAGGAAGAAAATATACAATTAGGTAACAGGAAACTTGACCAAAAATATAATTTGGCATGATAACCACATTATGGGAAAATCAGCATAACCAATACAACTCTCCTTTACGGGAAAATTTTCATTGCAAACATATCAAAAAAAAAATTCCTTTGGAATTCCAACTTCTCCTTAATTTATGAGCTCATGGTAATCAATTTACGAAGCGTGTAACTTTGAATTCAACTAGTAATAAATTTCATAGAAAACACTAGCATTAAAGAAATTAGTTTCTTTTGGAATTCCAAGACTTCCAACTTCTCCCTAACTGAAGAGCTAGTGGATTTCTAAATTATAAATAATGACCAAGCCATTCTGAACGCAATCACAGAAAACATTTCATATCAAACACCCACATCAAAGCAATCAGATTCCATTGGAATTCGTACTTCTTATTTTATGAGCTAATGGCAGTCAATTAACTGAGCGAGAGATTCCAAACTCAATTACAGAAAAAAATTTCATACCAAAAATCCTCGTTATTGAAATCATGCTCCTCGTTAACGAAAATGGTTATTTGATTCCACTCTCATCCCTTAAAAAACACTATACCATACATGATCCAAAACTACCAAATTCACAAACACCATGTAAGGTACTATTGACGAGGGATAAGTCCAAATCAATCAATTGAACAAGTTCAACACATCAAAGGGAGTGCTCGACGAAAAACCATTCAATTCATTATCCTTATCCTACATATGATCTCAAAACTCAAGCATATCATTACATTTGTGAGCTAAAGCAAAAAAATGATATTTTTATCACTGAATACACAACAGTATGCTCATATTATGTATAGTTTAATTTCTAAAATCAGAAAATTAATCAAACACATTGATTTCGGACCTAAAATAAAATGAAATCGAATAAAACAGTGGACGGCCGCCACCACCACCGTCGGCGGCAGTCATTTTCCCGCTGCAGCAGCGGCCCACACTGGCAGTTCTCTCTCTTAATAATTCAAATTGGAACAAAAATAGAGAGGGAGAGAAAGGGACGGGTACCTGGAGGCGGTGAACCGGACGATTGTAGGAGGGAGACCGTTAGAGAGGGAGACCGTTAGAGAATGAAGATTGTAGGAGAATACTTCTGATTAAGGAAGTGAATAAGGAGGTGAAAAGGCGGTTTAAATGAGAAGAACAACAGCTGGGTAAAGCTTAAGAGCGCTAATTGGGCCCTGCACCCCGACAGTAAGCATCATGCACCAGTACAGAACGTACGGACATTACAGATAAAAACACAGACAAATTGATACGTCATGCAATGAACATCCGGATGTAAGGTAATGAACATTGGTAGTTTCAAAAATCCCCCCCCCCCCCTAAGGGCAATGATAACAATTGTATTTTCCACGCAACATGACTATTTCGATTTTCCATGCAACACGTTTCCCAGTACTCAATAATAATTTTTTTTGCCTTTGAAGTGTATGTTCAGTACCTTTGAAAGTAATATTCATTGCACTTGAACGTAATGTTCAGTGTCTTTGAACATGATGTTCATTACATGTGAACGTAAATTTCATTGCCTTTGAACGTAATGTTCATTTCCCTTAAATGTAATGTTCATTGCCTTTGAACGTAATATTCAATGTTCATTTTAATAAATATGTGTACAATGAGTGTACATTCCCAATGCAAAAGTTCATATTTAAAAATAATATTACAAAATTATTTGTACATTACTTTTCCCAATGTGCAAATTACGAAGCACTGAACATGACTATTTCGATTTCCCATGCAACACGTCCCCTTGTACTCAATAATATTTCTTTTCCTTTGAAGTATATGTTCATTGCCTTTGAACGTAATGTTCAGTGCCTTTGAACATGATGTTCATTGCATGTGAGCGTAAATTCAATTGCCTTTGAACGTAATGTTCATTGCCTTTGAACGTAATGTTCAATGTTTATTTTAATAAATATGTGTACATTCCCAATGAAAAAGTTTAGATTTAAAAATAATATTACAAAGCTATCCGTGTGTTTCTTTTCCCAATGCGCAAATTACGAAGCACTGAACATGACTATTTTGATTTGTCATGCAATACGTTACCCAGTACTCAGTAATAATTTTTTTTTTGTCTTTGAAGTGTATGTTCAGTGCCTTTGAACGTATGTTCATTGCCTTTGAACGTAATGTTCATTGTCTATGAATGTAATGTTCATTGCCTTTGAATGTAACGTTCAATATTTATTTTAATAAATATATGTATAGTGCGTGTACATTTCCAATGCAAAAGTTCAGATTTAAAAATAATATTACAAAGTTATCTGTGCGTTTCTTTTCCCAATGCGCAAATTACGAATCACTGAACATGACTATTTCGATTTTCCATGCAACACGTTCCCTAGTACTCAGTAATATTTATTTTTTTGCCTTTGAAGTATATGTTCAGTACTTTTAAACGTAATGTTCAATGCCTTTGAACATAATGTTCAGTGCCTTTGAACATGATGTTCATTGCATGTGAACGTAAATTTCATTGCCTTTGAACGTGATGTTACCTGGCTTTGAATGTAATGTTCAATGTTCATTTTAGTAAAGATGTGTACAGTGCGTAATGTTCAGCTTTATATAACATGTTCATTGTTATAATATACGATGTTCAGTGAAGTAATATATGATGTATAATAGTATATTATATAATGTTCATTTTCATAGTTTGTCTACAGTGCATGACCTATTCATAATGCAAAAAGATCATATTTTTAATGAACCTTGGGACCTGTAATACTCCCACTGCAAAAATAATTTTGTTTTACCCAATTAAAAAGTCACTTACATGGATAATGAACATTACACATCCCAATGTTCATTGTCTGGTAATAGAATGCTCATTCATTTCATTTTCTACGACTTTGCCTGCATTTTATTTGTGATGTCTGTACGTTTTGTCCCGGGTACACGATGCTCACTACGCACCCGGGTCCATGGTCTTATTCTCAGCTTAAGAGATGTACAAATTTTGATTATACAACTTTATAAAATCGGAAGTAATAAGTTCGTCTAGAATTAATTGCAACCCGTTAATTTTCACCAGTTTTTTATTATATCACTCATTTTATAGCAAAATTGAACACTCCCTTGTGAAGATCATAATATATTTTATAATATTAAACAATTCATCCACTAATAGTAATTTATGTTAGAAAATTCTCTTATTAATTAAATATTTCTTCTATAAATAAAAATGTTATTTTAAATATTTACAAAGAACTTAAAAACAATTTTGTAAAAATTTATTTTTTAACCTTTTTTTTAAATTCAAAAAATAAGTTCAAATGCAAACTATTTCGAAAAAATGACCTCACTTTTTGGCTCGAATAGAAGTCGTTGTTCATGACTTCTATTTAAGTGATTGGGCCTTCTTTATATTGGGCAGACGTGTTCATTCCAAGGCAAAGTCATTTTATATTTTGTGAAAATTATTCGATAACGTGTAACTTTATCTCCAAGAACACGAATGTGGTGTATTTTTTAAGTGTGGATTTTTTAAGCCCATATTTGGATATTTGCATCTGTATAGGTCTTTAAAAAATTCAAAATTTCAAAAATACACGCTTAAGAAAAAATTTGCCCTGTTCAAGATCTCAAAGAAAAAGTTACACCTTATTAATGAATTTTCTCAAAATCTCTATATCTATAAATCGAGTGAGTTAGGAGGCAAAACGATTGTATAGTGCCTAAAAATAAAGAGTTTCGGGAAAATAAAAAAATTACCTCAATCGAACCCTCGGGTTAGGAGATACATCATTTCGATTTTATTGATTCTCCAATATCAAAGGAGAACTAATCTATCGTCCTTTTTAGCATACCATCTCGTAAATTGTGATTTTTTATGACAAAATGAGTGTTCACATGATCCTAGTGGATTTGTATGTTATAAATTATGTCATTGTTAAGTTTTAAGTATACTGTACTTGAATTTTAAAGTGTTTATATATACATACATAAATAGAAAAAGTAAAATTCTATTAAAAAAGTTGAGTTGGTCACAATAGTTAAGGTGTTTGACATTGAAAATGCCTTAGAGGTCAAAATATTTCAGTTTATTTTTTTTATTGGTAAAGAAAAGCTGCTGCCAGTGGCAACAATTTTGCCTTGTAATTAGTTATCAACCGCTCTAGCCCAAAATAAAATAGGCCCAAAGCCGCTACCACTAGTAGAACCTAAATGTGAGGTTATTTTTCGAAATTGTTTACAGTAGAGGTTATATTTCAATTTTTTTTTTTAAAAAGGTCAAGCCTATTATTATCCTATTTTGAGGAGATAGTTTCTAAAATATTTTTAAGGAAAAGTTTCCTATTTCAAAAATTTATCCATCTTTTTCCATTTTTGGGAAATACGATCATTAAATTTAAGGGTTGTTTAATATAAAAATGTTGTTGCTCACCAAAACTATTCCCACCAAAGGTATGTTTCTCCTAAACCCTAACTCTTATTTCAAGTTAATTATATTAATTATTTTATTTTGTTCTCCCCTTTGATTGAACACTAACCATAGATCACACCGGCGCTTGTCATCACCTTCCACCCATCTAGACAACCACTCTCGTTGTGTGCATGGCTTCTCCTCCTCCTCCTCCTTTGATTTCTATTGATTTAATAAGTTAAAGGCTATATTAAACTAATTTTTAGTATATAATTATAAAAAAAAAAGTATCAAAACTGATAGTTTTGATATTTATATTTTTTTGTTATATTAATAAATTTCAATTAACTATAGAAACCTTAATATGAAATTTTATGCCTTAAAGTATTAAATTTTGAGGTCTTTAAATTAGGGTCTTGATTACTACAGAGTATGAGAGTAGCTTTGAAACATGAGTTCTAACTATAAGACAATGAATTTCTAGCATATTTCTTCATAGAAAATACTCATGATGTTAATCAAAAGATTTGGAGAAGTACAAGGACTTTAATGCCGCGTGATAATGCAAAATAATAACTACTATTTTGACCGTAAATATGCATCGAAGTTACTTGGTGTCATACTCAAAATATAACATAGCCTACTCAAGATCAAAATTAATAAATTGTGATGCTCAAAAGCTTTAAAACAAGATTCCAAATGCTAGAAGAAGTAAATCATATTGGCATTATTTGATAGAATATACTCCATATATTTGATACATATATTATTCTTTCCAAAAAAAAAGTTTCTTAGCTTGGTATCAAAAATATGAAATCCCACCCAATTTAATTAGTCTACTATTTGTTCTTAAGGGATAAGGATATACCAAATGATGGAGCAAGTACAAATAACATAGTCCACTTGAATCGCAAAAATATAGGCACTGTAGGATTTCATGCACATTTCAATACGAATTATAGGATTAGAATTCTATATGGATATCCTTTAGAACACCAAATGTTTTTCTTCTAGTGTTGGTCCACAAGCAACGATTGAATCCCCACATATGCTAGTCTGGAATAAGGAATAATTCCTTATTGCTTTTCTTGGTGATGGCAAACTGGGAGAAAAGGAGCTTTTGAGAGAATATGGCTAAGAGTGGTGTTCATACTTTCCCATAACCTTGTTTTTTTTATAAGTAACATCCTTATGTTATAAAATAAACTCATTAGTACATAATTCACATAAGTTTGACTATTTAGCTTATTAACCTCTTTTGTACTTTAATCCAATTATATACTTATATGTGTAGCATCATAAGACCAGTTTATTATTAGCCGTGAACTAATCAAATTAGTTCACAAATCATAGTTGGTTATTTCAAAACACTATGATCACCTAAAATAGTCAATTACAGTCATCTCCATAATTTGTCCATGTTATATTTAATCGTTACACTTAATCAAAGGACATTTTCCTTCAATCTCCCACTTGTCCTACAACAAGTGTGTAACCACAAATTCCTTAAGTCTTTTAATAACGAATTTGATAATATTATGACATCTCATGTTATCCATACTAACATTCAAATCATTTCTCGAAATATGAGCTCAAAATGTCGAAACAAATGATTAACTCTTAATCCATTTGAGCACAGCCATGCATTTTTCAGTTCTTGCTCTTCAAGAGGCCTAAGACACCAATCCTAATATTTAGGATGACTTATTCAATCTTGTACAACCAAAACTCCCACTTAACTTTTAGCAATCCCGAGCATTCTCTTTATAACCTCCTTTTACGGCATGACGTTTGAGAATGTCAAAGACATACTAATCATTAATGAGACTAGTGTTACACACATGTCAAGGAATCCATTAAATATAACAAATGAAATTCTTGAAACATTTTAAAGAATATCAAGTAGATCTATCCAATATGTATCCATATACTTATCCATGTAAATGACTAGACATCTCCATGTCCCCATAGCCCATGAAATTGCGCTATCAATCAACTTACAAACCAGTCTTTGAAAGAAACATTTATGTCCATTTTAATGATTCGGACCAGGGACTAATAGTATTATAAGTTCGGCTCACTTAATAGGGTTTCATTCATCAAATCACGCATTTGAAAAACCTATTAAATGGTATATAATACTTTGGACATTTTATTTTAACACAAACCACAGTTAAATAAGAATAATCACTTTATTGATAAACATAAACATACATATCTAAGTGTTTTATGTATGCAACTAATTTTACAATAAATATTACACAACTAAAGCCATTCTTCAATATACTTAAGCCCTAGTATGAATTTGATGCTTGGGTTAACGGATCGGCGATGTTATCGTCCATGTGAATCTTACAAACCATCACATCCTTCCTTTCCACTATCTCACGAATGACGTGAAACTTCATAAGTACATGTTTGGACTTCTAGTGTGATCTCGGTTCCTTGCTTTGAGCGATGGTACCATTATTATCACAATGCAAGATAATATCATTTCCAATACTAGGTACTACTCCTTGTTTAGAGATGAATTTCTTCATCCAAACTGCTTTTGCTTCATCAGCTGCAACAATGTAGTCAGCCTCTGTTATAGAATAAGCTATGATGCTTTGCTTTGAATTCTTCCAGGTCACTGCCCCTCTATTTAGACGAAAGATGAACCCAAATTGAGATAAAAAATCATCTTTCTCTGTTTGGAAGCTCGCATCTGTGTAACCTTCAACAACAAACTCACTTTCACCTCCATATTCTAAGAAATGATCCTTAGTTCTTCTCAAGTACTTAAGAATATTCTTAGCAGCATTCTAGTGTTGTCGCCTAAATTTGATTGACACCTGCTAAACATACTCAAAGCATATAAGATATCTAGTCGAGTATAAATCATGATAGACATAATGGACCCTATTGTCGAGTAATAAGGTACATTACTCATTTGCCTAATCTCATCAATGTTTGAAGGACATTGAGTTTTGCTTAGCGACAAATCATGTTGCTTGGGGAGGAAACCTCTTTTTGAGTTTTTCATATTGAACCTAATAAGAACCTTATCAATATAAGTTCTTTAACTAAGTCCAATTAATCGTTTAGATCTATCTCCATAGATCTTGATCCCCCAAAATATACTTAGCCTCTCCAAGGTCTTTCATAGAGAAATAATTCATTAGCCATTCTTTGACAGAGTCAAGCATGGCAATATTGTTTCATATGAGTAAGATGTCATCTACATATAAAACACAAGAAGACAATGTTACTCCCACTAAACTTCTTGTATACACAAGATTATTCTTCATATTTGAGAAAACTAAACTGTTTGATAGCCTCATCAAATAAAAGAATCTAATTCCAAGATGCTTGCTTCAGTCCATAAGTGGACTTTTGAAGCTTACATACCTTCCTAGGATTCTCAAGATCCACAAAACCTTCAGGTTGTGTCATATACATATCCTCTTTCAAGAACCCATTCAAGAAAGCGGATTTGACATCCATTTTCCAAATTTCATAAGAAGGAAGCAATCGCTAGGATTATCTGAATGGATTTAAGCATCGGAACTGGTGAAAAGGTTTCATCATAGTCAATATTATGAATTCGCCTGAACCCTTTTGCAACTAATCTAGCTTTGAAAACATCAATGTTTTCATCCTTGTATGTTTTCAATTTGAATATCCATTTGCAACCAATAGGTGTAACCCCATCAGGTAAATCACCCAAGTCCCATACTTGATTCATAGACATAGAGTCCATTTCAGATTTCATGGCACTAAGCCATTTTTCGGAATCTTGACTCGCTAAGGCATCTTTGTATCTTTTCATGGCTCTAAGCCATTTTTTGGAGCTTGTCTGGCTATAAACGTTTTACATTAGCCTCGTAACCCCAAATGCGTAAGTAAGCCAGGCAAAGAACTCTTCCTCTCCATAACTCATATGGTGTCTTATCGACTGTCTTGGACGGAGTCCTGTTTAGTGTAAAGCAACAGTTTTGAGAGCATATCCCCAAAAGGATATTGTAAGGTCAGCAAGACTCATCATAGATCGAACCATATCCAATAGAGTGTGATTTCTCCTCTCGGAAACACCATTCATTTGAGGCATTCCAGGTGGAGTTTGTTGTGAAGAATCCCACAACTCTTCAATGATCACTAAACTACTGGCTCAAATACTAACCACCACGATCTGATCGTAATGCTTTTATTATCTTACCTAGTTGGTTCTCTACTTCATTTAAGAACTCTTTGAACTTTTCAAAGGATTCTGATTTATGTTTCATTAAATAAATATACTCATATATACTTTAATCATTAGTAAATGTTATGAAGTAGATATAACCTTCCCTAGCCTTTGTACTCATTGGTCCACATACATCTGTATGTATTAGGCCCAATAGTTCATTGGCTCTTTCACCTTTTCCCAAAAAAGGTGATCTTGTCATTTTTCCTATCAAACATGACTTGCATATATCAAATGATTCAAAATTAAAAGATGTTAGAAGCCCATCTTTATGTAACTTCTGAATGCGATTTTGGTTTATAAGGCCCAAACGACAATACCATAGATAGGTAGGTTTATATCACTTGATTTATGTTTCTTTTTCTCTATGTTAAGAATGGGCTTATCTTGGTTAAGTAGATACAACCCATTAGTATTGTTAGTACTGGCATAAAACATGTCATCCTTATAGATAGATAAACAACCTTTCTTTATAGTAAAAGAGTATCCTTTATGATCCAAAACATGAATTGAAACAATGTTTTTATCAATATTAGGTATAAAATAACAATTATATAGTTCTAATACTAATCCAGAACGCAGAGGTAGATAATAAGTTCTAACTATTATGGCAGCAACCTTTGCTCCATTAGCTACGCATATTTCTAGCTCCCCTTTTGCCAACTTCCTACTTTTTTTGAGTCCCTACACATTCGAACAAATGTGATAAACACAATCGGTATCAAATACCCAAGAAGAAGTAGAAGTTGCCAAATTAACTTCTATAACATAGATACCTGAAGTAGAAGCACCAGACTTCTTGTTCTATAAGTATTTGGGACAATTCCTCTTCCAATGACCAATCATGTCATAGTAGAAGCATTTTCTCTCAGCAACTACCCTTGGCTTAGCTATAGCCTTTGGCTTTGTAGAAGTTTTGGCAATAACTCCTTGTTTACCCTAATCAAACTTCCTTTTGCCAGCCCCAACCTTCTTTTTCCCTTTTTGAATCATGAGAATATCTTTCTCAGGTTCATATTGGATGTTTTACTCAACAATAATGAGAATCCCATGAAACTCAACAAGGGTTTTCTCAACTCTATTCATATGGAAATTCCACATGAAGTTTTTAAATCCATCATAAAGCGAGTAGAATATGATGTCAGTAGCCAACTCTTGGCTATAAGGGAAGTCTAGTCTTTCCATGTTTTCATAATGACCTATCGTCTTGAAGACATGTTCTCCCACTGGCTTGCCTATCTCTAACTGATACTCAAGGGTAGCCTTGTGTGTCTCATACCTCTCAACTCTTACTTGCATTCAAAATATAGTTTTCAACTGCTGGATGATGCTATATGCATTCATTTTCTCAAACCTTTTTTGGAAGGAAGAGTGCATGAAAGCCAGCATGAGCTAGGTAACAATTATCGACCTCTCCAAGACAGCCTTATGAGAAGCTATCTCAGCATCCGTAGGAGTTGAGCTCAAGGTTGGGATAGGGGTTTCAAGAACATCCTTTCTTCCTTCGGACATTAAAACAATCCTTAGGTTCCTTTCCCAATCAAGAAAGTTTTTTCCATTCAATTTATTTTTCTCAAGGATCGAACGCAAATTGAAAAGTGAAGAATTGTTGTTGGTGTTACTAGACATGATATCTACAATAGAAATATGCAAAATTCATTATATTTATCATAATAAGCTTTAAATATTTAAACAATTTAAATAACAAAAGTCACGCACGCTTAATTCAAGTTAAAAATTGTCCCTTTTTGAATTAAGTAATTCCAATATCTCATTTTTAAAATAATTCTAAGTGGACTTGGGCCCTACTCTTAAAGTTATTTTATCGAGATAAGTAAACCTTTTACTAATTACAACGTTTGTAATTCTTAGTTGATAGGTGATAACTCCTTACCCAATACCCATCTATATGATTCAAAATCAAAAACCCTTTTGATAATTTTGTTGAGCATAACCAAACAAACATGTAAATTTCTCAAATTTACCCTATTTAATCATATATCAATTAGTGGCACCCTACTTAGGCAGAACCTACCACTAATGATCAAGGCTTCCATTGGTGTTTGTATTGGAAAATCAAATTAACTCAATATTATATTAGGGACCTAATTTACTATGTTGGTTTATTTATTTTATTTAACAAGTGAACACATGCAATAAATAAACATCATAAACTTAGTAAACCATATTAAAGCAATAAAAGCTGAAATATAAATGTAATCCTCGTATGACCCCTAAACCCTAAAGACTACTCGTCATAGGCTTCATCCTTGAACCATCCTTGATCATCATCATTGGACCTTCGCTCCTTAGATATCCATCCATAGTGAATATATAATATTTTTAAAATTTAGGTGACCCTATAATCCACCCAAAACCTCCCATATGAGCATAATAAATTCAATCCAAAAGATTATCAAAACCCAAAACCTTGAAAACATGTCAGTCAAGCATTCAAGTGACTAAAATCATACAAATAAAAACCAATACTGAAATTGGGGCAACTGTAAATGGCACAGAGAAAATAAATGACATAGGGTAGTATAAGGTCTCCTAGTAATCCATCCAAAACCTCATAAATGAACAAATAACTTGAATCCTGAACATTATCAATACCCAAAACTTTAGAAACAAATCAACCAACCATTTATGGAACTAATACCATACAAAAAAACCCAAGAGTGGTATTGGGCTTATTGTAAAGGGCACATACATAGATCATCCATCCAAAACCTCATAAATGAACAAATGAACTTCAATCCATCACATTATTAATACCCAAAACCTTCTACACACCTTTTACAACCAAAATGTCATAAAAATCAGAGGCTAAATCATTAGGACATACATAGATCATCTAAAGTAAAAAGCATAGAAAACATGAGGCTAATTCTTGCTATTTTACAGATCTGTTCAAGGGACAGTCCAACTCTGACATTGGGACAACTATATAGGGCACAAAGATAATAAATTCATCCAAAACACGCAAATCACCATATCCATGGCATTCCATCACATTTATTAAGTAAACAAAACCAGAAAACCAAATAATAGAACACCCTAAAGTCATGAAACATAGTATTTGTATACGTAAACCCTAATTCCATGCCATATAAAGAACACAATAGTCAAACACAGAGACAGTAAATCAAGTAAAGAAACCATAAAACTAGACAATAGAACATATTAAAGTCATCTAACATAATATCTTAAACAGTAAACCCTAATATCATGCCAAACAAAGAACACAAAAGCCAAAACCAATTCTCATAGCATATTAGAACAACAACGAGCATAATTCACCACAATAGACAAGTAATGAAAACATCAAAATAAAAAGATAGAGGAAGAGTGCTCATTTAGAGCTTTACAAAGTAATCTGACACTAGCAACTTCAACATTTCATGCGATGGATCCGGGATGTAGCTAAGAGGGAGCCATTTGGGGTCTTCAACATCTGGTAATGGTTTGACAGTGGTCAAAGGTTGAGGAGCTTGTGGAACATTTAATTCCATCCTAGTCGTACCCTCCAGAAGATCCCAATCCAACTTCAGTTGAGAACGACACCTCTGCCTTCGTCGATACTCTAGGGTGGACCAGAGTTTTTCGGTGTTTCATGAACAATTAAAAGAGGGGAGTGTTGATGATGCAGAGGTGTGTGCGTGGTTGAAGATGGAGGGTAGGGATCTGGAGATCTATGAGGTGTGGTACCAGGAATGGCTGCCATAGAAGGAGTGTTCACCGGATTTGGTGTGAGTTTCAGGGGGTTCACATTCGCAGGAGATCCCGGGAAGGAAGGAGGAGCAGTATGGAAAAATTCCAAGAATTAATCCATGGAATCACTCCAGATCTCACCTTCCATACCCGAATATCCGAAGACAAGAAGTGGGAAGAGCTGCCAAACCCAAAAAAACCCCAAAAAAGACCAACAATGGATTCTAGTAAACAAGATGGATTCCACAAAAACAACTAGTAAAATGATCGGCTGTATATGGGGAAGATTCGTATGGTGTTTATTTTCAAATCCAGATGGTGGATAATCATAGATCTAGGGTTTAATATACAAAAGAAACCAAGAAAACTAGGAGAGGGAGGCAACGAAGAAACGACCGCACATTTTAGGGTTAAGGGGTAGTTTTAGGGTTTTCAGAAAAGGGAGGAAGTGGTTAGGTGAGGTGGAGTGATATTTTGTAGCCCAAATCCTCTCTAAGCATCATCAAATATGGGCTTAAAACACTTAATTCTTATCCACATATGGTATTGGGGCAAAGAAAAAGGGACAACCCAATTTGGAAATTGGGGCAAAAATATGGGGACAGAGGGAGTAAATCACTGTAATTATAAGAGAAAAGCACATATCAGACAATAAAGACCTTATACTTAAGTATATATAAAAAACAATTGTTGTTAAATCCATTTACCTTTAAATTCTGAACTCTCTATCTGCTAAGTTGTTATAGGTTATAGTTACATGTTGTACTGTTCATATGATGCAACTATTGTACAGAAAAATCTTACTAAATACGTTAAATATGAAGAAAAAAAATAAGTCTAGCTACATATATGTAGGCTGAGTTAATAATTATATGAAGAATAAAGAGGAAGATTAAGGAGGAAGTTAAAGGTATGGATTGATAGAAACAGGTAAGATATGCAAATAATGTTATATCAACTTCCAGTTGAGCCTTGCCAAAAAAAAAAAAAAAAAAACTTCCAGTAGAAGATGACAAAGAAACATACCTGAATAGAACTAGAAGCAAATAACATTACAAAATTCACATTTTAGAATTTCCTTCCTTGTACTCAAGGAATGTCATCTAATAGCAAATGGCACTCAAAACAACCTACTCCTTATGTCATTTAATGTTTGTCGCAATTTTTTGTGAGTCTTTTAAACAAAAAAAAAAAAAAGCAAATGTTAAGAGACGAAGGAAGTATAATACTTGAGTGTTAAGTATTCCTTCTCCAAAGACAGCACCTGGTGGCAGCAAAGGAGGATACTGCTATCTACTATTGGTAATAATGACCTAATTTAATACCCTCTTCTCATATTCACCTACAAGGTGGCCAAGGCCAAAGTACGTATTACACTTATTTTGGTAATCAATTGCACAGCAATCCCAAAATCTAATCATTAAAAACACACAAAAATTGTAATCTAACTATTTTTTTAAAGGAGTAATGCTCTCCTTTTTTGCTTGAACTTGAAAATGTCTTCAAGAAAAGTCAATCAAAACTCATAGCTATTTCAAAAAATTGACAAGTATTTCGAAGCGTTCTCAAATTAAACGTAATGTTAATAGACAAGTAGTGCATGTACTTCTTCACCCAAATATTATACTCATATTCTATCGTCCAATTTCGTGAAAAGTCTAAGTCCATTTTAGACAAGATATAACCCAACATCTTTTATTAGTTCAATCGTTTTTTATCTTTAATTATAGTTTTGAGGGTTTCTATTATATCATACTAGGTAAATCCCATGCGATATACTATTTGATAATAAATTGATTTTGTCAGATATTTCAATTATAAGAATATTTTCATTTATGGGTGAAAAATATTTCAAATACTTTAATGAAGTTGAACCACTTACAACCAATTTTACTATCACAACAATTACATCTCTCTTATCAATTCTTTCAACCAAAAATTAATAAAGCCACTTTATGCAAATGGAACAATCTTTTAAAAATAGACTAAATACTTGGTAAATCACCAGCATATTAATTCTCATTGGGACATGCAAACAGCTGGTTGCAAATCACAATGCCACTGCCAGAAACCTAAAGCTTCTCATATTCCCTTCTTGGCTTCATCACGAAGTACTTTTCCACTTCAGAACAGATAAATCGCTACATTGAAGTGATAGAACAAAAATTCCATAAAAAACAGGTCAAACACGTTGAGCGCTTGGCTCCATCACGATTCCACTTCAGAACAGATAAATTGCTACATTGAAGTCATAGAACACAAATAAATTCCAGAAAATACAGGTCAAACGCATTGAGTGATAAGGGCTATTGAACATGAGAAGAAGCCCTAATTACAAAAAATACTGATAAATTGAAAGCGAGAAACAGTTTTAAATCCTTCCAAAAAAAAATCTAATTACTTTAGGAGAGAGTAGAAAGCATTTGAAACCTGCAAGTAACATCAACTTTCACTAAGAATCTCTGCAGAACCACAAGAGAGAAATTCATTGAATCTATGGTTACAAAGCTTGAAAGCACAGTCTTGCAGTACAATGACATACAACTAGTTCTGTTCATATGAACACAAAAAATCGTTAGGGAATTACATAGAGCCACCTCGTCAAAGGCAATTCACCCAACAACATAAAAAAGCATTATAATCATTCTGAACTTCAGCTGCAACTAGAAGTAAGCAATCTTTCACCTTACTATTAAGCTCCACCAACTTCAACCATTTCCTGCTCTACTGTAGCAGGCACAACTGGATAATATTGGAAGTGGAGTTCCCCAACATCATCCCCAGTTAGCTTCTTCCATCCATCAGGTCCAACGTGATAAACTGCAGAGTGAAGACAAAATTAGAGTGGGATTGAAAATAAGCAAACCTAGCCAAGATGTTTCATATGACAACAAAATAACACATTTGGGAGATCACATACCACTGACGACACCACCACTAGCTCCATCACGGTATGTAGCATGGTAAATAGCCCTTCTGGCTAGCTCCGCTGCTTCTTCAACTGACATATCATACCGGTACCTGCATAAATGCAAAAGGATCATGTCATAAGGCTTTTGACTTGTGCTAGTTAACAGAAACTCCTAAAACTAAAATGACTACACGAGAAAGATATGCAAGCAAGACTTCTATATCTATGCGAGAATATCCACACAAAAAATCGGAACAGGTAAATCATACTGCTTGGGTAGGAAACCATGTAAACAGTTCCTGAAACATAGTCAAACTTTTGGTCAAATTGATTTTAGGCGAAC
This sequence comes from Dysphania ambrosioides, assembly GCA_026401315.1. Classification (NCBI taxonomy): domain Eukaryota; kingdom Viridiplantae; phylum Streptophyta; class Magnoliopsida; order Caryophyllales; family Amaranthaceae; genus Dysphania; species Dysphania ambrosioides. The sequence continues at coordinate 2,840,322 of CM048660.1, read as the reverse complement.
AAGAGCTTTTAAAGAGCAATGTTCAGTAAACCAGAGCCACTATACACCATTTCCAAGTCTGTACTCAGACACGTATAAGGAAAAGGACTATAAAACAATGTTTAAGAAAGAACTCATAGAAATCTATATAACAAACTCCATCAAAGAGAAAAGGCCTCTTCCAAATATAACATTCTTAAATGTAATACAACTCAGCAAAAAAATTATAAAAAGAAGGAAAAAGGAACTTGAAAACCTTCCCATGACAAGAGATACCACATATACCCAATATTGAATTAAAAATTAACAAAAGATTGAAAAAAGAAATTTGTAAATCTTCCCTTGACAAGAGATGCCATATACACACGATATCGAGATAAAGACCTACTCAGAATAAATCCATTCCAAATAGCATGGGAAAAAAACCTACTTTTACCATCTATTTTCTTTGATGTACGGATTATCAGGCAAGAGGGTCACTAAAACTGTAACAAGATATCACGAATCACAAGAAAGCATCTAATTACAACAGCAAGAGATATATACCCATGTAACTATATAAGTAACCTTGATACCGAATCAAAGAAACAACCAAACAAAATATGCAGTAACTCAAATGGCAGTATAATTCTACAGTAAATAAAAAATAAAAACTAACACTGCTACTACTACAGCTGGCAGACTCTAATCAGGCTCGGCTTTGATCACACTTGAAAAAACTCCAGGTCATTTTCAAACCATACAGCACAGCAATCATATTTTCAGGATAGATCTGTGCTGAAAAGAAAAAAAAATTCACAAATGGATGGAAATGACCATGACCTAAAATAAAATGACTTCCCACAAATTTCTCGGGATTCTAGTTGATGAGCAACGCCAATACAAATGACAGTAACAGAGCTGGACTACAACAAATGAAAAAGTCTAACATCAGCTCTCTAATCTAACTTCAAAAAACAACAGTTTCATAAGAGTAAATTAAGAGTGCAGAAAAATTCTTGTATCATCTGAGACCTAAATGTATTCCCTTTCACTGTCCATTCTAATTTGGCACGTCCTATTAGATTATCCAATTAAGAAACTAGTAAATGTATCTTATACCAATCATCTTTTCCTCTAAATACTAGCTCCTATCACACTACCAGGACCTAAATCTGTTGGATGACACCATGTAAACAAAATTATGCAAGCATCTTTTCCTCTACAAATTAGTTCCTATCACACTACCAAGATCTAAATCTGTTGAACACACCATGTAAACAAAATTATGCGATGTCATAGAAGAGCTGAAAGCTGCCCTCTGTGAGCTATTTCTTCCTTAAAGTTCTCTACCATGCATGTGCCATCATCAGCTCCCAACACTATGGTCTAGGAGGGGAAAGTTCCACAGAATCAAAACATTTTGTATAGATCCTAAGTGCTGATTTGCCACCAAAGCTTCCATGTTGCAGACATATTACTAGATACAGGCTTGTGTTGCCAAGATTCAGAAAGAGCTTGAATAAGGATGCTGAATGGAATGTGATAAAAGGAATGAAATCACCCTAATGCTAATCCTGGACAGAGTTATGAATGTAGATATGGATGCATGTCCCAATCAGACTAACACTTCAAAAAATAACAAGGTCAAGAAAACCCAAAAGCCCAAGGAAAAGGGACCAACCCATTGTCAAGTACACCATAAGCATATGGAGAACCAGATCCAACAGAGAACCGCATTCCTTTGAGCCTCCCTCCTTCACTGTCCACGTAATACAAACCAGGGCCCTACAAAACCACATGAAACACAAATATTGTAATGCTAAATTAACACGGATAACAGGCAAAAGAAATAAAGGATCTATTTTTACCGTTTCATCCCAACCAGCAATCATAGTACCTACAGAAAGACCCATGCCCCGGTAGTTATACAAGATGTTTGCCAGCAATTTTGAAGCTCCCGTGACAGAGATTCTTCGCTTGTTTGCTAGTTCATGTAACCGGCACTGAGAAATTACAAAAAACCCTTCATTATTTCATGAACAAACATGGTACCTGACAAATAATTAGCATCATAATACCAATAGAAACACAATTCAAAACCCCCAACTAGGACCAAGATAAGATTCTGAACTACGCTGCAAAAAAAAAAAGCTAGCAAAGCCCTTTGCCATGGACCGAGAAAGAGCTTACCACCATGTTCACAATGTTTACCAACTCTACAAAACCAACTAATGAACTTTCTTTTCAATTTTCTTACAGCAGAATAAAAAGGTACCAACTTCAAAATATAGTTACCAAAGCTGGCATAATTAATTTAGAGTCAATCTCTCTTCTTCCTTCCCTATGTATTACTCCTATTAAAAATAAAATATATCCACAACTACCCACATCATGGTGTCCCAAGCAGCAGGGTAGGCTGGTAGGGTAATGATTAAATTTGGTGCAAACTCCATACAGCAGGGAAAGGGAATATAAAGCTACCCCTACCCCAACATACACATATACAAATAAATAAAACGTAAATGTTGTTCATAATGGAGAAGAATACTTGTCTAGATAGTTATCCTATGCAGCTACTAAATTATTCAGTAATCTTCAATATTCAAGGTGGAGCCAAATTGAGGATAAGAAGATTGGGTTTGATTGAAAGAACCACAAGTAAATTCAATAATGTTGTTCCACCTTGTGATGAGTTTTGGTGATGATAATGAAAAAACATTTGAGATTGTTTGTTCTAAGTATCGTGTAGGCTAAGGAAGCAAGTTTCGAATAGGAGCAAGGGCGTTTCTAAAGCTATTATATTAAGGCAAGAAGACATCAAGCATAACAAGAATTACGAAGTCAAACTAATAATAAAAAGTGATAGTAACAAGAAACATAGTAAAAAGTCAATCATAGAAACTTTAGTACGAGTTCTAATAGATTGAATGTTTGAATTCATATACAAGATGGAGCATCAAAAGAGAAGCTCTAAGCAATGAAGAGCATGAAAACCAGATAGGAGTATATTTAAGATTTAGGTCTAAGTGCTTGGAACACACAAGGCATTAAATTTAATTAGTAAAATTCAAAATTCCTTTTTATTGTTTGCAAGATCCACTTCAAATGGTCTAAATCTTAGACAGTTTTCTATTTCTATACGAAATGTTGTTGACTTAGTTAGGATGTAAAGTAATGGACTTCATACATGCCAAGGACTCTCTCATGATTAATTTGAATCAAAGGAGGATTCCTAATTTCATGGAATTTCTTCCTTAAATCAAGGAAATCATAGGGAATTTGAGCCATGCCAAAATCTCTATATAAACGTATCCTTGAAATTCAAGTGAGTCATAGCTAAAGGGAACTTGTGTTCTTAGTAGAACTTGAGTTTAGGGTTCCTAATGGATTGTAGTCGAGGATTGCTATATTGGTGAAAAGAGTTGAGAAATTCCGAATGGGTTGTGGCTTTACCTTTAAGTTGGTCACAAAGGTTTTCCACGCTAAAATTTCATGTGTTCTTTCGTGTTACAAGTTCCAATTATATTCCACAAAAAGTTTTAAGTAGCTTACACTTCCCATTCACTCTTTTGAGATTTTTGACATTGTATTCAACCCATTCAACATATAACAAAAGCACATTTTTGAGATAAACATAGAATAATTATAACCTTGATGCCCAAGTTACGATGCCAAAACTGGCAGTCAGCAGCACCACCAGCCATGGTGCCAAGCATGTAGGGATTGATTTCAATAATTTTCTTCACGGATTGAGAAGCTGCAAAAGTTTGAAACATAATTAGAGTAAGGGATGACAACGGATCGGATACCCGAAAATCACAATATTTGATATCCAAGTCTATACCGAAGGGTGTCAAATACCAGATATCCAAAAAATTTAAGATCGGACACATAGAATATCCAATATCCGAATTTAATGTTGTTTAATGTACTAGTTCCCCATCTTAATATTACCACGCCCCGGAAGCAAAATGGCTAAGGATCCGAAGATATCAACAAAACCAATAAAACCATATATTATTTCATAAGCTCTGAAATCTCACAAAATGCCGCTTTTGGTCACAAAAAAGGAATGGTTCACTATCAACTAACATGGAGACTAAAGCCACCACAACCAACGTCCAAAAATAAACATCCTCGGCAAACAAAATCAGGGCGGCAATCAGAAAAGGTCGAGTAAAACATACATATATATCCGCCCATGCTCGCTCGGGAATCAGCAGCTACCATAACACCATGCTTGAAAATGAAAGCAAGAGTGGTAGTCCCCTTAGCAGGCTTCACCATCTGCACAGCCTCCTTCTGGAATCCATCAAACTGTAGCAAAAACAATATCAACATCGTATGTCATCCAAAAAAAGCCGCAATCACCTTAACTAATACAGACAAATAACACACAAAAAACACTATCAAACCACAACACAAGCTTACATCAGTACGACTAGGAAGCTCGAACGAAGGAGCCATCTGCAAGCCATCGAATACAACATCAGCCCTCCGAAAAATCGGAGCAGTCGATTCAAGTCCACTTGTGTCAAGCTTCATATTGTTATCCTGCAATTTTTCTAACATGTAAAGACCATTTACTACATTAAAACAATGGGATATACATTCCACAAAAACTCCAAACACTCTCGACAAAATCCAAACCATTATAACTTCCTAAACAAACAAGACTCAAACCCAGTAAAACCAAACCGAATACCGTAACAAGTAACAAGAATCAAGCATTCACATTCAAATCAAAAACGACACGACTTAGAAATGCAATAATCCGAAACACGAAGATCGAGAATACAATTAGCATCAGAAAAAAAAAAACCTAGAAATTGCAATTGAAAAGATAAACAACGTCAATTAAACCTAGAAAATGAGGAAGATCACAAAAGATGAAAACCTAGAAATTTTGGGGGATTGAAAATTGGGTAAACGTGATGAAGAAGATAAGTGAGATTGAAAGTGACGAAAAATGGAAGGAGTTTGAGGAGGATTGGGTAGAGTTAGCATACCTTTTGATTGCAGATCGTAGAGAGAGTGTGTGTTAGTGAGAGGAATTGGGGAGGTTTTGTGAAAAGGTAAAGGAAATTATTCCTTGTTAACGATGGTTTCTTGCGCGAGAGACTATCTTTTTTGGGCTTCAATGGGCTTACTTTTTCATCCTGACGTGGGTTGTGGGTTGATGCCTAGAACACTCTTTTGAAGACATTGATATTGAAATTCTAGGACCTGTAACACCATTCAACAGTCATACCTGGATGAGAATCTTACAGTGCTTGCATCAAATGTGGAAGTTGTTTATAAGATTCTTCCTAATTTCCGTATATCTCAGTCACCGCTACTTGTTTATCGTACCATGTCTTCCCATAGCTTACCGTGGCTTGATACTTATCCTTCATCATCTCTATGATCATAAAAACCTTGAAAGTTGGGTCTGCTTTCACACACTCCTTCAAATAACTCTCAATTAAGGACGAACTCAAGTGCCTCGCACCTGTATTGTGGGTGCCAGATACACAATAAACCGCATGTGGACCTCTATAAGTGACAATGGTCCAATACGGTAGCTGCAAGTTCTTCCTACGCGCTCGAAGTCTCCAACCATATCTATTCTTACATATCAACTCAATGGTGCTTCTATTGGATTTATATGTCGTGTATGATTGATTTGTACGAATGCAAAACAATTGAAATGCCTCGATGAGTTCTCTCTTGCTATCAAATTCCATGTTCTTAGCAAACTTAGCTTCAAAAATAGACCTAGTATTGCCAACATTCTCCATGAGTTTTCATCTCTAAAGTCGGGCATGTTCCCATAGAAAGGGATGGAAGACACGACCCCTTCTCCTTCTCCTTGTGCTTCTACTTCTGCTTTTTCTTCTTTAGCTTCTCCAAGTTCTTCCTCTTCTTGTTCTTCTGCTTTGTCTCCTTCTTCTTGAACTCGTTCTTCTTTTTCTTCTTCTTCACCGCAAGTAGAAGAAACATAAGTCTGGTTCTCATTAACAACTAGATCATGAGCCCCATTATCATTTCTTATGTCACTGGTTGACCTGACTTGATGTGAAGAACTGCATGACATTTCTAGATTGTGATGAGGAATTTGGGCAATTTGGGAAATTTGATGAATTTAGAGAATTTGAGGAACATTTCCAGTTTAGGTTTAAAGGAGAAGGTTGTATATGTGGTGTTTGAGTATACATTTCCATCATGTTTGTGTATGAAGGAAATACAAGCACTGAAGGATGTATTTGTTGTTGGGAGTCAATACGTACTTCATCAACATTTATTTCTATGGTTGTACGGGATAATCTTTGTGACATGCCCACATGACTTTCATTGTATACCCATCTTTAAGTGGCATGGCTACCGATGTAGTCTTACTTAGAAGATGTTTCATTTTCAAACTCAATTCAATCTGAGTTCGATCATATCTACACATATTGTACACCATATCAAGCAACTGAGGGAAGGAGATATCATAATTTGCCAAAATAGATATTATATTACCCCCTTCGGTACTTTACCATGCCATTTTCCTCAACAAGAATTCCACCCCAATGACATATCAAAAGATGCAATTGATTATCCATATAAAAGGTCGCACCGAATTAACTTTATATTCAAGAGAATAAAACATAAATGATTAAAACAAACATGAATTTTTAAAAATTTTGGCAGAGTTCCCTCTATTTTATGAACTAATCCCTATTTTATATATATCTATCCAAACCTGTTACAAAATATCACATCCAACACAAATACCATATCCATCACAAATACAATACCCAATTTAATCTATATCCAACATCAACACACATAACATATCCATTACCATACCTAATATCTAACACAAACTTAAACATCTCAAAAATGTTTAATCCTTTCAAACATATATAGAAATAATATCTCTATTAGAATAAAGTGATGGAAAAGATGGGCCAATGGAAAAGCTTCAAAGCTAGCTAGCCCGAGCACTTATGACAATCTACTCTTTTTTTTCTTAATAAGAAAGCTCCTGTTCAATGATGGATCAAATGAATACCACGAACTGTGCCAATGCATCAAAACCCAACAATGATTACTAGATCTCACTTTAAGGCTCATCAACTCTAAGTTTCATAAACCAAGTATTTTGTAGGCATAACACTTGTATAGAGACCGGGCATCAAGCATAACAATGTAACATAAAGTTCTGATCTTGCTCCAACATTAAAAGCACAAAAATATATAGACCATGTATTCCTAAAAGATCATATAAACCTATGCTTGAAGTTAACTAAGATAAAGAGCATGAAAATTATATAAACCCTAAATAAACATGAATATCCATCTAATCCTACCAAACAATAATTCTACCAAGCAATTAACTCAACAAACTATATAATTAACTAAGATAAAACTACTAATTCACTCAATTACAATGTGCATTATTAAAATTAGGTAAAAAAAAAACTCACTGAAATGCGCCGAAAAAGTCCACACCAAACCACCGCCGAAATTCGTCCACCCACCAACTCGTCGGAAACAGACGGAGCGCATGCCGGAAAGTGAGAGCAAGAGTGAGAGGGAGAAGGGAGATCGAGAGAGTAGAGTGAGAGAGTGAAGTGCGAAGTGGATTGGGGAAGGGTCTTGTCTATTGATTTAAATCCGGGTAATAGAAAGTCGCTATCTGGACAACTACTTTCATATGCCCAAATTCCACGTTGGTCAAAGTCGCTGTCTTTCAGCTCAGATAAAAGTTATTGTCCTAGACAACGACTTTGACATGACTATGGACTTGGCCCTTAAACCCAGTACCTGGCCCGGCCCTACCCAACCTAAAGTCGATGTCCTGAACAACTTTTATTCGATCCTAGCTTAAGATTTACTTTTTGAAATACTTTGGGGTCGGGGTCATTTCTCGAATTATTTCCAAAAAAAAAGGTTAAAAAAATTCAATAGGTAAGAGGTATCATCAAACAATCATAAACAAACTCAAAACAAGATAAAAATTTAAAATATATTTTTTAATAGGTAAATGAAATTTTGATAGCAAGGCATTTACAATATCTCAAACAACTACAAAGGTTCTTGAAGTATAAATGCATAAGGAATTTAGAAAAATTAATAAATTGTACTCTATGTTTTCATATCTAATATATAATGATTATGATTATTTTTAAAGTGCAATAAAATTTGACTCAAATTGATAAGTATTTATCAATATTTGATTTATTTTCACAAAGTATTATATACATATGGGACACAATAAAGTTATTGTGTCTCCAATAAAAGTAACCCTTCAATATAACAAAAGTTACCCTCTTAAAGTTGATAAAAATTAACATATACTATATTAAAAAATTCTAAAAATTCTACAAGGAACTATATTTCTCTTACACATATCAAGCACAAAACCCAAATCACCATATATGTATTAAAAAGACTTGTGTTTGTCATAATTAATAGAAAAGGATGAAGAAGATAGAGTATTAGAAATCTACATATACAAGACTGAGCAAGCTAAGTGAGCATCCATTGACATGAATTTCTTAATTATTAATGTTTGAGGGGACCATGGAAGTATTAAAAATAAGTAGGGTACCTATTCAATCCATTATACTCCGTTTATTTGATTGGTATAATCTTCTGAATGCACATTAACATTCGTGTGCATTGGTGCTGTTGTTGGGTAGATGTTTTGTTTTATTTTTATGAAGGATTCTATCTCCTTTTTTAAGGGTGCTAACATTTTGTGTATATTTTATCTTTGGACATGACATGTGGGAGGCTAGTCATTTAGCACTTGGAAATGATCTCCACTATTTGATTAGTGCCTTTAATTTAATCATCTTAACCTTCAATTTGTGTGATCAACAAAGAGTTTTGTTAGGATTACATTATCATATGATGTGAGATTAATATGTAGTAGAATTGGAGGGAAAAAAAAAGAAGATGAAAAAAAAGATAAAAGAAAGAAAGAACTAAGTAAGAGAAAGCTAATGGTGCATTGAGGGGTGAGTAAGAGATCCAGTTATTTGGTCACACATCCGAAAATGGTAGGACCCGTCGAATGACCCGAAATGTTACCTAGCACTTAAGGTTGTAAAACTAGTCGTATAATAATATACATCTTGCCTAATTTCAACTTATGATCTACACAAGGGTGCTATCAACATTTAAAATGAGATAATTTATTAGATACTCAATATCAACTCAATTAAAGCTCAGTCAAACTTGAGATCAACTTAAAATGTTATCGAGTCAAATCAAACTACTCCAAATTCGAACTCAACTCGACTCATAAGCACCCTTATTCATTTCATCTCCCATCTTCAACTTCTTGTAGTGTTCTTCTTCTTCTTCTTCTTCTTCTTCTTCTTCTTCTTCTTCTTCTTCTTCTTCTTCTTCTTCTTCTTCTTCTTCTTCTTCTTCTTTAAATGTCAACCAACAATAGATTATTATTATACTCTCTATCTTTGATTTTTTTTCCATCTCTAAAAATTTCTTTTATCCCGTTTTTGTGTTGAAATTGATTTAAAAATTGTAGCACCCTTTTTCCTAGTAGTAATTTTATCAAATTGATGATGTTTACTACATTGTTTGCATTTTAAATAGATTTTAACCAAATCAAATATGAAAAACCATGTTTTTTAAGTGAACCATGCATCAGCTCCCATTGATTCCAAGACTAGCTCCAATATTCTAAAATCGGTTAAATCGGTTGCGAGTCCGGTTCCAAAAACTTAGAACCCTATTCTAAGGCTATATTTTTTTTTACCTTTTTTAAAAAAAATCGAAAATTAACCCTCGCCCGAAAGTATTTCGAAATATGACCTCTATGGGTGTATCAGTGGCAGCGGTTTTAAGAGAGTTAGTATATTGACTTTAAGGGAATAGACTTTACCCAGTGTAATGACAGAGATTTTACATTGGGTAAATTATATTCCGAGATCTCTTTTACACTATGTAGTTGTTGATATGTTGAATCTGGTCATTAATGAAACCGCTGCCAAAGACAACGGTTTTAAGTCGGGTAGAACTGTTGTACTTGACTTGGTTTTATTAATGCCTAGATTCCACATATCAGCATAGTTGGCTTAAAATCACTGTCACTGACAACGGTTTATACATGAAGGTCATATTTCGAATTACTTTTGAGCGAGGGTTAGTTTTTGAATTATTTATTAAAAAAAGGTCAAAAAAAATTTAGCCCCTATTCTATTGGTTGAACCAATTCCTTAGAATTTGGCCAGGAATCCAATTATGCTCACCCCCACTGGCCACTGCCCATTCATTATGGTTTACCCATGCATAGAACCCAGATTAAGCAAATCCCTTATTTCTATAGAAAATGATATGTAGCCACGAACGAAGAGAAGGTTCATAATTGCATAAAATAGTTACTCTGGATACATGCAGATATCTCATACATGAAGTATATACTACTTCCTTAATCTAGGTATAATCAATATTGTAACTATAAAATGTATCATCAATTCCTAAAAAAAAAACTTTTCATTTGCTTTGAACATAGAATTTTATGCTGAATATCTTTGAATAAAAAAAAGTAAGGTATAGTGGGTATATTGTATTGCTTTTTAATTGAGGTAGCAAACAATATTAATGTAAAAAAGCAAAAAATAGGATAGTGTAATAATATCATTTTAAGTGTACTACCACATAAAGTGTAAGTGAGAAGTTTTAGACAAAAATGTATGGCAAATGAAAAAAAATTTGTGCGCCGAATGGAGTACTTAAGATCTAACATTTTTAATAGCATCATATAGGTACTTCGGGAATTATATGGATAAATTTGGGAACTTTGTTAATATATTTAACATGCACCTATAAAAAAAAAAAATTTAAGTGCATTTAAGGAAATTTTTTATACATTTTTTAAACTTGAGCTCATAAATTTTGACATTTAGCAAAAATATTTGCTGAGGTCCACTTAACTTTAAGAGCACTTGAATGAGGGTAAAAGATTCTAAATTTTTGGTAAATATTTACTATACATCATTCTTTTTTAATTAAACTAATTTCAAAACAGTGAACATCGACTTATGTAAGATATAAATCTATCCTATATTCACTTTCAATCACAACAAAAACTCCATTGGAGAGAAAATGATCGTTTGCTGAGACTTTATAATGTATCATATCGATTAATTTGCGTGTTCGGATTGTAATCTTCAAAGTAAGATATTCTATGTATACTCAACTAAATACTTAATTATGAGACTAAATCGTCATCAGTTTTCAATCGATTTTCATAGGCAAATGACTTCTGAATCGATCATCTTCCTTATTCTCTTTGGAAAGAGCCAAAAGAAGAAATCAAAATTATTAACGACATGAAGGCGACATGGTTTAACAATTTTTTTGTTCGGCGACAGAGTCGTTACGTTTAATATTGATTTCACATATTGTGTTGGTGTTTCTTTATTCATAATATATAATATTTTAGATGGGATGGGCGGCATCTACTTAAGTATGTGGCAATATATCACTAGAGTTCAAGATACATAAAGATTGTCCAACCATAAACTTCTATTTCTACTAGCCATATCCAACTAATTTTGAAACCTATGACCAATGGCCTGCTTTTGTATTATTACATACTTTTGTCCCAATGATGTAGGGTTTTTTTTTTTTTTTTTTTTTAACTCAAAACATGGTCCACCCTTGTTGAATCTTGTGGTGACCAATTGACCACGAACTTACCAATATATTTTCTTTGTCCCTAATTATTTGGCATATTTAACTTTTTTACGGTTTTCAAAACACTACTTTTAACATTTTTATCTATAAATTTGTAAGGCAAAAATTATAAAAATTTAATATTCTAAAAATTTACATTAATATGCATCCAATAAGATAGAATATATTATTTTTTATAACATGATTAGAATTTGTGGTCAAACTTTTCAAACTTTAACTTTATAAATAGAAATGGAGCAATAATTAAGAGAGGGAGTATAAAATAAGTTACTTATACGAGATATTGAATATGTTTTGTAGTATTTAGCCATTAGATTGATCGTAATTGTCAAATAATGGGGTCCAATTTTTTACATCGCTCATTTTTTTACACAAAATTAACCAATCAATAGTAAGTACTATGACAATAAATATAGGAGCTTGTTTGGTGTATATGAGAATCAAATATCTACGAGAAAATATTTCGTATATAGTTCATGAGCAATTTTTTTTGGAAAAATTGGAATGAAAAATACAACTTTTGACCCATTTTATCTATAAAAGTCAACCTTTATTTTAATTCTGAAAAATCCCACATTTACATATTTTGTATTTTTAAAAGGTTTAACGAAAAAAATGGCCGGTTAGCGAGCAGGTGATTGCAATGACATGACAGTTGATGACCGTTGCTTTGGAAATCCCTCTATTTCATATCTAGCCCCTACCCTAGCCTTTCTCCTCTGTTTTTTTTTTCCTTCAAATTTTGTGATAGTTTTTGTCGATTTTAATGTATAAGTTTTTATTTTTATTTTTATTTTGTGGGATTATTAGTGTCTTACGCAACATTATCTTATGGCTTTAATTTTGAGTGAATCTTTCTAATGCTGTTGAAATATGCTTGTTTATAGTTATCAACTAGAAGCTTTTTGACTCTTTAGAATGTCGATGGAAGGTTCACTTTCACCCCCAGGATACAGGCACAGTCCTCAAAGTCATGGGCGCAGATCTCCTTTGAAGGGGACTCATCAGAAAGATGTATGGTTTGTTGTGAGGAATGGCTGCTTAGCTGATGTCGAATTAGCCTTGGCTCAACTAAAGAAAAACGGTGGTAATATCAACTCAAGGAATGCATATGGCCTAAATATTCTTCATATTGCTACTAGGAGGAATCACATTCCTACTGTTAGAAGGCTCCTTGCAGCCTGTGCTGATCCTGACGCTAGGGTGAGTGTTAGCCCTTTCTCACTTATAAATGATTTACTTCCTCTAATTCTAGTTATGTTGGGACTTCCTTTGTGTGTTGGTATATTAGTATTTGCATTGTGAAAATGTATTAGCTTGATCATTCTTTTTTGTTTCTGTCAATGTGAATTACTTGCCATTATGACCTCTTGCCAGCTTGGGAATATTTTTACATTCTATATCCATCCTGTAAGTATGTCCATTCTCAATAGCTTTCAATAAAGCAATTTGTGGGAGTAATTTTTTTTTACCTTTTTTTTTAAAAAAAAATCGAAAACTAACTCTCACCCGAAAGTATTTCGAAATATGAGTAAACTGCTATCACTGACAACGGTTTTAAAAGAGTCAGTATATTGACTTTACGGGAGTTGAATTTACCCAGTGTAAAAACCGGTGTCAAGGACAACGCTTTTACGTAAAGTAAAATCTTACTTGGCAGCGGTTTTACATTTGTGTTTAAACATTTTTTAATGATGAGGAAATGGGGAAATGATATCTGGAGTTTAATTTACCTAATGTAAAAGTAAAACTGTTGCCAAAGACAGCGGTTTTACACCAAAGACAGCGGTTTTACACTGGGTAAATTCAACTCCTAGAAAGTCTATATATTGACTCTCTTAAAAATTGTTGTAAGTGACATCAGTTTACAAACGAAAGTCATATTTCGAAATACTTTCGGGGCTACGAGTTAGTTTTCGAATTTTTTTTTAAAAAAAGGTCAAAAATAAAAATTAGCCCATTTTGAGTGATGAATCAATTTGATGATTGTTAGGTTCCTTTTTTGCATCCTTGATTTTTACTCATGCTAGTCTTTCAGGATATAGAATCTAGATGGAGTAGTTTTCATAGGGCTCTATGCGTGAAACATGAAGAAATAAAAGGAAGTTACCAGTTTAATAGGTAACTAGTAAATGATACTTTTAAAATACAAAATATGTAAATGTGAGATTTTTCAGAAATAAAATGAAGATTAGCCTTTATTGATAAGACGCGTTAAATGTTGTATTTTTCATTTCAATTTTTCCTTTTTTTTATATGAGTTGATTTGAGTTTTAACTATTCATCAACAATTAGTGGATTTAGGTGTTTATAAAAAAATTAAAAATTTGGAAAGAATAGAGAATTGGTACTGAAATTGATCTGATTAGAGGTGTACGACGGTACGAGTATTTGGGAATTACAACATTTCAATACTATTTCTGGTGTTTGTATGTGTTAAGGTTAGCAATATGTAGTGGGGGTATTAATAGAAACACGTGCATTTTGCAGCAACACATGGACGCCTAGTTAAGGTCATAACCGCCAAACTCGCACAACCATTTGGCACAACAGCGTATAACCATTACATTTACTAAACAATTATTAACGAATGTCGAATAGTTTAATTGGTTCAAGTATAGGCGAGTGACATATAACACCTAGAATTAAATTCCTTCTGCATCAAATATTGTCTTATCGACTTGTAGCTTCTCTACGTTAAAAAAAATTAATTAATAATAGTGAAACAACATGATGGTCCGATTACCTTTCCTTTGCATGAAAACCCACAAAGTGTCCGTTAGTTGTCTAAACTAATTTGAATTGAGATCCAACAATGGTATTTGCATCCCACTGTGATTAATAAATTATATATATATATATATATATATATATATATATATATATATATATATATATATATATATATATATATATATATATATATAAAAACAAGCCAATGGTGAACCGTGGTTTTTCAGTTAAGAGTGTGAACTTTATTGGACCAATAACATCACTGGTATAATTCAAACTAAAGGTGACTGTAAATGAACCACCAAATTTTATGGCAAGAGATCTTTTCATCAGGCATATAGTACCGAGGATTGTTGATGCAAGTGAACACCATATTTTGAAAGAGAATTTATGTAGCAGTGTACCAGCATGGGATATTATTTGGCCAATAATTGTCACCTATTTTGATCCGTAAATTTATACAAGTAGAATTATTTAGTTAATTATAAAAGTTTATTTAACATGTAATATATGAAGGATCTATACATAATTAAGATTTGCTAACAATTTCTTCATTGTAATTCTTTAAGCATTCGACCATTACGATTTGATAATGTGTGATGTAGCATAACTCAAAAGGCTAAAGCACGTGTTTATAGTATTTGCATTTTTTTGAACTAGCAAGTAGTTTGTGATTTTATATAAGTACAAGCATACCATCCTCTTAATATGGGTACAAGTGTATAGTACAGTACTAATAACCTACAAGTTAATTTTTTTTTCAAGTGGAAAAGGAGAACTTGTTCTACTCGACTGGAATCTACACGAGGCAACTTGGCCCGGGCTATTGAGCTAAGCAATTTTGGAGCAGGGAAGAAAGGTAAGAGGATCCGCAATCTAAAATTATAAAATACCCTTGATAAGGGTTGAGCCTCCTACCTCAAAGTTAAAAGGGGTAATCCTTTTCATTGAGTCAAACTTAGCGGTTATTACAAACTTGTATCAAAAGTCGTTACTCCGTACATTTTTGTATACTAGACATGAGGAGTAGTAATGTACAACTTAGTGATGGACCATTTGAAAAAAATTGCCACAAATTCTTATCGTATTGTTTTTGATATCTACGAGAATATCTTTTAGTTAAAATATAATATTAAAAAATGACACAGGTTTTCGTTTACTCTAGTAAGTATCAAATAGTAGAGCAAAATATTTTTGACATAACATAAACAAACTTAAAATAATTTAAAGAAAAAAAAGTAAGTCGAAAGTCTACTTGAAACTGCTCTCACGTGAGCATATTAGTCAAACTACTTTAGAGCTTAATCAACGGCTAATTTTGGTGCATGAGGTGGGTGAGTGAGAGATGACGAAAAGACGAATCTCCACAATTGAGAATTGCGTCGTGTATTGGCTTAGAATTCTGAACCCTCCATTTTAATTTGTTTCTAGCCATCTGTGTCAGAATAGCATAATCTTTTTGTATTTTATAACTACAATAGAAAAGTTGGTCGTCTCTTTATGCTTTTATTAGAAAAAAAATTTCTTATTGTTGAAGAAAATTTAATTTGTTTAGAGGGACAAAGTATATTTATTGGCGGAATTAAAGTCAATAATGGGGATGATAAAACCTCGTATAATCCCTCCAAAATAGTGCCATTAAAGAAACTACTAAGAAAAGTTACATACTTGAATAACTATAATAGGAATAAAGATGGGAGCGCGAGAGAAAAACATAGCCTCACCTATGGGTGAAAATATATGTATCACTATCAACTCCTACAGCCTTATACTACGTCGTCCTCGTACCAAATCACTTAACAGGACAATTCATGACTTAGATTTAAAATGTTTTTGTCGAATATGTGTAGTACTCCCTCTATTTTTTTTTCTTTTCATTTGTTTTTACTTAGATTTTAAAAGAAAATCAAATTTTAAATATCTTTATTTATGTGTTTGTATAGGTTATATGAAAAATATACGTTGATTCTTTGAGACGAATCTTTTAAGACTCTATATAATTATATTTTTTTCTTTTAGATTAGGAAGAATTAATAGTTAAATTTTAATTCTAAAATCTATAAATTACAAATGAGAAAATAAAAGAAAATTTTTTGGATTCCCTTTGCACAACCTCAACATTTTTTTGATAAAATGGAGAGTATAAAAGGACTTCTTCTCAACATAGCTAGTGCACTCTATGAAGAACGAATAAATTAAAGAAATTGTAATACACTCTAAGACTTAGTTGTGTATTCAACTTAAAACGGTATTACAAAAAGAGTTGTATATGTCTTGATTGCCTCCTCGTCAACCTTAAATTAAAACAGTAAAGTTTGAGGGGTTATATCCAAAACTTGGGATCAAATCCACTCTATATCAATTGTATTATTTGCTACTCTTTTCAAAAATAATAAAAAAAAACCCAAAGACAAAAATAATAGTACAAATATTATGACAAAGCAATAACTTTAACTTATTAAAAATTTAGTTGATGTTCACAATATTTTATAACAAGAGTTATAATCTTTGCAGCTCCCACATAAAAAATAAAAAAGATCATTTAACTATTTCTTAAATCATGTGTAGTAAGAGTCAATTTCAAAGATAACTTTTTATTTTATTTTATCAATAACTCAAATGTATACAAATGGTGAAAGTAATAGTATGATACACACTACTCTATTCAATGTGTAATATGAATTATAACTTATATTCCCCCCGTTCCTATAAGAAAGCCCCATCCCATTTATTGCGTCAAAATTCAAAATTTTGATTATAAACTTTCATCATGTTATAAAAAATAATATATTCAAGTGGGACCGTGTCAAGATGTCAGATAGATCTCAACGTAAATTTTTAGAATACCAAGTTTTCATAATTTTTTATCTTATAGATTTGGAGATAAAAACGTTTTAAGTCGTATATTGGAGACCATAAAAATCAAATAAGACTTTCTTTTAGGGACAAATGGAGTAAGATGGTGCTTTCAACTTCGTACCCATGGCCCCATGCCACCATGCATGCTACCATAATTTCTTAAATACAAAAGTTGTACAACACAACTACACCACTAGGCTTCGGTCAATCTTGGCTGATCGAACAAACTCATTAAGAATGCAAATGGTTAGTTGTAACAAAACAAATGGTTAGCTTTGAAAGCTATGGGATATGTTAAAAGGTCGGTGACCCCACATCTCACATTCCACATGAAGATCAACAATTCAACACAAATGAAAATTTATATGTGTTTTTTGTAGATTAATAATAAGTACGTACATGTAGGCCGGACTTGTATGATCGACTAAATTTTCTTTTAGTATACATAAATGTATCAGATTATATTCTAAATTTTAGTTACTGCATTCGTAGCTAAATCTTACTTAAGGAAGAACATTGATGGGTACATTAAACAAAATAAATAAGGAGTTTTCCCGATCAATAGATTTTTGTAGCTTCACGGTACGTATATGAAGGACTTCTACGGCTATGTTTTCTTCTTATCTAATGTTTTCCAATCAAATTATATACTTAATTTTAGAAAATACTGGTTACTGCATTAATAGTTAAAACTTACTAAAGGATGAACATTGATATGTACATGGAACAAAAAATAGGAATTTTTTCGATAGATAGCTTGTGCAAAACACAATTCATATATTTCTAACGCTTGATAACAAAGAGAAATTCTTAATTTATAAGTAATGTAAATATAATGAGGTATTTTTCGTAATTTTATTTCTATTACTAAGATCATAATGTTTATACTTGATATGGGTTTTTCTGTATTTTTATATCTTTTGTATTTCTATATCTGATATAACAATACCTATATATGGTATAACAACACTTATACATGAGATTATTTCAATATAATGATATAAGGTATGAATTATAAAAGCATTGATAACAAATACTTATGATTAGTGAGTAGTTAATTCAAATTCTTGTGAACTTAAAGCTGTAAATTAAAATGAACAAAATAGAGTAATAATTTGGGAGGGACAAATTGAGAGATGGAGTAATCATATAATTAACTTTATGAAAAAGAGGGTCAAGTAATTTATGAGTAATAATAAGATAGGTAGTAAATTATTTATTTACCTTGACTATATGTAACCAATCCATCATGTTAAAAAGCATAGTTAACTTTATGAAAAGAAGATCAAGTACACCTTCAAAATTTGAAACTCCAACTTAGTATGTTCATCAAGCATTGATTAAACCTTTACTAAATCGTACAAGCAACTAATCATGAATCACGAAGTTGCATCATTAGCACAACCAAAATATCAGAAGAAACAAGTAACTATTAACCTTTGCTTTTAACACAAAGATAGCAGAAGAAAAATGCGTTTCAAAATTAATTAGAACACTTTTCAAATGAAAAAAAGATTGGGATACGTTGCCCCTCCTAAGGGGCAAATTGTGAGTAGTGAGTGACATTGAATTGTCATTAAATTAGTAGATCTACAATGCGACAAACAAGGAGGTCGGCATTTGTCGGTCAATGAATCAGGGAGATTCAAGTCATTTCTCTCCCATTGCTATTCAAGGGTTGCCTCGATAAAAGGTAAAGATCAATGGGGTATAATATTAGGAGAGGAATTATTACTTGTGAAATGATTTAGAGCTTTAGATTTTTAAGGGGTAATTAATTTAGTTGAGGTTTGGCACGAGGGTGAAAAGAAGCTGAGTAACGTAATACAATAATTTTGTCCTATGCCAATCTTTGTCATCGATAGTCATCACCACCACCAACAACCACCATCACTGCCACTATCAAAATCCTAAAATTTGCTTAAGTCAATAATTATAGCTCTTGAACTCTAGCTTTGATGTTTGAATTTGATCACCAACTTACCTTTTTGTGTTCCTTGCCAGCAAAGGACAAGTGGTGGTGAGGAAAAATAGTGGTGGTGTGTAAAGTAGCTAGCAAAGACCAACAACAATGGAACGGTTTTGGAGGCAAAAACTAGTGAAAGTGAGAGAAGACGACAATTATAAGCCGTTGGTGAGAGAAGAATCTAGTGATTAGGGTGAGGTAATGGTAGAGGCGTAGAACAAGGGAAGAAGGTGATAAGTGCTCCGGTAACTGTTACACTAGGGGGAGCTAGGATAATACTTTACCCTCATTTTTGGGGGAATAAGTACAAGCTAAAAAAATCAATCCCATTCCAAGCATAACCTAAAACTTATAACAGTTGCTTTAGTAATATTTCAGGCCTTTTACCCTCATTCCAGACAGACCCTTAGAGTAAAAATTCATAATTTACACATAATATAAATATTTTATGGACACTTTTATAATTTCAGTTATATACATGAGATTATAATGTTTGTATCTTATATAATATCTTCTGTATTTTTATATTTTCTTTATTTTTATAGCTGATATAACAATACCTAAATCTGATTTCTCAATATCCTAATATAATTAGAAAACCTCATTTAGTGTATATTACAAATACATACAACTTTTATATTATAGAAGAAAGAATAATGACCGATCTAACACGAACACGAGCATTTCGGACTCTTGGCCTGTCCACCCAGAAAACAAAACAGATTTGTAACCTATCAACAACATTCTTTATGCGAAATATTGTATATTAAAAATTCTTGTATCGACTTGCTGTGTATGCATATCAAAATTGGTGTTTCCATATTAGATTTACCTTCATATACATCTAATCTCTTAAAACAAAGAAGTTATAATATACTAAAGATGTCATCCAACATACATGATAATTTATATACAAAGTTATTAATTTCTTACTTTCATAAATATTTCTTGTATTAAGATAGGCACATATTACTGATCATTTAAACGAATTAAATAAGTAAGCGTATTTATAGATTTCCTCCAACTTGGTTACAAACAGTTTTTATTTTTTATTTTCATATAAATCAAAGAACAAAGTAACTTCCACATGAATATGTGCACAATGATTTAATAGTGGGCTCAATCTACACAACTTCAATTGTACTTTATATTTGATTTTGAGGTACCATATTTATGCAGCCTTCAATACTCTAATTATATCGAATTTTGAAAAAATATGATGTAGAGGCCTCCCACAAAATTACAATATATGTACAAGCTCTTTCAGTTTCAATTCCACCTCTTTCACTATGAGGGAGTACAAGCCCTATCATCACCCTTCTGTTTTTGCGATACCTCAATGGGAGTGAATACCAGAGTAAAATCTTCATTATTATGGTGGTTATCAAAACAAAAAACACTCACCCAAACTTATTTATGCTTGATTACAACTGACTTGAAATTTAATACAACATGGACTTCAATCTCATAAATGAAGATAATTAAGCCAAACTCGAGCCTACTAATACAGACAACGACAAACGTGTTATGAAACTTGCATCCAAGTTGGTTCAAACTTAACAAAATTAAGTGCAATTTTAATAAACAACCAAAAGTTAGTACTCATATGTAAATATGTAATGAAAAGAGAAAAATGATATTTACATAATAAAGGTTATAAATAAGAAACTTGAAATGAAAAATCGAGCAAAATAAGTCGTAACAACATTTCTTTATGCTTGGTTTTATCATGCATTCCTTAATTCCATATAAGATTAATATGCTAAAAGTTTATTTACAATCCTACGAGTTTTAAGTAACAACCAATTAAAAAAATAACACTTCAAACTTGAAAAAAAAAGTTGTCTTTTTAAAATTACAGATAGGATGGGATAATTCCTGTAATAAATATCAAAGATAATTAGATGAATCACAAAATTTCGAAAACACATCAAATAATACTATAGCTGCTTTTGATTTACCAAATATTCATACATATAAAAAAGTGCTCCTAATCTTTTGGTAAGAAAAAAACTTGCAACGATTAGAATAGGATATATAAAATTGTTATACGAAAAAACAGAATTAAAAAAATAGAGCTTCCCATTTTCAAGGGCTTAGAAGTTTGTAAAGCATATTTGGGAGGCTTTCACCAAAAACAAGCACTCACTTTCCCTCCTTTCCTCTTAATATCTCCATTTCTCTCTCCTCCCCAGCTGACCAACCTGAGCCCAGATATATTCTTCTTTAATTCATGAAAATTAGATCATAAAAACCCTCATTTAGCTCCAATATTGGGTCTTAAATTTATACTTTTGGAGCTAAATTTTGTAGTTTTTAGCTTGTTTATGAAGCCTCCTTGGCTGCGTCCGCTGTTTTTGGGTAATTAATCTAACCAACAAACCTTAATTTTCGGTTATTTCAGATAAGAAATTGCCCATTTTTTCCCATTTTTGGAAATTTTCATGGTCATTTTCGTTGGATTTTTCACATTTTTTGGGAAATTTTTGGGTTTTTTTTAACAACGTGAACTATTCAAGTTTCTGGGTTTAGTTTTTGGATAGTATCGATTTTCCAAAAACAATAAGCTTCCAAGATCTTGGGCTGTGATAAGGTTGTTGATTTTGTCCTGTTTGATGTTTTGAATGCCAGGTGTTCGACGAAATGTCTGAATGAAATCTGTTTCAAAAGTTTTGATTTCTTCTTGAAAATGATTACCAATCTTCCAAGATTCTGAAAAGTTTTCATCTTTTTCAATTTTTGCGGTATATTTCAATTTTTACAATATTACCCTACATTTTTTTTTTGCTTGCAAATTCTGAAAATTAGATTGGTTTTGTAATTTTTATCAATCTGAGGTTTATGATATCAAAAAAGGTGAAAAGGGGGTGTTTTAATTGGGCACATGGTTGTTTTGTTAGTTTGAATTGGTATCAATCTATCAAGTCGTTAACTCATTTGTTTATTGGTTTTTTCAGACTGCAATTGGTGTAGAGTTTGGCAATAGTGTTGTAGAGAGTAGTTTGAAAGTATGGATGTTGCAGAGCTAGAAGAAAACCTTTTCGCGATTAGTGATGCCAAGGTTTGGTCTTTTCTTTGTTTGAAGCTTTTTTGATTGAGCATTCAATATCAGATAAATATAGTATTGTCTAATAGGGAGACTTGGAGTCATTCCCGGGGAGTACAATAGCGTCATATTCAATGTATTTAAAGTGGTTGTGGTTATTCCTTTGATAGGCGAGGCAATGTATGAGTTATTGAGGTAACTTTGGTGGTGTTATGTTACGAAGTTGCATCGGATGGTTGTGAAGGCATTAGTTCCTAGTGGTACCTTGTATGGTTGCAATGGCCGTACTTTAGATGGTTTTGATAATTCTTTGGGAGGAACCAATTAATGCTCAGGCCTGCTTTTAGTGTGCTGATTAGTTTATTTGGAGGTGCTTAATTATTTTGTGTCGATTAGTTTATTCTAAAGATACCCGACAATGTTTTATTCTTGTGTGAGATGGGATTGGTGGGATAGAGCCATGATTGTACTCTTGCTGTATGTTATTACCATCTCTTGGTTTGGAGTTTGATGACAGTTGGAATAATTTTAAGAATTCTTATATCTTGGCATTTCTTTTGTTTGCCTCTCAAACACGAGTCATAATGCTTTGAGCTATATTCCTGTATATGTACTTGATACCTTCATTTGAATATCTCTTGTGTATAATGTTCAGCGGCTTTCATTGATTGGCAGTTACATGGAGGAATGTG
Source organism: Dysphania ambrosioides (assembly GCA_026401315.1). Taxonomy (NCBI): domain Eukaryota; kingdom Viridiplantae; phylum Streptophyta; class Magnoliopsida; order Caryophyllales; family Amaranthaceae; genus Dysphania; species Dysphania ambrosioides. The sequence goes on along the minus strand of CM048660.1, from coordinate 2,817,365 downwards.
CAAGCTTTTATCCAATATATACTGTAAAGTTTTAAACATCTTTCCTGCTCTAGAAGCAGCACGCCCACGCAGTAGGCCAGGAATCCAGGCATTATGTTCTCTGCATGTAACACTTGAGAAGGCCCGAAATCTTTTACAACATTGCTCTGAGTGTAGCAAACTGTACCTGGTATGTTAGTCCTTTAAAATCTGTATTTCAGAATTCATTAGTTGCATCATTAACCTCTATAGTCATTCCCTTGGTTTGGACAATACCAATCTGTTTTTATCCTATCTTTTTATACTGTCTTCTACGGCCTAGATGTAGTGATTATATATTGTACCACGGTGAGAGGATTCATATTTTTGTTATAGGAAACATTACTCCATATCTTATTATACTAATCATGAATATACTGACTGTTTCATTGTTGTGTTCTAGGCCATTACTGGAGATTCTGTTGTTTTGAAATTTGAGAAGATGAAATGTGCACTTATAGACAGTCTTCGACGGGTTGAAGATATTGTTCCACAATCTATTGGTTGTCAGGTTGGTCCTTTCTTTCAAATTGTATTTCTTGTTTATCCTTGTCGTTTTGTGTTCTAATTTCAAATATCTGTTTATTTCTGCATCACTGAACAAAGTATTCCTCTCCCCTATCCTTCCTGCCCGAATATTCTTACTCTTGATAATTTTTGTTCATACTTAAGTTGTAATTGTGATGCAAAAACCATTTATTTGATTGTCATTATAAAAAATTATAGGCACTTCTGCCATTCCTTTTTTACAATGCCTTAAAGGTCAATTATATCATAAGGGTTTACTAATTATAGATTTATTGCACTTTTATTCTAATGGGATATGTAACGTTGTACACTTGTATTGGTATTCTGAAGCTACTAGTAATATTGCTTTCGGTATTGCAAAAAGAATTATGTAACAGAAAGAGTTGGTTAGCTTGACATGTACTTCCTATTCAGGAACAGAGGAGTAATTAATGTTTTGTCTTGTAGGGTTCTTTTTTCTTGATTATACTAGTACAATTTGAATGTCAAACATTTATATCAACACCACTCATGTTTATATCTGGCCCTCCATCAATCTAAATGTTAGGCCTTTAGTTTTGTATGGCCTGTAACCTGTTGTGTGGACTATTGGTTTTGAGATTACTTGAATGAAAATCAAATGATTATGAAAAGTTTGTTGAGAAACTTTTAAAAGATACTCCACTTACATTTATTATTTTTATTGTGCAGTAGCTCTTTAGCATCATACCTTACTTCTGTATGGCTTACTGTGTTTGCAGTTTAATATATATTTCTCTTCATCCCTTCTGTCTCTGTTTTTGACCTAACTGGTACTCTTTGTTATGAGTAGTGTTCTGACTTCTGACTAAGTGATGTTTATTTAAGTCATGAGCATCTTCAATCTGTAATATGTGAATAATGCTCTATCTAATGTTTTTGTCTGTTACAGGTCCAAGAGATTGTTATTGAACTAGAGGAGACTGTTTTTTCCCTTGATCTTTCAGAGAAACAAGTAGGGGATGACATAATTGCGTTGCTTCAGCAGGGTAGAAAATTCGATGACAGTTTTAGTGACAATAGTGAACTTGAGTCTTTCCACCAAGCCGCATCTAAACTTGGCATAACTTCTTCACGGGCTGGTCTCGCTGAAAGAAGGTCTCTCAAGAAACTCATTGAGAAAGCCCGAATGGAGGAAGACAAGAGAAAAGAATCAATCGTAGCCTACCTTTTATTTCTCATGCGAAAGTATTCGAAGTTGTTCAGAAGTGACCTGGGTGATGATCAGGATTCCCAAGGTTCTGGACCTTGTTCACCCACTGTTCAGGGATCCTCTGAGGATGGTGTTGCTGCTTGCAATGGAAGGGCTTTTGACCGTCAGCTATCAAAAATTGGCTCTTTTAACTTTAGGCCATATCTCTCATTTAGGGCAAATAGGAGATATGAGCACATACCCATTCCACCAGAAGAACTCAGATGCCCAATCTCATTACAACTCATGTATGACCCAGTAATCATTGCATCTGGTCAGACATATGAAAGGATTTGCATTGAGAAGTGGTTCAATGATGGGCATAACACTTGTCCAAAGACCCAGCAACAGCTCACTCATTGCTGTTTGACTCCTAATTATTGTGTAAAGGGCCTTATTGCCAGCTGGTGTGAGCAGAACGGGGTTCCTATTCCTGGTGGGCCACCCGATACTCTTGATCTCAACTACTGGAGGCTTGCATTATCAGATTGTGATTCAACTCAGTATAGGTCTGAGGATAGCAGCAACTCAGGAAACATGAAGGGGATCAAGGTGGTACCCCTGGAAAGTGATACCATTGAAGAGGTTGAAGGGAATGAAGGTGAATGTTGTTCTGAGGAGCAGGAAGAGAGTGATGAAAACGTTATTGGTGTATGTGAGAACTTTTTGACTGTCCTACAAGGAGAAGACGGCTTGAGGACCAAGCTTAAAGTCGTTGAGCAAATAAGGCGGTTGTTAAAAGATGACGATGAAGCAAGGATGTTTATGGGTGCTCATGGGTTTGTTGAAGTGCTAGTAGGATTTCTGAAGTTTGCACTTGGTGAAGGAAATGATTTGGCGTTGGAAGCAGGGGCAATGGCACTCTTCAACCTTGCTGTTAACAACAACAGGTGCGTCTGTCTCACTAATATATCTACTCAGAACAGTTAGCTATGGTAAATAATTAGCTGTGTTCTGATTATTTCTGTTGGATGACCTTAAGAATTTTTTTAAAGACTATTGATAGTAGTGGTATACTGGTAGATACAAATTGCGTTAGATGATTGCCATCATAATAATATTTACACAAAGTCCTTGAATGGTGTCATATCAAGTCAAGAGGATTATTTAATACTAGGAAGTTACTGGAGTAATGAGATAGGTTGATCTGCTAATGTTTGCCATCCTAATTTCAAGAGTGTTTATTGAATTGCCATGAGTATCATTCCATCTCTAGCTTCAGGTGACCTTAGAGGAGAAGATCTCTGCCTTTATTTTGGATTCCTTGTGTGTGTAATAAATACTTGGTTAAGCTTCTGCAAGTTTAGGTTTACTTAATTGTTATAGCACGCTAAGGCCCCTCTCATTTCTTTTTCCCCTTGAAAGTTAGTGGCCGCGTTGAAAAGAAAAGGCGACTTAGACATTCTTAGTATTGTTTATACTTTAAATGCTTTTGTCTTGATAGCAATGAAGATTCAAAATGAATTGTATAAAATGTGGGGAGTATGCATGAAAAGAGAAAAGCACATGATGGATATTTTTATTCTGTCAGAATTCATTAGCTCATGTAAGACTGTTAATCCATTGTCGAATCCTGCTCATGGAACTGCTTTTTTTTTTAAAAAAAAAATTACAGAAATAAGGAATTAATGTTAGCGGCGGGGGTTGTCCCTCTGCTTGAAGAGATGATCGCCGATCCTGATTCTCATGGATTAGCAGCCGCTCTCTATCTAAATCTTTCATGCCTTGATGAAGCAAAACCAGTGATAGGTTCAACCAAGGCAGTCTCTTTTCTAATCAGGCTTCTTGTGGGCAAAAGCGATCCACAGTGGAAGCTCGATGCTCTTCATGGTCTATTTAACATTTCCACTTGCCCGTTTAATATTCCGAACCTCCTCCAATCCGGTATAATTAATGGTCTCCTGCTTCTTTTGGTTGAGCCCAGAGATCAGACATGGACCGAAAAATCAATTGCTGTTCTCATAAACCTGGCATCAAATAATACAGCAAAAGAGGCTGTTACATCAGCACCTGGTCTTGTTAGTGCACTTGCATCAATTATGGACATGGGTGAGCCCATTGAGCAAGAACAAACAGTGTCATGTCTGTTGATTCTTTGCAATGGGAATGACAAATGCTGTCAAATGGTGCTACAAGAAGGAGTTATTCCGACCCTCGTATCAATCCAAGTCAACGGGACAGCTCGAGGAAGAGAGAAGGCCCAAAAACTTCTAATGCTATTCCGAGAGCAGAGGCAAAGGGACTCATCTCCTCAACGAATACATAGGTCTCCTTCCGTGAGGGAATTCACAGCTCAAGTCCAGCCACAGGAGCTGAAGCCACTAAATAAATCGGTTAGTGAAAAGGTACTGCCGGTTCTTGATTCAAAGTCTGTTGGTAAAACGGTTGCACGAAAGAAACTAGGTAAAACATTCAGTTTCTTTGGGAAAAGAAAGACATTCTCTGGTCCTCAGTGTTAGTAAACGATTACACTTCACACTTTCGCCACTTTTTATCCTTAAATGATGTAAATTTTTCCTGTATCTTCTTATAGTATACCTTTGCCCTATTCTCATAGGCAGCTCCCATTTTTGAATCTTCTCAATAGAAGAAGAGATGTACAGCTCCCCTCCGATGTAATTTATGCATGTTTTATCTTTTGCTTTGGCCTTCGCAAGGGCAGAAATTCATGTAACAGTATTATGGTAGTTTTGCCTTAGAACAGCCCCAGGTTCTTGGATGAAGTAATAGTATCACTATTATAAAGTAAAGACATGCTATTGCATGTTTTTGTTAGTGTTTCCTATTTTACGCTAGTGACATTTATCACCTCCCCTGTCTTTTGGTATTAATATCTTTGCCATTACACCCTTTACTGCAACACCGACACTGCTGCCCGAAGATCAAATTTTTGTTGTTGATTGATTCAGCAACAATGCAGTCCATTGACGAAACTGTTTCGTGGGTTGGTTTTGTTCAACTGTCATGCAGATTCAATGCAATACCAAATTACTGATATGTTAATCCTATGAACTCGAGCAAATTACTGATATGTTAATTCTATAAACTCTGAAACAGAGTAAATCTGTACCTTTTAGGCTCCCTCTATTCCCCCCACACCGAGTCAACAAACTCAACGGCTCTCCAGTCTCCATCCTCACCTTTTAGGCTCCAAAAAAGTGGTCAAACTTTCCAGCTTTCTCAATAGATGGCTCTCCAAATTACAAAACAGTAGTGGGAGATAGCCATACAAAGGACAATGGAAATCGATACATCCCAACTTTATTTCAAAGGAGAAAGGAGGATGCAGTTGACCGAAAACAAACAGCGGTGATGGTTTTAGGAGGGGAAGATGGGTGGGGGTTGTTGTGCTGATGATCATGGTTATTACTGTAGACGATGATAACAACTATGAGTGAGTTATCTCCACTTCTCCACTAATGCTAGAGGTATTTCGGTAAGGTTAAAATGATACGATGAGAACGATATTTTGTCCCCTTATCTTCTGGATAAACACACGACATTTTTTTAATTTATGGTTTCAAGATCCTTTCTTATCATTTTTATTTTATATATAATATTATCATTAGATCCCTCATATATATATATATATATATATAAGGGATCATTTGAAAACTCCATGTCTATATGAGAATTCTTGTATATATAAAAACTCATCTCTCACTGTTGATTAAAAAATCTAATGGTTCCAGATGTTTCAACTTTTTTATGACAAAAATGTAATTTAGTAGAACTTTTCTATACTCTATCTGCCAATATACAATAGCTTTCCTCTATATTTTCAAAACTTATGATATACATATAACACCTCGTTTTTCGTGATATTGAAAACTTTTCATCTTTTGAAGAATATTTTCAATTGTCCTAAAAATTAGTACAGATTATTTCAAATATTTATTCTGTTGTTCTAAAATTTAGTACTGATTCTGTTTTATTATTCTAAACTATTGTTCTAATGTTCTAAACTTCTATTCCAATATTCTAAGCTTTTGTTCTATTGTTATAAAGATTTGTTCAATTGTTCTAAAGTTCTGTTTTATTGTTCTAATGTTCTAAACTTTCGTTTTATTGTTCTAAACTTCAGTTATATTGTTCTAAACTATTATTCTAATGTTCTAAATTTCTATTATATTATTCTAAACTATTGTTCAAATGTTCTAAACTACTTTTCTATTATTCTAAATTTATGTTCTAATGTTCAAAATATCAGTATTAGACCTTAGAACACTAGTATTAAACTTTATAACATCAGTATTAGACCTTATAATTATAGAATAATTATTTAGAACATATGTGTCAATCTTCAAAACAATAGAATAGAAGTTTAGAAAAATAGAATAGAAGTTTAGAACAATAAAAAAAAAAGTTTAGAACATTAGAAAAAAGTTTAGAACATTAGAACATATGTTTAGAACATTATAACAGAAGTTTAGAACAATAGTTTAGAACAATAAAACAGAAGTTTAGAACATTAGAACAGAAGTTTAGAATAATGGAACAGAACTTTAGAACAATTTAACAGAAGTTTAAAACATTAAAACAAAAGTATAGAACATTAGTATAAAAATTTAAAACATTAGAACAAACATTTAGAATAATCGAACAAAAGTTTAGAACAAATGTTTTGGAGAAAGTACAGTTAAAATGATGTCATAAGATGTGAAGTGTACGGGAAAGTAGTTTATGCAGTTAGCTAATAACATGTTTTTATAATTTTACAAAAAGAAATTTGATGTTAAAGACTAACGTTGAGGATTTATTGCACGTAAATAAAACTACAGAAGTAAATTGGTCAATTTGTTACAAACAAAAGTGAAAGGTGCTAAATTACACATTGACTTAAAGTTAAGGGGGGTGATTTGCCTAATTTGCTGCACTTTTTCAAAGTAATTGGTTAGTTTTTTCCTTTTTGGTGAAATGATAGAGATTGATATTTTAATTGTGATAACTCCACCTTGATGTACTCTAACATGTTTTATCTTGTAGGTGATGGAAGTCATATGCTTTAACATATTACAAATGCATATTGCTATAGTTGCTTCTGTTTTACTGTATGTTGGTTTTGTTTTTGTTGTTGCTATTTTTCAGGTTAACCATATAGCTATATTCATGGTACTTATCGCCGAGCAAGATAGAACAATATAAGAATATCAACGTTGAAGTAAATGGTGTTTACTGAAATTCAAAACTCAAGTATTTGATAATCTTCAAACTCTAAGTTCTGTTTCTACTTTCATGGGATAAGAAGCATGGTTGTTAAGAAACTTTCAACGTGTTCCTTGTTTTGTGGAATCGGTTATGAGCAAGTTAGATTCAAGTGTTCGGAGTTAAATTCAAAATGTCTAACGAGCCTTTGCAACAAACTTCATATCGGTTACTTCTTTGAAAGTCTGTTTGCTGAAAATGTGGAACTTTGAAGCATTCAAACTCAACCGTTTCATTCAAGTCAACGGTCTCCTTGAAGCTTTTCCTTATTGAATTGTTCGTATAAAAGAAGTTAGCTGAAGCTTAGAAGATGAGAGAGCCAAAAAACGTGAAATACAACTATCAAGCTACAACAACTAAAACATTTTTCTCTCTAGCACTTACTCATTTCATTGTATTTTAGTTTTGAGAGAAAAGCAAAACAAGTGTATCTTGAGTGTGAAAAAGAGAGATATACTTTGAATAGAAATTATAATATTCAAAAGTTCAGAAAAAGTGAAGTGATTTTTATTTCTAGGAATTGAGATGTTAAAGTGTAGCTAGGAAAAGCTATGGTAAAGAAGATAAGGTAAAGATCTTTAAGGTTGCTTTAGATCTCTAAGGGAATAAATAAAAGTTGTTAAATCCTAAGGGTATGACACCATAGGTGGAGACGTAGGCACGTTGCCGAAATTCGTAATAAATACTCATTCCCTTTTAATTTGCACTTTCATATTCGTTTGCTTTATTTACTTCATCCTTCCTGCAATAGCTTATTCAAGTCAAATTCCTGAAACCAATTTCAAAGCCCTTGAAATTAGTTTTATTCTTTTATTAAGTTTTCTGCATCTGAAAGTCATTTCAAAGCTTTGAAATCTAATTACGCAAATTGACCATACTCTATTCACCCCCCTCCCCCTCTAGAGTATATTGATCCTATTCTATCTCCTATTGATTCTTCAAATTGGATGTAAGCTTTTGCTCAATTAGTGGATGATCATTTTATTGAAGCTAGGGATTGACATATGTTTGGTGATTGGTTGAGGGAAGTTTTAGGAGGTTGATTTGGCCATTTGGTTTGTTGTCTTTAGTGATATTATTATGCCAAGTTAATTTTGAACTTAACCTCAAAGCATTAACTAAGGACTTTATGAATGCAGCCAATCTAGGCATCATGTATGTGAATTCAATTTGTTGTTTCCTTTAGATGAGATCTATTGTTTTTCAAATTCGGTTAGTTCATGACTTCATGGATGAATTTTTTCTTTTCTTTTTCTTTTTAAAATTTTTTAATTTTATTAAAAAGACAACAATATGTTCCATCAAAGCTCCTTTAACTTAGGCTTGTTTAAGTTGTCAAGTGCCAAAAAGCTCCCTAGCATCGTGAAGATCAAAGTAATTAACTAATTCTGAGAATTTAGGTTTATTTGATCTAGAGGTTCTTATTGAGTTGAGCTATTTGTGAGCTACTTGAGCTTGACTTGATTAAATCTCGGTCAAAGCTCAACACAAGGTGATTTTGACTGGATAAGTTAACGAGTTGAGCAAATCTGAACTCTAGTCGAAAAGTCTACGAGAAGTATAAATTTTATACTTAATGTATATTTATATAAAAATATGTTCACGTTGAACTTTATTTTCCCCAACGAAAAATATAAATTTTATTTATCCTTCAAATTTTAATCATTTTCAAAATTATGTGAAATTTGTATCTTTAAAAAAATATGTACTAATTTCATTTGCATATACATGCAAGATATTTGTGCCATATGAGGATACTTTGTAGGTAGGTTTTAATAGATATGACTAGCACTAGGAAAGTTCACTTCCTATATTTAATTGACAAGATTATGAGTAAGATCAATGTTTGGAACTCAATCTTCCTCCCAAACCCACATAAACTGATTGTGATAAATTCGGTAATAGTTTTAATAGCGAGTTATGTTTTTTCTATCTTCTTTGGAAATTCCTATTGTTGTGACATAAAAATCGACTTGGTTATTACTCGCTTCCTTTAGGGAAGGCAACAAGGATCAGGCATTCATAGGGTAAGTATGGAGACTATTTTGAAGATGAAGGGTATGTGAAGGTTAGGGATTAGTCAACTTGCACTTTTAAATCGTAACTTTTGGTATCAAAACTCTATAGTGCAAGAAATTTTTTTAATCTTTTTTTTTTAAAAAAAATATATTGCAAAAATGAGTTCCTAACCAAACTAATTTGAAAAACAAGTCAATTTAGACTCAAAAGGAAAACGCTGCCTCGGGCAATGATTTAGTTTAAGTAAAATCGTTGCCTGAGGCATCGATTTGTAGTGGGCAGGGATTAGGGTTTTGGGCAGGGTTTTAAGCAGCTGAAAATCACTGCATAAGGCAGCAATTTCATTCTAAAGAAACATACTGCCTTAGGTAGCGATTTCTACTTGACTGAAATTGCTGCCTAAACAACGTTTTTCTTTGAATTGAAATTATTGCCTTAGGCAACGATTTTCTAAAGGATATTTTTTTTTTCTTTTTTGTCCCTACAACGCCATGAACACACAAACACAACACACAACTCCATCAACTTCATCAAACACATTTCATAAAATTCATCATCAAAACAACTTCTTCAACTTTAAGACCAACTTATCAACTTCATAAACCCAACAAAAAAACAAATACAACTTCATCAAATTCAACACCAACATCCATCTACACCCCCAATGTCCATCAACTTCAACACCACACAAACGCCAACATGAAAATCAACACAAACACAAATCTAAAGAAAATTTAAATTACATATTGAAATTAATAATACTTGAATATACAAATAAAGTTTGAATTGAATACATATCATAATATTTATATACATTTAAAAAAATGTAATAAAATATAACTAGAATCCTAAGAGTCTAGACCTGGAGTTCCCTCCTCGAAAATGACATCCTAATGAGGATACGAGCTCAAACTCTGACTCTGCTAGGTCCATTGTGAAGGGTGTCTAAATGTGGCTTCTAGAGATGTGTAAACTGACGAAGAATGACCCTGAGTGAAACCGTGCCCGATCATGTCGAGAGTGAGAGTCTCCTGCATCGTGTGACGAGTGGATGAGGATGGTGTGTTGCACGATGTTAGAGGTGGGTACGGTCGAAGTCGATGAGTCTACGGTATCCTCTCTATACTCCCCTCACATAGACCATAGACGTGATCTGCCATGGGAGGACACATGGATTGACTATCGTGAACATAATCACGAATATAAAGTAGCTCCTCAGTCTAAACGATAAAAAAGGAATACAAATAAAGTTAGTTGCATAATATATGTAAATGAACGAGCAATACGGCTAAAATTCTTAGCACGACGTGTAGCGTCACTGATGTAGGCGCGAAGCGTGAAGGAGGAGGGTGGAAGAAGAGGCTAACAAAGCACCTAGTGATACGCCAATACCATACTAGGTATGGATCAAAGTAATCCATAGCTCCCTCGAATGGATCGACCTCTACGACAAACTGCAGACGCCTATCCCACGCGTTAATGGGGTCTCGATGCTAGTCTGTCCAAATGACTCTAGCCTTCCCATGATGGTCCACCCGGTGTAAGTCCTCGCTCGTGTCAGCCGCCAGGGGTATAACCTGACGCGATTTGTACTGTCGCATGACTCGCACCGACAAATTAAACTCGACGCACTCAAAACATACCAACGGCGCAACGACACACCACTCATCCTATTCATCCTCATCCTCGGGATACGAATTCCAGACCATCTACAAGAAAATGACATACAAACATTAGTTATTGTAAACAGAGGTACATTAAAGACATATATAAATAAGATAAGAGTTGGAATGTTACTTGCACATCCGTCATCCTGTCTAACAAATTTTGTAAAGAATTCACCCTAGTTGCGAGGTGAACGCGAGTAATACAATCCATAGGCCATCTGGTCTCATACGCCTCTCCATCGATAGCGTACCCCGACTCGATAAAGATATGGATGACTTGTCCCTCCACAGCTCGTCTACGTCGTGTGGGTATCATTGGACGATAGACGGTGAGATGCTCCCACACCCTAAGCTGTAAGTTAATAAATGCAAGGGATTAACTGCATTTCTTGGTTAATAGGTAATAAATAAGAAGAAAAACTAAGGTATCTTCAGAATGATTAGTGGCTCGACAATATAAACTGCTGCCCGACCCCGTCTGACTCGAGAAGCACGACACATCTGTTGATATTGGTAGGAGAGAGTTGCGCTGTCCCAACTGTTAATAGATACATTGTCCCAATGGCGGTCAAATAGGTGTAATTAGATGAGTTGCACCGTATTCCCTAACTTATTAGCAAACAGGACATTGGAAACGAGTAACCAATAGTACAACAGAGCATATCTTAAAATATCAACCTTGATGGCGTTTAACGACTGTAGTTGATGGAAAGTCTGAGACAACCACGTTAGTCTCACTATAGAACCCTGGATGACACCCTCTAGTGGGGAAACTCCAAACAGTATGTAGATCGTTTGCGAGAAATGGCTAGGGCTAGGTCCAAACACTGCCCTACCCCTAACCGGGAGTCTTGTGAGGATGCAAATATTCCGTAATGTGATTGTGTCCTCTCCAACGGATAGGTGGAATGTGCATGTCTCATGTCTCCACCTCCCGACTAACACAGTTACAAGACCTCAATCTATGCGCAATAAATGCAACATGTTTATGTAGTATAGACCCGTCTGTCAAACGTAACGTAACACCCTATCCTCGACGAAGGGTGTGGTGACGAGTGTTCAACAGCATTGCTGATTCTAACGCACCCGTCCATAGTGCTATAGAATAGTGTGAGGCTTGTAGGCGAAGAACATACATGTCTAAAGGACTTGGTTCCATATCTTGTTCATCGATATAAGGATCGAAATAAACTAGTAAACTTGTAAATATAATCTAAAAACAACCGTAAGGTATGATTGGTCAAAACTAAAACATAAGCATAGGAATAACCGGAAAACTAGAAAAGTATCAAAACTAGTAAATGGTCATAACTTTTACATATCCAAAACCCTAAAACCAAATTCAAAATATGGTACAATGGAACTAGACTAAGGCCCATCTCTGTGGGAAACTTCTTCTGTTATATCCAGCAACGTGGCAAACACTGCACGTGACTCCTTGATCCGTGTTGTCGTCCATTTCATTTCTCAACCTCAATCCTTCAATGTGGGATCAACTTTGACACAATCCTAAACTAACCTAAAATTCAAAATTTACCTAAATTAAACAATAACCTAAACTAACCTAATTTTCGTAAGTAGTGTAATTAACCTAAACTAATCTAATATTTCTAATTTAACTAAATTAAACATTAACCTAAACTCACGTAATATTCATAATTTACCTAAATAAAATATTAATTGAAAATAATCTAATTTTCATAACTTACCTAAACTAAATATTAACCTAATTCAAACTAATTTTCATAATTTACCTAAATGAACCAAAACTAATATAATTTTCATAATTTATTTAAACATTAACCTAAAATATAATTTACTTAAACTAAAAATTAACCTAAACTAACCTAATTTTCATAATTTATCTAAGCTAAAAAGTAACCTAAACTAACTTAATTTCCATAATTTACCTAAACTAAAAATTAACCTAAACTAACCTAATTCTCAAAATTTTCCTAAACTAATTATTAACATAAAATTCATAATTCACAACAATCCATAATTCACAACAATTCATAAATAAAAATATTTCACAATCCATAATTTACTAATACTTCACAAATAAAAAATAATAATAATTCACAAAATAAAAAAAAGAAAATATATACTTAAGCCATAATTCACCCATACACCCATAATTCAACCATAATTAACGAAATAAAAAAATGAATTTTAAAAAAAATGAAAAAAAGCTGAAAATGTAAAACATACTTGATTCTGGGAAGAAAGGGGGAGAAAATGAGATGAAAATGGAGAGATGGGCGGCGAACAAAGAAGAAATGGGAAGAAGAAGGAAAGGGAAGAAAGGAAAAGGAAAAAAAGAGAAGAAAAAGAAAATAATTTTCTGTGTTACGGGAAATCATTGTCCGAGGTAGCGATTTCACTTAAACCAAAATCCAAGCCAAAACCCTAATCCTTGCCCACTACAAATCGCTGCTTCACACAACGATTTACTCAAACTAAATTGTTGTCCGAGGCAACGATTCATTCCGAGCCTAAATTGACTTATTTTTCAAATTAGTTTGGTTAGAAGCTTATTTTTATAAATTTTTTAAAAAGCTTAAAAAAAAATTCCTTTTGCAAGGTAAGGTTAATGCTTGGGGTCTAAGGGATCTCCGTCGTTTTGAAAATTTGATCTTGAACGGCAGTGGTTGGAAAGTGGTTAGTGGGAGTAAGATCAATGTTTACTAGGATAGGTGAGTGAATGGTAAGGTGTCAATGTATCGTTAATTAGTTACCTTATCTGAGGCACGGTTTGAGAAGGTGAGTGATTTTTTGGATGATGTCTTAGTAGTTGAAAATTAATTAAGTTGTTTGAGGCATTTCAGAACCCTTTACCTCAGAAAATTCTTGGGTTGATGGACTGTTGGGTTCCTTAGGTTTTGAATGATGACAAACAGCTAAGGGAAACAGGTTCTACATAAGTGTTAAAACAGTTGGTAGGAACCAGCTGACTTCAGTATACTGTTACCCTAGACAAGTTATTATTTACATGAGTTTTTATATTGAACTAACTTGTCTTTATACAGGAAACAGTTTAAATAATTATGCTATGTACTGGTAGGGAACCAGTATGTACTGTTTCTGTAATGTACTTGATATTGTACCTTAACTGTGTTACGTGTGCAGTAATTGAGTTTGTACCAAGTCTTGAATCTTGAAGTCCTTTGAAGCTTATTAAAGAGCCATTATTCATGATGAGATGATTCGAAGGAAGCATTCAAGGACTTGAAGTTTACATGAAGAAAGATCCACTTCAAGAAAGAGTGTTTTAGGATTTTCATGTAAATGCTCCGTAGTATGTTTTATTAATAGATATATAAAGTGCTTTGAATATATTAAACATCGTTGTGAAATTTGGTACAAGGATTGGAACAAATTTCATAACATGTTTAAGACAGGGAACCAGGTCAGGGGACCAGGTTAACTGTTCTGATTATTAGAGCTGCGATTTTAAAAAAAGATTTTATAAAAAGATTTTATTTCGAAAATTATGTTTTGGAAAATATTTTGACAGCTATCAACTGATTTGATATAATCTTTTAAGTTACCTAAATTCTAGAGTAATTATCTTAGATTGATTTTATCTTATAATAAAATCAATTTAGGATAAATACTTACCTAAAGTCATGTTTATCTTTTTGGCATGATTTTTGGTAACTAGGGTTTCGGTTACTTAAGGGTTATAAATAGGATCTGTTTAACTAATAATCAATCACTTCTCTCACACATTATTAAGAAGCAATACATTGAGAGAAAAGCACTAAGTCTATTGATATTTCATATACACGAGCATCTTAGATTAAATAAGTTTCTCTATTTTCACTTATTAAAGAGTGTGATCATTTAGAGAGTGTTGATCATTGTAACGTGAGTCTTTGGCAAGGGGGCTGAAGGCTAGGTGAGTGTTTGTGAGTTCAAACACGTTTAGGACTTACGAGTGTAGGTCTTTAGCATACTCGGAGTAGAGTGTGGGGTCGCTGGTCCCGGAGTAGGGAACAGCAGAGTGCTCTTTGTCTTTGTTTTTCGGAGTAGATTAATAAAGGACTTAGGATAGGAGGACGTAGGCCAGAGTTGGCTGAACCTCGTTAAATCGTTGTGTTCTTTATTGTTTTGCTTTTAATCCGCTGCTCAAGGGAACCAGCACAACTGGTTCCTTAACCATAATCCGAAAAGAGTTAAAATTTACCAACGATTGCTAAACACTCAATTCACCCCCCCTCTTGAGTGCCCATAGAACCTTCAATTGGTATCAGAGCCTAAGCTTCTCGAAAGAGTAACATCTAGAGGAGTTAAGAATGAGTACTCAAGAACATAGTGCAATCGGTTATGACAACAAGACTCCCAAGTTTAATGGAAATAATTATGCTTGGTGGAAAAATAGAATTAGGAATGTTATCATGGGTATTGACTATGAATGCTGGCTCACAGTTAAGAACGGTCCAAATGTCATCCTCAAGAAAGATGCCGAGGGGAACCAGGTACCTAAAAAGGACAGTGAGTTGGACACGGCTGATTACAAATTGCTGGAGAAGAATGCCAAGGCAATGTCTATACTACAACAAGCAATAGGTGAGACTGAAACAAACCGTATCTCTGGATGTAGTAGTGCTAAGGAGATATGGGACACCCTTGAACTTGCGTTTGAGGGAACCAGCGAGGTAAAACGGTCTAAAATTGATTTAATCATGTCTAAATATGAATTATTTGCTATGAACAAAAATGAAAAAATCAATGATTGCTTTCGTAGGTTTATGACTATTGTTAATGATCTTAGATCACTTGGTAAAAGTTTTTCTGACGAAGATCTTGTGAGAAAAATTTTGCGTAGTTTAACAGATGCTTGGACAGCTAAGGTAACAACAGTGTATGAAGCAAAAGATCTGTCTACATTGTCTCTGGAACAGCTGATTGGTTCCCTCATGACTCATGAGATGCTGATTGACTCCAAGACCGAGAAGGAACCAGCTAGAGGCATTGCACTGAAGGGAACAGTAGAAGAAGAAGAAGATGAGATCAGCATGATTGCAAGGAGATTTGAAAAATCTCTTCGTGATCAAAAGAGAAACTTCAAAGGTAAGAATTTTAAAAATTCTAAAAAGTCTAACTCTTCCTCTTCTTCAGGTTGCTTCAAATGTGGAGAAAAAGGACATCTTATTCGAGATTGCCCTAAATGGAATGACAAACAGTCTAAGACCGTAGATAAACGAGCATACAAGAATGCCATGATAGCTTCCATGTGGGGAGACACTGACTCAGGATCAGAAGATGAAGGAGGATCACCTAACTCGGATGTTTGCCTAACTGCCTTCACAAACATCGAGGAGAACAGCACTGGTCCAGGAACCAGAGGGGGAACCAGCACACTCGAAAAATGTCTTATGGCAAAGAAGGATGTACTACTTGAACGCAAGGTAAGTTTAGAACAAATTAGAGAAGATATGCTTGAATATGATAGAGATAACTTGCTTGCATGTATAAACTCTTTGTTAGATGAATGTTATAAGCTAAGTGAAACATACATAACTTGCAAAAGAGATTTAAAAGAAAAACGCAGTAAATGTGAAATTGCTATTGCTAGTTGTGATCACTTAGAAGGTGTGTGCCATGAGCTCAAAGATCAAGTGGCAGAACTAGAAGTTGAGTTGGACAAGTGTAAGGTGGAACTAGAAAGGACAAGATCTTCTAAACCTGATTACTCAAGTGACGGTGAAGAAGATCTGACCTCCTGGTTCCCCAGAGACTTATCAACTACTAATGAAGCTCTTGATCTTTCAGCAGTTGTGAGTAAAGCAAATTCGTGTAGTAGAAACTCTTTGTTGGAGGCTTTTGAAATACTAGCTTCTAACCTTGAAAATTCTCACAAAGAAATTGCTTCACTTAAAACTGCTCAGCTCACTGTTTCCCCTACTGGAACCAGTATAGAAGTCAGTAATATGATTGATAAATATGAAAGTGATATTTGTTATTTGCATGCGGAAATCAATCAATTGAAAAAGGACAAGCACCCAGTGGTTGTTGACATGTCTATTGACAATATGGTTTCAAAGCTTAATCAACAATTCGAAGTTTTAAAAGGTAATTTTGATTTTCTTAAAGAGAAAAACGAATTGTTGACTAAGACACTTGAAACTAGAGAAAAGGAACTTAATGATAGTCATAGACATATGGACAAATTATTGAATGCTAAAGAATCCTTAAATCATCTGACTTTATCGAGAGGAAACAGAGGAAAGGCTGGTCTTGGTTATACTAGACAGAGAACCAGGACTAACTGGTCTCCCAGAGAAACCACCTGGATCAAAGAATACCAACGAGGTAAGTATGTCATGACTAAAGAGATGCATGTGTGTTTTCATTGTGGTAAGAATGGACATAAGATTCATGAATGTCCAGCTAAGAGGTTTAGTGCTAATAAGAACAGCAAGAATGTTAAATATGTTTGGATAAGAAAAGATCAACAAAATGTAAATGTTGTTGAAAAGGGACCCAAGTCTGTTTGGGTTCCTAAATCTAATGTTTGATTTGCTCTTGCAGGCTAGAGTGAAAGGAGACACCTATTGGTATTTGGACAGTGGTTGCTCAAGACATATGTCCGGGGATAAAGATCAATTCCTTTCACTAGTGGCCTTTGATGGAGGAAGTGTCACCTTTGGAGATAATAGTAAGGGAACCATCACTGGTTTAGGTAAGGTTGGTAAGACACTTTCTCATGCTATAGACGATGTATATTATGTTGAAGGCTTGCAACATAATCTTTTGAGTATTTCTCAATTATGTGACAAAGGCAATAGAGTCGAGTTTCAAGCCAATCTTTGTCATATAGTTAACTCACAAACAGGAGAACTTGTATGTGAGGGAACCAGGAAGCATGATGTTTACATTACCTTCCTAGATAAAATTCCTCAAGACAAGTCCATCTGTTTGAGAGCTATTTCTGATAATAATCAATGGATTTGGCATAAGAGATTTGGACATGCTAGCCTAACACTTCTAAACAAACTTAAAGCACGTGACTTAGTGGTAGGTCTTCCTAACATTAAGTACGAAGCTGATAAAGTTTGTTCTGAATGTGTAAGGGGGAAACAGGTCAAAACTTCTTTTAAGCCTAAAACAGTTATGAGTACCAGCAGGCCCTTCGAACTTGTACACATTGATTTGTGTGGTCCTATGAGAGTACAAAGTCGAAGAGGTCATAGATATGCCTGTGTTATGGTTGATGATTATTCCAGGTACACTTGGGTGATGATGTTACACACAAAGGATGAAACGTTTGAAGAATGGGTAACATTGGTGAAACAAGTGGAGAACCAGCTCACTCATAAGCTGGTCTCGGTAAGATCAGACCATGGTACTGAATTTGATAATGCTAACTTTGTTGATTATTGTAGGGAACATGGAGTAAGTCACAACTTCTCAGCCCCTAGAACACCTCAACAAAATGGTGTTGTAGAAAGAAAAAATAGAACTCTTGAGGAGATGGCCAGAACGATGCTAATTGAAAGTGGTCTTCCTAAGAGATTTTGGGGTGAAGCTGTTGACACTGCTTGCTATATTTTAAATAGAGGTCTCATTAGACCAAAGATAAATAAAACTCCTTATGAACTCCTTAAAGGTCGAAAGCCCAATATTTCTTATTTTCGTGTTTTTGGATGTAAGTGTTTCATTCATAACAATGGGAAGGACCAGCTTGATAAATTTGATCCTAGGAGTGATGAGGGGATCTTTCTTGGATATTCTTCTCACAGCAAAGCATATAGAGTCTTTAATAAAAGGACTCTTTGTGTAGAGGAGAGTATTCATGTTATCTTTGATGAATTTAATATGTCTTCTGAGAATGCGCAGGTACAACCTGATGAAGAAATTGGACTAATGGACTTTACGGGGAACCAGGCTGCTGGTCCGTCAGATGACGAGCAAGCAAATCTAGGTATACCAAATACTCCACCTGATAACAATGATGATGTACCTAGAGAAGGAAATGGTGGCAACGAGGATTCAGAAAGTGAACCAAGTCCTGATGGTTTCACAAACAATAGACAGGTAATGAGTTCAGGGGGAACAGTAGAAGGAACCACCTCTGAACCTGAGGTAAGCAATGATAGAGGAAACAGCATGAATGTGAATCCTCCTGGTTCTTCAGTAGAAGAAGAGATTCATGATTATGCTGGTTCCCAACCTAATTTAGAAGCACAAAATGGTGTAAATTTTAGATCTCATAGATATCAATCTTCTCATCCCACTGATCAAATAATTAGTGATATTAATAAAGGGATTCAAACGAGAAGAAGTGTTTTTCAAAACTTTTGTGCTTTCTATTCCTTCCTGTCTAATGTAGAGCCTACTGACTATAAGATGGCTTTGACTGATCCTGATTGGGTATTAGCTATGCAAGATGAATTGAATCAATTTCAGAGGAACCAGGTCTGGCACCTGGTTCCCCGTCCCAAAGAAAGATCAGTCATTGGTACTAGATGGGTCTTTAGAAATAAGTTAGATGACCTTGGTACTATAGTCAGAAACAAAGCAAGACTAGTGGTGCAAGGGTATAATCAACAAGAAGGAATTGACTATGATGAGACGTTTGCACCAGTAGCTAGGCTTGAGGCTATTAGGGTTTTAATTGCTTATGCTGCTCACATGAACTTTAAGCTGTTTCAGATGGATGTGAAAACTGCCTTCCTTAATGGTTACCTGAAGGAAGAAGTGTATGTGGAACAGCCTCCTGGTTTTGAAGATGCGCTGTTCCCCCAACATGTATATAAATTGGACAAGGCTTTGTATGGATTGAAACAAGCTCCAAGAGCTTGGTATGAACGGTTGTCCACTTTCTTGATGGAAAATGAGTACAAGAGGGGAACAGTAGACAAAACCTTATTTATCAAAACCAAAGGGAAACACTTGATTGTAGTACAAATCTATGTTGATGATATTTTATTTGGTGCTACTAATAAAGTTTTGTGTGATGAGTTTGCTAATTTGATGCAGAGTGAATTTGAAATGAGTATGATGGGAGAACTAGGATTCTTCCTAGGGCTGCAAATCAAGCAAACAAATGATGGAATCATGATCCATCAACAAAAGTACTTAAAAGAATTGCTGAAAAAGTTTGGCATGGAGAACAGCAGAGCTTATGATACACCTGTTCCCACATCTGCTAAATTAGATGCTGATCTTAAGGGAAAAGATGTTGAAGCCTCTCTTTATAGAGGAATGATAGGTTCTCTTCTTTATCTAACTGCTAGTAGACCTGACATTGTGTTTTCTGTTGGATTGTGTGCTAGGTTTCAAAGTAATCCAAAAGAATCTCACTTGAAAGCTGTTAGAAGGATACTTAGGTATCTTGTGGGAACAGCAGATCTGTGCTTGTGGTACCCCAAAGGCAGTACCATCAACCTGGTTGGATATACAGATGCAGACTATGCTGGTTTCCTTGTGGATAGAAAGAGCACATCAGGTATGGCACACTTCCTTGGCTCTTGTCTAATCTCGTGGGGTTCTAAAAAGCAAAATTCAGTAGCCTTATCCACAGCAGAGGCAGAATACATTACAGCAGCTTCATGCTGTTCCCAGCTACTGTGGATAAGGAACCAGCTGAAAGATTTTGGTGTTATTTATGAAAGTGTTCCTATATTTTGTGATAACACTAGTGCTATTAATATTTCTAAGAACCCCGTTCAACACTCCAAAACCAAACACATTGAAATAAGGCATCATTTTTTAAGAGACAATGTGGAAAAAGGATT
Source organism: Dysphania ambrosioides (assembly GCA_026401315.1). Taxonomy (NCBI): domain Eukaryota; kingdom Viridiplantae; phylum Streptophyta; class Magnoliopsida; order Caryophyllales; family Amaranthaceae; genus Dysphania; species Dysphania ambrosioides. Next base: position 2,796,972 of record CM048660.1, on the reverse strand, counting down.
GGTTGAAGTGTTGTTCTGTAAAAGTGAAGATCAAATAGCTGATATCTTCACTAAGCCTTTGTGTAGAGAATCGTTTTGTAAGTTAAGGGTCATGCTAGGTCTAGTTAAATTTTAGTCTTTGGCTTCAATTATTTCCTTCAATGATTGGCTAGATTAGGTATGCTTTTGTATTGATTATGTATATAACTATGTTGCTGGCTTACAAATGTTATGTAACCTAATTTGTGATCTCAAAAGGATTGCAAAATTGGTTGTGCAAAGAAACAGAGATGTCGAATTGAGATAAGCTAGAAACAGCATAACTTTGTTTAGTACAGGTACCAGCAAGAGGGAACAGCAGTTCAGCTCTGATATGTCATTCGAAAATATTTAAAATATTTTTGGAAGATTAATATAAGATAATTCTTTTTGGAAAGATTTATCTTATTTCAGTTATTAATTCCTATCTAAGAGGCAAATATATCTTATTGCCTATTTTTTAGTTGGTTGATAAAATTATGGTAACAAGATAATTACCATATTTTGATTTTCAAATTTGCAATCATATCTTTCCGTTTTAATTGCTTCAACCGGCTATAATTTTGAACTTCCTTAATTGTGCAACGTTGATATAAATACACTAACCCATTGCAGAGTTCATTCATCACATCATTCAATTCTTTCTCTCTTCTCTCTCGTGCTTGTACCCTAAACACTGTTCATCCGAGTTCAATTTCGCTTCTTCTTCAATTTCTCTTGGTTGTTCTTCTCTCAAATCTCACAATGGGTAAGAAAGCTACTGCTGCATCATCTAAGAAAGGCAAGAAGAAGAGTAGTGCTTCCAATTCATCACAATCAAAGGTGAAAGAGACCTCGATTCCACCTATAACCGCTGAACCATCATCTCCAAAAACCGTCTCTAATACTTCACCACCCACTGAAACAAAACACTTATCACCAAAATCATCATCATCCACAAAATCCCCACCTTCTCAACCTTCCACAAAAGTCCCATTACCAAAATCCCCTGAGGTTGAGGAGAAGATTGTGAAGGAACCAGCCTCTTCACTAGGGGAACAGCCCAGAAGCACAGAGGAATTCTTTGATACTGAGGGTGGAAAGGAAGAGGAAGAAATTGTGAGCGGGGAAGAGGATTTACAAATCCTCGGGTCTACTGAGAAACCACCCAAGCCCATGGTTCGTAGCAGGGCCACAAGATCTTCTCTGAGGAGGATCAAGGAGGAAGTACTGGAAGAACAGTCCGTTGATTCTGCTACTGGTTCCAAAAGAAAAAGAGGAACAGCACGAAAGGCAACAAAAGGTATGTCCTTAGAATCACCTTCTGGTGGTTCCACTGACTTAAGCTCTAGAGTAGTTCTTTCTGGGTGTAGAACTGGGGATGGTTACTTTGATGAACTTGCTTTACATGAAGTGAAAAGTCTGCTAGAATACCAAGGATGGATGTCCTTATTTAATGTCTGTGATGCAAACACCGCTGGTGTTAGGTCTTTCTTTTTGAACTTGAAACAGCAGCCTGATATGTCTTTAAGTTCAACTGTTAATGGTGTGGAGGTTAATATGTCAGTAGCTAGCCTGCTGTTTTGTTGAGTGTCCCTAGAGATGGGTTTGATAAGTTCTCTGGTGATGGTTGGCCAACACTCATTGGGATAACTCCTGATGACATTCATGACTTTGTGTTTGGAGGTAGAGTTCCCAAGAAATCTGGAACATTCAAAACTGTCAACTTGAAGGAACCAGTAATGCTGGTCCTTCATTCCATTTGCAACAAAATGTTATTACCTAGGGCCCAAGGTAGAGGAATGGTACGCATCATGGAAATGGTGCTAATTTACTTGATTATGAAGAAGATTAAGGTCAATCTTCCATCTCTTATGATTGACCATATTATGTATAGTTACAATTCCTCTCACCATTCTCTTCCATACGGCTCTTATATCACCAAGCTCTTGAAAGAAAATAATGTTAGTCTGAGTGGATCTACTGTTCCTGTTGTAGTATTCACCAAAGCAATCCTGAAACAGAAAGGATTGGACATCAGCTCTGGTGAGCTAAGGTTCAGGGATGAGGAACCAGTAGAGGAAACCCCTAGGCCAGCCAAGAAGAGGAAAGAGGAACCAGCAGGTCAGACGGTTCTCTTACAGAGGCTGGAGGCTCAGGAGGAAATGTTGCATAAGTTGATGGGTTTGGTTGAGGGTTTGTCTGCTTCCTTTAATATCAGAATGAGTGCTGTGGAGAAACAGATTGCTGGTAGCAGTAAGGAACCAGTTCCAGTTGAGGCTCAGGCTGCAGGGGAACCAACAGCTGAAGAAAGTGAGGATGAGGCAGAGGAGGACCAGGATGCAACAGATCCAGAAAAGTCCGAGGAAGATGATGAAGAAGAGGAGAATGAGGATGATGAATGAGCTTGATTCTTCCTTGTTTATGCCTGCCTTACTATTATTATTTCTCTAATAACTGATTATGTTGAACTGTTTTTAATTCCACCCTATCCATAGATTTCTTTTGGTTATGGATTTGGGTCCTTTTGGTTAACTTTTGCTTGGTATGTACTAAACTATTTTATTACTGTTGATGGTTTGTTTTGACTTTGATTGATCTTGATTATCTTTGCAGCATATTGTTTGTATAATGGTTGGTACCATTGATTGGTTTAGCACATTATCTTGTGCATATGATTCTACCATTGCATATCTTTTTAATGATGCCAAAAGGGGGAAAATAGTTGAAGTTGAAGCCTAGAGTCTTTACTAGTTCCTAGTTTAGGTTGAGTAGTTTCTGTTTTAGTTTTTGAGTCTTTTTCTCTTTATTTTATTTGTTCTGTTTTAGTTAGGGAACCAGTTGGCTTAACTGACTCGTTCCAGTGTGTCTCGAGTCCTTGAAGTTTTTGACAATTTTATTTTGAGTATGATAACAGGTGCAGAAACTTCAAAATGTTTGTCATCATCAAAAAGGGGGAATTTGTTGGGTTCCTTAGGTTTTGAATGATGACAAACAGCTAAGGGAAACAGGTTCTACATAAGTGTTAAAACAGTTGGTAGGAACCAGCTGACTTCAGTATACTGTTACCCTAGACAAGTTATTATTTACATGAGTTTTTATATTGAACTAACTTGTCTTTATACAGGAAACAATTTAAATAATTATGCTATGTACTGGTAGGGAACCAGTATGTACTGTTTCTGTAATGTACTTGATATTGTACCTTAACTGTGTTACGTGTGCAGTAATTGAGTTTGTACCAAGTCTTGAATCTTGAAGTCCTTTGAAGCTTATTAAAGAGCCATTATTCATGATGAGATGATTCGAAGGAAGCATTCAAGGACTTGAAGTTTACATGAAGAAAGATCCACTTCAAGAAAGAGTGTTTTAGGATTTTCATGTAAATGCTCCGTAGTATGTTTTATTAATAGATATATAAAGTGCTTTGAATATATTAAACATCGTTGTGAAATTTGGTACAAGGATTGGAACAAATTTCATAACATGTTTAAGACAGGGAACCAGGTCAGGGGACCAGGTTAACTGTTCTGATTATTAGAGCTGCGATTTTAAAAAAAGATTTTATAAAAAGATTTTATTTCGAAAATTATGTTTTGGAAAATATTTTGACAGCTATCAACTGATTTGATATAATCTTTTAAGTTACCTAAATTCTAGAGTAATTATCTTAGATTGATTTTATCTTATAATAAAATCAATTTAGGATAAATACTTACCTAAAGTCATGTTTATCTTTTTGGCATGATTTTTGGTAACTAGGGTTTCGGTTACTTAAGGGTTATAAATAGGATCTGTTTAACTAATAATCAATCACTTCTCTCACACATTATTAAGAAGCAATACATTGAGAGAAAAGCACTAAGTCTATTGATATTTCATATACACGAGCATCTTAGATTAAATAAGTTTCTCTATTTTCACTTATTAAAGAGTGTGATCATTTAGAGAGTGTTGATCATTGTAACGTGAGTCTTTGGCAAGGGGGCTGAAGGCTAGGTGAGTGTTTGTGAGTTCAAACACGTTTAGGACTTACGAGTGTAGGTCTTTAGCATACTCGGAGTAGAGTGTGGGGTCGCTGGTCCCGGAGTAGGGAACAGCAGAGTGCTCTTTGTCTTTGTTTTTCGGAGTAGATTAATAAAGGACTTAGGATAGGAGGACGTAGGCCAGAGTTGGCTGAACCTCGTTAAATCGTTGTGTTCTTTATTGTTTTGCTTTTAATCCGCTGCTCAAGGGAACCAGCACAACTGGTTCCTTAACCATAATCCGAAAAGAGTTAAAATTTACCAACGATTGCTAAACACTCAATTCACCCCCCCCTCTTGAGTGCCCATAGAACCTTCATGGACCTTTCTAGCAAGAAGAATATTCCCTATATTAACTATTTCATGATTCGAGAAGGTTGACTATGAAGTCTTGCTATGCTTTTCTCTGGAAGAGGGAGATTCCTTTAGAAGAAGAATCAACAAATTTAGCACATTACAAGTTTTTTCAACTGTTGTGGCATTTACCACTGCTACCGAAGTTGTTTCACTTTCTTTGGAAGATTTCATATGTCAGCTTCTTCGGAGAGGATGCCAGGGATGCAATGGGATTTCGAGAACGTGGTGCAGACATGGAAGATGTGGCTCATGTTTCTAGCCATTGTCCCTTTTTGTTAGGGTTTGGAGGAGTGGATCTTTAGCTATACACTCAAACAACAATGAGAGTAGATCAATATATTCAACTTGTTTTAGAGCGTGGATGGTATGGATAGTTCACGATTAGTCGAAATGATTTGGTGTTCAATTTTTTTTAAAAAAAAAAAATAACATGTAGCACAAACTATTTAAAGACTTCTATTTAAGTGAAGGGTTGCTTTATATTGATACCCAAGGAAAATTTGCTTTACCCAAAAAAGTTAAATTAAAATATGCTTTTGACAAGAATTGAACCCATAACCTTTAAGTCACTTCAAATTTCAATCACCTTAACTATTACTCCAACTCAACCTCCTTGTATGTAACTCTACTTTTTATATTTATATATGTATAAACACTTCCAAATTAAGTTTTATGCTTAGAACTAAAAAATGACATTAATTTGAAGCATACAAATCCACTAGGATTATATGAACACTTGTTTTGTCAGGGAAAATCATGATCTATGAGATGAAAAAGACTGATATTTAGTTCTCCTTTAATATCGGGAATCCAATTGGCGCGATTTTTTGGCATGGCATCTCCTAACCCGAGAATCCAATTGGCACAATTTTTTTTTTAAACTCCTTATTTTAAAGGCATTATACAGTTGTGTTGTCTTTTAAGTCACTCGATTTGCGGATTTAGAGATTTTGAGAAAATTTTCAATGAAGTGTAACTTTATCTCCGAAAACCTAAACGGGGTATTTTTTAAAGTGTATATTTTTTAGACTTATACTTTGGATATTTGTATACGTATGTCTTTTAAAAAATTCACACTTTCAAAATATATATAGTTAAAAATATTGCCCATTTGAAATCTCGGAGACAAAGTTACATCTTATCAAAAAAAATTTCTCAAAATCTCTATATCTGTAAATCAAGTGACTTAAGAGGCAATAAGACAGTATAGTGCCCTAAAAATAAGGAGTTTAAAAAAACACACCAGTCGGATTCTCGGGTTAGGATATATGTCGTTCCAATTTTATCGTAACTCTTGGTATTCCCCCGATATTGTAGGAGAACTAATATATCGTCCTCTCATAGATCGTAATTTTTCCATGACAAAACGAGTGCTCACATGATCCTAATGAATATGTACGTAACAAATTATGTCAATTTTTAGTTTTAAGTATACTTCAGTTGAATTTTAAAGTTATTATACATATAGAAATATAAAAAGTAGAGTTTTATACAAAAAAGTCGAGTTATACACTGATTAAGTTATTTGGAAACGGTTCCAATGTGGATTCTTGTTAGAAGCATAACCATGTTTCAAATTATTATTTATTTATTTTTTTGGTAAAACTTTGCCTTGGGTATGAACAACTCCAGCCCAAAAGTCACAACCTCAATCTTGTTTTGTACATTTTCTACAAGTTCATAACCGTTGACGCATTACTTTGTCGTACATTTTCTATAAGTTCACTTAAATGTCAGTTGTCAATTATTTTTTTTTAATCAATAACCATTGACGCATTACTTTGTCGTACATTCTATAAGTGCATAACCGTATACTATAATGCCCAACTTGTTATATGAGTATTATAAAAACCCAAGCTGTCAATTTAGCTATTTTCACGAATTTTTACTTAAACAATTTTCTTTTATCTTTGATGTTTTCTGATAAGATATATAATTCGTCAGCTGTGAATAGTATAGTATAGTATAGTTTCCAGTGACGTGTTGCAACTTTTCAGCTAATATATTTTACAAAGTATTTCAACTATACTTTATTTGATGTGTAATAGTAGTCCATGCCATTAGAACCATTACTTTCTTTGTTTTTTTAGCGTACAAATCCGAATATTACTGAGGAAGGCAGGGAGTAAAAAATTTAAGCATTATAATTTTTTTTATGTAAATAGAGTCGTAAGGGACAAACAACAACTGATATATGTAGACGAGATTTGATCACAAGTCTTAAGTACCAATCTTTAAATCTTTAACCAACTAAACTAATTGGCATCCATGATAAAGAATAGTAATTTATAGTTAATTAAAAATCCTTAGAGTTAGAGCCTAATCAATCATGATCAATATTTAACCTCTTAACTATAAAGCCCGCACAAGAGAAATGAGAACTTCATAAAAAGAATATATTTGCATCCCTCACAAAGGATTCTATGATGCTTAGCCTTTGGAATTGGAAAATTTGTCATCACGTATTTACGTAAGCGACTTTCACTAACTTCACCAATCACCACCAATTTTATTCCCTTGTCAAGTTGTCATATGAACGATCGATTGATGTATTCTTTTCCTTGGTTTATTGCCGTTTCAATTTGCGCACTAATTTTGTTCGTATTTGAATATACACTTATGATTAATAATTTATGGGTTTAAATATACTCTAAATCAATTCATAAATAGTGAAAAAGTCAAAAATTAAGTATTTATGATGTAACGGCTAAGTCCGTTTGAACCATGTGAAGACTACAACAAGGGATTGAGCAACGGAGTTTGTATGTAGATGTCATATATGCTATTAGAGGGTGTTCAAGCTTAATTATTCTTATAGTAACATATAACTCAGATGTGAGTTGAGATAAAGTATTCCACATTAAAAATTGAGAAAAAACATGGTCGGCACTAGTGGGAATGAGATAATCCTCTTAACGACCAATTAGTTTTAGGATGAACCCTAGCCTAATGTACTTTTAACTTTTGTGTGGTCAAATTAAGTATCCTCCATAATGGAGTTTCAATGCTTTCTGACTCCCACTCTCAAGTACGTTTGGTTTGGTTTGATTTGGTTCGGTTTTGTTTGGGTTGAGTTGGGTTGTGTTGTTGTGGCCCGTAAGTAAGAATCATGACTAGAGCTTACAACTCTTTTGCTGTTGTTTGAGCTTGGACCCAAAACCACTTCTAAGGGAAGTGGAGGATGATGCAATCTATACACTTGTTACATACAAATACTTATTGTCAGGAATACACTTCTTGTATTCCTCCTTCAACGTTAGTAGTCACCATATTTTGTTTTTAGAGGTGGAGTTTGTATATGCGCAGCCCCTATTGTGTTTCGAGTAATGCTGCCTCTTGGACATCAGCTTCCAACTGTATTTGGATGCATAAGAAAGTGTCTCCTTGTGGTGCTATGCGACGCATTCTAATGCTGCCCCTTAAACTATGGTACAGTCTATAATATAATGATTAGGGAGTCCAAGAAATCCCGGGATGTTGTTTTCCCTACATATGATGTCTCAATATTGTTGGTCACTTTCTCAAATTAAATTCTCTTCCAATTTTATAATTTTGTACGTGTGATCATCTTACTATGTTAATAATTTAAGTATAAGCCACGCAATTGAGGTCACTTTCTCAAATAAAATTCTCTTCTAATTTTATAATTTTGTACGGGTGATCATCTTGCTATGTTAATGAGAAATTTCTAATTTATATACGATATAAATATATCAGCGAGTATTTTTATAATTTCATTTTTATACTTCATATCATAATGTCTATATCTGATATATGTTTTTCTATATTTTATATATTTAGTATTTCTTTATCTGATATAACAATACATATATATAATATCTCAGTATTCGAATATAATATATATCAAGAATGAATTAAGAAAGCATCCTATATCAATATATAATTCTAAGTACAAGCCATGCAATTGAGGTCACTTTCTCAAATAAATTTCTCTTCCAATATAAAGTTTTTAACTATTTTTGTAAGCAACTGAGCGTGGTGCATGCATGCATAACCACGAGTTTGATCGTCAAGTACGGTTCAATTTGTATATAAAATTAAGCTATAGAGAAAAGTGAGTGCTGAAAGGCCAATTATATATATAAGAAGGAATACTAGGAACCCTCACTTCCAAGTATTCCTCCGCCTCAAAGCCAAGAAGAAACTAATCTTGAAGGATCATTGGTGGTTATATATATCAACAGCATTCCTCTTCTCTTCACATTAATCACATACAACATTCAATTTCATATATAGGTATGATAATCTATCATTTTCATTCTAAATCACATTTTTCATAATTAATTTGTTTAAATACATTTTTATTTTATCGCTTTAGCTAGGATAATCTCGTGTGTATATATATATATATATATATATATATATATATATATATATATATATATATTAATTTTTTTAGAATATTTTAAATAAGTTGTTGCCCTTTGGTTTCTGTAATGTGAATATTTCATGCATGGTTGGATTTGACAATACTTATAGGGGATTGTTATTCACCGCCCCATAAAATTTCACCATTATTCTTGAACTTTCCAACCCTCCCCATAAAATAGTGCTCCACTACTTATATTAAATTAAACGATAAAAGAAATGGTACAAATATAACTATATAAATACATAATATATATACTCCGTACATTAACTTTTAATTATAAGATGTTAGTTGGCATGGTAGATGTGATTGATGGTTTGAATACAAATATTCGGACTGGAAAAAAAAAAAAAAAAATCAAGCTCACGTACTTTATTAGTTGTAGTGTATATAATTGGTATTCTAAGCTCCCTTTTCTATTTGGAACGGATAAGGCCGGCCTTTTGCTATGCATGGCGGCCGCGTATGTGTTTTTTTTACTAGTAAAAGTGTCATACTATTTATAATATAAGATAACGAACGTAAAACAGCCAGTCATCTTAAAGCTAAGTTATTCGATCAATTGGTAACAACTCCACTTAAGAGACTACCAATGGGTGATTGTCTGAGGGTTTTCTAATTCGTACGTGATATAAATTATATTATAATTTTGAAAAATTAGAAATATGTATTGTTATATTAACTATTACTATTATTATATCAGATATATGTATTGTTACATCAAATATAGAAAAACATAAGATACAAAAATATTGAAAAATATATATTAGGTATAGGCATTATGATCTCATTTATGAAAATGAAATTATGAAAATGCCCCGATATATATTTATATCAAATATAAACTAGGAATTCCTCTCATTATTTCAACAAAGATATTGGTTTTTCCCTAGCTTTAATTCAGATTTGCTTCGAATGATTTCATTTATGCTCCATTGTTGAGTAATCAAGTTTATGCAATTATTTCCTTGAGTGCTTAGCTTAGCTTGATACTTACAATATCGCCCTTCAACATTAACGGATAGAAGACTTATCTTAGCTTAGGCCTATGAAGCTCCCATGCATATCTAGGGACTATCGACATATAATAATATGAATATTAAATTAATGAGGTTGTTTGAATCTATATACGATATATACTACAATTCATATATTTGAGGTAAAATGTGTATTTTAGTTCAATTTTTTGTAAAGTTGTACTATATGAAAATAAAGTTGTATTAATATAATAAGTTGTTTTATTATAAAATAAAATTGTACAAATTCTCACCATTTTTGAACGAGGCTAATTTGTTGATTTATGTTATTTTATAAATTTTTATTTTTTATTTTTTAACATGATATATATATATATATATATATATATATATATATATATATATATATATATATATATATGGAAGGGATCCAATGAGAAGAGTGCTTAAAATAAGAAGGATGGGAAGGGATCTTAACCCTTTAAGTGGTAAGATTCAACGCATGAGATTTCACGTAAAAAAATTGATCACTATAACAATGAAAATAGTCACTATAACAATGGAAATAGTCACTATAACAATGAATATGGTCACTATAAGTGAAAAAAAAATATATTGGTCACTATAAGTTAAAAAAAGATCATTAAATCAATCGAGATTTAGTGGTCACATTATTGGTTCTATACATGGTGTACGTGGTGACAATTAGTTTTTGTTTTTGGACAGATAAAAAAAAGTAACAACTAGTACGCTACTACATTCACCAACTACATATTACGGAGTATATATACCATGGGCCGTTCCCAATTTTGCCAACGTTGTGGTGAAGCAATAACAGTGAACACAGAGAAAGTAGGGATCAAACGTAAAATATGCTGGAAAGTCTGCAAAGCTGTCCTCAAGCACGCAGTTGCGGAGCTCATGAACGATGATTGGGTGTCCACACACAAAGATACTGCATTGTACAATAGAGGAAGACAAGGCCAAGCTAAAGCACAGCTGGAAAGTGCGCCATATCTTTGTCAGATGTGCATTGCGAAAGCCGAGGCTGCTTCTGTTGCCAAGAAAAGAGAAGTAGAGGCAGCAAAGCTGGTTGCTTCCGTGATTCAAAAAAAAGCTGAGGCTGCCGTAGCAGCGGCTACTGCTGCAGCAGCTGCCGTAAGAAGTGAAGCTGAGACTCGTGCATATTGCCTAATGCTTTTGATTGGGTGCTTCATATGTGTATTTGTTAGTGTTGGTGTGTGCGCTTGGTGTTTTATGAGGGGTTGATGTTGTCTGTGAAGTACTTTGGAAATTCTATATTAAGCAAAAGTGTAACTTGGCATAGTTGAGTCATATTGATATGGTCTACATTTTATGTTGTGTGATGACTGATGAGTGGAGAATCTATTGATCAAATGTAAGTATGTTATGAGAGCATATTAATATGAACAAATGGCTTTGATTTTATTTAATGAATAAAATATTGCGCAGTTACAACTGCTACCCAAGAAAAAATTTACAGTAGCAGACATTTTTTAATGTTTAATTTTTGGTTTCAAAATGTAATATGAGTTGGGTCTGTTATCAACCAATATCCCAGTGTTAAATTTTAGAGAAATTCCTAATTATACATGATATAAATATGTTAGAAGTAATGATATAAATATGTTAGAAGTATTTTCGTAATTTCATTTTTATACCTGAGATGATAAATTTGTTGATTGCTGTTTTGAACTTTGCAAATTTGGTCAAGGAATCATTGGAATAATATCATTTTTCAATTGAAGTTGCAAAATGTGAGCTGATTTTTAAGGCTGAATATAATGGCCTATGCAAATGATTTTGGTAGATTCACAAGCTAGGAGCTCAAGGGACTTTGACATACATTGATGGCTGTGGTTATATATATGCACAACTGCTGATGGCTTAGTTACATGTTTTGTTTCGACCCCTACAAATGTTCCTCCTAAAGATGCTTCAATTGCGTCTGATGTCATGACAAACATTTACATGAGCATTAGCATTGCCTTAATGCATATAATTTATGAAGGCTTCTGTCCGTCGTAGGGATACTTGGGGTTGGATATGATCGTTGAGAAATTTTTCCCGTGAAACATAGATGTGCTGTATCTTCTACATCCATTCTGATTCCATCTTACTGTTTCTTCTAAATTAAATTTTAAGTAGATTAACTGTGTTTGCTCCTTTTGCAGGCAAATAAAGGAATATACTTTTCTGATTGCTTCAGTCAAATCACAAATTAAGCTGGTATGCATGTCAGAATTCTTTGTTTTTTATTACTTAGTTGTTTCGTATTGACTTTTAGTGATACTCATTTCATTCCATATGATCTTTCATTAATCATTTTTCATTATGAGAATGATAGTCATTTGAAATCTTGTTAGATTCGTCTTAATAAGTAGTTTATACTATTAATTTTTTAGTATAACTTTTAGTTATGTACAGTTATAATTATTTAATGTCAAAGTAGTGAGTTGGCAAAATTGTCAAGTCAAAATGGAACAACTAATTAAAAAGGGAAGAAGTATAAGATTTGTTTTTGCTTGGTAAGTTGGTGTGGTAGGGGCACCCTTTTCAAGAGACGTAAATATAAATAAAAAAAAGCAATATTGGGTATTAATGTTTTGTCTAATACTTAAGTTTTGAGGTATTGATTTTCATGTTAAGAAAAGTCCCCTGCTACAGTTGCTGTAGATTCTGACTGACATATATTTCTCCAAAATCTCTGCAGTTGATGTGTCAGAGTTGAGCTATAATCTAATTTCTGCAACTTAAGCTATGAGATTGTTATGTTGACATAGCTTCATCAAAAAACGAACATGCATTACCTTGTAAAAATGGTAGCAGTAGAGCTTATAGGAAGTAAGCTGATTCAAATACATGTTTTTCTAAACCGAAATTTACTTCCAATTTTGTCAAAATAAGCTTGAATTCGACCCCGAAGTATCAAAGTCACCTCGGGATGGAATGATCTATTATTATTGATCTAGACTAACAGAACTTTGTTGCTTCATGTTTCCTATCCGATAGTTTTGGAGTTTTGTTCATTTTACATAGAACGTACAATATTGGACATTGGAAGTAGTAGCCTTGAACCGGCTTTTGTCTTCCTCCATTCAACTTTACAAGAGTAGTTGCATCCAATTAGCAAGACAGTAGTATCAGGGGCCAATCCTCCATGCTTCTTGCAAGAGTTTATACCTGACAACCTCTCTGCCGCCTTTCCCCTTTGGCATCCAATTGGGTTTTGATGAAGCATGTTCAATGCATATGTTCTGAACATTGATAGAAGCTAGTGGCATACTGATCTTGTCAAGCTCATCGTCACTGTTATGTGCTTTTCTTAGTAAGGATGACCCTGTTCTCTTGTGACCTTGACTGCTTGAATCTCCTAACAATCCCGAGAACAATGCAACCGGAAGAGGTGAGTATACCACGGGCTTTGCACCACAAGGGAAGCTTATAATACAATCTTTGGAAGTCTCATGCGGATCCTGGGATGAAGATTGAAGAGGATTAGCTCAGCCAAGAAAAGAATAAAGGAATTTAGATTAAGCTTGCTGTGATGCAGAAAAATTGTCACTTAGACGAAGCAAAAGGGCTTACCTCGGATGCCAAAGCCTCAAGAACTTCCTCTGTGATGGGATCAGGAGAGAAATCATCGGGTTCAAAATTGGAGAAGACCCTTTTGATAAGAGATCCACTAAATATAGGACATACCTTCAAATTGTGGTAACCCAAAATATCAGAACAATGAGTTTCAGCTGATTGACTAATCCTCACAAACTTATGGTGGCATCAGCACGAGTTATTTTTCCTAAGAGAGTTGAACTCACCTCCTTCCTTGTGGTAACATCAGCAAGCATTCCAAGTGGAAGCCTCATAAGATCACCCAGTGCATTCAGGAGATGGAATGTCTTGGCAGCATCTTCTTCATCGGATTCGTCTTGATCCTTTGACGATTCATCTTCTTCGAAACCAAAGTAGTCACTGAGCCATTTCGACCATCTTCCAACCTGGGTATAAAAGAAGAAATCATGCAACAAAGTCGATGTGATTCAATCACTGCGTAAGAATTTGTGACAGAAACTTCAGGAGATTAAGATACTGTAAGTTACTAACAGCATTTTTCAGCTGAGCCCCAGCACCAAAACTTGATTTGCCTGCAGGGATGGGGAGAACTTTAAGTTCACTGATGGGGTCAGACATTGGATCCGTTGGCATGTCTTCTTCTGAGTCACGAAGAATGGCATTAAACATGGCAACGTCTAGTCTGTCCACCAATTGCTCCATTACCTAGAAAGCAGAAGAAAAAAGAAAATGAAATAACCCATTTGAATGAATTTTCTTCCAACATATGCTAATCGTTACACTGGCGTAGCCAGTTTGAATCTCTTTGTTCTAGGTTTGGTTGAAGAGGAGGCTTAAAAGACAAACTGGAGCTAATCTATGTGTTTCTCAGCTATCTTATTCAACTCATTCACAACTGAATTTGTTACGCTAGATGGTATATATGAGTTGAATTTGGCTGTGATATTATTGTGAAAATAATAGGAAAAAAAGAATTATAGCACCTTGTCCCCCACCAAAACAAGAAAATAGGCCACATTCCATTTTTCAGACATCTTAAAATAATAGGTCACTTTCCTATTTGGGTAAGTTGAATTTTGAGTGTACAAGTGGAGTTTGGGTGAAGGGGAGGAAGTACCCTGCGCAAAGGGTTTTGGAAATGGATTTCTATGTTCTGGTTGGCAGTGCAGGGCAAGCTGTAAACAAGAGACTTCTTGTACAAGCCGAATATTATTGACACTGAGGCATGGACAATCTGTGGGAATGCTGCTGAAACGCATGACCACCTGTTTTCAAACTGTCACTTCCGTGAACAAGTAATGACCAAAAGCCTGGATTGGAATCTCTCCTACTTCTAGTACAATTCTGACGCACATTTTGGGGATAGACGTTTTAAAGGGTGTTGCTTCAAAAGGAAAGTTGTGCTAGCAGCTTTTGCAGCTGTTGTTCACACTTGTGTGTGTGTGGTGGTGGTGGGGGGGTTGGCAGGAATGGTACCATATGGGAACTTAGGGTTGAGCAGATGATAAAGGTTGTTCAGAAAATACAGCATACTAAAGTCTAGGATATTGAATTCCAGATGTAAATAAGCAAGTCAATTAGATCTTAGTTGGGTGGAAAGTCTGTAATTTTGCTTTTGTTTTCAAGGCCTTGATGAGGCCCTTCCTGTGTTATTAGTCTACTGCCAGTATACTACGCATTTGTACAGTTTTTAAAGTTCAATAAATTTTCTTACTTACCAAAAGAAAAGTTGAATTTTGAACTCTCCAGATTACCCTTTACCAGTCACTAGAGAAGTTAGTTAGAGTGCTAGGTGACATTATTGAGAAAGCAGTGGTAACAGAAAATTACCATTTTTGACAACATTGGCAAGCAACCGCAATCATGACCTCCGGCTCTAACGGGACAAAGCCGCTCACAAGCATCCTGGAAGGCTTTTTTCCAGAGTTCTATGGAAAAATTACCTTGCTCTTGATCCCCTAAACCAAAATTCCATCTCTGAGTTTTCCTTGAGGTAAGCCTCTTTCCTTTTTTCTTCTTCATTGGCTGCATATGGGGAGCAAAACTCTGTGGAAGCACACAAAAAATGAAAAAAAAAAAGAATCATATACGGAGTAACTTTTAGGTAAAAAATGAAACTAACATGATTTTGTACTTCAAAAGGAATTAGACAAAACCTGCCACCATGAACCCTCAACAATGCGAAAGAAGATCCAAGCTTCGACCTTCTCTAATGCCATGATCAATGTCTGTGGATCTTCCCAATCCCCCAAGCTATCTATCGATTCATTGAAGGGATTTTTCTTTGCTGACTTCTTTCTCCAAGATTTAGTCTCTGCACTAATTGGCTCATCTGGAGGAGTAATTCCTTCAGTTATTTGGCTCACCATAGCTCTCAAAACTATCGTGTTTGACAACCAGAAAGTCAGCCTGTTCATCGAAAAAGTATCAAGAAATATCAGTCTATTCAGTTCAGTAGAAATCAAGAGAGACAGACAGGGTGTAAACCACATACTCAAACCCAATGCTAGTCCTACAGCTTAAAAGTAATGGAGTTGTAATTATATCATACCTTGAAACATCATTTCCACAAGCCTTGGAAACCATAACAACTCCTGAAACTATAGTTCTGGCAGAACTTGCTCTGTTAGTTTGTGATCCCATTTTGCAAACATGTCGATAAAATCTTGAGAGCCTACGAGCTGGAGCATGGACCTTCCTTTTGGAGTTCAGATGCTCAGCTACCACCGAGTACAGTCCAATCTCTAGTGCAGCGGCTTCTCTCAACTCTTCCTCAAGCATCTTGACTTTAGACTCTAGTTCTTGTTTAATATCGGGGTTTCCATTCTTCTTTTCTTTCTTGTCACTTTTTTCCTGACTTTTTATATCAACTTGAACCTCTTTTACAGAACTTTCAACCTTCGTCTTGTCACAGAACAGCAAAGGAATAGGAGGACCGGTGGCCCTTGGAGAATCAGTAGAAAGTCTGACAGATTTTATGTGCTTCAGTTTATCACCAAAACCTTGCAAATCAAGTCCCTTTCTGCCAAATTTTAGAGTGCTTATACTTCTTGAGGTTAGTTTTCTTGTTGTTGCAACTTCTGAGAATTTTCCAAACACATTACTATTGCTTTCTGAGCTCTTTCTCCCTGAGGCCCAATCATCTTCCACACTTTGCATTTGTCCCGTGTTCTCTAACGGTTTCCTCGCTCTTCCTTCATAATGTACTTGTACCTCTTCAACATCCAACAGATCCGAGTTTAGTCCCACCTGAAATTTCAAACTCATGAGGTTACATTTTTTCCTTGGAACAAAAGGAAAAAGACTTTGCAGTCACTTCACATGATTTTTTTTTCACGATTTATTGAGCTTTGTAATAAGCCCTTCTGATGATTTCTGCGCATAATTCATATTACCACAGCCGAGGCAGTTACATTCAAGGTCCTGGTTTTGTTTCTTCCACCTTACAGAGATATAAAAGATCAAACATTTCGTAAAGAACCAAAATTTATAAAAAAGAAAAGGCTAAGTTTATTGTACATCCAAAAATAAGTTCAGATTGGGGGCCGGACAATGCAAATCCAGGTGAAAAGAGTTCATTGTACATCTAGAAAAGGATCAGAAGAAGAAGAATTCAGGTGAAAGAATGAAGCTTACAACAAATATTATATATTTTCTATTTTACAGAAGGTCATGCTCAAGTAATACGCAAAGAAATTTGATGAAGATCATGATCGATAGAGATTGATCAAAGCAATATACATTCGAGCACTCAAGCAGAAGAACAGAAGGAACAGAAGAAAGAGATAGGAAGATGGAGAATAGAAGAATGCTTCTTTTATCATGATTCATGATCATAATAAACCACGAATCATGATTCATGGCGTGGATTTGCCTCCACCACCAGCAATGGTGTACAAGAAAATAAACCATAAGTTGACATAAATCTACCACATGCTAAGCAGATTAGACAGCTATTTGGCATCAGATTTCACTATAATACTTGAACATACTGCATCTCAGTGAAATAATTATAACAAATAAACAATGAGCTGCAAAAGACATACATTGACAAAGTTAAGCATGTCATCCATCCGAGAAGATGTATTCCCACTCTGGAAACTCAAAGTCCTCGAAATACACGACGCACCTTCATCACCATCAGTTATAGACAAAGTGAACTCAGAATCATCATTGCCTTGCTCGTTCATCATTCTTAAGACAGACTCAATCCCTTCATTGTCAAAAGGTTGAATCTGAACATAAAGGAGAGGCAGAGTGTTACTACCTTTTGAAACCTTTTTAGTAATGATGATTGGAGTCGTCATTGTCTGAACTTCTCTGATGATACCGTATTCTGCAAGGTTAATGACAGCAGTTCCTAAAAGCTGACCTTTAACAGCTTTATCCTTTTTTGGTTCATACAAGTGAAACTCCAAGTTATTCTTCTGAAAACCATGATTGTCTTTGCTCGTTAATGTAACCGAAAGTTTAAAAAACTCATTGAACTCGATTTTTCCATCGTCGAAGCCATTCAGGGAAGGTACACCAGGAGGTAAAAACCCGGAATTCTGCTCACCATTTTCCCATTGGATTAACACAGTCTGTACAGAACATAATGCTACTGAAGGTGGCCAAGGCTTGATCTCTAAGACACTTACAATGTAGTCTACTTGAAAAGAATTTCCCTTTTTCTTCTTTTTTCCTAACACCATCATGATTTTATAAATGACAGCAAATAAAGCAATGCAGCTTAAATCAAAAAAGTCAAAAAGAAACAGGAATGGAGAAAAGTTGGAATTTCGGATGGAAGATTCTGAAGATTTTCTATGCTCTTAGACTTTTTGAGTTCTGAATGAAATGAAAATGCCGTCATCAGCGAACACAATTGTGCCTTCCCATGTCTCATCTATGAAGCAGACTTCAGTGCACGTATTCCTCAACTATTTCATCTTGGCTCCCATAAACATAAAAATATTATGTGTGCTTTTTAGGCCCTTGAATCTATGGTCAAACCTTATGTTATAAAAAATATAATTTTCTTCCAATATCACATCATTGCACTTGGCATAAAAACAGAAACTTCTGTTAGATTCATATTAAAAAAAAAAACTGTTACTATCAAAACAAACATGGCGTGCATACTTTATCCTTAAACTACTACTTATATTGTCACAACTCCTCATAGTTATCTCCCCTCGTTAGTTCTTGAATATATTAAAGGATATCCAGTCACAACTCACAAATCATAAAATTCTAGAAAATAACTATGTTTTTTGAACATACTCAATGTAACAAAAGTTACTCCTCTACACAACAAATGTCAATCTTTATCAATTTTAAAAAAATAACTTCTGTTATTTCAAGGGTAAATGGAATACAATAATTTCTTTTTTATACCATTAAGATTTTGTGTTGAACCAATGGGGTATTGTCGTTCAAGAATACAACACATTTATTAGAAACTGAGGAAGTCTGGCCCATTGTATAATTGATAGCTGCCAAAGTTAGGTCTTTTCATGTTGGGTGTGAATCATCAATGCAACTAATGAGAGTATGAGACAAAGACTTAAATTTTGATTTCTGACAAGTTGAGCAACATGATCTACTGTCGATAAGATGTAGAGGCATTTTAACCGCTCAATGAGACTTGTTTGAATCCAATTGTCATTTGTGTCAGTAATAATTCAATATTTACAACACAAACAGTAAACTCCAGCTAGTATGGTCAGATGTTGAAATTTACAGAAGAATTTTTAGTGAGTAAAAGAGCATATTGAGTGATCACAGTTAAAGTGAGCAAAATGAACACATTGGCAGTTCTATGAGACGAGATACAACCTAGCGACTTGGTAAAGAGAGGAGCGTCGGGGTCAAGGAAAGAGGGGGGGGGGGGGGGGGGGGGGGGGGGGTTCCAGCAGCGGGAGATGCAAACGATGACAAGTTCCAAGTATGAATTCCCTTTACATATGTGGCCGGAGTGGGATATCTTGCATACGCTATAGATGGCTTACGTTCCTCTATGATGCATGCTTTATGAAATGCCAGCGTTACAGATTTTAGCAAAGGCGTATAAAACTGTAAAACCATTTAATTTACTTCCGCAAGGAGATCAACAGAATCCAAAAGGCCACGACCATGAGCTATATCTTTCAAAATGGGCTTCTCAAGGTAATTTTGAATCAGTATCTGTATCATACCAAGTATTTCAGTTTAATCATTGTCATATGATAAAAAGTTACAAACTTCTGAGATCCTATCAGCCTCTTTGAGGATTCTCAAAACCTTAGACCAACTGCAAAAAAAAAAAAATAGTTTAGGAAGATTGATATGATACACGGAGACATAATTGATCAGAAACAAGGCTTCTAAAAGCATGGTCTGAAGAAACGTTTGCATTGCCTTACACCATAACAACCATGAACAACAAATATTGTGTCTGTCCAGACACATTCAAAAAGTATGGAGTTATTGCGACTTAACGGATACAGCCATCTTGATGAAATCATGATACATCTTAACGAAAAAAATATTACTGGGACGTGCATGTACTTCAGCTACCTCCTGAATTTATACTTAGAGAGCAATCCCTTACAGTCTCTTATTTCAACTATTATCCAAGAATTGAAGATCTCCTGCACCCGATGCAACAGAAGAATGTAAAACACAAAAGCATTTCAAGTAAACTAATTAAGAATGTAGCTCTGTTTGATTGGACAGAATTATGCGACATTTGCCAGAACATTTGTTACCTTTATTTGAATTGAATAGTGGGAACTTGTTTTCCATGTTTGGTTGAAGTGTGTGTGTGCGTGTGTTTTGTCTGGGGGAAGGGTTATGCTCAAAAGCCCTACTAATTCCACAGATAGACCTTGTTAGTCTTTTAGAATGGAGTATAAAAGATAAGTGCATGAAAAAAAAATGACTTCAACAGAGATCCTTGCATATTATAGTAAACACAAGCCCCACATCTTTAGTAATTACAGTTAATCCTACAAAACATGAGTGTTACCTATAGGCAGAGTAATCCTCAGTATTGATTAAATAATATTTACCCTTTTAACGTACACAATTTCAACAATATATGTAAAAAGAAATTAGCAAAGGGAAGGCTCAAAGCTGCATAAGATTTTACCTAAGCTGTAGCCTCCAGCAGACCTCTTTTTTCAGCCTCAAGCAACTCTTTGGCTGCGTTTTCTTTGATCCTTCTCTCTAATTCTGGCCTAAAATGCCTAATAAGACCTTGCACTGGCCATGCAGCAGCATCACCCAAAGCACAAATGGTATGCCCCTCAATCTGCTTTGTCAACTCTTGAAGCATATCAATCTCCTCCAACTTTGCATTTCCAACTTTCATCCTCTCCATAATCATCCAAAGCCAGCCTGTTCCTTCCCTGCATGGAGTACATTGACCACAACTCTCATGCTTGTAGAAATAAGATAACCTTGCTATAGCGTCTACAACATCAGTTGATTTATCCATAACAATAACAGCAGCAGTCCCCAAACCAGATTGAACAGCCTTCAGAGCATCAAAATCCATCAGTACATCATCACACAAGTGCTTGGGAAGCAAGGGAACTGAAGAACCCCCAGGAATCACAGCAAGTAAATTGTCCCATCCACCTCTCACTCCACCACAGTGCCTCTCAATCAATTCCTTCAATGGTATGCTCATTTCCTCTTCGACTGTGCAAGGCTTGTTGACATGACCTGAAATGCAAAATAGCTTTGTCCCTGCATTGTTCTTCCTGCCAAAACTAGCAAACCATTCAGGGCCACGCCTTAGGATGGTGGGGGATACAGCAACTGTTTCCACATTTGTGACGGTCGTAGGACATCCATAAAGTCCAGCATTAGCTGGGAAAGGAGGTTTCAATCTGGGTTTTCCTTGCTTCCCTTCAAGACTCTCCAAAAGTGCAGTCTCTTCACCACATATATAGGCACCAGCGCCATAATGGATATAAACATCAAAGTCATAGCCAGATCCACATGCATTCTTGCCCAAGAGCCCAGCTTCATAAGCTTCTTTCCTCGCCTTCTGCAGATTCAAACGTTCATTCACATATTCACCTCTTATATATATGTAAGCTGCCCTGGCTCTCATTCCTACTCCTGCAATCAGGCATCCCTCAAGTAATTTGTGGGGATCATGCCTCATAATTTCTCTGTCCTTACAGGTTCCAGGTTCACTTTCATCTGCATTGACAACAAGGTATGAGGGACGACCATCAGATGCTTTCGGCATGAATGACCACTTAAGGCCTGATGGAAAACCAGCACCACCACGTCCACGGAGACCAGATTTCTTCATTTCATTGACTATCCAGTCAGAACCCTTCACAACCAAGTCCTTTGTTCTATACCAGTCACCACGTTTCATAGCCCCTTTAAGAAAAGGATCGTTCAGCCCATATAAATTAGTGAAAATACGATCCTCATCTTTCAGGCCACCAAAATGAGTTTTCTCTGGAGGAGGAGGAGGGGGTGGAGGCTGTGGGGTATTAGACGTTGAAGCAGCCTGGGTATTGAACAATCTTCCATAGCCAGCACCCAATTTGTCACAGTGTCGCTGAATTTGCCCTATTCTTTGAAGATTAAGAATGCCCCTCAGGGGTGCCTGGTCAAAATAGATGTTTACGGTCATAAAAAAAGGTCATGGAAGCACTATCCATGTTTTTTAGAATCATTGCACTAGCACGCAATTTGGGCAAAAAAAAAAAAGACAAGACCGTAAGCTCTTAATAAGATCACAACAACAATACCAGAGAGAATATTCAAAGCAAGCAGATTGTACATCTTCTCAGGTGATTCATCAGACACTAATAAATAAGTAAAAAGCTATGCTGCACTGGAAAACAAGTGGAAGACTCAGGCATGGGAACAAGGGTGGATCTAGGGTCAGGTATACCCCCTCCCAAAAAAAATTCAAGATTTTTTTGAGTAATAAATATTATAAAATATAACCAGTACATTCTCTTATACTCCATATAAGCATATAAAAATCTGTATACCTTCTTGTCATAATGCATATGTCTTAGTTTTAAAAAGCGCGCCTGAGGCGAGGCGAGGCGAGGCGAGCGAGGGGGTGGAGTGCTTTGATGAGGTCAGGCGTGGCGATTCCAGGAGGCGAGCGCCTTGAAGCGCCTAAAGCGAGTCGAGGCAAGGAGTGAGGCGTTCGCTTCATGGTTTTTACTTCGGGGAAAGCTGGAAACTGGTTTATTTATTTGGGGAGTGGGGATAGCTGGCTTTTTCCCTCAAATCCTCAATTATTTCCGAAGCCTAAGCACGGGGGAAATCCAGATATGTTTTAATTTTTTTTATTTCAAGTTTTTTTTTCTTCTTCCTCCTTCTAGTCTTCTTCTTCCTTTTCTTCTCTTTTCTTTCTGGTTTTCAATATGGGGCTCTAGAGTCGGGGCTTTTTTTTAAAATTTATTTTTCTGTAGTTTTGTACATAATTTGTTAAATTATATTTTTGTTAGATCTTTTTTTAATAATTTTATTTTTCTATACGTAACATTACATTTTCGAGTGTACATAACATTTTATATTTTTTGTACATAGCATTATATTTTCTATACATAACATAATTTTATTTTTCTGTACATAAATGTGTTTGTGTAAATTGAAGAGGTTGTGAACTTTAATTCAATCCACAATTTATTTGATTTGTGAGTAGTTCTCTAGATAGAGAATTTGCCCTTTGTTTATACAAATATCACGATCAATTCTTGGAATCATGTATTGACTTTTGAGTGTTATAACTGTTATTTATGTGTTGCTTAACTTGCTTTTATTATTTTAAAAGTAAATTTTCCTTTTAGTGATATCTAGTGACAAATTATGCTTCCCCTTATCAATTTTTGCACTTATTATATGAGTATTATGTTCTTTTGAGTACAAAATACAATTTATAAGCGTTAAATTTGATTTTTGGCATAATGGGAGCGCCTCATACCCAAAGGCTACCGCTTTTTCTTGGCGCCTAGCGCCTTAGGGCGCCTCGCGCCTTTTTAAACTAAGGCATATGTAGATAAATGCATTTCACCATTTTGGCCAACATTGAAGTGTCCAGTACTCCAACATTCACCCATTTTAAGTGACAGGAATTCAATTTGAATAACTGAGGGGAAAAAGCCCAATTCCATATACTAAATCTATTGATGTGATAGTACATGAATGTGTCAATCGTCAATAATCTCTAAAACTGTTGGGCAAGGTTGCATCGTGATCATAGCGTGCCTTAGTCCAAATTTGTAAACAAGAACAAAATTCCTTTTGACCTTATAAGAATTCCTATTTTATGACCAAGATTCACTAATAGGCTCATTATTTCAATGATACAAGCAGTCTTTTCCTCGTATGTAAGGCTGGGGATACAAGAATATTTTGCCTAAATCTACTCTATCAAGCTCATATCTACTTACTAGAAAACTAAGATGGGAATTGGAATACCCAAGTACTATTGTATGAATATAAAAAACTTAAAGCTAACAAAGTAACGTACTATGCAACTACAGATCCATAGTACTACTTGTAGGGGTGGCAAAACCCAACCCGAAAATAATGGATTAGGGTTGAGATTTTCGACACGAAAACTTAAGTGGGTTCACACGAACCTAACCCAAAATTAAATGGGTTAGGTTCAGGTTGAAAATTCCAACCTAAAAATGACCCACATAACCTGAAATTATTTTCGGGTCCAAATCAGTCGGGTCAACCCGACCTAATAACCCAACTATATTAATTAAGTAGATTTTAAAAAAGTCTCTTTAAAAAAAATTACTCGGTGTCCCGGTTAGCCCAAGCCCAAAATTTTGAAAGGGAAACAAACCCTAAAAAGTCACTGCTCACTCCTCACTTCACTTGATCAAACATTTTCTTTTTTTTAACTCCCATTTTCTAATTTTCTCTCTCGCTTCTCAGTCTCTCTTCAAAATTCAAATCTTTCATTCTCTTCAAATCTCCCATTGTCTTTCAACTTCAAGAATTCAAGCTCAAGTGCTCAAAGGTAATTTTTAGTTAATTGTTTTTGTTTTTCTTTCGGGTTTTTTTCTCTCATTCTCGATTTTTTTAGATCTGATGTTTAGAGTCAATTCTCCATCTTAATTTTTGTTTAAATCTGATGTTAAATCTTTGGTGTTAAATCTTTGGTATTAGATCTGATGTTTGGGACTTTGGGCGCATTTTGAGTTTTTATTTTAGTGTTAAATATTTTAGTTTTGGCTTATTAAGTACTATTGTGTTGTTTAACTATCAATTGCAGCCGTAAAATGACCTAAAAAATGCACGGCTGCACCAATAATCCAATATTATTTTTAGATTTAGTAACATATGCTTGAGCATAAAGCTCAAGATACTCCGAGAACTTGTTTCTAATACCTGTATACAAATTTCGGATAACCTTTGTACATTAACTCCATATAGTACTGTAGGATATACTAAGAGAACCCACAACCTGTGTACATTTCAGATCCCACAACTAAGAGAAAACAATGGCCAAAGTTTGAACAAATCATATGAAAAGATCGACCGGTTAAGTGACTCCCATTTTTATTAAGCATTCCATTATTGCATCCTGAATCAGTCAATCCTACGTGTTTGCTTAATCAAAATTAATGCATCTAATATTCTAATTAAGGCATCGATTGGACCAATTGTAACTTCTTTAGCTAATTGGATGGATATTATGAGCGACATTAATTGGTGTTGGTAGTGGATTAGGCTACATTATTGCTTTTTAAAAAAATCCTTCCTTGTGATTAATATTATAAAATTGTTAATTGCATCGACTTACAACTATATTTTAGAGTGATCATTGTTGTAAACAAACTTATACTCCACGTCATTTATGATGTTCTATCAATAATATTTTGAATGATAAATATTCAAGTAGAATAAGAAAAATTAGGTTAAAGAAGAAAAAATACTGCGTATATATGGTACACTTGGAGTAATAATTAATCATGATTCTAGATAATGTCATATGTGTTTTTAGTCTTTAGGAGTGGTATTCCACAATAAACAAATAATCATTCTATTTTATCAACCAAACTAGTTAGAGATATAGCTAACTATATCTTTTCATATGATTTTTCAAATTGTAACTTTATAATTTACATTAAATTCAAGGCAACTTCATATATAGTATACACGGTGACTTACCAAAATAATGAACTAAATAAATGAAATTAAAATAAATTACAGTCATTCAGAGAGTTGGTATATTTCTACAAAATATTGCATCTTTTTTTGTGTTCCATCTTCATTGTTTTTTACTTTTCGTTGGCAATCAATTCAAAGAGCAGTAATTACGTTATAATTTTTCGACCTTCATTGTCTTGTTTTAATTGTTTTATTTTGTAATAATTTTTTGCAGTAATTATGGACGTCCATGTTCAACAGCTTTCTTCCGGGGGAAGAGGAAGAGATTGACTCTACAATGAAAGACTAAGGAAAGGTTAAAACTAGAAAACTTCTTCTAATAAACTTCATGTGCTTCTTACTGGTAAGAAACGTCAGCGTCGACTTTATTCTAGTGTTTGGATGCATTTTGAGTTTTTAGACGAGCCAGATGAAAATGGTAATCTGATTTGCAAATGTAAAATGTGTGGTGGATGTTTTAATGCTGATAGTAAGAGTGGAACCAGAAATCTTCATCGTCCTTTGAAAAAGTGTAAACAAAGGTCTTTTAGGGATGTTGGTCAAATGATATTAGAGAAAACATCCTCTAGTTTAGGAAGTAGATTTGTTGATTTTGATGCTGATTATTTTCGGGAATTATTGTCTCTTGCTATTCTGGAGCATGATATGCCATTTCAGATTGTGGAGTATAAGGGTTTTAGGAGATGTTTCAATTATTTGCATCCTGATTTCAAATCTGTCACTCGAAATACTATCAAATTTAATGTGCTTAAGATGAATAAAAGAGAGAAAGAGAAATTAAAATGGATTTTGGGCTCAACTTGTAGTAGAATGCATTGACTTCTGATTGTTGGACTTCTATAACGACCGATAGTTATATTTCATTAACAGCTCATTATGTTGATAAGTCTTGGTGTTTGCAATAAAAGATCCCGAACTTTTTATACATCAGTCCTCCCCATACAGGAATTCATTTATGTGATCATGTGTATGGTTTGTTAAAGAAATGGGGTATTCAGAAAAATATTTTTTCATTACATTAAATAATGCTTCTTCAAATCATGTTTTTGCTAAAAATCTAAAAGGGGAACTTGAGTTGATTAGTGGTGGGGGATTTTTTCATGTAAGGCGTTGTGCTCACATTCTTAATTTAATTGTTCAATATAATTGTTCAATATGGTTTAAAAGAGATTGATGAGGTTGTGTATAAGATTAGGGAGAGTGCCAAGTATTGTAAGAGTTCACAAGCTAGGAAACAAAGATTTTTAAATTGTGTATCACATGTTAAAATTCAATCTACTAGAAGTTTAGAACAAGATGTTCCTACTAGATGGAATTCAACTTACATGATGCTTGATTGTGCTTTGTATTAAAGTTGATGCCAATTATGTGCATTGTCCTTCTACGGAAGAATGAGGTAGAGTAGAGAAAATATGCAAGTTTTTGAAAGTTTTTCATGATGTCACACTTGCCTTTTTCGAGACCAAATATCCAACTTCCAATCTCTACTTTCATAGAGTCTTGTAGGTTAGGTTGTTAAAAAATGAAATGAAAAGTTCGGATCTTTTTATGCAAAGAATGGCTAGTAAGATGTATGAGAAATTTGGAAAATATTGGTCGGAATTTAGTACATTTATGGTTGTTGCTGTGATATTGGATCCGCAATATAAGTTGCAATGTGTCAATTGGGGTTACATGAGGATATATGGTCATAATACTATTGAATATAAGCTTGAGTTCTCTAAGGTTAAGGATGCTCTACGGGGTTTTACAAGGCTTATGAATCCTCTCATTCTTCATCAAGCAAAGCTATTCCCACTAGTAATGCTTCTAATGTTGTCAATGAAGCTTGCGATGATTTTACGATGGTAAACACTTGAGACTTGTTCCCTTGTACTTAAGATTATTATATGAAAATCATAAATTATAAAAGTTATAAAAGTTGATTGCATGTCTTGATAATAATCTGATATTCATATAATTTGAATTTATTGTATTATAATCTGATTTTTATTTTCTGATTTTGTGTGTCATGTTTCTCATGTAATATAATATCGGTATATAGGATTTTGATAGTTTCCCTATGGAGCAATCAAGTGTGGCAATCAAATCTGAGATTGATATGTATTACGAGGAGCCACTCATCCATCGAGGCACCAACCTTGATATTTTGTCCTATTGGAGAACTTGTCGGTCCATTATCCTATATTAGCTAAAATTGATAAGGATGTTCTTGCCGTCCCCATATCAACCGTGGCCTCCGAATCAGCTTGTAGTACTGGAAGTCGGGTGCTTGATTGTTATAGAAGTTCTTTAAAAGGAAAAATGGTAAAGGTTATCATTTGCTTAAAGGATTAGGCCTTTGGGGAAGGTAATAAATGATTTAATATACAAGTAATGATATAATACTTTTAACTTTTATTTTTAGTACATGCCATATATTATATTATCATTGATTGTAATTTGCTATCTTTTTCTTGTAGCAAATATGGATCCTCAAATGAAAATACTATGTGACTCGGTTATGGAGCTTATGGTGGGGGACAAGGTTGAGACACCACATACCTCATCCGAACTTTAACACTTTGATGAGAGTCCAATTGCTTCTTCAAATATTATTTGACTCATGAAAATTATGAAGTTTATTTTAAAACATTTGTCTTTTTAATTGTGGTTTGTAATTTATTGAGACTTTATTTTGGTATGTAATAATTAATTAGTCATTTAGACTAGTTAGACTTTATTTGGTTTTCTTGAAAACTTTTAGTTTAAAAATTATTTATGTAAAAAAAAACCCATGTTGGGCGAGTTTTGAGGGTATTTTGGATTTTTTGGTTATTTAGGTTAAAAAAACAGGTCAAATTAGGTCAGTTTCAGGTTGACCTAAACCTGAAAATAAAAGGTTCGATTTTCGAGTTGGGGTATATCTGACCCGAAAATAGGTAACCTGAACACAAACCTGATCTCACCTATGTTTGCCACCCCTAACTACTTGTTAGAAACAATATCGAAGGACAAAGCTCTACAAAATTTCAACTATATGATCATAAAGCAGAATAAGGGCATAGTCAAATCACCCAGCCATATTTATGATTCACACTATAAGTCTACTTGCATCAAATAATGAGTTGCCACAACTACACAAACAACTCTTGTCAATTCCATCCAAAGATTACATTTATCACTTCAGCCCTCTCACGCTTGATCAAATCAATAACTCAATATCCTCGAGCTATCTATTAGTATGAACAACAATAACAAGCCTCCCAAGATGATAAAAGAAAAAACCCAAGCAATATTGCCTTCTTTCCTAAAAGGACGGTGCAACATCAATTTCACCTGGAAAAAAACTATCTATTCCCATAGCACCACTTTGTATGAACATGCATAACATATCACTGCTGGATAATATCATCACCTAACAAAATTAAACTAACTGCTGTAACCATCTAAACATGCTATTCTTCCCACTCATTAGCTATGGTAGTCCTACCACAGAGATTAAATAAACTCAAATTCATTAGCAGCTCTAACATTCAGAGAAAAATGCAGCTAAGGTCATCACCAACAATATAATTGTGATCGAAACAACTCAAATTCATGAAAAACACAAATCTTCACTCAAAAAACAAAGAAATTGTGCAACATCATTTTCGTCTTGGAAAAAGCTATTCCATTCCAATAGCACCGTTTTGTATGAAAATACGGTTTATATAACAACTGGATAATATCATCACTGGATAATATCATCACCTTGTAAAATCGACCCGACTACCTTAAACATCTAAACATGCTATTCTTGTATTCTCCCCTACTCATTAACTATGGTAGTCCTTCCACAGATTAATTATTGATGAAACAAGCTTAAAGTCATTGATAACCAGAACCCAAATATGCGGCAAAAAATGCAGCTGTAGCTCATCACCTTCAAAACCCAACAATACAATTATGATAGAACCAACTGAAGTTCATCAAAACCCCAAATCTTCCCTAAAATATGCGGCTATAATCCATCATCTACAAAACCCCATATCCTTAACAAGAAATCAGCAAAACGAAGCGTTTCAGAGAAAATTGAAGCAAACCCACATCAAATTCATGGTTCTTAAAACCTAATTGCAACGTAAATAACCCCAGAAAACCCAAATCAAACGACAAATCAACAAAACTGGGAATCAAATTGAGGACATAAAAAAAATGAAAATACAACAAAATAAGCAAAGGAATGATTCAAAGTTGCAAACTTGAAGGGATTAATGTAAAATAGCGCGTACCATTTCCTAAGCAAGATTGAAGCTTTAATTTCTGGGGTAATTGGCGATTCAGCGGATTTGGGATTTGACTGTGTTTCCGAGAAATTGAGGAGAGAGACAGAAAAAAGGAGATGATCTGGTGTGTGTGGGTATGGGTTATGAAACGTGGATCTGGGAGAGAGAGAAGGTAGAATGATTCCGACGGTTGTGATTAATGGGGTTGTGCATGATGTGATGATCAAGTGGTCCACATAGGTTAATGGTTTGTATAGTGAGGGCTCACCCACGTAGAAGGAAGGGAAGCCTGGATGTTGGAATTGGATCCAAGTCCAATGGGAATGGGTTGGATGAGTTCTTTGATTTGGTTTTGTTGTTAATAGGCTGCTTGTAATGTCTATATGCTTTATTTCGGGCCTATTAATATATGTGCCATTGCACGGGAAATTTTTAGAAAGATAGATTTAATAAACTTACATAAGCTACTTTAAAATAATGTTCGGTAATTGACATCAATTAATTTTTGACTTGTACCATATTTTAGACAAACGTAAAGCTGCTAAATAAAGTTAACGAAAACATGATAATTAAATGGAGCGATAAACGTCACGCCCCCCGTTTTGCCTTTTAATAAATTGTGATAAATCGAATATTTTACACTTTAATTATTATTTTACACTTAACACTCTAGTAAATTAACAATAATTTATTGACAATTATGAGCAATATTAACTAATAATAATTAACAATATTAACTAAAACATAATTAACAATAATACTAATTAATAATATTAACTAAAAATAATTAACAATAATGAAACTTGCGGAAGATGGAAGCCGGAATAAGTCACCGAAAAGGGGGAGCCGTCTAATTTTTCCGGCAAGCCCTGGGCAAGTCGTCCAAAAATTCCTACCGATTCTAGGACAAGCCGAAAATTTGAGACAGCACGGCTCCCCAGTGACTTTTTTTATAAAAAAAAAACTTACCCTTGCGCGTGGTGGTCTTCCTTCTACAGTGGGTGCAATTTTCTTACCGGGGTCGCGACTCATCTCCAAATTCCAGTTGGTGTGGGTTCCGACAAGCTACGGTTTTCCGGCGGGCGGTGGCGGGTGTGGGTTCCGGCAAGGTGTGGGTGTGGGTGGGTGTGAGTATGGGTGGAGGGTAAATTATTAATAGCGGGGGCGGCGTAAGTAATTACGGGACGGCGTTTAACAAGACCCTAAATTAATTAATTTGGTTATGTTCTTAATTGGCTGCTTGTGATGTGGATATGCTTGATTTCGGGCCTATTGTCATTTCCTTAGTTTATTGATTGTATAATTGTATTGATATAGTTTGCCAATGAACAAGCCAACTGAAGATGGTAAGCGTTCAAAAGGACAAGGGAGAATTGAGCCAGTTGATATGAATTAGTTATGATAGAGTTTATGTATGCCAGCAAACGAGTAATGGAACTTTTCAGCAAAAATTGTTACCGAGTGTAGCGAGTTTGCACCCTTTTCATCCTAAATTAGCACAAACTTGATGTGTCTCAAATTTTCTGATGTTATTGAACTCCAATTTAAAATAGAAAGTCATCAAAACTCTAACCTAATGCTTCAACATTCATATGAAAGTTATGAAATGTTTCTTCCAGTAATCCATTTGATTATGCGATAAAACATAATACACAACAATAATAATGAGAGCACTAGAATCTACTGTGGAGGTCTGTGCTCAAGAGAAAGCCTTCGCCTAGGTCCATGTGATGACAGAAGCCCGAAGTACTCGGAAAAAACATGAGTAAAACTTTTTTTTCGTATTAAGAGCGAATAAAAGTGTAAAATTAAGTAATTAGAGAAAAGTAAGTCGGATGTTAGTTTAATGCACCTCTAACATGAGCCTTATCAACACGGCCCCAACTTACATAATAAACAAAGCAAAACTCAAAAGACCGGTCTAGGCTCTTGAT
Source organism: Dysphania ambrosioides (assembly GCA_026401315.1). Taxonomy (NCBI): domain Eukaryota; kingdom Viridiplantae; phylum Streptophyta; class Magnoliopsida; order Caryophyllales; family Amaranthaceae; genus Dysphania; species Dysphania ambrosioides. The sequence continues at coordinate 2,765,307 of CM048660.1, read as the reverse complement.
CCTGGAAACGGTAATTAGCTATTTCAAAGATTGGTGAAGTGCCTTTGCAAAGAGAAGAGAACAGAGGAGCTGAGTCGGATAGTAGACGGACCAGATTCCAGTTGTTGTCCCTCACCATTGAAGAGCTTGAAGACAGCAAAACCTCGAGAAGAGCTTCCACTAACCACATAGTCCATATTTGCGAAGAGACGAGTAAAGCTATTAATGTTGAACATAACACAAAAAGATTATAGGAAATAGATTAATTTTATTACCAAGGAAAGATACAGCATAACAGTCATACAAGACTGAACAGAAGGCAATAGCCTATACAAAAGTCAATCAGCCTATACATATGGATATTGAACTCAAAGCAATCACATCTCCCAGACGGCAGCAGTATAATTGCAATACAAAAATAAATGTTCCACCGATTATTCAACAGAAGCAGCAGCTATTCCCAATCACTACTCCAGTTTGTCAGCCTATCGGCCATAATCTAGTAGTAAGTCTCTTCGAAATAGCAACCCATGAGTAAAAAAAATCTCTAAGGTGTCTCCTTGTTATGAAAATTACACCAGTTCTATCAACTTCTAAGCTCCTTTCCATCTTAGGGGCAACCATGCCACTAAAGCCCCAAACCAGCATTGTTCAAACTACACTATTATTGGATGGATTTCACAACGTCGTTTTTGATATAAACAGCAGCCAAACAATCAACACAGAATACATCCAGTTCAATACCCAATTCATGTACCACTTTTAGAAGCAGGATCAACTTAAGTCTGCAAGTCATCACCTGCAACAATACTTTGAACTGAAGAAAGTATAACCGTGAATGCTAGTCAAATGGAATAATAGAAGCCCATCCAAGCTCCACACTTTAGAAGCAGACAGCCTCAATAACAGCATGGATCTGGTTACTGCCATAAAAAAGATAGGAAAATACCCTAGAGCATCAAGCAATTCATCATCATTTTACAAATTAGAAGCTGAAGAGCAGGAGGGGTAGAGTTTTTTTTTTTAATAGTACTTGGGTATAAGAGAGTCGGTTCTACTGTGGAGGAAGACAGTGGTCAAAACAAATTAGATGGGCTTACATAGCGGGTAGAACAACTAATAAATTATTTTCCTTAAAGTGAATGACTAAATCTCACTCTTTTCCACACAAACACCAAGTAACCCGATTTATATGCAATTCTCTGTAGACAACATATGATAGTAAGTTACAAAGATCCACTAATTTATCACGGATGTATCAAAAGATACATCCAAGGTCTCCCCTTTTCATCTAATCAAGCATGTAACACACAAACATTAGCTCACCAAGATCTTAACAATGAATTTATAATCAACTGTAAAAAAAGAAGAAACAACTATTAACTTCAAAATTGATGATAAATTTGAAAACTTCTCATATAAGCAAAATCACAAGCTAATACACAAGTACAATTTCACCTGAAAGAGGACAATATTGTTGCAAATGATAGCTCCTAAATCTACTTCTTCCCTTTGCGAGCAAGAAAACGCTCTCGAGCCGCCTGGATTTTGTCATTATGGACAGCAGGAGACTCAACATCTTTTGGATCCTTCTTCAACTCATCACTTTTCCCTTGATTGTCATCCTCGGGATCACTGAAGCCCCCGCTAAGTTTGTTGATATCGAGATTCTCAAGCTTTTTCATTATCGGGGAGAGCCATGGCATTTCTACAGCACACACATTTCGCATAAATGGACTAGATGTCGTAATTAGTTCATGAAACACAACATAATTCGGAAGCATTCCATCCTCATCAGGTTGCAACACAGATGATGGATGTAATTGAACAAGCTGAGACTTTAACCCAAGTGTTCGGTAGCCATTATGGCGAAGCATTCTTTCAGCAAGCTGATTAGCATAACCAACACATAATGCCCTCCTTAAGTTTCTGTAACTCAATTTTCTCTCTCTCGACCTATGGCTCCCTTGAACTTCCATAGAACATTTAGCCATCTTCTGCATTAATTGACATAACTGCCCACGAACATTTTTGACAAATGACATCCCTCGTAACTGCAATCCATGCTCTTTACACCATTCAATATCATAATTAGTTTCACTCCACAATTCAAAGATCTGCAGCAGTTGTGTATGATCACCCAAACCTCCTCCATCAGGAAGCTCTAAGGGGGTGTGCTTCCTTTTCTTTTCAGACCCCTTTGCAAAACTAGGAAGCAAAGATGTTTCCGCAGACAACATCGCAGCAATTGTCAAAGCCTGTGAAAGGGTTCCATTCTCATTGGCCGCAATTAGAGTCCTTGACAATGAAGGCTCCAACGGAAGCTCAGCCATAGTCCTCCCAACACTCGTTATCACTCCATTCTCATCTATGGCATCAATCAGATACAACTGTCTCAGTGCATCACCTAAAGATGCATAAGAAGGTGGGTCCAGAAAATCAAACTTAAGAATATCAATGCCAGGGAGGTCCAATGACTTCAAATACAGTACACTCCCAGCAAGGGAGGTTCTCTGTATCTCAGGAATCGCAGCCTCCATAAAATCATCATTATACACAACAGACGGATACAACCTATAGCATTTCCCGGGGCGTGTTCTCCCAGCACGTCCTGCTCGCTGATTAGCCTGCACTCTACTAATCTGTACAACATCTAAAGAATACATCCCAGTTTGAGGATTATACTGTTTTTCTTTAACATAACCAGAATCAATGACATACACAACACCATCAACAGTCAAAGAAGTCTCAGCAATATTAGTGGCAACAATAAATCTCCTACAATTTTCGGGGGGAGGACTAAAAACACGAACCTGTAACTCCGGTGGCAACGACCCATGAAGCGGATAAATCACAGCATCCATCACAGAACCTTCCTCTAAGCTCCGAACTCGCTCCTCCAGCTTCTTCACTAACCTCTCTATATCCTCCTGACCAGTCATGAATATCAATATATCTCCTTCAGGCTCACGAACATGAATATCAATGGCCTTCTTAAGAGCAGCTTCAACAAAATTCTTTCCTACATCGTCCGTGTACAACACCTCCACCGGAAAAAGTTTCCCAGGCACATTAAGCACAGGACACCCACCGAAAAAGGCCGAAACTTTCTCCCCTTCAAGAGTTGCAGAAGTTATTAAAACCCGAAAACTCGCCGGATTTCGTATACCCACCAATCTTTTCACCAGACCCATCAATATATCCATGTTCAAGCTCCGTTCATGAGCTTCATCCAAGATTATAACTGAATATGACCCGAGTTCGGGATCCGATAAGCTCTCCCTCAACAGAACGCCGTCAGTTAGGTATTTAATTCGGGTTTTCGAGGAAGTCCGGTCTTCGAACCGGATCGCGTACCCGACCTCTTCACCTAGCCGGACGCCCATCTCTTGAGAGACGCGGCGGGCGACGGAGACGGCGGCCACACGGCGAGGTTGGGTGACGCAGATAGTGCCAGAATCGGCGAAGCCATGGCGGAAGAGGATTTGGGAGAGTTGGGTACTTTTGCCCGATCCGGTTTCGCCGATTAAGACGGTTACCGGGTTGTTCTTGACGGTTTCAACTATTTTTTCTTCGAATTGGAGAATGGGGAGCTGAGACATTAGATAAGAGGTTGCGGGTGCGGCGGAAGCGGTGGCTGAGTAGCTGGGGCTTCAGGCAGGGTTGGGTTGAGGATGCACTAGGTTATAAAAAGTGCGCGAGTAAGCGGTGTTATAATTGATTTCTAAATATAATCATATTTTACCTATTATTTGACCAAATTACTCTTATATGGATTTACTTAAAAAAAAAAAAAAAAAAAGGTATACAGAACTCTCTACTTATGGAGAAACCATCCATTTTATGACATTGTTAAAAAATTTTATAAAGGTTGTATGGAATAAGACAAATTCGGGAATGAGATATGCTTTAGGCCATAGAGCATAATTGTAATCCCTTGAAAATTATGAGATTTTGATTACATTTTATCGAAAATATTTTCTATACATTAATATACTACATATACTTATATATACTTATATATATATATATTCGTATTATTTAATTATATCCTAAAACTTAAATTTTTTTTACAAAATATATTTTTCTTTTTATTATTTTCCTAAGAAACCAACTAAGCCTAATTACCTAAACCTAGTACTACTCATTTATTAAAACTATACTACTTAACCTTTATCCCATCTCATTTCACAAACTCACAAAACCCTAAACTTTCTCCCTCTCCTTGCCGTGAACCCCCCCCCCCCCCCCCCCCCCCCCGCTGCCTAGCTGTCGCCACCTCCTCGTTCCCCGCCGTCCACCTTGCTCTCCACCGCTAGTGAGCCTAGGCCAATCGGTCTGTCTTTCCTCTCTTCTTCTCCCTTTTTCACTTCTTTTCTCCCTTAATTTTCATGCCCTAGTATACATGTTTATTAAAGTTTTATATGATTATTATATTAATTTATTATGGATTAAATCTATATTGATAGTGTATAAATTTTTATGTTCTAGAATTTATTTTGTGCATACTAAAAGTTTTATAAGATTTTTATGCATAAATATTAATGCCTAGGCATGCTAATATCATGAATTAGGGTTTTTGATTTTCACATAAAATCTTAAATATTTTGTGAATCATCTATGTTAAATTTTATGGGGTTGTAGTTTACATGAATTTTCAGATTTTATAATCATATGTTTTAGTATAAAAATGATAGTTTTCATGGTGTAAGGCTTAGATTCCTATACTAGTATTTGTTTCATGAAATTTTGTCTATAATATGATGTATTTTAATAAAAACTTAATAGTAAGATATTTGGAATAAATTTTTAGATTATTATACATATTAGATTATGGTTTAATTCTTGAAGATATCATGTTTAAAAGTTTGAAATTATATACTATTAGTATATATATTAAATTAAGATTATTTTATGATATGATTGAGAGTAACTTGAGCATACTACATAGAATACAAATTTTCAGATTTGAAGAGTTATAAAAATGGAGTTTTATAACATATATTTTAATGACTTTCAAATAATGCTTGTAGTATTGTGTTGGAGAAACTAGATTATGTTCTCGGAGATTTAAAAATATTTTTTGGAATTGTTTTAAAACCTTATAAAGGTTAGTATGATTGCAGTAAATTTTTAGTATTGGTGTATTGATTTAGGTTGTATAATCTAGTGTAGGATAACACTTTGTAGAAGGTGCTAAATAGTAAGGAAAGTGGTCTCCCGTTTATTTTACTCCAGGTACGTATAAATTACGAAAAACGTTACCTTTAGGAGCATGATCTAGGGTGAAATGTAAACTTAGTATCATGTTTAGGGAACCTTTTTGGGTGAGATTGTTTTGTTAATCATTTGAAAAAATTCATGTTCTTTATGTTAGAGGCATGATTTGGTATTATTGGTAAGTTATAATTATAATTTATCAATACTAATCGAGAAAGAGTTATTTATGGTGAGAAATATTGATTTAGTAAATTGGAATCGATTTGTTAATTAATCCATGAGGTTGTTTATTATTACTCTTTCATTAATGATAGTATGAGTTGAGTAAAGGTTTCAAGTCTTAAATGACGAGTGTAGTTGACTCTGTTCAACAAGTTTAAAAGTTAAGATGAAATTAAAAGGTTAAAAATTACTGTATAATAAAGATTGATTGTGTAACTGTAATGTTTGCATGTGTGTGATGTGATGATTGTGTACACTGAGTTTAAACAGTAAATCACGTAAAGAGAAAGAGGATAAACAACAAAACTTTGGGTTAGTACACGTCTAGAATATTGACAATCAGGGGTTGGAGTTTCACGGATTATTATCCGTGGCTTTTATTAGAGGCCGTGTGATCTACGAGTCTTTCTTTTATAAAGTTTTCAACTTAAATTTGGGGTTAGTTGAGATCTCATCTACCTATGATGACGAAGTCGCGCCCGTTTACCATCTAGATTTTATATTTTGTTTTTATACTCTTTGACGAGAGTGCATAGGTTATTTATTTATTCTATGTCCTAATTAGAACGTATGGGAGACAACCTTGTCTATTGCTTAATCCAAGTAAATAAATGATTTGTCATTTTAGTCGAGTAAAATGCTGTGTAAATAAATGATTTGTATGTTCTCAACTTGCATATTACGTGCTTTGTGTGTTGTTGGTCATGACTTTTGTCTATAAATGACACTGTGATAATCCAATATTTACATTGGTATTTTTGGGTAGCAGATTATTGATAGGTATCCAATCGAGCATTCATGCATAGGTGGAATGAGAGGAATGTTTTTTTTTAATTTAGATTTTAGAATAAATTATGTTCATCTGGTTTGATTTTAGAATGTTGGTAAATTTTGGATTTGAGCTAAATGTTATTTTGGTACATTGTAGTAAGGGTCTTATTGGTTCTAGATTGTTATGTTAGGAGTTTGTTTTACGATTAATGTTAATTCAAAAAGTCTTTTTGGTGTTCTGCTGCAAACTATGTTTAAACACGTGGCGGTAGCACACTAGTAGTTTGCTAAAGGTTTGGTTTTCGGAAAATGGAAATTACCGGGGTGTTACAATAATCCGCTCATATACGACTCTACTCTTATTCAATCATATATCACAAATATCCAAAACTCACGCAAGCAACAAAATAAAAGTCCAAAATTTACACATAACTATAATATATATTGAAAAGTGGGTTATTACTAATAATTTGGTGACCACTTCTTTAGACCATGGGGTACAATAGTACCTAAATCGATTACCCATAATTATCATATTGATCGTGATTTTAAGTACATATCTTATTTAGTATAATATCTTATACTAAATGCATAATTAAAAGCAATCAAAATCCGAGAATAATAATGCAAGAGAAATAGGAGAATGTAATTAGAATAGGAGAATGAGGATCGAGATCTCTTACAACTTTTTGAGAATAGGGAGTGTGAGAATTTTAGGATCTTCAGTAATTGTGTAGGTGAGAATATGTGATTAAGGCTTAGGATATGCATATGCTTATATAGGAATTAAGAAGAAAAGTGAAACTATTTTATGGTGTGCGAACGTTTTGCGTATTACGCAAGAATATTGACGCACAAAACCTTTGTGCTAAATTTGTGCAGACAACTTTGCTTAGCACGCAAGAATATGTTATTCTGTCTTGCTAAGAACTTTGGCTCTATACATTTTGGATAGAAATGTGAATTGGGTCAAATCTCTGTGATAATAACTTTAAATTAAACCCAAATGCAAACTTAGGCTTAATAATTGGTTTTAAGCAATGTTACTTATTGGGTTAAGACTTGTTTCAATGGATTTCAAGCAATCATTTAGCCCATCCTCTTAGTTTGGACAAAATCAGTAGTTTATATAGTAAATCATTGGGGCATAAAAAAAATACCTAATTTAGGTGTCTACTCGTAGATATCTTACTAAAAATTTGATTAGAGTTTTATTATCAGGCTCGTGAAGTGTAATCATGCATTTTTTTCTCTAATATCCATCATATAGTACTATAATGTAATAATGAAGGGTTGCATTTGTATATTCCTTTGACCATTAAATGAACTTCCAAAGTTATTTTTTAATAGGGCAAAGTTAATACTTGGTATTAATTAATTAATAATTGTTTTTAACATGTCTATGTCTAAAAAATAATACGGTACCTATGAAGAAGAGCAAGCAAATTAGTTTTGAAACTTCAAATCATTATGACCTTAGCTTTATTTTGGGATAGTTTGAGGTACTCCACATACATGTTTGTTTTTTGAGAATGTTTTGTAATTGTGACGATATGCATGTAATACCTTGAAAATTAATATTGAAACAGTTACAATTAGGGGTGCTTAACGAACCAAGCTACTAGGGATCGGATCAGGCTTGACTTGGTCAAATAGAGTTTAGCCCGAGGTTGGGTTCGACTTGAGACTTAAACAAACCAAGCCGAATAAGGTTTGGCTCGGCTCAAAAGATCATTAGCATGCTCGATAAAATATAATATATAAATTTTTTTATTTTTTTTAAATTTAATGTGTGTGTTTGTGTATATATATACTTTTTATTTTTGTATTATGTATTTATATTTTATTTTGAAAATAAAATTTTTAATTAAAAATTGTTGTCAAGCCTAGCTTCGAGCTGAGCTTATACTCAACTATTGTGCAAGCCTGATCTCAAAAGTTTGTCGAGTTTCAAACTTGAGCCAAGCTTATCCTTAACGAGCCATAGCCAAGCCCAATATTCAGGCTCGACTCGTTGATTAAGCACCCCTAGTTACGATAAAATCTTATAAGCTTTCAATAGATATAATTCATAAAAATATAAAGATTATTGATTCCTTAACAAGCCATAGCCAAGCCCAATATTCGGGCTCGACTCGTTAATTAAGCACCCCTAGTTAAGATGAAATCTTATAAGCTTTCAATAGATATAATTCATAAAAATATAAAGATTATTGATTCATAAATAATTTTTAACATTAAGAGAAACCCATAAAAAATTATTTGTTAAACTTGTTTTCAATCTATAATGCGTCATCAAAATACATTTAAAGAAATTGAATTGACCTAAATTTATAGCCTAAACAAAATAAATTATCCTTATAGTTTCAAGTACTTGATCAAGTTGATCTATTAAAGCTAAGTTTAAATACAAAACACATAACATTTCAAGCTTAAAAATCTCAAAAATCTAAATATGTAAATACAATGTTGGTTATCTCTAAATTTGCATCAAATTATATTAAAATAATAAAAAATATAATAATCATGTAAGAAAAATAAATAATTAAATAAATGGAACTTTAATCCTAATTTTCAAATATATTTTATAACGTCAATGTAATATATAGGTTAATTACTATCCGTATTCATTCAATAATTTAGGACATCACCCGAGTATAACACTTGAAATCTTGAATTACATTAAATTCGATGAACTGAACATAACATTTCACAAGGATCAACCGATCAACCGATCAACCGATCAACCGATCAACCCGACCCATCCTAAAACTCTAAATGGCTCGACCCAATGAGAGAACGATGACTGATGAGAGAGTCAGAGAACTACATACACGGATGTTCCAAATTTCCAATATTGGGATTGACAGCAATGAAAGACTAGCAGTCTACCACTGCTTCATTGAACTCTCAACTCCACTTTTATTCCCTAATCTTTCAGGTCAACTCTCTCCCACTTTTGTTCATCAAGTCCGTTTTCTTGCTTTTCCTTGTTCTTTCAGTCAATTCAAGTTAATTGGTAACTATTACCATTTCCCATATTTTTCCGGGCTCTAATTTATACAAATATAAATAGTATGTTCCATTTTGCATTTATTTACATCAAAGTTTCAATCTTTAATCAAATGTCTGAACTTGCAGTATATTTGACTAAATAAATATATGAAATTGTTTGATTGTTTTGCCAAATGTTGGAATTTTAAGTTTGAATTACCCTTCTCAATTTTTGGCCGAATTTTTGCTATTTATGTTGGATGTATTGGCTGATTTGAATGTACATACATATCTATGAGATTATTGGAATTGAATATTTTGCATCAAATGTAGGCAGAACGCTTAAAATCCCATCAAAATTTGAGGGTTAAAAGAGTGAAAGGGATGAGAAGAGAGACCTTGGAATTTTAATGTCTTCTTTATGGGTTTAGGCTTAAGAATATAAAAACTTAGTCATGTTGGTGGGTGTGGTTCTTGTGATACTGGAATTAAGGTAAGGCGAAGAGTGAGACTGCGAGAGGAGTCTTCTCAGAATCTCTGTTCAATCAAACACAGCCTAAATGACCCGGGTTTAGCTAATATGAATGTGGAGAAGGCTTTTCCTATGTTTAATACTTAAAGAACTTCGAGCCGAATGGTTGCAGCTGGACAGAAAGAAGAAAGGGAAAAAGAGAAGAGGGTCTGTGAAGAGGAGAGAAATGATGTAAGATCTGTTATATCGATATTTGAGCATTACAACTCTATATATACTTACAGCTATTACAAAATGTATTTATAACCAACTTTGAGTTAGTTAGTTACGTCAGAATCTAATTCTGTTACGTTTTATTCTCTACTTTGTAATACTTCATATTGCTGTTCTATTACTTGCCATATATTATGATCATCACCAATAATACTTGTTTTTTTTTTTTTTGGGGGGGGGGGGGATTTTTCTCGAACCCTACGTTGTGCAACCTATGAAATGTGGATGTGAACCTCTTCTTTTTAGTTCTTAGCTTCAAATCCTGTGCAAAAACTGGAGCAATGTCTAACCTATGAAATGTGGATAGGAAGGATTTAAGGATAAAAGCTATGAGACTATGAGTTACGGAAAATATTGCGGGTGTTGTTTTTTCAAAGTACGTGGTGTTTCTTCTTTTATTACTCCTATATAATGCTTATTTCTGTTGTCTTGAATTGCTGCAGTTGATAAGTGGGGCCATTTTCTGAAGGAAAACTTATGAAATTGTGTCCTAGAGAAGTAGAGAAATGAGCACTTCATAATGCTGGTTTCCTTGCACAAAAGCATCTTGCTATTGGACTCGGGTTCAATTATACTGAAGCTGGGGCCGTTATTGCAATTCAGGTATTTAATACTTACTGGCTCTTTGTAGGTTCAATTAAATGTATCACCTTGAATTAATTGTCATTATCTCTATGTTTTATTATTAACAGCATCACAATTCTACCATATGGTGGATGTGTTGGTATGTGGTTCAAACTGTGACTGTTCCGTATGTCTGGGTTCCTACTCTCTGGGATTTACCTTATGATGTGAAAATAATTGTATAATTATGTTGGAATTGATTCCAGTCACATTTCTTCATGTGTTGTTTCAATGCTGTTCAATTATGAAAATGTCGTTGTCTATGCCAAGAAACTAGTCCTTGTAAAATTCACTTGCGATATTTCAAGTAAAATTACTCAAAAACTCATAATCGTTACCTCAACTGAAACTTTATGGTACCAAAATAGTTATTATGATGGGCATTGTCATAGGGAGTGGCCTTCAATGGACAATCACTTTACTTTTTATTTTTATTTTTACAGTTGAGGTATTTAATGATATGGGAAAAGACTTCTCTGTGGAGGAAGTTTGAGATGCTATCAAGAATTTGGGTGAAGTAAATTTCTCTCGATCATGTTAATTTTAGCATTACATTCTTAAAGTTGCAAAATTGCTATGAATAATCTTAGGTTTATTCATTACCTTCAATTATCACTAAGAGGAGTCTCAATGCCACTTTTATGATGTGTCTTTTGAACAGGAAATTGATGATATTAATGACTTCAAACCTATTGCTTACTTTGAGATGAGGAAAGTTGTGGGTGGATTAGTGTGTAAAGATAGGTTAGGTATGCTCATCATTGCGAGCTTAGCTTCGAGAAAGTGCGTCCTATGAGCAAGTGTAATATCTTTCTTTTGTATTATAACTAGTTTTTGAGGCCCATACCTTTATTCAATTTCGAAAATACCTCAAAAGTTATGTATAAAAACTTTTAAAGTTAGATTATTTTGGACAATTCGGGATCTAGAGAGAGAACACCTTGATATGTTTACCATAGATCTTATGGGGGTCATATAATCATATTATTTACAAGAGTGCTTAGAACTATATATTTTAACTCTAATCTAATCTTAAACGATATTCAAAACTCCTACATTTAGCCATAAACGCATTTTTAGGGCCTTTGGAGATCCTATTTAAGGTATTATTTGGTTCCAAACCTCCATTTATGACTAGAAGTATTCAACACTTTTAATTTAATTTCTATTTTTTTCCAAAATATCTTTAAAATAGTATATACCTTTAAAATTCAGTTATTTTGGACAGTGTTGGATCCATTGAGAAAATACCTTGAACACCTTGGTATGTCCTAGGAGTGAATAGGGTCTGATAGGACTATGGGTCATATAGGATCATATTAGGGTTAAGGAGTGATTAAAATCATCAATTTTGACTCTAAACTTCCATTTCAATTGATTTCTAAAACTTCTACGATGGGTCTTAAACTCATTTTTAGAGTCTTTGTAGACTAAATATAAGGTATTAAATGGTTAAAAACTTTCTTATATGGCCTTAAGAAGTGTCTAGGGCCTTCAAATCAATTTCGAAAATTTTTAATATATCCCGAAAATAGTATATAATAACCTTCAAATTCGATCATTTTGGACAATTTTGAATCTGGTGAGAGAACACATTTATATACTTAACATGGGTCTTATAGGGTCATATTAGACTTTTGAAGTGATTGAGGCCATCTAGTTTTGACTCTAAACATCTATCTTCCAAATTCCTACAATTTGGTCCTATACTCATTTTAGGGCTTATACTGATCTAATGTAAGGTATTCAATGGTTCAAAACCTCCTCAGATGACCCTAAGAATCATCTAGGACCTTTAATTCAATTTCTGAAATTATTCGAAAATATCTAAAAATAGTGTATAATAATTTCCAAAATTTATATCCACTTTTTGGATCATCATTAATACTGGTTATTCAGCATCTGAAAATGAAACAAAATTTCTTCTATATGGTTATTGTTTACTTCTGAAGGTTAGTTATGAGGAGCTGACAAGTTCACTTTCCAGCTTTAGAGATCTATTTTGAGGATATTTTGAGGATATCCATGTATTGGATTGTCATTAATTCTAGATATTCGTCCCCCTAGTGATATAGTAAATGAATTTGCTCTTGTTACAGGTTATCTATGTTTATAGCATCCAATTTGAGCAGCTAGCAACTAGTAGGTGGTCTCTCTTTCTCTCTCTCTCTCTCTCTCTCTCTCTCTCTCTCTCTCTCTCTCTCTTTCTGGATGTGTGCGCATGTGTGTGTCTGTGTCTGTGTGGAGGGAGGGGGAGGGGGGTTATGAATTGATTGCAAGTTTGATGGTTAGTTTTTGACAAGAGTGGTCTATAGGTAGTGTTTTAACTTTGCAGCGGCTTAGCTCTTGAGGTGCAGAATATGCTGTTCTTGTCCAAAATTTGAGCTTGTGAGGAGTCAGAGTAATTTAAATGTAGCATAGGCCTTTTTAAGAAATATTATTGGTCAATTAGATAGGGGTTTCTCATTTGAAGTGGACCTGGCTTATTTGGATTATAGTTTATCCTTTTACGCCTTTGTTTCTAGCATTTTAAAGACATTTAATCCTATCAAATACAATAGTCCCTTTTTACTTGTTTATCATTTGTAGTTATGGCTTTCATTGGGATTCTAATGAAAGGGACTAAAGGAGAGCCCAGCATTCTCTTTCTGAATTAATTCACTCCATACACCAACCATTTATCAACAAAAACATAGATTATCCATAAACAGTAATAGTAAATATGAAGTTAATTGCACTGATTGTTTTCCTTGTACATATTGGCTTAAAAATCTCTTCATAATATGAATAAAAAATGGTTTGAAAGGTTTTCCAATAAATAGGGGTTCTTCTGAAGAACATCGGGTCAGCTTATGGGCTGAACAAATTAGGTTGATGGAACAGGGTGACTTATTCTTTTCTACATCATGTTGAAATAATGTAGCTATTTGAATGCAAAGTATCTATGGTCAAAATTGGATCGGAATGATAGTATTTGATATGGTGAAAATTCTTTGGAAGTTCATGTTCATGATCCCTCTAAAGTGGCATCATTTAGAGAAGCTACACTGCAAGTACAATTTAGCTTTTATATACACGCATTGAGACTAGGGGTGGGGGAGGTGAAACTTTTTTTGTTTTAAGAAAAATTTGTTGATTTTTTTTTTTATTTAAAAAGGTTAAATTTTGGTTACTTGATCCCCCCCAGCTTGGCCGCTCCTGAAGAGATATGTGTAAATATATGTTAATGGACATATATACATAGATGAATTCTCTTCCCGATCTCCTGACTCGATGGGCCTGCCAGTGCTTAGTCTGAACTTTGTTTTTAAGACTCGTATTATTAGCTGGCCCTGACTTTCATTTGTTCTGTAGCTGCTACTGCATTCTTTGATGTTCTAGAGTATTTTCGTGGACTAGTGAGGTGAACCCTCAGACAGTGAAATTTTTTGTAGTAAATCACTTTCAACATTCATATCTTCTAACACATGTAATAAGAAGCTAACCCATGATTGTGCTTTGAGAGGTGACAAGTCCTTCCATCTGTTGTTCTCCTATTTTATACAGTCCAGGTATATGGATCTGATGCTTATTTAACTTTTTGGTTTCTCACCATAGAATGGTCTACAGAGTTTCAACAGTCACGGCTTGCAGATTTGTTCTTCCGATCACCTAGGATGTTTCTTTAATTGGTTAGGATATCTGGGTTTTCCCCTGGATAGACTTCTGACAGGCTAAAAGCTGGCCTTTCATGTTAATTTGATTCAATTCTGTTTATTCGATTCTGGACTTGAGAATTTTTGAAGCAGTCAAATGAAACACATTATATAGGGCTTAAAGGTTGTGTTACTTCTGTTGTGTTTCAAAATATACCGTATGTTTAATTGCATTATTCTGGACCTTCCTAGTGGGACTACATTGATCACCCTCCACAATCCTGCTGCTAGTGGGACTACATTATATAGGGCTTTAAGATTTTGATAGTTCCTTTCTTCCAGGTAACAATCTGCACTTCGGACTATTGATCTTTCAGCAGCATGTCTAATAGACCTCGATACAGATGTCTTTACTCTTCAGCGTTGATAAGAACTTTAGCTCTACAGTTCCACCATTGTACAAATTCCTAGAGATAGAAGAGGATATTATACCTGGTGAGCTGAAGTCCAGGGTTGAAGTCATGTCTCTGAACAATAGCAGGAGAGTAGTATTTGTCGCAAAACGGCACCGGTTCAGGTGCACTCAGCTTTCTCTATTTTAATGTTTTTGTTCTAAAGTAATGTGAATTCTGTAATATCATTCCTGTTATCATATTTTGAGGTAAATCCTTCCTTGATGTATGATAGAAGGAAAGCTTATGGCATGCGATTGAATGTACCTGCCAACAGCAACAAGATTTGAGATTTGACTATTTTTTTTTCTTTGGTGGTTTTGCTACAATTATTTTTCACTGGAAGTGTTTGTGTTTTGTCTACAAACATCAATTGTCATTTTTAAGTGTTGAGATTCTGCTCCAGATTCTTTGTTACTGTTCCAGTACAGAATACTTTACCTTCCTACTGTTCCGTATTTGACAAATTTTAACTTAGCCAGACCTCTATTGTCATATTTTTTTATTGGGAAAACACAAGTCCTTTATTGTGACTTGCCCATATAGGCATACATAGGTTTAGGATATTTGTTTGACTCCAAAATGACCTGAAATTGCCCAGAACGGATGGATTGATAAAGGTCATGTATTTTCTTCAATTTCCCAACCAAAACTAAAATGATTTTCGTTTAAAGAGGGTGCTTTATTGATTTTTCTGAACTCTGTATTTGTTTGAACCTTTAATATACCTCGCTTACTTCTGTTTGGAATGATTTTTTTATTTGCTATCCAGGAGATCCAAAAAGTATCACATTTGTAAGTATTGTAGGTCAAAGATGCATAAGGGGAGGAAACATCATTGCTAATGGTCCTGTTGATGATGCCAAAGTCAAAACTACAATGGATACTATACATGCTAGAGGATTTGGGCATTCCGAAGAAGAAATTGCTAGGTCTATATATACAACATGTTGTATTTATGTGTGAGGCTTTTAAATTTGTTACTGGCTTCAATTTATATAGACTATACTCCCTATCTAATTTGCAGTGGAGGAGTCAATAGAGAAGATTTAGATTTCACCAAAATTATGTCTCATGAGGCTTATGCAAACATGTATGTGATAAAATGCGGATTGGTGACACTGACTTGTTTCCAGAAATAGAAAGGGATCTTGCAGTTTATGGTGATGAAAGCATTTTTTGAGGTGGGAAAGTTCTTAGGGATGGGATGGGCCAGGCTTCTGGGTACCCATCAGATGTCTGTCTAGACACTGTTATCACCAATACCATGATCATTGATTATACCGCAATATTTAAGGCAGACATTGGACTTAAGGCTGGCCACTTTATTGCCCTTGGAAAAGCAGGAAATCCAGATAATAATGGATGGTGTGTCGGCTAACATGATTATTGGGTGCAATGACTTTTTTTGTTTGCTACTTGAAATAATAAGTTTTCTGTTTTGTACCAAGTACATTATGCATTTGAGATTCTTGACTGTCAAAGATATCAGGTCAATAATGAGGTGATTGCTGTAGAAAATATGATTGTTAGGGCAGGTTGAAAGCCATGTGCATTTCATATGTCCTTAATTGGTTTCTGAATCAATATCCAGTGGTGAGGATCTAAATTCTGTATGAGTTGCTGTAAATATAAAAAAAGTTGGTTGTGTTTCCACGAGTTTAAAGAATTGACTGATGTGATGTATTACTCACAAATACACAGAAATAAAAATAATGCTTAGCTTTCTGGACCATTTTCTACTTCTGTTGATTTTAAATTGCTTCTGTAGGAATTACTGCTTTGGTGGGAGGTGGAACTGGACCTGCTTTTGGGATACATACAACTACCTGCATGCCTGGACCTTCACAAATGAAATTTATGTTGAAATCTACTGATGACCTTCCATAAAACTTTGGATTCACCGGAAAGGTAGATTTGCATCATTATCCTGTATAGAATGTTAGGCCTTTTCACTTAGGTGTTGGACGTGGCAAGGTCTTTTAATTTCATCCCTTTATTTGGCGTTTAGTACCCCAGTAACAATCCTCTACTATTCATTCTCTCGTTGGATCATGAACACTAAAAAGTCCCTTAGTTAAACGTCTTTGAGTAGGGAAATAGTTCTAAGCCATAAGGACTTCCTGAATAATAACTGCAGGACCAATGTGACTGAAACTTCATGAGGACAGGGGAACTACTCCTGCTGCAATAGATAATTGAATTAATGTTGCAGAAGAATATGATATTCATGTATTTGCATTTGTATCAAGTACTTCGTATATGGTAGATTGGTAGATGGATTAATATCCAGAAAATTGTAATCCCAGCCCATTTTTTTTTCATGGTAGACCATAAACCTTGCATTTCTGATCTGTTAGACTTGTTCTAGAATCTAGTATTTATTGAATAGCCATGTTTTACTAGATTTTGTCCAGTGTACACTTTCTCTCAAAATGGGAATCATACAAGATATCTTGAATTTAGGATTTTATTCAATACCAACCCTGTCTTATTGGGAATTCCCAAATTAAAACGAGGGATCAAAATAACTCCCAAACTAACCTTACGCTGACAGATCTCTAATGGCATTAGCTATTAGTTTTTTTCCTTTGACAAATATACCTTCTCTTTTTTTTTTCTCTCTCCTCTTTGAATCCCGTCTTCCTTTGTATATGAATATGAAAACTGATTGTTTGATGCTTATACTTGTAGTATTTCAATAGCTATTGGATTTGAAAATAGAAGCAAGCTAGTAGCAGAACAGCTTCAACTGAGATTTGTTGCATGATTCCACAATTAGTTTTAAGCTTTTAATATTTAAGACTTAGTCAAGGTCCCCACATACTGTAAACTTAATTGATTTTTGGTCACATTATCAGGTCAATATCCACACAGATACTTTGAATGAATCTGGATTTGTTGAACATAAAATTGATGCATTTAAAGGAAGAACAATTCATACATATCACAGTTATGAATTGCATTTTCTTTCACCTATACCTATGACGTTACTTACTTTGTGAAGTATGCAGCAATATTGATTTATTACCTGCATACTCTCATATGTGTGTTTATGGTATTGTTTGAGCAATGCAGATGCAGGTGATGGTCATGCTCCTGATGTAATCAGTCTGTGGAGTAAAAATGTTATTCCCTCTTTAACTAATCCTACTAAACCGTTCCCTTCAAATACAGTTGATGAGCACCTTGACATGTGGGTATGCTTCTCTTTCTCCTGCTCTGTCTGACTGTCTGTCTGGCTGTCTGTGCCCCCATTTCATACATACCTTTTCTCTTTCTTCTATATTCATGCAGATGGTCTTCCATCACCTTGAAAAAGATATGGATTCATGTGGAAACAATTGCTGCCAAAGATATTCTGCATGACATTGGTTCCATTAGTATCATTTCTTCTGACTCCCAGGCTATGGGTTGCATTGGAGAGGTTAGTTGCTATGATATCATCAATTGTAAAATAAAGTAATCATACCTTTCTTAATATGCTCGCCCCTCTCCTTTCTGTCGTGGTTTACATTTTTTCTTTTTATCTTCACAAGGTGAGGTGTGTGTCACCTTGGGGGAAAGGGTTTCGGAAAAGAAAATCCAAGTGAGGCCGAGTAGAGTCAAAATCTCTTGTCTTAGGGGTAAGAATATGAGATCCTTTATGTCTGTTGCGAATAATAAAACCTTTTTTCTCTATAACAATCATTTTTGGATTTCTATTTTTTTGTGAAAAGAATTGCAAGAAAATGGTAAACTAATCATGCATTGAAGTAGCCTTGTCAATCTTAGTTTCTGGGTTCTTGATAAAGATATTTATGATTTCTATTGTTTTTTTATTATCCATATGAGGGTCACTCTTTTTCGTGAGGAATAATCCTCAGTCCTAGTCCAGGAAAGGCAAGAAGCTTTTCTGGTAGGTTAATATACCAGTATATCAAGCAGATGAAGCTGTCGATCTTTCTAGTGTCAGTTGCTTTCCTTTATGCAGGACTTGGCAAACTGCACCCCAAGATGAAGTACAGAGAGGACAATTGCTGTCAAGTGACACTGATAATGTTAACTTCAGGGTCAAACGTTACATAGCTAAATACACCATACATCCTGCCATAGCTAATAAATTTTCTAAGCACGTTGGATTAGTTGAGGTATTTGCGTAAACCTCCTTGACATTGATATGGATCATTTAGAAGACTGCCTCCTTGAATATCTGGAGTTCTAGCATCACAATCAAATAGAGGTCTTTTGGCCATTCACCTGCTCATAATCCAATTTTCTCCATACATTATTTCCACTATATATTAATTTAGTCATAATATGCAAGAAAGAATTCATGACAATTTTAGTTATTTCATAGAATTATATTCCCTGTAGGTTGGGAAATTGGCTGATCTTGTTCTGTTGGATCCTGATTTCTTTAGAGCAAAACCAGAAATTGTCATCAAAGGTGGTGAAATTGCTTGGGCTAATATGTGTGATGCTAATGCTAGCATACCAACACCAGTAACAATAATTTTTCTTTAACATTATTATGTTTTCTTTAACCTTGAGGCCCTAACTTAGAATGCCAAAGGTGAAAAAGATCCCAATCAAATGTGCCCTATTTAGTTATGGAGGAAATATGAAAGATAAGATGTTGTAGTATTTATTTTTTGTTCTGTATATTTACTACACAAGTAGATAAAAGACTGACAATGTCTATGGGAAGGGCATCTGGATTTGATCTGCCAAAGCTTTGTAGTAGGTGGTGATGAGGCCAATATTTGGAGTCTTTGGGAAAGCTGGAAGTGCTAATTTAATCACTTTTGTCAGAAAGATATACATGATTAGTTAAATCTTTTGATAAAGACAATAGCAGAAGATATAATTGACATTCAATTTGTGACTTTTTTTCTTCTAATCAAGAGCTTGCATTGTAAAAATAATGGAAAACTGGGGCTACATCTAGATAGATTCTATATATACTTTGAGATATAATATGCGCTTGGTTTGACCTTGTAGAAAAATTTCCACACAACTTTATTCATCAAGCGTGCAAAAACTCGCTTTTGGCCATGTCTTTCAGATGCTCCTCTTTCTAGTTCTGAAATCCTTTTAAACTTTCTCTTATTATATTTTATGCTTTAGGTTTTTAGTTAAAATCCACCAATTACGACATGAGACATTTCTATATGGGAGAAGTAGCTGTGGAACCAAAGACGTCGTCAACAGGACCTATCCTTTGATACTTGACTAAATGACTGTCCTGCATATTTTGGAAATCATACATTCGAAAATTCTTTTTTTTTTTTTGTTAGGGACTTCTTGCTTGATATCTCTACAATTTAATTCAAAAGTTTTATTGACCCGTTTGTTTTAATAATTCAAAAGACACTCATTTCTTATCTCTTCATATCTTATTCCAATATTGAGGCGTAACTGTCATTTCAAGTGCAAAGGGTAACATTTTTTTCATTTCATGTCATAAACTAATTTGAACAGTATAAGGCAAATCTCCACATCTTGTGTTTAGTTGTATGTGAGATGTGTGTGTTTTATTTGCTGGTCAAGTAATACACACCTAATATGCTCATCTAGACCTGTTCATTTTTCTGTCAACCGGCTTCTCTACTCAAGGGAGTGAAGGAACAATACAGGCTTGATAAGAGGGTAAAAGCTGGCTGGTGTTAAGAGTCTAACCAAAAAAGATATGATACTCGATAATTCCCTGCCAAAGATCACAGTAGACCCTGATACTTGCACAGTCTGCTGATGGCGAGGTCCTCACCTGTTCTCCAGCTTCAGCTATTCCATTGTAACAAAATTACTTTTTATCTTAGGCCTTTACAGGTAAGCTTTTCTTTCTATCTACTTCACTAAGTACGCATTTTGGTGTGAACTAATGCTTCTGAAATGACACCCACAACCTCTATCAGCAAACATTTTCTTTGAAATTGGAATGGGGTTGGACTTGGAGTAATATTCTCGATTTTCAGTAGAACATTGTAATAATTTGTTTCCTTTTTCGTTTCTTTTGTCTTCTAGGTCAATTACACGTCAACCCATCTAAGTTGTTCTGCAAAGGAGACCTGTGAAGAAGCGGAGAAGTTCTTGTGGTTGCAGACAGGTTTTAAGGCATCTGATATAGGACTTAGGAGGAGTGGTAAAGTAGTACCTGGGTGTGTCAAAAAAATCCATTCATTTCATTATAAAATGATTGATTGATTTCTGAATAGTAATACAGTTTTAACTAATACGGAGCATTGAAAATTCTCTAAAATGTTCCTAATAGTTCAATAGTTCATAGATGTTGATCATTTCCTGAGATTGTTCTCTACTAAAATTCTGGTTAAATGGGGGGTGCTTCATTTTCTCTTCTTTCATTTTAGTTGTACTGTAATATTTGGGAGGTGACGGTGAAGGGGGAAAGAGGGATGACCTCTTTGAATAAGTGACGAAGAAGTTGTCGTAGGTTCCTCTGTCTAATTCATTGTACATAAGTAGATTTTGATCAAGTTTGTATGATGTTTTCCTTGCAATAACTTTTTGGAATTCACTACGTAAATATGTACAGAAATCAAGCTGCAGTTTATGCGTTTTATCGTCCAAGGAAATCCTGCATGTATGAAGTACCATCGAAAATCTGCTCCAGTTGAGTCTTTTAGATGAAATCCAGTATTCACTAGAACAGTGAATCCCATATCCTTGTAAATGTTAAAAAAAGACTGAATTAAAAAAAAAAACCATAAGGTTATTGATTTCTATATTTAACCATAGTATAAGAATCTTCAACGTGATCTGAAAATAACCGGACTAGATCATTATATAATGATAAGTTGATAGTATACCTACATGGCTACATGTAGCTTAAATTATGTTTAAGAACATCCTGCCCAAAAAAAAAAAAAAACATTTGTTGTTCAAGTCCAGACCCATTTTTTCTGAAAGGAAGCAAATTCAGGCACTGCACTACAGTACAGCATTCACATGAACAAACTAATTAGTCTTTCTTTTGACGTTTAGCAGTACTAGTCATTTAGCAAATCCAAGAATAAACCAACGGAAGAATTGATATATCTTATCCTATCCTATCCTATCCTATCATCTTATTCCTATTCTATACCAAACACGACATCCTTTTTCCCACCCTTCTCCCTTTGTTTCAAAAACATAGCACAAACTTAGAAAGAATTATGGAAGTTGCAAAGAGGAGACTCTCAAATGTGGCCAACCATCTTAACTCAGAAGTAACACACTCAAACTCCCACCACCAACTTCACCATCCCTCCATTGTTTCCTTGTCAACTACTTCCATGAGTGACAACTACCACAAGGTTCACGGCCAAGTTTCCTCGGCCCCCGTCGTCTGGAAACCTTCTACTGATGACTCTGGTAAAGAATTTTTTGACATCATCTACGAAAAAGCTGTTGGCGAAGCCATTGCTAAGGTGATCATTTCTTACAACTTATGCTTAGTAGATGTATAAAAATTCAGAATTTTTGCAGTGCTTTCATAATACTGTTCGTTTAGTCAATGCAAGTGTAGGATTTCTTTCACTGAAAATGTTGAGCTGACAACATAAATTATGGTATGTTTGATCAAATACGGGTTGTTTGGCTTCGTGTAGGGTCCTGATTGAGTTTCTCTCAATAACTTTGGTTCATGTTAGAGTTGTCAGCTCTAGGTAATTTCAAGCGTAAAAGGAGGCCTAAGAAGTGAGCTAATTTATGGTAACATGTAACATTATTATATTGCTCAATCCTGTTTTATAAAGTTTTTTGTTACATTGCATATTACCAGTGTTATTATCTGACAATATTATGAATAATCTGCGTAGATTACAATAAATAGGCCTGAAAGAAGGAATTCTTTTAGGCCGGAAACAATCAAGGAGCTGATTCGTGCATTTGATGATGCAAGGGATGACAGTTCAATTGGAGTTATCATTTTAACTGGCAAGGTAAACTTCAACTCTGACTAGCTCTGCTTCCTTAAGTTGATCGTATGATCTCCATTGCTGACTTTGGATATGCTGGATCTTTCTTGATATATTTATCGATAATAATCTTGACATGACTATCATCCTGTTAATTGACTCATAGCCTGAATATGACCTGAATCACATAGACCCAAACTGGACACTATGGAAAGTTTATTAACTGTCAAAGATCAATCACCTTGACTTATGCAATACTATTTATTACATATTAAGTTTCCTTTCGCCAGGATAGGGCTTGTCCTCTTCAAGGCTTTCTTTCATGCAATTCAGCAATTGGGGATGCCATTGTCTGATTGTCTATATATTTCTTGTTAAGATCTTAAGCTTCCTGGACGTTTTAAATCTGTTAGATAGGAAAAATTTACATTGGGAAAGAGTCCATGCTATCCTCTAGCGAAAAAGTGGGCCTTTTTTGCCTCT
This sequence comes from Dysphania ambrosioides, assembly GCA_026401315.1. NCBI lineage: Eukaryota > Viridiplantae > Streptophyta > Magnoliopsida > Caryophyllales > Amaranthaceae > Dysphania > Dysphania ambrosioides. The sequence goes on along the minus strand of CM048660.1, from coordinate 2,742,284 downwards.
ACACCTTAAAAAGTAGTGTTGAAAAGCCGTACTTCATTGGCTCGATCAGTCTTTTCGTATAAATAGCATTGGGCGTTTAGCACCGTCCTTCTATTCGTTTCCACCCTGAAGCAGTTATTCGGACTAAGATCGTCATAGTGCCCTCAAGGCAAGCTCCTGAAGTAGAAGTGTAAGGCAAATGGGCTGATAAACTACGAAAATACTTTTATGAGGGTGGAATTAGGCACGCAGAAGACTGCTGAGAACATGAAAAAAGAAATCCAGTGCTTATCGTGGGCAATCCTATAGCCCCTTTCCTTGGGATTTGTGGCAAATGGGCTGATAAACTACGAAAATACTTTTATGAGGGTGGAATTAGGCACGCAGAAGACTGCTGAGAACATGAAAAAAGAAATCCAGTGCTTATCGTGGGCAATCCTATAGCCCCTTTCCTTGGGATTGGTGGTTTAGGCTGGTTAGCCTTCTATCTGTAAATCTGCTACCCAACCGACGAATACCACTAATTGACTAAGCTAGAGAGCAGGAGAGCAAAGGTCTTCCTGCTTAATCGAGCTTTATCTGTTAGAACGGGTAAAATAAGGAGTTTTCCCTCCTTTTCTGTCACTTTTCTCATTCTTTTACCAAAAAATTCATAAGCTCCAACGACTTATTTGTCACCTAATCACCTATTAGTGAAACAATTTGGTCTGTTTCCTCCCTTTATTTTCACATAAAGTTTTCTATAAAGCTAGTAGAAATATAAGCAGTTTAGTTGACATCCAATGTGCATGCCATGCGCAGTGTATTTTAGTTAGGGAGTATATTTGTTCCAAGAGAGGCAATTATAAGTGCACAACTTGTGTCATATCTTGAGCAACTGGTGCTTTCTTATCATCCCCTTGATTATAAATTAGTAGTAGATTATGAAGCTGTTTGATATGGAGTTTCTCGAGATTGCTCTGAAAATTTTGTAATTGCAGGGGACTAAGGCATTTTGCAGTGGTGGAGATCAGGCAATAAGAGGCAAGGATGGCTATGTCGACTCCAAAAATATTGGCCGTCTTAATGTTTTGGACTTGCAGGTGTTTCATTTTCTCTGATCCCCATTAATAAACTTGTTTCAGTTTGTTGCCACCACTATTGGTATTGCATTATCCCTCACTTTCACTTTCATGCTCATCTACAAGTAGGTACAAATAAGGCGGCTTCCAAAACCAGTTATAGCTATGGTACAGTCATTAATCTTTCCAATCTTGAAGATTGGTCTTTCTTTACCATATATTATACGCCAACAATATCTATGTGATGTATAAATTTAGGTTGCTGGTTATGCCGTTGGAGGAGGACATATTCTGCACATGGTCTGTGATCTAACTATCGCAGCTGATAATGCCATTTTCGGACAGACAGGTCCAAAGGTCAGTAGCTGATCCCTTCATGTATGGTAGTATGTAGACGTTTATTTTGTTAGTTTGGAGTTGTATATAACATATGCAAATCTACTGGTGGAGTACGGCAGGTGGGCAGTTTTGATGCTGGTTATGGAAGTTCAATCATGTCACGTTTGGTTAGTATCAAAGCTCAATGATTAATTGATCTAGACTAGCTCAAGGTTTGTGCCAGACTATCTGCTAAGCAATATATGCAACCATTTTTACATGGAATTTGGTGAAGCAGATCGGACCCAAAAAGGCACGTGAAATGTGGTTTCTTACTAGGTTTTACCCAGCAACTGAGGCAGAAAGAATGGGACTAGTCAACACAGTTGTGCCAGTAAGTAATGTTCAGTAACTAGACTAATAATTTTACATGCAAAAGAGGGGTTTTGAGGAGCATAAACATTGATAAAACAACACTTTGTACGATATAACATTGATATTCTGGCTATCATATCTTGTGTAGTTGGAGAATTTGGAGCAAGAGACAATAAAATGGTGCCGAGAGATCTTAAGAAATAGTCCTACAGCAATTCGAGTACTCAAATCGTCTATTAATGCAGTTGATGATGGTCATGCAGGACTACAGGTACACCTAAACTTATCTGCATCATATTATGAATAACTAGTTCAATGTATACATAGCATGCATCCCTTGATAATATACTTCTTCATATGAATTTGAACTAAAAAAAAACAGCAAATTGGAGGAGATGCAACGCTCTTATTCTATGGAACAGAGGAAGGCATTGAAGGGAAGACCGCGTATAATGAAAGAAGGCGGCCTGATTTCTCTAAGTATCCCCGTCGACCATGAAGGGGACCTAATTCCATGATTCCCTTGGAGAGTTGGATCACTAATTAAGCTCCATGGTTTTCTTGGATTGATCATTTCCTTTAAGTATGAGTTTTTTGAATAGGGAGATTGAACTTCAGGGAAGGGAATGAAGTACTGAGATTGAATGACTCTTCATGGAAGCAAACAACTTCAAATATTTTGTTGCAAGTTTTATGATCACTGAAGCTTTATTGAAAACAAAACAATGTTGACTCAATTCCAAGTTATGATCTTCAAGTTGAAACATTTTCAAACATATATCAACTTATAATTTGTTTATATAATACACAGTGTTTAGCATTTCGTATCCCTTTGTCAAAAAAAAAAAAAAAACTTTTCGTATCTCTAAAGCAGAGATAGTTAATCTAAAACAGGACACAATGAGATGATTCTTATCAGATAAATTTTCAGCTCTCAACTTAGTACATAGTTTATGATTTTTTTTAATAAATCGATTGAAATAGATGTTTAGAGTCAAAATAGATGGTTTTAATGAAAAAAGGGGCCAATATGACCATTAGAGCTGTCAGAATCATATCCGACCCGATAAGTTACTCGAAACCGACCCGGACCCGACTTGATTATGACCCGAAAATTTAGACCCGAAAACCGACCCAACCTGACCTGAAATTAACCCGAAACCGATTGGACCCGATATTCAAAGACCCGAACCCGATCCGTTAGGGACCCGACCCGTTACAAACCCGACTCGAAAAGAACCCGAAACCGATTGAAACCGACACATAATCAATATAACCCGATTTATAACAATTCGTTACCCGAATTCACTGGATGTGTTAATAATCTGAATATACATGAATATGACCTAATCTTGACAGACCTATTTTTTATTTAATATCTACTAACTTTGAAACCAAACTTGTCATTGTCGATTCAAACTAAACATATTACAAGTTCTTATGTATTAACATCGTATGTTATAGACTAGTTTGATAGGATAATACGCATATTAATCATTACCTCATAAATATTTTGTTTTTAAATGACTTATCGACATCATCATTGTCCAATTTATGAATTAACCATCATCATTGTCCGATTTTATCAAAACCGACCTTGACCCAAAACAATCCGTTTAGGAATCGATCTGATTTTACCAGAACCAACCTTGACCCGAACCCGAAATAACCTCACTATAACCTATTTAGGAACCGACTCGATTTTGCCAGAACCGACCTTGACCCAATCCAAAATAACCCGATATAACCCGTTTAGGAACCGACCTAATTGTACTAGAACCGATCTTAACCCGAACAGACCTTGACCCGAACCGACATTGACCCGAACCGAATACAACCCGAATCAAACCCAACCCGAACCTGACCAAGCAAATAACCGATTAAACCCGACCCGATAATGACCTGACCCAAACTGAAACCAACTCGATAGGCAAAATTGACCCGATAAGAATCGACCCGTGATGGGTCAATTCAAAACCGACCCGTTAACCCGATTTGACACTAATGACCATATAAGACTCAATTTTGAGAATATAAAGCATCTAACATACATTCGGGTGTGCCTAGAGGCAAGTGCATCCAAGGTGTTTACAAATTTTTTCTCACTGGAGTTTTAAACGAGCAAAAAAATATGCAATGGATGTAGATGTACCCTGTGCATATAAGAAATTCAAGTAAAAATATGATGTTGTATACTCATTGGGACCAAATTCATCCAAAATGATTGAATTAAGGTTTTATTCACCAATATAGAGATATTTTCACAGATTATAATTCAAAATAGGGCATTACATGTCCCATAAAATATTTAAGGAGGTTTGCAACCAATTATTGTTTTTTATATAATTTTTAAAGTTTTGAAACGAGTTTATAACCCAAATATAATAATTTTGAAATTTATTAAAGTGGATGTTTAGAGGCAAAGTAGATCGTTCTAATCACTCCAAGGGATTACTATGACTTTACAATACCTTTGGATAGCATATCAAGATATTCTTTCACGTACGCTTATCCAAAATTTCTAGTTTGGGGTAGCAGAAACCACAACCTCTTATTCACCTATTTCACTTGCTTTCTTTAAAGTTTAAAGTAGTTAGTATTTGTATATTTCCTCTGTCTTCGATTTTTTTTTACACATTCCTTTTTCAACTATCCCAAATTAATTTTTACACTTCTACTTTAGAAAAAAAGAATGATAATTATTTTAATACAACTTTCTTCCTACTACCAAAAAATTAAGATCACACCTTCTCTTATATTCAATTAAAAAGTACCTCACTATCTCCTATCAGATATACTTTTCAATAAAATAATACTCCCGTCAACTACTTTTCTAATAAAATAACAAAACGATATTTTATCCCCTAAAAATATTTGTTTTAATGAGTGTCAAACTAATTTGGTGTGCATAATGGATTTCTAATGTCTATAATATGTATAGAGGCTTTATAAGTATTTTTATATTAGATATAAAAATACAAAAGATATAAAAATACAGAAAAATATATATCAGATATAGACATTATAATTTCAGGTATAAAAATAAAATTATAAAATATCTCTTAATATATTTATATAAAGTATAAATTAAAAATTTGTCATGTGTAAATTGACTTAATGTAATCGCTTGGATTGCTACACTATTACCTAACTAACCTAAGAGATACTAATAACATGTGATGACTCTGTGGTAAGAGACGTGTGTACGGGTGGCAACTGGCAAGTGTTATTGAAGGTTAATTCTACATAGTCGAGAATATCGTTCTTTTGGGGAGACATAATGTAAATTCGAAGGTACACCCGGGTACACAATGCTCATGGTGCACCCGCTCCAAAAAAATGTACATCACGTACATGAAAAATGTACATTACGTATATGAAAAATGTACATTGTACACATGTGAGTTATGTGGAATGTACATCACGTATATGGAAAATGTACATCACATACAAGGAAAATGTACATCACGTACATGAAAAATGTACATTACATACATAAAAAATGTACATAGTACACAAGTGAATTATGTGGAATGTACATAACTCGCATGTGTACTATGTACATTTTTCATGTGCGTAATGTACATTTTCCATGTACGTGATGTACATTTTTTCTGAAGCGGGTGCACCATGCTCATGGTGCACATGGTGCACCCGGGTGCACTGTCCACCCATTGGAGACATACTGTTACTTCAGAGGAAAACAGTATTTTGAAGGGTACCAAATGAACTACTATGATTTTTTTGGTTTCACTGTTCTGAGGCCATATAGTGAGATTAACTTAGCCGCTGGAATGCTGGTATAAATCCTACTCCGTCGGTCCCTTAATATTTACCTAATTTAACCATTTTTTATAAGAGTTTTTTGGTCTTAACATTAAGATATAGGAGTATGCTAATTGTTAAATACGGGTATGAGTTGTACCTGTCAATAAGATAGAGAGTCTATTTATAATGTTCAAAAGGGTTTCATCCTAAAACCATATGGCTATATGAGGTGTTTTTCCTTAGTTTTATAAAATGTTTAACTCTTACTCATTTTATCGATTGGTTTTAACTCACATGTGAGTTTTTATCTCTTAATACTCTAAGGCCCAAGAGGTATCCATCCTAAGTGTTTAACTCTTACTTATTTTATCACACGTAGATTTTTATCTCTAAACATTGATATAACTCACGGAACTCTTGAGACCACCCAAACTGTAGGTACACAGTACACTTGATAGACTTGGTCCAAGCATGCCTACAGATTGATACATATGCAACTATAATTGATCATACAAACGATGTCATTGCAATCAGTACAAAAAGTTAACGGTCCATTGGTCCCAACTACCTCAAATTATTGACCTTTCAAAGTGGCCTAAGTAACCCAAGACAGATATCAGATATGGTGTGTTGTGTTGTAGCTCTACGAGATTGGAGTATCTTTGGTTGGGCTTCGCTTATTCAGCATAATGTCAGTCTTTTTCAATCCCTTCAAGCTTGTTCACTACCACGTAGACGTAGTCTATGTTTTTTTTCTATTTAATTTGTCTGAACCATGCATTGTTGTATTTATCTTATCTTGTCATCAATGTTAAACCTTTTAATATTTTTCTTGGGCTACTCGTAAGTTATGTTGCATTATTTACTTCCCCACGTCTACCCTTTGTCGTGCCACGATTCACATTTTTCGTGATTTTTTATAGGAATACTAAGCTTCCATCCTTGAAATACTAATGGTGGGAAGTGTGGTAATCAGTTAAATCATTTCTGTGTAGGGTCTTAATAATGAGAACGGACCCCAAAACGCATCATGCCCATATTATGACCTCATACGTTCAGATCTGTCTCTCCATCTAAATTGATAAGAAGATATACATTAGTAATACCAATATGAATATGGAAATCAAGTAGTATGTATACAAATATGTATATTAATACACAAGTAACCTCATTTTCATTACATAGACTCATTACTTGCTTAATTTCCATTGTATTGTCATTCTTGTCAAAGCATTCAAACTATATTGAATTAACCTTCGGAAGGAGTTTTATCACAACCATTTGGAGGGCAACTAACATTTTTTTTTTTTTTTTTGCAGGATTGGATCGGGCCTATTCAGAAGCTTATATGCTTTAAACATTTGGATTCCCCATTTGAATACCCAAGACATTAATCATTTGTAGAATTTTAGGGTTAATATTTTTCATTGATCAATTGTGCTCATGTGTACAAGTATATTTATAGATATATGTATTTGTGGTTTAGTCTACTTAGAACTCTTAGTTTATCTTATCTATTTTGTGGTTTAGTCTACTTAGAACTCTTAGTTTATCTTATCTTTTCTACAAGCTAATCCTAGTTGTATTAAAGATAATCCTAGCCATATTACCCCCTCTCAAGTTGGAGCATGAAGATCATGAACGCCCAACTTGCGAAGTAGGTACAAAAATTGACGCTTCCCCAAAGCCTTAGTGAAAATATCAGCCAACTGCTCAGACGTCGAAACATGACTAGGGACAATGATTCCATCCCGAATAGCATCACGAACATAATGACAGTCAACTTCTATATGCTTCGTGCGTTCGTGGAACACCGGGTTTTGTGCTATATGAATAGCAGATTGACTATCACAAAATAATTGTATGGGACGAGAATGATCCACGCCTAAGCTATGAAGAAGTGATTTTAGCCATTTCAACTCAGAGGTTATAGCTTCCATAGATCTATATTCAGCTTCAGCAGAAGAACGAGAGACAATGTGTTGTTTCTTTGTGATCCATGACACAGGAGAATCACCAAGAAAAACGAGCCAACCTGTAATTGATCGGCGAGTCAATGGACAACTGGCCCAATCGGAGTCACACCAACCTGAAATAGTGAGATCACCATTAGCTCGTAGCAATATGCCTTGACCTGGTGAGCCTTTTAAGTACCGAACAACTCTCAATGCAGCATCCCAATGATCACTTCGTGGAGTGTGCATGAATTGGGCCAACAGATGAACCACATACACTAAATCGGGTCTGGTGAAGGACAAATAGATTAAGCGACCAACAAGTCGCCGATAAGGCTCAGGATCGTCCAGAAGTGGGCTGGTCGATGAGGCTAGGTGATGATTTTGCTCAATAGGGAAAGTCGCAGGCTTAGAGCCTAGAAGACCAGTCTCACTAAGAATATCAAGAATATACTTTCGCTGACATAGATAAATCTCATCAATACTCTGTGCGACCTCGATGCCAAGAAAGTATTTTAGAGCTCCTAAATCCTTCATATGAAAGCAAGTACCCAAATACTCCTTAATTGACACAAGTATAGAAGAATCATTGCCCGAAACAATAAGATCATCAACATATACTAGGACATTAAGCTGCACAGTCCCACGGTAATAAGTAAATAGAGAATAATCAGCATACGACTGGACAAAGCCATAAGTCTTCAAGGATGCGGCCATTTTTGCAAACCAACAATGAGGAGCCTGTTTGAGTCCATACAACGATTTCTTCAGTCGACACACCATACCTAGAGTCGCCACATCGAAACCAGGAGGCAGCTTCATATACACAGCTTCATTGAGATCACCGTGAAGAAAAGCATTATAGACATCCGTCTAGTGCAATTCCCATTTTTTAGCCGCAGCAACAGCTAGAAAAACCCGAACCGTGACCATTTTGGCGACGGGGGCAAAGGTTTCATTGTAGTCAATGCCCTCTACCTGATGATTACCGAGGATCACCAAACGAGCTTTGAGTCTCTCAACACTCCCATTACCATTATATTTGATCTTGTATATCCATTTGCAACCCAAAGCCTTTTTCCTAGTAGGAAGTGGCTCCATCACCCAAGTAGCATTAGACTCAAGTGCACTAATCTCCTGAAGCATGGCTTCACGCCAACCTGGATGCCTCATGGCCTCAGTGAATGAACGAGGTTCATGACCATCGGTAATTGCTGCAAGGAAAACACGGTGTCGTATAGAAAATCGATCACAGTTAATGAAATGGGCAATAGGAAACGGGTTACCAGAGGAACCGGAAGGCAGCAGGGAACTAGAAGAAGGACTCGAAGCGACGACAGTGTGTGCAATGTAGTATTTTAGCCAAACGGATTGGGTCTTATTATGGAACGAGGCCCATTATCTGATACGGACAGAGGAAGAGGAGGTGAAGACACCCCACTAGGTGAACTACGCGACCTAGAGGAAGAAGAGACTAGACTATCGGCTTCAGTCCTTAGATCATGCAGATCAGCCGAGTCCACCGAAGTTGCAGAAACATCAACATTCTCCACTAAATGATCGTCAAAGTCCTCCAAAACCAAAAGCGGGGCTGCCCCATCGAGAGATGGGGAGGCAACTGGTAGTCTAGAAAACGGGAAAACAGTCTCGTGAAAAACAACATCCTGTGACACAAAAAACTCACCCCTGTCTAGATCATACAACTTCCATCCCTTCTGACTATACGGATAAACAAGAAATACACACCGACAACTCCGAGAGGCAAACTTGTCACCCTTCGAACGTTGGTTATGAGCAAAGCACAAACATCCAAAACCCCGTAAATGATCAAGATGAGGCTCCTTACCACAAAGAACCTGAATTGGGGACTTACTGAGCAAAACAGACGATGGAGTGCAATTAATCAAGTAAACAGCCCCCAAAACACACTCACCCCAAAACGAGACATGCAGATGTCCTTGAAACATCAATGCACAGCGACATTAAGAATATGGCGATGTTTTCACTCAACACGACCATTTTGTTGCGGTGTACCCACACAAGATGTTTGAAAAACAATGTCGTTGGTTTCAAAGTAAGGTAACATGCATTTAAACTCAGTGCCATTATCACTATGCACAATTTTCACAGTAGATCCAAATTAACACTTAATCATAGCAAAGAAATGACATAAACTTTTATAAACTTCAGTTTTGGAATGCAATAGATACACCCAAACAACTCTAGAATAATCATCAACTAAAGTTAGAAAATAACGAGCACCAGTTGTAGAGGGAGTAGAATACGCCCCCCACAAGTCACAATGCATAAGTTCAAAGCAGCAACTAGCCCTACTATTACTAATTGGAAAACTCGACCTAGAATGTTTAGCTTGAGGACAGATAAGACAAGATTGCGGTAACTTATTAGTAGTAGATAAAGTATCTCAAAGAACTGAAACTGACTTAAGAACTTTATCAGACGGATGACAAAGACGACGATGCCATAATTCGAAAGGAGTCAAACCCGGGACTGTACCACTGCACACACTATAGGAATTTTTCGAAAATAATAGAGTCCTCCTTTTTGTTCACTGGCTCCAATCAGGTTCCTCGAGCGACGGTCATGAATTGCACAAAGATCATTAGTAAAAATAACATCACAATCAGACACCCGGGATAATTGAGACACCGATATAAGACGGCAATGCAAAGATGGAACAAAGAGCACATTATCAAGAGTAAGATGAGGAGACAAGACAACTTGACCCATTTTACGAGCTATGACACGCTACCCATTAGGTAAATCAATGGGGCAAGAACGAAACACAATCGCATTAACCAAAGCCGCTGCATTTCCAGTCACATGATGTGATGCACCAGAATCTATAATCCAAGAATAAGAGGATGAAGGCTCACCGGTCATATGATCAGTCTGCTGTCTATTGATCATGTTTAAAAGCAGTTGAATCTGATCGGGTCGAAGCTCTGCCAATGAGGGAGTGTTTGACAAAGCCGGGGGAGCGTCGGTACCTATAATGGCATGAGCTTTGACAGGAGCGAGAGTTGTAGCAGCTAAAGATGATCCTATCTTCGTACGACGAGCCTTTATATCTTCATACCAATCCGGGTAACCATGTAGCTTAAAACACGAGCTCTTCTCATGGCCCTTTTGATTACAATGCGAGCACACCAATTTGGACTTATCTTGCTTGTCCAACCGAGATTGACGACCAGCCATACGCACCGCGAAGACACCTTGGGTATGCACTAACTCCTTGGCTGCCTTGTCCCGAGCAATCCCCTTTGATCTTTCCTCTTATAGTAGTGTGATGTAGGCCTCGTCAAGTGTAGGCAGCGGGTCTCTAGCCAAAATATTCGAACGCACCACTGAATACATATCATCATCCACGCCAATGAGAAATTGATGCATCATTTCCTCATCACGATCAGTGGCAACCATACGAGCAATATCACACGAGCATTGATCACAAGCATATACCCGAAAAGGTTTCAATTGAAGCAAGTCATCATATAGTCCCAAAAGCTTGGAATAAAAATCCTCCAAGGTCATGTCCTTGGATTGTTTACACTCGGTTATAGATGAACAAATTTGCTGGATGCATGGACCGTTGGAAACTTGATACTTCTTGGCCACTGCATCCCATAATTGTTTAGCATCATTAAGATAAGGAAGAGTAGATGCAATCTTAGCCTCCATGCTACGTAACATCCAAGATACAAGCATCGAATCGACAGTTTCCCAATCTAACAACCTAGTCGGCTCGGATGGCTGTGTCATCCACGAAGACAAATTTACGGCGGGATTTTAGTGCAAGGGTCATAGCACGAGCCCATGTAGTGTAATTATCCCCACGTAAAATAACGTGAGTGATGAGAATACCGAGTTGATCACCCGAATTCAGAAAAAAAAGGAGAAGATGGATCAATCTTACCCCCACTCTCCATGGCAGCAATTAGCGTGAGGAACAATACACTGCCAGAAAGACACACGCTCAACAGAACTTGGAAGCACCGCCAAGAAAAAAAAATCTCGTATTTATCTCCCAATACGTGGAAGAAAGCAAAGGAAAGCAGCAAAAAAAATAACACAATAATACATCTTTAATAATCTCCCTATACGCATAATAACTCAATCAAATTCCACTAATCACCGCCAATCACCATACATCACCACAAAACACCACAAATCAAAGTATGTGGAGCAAAACACACGATTGATACCATGCACGCAAATTGAAGTAAGTGGAGCAAATTAAAGTATGTGTACACAAATCATGATTTATACCATGCACATGATTAATCCCATGTACGCAAATCACCGAGAGGAAAGCAATATAGCCACGGAAGCAAAGGAGATTCGGAAACTTACAACCACGTAGAGCACGTACACGCCACCACAACAACACTAAGTAGATGCAAAACAACCGCTAATACACGTAGTACTAACGTGGAGGAAAAAAATGGCTAAATAGGTAGGATTAGGGTTTGGCTCTTGATACCATGTAGAATTTTAGGGTTAATATTTTTCATTGATCAATTGTGGTCATGTGTACAAGTATATTTATAGATATATGTATTTGTGGTTTAGTCTACTTAGAACTCTTAGTTTATCTTATCTTTTCTACAAGATAACCCTAGCTGTATTAACGATAATCCTAGCCATATTATCATTCCTTCCTTAAAAAATATATATCGCCCGAAACGTTAACATGCTAAACAATATTGATATTATTTTAAGTTAAGTGGTCCTATTTTAGGCTTAGTATAGTATTATTATTTGCTTAAAAATCAAAATAAATTACCAACTATGAGTATTACAAATAGACTAATTTTATTACAAGGATATGGTCGAATTCGATTATCTTAGAGTGTATTTGCAAGTAATAATTTATACAAATAGTTTTATAATATTTAAGCTGTTCATACTGCATATATAGTATTCAAGATAGAGGGACAAATAATTTTCTAAAAGGTCAACATACATAATCCAATAAAAATTAACTCATAAAAAAGTAATTCAAATCAAACAATTAAAATCAAAAAGTAATTAATTGACTAATAATAATAATAATAATAATAATAATAATAATAATTCTAACTAGAAATCAATTGACTTAGCTCTCCTTGCCACATTATACTACGTACAGCTGTACAAGTATAGTTTATCTAGACGAATCATGTGGAGTTTTCCCATTATTGCGACGTACTCCGTAGATGATGCTATTGGTTTGATCTGCTCCATCATTACGCAACTGGTCCACTATTAATTTGGACATCTCACTTTAATTACCAAAAATTGTATTTATCAATAAATAATAGGGAGATTCTACAATATACACGTATACTATTGCGTTTTATACATGGTGCCCGGTGATTTTGAAAAGTCTACATTGTACCCCTGAGGTACGTTTGGTAAACACATTGTACTCTTTGCTGAATGACTTAACTGACAGATTGAGGCTCCGTTAACGGACATTTCACTTTATTCTACAATATACCCCTATACTATTGCGTTTTCTACATTGTGTCCAGTGATTTTGAAAAGTCTACATTGTACCCTTGAGGTACGTTTAGTAAACATATTGTACCTTTATGACCAATTTTCAGCAGAAATCACACAAATTAATCAAAAACCCTGATCAAAACATAATTCAACTGAAAAAGTTCACAAATTTCAAATGAACAAGAAATGGGCAACCTCAATTCACTCAAATTTTTTTCACTTCAATTAAATTAAAAAAAAAACTATAGTATAAAATCAAACCCCATCAAAACCAACTCAAATTAACGACAAGAACAAAAACTTACTTGAATTTAAGAAATTATTTGAGAAGACGTAAATTTTTAGAAGTGATAGCGTGAAGTGGGAATTTCTTTTCAAAAGTATGAGTTGGATTTGGGGTGATTGATGAAATGGGATGTAGAAAAAAAGTGGAACACTCCTCGTCCGGATTCAAAAGACAAATGCATGAAACTTGTACTCCTAGAGAATTTGAAATTGTGATTGAAAAGGATGATGCACTTAACTATGTGTTTGATATGTCTGATTATGTGGAATGTGTTGTGGGCTTTCTACGGCATGATTCAGAAGATAGAGATGCACGTCCTGAGACACAATCACATCAGAGATTCACCCCTTTGTCGAATCTTTATGGTAACAAAATTAGCAGTATATCAACTATATAAAATGGAGTTGTAGATAAGAGGAGTTTTTCTATCATGGACACTAGCTCTTCCACATGCTCTACTGATTCTTCTCCTTCCGTATCAAGTTACTGGATCGTACAGATCAAATTCCTTTTCAAACTATAACAGCCAGAAATCGACATCAAGGTACATATCTAGTTATTACCACATTATTATTGAAAAAATATGATTAATGTTATGACTCTGAAATTTGATTGGTTGAGGAAAGAACCTGAGAGGTAAATGAGCATATGAGGAGTTTAGTGGTGGAAATGAGGCAAATATTCGTTTGTGATTTGGTCTTATATGTTATTCTTATCTTGTTAGGATTCCATGTTTCAGTGTTTGCAAATTTGAATTTTATTTATATTTCAATGTGAAAGAGAGGGAACAAGTGAGATAAGTGAAACGGTCGTTAACGGAGCTTCACTCCATCAGTAAGTCATCTAGCAAAAGGTACAATGTGTTTACTAAACATATCTCAATGGTACAATATAGACTTTTCAAAATCACTGGACACAATGAAAAAAACACAATAGTATAGGGGTATATTGTAGAATAAAGTAAAACGTCCGTTAACGAAGTTCACTCCGTCAGTTAAGTCATCCAGTAAGGGGTATAATGTGTTTACTAAACATACCTTAGGGGTACAGTGTAGATTTTTCAAAATTATTGGATACAATGTAGGAAACGCAATAGTATATGAGTATATTGTAGAATTTCCCTAAATTATATGATTAAACAAAGATAAATAAATAAAAATTTGTATTGGTCCCTAATTTTTTGTATTATTTGACTTTTTACGTATTTTAAGACATGAGTTAAAACATTTTTTTGATTTCAAACTTTGTAAAATAAAAAATTATGAAAATTTGATATTCTAAAAATTTACATTAAAATCCATTTAACAAGATCCCTTACTAATATATTATTTTTTATAACATAATAAGAATTTATGATTAAATTTTTAAAAATTTGACTCCATAAATAAAAAAAAGGGACAAAAATAAAAGAATACATACATTAGCAAATCAAACATATAAGAACCAGAAAAAGTTTTAAAAAAAAATTGTCGCTGTCTTCAGTAATTAGAAAGAGGACAAATAAATGGTTGGATTTTCTTCCTTTTTATTCTATAATACTTCCACGCATTGCACGTTTAGTCTTGCACGTTTACTTTGTCTCTTATGCACATCGTTATTGTATCATCTTATTCATCTATAAACTCTTCACTACCAGAAAAAAAAAAAGTATATACATTTAATTGTTGTTAGTTTTAAATTATGAATATAGAAGAAATTGACATTTATCTTATTTGCATATAGTCTTATGCAGTTAGAAAATTGAATCGGTGATGAGAAACTTTTTTTTTTTTCATATATAAACTTCCCCATTCCTAAGAGCATTACCGGCAGTGAGTACAATTTTCTTCACGAGTAAAAATAGTGAGTAAAATGAGTGAAAAATGCTTCTCGACGGTAGTCACCCGTGAGAAAACTCATGAGGAAAAACTTCAGATGGGCCCCACATTTTTGCTATAAAATGACACCCATTTTGCTATATTTTTCCACAACATCAAAAAATATATTTTCCTAATTAAATTCGTTTTTTACCATTATCTACTTTCCAACTATTATCATACACATTTTTTTTGCAAATCTTTGTTAAGGTAAATTATTCTACTATTATTTTCATAACAACGATAATAAAGACGTTAGTTAAGACGTTAATGTAAAACGATTATCAAAAGTGATAATTATTAAAAAAAACGCTACTGTTAACCGCTAATTAAAAAATATAATTATTAAAAAAACGATAATTAAATGCGATAATAAAATAAACGATGTTTTAAAAGGCAATTAAAAATAAGGGAAGCTTCTAAGAGGAGTCATGAATCATGAAGAGTGATCACCCTTGTCCCTTGATGGGTTTATGAACATGACAGTTCTCTGACGTATCTCAATCATCTTGCCATCCAAGATCCATCGACCACATGAACCATTGTTATGACTAAATGACTAATATAGTAGTATTTGTATTAAACTAAGTGACTGACAAACATAAAAAAAAAAATGACAGTTTGTCCTTTTCTACATCTTTGTTTAATCACAATTCATAGCCATAAAAATTTGGGATGTATTACTCAGTCAATATGTTTTTTCATACTATTATAGAAGCTACTTAAGCTCTGCATTTTAGTCTTTCAAGAAAAAAGTTGTTATCTTTGTATGAATATTCTAGCTTAGTGTGCTTTCTCTCCATTTACAGCTAGAAATATGCTAACTTCAAGGTTAACATCATCCACTGTTAAGCCAAATCTCATTGACTTGTCATCACCTCGCCACAGAATCACCGGAGTTGAAATCTCCGGTGCCAGAAGAAATGCTAGGACTACTAAAGAGAACGCCCACATGAGACATGGGCCGAGGATCAGGGCAGTGATCAGCAGTGGTGATAAGACAGTGGAAATTATGGAGGTCAAAGAGGGAAGTGGGTCAACTATGTTGGCTTCTTCAGAAAGTGGGATTCAAGTCAAGGCAATTGTTACTATTAAGAAGAAGATTAGGCAGAGATTAGTTGATAAAGTTGAAGATCAGTGGTTTAACTTTATTAATAGCATTGGTCAAGGGATTTTCCTTCAACTTATTAGTGAGCAGATTGATCCTGGTATGTTATCTTAAAGCTGTTCTGTTAATAAATATAATTAGTGCAATATATGAATAATGGTTTTTTTCTTCAATTCGGAGATTTACTGCTCACATTAGGCACAATATAAGGGTGTTAAGGAAAAAAATCCTTAATCGTGGAGGTTAACTAGTTTAGTTGGTCAAACTCTCGATGGTGTTAACCAAAGTTGAAATCGGTCTATATCAATTGTTATCATGTCTTGTTCGGTGGTTCTCTTTACCCAAAAAAAAAAAAACCTCACTTTATAGACTTGTAACAGGAATATTACTTAGTAGGACACAACCACCACAATTCCCAATTATGATGTTCGAGGTAATGAGATTCGTACTATTGAGCTCCTACTTAATTACCCTATACATGTTTATGTTATTATTGAGGGAGCACATATATGTATTTTATTCAATTTGAAAAAGTTGGTATTATTTGAACATGTTTGTAATGGCTTATCTGTGTATTCCTGGTCAGCTAAGCTCTTAACCTTTTGACTTAGTAATAATCATGGATTAAATTCATGTGGTATTGCAGAAACTAATTCAGGAAAGTGTGTAGAGGCTTATGTGACGGGGAGTCCACTTCGTTCATCAGAACACTTGTACACTGATGAATACACTGCCAAATTTACAGTACCGTCCGACTTTGGAAAGCCTGGAGCTATCCTCATTACTAATAAGTTCTATAAGGAATTTTATTTGGTGGAAATTGTTCTTGATGGATTCGAAGGAGGACTTGTTTACTTCCGAGCAAATTCATGGATCCACTCCTGTAATGACAATTCTGACAGCAGAATCATATTCAGAAATCATGTAATGAGTCATTTTTTGTGTTATTGGTGCCTTTGCTGTTCCTTTGTTTATAGTGAATGTTTTGCGAGAACAGGATAACATATCTGATTAAATGCTGATTTTTTCTTTATCAAGACTTACTTACCATCACAAACACCACCGGGCATCAAAGATCTTCGAATGGAGGATTTGTTTAGTCGTCGTGGGGATGGGAAAGGACAAAGAAAACTGCATGAGATGGTTTATGATTATGCTCCATATAATGATTTGGGTAATCCTGATAAAGATGATGATCTCTTTAGGCCAGTTCTTGCTGGTCCTGAACGACCTTATCCAAGGCGCTGTCGCACTGGAAGACCACCTATGAAATCAGGTATTGTTGCTCTATCCCATCCTTATGCTTATCATTGTTATTAATCGTAAGGATTGCATTTAAATTAAGCAGTGTACCATTTGATCAGTAATTATCAGTTTAAGGAATGTATTACATCTGAACAATCAGGTACCATTTAATAAATAAACTATCAGTTGCGTAAGAAAACAGGTAAAAGAGAAAGGTCCTGAGTGGACAGATAAGAAGGGATGAATGAAGTAACTTTTCAAATATTTGTACTCATATATCTGGTACTTTGTTTCTTGATTATTCTTTACTGCAAATTCATGCAGTTCCAATTTGTGAGAGTAGAATTGAGAAACCTCATCCAGTATATGTTCCCCGTGATGAAGCTTTTGAGGAAACGAAGCAGGCAACTTTTGCTACCGGAAGACTGAAAGCAGTTCTGCACAATTTGGTGCCTCAAATTGCCACTGCTTTGGCTAGTTCAGATATCCCATTCACCTGCTTTTCTGAGATTGACAACCTATATATCAAAGGTTTTTTGGTACCAGAAGATGATTTAGCTGAAAAGGTTAGTAACATGAAGAAAATGCTCAACACGGGTAGTAGGATCTTCAAGTATGATGTCCCTGCTGTCATCAAAAGTATGCCATTGACTCTGTTTATCTCAATTTTATTTCAACCTTCTTCTGAATATATGGTTTCATATTCATGGCTAAATTTTCCTTAGGTCCTCCTACTCTTCTGATACTTTTTTTTTTTGGTTCCCAGGTGATAGGTTTTCATGGCTGCGGGATAATGAATTTGCACGCCAGGCATTAGCAGGAGTGAATCCTGTGAACATTGAACTTCTAAAGGTAGCTTGAAAATAACTTTTTACATAATATTCGTGTTATGGATGAGCTATAAAAATCGGTAGAATTTTCTTATACTTGATATTCTGCTTAGGAATTTCCTATTGTGAGCAAACTAGACCCAGCTGTCTATGGCCCTCCAGAATCCGGGATCACAAAGGAGGTACTTGAGGGAGAACTGGATGGAATGAGTGTGGAAGAGGTACTGATTTCCATCATGTTTTTGTTAGCTCAAGGCTTTACCATTCTTTGGTGGCTTTCTGTTTGATTCTCCTTAAGCCTTAAGGTCATGGGATTGTCCATGGGGTAAAATTTTAGTCTAAATCCGATATTAATGGATAGTCAACTAGGATGTCTCATTGGTTAACAGCACATTGACTCTGCTCCTCTTGTCCTGTTGGTGCAGGCCATTGAAAACAAGAAACTGTTTATCATAGATTATCATGACCTCTTACTTCCATTTGTCAACAAGATTAATGACTTAGAAGGGAGAAAAGTGTATGCCTCTAGAACGATTCTTTTCTATACCAGTGCTGGGACTCTGACACCTGTTGCTGTCGAGCTCACACTTCCTCCCTCCAGCTCTCGTCCAGCATTTAATCGTGTTTATACTCATGGGCATGATGCTACAAGCTATTGGATATGGAAGTTGGCCAAAGCCCACGTTTGTGCAGTTGATGCAGGCGTGCATCAACTAGTAAATCACTGGTTTGTTTTTACTAGGATTGCTGTAATAAAAAAAGTTTGATTACATTTTACACATTCAATTATATATTTGACCAGTGATATTCAATCAGTCTTGAGACCCATAATCAAACTAACAGCACTTCTTGATACCGTCATTTTTATGATCTCGTGGTGCTATGTGGTAGGTTGAGGACTCATGCAAGTGTGGAGGCTTATATAATTGCTACTAATAGACAGCTTAGCCAAATGCATCCTATTTACAAGCTCTTGCATCCACATATGCGATACACTATGGAAATCAATGCCCTTGCTCGGCAGAGCTTGATCAATGGAGGAGGAATCATTGAGGCTTCTTTTACCCCTGGAAAATATGCTATGGAGATCAGTTCTGCTGCCTACAAGAGTATGTGGCGGTTCGACATGGAGGCACTGCCAGCTGATCTACTTCGAAGGTTAGCTGCCGCACAACTTTGAAACCTATTCATGTGGCTGGCGATGCCTCCCTTCTTTCGTTCTTTGATAGAAGGGCCATCATACTTTTGATTCCATTCAAGTAAATGCATTGAAGGGAGAAAATTATTAAGTTTTAGGGAAAAATATCTCTAATGAATATTTTTTTATTGTATATCCTCTATCCATTATATGTTCTTCCTGATTGGAATGTACAAACATATTTAGGAATAGTAGGAAAGCCCCCCGGATTTTTTGAAGTAGGAAGATTATTAATGACAGCGTAAAAAATATTCACATACATCCAAACAGAACGATGTACCAAAAATATTTCTCATTTTACAAAACCTTAATGTACATAACCTTATGTTGTTCAGAAATCAAGTTAAAAGGGGGCATGGATTTCAAAAATCATAAGAGAAACATTTTAGGGTGCTGTACTGATATCTGTATGATTTTCCAGGGGAATGGCAGAGGAGGATCCCACTGCTCCATGTGGAGTAAAACTGGTGATTGAAGATTACCCTTATGCTGCTGACGGCCTGCTCATATGGTCTGCAATCAACGAATGGGTTGAATCCTATGTTTCACTCTTCTATCCTGACTCCAGTGCCATCACTTCGGATGCTGAGCTTCAGGAATGGTGGAAAGAGATCAAGAACAAAGGTCATGCTGACAAGAAAAACGAACCTTGGTGGCCTAAACTTGAATCCAAGGAGGATTTAACCAGAATTCTGACGACAATGATTTGGGTTGCTTCAGGTCAACATGCAGCAATAAACTTTGGACAGTATCCCTTTGGAGGGTATATTCCCAATCGCCCAACCCTAATGCGACAACTTATCCCTCAAGAAAATGAACCCGAGTATGAGAAGTTCCTTAAGAACCCCCAAGCCATATTCCTATCATCTTTGCCTTCTAAACTTCAAGGCACCAAAGTGATGGCTGTACAAGACACTTTGTCAACACATTCCCCAGATGAAGAGTACCTGGGGCAGGAGCATGGCCATTGGACTGATGACCAACAGATAATAAGCATGTTTGAGAGATTCTCCTCTCGCTTGAAGGAGATTGAAGATATAATACATCAAAGGAACAAGGATTTTAATCTAAGGAACAGAACTGGCGCTGGTGTCCCTCCATATGAGCTACTTCTACCCACTTCTGGTCCTGGGGTCACAGGTCGTGGCATCCCTAACAGCATTTCTATCTGAGCAATGTATAACTATTAATACTTGCTACCCACTTCCTAGTTTTCCTGGCTTAATTTGTAGAGAGCCACATCAACATGTCATCTAAAAAAATGCTTCTCTGCATCATATATGATAAGGAGTTCTGCTACCCTTAGCATTTACAAAAACCATACACGAGTTTTGAAGCCTTCCACATTTTCTAAGATTTCTGCTTAAAACAGTTTCATGATGACAGTAATAAGTTGTATAATGAACATATATATTTTTCTTATTTCAATCGTGTTAATTTAAAAAAATCGACTGAATCCATCAAAAAAAAAAAAGACCTGATAAAAATTCTAGTTTTCTCTTTCCTGAAACTTTTTCACAGAAAAATATAACTAATACTACGCTGAAACAGAAAACTCAGAACAAGTAAAATCTGATAAAAAGTAAGTGCTTTCACACTATACTTCTCATGATTGGTTTCTGTGAATCCCTTCCGCAAAAGTTCTATCCATATTTCAATGAACTCTTTTACAAATAAGTAAAACCAAGGACGATGCAAGTCCAGGGAAACTCAACAACTTAAAATAAGTGCAGATCTGAACGAAAATTTTAAGAGATGAGGAAATATTCAATTTCGAATTTCATCAACAGGAATTAAGAAGTCCAGTTGACTAGAACACTTCATAGTATGTTACAACTGACTGATTCAGGCAAGTAGCAATCCAGCAGAATATAATACAAGTGGGAAGAGAAAGATGAAGCAGCCAAATACTGTTTGACATGACCTTCATCTTCAGTATGTTTCCAACATAAAACAAATATATTATAAAAACACACTATTTGACTTGTATAGCTCTTCTTAGTTGTGTGTTGGGCAGCACAAAGCCAGCTCTTCTTTCCTCAAATGAGTATTCTATCTCTTCATCTTTTTCTTCTACCGAATGATCACCGAAAAGAGGTCTCAAAGGAACTGGTGTCATCGATGTTTGCATTGGAGCTGAAATAGTCATAGGTGTTGTAGGGGGAGGGACCAACATTTTGTGAGGAGTGAGGTTTTCTTCATCACCTGCTGCGATTTTCTTCGAGGGGGTGACAAATGAAGTGTTACTTACGCTAACTAGTTTTTGTGATATCTCATTTTTGGCAAGAGATTTCTGAACACTGTTGTTTTGCAGTATGTTCTGATCATCAAAGACTTCTCCATATGCTCTTGATGATGCCACGGAAGATATGGGCGAGAAAGGTCTTCGTGCAACAGTAGGCTCAGATTCACGACCACTAAATGTGAAGTTTTTAGCTGGGAGATTCGCAATGTCCAATGCTCGCCTCGCTACAAGTAATGATGATACACATGATTAACATAAGCAGTTGGGACTCAGAAATGCTATTAGCTCAACCAGCAAAAAGCTGATTCAAACTTTAATGCATCAGAAAAAAGGCAGAATAGTTTGATCCGCTGAACTTACCAGTTGATTGTCCTCCTGTATTATCATCCTTTCTGAAAGGGCGAGAATTTGGTGTTGCTCTAGTGGAGTGAGATGAATCAGGCCTCGGAGTTTGGAGCATATTGCCTCCAACAGAGAGCCTTCGACTGGTTCCTCCTGCTGGACCTCCAATAGACATTCTTCTGGAAGGTTTTTTGGCACTTTTTAATGGGCTTGGTTTTGAGCCAAAAAGTGCCTCTTGCTCTGCAATGATTTGCCCTTGGATTTTCTTCTGTTCCTGAAATTTGAGACAAAAACATGTATGCATGCCTTATTATAACGCCATATTTAAGTTAATCGAAAGTAATACGCAGCACGGCTTCTTTCAATAAGGAAATACAAGCAAATCGCAAAGTTTGGGAAAAAAATGTTTGCACAAGAAGCTCTGCATACCCTCTGCCTTTTCTTTTCTAGCTCCCTTTCTTCCCGTAAAATCATATATTCCTCAAGCATTGAAAGAAGATGAATCTGATAAATACCCAGATTGTGTTACGTTTGGATAAATAGGGAAGATGACACCAAAAAATCAAAACTAGTAATAAGAAGCAATATGTACTTACACCATCATACTTAAACACAACACCTCTATCTTTCTCCCAGTTTAGAGCTTTTGCCGCCAGTGCCTCCACCATCCCTGAGTAAGTAGCAATATCAATAAAACTGGTAAGAAATTACCTCGTAAAAAATGGTTAAACTAAGCGTAACTGAGTGAGCAATGATAATAAATGCATTTGCACTTTATATGTATTGTGATGTTTACCAGGAAGCTTGTTAACTAGCGATCGAGCTTTTTCAGCACGCTTGAGGGTGAGATGAGCACCTCTGCTTGCATTGTATCGGTTGTCATCCTAAGGTGACACAGACAGCAAAATTTAAAATCACAGATCATTAGAGGTAAGACAATGAACTTTTATATATTTCAAGATTACAAGCAGTACCTGATTATATTGCTCAAGCCATTCTTCCTCCTCACGAGCTGATAGCCACTTCTCCACTTTTTCCAGTATCTCTTTGCGGCTAAATGCTTCTTCCTTGACCTTAGAAACTTCCAACTCAATCTGCTCGAGGACAGATGCAGGGTCCAAAGCTCCTAAATTGCAGGGGAAATAAAAATTTAGTATTTTAGAATTCTGAAAGATGAAAAAAATCTTTCTTTTTATTGGTAATCAGAAGAAAATAAGTTTTCCCATAGCTGTCATAAAAATAAAGCCAATGCAATACAAAGTCTTATAAGTTATAACCATTTTAGCAGAAATTGAGATACCAGATTCTATTGCCGCCATAAGATGTTCTGTTTCACAATCTGCATCTGCAACCAAGTGAGTCTTCCTACAAATTTCTTCTAATTCTGTTCTCTTCTTTAGGACAAGTTCTTTCATCTTGCTTGATTTCAGCTGTTCCAACCTGGAAACTTCTGCCTCAACCTACACAAATTAGTTAAGCTTACTACTCAATCAAAAAGGTATTAGTTGTTTGAACCATAATTACAAAGGTCAAATGATGGCTAGTACAAAGTACAAGAGGTTCTTTATTATTCTCACACATGCTTAAAAACTGGTCAAACTATGATTAAATCCCTCAAACTATTGAAGTTCAGAGTAATATTGTATTGATATTATCTAGCATTGATACAAACAAATCACACTAGTAGCATTGTTGATTTAGAACAACTTGTATTTTGGATTAAAAGGAATTAGTTAAAACAGCTGACAATATAAATCAGAAAGAGAATTAGTTAGATAGATAAGAAATATGCAGCTCACATATTTTATGCAGTCTTCTGAAAGGACGTTGGGTTCAGTTATCTCGTCTTCAGATGCAGCAATATTACATGTGACATTTTGGAATGCTTGTTGCTCCTCAAATGGTGTATCCATTAAATTCCAAAGTTCTAATAACATAGTTGCAAGATCTTGAAGCTGTTTCAATTTAGTTGAAAGAACATAAGAGGAGGGAAAAAGAGACTGGAATAACAAGAATCTAATACAAGAAAAGCATTTTATGTACCTTCTGCATTCTCTGAAGCTTAAGCTCTCGCAACCTAAATATCGCTGATTCCAGCTGCTGAATTGTATCAGAACTAACATTATGTGATTCTTCGGAATCAGCTAGACTAGGATGAAGTGCTCTGACAGTTTCCTTAAAATCCAGCCCAAGGACAGAACATAATGAGCTCAAATCATTCATGTGCTCTATGACCAGTTTCAGGCGATCACTCTGCAAGGTGAAAGATTGGGACACAATATGCATGTTTCAGAAAGAGAAATGTTTACTGGTAGACAAAGAAGCATCAACTGTAGTTTTGAGTTCTAGAAAAAGATGGGCAATTGATAGAATAGTGCACCTTCTCCTTTTGTAGAGACTGCAGCTGATTTTGCAAGTCTTCAAGTCTTCTCAGAGATAGGTCAGTATCATCCACAACAGCCCTTAAGCTATCATATCCTGCCGATCCATATAGCTCAGTGGATACCTTCTGAATTTGTCCAATGACATGAAGAAATTGATTTTTCCTTTCTATTTTGCTTTTCCGCATTTCTTCTAGCTGTGGAAGAATGGCATTGAGCTCCTCCTTTAGGCTTCCAGCTTTTTGTTCAGTCTGAAACAGTTTAGTTCTATAAGGTTATTCCAATTTAGTAGACATGAAAAAGCATGGTTATCAAGTTTACTAGACAGATTCTTCATTAGTGACCGAACAATTAGGTACTGAAAGTTGAAAGAGCTAAATTGTTCAACAAAATAGCTACTTGCAGTAGAATCCAATACATGCCCATTGAAAAAAGTTTTCATGCATTAGTTCATTAACTCACTTCAGGAGACAGGAAGCGAGCTATGGAAGTATAGAACTCCATAAACGCATGGAGGAAACAGTAACAACTGATACAACAAATGGTACCAATTCAGATAATTCAAGATAGTCAAATGAAAAGGCCAAATATTGGAATTCCATACCTGCCGAATATGCAATGGCCTCTCTCCCATTGCAGAACATATGGCTGCTAGCTCCGCCTCAGAATCAGCAATAGCCTGTAGTAGCTGAGCTCTGCAGCGGTTGGCCTGATCAACTTTTCTCCTGTATACTTCTAGGCACTCTTGCTCCAGCTCAAGTAACATTTTATCCCGAGCAGTTTCAGATTCACCAACTTCATCCCATATAATCTGAGTAGACCAATAAGCAAAATCAATCACCAATGAAACACAACACCTTAAAAGCCATCAACTCCACTGATTGATCTCATTCTATACCTGAAGTTCATATAAAAGAGATCCACAAGTTGTTTCCATTTGTGTAATCGGATCGCTTTGGACTAGAGCCATGTTTACCCACTATGAAGTATGCGCCTGCTGCAGCATCAAGGATTAAAAATCATTGAAAGCAAAAGGAAAAATCGCGATTAACCAAAAAAAAGTGGAAGCTTCATCAGAAGTTTCTTAGCTACTCACATGTTATATTTTTGGATATGCAAATATGCAAATCGAAAAATACAACATCACACATTGAAAACCATGAGTTTTCTAAATTTGGAGCCAAGGAATCCATATTTCCCACATCATAAAACCACAAATATGACAGTACTGCAGTACCCAATTTGACTAATAACTGATATTTACTCTAGTAAGGCTTTCATGACTTGAACTATGTACTCTATCATCAATCAGCTATACAACATATGTGATATAGAAACTCAATTATATGTTACAACATTAAAATCACTCATCTAAACCCTAGCAAGAAGTGAATCAGAAGTTTATGTGTAATGATAGTAATTCAAAAATTAACAGTCACATATTCAATTTTGAATATCGCGAAAAAAGTTGTAACCTTTCCTAATATAGAAAGGGATCGTCCTAGAATTCTCTCTATCATTTAAAATATTATTTCAATAAAATCATGTTAAGTCCCTATTTTTAGTTGCCATAAATAGAAAATTCAAAATGATTTATAATCCGTAATACGAGATCTTCAAACCCTAGCCTACTACACATATTAACATAAAAAAAAAACAATTTTAAGAAACACAAACCCATCCCCAAATCCCCAATTATGAATAAAATGGGAACTTTTAGAAATCCCAACAAAGTAAATGAAATCCCACAAAAATGAAAACTTAAATTTCGCAATAATCAAAGGGGAAATGACCCATTTTCCCAAATCATTCAACGTGTTCATCTTCTCAAGTTTATAAAAAAAAATAAAGCCAAATTTAAATTAAAAAAGAACTTCAAACCCATTTGCACGATTTGAAGACAAACAGAACCCAGATGCTACATTCCAAGAACAAAAACAAAGACTCAATTTATACAGAGATTAGACGAAAAGGCTTTTAGAAGTTCGAATTTTGTTGAATAAATTTGGAAATCAGGGTTTTGTAGAGTTTGAATTTCAATTAGCAATAAATAATTCCGCAGAAAATAGACTAATTAAGACCAAATTTAGAGAGGAATTGGTACTAACCTTGTTGATGAAAGCTTGATGATGAAGATGTGATCAGATAATGGGAAGATTGGGTGAGAGTGTTTGTGGAGGAGAAAGAGGGAGGAAAGATGTTTGAAATAATTCGACCGTTGCATATGAGATTCGTCTGTTTATGTTATGTTTCAAAAATTTCTGTAGTACTCCGTAATACGGAGTAAACAATTGAAGTCATTGACTTTTTTCGAATTTTTAAAAAATTGGAAAAGACTACTATGCCCGTTGTGCTACATGGGTCCCATATCTCACTTTGAAGTTTCAATTTCAATCCAAATTCAGAACAAATCTAATGACTGGATTAATAAAAAAGGCATATAAAATCAATTTTTTATGGAAAGACTCTAAAAATAATGGAATATATTATTGCATTAAGACATACATGTAGATGTAGAGGTGTTAGATTCAGGTACCCGCTTTGTCGGGTAGTTTAAAATGTGGATCCTAATCCGACCCGAGAAATTCGGGTACCCGAATTTTTCAGGTTGGGTCACACAATTACCTGAATTTTCTCAATTAAAATACACACTCACTCGCATAGATACAATAGTAGTATTAACTAGTAAGAAGACACAAAAATAAGTTAACAAGACAAAAGAAGTTTTGCCTTGTCTTTCCTTTTGTACCCTGTTTCTTCGCTCCTTCTTTCTTCCTTTCATGTCATATTTGGTTTGATTTGAAAACAAACTCACTGACATAAAAGATTAAAGAAAACGCATTGAAAAATGTCAGTTGTGTTTGTGTTTGATGAACCATAATGTTCTCATTTACAAGCAAATATGATTTCTCCTGAAGATATCTCAGAAAACAACTTCTTCACTTCTAACCCTATTTAATAAAACCGAGTTCAGGTATCTTCTTGTGATATTTCCTAGCCCATTACCTGACCCAATTTACGCTAATTTTGCCAGTTTGTGATAAATATTTTTTAATAAGTTTACCCGCTAATTATCCGTCGAGTATTGTGGATCTGGTTTTCTTTGATCAATTTACTATACTTACAGAACAAATTTATTATGTGATTTTTTCCATTTACTATGACTAGGAAAACAATCATATTTTGAGTTCGTTCTTGGAGTAGTACAGCAAAATGTCATAGTTTTTAAGCTAGGATAAAAAGTGCATGACAAAACATGGAGCATGGTCACTAAGTAATGGTAGATATCTTTAGTATTTGTTTGCTTGACATAATTTATCATGGAAATTAAAGCATAATTCTTTTTGAAAATGGATGAGTGTGATGCTATTTGGTTGACAAAACTATGGGAGATTACACTTTTCACAGTCGAAAAAAAAAGTTGCTTATCAAATTCGTTAGCCAAACAACATTTTCATTTCATAGGAAATGGATGTATATGGAAAAAAAACTTCTTCCGAAAATGCTCTACATGATAGATATTCTTAGTATATTAGAACTAAAGTCATCCAATTATATAACCAAAGGAAGACAAGTAGGTACTTTATAGTTTACTAGTAAATACTAAGAAGTGAAAGATTCTTGTTCCAAATTCCTTTTGTTCATACAAACAATTAAGGGAGCATACATCCACTAGACAATCCTCCATCAATATTAGAACATCTTCAATTTCAAGAGAGGTCTTTGCACTATAATTCTCCTCTTTTATTACAAGTTGTAGCAGTTATTGGACCCTGCACCCGGGTGCACAGTGAGCATTGTACACCCGGTATAAAACACATGGTTATTTAACATAAAACGCAGCCTTGTGTACACATCAGCGAAGCCACTGAACATTTTATTAAAAGCCAATGAACATTTGCAGTTTAAAAATTCCCCCCATAAATTGTCATTTTGTGAAATGATTGGACGTGCATTTTTTCACGGAATACAGCTATTGTATTCCCCATGCAACTGCCACAACACAAATCATCATTTCACCATTTTCCCAAAAAAAAAAAAACCTTTTCATTGTTTAGTGCTTATTAATATCATGCTCGTTGCCATTGAATGTAATGTTCATTATTGTGTTTACCAAAATGTGCAGTCCCTCTATACTTGATGTTCAGTGTCTTTCAACTTAATGTCTAGTGCCTCTGAACCTAATGTTCAGTCCCACTGAACAAAATGTTCAGTGCGTTTGAACAAAATATTCAGTGCGTTTGAACAAAACGTTCAGTGTAATGAATTTAAAATTCAGTCCAAGTTTACTTAATGTTCAGTGTTTATTAATATAATGATCGGTGCCTCTAAATGTATTGTTCATTGCGTTTGACCTTACTCCACTCTCTCCCAAGCATTCTTAATTAAAATCGAATTCGGTATTAGAACTTTGACCTTCCTCAACAGAATGCACGCTTAAATCATCAATGTGTTCACCCAAAGGAATTGCAGCCATTGTAGTTCATTCACAAAAAAAAATCACTTTTAAAATTCGAAAAATGAAAAGGGAATTTCTACAAAAAACCAGCAATAAAATAAAAAATTAGAAATGCCAAAAGTCACATTGCAAAATCTTACATTTTAAATTAAATCGTAAAAAGTTCTCTATACCACATTGCTATCATTGCAATATTAAATAAATAAAATAAAATCCCCATGCATCATCATTATAAAATAATGTTCCATCCCAATGCAATCTCACATTTTTGTACTGATACGTAATGTTAATGTAAAAATACCTTATGCTAATATTCATTCAAGCAATACATAATGTTCATTATCAGAATACTTAATGTTCTTTAGCCTAAAATGTGTACGGTGCATTTACATTCCCAATACAATTAGATTTAAATTTTTTTACAAAGATCTCTTTTACCTGTTCATAACAATAATTGAAATCGTTGCAATATTAAATAAAGTAATAGAATTCCAACACATTATCATTACAAATTAATGCTTTATCCCAATGCATTCTTTTTGAACTGATTTACTCAAGTATTATAATATGTTCATTGTAATAATACTAAATGTTCATTGCACTAATACTAAATGTTCATTGTCTGAATATATAATGTGAAAAGTGATTATATGAAGGATATTGATATACGTAAACATGGGAGTAATTTAGGAAGATGAAGGTAAAATAGTGGCAAAAATTTATGTTAAGTAGAAATTAGGAAAGCCTAGTTGAAAGGGGAGGGGTTTGATTTCACAACCAAACAAAGTTTAAGGGGTTCCCCACATTCGTCTATATACAAAAATAGTAATAGGCATACAATAATTATCGTAATTGATGGATATAAGTAATTACATATGATTATGACAATTGTCAATTAACTACACACAAATGAAATTATAATTTCCATATATTAGATCATACACAAGGTAACACTCTAAAACCTAATTCTCCTTAGAAAAACAAGCACCCAAGGAACTTCTATCATACTTAAGGAGTACATTGAAGCCTAACAAATACTTCACAACTTATCGTCAAGCCAATAATCGTAAAACATAAGATAAACTATATCATCAAACAATTAGCTCAATTTGAATAAAATAAATATACTTATATAAAAGGATTCTAGAAACAATAGAAAAGAAGTACTTCGTATAGTTTTAACATGTTGGCTAAACAAATAGGTTTTCATGTGGGATGATTGTTTCATACCAACACCTTTAAGAGTGGACAACATATATATAGAAGATAATAGAAAATTTCTAATTTATACTTAATATAAATATATTGGGGGATATTTTTATAATTTATATTCATGATATTATATATTATAATATCTTCTGTATTAATAGATATATTTGATATAACAATAGTTTAATATATTATATCAAATACGAATTAGAAAAGTCGTAAATATATTGTATCATTCTTCAAAGAAACATAATATGATCGTAAAGTGTGGAATTGGAATAGCGCAAGTCATAAATAAGCATACGGCAAGTAGGGCAAGAACAACAATGTTTACCAGTGTCATCCCAAGAATCTATGCAATACAAATGAAACTTGTGGCCACATTGCTTCAAAATAACACACTGATTTCCTTCTTCCTTCTCGCCTTCTTCATGGCTCTTACTGTTACTATCTTTTTGTATGTCGAATTCATCCAAGCAAATCACGCAATGTGTGCAATTCTTGCTCACTTCCTCTAACTTTTCTGCTACATTCAGTCTGTTATTCAGTGTCATCATTATCTCCTCCATGTTTCTCGCCCCTTTCCTAGCCTTTGCCGCTGCCAATGCCGCCCCTGCCTTGGGCTTGTTAAATCGCAGCCACTCCCTCGCCGTCACCCTTGCTTTTATCTTCAATGATTTTGCAGCCTCATCATGGAAGTCCACCCATGCATGCCTCATCGTCTGAGATCGAGAGGATTTAGCTTGATTTGTTTTTTTACTTTGTTGGTATATACCTAGAAAATGATCGATTATCTTTTTTCTATTCCTCTAAATATTATCTTTTCACCATATTATATGGATTTTATTTTGTTATCTTATTCATTTATCCAATCCATACATCTTAAATAATGATGTTGCCTACGCGCGTTTCATAGGAAAGATATTTGTTTGTAAGCAAAATTAATGTTTCCTCCGTCTCCTAACCATAATTTATCATCATATTATAAGAAATAATATATCCAAGTGAGGTGGATTTTAATGTAAATTTTTATAATATTTAGTTTTCATAATTTTTTATCTTATGGATTTAGAGATAAAAAAAAACATTTTAAGTCGTGTGTTAAAGGTCATGAAAAGTCAAATGGGATAATCTTTAAGGACGAAGGGAATAAGATGTACTCTGTATATTACAACTTTAAATATTATTGTTACACTACTCTTTTTTAAAACAAATCTAATAGTAAGATTTCACGTGATATTATTTTATAACTTATGAAAATTAAATATGGTCAATTTTTTCTTGTTTTGAATATATACATGACAAACATTATCTTTAAAACATGAAGGGATAATATTAATTAGAAATTTCCCTAAAAGAATATTTATGCTCCTAATAAACGTAAGGAATTTAGTTTAAAAAACCTAACTAATTTTGAGTTTTCTAATCTTATATTATTATTTTATAGACACAGTGAATGTGAGGCCTTTAAAAGCCAATCGGAGAAATGTTGTTGCTTCGGGTGAAAAATATTTTTTAAAAATAAAAAATTAGCTTTGGATAACAACTTCATTCTTCAACTTTTTTCTATTCGTGCTACAGGTTAGTCCAGAATACGATTTAGGTTAAGACATTATGTTAATTTCAATTATCAACCTTTTCTCAAAATTGATAATAAAAATTTATTAAATTCATATTTTAACTGACTTCCGTGCATTGGCATATACTAGTGATTCCTTAATTTTTACACACATCCCATTTCTAATTCAAGCTTGATCACATATGAAACGTGTAACCACATTGCTTCAAACACAACGCTATTAAACGTACCCTTACTCTTAATTACCCTCTTGCTATCCTTGCTCTTCTTGGCCATGGTTGTTGTAATGTTGTTGCTCTCTTTTGTACGTCCAAGCAAATCGCACATTCAGTGCAATATATTATTGCTCACTTCCTTTACCAATTTCATTATCCAACAGTCTAACACCTCTTCTTCCTGCAGTCATATTATTAATCCGTCATCTTCTTCTCGTCCCTCCTGCTCGTTAATATCAAGTTACTCCCTCTGTCTTTTAATATTTGCCTCATTTGACCATTTTTTATGAGACATTTTTGGTTAAAATGAGGCAAACATTAAGTAACAGAGGAAGTACTTAGATATCGTCCATGCACTTGCCGCCCTCCTCGACCGGCATCAAATTCAACAATCAAATCAACGTAATTTTTTCTAATTAATTAGCTAGCTAGTTTTTAAGGTTGTGTACTTATGGAAGTATAATAGTGTTTAGGAAATTTAAGGTGTTTGTATTATGCCTACTTACCTCTTGATTGTATATTCCATATAGGTTTAGTCTTCATAGAGAAGTAAGACATGCCTTTCTGCTTGTAATGCGTATACTTTGGATACATACTTCATAGGTTTGAGGCTAACATATACCATTGGTTCATAATTATATAGCACTCTCTATTATTTTTATTTTGATTATATTCTAAGGATCTGATTGGGTTTGTCCTCAATCTAATGCACCTTTTTTCTTTTGCTTGAATTATTGCACTTAATATTTGAAAAGTATATATATAGAGAATAATATTGTAACCATATTTATTGGGAGGTCATATCGGAAATACTACTATTTTTTTAGATTGTGTTCACAATAAACTTCATTCTCGCAATTAGAGAGTTTTTTTAAACCATTATTTGGATCATATATTCAGATTTCTCTTTCTTTGTGTGGATGGTTAGCACCGGTTAAAGGCTCTAGGCGTAATAATATTCATGGGCTCTTTATGTTATACGCATAACTTTTAACTCTTATCCTTTCGGATAATAAATACATGGTTTATATATAATATGATTATTTTATTTTATAGTACTAATTTCATCCGCAAAATAATTTAGCCATTGTAAAAATAATTGGAATAAATTATTTAAAAAAAGTACATACAAGTTCTATTAATTAAACAATATTTTTTTGAAGCAAACTAATCAAATAGAGTAGAATAATGATGATATTTTTAAATAAGTGTTAATAGAATATTTATAACCTCTAATAGTTGGATGTGTCATTGAATATTAAAGGTATATTTAGCAAGTCATAAAGCTAGAAAACTCCAAAACTTAATTTTAATGTCAGATCATACATGTAGCACACAATATATATTTCAATATCCTATATGCTACTACATACAAACATATCATTATACATAATATTCACTAAGATAAAATTTTGATTGCATTTTATCAAAAAACTAAAAATAAAAATCTTAAATTTAAAATATTTGTATAGTTATATGATATATTTGTATAGTTATATGATATAATAAGATTGACAAGAGACTAAATTTATTTATTACAAGACTCCATAAACTTAATGTCATAAATGCTTTAAAGTAATTATCATTAAAAATTTAGTTAAGATTTTTTTAAAATTTATTTAATCATAAATATTTTTATTATTTTTTATCATTCATCCCTAGGCGGTCGCACCTCTCGCCTAGGCTCAGGAATGGCACTGACTTTGGTCGGAGGCACAAATTAGGTTAAGTGACAGAGTTTAGTGTGATGTTATGTTGGAGTAATTGTCAACTCATTTGTACAATCAGATCACTTATTATTTCCAAGTTTCTCTGAAATAATATTCAATAATATGAAAAGAGGGTTTGCAAAAGGTTTAGTTTTGATTATGCTATAAATGAATATTTTTTTTTGAAAATATATAAGTATATACATTTTTATTGAACAATATTAACTTTTATTATCAAAATCTTAGTAAAAAATGTGTTGTCAAAGCCGCTCAAAAGAACGTACAGTCGGTATATGAATAATATAAGTCAAATTGTTGCTATAGTAAGGAAGTAGGAACGAATTCAGTATTTATTTATTTAAACGTATATGTCACGCGATGAGTAATGGTATGCTTGTCCAAAATTTTTACGAGAGTATTGCTAGACATTCGAGTCTTTCACACAGGACTAACTTTTACCAAAGTTTCTCTCTTCTATTAAAACTAATCTTAACATATACAATGACTGATTGGCCGGTGTGAAACAACTATACTGTATATCTAATTATAAAAACTCAAGTTGTCAGTATTTTTTTCGTATGAATCGTGGTGTCTGTGCGTGGTGAGGCGGCGTGCCTGCAGAAGAGTGGAGGCTGTGATATTGGGTTAGAGTAGCAGTCAACGAGTCATGAGTAAAAAGAGGAGAAAAAAAGGATGAAGTATAGGAGTCTAATGAGACTAATTAAAACCCATGATCTATTCTATATTGTTTAATGAATTTTACCACTGAGTTAGAAAGTGCATATATATATGTAAATGTTATAAATTGTATATAAGTTATCATTAATTTTTTTAAAACTTTCCAAATTTTTTTTTAATTTTAGCCGAACTCATACTAAAACCGCCATATTCAAGACTATTTTTTTCGAGCTTTGAAAGTAGCATTGGCTAGTTGGCTAGACTAAACCAAATCTCCTAGGTGTTCCCTGAAACAACTAGGGAATGGCAATTCGAGTGGTGATTGGCATTTCATTAAGGTCACCTCTATTTCTTTTTATGTCTCTTTCATCGGGTAATGTTACCCTCAATGACCTCTCCGTTGATTGAGGATCTTGATATTTACTCCATAAATGTTTCCTTTTTTTTTTTCCAGCGTATTCCCAAAAATGCTGTATTAATATGTATAACTAGATTAACTTGTTTTATATACTAAAGGTTATAGTATTATCAGTACTTTCATGTTTCCATTTCGATCCGTAAGAAATAGAAAAAAAAATATCTATTCCTTTAAAATCTATATTTTCAAGAAAAATGGCCTGCAAACATATTGAGGAGTCAAATTGGGAAGTCATGATCCGACATTGCTAACTTGCTATTCGTACTGCCTAATCGGTAATGTAAGTATGGACCTAAATAGGGTTGTTGACTAGCTTGCAAATAGAAGTGTATATAGATTATACATGTAAATGACAATAATCCACTAAAGTTCACTCCCAAGTGGTTATTATAGGAGTGATCTTGCCATGTTTATTTTTTCTTAATATAAAGAGAACTGCAAATTGCAAGACCACAATTGATCTAGATGATATTTGATCATGTATACCACCTTTCAAGGCTTTAAATAACTAAGATAATTGTCATTCACGATCTTGTCGTGTTTATTGCTTTGTTTCATATGTGCATTGAAGTAGAAGTGTGAATGACATTTCACCATAACCAATTTCTACAATTGAAAATTTGACAAATAGTCGTCCCAATATTCTCAAATAAGTAACGCAAATGAGGGGTGATTTAAAATCAATTGGGCTATCATTATTATAGGAAAGAATTGTAAGTATTTTTATATATAGCAATCAGTACATTACAAATATGAGAATATATAAAATGATAAATATATATATATTTATATTTTAAATATTAAATACCATTATCACAAATTTTTTACCAGTAAACTAGTTACGATATAAAAAAGAAGATTTTTCTTTGATCACCCGGTCACCCCTCTTTGGACTTTGGAGTTTGCCAACAGTCACTGCTGGACCTAGTCAACCTTACAGCTTTCATAAGAAGGCTTGTTATGCCTTTCCTGGATTAAAAAAAATAAATCCCAGCATGAGTCACCCTAGCTGACCTGTTTATCATCAAATCATTAATTAGCTTGTGTAACTTTTCCCAGATCTCTCGCATCAGTGTGACAGTACCCCACACCAAATCCAAACCTAAACTTCAACTTCCAAAGCTTACTTCTTTGATTTTGTCTTACATTTGTTTGTATTCAGAAAAATATTTCATATTCAAACTATTTTATACAATAAAACTTTCCAATTTTGTGCCACAAATTTCTCTTGAATTTTTAGCTGGTTTTGCTGTAGACTGATTCATAGTGAAAAGGTCCAAACTTTTTCTGTATATATTCCTTTAATCTTGAATTTGGGTTCTTTTGAAGCTAAAATCTGTTGAGTTCGATGCAAAATAGTGATGAAATTATGCCCATTTGACAAAAGTTTCAATCTTTTTCCCAAATTTAGAGCTTCCCTTTCTTCTTCTTCAACCAAGAATGGAGAATGTGAAGAACTCAACCCCACTTCTTCTTCCGCCCGAAGGGACCGTCCAACAACAAATTCAACCTTCGAATGACAAACAAGAACAACAAAATATCAAGGTTGTTGTTAGTGATGATGAAGAATATGATACCCAACTTGACGAATCCCTTAAAAAATTGGAATTTTGCTTGAGATTTCTGTGTTTTGATCAAACAACGAGGCTGAAATTTGGGGTGTCTTGGTTTGTTTTCTTGGTAGTGGGTGTTGCAGTTCCTATGTGCATAATTGAGCTGACCCATTGCTCGGATTGTGAAGATTACCAAGTGAAGGAGTTTGAGTATGAGATTCTTACCTCTCATCTTCTACTTGGTGGTGTTTCTTTGATTTGTATGGCCTACAATATTAATAAAAAAGGGTTTCGTAAATTCTTGTTTGTTGATCGATATAGGGGTTATACTACCCGTTTCAAGGACCAATATATCAATAAGATTGAGGTAATTTAATCGTGAGTTAATTTTGTGTCAAAATGCTGATAACAGGGTTTGTGATTGTGGTTTTTATTGATGTTGCTCTTGTTTGTTTGTTGGTAAATGTATTGTTTGAATTGGAGTTGTATTGACTATTAAGGCCTTTAAGGGTATGTTATGTATTGCTTCTGTAAGAAAACTTCATGTTATCGACACATTGATGATCATTTGCTTAAACTTAACTTTCTTTCCTGTTAAATATTGAATGCATTTCACTGTATGTAATTTGGGGGTTGTTTAACAAGTTGGGGATTCGTTCAAATGAATGGAGGAGATTACACTGGTTTCAGAATCTAGAGAGGGTGAGTTGAAAAGTTTGGGATGACTCATGATTTTATACTACTTTTAGGACGAACAAATTTCATTGTTTTGATGACATTCTTATTGGGGTCTTCTAAGAGTATAAGTCCTTGGATCCAACGAGCTGAAATCAATAAAATGCGAATTTCTAGAGGAACAAACATTATTTGAATTGTTGTAGAGCACTGATAGAGCTCGTTTGTGATGTTGGTCATGGTGCTATGCTATGCGTATTTTGTGCATCACAATACTTATCCAATCTCAATTCTTACCCATGTCAGGGTGCAGTGCTTAACAGTTTGGCCTTGTTTCAGGCTAATGTGGTAGCACTTGGTCACTCACTTTCAGCTATCAACCTTCATTGCTTTTGTATGTAATTGTTGTCAATAAAGATGCAACCCCATGTAACCAAACAGTTGCTATATTGATTGGAGGAGAAAATTGCTAGGCAATTGTATCTAAATGCAAGTTTAGGGGTGAATTCTGAAATACTTCTAGATTTAGGTCCAAGTAATATGGTTTGTTGATTGAGTGACAAGTTTAATGGAGAGATCTCCAGCTTTGTTTAGTAAAACTGTACTATTATTTCTAGTTTATTAGACATGGCCTCACGCCCTCACCAATATGCTGTGTCTACCAAGAGACCTGTTTGGTACATTTGGTATCTG
This sequence comes from Dysphania ambrosioides, assembly GCA_026401315.1. NCBI lineage: Eukaryota > Viridiplantae > Streptophyta > Magnoliopsida > Caryophyllales > Amaranthaceae > Dysphania > Dysphania ambrosioides. The sequence continues at coordinate 2,704,644 of CM048660.1, read as the reverse complement.
CTATTCTTGTGAAGAAGATACTACCTGCTTTAAGCCATAAAATTTTAAAAATAAAACAAACCACCTTTGGACGGACAAAAACTCTTAGCAACTCCGAGTGCATATCTTCAAACTGATTGAGTTTTTCTGTGATTTTTTTTGTTTTTAATAGAAGGAGCTTATGACATTTTCTTTATGTATATACTGCTGGTGAAGATAGAGTCCTGTTCTTTCATATGTTACTACTAACTTTTTTATACAGTTCCATAGACCTTTTCTTTATTGACTCCTTATATGTTACATATAATGATCTGTTCATTATCCCTTTTTTACATGCCCTCTTAAAATTTTGTCTTAATTATTCCTCAGGATTCATGTCAACTACTGTTACAGTCACTGATTCCATGTTGCATCTTGAAAGCGCTTCATGAGATTATGCGCAAGATATATGTGCAAAACCAAGTGTGGTGGTTGGCTAGCTTAAATGTCACAGCACTAGTAATATCATGGACATATCTAAGTGCAATTTCGCTAGCAGCCTGCATTCTCTTTCATTTAGCCTGCAATTTGCAAATTATCCATTTCAATGATTATGTAAAACTCTTGGAGAAAGAATCCAGTATTATGACTTTGATGGATGAACACATTCGATTGAGGAAGTACTTGTCTAAAATCAGTCACAGATTTCGAATATACCTTATCTTGGTCTTCCTGTTCGTCACTGCTAGCCTGTGTATGACTCTGATACAGATCACAGGAGTTAATGGGAGAGTTACTTTTCTAAATGGTGGAAATTTTGCTGTAAGTTAAACTCCATTCACTTTTAATGTTAATTTATTGTGTTTGTTTATTATGAAATATGAAATGTAACCAAATGAAGGAGAGATATCAACTAGGTAGCCTTTCTGAACTTCCTACTGTACTACTTGCATCATAATTCCAAAATCTAGAACTTATTTATTTAATAAATGAAAAGTGCAATTCTGACAGAATTCCCATTGCAGTGAAAAGTGAATAATGACCTCTTATTCTCTTGTATAATTATGTGTTGGTCATTGGTCTAACTTTCTGGAAAATTACTAATTTCACCTTTGTGCTAATTCCAATCAGAGAATCTCGATTTGTAGTTGTACATTTGAAATATTGTTTCCTCTTCCAGCCCATCAAATCCAAGTACCCAAATATATTATAAGATTACAAAACATCATATTTGCGGTCTAGATGGACTGGAGTATTCCCATATTTATGTGCTATATTATTATCCTTGCTAGTTTCTCTGGAAGCCTTGAAGCTATCTGACCCTTAATAGGTGAATCAAACTGAAACTAGAGATATTGCTTAATTAGAAAGTATTTTGTTTTGTTTTACCAGCAAACCTTCGTTGAGGCTATTGATGAACAAATTGCCTCATTGTCTTATATGAATTTTGGGGATAGCTGATATGCTGAAAATATATTGTGATGTTAATCGGTGATCACAGCAGTAGAGCTAGGTGCTGACTTAAACGACCTTCTTAATCATATAGTTATGTGTGACAAGATACCTTTGAAACTTATGACATAGTATCTATTTATATGCAGGCAAATGTAGCTAAGCTCATCTTCATAGAATAAATACCAGAGATGAGGATTTTATAGTAAAGAGAAAATCAAAAAATGATTGGAGACAGTAGTGTGACTTCTGTAAATGTAAGTAGCAAGGAAAAAGACTTGGTTGGTTTGATCATGTTAACACCTTGAGAAGTTGAGATACTCAAATTAAGTGATGGGAGGATTATTTTAAGGAAATGTAGGAGGAGAGCAGGTAAATCCAAGAAGAACAATTTAGGGGAGGTGGCCCTCTTATACCATATGTACCCTAGGCTTTTAGGTGGGGAGTATCCTTTGAGCCTATTCCTGTTTTCTGATTCTTTTTAATGGATGTTTTGTTTTTGATCCATATTCTTTTACCAAATGATTTCATAACTCTGACTATCCTTTGTAAGAACAAAGAAAATTTTGTGGGTTCTTTTTTTTGAAAACAACCCCTCTTCCATCCTCAACAAGTTAGGAGTGAAGGAGTGAAGCTAAATGCCTTTTGGCCTCCCAAACTAAGCAGTGGGCATTCTTGTAACAAGCAGACATTCAATGTCTTTGCCTTTGCCATGTTATTTACAAATAGCTCTAGTTCTCCCATTTCCTATATTTCTGTGTTTTTTTATTTTGTTATGCTCCTCCTAAATTTAGGTAACTTCAATTGTTCAAGTTGTTGAGACACTTCTCTGCTTGCATGCTGGCACAAAAATTTCCTCCAGAGCCCAGGGCATTGGTGCAGTGGCATGTAGATGGCATGCATATGTAACTTGCAAGTCCCTTGATGGAGGAAAACGTTCAAATTCATGGGGCTCAATGTCTTCAAATTATTATGAGAGTGAATCAAATTTGCTAGATGAAAATGCAATAGTGAACCATAACCAATTTGCTTCAGTATCTTCATATAACAAGAGGCAATCTTTTGGTAAGTCTAGTTCATCTATATTGCTTACATTTTATTCTATCATTCATCTATCTCATATGATGTTATGCCTTATTGACTTATTGTAGATATAAAGTAACAGTGTAGTTGTAGACTTGTGGTAGTGATAAACTTTTTTTTGGGAGGCCACTGAATGTGCTCTATTTGAATGCTGAATGGGAAGGGAGGGGGAAGTGGAAGAATATTTAAGGAAAAATAGCTTCCCATCCCTCGTCCTCAATGACAATTGTGAAAGCACCTACTTGGTTGTCCTAACGTACTTCCATTCAAGATGTGTATTAAGTTGTTGTGGATTCCTGGACCAGTGAATGGCAGATAAACAAAGTTTCTAATAATAACAGCAGAAATTGAGGTGCAAAAAACGTTGACCAGGGTCATCAAAGTCCATTAGCTGTACAAATATTTGGTATTCTGATCATTGCTTTCTTCTGTATCTCTCACAATTATGATAGTCAGGGAAATAGAAAATATTTTTCTTATTTGGACATATTGGTTTATACAAAGATCCAGAGACCTAAGATGCATATTTTGAACTTTTGAAGTTTTTATTGTTTGCTCTTCGCAAGTTAACGTATCAGGATGAAACACTAGCATTTTTGTTTCAATACCACATTTAAATGTAGAACGTGCATATTGTGCAAGACTATTCTTGCTTTTCGACTTGCTATTATGTTTTCAGTAAGGGAATCCTATTAAATGTTTTTGGAACTTTATAGTTGTCTCCAGCATTGCTTATTGCTGTACTCAGCATAGTTTCCAGGTCAACTGTATTCCATCAGACTTGATCAATTCCCCAAACTGTTGGTCCTATTTAAGGGTTAAGAATGTCCTTGTCAGTTCAATTCTCTATCTTCTTTTTTCTTTTTCTTTTTTTTTTTATTATTGTGGTTCTGTATTTAGGAAGAATTTGGAGGATTTCAATTATCACTCGATCCACTCGTAGAAAAGAAACCCAGGATGACTGGCATCTACTCCATTGAAGAGATTACCTGGTACTGAATAACCTAGATTAGCCTGGGAGTTCTCTTTGTCAGCTTCTTTGTTTCAGATTTGGACTATATAACCAACATTCCATATGCGTAGCCCCTCCATTTGTTTCTAGTGTCTCAAATACGTGTTCATACTGCTTGCATGCTTTAAGATAAAGTTCATTTTATAAAGAGTACATGATTTTTGCCATCACTAACATGTGCAACTTGTGTTCGTCATACGAATTGGCAATTGCAGTGATGTATTTGCAGACAAATCCTGGAGGGCTAACCTTGTATGGATGGACAGTGGATCGTTCACTTTTGTCCACAATATTTGCAATTGAGCTCTCACTAGTCCTTTTTGTGCTGGGTCAGACCATTGTTTTCTCTTCCCCAACATCATGAAATCTTTTATTCGATTCAATTTTCTGTTCAGAAATCAATATTGCCTTTTATCAATTTAAAGGCCTCTTGCCATACTTGGAAAATGCCCAGAGCAAATTTCAGTCAGAACTGTTTTTGTTTGGTTCTGGATTCTTGCTGCCGTTATGTACTGAATTTGGTGCTCGAGGCAGTCCATAGTCCACTCCAATTGGCTACACAGCTTACACTGAATGCAACTTTCCATTTGTATACTTGTATATTCTTTTGTAAATATTATCTTGAGTACGAATATGAATTGGTTTCCTTATCTGTAACTTCATGTAAAACAGCCACTTCTTGTATCCTAAGAGGAATGTGAATAAACATGATCATGGATACTGCTTGGTTTTCCCCCTAAGCATCTGCAGCTTACTTTTTTGAAATCCAGAGTTATTCAAAAATTAAAAAAGAACACCTTGTATTTGATTGCTGTCATGGAAGGAGCAATGCCAGGGTTTCTCTTTCTGGAAGGCAGGCAGAAAATGTTGCACTAATTTCTTCATTCAACAGTAAACACTCAATAGCCAAACTCTGGAGATGATAAACCTTTCTTTGGAGTTAGATTTCTTTTGAGATAGGACTGTTGTTAAAAAAAACTGTAATCAGAAACGGGTATAAACACAAATTCTATACCTCTTTGAGTAATTAAAGTTCATGTATGTAAATTAACTAGTTTTGCAGTACAAAATATGTTAACGAATATTATTAAATAAGTGATATGAAGGGAATAACTGATTCTTTAACTATAAGCCAAAACTTACAAAGGGACTATAACAGTTCCCAAGCTCCATTTCTAAAAGCACTGCACATCATTCATGCGAAACACGTCTTTGTCTCGTGTGTAACGAGAAACAAGTGACTTCACAAGAATATACATATAAGAACATCAACCATTGCGGCTCCTAGTAAGATTAATGACTCTCCGTGCCATAGCTCTCAAGTTGTCTCGGGCCAAGGTGGAGCCTCTATAATTTTCCATAAACTCTTCTCTCTGTAACCTCAATGCCAATGCAGCATCGTCATCTTGGTTTGACACTCCTCTTCTACCGCGCAAATTAGCTTCTCTATGTAGCCTCAATGCCAATGCAGCATCTTCATTTTGGTTTGGCACTCCCCTTCTACAGCGCAAATCAGCTTCTCTCTGTAGCCTCAATGCCAATGCAGCATTTTCATCTTGGTTTGGCACTCCTCTTCTACTGCTCAAACTAGCTTCTACTGATCTTCTAGTGACTCTCAATCTTGTGTTCATATGCTGATTACTATTATCATTAGCTTGATTACTAGTACTGCTCGCTCTTTCAGTGCTCTTCTTGCGCTGAGTAGCTACTTTACTACTTACAGCTGCTTCTGCTGCTGCATTCCTCGACTCAACTTCTGCTGGGAATAAAAGCTGTATAGTGTTCCAAAGCACTGTGTTTATAGTGCAGGACCTTCCATTGCTGCAAAGAACTCATCAATAATTACTACTCTTATATACATTAATAACCCAAAAATTGTATCACCAATCTATAACACCAATTCAATTTTATCATGATGAATTATGTACGAATCTGTTACTACCTGATGAGCTGCCTGCATTTTGGACATTTTCTACCACATTTATCAGCAGCAGATTTTAAGCAATTCATGCAAAAACTGCAAAAACAATTCATTACAAATTGAAAATTTCCATTTTTACAGCTACTGCATCTGAAATATACAAAGTAGATTTCAAGTTTTACCTGTGCCCACAAGGAGTTGTGCTTGGTTCATAGCATATGTCCAAGCAAATCTGTATGTATAACGATAAAATTGATTTCATAAAATATCTATTGTTCATATTAGTGGGTACTGTATTCAGCAAAGTTTCAAAAACAAAGCTAATGCATTAAACAAGCTAAGTCACCCCGAATCAAATAAAAGTGAAGTCGACTTATGTTTTATTTGAGATTACTAACTGATTGTATACAAAATCCCGTTTGATTCAAGTTTTTGCCAATCACATTTTCAAAGGAGCTAATCAAATGTGGAGCCAATGTTGCAAAAACTAAATATCAATAATCAAGAAAGTCAAGCTCACTAACAGAACATGAAAGTTCATCTCTAAGACGATCCAAACACGGCAGTGTTGAAGAACTTGAACAATCAGCAGTTGCAGTGTTCTCCTGCTCTTTGTCTTTAGAAATTACTTCAACGTTTTTTGATAAATCACATATACTCTTCTCTGCCTCTGCCCATTTCAGACATCCTCGTATTATTAGTAAATTGAACGTAATTTTGCAAATCATTCATAACCCTTCTTCAATCTCATTAAAATTATTCAAAATGAAAATATTTAATCAAGACTATCATAGTCAAACTCACCCAAGAGTCCTCGACAACGAAGCAAATTCGAACTTGTTTTGGACACATAACCGTGTCCGATACAAGTTCACATACAAATGACATTAATTCACTAAAATTGCAACAAATCCATTTTGATTGAACTTAATATGTTACTCGTACTCTTCATTTCACTTCAATTACCTCAAAATGACCAACATACCCGATTCAAGTTAACATAATCTCACCAAACCCCATTTAACAAAACCACAAAGATTTCACATATTTTTCAAAAACCCAAAAAAAAAAATTGAAAAAGAAGCTACCTTTGATGTTGGTAGTGATAGAAGATTCATCATCATCATCAAGATTAAAGACAGCAATGGGAATGGAACCCGGGCGGGCGCGTCTTCTTTTTCTTCTGGAACTAGTAGGAGATATAACCAGCAAATCAGATCGATTCTTGTCTTTCAAAATACGATCAGGGGTATCTTCAACAACAAGAGTAGAAAGCAGGGTTTCTTCATCCCAACCCGCCATTGCTGCAACCGATTTGAATCTTGGGCTGAACATACTCATACTAATATTGTTGTCGTAGCAATATTCTGGAATTTACGACGGGTTTTGAGATTGGTTTTTTCTGGGTTTGTGGGTTTAGATCTTGTGTTACCATTGAAGGTGGATGAGAAGCAAGAGAAGAAAGTTTGAATCAGACGCATTTTGGGCAACCCTAATTAACAACGGTCGAATTTTTAGAGATGGGAAATGACTAGTGTGTCCCTAGGTCAAATGGTTACGAGATGAAAAACTAGCTAGAACTTGATTTATCTCAGAACATTTCTATTGCTATAAAAAAAAATTAGGCATTATTCAACCAAATTCAAAATTTATAATTATAAAACAGATAGAAAGTAGTACAAAACAAATTATGTTTGAATTTCATAATCGCACAAATGATATTACTCACAAAACTTGACTAGTAATTTTAATACAGGCTTTTTTCTATACCCCCATCATGTAAGTATATAATGATTTTTAACTTGTTGGAGTAACAAATTTACCTCTAAACAGAAACAAAGCTACATCTCTTCTATTTTTTTTTACCAATGACAAATATGAATTTGAATTTAACCACTATATTTTAGCGGCTTAGTGATATTATGTGTTCCGTACTCTGGAAACTCAAACTTCTGATACTTTAAACCTAAGAAAATTAGAAAGTATAAAGTTTACTCCGTTTCTCATAATTGCATCGATCATCAGTATTCCATACTTGGCTTGCCACTCCTCTCTTTTATGTGAGGGTAAATAGGCATTCATTACAATTCAGATTAGAAAGCTAATGCATTAATCCTCAGCGTAGCTGAATTAAACTTGATTTATAAGATAATTATTTTTTACAACAATTATACATTGCTGCAAACACAGTGATAATGAATAGAAATATATATATATATATATATATATATATATATATATATATATATACACGCAGTGAACCGCAAAAGTGATCAAAGTTGCCGGAAAATCCTAACTTCTTGTAAGAACTCAGGAGTTCCATACACTGTTGAAGGCCAAGCCACCAAACAAAGATTGAATGAAGTCCTCCGTATCCATTCATCTTCGCCTTGCAGTCTTCTCCATTATCATTTGTGAGTCAATACGAATCTAGCTCTTGGCGATACATTCACTTGTACATAAAAAGGGCCAGACGAAACACACCGAAACACAAGTATACGGACATCATAACAAATTAAAAACGCATAAAGTTTCACATGGAAACCTAAATTAGCAATTCAAAAACAACAGATTGATGCACTTAAAATCATCATCGTATGAGTTTAGACGAGTTTACAAGGCACCAAAAACCCCTACCTCACTAGCCGGCTTTAGAACAATAAGCTACACTACTCTAGTAAAAACTCAAAAAGCTGTAGGAAACGAATGAAGTCAGCTCTAGAATTATGAGGTATTTCTGAGTCGATGTTGTTTCTAGAAGAATCTAAATTTCAGTAACCTATCCGTATTTAAACTCAAAAGACACACAGAGACTTGTAAACCCATAGCTTTAAGACATACTTCACTATTACACAATAGTATGTCCATCAGATAAACAATGACGATCCACATAACAGTAACCAAACAATCCATATACCAGTTAAAGACAAGGGTGCGACCAAACAATCCATATACCAGTTAAAGACAAGGGTGCGACGCATACATACCACAATACAAATAGTGCAACACGAACAAACACATGCAAACGCAAAAAAAAGCCAACCAGTAGCAAATTATTAAAAGAGGGAGAAGAATAAGAAGCCCGCCAAGGGCACCAAACAATTGAAACATTGTGAACAGACATATTAAGGGACAATCCTAGAAAAGAATCAAATAAAACACAATAACATAACATACCTTCAAAAACAGTCTTTCTACACTCATATAGGAAGAACATTAATTATGCAAATTATTAAGCAAATCAAAGCAGAGAAGGCACGGGACACAATCCCACCTCACCAAAGAAAAGAACAGAACGCTTACCAGGATACAACGGATAGAAGGAGCTAAGAATACAAGAAGGCAACTCAAGCTGATGATTGATCAACTAACACAAGGGAAAGAAAAGCATAGACCACTAACTGATGATGGAGGCAGAGAAAACAGTAGGCAGGGTTCTTGAACACAGAGAGCAAAGAAGGGAATAATTTGCTAAAAAGTCATCCTACTTCACCATCCACGACACGTCAGATTGAAGAACAATATCGGATTTAGCACGAAAAAAGAACACATGGGATTAGGTCATGTGCATGATTGCAATTGTAGACCGGGAAAAATACTTAACTTCACTGAGTCATAATAAATGCAGACAGAAAGGTCTAAGGTTCGAAGAATGTAATTAAGTGAGTAAAAGCAAATCTCAAGGGCTTTTGGATCATAGGGTTTCTTTGACCTCCATCGGTTCCTTTTCCTCTTTAGGTTCTTTCTCTCTAAAATTCTTAGGACACCGCAAGGTATATAAATGGAAAGGATGACATGGCAAAATCTCCCAAACACAAGTCTAAATATACCCATGTTTTACTCCAGACCACTTGACGCCAGTACATGATTGCAAGTTTACAAGCATAAAAAAATAACTCCAATAACACAAGAAATTAAGTAACCCAAGTTATGTCTTACTAAATCCACACAAATGGAACAAAAAATGACACCACACCTACTCATGTCGGCCTTCTAAAGCCAAAAGACAACTTCCAAAGAGGAGCCATATAAGCCAAGAGCGAGTAAGGCAAGCCATAGGAGTTCCATACTAGGAGAAAGGTCAATGGAATAACATTCTTATAAATGAGTCCAGCTGAAGCTTCTCACACAAGCAACATAGAACAGTTATAGTACACAAGCAGATCATCATACAGCTAAAAATAGGAACTATATTTTCTGATACAGGGAATTCTCAAGCTTTACATGCTTGTTGTAAGGCAAAATCAAAGCACAACTGACTCACATAAATTCTCCCAATTCAGTCAAAAAATACTAAAAACTAATTTATTGCCATTTTTCAACCACTAATCTCTTGATAACCTTATTGACAATGCAACCTAAGCAGAATTGATACTTTTGAAGCATCATCTGCAAAGAAGATAACAAATGTTACCCAATAGATAAATATAAACGGAAATATGAGAGTTGTATGGTACCTCTAATTGGGCTCGAGAAATACACTTTGTGAAGAACCAAAATACAGTTGGGAATTCTACCTCCTCAACCTGCTGGCTTGGGTACTGCAGTGACATTCGCAGAAAAAAATCATAAAAGTTCAGGTGCCATTGTGTACTCATCAGGCCACAAATTGATGGAAAACAAATACAGACCTTTAATATCAAATTCATTTTTCAGTAAACTGAAACTAAAAACAGGAACAGAAAACCAGAGCAAAAAAATAGTAGCATGGAGCTATTCAAAAACCTTGGCACTTAAAGGTATATACACAACTAAGCTAATCAGAAAATCGCAAGAACATCTCTTCCAACCATGACATACTAATAATAAAAAAAAATAAAAAACAACTCTGTAAATTGGTAACTTCCGCTACAAAAAACAATGGCTCTATCAACATTCATAACTTATACCAAAAAGTATAAAATGCCAAACAACATCAGCGTTGAAGGAGATGGCTTTATCAATATTCTTGAGCATTGAGCTAGAATTGCAATGATGACATGAGCAAGATGCATAAGCGTCAGCAAACGATTAAGCTCATTCCAACATTAAGTCTGGAAAATCTAGCACACAATAATAGTACACGAAATTCCTAAAGTCATAACTAAATTAGAAGCCCTTAGCCCTCGTTCATTTCAAAAAACTATTGGTAGGTGGTCCCTACACTTTGTATAGGGGCAGAAATGGCTTATCAAGATTATAGTTTACACAACCAAAACAAGTACATCCTATAAAATTCTGGTATGCATACCCTCAAGATATAAATGGTTGCACCCCTCAAATATCATCCAACATACAGCACAAGTAAGCTTTAACATGACGTGTCCACACAAGAAGCACCACAGAGCCAGGCCCCAGTAAAATTCATAGATACTGGATGGCACATTACCTCTTCTCTAATTTGTAAATTGATCGTCAATGAAAAGCAAAGAGCATCCCCTCCGCTTTACACAACCTTCTCTTGCAAACACAATTCCAAAATTAAATCAAGTAGAATAAGACATTTGTGACAAATACGTAGTACTTTGATATTCAAAACCAAATTCTAAGAGAATAGTTTACACTGTTCCATATCAAAATACTTTACATACATATGCTTCAGCTGAATCTCAATTTTCTAAAACAAAAGCCATTATGCCACACCTTATGATGCAAGCATAGTTACGATGCATCGTATCACCAAAGCTGGGAACATGTTTGACAGCTAGATCTTGTGGCATAGGCATTAATATAAATTCCTCCACTCCATTCATCAGACATGCCTGCTAAAAAACAGCATGAATGACAGTCTCACAAGCCTTTTTCAGCAAGTTGTGTTGAATCCATATCTCTCACCTCATGCATGTCCACTTGTTGGCATTGACAAAATTATGGAGCATACAGCTCAAGTCTTCATCAGGACCTAGGCCTACCCAAACAAGCCCCCAGTCCCAAATTCGGCTTGCTGCAACTCCTTCTTACGTTGCTCTTCCAAAGGATCAGGGCTCTTCAGCACCCTACGCAAGCGCCTGCCAGAAACATAAACATTGACATTGGAAAGGAGCAACACCTAAAATAACAGCCAAAAGATAAGCAATCAAGAAGATATGCAATTTCTGGAATTAGGATACCTGTCTTGCGCATGTTGAGCAGGAAATGTTGGCATGAACTCTTTTGACTTGGGAAGAGGAACTTCATGAAACCATTCATGATTCAGAGCAGCATCAGCTGTAATACGCTGTAGGCAACAGAAAAGTACCATCAGGGAATCATAAAAGCACACCAAGCAAGTTAATAATATTTTCCACCATGAAGCACATACCTTTGTGGGATCATAAGTTAAAAGTCTGTTTAACAGGTCAAATCCAGAATCTGAGAGTACAGGAGATCCTGTAAATGATGTGGCTGGAAATTTTTTGCGCAGCTGGTTATACCTGAAATAATACCGATGGATAATTAATCATTACAAAAGTATGTGCCCTTGAAAATATAAGTGTACCAATGAGGCCAGAAAGCCAGACCAGAATCACCCAAAGCAGGAAGCCTGGGAAAAGAGCGCAAAAAATAAGAAAACCTTGACGAAAAATTATATAGAATTCAAAGGACAGTATACGAAAAACTTACTGGTGCTTCACAAAATTGACCTTCACGCCAGGCAACTTGGAAAAACCAGGCCAGATGTTCTCATTCGGTGTGCCAAGATTCCTGAATATCTGCAATATAAGAAAAGAAAGCAAAAAAGAAAAATCAATAACTACATATTTGAAACTACCAACACTAATTCATAGCTCAATGGCATTCTACAAATATCAAACTCAAAACCAGATCCAAATCCAAAGTACATACTTTTCAACATATGGACGTACCTTGTCAAGTTGATCAACTTCTGTCTTTCCATTAAACAGAGGCTCCTTTGACAAGAGCTCAGCCATAATGCAACCAAGTGACCACATATCAATGGCTGTTGAATACTCTTTTGCCCCCAACAGAAGCTCCGGTGACCTGTAAAGAATTAAAAGGAAAAAATGAGACCTCAACCCTTGTTTACATCCAAGATCAAAGCTCATGAAAGACCCCAAAACCTTCTGAAACTAAAAAACTAGACATGGAATGAGCAAACCGGACATAAATTCAATGGACGAAATCCGAGTAAACAACCAAGTAATAACAATTGAATGCATGATTGAATATACTACAATCAATACAATGTCAAACACTTGAGGACAGGAAACAAGATACTCATGTGCAAGTCATATTCACAAGCATCCAGGTGCAAGTCAATGGATACAAGAAAACATGCTTCTAAAAAAATGCAAAATATTTCCACCAACAACAAAAAGGAGCTCGGAAAAGAGATGCTCCACTCAACAAAACAAAGGCAAAAAAAGAGTTGACAGATATTAGTATTACAAGAAATGGAATTTGCTGCTCACCTGTACCAAAGTGTGACAACCAAATGAGTATATGGCTTCAAAGGACTCCCATATTGACGAGCCAATCCAAAGTCACATATCTTCAACTCACCCTGGTTGTTCATAAGTAAATTTGATGTCTTTAAATCACGATGAAGAACCCAATTATCATGAAGATACTTTATACCATCTAATAACTGAAGCATGAGGCATTTAACTTCACTCTGACTAAATGGCTGTTTCATGGTCTCCATAAGCGCTTTCAGATCATGCTCCATGTATTCCATTACCATAAAGATACTATCAAGATTGCTTCCAACAACTACTTCCTTAACATCAACAATGGAAGGGTGGTGCAACGACAACAGAATGTTAATTTCTCTCAGAGAAGTCAATGGAAATCCCTCCCTTTCCTTCTCCATCTTTACCTTTTTCAAAGCTACAACTTCTCCAGTCTTCTTATCTTTAGCTCTGTAAACTACACCATAAGTTCCTTCATCAATCTTATTCAGTCTTTCAAACTCATCGACACTTCTACAACCCTCAAGCATATTCACTGTTCTCGTAGGAGCAGCTGGAGGTTCAGATGTTTCACGAGAAAAATCTTCATCTTCAGAATCAGTTCTGGGGCTATGGCTAGAGTCAGTGTCATCGGATCCATCATCTTCCTCCATATGATCCTCCCTATCCTGATCATTGAGAAGACCATGATCTCCACTGGAAGGTCTACTTTCCATGCTTCCATCAGAATCCAATGATCTTCCCTTAGTTACATCAGAATCTTTTTGACCATCTCCGGCTTCTGGACTAGATGACTTCTTTCTCCTGCTAGTATCTAAAAACTCAGAAGAAGGCATATTCCTTCTCCTTTTTTGCATACTATCATCATCAGATATTTCACCTTCATCAGCAGGAGAATTAGCACTATCTGCCCACCTTGAGGCTGATATGTGCCTGGTGGGAATAAATTCCTCATCTTCTGCCTGCTCAGCCCACTTCCCATTGCCCCACTGTCTCTCCCCAGATGGTGAAAAACGCTGATCCCCAGATACAGTATCGTCTAAATGATCTTGTCCCATGGAGGCACGGAGAAGAGAAACATCCAGATCTTCATGGGGTTCATCACTTTTGACAGGAGATACCTCCTTAATCTGAACAGGCATCGTAGCAGGTGATTGCTGGTAAGATTTCCTGACAGGCTGGGGTGGAAGAGAGGCAGTCGACACAACTCTACTTTTTGCTGCTTCTTTAACTACATCTCTATCCCAAACTATAGGAGAAAACTTCCTTTTCTTAGCAACCATAAGAGAGGACTGGACCCCGTTATCCATCTTGGACACTTCAGTATCCTTAACATACCGTGATTCTGACTCGATAGCACCCTCAGACCCATCCTCACTCGACAACTCCCCAGGCTCACGATCAGCAATCCTAGCAGAATCTCCACATCTCCTGGGCCCCCCTCCACCACCACCACCACTTCCACCCGAATCACTTCTACTGGAAGACGAACGATAACCACCACCATTAACAAACTCCCTCTCCTTAACATCCCTCTGTCTAACCCTAGCTCTATCTCTAGCTTCTCTAACACCCTTTGTTGAATCCCGATGCCTAACCTGATTACCAATCTTAACCCTATCATACTCACCCTTGGCATAACCCAAATCCCGCCTCGAATCGTAATCCGTAACCCGGTCCTTGAATTCATTTTCGTGGTATCCCCCATGCCTTTCAGCAGCCATGAATTCAAGCAACGATATCCCGAAACTCGAAAAAACAAATTCAATAACCCTAATTCTATATCTTTAAAGATACGTTCAATCAAATTCAACCAAAATAACAAAAAAAAAATTTATTTTCAATTGAACAAAAAGAAAATAGAAATTTCAAAATAAAAAAATCTAAAATCAAACATTACACACAAAACTCGCAATCACAGATCTGAGATTAAGAATAAAAAATCACACGTGTATAAGAGAGAGAATCGGCGTGCAATGGATAGCAAAAGCGGACCTTATGCGGCGAACTCGACGGCTCCGAAGCTTGAAATCGCGTTCGTGGAGCGACGAATTGAAATTATTTTGAAAATTTAGGGGTTTGCAAAATTGGGATTAGAGATTGGAACACAAACCCTAGAAAAGTGAATGAAAAGGGGAAACAGTTGAAGGAGAGATAAAGAAAGAGGGGTGGAAATTATTGTTTATCGTTTCGGCGGAGGAGGAGAGGGGAAGGGCGGCGACGCTACGGAGGAGAGAGAACAGGAAGGGTAGGAGGTGAAGCTTCGGGCCTTCGGGGGAAGGCTGTCACCGTTAAAGTGTGACTCCACGAATCCTATTTGAATGTCAGATTGACAGAATTGACCCTCTCAATTGGGGTGTTAGTAAACGACACCTGCCGATATTCCCATAGTGGCCACAATAGAACGTGAATCAACGTTGATCCCATTTTCTCTAATTTTTCTCAATTCGTTCAACCAACCCATATAGACGTCACTAACGTTTATGGAACATGTATTGTTTTCATGGATCGAAAACGCTAATAAATTGTCAATGCCGTCGGAAAATAAGATATACGTAAAAAAAAAATGGAGCAAATTGGACAGTGTCACCATGGTGATGGCGTCTTGTCCCGAAGCTATCCCTTTATTTTTAAAATATTTATTTTTTAAGTAATTTTTGGTTTAATGACGTAATGAGAGTATGAATTCAACGTACATGATGCTTATGGAGAATTTGGAGGCGACGAAATTTATTACAGTGGGATTTTTTAACACAAAAGGATATTATGAGGAAGTTTAGGAAGCGATTGATTGGATTAAACAAGTTGCAATAGGTTGTGATTTTTGTTTGATTGCAGCAACCCACAAAAAACAGCGAAATGGTCTAGTGGATATCATGAGATGTGATTGTTCTTGTGTACGAGAAGAACGAGATTTCAGTGTTGCTCATAAATTTGGCAAGAAGAGAAAAGGTTGTGGTTGTTTATTCAAGGTTAAGGTACAAAAGCTTCCAAGTCATACAAGGTGTTAAGTAAAAGGATATTCGAAATGGGGAAGCATTACCATGAGTTGTTCAAATATCCAATGGGTCATTGACAAATTAGTTGCCTTACTCCTGTTGCAAAACTAGTTGTGAAAGAAATGAGTGAGGTATACATGAAGCTTGCGAAGATATTGGCATCTATAGAGGAGCGATTTCTAGAAAACCCATCTACAAGACATAAGTAGAGCAATAAAAGGTCATGTGGAAGGACCATATTCAACAGTTGTTCAACCAAGCAAAAAAATATGGTCACCTATTCTAGTATGATATTGATGTAGAGATGTACGAGGTGACTCACTTGTTCTTTGTACATCCTAATTGTGTTGATATGCTATGTTTACGGCCACAAAGCAAATAAGCACAAGTACTCTCTAGTAGAAACGGTTGGGATGACTCAAACAAATAAGAACTTTTTGGTAGGCTATGCAATTATAAAGAACGAGAAGATTGAAGTTATTGTTGAGTATTGGAAAAGTTGATGAATTACTTTAGCCCTCACATACACCCTTCAGCTATTGTTAGTGATAACAAAGGAGGTCTTTTTCCCTAATTGCGGAATTATTTCCAGAATCTAAACATTCACTTTGCACGTGGCATATCTACAATAGTGTAGAAACTAAGCATATTGGCTTTTCAACAAAAATAAAGAGAATGCAGAGACTTTCAAAAGGGGTAGATAAAGTATAACCGTGCATGCTACTACAAAAAGAAAGTATGAGCAAGTTGTAGAGTCCTTTAAGAATTCTTACACATAATGACCAACAATAGTGCAAGATTAATGGCTACCTCACAAGGAGAAGTTTGTTATATACTGGACTAATCAGGTCCTTCATTTTAAGAACGCTATGACCTGTAAAGTAGAGATCATGGTCGCGTTTCACATCACTGCTTGAGTTTGATTTGGGAAGAAAGGAAGAGGATTAGAGTGTTAAGTTATGATGTTGAAAGTTGTTGCGATTGTACTCGTGGTAACCCATGGGATTCCTTACGCTTGCACTATTCACCACATTGTTCTGGTCGGATCATCATCATATCTTGATCAAATTCATGTTTTCTAGTGAACACTTAAAATTGGAGAGTATGCGAGCCTAGAGCTTGTAGAACTATTGCAACTAGAGGCGAAGAAATTTTGATAACTAGTTGATCGAGTTGAATCTATTCACCCTTCTATCATGCGTGATACTACACACATTCTGTCCGACATGTTCAATACCAAATATTTGGATTATGAAGAACTTAAAAGGAATGCTAGACCTAAAGGTCGACATTCACAACGTAATCGTTCAAAATATATTTGTGGTGACCGTGGTAGTGGTCGTTTATTATCATCAGGCCTTTCTTATCAAATGTTAATGTACTTTTTTATTTATTTGTTATTGTTTTCTTCATTCATTAATGGAATAGGAAGAATGATTATTGATTAATTTCCATACAAGGACAAAATTTCTAATATTATTATAGAGTACTTACAAGGGTAGAATGATGTGGTCGATGACAATAATTGCAACTTTTGATGTGTTACTAACATCTTTTACAATGGTGAGGACAACTATTTTGCATCGCAACAGTCAATTTATAATGAAATCGCCGCGAACAAGAGATATTTCATGAGATATACAAAGGCCTTGAAAGTGCGCTTCAGCAAAACCGTTGGGGAGGACATTGTGGGTAAGATCATTAGATGGAGGCTTTGTCAGACCTATTCCCCCCTGCTAATGTCTATAAGTGTGCGGTCATACATTTTGCAGTGGTAATGAATGATCGAGCTTTCTATCTGTGCACTTCAATTCTGCCATGAGATTCCCCTTTAACTGTCAAGGGTCTAGTTACAAAGTTCACAATCGCACATTAAGGATCATACAAACATTTCATTCGCACTTTTTAAAACGAAAATTCTCTTTTGGTTGCCCCTCTCCCAAGGATTTTTATTTATAATTAGGCCAATTATCGATGAGAGTTCTCAGTTTAATAAGGTAATTTATCATTTCTTACCTTACGAAAATCAAGATATCAAATGTTTCATATTTTAATTTGTAAAGAAGGTTGTTGTCATTTTAAAACGAAAAGTGCTTTCTTAATTGTACTCCAAAAATTCATAAATGAAGTGGTTAATAGTGTGGTTACCATTATCCCTTTTTAGAGACGAATTTTTTTATGTGTTCCTAAGAAAAGGAATTTACTTGGATGATTGGATCAAATAAACTTATAAATGAACGTCTCACCATTCAAAGGCATCCAAATAAAGTTAATCTTTCTAATAAATAAAAGGAAAAATTAATGGAAATAATCCAACTTTTGCCTAATTTGCTTTTATTAATCCAATCTTTTGTTTATTTCTAAATACACCTCTTATGTTTGTTCTGATTTTTTATTTGTTAGTTTTGTAATTTACTGGGTTGTTGACCGACAATTATAGGTTACAATTGGAGGTTGCTCATTGAAAGCAAAGAGTGGACAAAGGTAGGTGTATTCAGAAATAAGTGTTACTACTCTGTCTCTCACCTCTTATGTTTGTTCTGATTTTTATCTGTTAGTTCTGTAATTTACTGGGTTGTTGACCGGAAATTACAAGTTAAAATTGGAGGTTGCTCATTGAAAGCAAAGAGAGGGCAAAGATAGGAGTATTCATAAATAAACAAAATATTGGATTAATAAAAGCAAATCGGACAAATGTTGGATTATTCCCAACAATTTTTTGTAAATAAAATATATTGCAAAGTAACCTGCATATTAAGCAAGTTGTTCCGTGATTTACACCATGAAACACTAATCTAATTAAGCAAAATTAGCAACATAGTAGAAACTTTGTATTCTTAATAGCATGCAGAATTCATCTTCCATTGCTTTCAGAATTGATCCACATTTCAAGGGTTTTACATGGATGTACCGAAAGCAGAAGAGTACAAACGTTTACAAATGCAAGGAGGGGTTAAAAAAACCAGCAAATTAGTTAAGATGGTTATCTAGATACATACTCCGTATTCGTTAAGGAAGTTTACTGCTGCCAGCACAAAGAAGGCAACTTAAAGGAGAATGAAGATGGCAAATGACCTGTTCTTCTTATATAATCTGCTCTTTCTGATGTCTTGACGGCTTTTTCATTCAGCTTTGCTTCTGCATTCGCACGCTTCTCTTCAGCGATTCTTCGAGCTGCAGCAAGTTTATTGGCATACTTCTCCTGTGCTCTAGCTTTCAATCTCTCTGCTTTCACCTACAATAACATTTAAAATATGGTCATTAGTACCCATTTGATTAACTAAGCTTCGTAAATGATGCAGTCATGCAGAGAAATCTTTTCAGTCTTATAAAGATCATGTGAAAACATATGATATAATATGGTAATCAGGCAGTTAGCCTTTTCAGTTTCAAAGGCCTCAAGTAGGGTTCTGAAAAGGAACTTCATTAGCCTAAACTTCATAAGATTTATTGATTATTTCAGAATTCAGAAGATCAATCAATCTATTTCTATCTGCATAAATGATGCAGCAAACTTAATTTAGGAAATACCACATCTAAGCAGCTCTATGTGGCAGGAAGCAAGCAATACATGAAGCAACAAATAAATGACAGTGGCAATGACAGAGCAAGATCTCAAAATAGAATTGAGCTAGCTGCTCAGTTTTGGCCTGTAAGTTATAATGCCAGAGTTTTGCGTCCGAACTAATGGAGTAAGGCCAGACAGCCATGAGAATCAAGGGTAGTAAGTTCCCTCAACCTAGATGTCATTATAACAAGCTCCTCAAATCAGTTATAGGACTAATCCAGTATGAAGAGTTGATGATGCACAACAGGCAACAACAGACGCAATAACAAGTAGTCCCATTGTCTTAATCTCCTAGTTGCTATAAATTTGTATCCTCACCTCACCATGATATCTGTAAGAAGGTGCAAACTTTTCCGGATATCCTAGAAAAGAATACGTAATTCTTCACAGGTAGAACATATTGATATAAGTTCTGTGCATCTTAGAAAGGTAGATTACCTCCAATTTCTTCATCTCCATTTCGGCTTTCCTCTTCTCATGATTTTCCCAAGCTTGTATCTGCACCTCTTCTCGTTTATACCTATAAATCAAATAGAATGGTAGCTGTTAAACCATTAGTAAATAGCGAACCAAATGTCATTATGTAGTACATGGAAGATGAGTTCAGAAAGATCACCTGGCCTTATATTTGGCCCGCTCTGCTTCATCCCAGGCCAATGCTCGAGTTTCTAAAGGACTACTCTTCGCAACTAATTCCAAGCTATTACCCTTTACCATCTTATGACCATTCTTCACTTCTTCCTCGCTATCAGACAATCTATTAGCACCATTTTGTCTCCCAAGAGGAGAATGGTAACTCTCAATACTCTGAGCACCATGTTGGCACCTCATTGGAGTAGAAGCCCCTGAAGAAATCGGACTGCAGCCCACTGGTGTGGTGGCGCGTAAAGGGGTGGTTGTTCTGGAAGGCTCCTGACTAGGAAAGGGAGTCATTTCAGTTCCCATATCCCTCACACAAACTGATCTAACACCTAAGCTACCATTTCCCACTGCCTCATTGACTCTCCAAAAACCCTCCTCACAATCAACATTCTTGGTGTGCACATTCTTCTCATTCTCTGCCTTCTCCACTTCATCATCATCATCCCCCAAAAACAGATTTTCTTGTTGGGGAATGGCAATCAACCTTGTATCATCAGCATTCGAGTTCCGTGGCTTACTAGCCTTGGAGAAACTCCTTTCCCCTCCTCTTGAAAACCCTACTAACCATTTCTGTGCATCATCCCACTTTGAAGGCGTCAGTTTTCCTAAGGCAGTACGAGAAGGATGAGAAGCTCTTGGTACTCCATTCCCTTTATGAAACTCAAATGTAATGCTCCCTTTAGAGATCTCCTTGTCCTCCATAGATCTCACCATTTCGTTTCCTAGCCTCAACCCTCAAATCTTATAAATACTTCTAGTGGCTAGTACCCAACTAACAGTATTAAATAAGAACAGTCTCTTCACTAGCTTGCACAATCTGTCAAATTTTTACCAAGATCCTCGAACATCAAATACTCAACTTACTTGAGAAAAATTACTCCAGAATTTGTTACTCAAAACTCACTAATAACCCCATTAAACACTACCACAAAAACACCCTTTTGAGTCGCTTCAAAATGCATTTCACACATACAAGATGCACAAAATTATCCAAATGACTAAAACTGGTCTTTAGGCAAACATATATAGCAAAAATATAAAAAAAATTTAGAAAATGGAGCTAAAAATTGCACTTACCTCAAAAATAAAATCATCTAGGAATGCATGTCAACTTAGGCTCTGAAAATCATAACCCCGTTAAAATTTGCACTTACCTCAAAAACAATGAAGAAAATTAACCTAAGAAGATGAAAGCTTGAGTAAATGAAACAGTAAGATGATAGAAACCAGAAGTACAATCATGAAACTGCTACTGGGTTTAGAAAGGGAATGCATAGATATTTGGGAAGTGTAAAGATCAATCTTTCACGCACAAGCTAGGAAAATGAGAGTTGAGGTCACTCAGATCCAAAGAACTAGTTGAAAATACATTAAAAATGGACAAAAGTTACAGGTACTTGCACGTTCGAGGGTAGATTAAGTAACAGAAGGAAGTACAACGGTTAAAAATCATACTATAAAACAATAATAAAAAAGTTTATAATATGATTTTGTAGTACATAGAATAGAACATGGGCAGAAAATGCCATGGGGAAAAGTGTGAGGGTATTGTAAAGATCGAGTGCATTGGCGGGGGGCAAGTTAGTAGCTTCACCCATTTCGGTATCTAGGGAATAGTTCTTTGTTTTTACATCCAGATAATTCCTTTGCTTTACTATTGTTGGTATTGGTATGTGAAATATGAATGAGTTGGAGTTGTGTGCATCTGAGTAAGTTGCAGTTTGGAGTGAATATATTTGACTATGTGAGTGACGTTTACAGGCTAACAGCTAATGTACAACCACAAGCTGAAGGTGGATGGATTCGTGGTAGGGTTTCCAATTATTTAATGCAAGGTTTTGCTGTTTTCACCTTAATATTTATTGAAAATACTTTGTATTTCGTATAGTGATTATTGACTTAGATAGATTGTAAATAGAACCTTAACAAACAAAAAAAATTGTAAATTAGAGTGGTCGGATAGCTAGATAGTAGAGTTGATCAAAAGTTGGCCAAAACCAAAAAAGTGCGGGTTTTGGGCAAAAATTTAAGACCCAAAATTGAGATTGTCCAACTAACCATAAGTTTTTGAAGAAAAGTTTTGGATTTTATGGTCTTTTAGACCATAATTAGACCCGCTTCGAAAATAGCCCAAATATATGGGTTTGGGCACACAAAATTTGGTTCAATCCTAATTCCGCCCTAATACTTTGGCCTAGACATGGAAGCTTTTTTTTTTTAAAGCCCAATCTTACCCGATCAATAATCACCTCTATGGGATAGAGATATACTTTTAGAATTAGCTCATAAACTCATTGACTAGATATCTAACGTATATGGCTAATTTGATTAAATCTCTAGCCTCAAAAGCACATTAATTACACAAATTGTGTATGAGTATGATCTCAAAAATTATGGAGGGAGATAGTCTTATTCACTATTTAGTTAGAGAATGTTTCATTCAATTATTTTTATTTAAGGGACATAAAGTAAAAGGGATTAAGGAGACTCTATGACCTCATATGACTTCTCCAAATATAAGTTTGACTAAATAAACATCATTCCTTCCCTTTTCTTTACATCAACCTAAATTTCACTCTTACATCATCCACCATTTTTACAATTGTATAAGATATAGATATAAAAGTATGAAAAATACGGAATACATACTTTCTCCTATTTTTAGTTCGGTATGTACTTATATAATGACTAAGTGGGCTCACTGCTCACATACTATAAGACTTTTAAATTCATTTAGTTTATCCAAATATATTTCATTTTAGTTGATTATCATTTATTCTAGATAATAATGGCAATTTAACATGTTCTCAAATATTTAATATTTGTGTCATGAAAATTTTTGTGGCTAATACCATGTCTCATCACAAAGGTTATTTCAAAAGACATCACAAAATCTACATTGAATCATTTAAACGAGATAATTTATCTCTTGGTAACCGACGTAGTAAAGGGTTGATATTAGTTCTATTGTAATTTGAACATACTGTGACAAATATCAACATTATACTATAACAAATATCAACATTATTTTTTAAGAGTTTCGACAATTCGACAATATTTCAAAAATCTATCTAGATGGCCAATTAGACAACACAATAGCAAACTAAGAGACTCATTCTAGATAACGAATGAAAATCATATATTATTATTTAAGAGTAAGAATTAACGTGGGTATGAGCAAATCATAAATCGAGCATTTCTAAAGCTCGATATTTCATTGGACCATAATACCCTTCTTTTATTTCCAAAAAATAGGTAGTTACTCCCATTACTCTCATAACTTCCCCCTTCACAATCATATTAATCAATTATATTTATAAAGTAATTTAACCCTTTTTGTAATTATTATCTTATATAGATTTGCAAAATTTCAAATGTTATGTGCATTGTATATACCATAATTTTTTGATTAATCATCATTTTTCTTCTATTTTATTAATTAGTGTCATTCGTTGATCGAAAATGGTATAGTGTTTTTATTAATCATCGTGTCTTTTTCAACTTTTTTCTATTCATTATGTAGGTTTGTCTAATATGCGATTTAAATTCAAGCATTATATTGATATTAATTAACTACCTTTTTTCAAAATAGATAATAAAAATATATTAAATTTATATTTTTATATACTTACCGAATATATACTAATGATCATTAAATTAAATAATAACTACTCAGACAACTGTAAATATCGATTAGTTTAATTTGTTAAAGTTTCGCGTAATCAAAACTAAGATGGAATCCCCGTCCTTTCCGTATTTAGTTATTTTCATCCCAAGATTCCCAACACTACCACCAACCACCGTGCATAACTGCGTCAGCCCCTCCCCCCGTCCTCTCTCCCTCCTTTCATCTTAATTTTCTGCCAAACTTGTTAACTAACCAATCTTTAACACCTTTTAATTCTTCTTCAATTCATATACGTGAACAATCTTCAACCACCTTTTAATTCTTCTTCAATCATATATGTGAACAACACATTGCAAACGTGGACGTCCCCCTTCCACTAGGAAACCAACCTACCTCACAATTCCCCATAATTCTGTCACAATCTGGGTTCATAAATCATCAGAAAATCGAAAGATGGGGGCTCTTCGATTCATCAAGCGAAACCTGAACCATGTTCGGCACATTACGAGAACCAACACTGAAGCAAAAAGGTACAATCTTGGTCCGATTTTTCTACAAAAGAGTGGGATTTCTGCATTACCCAACAAATTCAAGGATGATGACTCCATCTTGCCGGTTCTGATCGTGGGTGCTGGCCCTGTTGGTTTAGCTCTCTCGATTCTTCTCACCAAGTTGGGTAAAACCCTTCTTAAACCCCTTTTCTTTTCTTTTTTTGATTTTTAATTTATTTTTGTTTGACTTTTTTTGGTTTCTTTATGTTGTTTGGGTGTTCTGGGATGTGGGGTTTAAGTGAAATTTGATTATAATATGTGTTTATATTGTGACTTAAAAGGGAATGATTTGAATGGTCATTTGATAGTTCCTAAGTTTGCTCCTATTTGTTGTAGTTTGAATTGTTTTTGTTAGTTGATTTGTGGGTGTGATGTGAAATTTGATTATGGTTGTTGTGGAAATTGTGATGAGAGAATAAAATTGTAAGGAGTAATGATGGTTTTGAATATGCTCATTTTTTGTTTTTTGAGTAAAGAAGTGAACTTTCTGCTCTAAGTTAGTCCCTTTTGCGGGTTCGCCTTGATATCAGATCGCTTGTGTTGATTGAGTTGGGATTTAGAGTGAAATTTGTTATTAGATGATGGTGTTCTTGGTTGATTAAGAAAGATTGGCTGTATAGATTATGTTCGGCAACGTGGAGAGTTTAATATTTGCACAACAGGCACTGTATTTTCCAATATTACATCAGAGTATGTGAAGCTCTCAAAGTTCTGGTTATTAGAGAAGGATCTTCAACACTTTAGTATATCAATTGTTTTGGGTCTTGTTGTTCAATTAGTGGACGTAATCTTAGGGAGTTCTGGAATGTGGAGGACATTGTTCATTGTAACTGATAACGATTAGTTTCGGAACTGATTAATAAAAACTGATTTGTTTACAAAGTCGAAGGAGGAAGTAACTCATTGGAGTGGCTAGAGATGTATTGTTTTAAGCCTTGTTTTCAGTCTTTGTTGCTGCAGTCCATAAGGTGCATTTGAGCTGCCTAAAAATGATAGGATGGGACTTTGGGATTGGGAACTTAAGGTCTCCATATATCCAAAATGAAGGTTGTTGTGGAGTGGCCCAATAATGAATATACTTCTCCCACAACCATGATGAAAAGTTGAGGGAGTTAATGTTCAATTTGATATTTGGCATTTGGGTGATGTGAAAGAGAAATGGAGTGATTCCTAAACTGAAGCTTGGAGTGGCATTTTCAATGAAGCTTTACATCCCCATTACTTTTTTATTCTTATCTGTATCCATGACCAGTCACATGACAGTAGGAAGTTATACAATGTATTACTTCTATTTTTTTTTTCTTTGTCATCAGAAATGCAAGGATTTTTCAGCATCTTACACATGTTTTACATTTGATTGTCTGAAGGTACTAAGACTACATACTTGTTTGTTCCATCAACCTTCTCTCCTAAACCTATTTTGTCATGTGATATTATCTTTAATAGTTCTCTAATTATGTCAACATTGTGCTTGAATTTTACGGTATTGTGACACACGTTTCTCCGTCAAGGTGTCAGATGTGCAGTACTAGAGAAGAGCACAGCTTTTTCTAGACATCCTCAAGCTCATTTCATCAATAACAGGTCCATGGAGGTAGGTTCATGGCATTTTGTGATGGCACTTGCTTAGTGTACCTCCACTTTTATGTGCTATTTTCATATAGATTTCCTTGTCAGATCTTTCGCAAACTAGATGGTCTAGCCGAGGAGATCCAGCAGTTTCAACCACCTGTAGATTTGTGGAGAAAATTCATTTACTGCACATCACTATCTGGTTCTGTCCTTGGCTCAGTTGATCATATGCAACCTCAAGGTATAAATATTTTTATGTCATAAAGTAAATGAAACTAAATGCACCATGTTTCCTGTTTATTAAAGATGGATCTACCAATTCTATGTTTGATGTATATGTTAGCATCACTTTATTGTGTAGGTCTAGAGATGCTCAAATGATATCAGCTTGGTCGTATGTTGTAATAGTATTCCAGGCCATACGATTTACTTGGTATGGCTGATTTAAGCATCAAGCACATTACCTTTGTACACTATTTTGCAGATTTTGAGCAAGTTGTTAGCCCAGTCACTGTTGCTCATTTTTCTCAATACAAGTTAATCAGGTTACTGCTGAAGAAATTAGAAAATCTTGACTTCAAAATTCATGAAGGTCATAGAGCGGTTAAAGAGAGGGAGATTTTGATGGGTCACGAGTGCTTGTCCTTCGCTGTGACTGATCATTGTATTAATGTTACTTCTTCTTTTCACAAGGATGGACAGATTTTGAAGAAGGATATCCAGTGTGGTTTTCTTGTTGGCTCAGATGGTGCAGGAAGTACAGTGAGGAAGCTTGCTGGAGTAGAGATGCAAGGTGAAAGAGACTTGCAAAAGCTGGTGAGTGTGCATTTTACTAGCCAAGGCCTGGGAAGATATCTGCTCAAGGAAAGACCAGGCATGCTTTTCTTTATATTCAACACTGAAGCAATTGGAGTTCTTGTTGCTCATGATCTTCAGCAAGGGGAATTTGTATTGCAGGTATTCATGATATTATTTTGTAGTTTTTACTCAGATGTTTGTCATCTCTTTGTTTTGACTACTTATATAAGCCAACAGGTACCATATTATCCTCCGCAGCAGAATATAGAAGATTTCAGTCCCAAGGTAACTTATTTATTCATGCTTGTCATGATCTCTGGATAACAGTTAATGAGTACTTGAGTTGGCAAAATGTGTCATCACACTTTCAAGGACTGGGAACCGTGTATAAATACAGCCTATACAGATTGAAATCATGTCTGGCAGCCACAAATTTTGACATTGTTGAGCATATTATACACATATCATATGATGTTTAAGATGCTACTTCTTTCCCCCCAGATGTGTGAAGATTTGATTTTTAAATTAGTTGGTCATGAGCTTGAAGATATAGCTGTACTCGACATTAAGCCTTGGGTAATGCATGCTGAAGTTGCTGAGAAGTTTTTGTCTTTTAACAATCAAGTCTTTCTGGCTGGTGATGCTGCGCATCGTTTTCCCCCAGCTGGTGGTTTTGGTATGTGCTTCTTGAATTTCCAGTTGAACATGTGCAGCGCACATGTGATCGCCACTGTGCATTGTAGTTATGTACCTCTTTTCATGGGATGTGTAGGAATGAATACTGGGATTCAGGATGCTCAAAACCTTGCTTGGAAGCTGGCTGCAGTTGTCAATGCTATTGCTCCAACCACACTTCTCAGCACATACGAAGCAGAACGCAGACCGGTATTGGCAATATTTGCTTTGGGCTACTGCCTTATTCTATTACTTATTGAGTTTTCATAATTACTTTCGGTAATTGATAGATTGCCATATTCAACACGGCACTTAGTGTTCAGAACTTCAGAGCAGCCATGGAAGTCCCTGCTGCCCTTGGGCTTGACCCTGCTGTTGCAAAGTCAGGTGGTCAAACTTCAGAGTCTTGACATTCCTGAACTTTTTAACTTCTTTAGTTGTCTTCTTTCTCGTATTTATGAAACCTCGATATGAGCTGTTTATTCTGACTTTGGCAGTTCATCATGTAATTAATGACGGTCTTGGCTCAATTCTATCATCCAGAGTTCAGAAAGTGATTTTGGATGGCCTATTCAGTATAGGCCGAGCACAGCTTTCACAAGCCATTTTGAATGATAAAAACCCAGTTGGCTTGTCAAGGCTTGCCAGATTGAAGCGTATTTTTGAAGAAGGAAAGAGCCTTCAACTCCAATTCCCTGCTGAAGATCTTGGTTTTAGGTGTTACTTCCGTTTTCAGTTTGATTCTATTTGATTCTTCTTTTCTTGGGATTACTGCATGTTTTTCATTGACGGAGGAGTTTCCAATGATCGTGTTTTAAATCTGTTTCTCCAGATACAAGGAGGGAGCTCTTGTAAAGGATAGCTACATCTCAGATGATGCTGATAATGTCCCCACTGGTCGCCGAAGGGATTATATTCCGTTATCAGAACCAGGATCACGGCTTCCTCATATGAAAGTGAGATCATTATCAAGTGTTTCTGATGAGGTATGCTGGATTTTTGCAGCTTATTTCACTGATTAGAGTTGATTTTTTTCTGTTGGAAGATGTCCGTTGCTCTGCATATTGCTGAAGGAAACTTCTACTCCATACTACATTCAATTTCATTTGAAATAAGTGTTTATTTCCTAGATACTGCTTGACTTTCTTTTCACGGATTGTATTTTAGTACATTTTGTATGTGATTTTGCTTGTTCTCACTCATCAACTATCCTTCTGAAGGATACTTTTTCTACATTGGACCTGGTATCGGGAGATAAAGTTGAATTTGTTCTCATAATAGCTCCGGTAGAGTCATCCTACAATCTTGCTCATGCAACACTGAAGGTGGCTGAAAAATTCAAAGTTCTTGTCAAGGTATGTGTAATATGGCCAGACAACAGAGCAAACAAAGTTACACCTTGCCCAGTGGGGAATTACACGAACATTATGGAGGCGAAAAAGGCTCCAAATTCGCCATCCTGGTGGGATTTGTGCGGGATGATTGATAGAGGAGCCATTCTTGTCAGGCCAGACGAGCATATTGTTTGGCGCTCTAGGTCAGAAACTCGTTACCCCAGCTATGAAATGGACAAGGTTTTTTCTGTTGTTCTGGGACATTCTTCATAGAAAAACTGATATTTTTGCTGTATAGGAAGATTAAACAAATGTTAGGGACATTATTATAGGAGATTTGTTGATGAGCTTCTGAAAGTTGGTACAAACTATATTACATATATATTGTATGGTGCATCTCAATTTTGCAGTCCTTGACAATCTAAATTTTATAAAATTTTATGCTTTTCCATTAATTACTTTCATCTTTATTGGGTGGGGTATTAAATCGCAGAGCTAGTGCACTACACCAGAGCTGCATTGTGCAAGTCATGAAGCATTGAAGTGCTCAGAAGTCATCCCAGTATATTGTCCTTGTAAAGAGGAGGATATGCATTACTCTAAAGATGAACGAACCCTGGATAGGTTATGAGCTAAAAAGAGGTAGTAGATCCTGTGATCATGTTACAACCTTTCCTCGGTTAGACATAAAACTATACCTCTCAAATTTGTTTGGTAGTTGATTACCCAAACCTATTTCTATGACTTCCAACCATTGTACCTGAAACTGGATGATTTGATTTGACTTAACCCGACCCGAAACTTTAATATGTCCAACAATGATGGGATTCTTAAACATCTAAGTATATTCTCGAACCGTGATTTAATCACTGAATCAATGGCTTAAAATTTCGTTCTGAGGGCATTACTTTACAAACTTTAAAAAATTATAAATATTGTCTTACATTTGTTCATAAGGAAGAGGAAGATAATGCATTAAAATGATCTTAATGTTGGGAATACAATTTATTTTGCAGAATAGGAAATATTGGACATAAGAATACAAGACGACAAGCAAAATATGAGGGGTAAAAAATACATCACAGACTAAGCTTTGTAAAATTAGTCTCAGGAGTACATGTACAATTTTTCCATCAATGTCGTAGTACACTTACGTCCCAACTTCACAGTTTAGCATTCATCTTTCTGCAACTAATGCTAGCTTAGCTAAAATATCAAAGTATTACATATATCTTTAACGTCCAACTTCACAGTTCAACATTTTTCTTTCTGCAACTAATGCTAGCTTTGCTAAAATAACAGAGTATTAAACATATCTTGTAGATGCCTAGAGACAGCGTTCATGTAGTACAGCAGATACCTCAAGTCTCTAACAAAACTAGTTCTTCAATGCATACAGAGTAGCTAAGTGGACTTAAAGAAATTTATATCATAAATCCCAGTTTGTTAAGGAAAAGAAATCCCAGATCGGTGCTATCCATTTTACGGATATATACGCAGTTTAGTTTGAGTTGTGGTGGTAGAATTGTGATGAATGACGACGATTCCTTCTACTGTGAAATCCTGGAAGCAATACTGACAATCATATAAATCATAGAAGCTGTTACAAGACCCAACAATCCACCAGCAATGACCTGTGACCATTTCAAAAGATGAAACAGAAAAAATTATTAGTCTCCTTTCATCAAGGAAATAGACGATGCAGACAATTGATATAAGGTTCATCTGATATGTGTATTTGGACTCTTCATAGCATCTTTGGTACCCGTATAAGATCCTTGACACTTTGACTTGAGTATAGACACTTGACACTCGTTCATTTGATTCTTGGACAAAAAAACTGAGTTCACCACTTGGACAGAAAAACCCGTCTAAGAAAAAACTATGTAATCTGAGTAATGGTGACTTATTCATGCCTCATATATGTCTTTCAAGGAAAAGAGGAAGCTAAGTTCAAACACACAAACCATACATGTATCATATTAATTTTCTACCGAGTCCTGATCCCCTTTTATTTGTGTGATCAGTTCAGCATGTTCTATTTCAGTTTCACAGATTAATGCAAATGATTATCAGATATAAAATGTTAAGCATATATAGATGTGTTTGACCAACCTGAGGAGGAGTATGGCCAAGAAGCTCCCGCAATGGCCTACTTTCTGCAAGAGGATGTTCAGCAGGCAATCCATACACTATCTGGTTTAACACCTGCAGAATATAAGAGACAATAATTTGGTGAGTGATAATACGTAGTAATACACAGTCAAATAAACTGGGTAGGATGTGGAATAGCAACTTCTGCTTGACGTCCAGCATGTAATCTCACACCAGTTGCATCATACATGACCTGCCAAAAGAGACTAGCTTGAGTATGAATGAGAATAAAAACCGTAGTGCAAGAATAATTCAAAATATGATAACAAAGTACATAAGCTAATTTAAAATACTCAGACATGCATAGTTTAGAAATTGACTAATAAGTTAACATAATGCGAATACTCAGGAAAACTAAGAAAGTTAATATAATTGATTAATCACTCCTTCAGAAAACTAAAAGAGGGCGAGTAAAACTAATCATAAAAATCAGTAAAGTGACCCTGTAAACTGATGACTCCTCAGCCCCAAAAGATTATTTGAGCACAAGAAAGGTAAGCAAAGCTTCTATTTGGATACTGCATTATTATAGAAGAAAGGGTAGCAAAGATAAAGAAGAGGGCAGGAAAATGAGAATGATTAAAGCAAAGACGTGCAATGCGTAATTCTCAGAAAAAGACACCAGAATTTTAAAATTCTAAAAGCAATCGTAGTTGCCGATACATTACTATAGGCCTATAGCCCACCCAACCTCCACAGAATAAAAAAAAAGGAAAAAGAAAGAAAAGGAAAGAAAAAGAATGATCTTGTTCAAAAGATCAAGTTTACACATTCATCAATTCAGAAAGATGAAGGCATGGTGAAGAGCATACCACACATGCCAAAATCAATGCAGCTGCAAATACTGAACCTCCAAAACCATCTTGAAGCCCAATGGCAGCAGCTAGAGCTGTGACTGTGGCAGAATGGGAAGACGGCATTCCACCAGAACCAATAAACTGTTTAAGATCCCATCTCCTTTCCTTGTACCTGAAAATCTATCAAACCTTAAGCCTCTTAGGATAAATAAACAAATAAATATGTACTCTTCTCAGCACATGTTAGTCCAGAATTAGAATAATGGCAATCAAGGAATACATGAAGTCCAGAATCAGAACAGTATGAGTAGCAATCACAGTATATCTAACCAAAAACTAAAATGTTAACCATGACAATCTACTCATTTGTAGAGTATAAATCTATTACTAATAAATAAAACTGAAAATCAAATAAAAATAATAAATAAGATTTTTTTTAATCCCTTGACAAAGCTTAGTACTCCTTAAAAGCCCAAACTTAAATCTTGCACCTCCAAAATATGCAATTTTCCCAAAATAAACTCTCGCATCTCTAAATCTCTATACAATGAATTGATGACTTTGACACAACTCGCCAAGAGTATTTTTCTTTAAACCAAACAGAATGCTATATGCAACAGGACTATCTTCTGTTTGTCCATGGAGATGTCAAGGACAAGGAAATTCTGCTAAAAATGAGGTAAATGCTCATGCTCTGAAGCAGAATTATAAGAGGAGAGACTCAAAAGAATCTATCCGCAAGGGGGAAAGATCACATGAAGCATTATGATTAAGCACAAGTTATGCCTGTACGTCCAAACAGAGACATACATAAAGCAACTGGAACTATTTTTCAGCGGAATCTTGCTAGATTTCAACTGTTGTTCAGCGTTTGTTTGGATTAGCAAGGACTCTGTAACAATGAGATGAACCTGAAGTTTTCCTACAAGATGGCCGGATTTGGCATCCCATGCATATTTTCGTTTGTTTTTCTTAGTCCATATATATAAAACAACGACAAAGCCAAGCATTAGTCCCAAAAAGATGGGGTTTGCAATATGAACCAAGAGTCTATCTCACATGATCATCCACAAAATTCCTCCATATACTATAGAGGATATATAGCTGAAGCCTCCTGCCATGAACGCATATATACCATAACTCTAATAGGGGAGAGTTAACTCAATTAGGAATGTAACTAACTTGAATGGACCCCTCCATATATAATGAACTAGACATGAGGTTTGAAGTTTTTTACAAGTTATTCTTCTGCTTTTAAGGATCCAACATCTATTAACCATAAAGAAAAAAAAAAAAAAATACAACCACACTCATTGTTCATAACATAAAAATCAATATCATTTATTCTACTACAATTGTAATTACAATCTTGATAACCTATTAACTTGATTAACTCTTGTATCATTACAGTGATTACACTACATTTACAATTCAACAACCAACTAATACCACAAACAATCACCTCTTCTCAATCCCAAATCCCAATAATAACACACCTACATGATCCACAATAGATACATAAGCTCAGCAACCTCCCAACTCAATACACGATATCCAGCTCCACTATCAAACTTAGAGCTAACAAAATCATCAAGCAAATCAAATAATCCAATATTACATTAAAATCAGTAAAATAAGGCATCAAGATCATATTTTGAAAAAAAAAATTACATAATATAATTCACAACTTAAAACTAAGACATGACCAACAATTAAAAAAAACATGGATTATTGGCAATCTAATTTCAAAATCAATTTCAAACCCTAAATTATTAAATAAATAAATAAGAAAGGGGAGGAAGAGTACCAGGTGGTGAGGACTTTGATGAATTGAGCGAGAAGAAACGCAACAAGTGCGGAAATCAAAGGAACATTGCAGAATATTGAGGATGAATGTGAAGAATAAGGTATTGATGAAGATGAAGACGTTGTTATTGAAGGTGAGACTGGAACGTTCGATATCGTAGTCGCTGCCGCCAGTAACGTCCGAGAAATCCTCGATCCGCCACCATTGTTGTCCATTTTTTTATGGTTATTCAATTGAAACGTACACGAAAAGTTCCTGTGTTATTTTTTTTAGGGAGGCGTTTGATGTTAGGATATTTGGCAACGGTGGGAGTCGCTGTAGGAAAGTCTTCTACTCTTGTCTTAGAAGTTAGAACTTAGAAGTGGAATATTCCTAAGTTGTCTTAGCCTACACAAATTATGCTATTCCACCTTTTTTCACTCCAATAATCCATTTTGGCTACAAACTTCCATGGATATGTACTCTCTTAATGTGAAGCCAAAAATATTGATGGTTGCATCTTTAGCAACCCCAAAGCCTTTGTTCTTTTTCACTTTATAAAAATGAGTTCTAAGCATTAAAAATTATTACTTTCATACTTTATAAAAGGAATATATATATATATATATATATATATATATATATATATATATATATATCTTGTGAGAACCCTCCCTTTATGTAAGAATCTCTATAGTATGTGAGAACTCATCTCTCACCGTTGATAAAAAATTTGATGACCCAAAATGTTTCAACTTTTTTATGACAAAAGTGTAATTTATTAGAACTTTTTTGTACTTTCATCGTCAATGTACAACACATTTCCCCTAACTTTTCAAAAGTCATGATATACGTATAATACCTCGTTTTTCGTGATATTGGAAACTTTACATCTTCTGATTATTTATTCTATTATTCTAAAAATTAGTACAGATTATTTCAAACATTTATTCTATTGTTCTAAAATTTAGTAATGATGTTCTAAAACTTCTGTTCTATTATTTTAAATAATTGTTCTAATGTTATGAACTTCTGCCTATTGTTCTAAACTTCTGTTCTATTGTTATAAACTATTGTCCTAATGTTCTAAACTTCTGTTCTATTGTTCTAAACTTCTATTTTATTATTTTAAACTTCTGTTCTATCGTTCTAAACTTCTGTTTTATTGTTCTAAACTATTGTTCTAATGTTCTAAACTTTTGTTCTATTGTTCTAAAGTTATGTTTTATTGTTCTAAAATTCTATTGTTCTAAACTATTGTCTTAATGTTCTAAACTTCTATTCTATTGTTCTAAACTTTTGTTCTATTGTTCTAAACGTTTGTTCTAATGTTCAAAACATCAGGATTAGACTTTAGAACACTATTATTAAACTTTAGAATATCAGTATTAGACCTCAGACAATAAAATAAATATTTAGAACAATAGAGTAGAAGTTTAGAATAATTACATTCAAGTTAAGGACAATAGAATAAAAGTTTAGAACAATAGAATGAAAGTTTAGAACATTAAAACAATAGTTTAGAACAATAAAACAGAAGCTTAGAATATTAGAAAAATATTTTAAAACAATAGAATAATAGTTTAGAACAATAGAACAAAAGTTTAGAACAATAGTTTAGAATGTTAGAATAATAGTTTAGAACAATAGTTTAGAATAGAAGTTTAGAATATTAGAAAAATAGAATAGAAGTTTAAAACAACGAAACAGAAGTTCAGAATAATAAAACAGAAGTTTAAAGTATTAGAACAAAAGTGTAGAACATTAGAATAGAAATTTAGAACAATAGAATAGACATTTAGAACAATAAAAGTCTAGAACAAATGTTTTTGAGAAAAGTACAGCTGCAATGATGTCAGAACATACAACTTTTTTTTTAGGTTTTGCAAAAATTGGTTTTTGTCTTAGTATTTTTCTGAAAATGGGGAAATGTGTGTCATTTTTTTTTTTAAATTAAAGAAGTGTGTCAGTTTTATCATTATTTATGCTTTTGCCATTCTTTTTCACTTAGTTTCATCCGTTGGATTTGGGGATTGTATGGTGTAAGATTGGTTCTTATTTAGCAAAAGAATCTCATATAAGGGAGTTCTCACATGAACCCGCCCTTATATATATATATATATATATATATATATATATATATATATATATATATATATATATATATATATATATATATATATATATAATTAGTTATTATTAGTGTGTTGCTGAAAGTGCAGTGCGTGGAGACTATAAATACTCGCGTTTAGGGGTTTACGTGTATGGATCAAAATGACAAGCTCCCTTGTTGTACGGTAATTAGAGTCAAAATGTTTATTTACCTATTTATTATTAACTAGAGTTGAAGCTTAATGTACAATGTATAATATATATATTTTGATAATATTTTGATTTATTCTTACTTCCTTCATATTTTTAGTTGAACAAATTGTTGCACTATTCGATCACACATCTACGTGAAAATACAACCAAGATCTAATAATAATTTGTGCGTGATAATTTGGTCCCAAAACTCCCAATTAGCGGAAAGTAAATGTCTCTCAATCTTTCTAAGATGCTACCAAACTAGACTTAGGAGCAAGAGAATACTTAGACGAGATTTCCTCAGGCTTTCAACTCTTAAATGTTTTTCCATAGAAAAATTTAAAACTCTAATAGATATAATTATAAATTAGACGTTAATATGTTTGCTTTGAAAATCATCTAATTGCCCCAGAGAATAAACACATTGACATGACAACGTTCATAGATCAGTAGGATATGAGATTGTTTAATATTTACTTTAAAGGAACACCAATCACCTAATTAATATCAATTATCATGCCTATAATATCACTTGCAATTCAATGTTCTATGACGGTAGGTGTTAGCTAGTTCTATAGAAAAGAAGTGCGAAGCTATCACCCATTAGAAAAGATTATTTTATGATTTTATTACTATTATTTTTATACTTTTAGAGGATAGAGGAAAAAAAAAAGAAGCTAAAATGGTACATTCAAAACCTATGCAAACGATCCAAAATCTTGCTAATTCTAACAATCTTGCTACATAACTTTTGCCAATCGCATGGGATACATAAAGGTTAATCATTTGCATAAATAAAAGTGTATATATTAGATAAATTATTTAAGTAAATCTTTAATTTTATTGACTAGATTTATGAAAATTCTATCTTTTAAATTTTTAGATTTTTACTTATATAATGTTAAACATTTTATAATACCCCTTCTATCTCATTGGTAAGATTTTGTTCTTCCATTATATGGCTGTCTAAAATTTCACAAAAATTGTATATGAAGTACATTATTCGATAATCTATGATTTCAAAATATGAAAGTCTAAGAGTTCAAAATAGAAGTTGCCTCGACGTGCTTGGCCACTCGTGAAACTTGCTTATTCAAAGGTTCTCCGATTCTCTCTCACACTCACACACATTCAATCATCAAACCTCAAACCCATTTTTCTCTTCAATTTTTAGGGTTTCTTCTTCGCATTATTCATCATACTCTATCCCTGGTAATCCCCTTCTCTTCAATTTCTCACTTTTCACATTTCATCACAGAATTCTGTATTTTCATTGATTCTTTGATTATTTTTCATACTTATGATTAAATTTGATTTGCATTTTGTGATTATGTTCATGAAGGTGGTATCTTTACGCTTTATTATCTTATATTTATGAAATAATCTTTTTTTTTGTGTGTGTGTGTGTATTTTGTGAAAATGGGGTGCAAATTTTGCTTGAGTTTGGGTTGAATTGTTAATTTGATTTGAATTCAGCTTGTTTTTTTTCATATAATTTGATGTGGGATTTGAGCCGAGGAATCGTAAAGTTTACGACTTTGATAATTTGATATTAAGGCTCCACTTGTCAATACCTTTAGAATGCTGAAATGCTGTTTTGTAATTCCTTATGATCGGTAATGTATATCCTTAATACGGATTTTAAGTGTATCGCGGTTGTAAATTGGCCGAGTCTCGGTTTAGTCCGGCTATAATATGATCTACATTTGGTTTGGATTGTTTAAGTGTCATAATGACCAGTATCTTTTAAATATTTTCGAGTCATGAAATGTGTTTTTTGGTTATTACTAGCTTTGTCCCATATAAGTCACATTTATTTTTAGGTCAGTTTTTAGGGATTGGCTTGAAATATTACAATTAGTTAATTACCCTTGTTGATTTATGCAATTGTTGATTAGAAAAATCTTATGATGATATAGAGTACTAGGCATTAAATCCTAATAGTTGTAAGAGAATGCATGATTTTGCTTCTAGATATGAATAGTGGGCTATACTTTTTTGGAAATCTTGAAATGAGGATGTGGCCTATTAGAGTGAGACAGAGGGAGTAGTGTTTTTAAGGACATTTCTTATTTTTGAGGATTTGTATTTATATGAATTATGGCTCAACAAATTAAGCATGGACAACTTCTTAAAAGTTGATTTTGGGTTTTAAAAAATTCGATCTTGCCCTAGAGGATAATAATTAAACCCCCCTTTTCCCCCCTTTTTATCAGGTTATTGAAGATGGCAGATGGTGAGGATATTCAGCCCCTTGTTTGTGACAATGGAACTGGAATGGTTAAGGTAAATTCTTTTATCAAGAATGAGTTTTATTGTGCTTTCATTATTGGAGTCTATTTGTGTGCTAATTGGATTTAAGGATCAAGAGGGTGTCATGGGCTCATGGTATAGTTTGGTTATCTTATGAAGGGTGGATTTGGTAATACTGAAAGTGTTTATTGGTTTGATTGAATGTACGTGATTCTTTGGTTGGGAAATTCACAAATATGACAATTGTTTGGAGGTTTAGGATACTTTTATTGGGGACTTGCGGTAGTGATTCTTTGACATATATGTCTTGAACCTAGGCGCCCATTTCACTTTTATTCCTTTATTTTACTTTCTCAATGTAGGCTGGGTTTGCTGGTGATGATGCTCCACGAGCTGTGTTTCCAAGCATTGTTGGCCGCCCCCGTCACACTGGTGTGATGGTTGGCATGGGCCAGAAGGATGCATATGTAGGGGATGAAGCTCAATCAAAGCGAGGAATCTTGACCCTGAAATATCCGATTGAGCATGGTATAGTCAGCAACTGGGATGATATGGAAAAGATTTGGCATCACACCTTTTATAACGAGCTCCGAGTCGCTCCAGAAGAGCACCCTGTCCTCCTTACTGAAGCCCCTCTCAATCCTAAGGCTAATCGTGAAAAGATGACTCAAATCATGTTTGAGACCTTCAATGCTCCTGCTATGTATGTTGCAATTCAGGCTGTTCTTTCCCTGTATGCTAGTGGCCGTACAACTGGTAAGACCCCTGTATGATTGAAGATTCACTTTTGAATTGGCTTCATAGCTTATGGCAAATGTTCCATTTTCTTTGCATAGCTTTTAATAGATGATGCTTATTTTGGGTAAGAGATAATTTATCTGGGTATTATTAGTAAAGACTGGGAAGCCACTAGTGGGTTCAGAATCTTCAGATGATTTTGTAGTCTGCATGTAAACCATGACAACTGGTTCTACTAGCTCAAAATTTAATGCGTTCTTTCATGTGTATAATCTCTTTCTTACTTCTTATTTTGCTTAATGATCTGGATTGCATAGAGGTAAGGTAGCATACATATGGGTCTTACTTAAGTTCTTGACCCTACATAAGACAAGATTCTCTGGGTTGTTTTTTTTTTTTTTGTGATAACGGCGAAATTTTACTCCTGCGTACACATATTAGCCATCTGACAGCTGTGAAACATATTTGTTCCCTCTACCCAGGCAACTTTTTTCTTTCCCCCATAAAGAAAAAGCTCAGTTATTGTTATTTTTTTCTTCCCTTTTTGCCAATTGCTGATATAGGACTAGGATTTTCTTGTATTTTCCATCTCGTCCTGTCTGAAAGAATTACTTTCAGAAAGATAGCCGTTGCATTTTTTTCTTTCTGGTTGGTGAAGTTGAATTTTTCTTGTACTTCTATTTTCATGATTTCTGGCAGAAGTGATCAAGCTAAACTGTCTTGTACTCGTGATACTCTTTTCTATTGATATTAATACCATTGTGAAATTGTATTGCAGGTATCGTGTTGGATTCTGGAGATGGTGTGAGCCACACTGTACCCATTTATGAAGGGTATGCTCTCCCACATGCCATTCTTCGTCTGGATCTGGCTGGCCGAGATTTGACAGACTACATGATGAAGATCTTGACTGAACGTGGTTACTCTTTCACCACCTCAGCCGAGCGCGAAATTGTGAGGGACATGAAAGAAAAGCTTGCTTATATTGCCCTTGACTATGAGCAGGAGATGGAGACTGCAAAAACTAGCTCTTCTGTTGAGAAGAGTTATGAGCTTCCTGATGGGCAGGTGATTACTATTGGCGGTGAGAGATTCAGATGTCCTGAGGTCCTCTTTCAACCATCTTTCATAGGAATGGAAGTCGCTGGTATTCATGAAACCACCTATAATTCAATTATGAAATGTGATGTGGATATCAGGAAAGACTTGTATGGAAACATTGTACTCAGTGGTGGTACCACCATGTTCCCTGGTATTGCTGATAGAATGAGCAAGGAAATCACAGCTCTAGCACCAAGCAGCATGAAAATCAAGGTTGTGGCACCACCTGAGAGAAAATACAGTGTTTGGATTGGTGGGTCGATCTTGGCATCTCTTAGCACCTTCCAGCAGGTTTGTTTCTTTATTTTGATCTTCTCAATTGTTGGACTTGTGCTTGCAAAATTTTGACATCTATCTGTTATTCTGCAAATGCAGATGTGGATTGCAAAGGCTGAGTATGATGAATCTGGGCCATCAATTGTGCACAGGAAGTGCTTCTAATTACACCATTAAAGATTAAGGTTGGAGTGAAACACTGCCGTTTGGAAGAGGGGGTGTGCCTTGCACCCTCTGATTTAGATTTGTCGGAGAAATTTTAGTTCTGTCATTGTAATTGTCTAGTTTTCTTTGTTGGACGAGGATCTGGAAGGCGCAAGAAATTTTTTCTTTAACCAATTTCTAAATCTCTCACATTTCTGGTTTGGTTTGTATTAGCATAGCATAGTACGTACAATGGGCATCACCTTTATTTTTTGTCATCAATCTTTTTGACAAAGGGCTGAACTTTTCAGAAGTCTCGGAATCAATTTATTACATCCTTAGTCTTAGGTTTTAAACGAGTTTACCCAGTTTTTTTCCTTTTGAAAAACTAAAAATTCACAACAATTTTGCAAGGCAAGCCCTAAACTTCTTGAATATGTACAATGGAAGTGACTTTAAAAAGAGTTAAACGTACATGAGAATATAACAAAGTATCTTTTGTACCCTTTTTACTATCAACGCCAATAAATAATTTTCTGTAACTAATCTACAACCATTCCGGATTTATGGACACCGTGGTAATGAGTCTAATGACACAAGACAAAATGCTTCCCTCGTAAACTGCATCAACAATTTTCAGGGAAAACACAGCAAGAGGAACTCACATGAGCCACATTTATCTTGGCTTCAGTGAACTCCAATTATTACTCTATGGAGATCCTCTACGTTGTGATTCAGAAAGCACAACTTAAAATTGATCACAACCTTTTGTAAACCAACTCGGAGGTATATACAATGAGACTCCATGCTGCAGTAGTCTGTCATAAACTCAGAATCTGCTGCCTTCTGTCATGCTGCTGTTCACATACACAGACCAGTTGCTTGCTTTCCCCTTACTGATGTATCATACTGCTGCACTCTTAGCATGGAACCAGCTCCTGGACTTTTTCGTCACAGCTATATTTCATTCATGGGATTGTTCTCTCAAAGGTAATATGCAGAACATGACATTTTCCGGATAATACTACTGAACAAGAATACCACAACAGTCAAGCTGTTTGATCTTGTACCAGCAGAATAAACCTATGTTGTAACATGTATAAAGCTCTATGTTCCATCCTTCCCTACAAAATTAATGAGCTCCAGTTTTGCCGCTTCCATTACCACATTAAAGTCTATCTGTGTATATCTTCCCCTGCAATCCAAAATGACAAGCAACTTTAGCTTACACAAATTATACTAAGGCCCCAAATTCCATACAGAAATTGACTGCCATATACATTTCACAGAGACAATAAAATTGGTTTGAGGTCCATCAGTTGTTTTACTGAGGTTAATGCACTTAATGAATCAAGAGTATTGTTCGATAATTGCTGATGATTTATCATTTAGTCCAGATAGGATTAATTTTTAACCCTATAGAGCAAATGCACCAAGGAAAATTATTGCAAATATGAAATGTCTAAGAGAGGGAAATGTTTCTCCAAGACATAATATATAGAGAAAGACATGCTAAGCTGCAAAGAGTCTAAGCTTTAAAGTAAAGTTTGCAGGATTTCACACAAAGAGCAAAGGGACGAAAAGAAATACCAAATCAGTCACTAATTAAATGCTCAGCCCCCTTATGAACATTTTGAAGCCACATTGTTGGTTTACTGACTATTGAAAACAAGTAAGCCTGAGGTCAATCCCTAAATTAGTTGGGGCATAGTTTTGCAAACAGAACCACCTACCAAAAATGAGTTTTAGACCAGGTTGCAGAAGGATAAGCTGGGCTAGAAATGCCATGCATTATTCTTGCAACTGCACGTGGCGTGAATTTGACTCCTGAACTCTGCAGAAAGACCTGTAGTGCCGTGGTAGCATGAAATTTAGCCGACATATAAAATTGTCTTGAATAAAAATAAAAAGATTAGAAATTACAGAATTGGCTGTTACCTTTATATCTGGTCGAAGAAATGGGCTGCAAAAATGTGTAATGCTGATCAGTATATCAAACAAATTCCAAAATTAGAAAAAGAAAGCCTTTTATGTGCTTTTGGGGGAGTTTCTGGTTTAAGGAAAACCAATTAGCCAACTAGGCATTAATGAGAAACTTGCATATTACTTCATATTCTATTAGACAAATTCTTGAATGAGCACAGGAGCAAAAATGTATGCCAAGGGAAAAGCATCACAAGGGAAGCATTCTCAGTACAGCATAACCTGGATTATGATATTCTTTAGGTTACTTTATACAAGTAACTCCTTTAGGTTGATAGATATAAGTTGGAAACAATCCAGACCTCTAGCCATATGCATGTAAGAAGTTCACAAGATAAATAAAATGTTTCAAGTCTTCACCAATACAATAAAGAAGGATAAATAAATCTGAAATGAACATCAAGAAACCTACACGATAAAAGATGTGACTAAATATTATGTGATACTGTAACCAACTATTTGGTTCGGTTTCCAAGTTGTTGCATCTCTAATCCTAACTATTAGTCCCTCATGACCCTCAATATAAACCAAAAGTCCATTAAGCTATACCAAGATTTGGCTAAAAGTTCAAGTTGTCCTGTAGAAGAGTAATGTAAATCAGATAGGAATCAAGTCTTATCAAAGATGAAAATCAAAGAATACCACTTTTGTATGTTCATTCTACAGATTTTGAATAGAGCAATGATGACACAGAATATACAATTCAAACCAAATACCACTCAATGGCATAACAATCCATCACTAGTTCAATAATAATGGTATATACCTGTTTTGCTTGATCTTTGTGGAAAGATCAATAAGATTTTCTTCACTAAAATACTCAGAAATTATCCTCTGTAAACATGTTGTATGCTGGACAGCATTACAGCCATTTGTCCTTTCACATGATTTAACAGCAAAGGTTGCAGCATTGAACATCAGATCTAATTTACGGACCTGTGTATCATAGAAAATACAAGTTACATGTAAAAATAAAGAAGAAAAAAAAAACTTGATGGATTGGTTGCAGATGCAGGAAAAATTATTTGTTTTGAGTTCAGCAGCATAGGGAACAGTATGAACCTCTCCACACCAGCCTCCCAAGAGATAAAGAAAACTAAAGTTCATCTTTTTTCCTACTATAATCCCAAAAGCATATACTTTCTTTGTTCCACAAATATTGACATGGGGAGCGTGCACAAAATTTTAGGCAAGGAGAGAAATAGAGAGAAACCAAAAATAGGGTTCCAAGTGATGAGGAGAGTGACATAAATTATGTACAGAAGAGGAATCGTTGCAATATCAGACATGTATTATGTTGCTTGTCTGAAAATTTTTGTTGGTTTCATTGTTACTACTTTGTTGGTCTATGCCATCCTGTAGCACTAATAAAATTGGTTTGTTATCCTAATAACTCGAGGCATTTACTATAGTCACAAAAGTTAAAGACTGACAGACTATAGCAAGTCTGTCTTTAACCTAATAGACAGCTAGGTAAATCTTCATCGGAAACAGCAAGTTTGATTATGCAAGTTTTCATGCTCAGAACAAATCAATATCATCTTGAGTTACACCTTCAGGTTTAAAGAGATGGGGAACTTCTTTAAGGAGGGGGCGGGGTTGTTGGGTGAATGGGGAAGTTA
This sequence comes from Dysphania ambrosioides, assembly GCA_026401315.1. Lineage (NCBI taxonomy): Eukaryota > Viridiplantae > Streptophyta > Magnoliopsida > Caryophyllales > Amaranthaceae > Dysphania > Dysphania ambrosioides. Next base: position 2,660,899 of record CM048660.1, on the reverse strand, counting down.
CATTATAGGAAGAGGATTATCACTGATAGTCTTTCAAGTACCTTACAGCATTCAATTTCTGTCAACCATTTTGTTATCCGGGTAGCCAGAGAGCACAAGTCCTTTGGAGCATGCACAATGATATAACAGTATGCTGGATCCTTCAATTCATATGTAACTTCTCCCATAGACTGAAATGCAACATAGACTAGTTAGTATACCTCAAACAATATATTATCTCCAGACAGAGTACTAGAATAATTTTTGTTTTGGGTGATACTTTTGTAGTTTAGTAAACTACTTATGTAGTTCCGTAAACTGTAAGAGGCCATCCCAATCAGTCAACGATGGTTGAGATAGATAGCTGACAGCTAGTGTGACTTCATGAAATCTCTGCATATGTATGTTTTGTTGCTTTAACAATTGGAATCTGTTAATCCATGTAATTGCGAAGGCTTGGTTGTTCGTGCAGACATATATTTTCCATGGTCTCCTTTCATTGAAACTTTGCGAAAGTGAAGCTTCTTGCACTCTGCAATTCTACTTGAGATTCTTTTATGAAACAATTGGCTTTCTTTTTTTTTATTTGACCTATGTGATTCAGAATTTTCAGATTCAATAACCAAGTATCAGACATATCTATATGGGCATGTTTCCAAGATATAATCTATGCCTTTCATAAAACCCTTTCTTCACTCAAAATGTAGTGTCCAGTGTCAATTGTCAAAGACCCAAGAGGGTGCTTAAGATAAAATGAAGAGACTAATTGTTCTATGTTCACATTTACACCAACTCTTGAGCCAAAACATGTGGCCATAACCCAAACAAAACTCAACCCGGCCCAGTATGATGCTTCACCTAGTGACAAAGACAGGGATATCAAACCAACAGCTACCATGTTATGGAAAAAACTGTTTGTGTTGGGTCCCAGACACAAATTCTATTAGCTATTGCTGCTTTAACAACTAGAAATTAAGAATTTGAGAAAAGACATATATAGTTCATTACAGTCTAAATATCATTCTTTCCCTCTAAATTATATGTAAGTGCTAATTAAAGACTGTCAAGTACTTAAGCATATTAACCGTATAAATGGGTTGCTACATCCAAACCTTTAGGTTTTGTAGCTGATTTAGAAGCTCCGTTGCTGTATAACCGATAGCATTTGCCACGGTGAGAATGTCAAAAACATGTAGCCCATACTTAGTCTCAGACCTGAAAGTTTACAGCCTTAGTAAGAATTTACCGAGGGGTGGGGGGGAATAGGAACAAACAACGTGCATTTTCTACTTCTAAAAAAAATCTTTCCTATGGCAGATAGAACATACTTGTTCAGAATTCCTGCAATTAGAGGGTCTCTAGCAGCTAAATCCATAGGAGGAGTCTGCATTGAAACAAGTACATGAAAGATATCAATTGACAAGAAAATAATGTCACTCCAATGCATTCAATTTGGCTAATAGCACATGAGCAACACTTTTGAGAGATGAGAATCAACCTTGTGAAAATTTAAGCTGCAAGCAACATTCATTTGTGGAAGGAGATGCAAATACTGAACTTCACCTAACTCCAACTGTGTTAATATTGTTAGAATCACCTGAAATGATCAGCAGGACATCACTCAACACCTTCCATCTGTCGGATAGAACTTAAGGATACAGAGTGTGTAGAGATGACAAAAGAATGACTGTATAGATAAATCAGTTGCCATAAATGCATTATATACGCAGCAGTAACATGACATTGGGTTTTGCAAACCCCATAACTTTTGAAAGATTGTCAAATTGATCTCTGTTCAAAGAGAGGTTTGTAAAGAGCAGACCTCTTCTTTAACGTCAAATCTACGAGATGCAGATTCTTTGACCAATGAATGAATTTCACCGTTCAATCTTGTGTCCTGTTTAAAAACGTCACAAAGGAGTTTATTCACAGCATATTCATCCACACCATCACTGTCAAATAAGAATATCGTCAGATAAATAACATTTCTTCTTATCCATAATAACCACCTGTATCACTTAGACAATACCTGTACATAAGACTGCGCAACCTAAAATAACTAGTATCGTCGAATAGGAGGTGGCAATATGATAACCTCCCATCACGTCCAGCACGTCCAATCTCCTACAATAAGTAATATGAAATATTCATTAGTGTTGCAAGTAATGCATGAGAACTACTGGCAGAGCAAAAGAAAAAAACCTGAACATACTCTTCCAAGCTTTCTGGCAAACTGTAATGAATGACCTGAAACAGACAGGAATTTTGAAGTCATCCTCTTGAATTTGAAGAACCTTAAAGTTTATGCTTGTGAATTGATCTTTAGACTATAGCTAGATAAGCCAGAGGAATTCTGACAATTACTTCTATTTTTTTGTCCTGGTAGACTATGGTTTTTTCATCTTCCAGAAAGTACAGGAGTCTGGAAAACACGTCTAGTATGATCAGTAGACTATGGTTATTCCATCTTCCAAAAAATATGTCATGTCATTCAGGGTTTGTTTACTGGAAAGCACAGGAGTTACTACTATCAACTTGATGAACAGTACACACTTGCATGACTATGTCACTATAATTTGGAATATTTTTATTTGTTATGGATTACAATACAGCAAAAAAAGATACATAGATAACGTGACTCTGAAGAGAGACTTCCTTACAGCTCCAACATCACTTTTGTCAAGACCCATTCCAAATGCCACAGTCGCAACAATCTAGAATCAAAAAGATAGTATATGACTTGATGAACAAAATCACAAGATTACAAACAATGAAGAAATGTCACTAGCATTATCTTTACCACTCTGAGCTTGTTGGAACAAAATAATGCTTGGACACGACTACGATCTTTTGCCAGCATGCCGCTATGATAACTCTGGAAAGTCATCAAATTTGCATTCATCACTTGTTAATCTTTTAGAGGATTTCAAATATCTTGGACAGTTGAAGGGAATGGACTAACAGTTTTTCTACTCACCATTGCACGAATATTGTAGTCACTTAAGTATTTACTTATCATGTCAGTCTCTGACTGCATCAGGAAAGAAAGGGAAAAATAAGACAGAATGCCAAAACAAGCTTTCTGAAAGACGAGGTACACATGCTTTTTCACTAAATGAAAACCCAAGGGAATGCGAACTTGCAAAGCATATGATCACAAGCCTGTCAAAATTCTGAGTCAAGCAAGTAATACATGCAACAGAATTCAATTAAGCATAGGTAGGTTCAATAAAGTAAACTAAAACTGCAAGCAATTTTCACAGACTCGGAGATGCATTTTTGAGTAGTCAATCATAGATGTTATAAATGTTATAACAATTATCAGGAAATATCTTTGGAAACACAAGATGATTTTACCAAGTACCTGAAATTTGCAGTAAATGATGATGCTCTTGAGTTCAGAATATGGAGATGATTTTATTATTGCAATCAAATCCTTGATCCTGTTCAGTTAACACAATGACTTGAGTTCTATCCGTTCATGCAACTATTGATCAGGTGAATAATGCAAGCTAAGAGGCAATTTTTCTATACATACTTGTTAGTCTGACACAAAGATACGGACAGCTGCAAATTGTTTCTCAGCTGATGAGTAGTCACCAAATTAGTCGAGGAAATGTCCAAAGCATGCATAACTGCATGCAGTGTTTTCTTTGTTGCTGTTGCAGTCATTGCCAGTATGCATCCAGTTTTTAATTTATCACAGAGTACAGATGCTCTTAGCCTCATGTATGAAGGCCGAAAATTATGTGACCTGAACCAACATATATTAGAAAACCATGTTTGCAGTAAATGTACTTGGCAATTTTCAAACAATACAGAAAGAAGGAATCCTACAAAAGCCACTGACCATTCAGATACACAGTGAGCTTCATCAATCACTACAAGTGATATTAAGGAGCACGAGGAAACAATTGACATGAACTCTTCATTTAGTAACCTTTCCGGGGAAACAAAAAGCACCTGAATCATACAAAGAAACATCTTTAGCTGCTATACATAATAGATTTAACCTATAATGCTCACTGATTCACTCCAACCATTTCTAAAACCTCCATTAATTTGAATCACATGATAAATCGAAAGTTATAGATATTGTGACTAAACTATTTTTCAATCATTCTAAACAATGTTACACATCAGAAGAACTAAGCTGATATTGCAAGTTGGCTCTGAAGTTACCTTAATGCTTCCTTCTTGTAGCAGGCTTAGAGTCTCAGACATCTCCTCCGATGACTACATAAAAACACATCAATCAATTAGCAAAACATCAAAATCTATACAAATAAATTTTCAAAAAGAGGTTGCAATATCCACCTGACAACTACTTAAGAAAGCACCATTCACAACACTAGGAAGCTGCTTCAACTGATCAATCATCAAAGCCATCAAGGGGCTAATAACAAGTGTAATCCCGGGAAAAATAATAGCAGGCAACTGATAACACAGTGATTTACCAGCACCAGTAGGCAAAATCAACATAGTAGACTTCCCTGAAAGCACCATCTTAATAGCTTCCAACTGCCCATCTCGAAATGAATCATAACCATGTGTAAGCCTCAACAAGTTCACTAAATTCTCATCGGAAGCCTCATTCCTAACATTTAAAACAGCTTCTTTAATCAATTCAGCATCAACACTAGACATTTCATCCTTCCCCTTAACCTGCATTCCGTTACTATCCAACACCATACCTACCTCACCATCATTTCCACCCCCATTTTTCGCCCCGAATTTTCGCTTACTTCTATAATAACCACTCCTTCTAGATGAGCTAAAATTCCTATTCTTCACCTTAAACTTGAATTTCCTACAACCATACCCATTTATATTCAACCTCACAAAATTCCCTTCACTCCCACTTTTAGGCCTATTTGCAGGCAATATACTTGAGCTACAAGATTCACTCCTGGCCCCACCACACACAATCAAATTCGACGGTTTCCTAACTACCCTTTTCCTCAAACTACCTTCACCTTCACAATTGACTACAAACCCGGATTCCATACCCGACCCAGATGACAAAATCGGATCCTTTTTATCACTATTATCAAAATTAAGAGAATTCCCCTGAAATTTTGAGAAAGATTTGGACTTTGAAAAGGAACACGAACCAGCCCTGATTGAATTGGGCCCACTCATTTCAAGATTATTGAAAGTGGGTCGTTTGATTGGGAGTGAAAAGGAGGGGAGAAGGCCAGGATTGGATATTTGAGGAAGTGAGGGTTGGATTTGAGGTGGGTTTAGTGGGAACTTGGAGGGGATTTGAGGGATTTTTGAGGGATTTGGTTTCGCATTTGAGATGGGTTTTTTGAAGAGCTTTGGCGGTGGAGATGGAGTTGGAGATGGGTTTCTGGGTGGAGTTGCAGAGATGTGAGAGCAATCAGAGTCGCTGTCTGAATCCATTTTCATTCAAGGGTTTGAAGAAGATCAATAGGGTTTGGGAATGTTCAGTAAGTTATTCATTCTTCAGAACTGCATTTCCCCGCCAAAACTGTTTTGTTGCCAGGGATGTTAACATTGATGCCCTTAATAGACTTTTCTAATTGAGTCAACTGCAGTCTGCAGATAATGTGTATGGGTCAATGATTTGTGTCGTGTCGATCTGTTCATACAAATTAAGCGTACGAAGTATTTTTTGGATCAGTTTGGTTAATATACTAGCAACTGTCTAGGTGCGTGATTAGAGACTTCCTAGTGGCGTTGATCAATTGGCGGGTTAGGGTCGAGCGTCAGCATAGAAAAGGGCTCATATCGGGTCAAATGTTAGGGTCTTGCCAAGTTTTCAAACTCGTTTATATGTCTAAATCCATAATATATTAGGTCGAAAATTAGGCTAAATTGGACTAAAAACCCAAATAAGATACAAAAGTACGATTTGAACCTAAATATACATGCTCGAAACCCTTTTTTTCTTCAAATACTAGGTCAAATCTATTCTTAAAAGTCATGCCCGAAATTCTTTCAAAACCAAGCATTATTTCATTTGAGGCTTATAGTGATTAGAGGCAATTTATTATCAAAGTTAGATAATAATTAATGAAATTAAAGTAATTAAGGTGACTTAAAGATATCAAGGAATCATGGTGAAGATTCGTTTAGATAGTATGGGTGAAACCTTTCTATTGCTTCCTAAGGCTAAAGTTACAAAACTGTTATGAATTGAATTAACTAGAAGAGATGTTGAAACATTAAAGTTATGTTTGACATTCACTTGTACCTATAATTAAAAGATATGCAGTGCGAACGTCATGTACTTGGCTTAAAGAATCTTTTGATGGAGAATGGTTGAGATGTCGTCATGTGTAGAATAGGGAATAAGTTTATTTTAAATAATTTTACTAGAGTGTCGCGTAATAAAACACTTTATACAAGCTTAGTAAAGAAAAATAGTTGGGACTAAAACACGAAACCAACCCTAAGTTCTTCTCTCCCGTCTAAATCTAGAGGTGATCAGAGAAGAATTTGGAAGTTTTGCTTGAATTGTGATATAGAAGCGAAAATTATAAAAAAAAAATGCAGTAATAATAATGCAAACTCAATGACAAAATTATGATCAAATGTAGTTCTTGGCTTTGCATACTATTAGTTAGATTCATTTCAAAAGGTAGATGTTAATAGTTGGATGTAAAAGCATTTCTTGTAGGTTTGGATTCTTGGCCACATTGATTTGGAATGGTTAAAGCGCAAGAAGTAGAGCTTTCATCACTTATGTGAAAGAAATTGTGCCCATCAACAAATTGATTGCAATCATACTTGTGTAAATCTGTATAGGATGTGATTAGGATCCTTGAATAGCAACGATTCTAGGCTACAAATTGACTTTCCAATCAGGGAGTGACATATAGACTTATAGGATTAGTTCCTAGATGGTGCTCCAATCGATATAAAATGAATTTTACATGAGAATGTAAGAGGTGTCACTTTGCCTCGTCGAATTTCCTCGTAGAATTTAGTTTTAGTTTATTATCTGTTTTTCAATTCTTGGATTGTATTTCTCTTTTTTTAAAAAAAATATTTGTAAGTAAGAATCGATCTTGAAATAATAAAAATATTATGTACATTTTGTAGAGGAAGGTCTCATTCAATTCATATTTAAAAATTATTTTTTAAAGCAATTTAACCCTAGTAAGAATAAGTTCAATATGATAATAAAAAAAGTAATAATATGTCTAGCTCAATTAAAGTAGTCTAATCATAAATATTTTCAGTTCAAATAAAATAATTTAAGTTTTAGAAAAGTTAAGATGCATTGAACATGATCTAATCATTATTTCTTTCAAAATAATTCTTCATTTAGTCATCTTGTTTATTTTACATTAAATAGTGATAATTTTAGAAAAAAATATTGTTAGTTATCTCTCAATCAATTAAGGTCTACCCAATTCGCAAGCATAACAAGGTTGAGATAACCATAGCTTGATCAAGGTTTTATGATAAATTGTTATTTGTTTTGGGTCAAGAGGTCGAACTAAATTTTTACTTAGAGTATTTAGTATAGTGTTTTCTAAGGGTTAAAAATAAAATCAAGTGACCATTTTCATTACCTAGTATTTGGCACGAGAGATGGAGTAACTCAATCCATTTCCTAAGGGTAACCATTACCACCTTCTTATTTCCCTTCCCAAACCCTAGGTAACAAAAACTCTTAGATCTTCAGTCCCAATACTATAAGTGATTCATTCCTTGGTTATACCAAACAACTAGTAATAATAATAACACTTGTCATTATCCTTTTCCCTTCTTACTTGTTTCCATTCCATTTCTTTTCCATCATTCATACCTAAGTACCTAACATACTCTTGAACCTAATCAGTTAGGCTTGCTTAAAGAGTATTAGGCTGTTCTTGCTTTCATGCCAAGTCTATATATATATATATATATATATATATATATATATATATATATATACATACGAAAAACACAAACAGGCATCAAACAGGAAGGAATACAAAAGTAACAAGCCAACACAATAATCGCCTTCATTTATTCCAGCTCTTCGCTGATGGATCAATGAGACAAATATGGCAAGAACATCTTCTAATCAAACCTGAAAATAATTGAATGTAACTAAAACATTCATGTGGTAAATGGAGCAAGAGCACACCTTAAACTGCACTGCCTCTCTCTAATAATATCAGCCTAATTTGAACAACAAAAATTTACAAGATTATGCACCCTCACACAAGTGTGGTACTGTGTTACAAATAATTTGGAAAAGAAGAAAATTTAGTAACTATCAAACAAGCCCCCCCAAAGAAAACAAAAGTAACTCCGATAATCCTATATGGTGAACATCAACTCACATTATCGTGCAGTTGCACTTGGATTCCAATTTTGGGGGTTTCATGCTATCACCATTGTTAAGAAGCCCCACGTTCCTAACCACAGGTTCATTAGACCTGTCGTCCTTTTCAGTAAGAGGAGGTTTTGCCGCTGTTTCTGACACAAGGCTCTTTCTGGCTTTTTGAGTTTTCGGAATTCTACCACTAGTTACTTCGCAATTATCTTTTCTATCAGAACTACGTTTTTCTGGGATAGTAACCATTGGTCTTGAACCTTCCAATGGCTCTAGATTCTCCTTTTCTTTCTCAATTGCAAGACTCACAGCCTTATAAGCCAGATCATGAACAATGGAACTGCAAAAGAGGATTGTATCTGTTGCTTCTTCTAGTGTCAGACTTCTTGTCCACCTCCCTCCCTGTTCCCCAACCTTTACAGTAGATTCCTCTGTAAAAGCAACGATTCATCAGTGGAACTAGTTATAAATATGGTATCACCCACTATTTGCAAGCACTAACAGGAATATATTGTGCAATTTCTCATAAGCTATCTTGAGATGTCTGATTGAGGATTTAGGATACATCATTTCTTGTTTCCTTGCCAGTTGTCACATATCATTTCAAAACAGCAGTGTAAGGTAAAGGGTTTTAAAACAAGTGCACCCAAGGAGAGCCAAGTCCATGCAGGAGGAAAAGACTCAAACTACCACACTAACTATTGTCCCATACTCGCATTCATGCTTTTACTTGGAGAAGAGCTTTAGTGGATAAATCACTCGAGACTCTTGAAGTACCTATATTGCCATTCATATAGACTTCATAATTCCTTACTAAAGCCCTGAATATGAGAGAATATGCATAGTTCTAGACAAAAAATTCTCTGCCCAACCAGAATATTCGCAAGACACATTAAACAATTACACAATTCTCGACAGCTAAGATAAAAGGATATACCTGCAATTCCATCAGCACAAATTGAATCAGAGGACTTAGGAGATAAATCCTTGACATCTTCATCATGACTTGTTATAGATGAAGGATCATCCAGATCTTCCCTGGAAACCATATCAACTTGTGATTTTGGGGAGCTAGGATGAGAATCATTAATTTCTATCTCAGACATTGTAGATATAGAACATTGAATGAGATCTTCTGCAGTTTCCACATGATCTACCCTGTCATCTGACATTGTATATTCCTCTGCCATAGAAGATCCAACAAATACTGTCTCTTCTGAATTTCGGACATTCCCTATGCATTTCGGTAGGCCTTCTTCAAATTCATGCACATCATTTCCTTCGTATAGGCCTACAGAACCTCGAAAATTTCCCTCAAACTCAGAGCTTACCAAATGATCAGCCTCGAGATTTGCTTCTCTAGAACTCATAGATATGCCATTGTTGCGCTCTCCGGATGTATCTGCCCCGGAAACCGATGGTACTGTATCATGCAATTCCATAATGTCTACAGCTAATACTTGATCAGAAGGTGATCCGGGTCTTTCTCCTGCAACAATATGTCTCATATTATTGACAGATCCTTCACAACTTCCATCACGAGAGCTTGTCGAAAGTCCAAAACCTTGATAAACTGGCAAGGATGTCCCTGAGAAAGAAGATCCTGTGCTCTGATGCTTTGAGCTTGCATCAGATCTTTTGCCGCTAAATTGTCTCTGCACAACCATCTCTCCGTGTCTACTTGAGGTCAAATCAATGGAAGATGTAGCAGAGAAACTGCCATGACCAATAGAGCTTCTCACTGAACTGGTCAAATCTCTAGCATAAGATAGATCATCGTACGATATAGCACTGCTGTTGATTGACCTACCATGAATAAGAGGTCCTTTATAACTGCTGGAACTATTCAGTAGCAGAACTGAAATCCCAGCACCTTCAGCCCCATTGATATTTCGGCTGGTTTTATCACAATTCTTTTGCATCTCCTGCGAGCTGTTAGCTGCATCAGATGGATCATAAACAATTGTATGTTCTCCAGTACTTTGCTTCTCGGGAAGAATCTGCATACTTTCTTCTCCCACTGACATTGAAACAGAATTGTCCGGACTACTTTCCCTCAGTCGATTGAAATGATCCTCATAATTGACTGTATTCTCTTCATGAAGGGCAATCTGTGACAAATCTCTTGAATCAGCATTACCCAGAGCAAGTGGAGAATGTGTTACAGATGATTCCTCAGAGCCATTCATCAAAGGGGCTGAGGCATCAGGGTTGTTCAACAGTTCTTTTTCTTTGCATTGAGGACATAAACTATCTTCATTTTCTGCAAGCTCAACAGGAGGATACTGACTGCCACATTGAAAACAGAGTAATACATTTACATGGCTATCAATATTCACAAAATCATATTGCACATCTGCTACAACAGCTTCCACAGGTTCTTTCAAGTCACTGGCATTAGAAGCAAATGAGCTTTTACCAGGTTCCCCAAGTTCATGCCCAGCATCCTCATGTGCAACATCCATCTTATCAAGGTTGAAAATGTCATCTTGATTATCAGAGAAAGATGCCCCAACATATTCACTTGTCCCATCGTCTTCAATATCATGAGCCCCGCTTATTGCTAGGTCGGAACTAGCATTGCTACTGGTGGTAACCGAAGAATTCCTTGACATCGAATTGCGTTGAGAAGTGGCTTTTCCAGCATAAAAGGTTGAGCTGGGGACACTAGATAAAAGTGGCCTGAACATATTCTGAGGACTTTTCCGATCCTGCAAAGAACAGGTGGTTTTACTATTATAAGGAGTTACACATAACCAAATAAAAGAAACCCAAACTGGTTTTAAATTTAATACTAATAAGGTGCAAATCTTCTGAATAAATTGAGTTCAGTATATTTCAACAAAAAACTATGGCATAATTTGTTGAAGCAAGCTAAGTAACTGCCAACACCCTCCTCCTCCAAAAAAATAAAAAAAAGGACACTTGTTCATGAAAATAATACTCCTGTCCCAGAATAAATTGCAACCATTCCTTCCTGGGGTGTTCCAGATAAGTATGCATCAATGGGGGAAATTTACTTGACTCATTGGATGATGATGCAAGGGTAAAATCAATGTTGAGTCAACAATCATAGAAAAGGACAGCAAAATGGAAGCCAGACTCCTCCCTAACCAGAAGCAAAACTTAAAGACTGTTTTGAGACTAGTCCAACAGATTGTCTTGTAGGCAGGAGTGATTATTAAGCCTCTTAAAATAAGAAAGGGATTTTGTGGTATTGTACACATTTCCAAGCAGATGATCTGTTAATCCAACTGGCACCAGGCAAAAGATATTTTATTTATCTATTGAAATTCTCAAATATGGACCGATCATATGCAAAATGGTACAACTAGAAGTTCCAAATATGTAATATCTATCTCTTTGAATAGAGTTACATTCTCAATACTAGGGACCCAAGTTGGAAAAGATTAAGCAAACAGATTCTGGTCTCCCTCCTCTCTCTCTCTCAGCTCTAACCTCCTCCCATGGTTCCCCTCTCCTTCACAAAATCTAATGTTCTTGTCATAAACCATCATTAAACTTTTATTATGTTTTGGCATCCAGAAATGGGACATTTATTTCATCTTTGAATGTTTATTTGATACCTTAAGAATCTTCAGATAAAGCAGTAGAATATAAGCCTAATTCCAGGTCACTGAATAATATATCAGAAGAATTCGATCCTAAGCAACTCCATTAAGTTATAAATCTGCCATCTTTAGAAAATGCTCAATAGCAAAAACAGCACAAAAAAATTTGCAGGAATGTACACACTACCTTAATGGTATCATTAGCAAAAACAAAGGAGTTAATATAGTAAGTACCATTTGCCGCATTGCAGAATCAAATGATCTCTTTGGAGCAGAACCTGAGGGCATTGTCTTAGTAGGTTTCTTAGAGTAAGCCGATGGTCTGCCACTGGAAATACCACTGACTCCCTTTCTTGACACTGGACGCTCAGTGACACTTAAAGGAGTGGACTGCAAAGAGTCAGTGTCATCATCACCTGATGACACTATAGAACCTTTACTGAGTGAGCTCAGCCTATCTCGTTCTTGACTATGGGATGAACTGATACTCCTAGAAGCAGATGGAGACCTTGATTGTCTGCCCCTGCTTGTCCTAGATGCCGGTGAAGATCCCCGAACATATGATGCAGGGCGATCAGCCAAAGAAGTTCGGAGGTTAGGAGGTGCTTCTAAAGAGAAACCAGGAATATTTGAATGCCAGGCCCTAACTTTTGGTGATGCGGAATTCCCACGACTTGTACTTACAGGGGATGTGCCCCTCGCCCCTGATGCAGCCACAGATCCAGAAGATCCAACAGTTGTCCTTCGAGATGTTGGTGTCAAAGATCTTGGAGGAGGCGTTGAAGGCTTGGCTGGGGGTGGTGACGGTCTTCTTGATGGAGTAGTGGCCCGTATAGAAACAGGACTTGAAAGAGGAGCAGAAGCCGGCCTTCCTCGAAATGAGTTACTGCTAGACCTAGGAGATGGGCTCAAACGCTGAGGACTAGGACTACCTTTACTACTTCTCTGACTTCTCTCCATCTGTAAACATATAGACATGAACATTCTTAGCCAATAATATCAAGTTATAATTCACAACTTGCTTCGATAATTAACAATTACACACCAACATCCAATCAAACTGTTGACTCACAGTAGATGATCTTGAAATGGAGATGGGACGGCTTCGAGATCTACCACTATGTATAAGGTTAGCAGGCGTAGGATCATCATCCAATGATGGAAACAGAGGAGTGTCTGGAGGAGTTAATAACCTTCCAATATAAGACATAAAAGATGCAAATCAGAACACTTGATGGGAATCTAAAACAAGTGAAGGAAAATTATAATAACATAAAATACAGAAATTGAAATCAACAATCAGCTCTTCTCAGATGAAATCATCAAATGAAACAACCTGCCAATAGAGCATAAATTGGCAAGGTGATAACAAAACATGAGAACTTAAAAAAGAGAATTTCAGTATTACTCCACTGCAAATGGCAAAATTGATCCCAGATAAGCTTGAAAAAAACAACTAACCATTCATAATCATTTTTCTCGCTATCAGCATTAAGAAGATCAATGGTTTCTCCTCGAGCAGGTATATTGATTCCGAGCTTCAAATCAGGGAAAGACTTCACTTTTGAAGCTGCAAATTGCACAGACAATGACATGAACTCAATTTTATTGCATTAAACAACAAATGAACAGGACTCAAATCGATGAGACAAAACAGTTGGGAGTCTTTGGAATTACATATTATATTTTCAAAATCATCCGTGGACTGAAGAAGAAAATTATCATCTTCTCTGCTCTGCAATTCATTGAATAGAGCAAGATCATCATCTCTTTCTCTGAATTCTTTGAAAGATAGTCCAGTCTCAAGACTCCGCCCCCTCTTATGGCTATCATTATGAGAAATCCCAACAGGAGAACGCCTCAAGGACGGAGAAGGAGGCATCCCGAATGCCTTACTCGCCCTTGGCTGTACGTCACACAGTCCAATCCATACAGCAAAGCAAAATTCAAACTCCGCCCAAACAGATACAACTTGCCACGGATAACAACTCACGCTGATAAACCGTCTTCACGAAATTGAGCTATTATACCTTGATTAGAGGTACCGACCACGCCAGCTATTCAGTATGCCAATTTAGAAATTCAACCTAAATTCATAATAAACAGAATCAATACGAGCATTGAATTCACCTCCAATCAAGCAAGATCATGGGCTCATGGCACAATCAATTCCATGTAGGTACACTAGAATCAGTACATATACAATCATACCCTCCAATACGCCAATTTAGTGATAACGCCTACACAACAAAACTCAAATAGCAAAATCCAATAATACCCATTTAAAAATTCTAAACAAACAACAAACCAAGTGCATAATCAAGATCAATGCTTTACACAATTGCACAAACCCTAGTTCATCACAAAACAAGCAATACTCATTTAACAATAACACAAAATGGCACTCAAAATTAAACTAAATTATTACTTCGTAATCATGAAATACCCTCAAAAACCCAATTACAACCAATTGAAGTAACACCTTAGCCCAAAATATCATCCTTAGAGCAATTAACTTACCAGAAATATTCCAAGTTGCAAACTTTTCAATACCCTTTCTGATAAAGTTGCAATCTTTTTGGTACCCGAAAAAAAGTTGGATCTGCTCCAAACCCAGAAAACACAAAATGGGGTTATAGATCAGATGAAACTTCCACACCCCAAAATCAGTTCCACTTTCTCTCCCTACAAAACCTTGAAGGACGGATTTTTGGAGAGAAAAATGGAGACAAAATTAACAAAGACAATTCAAATTTTTTGTGAGATTTTTGTTGGTTTCCTCCTTATTTCCTTAACAAGCCTTCATTCTCTTTCAGGTTTTGTTCTCCGCTCTACTACTTCATACACAGATAGATACACTTGTTTATTTATTTATTTTTTTTATTTTTAGGGGTGGGATTATCGCTTGTTGTTGTAGTTGTGTGATAATTACAGTTTTGTGCTACTGTGAATCCAGTTCAGCTGTGCCTTTCTTTCTTTTTCCAACTTTTTTCTGTCTCCCCTTTCTTTTTAACTTTTTTTGGGTTGCTTCTCTTCAATGTGTGTGAGATAGAGATAATGTGTGGTTTTTTTTTTTTTTTGCAAAATTTTTACAAATTTGATCGTTTGTGAGTGTGATTAACCAAAGAATAATTCAAATACAAAGAATCGAAACTTTGTTTTGATTCAAAATATTGTGTTTTAGATTTTGTCATGTTTTAGTGATTTTTTGAAGGTTAGGAAAAATGAATACTAGTCAATTAATGATTTAATTCTATATAGACACAATGAATATATGTATAAAAATAATGAACATAAAATAGTTTTTTTTTTTAATTCATTTGTAACTTTTTGTACATTGAGGTTTTGGAAGAAGGAAAACTTTTTTGTGATTAATACGTAGTAGCTCTATAGGGGTTCATTAATTATATAAGGATTAGTTGTATTAAGTTATGTATTTTAAAAATAATGTTGTCTATTGTAACATCATTTTTTGTACATATATACTTTGGAGATTATATGGTGTGATTGAATTTGTCATTTGGTTAACTTGTATAATGCTCCAAATATAATCATGTTATTCTAAATAAAATATACAATGAATAACAAAATCATAACTCCATTGAACATATTAATTAATCTGTCTTTCTTTAACTATAGTATAGCTCTTGTATAGTATACTATCATATAAAAAACTAACCTCGTTAAATCTACTGCCATATCCATTTACGTAGATTTAAAAAAAAACTAATATATTTAGTTATGTTTATACCTACTCTATATAATATTTTACTTTGAAAATACCAATGATATTATATTATATTATTTCTACATTTATATATATACATACACACACAAACAAGCTAAGTACTCCCTAATCAAGCTTAAATAAATTCCAATTGTCACCCTATTCTTGACATATAAATTTAAGGATCACCATTTTTTGTATCTAAGCGTGTAAATCCTAAGAAAAAACATTACTCCTTTCGTCCCATTTTATTTGCTACACTTAACTTTTTACGGTCAATAAGACACAACTTAAAATATTTATTATCAAAATTCGTAAGATAAAAAAATTATAAAAACTTAATATTATAAAAATTTACATTGAGATGCACCGAGCAAGATCTCACTTAAATATATATATATATATATATATATATATTTTTAATATAATTAGAATTTATGGTCAAAATTTTTAAACTTTAGCTCCCAAAATGAAAATGTAGCAACTAATACGGAATGGAAAGAGTATATGAAAGTGAGTCGTATTAGCTTTTGTGCCAATAATTGTACTCTTAGTTTCCACCCCATAAATGAAGTTATAAATCTTGGTGATATGAGAATTCAATCCAATCCAATCCCAAGGAAAAATGATAGGTTTAATCATCAAAGAAGCGTAGTTTGAAAGATAAAACAGCAGGCCACTAGAGGCCTAAATACCTTAAGAATCTCGCAGAAGAATAGTGTGTGAGTTGAGCAGTTTGCAACGTACTCAAAGGGTCCACTTTCTAAAGTGGAAAGATCAATACTTAATGACTCAAATTAAGCTGATCCATATGATAATGACACATGAAGGTAGTTGGAACTATTAGATGACGGCTTATGCATCATAATTCAATTATCAGACTATAGTTTGGCTCATATAATTGGCTTCGCTGACCTTACAAACTGATAATGCTTAACAGTATAATTTATCACTATTTCTCAAATAATGACACATTTGCTAATAATAGCCACATTATTATCTTTTGTTAATTGATGTCTGATGGTTTATCTTAACAACTTGATTATTCAAGCTCTACTAATTGTATTTGAAGATGCCTGAAAAAAAAAGTGCTGATTCACATTAAATAATAATGCATGGTTTGGAGTAGTAATTTCTGATTACCTTCACCCAAAATAATCATTAATAAGAATTAGTAATTCAAGTATCCCTAATTATTTACCTCATTTGACTTTTCACGATTTTCAATACATGACTTAAAATACTTTTATCTTCAAATTCGTAAAACAATAAAATTATGAAAAGTTAATTTACTAAAAATTTACATTGAGATACATCTAATAAGATCCCACTTAAATATGTTATTTCTTATAAGATGATGAAAATTTGTGGTTAAATTTTGTAAACTTTAACTCTATAAATAGAAATGGGGCAGAAATAAAGGCATAAAAAAAATACGTATTACAAAAAAAAATGACTTATACGGAGTAAACATGCATATCTCTTACAAAGTATGAATTAATATTATCTTAACAATGAAGTGTGTTTTAGTAATGTGACAAGTGAATCCAAATAAAGAGCATATATACTCAATATTCAATAGGTATGTTATTATGTGGTTGTTGGCCAGTGAACATCTATTAGATAGTGTAGCATCATTTTCATTGGTCTATAATTCATTATTCTCCACCAGTTGTCTTCCAACTTAACATCAGCAAAATCATCTTAAGTATTATAATTCACATGATTAGAGTGGCATCCACCATCCATGATTGTATAAAAGAGGAAATATGTTTATATACTCCTGCATGCTGTATTATTCACACTTCTACAGATACGGAGTACATATTATGATTCTGTATGAGCTTAAGTTCTTTGTTTTATTCATAACTAGAGTTTGATATCTTTTATTAGTTTTAAAATTTTATCTCTTTCGTTCGACCCTAGTCTCTTTTATTCAAGGCGCTGGTATGAAGATTCTGGAAATATCAAATACAATATGCCGCTTTAAGTGAGTTGCAACACAATTCGAGGTTTGCCTCATTCATCAAGTGGAGCGCCCTGAAGTTAGCAAAGCACATATAAGAGCAATCTCTACCCTGAACTCTTTTTTGTTTTAAGTTTTCCTTTATTGATTTTCTTTATTGGTAAATTGTTGGGATGTCAAAAAAAAAATCTCTTTTAGGGTTTTTATTAATATTATAACCCTATATAACATCCAAATTAGAAATTTACAATATTCTTGAAAACATAACTTGTTCTCGAAAACTAGTGATTTAATTCTATATAACAATATTCTTGAAAACATAACTTATTACAACCCTATATAACGGCCAAACTAGAATACATAACTTATTCTTGAAAACTCGTGATTTAATCTGAATACAACATCAGAAATTTACGACGACACTTACTGTTGATTAACCAAGAAAAGTAGAAAACATTAGCCCAAATTAGTTTTGTAGGTGTATTATAAGCCC
This sequence comes from Dysphania ambrosioides, assembly GCA_026401315.1. NCBI lineage: Eukaryota > Viridiplantae > Streptophyta > Magnoliopsida > Caryophyllales > Amaranthaceae > Dysphania > Dysphania ambrosioides. Next base: position 2,642,863 of record CM048660.1, on the reverse strand, counting down.
AAATTAGTTTTGTAGTCGTATTATAAGCCCAAATTAGTTGTATAGTCAATTTTCCACTAAATTGAACGTTGTTCAAGCTGTTGAACCGGGATATCAAATTAAACTCAGACACTAGCTTATCTTACTACTCCGTATATTGTTGCGATATTTCGTTCTATACAAAAACATTTCAAAAAGTATAATATGTACACGGGACATAATAAAGTTATTGTGTCTCCAATAAGAATGACCCCTTAATATAACAAAAATGTTGCCTAACTCGAAAGTATTAAAACAATGATGTAATTACATTTAAGGCCTGTTTTATAGGGGGTATTAACTGGTGGTAATGGTGATCAATATTAGTGTGATTTTGTAAAGGTGTTTCAAAGTATATGTTACTAATCTTCAAGTATGTGTCTTGATTTCGTTAACTATCGTTCCTGTCTATCTGTCATTAGTACTACATCTTCAAGTGGTAACGAGTGGGAATGGGCCCCCGTTGGGTCGAGTTGCATTATCATGGACATTGATATGAGACTATTCCCATAATACTACACACATATATGCATCAAAAAACAATACTACACACATATTTATTATCATTACCATCATTTATTATCGCCCACCAAATTGGATGTAAGAGGAGTTATTGGAATGTTCCCTCTCGTCCAACCAATGTATACACACAATTCTTTTGATGAATTTTAATGCTTAGATAATATAATGTGCAGTATTGTTCCTCAAGTGCTTCAATGGCTCCTTGTTGAGTAGTTAACTAAAGCCTCGTGCTCCGAGATCCAATATTTGAGATTTTTGTTCCCTTGTGGTGGACATGCTTGAATGCTTCAATTTCTATTTTCCTTGTGTTTTTAGATGCATGTCCTCTGTTACTCCCTTTGGCTCCCGAATTTTTTATGTCTACTGCAGGTCCTGATTAACTATGCAAGGTCATCAATGGAAGCTGAAGAAGTTGCAAAGGAGGCAGGGTCCTATAGTTTTTGTATCTTTTTTTTTTTGTTTACAGCAGAGAAACATAAGATAAAAAGAGTTCGTCTACTAGTAATGACTAAATCATGAGCGAGATGGACCTGATCTCTTGAAACCTTTAGAATAGAGCACATTTTGAAACTCCTTTGTAAGGACTTTATTGTATGCAAAAATTCAATAGGCTAAGTGGATAGTTTTTGTATCTTGCTGAAATGGAAGAAGTTATATCCCTTCATCTTCAAAAATGTGACTCAGAATCACAACTAATTAATCTCTCCATTGCTTGATACATGTCTATTTAAATTATGTACCAAGATTAACGATTTGTTGGTTACAAGTTATAGTGCTCAATAACTCCAACTGACAAGTCATGTTTTGTTGATATCCCAGTGACAAGTATAATGGAACAAGACAAACTGGTTAAGTTGACAATAATTAAAGAAAGGAGGTAGGTAACTGCGTGTTTTTAGAAGTTATGTTTAACTAATTTATTGCGTGTTTTTGTAAGTCATGTCCCCTTCCAAAACCTTTAAGGAACTTTAATTATTGGCCGAAAACATCAGAAACGAAGCTTCTTTTTTATAATTTTTTACGTGTTTTAAAGTGTCTAGATCTCTTATCAGTTCAGCCCATAATCTAATAGTCAAAGCTAGAAAAAGATGGGGTAGGTCTTGTTTTTATTTTCTGTTGCAAAAAAAAAAAAAAAAAAAATACTGCGCAAGTTCCTGTAGTAACTAGTGCCCTAATGACCTCTGTGTAAGTGTCATATATGGGATCACTAATCTGAAAGATAGTTTTAAAGTGGTCATCTCAATCTTAGTACATTTTAACTCAATGTTCAAAACTCAAATAAACTATGTAATCAAAAGCCAAGAAGCTAGTTTATTTATTAAGGATTTTGACATAGTTTTGCAATATTTTTACAAAGCCCTTCCTGGATAGCTGTCGTGTCAATAGTGTTATGGTTCTGTGTCTTTTAGTGTCAAATAATATAGATGCTATTGTACCCTGCAAATTGTAATGCTTTGTTTGTTTGCAAATATAACATTTAATGATCCTAAGCTATTCAATTCCTAGCTTGAGGCTTGTGGTGGGAACTGGGAAAGCTCTTACTTTTGGAGGTGACGTATCCCAAGAAACAGATGAGGAGTCCATCTTGAAACCTGTGCCTCTTTTTCCTATTTTCCCATTTGAGTAATTATCTATTCTGCATGAATTATGTATTACATCTACAGGCCATTGATGCTTGGGGGAGCTGTTGACATTCTAGTGAACAATGAAGGTAGAGATTTCTTGTGCATACATCAGGTTGATTTGTTATTGCAAATAGATTTGACACCTCTTAATGAAATTTTGGTGCTAGCAGGAATTACAAGGGATGGTCTTCTGTGAGAATGAAGAGAGCTCAATTGGAAGGAGGTCGTTGATCTAAATCTTACTGGTGTATTTCTCTGTACTCAGGTAGCCTGATAAACTTATGACCTATCTTGTCTTTGATAAATATTCTCAATCTTCATTTATAAGTGTGTGTCTTCGCAGGCGGTGCTAAAAGTATGATGAAAAAGATGGTATAATCAAGTTTCTGACTGCTTTCCCCTCTTTTGCCGGTTTGGAGTCTGCCTGTTCTTTCCCAGGGAAGGATAATCAACATAACCTCTGTCGTTAGCCTGATAGGAATTAACTGAGAGAGCTGGAGTAGTTGGCCTCACTAAGTCAGTGGCAAAGGGATTGCATCTGGGTTCAGTGCATCTGACATTACTGCAAAGCTTGGGGAAGAAATTGAGGAAAAAAAAAAAAAAAAAAACTCTTGGATGCCATTCCTTTAGGTATAGCAAAGTATCAAAAGAAAATAAAAGTTAAAGAAATTCAATTTTCTTATTCAAGAACATGTACTCGGTTTAACTTGGGTTCAGATCAGCTGATATGCTGTGTAAGAGTAATTCCTAAATATCCCTTGAGTTGCCTGACATCAAACTGTTATGTTTCTTGTTCTGACTTTCAGAACAAGATGCTCTTATCTTGGCTTGATGATTAGATTTGATAGAGAAACACTGTTAAGTTAGGGTCTAGGGTTTTGTTTGATGACCATGTTGGATGATACTTTTTTGGGTACCTGAAGAGACTAATGTAGGATTAAGTTCCGGAGTCGGTAGAAATCAGTTTTAATCGGCATAAATAATTTTATTTCGGTAAACATAAGGTGAAATGAATAAGACCTTACACTCATAATTTATAAGATTGTATTTTTTTGTGTATATTTTTTTTTTATCCTGATCGAAATGATGAAAAATTGAAGACAACTAGACTATAAAAGAAATTAGTAATTAGTTTTTACTCTCATAATTTACATAATTTATTTGATAAGATATTTAAACCATATTAGAGCTTTAACCAAAACTAAACATCTACTTTATTTCTTTGGTTAGAAAATATTTGCAATACCTTTTTGGTACTCAAGTCATATAGCAGCCTTTTCGAAGAGAAGATTGGACTATAAAAAAATTACAAGATTATCCATTGATTCATGTTCCTCCTCTTCCAAAGTCCAAACTTCATGATTTTTTGAAAAGAAAAAATTGCCTTTACTTCAATAACTAGAATAAAATTAAATCTTGTAAAATATAAATTTTGGATATTAAATTTAAACGTCAACAATTTGAAAACTTAAGAAACATATTTTATTTTAGAAGATATTGAAATTTAGCTTTAGAACTTTTGTGAGAAAGCAAAATAAATTTCTCCAACAAATAATTTACAAGTAATTAAGCACTTCGTTATTGTAAATTAGCAAATCAATAAAATTCTATCATAACAAGTTTAAAAATAAAATAATGGGCTAATAATTTCTTTTAGTAGTTTTGGATATTATACTCAAGTATTAAAATTTCCTATTTTCGGTATATTCATCATATATAATTATACATGTATATTATTAACAAAAAAATATTTACCCTATTACTAATAAATTGTAATGCCCAAATTAGTCATTTTACACAATAAAATAATTAACAAAAAAACAATTATTTACCAAACACTTTCACATACATTGTTAATAATGAAAATATTGGGCGAATCGGTCACGTTAACAGATTGTTGTGACATCCAACATTGCAACAATACATTTTTAATTTTGAGTCATGACCAACGCCTTTTCGTTCATCTCAAAGTCACTCTCCCTCCCAAAAATGTCAATTTCTCTCTTTTCAAAACCCTTCCTCACACCACCCCTCTTCCCTCCATTATTGTCACCACTTCACACCGTCCACATCTTTGATGTTTGTGTATCTTAAAAATTCTCTCATGGTTGTGTATCTTAAAAATTCTCTCATGGTTGAGCTTCCTAAAGAAATAGCTCACTGCTAGAAGCTACGCCATCTTCTTCCTTATCCTAGGAAAGTTGTCTTTGGCCCTCTAGAGAAGAACACTGCAGTGAAGGTACGTCAAGATGGAGTCTTAGAAAAAATCATAGAGTTGCAAAAATTAGCATGTATGGAAGCCAGTAGAGCTAATTTATTGGAGGAATTACAGCATCTGAAGCAATTAAGGAGGCTACAATTCACGGGCTAACAGAAGAATATGGGAGGATACAATGTTACGCAATAGAGGAAATGAAACATCTTCGATCACTTAGCCTGGGATCAATGAGCCACGATGAGATACTCGATATACAACACAAAACAATGTCACCTCTTCTACTTGAACATCTGTACTTATATGGTTTATTGAAAACTTTACTCGACTGGATTGCTAAGCTTCATAACTTGACGCTATTAAGCTTGCATTATTCAAGACTAAAAGACAACCCACTGACAATCCTTAAAGAGCTCCCTAATTTGGTGGTCCTAACCTTAGACGACGCCTATGGTGGTGAAAAGTTAGATTTTGGGATTACATACTTCTCTAAGCTTGTCGCGTTGGGATTACGCCTATTGAATTTATTATCTCAATTATACAAATAAAGGTCTCAGGTATACAAATAAAGATCTCATGTATACAAATTAATAAAGGTCTCAGGTATACAAATAAAAGTTTCAGATATACAAATAAAGGTCTCAGATATACAAATAAAGGTCTCATATATACAAATAAAGATCTCATATATATACAAATTAATAAAGGTCTTAGGTATACAAATAAAGTTCTCAGGTATACAAATAAAAGGTTTCAGGTATACAAATAAATATCTCAAATATACAAATAAAGGTATCAGGTATACATCAGGTATACAAATAAATGTCTCAGGTATACAAATAAGGATCTCATGTATACAAATAAAGGTATCAGGTATACAAATAAATATCTCACGTATACAAATAAGGATCTCAGGTATGCAAATAAAGGTCTCAGGTATACAAATAAATGTTTCAGATATACAAATAAAGGTCTCAGGTATATAAATAAAAGTCTTAGGTATACAAATAAAGGTCTTAGGTATACAAATAAAGATCTCAGGTATAGAATTATAATTTAAGATATAGACATTTTAATATCAGGCAAAAAATTCTAATATCAGATTTGCAAAAATAACCCTTAAATATACTAATGTATATAAAATATTTAAAATCATTTACAGGTTTTTATCAACGGGTTTAAGTTTGTTTAAATTAGGTTTGTCACACCAATAAAATGGTGTGACTTGTCACAACCAATACTTTCTAATTGTTAATATAAACAACTACGGAGTAATAAATATAACTAAGTAAAACAATTACAGATGAAACCAATAAAGAGACAAAGCTAAGGAGTATCTCCATGCTTTGATCTTTCAAAAAAAAAATTATCTCCAAATTTTGATGCAACAGAGGTAAAGAATTACCATTATCTCTCATTCAAAAAGTCATTAGTATTTTTACCTAAATCATCATCTTAACTTGTACACAAGGTATTATATATTTACGGAATACAATAAAATTATTATGAACCCGTTAAAAATGTTTGACTTTAGATAAACGAGGAACGTAATCCCCTCAAGACACCAAGAGTATTTATAATTGAAAATTGATAGAAAATGACATGCAAATCCAAAGGTGTTCTCTCGACGCAATCACAGTAAGAAGCCAACCTGGGACTCTCTAAATTATTCCGAAGACGATTCTTGGAATCGACCTTTTTATTCGCACCCTTACACAACCATTCTTAATCAAATCTTATCCTACAAAGATTTCGACCTTTATCACTTATTCTTATATATTATAAGCATCAAAAGTAAAGAATATGTCCACAGCAGTCCATTTTGTCATAATCCTAATCTTAATATATCATCCCACCAATATAATCTTAGTCTGAAAATTTCAATCATTTTAAACTCTCCTGTGTTCATTCAAGCTTCAGTCTTTCGTGAATCTTACAACAATGGATCTTACTGCTGAATATTATGGCCTCAAACTTCCTCATTTTTTCCTGTTTTTTACTCTGATCTATACTTTAGCACATAAAATCTTCCATAATTGGGGTCCAAAGCATCGGTACGATGCATGCAGTTGCCTATTATCACTCTTTCATGGAACCCCATCTGTTATTTTAGCTCTTTTTGCATTGTTTGCTGTAGAAAATACACAAAACCAAGACACCTCAACAACAGTCTTTGCTTCAGAAAACACCACTTTTCAAAACTTAGTGGTTGAGTTTAGCACAAGTTACTTCATAATGGACCTCCTTCATTACTTAGTCTTTAATCCACATGATGTGCTGTTTATTGCTCATCATCTGGCCACCCTCTTTGCTCTTCTTACATGCAGATATGTGGTCAGTCATGGAGCCTTTGCAATCTTGGTAATCTTGGTTCTTGCCGAGGTGACTAGTCCGTTGCAGAACGTATGGTCTTTAGCAAGGATGCGAAAGGGCGATTTTTGTGTTGCGAAAGAAGTGTATGATTTTTTGTCTCCAGGGTTTTACACATTCTATTCTGTTGTTAGAGGTATGTTTGCACCTCTGTTTGTGATCAAGATGGGGTTTGTGTACGCTAGTGGCGCGGTGAATAGCGTGATTCCGACATGGGTATGGGGTTCATGGATGCTGTTAACTGTGTCTGGTATCTTGGCTAGCTGCTTGTGGATATTGAACCATTGGATCGAGTTTTACAATGAAAAGTTATGCAACAACGAGAAGTTGAAATGATGAATGTATTATGGTGTGTCCTTTGAACCAAGTATAATTAAACGGCATGTATAAATGTATAGTTACCAATCTTAGGTAAGTGCTTATTAGTTTTTGTAGTTGGATAACTGAATCTATGAAATTGTAAAGAATGACGAAATGAAGTATATGATTGCAGCATATGCTATCAGAGTACATCATACATTAGTACCATAAATATAAGCTAATAACATTTCTTACCCTATCAACCCAAAATTAGAACAAAATTTCAAATAAATCAACTATGAACTCAAACTTGGGCTTTGAACTCAAGATTTTTTAGTCCAAATCCTGTACAAACTTTTTCCTACTCCATTCCATTCCAACATGTTTTGAATAGGACTGGAGTTATACCCCCTACTTTCAATTCCTACATTGTAAAATCTATATGCGGATGATGGAACCGTATGCCTTATCTGGACTCCCATGGTAGTAAACCTCCACAAATGTACCACCTCCTATACCCTTGGCTAGTCTCCCAGGATTTACACATAGGCATTTAGCATGCTCCTGTTCAACTTCTTCATTGAGTGAAAGCACCTGTGTTCGTCCACAAAAGATTTAAGTTAAATTTGATATCTAAAGAACATTCTCATTTACGTCACAAGCAAGCTTTGGAATCCCCTTGTATTATACGGCTTCAAATGAAGGTTTTCAATCTTGTCCCCAGTCCCAGTAAGAGGCTCGATCACATGAGCAGATGAACCAGAAAAAGAATAAGAAACAAAACTGTGCTTCCACAATGAGACTTGACCATGGAAGCAAGAATAAGCTGTTTCTTTAGTCATTACCTTTACAAAAGGAGTCAAATCAGATGGAAGAATGAGCATTTGTGGGATGGAGGGAATATTTAGAGCTTCTGGGGCAATTGAGAAGTCCAACGGAACACTCTCAGCTGGTGGATATAAAGGGTAGAAGCTGTAAAAGAGGGAGAAAAAAAGGAAACATCAATATCACATATTTATGAAAAACATGATCAATAAAGTGCAAAAATCATCCAGTAAAGAGAGGTCATAGCATACCTGCGCTGACTGATAATATGGGTTGCCAGCCTGCTCATACGGGCTCCTGATTTATTCTTGGATATTTCTTCTCCACTTAGATGCTTAATGACATCCACAGAACAGCATCCAACCTTCACCTGCAAATCCAGGGCCTGGTAAATGCTTTCCCAGAATAGCATGTAACATGAACAAAAAATAAAATCTTGGACCCCAGTAATCAATTTACAAACAATGAATCAACCAATAGTATAAAAACATCCAAATTATAATGTGATAAGATGAGTCAGTGCAAACATCAAGCATAAACAAAATCTATATTGAAGTTAATACACTAACTACAGGATGGTGATCAGCAGAATCAGCCAGTTCAGCAAGGGAAGAATCTGGAGATAACATAAATCTGGGTTCAAAACCAGAAACATTCATGCAAGACAAGGCATTTTCTCATCTTTTTGCAACCATGCAATGAAGCTTAAGACAGGTTTTCAGATTTATGGGTTAAATGCTATAATGGATGTGAAATAATTGACAGCAGACAGCGAAAAAACAACTAACCTCATTTGCATCAAATATTCCTGGATTGGGGAGACTTATAATCTGGCAAATCAAAAGAAAAATGGGATACGGTTTATGTTGAAGTTTAAAGGGAATTTTATGACATAAATTCCTAAAAATTAAATTACCTGGTCCTTCATCTCAGAATTTAAGTCAAAAGGAGGCTGCAAACCAATGAAGCATTTCATATAAATACTCTACAAATGTATGAATTAGATGAAGTGAATAAATAAATATAATAACTGAGCGGAAAATCTGACCTGAGGGAAAACATGATCATGGTTAGCATCTCGTATAGATGGCACCAGTAGCACACGAGTAGAAGAACCCATGTAGTCAACATGATCTTGCAGCTGGGATAAACATAATTACATAGACATAGTTTAGTTTGAAGCTCACATAAAATAGTTCAATTCTTCTGGCTGCAGAAACAAAAAAATCTGGATTTAAACAATATACCCTTCTGATGATCTCTTGATAGAACACTTCTTCAAAGCTACGGTTGAAGGTTGCTTTCTGGATCTCAGGATGTTCAGAATCAACAAATGGCCCCAACTGATGAATAGGCCACATTATTTGTTACACATTTTCCACTTCTCAAGAGAAAACCAAAACAGAAGTACTTAAGCTCTAATTTTTTGTCTCTTTGGATTGGAAACAGATGCTCTTACCAATATAAGAAGCTGTGGAGGCTTTCTGGTAGCATAAGCAAGCAACTCTTTTAAAGGCTCAAATAACAAGTTGTCTGTCGTGGTGAAAGGGCCTGCTGCCACAATCTGCTCAAATTTCAGACAGCAAGCAAAGAGTGTAATATGAGAAGGCAGACATAGTGTTCAACAAGCTTAAACAATGAGCAAATACACTGATGGAACTATGGAAGATCACCATATGTCCTAATAATGAAAATTTGTGATTTCAAATTTCTAAAAGTTAACAATTTCTCCACTTGTACTTTCGGAGCTTGTGCAATATACTCATTGAGGATTGTGAGAGTTTTCAGCCTTCCACATTAAGATCATGATCAAACTACAACATTACAGTTCTTAGGGTCTGGTATTGAGGAAAACATCTATGGAGGTGCTTACTGCAGAGTGATTTGATGTGTTTGATTGGAGCAAAACGGTATCAAATTTAAGAACCAAGAATAATTCTAAGTTGGTAAGGTGGGACATTAGAAATTGCTTTTAGATTATACTCCCTCATTTCCCCTTTGTTTTACCCATTGGGGTGAAGTTACTTCTTAAATTTTTGGTTGAGTAGAGTTGGTGAAAGAGAAATTGGTAGGACTAAATATAAAATATGTAAGTTGTTGTCCCTATGATCAATTGTAGTATGGCGCAAACTCAAAGGGACAAAAAAAATTGGAGCAAACATAAAGGGACGAAGGGAATAATGACTATGAACTTGGTCAACTGTTTAGGTCAGGTTGAATATGATTCTGTGGATTTGTTGATAGCTGCTGGGACGATGGCTATTTTCCATGTAAGCCATTTTAATGAGTTTCACATTTTTCACATGAAAGGTCTGACAACAACAATTCTACAAATGCAAGCTTGCAACAATCCAATCAAGTGCAAAAAATTTCTTACCACTGATAGCTCAGATAGTGTCAGTGATTGACAATTGGAAAGACCCTCTTCATTCAGAGCTAATCTCTTTGCAGGATAATGATCAAGATCAGAAGAGGGTAACACAGGAATAGCATCAACTAATTTCGAAGCAATAAAGCAATGACCACTGGGATTGGTTCCAACAACACCCACCACCTAGAAAAAAAATTCATTACATTACACTATATGAAAATGGTAGATAAGAAATCAATATCATAGCATTTTCAGTCAATACCTGTCCTGGAAAAATGGAATACTGATCCGCTTTTCCTAGTTCAAGTCGTACTTTTTCTCCTCCAGAAAGCTCAACACTGCCACGAAGATATGACAGTCAAAAGAGGTGAAAGAAAGTTAAAGTTTGATTTGTGTTCTGAACTCTGGGTGCCAAAAACCTGCTTGAAATCTCAGCAAATTGTATGTCTCAGAAGCATCATAGAGTTCTCTTCACCATTGCCTAGTAATTTTTGAGCATTAGTTCATACAATAGAGAACATGATAGTACCTGCTTTGTAATAAGACTGATTTCTCATTCAGACGGCCTTCTTCATCACAACAGATCATTCCAACAGCAAACACACTTTTCTGAAATATAGTCCAATGAAACTAGTAAATGTTCACAAGAATGCAGAGTAAAGAAATACAGTAGCCACTGTCATAGACATGAAGGTATCTTAAGAAGCTATAATACCTGAGAGGCTACTGTAGGGTCTGCTGGTTTTTCATATTGTTCAGTAACAAGAAATGTTGACGTATATTTGTTAATGCGGTTGACAAGAGAATTAAACTGCAGTACCAAAAAATTCATGATTAGAAATCAATTAAGCACAATGGTTGAGTATTAATGCTACATCACTAAAAGAAGCAATGAGTACCCTGTCTTCAATTCTATCATACATAAATCTGCAACCAGGTTCTAGCTTGGGTCCTTGAATCACTAAAGAGCACCTATTCTTTGGTTGAGCCCTTCGAATAATTTCATCTCCCATATCTTCATCTCCAGATTCATTGTTTCCATTTTCAGCAATAGGTTCAGTCCCGAATGCCTTTTCTACAAATTTGTGGGTTCTCTGTCCAAAGGGTGTCAGAATACTCAAGTTCTTACTGGTTGAGAGAGGGCTTCCATTCGTTCCATACCCTAAATCACCAAACTCTTCATATTGAGTTGAGGGTTTGTCAGTTGGGGTATCTAGAATGCCTTCTGGTTCATCAGTCAATATCCTGTTCAGATGACTCGGCTTAAACATTATATACATAAAAAGAAGTATTATTCCCAAAAAGACAAAGTCTAAAACTTGAGATACAAATAATCTTCGAAATTCTAGACACTTCACATTCGCATAGTTCACTTGAGCTGGGCAACTTAGATTTTTTTGGTAAGCAATAAAAGTGTACTACTTTCAAACAGTCTAATGAATTAACAAGAAATGTTTTCTAAACAGCCAAAAAGAGTAGAAAATGCATCGATCTGTCAAACATGAGGCAAATGGGTGAGCCATTACCTGATTCATCCGTGCATTAAATCAAACAGACCAAACCAGAAACCTTCAGATGCTCATCTATCTCATGCAAGAAGACATAGCAAAATAAACTTAAGCAAAGAACAAACAGATCATTACAGTCTGGAAACTCACATATCTACATCACGAATGGAGTAGGCATGCAGACCAGGCTCCTCCTTAATCAATGCATCTTTCTTCTCATTTTGCAGATGCAACGAAAATCCCTCCATTTCATCATTGCACACTGTAGACTCATTCAATTGCCTGCGACACACCATTTTAGTCCAACATACATAATTTACAAATAAACTCGGAATCGACTCTAAATTGCCAAATGAAATGAAAAAACACTGCAAACTTCAATCCATCAGATGAACAAAACCTATCAACGTAAACAAAATATCGAGCTTAAAAGCTAGATCATTACCTAGTACCTACCTTAGTAATACCACACAAGTTCTATTAGAGTAAAAGGCTATATAACTATATTATCACATTGAACAAACCAAATTCAAAATGTTATTACCTTTTCAAGTCTCGCATACAACGGGTGTGTAGTAGACAACAACTGGGCCCTAACTACCCCAAACGCCGAGCCGATAAATTAAGTTTAACCAACGATAGAGTAGATTTAACTGAAAAAATTCACCCCCAAATCAAAAAATGTAAACTAGAGCAAGATTGAAGAGGTGGGACCTGTTGAGGTAGTAAAGTTCCCAGCTTGAGACTAGATCCGAAGGTGTGAGATTGTAATTTGTACAAAAAGTACAACCTGAAACCCCAACAATTGAAAAAAATCAGCAAAATTATGAAAAATTAAAAACCCCACAAAAATCAGAGGGAAAGATGAGAAATTGATTACAATTGTTGAGGACGGTGTCTTCATCCGCGATGTTGAATCCACTTTTGATGAATTCTGTTTTGATTTCAGCCTCCATTTTGCTGGGGTTCCTTCGGAAATTAGGGTTTGCGTATTTGGGGGTTTTGAGGTTCAATCAGTAGGGAACTAAGAGAGGAGATAGTTACAGACTTGCAGCAATTGGCGGGAAACTTCAGCGTGCAACCGGGTTTTTACATTTTCTTTTTTTTTTTTTATGCAGTCTATTTTAATTTTTTTTGAAGATTTGGGGAATTCCCTAAAGTTTTGAAAGGCGGCTAATAGTTTCGGTCCGAACCATAGAGTGTGATACCTTTGATTCTTTGAACTCAAAACGCTCATTGTGGCCCTGTGGGGGTGTTTACACTTAAGCATCATTGCTTTGATACCTATTTGGTGGTTAAACTAATTAATTTGGGAGGTGGATTATAATCCACATTTCTAGTGGTTACCCCCAATCATTTGAGTGAACTTGAATTCACATTTATTTTTGGTAATTAAACAATACTAATAATTATTCATAAAATTTATGGCAATTGGTGGTTGTGTTAAAAGAGGTTTATTGATTGTATTATATTCCTATTAGTATACTCCTATGTCAATTAAACTAATTATCTTTTGATTGTGATTCTTACTAGAAGTGTTTGTTACTTAATTTTTTGCCGACATGTGTGTTTTTCTGTTATGTATGTGCATTGCTACGTCTTTCTTTATAGTGGCCTTGTAATGATAACTCTTTCGGAGTTTTATTTTTCTATGGCGAATCGGCAAGCAACCAAGATTGGAGGGAGTAGATTGATCAATACAAGAACGTAAGTTGGAGTCGAAGGAGCTCAAGTATCTCGATTAGTATTTTATTAGACTATTAGTTTATATAGTTGTAAAATAAAACAATTGTTCAAGTCATACCAGTTGAATTTGAAAAAGGCTTAGGACTTGCTAGTGTGACCAAATGTAGCGGTGATACCTCCATTTAAGGTGTAACTTCTGTTAACTGTTGAACTTTTATTTTATGTTCTATTTCAACTAGTAAATCGGGGGTGCAATACGAAAGGGAGCAAACCCATTGAATCGCACACAAGAAATTATATGAGCGCTATTCAAGTATTTCTGGGTTCATATATATTTTCCTATGTTTTAGGGTTAGGGCTAGTCAATGATGGTACAAGTTTCGTGCTAGCTCTTATTTTCTAAGCTACTGTTTCACCAGTGTACCCTTTCTTTTTATAATGCAGTGAAATATTCGTGATCATCATGTGTTATTGTTATCTAATTTTGCAAGTATATGGTTCTATATTGGCAAAACATGAATCAGAATAATACACCTACCCTAGCTTTCATGCTTGTACTAATTGTTAATTTGTGGAGCCTTATTAGTATTAAATTCCTGACTTGTGGTTTTATTCATTCTCTATATTTGTAAATATCTATTACATATCTATATAAAAACCCTAGCTGAGTAGTTGTATGAGTAGTCGTTTTTACTTAGTTTACTTCTCTCCATTTTCTTCACTTTCCTATGCTATTTTATGTGAGTGTGAGTTTTCATTCCTAACGCTTATGTAATAGAATCATATTACTTGTATAAGCCAACTTATATGATGTTGATGATGTGAATAATCGTTGGTCATGAATGATGATATCTCTACAGGGGTCCACGAGTGACAGTAATGGTACTTTCATGGATAGTCACCCTATACACTTTATGGCAAATAGTGGAGATGCATGAAATGGTTTCAGAAAACGATTTGTTCGGTAACACAAGTTAGGCCAAGATGACTTTGGGAAGAAGTTGGGGCTATGGGTTGTGGTACCTCAACCACTGGTTGTCCACGTTGGCACTGACATTGTGTACATGGTAACCGGAGGAAATCAATTTAGGGTTATATTTGTTGTTAAGGGAGTAGTAGTGTTTGGGAAAAATGAATGAATCATATTTAACCGTGGTTAGGATAAAAGAAAATAATTTTGCAAAATTGTATCATTAAGGCTACACAAAAAAATATTTAAAAAGCATAAGATTACTGTTGATTAAGTTAATCGACCAAGTATAAATTGAAATTGTACAAATGCTACAACATTCCTTCCAATTTCATTAATACTCCCTCTGTTCTATTTTATGTGCTACATAGCACATTTCACGGGTTTTAATGAATGTAATTGAGTGGTGATGGCCCACTTGAGATTAGTACAAAATGAAAAAGTAATCATAAAGGTATTAGTTGAAGTTAATTTTTGGAGGGAAATGTTTGACTCCAAAAATTCAATACTTTTTGGCTCCACTTTTTGAGGCAAATAAGAATTTGGCTCCAAAAATTCAAAAGTAAAAGATCTCCTCAATATCAGTCCACTATAAATACAACAGGGACTTCATTAATTCACCAACCTACATTTATTACACATTTCCAACCCAAAAAAACAAGCAGTATCCTCTATCAAGCCCGACAGAAGTCAACGGCAGAAGTCAACAGAATCAGTGCACACAGAGGCAAAGGGACAGAGCCACCAAGAGACAGTGTCAATCAAGAGACATAGCTAGCCAAGGTATAGAATCAATGCACAACATAATCAGTGCACAGACCAGCAAAGGGACAGAGCCAGCCAAGAGACAGAGCTAGTTAAGGCACGGAATCAGTGCACAGAGTCAGCCAAGGTACAGAATCAGTGCATAGAGTCAGCCAAGGGATAGAGCCAGTTAAGAGACAAAGCTAGCCAAGGTATAGAATTAGTGCATAACAGAATTAGTGCACAGACCAGCCAAGGTACAGAGTCAGCCAAGGGACAGAGCTAGCCAAGAGACCGAGTTAGCCAAGGGACAGAGTCAGCCAAGGGACCGAGTTAGCCAAGGGACAGAGTCAGCCAAGGGACCGAGTCAGCAAAGGGATAGAGTCAGCCTAGGGACCGAGTCAACTAAGGGATAGAGTCAGCCAAGAGACAAAGTCAGCCAAGAGATAGAACCAGCTAAGGGACATAGTTAGCCAAGGGACAAAACCAGTAAAGGGACAGAGCAAATAGAGTTAGAAACACCCTCAGTTTAGCTTAGTTAGCTTCATCATTGGGTGAATACTTTACCTTGGGTTTAGGATTCCTCTGTGGGATTTGTTGGAGAACTCTAAGTCACATCATGTCAACACACATCGTGAATGATATCATCTAAGAGCAAGCCAACATTGTCCACATCAAGCCTACAATCCATTTAAGTTAATGCAGAGAGTGAGGCAGCGCAAACAAGGTCAATTATAGACCTGAATATACCAGCACAGAGTGAAGAAGGTCTAGACCTCTTCACTCACTACTCAAATGCACTAGAACCGAATGAGGAGATATCAGAAGTAGAGGATCGGAGGTGGCATATCACAATGATAACAAGAGAATATGTTGTGTTCTTACCAATGATGACAGAGCAATACTGGTTGAGAAGTTACTAGAGCATTGTACAAAATATGAAATGCCACATATAAATGCAAAGAAGCTACCAGCAGGTTTTATAAACAAGCTAGCACATGAGTATAATGTCTCCAAATGGACAATCAGTAGGATGTGGCAAATGAGGCAATCAATGTTCAAAATATGAAAATAGGGAGAGTAGGAAGAAAGAGAGTGTCATTCAACCCAGATGACTTTGCTCTTATTCCATTAAGGAATAGAACAAGTATAAGAGCAGCTGCTACTAATATAGGAATCAACAAGTCAACAACACACAAGCTAGTGAAAAGAGGAGCCATAAAGAAGCATACCAATGCAATCAAACCATAACTCACAAAGGCACACGGGATAGCAAGAGTTATTTGGTGTTTGAATGCAATTGTACCAACAACAATGACAGCATACCCCAAGTTTGCAAACATGTACAATGTCATACATTTGGATGAAAAATGGTTTTACATGTCACATCAGCAAGGTACTACTTAGCAATAGGTGAGAAAGATCCATACAGAACATGCAAGAGTAAGAGGTTCATTATCAAAATAATGTTCATAGTTGCAGTGGCAAGGCCACATATCACAACAGAGGGTGTTGTAGCTTATGATGGCAAGATAGGAATATTTTCATTCACTGAGGTTGTCCCAACACAGAGAACAAGCAAAAACAAACCAGCAGGTACACTTGAAATGAAAGCAATAATAAGTGTAACTAAAGATGTCATAAAGACCAAGATCATACACAGTATATTGCCTGCCATCAGGGCTAAGTGGCCAACATGGGGTAGTAAGTAATTGTACATAATCCAAGACAATGCAAAGCCACACATAGCAGGAGATGATCCAGAGTACATGCAAGAAGCAACTAAAGATGGATTCAACATACACTTAGTTAACCAACCTTTCCAAAGCCCAGATCTAAATGTAAATGATCTAGTGTTTTTCAGAGTAATTCAATCATTGAAGGAACAAACAACACCAAAGACAGTTGATCAACTAGTACAAGCAGTTCAAGAAGCTTACAATGACTACAATCCAAAGCTAATTAATCGCATTTTCTTGACTCTAGAACAATGCATGACAGAGATACTAAAGGTTAAAGGCAGAAATAACTATCAGATACCACATATGAAGAAATAGTCATTAGAGATTAGAGGTGAGCTGTCTAATGCAATATATGTACCAAAAGAGCTTGTGCAAGAATGTCAACAGTGGGTGCAAGAGGGACACATTCATGAAATGGATGAAGGACCAAGCAATCAGAATGGTGGAGAACCAAAAAATGTTGAAGAGGATAATTGAGATAATGATAAGTACTAAATTTCTCAAGCTAAGCATATTATGTGTAAGTGCACAACCTTGTATAACTCCATATATAAGCATGATAAGTGTGAGTATATTATGTGTAAGTAAAGAAATTGTAATTTAAATTGTATATTATGATAAGTATGGCTATTTAAATTCTATAAACCAGCTAAGCATATTATGTGTAATTTACCATAAATGAGCATAAGCATGCATGATAAGTATGATACTCAAACATGATAATCAAATAATCAAATAATGATAAGTATGATACTCAAACATGATAATCAAATAATCACAATAAAGGCTAAATAAATAGATAAACAGACCCAAATAAACATGAGCATGATACTCAAACATGAGCATGATAACATGATAAACAAACCCACATCAAGGTTAAATAAATAGACCCACATCACAATAATGAACTCAAACACAACAAATAAACTAAATCAACCAGAAAAAGAAACATATAAAGGCTAAATAAAGGAATCTAATTCACCAAAAGTTACTGGAGCATGATGAACATGAGCATGATAATCAAACATGATAAACAGACCCACATCAAGGCTAAATAAACAAACCCGCATCACAACAATAAACTCAAACACAACAAATAAACTAAATTAACCTGAAAAAAGAAACATATAAAGGCTACATAAAGGAATCCAATTCACTAAAACAAGCTCAAGCATGATAAACCTTAAGCAAGCCCTAGAAATAAAGGAATCAAGGGTAAATAAACAACCCACATCATAATAATGAACTCAAGAGAACCAATGCTAAACAAATGAATCCACATCACCAAATTCAACTCAAACATGATACACCCTAGACAAACACGGCCAATAGATGAATCAAGGCAGAATGAAGTACACCCAGCAAAAATCACGAATTCACGAATGAAGTCCACCCAAACAAAATTCACGAATCTAGTAAACCCTAACAAAAATAACGAATTCACGAATCCAATAAACCCTAAAAAAATTCATAAATCACGAATCTAGTAAACCCTAACAAAATTCATGAATTCACGAATCCAATATATCCTACAAAATTCATAAATCCAGTAAACCCTAAAAAAATTCATGAATCCAATATACCCTACCAAAATTCACGAATCATGTCAAAAAAACGAGAACAAAACCCTAACACCCAAACAGTCAAGAATCACGAATCATGTCAAAAAAACGAGAACGAAACCCTAACACCCAAACAGTCAAGAATCACAAATCATGTAAAAAAAAACGAGAACGAAACCATAACACCCAAACAAATCAACCCAACAAGCCCAAAAACAAATGGAGGAAAGGTGAAGAGATTACTCTTTCCTATTGGAGAACCAATAGGAGTATGTAGACCAGGAGGAAAACCCCAGAGGTGGTGGTTCAGGGGTGGTTTCCGGTGGGATATTCGAAGGAGTTAAGGTAGAAGAAGATACAGATGCCTTACACGAACATGGATTAATGGCAGGCATCAGTTTCCAGGAGGATTCCGCAGTCAGACTACGAAGAATAGCCTGGAGACGACGCATCTCGTGTGGTGGGAACGGGTCCTCCTCAAACCCGAAGTATTTAGGCTTCTTCCCACCGGATCCACAATCTTTTTCCATGAAAGTTCCCCAAAAACCCCAATTTCACAAACCCTAGAATTTTAGTTGCAACGAACAATTGTGATTTGGGTATCAAAATGACGAGGAAGATGCGTAGTGTATTAATCTCGTGGAAAATCGGGGGATTTGTGCTTCCAGAGACTAGGAGAAGGGGATTTCAAGTGTCAAAGGGAGGGAGACAACGAGAGGCAAAACACAAAGGGGTGCAGAGGAGAGTAGTGATTTAGGTTAGTTTAGGGCTGGGTTAGATTTATTGGGGAGGTTAGTTTCGGGTTTGAAGGGGTAATTTTAGTCAATTAGTGGGATAGTTTAGGTTAGTAGTAGGATAAAGACAAATGTAAGGGTAAAGTAGTAAATATTCAAATGCTATAATTGGAATGTAGCAAATAATTTGGGACGGCCGAAAATAGAAATTGTAGCAACTAAAATGGGACGGAGGGAGTATAATATTATCATGACAAGTTGACAACTCACCTTAGGTCAATAGTCAATCAATACAAGTACAACTATTTTTAATGTCAGCATGCCAGTGTTTGACATGATGGAGACTTTCCCGGTGAAAAAGATGAAAGTCAAGCCCTCCAATTTCCTCTGCTTCACCACTCGCAATTTATATGTTGGTATGTAATGTATATGAGTAATGTACATGAATATCTAATGCTCAATCAGAACCCTATACTATGCAAATGTATATGGTTGTGTGTTATAATTGTAATAATATTTGGAGAAATAAAATATTACACACATGAAGCATATTAAGACATTAGGTCACAAAGATGTTGTCGCATTATATTACTGAGACTTCATAATAAGTTAACCTATGCAATGAGGCTGCATATCTGTAGTTCTTTACTACTACCAAATTGACTAACCGATGTTCATTTCTTTGTAACAGTATTCACAATGTTGATTGCCATAACTTTCCCATTTTTTGGGGGTCTTCTTGGATTCTTTGGAGGATTTGCTTTGGCTCCAACATCGTACTATGTAAGCTCCTATTCTGTCTATGCTCCTACTATTTTATACTCCAATCCATTCTGAACCTGTTCTAAGAGGAAGCCCACAATGTAAATCATTTTCATTCCTATAATTGCATAACTGATTCATGATTTCCCAACCAGTTGCAGGGCTATTTTATAGGCCAACTCAATGATGATGGGTGCTGAGCCACGTCAGCCAACAGCTATGGAAGACATGGTCAAGATAGCTGTGTTAATTTGTTTATGATTGTTATTGTACATATGTTCTTAAATTTTCAATTCTAGCAGGGTTTCCTTAGGGTAAAGCAATTCTGAGATGAATAAGAATTACTCTAGTTACTTTGCGTAAGGATTTTTCTCTGCTATTTGACAGTATGACCATATAGTTAATGAGAAACAAGAGAAATAATGGAAGCGAATGCAGGCTGCTAGCGAGCCTGCACTTGGGTATGCCAAAGATATAGCCAATGTGACATACGAGCCAGCCACCACGGTTTGGTTTTGCATGTGTTCATCAAGCACCTTCAAGTTGCAACATGGAATCAGTGACTGCAACAGACTAACAGTAGTTCATAGGAACCCTGAAAAATATTATGACAATTTTGTATGACAGCACTTGCAATAAGTGTACGAATTGTACGTCAGTACGTATAAATATAGCATGATAGATTTCCCCCAACTAACATCATTAAAATCTCTTAACTCAGTCTATAGTATCAAGCCAAGACTCAGAAGACAAGCCTTCTGCAACTGCTGTTTGTTCTTCGGCAGGTAACTGAATTTTCAACTTCAACGGTCAACCCTTGAGCCCCAAAGCAGAAGTACTGATTCATCAAACTCTTATTGAAAGAGCGTACCCTCCTGTGTTTATCACCCACTAATGATTTTCCACCACTTAAAGGCCCACTAAAAAATGAGGATCTTCCGACAGTTTTACCTTCATAATCACCCTTTGGCTTATCTACAGCAACAGGGGAAGATGCCAATGATTCAGAAAACGGGCTTGTTGGAGAATAACGAGACAATGACAAACACGATATGGGTGGTGTTGCTAGCACCACTCCTTGCATTAGGCTTGCAGCGAATTTCTCCCGGGCAGAATGGCTTGGAGCTGTCTCTGAGTACTTTTGCCTGAGTGGGGTTACATTTCTACCCATCTTCAACATTGCACTATCACTGTGCTCCTCCATCTTTGTAGTAGAAAATTTGGGGTGGGGGTTGGGTGACTCGGGTTGGGTGATGGGGTACGTATAAGTTGTGTCAGGTTTTAGGAGCCGCCTAAACCACCTTGAAGCTTTCTTATTGCTCTCTGAGCCAAAATGGCTTGTTATTTCACTAGAGCAATTGCTGAATCTACAACTAGGAGGTCCACAACTGATCTCAGACTCATCCCCGTCTCCTGCAAATGGGAATAACTCGGCATCAGGCAATCTGAAGGAAGTCCCAGGACTAGTCCCAATTCCCTGAAGTCTCAACTGTCTGGTTAGCGCACTTCTAGCAGTATAATCTTGACAATCATATATCCCTCCAGCCGATGTTAATTGCTTGATTAGGACGTTAGATGATGCTGTTCTAGGGCATTGCTTGAGGAGGTCGAGAGGGGTTAATCCATCAATATCACAAATATTCAAATCAATAGAAGGTACCCTCATTAGGAGTTCCACAACGTTACATTGAATGTTCTCAGCAACAGCTATGTGCAGTGCAGTTCTGCCTTCATTGTTTCTGATATTGATAATGTCGTCCAAGCAGATGATTTCACCACTTGCTAGCCGTTTTATGAGTTCAATTTGCTGATCAATTCGATGAAAACCAGGGGACCGGAATCCAGCTACTGCCATGAGTAGAAATGTATCCCCATCATTGTTTCTTGACGTGGTTAATGAGGATGCTTCGTGGGCTAAAACCTTTACAACAGAAGAGTATCCTCTGTATGCAGCAACATGTAAAGCGGTATTCCCTTGATCATCAGTGGAGTTGATGATACTACTATACGTTGCTATTAAATCCTTAACCACCTGCATCCCAGATCGGTAGATCAATGAGCATAATTAACCACAAGTCATTCTAAAAAAGTCAAAAGTGTATTTCACCCAGAGGGTAACTTTTATTGGGATACAACAATCTTATTGTATCCATAGGTAGAGTTGTTCAAAATTTATAAAAGGCTCTAATCAATTATGGATTTGATTAAATTAGTATTCTAAAAGGTCATGTTTTATAAGATCTTTAAAGGGTTAAATCGGGTCGACAATTTTCAAGACTTTTAAACACTATTAGGTAATGAATGATTTTCATTTCTTGTCAATGATCTACTATCATTAGGTGAAATATGTAAATTATCACTTTCCATAAATAGAATTGAATTCTACTTAGCCCGACCCGACTTGATCCATTTTGCATTTTTTTTGCCTCGGCCCATTTTACATCTTCTTTGACCCGAGCAGCCCATAAAATATTTGACTCATCCCGGTCCTAACTCAGCCCAATGCAGATCTACTTATGGGTATATAAGTTTTGTGTTTTAACATATACTACGTATGTATGTATTCTTTAGTTGTTGTGTTGTTGGCATGATCAAGCACCAAAGAAGTCAAAGCTAAAGCAAATCTAGTAAAACAGACAATAATCATGAGGAATTGCGGAAATAAGATTTTTAGGGAAACGCAGGAAGAGTTCTGACCTGAAGCTGGCCTCTGCTTGAAGCAGAATGCAAAATGGTGGAACCTTGAGCATCTCTATAACCCAAAACATCAGAACAGTCCAACAAAAGCTCCTTAAGAACCTCTAAATTCCCTCCTCTAGCAGCAGCATGAACTGCCCTATTCATGATCTCTCCAACAAAATCTTCCCCTACTTCACCTCCACCTCTATTCACATTTATAGAAGATTCAAGCAAAAGCCAAAAAACCTCAGAATTCTTGCTCCGAGCAGCAGCGTAAAGAATGTCAGTGACACCATACTCACCTTCTCCAAACACCAGAAGGGGATCCCTCTCAAGCAAGTCCTTGACAAACCCCATATCCCCTGATGAGGCAGCAGTGTAGAGAAGCCACCCACCATAGCCTGCTCTCAGCAGAGAGTTTGGCCGCACTTCATCACCATGTCTAGGCTCACAGTCCATGAGGAGGGCCCTGGCAACACGGGCCCTACACAAGGCTACGTCATTGTGAGGCCCGACGTCTTCTTCCAGGCCATCCTCCCAGACGGTTTCTAGGCGGCGGGTTCGTGGGAGAGAGGTAAGCTTGATAAGGAGGTTAGGGTCAATTCGGAGAAGCTCTCTGACTAAATCACAAAGGCCATTGGCTGCGGCCCAATCTATGGGGGTTGCATACCACCATTGGTCTCCTGTGCTCTCCCAACTAAGAGGGAAGTATGAGGAGGGCATTTTTCGTCTACCTACAAAGAAATGGGGAGACTTGCAACTAGAAATGGAAGCTACTTATGAAAGAACAAAACAGGCATTGTGGCTACTTCAGACAAGCTTTTTCTTGCTCTAACTTTATACCAAAAACAGAAAGAGTAAAGTTTGTAAGATTCTCTAATGCCTGTGAAAATGACAGCGAACTGTGTGTTGAGTGGGAAAGAGGATGAAATTTAGTGGGGTCCCCAGCAGTATGAATTCTTTTACATCATGAGGGAAGAAAGTTCAAGCCACTATGCTCCCAACAAAGAAATACTAGCCGTCTTTCTAATTTTTTCACCCTACAAACTTAAATATAATTTTTTATTAATATATATAAGTTAAAAAATATTTATTAATAATCCTATTAGATTCGTTTTAAAGTATTTTTTTAATCATATAAAATAATATTTGTTTTCATAATATATGTTTATTGATATTATAATTATAATATATACTAAAAAATATGGAAAAAAAACAAAGTGAGATAAAATTTTATATTTTAAAAATTTATATTAAAATATATATAATAAAATTAAATATAAATATATATGACAAAAAAATTTGAATATAAAAAGAAAGACAAAGGGCAGATCTATATTTAGTATATTTTATAAGGTACACTATCCTTTCATTTAAAGAAGTTCACGAATAGTCATATACTATGTATGATTGTATGAAGAATTGTTGAAGGATTAGAGATTGAATACATCAAACTCTCTGGATTAATAGTGGGTCATTGGTTCGCTGATTACCCCAACAAAAACTAGTATCCTACTCACTTTTGGAATAGTCCATTTTTTTTCATATACAGAGTATTCGGTATGACAAAAGCTCTATCTAAAATTCTTTAACTTTTTTCAAAAAAAAAAAAAAAAGAATTCCAGACCATACAAAACACGAAAAATATCATATTTGGACAAGATAACTCAGAGGGAGCAGAGTTCAACGTACTAAAACACCTAACACAAAGATCAATGAATGCCGAAGAATAGATTCAATAATTGGAATGATTGTACTATCAAAATAACCGGGAAATTTATATTTTTAGTTTGATTCAAAGAGAATCTAAGATGTAAAAGCAATGATTTAGGTAGGAAGAGTAATAATTAATATAATCCTTTGGTCATTTTATTTTTATTTCATTTTTAATAACTCTTTCCGTTTTTTTTTTGTTATTCTCGTTATTTTTTGCACAAATCTTAAAGCAAACTTAAATTTTAAATATTGTCAATTGTGTATTTGCGAAAATTATAAAAAGTTGATATTCGAAAAATATATATTGAGACAAATTTTTTAAAACCCTATATGGCTATGTTTTTCTTATACATTAAGAAAAATTTATGGTCAAAGTTTGGTCTAAAGTCTATAGATTCCAACCAAAAAGAACAAAAAGAAACAAATGGAGTACGAAGTTAAAGTTTAAAAAGTTTGACCATAAATTCTCATTATATTATTAAAAATAATATAATTAAAAAGATCTTATTGAATATATATTTCAATATCAATTTTTATTATTTTTTGTCTTATAAATTTAGTGATAAAAACGTTTTAAATCGCGTTTTAAAAAAAATTAGAAATAGAAAATATTTAATTTAAGTATCACTCTAATCATCCAATAAAAAAAACCGGATCTAGGATTGGCTAAGTAGGGCCCACGCAGCACATGGCAGCTCCACAAGAGAGAGAAGACGAAGCATCATGGCAGCAGTCCCCTTGTCTCAACCTGGGTGTCCTATAATTGTCAGTGAATGAAGTGATCAAGTGAATTGCGCCATCATCTTTTACTTTATATTTCAACCTTATTAAACAAGCCTCATGTGACTAAACATATTCCTATGATCTTATCCCGTGTCCACATGAAAATATGCAGCATCCTATGCAAATATACCAGATCATATATATATATATATTAAAAGAGATCACTGCATGACAACCCCTACTGTAAATTCTATCCACCGCCGGAAAGTACTTCCACTAAACCCGACGCTAAGCCCACCGACTATACCCAAAGTACCTCTGCATGATTGACATTGGTGTCCAGAGAGGCAGAGACTCCACACCCTACCATTTCCTTTGACCCAGCCGCAAATTTAGCCATTTAGGGGTCTACATGAATTTTTAACAGCAAGAAAAAATTTTACAAAAAAGGAACGTCAGAAGCTGAAATGTGTTAAGAAAAGTGATTAAAAAAAAAAGACGAGTATACAACATTGGAGGCCTAGGTGGGATAGCGCAAATTAGATGGTGTATTCGGGTATACTGTTTATCCGTTGAGAGTATGAGACGACAATAGTAAAAATTTTGTGGAAGACATTTGGGGATTACCAACCCATGTCATAACTTAAACTGCTGCTGTATGGACTTATGTTCTTGATATATAAGTCCATACAGTAGATGGAAACCTAAGATGAAGTGAAATAATTCTCTCAATATTGTTGTCATAGCGAACAAAAAATAATTATCTGTTTTTCACATGCCCAAACCAATGTATGTCGCATGTAAAGAGGTTAATCTAAAGAATGTTTTGTACAACTACGGATAAATCATTCAAGATGTCATGCACCATTTCAAAGTAAGAGCTAGAACGAATTTCACAAGTACCTTTTGCTGTATTTGCAAGACTTCTGCCGACATGAATAGTCTTGCAGTCTCCTTAACTCTGCCAGTGGAATTATTTGCATTCTCTGTACTTTTCTTTAGCTGCTTCTTGCAGCATTTAGACGCAAACCAAAAAAACTGCATGTATCTCTCGAGAACAAGCTCTTCAGCTCCCTTGATGGCATTCTTTGTTTAAGATAACATGAATTGTTTCAGGTGTTAGACTGAAAGGAGCATCAAATTCTAATCTACTGCATCTTGTCTTTGAGCTCTTGTCACCAACTTTGGCAGAAAATATTGAATCTCCTGGGATCCTATAACTGCAAACATGAAAAAATCAAGTCCTACCTTAGACTAAGGTTTGAAAATATTTTCACACAGAATCGTTCCTAAATAGATAGTGCAGTCTTTTCCATGTTTTCTAGAACATTGAAAGCCATATCTTTTTGTCCATGCCAACAATACATACCAATTAATGTATTGTAGGTACAAGTGCTACTGTGCTAGGCTGAACTCCATTTCTAGGAATCTCTAAGTTAAAAATATCAAAGGCTTCTGCTATGCGTTGAGATTTCCCAAGAGGGTAAAATCAATGCATTAGAAAACTGAATGTCAAATTCACAGCCAGTCGATTTTTGCTCTATCTGCTACTTGCAGGGCATCTTCAGTTTTATCAGCCTTTGACAACGAAGACATAAAATTTGTTCAAGGGACAGTTGGCAGCCCTGAGATTCCATCATCTCAAGTACCTCTTAAGCCTTATCCCAGTTAGACAGTCGGCAGTAAGATTGAATGATAATCGAGTAGCTAATCCACACAAGGAGTGAAACCATGCCCTTTCATTTCTTGAAGTGTTCAATACACTTCTTTAGCCCGTTTGATGTTGCACCATCCATTTACAAATATAGTAAATGTGAAAATAGTTGGCTGGATATGAGATTTAAGTTCCAAAAAGATTGCATGAGCAATCTGCACTTGACCCTCTTTGCAAAGGGTATCAAGCAACACATTCATAGACTCCGCATTCTTCTCCAAACCATAACTTCCCAACTCATCAAATGTCCTCACAGCATCGTTCCATCTACCAGTACCAGCAAACCTTCTCATCATTTTAGCCATAGTTCTAAGGGTGACACATTTCCTCTCAGCCATTTCACCCACCAACCCTCTCATCTATCAAACTGCCTCGCCTTCCCTAACATAGTAATATGTCCACCATTATATCATATGCTTCAGCCAAGTGCTCAAGATAAGGGCGCACCTCAGCCTACCTAAAAACACCCAACGCAGATTTCCAATCGACAAGGGCATAACTTACGCGAGTCCCCTCACAAAATTCATCATTTATTAAAGAAATCAAAATCTCAACCTCACTACTACCAACATGAATCTTTTTAACTACTACTTGCAGCTCAGATAATTCTACTAGGTTTTGATATTGCAGGTCTGAGTTTTTATTTTATTTCACAGAATCTGTTTCATTGATTTCACAATCTGAAATATATACGTTCATGTAATATTGGCAGCTCAATATGGGTATTGCCAGCTCATTGTGGGTTTTTACAAGATTCTAACAGAAATGTAACTACTTCTAATATTTACCTTATGGTCTAATACTGAGAAAATCATATAAACCTTTCAAATGCAAATTCAAATAATCATAATGGTTTACTCACCTGATACCTGCAGGAGATGGCTATAACGGCAATAAAAATAAGAATTGCTTGCCAAGCAACACGGGACATGAGGAGAATTATACTGATTGGCTGAATAAGAGCAAACACTAGTCCAGCTAATCTATAGGGGATGTCCATGTCCAAGGTACTTTGATCGGTAGAAGACTGCAACAGAGAAGATAACGAAATAGGCTGGGTCAGAAAAAAGCATAATAGTTCAGTACTATGATGACTGATTTCAATAACTTCATTACCCTGCCGAGTATTCGACTGGATAGTGTGAAGTTGAAAAAAGATATAGGAGCACGGAACTCGGATTTGATCATACTGAGGAACATCTGCTGAGCAGTCTCGATGGCTATAGTCGAGAGAAACATGGTTCTCCCTAATATAAAGACAACTTCCACCAGAAAGCAAATAAATATTGTCATCAGTTCTTTTTGGCTGACTCGACCCTCTTCCTCTGTTGCCCAAGCAATCCAGTAACTGCTGCTCGAGTTATCCCTGAAAAAGAATCTGACATAGTAGGATGACAGGAACTAGAGCTCCTCCATAAGCAGCATTGATGAAAACATTCCAGTTCACTCTTCCTCTTCTTCACTTATTGCTAGCTCTTGAGCATGAAGAATTATCTTCTATAAGTTCTTGGGAATCTGAAGTTGACTTTGCAGCATAGTTACTGTTACATACATCATCATTGGCATCTACTTGTTCTAGTGAATTTTGGTGGGCATATATTTGTCTGACGAATTCACCATCTGGGTCTCTAATCAAATCTACATATCTTCCTGATTGAACAATTTTACCATCTTTCAACACCTATGGAATTCATGTAATATAACAAAGTTTTCAATCATGGAATAAGTTAGTCATCAAAAAATCGACTACTCTTACAGCACAGTTACCAGAACAACATCTGCTGCATCCAAAAATTCCAGCTGGTGGATAATGTATACCACAGTCTTCTCAGACAGCATTTGCATAAGGGCCTTCTGCATAAAGCAATCAACATTGCTGAGAGAAAAATTCTGTAAGAATGTAATCTATTATATTTGTGAAAAAGATCAAAATTTACGCTAAAGATCAGTCTTTGAGGGAAAGGTTCTAAAGTAGTACAGTACTTATTTACGTGCAGAATCCTCGCAAGTGAAACAGAGAAGAAAGTTATATAACTTGCCTTTAACAGGTGTGCACCGGTGAGTGCATCAACAGCACTAAATGGATCATCAAGGAAATAGACTTCTGCATCACTGTAGATTGCCCTAGCAAGCTGAATCCTCTGTTTCTTCCCTCCGCTTAAATTGACACCTCTCTCTCCAACTACACACATATCAGCATCAGTCCACGTCTGAAGGTCTTTGTTCAGGACGCATGCTTCCAGAACCTCCTCATAAAATCCCTTGTTCATGTCCTTCCCAAACAATATATTATCCCTTACTGTACCAGTTTGTATCCAGGAATTCTGTGGAACATATGGGATATCAGCTAGTACAAGCAGCTGAGTCCTACCACTCATAAAAAGTGGACTCAGCCATAAGAACGCAATTTTGCTCCAAAAACAGGATTTGCTGAAAGCAGACAAATCTTTAGTACTACTCTCCTGTTCAGGAGGCAAAAATGGCTGCTCCAGTTCATACCTATTACTTCTCATTCTACAACTGGACAACCCATTGAAGCATAGAAAAAGGGATAATGCAAAACCAAAGAAATCAACAAATTCGATTGGGAAATTTATGATCTTCAAATCTAGGGATGTCAAATGGGTTTTAATGTAACAAGTTATCAAAACCATATAAAACACAAGAGAATAGACCCACCACAAAATAAGAACCAAAGTCCATTTCTTGTCTTCTTTAAGCATTCTTTTTCTTGAATAAACAAGGAAAAAAGTGGACAAAACCCATGTTATAGCAGTGGCAATTGAACTATATGATATGCTTTCATGACACCAATACTACTCATATAGACAATAAACATATAAAAGGGGGACAATGTGACACTGCAAAATGGAGTTACTACTATGGCGTACAATCTTGCATTTATCCTACCATAACTTCCTAACATTTCTATTGACTCAATAATGTTATCCCTCCTTATCAACCTTCGCAACAAATCGACGAAAATCCATGACAAAAACATTGTATAAAACACTACATTGGCTACCTCAAGAACATCCTCCATTCATTACCAAAAAAAAAGAACATCCTCCATTGAAAACCTCTCTAAAACCCCATGAAACTCAAAACCCATTTTTGGAAACCTGCAAAAAAACCCATTGAGACAAGGCTTAGTGTTTGGAACTAAAAAATACAGTTCAAATTATAAGGCAAAGAATCATGTAAATATATACACAAGTACATTTGAAAAACCCATATAGTAAAATTATAATTGAAACAGTTATGTTATGATTTCCTGACTAATTCAGATATGAACTGGGGAGTTCGGGTTCAAAGGTTATGGGAGTAGATATTTTCACTAGTACGTGGCTTGGAGCAGCAGTGAACGAAGTGATCTATGCTTTACACATGATAGTTTGTGTTTTGGCATACTGTACCTTTTTTTTTTATTATTCATTCAACACCTAATAAATTAACTTAAGCCTACAAAAATATGATATCTTCTTCAAAAGCATAATTGTGCCACGAATAATAAAATTTGGTGTTCAGAATTCTTCCACCAATTAATATAATTATGTAGTAGTATATGTAAGCATTGGCGGATTTTGGATAAAATATGAAGGGGATCAAAGTTTAATCTCCAAACTAAAAATTTAGTGGGTCAAGTTTGATCCCAACTTCTAGTTCAAAAAACAAAATTATTAGGGCTCAATCAAATCATACTCCTAAAATTCACGAGTACTAGACTATAACGGTAGAATCTTCCTATAAGGCATGTGGGGGATAAGTGTAAGCTAATTCACTGTTCATGTGTGTCCTTCATTGTGCTATTTTTCGTCGTGGGACGTGATTCGCATTATGTTTATACTGCGTGGTAAAATTACTTGACCCGGCAAGTTTTGTTACTATTTTTTTTTTCTCTTTTCATGGAGTACTTGCTTGCAAATGCATATGTTCATTAGTGGCCAAGTGCTTAACTTAATTTCATATAAATTAATGGTTATAAAATGTCTGCGGTCTGCAATAAATATTAATATTAATCAAATTTAATGAATTTCTATTTTAAGAAAATCATAATCTTTTCGACGCTATATACCTTCATTGTCTCTTGAGTTTTGACATTTAACCTAGACAGTTAATTTTTCCGGTGACATATTTACAATATATCAATATATGCATAGTTGGAGACATTTTTGGAAACTTTGTAATCTTTCTATTACTTCATTGATGTGCACTTTAAGTACAAGTTGAATCACATATCAACAAAAACTAACAGTGAAATTAAAGTGTCTTTCTGAGTATGTACAACCACACGTGTGAACCTATCCTAACCGTATATGATGAAACAATTTTCAAAATGTAAGACCGATCGTTAATGCCCAGAAATCCAGCATAGTAGTGGAGCCAAAACCCCAGAAAAAACTAGCCGTTAACTTTATGACCCTTCTCTTTTTGTTGGGTGAATTTGATTTGAACTCATCAATCAAACAATAAATTCAACGTTCACATTTTCAAGCAACCAACCATGGCTTCTAAAACTGTTGCTAAGGACATCATCACCCTCCGTGGCTCCGCCGCAATAGTCAGCGAATTCTTTGGTACTTTGTTTCTTCAGTTTTTCCATATACACATATATTTCTTTCAAAAGAGAAACTTACCATATTTCTCAACCCCCTTTTTTGTATGAAAATTTCAGGGTATGCTGCGAACAGGTAATTATTCATAATGATCAGCAAAGTTCTGATCTTTTGGATTTTTTCTTCATCTTGTTAATTACTGTGACTGATTGACCCCTCATTTGTTTGTTTAATGATTAGTATATTATACAATCGTGGGGTTTACCCTGAAGAAAGCTTTGGGAAAGTCAAGAAATATGGATTGCCGATGCTTCTCACTCAAGATGAAGGTGTTAAGTCCTTCTTTGCCAATCTTACTGCTCAACTTTCAGGTATTTTTTTAAAAAATTATTATTTTCTGGGTCTTTTATCATGCTTTTTCTACCTATATTTGATTTATTCAATTTGTGGGTATTTTTTAAAAATTTTGTTTTCTGGGTGCAGAATGGCTTGAATCAGGGAAATTACAGAGGGTTGTTCTTGTAATAATGAGCAAAGCTGCTAATGAAGTTTTGGAGAGGTGGAATTTCAGTATTGAGACTGATAATGAGGTGGTGGAAAAAGGGTAATGACAATTAATCTGATAATTTATAACCTATGGTTATGTAATTGGAAAAACTATAGAAATTATGTAAATAATTTGGGTGTGATTTTTATTTTTTGTTAAGGGTATCAAGGGAAAAAAGTGACAAGGAGATTATGAGAGAGATACAAGCAATTATGAGGCAGATTGCTTCGAGTATTACTTACTTGCCATGTCTTGATGAACCTTGTAAGAAATTAGTAGTTTGATATTATTTTGTTAAGCGTGGCTTGGGGAGTTGGGGGGGTATTTTAAAAAATGGAGGGAGTATGACTTTTTTTTTTTTTTTTTTAAATGTATTTCAGGTGTTTTTGATGTGTTGGCATACACTGACAAGGACGTGGATGCACCTTTCACTTGGATTGAGAGTGATCCCAAATTGATTTCAAATCCTCAAATGGTGAAGCTGCATTCTTTTGATACCAAGGTGTGTTATGTGAGCTTTACACAAAGTGGATTTGTGGGATTTTTCTGAAGTGGTTTTAATACTTTCTGGAATTGTTTTCTGAAGCATTAATTTTTCTGAATTGGTTTTCTTAATGTTGTTGTCAAGTGCTGTGCTATGTGAGCTTTAACACAAAGTGAGCTTGTGGGATTTTTTTCTTGCAGATTCACAAGGTTGAGACTCTAGTGTCTTACAAGAATGATGATGATGACTTGGATGAACAGTGAAAGAATGTGCTTTTTAAGGCCAAAAAAATCATTGATTCACAATTTTGTAACTGGAATCTCAAGTTTGTTCCGAGTAATTATGAATTACCTGTTATAATTCAACTGATTAAAATCCTATAATACAATATAATATGTTTCAAATTGTTGGTTCACTTATTTCATTACTTACAGATACTAAGAATTGTTCGATTCTTATGTAAAGCATCTTACTGTCATATTTAGGGTACTAACTCGAGATCTTTCCCTTAAAATACAGTACTAACTTCCTGGGATGTGGGATCTTATGCAGTCCACAAATACAATCATATTAGAGTATGTGTGGCACCTTGGGGCAAGCAGTATCAATGTTGCACCCATGATGGAGAGTTATATCCCACGCAAGCTAGCACGCGATGTATCAATGGTAAAATATACCCTCTTATAAAGTCTCGGATTTGAAATTTTCTTTGTAATATCTGCCGAATGGCACATGGAAAAACTAAATTGAGATGAAGATTTGTTGAAAGTTGACAAATTAGTTTTAGCTGACTATTACTACATTACACACGTAATTGAAAATATTTACAATTAGAAGGCGATTTATCTGTACAAAAAGGTTAGCTTCAATTTCTGTCAGCAAATCTTTAGCTACACAACTGCTCTCTATTTTAAAAGATATCGGGTGAACAAAGCGATTAATGAGGAGAAGGCACAACCAACTGCACTCAAATTCTCAAGTCACACCACGATATAACGCATCTGGGCGAAGATCATCCAAATTATCGATATTTCTGTAGATATTCAACTCCCTAAGACATGACCATCCCCGACGATGCATAAACTCGCGGAAATCATCCTCTGTGTAAAATGTTTTTTCTTCAGTGTGGGTTAACGTTTGACTGGGATAAGGGATGTGGTCTGACTCCTCGTAATGGTACAATTTGATTGTCACACCTGAAAGAAAAGAAAATGTTGCTTCAACAGTTCAATCAGAAGGATTAAAGCTCCAGGAAAAAATAAATTATGACATCACTAATTCATACTAATTTCCTACTTCTTTCTGCTTCCTCTTCAGGACGTCTGGAGTATTTGACTAGAAAAGGTAACTTGCCCACTTAAACAAGTGGTTTAGCCATCAGGACAACATAGTAACTATCAGGCATAGTCCGTGTTCAACTATGTAAGGGCCAGATCTAAATTCTTTCAGAGTTTCACGTCTGCTTAAGGCAAATTTGATGTATGATAATGTAGATCAAAGTGACAGAACAATAACCCTTAACCCATAGATATGCCAAGTTAAAGCACAGAGTATTTCAGTCCACAAGCTATGCAACACATACCTTCATCAAGGTGAAGAGTGTAAGAGCCCAGTGGCATGTCCCTGTCAAGGGACCGAGCAACCTGGTCCTCATCCTCCAACCAAAATGCACGCTTTGTCCTTAACCCAAACGCAGAACGGATTACATCCTTGATGGCCTCAGCAGTGCCATCTACACCAACCCTTCTAGTGTAATCCCCCCATTTCACAGTTATCACCCTTCCACCAAAAGAATGAGTATCATCACCTGTGACAGAAAAGTAAAAAGATCAGTATAGAAAAGCTTTTGAAATATAACAAAACATGCCAATTCCTTAAAACGTTGAAAGCTAAAACAAAGGCAACAAAACAAAAAGGTTTTGCCATGCCCTTCTATCTTCTCTCTCTACCATCTTCCTCAATATCTCACATTTGAAGGGGGGGAATTCACGCCATCAGGAGTATGGAAAGCCAGTCAAGTTCACCTTAAAATTTAACATTTTTGGTTTTCTTAGTTTTAAAATTTTTTGCAGGGGTGGGAAGTGTAGTAACTCGATATGTCCAACCATAGATTAAAAGAGTCTGAAGACAAATCGACACCTTCTACTAAATCTCTTAGCATCAATGTTTTGATTACTATTACTTCCACATCCCAAGACTCCCAACACCCTCCATGATAATCTGAGTTTTCCAGCCATGGAGAGAAAAGATCACAAACAAAAGAAATAAACCAAATTTAAAAGGGAAAATTGATGAAAACAGTCCCAACTATCATTAGTCTTCCATAAACAATCCCAAGTATGGTTTATTCTATATTGGGCCTTACAACTTGTATACCTGCTACTGTAGGTAAACCCAAGAAGATAAAACCAAAAAGTTCTTTACAACTTTCTCATTAACATCATTAACATGAAAAAACAGACAGTTTTTCTACAAATTTGATGAATCCACTTTCTCTGTCCTCCAAACTTCAGCTTAAACCCATAATTTCTTCTCCAAATCTCTTCAAATCTACAAAGTCTGTATTATTTCACAAATTTTAGGCAACCCCATAAAATCTAGTAGTTGTTCAAAAAGTAGCTTTCAAAATCTCAACAAATATCGGGTGTCTTCTTACTCAATTAACGCACTAAAAACAACAATAAATGCAAGGAAGTGATGTTACAATTGTTAATCAAATAAAATTGATGGCTTTAATGTTTATATGCTGATGAATCTTTAGATTGATTGTGCTAAGATAGAATGAATTAGTATGAATATAAATAATCCATAAGCACTTTTCATATGATAAGCCCAAATCATTTCAACTAAATTTGGGTAAATGCTAAAACTACAATCACCCACCAATTCATTTTAATTGACAAATTTAAAAATTAATCCTAAATATTAACAGCCTGATTGAGTGTAATTGTGAAGGAATATTGCACATGCACTTTGCCTCTGCCCAACTTGGCCTTGAGCAATGAAGGCTAACCAATCAATAGAATCAGGAGAAGATGAACTGAGAAATAAAATTAATTAACCACGTGCCATCAGAGTTCAGCCGTGACAATGGAGTTAGGGAGGGAAAAGAATTAAGGATCATTTGTTAATGTGTGCAATTACATTAGTTGGCCTTAGCCACAATAGCAGGTAAACAGGTTCCAAAACCCATTTCTGTCAAACACATGTAAATGCATGGCCCAACATAGGTAAACCATACTTGGGACTGTTTATAGAAAATTAGTGATAGTTGGGACCATTTTTATCCACTTTTTCAATTAAAACTATGAATACATTTAAAAAAAAAAAAAAGGAAGAAGAAGAAGAAGAAAGAAATAGAAGCTGAGGGAAGAGGTATCCATTAGAGAGCAAAGAATCAGCTTCTTATTTCAAGGGAATGGAGATAAGAAACAAATGAACAAAGAATCAGAGTAGGAGAATCAACTGAAGAGGGAAAAAAATTAGAGACAGGGAATTGAAAAAAAGTTCACAATTTGTGTGCATAGCAGAAAGGTTAAGAAAATCATCTTCAGACATTTCTAAAACATCTTCAGACCCCCCTGCTTCTCAGCAGAGGCCATTCAAGGCATACAACGCCTTGAATAATTACACATGTGAACCTTGCCGCACCCAGCAGTCTCAGGTGCAATGAAGCTTAAGCCTTGTGCCTATTTCTGCCCACGCACAATTGATGCCCACTTTTTATAGCTAAGTGTCTACAAGCATTACATGCTTCAACTATGTTTTCTCATAGCACAAACCTAGGCATCACTTGATCCTGCCAACAAAATGGCATGCTTCAAAATTATTACAGCCAAATTACACATAATTGGCCCACCCCACTCTTCAGACACATACAAGAGAAAGGAGTCAAAGGACTAAGAAGGAGGACAACGGGACAAGTTTTCTAGTCAGTCACTCAACTCTCAAACCCCACCATCTTGGTTTCTATTTGAGTACTTTAAATTGTGATTCTGTTCTCATGTCTTGTCATGCATGATTTTCATTTCAACATGCATAGGAAGGTAATAAGGAATAAACTCAAGACAATATGTGAAAACAAAGATGAAAAGGGCAAACCATTGCCAAAAAAAAATTTCCCATCAGAATTCCACTATCACAAGTCCCAAATTCAAAGAAAAATTGACATTTTGCGACAGTATCGAATTAGAAGGCTAAGCTTCCTACATATTCTGCTGGAAGCACTAGAGGCCACTCAATCGAAGTACACTGAAAGCTCTGGGAGACACTGAGAGAAGTTTACACACTTGCTATTTTCTTAGCCCAAGGCCCAAGATGATTCTATTACAGCTCAACCTAGACGAATCCTGTCACAAAACTCGCTATATCCCCTTGAATCCATATAACCTACTTTAGTCTGCTTCATCAGAATCATGGCCAACTACAAGACAACTGTCAATTATTTCTCTGGAATCCAAACATGAAATCACTCACTTCCACATTTCCACTGCAAAGCTGCCTAATTCAGTCAATTTGACTGCAGGCTGAAAAAGTTCATGAGAAAGATCTTGAACTCGACCTGGGGTGCACAGGAGTTTAGCAGATTATATCTGAGACAAATTCAGTGAGGATAAAAAAAGGCTGTGAGGTGCTGATATCTGGACAGCCATTTCTACCAGAGTACCACACCATATTGCAAAGTGATGGTACCAGCCGATCTATTCCAAACAAGTAAATTGTGATTGAATAATGTCGAAGACTAATGTTGAATATTTCTAGATATACCATTGAAAAAGCAATGAGTAAGGAAGATTTGGCTTTTGGTTTTTCGCTTGCAAATGAAGCAAATCTGCAGGTGATAATGGTGGCTTTCAAATGGCTATTGTTTCCTTATATCAATCTGCTCTCTACCCTCGTAAACATCTTTTCTTGCCAACTTAATCAGCCAATTCCCATATCCTTTTCCTCTGGTCTGTCATTTCCCTGTAATGCCTAAATGGACTACTACATAATACCTCTTCATTTATGTCTAAAGCTTTAAAAAGACCCCAAACTGTTCAGTTAGGAAGGCAACCTAGCTAATTCATGGATTTCATACAAATTTAGCTCAATTACATGTCATGTTAGTACACCCAACTTCTTGGATTTCATAAACTGATACTTAGAGTATGCTCAGTAAAAGTTTGGCTCAAATAATTTTGAGTTAGTGACTGAAAAAAAATATAGAGAGAGACCACATATTTTTATGAGAGCAAAGAATTGGACATGACAATAAATGAAATGGAGCATTTTTGGGGGGGGACATCCCAAAAAGGAATATGGTGCAAAGTAGCATACTTAGAGGCAGTGGCAGTAGGTCCTTTCAAACAGGCAGTCAAGTAGAATCAAAATATTCCCAGATGCATCACAACAACTTTTATAAGAAACTCAAACAAATCGGACATGTAGCCACTCAAACCATTGGATCTCCCAACACAACCCCTCTAACAAGCTACATACTGTTGTAATGACAACTATTCAACAACAAAAAAAATGAATTTAGCCCAATATAGAAACCAATTTATGCTAAAGGGAGCCTTATGGTCATTATACTCAGTTAATCTATTTAAGAAAGGTAATTTTTCTTTACCCAAATAGTGAACCAAAGGTAAGATATGAAGAAGCTCATATAATTCCGTGTAGACAAGTTTACCATTTCCAGGAGTCTCCCGCCAAAATGATGGGGGACAACCCCCTCCAGTTACCGCATCAGCTGCAGTAATGGCAAGAGGATGTCCCTCATGATCCAAACTCCTTTCCAAGTTTAGCGTTGGCCTCCCATTAGCTGTACCAGAAAAATAAAAAAATTCAGACATTATCAAAAGTCTGTATAATACAGATATTAAACGTACAAAATGTCAAGAAAGAAAATCGAAAGAAAATTAAGGTATCAAGGGGAATTACTCGAATGAGAGAGGCAAAAGGACAACATAGTAATGTCAATATGCTTCACAGCTCATAATTTTTTGGCATCCAAAAGGGGTTCCAAGTTTAAGCATTACAACCTTCCTATATAGAAGACAAAGGGGTTCCTACCAGAAAATTGCTTCCCCATCCTTATCCTTTGTTTGTACACTTGCAAGAATGAGCAGAGAAGAAAGGACCAAAACGCATGGTTCGACAAGATGCAATATCTAACAAGAATTAAGCAGCAAAGACACTACACTCTACAGAATCAGTTATATGATCTCCACTTAGACAATGTGTTAAGCTTCATCATTTGAGGCTTTCAGATCAATTAATTCAGTAGGTGGGATGATGTAAATCTTCATACACCTAATTACAACCTAAAACAACATTCACTTAACTGTCAAGATCTAAGGGGTCAAGGAAACAATAGAAAGACAGAAACTTAAATACCTTAGCCATTAAGTAGTTGTATGCCTATTCAGAATTTTTTCTATTTAAATTAGGAAACCAACTAACTCTACTAATCCAGAAATGCACGTGAAGCAATATCACCCATGCTCTTGTACTGTGTACTGAGCAAGGTGCTTAGAGCCCAAGTAAAGTCCTTAACAAAGATTCCAATCTGTACACAATAAGGCAGCACAAATGACCCCTAAAATACCAAAAATAACTAAAACAGGTCCAATACATTAAACTTTCACTTTCAGAGCAAGGCAAAAACCTATTGGATCCTAACACAACACTTTAAAGATAGATACAGCCCAACAGCAGACCTTAGATCACACAATGGCAGCTCAAATATGCTAATATGGAAACTTTGATATCAGTTTCCATTCAATAAAAAGTTGATGCATTACATCAAGAAGGAACAAGAAAGAAGAATGTCCCAACAACAATTACAGAGTGGCACAGCAACAGAAGGGCTTCTACACGAAAAGATATATTACATGAATACAAAAGATACAAAGTTATGGACTTGTTTAAACCTTAAGGATAGCCTCAAAAAAGCACTTCAGCTCATGTTCAAAGCAAAGGTGCAATGATAAAAGTCTCTTTCAGAATATTAATAAAGCATGTTTTGGTACGTGCACAGCAATGGTGGATTGCCAAAGGAAGGAATTATCGATATAATGACAATCAAATGGCATTATATCGATAATTCTTTCCATAGGCAATACACCATTGCTGTGCACGTACCAAAACATGCTTTGTTAATATTCTGAAAGAGACATTTATTATTGCACCTTTGCTTTGAACATCGGGAACAGAGCTGAAGTGAAAAGAGTATTTAGATATTACTAAATAATGATCTTCTCTCAATTTCCTTCAAAACAATGACAGCTTCGTCTGTCCTCAATATCATATTTTCTTTTCCGGAATGTCTTGAAATATTATCAGGTTTCAAAAATCCTTCTTTAGAATGATTCAAAGTTATAATGGATTCAGTTCAAAGTAAAAAGAGTAGTTAAAAACAGTAAAACAAATGTTCTTCCCTCACTTGTCTTCACAAATATGACAACGGCAACTTCCTCGGTTCCCAATGTCACATTTTCTGATATAAAATTATTCAAATTTAAATAAGTGGTTTAGTGCAAGTGGAAAAATACTAAGAAACAACAAATAATTTATTCTACCTCAATTATCTTCATAAATATGACAACTAAAAAGACCAAAGGGGTATAATAGAATGTAATAAATAGGGCTGAGCTTCATAGCATCAAGATGGAGCTACAACTTGCTAGTCAAAATGGCTAAAAACAAAAAAGAATAAGAAAGAAACCATCCTTCACTCAGATATCCTTGATGCAGAATCATCACTAAATGCAGATCAAATCATGCTAACGACTCAAAAAAATTGCTATTCAAATGGCATGCAAGAAATACAAGAACATAGAGGATAAGCTGATATCGCCTATGGTACAAGGAAGCTGAAATAAAGAAGCTGATGCTTAAGCCAAGGAGGCTAGATTGGGACTCTTGAATCATACTAATATGGCCTGTATGAAGGCTTAAATCTCACTCTGAACAATATATTATTGCTCCTCAGCTGATAATATTGCCTGTGAACTCTATGACATATCTCTGAACACTACTTCCATCTTTCATATGCCATAGCGAACTCTGAAGGGATTACTTTATGACTGAGAAACAAAAGAGCCCCATGGTTCTTTCAGAGATACTCCAAACAATTGGATGGGTCCATATGAAGTAAGGCAAAGCACAATAAACCACTTGAGACTCAATAGCAAGCTGCTTGTGACATGGTTCCTCTTCCATTTAAAATGAATTTGATATCATTACAAGTTAACTGCTCTTCTTACAGATAGCAACCGAATGATAGACAGATGGCATACTTGATCTAGACAAGATATTGAATGATAGAGGTGAAAGAAACCAACAAAACATGCTTAAAGGTAATGATGACTGCGTAAGAATATTAAGTAATACAAACGTGAAAAAAAGAAATAAATTAGCCATGGAAATCTATCTTAATTAGTCATAAAAATAATCAAGGCCTAGCAGTTTCCCTTCTGATCCCTTAACCTCAAAATGATGTTCATCATCTATCTCTCTTTTGCCTCATATTCAGTAGGACTCTTGAACCTGTAGAAGAGGGTAATCAACTAAAACATCTAATCTGAAGTCTGACTCTCTAAGTAGTGCCACTAACCCTTCTTAATTATCACACTTTTGTTGGTTTATTTTCTCTTACGACGTTCCAAAAAAATTCAAGACAATCAAAATTCCATAAATGGTTTTGACATGTTGTACCTTCAATGGGTCCAAAAGGAATAGAAGCATCATCAATAACTGCACAAAAGACAATCAATTTAAAGCATCGTAAGGTGATAAAGTATGTAATAGTCTTTAATTCCAGATATAAAGACTCTGGAAGGAGCAATGAATAGCAAACAGGTACAAGAAGCAAAAGCAGAACTTAAGATAAAGGTCATCAAGTAGAATTTCTTAAACACCTTAACAAGAGTTACTTTCAGAAACACTTGGTAAGAAAGATCTGTAGCCATGCAAGTAGAAAAAGTATATACTGTTTTCCAAAGTCGTAGCACTAAAGCAGAATTACCACTTGTTCACATCAAAAATAAAAACAATGCATAGAGGACAAAACCTAAAGAACTCTCAATCAAACTCATACAAAATCAAGATAGCATATACTTCAAGATGAAACCATGAAAGACAGATGTTAGAGTACTAAGCCTAATGGCTGTAAATCTGCATCAGCATCAGCTAAGCAATTACTTGGCTCCAGTATACTTGTACAATGAAATCGACACATGATAATCGATTTGAACAAAAAGTTGTAAGTAATTTTGTTTTTTTTTTTTGGGAAAGGAAAATGGATTTTGATTCCATAGATCAACTAGAAATACTGAATTAAGACAAAGTCTTCTTGGTAACAGGCTCTTTCCACTAATTAATCAAATTCCTGCATTCAATTCAGTTGCAATAACTAATGTTCTGATTCAAGCATAAGCAGGAGTTATCCATTCACATAAAGGTGAAGCCAGAAGAACCCCACAGATATGAGCAGCATTCTTGTTTTAATCGGATCGATCTTTGAATGTAATGACCTTTCCAGATTGAAGACATCCCTTTCTTCAAGCAATTTACTCATACCATTCCCAAATCCACTCTTCAGCTATATCCGCCTTCTTTATACTCCTATCCATATCATATGGAAGGTCAAAGCTTCTTTGTGACAAAAAGATATTGTATTAGCAGTTCAACATTCAAGAACTCTCCACCACCTCCCCCTACCCAACACCGGATGGAATCCTTATAAAGACCAATTTAACCGTGAAGT
This sequence comes from Dysphania ambrosioides, assembly GCA_026401315.1. Lineage (NCBI taxonomy): Eukaryota > Viridiplantae > Streptophyta > Magnoliopsida > Caryophyllales > Amaranthaceae > Dysphania > Dysphania ambrosioides. The sequence goes on along the minus strand of CM048660.1, from coordinate 2,600,736 downwards.
TCATAGATAAACCACTCTAAGACCCTTTACACATACAGCTCCAACAATCAAAGAAATCAAGCCAACAAAATCGCCTTGAAATAGCATATACCCAACACCACAAAGCACAAACAGCCAAAAAATTCAACATCTAATAAAATAATGTATTAGCGATTCAACACTCAAAACACCAATTCTGAAATATATGGATACATCACTCTAATAGCACGTACACATACAGCCCCAACAATCGATGAATCCAACCAACAACACCGCCTCAAAACTCAGAAATCGCCCATACCCAACACCACAAACAACCCAAAAACACAACATCTATTACCAAATGACACCCAACCATTAAAACCCAACAAAACAGAGATAATCCCACATGCAATTCTTAACCAACGCCTGGACAAAACACTAAATTAAGTAAAGCATAGTCAAACCCAAAATTAGCACAATACCCGCATGCAATTCTCAACCAACAAAAAAATGAAACAGCAAAAAAAATTAAAAATTAAAAATTATAAGCACGAACCTTTATCAGAGAATTGCAAGAATGTATCAACCTTTGAAGAATCATTAGCATTACCATTACTATTATTATGATTAGGACTCTTATTATACCCAGCGGACGTGGAACCGCAACGATTCCGCTCCCTTAAAATCTCCTCAATCTCCTTATAACACAACATCTTAGCATTCCCATTCCCATTCCCATTACTCCCATTCCCCATTTGCTGTTTCGCCTTCTTGAACTCCTTGAGTAAATTCCGCCACTTATCAGTACACATTGTGGGGCTCCGATCAAACCCTCTATCTCTCATCTTCGCCGAAATCTGCTCCCACAAATGCTTGTTTGATTTCGAGGTGTTGAAGAGGGAGTCCATGTCCCGGCGTAAGCTGATTAGATTCCGGGTTTCGTCTTGAACCCATGTCTCGGCCCTTTTTTTGGGGCCCGAGGAGGAGGGCAGACGGATGGGTTCGGGGTGGTGGTGCGGGTGGGGGTGGGGGTGGTGGTGGGAGGGGATTACTTCGATCATCATGTCGTTGTGGTGGTCGTCGTCGGAGAAGTCGAGGGATGGTGGCGGCGGCTTGGTGGTGGTTGGGGTGGCCGTGGTGGGGTTGTGATTAGTGTCGGAAATGTACATGATTGATTGATCGATTGGTGAACTTGGGAGAATCTGGGGGTTAGGGTTTAGGGGGATTGGTGAATTGTTGGTTGGATGAGCTGGTACCGAGGGAATTTCAGAATCTGGGCATTTGGGGAGAGTGAGAGCGAGAGGGGTAAAGCCGTAAAGGTTGGTATTTGGAAAAAAGTAGTACTGAGTATAAATTGATGACAGATGAGAATGTGATGCTAACTGGCCGGGAGGGAATTTTTTTTCTTTTTTTCTAAAGCTTTTTTTAAAAATAGTTGCAAAAATAAGTTCTACAAAAACAAGCTTATTTTAGTTTGAGTATAGCTCGTTACCGATGCAGTGATTTCACTCAATAAAAATCGCGGCCCCAATCAGCGATTTTGGGTCAATTATAATTTAGTTGACCAAAAATGTTGTATGTGTGGTTTACAAAATTCGAATCGAAATCACTGCTTAGGGAAAGTAATCAGTCAAATAAAATCGTGATTTAAGTCAAGTAAAATCGCGATTTCAGTTATGTAAAATCGCCCCATACGCGATTCAAACTCAAAATAGGCTGAATTCAAACTCAAAATTTTGCCCATTAGAAATCGCTACCCAGAGCAACGATCAGGAATTTTTACTCGAACTAAAATAAGCTTATTTTTTAAATTATTTTGTTATGAAACTTATTTTTGCAATTATTTAAAAAAAAACTTAAAAATAAAAAAAATTCGCCCCCAAAGTCTCAAAACTGGCCCGATTTCATAAATATTCCGCAAAATGATATATAAACGAAATATGACTCCTCTAAAATTCCAACTTACTAACACAATATGAAAAACAAAAAACTATTAAATCTAAATTATGGGATCATAACATGACTATTGAAACTACAACCTGATCACCATTGGGATATGAGTTAGAGGGGTGAAGGATTGAAATTGGGGTGGTGAGATGAATCACTAGTAGAGAAATGTCTATATCTTGCGATTTTATAACTTTAAATATTGTGGTTATTAATACGAAACACAAATAGGCGAATCACATGGAAAAACAACAAATACTGCGGTTGTTTAGATGCAGCAATACCACAGCATATATAGCTAATAAATGCTGCGGTTTTATTCAAAAACCGCAGCAAATATTTTTTAAAAAATTAAAAAATAATTTTTTTATCTTTATATGCTATACAACAATTATTAGCCATATATGTTGCGGTTTTTCAAATTATCGCAGCATATAATGGGTTTTATTTATTTTTTTTATTCTGAAATTTATATGTGTTGCAGTTTTCCAGTATAACCGCAGTACATAAAAATTAAATGATGCGGTTATATTAAAAAACTGCAACAATTGATGGGGTTCAAATAAAAAAAAAATTAATAGGTCATTTTAGGTGCTAATTACATATAAAAGTATATTATTAATAATTTATATCTCTTAAAATTGTTATATTTGCAAATCTAATTATTATATACTATTATACCACATTCAATCAAGAACATAATATAATCTAAGCTAAGAATGTCATGCATAATGTGTTAGAAATAATATGTTATAAAATATAAGAAAAGTTAAGAAATGATCAATCGTGAAGCATATAAATCTAAAATTCTATTATGGCCACTCGTTTTGGTATTCAAAATTGCGATCTACAATATTTTACACTCAAAACAAACAACCAATTCATTCTACATAGTTTTCGGGTGTATTTCAAAGTTTTCAAAACTTTGGAAAGGCATATTTCCTAGCCCGGTAATCCGAACAGCGTAATTTTTTTTGAAACCTCCTATTTTTAGAGGTACTACACAACCATGTTTCCTTTTAGTGGCATCGGTGACGTCTTATTTGAGATATTAAAAAAAAATATTTGAAAGTGCATAAAATTGGCTACGAGACTCCGAATGGGGCTTATAATATGTCTAAACTGGGTATTTTTCTCTGAAGGGGAATTTGTCCACTTATTTTCTCTAAAAAATGCCTCTAACACCATATAATCTATAAAATTCGATTTTTAAGGGTTATTCCTTCATAAACACAACATATAACATGCAGATCTGAAAACACAAAATTTTTTCATCTTTACATTAATATTTTAACAATTTACAAAAAAAATAAAAAATATATACTAAAGTATATATAGTGAGTTACAAGTGTTGCAATTTTTTAAATAACCGCAACACTTGTAACTCACAAGTGTTGAGGTTTTTTAAAAAGCTGCAGCATTTGGTACTAATGCTGCGGTTTTTCAAATAACCGCAACATTTGTGGTGTCAGGTGTTGTGGTTATTTAAAAAACTACAGCATTTAGTATTAAGGTATATTTCAAACCATTAAGTGTTTTGAATTCTATATAATCGCAGCATTTATACCGAAGCAATTAAATGATTTTCTACTAGTAAATCTTGTAAAACATAAAAAAAAAGGGGATAAGAATGTTAATATGTGATGTTACTCAAAACCGATTCCAAAATAATGAGACTATGATATGGTTAAACTTACTAATCCAACTTGAGAAAATCCGAATAAGATTCAGAGTGGTGGCCTTTGGTGACTTAAGTCTTGTTATAAAGGAGTAAATTATTATTTTTTTTTTTTTATCCCTTTCGTTTACTACTTAGGAAGATTACCATCAAACTAATTGTACACCTCCTTATTCTACTGATGTATTTTTTAAGTCTTTTTCTAAGATTGATGCAAATAATCTAGCTAGTTTGGGAATGGTCATTCTCGTTAAATTTACAGCATACTAAATTTCTATCTTATACTTATATTAAGTATTTACTATTACCGTTTGAAATGACAACTGTAACTTTATCTTATGTATTAGTTACACAATTTATAAAAACCTATAAAATTGGATGTTTAATAGTACGTTTAACTTTTGATCTAAATTGTTGGTTATATTATCCCCCAACAAATTCACTTCTCCGTAAATAAGATAATTCTTGAAGGAGAAAAAAGTTGGTGTCCGATTTTTGAACTCCTTGAAGTACCCTTATAGAATTAGTTTAAATTTTAAGTATCACAATTGTTTAACACTTTAGATATCAATATACCTTTTCAAATGGATGGGGCCCATTAAGGGCCCTTAAACGACTCGTTTATAAAATAGCCTAATAAATTGTTTAACACTTCAGATACCAACACTCATATTCATTGATTCTACATGATGATTTATTTTCTAGATTTATAAAGAAAATGAAGATGTGTTTGTATGCAAAGTGATATATGAATGTTGTACATATGATTTGAACATTGAATCGGTTCAAATCTTATAGAATGGCAAACTTCAGCTTTGATCAGTTATACATAGAACCTTCATGAATACCAGCCCATGATTAAGTGTAAATTTACATGATTGCCCTTGATGAATGTGTAATCTCCAATGGAAAGAAGACATGTCATTTCAAAGATAATGCATGCATTTTCGATTTTGAATTGGCATGCCAATTACTATATAATAAACTCTTGATTTTGTAAATTGCTATTTTTTATTTTCAATTATGAGAATTACTACCTTATAAATATATATGCACACTATTGATATTGCTATCCATTTTTTTAATTTTAGTCTTGGAAACATGATACTTTGTACTCCATAGTTTTTATGTATTTTGATTCTTTTTTTTTTTCTACTCATTTCTTTGTACTATATCTAAAATATGTTTTACCCCGAACATGATGTTACTTTCCAGCCAAATTCGCTAGAAAGTAGTTATAGATAGTAATATCAACCACAAGTGTTTTATAAGGTAGCAATTCACAAAAATAAAAATAAAAGTTCAAAGTTACAACTTTACTAAGTAGTAATTGTTAAAATACCCTAAACTTTGTTTGGTAATAATAGTTGAGTTTAAAAGTTGTAAGATTGTGTTATACATAGTATTTCTTCATATTGTCATGTTGCTTTTGAAATTTTTGTTTAATTGATAATTAGTACGGAGTATGAATAGTCCACATTATAAATCTAAATAAAAGTGGGCATGGTGTCCTTATAGAGCTAGTAATTAATATTAAGATAGTTGGAGACAGAAAAATTTTCTACCAAAACTATTTTTCCTTTTTTCCTACAATGATATATGTAAACTTGACTAGAATAAGTTCATTCCCAACTCGTTGTAAATCATTTTCATATATATAAACTTGCAAACCATATAAATAATTTTATACCATTTGTCCAATACAAAAATTTATACTATGTTAATATAGGAATAAGATAATCAGATTACTATCTCATAGATCTAAACATTTTCAAAACATGCACTTGTTTGTTTAAAATAAGTGTTAGTTTTCAGTTATTGGTTATATGAGTCATCAAGTCGTATGTTTTAGGTTGAAAAACAAGCTTAAAATTAGCATATTATAGTAGTCATGTTGTTCCCTCTCAAAAAAAAAAAAAAAAAAAAAAAGTCATACTATTATTAAAATTGACAACACAAAAAGTAGGAATTACTATATATAAATGTCTATAGAGTTGAGTGTATAAGATAAGATAATCAATTTTAAAAAATTTCACAAATTGTGGACTGATTTTTATTTTTTTTTTTTCAATTTTTGAATACTATAGTTAACATTCCCGGCCAATTAACTCACTGTTAAACATAAAGTAAATCGGAAACGTATTGATAAGGATCGTGTTCTAGCAGTTTCAACTAGACTATTAACCCATTATTGATTAAAATAAATAATTACAAGCATCTTCAGCACTTGTTTGTGATTATGAAATGGAACACGTCGTGCTAGTTTCTGGAGAGAGAAGGTTTTTGCTTCTGATGCTAAAGTGTAGAAGCTTCCACAAAGCGGGCCATGGAGTGGGGTGCTCTCAAATCTCAATGAAGCACCTGCTAATCTGCTATTGAGAGGTATATACAAGCATTACTGGACATGATGTTGGCTTCAAGGGCTTTGCAATTCACTCTGATCAAAGACTTGATTGGATGGGTGCTTCTCCAGTCTCCAGATGGTCTTCTCAGTTGTACTCCTGAGGCAGGTATCCTTCAAGTGAAATGTCAGCATGATAAAGGGAGGCCTGAATTGGCGTTGCCTTGGTCAACTATCAGCAATGCCCATTTACTACATGCCTCAGATCCAGGGTCAAATGGATTGAGAATGGACACCTAGATATTCAGAGTATGCAAAGAACGAGGATATTGGGAGCTGGTGCATGGAATTTTGCGCGAGTTTTGGTTATTCCTGCGCTGCTAGAGAAGCTTTACTACTCTAACACAGACACACTGCTTTGATGATAAGCAAGGACATTAGGTTAGCAGCTGAGGCCAAAATGTTGTGCAAGGAGATTGCTGGTATGATCGAATTTTTTTTTCATAATAGACCTCGTGTAAATAAAATAAATTTATGATTTTGTCATCGCCAATTGTTCCCAGTTTACAAGTTGTAGGTGCAATTAGATTTTTTTAAATAGGAGGGTTTTTTATCGGCTCGTTTATATAAGGGTCTAATTAATTATGAGTTTAACTAGATCGGTCTTTTAAAATGTCATATTTTATTTGATCTTTTAAAGGGTCAAGACGGGTCAATAGTTTCCAAAACTTTTAAACACTATTAGGTAATGAATGTTTCCCACTTGATTATCAACGGTCCACTGTCAAAGATTGGAGGTGATACAGTCAAACTATTACCCTTCATGGATAAAACTAAACTCTCTTTGGACCGGTGCGCTCCGACTCGCCCTGTTTTGCATCTTTTTTTGCCCGACCTCCGTTATGCATTTTTTTTGGCCTAACTTGGCCTGTTATGCATTTTCTTTGACCCAACCCACCCCGACCCAATATACAAGTCTAGGTGCAATATTGTATTTCTTCAATTCATAGTGTAATTGTATAAATGACATTCATATGAGGCCTGTGTTGATATGGGAACGAAGAGCTCTCGGGCACCAATTATTAAGCCTTGGTTTTCTTCATGGAAAGGCAAAAATTCCTTCATGGCTGATTGAGGATCATAATTACGAAGTACTCCGCTAGTTTTGCTTAGCCAACCTATCTTTAGCCTAACCATATTCTATAGGCTGATTAAAGGCTTGTTTAGATATATTCCCATATTACATTCCTAAATTTCCTCCTATACATCCTTAAATAACTTATGCTGATTGGTACAAATTTGACTTGCTTGATTAGGTTTGATATTGAACTTGATTCTTTTCCACATACTCTGGGGTTGAACTATATGACTCAATTGAATTCAATATAAACAACTCGATCGATTGCCACCTCTATTATATAAGTGTACATCTAAGTACGTAATTTCTATATTTGTCCACATATCTCAATACGATTGACAAGGATATTTTCTCTCATCAAAATATGGCTTGTACTAGACCTGGTCAATATATATATATATATATATATATATATATATATATATATATATATATATATATATATATATATATATATATATATATATATATATTTTGTTAATGTGATAAAATTAGATCAAAAACTCTTAAAATAGGAATTCTCTTTGAAAACAGTCATGGATTATGATTTGGAACAACAGTATCATACAACATTTAGCTGAAAATGACAAGTTAACTGATGCATCATCTAAATTTGATCACATCAGAACTTAATTAGTTCTCCATTAATCTACGTACTATTCTCATAACCAGAGACGTCAAAGAAAAAAGGAGGCCAGGAAAGATGGATTCCGGGCCCTCGTGGGCTGATCAATGGGACAACAACCAAGACCCGCCACCGTCGTCAAAGGAAGATGATAAGAAGAAAGAAGAACACAAATCTGGAAGGAAGAAATTGCAAGAAAAGATCCTGAAAATATTTGGGAAGAAACCTCAGAATTGAAGTAGCCCATCATGCCATATCATGTTCATGATCTTTTGGGCAGTAATAATTAATTGCATAAGTCCATTGTTTTGTACGTTATTATCTTACAAAAGTTATACATGCATTTTCTAGTATGTTTGGACCATTCTTTTTTTTTTTATCAAGTGATCGATACGATTTTTCATCGTTACATTGCTTTCAAACAACATGCATATTACAAATAATTGACCAAGCTCTATTTTAGAGAACTTCAATTTTAGTTGTTTATATTATGTTGCATAGCCATTGTTATGAATTATTTAAGCTTCATATTGATTTTTGCTGAATTTATTACTTTTCTAGACATATACAACTTAGTTTAATTAAATAAGTTAGAGTAAAATTGTATGAAGGTCTTAATTCTTATTGATTTTAAAGCATGTGAACTCAAGCTGTTACAATCTTGAGTCCTTGAATTTCAATAGCGTCAAGGCAAGAAAACGTACAAGCTAAACATTTCTAAATGCTCTTGTTCTTCCATATACGCCAATTAATTAGAAAGGTATATATATATAAAGAAACATATAGCTTGAACGTTGTTTCTTTTTTTTGGGAGAGAACAAAAAAAAAAAAAAGGAAACTAACTGCAAATTTGGAATTACATCGATGGAGCCATGGAAAATCTTACAAAACCCACTCCCATCGGATTTCATTATCACATTGTGCTAAACCATTTTAGGGATTCACTATGATTTTACTAATTCTATTTCCCATCGATATTGATATTCCACCATTGGATGTTATGTGGCAATATAAACAGAACACAAAAACTTTAGTTGAATAAGGACTTATAAACCATATTGAATGACAAATTTTACAAAATCGTTTTTGTTATATAGAGGGATAACTTTTATTTTATTAAGAGGTAACTTTATATACTATATTCGTAACTTTGTTGATTACACAATAACCTTAATGTCTTTTGAGTATACATAAAATTTTCCGTAAATAAAAATGAGGATGACATAAAGATTAAATTTTTTTAAAGCAATATCCACGACTGTTACTTTCAAAAAGATTCAAAATAAGGGTAATATCCTACATCAAAATACATCCATAAAAGGTAGTCCGAGAGAGTTTATAATCTCAACTTGTGTTTCTGTATTTCTTGATGAGTTTCGGCTTTACAAGGCTTCCAATCTGATTCTAAGTCTTATCTTGTATTTGTATTTGTAATTCTATCTCTACTGTATTTGAATTCTAACCAAACTCTTCTACACGAAGTACATCATCAAGATTCCCATAAGGCCATAGTGTATCTAGGAGCAGGGGTCATCAGTAAGTAACCAAAGGTAAAATCCAATCTTTAAGTTGGAAGTTCACTACATAAGCGAATTACAGTAGATGAGAACTTTCAACATAATTCTTTTTTTCTTTTGAAGGAAAGCTTTCAATGTAGTTTGATTGCAAGGAATTGATCCCCAATTGTATATTTCTCTGGAAATTGAATACTTGTTCTTTTGTAAATGTCTTGCAATAACGATATCTTAGAACTTACAAGAATTCTGCCAGTTGATACGAGTAGTAATCATCGTCTCGATACTACTAGTAAACCAAAAAGGCCAACAAAACACGTAAACAAATCTAAATCTCAATACTAATAGCCAACAAACACCAAAATCCAGATGTAAAATACCAATTATAACTAATGATTGATCACACTTAAGAGATATCAAACCCACACTCTCAGCCAAGAGAAAAAAGAGTGTGTGGGTTGTGCCCTTGAATCAGAGCAAAGCACAATGCATGTTCCACAACAAACAAGCTTTTATCTTAGTATTACAAAACAAAAGGAAATCTAACTGGGTACCTGTCTACCTGATGCATGCTGAAAGATACCCAACAATGCTCTAATAACGAAATACACATGGAGCACTCAGGAAGTAGGGGATAGAGTAGGGGAGTAGGAGTCCCGCAACATCAGCTTGACTGCACCTCACTCTCATGTGGAAACTGAAAAAGTGACTAACTGCTCCTTAGAGTTCACCACACACACTGAAAAAGTGAAAAAGTGACTGAATGTCATCTATTTTCAGCAGCAACAGCAAATCAAACCGTCAGTCAACAGGAGAAACCCGAACTAGATATCTGGAGTGTCAGCATATTTATTTTTGAATTTCTTCACAGTATATAATAGTGTGACGATGACACAACAACAGCTCCCTAACTCAAAAAAACTTTGAAGTGTAGTGTTCTTCTGAAAACCTTCTCTAGAGCTTCAGAGACGAAATAAGATCCACCAGCAGCCCGAGCAAGATCAGTGTCCTCTAGAATGACAACCTTGAGATCCAAGGAAAGAGAAAAATATAAACAACATTTCACTTTTGAATGCCTTCCTTATGTACATCAAAAAATGTTAGCTTCTGGTCATAAAACCCACTGAAAAAGCCAATGGAACCAAAAGAGATTGATATACACATACCCACTCCACCAGCCATGAAATGAACTAACTGGCACCTGGAAAAGGCAAGCTCAGGACTGATTCACTCATCGTGCCTCTCCTGCCACTGCAATGCTGGCTTCAAACAATCAGAGCATTGTAAGTCAAGTAAGAAGGTCTCCTCATACTCACGATCATTAACACATTTTCCACACAGTATACACCGTGGTATACACGGAATGCAAGCTCTGCACAACTCAGAAGAGTTGTCTTTGCCCTGACAGCTTTCTGCAGGGCAATCAAAGACAAGCTTCCCGGTTTGGCACCTTGGACACATTTCAATGTCAATCGGACGATCATCATTTAAATCAAAGAATCTTCTGTGAGAGAAATATGGTTTGTAACAATTGTTTTGTAATTTATTACGAATGTCTAGTAGTGATACCAGCTCTTCAAAGTGCTTCTGCATTATAGTAAGCCCACCGAGTCGAATATATTTTATCCCAATCACAGCCAACATTTTGAAAGCTCTTAAGCAATTCAATAAACCATCAATATTTACTCTTGTACAATCTGGAACACTCAGCTGCAAAACAAAAGGTAGGGTAATTAGCACTGAACCATTAAATGAAACACAAACCACTGAGAGAACATTTCAACAATACACTGATCATGAATACACAGATATAAATATACAATCTGCCTTGCTCTTGGGGTACTAATTTCACCTATCATTCCACTTATCTATTTATGCTGGCACCAAAATTTGCATGCTCACTTCAATTTGCATGGAAGGGTAACTATGTTAGGCTAACTAACTTTAAACAAATTATTGTTTTCTCATGATGAGGCCACAGCCGCAACACAATAATAAACTAACTATATCCATATCCAGCAATCTGAATAAGGAAAATAAATATGAATATCAAAATCCCATATTGCAAAATAAACCTAAATTGTTCATCATAAAACCTTTAATCTACTATCACAAAACCGAAACAGGAAACCAAGTTATCAATAACAAGCACTACCACAGAACAAGTTCAAAACAAAGGGAATACAAGAAGATAAAATTCAAAGCTTGTAACCACATTGCTTACCCTTGTCAACCTCGGATTGCTCTGGAGGACACGCCTTATACCATCATCTGTGATAGATAAGCAATGAACAAGGCTCAAGCAGTGCAGGCTACCTTGAGCTCTGTTGGTTAATTGTAGAAGAACATCATCAGTGATAGGGATATGTTGTTTACAAATGTATCGCTCATCAATGTGAATACTTCTCCAAAGAAGAGGATCATTCTGAACCGTGTAGCACAGCGACTTACAAACTCTTTCAACAGAGAGCAGATCACGAACACCCAAATAGGCAAGAGCATAGCTCAATGCAGGGTGCGGATCCCCACTTTTAACATCGGTATAGTGATCTTCATCCCTATCGATGCTAGCATTAGCAGTAACACAGGGGTAACAGTCACAGAAACATCCATCACTATCAACAGCGACTCCGGTAAGATTATCACCACCCCTGTCGAAGCCAGCATTGACAGTAGCACAGGGGTAATAGACACCTTCATCATATACCAGATTCCCAAATCTCCCTTCCGAAAGATACCCATCAACTACGGTAATCTTACAGTGATCATCAATCTTGTCGAGCCCGCCAGCATTGCCTAACTTGGCACCATCCACAGTACGAGAAAACCCGACATCACCCTCACAAACCGAACACTGCTGTAATCCCTTCGCTGGGAAGAAACTGCCAACCTGAGAATCCTTCATCATCCTTTCATCAAATATTTTATTCACCGGAAATTTCTGAAATTCCACCGGCGATGTATTCCACCAAAAATTCAATCCAGGAAAAAGAGGGTAATCCCCTTTACAACCACCAACAACCTCACTCTTGCTGCAACACCTCCCGTAATCAGCTCCAAGATCCTCAAGCCATCCCGTGATGGCCGTCACCGTCGAGCTGATATCCATCTCAAAAGGATCAGCCGGCAACAATTCACGAATATCCTTATCCTCCTGCGCCGTGGCCGGAAACATCGCCCGATGCGAAAAATTCAACGCCATCCCCTCAAAACACTATCGCAGTTACTCTCCTCCAATTACCAACCCCTTCAAAGGAATTCAAAAAAAAATCCCTCGATTTCTATTTTTGATAAGTTTTAACGAAATTCAAAATTATTAAAAAAAATCTGATTTTGATCAATTTGACGAAACCCTAATTAGAAATAAAGCGGATATCAACAAGAAAGCCCTCAATTTTCAGATAGCATACCAAAAAAAACTGCGCCAAAAAAATCACGGAGTTTCTTGTACAAAGAACTCGGTGTTATCAATCGATCATTTCAACAACAAAATGAAACCCTAATACACCGATTCGATTCGTTTAATGCACAAACCGAAAAAAAATCACTTTTACTAATTGTAAAAACTGGGGAAAATCGAAACCCTAACTATTAATAATAGCAACAAAAACTAGTAAAACAACGTGTAATATTTCGGAATCGGAAAAACTACAACGAGACGGGAAAAAGAATCTAACCTTAAGCTTCCAATAGAAAAGGAAAGGAAACCCTAATTATCTTGATATCTACTACGGAGGAGAGGAGGGAATTGGGAGAGGAACTACAGGAGGAGAAAAAGGAAAGAGGAGAGGAGGCGTGAGGAGGTGTGAGATTGTTGAGGAAAATATTGGAGAGACAAAAGAGGGATTGAAATATTATCTAATTTTAAGAGAGAGACAGGGATTAGCACGTGTTTGGGGAGAAGTCAAATTCGAGGTTGTGTTGATGTGGCGGGACCTTCCCACAAACCCTTGCCTCTTTAATTTTTAGCTATTTTAATGTAAATTTTAAAAAATATACTACGTATAAAATTAGGATTTCTCTTAATTACAAAAATCAAATAATTGTTCGGCTGGCTTTGGATTGTTGCTTAATTCTAGATCTTAAGGATTTTCCATTTGATTACTACTCAAAATCGTTGAATTTCTCCGATGTAGAAAATTGACGATATATTAACGTAAAGTTGGAATAATTTTTGATGAATTTGGAGTGAGATTTTTTTTACTAGAGAGAGAAGATGACTATCTTTTAGAGTGATAATAGGTTGTTATGTTGTAAAGGGTGGTTTTTAGATGAACTTTTTTTTTTTTAATAACCCTATCGAAAGATGATTAGATTGTATAAAGAGATAATGAGTTATATGACCAAATGTTGTCATTTAATAGGGGTATAACATTAATGCACTATGCATTACTATATCATTTTATCATTAGCAATGCCCTTATCCCGTTTTTTTTATCTTTTATATGTCGAATTTAGGTAGTTTGAGAATGGATTAGATTTTGTGATCCACTGGAGATCTACTATATTAAATTATTAGTTTGATAGATGGAGTGACTCCTTTTAACTTAGTAAGCGCGAGTTGTATTTACCTTATCGAAAAATTTGTAATTAGTTGAGTTGTAAATGTTAATAAATACAAAGTAAACTTCCCTTTAAAAAAAAAAAAGTAAACTTGGCCGTTTTGTTTAATTTGATGGCATAGTGATTGACATTATGAAAATATTATACAGTTTTATTTTCAAATATATTGAGTCACTAGCCTTTTTATTTGATGGTATAGTGACTGGGATTATGAAAATATAATATACCGTTTTATTTTGAAATCTATTGAGTGAAAATTTGGTTAAGTTTAGTGTTTAAACTAATAACATTCCAAGATGATATGCAAGAAAGTAGTGACAGAACCTCACTTTTGATGGTGAAACAACTCATTCTTATGATTTATATATTAGATTAACAACTTAGAAAACCTGTCGTATTAAGTATATTAACTATTCTCATGCTTTAGAATCCACATTTTCTTTGCTAGATTTGAGTATCCAAGTCATTATCTTACTTTGCAAATTTTATCTTTTCGAACTTTTAACTTGCCCCCGTAATCTAATACGGTGAGGAATTACTTTTATTGTTTGTGTCCAACGTGTATACAATACTTTGTGCACAAAATATTCTATACATATGAAACACAATAAAAATTTATGTGTTTGCAGTAAAATGACCCTTTTAATGTAACAAAAGTTACCATTCTAAATTGATAAATTGACATATATTGTGTTGAGAGTTAACTTTTATTTTATTGATATATCACTTTTACTAATTTATTGTATCTTGTGTGTATACAATATTTTTCTCTAATATATTATAGAAAGTAGTTAAAGAGCATTTAATACTTCTATAAAGGATATTTCAATGATTATTTTATATTTGGTATTATATAAAGTTAATTAAATTTGGATATAAATATAAAAAGATAAAAGATACAAAAGATAATTATATTGTACAAAAATTAATAAAATGTATAGTTATACAATTTAGTTAGGATTGAAAGAAAATTGAGATGATAAGAATAAAGCGGTATATTAAGAAATTTGTCAAGAAAAGGTTCTAGAGAATTGAATTCGTATGAATAAAAAATAAGATAAAAGTAAAAATATGATATCTTTTAACTTATAATGTGATTATAAATTTATAAGTACATACTTTTTTTTTTTAGAATCATAGCAATAATTCATACTTGAATAAAATAATTATTTAATAACATATTTTCTTAAAATAAAATTATATAAATAATGAAGTGTATGATACAATAATCAATGAAACTGTATATTGCACGGACTAACATTTATTTTTTTAATAGGTATATATATTTTTGAAACAACATAAAATGACTTTGTATTGTACTCCCAACAATCACATATACTTATAATTTTATTTTATTTTATTTTTTTAAAAAGGACAACCTTTTCCTTAAAATTACAACACTCTTTTGTCCCCACAAATTGAGCCATATAAAATGATTCAAATGTGCAACTGTATTTAAATTGGATTGTAAGGATCAGGGAAAATAAGGTAAAGGGTTAGTTTTAGTATTTCTTATAAACATTTAATGTACCTATGTTTAATAGTATTTTTTGTTCATTTGAAATTTTAATGACCAAAAATATAACAAATGAGTAAAATAAAACCTTAAGTGCATCTAAATTTATAAGCACCATATATATGTTAGATAAATAATCTAGATTAATTTATTAAATACAAACATTTGTTGAGAGAATAAGATTTATTAAAAATTAATTTGATACGAGAATAATCCATCAAAATACAAAGTGTTCGACCTTACTTCTGTTTGTGTGGACGTAGTATGCACACTAAGGCTCCGTTTAGTAGGGCGTAAAATATTTTCAACTGAAAATGGATTTCCATGGAAAACCTTTTATGGTGGGAAAATTCTTTTCAAGGAACTTTTCCATTGTTTAGTTGCATGAAAAATAATTTTATATTTTAACATTTTTCGTTGTTTGGTTGAACTGAAAATCAATTATTCTTATACCTTTTCTAATTGTATTCTCTTGTCATTTTTTTAACCCTTTTCCGTTGTATTTTCTAGATATTTTTCATTAACTAAATTTATTATGCTATAATAAAAAAATTTATATAAAATCTACAATATATTATTGTTATTTCAAACAAGATAAAAAAAATTAAATAAACCAAATAGTCATTGTCATAATGATTCTAAATTTCAAAAGTCTTAACATGATAATGATAATAAGAGACTATTAGGCCTAAAATAGTTCATATAAAAAAAATCTTTCAAAACACCCTATAATTCTTATCACAATGTTGGTATGAAAAAAAATTAATGTACAGACGTGGCAAAATTTTGGAGCCAAATATTACAAAGAGGTTCACTCTTTGTCAAAAAAGCCTTAGCAAGCATTTCACGCTTAACTAAGAGAAAGCAGCAAACCGAATAGCTTCTTTAACATCATCCATTTTCATGATCTCCCCATAGAACTTCTCTACATCAAGTTGGTTGTTCGCAAATTTCTTGAGAGCACTAACAACTTCTCCTAGCTGCGTAGAAATAAGCTTTAAGTCAACCTCTTCCTTTTCGACTCAAGACCTCTTCCTATGAGATCTATGCTCAGATGAAGTTGCGATATCCGACTTAGTAGGTTCCGTTTCAATATTACTTGGTTGCCCACTTGAAGTATTTTCAATGTCAACAAAAGTCTTGGAAAAATTACCCCTTGCAATGTCCTTGCCCGCCACCATTGATATCTCCTCATACATATCAATTTTCTTGTTCAAGTACTCTCATGAGATGGATATTCCTGTAACCACATACACAAAAAGAGTGAGGGTATTAGAACTCTTTGATATAGCTGGACAATAATGTAGTTTTGATGTATTAGAACTCTTTGATATAAAGATTCAACTAGGAGAAACAATATTTGATCTATGAAACATAAGGAGCAACACAAAGGAAGGGAAAGTAGGAAACAGAAGGAGCAACAAATTGTGGCGACATTAGGGAAGGGTCTAGCTCCCTTTAGTGGGTTATGTTGTAGATGAGCTTGTGTACCAATTGTCAAAGCAGACAATGCTTGTGCTTGATATCCGCCTCTTATCTATATTATTTTAAAATCAATGTTGCCATTTATTTTTATCTGGGTAAGAAAAACCGGCTCACATAAATCTCATCATCTAATAAGTTGATTTCCGATTTTCATATATTGTATAGGGTTGTATTAATAGCCTATGCTTTTGTCAAAGAACATGAATAAACTGTAGCATGTTGCATAGTGTGATTGCTACTTAAAGATTTAACTAGAGAAACAATATTCGAACTCTTTACTGTGTTTTTGGATTCTGTTTTTCTACAATACCAAGTTATAGTCATAAAATAAAAAAACTAACCCTGTCTCTTAAATTTCTAGATAGATGTCTAGCTTCTTGACAAAATATTGTTCTGTTATGCACATGGGGATACCAGTAACAGCATACCAAGCACAAAATTAATCCGAGCCGAGTCACATTCAAACCAAATTCAGCTAGCGTTGGACAAAACAGATTACCTGTTGGGGAGATATGGACATATCTTCTTCCTTGTTAAAGTACACATCATTTAAGCATTTACAAGCTATATTTCACACATAATTTAATGATGTATAAATATGCATTTTTCATTCAGTCTTCTCCATATTGTTATAGATTATAGCCTTATAGGTATCTTTTATGAACAAGTCTAAAAAAGACATTCAACTGTTTATAGAGCATTAAAATTCCATAATTGAAAAATTCTTTTAAAATTAAAACAAAATTGGAAAGAAGATATCGATACAATGCAACAGAAAGTCAAATACAAGTAGATGGCCCTTTTTAGCATTTCACAAAAATATGACAAAATTATATATTGATGAATTACTTTTTTAATCCGGAAAGTTTTAGATTTTCAGTGCATTTTAGAATTCACATATGATCTGATTTCTGTCTCAAAATACCAGGTAATATCAATACGCTTATCAGTAGCAACCAAACCTTATAACTAAAAATACCACGAACTCATTAAACAAAACATACCTGAACATAAGCGTGATATGCATTAATTAGGAGAAGCAATTATCATCTTTATATTGTCATCCCAACCAAACACGGATCTTCCCTGTACTTGAGAGATGATTCCCCAAGTACTTCTCACTGTCCTCATATGATTCTCAATACGGTCAGCACTACATGGGGTCTTGAACTTTTCAGAAATCATCTTTGCAGCAACTATGAAGGAGCTAGTCTTGAAAGTGTTATTTGGCTGATTTCCTTTCCTTACTTCTTCAAAAAGAAATTGCAGTAGCTCTGTCGACATTTGTTTCGACCAACAAAAATTAGCTTTCTTTTCTTCTTTCACCTGCACAACATTATCAATATCCATTTTATGTTTATAGGTTAGTAAAAAAAACATAACACAACATATTTTTCTAATCTAAAAATAGGTGACATGAGTGATGACAAACCAAGTGAATTAAACAGAAACGTGTAACAACACTAGTTAGACTGAAGTAATTTATACAATTAGAACATTCAACTCAACTGAAATTCCAAACCTCCTGTCATTCACATATTATAATCTCAAATTTATTAAACACAACTCATTAATTAAAAAAATAACAATCTACAACTTTAATCAGTTCGACGCCTTTTGTATTCATTCCACATTGTCGATGCTATGGCATTTCTCTTTTTTACACACTCTTTGGTTTTCTCATGCATTTCCTTTTGAGTAAGTAGTGTTCTTGTGTCTTGTTAGGAAATCTCTATGTCCACCTCTCTTGTAATTGCATCATCTGGATCAATACCCCTAAGATAATTATATATCACACAACAAGCAAGGACCACGTCCACTTGAGTTTCAAATGATCAAAACGTCTCAACATCCAAGACATGAAATCTCTTTTTTAAAACTCCAAATGCCCTCTCTATAAACATTCTCAAGGAAGAATGACAAAGATTGAATAATTCTTTTTCATTCTTGAGAGGGTTGTTGCTATACTCTTTCAAATGATAGCGAACACGTCTAAAGGGAGGCATACAACCTTTACGGTCCCCATACCCAGCGTCGGCTAGACAGTATTTCCCTATAATTGTAAATCATCATTAATATATAAATCAATTCAAGTGAAGTTTAGACCATTATTAATTATTAACAATAAGAGACAAGCGATTAAAATATTAACTTATGGAACCTTGAACCCCTTACTAAGTGCATCACCTAAAACCCTTGAATCGTGGGCGGAACCCTCCCAAACATTAAGCACATAAGTGAATCTGAGATCAAAGTCAACAGCTGCTAGTGCATTTTGTGTTGTCCTATCCCTTTTTCTTGAAAATCTATCTTGCATCTCAATGGGAATAGATGCACGCACATGGGTCCCATCTATAGCTCCTATGAAGTATTTAAACCAAGGAAAAAACCTAGGATTATTCTGAATTTCTGGTTGCACACTAGTCCCTAGTGGTTTCACAACATATGGATACAACCGAAGGATTTCTTGGAGCATAATATGAAAATAACATTGTATAGTCCCAGTAGATAAAAAAAATCTTCCACTGACTGCCCGAAATCTTACATTGTGACCCAACACAAATAAAACTATTAGTACTTGCTCCTTGATACTCACTTGCTTTCCGACAAAAGTCCTCTTTCAACTAAAAGATTACACAAGCTAAAAAAAGCACTAGGCCTCATACGAATTTGCCCAAGACAATGACCATCACCACAATATAAAATACTATCGTTATTAGTCTCCCTCAAGCTATCCCTATTAACATAAGGTTGCCTAACTATTTTAGATTTTTCGATTCTAGACTTAATTACTTTAAGAAAAGTAAGGACTGAAGCAATAATGATAGCAACGGAACCAATATGCCTTTATGGATCAACTACACAGATTTTAAAAAATAAAAAAATAATAAAAATAGAGAAAATGTAGCAAAATATTAATTCACTTCAAAGCATATTAGATTAGTACATGCGCCTTTTGAACATCTTTCGACTCCATTAGAGGTTAATTTGACCTTCTAAAACAAACACATTGATATTAGGCAAAATAAAACTAAATTTCTTAAAAGTATTGCTAAATAAAACAAGCATTCTAGTCCATAGCTGGACAACTAGGCTTTATAAACCGTTAATTAATTTTAAAAATATCTTTTCATTGCTATAATGGTGAAATTATTTTGCTCTATTCTTATTGGTTTGGTCAAGCTCTATCATCAAAGAAGCTCATCAATTCTTTATTACTCATGTTGGTGCAGACCACATTAATCATATGGGGGAGCAAGATCAAGTGTTTCCTATTGAACTTGCTCACAGATTATAAAGGTATGCGTACTTAGCTTTATATTAATCTTAATGACTAGTTTTTTCGCTTCATGTTTATTCTAAATATGCGGTCTTTGTCCGTATGTAGGCATATAGGTAAAGGAGCGGAAATAGTCATAATCAAGAAAGCAGGGCATTCAATTTAACATAGAGTTGATGCTAGAGCTTGATGGAGGTGTGAGGCACAATATCATAGAATACGCTAGCCAGCTGTCCTAACTTCAACTTATCCATGGCCACAACTAACTAGTCAAAGTACAAAATAAACGCAGCTATGGCACATTGGCTCCATTATCAATCAAAATCCTAACAAAATCTTCCTTGGAGATAGACAATTCCCATTAAAATCCACAAAAATCAGATTTTCATTATATTCTAGGGTTTGTTCGAATTCATGATATTATACAATAATTTAATAATCAAGACATAAGATTCAAAGAAAACATACCTAATTGATGAGATTCAAAGAAGATAAACAGAAATTAAGGATTTTTCCCCCAATCTTCAAGAGTGAGAAATGTGGAATAGAGAGGAGAAGAAGGGAAATGAAAATGCTATGAGGTGTGAGGCTTGAGTTGATAAAGTGAGTTGATACGGTGTAAAATGGTTTTACTCTCGAATTTAGAGGAGAATATTTTCAATACGGTGTAAAATGATTTTACACTCTAAATTTTATATCCTGCATTTTATTTTAAACTAAACAATATAAAATGAGAAACCAATTTTTAGGGAAAATGTTTTACGCCTTACTAAATGAAGCCTAACCGCATATATAACTCATAGACCTAATTTGAAAGCTCCACACATATTCATATGAATTCAATTTGAGATACGCAGTATTAATTTCCAATCACTTCTAAAATATGATTATAATTAGGGATCAGTTTTTGACAGCTTCTACTAGCGAAAGGACTTAGGCCCGTCAAAATCTTATTCTCACTCATTCCAAGCAATAACAAACAACAAAACATTTCCCTCCCAAAAAATTCTGACTCCACCAAAGCTTCACTCCTCTGACCGTAACCATGGAGGGAGACGACGACCGCCATAGCCAAGCCGAGCAAAACTCAATGGGAAGTAACAATGGAGGTAGACAGAGAAAGCTTATCGTCTTAACCGGAACCGCGGCAATTCTCGCCGTCGCTCTCAACTTCGCTTTCGTTGCCTTTAAATCCTTCAAAGATCGCCGAAAACCTAAAGGTTTTTGAATTTTTGATATCGATTTTGTTTATTTTTGTTGAATTGTGATTACTAGTGCTGTGCAAATTCGATTTGCGTCCTCATTTTGTGTTGCATTGGAGTGTTTTTATGTATGTAGATCTTGTTGGGTCGAATGTGAGGGTTAATCTATCGGTGAATGAAATTCGGAAATTGACGGACCGTATTATAGCGGAGTCGACCGAGGTTCATGATGCCGTTGCTTCCGTGCCGGTTGATAAGGTGATGTAGCTGAATTGGAAAGCTTCTTAGGGTTTTTATTTCATTGAATTGTGTTGTAGTAGTTTATATTTTGTCTATGATTATTTGAATGCTAATTGTGATTTTGCTTGAATGGAAATTGTAATGTGAAAGACTGTATATGAATTGTTGTTCTAGTGCATATATGTATATTGTGATTAAGGTAATGTTGTTTCGTTCTAGAAATAATTGTCAAATATGAAATTTCATGTTTTCTGACAAAAGTTATCCAGTTTCTCAACATCATAATAGCTTATGACCCAAGATATCTCTATTTGGAATGAGTGATGAGCAGATTGAGGTTTTTAACTTTTAATTTGGATTAATTATGCTAATTTACAATGACACACCAATTAAGGGCTGGTGACAGTTAGTGCTGTACTTTTCAGCAGAAAAGTTTCCCTTGATAGGGATTGTATGTTGTATTTCGGTTGTTCCAAGTTCAAATGAATTTTTTATGAAAGTTCAATGAAGCAAGTATACTTTATTTTTGAACATTGGATTCTTGGCGTAGGTGTAATATAAGGGGATACTGGTAAAAGTATGGATGTGGTTGAGTTATTTGACTGCTGAAGTATTTTCTGTTATCTTTTGTTTACATTATTAGGTCAGGTATCAAGATATCATGGTGCTAGCAGAGCTAGAGGCTAGACATTTTCCACTGGTCCAGTCTTGTGTTTTCCCAAGGTTAGTATCAACGTCAGAGGAAGTACGCAAAGCTAGTGCTGAAGCAGAGCAGAGAATAAATAAACATATTGGGTCTTGCAGGTATTAATCTCTATTCCTTTTTCACATAGTTTTCCTTTGTTACCGAAAAAAGAAAGAGTGAAACATAATGATAAAAGAAAAGGTTATGATATCTCTATATGCCAAGATTGTGTGTTCTTTCAACGGTGCTTGCAATGATCCATATAGTGATAATATTAGATCACTCAATGTCAGAAGAAACACGGCATTTTTGTCTCTTAAAAGGGGTGCAATGTTCTACATGTGAAAGAATTTATATGTATGTATAAACTTTTAATTTTGCGGAAGTAACCCCTCATATTGTCTCAGACAAAAAACAGTACATTTGTCCCTCCCTAGACCTTGTTTTTGCGGGACTGATACATGGTGATTGGCTATAGCTAATGATGAACAATCCTTGATGTACCTGTGATTTGCTATTATACCTAAGATTACATATTCAAAAGCATGGTTTAGTTTTCCCATTCATGCTTTCCTTCCTTGGGCCCGTGCAGATCATGAAACAAATGTCAAATAGAAAGTAGTAAAGTGTTGCTGAATAAGTGTTGCCTTATTTAACTTTGCGGTTGTTTTGTGTGTGCATGAGCATGAATGCATTTCGTAACCGAATATTGTTTTAACCGATCCGCATGATTGGGATTTTAGTTTGGGGGTGTTTAGCGAATTAAGTATTACTGGTGAATAAAGGCTATTTATTTGGATGTTCTCGAGGACTTTGAGGGAAAAATTAAGGTCTTCTTAGTTGCTCATGCTTTTTTTTCATGGTCATTCTTTTTGATGATTGGATATGAAAGACTGTGTTGCCTATCATCTAAACTACATCAGAGTCATCCTGCTCGAAAAATCTATGACTTCTTAGTTGTTTGGATTATAAAAGCTGGTAGATAACGTAAGAATAGTTTATAATTTTGATTAAAAGGACAATTTTTCTTGCCTGTTGATTTGATTATGGGATAAGCTACTGACATTTGATCTCATGTTTACTTCACAGAAAGCGTGAGGATGTGTATTTTGTTGTAAAAGCTTTTGCCGCCAGAGGAGAATGGAATAATGCAGAGGGAAAATCATATGTTCAATCTTTGGTAAATATAGAAGTTTATTTATTTTCCCATTTTATTTATTGATATATTTTTATAAGGTTGTTTTTCGTAGCTTTTGAATATTAAGGATAAGGCTTTGTGCATGTATACCTCACCAGGTGTGCCTCATTGTGATATTGGGATGTTGCTCTTGTTCTTAAGGTTGGGTTTGTAAATATGGGTTGATATTATCTAACCTAGATTTTTGTAGCACTTCTAGGTATCTTCATGGAGTGTTAGGTAGTCAAGCTTTGTTGAAGTATACCAGATAAATGATATACTTTTAGGAGGCTCAAGTACTTAGGAACTTCATATGTACATAAGTATGACCTGCTTGAGTATTGTTTTGGGGCTTTGAGTTCTGATTGAATATCAATACTCATAAATGAAGTTTAACTTGGTCTGTATTGTTCTCATAGGAGCGCCATTTGTACTACTTTTTTACTTCACAAGATTATGCTTGGTTTTTCTTGGTGGCTAGCTCTATTCCCAACATATTGCTTCTTATATATTGCCCTTTCAACATCTAAGTGACTGGAATATCACAAGATCTAAATTTTGGTATTTCCCATTGAATGAGTATTACCTCCATCAATTTGCATGGTATCAAAGGGTAATAAATATGGTGTATTTCTTCTGTTCTTTATTTCTTTTTTGTTATGCTCTTTAGTTTGTTATAATTTATCATCTTGTTTGGTCGATCTCATGCACAATGTTTTATAATCTTCCAGTTGTGAATGGATTAGTATTGATTTCTTTCTGTTTCCCTGTGAGTATTGATGATTGCTTTTCCAGTGACAGGTTAAAGATTTCGAGCAAAATGGCTTAAACCTTACTTCATCAAAGAAAGAGGAGGTTCAACGTTTGCAGGCGCAAATCGATGAATTAAGCATGGAATATGTTGAGAATGTCAATGATGATAATACTTTCCTTCTCTTCACTGAATCAGAGCTAGAAGGATTGCCCTCTGAACTCCTTGAGGTTCGTCTTCAAATCCTTGTAATTCTTACCATAGAGTCTTAGGCGGTCGGTTATTTTTTGAGAATCATGGAAATTGTGACAGCTCTTCCAACAACAAACACAACAAAGTCAAACCTTAATTCCAAAAAGATAGTTTCGGCTACATGAACCAAGAATTTATCTCACATGATCATGTACATAAATCCTCCATTCTCTTTGATTTAGAGACAAATTTTCTCATACCTCATTTTCTCCATATCTCTATTAACTCGCTCAATCGAAGTCTTCTTTAGTTTGCCTTAATTGTGTTAAAGTCTCTGTTTCGTGAAACCGAGGCCTCTATTGGACGTCTTACCCGCCAAAACCATCGTAAGCTATTATCCATTATCTTATCTTCAATATTCTATCCACTTTTCTAATTTTATCCCTTGAGGTGTTCTCACACATCCACCTTAACATAACCATCTCTGCTACACTCATTTTCTTAACATGCTCCTTCTTGAAAGTCTAAAACTCCAACATATAAAATAATGATGGTCTAATTGCCATCCTAAATAATTTTCCTTTCTTAAGGGTACACTATGATTACACAATAATCTAATTAAAGTTTTCCACTTGAGCCACCTATATTTTATTTTATAGGTGACATATTGATCAATGTCTCCATTTCCTTAAAGACTCGTTCTCAAGTATTTAAAACATTCTCTTATTAGTAACTCTTCGCCATCTAAAGTCACCTTATTTTCTTTTGGTCTTCTCCTAATGCTAAAATGATACTTTATATATATTTTGTTTAACTCCTACTAACTTTGAATCCTCTAGATTCCAACTTTTGTATTAATTGTTCTAGCTTAGCATTCACCCCCACGCTAATCTCATCCACCGAAGTAATATCATTTGCAAAGAGCATATACCACTGTATATTATCTTTGTATTGACTTTGTTATTTCGTTTAGGAATATCGCTAGAAGGAAGAGGCTTAGGTTAAATCGTTTGTGTAACCCAATCCTAACATAGGAAAGTCCGCTGTCATTCCACCACAAATCCTAACATTTGTCATAACATCATGATACATATATTTAATTAGGTCGAAATACTTATGTGGCATGCCTTTTTAAGTCATTGCCTACCAAAATACTTCTCTTGGTACCTTATCATACGTCTTTTTCAAATCAATGAACACAATGTGTAAATCTTTCTTCTTTGATCAATAATGCTCCATCATTTGCCTAATAAGATGGATAAATTATGTGGTAGATTGACTTGCATAAACCCTAACCAATTTTCTGAAATACTTAAACATTTCCTCAATCGGTTCTTCGATAGTTTGAACACCCTTGATAAACTCCTTTGGTCTTATAAATAGGCACCAAAGTGTTTCTCCTTTGTGGCATTTTACTTGTTCTCCAAATGACATTGAAGAGATCTCTTAACCTCTTATTACCAATCTTACGTAGATATCGACAACTTTTCTTAATTTTCGTCCTCTTCAATATCATCTGTACTTTACTTTTATATCCTCCGCATATACTCCCAGTGACATCATTATCCTCAATAGTGGTGTCACCTATACACCCTACTTGACTTCATTGAATAACTTTCAAAATACTCCTTTTGCCTTTAATCTCTTCATCTTGGACAAGAATAGTTTAGCTTTATCCTTTATGTGCTTCACCACATACACATCCTTGGTCAATTTATTTATCTCCTCTTAGCTTTCCTATATATTTTCTTTAACCTCTCTTTAAAGTTCAATTTATCATAAGCATTCTTATGCACCTATTTCCTAGCCTCTCAAACAACTTCTCTCATCTTTATTTTAGTTTCCCAATTTCTAATTATAGCTTCTTCATCTCTAGATTTTTCCATGTCCAAGTAACATTCTCTCTTCTCCTTGATCGTTACTTTAACGTCCTCATTCATCCATGTTGTGTCCTTGTGCCATTGTGGTTTCCCGCTTGACTCTCTGAATAACTTTTGTGCTACACTACAAATACATTCTTTCATCTTTAGCCATGTAAAGTCAAGGTCTTCCTCGTTAACCCAATCGACTTCTTTAGCCAATCTTTCAACCACAACTTTGAGGTTATCGCCCTTCAAATTCCACCATGTAATCCTCTTCTCCTTTGGTTGTGTGTTCCTCTTGATGCTTAACTTGATGCGAATATCCTGAAATCACCTTGTAATCCTAACTATTCTTATCCATCTCTTCCTGACAACACATAGTCTATTTCAGTTGCATTTGCCCCACTCCGAAAAGTTTCCTTATGGGTATCCCACTTCTTATACCAAGTGTTAGCAAGATATAAGTTATAAGATTGCGTAAAGTTAATGATGCTTCCTCCTTTTATTATTACTTACATCATAGCTCAAACTTCTATGAATATTCTTATACGATTATACCCATAACGATTCATCCTCACATAACCATTTAAATCTACTTGGACTAAAAGCTTATCTATTTAGGGAATATCTTGTACCACCTCTTTTAGGGTCTCCCGACATAACAACTTCCTCAACACCTTATGATGTGTATGCACTCATAATGTTTACAATATCTTTTTCACAAATGATATCACCTTTTCTATATATCTTAACATCATTTACGGGTCGATCATCTACAATAATCTCAACTCCATTTCTATTATTTACTTTCTCTTGGTATCACTACTGATAATCATAGGTCTGATAACCTTTGCTCTTTCTCAAACGCACTTTGTCTTTAAGGCACAAAATGTGAACTCTTTACCTCTTTATTACCTCCATCAATCAACTCACGATGTTAAGCAAACCTACATTTCTCACATGCTAAGCAATGTTACGCGAACATTGCATTCAAGGATGCGATATGGTGCTTAGTTTCCACAGTCAACCTCCTACCCCTTCCCCATAACCTTAGTGCCCTTGCTCATTTCTCACCACACTTAGCAATGTATCGCGAAGCTTCGGGGTGACTACCTAGCAACTCTTGCATACTTATCTCTACATATGGGTCTAAGAGGTGTAACACGTGCTATGACAA
Organism: Dysphania ambrosioides; assembly: GCA_026401315.1. NCBI lineage: Eukaryota > Viridiplantae > Streptophyta > Magnoliopsida > Caryophyllales > Amaranthaceae > Dysphania > Dysphania ambrosioides. The sequence continues at coordinate 2,573,402 of CM048660.1, read as the reverse complement.
AGTTCGACGCTGGATGTCCTCATCAACCCTCCTCCTTTATCCGGCCTTGGAACAGGTGTGAGTAAAAACCTACCGGCGGAGTTACTTGCTCTTAGTAATAATTGCCCATTCTGCAATGCTGGTGTCATTGTCACAAAATGGTGAATTTTTCAAGCATACATATTACATATTAAGTGCTATGGTTAATCACTTAGGAAGGCCGTAATAGTTTCTGATTGGACTTCATGTCCCTGTCACTTGTACGTGAACTATTTGCAAGTTTTTCTCAACTTCCACTTCAAGGATGTATTTGGAGATCTCTTATAACTGTTTGAAGTTTTGTTGCCCTCTCTTGGCTTGCCAGATATTCGTTTTTATCTTGAATCTTGTATATTTTGTTCCAAAGTAGAAAGTGATTTTCATGTCTTGGAAAAAAAATCCAGTTTTTCCTGCTTTAGGTTCTAACTAATGATCTAATAGTTACTCACTGACCTTGTCGTTGATCTATGCTTTGCTCTTCTGTCGTATGGTATATTAAAGAAGATCTTACAGTAATGAATTCTTCTGACAGAGAGTGAGATTTCATGTTATTCTATTCCTTTTATTTAGCTTTTGTTTTTTAATGTGCAGATCTTTGACAGGGTTGACAATAATAAAATCAAGGTTACCTTGAAAAGTAACCTGGTGCTGCCAATACTGGAGCTCTGTAAAGTATGGCTTTGGCTCTGTCTCTGTCTCTTTCTCTTGCACTGATTAATTTTGGCTTAATGTTGTAATATTTTTTGGTTTTCTTCTGTGGTGTCTTTCCATATATGTTTAAACTTCAAACTTTTTTCCTTCTTTCAACTTGTAGAGCCTTTCTTAGAAGTTCTTTTTGTTTCTGTAGACTAAGATTTTTTTTTTGTGAAAAGGGGTTTCAGAAAAAAGAGAACAGAAAACTTTTATTTGGAAATTAATTTAAATATGGTCTTATTGATGGCAAACCCAATTTATATACAAGTCTCACTCATTGGACAGATGGAATATTAATGAACTCCAACTATTGATAATTTGGGAATATTCCTGACTTTATGTTGTCTTTCTAAATTGGTCCTTTATGACTTGTAATCTATTGAAAAAGTAAAAACAAAATTCTCTATGATGCAATTTCATTTCTGTGTCCTCTCTCCGCCTCTTAGCCATCATTGTCGTTCCTGAAATAATCTTTAGTCCATCCCCGTTGATCAGCTACCTCTTTGCTCTTTGTGCCTTTTCATTTTTGAATTTGCTTGCCCATCTCCTCACTTCTTACCACTTGGTGATTAATATTGTTGCTCAACCATTGTGCTGGCTAAGTCTAGTCATTCTTTACTATTGTTGCACGGTAGCCAGAAAGGCTTCCTGTTCTGATCTTCTACTAACTTCCACTTTAGGGTTCATTGACTTAGTTTTGATGTTCATAAGTCCTAACTTCTAAGGCTGCATCTGCTCTTCTGCTCCTAAATTGGAATAGAGGTGTTAGGGGATTGCTGAAATGTACTTATGGTTTATTGTACTAGTTATTTAGTTTTAGCCGATTTGTTTGGCCTAGATGGCTTGATCATCTCACGGTTTTTCTTGACGTATGTGTTATGTTTTCAGTGAGATATGCTAGATTGTACATGTTGCTTATTTTCTAACTCAGATTGCCTTTTCTTTCTCCCAAACTTGTGAAGGTTGGAGAAACCCGCAGGAAGGTAGCTGTAGGATATGGGCAAAGATGTAAAGAAGTCAATGTACCTGTGTTAGAAACTTTGGTAAGTGAGAATAAGATCTGAGATAATCCTTTGTTAGCAATGACTTCCATTGTCGTTATGGTACATCTGTAATTTACTATGTTTATACCATGCTAATTGGAAAGTTTTTCCATATTTTTCAGGTTCAGTTGCGGCATAAATTTGCTAGGTTGCTTGGGTTTGATAATTTTGCAGAATATGCTGTCGGTTCTAGAATGGCAAAAAGTTCTTCAAAGGTTTTTGGAAGTAACACTTTAAGTGTTGGATCTTGATTGGTAGCCTTGTTTCCCTCGTATATACTTATGTTCTGTCTGAGTGAGCTAGATCTGCTCTTTTGTTCAGGTTTTCGAATTCTTGGAGGACTTATCCATGAGTTTGTCTGACTTGGCTGCCAAAGAACTTGCTATATTGAAGGAGTTGAAAGTTAGCCTTGTTCAGATTGTGCATTGCTCTGATTTTCAGTTCTCTGTATAATTAATTAATTATTTTTTTTACAACAGACAAAAGAGGAAGGGAACAACCCTTTTGGAACCGAGGACTTGCTCTATTATGTAAAAAAGTTTGAAGAAGAAAAGTTCTGTCTAGACTTTGGAGCACTTAGAGAGTATTTTCCTCTTAGCTTGGTTTTGCAAGGGATTTTCAAAATACTTCAAGATGTTTTTGGTAATGTTTATTTACTTATTATTAAGAGCAATTGTTGATAATTCTTTTATTAAAGTGATTCAGTTATTCTGAATGTATTTGTGTGATATGTTTGATTCTTAATCAGTATTATATATGGTATTTATTTATTTAATGAGCAGGTTTAAGATTTGAAGAAATTGTCTGTGCTGAGGTGTGGCATGAGGACGTACGTGTTTTCTCTATCTTTGAGTTGAGCTCTTGTGAACTTATGGGCTACGCTTACCTTGATCTCTACTCCAGGTTCTGCTATTTTCTCTTTCTGCTGATTTCTACCCAATTCTTTTTAGCAAATGTCTGACAACATTATCACAATACCAGGGAAGGAAAATATGGTCAAACTTGTGTTTTGCCTCTTCAAAATGGTTCATTATCAGCAAATGCTACTAGACAGGTGACATGCATGATTCTTTTCTAAAACTCGATATAGATGTGATACTACTCTCACAATTCATAACTGGATTCATTGTTCTTTGTCATTTAATACCCAGGTTCCGGTTGTTCTACTGATATCTAAATTCTTAAAGGACGATTTGAACTCTCCTGCATTATTACGATTTTCTGAAGTTGTTAGTCTTTTCCATGAATTTGGCCATGTGGTAAGCTCCAAACATTTCTCATTTTCAACATCGAAAGTTCTTGATCTTGACTGCATGTGGTACATCCTCTTGGGCTGCTTTTCTTCCACTTGATAAACCTTATTGGATTTATTTTGAATGATATCCTTCTCTTATTATGATAATTGAAAACGATCATTTGCCTTTTACTTCCTCCTTTGTTTTGACTTGAGAGTCCTTGGCTGTTAGGCTTTGAATCCAGGCTTGATGTTTTATCAGAGCAAACCTTTACAGGACTTATTTTTGCTTCTTTAATTCTTGCTACATGCTACCACTTTAAAACTCTTAACAGCTGCAGATGACTGTATCTCCTCACTTAAACTCCAATGTACAACATGAATTAGGGTAGGAATTGGAGGTTATCAAGCTTCAGAACCATCATACAATTTCTACCAGTATTGCCTGTACAACCACCCATTGCATAGAATCCCCCCTCCCCCAAACCCAACCACCACCACCAAAAAAGGATTGATACTGATACAAAGTGATGCCATGCCTTTGTCAGTTTCTTTGGTTGATAGAATGAAGTATAATTCTTTTATCATTGTAAGAGTACTCATCAGTACGTAACCTTCTGTTTATAATGGATTATTAGGTCCATCATCTATGCAATCGTTCCCCGCTTGCTCGATTCTCTGGCTTGCGTGTTGATCATGACTTTGTGGAGATTCCTGGTCATCTGCTTGAGAACTGGTAAAAATCGCTGCCATATTGTTTTTGTTTTTATTTTGTGGGAAAGCATCCATGCTTATCTGCTTTTCTTTTTCTGATTTATGTTTAGGTGCTATGAGAGCAACATCTTGAAGTTGATATCTGGTTATTATCAGGTAATCATGTCTAGTCAAACTACCGCTTCTGTTCAATATAGAGTAAAGATAAACTGGTGACATTTGAGTTCATACTCTGCCATTAATATTTCTAAATGTTGGGAGGATAAAACATCTTTACTCTGTTTACTGAGTAAAGATTTAGATGCGACCTGTATAGACATAGTCCAGTTGATCGCTTTTTCTCAAACAACTTGCTGTTGGAGTTCTGTACTTCTGTTTACTTGTATTTTGAATGCTCTTTGAACTGATGTTCATTCAATGCTCATATTTACAGGATATCACAAGGCAAATCAAAGATGATGTTTCTATGTCTTTGCGAAGTTGGAGGCATTCATTTTCTGCTCTTAAATTGAGGCAGGAAATTCTTTACTGTAAGCAGTCTTGTCTAGAATCATTGGATGATATTGATGTGCATGAAAATAAAGTTTGAATGTTTTATCATATAAGATAGCTGTGTGACAAGGCAAATCAAAGATGATGTTTCTATGTCTTTGCGAAGTTGGAGGCATTCTTTTTCTGTTAAGTTGAGGCAGAAAATTCTTTACTGTAAGCAGTTTTTTTTTTTAGAATTATTGGATGATATTGATGTGCATGAAAATAAAGTTTAAATGTTTTCTCATACAAGATAGATGTTGGTTTAATTAGCAAGGGACCTATTAGAATATTTCCCTTTTTCCTTATTAGGGAGAGGGTATACAATCTTAGTGCTGCGAAGAAGTTTCAGATTGGGTGATAAACATATTAGTTTAGTTTAGGTCTCTTAAGTGATGGTATGCTTGGTAACTAGTGGAATGGATGGTGTTAATGTGCGACTATCGCTTGATTGGGTGATCCGAATTGTGATTGGTATGGATACCTTTTAAGGTGAATATAGGGTGCGCACCACTAATGATGGTGATGTGGGGACTTTAATTTGGAGATATAAATAGGATGATTCAACACGAGTTTGCAGTTTCTTAATTTTTTGTGTGGCTGTGATTGTTGTAATATGATTGATTTTGTAATGAATCTTCCTAAAGCATATCTTGCATAACTTACAAGAGACGTGGCAAGGGCAATTTGAGAAGCAACTTGATGTCCTTTATTTCTTATTATGTTAATTAGGTGCATGTTTGTGAGTGCGTGCTGAATTGCTAGAAAGGAACTATCTAGAAAAGAGTAAGAGTCCTGTGGAGCATAAATAGAGACCTGGCCTCTTGAAAACCAGCCAATGTCTTGTCTTTTTGTTTATCAGTAATAAGCTTCCTTCCTACCTATTATTCATTGCCATCCTCTGCTATTCTCCTAAATTTTTCTCTTCTCCTTCTCTATTTCTTTCTATTGTTACTATATGTGTGTATGTGAGTCCTGGTCTGGAAGTAGGGGATTCATTACAGATTTTCACTTTCCCTTGAAATTTTATACTTGATAAAGATTCTCTTGCATATTTTCAAATTAGTCCTGGATGGCCTTAACAGAAATTGGAGTGATTTCAGACTATAGATAGGTTTGATTTTACATTTTTTTTGTCATTTCTATTGCAATTAAAGAGTCCAATTAAAGTATTGGAAGGTATTAGCTAGCAGCATGCATCTTTGAGGACGGAGGTCATTTGGGGTTTTAGAGGAAAATTTGGCAAATTACGAATGCTATCATGCTCATATGCACGTGCTTTAATAGAGAATCTGTTCATATAATTACATAGTGTAGTCCTTTCTTCTTTGAAACTGATATCCCTTTTTTAGGTCTGTTTGATCAAATAATACATTCTACTGACAATGTCGACTTCCTTGAGTTATTCAAGTATCTCCATCCCAAGGTAAATAAAAAGGCACAATAAATTACTTCCTTTTGGAGGCTGGGTTTTATCTTAGCAGGTTTCATTTTCCAGGTGATGCTGGGACTACCCATCTTGGAGGGCACAAATCCGGCTTCGTGTTTTCCACATTCTGCTATCGGTTATGAAGCTAGTTGCTATAGTCGCATTTGGAGCAAGGTGTCCAGTATCTTCTCATTTTAGAACTTGAATAATTGGCTCAGTGCCAGATTTTGCATTGCTCTACCCAGTCATCACCATCTTCGTTATTTGATTTATGATATGTAGCTTTTACTCTCATCTAAATCTGCCTTATGGAGGAGCCACGAAAAACAGGTCATCTGCTTAACTTTTTTTTTTTTTTAGGTTTTTGCTGCGGACATATTTGCTTCCAAGTTTCATGATGGTGGTCTCAACCATCATATTGGCATGCAGTTCCGCAGTAAGGTGGAAATTTCAGTTTTGCCTCATGATGTCATGTTTGTCATTGTGCCAACAGACCATTATGGACACTTTGAAATGTCCAGTTTCCTTTTATTCCATGTATCAATAATTGCAATGCTATGGTTGCTCAAATGCTTGTTTTGATGATTGAACTTCCTGTCCTTTGCTCTCTATCATTGCAGATTTAAAGGGAAGGTTGTAGTTTTAAGTTTGATCTGACACCTTTTTTTTGAATCCGTAGACGTACTTTAGCCTCATCAGTGGAGTTGATCGTCTTGTGGTTTCGTGGAGTTGTTTGGTTGAATCTTGTTGTCATTGCTCATTGTTTGGTTCAAGAAAGATTAACTCAATGATTGAAGTAGAAGAAACTCTGAATTGTTATCACAATAGTCATTATGTGTTACTAGTAAAAAAATATATTGTGAAACGATCCATTTGCATTTTTAGAACTCTTCGTCGAGTATGTGATGTGTACAGTCTACACCTGTCTCACACCTTGTAAGTGGTATTTGAGCCTTGAGGTTTTAAAATTTTATGTTGTATACTTCAACATATTCCTCTTTCATCACTGTTGCAGGTACTAGCTCCAGGGGGTGCAAAGGATCCACATGAATGTCTGTCAAATTTCATCGGAAGAGAATTATCAATTCAAGCTTTTGTAGATAGCATAGCTTTTTCAAGTGTCTGATGAAGCAGCTGATGTTTTAGTCAGATGCGTATAATTTTTAACTTCGAGGTGCGAATTTTTCTGGTCTATGTACATTTTTGTCATTCTTCAAGAATCTAGTATCCTTTCTGGTTTTATTGCCTACAACAGTCTCTCAAGAGGTTTTGCACCCTTGACAGGAAAAATCTTCTAATTTTTGTTTTGAACTGATGAATGAATGTCACAACTTGATTCATTATCATTTTACTATACATTATTAAGTATTAAGATGCTTGTCTAAGTTGAATAGTTTTAGACTTGTAGAGCATCTTCATGTCGCCATTATCACATACATGCTGAAAAAAAACCCTATTCGACAAGTGTTATGCAATCTCCAAGTCAAATAAATTATGAGAAGGCTCAATGTTGAGTAATGACTGCTTTTACTGCTTCACGATCAAATTGATCAGTGTCCTCCAGAAAGCATCTCTGTTTATGAATACTGTCTTCTGGCCTAGTCTCTAGAGCATGAGATATGTTTGGCCCCTGTTTTATACCCTTTTGTAGATTCAAGATTCTGAGTGGAGCAAGACACGCAAATCATGCAGGGATCATTTCTGAGCGTCGTCTTTTCCCAAATTGGACATCCTCCTTTGCATTTGCCAAGACAAACAGCTTTCTGCACTCCGACGCAAAGTTGGTTTTTCTGATTCGATGACTCGCGCATCCTCTTGTGAAGAAGAAATTTTGAGCATATGTCACATTTATTTTATTGAATGATTGCACTTGTTACAGGAGAGTAGGAGACTTCGATCATGGTCTTCGGGTTTGTCTTTTTTATTTATTTTGGACATCCAAGGTGGGTGGGTTTGTCATTAGTAGGTTTTTCCACTAACAAAGATCAATTTTTTTTAGAAATATTTCCATCCACGTCACAATTACTGTGTAGATAAAATTTGTTTGAATTTTGAAATATCCTCGATTTAAATGTGATGTCTATTATGATAAATTGCTATGACATTTGGATAGCAATCTTCTACTTAATATGATTGTTTATTTTCCACTTTCATGTGTTGTCATCACTCTCCTTCAATACTGGATTTACCAGGAAATTTGGTGGATTAGTCTCACAGTTTCATCAATAGATCAACTATCCTGAGGCCATAATTAGATACGAAGTATATAGTAAGGGAAGGCAGTGATGCTAGTAGAGTAGTAAGGACTAAGAAAGAACTTGTGGGAAAAAAAAAATAAAAAAAAAATTTTAAGTACCAAGTAATAACAATAGTGTCTTATCTAGGTAGATTATAGATTCAGACTTAATAAAATGTGAAGTTATGAAAAGGATTTTTATATTGTTTTTTAGTTTTAGACTTGCATTATTTATAAGGTGGATTGCAATCAAATCCATTTGGTTGCATAACTAAGCAAGATCATCTACTAGTGCTTCTTCCTTTATTACTTCCGTTTCCTAGTTTTTTTTTGGTACTTTTTTAACTTCATAATTTATTGAGGGTTGAGATTCTTCTGAAAAGATTTGTGAAAAAATTGAGTTAAATATAAAATTAGGTGATGTCAATTGAGTTAAGAATTTTTGAATGTCAACACCACCTTCTAGATTAGTTAATGTTGTTTTGTGCAGGCTTTATCATCCATGTTTAAAGGGAGATCTTCTTGAGGTCCAATCAAGTACCTTCATAATCTTAATCTTACTTCTCCAACACGCAATTGGTTTTCAACCTCAGGTCATGAACAATTGTAAATTAGTTGAACCCTAGAGATAAAAAAAAAAAGAGGGATATAGATGTCTTTAAGAAAATTAGTTAGGGTAATTTTGTCTAAAAAAATAAGTTGGACATAAAAAGATATCGAATAGAAAACATTATGAAATTTCCTGGATGAAAATTAAAAAGGAAATAAATAGAGTGGAGTAGTTTATGTATTTTTTAAACTCTAATTCTTGGAACCATAGGAGAAAAAAATAACTACATAGTATAAACTTTACCTTCTCTCAAAAAAAAAAAGAAAAAAAAAACTTTACCTAAGGGTGGGTTGTACTATAAAAGTTATTGTACATCAAAGTTGAGAAGTTGTATTATCAAAGATGGTTGACTTGTTTATAGATAGTCTTATGAATTATGGTCCATGCATGTAATGTACAAGTTTCGCAAGTCTTAAACCAAATAAGTACATACCTTTGGCTACCACAACGTGAAACATACAATATTAATAAATAACATACCACCGAATAACTTGTAATATGAGAAATGAAAAAGGTTCACAAACTTAGAAGAGAAATTGCTCAGAAGACAATGTTCTCTTAACATATTTTTAAAGAAGCAATAAAAACAGAGTAGAGATTTAAAGTTTTTCTCTTAAATAACCCCTAAATAATTTCATAATAACAAAATTAGACTCTTTATTCAACAACCCTAATATCTCTCTCTTTTTTTGACATCTACAACCATAATGCCTAACACGTACAAATTCAACCGATAAAAACTTTTAAATTTCATCAAATTGAAATAAAAAAGCACTTTATTTGCTCAATAATAAAGAAGCCAACATAATTTTTTTTATTTAAAAAAAGAGAAGGGACCTAAGAAGTGCAAGCTTAAATTAAAGGGTCGATGAGTGATGGTGAAATAATGAATCAGTGGTTTAAGAATGTCCATGATGGAAGACGAGGAGAAAAAAAAAAAAGTGGGTTGGCAAATGGTATGGAGAAATTTTTAAATTTTTAAAAAAAATTCTATATTAATGTATTGGGAGCACATGTATTATTTGACTTGTAATATTATTTAACAATAGGTTAAATTATTTTTAGAAACGATGTGAAATTTACCTCAAAGGTTAGATTATTCCAAAATAATTAAAATATTGACATTTTCTAAAAAGATGATTAAAAGGTTGAATTTTTTAGAATTGATTTTCCTAAATTATATGGTTGAAATGCATATTCTCCATCCAATTTACACTTGTTCTCTTATAGTTCGAAGGTCTAGATTTTTTTTGTTAGTTTGGAGAACAAGCAATGTTCATCTCAAAATTATAATTTTTGGTGTGGAGAAATTCCATGTAATCAAGTATTCAAGCACCATATGCAAAGTTTTCCACCTGCCATTGACCCTCACACGGAAATTGTCAACCCATTTGTTAGATGTAGTCAAATTGTCAAACAAAGACAACATTAAAGTTTGCAAACTCAACAAATCTAACAAAAAAACACATAACCTTTACCAAAATCTACAATTTGCCAACATTTTATCTACTCCTCTAATTGTAAGCTCATCAATCCATAATCTTAATTTTCTCAAAAAAATAAAAAAAAAAACAAACAATTGACCCCTTTATTGGGTAGCCTGTTTTGCATTTCAATTATTAGTACTTTATTGGAACTCACCCTAACACACAAGCATGTGCAATTGGGTCATTTTGTTTTCTGAATTTTTTTCACCTTTTCTATATTTTTTCATGTACTTTTGTACCACCAGACTAAATTCATAACTTATTTAATTTTGTGTTTAAGATAAAATCTTTCTTTTTGTTATTTAAAGTGGAAAAAGTAGATTATTTTTTTTTTTTTAATTTTGTGTTTATAAAAAAATAAAAATAATTAGGAAGTGTCGTTTTCTCATCTATTATTCATAGTGGATTTACACGTCCTGTTTTTCTTATTCTCTTTTTTTTTTTGAATTACGGCCCCTCTAAAGATTCAATCTTTGCTACTCTCTTCTTTCTTTCTTGCTCAAACCCAAAAAATAAGAATTAAGTAAATTGAAAAAAGTGAAGAATTTTGAAGAGGGTACAATTATTTTGCTGGGAAAATAATAAAAATAATAAAAAGACAGAAGAAGTACTAGAAATTGAAGCTCTAGGGTTTTGGTTAAATTTTGTGAAGGTGAGTTTCTAATTGATTAATTTAAGGGGTTGGTAAATTCCAAGTTACAATCTTTTCATTTGGGTAGTAATTATATAGCAAAAAGATGAGATTTTGCATGTTGTTGGGTGTACTTTGAGCTTGATTTGATATCTGGGTCAGTGTAATTTATTGGGTTTATGTGTTGATTTGGTTTGAATGTGGAAGTTATCATCTGGGTTTGTTTGATTGGTTCTGATTTTGATGAACAAACTTGCGTATGATTAGGAAAAAGTAGTGTATATTTATTTGGTGTGTGATTGTGGTTAGTATTTTGGTGACATTTGCTGTGATTTGTTGGCTTTGAAGAGGTTGGTATTTGTTGTGTTGTTTTGGGTGAGCAATGTTTAAGCAAATACTTAGTAAGATTCCCCGGAAATCGTCGAAATCGTCGGAGAATCGAGAGCAAAAGAGCGTTTCGAGTACTGGTTTGAGTGCATCCAGTAGTGTTAGGAAAAGTGATGTAGGGTCTAACAGGTCTAGTAGTAATCAGCACAATCTGGGTGCTAATGGTGTTATGAATGTTGGGCAGAATCAAGGGAAGAAAGTGTCTAGAACTGTGGATTCAATGATGAATGGTGTTTTGTTGTCTGCTTATGAAGCGTTGCCAAGTTTTAGGGATGTTCCGAGCTCGGAGAAGCAGAGCTTGTTTATCAGAAAGCTTCACATGTGCTGTGTTCTGTTTGATTTCCATGATCCAACAAAGAATTTGAAAGAAAAGGAGGTAAAGAGACAGACATTGTTGGAATTGGTGGATTATATTTCTTCGGCGAATGGGAAGTTTTCGGAGAATGTAATGCAAGAAATGATAAAGATGGTCTCCGTGAACTTGTTTAGGTCTCTTGCCACTCAGCCTAGGGAGAACAAAGTTATAGAGGCCTTTGATGTTGAAGACGAGGAGCCTCTAATGGATGCATCTTGGCCTCATTTGCAGATAGTGTATGAGTTCTTGTTGAGATTTGTGGCATCACCTGATACTGATGCTAAATTAGCCAAGAGGTATGTGGATCACTCCTTTGTGTTGAAGTTATTAGATCTTTTCGATTCCGAAGATCCCCGAGAAAGAGAATATCTAAAGACAATTCTACATCGTATATATGGAAAGTTTATGGTGCACCGTCCGTATATCAGGAAGGCAATTAACAACTTATTTTATCAGTTTATTTTTGAGACCGAGAAACACAATGGGATTGCTGAACTTCTGGAGATACTTGGCAGCATCATAAATGGATTTGCTCTGCCTCTGAAGGAGGAGCACAAACTCTTTCTTGTTAGAGCTCTCATACCTCTGCATAAACCGAGGAGTTTGCCTATGTATCATCAACAATTATCTTACTGCATTACGCAGTTTGTGGAGAAAGACTGCAAGCTTGCTGATTCTGTTATTAGAGGGCTTTTAAAGTATTGGCCAATCACCAATAGTTCTAAGGAAGTAATGTTCTTGAGCGAGCTGGAAGAAGTTTTAGAAGCTACTCAACTGCCTGAATTCCAGCGATGTGTGGTGCCCTTGTTTCGTCAGATTTCTCGTTGCTTGAACAGTTCGCATTTCCAGGTATTGAGTTTGATTTATCTGTCCTTTATTCGTTTAATATTAACCACTGTTTCGCAAAATTTCATCAAAATTAAGTACATGTAGTCATGACATCACGTGTGTCTACAATTTAGAGTTGATCTCAAAAGTCTGATTAACTTTGATATCAAAATCTGTGTTAGCCATTGTGGGTCTAGGGTTTTAACTTTTAAGGAAACAGTTTTTTCTGTTATAAGGGGTAAGTTTGGAGATCCAACTGCTTGTCTGCTTTCATCTAGATGTGTATTGGGTCGGGTCAGGCCGAGATGGGTAACGAGCAAAACAGATCGGGCCGGGTCAAAGGAAATATATAACGGGCCGAGTCGGCCGGGCCGTCAAAAGATATTATAGTTTTTATTTATAGAGGATGATATTTTACATATATCACCTCCAATCTTTGGTAGTGGACCATCGACAAGTAAGTGGAAGTAATTCATTACATAATGTTTAAAAGTTTTGAAAACTATAGACTCATTATTGACCCGACTTGACCCATTAAAAACCCAATAAAACATGATTCTTTAAGAGATCGACCCATTAGATCCATTATTGATTAGGCTCTTTTATAAACGGGTCGGTCAAGGGCCCTTAACGGGCCACTACCCAATTGAACAAGTCTACTTCCACCCCCTTGTACCAGTGGGAGCTCCTTATAATGGCATTGGGGTAATTGATGTTGGTGGAACTTGATATGGATTTTTTGCATCTCTCTCTTTGCTTTGTTTCTGTTAGGTCTCTTGTGGCTCCATATAGGCACTACAATATTCTGGTAGCCTATTTTTGTACCACATATGACATATTCTATCATTTTATTTCACTAAAAATTGAAGTAAAAAATAATTCTGTAGTAGAAATGTATAGAATGTAAAGTCATTTGTCATGGAAATGTTTGTTTGTTATTGTTGTACTTATCACCAATATTTAAAGCATGGGGAATATCAATAAGGTTTTTATTCTCAGAAAATTGTAATAATGGTAGAATGGGTTGATATGGATTGTTTGTGTTGTTGAAGGGAAAAGGTTGCGTAAATTCAATCACCTCTGGCCTCTCATGTCCCACAACATCTTAAGAGGTATAGAGGATTGGGGGTAATAAAGTAGTTCATAGAGTGAGACTTCATTAGTGGCTGGCTGAATATTGCTCTGTAATAAACATAGGCTGCTTGTCAAGCTTAATATTGTTTCAGGGTAATTATTTTAAAGAATTATGAGGACTTGTCTTGAGTTAAAAGGAACTTTGTAAGGGGTGTTCTGTGGCTGCTAATTCATCTGCCTGATAACTGTCCATAGCTCCATGTCTGGAGGAATTGTTTATTTGCTTTTTGGCTCCACGTGGATGGACAGATGGATTTTCAATTGAAAATGATATTTCATGGAAAACCTTTCCAAGGAAAATGCCACTATAGATAAGTTATCTCTTGTTTGGCTATATGGAAAATTATCGATCCTAAATGCATAGCCAAAAAAAGAGTAACCAAGAAGGAGAGTGGAAAAACTCTGTATATAAATGTAAAATAGTTAGTACTCAGTATCAAAAGTGCAATGGCTGTTTTATGTGACCGTCTGTGAGAAAGTCTGAATAAGTCTGGTAGAAAGTTGTGAGCTTAGAGCTTTGGGATAATGATGATAGCCTGTAAAGGAGTGAAAAATGTGGTGTCCCTTGAGATGTTTAGGAAAAGAATTCTAAGTAAATGGAAATTGGTTTTCATTCAAAATCTTCCTTTTTGTTCTCTGTTGAAATCAAATGATGAAAAAGGTGGAAAATTGTTTTCAGGCTCCAAAACAAACATACGCTTCTCTTACAAAATATTTTTGCAAAGTTGTTTTTGAACGAATATAGTATTGCCATATTGAAAAATCAGTGATATTTATGCTTGTTGCAATTGTTCAAAGTTCAATTTCTGTTCCCTTTTTGGGTGGGTAATAGTGTGAATGATACTCTTTGATTGTTGGCCATACATTATTTACAATGGGTGGACAGTGCACCCGCTCTAAAAGAAATGTACATCACGTACATGGAAAATGTACATTACGTACATGAAAAATGTATATAGTACACATGTGAGTTATGTACATTCCACATAACTCACATGTGTACTATGTACATTTTTCATGTACGTAATGTACATGTTTCACGTACGTGATGTACATTTTCCATGTATGTGATGTACATTTTCCATGTACGTGATGTATATTCCACATAACTCACATGTGTACTATGTACATTTTTCATGTACGTAATGTACATTTTTCATGTATGCGATGTACATTTTTTTGGAGCGGGTGCACCTTCGAATTTGCGCATTATTTAGTGGTTTTAAAATCATATGTGCTCTCTTGCAGTTTGTGATTCTCGTCATTTGGCACTAAATACTTTTTTTGTGACATGCTCATGTAACTTTCTTTTTCTTGACTCGGAGGACTTATGAGGCAAACTTGGGGAGGTGAGGGGGATGATGCTAAGAAATTTTTTTACTAGTGAAAACTATTGATTCTTATACATACACTTCTAACAGTAGTGCCTTCTCAATAATAATATTCATAAAATAAGCAGAAAGAAGGTGAAAAAGTTGTAAAAATATAGTTGTTGATGTTAAAAATGTGTTATGGGGGATTCTTGATACTTCGATTCTTGATACTTCGATTCATAGTTTCTTGAAGGTTCTATTTGGAATACCAATCTCATCACTCCATGAAATGGGACTCTTTTATTTGGTGAAAACCAATGAAACCAACCTTAATCACTTCAATGCTTAGGTGTGTGTAGGTTTTGAGTTGCTATTGAAGGAATTCCCATTACCAATGGGCTCAAGGGACCTCAAAATGCTTAATTTAGTCATCCTTTCTCTTGCCTTCCGACCCACAGTTGAGTAGAACCCCTAGGCTCTAAGGACTGCCATGTGGGTTTTTATGGTTTTAAACCACCTCTTATTACCCCCTGATGCATCCCACTAGATTCATTCCAATTTCTAAAAGTTTGATATTGTGTAATATTGCTTTAAGTTTGAGACATTTTCTACTTTTCCAGACCAAAAAGACAACATCTCGAGGTGCTTCTTATGGGCCTGAGGGACTCTAGGAGGCCTATTAGGTGGTTGAAATCCTCTCTTTCAGCTCTTTACTTCTCATTTGATCGATTTTCTAAATCCGTTTATTGTGGACATAATTTTCTGTCCTTTAGAGACCAATTGATAGGCAGTGAATGGTCCCAACCCATCTTTATGACCCCAGAAGGCAACCCTCTCACCTGTTAACATTTGCTTTTTTTTTTTAAATCGTTCTGTAATGGTGTAACCAAATTTGGAGAATTTTTTAGTTTTTTTCAAACCTGGTGAGTTAACTTCTAGAGATTCTTTCCATGGGCCTTATAAGACCCTGGAGTCTTATTCAATGATTGAAATCGTCTCTGCAACTGTTAACTATCCATTGTATAAGATGTGGTCGATCACGTACTCTCTACAATGAAGAGAAAGTATTGTTGTTGGTGTTTTTATTATGCTGTAAACTATGTATGACGTTTCTGGATACGTTTAGATAGATAATTAGATATATTTAAGAACTTGACTGGTCAACAGTACATAATTAGATATATACTTATGGGCAGCAGTTAGAGAAGAGATAGAAAAAGGCACATAATTGGAAGAGGCTTGACTGGTCAACAGTAAAGCATATGCAATTTCGAATTTTTTTCTGCTTACCTTTAGCTTGTATAGAATGATAGTAACTCTTATTCTCCCTGCTCTCTTAGTTGCCTTGGTGTCAATAATAGGGTATAATTATGGGGCTTATTGAATGAGGACAATCTACTGTACAGACTTTGCCTTTAGAAATCATTTAATTGGGGAGTGCCCTATTAATTGTCATTAGATGAAACTTGAGGATGAAGGATGGATTTTGCAAATTGTTGGACTTGCAAGTTTGCAATGCATTAATTTGAAGGGTGCCTTCTATCTTTTGAAATACTAGCCTGCTATCCTTGGCCCTACTTTTTTTTTTCTGGCTTGATACTAGTAAATCACTCTGTTCTTAGTCCTCAGGTGATGTAATCTTGTTATATGTTATGATGGTAGAAAGGAATTAGGGTTGCATTTCTTCATGTTTAGATTTCAATTTTATCTTGTGTGAAGGAGCATGAAGTTCTAATTAGCCCTGTAACGCTATCTGTAGACATGCTTTGATAAAGCCTGCTTATTTTGCTTGGGTAGCTGCTGAATGCTGAGAATACAATTGTTCTTGAGGATATACTGAGAGAAACGGTTTATTTTCCCAATTTTTTTTCTAGCAACAAGTTTTTTAATTGTCTAGAGCTGTCTAATTGAGCAATCGGGTCTTGTCTGGGTTGAGTGACAGGTCAGGTCCCTATTTAATAATGCCAGGTCATGGACAACTCAAGTCTAGAAGGGTTGGTTGGTTACATTGTTATGTATTATCATTGGGGGTTTTCTTCTCTCTGGTATTTGAGTTTGATTATTGGTTTTGGTATATTTGGTTTAGCTGCTGCTCTAATGGCTTGAAGGGTAAATAGAGGTGAATTGGACAACTGAGTAATGCTGGTAGAATGTAATTAGGCGGGTACAACTGTAAGAAAAAGTAGAGTGAATTTTGAGGGCAAAGCTTAGGTATCTCAGGATTGTTCAATCATCCAAGGTGCCTAATGTTGATCAGCTCTTCTATAGAGTGTTGTGGACAGGATTTTGAATGATAATTTTTTGAGTCTGGTTTATGAGATTACACTATTCACCCCTAGACGCCATGATGGTAGACCCAACCAGCCAGCCCTGGAAAGCAGGGATAATACCAAGTAGGCTTGTACAAGTTCGTAATGAGGTACTCATAGTGCTTTTACTTAATATTAAACATAGAAATAAAAAGATGCCATCCATGGTTGATTGATGAGGATGGAGACCCAAATTGTGTTTAGGCATATATGACAATGATCTTTCTCAACAAGTTATTAAATTATCACTTTTCATATGGGTTATGGGCTCAACTTCAAAGTGCGATGACAATTGGGAAATCCTTTGATCCCAATAAATTTTCGTAGCTATTAGAATTCAGCCTTTATGTTTAATTTTCCCATGTTATACTTGCAGCTTAGCTAGTTAAGTCAAAACCTTCTTGGCTAAGGGATCATTGATCAATTGTGGAGGTCAAATTTTTTTTGCTAGCCAGTTCTTTTACCCCTGCTTAATATTGCTTTCTATGCCAATATACAATACTCTTATCTCAGCGCCTCCAGAGCGGGATTTTTGGAAAGTGAGGTTCAGATGTACTGAATTCTGATTATATCCTGTATATGAAAAGATATATGGGGGTTTTGGGAGGTTCTTAGGATGGGAGTGTAATAGGATGTTCAAAAGCTTTCCATTGACTTGCTTCATACAAATGACTATTATTCTAGTAAAGACTAGAGTTGTGGCTTTTTTGTCTTCCTTTTTTTCAGCTTGGAGGGAGTGTAATTGGATGGTCAAAACCTTTGAGTATGATGATAGTCATCCATATGAAGTAGGTCAATAGAAAGTTTTTGAACTTATTACACTTCCATACTAAATAAAGGCTGACGTGTTGAGACTGGTAGTATAGCAGTATAGCACACATGTTTTATCTGTTTGATGGAAGAGATCTTTACTAAAGCATCTCTCTATTGCTAGAGGGTGCTTGGACATCTTTTGCTCCGATGTTTTGGCTACTTGTGAGAGAACAAAAATAACCCTGGCCATGTTTTTCGCCTGAGGTATGTACCAGTATCCCAAGGCTACTGTCTATTTTTATAAGCTATTATCCATTTATGAGTTCTTGAGGGTTAGTTCGAGTTCTGTCTGTAAATCTGTTAATTTTCTGGATAGTCTTTGTAAAAGAGTGGCCGATTACCAAACAGTTAGGAAACTAACCTATGGAAAAGTGTGTCATCCCCTTGCATTCTTCCTTAACCAAAAGTGACTTCTAGTCTGCTTTTTCAAAGGCATTTTTCTTAGTGAAATACACTTTTGGTGGAAATCTTTTCTCTATTGTCTCAAGGCTAGAATTGCTATCGGTGTGGCGGTGCTCATATGGTATAGCTGGGCACATATGGGCTGCAATAATACAGTAAGGGATTACCACTTCTATAAAATATAAATCGAAATTGAGAGAGATTTCACGAATTTATTTGTTTATGAAACAACTCACTAGTTTCATTGGAGAACGGAAGGGAAGGGATACTGGGTCAGTAATTGATTGCAAATTATACTTTGTGGGTATATAAAATGGAAGAAGTGTGGATTTTCTCTAAATTCAGTGGTAGTTTATACGAAGTATTTTTTTCTGTTATTGTTTCCTAGGTTGCAGAAAGAGCGTTATTCCTTTGGAACAACGACCACATTGAAAACTTGATCAAACAGAATTGCAAGGTTATTCTACCTATTGTTTTCCCTGCTCTGGAGAAGAATGCAAGAAATCATTGGAACCAGGCAGTTCATAGCTTGACACTCAATGTGCGCAAAATTTTCTCTGATCTTGATCCTGGGCTTTTCGAGGAGTGTTTGCTCAAGTTCCAGGAAGACGAATCAAAGGAAGAGGAAATGAAAACAAAGCGTGAAGCAACTTGGAAAAGGTTAGAAGACATTGCTGCTGAAAAAGCGAAATCTAGCGAACCAGTGCTCGTCCCCCTCATTTTACCAGCCCGTACCACTTCTGGTCTTTGAGTCAAAGATCAATCTTATTTTTTATGCCGATTTCATTAACTGATTATAACAGAGTTCTAGTGATGGTTTCTTAGACGGGCATATTTTGTTATTACCCTTCTGTATTTCTGGCCAAAAGCCGGGAAAAAAAATATATCGTTAGTCTATATTTGTAGCTTATGCTTTAATCTCTGAAACTCTTTAGTTTAGATGTACTTAGGGCTTTAAAAGTATGAGTAGATATGTTCATTGAAAGGAGTAAGGGAATGCATAAGATTAGAAATTTCTGCAATTTGCAGCAGTTGGAAACTCTTGTACAGTTGTGTTATTCCTGGTTTGGCTTTATATAATTATGGCTCTTTTGAAAGTTGGTTTGTCTGATTAATGAAATCAACCAAACATTCCTTGAGTCCTTTATTACTGTCAAAATTGCTTTTCCTGATTAAAAGTTGTTGAGGGGACGTTGTGCACAACTTTTTCTCGGACATACTAATGACCATTAGAGTAGCCTAGTCTGAAAGGAGCTGCCCTATAATTGTGATGGACCCCTAATTCTTTGGGAAAAGCCTGGCTTTGCAAATCTTGTGCACCTTTTAATGCTTACGTCGTAGATTATTGGGTACTGCACATTTTCTTGTATAGGGCCGGCTGGCATGAGTGTTACCTTTGGTAGATGCCGAGTATTTTAAAACATAGGAAGTTGAAAGTATGTTTAGTCAAAATTGACTCTTTGAAATAAAAAAGTTAACCTTTTAAAATTGATAAAAATTGACATATATTGCGTTGAGAGTAAACTTTTTTTATATTAAGGCCTTGACTGGGATGGGGGTAATGGGAGGAGAATAAATAAGTAATAATTATCTGTTTTTATCTAGTTTGGATTAAGGGTAATAAATAAATGGGTGAATTATTACCCTAAAAAAATAGGAAAAAAAATCTCCCATACCCATGCCCCCCCCCCCCCCCCCCCCCCCCTCCGTAACTATTACCCCACTTCTTCATCCTCCTCTCCCATCCACCCCACTTCTTCATCCTCCTCTCCTATCCACTTCCTCTCCATTCTCTCTCCTCTCCTATCTACTTCCACCTTCTTCAGCCCACTGCCTTATTCGCTGCTAGAAGACTATTCAATGATGTCATTTCCCGACCACCGTCAAATTTGGTTTGGCTAATTGATATGTTGTGTCATCTAATTTTGCAGGTTAATTTAGTTTCTACCATCCATATCTTACTTTACCACACTATTACCCTTGAAATTAGTTACCCTCATACCAGACTAGTGAGAAAGAAAAAATTTCTCCATGAATCTATACTTTGGAATAAATACCCCTTGACATAATAACCCTTGATTTCTACCCTGATTCCAGACGAGCCAAAAGGGGTAATTTTTACTCGTATACAATAATTTTATTATATCCCGTGTGTATACAATACATTTTTATGTTTAGTTGATATAGATATAGAGTATAAAAAATATAGGAATTAGAAAGAAGCAAGTTATTTTGTTGACAAAACATATAAATTTGCGTATACTACAAAATGGAAGTAAAACTAATGGAACTTCCATAATCGGCCAAACTATGTTTGCTTTTCGTAAAAAAAATGAAATTCGATGGAAGATTAAGTTATATTTTCCATGTTCAACGAAAAAGCTCATATTTTTTACATTTTTTCAGTGGTTCATCCATATGTAGATATACTCCATTGTAGGCTATTATTCTCTAAGCTTTACTCATAAAAAATGACACTTAAAATATATAATCCTGATAAGTTGCTTTCAAAAATTAAATCAACTAGAGATTGTCAATATATATAATTCATGTTTAACTTAGCAAGAGAACTTCATTCTCTCTTCTTTTTTTTTGCCGATAGTAGAATTGCCATTTTGTTTCGGATGCACTGTATTTCAGATATACTAAGGGTGTTGTCAAAGGGTCCAAGGGATAAGGTTAATTAAAGAATACTGAGAACTAAAATTAATATACACTAATCTTTAAGTCCAACAAGCATCTTGGTACATGGGAAAATAAGTAAACTATAAGACACTGGCCTTTTAAATTAGGTTATTTTAATCATATTTCAAATTCAATAAGGGGATACCTTTATATAGTTAGCATGAGTTTTTATAAGATCATGTTAGGCCCTAAGAGTGAATGAAATAATTTATTTTGGTTCTAGACCCCCATTTCAAACAAATTCCAAAACTCTTACAATTAGGGAAAAAACTTATTTTCAAGATTTTGGTGATTGAATTAAGGCAGTGATTAATTCTAATACTTTCTAATATGACCCTAGGAGGCATCCGAGGTCTTTATATATAAATTTTTTAGAGATTTTTTTTAAAAAATAACCCTATAAAACATCCAATACCTTCAAAAGATCATCGATCTCATACAATTATAGATCTAGAGAGAAAACACCTTGATATTTTCTCATGGATCCTATAGGGTAATATTAGGTCCTATGAAATTTACTTGACTCCAACCATTCATTTCAATTGATATTCAAAACTCTAACAATGAGGTCTAAAACTAGTTTTTAGGCCTCTAGTGATAACTCAAAACATATTTCAATCGATTTTCAAAACTCTTACGTTCAATCCTTAACTCATTTTAAGTCCTTCAATGACCAAATATATGGCGATGATTGGTTTCAATCTTCCTTATACAACCTAAGGAGACTTTTAGCGCCTTATTTAAATTTTGAAAATTTGTCAAAAACAATGTGTAAATTTTGGTCATCTCGTACGATTCTGGACCTGATAAGGGAATATTAATTATTTACCATGAGTTTTTATAGAGTTTGATTAGTACCTATGAGAGATCAAAATAATCTACTTTGTTTTGTAAAATCCACTGCAATCCATTTATATAACTCTTACAATTGGATCCTAAACTGATTTAAGGCCTTTACAGACCGAAAAAGGGATTATTTAATTCCAACCCTTTATATATGATCCAACGAGGCATCTAGTGCCTTTATTTAATTTTTTAAAAAAATTTTGTAAAATATTTCAAAAGTAGTGTATAATGACTTTCAAAATCCTGTTGTTTCTCACAATTAAACCCAGTGAAAAAACACCTGGATTTACTTAGTATGGGTATTATAGGACCATATTTTGGGTATGATTTCAACCATCTACTATAACTCTAAACATTTCGTTCAATTGATTTTTAAACTCTTACAATTGGGTCATAAAATCATTTTTAGGTCTTTAGAGATAGAATTTAAAGCAATGATTGAATTCAATTATGGCCTATTTATCTACTTTTGACTGTTAACCTATCAAATAATTCTTAATTTGTGAGTGTTTCTTCTTTAATATTATGATGAAAATAAATTGTGTTTCTAGGGTGACTCCTTGTCTAGAAAAGTTTAGCTTCTATATACAATTCATTATATCACAATAAATTAGACGATGATGTAAAAATAACTATTTTATAAGATTTGTTGTAAAAATCTATAATTGAATGTACGCACATGTAAAATTAGTAGCTTATCAAAAATAAAACAATAATATCCTCTTAATCCTATCAAAAATTTTATCCAAATTTTGCTTACATCTAGTAAAATAAGAAAAAGTCAAGGAACAAGTGCCTTTCCATCTTGGTTTTAATTTTCGTTATATTTGATTATTAGGAGACAAGTAAAATAATATAACCTTAAGAAAATCATTTCGAATGAGCAAAACAAATAATACTCAGTATGAAGTAAGAGTTACGTTAAATAAATAGTTACTTCTACTTATGCAACAATTTTTTTTTTTTTTTTTTTTTTTTTTTTGGAGTTAAGACTTATGAAAGTCAAAATTGCAAAAGACATAACATAATTCAAACTCTAAAACTTAGAATTTCGTTGACAAAGTACTACGGAATAAATATAAGATATATTTTGGCCAAATTTGATTTTTTTTTTTTTTTGAAAACCTATCTTTATCCAGAAAGGGTATTTGAAATATGGAAGTTACGGTTAGAGTAATGTATAATCCACAAAGTGAATCCACAAAGTGAGTCCATATCTGAAGGGGTGCCCTGTGTTCAGGTCAGCAAATTTCTCTGTGTTCTCTCTCTCCACTCTTTCTCTGTTTCTCTTCTTTCTCAACAAAACAAAACCCCTAAACTTTTGACACTATAAATCAACCCCTTTATTATTCTCCTGGATCACCTTATTCCTCCTTATTTTTTGCTTCAGTAAGAAGCTGCTTCAATTTTTTCCATTAATTTTTTTTATTCTTTTCCCCCCCTTTTTTTTCCCTTCAAAATTACATCTTTTTTTTGGGGGAAATTATTTTCTGGTAAATTCTGACAAAAAGATGTAATCTTTGATGTTTTCAGATCAAACCCAGATCTTGTACGTTACTCCACCAACAACTGAGCTTACCCCTTTCATTTGGAGGCTTTAATTCGACTGATAAAAAGGTAAATATTCAAACTTTGATTGCGCTTATTTTTGGGTGAAATGTCACTTTTTTGCCCTTTTTGTTTGGGGTTTTGTTGTTTATTGGATTTGATTTTTTTCCATTTTTTTGAGGCTTTTTTTCCATCTTTGTTGGAAAGGTTATTTGAATTATTATCTGCGTATTAAATTATTTGTTTATTTGCATTGTTATCATGTAAAGATTGAATTTTGTTTGACATCCATGATCTATGTTTTTTTATTTTGTGGATTATGTGTTTAATTTTCCTGATCCAAATTGTTGGGTTTTTTTTTGTTGAATTTTTTTATTTTTTATTTTGTATATTTCAATTTTTTTTGGTGAAGTTTAATACTGAAGATTTGATGAAATTTTGATAAGAAATTTCTGTCTTGGAGGGTTTGTGCTCTTGTTCATAAGTAGAAGGGGAAGCTTTGGCAATACCGTACAGATGAGAGCATTTTGAATTGGGGCTTTCTTGTTCGATTGAAGTGCTTGAGGTTTGTATTTTGTGTTGCTGATGGTCTTTAGTCTTGTGATTTGGAGGAGATTCTTTTTGGGTATCCTTTAGGTTGGAGAGGAACATACCAGTACTTGTACTTAAATTTATCTGCAAAGGTATGATAAAGCAGATATTGGGTAGGCTTCCAAAGAAGCCATCTAAGTCAGCTGATGCGCGCGATCCTCTCTCTTCCAATGTTTTAGTTGGTGGTGCCAGGACTGGTGATTCAGCTGGCCATAAGTCAGGGAATGGGAAAGATGTGCCTGAACAAGGTTTCCATCCATCATCGAATTCAGGGTTGGGTCCTGGAAATAAATCTGCGCAGGCTGAGGATTTTGTCGCTAATGAAAGCTGCGTGAACAATCCGTTCGAGGCATTGCCTTGTTTGAGGGATGTTCCAAGCTCTGAGAAGCAGAATTTGTTTATTAAAAAGGTTCAGCTGTGTTCTCATGTTTTTGACTTCTCTGATGCCACAAAGAATCTGAAAGAAAAGGAGATTAAGAGACAGACATTGCTTGAGCTTGTGGACTATGTAAACTCTACTAATGGCAAGTTCACAGAAAATGCAATGCAAGAACTCATTAAGATGGTGTCTGCAAACTTGTTTCGGTCACCTGCTACTCAACCCCGAGAAAATAAGGCTTTAGAGGCTTATGATTTAGAAGAAGAGGAGCCTTTGATGGATCCTGCATGGCCTCACTTGCAGATTGTTTATGAGCTCTTCTTAAGGTTCATAGCATCACCCGAGACAGATACAAAGCTGGCCAAGAGGTATATTGATCACAGTTTTATTCTAAAGTTGTTGGATAATTTTGATTCCGAAGACCCTAGGGAGAGGGAGTATTTGAAAACAATTCTTCATCGCATATATGGCAAGTTTATGGTGCATCGCCCGTTTATTAGAAAATCTATAAACAACATTTTTTACCGTTTTATCTTTGAAACTGAGAAGTTTAATGGGGTTGCTGAGCTTTTGGAAGTTTTGGGTAGCATCATTAATGGGTTTGCTTTGCCACTAAAGGAGGAGCACAAGTTATTCCTTGTCCGTGTCCTCATACCCCTTCACAAACCAAAGTGCTTGTCTATGTACCATCAACAGTTATCTTATTGCATCACCCAGTTTGTGGAAAAGGATTGTAAACTTGCGGATACCGTTATTAGGGGTTTATTGAAGTATTGGCCAATCACAAACAGTACAAAGGAAGTTATGTTCCTCAGTGAGCTGGAGGAGGTTTTGGAAGCAACCCAATTGCCTGAATTCCAGCGGTGTATGGTGCCATTATTTTGGCGTCTTGCTCGTTGCTTGAGCAGCTCCCACTTTCAGGTGATTGCTAATCTTTCTCTGTAGTAATCTTATTGACAATCCATTTAATTTTCAATCGGTTCTGGGTTCTTGTTGTTCAACAAGTGTTGTATTCATTCTTCCTTGTCCATTTGAAACATTTTTTGGTCTGTAAAAAGCTCCGAAAGATAGGGTTGTCTTGCACATGGATCTCCCACCCATAATTCAAACTAAGAAGGGGAGAAATTATTAGTAGGGCAATATACTGATATCTATGACAGGTGATGATTATTGGAAGGTTTTATCTTTTCTTAGAACCAAGTTTAAGCAATCAAATTTTGGGTTTAGTGTTTTTCTTTTTATTGTATTTAGCTAGTTAGCTATTGTGCGTTGGTCTTGAGGAATGGCTCATTGATTCAAGTATCCAACCATTTGTGTTGGTTGTGTAACCATTGTGTTTCAATAATCTTTATTAACTTTTATCCTAAGGGGAAGTGATCTTCCAGTCACTAGCATCTCAATATATTCTATAACCAAATGGATAAGATAACCTTTGTGATTAGACAATGGCCAGGAATGTGTTAAAGCTGTATAATCTGAGTGATATGTGATGATCCAGGTATCTGATAGAGTGATATCATTGTGTGTTATGGTATTTTAGTGCTGTAGCTACATGCAGTTGCATAGTCTGTTGAGAAATGCTTGCTGTTTGTTTATTGATGAAAATGGAAAAGATATCTATTGTGGTTCTGCTGTGTCTGCAACTCTGCATTCAGTGAAATCTTCAATATGAATGATGAATCTCATGGGCAATTTTTCTATTGCAACATTTTATAGCTAAGGGCATCATATTACATATAGCCATAAACTTGGTTAGGGGTTCTAGTTATTTCTTGCATAAGTTGTGTTAAAATGCATCAAATGTTGGTTGAGTCCATTGAGGGCATTGGCTGAAGCTGACTCTAATTTTTGGTTTCTGTATGCTGTGGCTATGATATCCTAAAAGTAGTAATTTGGTGATTGGCTACTAGTCTCAGCTATGTCTATATTGAGTTGTTGCTGGATGATTGTGTCAATAACGCCACCACTACCAGATGCAAGCAAGCAACCTTTTTTATGTTTCTTATCTGAAAATCCAGTCAATCACAGTTTCGAGTTATCTGAATCAGTGTGACCTTGATTATGCAAGACATAGATGCATAATGCATTTGTAAGTTTTGCTTCTTTAGTCTGTTTATCAAATATGTTTTGTTATGGTAGGTGGCAGAGCGGGCTTTGTACCTATGGAGTAATGATCACGTTGAAAACTTGATAAAGCAGAATCGTAAATCTATTCTTCCCATCATCTTCCCTGCACTGGAGAGAAATTGTCGGACCCACTGGAATCAAGCTGTCCAGAGCTTGACCCAAAATGTGCGGAAGATTTTTTCTGATGTGGATCATGAGCTTTTTGAGGAATGTATGCGGAAGTGCGAGGAAGATGAAGTGAAAGAGAAAGAGCGAAAAGAAAAACAAGAAGTTATATGGAGGCGCTTAGAAGAGGTCATTATGACCCAATCTGAAACTACTGAAATGCCCTTACCTCCTCAGAACACAGCTTCTCAAACAGTCGCAAGCTAGGATCTAGGTCATGTTGGCTTATAGTTCAATCATTGATGATTTGAGGGTTTGGTTGAGGTGTTAATTTCCTGTAAAAAAATGCAGATAAATGCCAGTCCTCTCTTTCCAATTTTTTCTGGTGTGAGGATTGTGGGGGTGGATTTCCCCATATGCTGCACTGCAAATTGCAATACGAGTTAGCAGCTGTCTGTACCAGTAGTGTTGAGGATTATTCTGATGGTAAGTGACAGGTTATTACCATGGTATACACAGAGGAGCCACAGATTCCAGGTACTTTGCTTTGTGGGGGCTGTATTATTTTTGATTATTATGTGCTAGTTGAGGCTAATCCACCTCCCTAGTTTATGCAGTATGCATATTTGTACTTTATTAACGATTCTTAGAATGATTACGTCATTTGGTTTGATTTTCATCTCATATATGTAAGTTTTAGAACTTCCTGTTTTTATTTGTTAGGGAACTTTTTTTCGACTGTCCTAGAATGTTTGCCTCTCTTCAACCTCTTACTCAGTTGCAAAGTGTTGATATATCCACCAGATGCAGCGAAAGCTGTGTACTTGTAAGTACTAACCAAGTTACTCCCTTTATGCCCTTGTCAAGGAATGAATGATCTTTACCTTCTACTTGTTGTGGCCTTATACATTGGGGCCTTACATTTCCTGTAAGAGTAATCCTGACCTTTTGCATTGAGATTGGGGAGAGTGAAAGCTGAGAAAAGAAATTGGCTGGGTGGGGAGCTCAATTTTAGAGAAAAAGTAGAAAGGAAAAACTTACTAAAAATGAAAATTTTTTATTTTTTTTATTTGGAACGTCCAAAAGTAGTATACGTGTTGACGGAAAAGTTTCTAACAGAGACCATCTCTTTTGCTTATGTAAGGGTATGCCATAGTGCTGTATAGCCTTTATTGTCTTATTCCCTTTGCTACTGAAGCTCCAGATATGCCTCACGGTTTCCCACTTTCCATGAAGGATAATACTGCATCCTCAAACACCTTATCAGTTAAGTTAGCAAGTGTTTTGGGTTTGAAGAGATTGTTGATATTTGGAATTATGCGCCATTTAAAGGGATTGTTATTTTCTGGAATTATGACTTGGTGTAGATAAGTTAGTGTTAGTGACTCTTTGACAGGGATTGCTAGTTTTGACTCTATTGAGCATAACTTATTATGGATAAGAACTGGTTTGTGGTCAGCATTGTCTTGATTATGATATGATTTAGGTTTGTTGGTGGATAGACAATAAGTCTTTTGGTTGATTACCATTTATCAACGGACACCTACTTGTTTGAGAAGTGGACGTCATTTTTGATTATTTAAGGTGGGTAATGCTCATTAGGTTAGTTGAATATTGCATGTTATTTAAGTTTAATTGGAACTTAAAATGATATGCATGGCTGGGGGTATTCTGTCTGAAAACTTAGGATCATAGATATACTGCTGTCTTATTGTGTAGGGAACCTAGATTAAGTTCATTTCTGGCAGTACCATGCTATTATGCAATACCAGAGGGTTTTACTCTTAATATTTTCCCAAAGATACCCCATTTATAGTTAGGCTAAACCCAAATAGCCTCTATGTATGTCATGAATATCCAAAATTGCCATCGGATCAGGATTTATCATCGATCAGATCAACATCGTGAAAGGAGGATCAATGAGCCAAGTGACTGAAAAGCAGTTTAGATGTGTTATATGTTGGCCTCAGAACTGAACTGCTGGCTGGTCACAGTAGATATATCCAAGAAATCTGGTTTTGGTTTAGGCCACTTTGGTAATGAGAACAACAACAAGAACAAAATTTGGTTTATGAAAGCAGCTAAGCCTAACGTTTGAGGTTGGGGCCTTGTTATCTTGGCCTTTAGACTGAAAGAAGAAAGACAAGGGTTTCCTAAAACAAAACCTGCACACCTGGTGGACGTTTGGAAGATCTCGGTAAACGCTCGAGATGACTTTGGCTTTGGGTGTTTTTAGGAGTTTTCCATGCGGCGGCCACTGTTTCCGTAGTCGCCACAGAACTCAACCTTTGTTAAGCATTTTGAAAATTACATGCTTGAATCCCTTGACACTGCCGAAGACCATGACTAAAGCCTACCAAGGTTGCCCAATGAATGAAGGCCTTCGAGACAAGGGATGGACTAAGATTAGCCGTTTCAAAGCCCTATGCTCATTCTATCCATCTAAAAATTTCTACGCCGTACCATATGATGAGTTCACAGCAGGATAGATGTTTGATGTATTGTTATGATTTGTTCAAACATTTTAATTTGTGAAGTTTACGTAATAATACCATTACAAATTGCCTCTTTTGACTTTGGTGAGGCTTTAAATATTTAATCAATTGATGTCTAGCTCTGATATTGACCCTTATTCATTGGCTTGAGCAGATTTGCATTGCTGTATAATCTCTCCATCCCAGAAATAAACAAATTATAAAACAAATTTCACCAATGGTTCTTTTCATAATCTCTTTTACAGCAATGCAAATCCACCGTTGTTATTTACAATGTAACTGTCATGAATCTTAGAACAGTTTTATTGATATATTTCACGCAAAGCGTTGCTGGTTCATATCATGCAAAGCCATCTACTTGGCCTCCTGCCTCTCTGGATATCGTCCCTCGTACTTGCTTTGCTATTAGTTTATTGCCACCACCGGACTTTAGTTGACGTTCACATCACATCAACATGACAGTTAATGCAAAATGGAGTATTTCATAAAAGTACGAGGGACATGATAAATTTTTCCAAATATAAAATAATCGAGGGACATAATAAATTTATTGTATTTTCATAAAAGTGATTCATCAATATAACAAAAAGTTATTCTTTCAAAGTTGATAAAGATTGGCATATATTGTATTACGTGTATATATCATACTTTTTATTTTTTAAAAGGCGATGGTGGTGCACAGACTGGTGTGACTGTTGGCGGTAGCATATCATTACATTGTTTGAATATACACCAAATTTTTGTCTGAATCAAATCCAACGAAATCATTGTTTGAACCAAATCTTAGACGGTAAGTCCAACATATACCAAATCTTTGTCTGAACACAAATGTAACGATACCATTTGATTTATTTACGAATAAATTTCTTTCTCTCTTGGATGGCAGATCTCCTGACAGCAGACACAATTTTGCTCTTTATATAGAGGTTTAAGCATGAAATGTAAGCTGCAAAAAACTCCCTGAACATTAGATTGCTAGTAACATTATCTAATTAGCAGAAAAATGGCCAGAGTGATGAAAGTTGCAAGAGTGGCTAAGGAATACATAAAACCATCCTCAGCTACCCCTCCTCATCTTAGGAACTTCAAATTTTCCCTCTTGGATCAACTTGCTCCTTCGTTGTACGCCCCCATGGTGTTTTTCTACCCTATGCAAGGCACCCGTAACCTAAAGGCCACTCCAACTTCTCGGGTTGAACACTTGAAACAAACCCTATCTCCTTTCCTCAGTCGTTTCTACCCCTTTGCAGGTAGGATAAAGGATCATGTCTCGATTGATTGCAACGACGTCGGTGTTGAGTTTTTGGAAGCTAAGGTTAACACCCGCTTAGGAGATTTCTTAAAGAAACCTAATGTAGATGATCTGAAACATTTCCTCCCTGTAGATATTGAGTCTAAGAGCATGAAAACGGGGACAGACCATTTGGTTCATGTCCAAACTAATACTTTTGAGTGTGGAGGAATGGCGCTTGGGATTTGTTGGTCACATAAGATCACAGATGGTGGGACTGTTTCTACGTTCATGAGGGGATGGTCCTCAATGGCCTCTAGGTCAGGCAATGAGGTGATTCCCGACTACGGTGCTTCCTCTTTGTTCCCCCCAACTGACTCCTCAATCACACAACACGCTTTGAAGCTAGACATGGAAAGGACAACCACAAAGAGGTTTGTATTCGATGGATCAAAGATTGCGAAGCTCAAGGCTAGGGCTGCGAGTAAGGATGTGCCTAAGCCTACCCGAGTTGAGGCCGTCTCATCCCTTCTGTGGAAATGTGCAACGAAGGTACGTAAAGCATTTTGTTGGATGCAATTCAATTGTTAACACATGCCAAAAACCCTCTTAATTAGACTGTTTAGCAATGAATGAATGTAACCATGTTTTTTCCTCATCTTTTAAAAGGCGTCTAGAGCGAACTCAGGGTGTCAGACACTTTCAGTGATGTCCCAATCCATGAACATTCGTAGAAGGACCTCTCCACCCTTGCCGGACAGCAGTGTTGGCAATCTCGTCGGCTACTACGTAACAAAGATGGAAGAAAAAGGTGATCACATAGCACCCTTGGGAAACTTGGTGGCGAAGCAAAGGCAGGGGAAAACCGAGGCTATCATCGGCTATGCCAAGAAGCTGCAAAGAAACGATGCACACATAGTGATCCGCGAGCTATTCAAAGAGGCCGGAAGTCTCCTAAGGAGGGATGATGTTGATTTCTTCAAGTGTCTTAGCACATGCAGAGATGGATTATATAATACTGATTTTGGGTGGGGAAAGCCAGCATGGTTGAGTTTGGTTAGTTTAGGGTACAAAAACACTTTTGCCTTAGGTGATATCAAAGAAGGTGGTGGAATTGAAGCTTGGGTGACCTTAAGAGAAGATGATATGGCCATATTTGAGCGTGATTTAGACCTCCTTGCATATGCTTCACCAAACCCTAGTGTCTTCAAAATGGATAAACAATTTCAATTGTTGAAAGTAGAGAGAAGATTGATGTTTGATGATCAAACATTGCTCACATGGTGATGTAATTAAACCAATGGCAATAATAATAATAATAATAATGTATTTTCTTCATGTGCTTTTGCTTAATTAAACTATTGATTATGTTATCCATCAAGGGTTTTGTAGGAACTTATATGCGATTAGCGGAATTGCAAGAAATGTTTTCTTAGCATCTAACTAGGATCTCAAGCATATAATAATAATAATAATAATAATAATAATAATAATAATAATAATAATAATAATAATACGAATAATCAATATAGATTAACATACCCTTGATGCGTAAATTCCTCAAAAGTGAAATGGCACGTCTTTTGGAGATCTTAGAACATCAATCGCCGTTCCTCTAGTATTAGTCTACAAGAAATGATCAGATCTCTCATGTATGCTAGTACGGAATCAAGAACAATTCTTGATTGCTTTTTAGGGTTTTGGTACAGTGTGGAGACAAGTTGAACATGGAATTAGGGGTTTGAGTTATGTATATATTTATGTATGTAACATTTACATATATGATTATTTACATATATAACATTTACAAATATAACTTTGTGTTTATTAAGTAATTAAAAGTGACTTAATTAATCTAATTAATTTTATTGCAACTCCCTCATAATTATATCATATTTGTCCAATCAATTGCTTATATATGTGATCTCATAGGACTCGGTAGAAGTTAGTACGCTAGTCTAATTAACATACAGATTATAGTTGATTTCTGGCAAAACACTATATATATCACCTAAAATAACCGAATATATTATCTTTATAATTAGTCCTAATTATATTTAGTAGTTACACTTGTTGAGGACATTTCCTTCAGGTTTAAACTCTGTGGAGGGAAGGCCAAAATGGTTTGTGGTGACCTTGATTTGTCTTGTGTCTTTCTTCTTCTTAATTTTTTTTGTCATTTTATTTAAATTATTGTGAGATTAGAAGGAAGTATAAGAGACACACCATATTTGAGAGGATAGGGATATAGGAGGGATATGGATAATGATAAAATCCCTCTTAACTCTCCATAATTATATGAAATTGATGAAGATTATAGAGATTTCCTATTTGTATAAAGGGGATATGAATAGGGATATAGAGTACAACTGTTTAAATGAAAGAGGCCCCATTAAAGGGATACTCTCTTTGTACGACCCGACTTGGCCCGTTTTATAACTTCTTTGATTCCATCCAACTCGGCCCGTTTTACATCTTCTTTAGCCCGACTCGACCTGAACCATTTTGCATGTGACTTGTCTCGGCCCTAAAGTGACCCTATGCATAAATCTAATATGGAGAGAAGAGAATATGAAGCTAATGAGAACATTTACATAAAACTTCACGCATATCATGCAAGGGTGAAATTAATAAATTTTCCATTATAAAATTTTTAGGGGCTTGTTAAACGCCGTCCCCCAATTTGTCAAATCGCTCCCCGAATTCACTATTTTACCCCTCACTCTTTTCTCACCCTCCTTCACTCAAACAATCATTTCTCTCTCTCAAACCCCAACTCACACCGTCGTCGGAACCACCGGACCACCGCCCCCCACCTTCTCGCCGGAAAACATGAGTCGTCGGCTCGGGAAGGAAGTCGCACCCACCATAGAGGGATGAAGACCACCACGTGCTCGGGTTTTTATTTTTTTTAAAAAAATTGTCGCCGAAAATGGGGGGCCGTTTGATTTTTCCGGCAAGCCCCGAGGTTAGCCGTCCAAGATTTCCTGTCAGCCCTTGGGCAAGGCAGAAATTTTGGATGGCTAGCCCTAGGTCTTGCTGGAAAAATCAAACGTCCCCCCTTGTCGGCGACTTTTTCGTCCTTTTATGGTTAATTATTGTTTATTATTATTATTGGTAGTTTTTGTTAGTTAATTTAATAATATTATTAATTATTGTTGATGTTATTCATGTTAATTAGAATATAAAAGTTAGTATTAATTTGTTAAAATTATACAATTATTGAAGGCCTGGTGATCGAAAATTGTAATAAGGTTCGTTTTTACGGGAAAGTGGAGTAGGAAATAAGATTAAAGTGTAAAATGTTCGAATTTTTAAAATGCGTTAAAGGGCAAAATCGTAAAAATGTGGGACGATTTAAATAAGTTGGGGATGACATTTAGCGTGGAGATCTCTATCTTGTTTCCTTAATCTTTGAGGATTCTTGTTATTCGCACTCACAAATTTCAGCTACATATCCGGTTTCAAACAAAAGCTTTTGGTGAAAAACGTATATATTTTGCCCAAAATATGGCCATTCTTTTGTCTTACTATCACTGTACGCTGCTAAGCATGCCACCTAGTGAAACTCTGGTGCTAGTAAACTCGGAAAAATCTCCAAAATTTAACCTTGCCTAGCTTACATACAAACATAGAGCCTAGCATCACTTTTTCAATGATCTCCAAAAATTAGAAATTCCTACGACTAGTTCTCCATATCATGAAACCAGAACTCACAAGAATGGAAGTAGAAATCATCTCCAAGGAGTCCATCAAACCCTCAAAACTAACCCCGTCTGATTGTAAATTACACACTCTACAGTCTAGACCAACTCTCAGCTAGCTTTTACATCCCCGTCCTCTTGTTCTACCAAGTCCCTTCCACAACTCACCAGCATGTTAATCTCTGTATACAATTACTAATGAGCTCACTTTCACAAAACTTAGCTCATTACTACCCTCTGCAGGAAAAATCAAAGATATATCGACTGTGATGATGAGGGACCTATTTTCTTAGCCTAGATGACTTTCTCAATAAGCCAAAACTCGAGGCCTTGAATGACTTGAAGTGGAAAGTTGAAGAGCTCCAAGAATATGAGCGTTCTGGCTGTCCAAATTAGCCATTTTGAGTGCGGGCCGGGGGCTCTGTCCCTTAGCATATGCTTTTCACACAAAGTTGCAGATGCTAGTACCATATTCACCTCCCTCACAACAATCTGGTGAGTCCATCTGACAGTCAGTTTGAGTGCGGGGCTCTGTCCCTTGGCATATGCTTTTCATACAAAGTTGCAGATGCGAGTACCATATTCACCTTCCTCACGACAATCTGGTGAGTCCATCTGCCCGGAGTTTCGTCCTATTCACCTGGTTTTTACATACTTTTCCTGGTCTTATCTTATATGAACATGTCTACTCTTGCGATCTTATCAAAGCTTATTTTAGCTATAAAGGTAACCCTTCTAGACTTTTTTTTGAATACGTAAAAAGAGTCGTAAGCGGCAAGACAACGTCTGATGTAGACGGGATTTTATCAAGGTTTTGGATACCACTTTAGGGCATATCGACGATGCTGTATTGGGAACAGGGCAGATTGATGGGATGCGTTTTACATCTCTTCAAAACCATGGTGTAATTGATAAATTTAAGTTTCTTGAAAAACATAAGCTTGATGTGCGATAAAAATTTCAATACCAAGTATAGGAAGCAAAGATCTCATATCATGCTCTCGAGTGTAGGATATAATTCGCGAGTACTTAACAACCATGAAGACAACTTGGTAAAAAAATGCTATCTTAAAAGATGTATCTCAAGTAATTCAGAAGAGAGATCACACTACAACCTCAAAATCATTTAGCAATGAGAATATCAATCACACTCTTAACAAGATGTCCTCTTTTCCCCTTGAGAACATCTCTAACACCCTTCTCATCCCCCACAAATCCCTTCCCTTTCATCTCCCTCAAGAACTCTCTTCCCTCCACCTCCTTCTTCTCCTTCACAATCGCCTCGAAAACCGCCACACAAGTCCCGGCATTCGGCCGCATTCCCTTCTCCAACATCTCCAACACAAACCCCTTAGCCTCCTTAAGCATCCCACCCCCAGCAAGTGACTTGATCAACACACTATAAGTATAAGCATTGGGAAGCACCCCACATCTTAGCATCCTCAAGTACACCTTGTGAGCTTCCTTGCACTGCCCAGCATTTGCGTAAGCCTCAATGACAGCAGTGTGGGCCACTACATCAGGCATTTTACCCTTATCTTTGATCTCCTTAAACATTTCAAGCGCTTCATGGGTTAAACCATCCTTTGACATTTCGTCGAACATCTTGACTGCATTGTTGACGAGCCCCTCTGTTCTCATTTTGTGGAAAACTTCCTGCAAATTCTTAGGATCTTCGGGTTCTTGGATGATGGGGCTGTTGGAAAAGGGGTTGTAGGGGGGTGGAAGGTTGTGGGTCTTGAGTTGGGTAGGTTCAGATTCGGGTTCGGAGTCTGGGTCGGAATCGGAGGAGTTTGATGAGGAGAAGTTGACCTTGGTGTTGAGTTTGGGGGGAGTGGGGTTAGGTTCGGAGGAATAGAATTCCCTTCTGATTAGGTTTGGAGTGGAGAGTAGTGGAAGTTTGGTGGGTTGTGAAGACAAGAGAAGGCGTCGGAGAAGTGATGCAACCGCCATGATTTTGCGTTGGGAAGTGAAGTAGTATTGACGAGAACAATAACGAAATTGACAGTAAGAGCAAGTCAAGCACTACTACTTAGGCTGCAATGTTTGGGACAAAGAAAAAGAGAGATTAGATGACTTGTCAAATGTAGACATGTAATGGTAAGTTGTAATGCATTAAGCTTGGTTTGGTGAGGTAATTATTTCTCATGAAAATTGCCCATCAAGACGAATATGTAGGCCTAGTTTATTTTTGTTCACTTGCTTGGATGTTAGAGGTATATTGTGATCATTTCAATCTTAGATTAGTTTGAAAAGGGCTCAAATTGAATTATGAATAAAGTAGTTTAGCGTTAGAGATTTTTCACTTTTGAAACTTACTAAAGTCTACACTTCTATTTATATCATAATCTGACTAACATATTTTTGAGAAAACCGACTTGAGAGGGTTAAGTTGATATAGCTTTGTTATGTCAAACGCATTTCACAAAATATGTTTTGTTAAATTTAAAACTAATGACCTTAAACCAACAATTTGATCATACAGACCAAATAATAAACCAAATTAGAAACGTTAGATAGTGAATAAACATCTTACTCACTCTTATAAATTTTTTAACACCCCAAAACTAGGATAACCTAACAATTTAATTCAATCACACACTTCTTAATAAAATAACATCGTAAGACCCTTTATATAAGCAACGTAAAATCTAGGATAACCTACCTAACAAATGCTTCATTTAAATCAAACATCTAATTAGACCAAACTTCAATTGAAATTAAAACATATAGAGATCTAAACCTAATTTAGTTCTAAGTATAACTAGTCAAATCCTTACATAGAGGACATATAAAGCACTTGAGATTGAATATGATCAACACCCGAACAATCAGAGAAAAATTGATTTACAGTCCCAATCTCCATCTCATCCGTCATTTCTTTTTTGGGCTAAAGGGAGACTCAATGATAACCCTATCGTCAATGATAACACAATCAGGTCGGGAAAATTGCCAGACAGGAATTGGTTGGATTATACATAATAGTGATGAGATGTATGAAGGCGGTGGGGAGAGAATTCAAGCATCAAGCCCACTTCAAACGGAGCTTAGAGCAATTTGGAGGGGTTTTATTAAAGCCAAAAAGCGAGAGAATTATTGTGTTGTGCGGACGGACTAGTCAGAAGCTATCCAAGTATTGCGGACTCCTTCTACAGCTTCCAAAGATTTACAGGCAATGGTTAGAGATGTTAGAGCCGAAGCTGATGATTTTGATTTCTTTGCTTATTTTAAAGTAAGTTTGTTGTTTCTTCTATCCATAAGCTAATCGTCCATACTAAGAAACATGAATAGTCTTTTGTTATATTGTTTGTTTGCTGCTGAAAAAAAAAAAAAAAAAACCCGAACAACTGACATACAGAGTAATAGAGTAATACAGAGGAGTTCCTCAGTATACCACTGCCTCTAATTCATACCCCCTAAAGCCTCAATTTTCAGCCTATAAATAGCTGTCATTTACAAAAATAATAAAATAATGTTTTTTTTTGTGCGAGCTTCAATTATCGAGCCACATGTGGATAAGCTGCAAAATGAGGATGATTTGTCAAACTTCCCACCATCCAAAAGATGGCCCAGTTTACAAAACCACACTACAACAAGAGCAAGAAAAATGTAAAAAAAAAAAAAAAAAAAAAAACACAAGTACAAGAAAGAAGAGAAAGATTGTGTGAAAAATGGAGGTGACTATGTCCTTAAACCCTCTAATCAGACTACCTATGAACTCAAATCCAAGGGCAGTTGATGAAACTTCATCATCAATCATCAGGCACTCATTCATTTCAACAAGAACAAAGTCCCCAAAGAAGGGGCAACATCTGCAGCTTGTGGTTGAAGCTAAAGGAAGAAAGGGAATGGCGACTCGTCAGTTTCAACGCCCTGCTCCTCCTCCTTTGCCTAAGATTGAAGAAGATGGCAACCCTCGCTTTGTCATCTTCATTCGTATGGCCAATGTCTGCCCTCTTTCTCCTCTATATTTACTTAGTAAATTGTTCTACTTGGTTTTGAGTGTGTTCATGATGTGAAATTTCACATGTTTTCTGAATTGGGAAGTTGAATTTTTCTTCTACAAACATGATTTTTCTCTCAGTATCAAGTTGGTACTTAAACTTTGAGTTAATAGAGCGAAAATTTTCACAATTTTGTCTATTGCGTACTTGAATTTTTGTTTAGATACAGCGAAGTTTATAACTTTGTCCTGTGGGTTATTAAATTTTTGAGTAAGAACATCGAATTTTACAACTTTGTCATGTGGGTACTTGAATTTTTGTGTAAATACATCAAAGTTTTGTCAAGTTGGCTATTGAATTGTTGAGAATTTTGTTGTAATGATCTTTATTTATTGGAAAATAGATATAATTTGTATACAGAGTAGAGTTTTCAAACTGAGTGTTTGGGTTGGGTTTGAGTGATTCAAAGTTATGTTGGGTCAATTAGCTGGTTAGTGATTAAGTAGCGATAATGGGTAATTGAGTTTTGTGTCATGACCTCAAATTTTACATTTTTGCCAGGTTGGTGCTTAAACAATTTGGAAATTTTGATTTCATGAGTTTTTTGTGTCTATTTATTGAAGCATAGTTAAAATCTATGTATAACAAGGGAAAGGGTGGATTGGATAACGATGCTATTATAGTTTGTGTGCCAGTATGCTCAGTTGATGGGTTAGGATCCTCCATTTTGCGTAGGGTTTGGAATATGAAGCCATTAGTTAGACCTTCATTTGTTAACTCAAGCATTTGGGTGATTTAGATTCCCTGATGTTTACTGGGTTAATTTGATGGTCCCATATGCTTAGAATAAGCATAGAGAACTCTAGGGACCTCTTTTATCAGATAATGCGCAGGTGTTAGGTTGTTCGATTCTCGGTTAAAAATGTTTGATGTAACCCTTCTCATTATATATATTGGACAGGTTTACCTATGGTACCCGCTTAATCTAGTTACTGGTGGAACAACTGCAAAGATCATGGTTGCTGCAAAAGATAATTTCCTGGGAAAGTACATTTACAAGGATACACTTGCTAGAAACCTTGCTGCAGTTGCTTATAGAGTAAGTCCTGACCAGATTGATTCGTTGTCCATGCAGAAAAAATTTCTATTAAATTGGAACTATTCCTGTACAAT
This sequence comes from Dysphania ambrosioides, assembly GCA_026401315.1. NCBI lineage: Eukaryota > Viridiplantae > Streptophyta > Magnoliopsida > Caryophyllales > Amaranthaceae > Dysphania > Dysphania ambrosioides. The sequence goes on along the minus strand of CM048660.1, from coordinate 2,534,407 downwards.
GTGCCTTGATGTGTGAACTTTTCTCAAGAACAATCAACAATAACACCCATCTACCTAAAAGCCTGAGGTATGTTAAAAAAATGAGTGGTTTGTGCCTGATTTCTGGTAGGCAAAGATATAATAATGTCACTTGTTAGATGTGGAGATCTTTCCATTTTAAATATTATGAACAATCAATGACTAGCTTGCAAACGTTCATTGCAAAAAAGCACCAGAAGATTAATGAAATGAGCAGTGTAACTAGGGTGTGATTTATTCTTCAGTAACAAAATTAGCTGTTTTTTTTTTTGGAGGAAACTACAACATTAGCTTCGTAGCAATGGCTCTGTAGCGTTCACTACTGTACGTAGCTTCTTTTTGAAATTGAATCTTTATTGCCACATAACCATAGTGAAGGAATGCGGTTTTGTAAGTCAAAAATAGGCTGCGACACAATCATCAGAGCTGATTCACATTAGTTTTCTGTCAAAGAATGTGTAGAAGATATATTTCATGGACAAGATGACCTCTTATTCATTTATGTTTTGATTTGAAGGACTTGCTTCTCTTTTCCTTCATTCTTTTCTGTTCTGAGATGATTGCTTATCTTAGCGATCAGCTGTAAGATGATATCTTTTCTGGAGTAATTAGAAGCTAGAACATGTTTCAAGTCTTTTAAAAAATTTGAATATATATAGAGTAACTCATACGTTCAGCATGATTGCGCCACTCACCTTTTATATTTATGAGTGTATTTTATTAAGACATGTCCACCTGATACTTGGTATATATGCTTGTACAGGACGAGAAGGAACTTATAAAGATTGCACAGAAGCAATTCCGTATATTGAGGACAGCAACTGACTTCAGATATGGCTACAAGCTCGTTGTAATGTTTCTGCAGCCTTCACTTTCCTTGCTTGATATCTGCTCCCATGTCATCTTTTTGCCTCCGAGGCTGCTTTGTAAACCTTTTCATCTCATGGGATGAGGATGAATTGTCTGATGTTGCTATATGTGCAGGAAAATAATGATCTAAGAGCTGCTCTTACTCCTAAAAATGTTATTGAGGTAATTTTTTACTTCTGTTATGATTTGACTCATTAAATTGTTTTTTCACTTCCAAAATTTTAATAATGAACGAGTGAAAGGAAGATAAATGGATGTTAGAGCATAAATCTCGTGCTCGTTCCTGTAGACCCTAACCATGATCTCTGTTGGTCTAAGCAAAGAAACTCGGAAAATAATCCGCTTATCACAATGACCAAACACCTCAAAGATGGGTGGGGGAAGGGTAAGGAACCCTACCCTGAAAGTGCCCTTCAGTGAAACTTGATCCCATGATCTCAAGCCATGAGAAGCTAGTCACTATTTTTATTTCTATAGGCCTAACAAGACAAACTTGTTACTTGGTTAAGAGTAAGTTTATAAGATATCATGTTGGGGGGGGGGGGGGGGAGCTGATTGCTAAATTTGAAACTTCAAAGTGTCCATTTGTTACGTTCAATTTGGTAATATTGATGGAACTTTAACTTTTATGTTCAGCTGCCAACCCAAGATCAGCTCAAGACGGTGGTTGATAAGGTAAAGGATTTCTTTGGAGATGCAAAGGAATCCTTTGGTAAGCTGTCTTCAATAAACACAGGCTCAGAGGGAGACGAGGAAACTTCTGCAGAAAAATCCAAGTGAGTGCATTTTGTTTGGGAAGTTGAGGGACTTAGTATCTTCATGTGCATTGCTCTCCATATAATTGGGCTGAAAGGCCAAAATCAACATTTATCCCTTGAAAAGGTGCCACAATTGCTGTTTCATGGAACGAGGAAGCACGATATCCTCCATGAGCGAGAAAGGAGAGTAGCATTATACAGTTTTTGGTTATTTGAGCTTTGTCCTTTTGCTTGCATCAACATGCAAATGATCTCATTGTACTTATTTTGTAGAAACTTAAAGATTTTTCTTACTACACATTTTCCCTCATTTATGTACATGCTGAAGTGTTTAATTCATTTTATAGTTGATGAAGTACGCTGGATTGCTCCTGGGTATTTCATTTTTCTACTTGTTGGACAAAAAACTGTGATATTGAACAGGGATTCTATAATTTTGACCGGATCACAATGATGGAGGCTATGTATAATGGTCGCTCCAATGGTATTTCACGCTTATTTTCTAAATTAATTCCAACACACTGTAGTCACTGAGATGTGTTGGAAATCACCATAAAATTCCCTTGAGTTTGTATCACAACTAGACCTGTGCATTGGGTCGGGTTAAAGCCGAGATAAATCGCAAGCAAAATGGGTCGGGTCAAAGAAACTGCTCAACGGGCCGGAACAAAGAAAATGCATAACAGGATCGAGTCGAGTCGTCTAAAGAGAGTATATTTTTTTATCTGTAGAGAGTGATAGTTTTCATGTATCACCTCCAATCTTTGGTAGTGGATTATCGGCAAGTAAGTGAAAATAGTTTATTATCTGATAGTGTTTAAAAGTCTTGTAAACTATTAATTCATTATTGACCCGACTTGACCTATTAAAAATCCTATAAAACATGACCCTTTAAGAGACCCACACATTAGACTTATTATTAATTAGACCCTTTTATAAACAGACTGATCAAAAGTCCTTAACGGGACCCACCCATTGAGCAGGTCTAATCACAACCAGTTTTTCAAGTGGTAGGGGAGTTAATACTGACAATTAAAAACAGCTTTAATGTGATAGAGGTGAATATGTTGCACATAATACACGAACATAAACATGTTTTTCTGCATGATTTTGTTATTCAAAATTTTTACCAAATACATTTGAATTTAAGTGCTACCAGCTAGTGTAGAGGTTTATGAGAAATAGAAAGCTATAGAGTTGATTTTAGAGGAAATTTCTTAGCTAGTTCCCCAAGGTAAGCGAATATAAAAAAACGAATCGCATGAGTTAAACAGGTAACTTTGAAATAGGACCTCTTACCAAATAACCACACATAGAGTATTCCATCCATTTTATTTTAATTGCTATATTTTTATTTTTGAAGTAAAAGTTTTAAAACTAACCATAAATTCTAATTATATTATAACAAACAATGTATTCAACTAAAATTTTGTTAAATGTATCTCGACGTAAAATTTAATAATATTAGGTTTTCATAATTTTGTATGGTGTTAAGAGAAATAAGCGTGTAAAATCAAATAAAACGAGATAGAATAAGTAATTAAGTTGATTCACAGTGGTACAGTGAAGACAAAAGATATTCTTCACAATAAATCCTGATCCAGTGAGGTGGGAGAACTTCAGCATTCATGAGAAATCTAGAACCTTGGAATGCCCATGCCTTTCACAGGGACCAATAAATCCAGAAAAATCTGTGCGCCTCCAGAAATGTCCTCTAAACCCCCCCCATCCTTGAACTCCTATAAATAGCAACTCTGACTTCTGAGTTTCACTAAAACAGTTGACATTACCATTCCAAAGATCATCCAGATTCCCAATAGTTTCTCCATCCATTAAAAATGGCTCAGTCTGTTCCCCACTTCAGTAGCACACTTTCCTTTGCCAAATCATCAAACAATTTATTGTCTGGTTATCACCCAAAAATCCCAGAACTTCAGCTGAGAAAAGGCAGCTTGAATGGAAGAATCAGAGCCATGAAAGCTGATCGAAGGGATAACTATGAGCAGTTGTATAAATCTGGCTTGAAAAAACGAGAAACTTCCTCTGCTGCTCCTGTTGGTAATATAACCTACTCCCTTTTTTTTTTATTGTTTTTGCTGGTTGAATTTTTATGCTTATGTAAAGTTCTTTGAATGTTAGCTGTGATTATTCATTTCTTAATTTAGTCCACTTGTCATTATATTTCGAAGTATAAGATTAGGGAGTGAAAGCCTATGAACTTGAACTTGTTGTTTTTGCGCTAATGTGCTGTTATTGAATGAAAAATAATTTTTTAAGAGATAATAGAAAATTTGCAGGGACAACTCACCACGATAAAAATCGGACAATTTAAAACAAAAAATGAAAAATGGCGGATATTTGATAGTCGGATTTCATAACAAAAAATGGAAAATGGGCTTATATTTGAGAGACGGAGAGAGTACCTACGTACGTTAAAATTTGTGTACTGAATTACTTAAGATGGCCTTGCCTAATTGTCCAAGTATAGGGTACTCTCGTAGACTCGTCGTCTTGTGGAGTTGTTGCCGATTAATAATTAATAGGAGGTTGAGGTACAACGCAACAATTAATTTCGGATGGAGTATTAAATGGAATTCGTAAACGGTATCACTTCAGTTTTCCTTTCTTTGAAAATTTAGTCAGTATTTTGGACGAGTATTGTATGTAGCTTGCTAAAATGAACATAGTAAACCTAGATGTTGCTACTATCTAGAACATTCCATTATACAACTAGCCAGACTGCATTGTTGGCTAAGCAATAATTGGGTTGCATCTCTGTATCTCACAAAATTTGTTATACTTTCAGGTTTATGGGATAGGTTTCCATCTGCAAGAACAGTCCAACAGATGTTGGATACAATGGACAGAATGATGGAAGAGCCGGTCGCATACACCAGTGGTTACCAATCATCACTCCCCAACAATGCAGGTGGGTATGTACGAGGAAGAACACCATGGGAGATAAAGGAAACTGACGGTGAATACAGGTTGAGGTTTGACATGCCCGGGATGACTAAAGACGATGTCAAGCTCTGGGTCGAGGAGAAAATGCTTGTGATCAAGGCCGAGAAGGAGTCCAAAAGTGACGGTCAGACTAATGGCGTGGTGGATACTGAAGGTGTCTGGCCTGCCAAGAGCTTTGGCAGGTACAGTACGCGGATTGCTTTGCCCGAGAACATCGAGTTTGAGAAGATCAAAGCTGAAGTTAAAGATGGTGTGTTGTATATAATGATTCCGAAGACTAGTATCAGCGGCAACGTCTTTAGTATCAGCGTGGAGTAGTGGATGGCTTCCATTGCTGGTTCTGCTTGCTGGTTTTGGTGTTAGTGTCAAACTAACATGCTGCTCCAGTATGAAGTATGAAATGTGGAAGATTATGTGACGTATGATGAATAGTAGTGCTATGAAGTAAATTTTTTTGGTTCACTTGTAACCTACTCGTCAAATAAGAAGATAATATATGAGCAAAGCTTCTACTTTAAATATTTGTGTGTGTGTGTGTCTCGACATTTTATCTATTGTGAACATACATATCGTTTTAACTTTATTATAATTAGTGTAAGTTTTGTTAAGTCCGTTATGGAGTCTGATTAGTATTAAATCTTTAACTTGCGGTTTACACCTAAATGTAGGTCTGAAATATTATAAAATACGCCTTTTTTATTCACTTAGTTGTATGAGTTGTTCATTCCCAACAACTTTTTGATAACTTCTACTGCTTTCATAAAAGGTCATGAAGAGAACTTGATATTGGTAAATAAAATTGCATAATTAGTGGGATGTATAGTTATACCAAATGTGAGATAATCCACATATTGTTATCATTAAACAGTATAGATTGCAAATTTTGGCTAATTAATTAGTTGAACATGAGAATTTTTTTAAAGAGTTAAGAGTTGTTTTTAGAATATTATTAGTTATGCTTAGCATGAAATTTTGATTAACAATAGGAACATGTGATATATATGTAAATGATTAGGATAATCTCAGCCAAATACTTTTTGGGCTCTTATCTTCCTTTGATTATTCAAAGATTTTAGGAGCTATACAAGCATGGATTTGTTTGAAATTAGCCGTAGATTTGGATTTAGAGTAATGAAACCAACAAATCAACGGCAACAAAATTGTTTGTCCATGTCAAATAAAATATACACTATGATTAGGTGATTACAAATAAACAACACCAATGAGTCTATTTTGGACTGAGGTGACCTCAACATCAGCTTGGCCCAACACTTGGCCACATACAACAATTTTAAATTGCATTAGCCGTTAGAAGTAGCTGTTATAGACTAGATTTGGCGCTTGCATAGATCTACATTAGATTAGATGAGAAAATAATTTTGTACTAGAAAAAGTTGTTTAAGGGAACAAAAAGTCATAAATCTCTCTTTTTTCTTTATTTAATAGTAAGTCACAAATCTTTAAATGGAATTTTATTCTTAACATAACATATCTTGTTATCATTTTATTTTTGAGAATTTAACAAATAGGAATTTATATAGGGAGTTAAATTTAACAAAGATTAAACATTTATTAAACAAGGCTATATTGATTTTGTCATAAATTTTCAAAATTATACCATTTTAAAAATTAAAGACTTTAAATAGTATTATCCTCTTTTTACCATCTCATTAACATCCTTAGCATTTTTAAACAAAAGGGCTTACCCTTCCCAAAAAAAAAAAGGCTTACCATGTTTTTCATCAACTTTTTTTGTTTTGTTTTGTTTTGTTATGTTATGACCATGTCAAGTATTATAGATTTTTCTAAGTATTGTTCTATGACCAATGGACAACTTCATAACGTATCATCTAAATCTAATTAGTATAGATTTTTTATGATCTTGTACTTTTATTTGAAAATTACCAAAATCAATCTTAATTATATTACCAATATATAATTAGGAAGAACCTCATGAAGACACTTACCAAGTATTCATAATCATACTGAAATATAGATATTAGTTAACTTAATTGATTAAAGTATTATGATATGATATTCAAAAATTGAAATCAAATCACGTATATATTATTTCCATTTGTGGTTATAATGTTATATATTCCCATCCTCACACGCACAATGAAAATATGGTGACCATAATTTAATGAAACATGTAAAATTTGGCTAGAATCTCCAAACACAATTAGATAAGGATCATGCATAACTCGAAAATCAACTTGACCAAAGACTGAAAAAAGTGAAGTAAATTTTATGAAACCCAATGCAACGAACAACACTTTTAGCTGAAAATGTTGGGTGCTCAACGTAAAGTCAATTAATTTTATCAGGTATATATAAAAATCTATTAATAATGAAAATCGAACGTTTAACCACTTAGTTTTATATTGCCTACCCTTCAAAGTAAATATATAGTATCTTGTATTAAAAGTTCAAATATTTTAAGCATTAACGGGTTTTTTTTTTTTTTTTTGAAAAGTTTTAAGCTCGAACTATTTTTTTTAATGTAAAAAGAACCACAAACGATAAGACAACAATTGATGTAGACGGAATTCAATCACAAATCTTGAATAACACCGTTAAAAACCAACTAAATTAGGTGTCATCCAATTAATCTCTAACAGTTAATTGTAAAATTAGCAACAGAAAATGGAGTACTACAAATTTACAAAAGCTACTTTTTCCTATAAAGAAAAGAAAATGTGCTCATCTGGGCTCTACATGTAACAGAGCTCTGTTCCTCACCAAAATTCAAAAATTTAAAGCATACCTTTTTCTATTTTGAAATTTATTTATTTTCATAGAAATTAAACTCACAAACTCACAAACTCACAAAACTTGTTAATTACGGAGTAGACATTTACACTTCTTCATAACCGTTTTATTCATCCGCTCTCAGTCTCTCTCCAAAAAACACACGGAGCAACTCCAATGGCGGACTCTGCTTGTTTAAGACGATCCTTTTCAAACCCTTCTGAAACTTCCCACGATTTCTCCGAGGTTAGCTTCTTCAAGCTTTTCTCACATTTCCAAATTCAATTTCATTTCAGTTGTTACAATTTTTGCTCATATTAAGAACTGGGTATTGTTTATTTTGCTAATTTCTGCACATTTCTGAAGTGGGTATTGTTTTTTCTGCTAATCTCTGTTCATTCCTAAACTGGGTTGTGTTTATCTGCTAATCTCTGACCATTTCTGAAGCGGGGGTTTCAATTAATGCTCATTTGTTGTTTTTTGAGCATTTTCAATTTATTCATGCTGCATCCGTATGAATGTGTAAATTTTTATTATTATTATTAGTGATTGTACTTGGAAGCTGAATCTGGTGGGCTTTCAATTGGTTGATGAAGGTGGGTAGTGAAATTTGTTGTAATAGTTTCTAAAATTAGCTTAGAAGTATAAAAATACTTGAAGAATGTAGGAAATCTTTGTTGCTTATGCTTTAGTATGAAGTATTTACTATTCACACACCCTAATCATTCCAATTTCATAGGATTAAGGAGCTAAATTTGCTGGGTATGCAATGAGAGAATTTCGGGTGATTTTCTTTCTTTCTTTTAGTTTTGTTGAATGGGTTATTGGTTCATCAAGCCAAACCCACCCTTTTGGGGTTGAGGGTTTGGTATTATATGTATTCTCGTAGATGCTGTGTCAACTATAGAGAGATTTTTTTGTTGTGGACTAGTCCTATAGATTAGTTAGGTATGTAGCTTGTGTCTCATTTGGACGTCTTTGTGGTTTTTCTATATGAGATTGAAGTTGAGGTTTCTCAATATTAGCTTTAGCTATGATTGTTGCATCAAGCAATATGGTGAGTATTTGCAATTTTAGGACTGTACAAGTAACTCTATAGAGTTTGATAGAAAGTTTTGTGCAAGATGGTAGAAATTAAAATTGCGTTTGATGAGTTCTGCTGGAATATTACTAAAAAAAACTTTTCTATCTTATAGGGTGATCCGGTTCGTGCACTTGGAGACTCGATATCTTTTGGAAGATATATGTCAGAGAACTTGGCATGGGAGAAATGGTCGACATTTTCTCACAATCGTTATCTTGAAGAAGCAGAAAAATCTTCCAAACCTGGATCCGTTGCCAAGATGAAAGCTTATTTTGAGGCCCATTATGGGAAGATTGGTGCCAAGAAGCAAGCAGCACTACAGCAGGAGAATGATGATTCTAGTTTTGTTGAATCAGAAGTTGTCTCAAGCTCGAGTTTACCTGCATGGAATCCAGAAACAGAAGATCCCAGTAGTTATTCAACTGTTAATGAACTTAGAAGGAGCTTGAGCTCACCTGCACTGAATCCTGAAACAGCAATTCCCAGTAGTTATTCAACTGTTGATGGATTTCCAACGGATGGTGCCACCAATGTGGAGTCTCCTTTGAGTATTTTTGTAAACTCAAATGATTATTCTATTCAAACAAAAGAATCACAAACTGAGGAGGCCAGTATCGTGGGACTAAGTTTGAAAATTGATTATGAAGCTTGTCCTCCTGACAGTGAAGTATACCAATGTGAGGGTGTGGCCCTGAATGAAAGCATCACTGACAATTCTGTTCAAATCGAGGTTAATCCGAATTCTATTCAAGTGCACCAATGTGAGGGTGCAGTAAACATTAGCATCTCTGAGAATTCTGCTGAGATGAAGATAAATCAGTCTACAGATGCATCAGACAGTGGTATTATTCTAACTACCTCAGAAACACAGGTGACCGTCGATGTAAATGATCGCTTTTTTTCCCCTTATGTCTGGTTTACTTATTTCTTCATTATTTAAATCTTATTGTCGATCTCCAGAAACAAGAAAAGGCCAAGTTGGAGCCAAGAAGCAAGCAGAAACCAGCAGATTCATTGTTGAAGAGTTCAAAAAAAAGCAATGTGTCCAGGTTATCATCCTCTCTTGCTAGACTTGCAACTCCTGTTCGGTCTAAAAAGGATATCTGTGGCACACGCACACCCTGCGATCATAAGTCAGCAAAGGAGTATGTTGAGAAGAAGAAACCAGCTTCAAAATTGGTTCAAATGTCAATTAATTTCAGTTCTGATGCCAAACTGATGAAGAAAGCTTCTCCAGTTTCTCATAAATCTGGAATAGGAAAGGCTTTCACTCCTCTGGGAAAGATGATAAGACAAAGTGTCACTTATACACCAGCTCCCTGCACTAGTAGGGTATGTAATTTTTATCTCTCTTGTGATTTTGTCAACATTATATGGTAAATGCTGTCTCTAACACGAGTTGATCCATTCACAATAACTGCAATCTGTTTGACCCCCATGCCTGGAAGAGACTGTATCATAACTGTTATTGCATAACTGCATATGTACTTTCTCCCTCGTATACAAAGAATGTGGAAGTTTGATTTTATCATTCAAAGATAGACCAAATATAATATTATTTGCTTAGGCATCCCTATGAAAAATATTATATTATGTATGTAATCTGAAAATTTTGCACCCACATCTGTTTTTCCTAATAAGATCCAGTTAAAACCTGGGGATATATATTAAGTTAATGTTGCATATTGACATTTTACTAATAATTTAATGATCTGTTAGTTGTTTAGAGTTTAAAATAGTTGAGTGTTGGACTGAACACGATTTAAGAGGTAATGACTAATGAAATATACCTTTCAAATCTCAGGCATCCGTGAACAGTGTTTCACGACACCCTTCTGCTACACCACAGTCAGAATCTAGGAAGTATGCCCATTTCCGTTGTAAGTGTTTCCTTTTTGTGCTGTTCTCAACTTTATGAAACTCAAGCTTTCATTTTGTTTGTTAGCAGAAGCAGAACAGCTCTTGAGAAGTCATTTATTATGAATAGATCATTGAACCAAAAATTGCAGTCGCCCTCTGGGTAAGTTGATCTGTTGATGGTAATTTGTTCTTGGTCCATGGTTCTGGCTCTTATTTATAAAACCAACAGTTTACTTGTCAATATTGTAATCATCTGACTCATCAACTATGTGATATTTCCATATAATGAAAAACTATTCTTTGACGTACAATTCATGACAAATAAGAGTGATATAATTGGATCTCTATCAAGCTGTCATGCATATGCAGTTGTGGGATGTCTTTAGAATTATACTAAGAGATAAAACCATGATGAAATTGATCTTAAGTGAAGTTTGGCTCAGTATTTTCCAACTTGTCCATGTAATTGCTGAAATATACCACTAATCCATCACTTCAATCAAGGGTTCTTTTCGTGTTTTCTTTAGATGTACTTCTTGACGTTTGCTTGTTCAGCTTTCAATGCAATTTCCAGATTTGAGGAGGTATGATTCTAACTTATTGTGATAGACTGATAGGTTTCTCCAGAATTGCTGTGCAAAGCTATACATGACTTCATTTCTTCATCAAGCCTCGAGAGTGATGCTTTTTTGATTAGGGTAGAGGGAATATTGATATAGTTGTACTCTGTTTCTCATTGAAGATTTTAACGATGTATATCACATTTGTTACTTGACAGCTATATGAAGTCTCCAGCACGATCTTCAATCATGTTTGCTCCCTTCAGTTTTAGAACTGAAGAAAGGGCAGTAAAACGTAGAGAGGTATGTCCCAAATCGAACCACTCCATTAATTCACTAGGAATAACTATAAGCTTGTCACCTTTTGGTGTCTGTTCCAGTTTTTCGAGAGATTGGAGAAGGAAGCAGAAAATCTGAAGACGCTTGATAAAGCTAAGGTAACTTTGATTATTTTCTGAAGTTCATACATTATGAGAGATAAATAAAATATCTGTGACTAGGACCTAACCTAGACAAGTCCTGAGGTATGATAGCATACATTTCTTAAAATCTATCACAGGACAAACTAGTCATAATATATCACTAGACTTTTCTGTTGAATTGCACCACAACTGAATGGATTCCACTAGCTTGACTTGTGGACGACACTGGATCAAAGGAGTAATCTTTCTTAGGAAAGTGGAGTAGTTGCTGTCTCTTAGCAACTTAATAATTTTTTCTGTTTTCTGGTACACATTATTCACGTTTGCAATGCTCTCTGCAGATGAAATCTAGAGCTGACTCCAGGAAATCAACACAGAGTGTGAACACTTCCAATGCTGCAGTGGATATCAGGAGAGAAATCTTGAGTGACAAAAAAAAGGTCTTTCATCGTGTTACATGCATCTTCAACTTCTGATAGATATTATTTATTGCCAGAGGTTATCATGAAGAAGGATGATTGAAATTAGCTATATTTACTTCAGCTATCATTTAGTATAAGATATACGTAGTATTAAAGTTTCTGTAGGGTTTTCCTCCTATCACTAGATAATCCTGCAGGGAAACATGGCCATGGTATTGCTTTTTCAGATTATTACAATTTTCATGGGATTCTTTTCTGCTTGCCTCATTTTTCTTCAATGACTCACTAATTCTGCTTACTTGCAGATTCCTATAGCACTACCACATCCACCTAAGTGTGAAAGTAAAACGTCTACCAACATGGCACGAAGCAAATTCTATCAGCCTCCTCGTAGTGTTGGTTCTAAACCTGCTTCAGCAAACAAGTCGATCCCAGCCACTGTGCCAACCAAGAAGATGAAACATGAAAATGCTTCTCCTAACATCCTTTGGCAGTGAAACTACCTTTTTTTGCTGCAGTATTGATGGAAGGTTCTCTGTGGAAACTACTGAAATATCATGGATTCATGGTTCTCACTTTCCACGTTATGTTGTGTATTGTATTCATTCTCTCATGAGTGTACAAGTTTTGACGATGGGATAGTTTGCAGTACATTTTCTGAGTTGTGAGCATGGTGCTTGTATAGAAGGATGACTGAATTTATTGAATCGATGCATCATTGTCTGCTTACTCTAAATAAAAGTAATTTACAAGCAATAATCAATTCTGTTCAACTGTTAAAGATGATATCTGTTGTGCAAGTTGTTTTATGCAAGTTCATTAAATGCTGAGAGAAATGTGCATATGTAATATCTCAAATCTCACGCAGTCAAAGTTAACTCGAAACAGGTTACCTGATTCACTAACGTGCAATTACATTTCATGGATCTATGTTGCTATTGATACAGCATCATTTTGCCGACTGAAATTACTAAAACAAGTAAATCTTTGGAGCATCTCTGATCCCTCCTAGACTGCGCTGGAGTGTAGAATTCACTACTATAGACGACGCTGCTATTAATGGGCGCTATTAGCAGGTCTTGACAGAGTCTTAAATTCAAACCCATGATAGAACTATGAGAATAGGGAAGAAAACGTTTATTCTTAGGATAGGGAGAGGATATACTCTATAATGCACTGAAAAGATTTTTTAAAAAAAGGATAAAATGATGCTTAATACTGTTAATAGTTGCAATCCACTGTTAAAACATGGCTAAAGAGTCCTATATACTCAAAACCATCAGGGTTACCCAGTATCCGGCAGAGCTAAAGGAGTACTTCTTGGAGGTCTCCTTTACAAGCTCAATTATGTAGAGCTAATCAATAATCTAGGTTGGTCAGGAGAATATTCCTCCATCTCCCCAATCATGCAGACACTCATTATCCAATTTTGGCACATATTCATAAGGTGGCAACGAAGTTACAAAGTCGAACTCCGGAAAGTAGCACCCTTGGAATCCTATATAATCCACTCCAAAATCTTTGCGGGTAATATCTCCATATTGAAGCCAGCGAAACATCAAGTCCTCACTTAGAAGCCCATAAGCTGATTCACTTCCTAAACCCTGGTTTCTTGGTTCAGATTCAGAACCAACTACACTACTCTGACCAATTATGTTACCCTGACAAGAAATCTGTTTCTTCATTTCCAGAGTCGCATCGAAGCCAATAGGCTCTAAACCTTGCGTTTCTGCAAGATGACTCCCCAAGTGCACTGGAAATGACTGAAGTGATCCTTCAAGCAGTGGTTCATCCTTGATACTGCTGACATCATGGCTAAAGCTCGGCGTCTTCATGTCATAAACACATCCAAAAGCATCAGTATTTGACACAGAGAATGACCCAAGTGAAATTTTCATAGGGGATAGTTCCCCTGTGTTATTGACTCCCCCCTTAGAATTTGATGGTTTGATGTCAATGAGGCTTATGCTGTTGTTTTCACTAATTGATGGAGTGGGACTTACGCATGGAGCAGGTTCAAGGAGATCAGAATTGATACACTGCGGCATAATGGGCACTGTCGGCTGGGTGAAACAGTTTTCTAAATTTGAATGTGGCTTAAGATCAGATTCAAACTGCAGGCGATCTGCTACTTCTCCCCTCCAAGGGTGCCGACCAGAAACAGGAGAGTCAAACGAGGCATGCTTGATGCTCATATCTGATGAACCATACGTATGGTTGAAGCTTAACTGTGAGGTCCGAGATGTATGAGAATCGCAATTCTTAGTTCTGAAAGTTATTCTATTTTCTGTCAGTGGCAATGACATATTGCTTTCTGGATTACTGTCAAGGATTTCAGAGTCTACAGTGTGAACGGGCAACTGATTTCCCTGATAAAAACACTTGCTAGTTATGTCATTCTGTAGCCCAAAACTGGAGGTTTGAAGACTAAAACTTCCACTAGAATCTTTGGGGGAATGATCTTGATTTTTAATTCCACTAGAATCTTTGGGGGAATGATCTTCCTTACGTAACCTGCTTAAATAAAGCCGGTATTTCTGCAAAATTATGAAATTATTCAGAAGTAATTCAACATTTTCACGCAGCATGTAGTTGGGATGTAAATGACTTGATACTCAAAAAGAGAAGAATTACAAGATATAGACTTTAAGATGAATTTATTGATTAACCAAATAAGATGCAAAATCTTAGAAAATGCTCTCACAGTTCCTAAATACGAGTCTGTTTTCATATTCATTTTCATGTCCAATAGTATAACATATTACACCTGTATTCATGTTGACAATGTATGTCTAGAACGAAAACAGTTCAAAATGAAGAACATGCACTGTTGTTCCTGCAGCCAAATATATTAAATGACATTCGCATTCATGGAACATCAAACAAGGTTTAAAGTTCATGTGATGGTATCTACCTAGAAGTGCGCAAATGTTTTGAGGGATTCTAAAATGAAAATACTAACAAATCTTATGGGATGAAGCCATAGGGGAGTAACATTCTTTATAAATATTTTCAATTCATTTAAGAATCTATGGTCGAAGTTGGACTGCGAAAATACAGGATCACTGTTTTCTTTAGAAGCTGACTCTGTCACTGAATTCTCATTTTTCACTGATATGTGAACATATGATCCTTTTTTACAGTTTCAACAATTGGTGCGATCTAAATAACCGGATCTCTATATCCTTGAGTCAAAATGGCTCATGAAACTATCTGCACTTATTGGTCTTGAAGGCTAATAGCAGATAATAGTCATGTTTCAGATTAAGGTTCAGTTGGAAAATACATTTGTGCTACAACAGTCACAAGTCATAAGGCTGTTATACATCCGACAATATGTCAAAAAACACCTACCATACCTAGTATGGGAGCCCCTTTAGAGGCATCAGGGTAAATTTGATGTTGATCGTATATAAAAATGATACATTAACTTCAGCAGATAAAAGCAAGCAACGAGTCAGAAATTATATAGACCTGCAAATGGCTTGCGACATTCTCTCTTGTTAACCAGGGCACATTCATCAGGTCCAGTATCTTTTTGGGGCCGATTTCTGCAAAAACGAACCATCCCAGGGTTAGACAACAGACTTAACTACTTAAGAATCCTGAAAGAACAGAGTTATGGCCAAATATATTACTCTTAAATTACATCTAAGCTTTAACATATTTAACATCAATGAACAACAATATCAGCCCATCAATTCCAGGGAAAAAATCAAAGAAAATATTGCGACTGTATATTATTGGCCATCACAGCCAATCTGTCAAAATTTTGAGAAAAAGATTATGTACTCACTGTCACTGTCGATTCCTAACTGATTTACAGCTTCCACAAATTTTTTGTGGAGATCCACTGTCCAAACAACCCGAGCTTTCTTTGAGTTTGAGGGATCACTAGTATCTTTCTCATTGTCAACCTCTTTTCTCTTCTTCAAAAAATTTTGGTCACCTCCATAGTGCCCATTTTGAGAGTGGTCACTTCTATCTTCAAAATATTCAATGTCTATGACATCATGCATTCTCTTCCTCACTACATGCTGCCATATGTTCTTAAGCTCCTTCATTCTTATGGGTTTGAGTAGATAATCACAAGCTCCATGCTGAACCCCTTTCATGACTCTTTTTGTTTCTCCATCCACAGACATCACTGCATGAGTGAATGAGGTAATATAATGTAACATGCCAGGATTTAAAAGATTCTAGGGCAGCAAATTTGAAAATAGAATGAAAATGATGCAATTTTTTCCATTTCGAAAATGAAATATACTATGAAATTTAAGACATAGATCTGAAACCAATAAAAGATTACTAACTTATAACAGGGAGGTCCATCTCAAGTCCAACATGCTCAAGAAGTCTGAAGCCATCCATGTCAGGCATATTGACATCACTAATGACGATGTCAAATCCATCCTTTCTATCACGAAGCAACTTTAAAGCCTCACGAGCCAGCCCGCAAGTAGTTACTGAACAACCATCATATAAAAGAAATGTTAAGAGGATTCTAGTTGCATGAAAATGTTAAGAGAGTGAGTGAACTAGCAGAGAACAGAAACTCTGATACAAATTGTTTATCACTAGGTTTACAACTCACTAATTTGTATTTGTTATTGTCATCAGATGACGCAAGAACTACTTAGCACAAAAGTCTCCCTGAGTATTGTTGAAAGGATACACTACTAAATCTAGTTATCAAAGCAAATGTAGGCTTGCTCAGTTGGTCCTGTTTACCTTATATTCATCTTGAGCTTCCTGTACTCATTTCATGTTTAACGTGATACTACGTTTCAGATTAGTGATGCATATCCAAATCTTATATTCACAGCAACCTAAAAGTTAGCTCAATCTAGTTAGTTGTTTTTGCTAAGTGATTCTTGTTGGACCAAAAGTGACTCCTCCATGCAAATATGTCCTGTAAAACTAGGAATAGATAGAACAAAATATGAACCTTCAGTTCTTTCAACCTGGAAAGCCTCACTGTTTAATAGTTAAACAGATACTTTTCACAAAATTTGATCGAATTGACTGGGAATCTAATTCTAGAATAGGAATCCTTATCTCTGCTGGAATTCCAGAAGCTCGAATAAGAAGAAATCAGGCTAAATCCCAAGCATCACCAACATGATTAGACTTTAGTATGACTCATTTTGTTGATCATTTTAGCAACCTCACATCAAGGAAATCAACTTGTCTATCCTGATTTTCCAAGACTTTAGCATGATTCATTTTGGTGATCACTTAAGCAACCTCACATCAAGAAAATCAACTTGCTAATTCCAATTTTTCAAGTCATGATATTCTCGATTATGTAACTACCCTATGCATATTATGATTAGTACTATCTGTCAACATAACAACTCCAACACTTAACTTTCAGATGATCATAGCACCAAACCAAATAGGCAGATATTACCGCAATAAACTCAAGTACAAAAAGGATTATATATGCTTACTTGGACCATCCATTGATACCGCGAACTACAGTAGCATATTTCAACCCTAATTAGCCCCCCAGAACTTATATATATCTTAATCGCTCATGATTAAGCAGAGTACTGAAATCTCTCAGAAAACCTTTACTTCAAGTAAGTCACAAAAAGAGCAACATGATCAACCATCAGAAGACCCCCTCTTTTGCCAGTTCATTAACTTGAATCATACACTAAACCCATGATCATACTAAATCACATAAGCATAATAAAATCTGAGAGAACCATTCTTAACCCAAAGCATGAGGGTTCCAAAATCATCAAAGAATCCCACAAAAGCTTAAAAAAAAAAACTGGGAAAGTGATCAAACAAGTAGTAAACTTGGAAAGTGATGAAATAGGAGAAGTGATCAAAGAAAGAACCTTCATAGCAGCACTTCTTGAGCATCTTTTCTAGAATTTTCAACCAAGTAGGATCATCATCAACAACTAACACCCTCAAACCAGCAGGAAATGCATCACTTCTCGGTGTAGAAAACCCGTGTTCCATACCCATATTGTAAGAGAATGGTATGATCAACTAGCGTAAAACAAGAGATTCAAGGTCTCACGTGAGTTGGAGAAGATGAAGCAGAAAGTGAGGGGGTTTTAAAGGGAGCGGAATTATGATATCGCTTTCCAAACAGAGCTTTAACAGAAAGATCTCTTCTCTCTCAATCTCTTTCAGTCTCCAAGTTTTTATGTTCAGGGAAAAGAGAGAGAGAGAGGAAATGAAGGGAATTTTTTTGAGATGAAACGCAGAATCTACGAATAATATTTGGCGCCGGCTATTACTATAACTATAACTGTCTCGATTATACTCTTTAAGCTGCTTTCCTGCAGTCCTAGATTGCTACTTAACGGTCCCCGGACTCGTAAGGAAGTCAAAACTCTTAAGAAACTAGTAGATTGCATTGGGTGGGATCGGGACCGGATGAGTTAGGTCACGTACAAAACGGATCATGTCGAATTAGGTAAAAAAGATAAAAATCAAGTTGGTCCGTCTAAAGAGAATATGATTTTTATTTATAAAATATAATAGTTTACCCATATTACTTCCAGTCTTTGACAGTATATTATCAGTAAATAAGTGGAATTAATTTATTACCTGATAATATTTAAAAGTATTGGAAACTATTGACCCGACTTAATGCATTAAAAACCCAATAAAAATATAACCCTTTAAAAAATTGACTCAAATGAGTGCATAATTGGTTAGATCATTTTACAAACGGTTTGTCAAGAGTTTTTAATGGAACTCCTCCTATTTGAACATGTCTACTTACTAGTCATTTATGTATTTTAGGATCACCATTTTATTATTTTATTCTAACTCTTTATACGTAGATATAAAACAAGATTTTTGACTAAATGACTCATAGCTTAAGATTTCAATGTGATTAAATTGTTTGAAATTTTTACTTTCAACTTTTACTCATATAGCTTAAGATTATGTTATGCGTTATTTCCAAGTAATTAATTAAGTAGCATCACGAACTCTTTACGTAGGGATGGTTTTGAATTCGTCTCATCTTATTTTTGTGTATTTAGGTATCGGTAGATGTTATCCCCTACTAGTACTACAAAATTAATTAAAGGACAATTTTCTTTGCACCTTAAAAATAAGTTCATGTTTATTAGGTTCAAGTAATATCTATTAGTATAGTTACATATATATTGGGGTTAGCCGGCTACGTTGTTCTACGCTTCTAACCATAACTAAGCTAGAATTACCACGATTTCGAAACTTCTAATGTATTCAGACAAGTTTAGATTAGGGCTGAATAATTCCAACTATAACATTATGATTATATTATGAACTTTTGCATTTGCACTCGGGTTAGTTATGGTTTATTCGACTCTTAAACTCATTATCAATGGTGTATCAACTATATACAAGTACTCTTTCTGTTCTCTTTGTTTTTTTTTTGCCCTATTTTCCATTTTAGTCCTCCTTTAAAAATTGCTTATTTTAATTAAAAACTTTCCCTTTTGGGTTGTCCCACCAAATATTTTTCATTGTATCCTAAAAAGTAGATTTTTGTATTTTGGGCAAAAAAAAGGGATAGAGGGAGTATATAACTAGGCACCTGAAAAAGTACTAAAAATTTCATTGACGGGCTTATGACTGATAGCGGTTTAGTGTATAATATATATGCCTCTAGAAAGTACTTCCTCCATCCTCTAAAAATTGACACAAATACAAAAAGTAACTTTTTAAAAAACACAATGAAAAATCTTTATGAGACAAGCCAAAATAAAAAATATGTAAAGAAATGGGGCAATATTTACAAGACAAATAAATAAAAATGAAGATTAGGACAATTTTCGAAGGAAGTGGACTAATTCTTAAAGTGTATACTTTACATTATTGCAATAATTAGGGTATGTAGATAGGGATATATAATTAGGATGTTGGTGCGCCACAATACAATACTAATACACTATGTGCATGCCTTGGTTGGGCAAGCTAGCTAGCTAGTAATTAGTATAGTACCTCCAATTACAAATAGATGTATGAATTGGCTCGTTATCATCCGTACCTATGCTTTGACTTGTGCTGCAGCAGCACTTTTAAGAGAAACCGCTACAACTCTATAAAGTTAATTCCATTATTATTATTATTATTATTCAAAGGATTAAGCTAAGAAGAATTAATGTAAGAAGAAAGTGAATTATAGTTAAGATGCCCAATCATTCACATACTTAACTTTCTATGATCAAAAGCATATTGCTTACAACAAAATCATTGGTTCAGCTACTATACTTTTGAGCTCTAGTTTAGAGAGTTTGTCCTATTTTTAATATAATCAAACAACTCATTATACTATTTAATTACGTTAATTAATTAAATGTCTTACCCTATAAACTAACATCTCCACTTCAGAAATGTATTAGTACTAGATTTGTTGGTCGTGACATAGCTTATAATGTAATGGAGTACGAATTTGTTGTTTTCTTGCAGTACTCCAAGTCTTCATGCTAGTACTACATGTTAATTCTTGGTATTGGGAAACAAAATGTACAATTCATGGATTAACAACCTCTATTCTGTAAACAGTTTAGGTACGTAATCTTACCCCCCCCCCCCCCCCCCCCCCCCAAAAAAAAAAAGTAGGTTTTGATAATCCGTAATATAAATTAGTAGTTATTTTTTGTAAAAAGACGATTTGATAATATATTTTTCAAAAAGTATTATATATAAACGGAATACAATAAAGTTATCTATGATCCCAGTAAAAATGACTCATCAATATAACAAAAGTTACCCATCAAAACAACATATGTCACTTTTTATTAACTTTAAGGAGTAATTTTTGTTATATTGAGTGGTTACTTTTAATAGGAATACAATAACTTTATTATGTCGTGTCCCGTGTGTATATAATACTTTGTGTTCTTTTTACTTAGTTAGACAAGAATTAAAGTAGTGATGGTTGGGATCAAAACATAATTACTCTTACCATAATATGTGAAAAAAACCTATGATAAAAGACCACTTAGTGTGTAGTATATTTAATTTTCTTTTATTATTCTTTAGTAAATTGAATTTGAATTACTTTTTATATCCTATCCATATTTTAAGTATTCCATAGTAGTTGGGGTGACTGAGATATGAAGTCGCAACATATGCTCAAATCATGTGGTTTTACTCAACTAGATTTTCTCACATTTTTGAATATTTTGAGGTGTGTTTGTGCCTTAGCACAAGATGCATAGCCCATCCAGCGGCCTTGTTGAACCAATATTTGCTAGTATTTGTTAACATACTGTATAGCATGCAAAATACGAACACAACCGCTATAGGTCTAGGCAAAATTAGCACAATGTTTAGCTTATATCTCTTCTAATTTGGAGTAGAGGGTTCATTATATTCCTTTTTTATATTTATAGAATTAAATTTTTAAAAGTTTGATTATAAATCATAATTATATTATAAAAAATAATATATTCAAGTAGAATTTTGTTAGATGCATCTCCATATAAATGTTTAGAATATCTAATTTTAATAATTTTTTGTGTTACGTATTTAGAGTTAATTTTTTTTAAATTGTATTTTAAAAACTGGGAAAAATCAAAAAGATAAAACAATTAGAAACAATTGGAGTAAAATTTTTTAAAAAAAATGTTTTTTATTTTTTTAATGCTAAGGGGGCAACACGTGTACGTTCCCTTATGATTATTGAAAAATACCACGAGATAAAAAAATGAGCCTAAAAATCCTCCAAAGCAAGTGCAAGTGACACATCCTATCAACATAGAATTAGGACAAATTAAAGCTTCCCTTTCAGGTAGGAGTAATGACCTGACAATCGAATGCTGTGTGAAAGTGTGTGAATTTCAAGCTTTTAAAATTTGGAAATTAATATGAAATTGTAAGTGGAGAAAAAAGTTGATTCGTACTTCCTAAACCCTAACCAATTAGTCCCAATTTTTTTCCCCTTACCTTTACAAGTGTTTTTCTTTTTGTTTGTATTAATTAAGGGTTGTTCTAGGTCATTATATAAAATATAGTTTTCTAATCTCACTCTATGATTGAGTATCATATACTATTTAATAAGCATCACTAGTAAGTTCTTGTAATTGATTACTAATTAAATCCTTAAGCATTAATGCCACAACTCCTAAATGGGAAAGACGGCTTAAGATGACATCAAGAATGATCTACGATTAATGATGAAATTAGAAAGTAGAAACCCTCTAATTAAGTGAATTTTATTAGTGGTTATTCTCTTTCATACTAGTCTAAGTTAAGAATGATTATTGGTTGTTACTTCAACGAATAAATGCTAAACATATACTTGTCACTTAGAAAGTCCGCATAATTGCTACTAGTTAATACTCTCTTCGTTCTTTTTTTTTTCTTCCCATTAGGAATCTGAGAAGAAACCAAAAAAAATATTAAATATCATTAAAATTCTATAAAACTAATTTAAATTAATATAAAAGTATGATAAGATTCTATTAAAAAATAATACAAGTGGGTTGAGCATAAAATAAGTAGTGAAATTTCTAAAGTTCATAGCAATAAACAATTAAAAAATCAACCAATGGACTACATATGACATGGTTAGTGATCATAGCCAAACTTTTCCACTCAATCATAGTATTAGACGAAATAGAAGGATTTCAAATAATAACAATATTTTTAAATTTTCGAATGGGGAAAATGGGAAGAAAAAAAAGAACGGATAGAGTATAATTTAGTTTTATTTATCCTGTCTTAATGCGTTAGATTAGTGACAGCTAACAATAAAAAGAATTTTAAGTGTACAATTTAATTTCTTTTAGAAAAGATCTCTATGCATTTAATTATGGGGCTCATCTCTCCCTTCCTTGACCAACCAGAGCTCAGCAATTCTTAATTACTCCACATAATATTGCACTCATGTTCACAAACATCACATTTTTGTTTGATGTGATCGGTTTTAATTGAAGTCAAGTACAAATAAAAGCATCATTAGTGGATCCAGAACTTTGTTAATCACATTTTTTATAGGACAAGTGTCAATTAATAATTTCTCTCTAACTCAAATGCATGAAATATAATATATAGTTATGAAATAATATTTCCTAGTTAATGAAGGTAAAGCTACAACTTTGAGAATAAATATGAAGAGGATTTTAAAGATCAAAGTACCCTTTAGAGAGTGGGGTAGGGAGAGTATTATAGAAAGAGAGTTTTTAAAAGGAACTCAATTGGCTCTAAAAAGAGAAATACCCACTAAATTAAAAAGTTTTCTTTTTTGTTTTAAAAATATACTTATAATATTATCTAATGTACACTTAAAAAAAGAGGAAAAAAAAATGGGCTATGATTGGTGACTTGGTGTCAAACAAAATAAGGATGAGCTCCATTCAACTTGAAGGTGGATAATTCTTTTGCTTAAATTAATCAAAAGCAAAAGTATTTTCACCCATTTACCTTCATGTTTCATGCTCACAAATTTGATGCCTCATGTGTTGTCTCCCCTACCTATTTGTGCAATTCTTTCTTTTAGCACCCTATATAACATGTAGGTATATATTTACAAGTTAATTAATTAGCTTACTAGAAGATGCTGGAAATTTCTATGTGTGCCACCTTCTTCTTAGGCAGTTTTGTTAAAAATAGTTAGACATACCTAAGAAGTACAAACACTCGTTAAAACGCTGCAAAATCTTGTATACACACGAGATATAATAAAATTATTGTATTCCCAATAAAATTGACCCCTTAAAATAACAAAAGTCACCCTCTCAAAGTTGATAAAGATTGACATATATTATATAAAGGGATTAATTTTGTTATATTGAGGAGTAACTTTTACTGACTTTATTGTATCCCGTGTACATATAATATCTACTGTTAAAACATGTATCTAATTTTTTTTAATGTAAGTTTTAAGGATGTCAAAGTAAAAATATACTTGCTTGTTGTTATCTATAACTAGCTAATTGTCCACCTAGGTGACTCCATAAGGAGGTTTAGAAGTAGCTTGTTGCTTGTAAACAAAAAAAAAAAAAAAACTGTAAGTATTATATTTACTTAACCACAAAGAATAAATATTTACTTAAACTCAAGTTAATCTAGATAAGAGAAAATTCCAGAGAGAAAGAAATCCACGAATGATGTGAGAGGGAGAGAATTTTAAAATAAAAAAAATTATGCTTCAACTATTAAGTTTTACTTAAATTAGAAAAAAATGAATATTTTAGGCATATTAAAACAGTGTTACGAAAGATTAATTATTTTGGAATATATAGTGTACTTGGAAACAACTAACACTACATATATTTTTTAATGCTATTGTTGAAAAAACTTATAATTTTTTTTAATTAATATAAATTGATTAATAGATTCAACCTCTATATAAAATACTCATTCTTAGTTAATTAATCTTGACCAGTTGACTAACATAGCCATTTCAAACAAATAACAATACTTATAATAAAGTCGAGTGAACGAAACAATTTATTGTCTAACAATGTTCTCTTAAAAAAAGAAACTCCAAAAGGCCATTGATAATTAGATCAGTTGGGGAAGGAAGGTCCAATCAAGAAATCATGAAGCAATTATTACAGGTCCAATAGAGACTAGATGGGCTTTTCCCCTTCTATCAGTGATGCATTGATGCATACACAAAGCAGAAGGCCCATATATTTTGAACAAAAGCAGAATTAAATAAGTGAATCAACAAAGTACAATCCTTTCAGTTTTAGGCAAGGTCCTCTTAAACATACTTCTCTTAGCTTCAGGATTAAGATTGAAGTTAGCACAATCTTTTATGACAATTCACAATAACCTATCCCGAGACCCGAGGTGAAATTATCGAATTAGGTCTTCATAACTTTTATGCGAGATCTTCTCGTACCAAGATAAGCTCATTAGAATTTAACTTTGTCATTAATCAACTCCGTCTTTAATTTGAGTTATGATTATTACGGGATTAACGAGAATCTTGAAAGGTCCTGTCAAGTGGAAAGTGAAAACACTTTGGTGGTCCAAAATAAGTGCACCAACTACTACATAAAATCACAAGTGAAATTTCGAATCTAGTGGCAGTTAGCAGTCAAGATCAACAAAGATAATAGGTGGATTTGGTTGCTGAGATATTACTGTTCATGATTTTGGTTTAATGGGTATGAAGCTACGTATTCAACCTTAGCTTAGAAAAATAACATATAAAATGGGATAAAGCTAAGCTTCTTATATAAAGCTTTCTCACATTTGGAGAGAATAAACTCATAAAGCTTCATATATAATACAATACTCCGTACTTGGAAAGGAAGTTGATAAAGAATGTTAAAGAGACATAGAAATCATTTTTTTTAAGTATAAAAATATTTTGCACCAAATTCTCCATCTTAAAAAAGGAGTATAAAACAAGCTACACGTAATAACATTTGGAAAAGTAATGTTGACATGCAATTTCAAAACAACATGTCCAATAACAATAATTTCCTAGTATTAGTCTTATTTGGTAAATGGTTTGAAATTCATTGACTTTGACCTTCTTGATGAGATTATATTATCAGGAAAAAAAAGGTGGTTTGATAAATTTGTCTTTAAATTGACTCAATAACAAGCTTTCTAGCCAAAAATTTCAATATTTTGAGTATAGTTGTATAATAGTTATAATTAAAAAAATTATATTTCCACCAAAAAACATAAATGATTCTTTGGAGACAAATGTGATTATGCACCTTACTTATTATTAAGTGGATACAAACTAGTTTAGCTGGTTGAAGTATTAAAAGGTAGTATCCAAGACTGGATATCAAATTCTGAGGATATATCCACAATGAAAATAATGGAAAACAATGAAAATAAACTAAGTGATTTCCACAAATTTCCTTACACTTCCTTTTCCCTACTAAGCTAAATTTAAGGAATTCTTATATTTACTATATATCCACAAATGATAGCTAATAAGAGTTTATTAAGTTCATATTTTAAAAAAAAAATTGTGTATTAACTCGGGCATATGCTAATTCCCTTATTATTAAATTCATATTTTAAAAATTTCGTGTATTAATTCGGACATATGCTAGTTCCCTTACGAAATACAAGCTGCCAAACATACAGTTAGTGACAAGGCATGTTAATGAGTCGGTTATATTTAGGACCGAACCTTCATTGGTACACAATGCAGTAACTTGACGTCTCCTTCCCAGATTCTAAAAGGCCAGAGTTGGATGTCAAGCATACCTTGACTTGCTTCTACATTAAGTTACAGATGCCCTCAACCAGGAAGCGCCCTTATTCTTCGCAGAAACTAATCTTCCACAACTTAACTATCTTAAGCATACTCTGAAGTTAGAACAGAACACCTTAGCAGGTCAAGAACATGTGATGCACAATGTTTACAATTGTTGATCCACAATCTCAGGTAAAATATGATACCAGACACTATATACAGTTAGTGGTCGGCCTCTTTATTACATGCTTATGTTTTCCTCAACCGATCGATCTCTTGCTCATAGCATGTAATCATACACGAAGAAGTGGGTATCGGGTGTTGCAAGCAATGGCAGGCTTTCAATGTACAAGTAGAAACGGGTCAGATTCTCTCTAGCGATAGTAATAGAATCAACAACTTCATGATTGTTTGTGAGAACCCACAGGTCTTTAGAGTTAACCGTCTTCAGGCTTCCCCGGCAGAACGGGCAGGACCGTGATCTTGCATTCCTGTCATTCAATTACAGTTCAGTAAAATCATAGAGAAAATTGGATGCAAGTAGGGGACATGAATAACTGCATAAAAGGGGATACTCAGGAGTAGTCGCATCCTTCTATCAGAGGATATTTCTGAATCATTCATTGTCATCATCTCCTTCCCTTGGTTCCAATTTCTCAGACTCTGGAAGGGTTTCGGGTTTGAACTAAGGTGTTCAATAGACAGTATCAATATGACAAATTTATGTAACATTCTCCCCTTTTGTCTGGAAAGCTTAAGTCCCTACTTTGAACATCCTTTCAAATTCTACAATATATGATACCTTATGCCAAGCAAAAAACAAAGGCATTTTGTTGAATCTCTATACATGTAAAACATTACATGTAAGTATCTCACATTAATATATTAATAAAGAAATATTCGTTATATGAGGTTGAGCAACTACTCTCCTTATTGCCATATGATTTTAAGATAAAACTCTCATCTTATAAAGTGGACTCTCTTATTTAAATGGATATGAAATCCGTATTTAACACATTTCAAACAATATAATGGCCAAAATAAGAGACTGAAATTGGTTAAGGTAGATTATGAGCATACCAATCATTAAAGCAACTGATGCACAAAGAATGTCCACAGGTGGGCAACACCATCTTGGTGCCAGGTTCCATACAAATCCCGCACTCTTCTTCCCTCTCCATATCCTTATCAGGAAGTTTCCTCTTGATGTCCTCTATTTGCTTTCTGCTCAGAATGTTAGAGCTCCTAGTTTTTTTGTTACTCTCTTCCAATTCAATCAGATTGCCTTCTAGCTGCCTGAGTGACGGGTATATCACGGCTGCAAGCAAACATTAAGTTAAATACTTTAAATTATGCTTCCAATGTACACAAGCATGAAGAGAACAAAGAAGCAACTGAAATAATCTTCTGATAATACCATAAAACTCCCTTATAGACGCCTTCTTCTCTTGGGAAGACATTGTTGGCATTCCATCAACATATACCTAATCAAATTTTGATTTTGATGTCAGGAAGATGAAGAAAAAGACTAGCAGGTACAGCACAGGGAATGAACTAAATAAACAGTACAAGTGTGGAACCTTGTATACCAAAATGTGATGCAGTCCCAAAAAATTAGGGAGGGCATCCGTACAACTATAATCCATCAATTCTATCAAGTACATGAGGAAGGGTGCCAAAGGACTGTAAGATAGTCTCATTTGAACACTATCCCCACAATAGGCCCTTGGAAGGGAAGCTGCCCTGCAAAATATAGAACCCAGTTATATTCAATATTCAAGAATTACATCAATTTCAGAGTCTGATAAACCCCATCATAGAGAGGTGCCCTTCAACACAGTTAACTTTACTATTATTTGACATGGAATATTTGCAACAACCTCAAAATATGAAGGGAAGAAGAAGCTTGGAAAAGTGATTTATTTACAATAATTATTATGTTAATATCTTACAAACCTTAATTACAAAATTATATGAGGGAAAAAACTTACAGGTTATTGGCATGCTGTATATCAGCTTCAAGAGCTTTGATTGATTCTCTGTAAGAGGATTTGGTATGCTGCTGCTTCTGCCACATAAGTCCTGTGTTTTGAACCTTTCACCTGAAATGTGTGGCAAGAAGAATGCTCCTACGGAAAGAGGGAAAGGGTATCAAAGAGAGAGGAAGTTTTCTCCTACACAGGAGTTTTAGGAAAGGGTGATGACTTGTTTAAAAATTAGTTGCCATGAAAAGATAAGTATAAGATAAAGCCCATTTGCTTAACATTGAAACCTTTTTCCCACTCCAAGGAAAGAAAAGGATGTCTTCAATTAATCTTTCTTCCTACCTCTGTCTCAACTTCCACTCTATACAAATTTTGTGGTCTTGGACTTTTATTTCATTCTCCATGAATTACATGATACTGCTAGCGCTTTTCCTTTCTTTTTAGGATGCTATGTACTTTTTATATACTATGTTATATAATATAATAAGAAGTTGTTGCTCACTCATTTCTATGTTATAATTTACTACTATACTTCACATTTAAATTTGTCAAGGAACGACTCTGTAGCTTCTTAACAATAAGATACCCTTCTTAATTTTCTTGAAAAATGCGCTTCTCTTGACTCTAGTATTTCATAATCCCTAATTTGCTTCATTTGACTTTATACGATATTCAAAACACAACTTAAAACGTTTTGATATCAAAATGTGCAAATCAAAATTATGAAAATTTAACATTCTAATAATATATATATTTAGATACATCCAATAAGATCTTATATTGAATATATTAATATATTATTTCTTATAATATGATGAGAATTTATAGTCAAATTTTTTAAAACTTGACTTTTTATAAATAGAAATGTAGCAAATATAAAAGAAAGGAGAGAGTACAATGTTATCATAAATCAAAACATGTATAATCAAGGTTCATAAAATTAACCACAAAATGAACATTTTAGACGAAATGAAGAATTTTCATTCTACATTGGGATGTTGAAAAAGGTACACAAAAGAATGATGTAACTCAAGACTCTTATTTAACAGTCATTTTACCAAGAAAAGTAAAGCAAGAACTTAATCAATACGACCTCAACCCGACCCCACATACCACCTCTCACTCTCTCTTTTACCTAATCAATAAAACCTCTCCTTTCAATTTTATCTAAGGCTTAAACACTTCCTGATTTTTACGCCCTTCATACGTTTCTTATTAAACTTTTATTATGGGGTGTGCACTGTGCTCAACATCTTATCAACAAGAATTAGTTACAATGATGCTATGATGGGCTTGATATCTGCCTTATTCACTGAATATTATAAGATGGCCCAACTCAATAAATCTCTAGGTCAAGCCCAATCTATCAAATGATGATGATTGTAGAAAATAACTATACAAAATGGCCCATTATTTACAGGGCATTCTAGCTAAGATACCTAGCTATGAGCCTATGAATGCTATGCCTATCCCACACTCCCAACAATATGCAATCCAAGTGAGGGTAGCTTATGTAGTCCTGTCATAATGGGTGTATTTTCTTGAGAAAGATGGAAATTTTTTGGGGTTATTGAAGAAGTTAGTAGATGAGAAAGTAGAATAAAAGTTAATTGAATAAATCCATTGCACTATTTGCAAAGCAGTATCAAGCAGAAAATATTCTAACTCTTTAGTGAGTAAAAAGTAGGAACAAAGAGTGGGAAGATCTCAAGATGTGAAAGTTATCAAGAAACGTTTGTGTCTTGTGCATCAAAGGACAATAAAGCTAACTTAGGCATAGAAGTGTTGATTATTAAAGTTAGAGCTTGTTAGATTAGAGCTCTTAGTTTGGTAAGTGTTTTCTCATCCTTTTTACTATTGTGATGTGTATGGATGTCAACTACTCTATAGTTTAGTTAGTTTAAATCTTGGAGAGTGTTATTCAAAACCTATGATCAAATCATATCTACTTACATTAGCTATTGTCTTATCGCTGACAACTCTCTTTATATAGAAAAACTATTGTGATGTGTATTTAGCCTTGAACTGATATAAAGCCTATTGAATACTAACATTAAATATAATAATAATAATAATAATAATAATAATAATAATAATAATAATAATAATAATAATAATAATAATAATAATAATAATAATAAAGGCAAGGTCTAATGCTGTCTCTTATGTTTTACATATCATGTAACATTAGTACACTGATCAGAATCTTTAAGGAAGCAAGATAATGTGATCAATCAGTTAATTTTAAAAGTGGACCTATGAGGCTATGACATGAATAGCTTAGGTTTGATATCCTAACTACTACAAGTCTACAACATTTTATGAAGTGAGACTGGCAAGTGGAAACCCTGTCATAGCAAGATACCCTTTCAACTGAAATGAATCAAGTGAAGGATGAGTGTAGACGTAGTAGTAAAGGGGGCTCAAATAAAAATATCCATGAGACAAAGAACCATTAGTGGGAGAGGGTACACTTGTGTAGAACCGGTCCAAAGCTCCACATAATTGGAAACTGGCATAATGTTTTATGAAGATTTTCAAAGATGTCTATGTAGATCCATTTAATGATGTAAGATGTTAACAATAAAAATAATAATAAACCTATGAAAAACGAAGTTTTCTAAGGTCATTTTACATTGAATTGCATTAACGAAGTGAGTTTTTTTTTTTCGGGCAAGGAAAATGGAAGCATACTAAACTCCTTCCTAGCTTTAATAGCTAGAGCATGGGCTTTTGAAAATAAGTGAGTTGAGGAAAAGGGTTTAACATGCAACTCGTGGATTTGATATTCTGGTTCATGCACCAACACCAACAAACATACAAGCTAGTAGATAGAGCTCTCAAAATCTGACCCATCATAATAAATTACCTGAATCTGACCTGATTATGACTCCAAAAGTGAGACTCGTAAACTGATCCAACCCGATATGAAGCCAACCCAAAATCGATTTGACCTGATATTCGAAAACCTGAACACTATCTATGTCTGACTCGTTATATACCCGACCCGTTACAAACTCAACCCGAAGACAACTCGACACCGATTGAATCCGACAAATGACCGACATGACATGATTTATAACAAATCGTGGCCCTATTTCAATCAACATGTTAACAATCCGACTATATTTCAATCAACATGTTAACAAACCGACTATATGAAGTAATGTAGTTAATTGATATGGGTAATACAATAATACATCGATACACTAAAGATACATATCATATACTTGTCAGGTACATATCATATATTCGTTTTGCAATGACTTATGGTTTAATCATCATAAAAAAAATATTCGCATGAGTTAACCTGAAATGACCTGAGACGAATACAAAAAAAAATAGCAAATGTCGAGTCATAAATCAAAAGTAATATGTCGTTAATAACTTGTTGTAGACCCGCTAAAGCTCAACTTAGATATCAACCAAAATCAAGGTAACCCATTACCATAATTGATTTGACCTTAAATTTACCCGAATTTAAAATAACTCGATGTAACCCGTATAAGAACCGACCGGATTGACTTGAGTCGTTATTGACCTGAACCGAATACGACATGACCCAAACCTGAATTGAACCCAAGCAAGCAAATAGCCGATTTGACTTGATCCGATAATGACCTGAAAGGCCTAATTGACCAAATTAACCCGAATCAATAAGTATTGACCTATGGAAAAGACAAAGATAATCCATGGTAAAGAAAGAGAGTCGCATACTCATAATTCACAAGCAAATGAAATTGTACTTTTGTAATATGAACAGAAACAAATTGAGTGAACCTTTTTATTTGGAATTTAGTTTAGGGCACAGTGCTCACAAAATAATAGGCGGGTCAATCTTGAACTGTGTTCATACGAAAGAAACACAACTCTTAGCTGACTTTTCTTGAGCTTTAAAAAGGTGATGTTGACCTGGTCTAAGGAGACCAAAAGGAAAGAGAGATTCAGCAAAACAATTATAGTGCACTGTGCACATAGAGAACGGGGAAGGGACGCCTAGTATTATACATTCACACACAATATAATGGCATGCAAAATCTAACATAACTTTTGCATGGTAAAGCTCTCTTTAATCATTCTCCCTTTTTTTTTTGAGATACAAAATGAGTGGAGAGGGCACCCAGGTGCACCATGTTCATCGTATACCTGTTCCAAAAATATTGTATATTACATATATGAAAAATGTATATTTCACATAATTAACATGTATATTATATGCATTTTCCATATATTTAATGTATATTTTTTTGGAGCGGGTGATACGTGGGAAAGATTAGAAAAATGAAAATTAATGGGCTGAGAACTGAAAACTCAAAACAAAGTCATTTCCTTCCCAACTCCCAAGGTACACTGTAGGACATTCAACTGTAGAAATAAAATTGCATTACTAGAAAGTGATACGGAGTGGCTAATCAAGGTCGTCATTTCAAATTTAAATTTTCAAAACCATATCTGTTAGAATGACTTAATAATACTTAATTTCTATTGAAGTATACAAAATACTTTGTACATGTTTGGGATGTAGAGGAAAATAGTAATAATATAACTTCAAATATAATTCCATTAAAAAGAAGAAAAAATATTTTAGTGAAATCATGATGAATCATTAATCATGATGACGATTAGAAATGCTTCTATTTATGATTTTGATGAACAATATTCCCATTTTTTCATTTTCTTTGGAAGTTATTAAACATTGTCCGTAAATTATCAAGAATCTTTAGTATTTTTGTATGATCTTTTTACCTTTGACATGATTTTTTTTATCGATGTCTTGTTTAGACTATTATTTTTTAAAAAGAAAAAAATGAGAGAAGGGGTGTCTTGGTTGGGGCATGGTGGCAACTAGGCCAGATCTCTTATATTTTTTTTTTAAAAAAGTCAAATTAAAAAAATTATAAACTAATAGACTTTTTTTAAAAAAAATAAAAATTTAGGATAGAGGGACAAAAGGTCATTTTATGTAATAAATGCAAAAATTCTTAATAGTTTATGGGCAACACTTAACCATATAATTCAGTTTTCTAAGTATGATACTCTCTCCGTTTTTTTGTTCTTCCCATTTAAAATCAGGGAAGAAATTAAGATATGAGTAAATATGATAAAGATTCCTTAAAATAAATTTTAAAAAATATAAAAAGAAAATTAAATTTCCTTGAAAAAAGTTGTAAGTGGGGCATGTATTAAATACTCATGAGAATCTATAACTGAGTTGTTTAGGAGTAAATATTGTTATAAAATTTAAATGTTAGGGGGGGGGGGGGGGGGGGGGGGGGGATTTCCGATAGTTTAGGTGGACTATGGATATTGAGATAATTTTCGTCAACAATTTTATTCAACTAAGATTATTTTAGTTATAGTAAATAAGACTAAAATAAAATGATTCTATATGGGAAGAATTTTTTGAAATTTCCAAATGAAGAATATGGGAAGAATAGAATAGAAAGAAGGGAGTATTATGTGAAGATGTAGAGGCCCATCCTTAGCTCTGAAATAAAAAAGACAAGCAAGTGTTCATCGATAGTTAAACAGGGGATGTGTTGGAAAGATGATAATTTGAGAACCACAGGATCCAATGGTTAAGATTCAATGATGCCCTAACCTATCAAATAGTCATATGTAAGCATAAATAGGCCCACACGGTTTTATACAGAAGATGTAATATGATTAACATGCTTCCACAATCCACAGTAGATATTCTACAACAATTGACAATTCCAGGCAAAGACAGCAGCAAGTAAACTGATTGTAATTTACTCGAGTGTTTCTTTGGCTTCAAAGTTGCATGGCGTAATCTTTAACAAAGGTAGGGAAAAAGTAACCCTTAAAATCAACCCAAAATAACTTTTTCTCATTAAAAGCAGATTCCACCGTCATACATTCATATTATAAACATAAAGTGATGAAAGTAACAGAACCGTGAATAAACATTACTCAGCCAAGGTCTAAGGAGATCAGTAACAAAATGTTAGATGCTATACCGTCATATATAGCTCTCATTATTTATATTCTGTAAGAAATTCATGTTTCTTTTTATTATAGTCTAAATTACACCGATATCAATCCGAAAATGAATATCAATATGGGTACTGAGTCAGGAAAACGACAGAACATATGTGAATCCGTGCCATATAGGTTATAGTAGTGGTTAATGATTAGATTTTCTAATATGCCATATTTCGAAAGGAGTGGCGAGTGAGTGATTGAGTGAAATTAGTCTAGCTTTTTCAAATCAAGCCTATTCCATCTGAGCAAAAAGTAAAAGCTAAAGATAAGAAAAGCGAAAGGTACCCAAGTAAAGAACTTGCACCAAAACCCAAAGAGTATCAAAAATGTTTGTTATTGAAAGTTTGAAAGAAGTCTAGCTTAGTGTAAGAAGAGAATATAGTTTTTGTGTGTTCCAGATCTTAAATGGGTTCCTACAGTCAGGTGCTGGCTTTTCTGCTTCTCTCTCTACCATGTTTTTTCTCTCAAGTCACAGGTATGTAATAGTTGCAGCAGACCAGTAGTAGTTACATGAATTCAAACTCATTTTGAAGTAAAGCATAACCAAACTATTGAATTAAACTTGACATGTATTCAACTGTTGAGATTGATATGTTTTGGCTATGATTATGTGCAGAGTTTACTAGCATAGATTGTGGAGGAGCCAGTAATTACACAGACAAAAGAACTGGGCTGGCATGGATTTCAGACAGTGGAATTATGAGTCATGGAGAGGCAGTACAAGTTCAAAACCAAAATGATGAATGGGAACCTTATAAAAAGAGGAGGGATTTTCCAACAGATGATAATAAATACTGCTATAAATTAAGCACACAGGAGAGGAGAAGGTACCTTGTCAGGGCAACATTTCTGTATGGAAATGCAGAAGATGTGGACACATACCCCAGCTTCCAGTTATACTTGGATGCAACTAAGTGGGCAACTGTTACGGTGTTCGACGGGTCAAGAACATATGTTGAAGAGATGATTATCAGGGCACCTTCTAGCTCCATTGTTGTTTGCCTTTGCTGTGCAACTACAAAGTCCCCCTTCATCTCTACCCTGGAGCTTCGCCCACTGAATCTCTCCATGTATGCCACAGATTATGAGGACGATTTCTACATGAAGGTTGCTGCTAGGGTAAACTTCGGAGCTCCTACCAAAGACCCCATAAGGTATGAACAAGTTCTTTGGAAAAACAATACATGTATAACAGATTTGAAACGACCATAGCAATAACTCTTCATTGAATTGTTGCAATTTCTTAGACTTTATAGATGAATTTATGATGTGTGAAACGACCAAAGTTAGCTTATTATGAATAAGTGTAGCAGTTATAAAAAAAGACTCTAGTCCATGACAGTTCACTATGTTTTGTTGCAAAACCATGAGTATCAAATGCAGACTTCTTTTATGTAAGGTACCCGGATGATCCATTTGATCGAGTTTGGGAATCAGACCAAGTAAAGAGGCAAAACTTTCTAGTTGGGGTAGCTCCAGGAACGGATAGGATCAGCACAACAAAGAACATAGAAGTGAATAACAGAGAGTACCCACCAGTTAAAGTGATGCAGACTGCAGTAGTTGGTACTGAGGGAAACCTGAGCTACCGGCTGACCTTAGAGGATTTTCCAGGCAACGCTAGAGCTTTTGCATATTTTGCTGAGATAGAGAATCTGAGATCGAACGAGACTCGGAAGTTCAAAATGGAGCAACCATATGTACCCGATTACAGCAATGCAGTAGTGAACATTGCAGAGAATGCAAATGGAACCTACAAACTTTATGAACCTAGCTACATGAATGTGACTCTGGATTTTGTGCTGTCATTTTCATTTGTAAAGACACCAGACTCAACAAAAGGTCCGCTATTGAGTGCAATTGAGATCAGCAAGTATGTACAGATTGGTTCAAAAGCTGACACTCAAGATGGTAGGTTTGTGTGTGAGGAAGTAATGGATGAACATTAGCTTCTTGTAGACATTAACTCACATTTACAAACCGACTTATGTGGACAATGTTGTTTTTTGATGGTAGTGAATGCCCTTGATGCCATTCTTGCCATGTTTCCTGCTGGCCTGGGGATACAAGATGAAGGGGATCCTTGCACTCCAACACAATGGGAATGGGTGACCTGCAGCTCAACTGTACCACCACGAATCACTACAATGTAAGTAAGAGTACTATCGTGAGACTTGATTTATATGCAGTTTATTCAAGAAACTGTATGTCACAAGTTCCATCTTCCAAGAGTGATCATTCTGTAATGTTAACTATAAACCACACACCAGAATTCTCTATCTCATGCATGATGCAAGGACCAATTCAAGATTTGCATATATGGATTTTGAAACACTATACAAAGAAGTTGCCTACATCTAGTTTTGTGTGAAGACTAGACTTCATATCAAAGATTGAAATCCGTAATACCTAATTTTCTTTGCAGACATTTGTCGCAGAGAAATCTGACTGGGGTCATACCACCTGAGATTCAGAACATGGATGCACTGACAGAGTTGTAAGCTTGATTTTCCGTTTCGTGGACTACTACAAGACTCTTTGCTTCTAATTTATCACATATAATCTAATCTAATCTTTCAGGTGGCTGGATGGTAATTCCCTCACTGGTTCCCTCCCTGATATCAGTAACCTTGTCAGCTTGAAAATTTTGTAAGCAACAACTCACATGTGCGTTGTATTGATAAGGTAGCAGCAACTTCTTGATGATGTTCTCACACTTTTCATCTATGGGCAGGCATATAGAGAACAACAAACTTAATGGATCTTTACCCTCTTATCTAAGTAGCTTACCAAGTTTGCAGGAGCTGTAAGTCTCAAAACTAGAGGCAGAATCTGTCTCAACTTGCATAAAATCACTTATCTCAAGATGGATATGCATGTTATTTAACAACCAATTGATCTGATCCTCAGCAATCTGGAATCTCCTGTGATAGGTACATTCAAAACAATTACTTCAGCGGAAAAATACCTCAGGCGCTGCTAAGCAGGAAAATACTTTTTAAGTGAGTATACCTTAAACAGATAACCAGTACTGAAACCCTCCTAGAGGGTGCACTGAGCTTATTATAACTTCAAACATTGTAAAAGATAATGGTAGTTCTAAACATTAAATTTCTTTTTCAGCTACGACGGAAATCCTAGGCTAACTAAAGGGACAGGACTAGGTACAAGTTTGAAGCTGATTGTAGGACTTTCTGTGGCAGCATTTGGAGTACTTGTAGCTGTGATTGTGATAATTTTGCTATTTCAGCGCTACTTCAGAAGAAAGGCATCTCGGCAGAAAAACAACTATAAAGGTAACTATAATACCTTTAGCTTATATTGTCATAAACATCAAGGGAGAACTTCTTGCACATGTTAAGATCTTTTCCTGTATAAAGTAGGTGGCTCTTTGCATGCAAGTACCAAGCCTCCAAAGACTCATACCCTCACTAGAGGTGCCCATCTAATGGAAGATGGTGTAGCTTGCTGCATTACGCTGTCTGAAATAGAAGCTGCCACATTGAAATTCTCCAAGAACATTGGAAAAGGAAGCTTTGGAGTTGTCTATTACGGAAGGATGAAGGATGGCAAGGAGATTGCAGTCAAAATCATAGGTGACCCAACAAGCCAGGGAACCAAGCAATTTTTGACTGAGGTAATTTAGTCTGGACCTTAATTTCTGCCTAAAAGAGTTTATAACCATGTATCTTTAGGGAAGTGCCACGAAAACAATTCTTTGTAAGTTGTGCACGTAAATTCAACTCTAATGTAATCGAAAGGTCATACTTTGCAAGTACACCTAATTGAGTAGGACCAAGTTCAATCTAGAAACAATATCAAGCTATGTAAGTACATCAGATAGCACAGGAGTGAAGTTAAGCACTATCACACCAGTAATAGATCTTTCTGTATAAACCATATGATGATTGCAGGTTTCCCTGTTATCAAGGATTCACCACAGAAATTTGGTTCCTCTTATTGGATACTGTGAGGAAGCAAACCATAGAATTCTGGTCTACGAATATATGCATAACGGGACCCTGCGAGATCACATACATGGTCTGTTTATCAAACCCTGTGTGTTACTTGTTCTTTCTGAGTGTACATATTGTAGTTCAAAAAAAAAAAAAACAATTATACTTTGACACCTAATATAAGTCATTGTCTGACAGATCCCATCAAACACAGGCAGCTGGACTGGCTAACTCGTTTGCGCATTGCAGAAGATGCAGCTAAAGGTAATAGATAAATTCTTCCCTCCCCTGTGTTCTATACTTACATGGTATCCAAGACAAGCTGAAATAATTTTTTTTGATTTCACAGGCCTTGAATACTTGCACACTGGATGCAGTCCTAGTATCATTCATCGAGATGTAAAAACTAGCAACATCCTTCTAGATATAAATATGAGGGCAAAAGTAGCAGACTTTGGCCTTTCAAGACAAGCAGAAGAAGATCTCACTCACATATCAAGCGTAGCTAAAGGAACACTAGGTTATCTAGATCCGGAGTAAGAATCTACATTAACACTTATCATTTCTTCTTCCCAAACATGCTTTCTACTCAACTGATCATGTACCTTGCTCCTGTAGGTACTATGCAAATCAGCAGCTAACCGAAAAAAGCGATGTATATAGTTTTGGTATAGTTCTCTTGGAACTGATATCTGGAAGAAAGCCTATCACAGAAGATTATGGGCCAGACTGGAATATCGTTCACTGGGTATGTTTATTTTTTTGCTCCATGCAGTATATTATCAAATCATCGGATAGTTTTTCTTTCATCACATTGTCTTTGGTAAAGCTTATATCAGTTTCCAGATCCCGACACACTAAAGATATGATTAATGTACTTCGTACTAAGGTGACATGCAGCTAACCATGAAAAGCAAAGCATGCCACCCATTAAGCATTATGAATGTCACACCACATTTGAAGTCATCTTCAACTTATAGCAAGATATATGACAAACATCAATGATAGATAACTAATGCCCTTCTTTTAGGCGAGATCATTGATCCGTAAAGGAGATGTTGGAAGCATGATGGATCCTTTGCTAGCAGACAGCGTAAAACTTGAGTCTGTCTGGAGAGTGGCTGAAGTAGCAATACAATGTGTGGAGCAACATGGAGTCTCGCGGCCTAGAATGCAGGAAATTATCTTGGCTGTACAAGATGCAATGATGTTAGAGAAAGGAACAGAAAACAACCATATGTCATCAGGTAGTGGAAGAACGCAATCGTCAAGGAAGACATTGCTGACAAGCTTCCTTGAGATAGAAAGTCCGGATTTGTCTAATGCTCGCATTACCCCATCTGCAAGGTAGCTTTGTGCAACCTATACGAAATGTGGCATAATTAACATTGTATAATCTTGTGTTTTACAAAATTATTTCTTCTTAAACCAAAAGGTTTGAATTTCAGAACTAGTTATATACGACAACTCTAAATTTCTCGTTCCTCAATCTGCCCTAACAAAAAGTATTTTTGTCCGATTAAAATTTCCGATTAGAAGGTCAGATGTCCAGTCTGTCTGCACAAGTAGCAAAACTGCCAAGTCGGAGAAACATGGATCTGTCAAGTACCTCATTCCAAGCAAGACATTTCAAGTAGCAGGGATATGTGCGTTACAATCACAGTATCAACGTTACATATCACTCTGTCCCCCAAAGTTTGACCCGTTTGACCAAACTTTGGGGGATGAATGGAGTACGTAAGTCAATAAACAGTAGCCTCATCGTTATAGATAAAGCAGTTAGAATCAGACCCGACCCGATAAGTTACCCGAAATCGACCCGGACCCGACCTGATTATGACCCGAAAATCGACCCAACCCGACCTGAAGTTAATCTGAAACTGATTTGACCCGATATTCAGAGACCCGAACTCGATCTGTGTCCAACCCAATAGGGACCCGACCCGTTATGGACTTGACCCGTTACAGACCCTACCTGTTATGAACCCGACCCGAAAAGAATCCGAAACCGATTGAAACCGACTCATAACCGATATAACCCGATTTATAACAATTCGTTACCCGAATTCACTGGATGTGTTAATAATCTGAATATACATGAATATGACCTAATATTGACATACCTATTTTTTGTTTTATCTAATATCTAATAACTTTGAAACCAAACTTGTCATTGTCGATTCAAACTAAACATATTACAAGTTCTTATGTATATATAAACTTACTATCGTATGTTATAAATTAGTTTGATAGGATAATACACATTTAATAATCACTAACTCATAAATATTTTGTTTTTAAATGACTATCGACATCATCATTGTCCAAGTTTATCAAAACCGACCTTGACCCGAAATAACCTGTTCAGGAATCGACCTGATTTTACCAGGACCGACCTTGATCCGAACCCGAAATAACCTCGCTAGAACCCGTTCAGGAACTGACCCGATTTTACCAGAACCGACCTTGACCCGAATCCGAAATAACCAGATATAACTTGTTTAGGAACCGACCCGATTGTACTAGAACCGACCTTGACTCGAACCAAATACAATCCGAACCGACCTTGACCCGAACCAAATATAACCCAAACCGAATACAACCTGATCTGAACCCGACCAAGCAAATAACCGATTTAACCCGACCCGATAATGACCCGACCCGAACCCGAACCGATAGACAAAATTGACCCGATAAGAACCGACCCGATAAAAACCGACCCGCGATGGGTCAACCCAGAACCGACCGTTAACCCGATTTGACACCCCTAGTTATAGATACTAAGATCTCGAATGTTATGACATGCCATGGTACTATTAACTCTAGAACATGTGATTGCTAACTCAATAATCAATGTACACGGTACAATTGGACCACAATGGCAAAATTTACCCAGTATGTCCTATGTAAATCGCAAATGATCACATGTTATGAAAACCCTAAACTGAGGCATCAAAAAAGTGATTGTGAACGACAATAATTGCGAATGAGCAACTTCCAATCATTAAATTAAGGTAAAATTAAGCCAATTATAATCATAATTTATAAGCACTTTAAGGCATGATCATGTTATAGACTATATAATAGTATAATCGATCGAGAGTTGGTCTAAACCTATAATTGATACAAAATGATATGGAATTGTTGAGTATATTACCTGGATTTGGGTATAAATTTAGAATTTTTATACGATAAATCTTTGCTCTATTGCTTTAACTTGCAACATACTCATACATACTTGAAGATAGAAATAAGAGAAGGAAATTTTTTAATTTGATCTACTAGTTATTTCTGCTTTAGGTATAAGCGAGCCATAAGCAATAATTAATGTAGATGAAATTTCATTCTAACTTGGGTGCTACCCCCTATTATTTACGTATCTAAGCAAGTTGTTAGGTGAGGAATAGCTAAATCAGTTGTATACACATTGAGTTTATAAAATTATCATTTCTGTTTGGTTATGCGTATACCTTTTGCAAAAACGGGATAGACTAGCCCACTAATCTTGTGGTGCGTCCATCTTTCTCAATACTTTTTGAAATTCAAAACAAGCCCTTATATGATTCCTCTCTAGTTGAATAATCAACATTCTCTATAGTTTTGAATCAATAATTAATCCTTACTACCTCTGTCTCTTAATGTTTATCGTTTTATACTATTTTTTGTGAGAGTTTTTTGGTCAAAATGGAGCAAACATTAAGGGACAAAGGGAGTATTTGTTTAAATGACTTAAACTTAAACTTGAATAATCACAAGAGATTGGGGGTTAACATATTGGTAAATTGACAAATTCCTATAAAAACGGTTGAATCATTTTTGAAGTGTCAACCCTAGTGTTAGGTAAACATAAAGTACAGGAGAGAAGAGTCAAGGTATAAAAACTTAAAAATCTAACCATATATTTTGGTTAGATAATCTGATTAAAAGATCTACTCTAATTATTTTGCATAATATAGAG
This sequence comes from Dysphania ambrosioides, assembly GCA_026401315.1. Taxonomy (NCBI): domain Eukaryota; kingdom Viridiplantae; phylum Streptophyta; class Magnoliopsida; order Caryophyllales; family Amaranthaceae; genus Dysphania; species Dysphania ambrosioides. The sequence goes on along the minus strand of CM048660.1, from coordinate 2,492,644 downwards.
TTCTTCGTAAGATTTTTTTTTTTAAAAAAAAATTCATCGTTGTGTATTGTGGAGTTGTTATGTTTTCATAGCAAAATTTGGGGTATATTGATCAAAACATTGGTCAATGCTCTAATTATTTGACTAAAAAATGTCAGTTTGGCCTTTAATTATTAACTAGATAGGTCCTGTGACGTATATTCATTAGTTTATAAAACAACAATTTATATATTAAAAAAAATTCTAAAGAAATATGATAAAATATAATAAGTTTGATTTTGTCATTCGCAACTATGAAGACATGATTACAAAAAATGAAATGTTAAAATATATGTATTACTTTGTAAAACATCTCAAAAATTCTAAGTTTCTAACCCAACTCAAAATTGACTAGTAATATCAAATTTTTAAACACTAAGAGAACCGTGATTGAAATGAAAATTCAAACGAAATAAATCTATTCTATATTGATAGAAAAATGCTGAAAGTCGTAGTTGAAAATCTAAAAGTTCTAATAAAAGTAAATCGTTCTATTGAAAAAAATATTTACAGCCCTTGATTTTTTTTATAAAAAAAAACACAGATTATTTAGAAATATGAATAATAATACAATATAGATTGAAAATTATTTTCCTAACAAAATGAAGTCATATAATATGTATATTTTCCAAAATCGTATTAAAATAGTGAATTCTTTTCAGTAAAAAAAAAAGAAAGAAAGAAAAGGGAAAGATGTTTTTGTGTGAAAAGTTTCTCTCTCTAAATATCATTTAGTATATATTAATAGATGGAGTATCAAAAAATCAAAGTTAATTGAAAAACAAATAATTTGATAATAATACAAATTGAGTATACTTAAAAAAAAACTACCTGCATTCCTTCTTCTTGTCCCATGTTAAATATTCCATTCAAGGAGAAAAAATTAAATATATTTTTCATTGATATATATGAATTAAATCCATATAAAATCTTATTAAATTATTTTAATATATAGTTTTCTAATACAATTTTTTAAATATACATTTATACATATTGAGGCTCAAACACATGCTTTAAAAATTATGCACAAAAGTGAATTTATTTTTAAATAAAAAGGAGAATATTCTTACATATTTAATACAAAAAATAATAAAAAAGTATTACCAATAATAACAAAACAAAAATTATTGTATAAACCTGAGAAACAATAAAAGTGACATCTCAATATAACAAAAGTTATCTTTATCAACTTTAAGGGGTGATTTTTGTTATATTAAGGAGTTATTTTTACTAAGGACCTATTATTATGTCCCGTGTGTATACAATACTTTGTAATAGCGAAATGGTTGACATTGATGCAAAGCGTAGGCAAGATTTTGAGGGAGCGTTGTCTAGTCTAGTGGGGCTATGTACCTCCCAAGTTCCCAACCCCTCCACCTTTGAACCATGTAGAGGGGAAAATTAAAGGGCATTTGACATTTTGACTAAGGCAAAGTCCTTTTTCTTTGAAGGCCATGGGAAGATGGAGGCCAAATTTGAAAATTATTAAAAAGGGATAAAGTCATACTATTAGTAATTAATTAAGAAAATAAAAGATTCTAACTAGTCGTATGGTCCATAATCCATATATTAAAAAAAAAAAAAAAAGAGATCACCAACCATCAACTACTAAAACAATTATATAAACAGCATAGAATCTGCTTGTCTCTAAAAGAAATATATTCCAAAACACAAGAAGATAATGAGGAGCACAAATCATAGTTTGGCATTTTAATTAAATAATAATCTTAATCCTATTAGACACAATCTCCTATTAATATTTAATAAACATAAACTTGAGCTTTCTCAAACTCTCCTGTTCCCTGAAAAACACAAACTTGCAAAAACATCCCCAAACACTACCTTGGTGATCAAACTTGTTATTTTTCTAGAGAAAGAAAGGGGGGGATGGACATGATGTATTACCAACTAGGCAGGTCTTCATACAAGGAAATACTCAAGGACCTTGAAGCTGATATACAACATGCCAATGCCTTGTAAGTATAATCTTGTTCATTACATCATATGCATATAGTAGTGAGTCTTGTCCCCCCTTACTATGTATAATCTTATATAGCAGGAGATAAAACTATAGGTACTCATGAAATGGGTTGAGAATTGTTTTGGTATAACTTTGAGGTTTTTTTACAGGGTAGCTGCAATTCCTAAACCTAAGAAAGGTGTTTGCCTTCATATGAAATTGGAGTACAATCAACTGTCTCCCTTGTTTTTCCTCCTGCTTCAATGGCTTGACAGTTCTTGCTCCTGCCTTTTCCCACTGTACTTCAATCTATTCCACATTCTGATATATGAGGTAAGCCATTCTGCTTGCTAAAAATCATGCATATATATTCTCTGAATTGGGTTCATTTGGATGGTAGAAAACTAAGTTGTCATGGGTAGTAGAGGGTAGGTTCTTAGGGGATGGGTCTTAGGGCTGGTTTTTGTATGGTTTTAGTGATTATAGGAGCTATCCAAACAGTGGTGGTCTCGGTTATAACAATGAAGGATCAAATATGCATTATTTTTTAACTCATTGAATTTTTCAAAACAGGTATATCCAGATGGAAGAACTCACATATCTACACAAGGGAGCAATAAGGCGACTGTCAGAGAATTCTATGGTATGTAGTACATATGCAACTGACGAGATCACTGAATTGAACAACTTATTGCATATAATACCCCCTTCCCCTTTTATGAGATGGATTTTACCATTTCTCATCGTCAAAGTGCTAAATTGCTTTACAAAATCTTCAACTTTGGCAGCTATCATACTTCCCTCCCTGACACGGCTTCACAATGATTTGGTGGAGCGTGAAAGTAGTATTGATTTGACCAAGAAAAGCGGTGAAAAGGAGAATTTATTAGGGAATGGTAAGCTTCAAAATGGCATTGATCAAGAAAGAGAGGATGAATGTGGGATATGTTTGGTGCCAACTACCAAAATTGTCTTGCCTGGTTGCTGTCATGCAATGTGCATCAATTGTTTCCGCAACTGGTAAAACTCCAGTAATCTTTTCTTTTTTATGCCTTTAAGTGGGTATTTATACATTTACCTCACAACACTGTAAAAAATAGTTTTGCAAGGTTGCAGACTTGCAATAAGGGACAGGTAAACCGGATATTCGATCCAAGATAAAAAGAACTCCTAATGAAAATGAGAAATCTTGTGGAAATGATGATGGCTCCTGAGAGTGACCTCGCAAGCTTGCAGCCTAAACATGTCAAAAAATCTAAATCCTAGAATCAGATGGTTAAAAGACACTCTCAAGCTTTGTTCTTTTCACCTGACTTTCCCTTTCTCAAACTACAGTAATACTAGAGGGTGAAAAGAACAAAACTCGAATACGGATTAGCATCAAATAATAGGGTCATACGCTGTATAACTGTAATATTATCTTCTTTTGGATTAAATGGCTGGCTAATACACTTTTTTTTTTTTCTGTTCTGAAATTGCAGGAATTCAAGGTCTGCATCATGCCCCTTCTGCAGAGGGGGATTAAAAAGGGTGAAGTCAGAGGATTTATGGGTTCTGACTAGTGAATCTGAAGTGATAGATGAAGAGACAGTTTCAACAGAGGAACTGTCAAGATTTTACCTTTATATTCAAAGTTTGCCCAAAGATAATCCAGAAGCTTCATTCTGGGTCTATTATCATTACTTGATGTGATTAGTGATAATGTATTTTAGTACAGGTCTTCTAGACGAGCTTAGTCACATAAGTTAATAGTTTTCAGTTTTCTGTACTTCAGCCAACAGAGTTGAAGTAGTAGTCAGAAACAGTACAGAATAAGGTGAACTAAACTTATTGGTCAGCAACATAACCAAACTACCAACTTGATGTCATAGATGTTACAGTCCCTATTTATACAGTCTACCTCCCTTAAATGGAAAAAAAAGATGGAAATTAATCCACCAACTTGTAATTAAAATCTTTACTCAATTATTCACAAAGTCACATCAGCAGAATGTCAAGATCTTTTTTATTTTTATTTTATTTTTATTTTTATTATTATTATTATTATTATTATTATTATTATTATTATTATTATTATTATTATTATTATTATTATTATTATTATTATTATTATTATTGATGTTCAATTGCATTGTAAAGTCCACTTTCTAGTATAATGATTAACTTTTCTTATGGAACTTACCTTGAATATGGACTATGTCTTTGCTTACAGCGAAGTAGACTTTGAGTCCCTGCTAGGCTGCTATGCACATATGCCTTAAATATTTACACAATCTTACTCTCTCAGTCCCAGTTTTAAGTTGATAGACGATGACACATCAACGTGTGAGCTGGTGTGGGATTCTAGCCAATTTTAGATTTATATAAAAAAAAAAACTTGCTAAAGCCTAGAGGCCCTAAAGTTGAACGGGGGGATTACATCTTTTAAGAAAGAGGTTTGTTTTAGACAGACCTCAGAAATCCAACAGTTTATAAAACTCAACCAAGTTAGGAAGCTGCTGCGAGAGCATATAAATAAAAACACTACAGATTAATAATTGGCATAGCCTAACTAAGCAAAAAAATGTCTGATCCCAAGCTCTAAAAGAGAAATTTGATATTATTTAACAAGAGTTGTACAGTCAGATGTTATTTTATAGCTTGAAAGGAAATTTTTTAGCTCCTTGCTATCATAAATATTGTCTGATGTATAAATTGCTGACATAGTTAGGAATACTTCATTCAGATACCATAGCAAATTCAAAAAGCTTTTATGATCACAAAGATCTTGGAGAAAGATGGCACCTCCATTACTGACTTGCTCTAGTTCCTCCTTTCCAAATACGCCAGTGCAAACTCCTATTGCTAAAGCTCCCTCAGATTCAGCTGCTGTAATAACATTTGGCTGCAACAGATAATCCTCACATGATTCAGAAGACACTAGTTCGTCTTTTTTAAGACAGGAACAATATTTTAAAGATAGTTATGAAACAACTAGAGAGCAACTAATTTGACAAGCAAAGCTTTAGGGAGTAGATTTTCCAGTGTCTCCAACATGCACTTGGAAATCAAATTTCCCAGGAATAAGCCTTCTGAGCCCTCTGTGCTGCAATTCTAACGAGGTGGCCTCAATCATTGTGATCACTACCGAATCTAAGAATGAGCTATTATTAGGCCAAAAGAAAAAAAATTCCCTTCCTCATGCAACCCCATGACCGACGTGGGAAAGCTCGAGCCTTCTTTTCCATATTGTCTTTCTGCTGGTGATCTACCTGGAAATCTTTCTACTCATTTCCTTAAGGGCGATAACTACTTGGCATGGTCTCGGAAAGAATTAAACAAAAAAAACAGTTAACTAATTGGTTGACATATTTTTTTCAATCAACCCTCCAAAATGCGGAACACAAAAATACTTCTTGATTCCCAAGGCATTCAATTTCATACATGCAGACTCTTCCAAGTTACCTGTAACCTGATAACAGGAGAATAAACGTTAAAAAAAAAACTACTGCATTCAAATTGATTGCAATCAAAGCAAACCACAGAGGAAGAATGCAACCTGGCCACGTCTTTGCCATTCTATGAGTAAGTTTTCCTTCTTCCCCGAAGTTCCCCCTGCTCCATCAAAAAGACCATGCTAATATCCAAAATTGAACATAGATGCATGTAATCAAGCAGATAATACAAGAAACATCCTTCAAACAATGATAGGTCACAATAAGGCAGAGCAGAATTTTTTTTTTGACGCTGCGGGCAGTTACGTAGGAGCTGGAGGCTAGCAACAAAGTTGAAACTAATACGTAATCGTCAAATATATCAATCAGAGAATATGTTTACAAGCCCACTCACTAATCCGATGAGTAATTATCCATTGATGACAAGGCTTGAAGAAGAGCTTAAACCCTGGGAAGAAGTTTGAGAGCCTCTCCCAGGTCTTTGGCGTGAGCCTTTTGAATATTCAATTATCTTCGACTTCAAAACCAGAAGCTTTACAGTCGCATCCTTGATTTAAGAGAAAGAGAATAATATCAAAAACTGTACCTACCATACATGTACACGAATGTAAGCAAGTGCAAAGAATTGTATTTATAACCAAGGCATTGACCATTCAGTAATGATAAATATATCAGGGTATGAGTTTTTCTTAAGAAAAAATAGGAACTGTCACATCTATGACAACAAGTTGGTAGTTTGGCTATGCTACTGATATCAATTACAGCAGTTCTTATGCATAATTAAAGCAAGTAATAAGTTCCAATAAGGTATACATATAGGAAATGCAAAATTTAAACACAATAAGATGCCAAAAAGCTCCCAATCACTAACCTCAGATGGTAGCCCATAGTAGAAAAGCGTGTTCACGAGGACTGCAGCATCAGTCGAACCATGATGCAGCAAAAGAACATCATTGAAACTTAGTTCAAATTTCGTCATTCAAACTCATAATCATAGATACATTAGTTTTATCTTCATATAAAAGTGATAAAGCACCTAAACAAAAAGCTTCATAATTCAGCCATTGAATTGGAATCCGTAATATAATGAGGGCAAATGTCATTGCCTCAACGCCTCTAAGTAGAAGTCACACATATACAAAATTAAACCTCCCATCACAGAAAGAACAAATCAGCAAAACTCAAATTTTGACCAACTTTCACTTTCGATATAATCTAGATTTGTGATCCACTCATAATTGTTAAACTCAATGCAAAACTTTATTCTCATTCAACTGATTTTCAGAGGCAAACAATAGGGGTATATATACACATACTCTCCTAAATCTAATAAAACTCAAATACCAGACAAAGATAAAATCTTATCCTAACATAATAACATGATAATGATTATAAAGATATCCTAACAATTATCCTAACATAATAACATGATAATGATGATAAATATATTATAACAATTATCCTAACAAATCCTTAATTATCCCAATACCCCCCTCAAGTTGGAGCGTGTATAGAACAGATGCCCAACTTGCCAAGTAAGAGTTGAAAGCGCACTTTTCTCAAAGTTTTAGTACAGATATCTACCAACTGTACTGTTGTAGAGACATAAGAGGGAGTAATAGTACCATCTATAATATCAACCCTAATAAAATGATAGTCCGCTTCAATATGCTTAGTACGTTCATGAAACACTGGATTTTGAGCAATATATAAAGCCGAATGACTATCACAATACAAGTTCATTCCATTTGAGTGCTTCACCCCTAAATCACCCAAGAGTTGTTTCAACCATTTAAGTTCACAAGTCGTTGCAGCCATTGAACGATATTCTGCTTCTACCGAAGACCGCGAGACAGTATGTTGCTTCTTGGTCTTCCACGACACCGGAGACAGACCAAGGAGTATGAACCAACCACTCAAGGAACGTCTCGAGAGAGGACAACTAGCCCAATCCGAATCACACCATCCTTCAATTTGTAAAGCACTATTAGAACGCAAAAGTATACCTTGTGCCGGATTATTGTTAAGATAATACACAACACGCAAAGCGGCATCCCAGTGTTCAAGTCTCGGGGCTTGCATAAATTGCGATAAAATGTTCACTGAATATGCAAGATTAGGTCTAGTAACGCCTAAATAAATTAGGCGACCAATCAATCTTCTGTATTTCTCAAGATTAGACAACAGTTCTTCTGTTGTAAGAGCAAGTATGTGGTTTTGTTCTATGGGAAATTCTACGGACTTATCACCTTGTATGCCTATTTCATCAATAATGTCAGTAGCATACTTCTTCTGGGACATAAAAATACCTTGCTTGTTCCGAGCTACTTCTAAGCCCAGAAAATATTTCAACGTACCCAAGTTTTTCATCTTAAAACATTTTCCCAAGTATTGTTTGAAAGCATTCAATACTTTCATATCGTTACTTGCAACGATCAAATCGTCCACATACATAAGTTCATTTAACTGAATATTGCACTTGGTCATTGTGAACAAGGAGTAATCTGAACATGATTGCTTAAAACCATAGGATTTGAGCGCCTCTACCAATTTTGCAAACCAACATCGAGGTGCCTGTTTTAAGCCGTAGAAAGACTTTTTCATCCGGCACACCTTGTCAGAATTATCCTTATTAAATCCTAGAGGTATTTTCATGTACACCTCTTCTTCTAAATCACCATGGAGGAAGGCATTATGAACATTCATCTGATGCATCACCCAATTTTTAACTGCTGCAATTGCAAGGAAGGTATGTATTGTAACCATTTTTGCTACAGGCGCAAAAGTTTCATTATAGTCTAAACCTTCGATCTGATGATGACCGAAGATGACGAGTCGAGCTTTTAGCCTGTGCAGATTTCCCTGTTCGTCGTATTTTTCTTTGTAAACCCATTTGCTTCCCAAGGCTTTCTTCCCGGGAGGCAATTTCTCAAGTACCCATGCACCTTGTTCCTCCAGCGCTCTAATTTCATCAGCCATCGCCTCTCCATCCTTGGTGTTTCATGGCTTCTTTAAAATTCTTAGGCTCATTCCCTCCAGTTATAGCTGCAATATATCTTCTATGTTTTACAGAATATTTTTCAAGAGCAATAACATGTATTAAAGAGGAACCCATACCTGAGAAAGATGACATCACAGAAGTGATATAAGGTAGGCCAGAACTTTTATTATTTCGGAGTACAGTAATGTAGTCTCGGAGTTTGATTGAAGGAGTCTTATGTCGTATCCCCTTCCCCATATTTCTCTCAGTGCTTTCAAGGGGGGTTGTTGTGCACCCTGCTTCATGAGTAACGATACAGGATTGGGGGAGGTCAGTGCCCGCAACCGGTGCAAGTTCCCTATCCCAGCATCTCGGTCGTGCGCCTCTTGTACCACAATTTTTGGTGCACAATAGTCACTGTCCCACTCGTCTTCAACAGACAAAGTTGGTTCATAAACTATATTGGACGATGAAGGGGCTTGAATAGATGATGAAAAGGGAAATTCATGCTTGAAAAATTGAATATCTCGAGACACAATATTTTGTTTGTTTCCACATCAAACAACTTCCACCCTTTCTTCCAAGAAGGATAACCCAAAAACACACATTTACGACTATGACTAGCAAATTTATCTGCTTTGCTCTGTTGATTATGGGCATAACACAAACATCCAAATACTCTAATGTGGTCATACGAAGGGGTTTTGTTAAATAAAATTTCAAAATGAGTCTTAAACTGTAATAATCTAGGAGTTCTATTAATCAAGTGACATGCACCTTGTACACATTCACCCCAAAATTTTATAGGAAGATTACCCTGAAATCTCAAAGCCCTTGCTACATTCAATATATGTTGGTATTTTCGTTGAACTCGTCCATTTTGGTGGGGTGTGCCAGCACACGAAGTTTCAAATATAATTCCGTGTGTATGAAAATAGTCTGATAAGGAATTAAACTCAGTCCCATTATCACTACGAATGTTGATTACACACTCGAATTGTTGTTTGACCAAGGCAATAAAATTAAGGAATGAAAATTCAACTTCTGTTTTATTTTTCAACAAATAACTCTAAACACCACGAGAAAAATCATCTACAATTGTCAAAAAATAAAGAGTATCACAAGTCGAAGGTGTCTTGTATGGTCCCCATTAATCTAAATGAACTAGTTCAAAGATACGACTGACTTTATTATTGCCAAGAGGAAAACTACTCCTATGTTGTTTGGCACGAGGGCATACATCACAAGATTTATTAACACTTTTTCTAGAAGAATTATGAGTCATAAACGGGAGATGGTGTAGAATCTTTTCTGATGGGTGCCCCATACGTTGATGTCATAGTTCTAAATAGTCATTGCCAATTGCCAACGTCTACACCTTTGGAACACCCCGAAAATAATAAAGTTTGTCTACTCGGTCACCTGCTCCAATCACCTTCCTCATCATTAGGTCCTGTATAACACAAAGTTTATCAGTAAATTGTAGGCCATAATTTAATTGATCACATAATTGAGTTACTGAAATTAAATTGCAATTCAACTGAGGGACAAAAAGAACGTTTTCTATAAGTAGTCCTCTAGGTAATGTCACCGAACCAATTTTTGTTGCATTTGCTTGGGTACCATCCGGCAACCCTACCGGATAATAAGCCACACTAGAGATGCTAGTCAGAAGGGAAAGACCACAGGTGACGTGATTTGATGCACCTATGTCCACTATTCAAGCATGCTTACCCTAAAGTTTGGGTTTAAGTAAATTGAGATGATCCAATAACTGCTAAACTTGGGTAGCAGTCACGCCATTCATTGCCACCCCATCACCCGAAGTAGCACCGACTTCTTGTTGAGTGGTTGAAGATATGGTTTTGTTTGCAGGCGCCGAGGAAGAAGACCACGTATGTTTGGCGCGCCCACCAGTACGACTACCACCGCGAGAGGGAGATGCACCACGGCCCATTCCATGACCTCCTCAAGGTCTATCCCCCCACCAATCGGGAAAGCCAATAAGCTGAAAGCAACCTGATTCAAGATGCCCTACACGATTACAATAGGTGCATAACTTATCAAAATTCTCTGGCTTCGTCTGTCTCCCTTTTCAATCTGTTTGTAGATTAAAAGAAACAGTGTCACGTTCTGAAGGATCACCTCCACTAAGGTGTTCGGCTTGCACCACTTGCTGATATGCTTTGTTAATCCCGGGTAAAGGTTCCTGTGTCAAAAGCTGCACCTATATTGGGGCAAATTTATCATCTAGACCAATGAGGAAGTGATGCACGTAGGCTTTCTTCACGCAATGATTCCACCTAAGAGGGAATATTGCAAGCCCAAAGACCACACAAACATGCAGGGACTGAGAGATATGTATGTAATTCATCCCATATCTTCAAAAGTCGTCCAAAGTATGTAGCGACTGTCTCGGTTTTCTTTTGTTTACAAGATCCAAGGGAAAGCTTCAATTGACAGATTCTTGTACCACTCACGACACATAAATGATTTTTAAGATTTGTCCATAATAATTTTGCATCATCATAGGCGCCAATAGTTGAGCGAACAGAGGGATTCAACGTATTGGACAACCATGCAACCAACATGGATTGTACAACTATCCAATCTTCTAGTCTCTCAGGGTCACTTGGTTTAGGAACCAAGCCATCGATAAAAGCCAAATTTACGTTTAGCTTTCAAGGCCGTCATTACTGCCCTTGCCCACTCATCATAATTCTCACCACGTAGATGGATTGGAGTGATGATATTTCCAGGAGCATCACTCGAACCCAAGTGAAAAACAAGATCAAACCTTGTTTTGTTAGCCATGGCGGACGTGCCAAGGAAAGAACAAAGAGAAAGGAAAAGAAGAAAAAAAAAATTTAACCTTGGCTTTAGATACCATGCTAAACTCAATGCAAAACTTTATTCTCATTCAACTGATTTTCAGAGGTAAACAATAGGGTATACACATAATCTCCTAAATCTAGTAAAACTTAAATATCAGACAAAGATAAAATCTTATCCTAACATAATAACATGATAATGATGATAAAGATATCCTAACAATTATCCTAACATAATAACATGATAATGATGATAAAGATATCCTAATAACTATCCTATCAAATCCTTAATTATCCCAATAATAACAATCATAATCACAAATTGACACACCCCATTCCAAGAAAAAAAACAGGAACGATCAAACAGTTAAATAGTAAAATCAAAACCCATGAACAAGAACAATGCACAACAAAGTTAAATTAAGACTTGGACACAAAATACTCCAAATAAAGTAACAAACTTTGAAATGGGTATTTGAAATTTGAACCCTGAAATGGACAAAGTAAGAAGATGTTTACATGAATGACATTGATAACGACGATCAATCTGTATACATTATATTATGTCAGAGATTTGGAGTCATTTGAACTCTTATGCTTAGTCACTATCTTCGTTGTCATATTGACAAAGTGACAGAAGAACAACACTAGGGGCAATGTTTTCATGCTGCTTGGTATCTTCCTCCTTCACCGGTTCTTTCTCATCTGATTTTTGAATTGGTTTCCTCTTCACCATAAATCGGACTTAGGTTTCTACAAGGTGGGTTGTTTACTATTTGAAGGTTCTTTGTTGATAGAAACTTGTGATAAACTTGTTGATAGAATGTTTTTGCTTCTTCACACTTTCATTAATTATCTCATCATCCCACTCTTCATCATCAATCCTTCGCACAATCTGTTTAGGCCCATGTAAAATTGATTTAATAAGGGCCTCATCCTCTTCATCCAGCCTCTTTTCCTTGTTCTCACCCGTGCGCTGCAAGGCCTCTAACATAGCATCTACGTTGATTGTCGCGTGCCTTGACTTCATAGATTTCATTTCATCAAGAGTTGCAAGGATATCCATTTCCCTTTTCGAATCCAAGGTTCTATTCTCCAAGGATTTCATAGCATCTCCCATTTCTTCGGAATCTCGTTTCCTTTTCTCCTTCTCTGTTTCCTCATCTTGATCTCGCCAAGGCTCGAAATTCCGAGCTGCACCCGCCTCAACAACATAATCAGAGTTTTGAGGGTCAGTCTTCATCGCCAGCTCGGCGGAACACTTTGTACATTTAAAGTAGAATCGAAAAACTTGTATCCCCAAATACGTCTCGCCAACAACGTCCTCCTTTCGAGAATTGAACTTGGTCCCTTTATAGATATAATTTCCACAAGTATTGCACCGAACCAACATCGGCAACATCATACGGACCTTAATTTGCTGATTCTTTGGCTGCCTACGCCTCGGAATCTTAGCCGGATCAAAATTCGGCGGATAGTATTTATTCAAAACCTTCCTTTCTCCCATCTTTTACTCTCTTCAAACTCCTGAAATCCGATAACTTGCTAGACTCTAAAAGCCTTTTCCCAAATCCAAAGCTTTTTTTTCCTAACTTCAAGTACGTGTAATGATGGATTGATGTGGTCGGCGCTCGCCAGTTTAAACTTGAAGTGCGTGTGGAGTCATTTGAACTCAACTCACCTACTAATTTTTCATCGAATCCTTTTAAGTATTTTTATATAAGCATTCAAAAGGGAAACACACATCACTTGACATAAGTACATAACATGAAACTCTAGGTTATAACAAATAATAATCTTGATTTGTATAAAAATTGGAGTAAAATCCTCACTTTATTCTAACTAATGCAATCAATCTTTAATGACCCCAATATACTACTAGACCTCTAAGTACTGGAGAAAAGCATGGAAAAAAAAATAATAAACAATGACTTACCATATGAATTATGACTTTTTGAAGAATGAGAAATCTTGGATTCACGTTTTTAGAGTATTTCTAAGTGAGGAGCTAATAATGAGAAACTGTTCTATGCTGCTTTCGTTTTATTTTAATTGTTACAATATTTTTATTTTTAGAATTAAAGTTTAAATTATTTACCATGAATTTTAATTATATTATAATAAATAATAAATTTAAATGGAATCTTGTTAGTTATGTTTCAGTGCCAATTTTTAAAATATTAATTTTCATAATATTTTGTCTTATAAATTTAAAAAAAAAGTATTTTAAACTGTATTTTAAAAATTGTAAAAAAATAAGTAAATATAGTAAATAAAATAAGAAGGAAATAGTTAGGGAAATAGGGATAGGCAGTAACGACACAAAGAGTTGACGGCTTGACGCATGACACAGCACCCCATACATGTCATACATGGTGCAAGTGTGTAATACATACGATTGGTCCCTACTCCCTAAGTCCAACTACATGAGTACGTGACACCTTCATTTTGCGCCTAACTCTATGTCTCTATATATCATTGTCCATCCCATTCACTACCCAAAAAATAAAAAAATTCAGAATACGACGTCGTACCATTCATCTTCCTCCCCTGTCTCTCTCGTCCGATCTACAATCCTTGCATACATTCACACAGTCTACTACACTCCACACTTTACGATGTCGTTTCCTCCTCCAGGTAATCAATCTTCTTCAATTTATTCATAATTTTCATTTATTTTTATTTCTTGAACTTTTTTTTTTAATTTTACGTTTTCTTTCTGGAAATTGAATGTGGGCGGATTTAATAGTTGATTGATCAGATTGTGATGTGAGTTAGAAATGTCGGGTGAGAACATTCTTAAATCTTCAGCAGCAATTGATGATGATGATGATGATGATGTCGATGTCGGTGTGAATTCCGAGCCAATTAATCATCAGGTACTCGTTAATTAACACTAATGCTAATGATTTCCTAACTAACTTCAGTTTAAACTGTTTAATTACTTGATTTTTTTGTCATATAATGAGTTCATTTTGTTAGAATACTGATTAATTGGTAATGTATAGGGAAAAGGATGTGTTGCACACAACTTTCGCGTTTCGGTACCTGTAGTGTCTACTTGTGAATTATTGGAACAAACTGAATCAGCTATTGATAAAACATTTGAAACATATGGTTGGTAGGCTATTAAATTAAGGTTTTCAGGGCTACAAGGGAGCTCTGTACCACGTAAGAGCTCTTATACAACTGTTGATAAAATATGGAACCGAAGATCCTCATTAAAGTGTGAGATCTTTCGTGTGCGAAAAGTTGGTTGATCCGTATTGTCTTGAATTGTTGGATTATGATAGACTAAGTTAGAACGGCTAAATGAACTACTTAGACAACTATACAATATCGGATCAAGAGTGATACCCATACAACATTGCTATTATCTCAAAGCTTAGGAGCTTATGAGGCCTTGATGACAAGTAATGAGTGAAGAGTGGCTAGTATTTAGGGAAACAATATTGCTTTTTGTGAAATTTTTGTGGAATTTTGTTTTTAAATCTATGGATTGAGTTTGTGTTGTGTTGTACTAACAATGCAGGAAATGACCTTAAGGGAAGCGAATTATGATAGTAATAACAGTAATGATGATGGGGTGATAGTGAATGCGGATAACAATGGGAGTGGTGGCGATTCTGATGGAGTGGTGGTGTCCGAGGATGCTGGGAGAGAAGATATGTTTCTTGATGCCCCTGAGGATTTGGGGGCTGACGGGAGAGAATCATCGGCTCAAGAGAGTACGGAGTGGGAGGAAGACAGAGGTCATGAGCCCCCGACACGGTTTAGTGGGTTGGACAATGAGATGCAGAACGATTACATGGTGGATGAGATGGAGAGGCTTCGAGCAATGTTAGATAAGATTGTGAATGATAAAGAAAGCATTGAGAGGGAACACAAGGTTTGCAAGTTTTTTTCACTAACTGTTTCGTTGTTTACTTTTCATAGTTTTAGGTGGCATTGTGATTATTTTAGCTTGTATGTGAATGCAGGATGAGAGGGAGATGGCTGCAAAAGGGATCGCTAATCTTCGAGATCAGATGAGGGATTTGATTAACAAGCAGTTATTGCTGAACGAGAATCAGTCTGGATCTCATGACCGGTTTCACACAGATATAGAGCAAACACCACTGCATGAATTGATACATGAATGCTCCATGTTTATTAGGAGTATTATAGAAGAGTTTCATGATCTAAATACAAAATCTGCAGAAGCTTCAGTGTCACGTGAAGTTGTAGATTCTTATATGAATTCAGTTCAAAATGAATCTGCAGAAATTCAGTTACAGAAGGATCAGTATATGGAAGATGCCACAAACAGGATACTGACTTCTTTGACACCTGTTATGTTTGTTGGTGATTTGTTGGATAATTCTCTGGTAGGTAGGATAGCTCACCTTGAGAAAAGTGTGTTTGCCTTGATTGAAAACTACAACTGGTTCCTTTATCAAGGTGATCAGCTAAGGCAGTGTTTGATGCAGTTGAGGCCTGATCTTGCAGAGCAGACAGATTATGGGTTAATTTTTGCTGCAGCAAATCAAGAGTTGCTTGGGTTTAGAAAGAAGGAAACAGATTTTTTTGAGAAGATGAGTCACATGGAGAGTGAAAACTGTAAACTGATAGAGCAACTTGACACACACAAAACGCTTGCTAATACAGCCAATGCAGAATTTGAGAAATTGAAAGCTGAACTTGAACAAGAAAAACATAGATATTCTAATACCAAAGAGAAGCTTTCCTTGGCTGTGACTAAGGGGAAAGCCTTGGTTCAGCAGAGGGATTCATTGAAACAAACTATAGCAGAAAAATCAAGTGAACTTGAGAAATATCTTGTTGAATTGAAGGAGAAGTCCAATGCTATACAAGCTGCTGAATTGATTAAGGAGGAGTTAGTGAAAAGCCAGTTGTCAAGTGCATCATTGCAAGAAGTACTAGTGCAGAAGGATCAAATTCTTGAGAAGTTAGATGATATAATACTTCAGAGTGATATGCCGGTGGTTCCAATATCAAAGGATGTTACTGAAAGAATCAAATGGCTTGTGAATGAGAGGAATGCCATCAAGGAAGCCTTAATGTCGATTGATCCTCCTGAAAATTTATTGTTTTCTGATCTCGAATCTCGACTTGGCTGGCTTACAAAATCTTATGAGGAGGCAAATACTGAAATTGGAAAATTGCAAAATGAAATTGCAAGATTCAGGGAATCACTCAATGAGGCCGAGGCAGAAATTGGTGTGTTGCAAGTGAAGAATTCTAGGATAAGGGAAACTGCGTCTATAGAGATGGACCACTTAATTACTTCACTTTCGACAGTTCTAGTGGAGAAGGATTATGTCAAAATGGAGTTGGAAGATATGAATCAAAGATTTGAAGCAATGGAACGTCTAGCTGTATCAGAGAAGGAACACATGTTAAGGCTTTTGATGGAGGCTTCTGGAGTCACAGAGGATAATGGGCAACTTTTAGAGGCTAGTGAGCTTCTACAGCAATGCCTCACAACAGTGAAAGAACATAGAAATTCAACTTGTGAGTCATCAGAGATCCAAGGTGAATTTTATCAAATCTTGCAGAAGCACTTGTATGTCAAGGACCACGACTTGGCCCTCCATGAGCATTTATTGGAAGATGAGACCCAAAAGATGAAAGTGGAGATGGATAAGCTGTTTGTTGATTTAACAAAGGCCTCTGAAGAAATAGCAACTCTTAAGGAACAGAATGAGAAGCTGCAAAAGGGTCTTGAGCGGACTGAGGAGAAATCTGCTTTGATACGAGAAAAATTATCAATGGCAGTAAAAAAAGGAAAGGGACTGGTTCAAGAACGAGAGGGCCTGAAGCAACAGATTGATGAGAAGAGTTCAGAAATTGAGAAGTTAAAGATTGAACTAGAGCAGAAAGAGCTTGCACTTAGTAACTACAAGAATGAGAGTAGTAAACTTTCTGCACAGGTGCAGAACATTGGAAAGCTGGAGGAGGATCTTCTTGCTCTTAATGGTCAGCGTAATCAACTAGAAAGGGATCTCTCAGAGAGCAACAAGTTTTTAAATGCTCTGACAGAGTCAGTCAGTAGTATTGCTTTGCCTGTAGATTTAAGTGTTGAAGAGCCTGTTGAAAAATTAAGATGGCTTGCTGGGTATTTCAGTGAGTGTGAAGCTTTCAAAGAACAGACTCAGGAGCAACTGAAGAACGCAGTGCTTGATGTTGAAACTCTGACTTCCAAGGTCTCAGAAGCAGAGTTAGTTATCAAGTCACTTAAAGATACACTGGCAGTTGTGGAAGAAAAAAATTTACTACTTGTTGAAGAGAAGACAGAGCTCGAAGTTGGCCGGATGTCTGCTCAAGAACAACTGGAAAAAGCAATGCTTGACGCACAGGTGTTTGCTGAAGCTGGTGCAGCTAAAATAGTGTTGGAAAATGCTCTTGCAGTGGCAGAAACCAATGTTTCCAGGCTTGGCAAGGAGAAGGAAGAAGCCGAATCTAGTAGAGTTTTTGCAGAGGCTGAATTAGATAAAGCAAGATCTGAAATTAGTGATCTGACTAACAAATTGTCAAATGCTACCTCAACCCTGAAAACTCTAGAAGATGCAGCATCTCATTTAGAGACCAGAATTTCTGTGCTAAGTGATGAAAACCACACTTTGCAGGTTGTTAGAAATAACTTGGAGGTTGAGGCGGAGAAGTTAAAAGAGGAAGCTGAGATCTGGGAGAGAAAGCTGCAAGAGGCACACTTGAGCATAACATCCATTGAAGATGCTCTTTCAAAGGCAGAAAATCATATCTCTGAACTGGACAGTGAAAAGAAAGCTGATAAACAGGAAATATCAACATTAAATGCCAAACTCAGTACCTGTTTGGAGGACTTAGCTGGAACTCGTGGCAACTTAGAGAGCAGGTCCTTAGAGATCTTTGATCACCTTAAAGGACTAGAACTGCTTGGGGAAGATGAGTCTGTACTCTCATCACTGAGAAAATGTTGCGAGTCAAAAATTGAGAACCTCAAAGAGATGGAGGACTTGTTCAATAATATTAGGGATCGGTGTGCTAAGTTGAGTCCAGAAAATGATTCTGTCCCACAGGTAACATGCAATCATATGTTTATGTCTGCTGCTTTAATATTTGGTTTTGCAGTCACCTGTGACATAAATGATATTCTCCTAATCTTTTCTTATTTTCAATTGGAAGTGTTTTCACCATCCTATATATTCTCCTGCTGGTAATTATATAACTCATGCACACAGCAGTGAAAATTAGCCTCGTTTCAGTACATCCCCTCTCAACCTTTTGAATATTGTTGTGATTTTGCAACTTTAGAGTGTCCAGGTTTCATATCATATTTAAAGTGTCTTGTGTGTCACTCTCAGTTTCCAGGTTTTAGCAGATCTTCCACTGGTGTTTCTGTAGGAAGCTTAATGCTTGTTTTTCCTTTGCCTATTTTATCAGGAACCCTCTTGTCTAACAAAGTTACTTTCAGCCAGTCTTGATGATATTGTTGGTTTGAAAAATATTAGTGGTCATGCAGATGCAGCGGAGGGTAGTGATATTTCTTTGTACATTCAGAAGATAGTGGGAATATTTGATACAAGAAAAAGGACATTTGCTGAGAACGTTGATGGTTTTACTTCCTTTCTGAGTGAGTGTAATACTTCTGTTGTGCGAGAATTACAGTATACAAGCAAACTGATTACATCTATGGTTGAGGAGCTGCAGTATTTGGACCAGAAGGTGAAAAGTATGGCAACAGATTATCAGGATCTGGAGAATAAAGTGACCCCTCTTGAAGATAATATTTCACTTTTGCTGTCTGCTTGTACTGAAGCTACAAAAGTATTGCAATTTGAAATTGACGAACAAATGGAAGAAATCACTTCATCTCATGACCATGAAGTGGAAAAAGAGCCAATGTATAGGGAAAAGAAGCACGTATATGTTACTGAGAAGTTGTTGTTAATCACCAGAAAAGCTTGTAGTTTGTTCGAGCAGTTGAAGAATTCAAGGAACGAGCTTTCATCCAAAGTCCAGGTATTGCAGGATAACCTGAAAGAACTGAAAATAGTTGCAGACAAGAGTGAGGAGGAACGAGAACTATACAATATGGAGGTCTGTGATTTGGAGACTGATTTAGCAGAACAACAAAATATATGCGGTGAGCTAAGGCTGAAGCTGGAAAATTATCATGAAATTGAGGCTAACTTAAGGGAGAAAGATGTTGAGATATCCACCCTGCAGAGCAATCTGACATTGAAGCAGAAAGGTGAGTATGAACATATTTTAGTCGATATTTCTTCCATCTCTTAAAATGTCCACTCAATATTTTGCAATGTTATGAGCTTTGAATGCTTGAGGTCGACATTTTTCTGCGAATTGTATATTTAGCATCATGATTCATTGCTTGCATTCTCTATTTCAGAGGTGGAAAACCTCTTGAGCAGAACAAATAGGATTGATGTTTCTATGGAAGATACTCAGGGCGGGGACTTGGAGCCTCAGGATTCAGCCCAATTAAAGAAGCTGCTGTATGTTGTTGATAAGTTTCCTGAGTTGCAGCATCAGATTAAAATGCTTTCCCATGAAAAAGAAGAGCTGCAGACTGCTCTTACAGATCAACTTCATGAAACTGAACATCTGAAGGAAAGAATTGAAGAAACTTTTGGCTATGAGCAAGAATTGGCAATGGTTAGAAGCAAAATTATTGTAATGGAGTCAGGACTTTGTAGAATAATTCAGAAGTTTAATAGAGATATAACTGAGGACCAAGAATCTGTTACTACAGATGATCTTGTTAAAGTAATAGAAAACCAGGTAGTAACATCAATCTCAGAATCTGAAAATTTGAAATCCAAGGTCCGTGAACTTGATTTCGAGGTAAAAAAGAGCATCAGTTCTGAACAAGAATTAGCAACACTTAAAGAGAAATTATTTGATCTAGAGGCAGGTGTACAAAGAATTATCAAGAAAATAGGAGGTGAAGAAACCAAGGACTTGAAGCCTCTTTGTACCAGTGATCTTATACAAGTTCTGGAGAAGATGGTGATGGCAGTTGCTTTTGAATGTGAAAACTTGAAAACAAAAGATCATGAACTTGGGTCAGAGAACTGGAAGCACAGTGATGAGCTGGAGTTAGCAGAGGTTAAAGGTCAGTTAGATGATCTTGAATCAGGTCTGCAGAGGATCATCCAGAAATTGAGAAGTGATGCAATTGGGGACCAGGGGCCAACTGCTACAAGGGATCTTTTACAATTGTTAGAAAAGATGGTCATGGCTATAATTATGGAGTCTGAAAATTCAAAATCCAAAGTCCATGAACTTGATTCAAAGTTGCATGGAAGTCAAAAGGCTGTGGATGAATTATTATTGAAGGTGAAAGCACTTGAAGATTCACTTCATTCTAAGGTTGTCCCACTTGATACAATCCAGGAAAGGAGCATTTTTGAATCACCTTCACAACCCTCAGCATCTGAGATTTCTGAAATTGATGATGTGGTATTTTCTATTTCCTTGCCTTGTGTAGCTTATGTTCTTTTGGTTCATTTAGATTGTTGAGATGTCATGAATTGTGTTGCTAAATTCTGGAAATATTAGTTGGCTGGGGTTGCTTGTCTAGGTTGTGACTAATTAGGGATTATGTGCATATTGTTTCTTGGCTATTTAGTCTAAATTTTGAAAAAAAGGTAGGTATTCACTAGGATTTGCATGCTTTTGGTATACAAGTACAGGTTTCGAAGTTTCATCCTATCTCTCTTTATCAGTTTCATGGTTTCTTATTTCTGTCATTAGTGTTACTGTGAAATTGCTGCATGGAAGTTTGTTAAATTCTGTCGAAATAGTGCCTACTGGTGTATGACTGCAGGTGTTCTATTCCCTTTGTAGGGCTCTGTATCAAAAGCTACAGTTTCTCCTGTTCCATCATCTACTCATGTACGAACGTTGCGAAAGGGGTCAAGCGAT
Source organism: Dysphania ambrosioides (assembly GCA_026401315.1). Taxonomy (NCBI): domain Eukaryota; kingdom Viridiplantae; phylum Streptophyta; class Magnoliopsida; order Caryophyllales; family Amaranthaceae; genus Dysphania; species Dysphania ambrosioides. The sequence goes on along the minus strand of CM048660.1, from coordinate 2,471,491 downwards.
CATATTGCACTAAATATTGATTCAGAATCAAGTCGGCTGCTTGATAATGAGGAACCAGTTGAAGATAAAGGTCTGCAAAATAAAGGGTTTGAGTACTTGTTGATTTTCGATTTATTTCCAACTGGGGATGATTACATGTAACATTACTTTTGTCGCAGGTCATGTCTTTAAGTCTCTTAATGCATCAGGCCTTGTTCCAATACAAGGAAAGATGGTTGCTGATCGGATTGATGGAATATGGTAATTTTTTATCTCATTTTGAATCTTATTCTATGAAATACTTCGTGTTCATCACCTGCGTTGTTCAATTTCTTACCTTGTAGGGAAAAGGAATGAGTTGATGATCGAAATTTTTTACCAAACTTATAACAGATTAAACAGAGAAATTTTTTACCAAACTTTCTACAGTATATGAGCTCCCGCTTTATACCTGGTGGAGTTTGGGGGTTATATATTCAAAACTTAGTGGTAGCAACGGAAGACTCGTACTCGCTATATCTTCAAGAAAACATTAACATTAATATAATATTTCGGGCTATGTTGTAAAACTTCTTATTGCACTATTGCATTCCAAAGCTATATGATTGCCACTATTATGTCTTTTCAACAGTACCAAACTGTCTTTGGGGTTGACTGTGATAGATTAATTTTGACAAAATTTCAATTGTTACCCTGCAACTAACCCTTCATATCCAATTCATGCAGGGTGACCAGTGGTCGATTGTTAATGAGTCGGCCACAAGCACGACTTGGGCTGATTGCTTATTGGCTCTTCTTGCATGTATGGTTACTGGGAACCATCTTGTAACAAGTATGGCTGTAGGGAAATATATTTAGGCCACACGCAACAGCAACACTAATACACTATTGATAGAATTGTGTTAGAAATACTGTTATCTATCAATTCAACAGCAACACTAATATACTATTGATAGAATTGTGTTGGAAATACTGTTATCTATCAAATTCTTTGACAATTTTAGATGATGTTAATAGTCATATATTACTTATTCATTTCATTTTCTGCCTTTTCTGTTTGATAGAGAATTTCCAAGGTATACAAAACGGAATTGCACGGCACCCAAAATGAATTTGTCGAAATAAATTACTATGCCTTGATGATTCTCTTCATAACGACCCATTTGGCGCTACTTTTTGAACAAACATCATAGTTAAAATTTTCTAAGAACTGCTTAAATTAAAGTTCTGTGACTTCCTAGTGAAAGTATGACTGAACTAACCTAACTCATACTAGACCTGTCTATTAACAAGTAATTAATCAATTTAACCTAACAAATAACTCACATAATCCAATCAAAATAGTGACTTGTTGTCGATCTCACCTAATACTGTCCTTGACTCGATTTTATCCAACATTAATTTAAAGTTCAATTAGTTGAAGATTGATTTGTTTTCAACCTAGTCAAAGTTAACTCGAGTAGAAAATACTTGGATCTACTTGTCCGAAATCTGAACAAGTTGGACTGTATTTGACCTGGCCAAGATCCAAGCAATCAACTGAATAAATTCAATAGTCCAATGTGATAATGATACAATATGACTTGATTCGACGAAAAAAACCATATTAACCCATTTCAACCAGACTTGTTAAGTACCAACATACACGGCTCAACCAGAGCCCGATCCAAGGGCCAGAATCGTCACCACTAGAGAGGAGAGGACAGAAATAATTTATCGATTCAATTTGGGATTTTTCCAGCTGTATGTACTGCTGGCCTGCTGCTGCTTGAAGAATGGGTCTGCTGACTGCAAATAACTGGAGATGGAGAGTTGCATGTAGCTACTTATCGAACAAGACCCACTTCAGAAATACCCCTCTTTTCAGTAAATCTCTCTTCAATTGCTGTGATGAAATTCCAAACTATTGAGTACCCATTATTGCTAAGCTTTATGTTTGTAATTCTAAATGTTATTTGTCCAATCTTGAATATATTTTGCATATTGCTTCTGTATACAATATTGAACACTGAGCTTTCTTTGTTCAGGTGCAACTCCTTTTGGCCCCAATAACTTACCCTCCAAATTACCCCCTGTAAGATTATAATCGTTAAGTTCAAGTTTCAATCTTGATTTGGGGATGACAATTTCATCTGGGATTGTAAATTTTTAATTTACTTCTATTTTTCACATGTGAAGTAGGCATTTGGAGGTAAGATATTGGCTTTTGCGGGTCGAAAATCGGCCAAGAAACTGAAGAGAATTAAGGAACAGCAAAATGAGGTGAAATTGGAAACTAGGAAGAGCTCATTAGATGATTATAATGGGGTAAAAAATAATCTCCCTTCAGGGAATAATGATTCCGTCAGTGATAATGCTGCCTTTGTGAATGAGAAAAGGGAGGTAGATTCTGTTACGAATGCTGTTCCTTCAAGGGGCGCGGTTCTCCGAGCCTGTACTGTGACTTCTGGGCTGATAGCTGCTCTAGGCTTGGGGATTAGGCAGGTTCGTCTAACTACTATCTTAATTTTTTTCTTGACTAGTCCTAGAATTGTCTATATTTAGGTAATGTAGCAGACCCTGCGATACTGAATTCTGTCCTTGGTAGACTGGTAGTTGGTTTAAGTTGTAATTGATCATATGTTGTTGATGGACAAGCTTTAATTTGATTGATATATTCAAGCTCTAATTATATCTTGTACATGTTCTGATCATGGAGGAAATGATGTCTGATAAGTTTTGTGATTCAATGACATGTTCTCGCTTTGCAGGCATCTCATGTTGCATCTTCTGGAGGGTTGCCTTTCTTTGACTGCTCTCAAGTATCATGTACGGGTTACTGCTTTTTCCCAAGTTTCTTTCTGTATCCTTTGACAACATCGTGGACACTGTGAGCATTCTATTAGAGCATCTGCATTGTAGTACAACAAAGTGCTGAAGTCTTGTGTTTTATTTGACGTTTCGATGGATGACTGATCAATATTTACTCTGAAGAAGCTTCATTTTCTGCCTTTTTGGTGAACACAAAACAGTTTTGTCTTTTCTGATCTCATAGCCTAGAACTTCTAGGTACCAGTGATCTATTGCTTTTATGTTAGAAGTTATAACTTGAAAATCTAAGTTGAATTGGTAATATACTGGAAGAATTGTAATTGAATAACTGGGACCCTTATCTTTTGTGCTTGAAATATTTAAGAAGAAAAAGGTGGTTCTGTTCAGAGCAAAGTTCTTGCTTCCCAAAAATTGGTAACTGCTGCATGTAATTGATTCTTTTTTCTGTATTGTCTGATGCAATGGTAATCGATTATATCCTCCTTGAAAGGCTTATACGTAAGCAAATACTCGGCTTTGCTTATTCAACCTTCTTGACAGTGTTGCATCTTTCGTTACATGTATAGAGTGTGTTTGTTTGACGAGGTTAATATTCCCACTTCCCATTTTTTTCTCAGTCACTGCAATCAGCATTTTTTTTCCATACCGCTCTTATTTTTGTCCAGTTTGGAAGCACAAGAGACTAGGATTTACTAAGTTTTCTGTCTCCTACAGTTGATTTCGAGGTATGGCATCTAGAGCTCATTGCAGGCTTGGTTATGTTGATATCCTTGTCTAGGTATACATTACTGAAGACATGGCCTGAGTTTGCCGAATCAAGTGAAGCCGCTAATAGACAGGTATTTACAATTAGCCAAAGTAATACTTTCCATGATCAACAATCAATCCATATTTTTACTCAAAGGAAAATATGTCACTGCCAAGTGCCAACCCTTACAATTCATTATACTTTTTTGTTTTGGTCTGTAAATGCAGGTCCTATCATCCCTAGAGACATATGATTATCTGATTGTTGCTTTCCTTCCTGGAATTAGTGAGGTTAGAATAGAGAAAATTGCCCAACTTTTTAATTGCATCCTATCATCAAACTACTCTCATTCAACAGAATTTTGACTAATTCCAAGTCCAGGAATTACTTTTCCGGGGTGGGCTACTTCCACTTCTTGGACTCAACTGGATAAGTGCTTTAGCAGTTGCCGCTCTTTTTGGCGTTCTACACTTGGGAAGTGGACGGAAGTCCTCTTTTGCTATCTGGTAATCAGTCCCTCCCCCCACGTCAGCTATCAGTCTTCTCCTTGGGTAATGGATAATTTTTGGTAGCCTAATAGGTCAAATGGTGGCATTTGACGCACTCAATGCTTTCAGGGCAACGTTTGTGGGGCTTGCATATGGCTATGCTGCTATCGTCTCTTCAAGCTTAATTGTGCCGATGGCTTCCCATGCACTGAATAATCTCGTTGGCTCCCTACTATGGCAGCAGACATCTAGGTCATCTAAACAAATATTGAGCTAGAAGCCTAGAACACTCTAATGTATACACTTAGTACATACAAGTCACTGATTTCTGAATGTAACCAAACATTTGCTTAGAATGATTACTTCAATCCGGTACTGTAAGATTGTGCCATTTTGATAATACAAATGAGGTCATAAGGTGTAACAATTAACATTGCTATGGTATGTGATGAAATATGTCCATGCTTGTTTTAGGTTTACATTGTCGCCCATTATTTACCGGGCAGCGGAAATTTGCCTTACTTTCAACAAATGCGGCTGAATTTTATTCAATTACTTTTAAACTATCTTATTCAATAAATTGTCACGGAACTTATTGCACAAATTTTTTGTAAATGTCGGAAATTCATACATCACTATCTAGAGTAGATTTTTTTGTAAAAACTATATAGAGTAGATCATGGGCCTAATAACAAAGTATTAATATCAACTCAAGCCCAGAAAAATCAACGTCGGATGTAATAGGACAAACTAGATCGGATGTAATAGGTCAAACTAGTTTACAAGTTAAGATATTTTTTCCTCTAAAAATTCTTAATATAAAAATAATTACAAAATTTAATATTTTAAAAATTTATATTAAAATACATCTAATAAAAAATTTACTTGAATATATTATTTATTAATTATAATTAGTAATTATAATTAAAATTTATAAACTTTAGCTCTTAAAATAGAAATATAACAAACAAATATGAACACATGGAGTAATCTTTTTTAGCCAATTTCCCACAATTTGAGCCGGATAATGATAGCCAAAACCCAACCCAAATGAGGCTAGACTTGATTAAGCCTTTTTCAAACTGAATGACCCACCCAAACCAAATACGACCGGAGCTAGACTTGATAGAGTCTTATTCATACTCAACAACCCACCCACCCGCCTAACCGGCCAATTCCTCCTTCCAGAAGAACATGTGCCAATCACTAAACGTTGAAATCTTGAAACTGACGTCTTTGACCCTTTTGACTGGATTCACTGCACTGAACTGATAGTCAGGCAGAGAGATTGATGGAAGCTGAAACGCCTGAGTTGCAGCAGTAGATCTAAAAGATGATGATGAGAGGATGTGCAGAAACTGGGGGGTGCCCAAGTGACTATGTTGCTGTTTCTGTATCTGCCCTCTCTCTTTTTCTGTACGTTTCTGTAAAACATTCATCAATTTTTAGTTATTGCTCTTTTGTTTGCTTCATTTCGCTGTTAAGGGTTGATCTTTGTTTCAAAGATTCATGCTTCTTTTGGGGGGCAGAATTTGTTTGTTCAAATCTTGAAACTATGTTGGAATACTGTTTTTGATTGCATTTTGGAGATGGGCCTTTGAATTTTTGGGATTCTTTGATTAATGATGTTATTTTTTGATGAACTTTCATGGAATTGGTTTGAGAATTGCTGCAACTTTAGTCTCTAGGGTAATGCTGCGGTGCTACCATTAATATTTCAATCCATTTTTCATTCAGCTAAGGGTATTTGTTGATCTTCTCTAAAATTGATGTTGAATCTATCGCTAGTTGGGTTCTTCTGTTGTTTTGTTTGTAGTGTTGTAGATGAGATTCGATCCTTTGGGTACTACCCTCAAGACTTTACAAGTGTCATTTACATGTCATTTTATGTTTGATGATATCAACTGCAAAATGGTTTATTATATTACATTCAATTGGAGTGTACATGCTGTCCAGATTTGTGTTAATATAGCTGAATAGCTCTGACAGTTAGCCAAAGCTTTGAAGTTATCACTTGATGGCTTGGTTGTATATTTGCATGTTTAATCTTTCCTTTCCTGTGTAGGCTTCTTGCCCGTTCGGCATACCCGATCCTGTTTTATAAATTGTCGATTCCGAAAGGCAGTGCCTTTTGGGTTCCAGCTTTGCAGATTCTTGCTAGCTTCGTCTTTTTAGTGTCTGTTGTGGTAGGAATGCATCTACTCCCTTATAACTTTTGTTAGAAATTTGTTTGATACATTTATTTTAACTTTGTATGTCTTTTTGCTTGATTTATCATAGATGTCTGTCAATTTGATCAAAATCGAGAAAAGGCATTGGTGGCAATCTTGCTATATTTGGGCAGGTAGTATGCTCTATCACCATTTGTTAAATGTTCTTTGTTTTCTTTTCTTTGATTCTTGTTTATCCATGCTATCGTTTTGTGTGTACTGAGTTTCTTTGAGCTACTTGACTACAGTTTGGCTTGAAGGACCATTTGGATTTGGTTTACTGCTTAGCTGTCGCATAGTACAGGTCTACCATCTCTATTTCATTTTTGTCAAGTAAGTCGAACTTAATAACATTGAAATTAATTTTTTGTGACAAAGTTTTAGGGGTATGAGATAGCGATGTAAATCCACCTGTTTCCCTTATATTGTTGCAGGGATGTATTAGTAATATAGGTTTGATGGAAGCATTATTTGGTTCATATCCAGTCATAAAGCCTAACTTTTTGAATTCTCATATCTCAGGAAGCGGTTACCACCTATAAGATCACTTATTTTTCTTCCACTGGTTCTCCTCCCTTGGGTTGCTGGGGCTGTACGTAAGTGGACTGATCTAATTGACCATCTATATTGCTTGCCTCTCGTGCATTAAATTAAATATCTGTCACTGTGGTCACTGGTCAGTGTGGAATATGGCTTTCAGTAGTCAATGTGGTTCACTTTCTATTTTCAGTAGGGGTGTTGTGTGGGTAGTCCCACAAAAGAAAAGGTTTTATTTACATATTAAAACTTCTGCAGAGTCAAATGTATCTTAGCAGTTTTAACAATTCCAGAAAAAGATGTGGAATATGGCTTGGTTGTGGTGTTGATTCTAGTAACTCTTTCTTACTGTTAAAAGGATTGTAAAGGTCGTTATGCTTGAGTAAGGCGCAGACTGTATTATGCCATTTATATAGAACTGAGTTTATGTGTCATTAGTCTGCATAGTAATCTTTTTTTAATTCTTCCCTGGATAATGGATTTCTGGAGGATCCCATTTTCTGATTGATGTATTTCAATATAATCGATATTTTGGTGCAGTTATTTCCTTGAAGAAACCATTGAACTATAGATGTCAGATGTCTGCTCAGTGGGTCACTCCATTGATGGTCCTCCACTCTCTATATGTTGTTATTTTTGTTGGGTTGACAAGATCCGTTCAGCATGTGAACTTTAGATTTGACGAACTCAAAGACCTTTGGCGTGGAGTAGTTGTTTCTACATGTGCTGTTGGTATGCTGCTTCTCCTATCAAGTTCTTCATTGGCTTATAAGTGCAGCAAGTGAGATAGCTATATAGAATTATAGATGATGAAATCTGAAAGAGAATTTTTCCATTATACTTTCATTGAAGCTTTACAAGCCTTTCCAACTGAATCAATAAAGAAACTGAGTATTCTTAAGAGGCCGTTGTCAGTCACTTGATTATGAATTTCATTTATGATACTTTGTATCAGTTTTTTGTTGTTCAAATTTTAACATGAAGTCTCCATTATCTTTTATGTCTGAATCTCTCAGAGACATGGAATGTGTCAATGCAAGGCTCTTAGTTTAGATCAATTTTAATTTTGCTGCTTTCTAAAGATATTTAAGAATTTAAAATTAGAAAACCCTCCTAAAAAAGTGCCTATCACAATGATTAGCGCCCGGAAGAATTTTCATCTCTTCTTCTAGCATGATAATTTTTTCTTATTGAGAACCTTTTTTTCTGTTCTAATATAGTTATTCTTTTTCACTTTATTTTAAATGGTGGCATAACCTAGTTTATAATCCACGTTGGCAGAGTTTAGAGAAGTCCTCAATGTGAGAGCTGAAGCTCTCACAGGTTTGACTTCTCTGATAAGTATGGTTATAAATTTTCTACTCAATGTGTTGCCAATGTGTAGTTGATTGCCATTCCAGCTTTCCACTTGTAACCACTGAATCTTGTTTTGTTTTCTGCTTGTTTTTCAGTTTTCTGGGTGGTTGCTTATATCCTAAATGAAATTCATGAAGATGTTGAATGGGTTCGAGTTGCCTCCAGGTTTCTTCTTGCACTTATGGTATGCAACTTATTCCCCTTTGCTGGGCTGCTTTCTGTGACTCCTTTAGTCTACACCTCATATTAGCTAGAGTCAACTTATAGTGCAATCGACTAATGTTTTTCAGGAAATGTTTTGGTCCACAGACAAGCATATTCATTCTGGCATTCTTCTCTTATTCAAGTTCACAACCACTTCTGTCACAAATAAGCTTAAGGAAAAGGGAGTGCCCTCAATATCAAAGCATGGGCCAGGCTTTAGGCATTTCTGACAATGGAATTCAACTACAGAGGCAATCAATGGCTGTTGACTGCAATGAGCCTCTGGATAAGCTTCTTTTGGATAAAAGATTTCGTCAATCTTTCATGGCTTTTGCTGACAGGTTTCTTTTCTTAAGCTTTTTTTGGTTACATACTACATTTTCTTATGTACTTTCTCTGAATTCTCCAAAATTTAAAAATGTATACATGAATTGGTCTTCTTAGTTGATTGTGCAGTACTCTCTATACATATTGGTTATCTGTCAAATAATGAGTATTCTAGGTTCAAGATGAATTATTAGTCAATAGTCAACTATATTGTTTATTTACCATTCTCTAATGCCCATTTGAGAGGACGTGTATTTTTTACTTTTTGGGGTGCAGTTGTTTGGCTGGGGAGAGTGTTCACTTTTATGAGGAAATGCTAGAGCTTGGAGAATTACCTGCAGATGACTCTGTCAGAAGAATTTATATGGCTAGGCACATTATTCAAAAATACGTAGTTGCAGGTGAGTCAGATTGTAATTTAGAGACAACTTTCTTGGCCTCCATGGAAAATCTTCAAATAAGTTGATAGTATGAGTTCAATTTTATATCAGCATTTCAGCTTATTGAGAACCCTGGTATAAGCCTAAAACCCAACTTTTGCAATTCTTGCTAGTGGTAAAAACTGCTGTTTGTTTTTCTGAAGTTATTTGTAAACACTTTTATAATAATGCAACTCGATAGTCTATATTAGAGTCTGACTGCGTAAGGAATTTGCCTTTTCAATTTTTATTCAACCTCTTGGTAGGGATTTTGTTAGGCTCTACTAGTTTCACCTTTGAAACTGAGTTTAAGATCACATAAGTTCAGAAAACTTAATTCAGGGCCTTCAAGTTAAGTACTGTTCAGAGCTAATACGTTAATTCAGCTTGAGGCTATTTAGTTCACTTAAGGACTAATAAGTTAAAAACACTCATAAATAAGTTCTACTGAGTTCAGGGCTATGAAGTTCAGATGAGTTTAGTTCAGGGATAAGTTCTTAAAATTAGATAAGTACGTTGAGAGTTTTCAGGTGAAATGAAAAATGCCTAGGATTCTTAAGTAGGACTTATGCTGCTGTAAAGTTCACCTGTGTGCACAAGGTTTGATCTAACCTTCTTTTGGGGTTGATTGTAAAGCTTTAAACAAGGACTTGAGAAAAGCCTATTCAACCCTATACTGTCTATTCTCAAGTTGAAATTAGAGATTTATGGAGAACTGGAAGCCTACTCTTGCTTTCTTATTGAAAGTTTTGGTTTTCTTTGCTTCTAGATACTTCAAGTTTGGGATACTAACTATTCAACGGCAGGGTCTCCTATGGAGGTTAACATATCCCACCGTACTCGACAACAAATTTTGAATTCTACTGATCTTGCTCACCCTGATATATTTAAAATTGCTCTCAATGAGCTGTTGCAGTTGATGAAAATGGTAAGTTGTTTCTTGTTTAGCTTTACAACTATGAAACCTACATCCTCTTCTGAAAATGAGGGAATAATTACCTTTTAAATTCCTGTTTGAAAGAACTTGGCAAGGGATTATTGGTCATCCATGTATTACACAAAGTTTATAGAAGCTGGTGCAAAAGCAAATGGGCATGATTTGGAGTTGGCTATAAGTTGGAACGTCACTCCACGACTCAGTTGTGTTCATGCTGATGATGACCCTTTCCACCACGACAATTTCCTCAAAGGTTCTGGTGTTATGCCATTACAATGACTGTGTTCAGGGCTCTGTAATTTCCGATAATACTTATTCTCTCCGACCTCATGTTCCAGAATTTCAGATGATCAGTGACTATATTTGAAAAGGCAGGCTTGTTGGAACTGCTGGTATTTGAAAAGAAAATGATGCATTATAGAGCTGCTCTCAGTTATCACTTATTAGAAAGGAGTTTTTATGTTATCTGATACAGAACCATTGAGGTTACTCTGCTATTGATGTACATAAATCTTCATAATGTAAGGTTTAATAGGTTATTAGATTTGTTATCACAGTTAAATCTTGTCAACGTATGTAGATGCTGACATGCTGTGTAAAGCTGTAGTAGGTTATTGGGACTGAGTGGCATTTATTTTCTTCTAAAAAATTTTCTGCCTTTCTGATTACTAATGGAGTAATGCACGATACATTTCTCATATGTTGGCAATTCTTAATTAGTAACTTAACTAGGTGAATTATGTGTAATGTACGGTTTGATAATAAATAAATTTGTTAGATAACTCAAGGACTCAAGGGGTTTGTTATATACCGCAACAAAATTGCTCGAGCCGCTACAAAGTCCTAAGGCAAGCCGGAAAAGTAAGACGGCTAGTCCTTTTTTTTTGGAGTATGCTAGGTTTGGAAAAAAAAGTTAGTAATATTTAAAGTTAGGAAAATTTTTAAGTAAGTAGTTTAAATTATAAATATAAGTTAGAAAAATTAGAATTTAGGAATATTAATTTAAGTTATTAAATGTAAATTTTAAAAATAATATATTATGAAATGAATAATTAAATTATCAAATTAATCATAAATTATGAAAATAATAACTTTTTAGATTATGAAATTATAGTAAGGTTCGTTTTTGATTCGTTTTTACAAGAAAGTGAAGAGGGAAATAAGATGTGTCAAAGGGCAAAATTGTCAATTAAGGGGGCAGTTAGATCAACTTCGGGGCGGTGTTTAGCGCTCCACTTATTCAATTATATGAATGTTTTTAATTAATTTGTTAAAAGCTTGTAGGTTATTTTAAAAAAAAATCTCAATTGGAACTATATTGTATTACTCTATATCATTTCAAGGTAAATAGAAAAATTTAATTAGGTTAACATTTTTTTGAAATCGGTTAATGGACAAATATTTATGGGAATAGGGAGAAAGTTATGGAATAAAGTGAGAGAAAAAGAATTAGCTTTAGCTTAGGAATTTGTGTAGTCATAAAATTTTCTACATATGTTACATTCTAAGCCAATGTTGCTTAAAAAAATGACATCATTTTAAAAAAAGGCAACAAAATTTTTGTTGATAGTTTGACACGTATTTAAAATTATTTCAGTAGGGTTTTGCTTTAATAATATTTACTAGGTTAATCCCATACAATATATGGTTTGATAATAAATAAATTTTTAATCAAATACAATAATGTTTTCATTCATTGGGAGAAAACTTATGATTTTTTTTGTATGTGTGTGAAATAATATTGTAGTACTCCATATATTTTTAAGATAAAAGAAAAAATTTAATTGCCTTATTATATTTCATCAAATAATAAATAAATATTTTTTTCAAAAAAGAGAGAGGAAACTATGTAATAAAGAAAGAGAAGTAGAAGTAGTTTTACATAGTTTAGAAATCTATGTAGTCATGAGAATTTCTATGTATGATTAAATTTTTCAAGCAATGTTAATGCTAAATAGTAAAAAAAAAAAAATGGCATCATCCATGGAAGAAGGTGGGAAAATTTTTATTAATAATTTGGTACATATTTACTATGGCATCAACAATTATTTTGTTTTAGTAATAGTTATATATAAATATAGATATAATTATTATCAAATAAGTTAGTACTCCCAAGTATACAATCACGTGCTTGCCATAAATAATAAAATTAAATCCAATACTTTTTATTTGGACATAAATAAATAGAGTGGTTAATGGTTGAACAATGTAAGCATTTCATTGATGTTTCAAGGTCCTTTTAGCCTAAATAAAAGGCCATGCAAACGCTTCATACAAAAGCCATCACACAATCAAACTATGTCGATATCTTGATATAATATCAAGTATGAATTAGGAAAGTCTCGAAGATAAATAGATAAAGAATTGAAGTAGAATTTTTGAAAGCAAATAGCTATGCTTTCAGCTAGCATAGTAGACCTTCTTTCAGCCCAACCTCTATGGGTTTCCCTTGTTTCTTACATAGGCCTCTTCTCCATCTTCAAATACACGTTTTCTCTCCTGAAATGGTCATACATGACCATCCTCAGACCCCCCAAGGATCTCAAAAAAACCTATGGCTCGTGGGCGGTAATCACAGGCTCTTCCGATGGCATCGGAAGAGCCTTCGCCTACGAGCTCGCGGCTCAAGGACTTCATCTCATCCTTCTTAGCCGAAGTGAAAGGAAACTGGAACGTGTGGCTAGTGATATAAAAAGCAAGTACCCCAACATTAGTATCAAACTGGTGGCAATAGATTTTTCATCAGGAGACATGTCATATGTCACAGGAGAAGTAGAGAGGGCTACTAAAGGGTTAGACGTTGGTGTTTTGGTTAATAATGTTGGAGTTACGTACCCTAAAGCTATGTATTTTCATGAGCTTGATGAAGAAACATGGATGAATATTTTACGAGTAAATGTGGGAGCTGTAACTGCAGTTACTAAAGCAGTTTTACCTGGAATGTTAAATAAGAGGAAAGGTGCAATTGTTAATATTGGTTCTGGTGCTTCCATTGTTGTGCCTTCTCATCCTCTTTATGCCATTTATGCTGCTACTAAAGCGTAAGTCCTTTTCTCTTTTTGTCAAGATATCTATTAATGACGCTCTCTTATTCAAATATGATATAAATTATATCAGGATATTAAAATATCAGATATAGATATTATTATATCTGATTTAGTTATTGTTATATAGATATAGAAATACAAAAGACATAAGAACACAGAAAATGTATATCAGATATAGACATTATAATCTCATGTATAGAAATAAAATTACGAACATAGCTTATGATATATTATATATAAGTTATAAATTAGGAATTTCTCATATATAAGAAGGCCAAAGGTAGAAAAAATTGGGAGTAGATCATTATTAATAATGTCGATTGATTGGTTTTGCTTTTTTTTTTTTATACTTAATTTGATTGATTTTGTTAAATCACGTGGTAATTACATATATACTATACAGTAGTTGCTTTTTCGTTTAAAGTAAGGAGTATGCAATTAATAATTATTGGTCATCCAGTTACTATGCATTTTGTTTGAATAAATAATGGTAAAATTATTTATTATTGTTCAATTGTCCTTTTCATTTAATTTTAATAAAGTCAGTTTTTAGTAGGCTAATTTTTTTGTAATTATTTCCAATATTTTAACTTGATGAGATTAATATAAAATTAATTAAAAAAGAATAAATTTATTAATTACATTTTCTTAAAATTTATTGGCCTGGTGCCTGAATAAGAAGGAGAAAAGCTAACAAGTTCAAAGTAGCTTCACGACTAAAACTAATTAGAAGTAGTAGGAGTTACTCCTGAGGCTTAGAATGTCAGACAAGTCACGTATGGATTGACAATGGGTAGTTTTAATACAATCTTGGAGTTGTAATAGAATATGAAATATGTACGACCTACTTATCTTAGCTTTCTTTTTATTTTCAAAATTTAATATTAACCTCTTTCTTTTACTTTAAGAAGACACTTAATATTAACCTATCTACTATAACTTAATATTATTTTGTGGCAAGATAGGACACCCGAGTTAGCAATGAATTAATTTATACGAACTCTTAATCTATCTACAGCTTCATTTATAATAATAATAACTAACAATTTTGGTGGAGGATGTTCTATCCTTCAACTACCAAATTAAATCAAACGTACACTAGATTTTCCTATTATTTAATGTGGCTAACTGCCTAACTTCATCAACACTGCAATACTGCATGTCTTTATACCAAGTGTTCTGTATGCATGCAAACATTCGTTTCAAATAATCTAACCCCAAATAATAATAATAATAATAATAATAATAATAATAATAATAATAATAATAGTGATAATAATAATAATAATAATAATAATAATAATAATAATAATAATCGGCTACTTGATGTACGTGGGTAATATGGCCAGTTAGGGAGGGAGTACGTAAATTTGATCATATCCGTTTAAGTCCGGCACCATGCATTAATTGTACAACAATTTCGTGCAGTGTTAAAGTATCACGTAAAGACATTAATTCATAATTAACTAACTATTTATTTTAAAGATACATTAGCTTTAACTAATTGTTGAGGTACCACATTATGCGAGGTGCAGTTATGTTGACCAACTCGCAATAAGTCTTCATGTGGAGTACAAGAACCAAGGGATCGATGTGCAATGCCAGGTCAGACAAAGCCTACGTATTCTTAGGAACGACTTTTAAGTTAATAAATTGTGTTGAGATACGCCTTAACTGTTCCAAAATCCGGATCTCATCACATTTACTATTTGACGGTATCTAGTTAAAGCTTTTCTAATTCACACCTGATATAAATTATATTCAGAATATTGATATGTCAAATACATGTGTTTTTATATTAGATAATAGGTATTGTTATATCAAATATAGAAATACAAAAGATATAAAAATACAGAAAAATATATATTAGGTATAAATATTATGATCTCATGTATAAAAATAAAATTACTAAAAATATCACAAATATATTTATATCAAGTATAAATTAGGAATTTCTCATATCTAATTTGTGTTTAAAGGTACCACTCTATGTTGCCACCAAAATGGCCTCAAATGTGGCATCCGTCGAGAAACCAACCCTCTTCATCCCCACGGCCGACGACTATGCGGTGGCTGCAGTGCGGCGAATCGGGTACGAAGCTAGGTGTACACCCTTTTGGTCACATTCACTTCAGTGGTGCATGGCTAGTTTCGTTCCTGATACTTGGCTTGATACTTGGCGCCTGTCTATAGGCGTGCAAAGGAGATCAGCCAAATGCTTCTACTGATCTATTTCTGCATTTTCGTAAAGTTGGGGTTAAGTTCTAATAATATTAGAGATATAGCAAACTTTATATTGATTAGCATCCCCATTTCGATGTTTATGTATCCGTTACTGGACAACACATTTGTTATAAAGCTGAATGTTTACATACTATCTTAATTTATATACTCATACGACTAATAATTTCAGCATCTGTTCAGTGAGAATCTATTTTTTGCTTACTACTTCCAAAATACACAGGACAAAAGATGAACATAAGAGCTACAACACCAATGATTCCTGCTACTAAAATCCACATGCTAGGTTTCCAATCGATGGGTTCATCAGGTTCAGCTGTTGGGTCTTCACGACATGATTCCAGATCACCAATTGTTCTATCTTTTATGTCTCGTAACTGAACATCGTTGTTCGTCACTCTTAAAGTACCAATCGAGATATCACGCACTAGATCATTGAGAGACTCTTTTCGAAATGCCTACATCACAAGGGAGATACCATTATGAAAGCTATCAGTCATATTTTTAACTTGGGTCAAATAATTAATGAAAAGATATGGCAAAATTAATCCGTTGACCAAGTTTGTATCCGATGGTACGTGAATAGTAACATATATCATGCTTACGAAGCATAAAATATAATATGATAGATTAATTAATAGACTTACGAAGCCAAAACCATCGGCATGCAAAGTAGCTGAAGGCACAAGGGTGTAAGCACTGCAATGTTGGGTCAGAAATAGCTTAAGATAAGGGGTTTCATCAATGGCTGCATCAACACCTCCTCCGTCACTTCCCTTGGAGAGCATATCCACCAGTTGTTCCACATTCGAGAAGGACTTCAACTGTGATTCCGAGAAGCCTCTTTGAGTGAGCATATTACGAACGAAAGAACCGGTTTGGTACCCAACATTTCTCCCATTTCTTATGAAATCATTCAAGTGGTGATCTACAAGGGGAATTTTCCTTGGTGCTACTTGCACTGAAATCATTATTGAACTCAAACAAGTTGTTATGACTACCAACATCAGGAAACATAGCACGATCACTAGCCTTGTACGTCTCGCTGTTGTTTCTCCTACACAAAATTAAAGGATGGTGTTCATGTTATTCATGGATCATGAACGTGACTACGCGAGTCCAGCTTCTTATTTTTAGTATAATTAAGTCATCATTTTACAAAATCACGAGACTTTCTTAATTAATACTTTATATAAATCACTACGCATGATCACTATACATAAATGGTCATTTTTCGTAATTGTATTTCTATACTTGAAATGGTTATTTTTATACTAAGATCGTTATTTCTATACCTGAAATGAGACCTGAGATTGTTATTTCTATATATGAGATCATTATTTCTATATATGAGATAATACCACCTATATTTGAGATAATTCCACCTATATTTAAAATAATATCATCTATATTTGAGATCTCAATAAAGCATTTTTTATTTTGCTTTTTTTACCGAGATAAGTTCTCAAATTTATATCAAGTATAAATTGGAATTTTCTCACAAAATCATCCGCACATTCAAGATCTATCAAGCTACCCTAAATTAACATTCACGGATCTGCTTGCATACAATATTGGTGTAAGCTAGGATGGAGTGGTCAAAATCCCCTCCTACATGGGCCTAAATCCCTAATGAATTGAAATATGAAGGGAACAATATTACAGTACCTGGATCAGTGCCTTGATGATTAGTATTTTTGTGATGCCAAAACCAAAAGCAAAGTGCAGTTATAAAGCACACACCCACAGCTGCTCCAATCATACCATCAGGAAGACGCGTAAGAAAGGATGTTTCTCTATTTCCTGCCTTGAGTCGTATGGGAACCAGCATTGAGACTCCGGCATCTGAGAATGCCATGCTAAAATCAACCCATTCTGTTCTGTAGTACCTTATAGAAATATCACCTACTGCTGCATCATAATCCTGCTTTTGTCATTCAAAATTAAACTCAGCTAGCTGCCTAGCTAGGAATCTACATACGGTACGTTTAAATACGACATATATAGTGATTGACCTAATTATACTTTCTTGAGTCCCTTCCTCCTGATTTGAATATCATTTCGATCACCTGGCCTTCAACTAAAGATGATGCTATTTGAGGTCGATTAGTTAAGGTTTTACTTATAAATTTGACGTATGGTATGTCTTAAAGCTCTAAAAAGCCCATAAAATATTACAGTTAAGAGTCCAACATTGACAAAATTTTGAGGAGCTACTCTCCTAGCTAATTGCCATATGATTTTAAGGTGGACGCTCTCCTGTAGATGGATGTGGCACAAATCCGTACGAGACCTTGACTTCCTCTTTCCTTGAATCATCTCAACACATTGATTAGATTTCATCAACTTTGACAATACGTTTTTACAGATATACACGACACAAAAGTATCATGTATGTGGATTTGATTGAACAGTTTTCGTAGATTACCTTGAACTAATGTGAAGATGATCGAATATGAAATGGATGGAGTGAGTATTAACTAAATATAATTGTCCGTATAGGTTACAAAGTTGTGACAATGGGACTTTTCAATCGAGACAATTAGGGAGATGGTGGAGGAGAGGAGAAGACTTACCCCAGAAGAGACAGCTCGAAGCATATCATCATAGGTGCCATTCATGGTTCCATTAGGCATAGCATAGGGGATGAAGTCGTACAACACAGTGTAAGGCATGGCAGAATTGATGACGGCCTTAAAGATGTCGATTGTAAAACCCTTAAAGATGTATTCGCCAGTGGCTGGATCGCGTTTGACATCAGCAAACTCAGTGAAGCCATCCTTGGTAGGAACAGCTATCCTTAGCCTCGTGCTGTTTGTTGTCTGGTTGTTATTGATCCCTTGTTGAGCCATTATTGCAATGTCATCCATACTTATAATTATAACAAGTACTAGAATTCGCAGGTTACATGCTAGATTTAGTTTAGATAAAAATGATGATGAGGTACTTGTTTTGATCATCTTTTTTGGGAGTTTAGGACTGCTTTGCTTTGAAATTTTGTTCAAGTATGTAGAAATAATCAATTTTATGTTAGTTTTATAATATAAGGTGCATATCACAGCGATATGAATCTAACTAAGCCTGGAAATGCAGACCAACAATTCCTCCCTTCAATCATATCGTTAGGTCATATTATATGTTCCCTTGTACGTTTTTTTATTTATTTTTTGTTATATCAAATTAATATTCCTTTGATGAAAATAATAAACTATCATACTGCTAATTACTGCTACTTATCTATTTAGATCAATTGTGGTTTGGGAATGGGGTCATTGTGTCTTCTGAACGCCTTCAATACCTTAAAGTCTCTACAAATTTAACTAGATTATTTTTTTCATATTCTATGATATTTTTCAAGAACTTTTATCCATGATGAACACCAAAATTGGCCAATTTCATAGAGAATTATTAGAGATAAAGGCTAATTTAAATTAGGGCTTTCTTAATTCATACCTGATATAAACTATATCAAGATATTAAGATTTAAGATATCGCTATTATTGTATCAGATAAAAAAGAAATCAAGTATAGTCATTATAATTTCATATATAGAAATAAAATTATGAATATCTCCTAATATTATATCAGGTAAAAATTAGGAATTTAAATTTGTTAAGGAAATGAAATTTTATCCAAGAGTGTTCATTGAAATTTTATCGAAGAATGAAATTTGTTAAGGAAACATATATGTAAGCTGATTTCACCGTACTTAATTACTTAATCAACTATGATCGAATTCATTCGAATATGTTACATAGGCTACATCAAACTGATTAGGGCTGTGCTACTCATCTTGAATTACATCAATCAAATAGCTAGCAGCAAAAGATCAAAGACTTTATTCTATTTATCAAGAAAATTGTTATGAATGCCAAATATTATATTCTTAGCTACGTATGTCAAAAGTATGTATGTATGTACATAGTCAAACATATCGTTATCAGGCTTCATGTTTCGTGGCTTCCAAGCCAAGGAAGCTCCAATAGACTAGTGAAGGATGATGACTGTATGAATGGACGAATGGTAAGATTTATGAACAGAAAAAAGGATATTGTCCACGAAATTTCGTTTTTCAATAATCATGTATTTTAAATATTTCTTTGATCCAACATTCCAACTGCATTACTTCATTGCTTGTAGTTAGGATTACTGACCTACGATAATTGAAATATATACTTTATGTTATACAATTGTTTGCTATATGAGAATATTTATGGTGGATAGCAATCCAGAAGTTGATACCAAATACAAGTAAAATACATACCAAAGGAAGTCAAGTCAATAATATATTACCAATTGTCACTAGTTTATAATGCAGCCGACCACTGCACGGTAACAGGGTTGACTAAGTTTATAATACTGGTGATTTGCTTATTAGAATTTCAACTTGTCTAGGGCAGTACTCCAAAGGAATTGAACGATAATGATTAATTAACCGGCCGGAGAATATGTATCAACAACTTTCAGTAGACATTCAAGCCAGTTTTACTATAAATAATAATAATTAGACACTAAGGGTTATTAATTATCTTCTATTGAAATATTGAATTAATAATGTCAACATCAAAGGAAGTAGAACTACTTTCTAATTATCTACCATTAAATCCGTATTATTTTTGTACCATGCCCGAGGAGCTTGTTTAAGCCCGTAAAGAATATTCCTTAACTTGTACACCTTGCGTTCGTTTCCATTAACAATAAAGCCATCAGGTTGCCACAATGAAATTGTATAGCTTTAGATCAGAGAGTCCAAACTCTTTAAGTAGTCTAACCAGCCATGTGAGATGTGACCTCTAAGGTTGTTATAGCCATGGCCTTGTACTCTGTCTCATATGAAGATTTGACCACAATTTCTTGTTTCTTACTCTTCCAGCTGATAGGAGAGTTTCCAAGAAGATGCATATAACCCGTGATAGATTTTATAATATGATAAGCACCCTAATCACCGTCAAAAAATGCTTGAAGTTAAAAGTTGGGGTGTGGCCTTGAGAAGTATGCCTTGTCCCACTGTAGAAGCGATAAGTTTTAGAGGATGTTGCTGAGCCTCATACCGTGGACTTCTAGGATCTTGCAGGGTCTCAGAAAACAATACCTATATTTGGATCGTATGGATCTCACATGGTGTTGGTATAGGTAGGGTCTCGAATCTTAAATGGATATTGTACTAACCTCTAATTAATGTTGTATTATTAATAAATTTTCTTAAATAAATAACTTATAAAGAAACCAATATATTATTAATTTTGACAATTTGTCATAATAACATTAATGGGGCTATTGGATCAATACACACCCAACATATTCTTGTTTATGGATGAGTTACTATTCAAATTCTAATAAAAAAATGTAGATTTATCATTGACGGTGGTTTTGAAATGTGAAGTTATAGTATGATCAAAGTGACCATTTTTTTTGTAATTATAAGGCTGAATAATATATGTATTAAGGCAACTTTTTGTTTTATAATATTTATATAAGTTTTTTTTATTTTTATAGTTAAATTCTAAAGAGTCCGTAACTTGGTTTGGATTAGTTGAATTTATGGGTAGAATATGGCTATGAGCCTATGAGTAGGATCCTAAACTCATTGTTAATAACTCCAACGGATAAAAGAAATTCTAAAAACAATAATATATGATCCCCTTACTATGATGACGTCGCCTATCATTTCGTCATGGAATACAAAAATAGAAACTCGTCCTTACTCTTTTTAACTAAGCAGCTAAGCCCATGGGCAAGCCCAAGTCTAAAAGGGCCTAATTAATGTTTGAGCTTCTCTAATTCCATTAGTTTCTTGTGTTTTTCGTAAACTTACTAAATTATTTTCGATGAGATACTCATGAGTCATTTCTCAATATAATTGCTACATTTTGCATTATTTATGAACGGAGTAATGTATTAGAATATATATTTTTAATAAGTATTGTATAAAATGTTGATTTTATCTTTGATGAGTAATTATTTTTTATGTATAGGTTCAAGGTATTAATATTTTTTATAAACAAATTCTTCACAAAACGTGAAAATCAAATTGTTATTTTGTATAAGTTTCCCAATTAGAGGAATTGGATAAATAATTTTTAACAAAAACGAGTATGATTATAAATAAAACAATTTTTGTAAACAAATTGAAAGTCAAATTGACAACAAAATGGTCATTATCAAGCTTGAATTTGTATTTGTTTCTTTTCAAATGATTAAATTATGAATTATTTTTTAAACAACAGTTTTTGGCATATAGGAAGTATATTGTAATATAAAATCTTTAGAGTAACTAGTTAAATATATCAATATTTTACAAAGTAAAATCTACTTTCTTTTATTTTTTTTAAAGAAATTAGAACCTAAAATATAAATGAGAGTTACAGTAGAGGTGTCCATAAACGGTTAACTATATCGTTAAATTCTTAATGATATGATTAACCATTATAATTGTTATTGAAAAAGGTCAACTGTAATCATACAACTGTAATCGATCAACGATTAATCGATATTTAACGGTAATCGTTTCATTCCATGACCATAAAAACATGAAAAGGAAAGTAGCCCAGCATAAAGACATGAAAAGAAATTTTACAGATTTAACGATACTATAAATAAGAATAACGAAGGCAAAAAAACCTAGTCATCTCAATCTCATGACCATAAAAACATGAAAAGAAAAGTAGCCAAGCCGCAATGACCAATGAGTATAAAAATCTGGCATTTCATATGACATAATTATCCGAAATATAGTGCAATTCATAACATTAATTGATTTTATCCGAATTAAATTGTGATGACGTGCTCTATTGGAATGTGGGACACATCAATTATTTGAATAGTCGGGGTGCTTGGTGAAGAAATAAATAGGGAGTTATGAGAGATGATTGTTGTGAGTGAAAGAAAACTGAAAAGTCAAAGAGTAAATTGAATTGTTGATTGGAATTATAGGCTTTAGGCTTTAGTTTTTTAGGTTTAGTTTATTTAAAAAAAAAATAATTTTTGTCGGTTAACACTTATTTTTGTCGGTCAATACTTATAAAAATTTTATTAGCGTAACGGTTAACTATTCAGTAACCATAAGTGTAATCTTAATTCTTAACGGTTTGATAAAATAACGGTTAATATAAATCGGATATATACGATTATTGTTAATGTTTACTGTTATTTTGCACGATTATGAATCGAGTCATAGTCTCATAGAGCAAGTAAGTCAATTATATACATGTTTTCTTCCTCAAGTATAGCATACATACTCATACTCGTACTCAATTTTTGAAGGAAATTTCAAGTTTTCAACTGCTACTCATAAAATAGTAAAAGCAACTAGTTCGTTAATAATTGCAAGTGAAAACCGCACACATTTAACACACTACCCACTTGCATTATATTCTAGACAAGACTGGCTACTTAGTTAAGGTGATCCATTTCTTCAAAAAACAAAACAAAATGGCAGTACTTGCATCTACCCAGGAGTACCAAGATCGCGTTGTTTTAGCCTTGAACTTAGTAGGGTCCATTGTCCTCTTCACCCAAGTCTTGAGATTGATGAAATGGGGTTGGTCCATGTTCTTAAGACCTCCAAAACAGTTGACCAGCTATGGTTCATGGGCTCTAGTCACTGGCTCAACCGATGGGATTGGTAAATCTCTCTCCTTTGACCTAGCCTCGAAAGGTCTTGACTTGATCCTAGTTGGTAGAAACATCCAAAAACTTCAAACCACTTCAAATGAGATTTGGGCTAGATTTGGTAAAGAAAACACAAAGATCAAGACTATTGTCATCGACTTTGAGAAAGTTAGTGGGGTAGAGGTTGAAGAGATAATCAAGAGAGAGATTGAAGGATTAGAGGTTGGGATTTTGGTTAATAATGTGGGATCATCATCTAATGGTGGGAGGTTTTTTCACGAGGTCAGCTTGGATGGGTTGGGTAGTTTGATAAATGTGAATGTTGGGAGTGTGAGTTGGGTTACTAGAGCTGTACTTCCTGGTATGCTGCAAAGGAGGAAAGGTGCTATTGTTAACATTGGTTCTGGGTCTTCTCTTGTTGTCCCTTCCTACCCTCTTTTTGCCATTTATGCTGCTACTAAAGCGTATGTTTTACTCTTCTTTCAGCTTGCGGTTTCAATCTTCATGTGTATGCTTACTAGTATTACTTCCTCTTAACTTATTTGTTCTTGGTTCTTTCTTTTGTTTGTCTTTGCTTGTTATGTTTTTCATGATTTAGATAATGTATGTTCTTGGGTATCGTACCGTTCTTGGGTATCTATGTTGCGTGGATTCTTATACGACCTCTCGTTTTCTATATCCTTACTCCTATCTATATTCGGGTTTTTAAAGATTTCGCTAGCAATTAAATAATTTTGTCTTTTTTGTAGTTGTAGATCTGTATCCGAATCCGTATAGTTGGGTATTGTAGTTTGAACTAATAACATGATAATTAGACTTGGAAACAATGATTGCTTGATTTTTAGGTCTTGAAAATTTGTAATACGTGCATTAGTCTTGAAAGTTTGGTTAGATGTTCAAGGTGTCTATTTTTCTACTTAGCGTTTAGGACGGCAAAGTTCTAACCTTTGCATAATTGATTAAGTTAACGTTGTGTAATGATGTGCTACTGGTCACCAATTTCGAGGTTGCATCATTGTTATTGTCAAATGCTTTGGCCAATGATCTATATTCACTATGATCAACCAAGTGGCAAGCTGTGATTCGTTATTATATTTATTTGCCTATAGGGCGTTCTAAGATTCTTATCCAAGACTAATGGTCCTTCCTAGCTTACAGATATGTTGCCATGTTCTCAAGAAGCTTGAATTTGGAATATAAGCAGCTTGGGATTGACATTCAGTGTCAGGTAACCTCTGATAATGCTGAAGTTGTTACATAGCTTTGCACGATATGGGTGAGTTGTTTTTTTTCAAAGGGGGTTTTGCGGGCATATTATTTCAGGCGCCATTGCTCGTAGCTACAAAGATGCCATCCATAAAGAGATCATCCTTCTTTGTTCCCTCACCGGAGCAGTACAGCAAAGCAAGCATTAGATGGATCGGTCATGAGTCCCTCTGTGTTCCTTACTGGACTCATGCTTTACAGTGGACTGTACTGAACGCAATTCCTGACTCCTTGCTGAATTGGTTCCTTCTACGATATTTTCTCAGCTTGCGTAAGAAAATTCTACGAAAGGAGAACAGACGTACTTAGTTTTCACTCCTCGTTTTTATGCATTGCTCAAGAAATCTTACTCATCCTAGGATGAGCCATAGTATGTATTTCATTTCATGTCCTGAATATTTCTGGTAGTGCGTTACATATGTGATTCTAATCCATCTTGGAACAGTGATTGTTTAATACTCTATTTCATGTATCTTTAGTTAAAGATAATGATGAATTTTTATGAATTTAGAAGCAAATCTTGAGAATATTTTTAATTAATATACCAACATTCAAGTCCTGGGAACAAATGTATGTAACTGAAGTGATGATTATGATGATCCCATATGAATCAAATTTGATAGCAGTAGTTTAGAAATCAGAAATGGTGCATTTATCAGAGAAAATGGTTTTTTTTTTTTTTTAGGTTTGAGGGAGGGGAGCAAGGGAAGGAAGTATGAAAGCAAAATTAGTAGTAGTTATGGGGGGTATTGGGCTATTATGGTTCATTAATTAATTATATATTTAGTTTGCTTGTTATGCGAGTAGGGTTAGATTTATTAGCTTGTGAAACTTTTGACTTTGAGAGAAATTTGTTAACGTTTGAATTAGTTGTTGACTAGGGTTTTAGGGACATTTATATTGCTCCTAAAATCAGCTTTCTAAGGCATTGCCTTCTAAATACTTATCCTATGGATCATCAAGATTCACCTCACTGACATGTCGTGATAGGGTAAGAAATTGGTTGATAATGGTAAATTGAGTTAGAAGATCAATTGATTATAACCATATTTGATACTGAGATCTCCAACCACTCGCTATCCAAATCATTTTAAGTATGCAATACAAGTGGTTTGATAGCATGTCATCAAAACACCCAAACTTAACCTAACTCGGCCTTGCTAACTAGTAGCAAGGGCAAGTAAGGATTGAATCTAAGAGAGGAAATTATCAATCACCGAACAATCAATGTTCAAACAAGCTAAGATAAGATAAATTAGAAGGTTTTGATGTCCCTCTCAAATTGATGAGGCTTAAATCATAAAGGTAAAAAAGGTGTGGAAGACTTGAGACTTACTTTGAGGGAGTACATCCATAATAAAAATGGTGAAATTATAAAGAAAAAGAACATACTTATTTGCCCAATTTTTATTTTTTAACTATTTCTAAAAGTTTGCCTCATTTTCTTAAAAAAATTTGTTTAATATCGTATGATTTGTTTATATATAACATCCCATAAAATTTTCTTCATTTTTAAAAAGTATAAGAAATGTAGCTATCAAAAGAATTTGAATCCCGCGGAACTCAAGACAAGGGAAGCTCATACTTCACTATGAATCATGGAGTAGTACGTATGATTGGTAGATGGAGAAAAAGGGAGTTTGACATGATTATCTGATTGACAAACACAAGAATTGTTATGTCTACCGCGTGAAAAATCAATGTTACTCCACAATTTGTTAAGAATTTGCGAAGTGCTAGTAGTGATGGCAGCATATGAAGAGAGAATACTACACTAAGCAATAGACTTGTTTAAATGAAAGTTGTCGTGTTAAAGACTTTTGATCGGCCCATTTAAAAAAATGGTCTAATCAATAATGGGTTTAATATATCGGTCTCTTAAAAAATCATGTTTTATTGGTTCTTTAATGAGTCAAGTCGGGTCAATAATTGGTCAATAATTTCCAATACTTTTGAACATTATCAAGTAATGAATTATTTTATGTATTTGTCGATAGTCCACTATCAAAGATTAGAGGTGATACATGTAAAATAAGGCCCTCTATAGATAAAAATTATACTTTCTTTGGACGGCTTGGTCCAACTTGACTCACTATATATCTTCTTTGGCCCGGCCCATTTATCATCTCTTTTGGGCCCACCTGACCCCTTTTTGCATGTGACTCATCCCAATCCTAATCAAAGTCAATGCACAGGTCTAGTGAATAGTAGCGGTGGAATAGGTCATCCCCTTTGTTGTTGCAACTCCATATAGGCATTCTCGTCCGAAGATCTTTAACACAAAGATAATAATGAAGGATAAGTAATGAACCAGAAACAAACACACAATCACTTTCCACACCAAATCTTATTAGTAAAATAACGAGAGGTTGATCACTCTTTATACTATGTTTCATATGTAAAATACTCCAGGAAAAATTGTATTCCATTAATTATCATATAGAGATAAGAAAATATTTCATATATACATAAAATAATTATCGATAATATAAGTGGAGCGCTATTTACCGCCCCCAATAAACTCAAACCGTCCCCAATAATGATGAGTTTGCCCTTTGACTTGTTTTTAATAAAATCGAACATCATACACTTCAATTCTAATTTCGCACTTCACTATCTCGTAAAAACGTAACAAAAACGAACTCCACTAAATTTTCCGACAACTAGTCGTCGGCCTCCGCGGTGGCCGGAAAATCGTGTTTTAGTTGACGGAAACCGCTATTCGGGACTCCGGAATTCACCAAAAACTATGGATGGGCCATTGTCAACAACATCGGAGGTAAAAATTGTAGTTCGTGATCGGAAAAGTGGATTATTGGCGTCACCGGTGGGCTAGCCGTCTAAGAAAAACGGCCAGCCCCGGGGCAAGCCGTCTAAAAAAAGGCCAGCCCAAAGGCTAACTGTCTAAAAAAACGGCTAGCCCTAGGGGGAGCCGTATTTTTAGACGGCTAGCCCTTGGGATGGCCGTTTTTTTCAGACGGCTGGCCCATCGGGAAATTTTTTTTTTGTAGGTTTCGACAAAAGATTTTTGCGGCAATGATATTAATTATTACCCTCATTTTACGACTGCGGAAATATTTCCGACGAAAGATGCAGCTTCTGTATGGGCTAAATCGGTTGCTATAAAACATGGATTTCAATTGGTTCATTTGTCGTACAAAAGAGGAAATCTGTACATGAGATGCAATTGGGGAGAGAGAAACAGAGGAGCGAATAGAGATTTAGAGAATGTTGAACGACCGGGGACTAAATCTCAAGCTTGTGGTTGTAAGTTTCTGATTAAGATTTCATGTTCTGTAGAGGGGTGGTTGATAGTATTGGGTCTCGAGGATAATGGTAAGCACAATCACGAAATGATTAAGTATTTGGAGGGAAATCGGCAGATGAGTGGTCTTAGCCCCGAAGCGAAGAAGTTGGTGTGAGATATGTCTGTGGCTCAAGCGAAACCCAAGGTTATTTTGGCTGCGGTGAACTCTCAGTTGCCCGATAATCATCCAAATGCGCGACATATCTACAATTTCAGAGATAGGATGAGACGGGAGGAGGCTGGCGGACGAGATTTTATTAGTCAGTTCCTTCATCTTGCTACTGATAGCAAGTACGTGAAGTTTTTATACTCTGATCCGGAAACGAATGTTGTCACCCATGCGTTTATGGCGCATCCTGTTTCTGAGAACTTGTTACGTACGTATCCATGGGTTTTGGGCATGGACTCCACGTACAAGACGAACATGTACAAGATGCCTTTGTTTGAGATATGCGGTGTCACTCCGTGCAACAAGAATTTCCTGATTGCATATGCATTCCTATCTGATGAGACTACTGGTAACTACATATGGGTGTTAGATAAGTTGAAGATGTTGTATGGCAATGACTTATCTCCATCGACAATTGTCACTGATCAGGAATTAGGGCCGATGGCTGCTATTCGTGAGGTTTTTCCCGGAACTGCAAACTTACTATGTACATGGCACATCAACATGGATGTGGAGAATAGGGTTGGTAAAATTTGCAGAGATAAGAAGGCCGGGGAGAGATTCAAGCAAGAAAGATGGAGGAGTATCATGGAAGCGAAGTCTCAAGAAGACTATGACCATGCCATAGGAGTTCTTCATGGGTCGTGGGGAACTGCATTCCCTGCTGTTATAACGTATTTGGAGGGTACATGGCTCGTTCACGCCGACATGTTCGTGAAGCGGTGGACAAATGAGAAACTTCATTTTGGGAATACCACTAACTGTCGGGTTGAGAGTGCTCATTCTATGCTGAAGAGTTGGTTGTCATACTCCAATGGGTCATTTGATACTGTTTGGCGGAAAATTAACACAGTCATTGATGCACAGCTAATAGAGATTCGACAAACCCTCGAGGCATCGAGACGCTCACCTACCTAACAATATCGACACATTCCGTTCCAGCATCTGTGTGGACGAACATCCCATTATTGCTTGGAGTTGTTGGTTGAGGAAGAGAAGCGGATGAAATCATTGGGTAATGAAGTGCATGATTTATGTGGTTGTGCGTACCAGACAAGCCACGGGATACCGTGCGCATGTCAGATTTACGATACTATTGCGGACGGCCAGTTCTTTAAATTGCAGCAAGTCCATCAATTTTGGAGAACACTCGAGGTGAATGAAGGAGATAGCGTGCAGGTGCTTATCGAACCTAATTCTCCAACGCAAGACGTGCAATTTTTCCAGTCGCTCGTGAGTGAGGTTACCAGAAGTGATCCTGCTGTTGTTCGTCACGTGTCTAGGATTATCCATGCGCAGCTCCATCTAGAGGATTCGGGTTACGTTGAACCCGAGTCGAGGATGTCGAACCGTAGCAAAGTCCTCCCAATCCTGACCACTCTCATCAACATCATCATCATCCTCGTCATCGAAAGGACGGGAACCAGAAGCCCCAGAAACAACAGCTCGGACAGTTCTCGGGGAAGGGAGACTCGAACGCGCTAGCTCAGGCTGTGGGTGTAGTTGTGTAAACCTCGCCCTCCTATCAAAAGCATCAACACCTCGAGCCCGGGTGTGGCGCTGGCCGGAGAACTCGTCCGTAGTCATAAAATCGGGAATGACATGTCCCGTAACCCTCTATTCAATAAATAACAACATAATTTTTCATTATAGTACCGAACGAATCTCATATTTATCCTATATTTACGCATTCTCATAACTTAACATTCATAACTAGATTTCTAAATTCTTAAGTCAAATTCCTAAATTCTTAAATTCTAATTCAAAATATCCTAATCAAAGTTAATATTCAAAAATTAATAAATTCTAATTTTCCTAACTTAAAATATCTTAAAATATCCTAATTAAAGTTAATATTCCTAAATTCATAAATTCTAATTTTCCTAAATTAAAATGTCCTAATTAAAGTGGATATTCCTAAATTATAAAATTTTCCTAAATTCAAATACTTTAACTACTTACTTAAAAATTCAAATTCATAAATCCTAATTTTCCTAACTTAAAATATCCTAATTAAACTTAATATTCAAAAATTCATAAATTCTAATTTTCCTAACTTAAAATATCTTAAAATATCCTAATTAAAGTTAATATTTCTAAATTCTAGTTTTCCTAAATTAAAATGTCCTAATTAAAGTGGATATTCCTAAATTATAATATTTTCCTAAATTCAAATACTTTAACTACTTACTTAAAAATTCAAATTCATAAATCCTATTTTTCCTAACTTAACATATTTCAACTTAACATAACTTAACATTTTTCTAACTTAACTTAACATATTCCTAAGTATTTATTCCTAACATCTAATTTCCTAATTTTCCAAAACTAAATTTTATTTTCTATTATTTCCTAATTTTCTAATTTTCCTAAATCAATTTTAATTTTCCTAACTTAACATATTCCTAAGTTAATTCCTAACATTTTCCTAACTTAACCTAACATATTCCTAAATTATTATTCCTAACATAACTTAACATATTCCTAACTCAATTTTATTTTCTATTATCAATACTCCTAATTATTAATTATTTATAATTATAATTTAAAACTACTTAACTATTAATTAACAATAATAACATTTAAATAAAAATTAAATAACAAAATTAATAACAATAATTTATACTTAAACAATAAATAACAAACAAATAAACTACAAAATAAAAAAAAAATTCTGGCGGCGACGGGGGGTGAGCCGTCCAATATTTCCGGCCGGCCCTAGGGCGGGCCGTCTAAAATTTCCGGCCACCCCTAGGGCTAGCCGAAAATATTAGACGACTAGCCTTAGGGCCGGCCGTCTAATATTTTCGGCTAGCCCTAGTGGTGGCCGGAAATTTAGACGGCCCGCCCTAGGGCCGGTCGGAAATATTGGACGGCCCGCCCTAGGGCCGGTCGGAAATATTGGACGGCTCCCCCCGGGGTTGGCCGGAAATTTTAGACGGCCGGGTGGCCGGAAATTTCAGAAAAAAAAAACAAAAAACTTACCCTTGAACACAGTGGTCTTTCTCCCTCTACAGTGGATGCAAGATCCTTTCCGGGTCGATGACTCATTACCGGTGACTTTGTGTGGTGGCGCGGCGGCTTCCGGCGGGTGGGAGAGGCAGCAGGCGGCGGCGGGTGGCGGTGTCTTGCTGGCGGCGGTGGAGGAGGAGGGTGAGAATTTGGGTGAGTTAGGGAGAGAGTGTGAAGGAAAGGGCGAGAGCGTAAATATAGGGGGCGGTTGGAGTAATTTGGGGGCGGTGTTTAACAAGTCCCTACTATATGCAAAATTTAATTCTATTTGAATTGAGGATTATAAATTTTTTTTTTAATTTTTTAAATTTTAAATAGAAAACTCTTTATTTTTTCATTCGTAATAAATATAAAACAAATATACATAAAAATATAACAAACGAGTACTAGAGATTTCAATTTATCATGTGGCTCATTAAGTTATTATATTCCTAATAAGGATTATGCTATAATGATGTCTATTATATTCTGATAAGAAATATTATATTCAAATAGAATTGTTGATTACATCTAAATGTAAATTTTTATAATATTATGTATTCTTAATTTTTTTTCTCGTGCGTATTTGAAAATAAAAGTGTTTTAAATTGTCTTTTGAATAATACAAATAATTTGAATAAAGAAAAAAAATATTTAGGACATATCCTATTATATTATTTAGAAGTAAGAATGAATGTGAGGTCTCCAAATTGTAATATGAGGCTTTTCGTTGATTTGGGTGGACAAAAAAATCACAAAAATAGCTTTTGGTGAAAAAAATTAAATAAAAACTAACTTTGGATGAAATAATAAAAAAATAAACACAAAAACTGATACTCATTGGGTAACTGTATCAGTGACCCAATCAAAAAAAATAGATTAGATCATTTTAATAAATACAATAATAATTAATCATCTCCTCTCAATAGTCATAATTGTAGCTTTTGGGTGAAAAAAACTTAAATTAGAAAAACATAACTAAAACAAAAAATTAAAAAATAAAACCGTATGACATTTCATGATAATCATCTACGACCATTTTTAATAGTCACAAAAGATATGGCAAATCATAATAAATATATGAAAAATCCAACTAGAACTACAAGTAAAAGTATCTTGAATTTACTCCACCAAAATGAATGGAAAGCAGTGGTTGAGGGAGACACCCAAGTTTCGATACGATATTCTTGAATTCAATTGTCTAATCCCAGATTTATTTAATTTCATTAAATATATGTAAAAATAATGACATCATAAAATTAAAATTTGTACAAATATACTCCCTCTATTCTTAATAATTGCCCCATTCGACCATTTTTTTGTAAGACCTTTTTAGTCAAAATGGGGCAAACATTAAAAAATAGAAAAAGTAGTAAAATAAATATATAGAGTCTAATTGCATTTGTAAATTATATTTAAAAAACCTATATGATTATATAATTATATTATATTTATTCATTAGTTGTAATATTTTTTAACTTTATTTTTTGTGTTATAGGTTATCTAAGATACAATACGGTTTAAAATATTATTTTAATATTAATTATCAAATTTTTTCTAAAATAATTAATAAAAATATAATTTGTACTTTTACAAGTTTCTCGTATATTAACACTTATATAAGTGAACTATTAATTACGGAGTAATAGAGTAGCAATCAATGTCTCATTGAATTGTAGGCGTGCGGCTCATCAACCTTCAACGACCACATTGAAACATATGGACAACCAATTTAATTAAATTTGTGCTGCTCATCCAACTCTCCTGACTCCTGCCAATCTGCCATCCCTTGACATCCCGTACTTCAATGTGCGCAAGTAATATCCCACATCCTCCTACATACTAGTATACTACTCCCTACCATTTCCGGCAGCTAACAAACTCCACCCACTCATCTCTTATTTAGATCTCTCCACCCTTTCCTCAGATCCATCCCACATCTCAAACTCACTTAGCTCCGACAATGGCGTCGTCCTGCATATTCCACCAACTCATAGCCCAACCCAAATGGGTCATCCTCCTCTTCTTCCTCGGTTCCTTCACCATTCTAAGAACCCTTTTCAAAGTCCTCTACTGGGTCTACGTCAGTTTCCTCAGACCACCCAAGAATCTTAAAAAGTACGGTTCTTGGGCCGTTGTAACCGGGCCCACCGACGGAATCGGCAAAGGTTTCGCCTTTCAGTTAGCTCGCAAAGGGCTTAACCTTATCTTAGTGGGGCGTAGTCCTGACAAATTAAGGGATGTTTCTGATTCAATCAAGGCCAAGTACTCTAATACTCAGATCAAAACTGTACTGGTTGACTTTTCTGGGGATTTGGATGAAGGTGTGAAGAGTGTTCAAGAAGCTATTGATGGTTTAGATGTTGGGGTTTTGATTAATAATGTTGGGGTTTCATACCCTTATGCTAGGTATTTCCATGAAGTTGATCAACAATTGTTGAACAATTTGATTAAGGTGAATGTTGAAGGGACTAGTAAGATCACTCATGCTGTGTTGCCTAACATGGTTAAGAGGAGGAAAGGTGCTATTGTTAATATTGGGTCCGGTGCTGCTATTGTTATCCCTTCTGACCCTCTCTATTCTGTCTATGCTGCCACTAAAGCGTAAGTTCGAGTTATGTTTTTTTTTTAATAACTAGAACCGGGTTTGACGTACTATCAGACCGTCTTTTACAAAAATTTAAGAATAGATTTGTTTTTGAAGTATTTGTTTTTTTTTTTTTTTTTGTGGTTTCAGGTATATTGATCAGTTCTCGAGGTGCTTGTATGTGGAATACAAGAATATGGGGATTGATGTTCAGTGCCAGGTACTATACTTTGATTCAAGATCTAGTTTTGTTTTGTTTATTGAGCTTCTTTCATTGCAATATTGAAGATAGAAGTTGATAACTCTCTTCATCTTGTGTAAATTTATCAAGTGGGAGGGAGGTCAGATTTGAATATAGCTATTAAGAATTCAGAATCATGAAATTTGTGTCATTTGACTCATGTAATATACCATGAGATTGGTGCTTCATTTTTGTGCTTAAAAGATTTTTAGTGTTGGTCAATGTCATAGAGGTGCATGTTGTTGTGAGCACTATGAACCGATGATGACTGGTATTTGTTTTATATACTGTAAAATATGTTAGGTAGTGACCTATATTTTCATTTGAATGGATTCGGGATAGTGGAGCACTATTTCCAACCACCTTGAAACTAATTCTGGTTTTTTAATGTGTTATATGTTCGCACAAGTAATACATGTGGGACAATAACTTGTTTTGCTGCTTTGCCCAGTTCAAAACATGCCGCTTATTTTGCTGGATTAATGCAACCTTCAGCTTTTTTAATTAACCTGTATTTCTTTTCTTGTAAATTAAGCCCTTTCATCTATAGGTATTCTTCTTATTTCATCCAATAGAATCTGTTACAGATCATATAGGAAACGAAGATTATATGTGTAGGATTCTTGTATGAGGAAAAGGTCAGAGAGACAGAGATGTGGGCAAATTTAGTTGTCGAAGACTTGATATTCAAGTCTTGGATGAATGCTATGTAAAATGTTAATTTATCAGAGAATATAGACCACTACAAGTACTGCTGCTTTGTCTAAGTAGCTTCAGTATCTTACTTCCTAGTTCCTAATCATGTGTGAGTATTTGTTGACGGGTAAATTGAATCAGGATGTTTCTATAATTCCTCTGTAATATGTATCTCCAAAAAATAGAACATTTGTACATTTTGTTTTGGGGGTAAGTAATAGAAATTTTACCAATACAACTAGGAATTACATCCATTCAAACTATATTAGTGTTTCATCCATAGACACTCTTATTGTCTTCCTAGCCTGCACAGGCTCATCTTGCTCTATGTTTTATTTCTCTTTGTTCCATCTTAGTTAGCTATGGTATCATTCCTCTCTATTGTGATCTTTGATAATGCTCAGACCTTCTTTTGATGAGATGGGAAGCTTCTAGCAAATCAATATTTCCTGCATTAGTAATGATAAATAATTAAATTTAGGATATTTCTTTCAAATCAGCACAGAAAATAAAAACATTTAGCGGACATGCAGTCTGGCTTCCTCTGCCGAAAAAGCACATTGATCTTGGAGATGCTTTCATTAATGTACAGAAGTACCTTTCCCATCCTACCATATCAGTGGACAATGGTTTCATAGACATATCCGCTCCTGTATTACAGAAACCGTGATTAATCTATCTATCTAAATGCTTCACATATATATACATGCTATTATCTGCTTAGATTGTAAATGTCCTGAGTTGCCTCAACAAGCAACATTGTTCTGTTCATGAATGGTCGGTTGTGATACAAGCCTACTGGTTTCAGTTCAAACTTCTAAATCTCTGTTTGTCTTGACATGCTGTGAATGCATTTGGATGCAGGTTCCACTCTACGTAGCAACAAAGATGGCTTCAATCAAGAGATCTTCCTTCTTTGTCCCATCAACAGATGGGTATGCAAAGGCTGGTATTCGCCACATCGGCTATGAGCCACGTTGCACCCCTTACTGGCCACACTCTTTCCTCTGGGGCCTTATATCATGTGTGCCAGAGAGCATAATTGATGCCTGGCGTCTAAGGTTCTGTCTTGGAATCCGGAAGAGGGGCCAACTCAAGGACTCAAGGAAGAAAGAGTAGTTGAGAAAATATCATTCTCTCTAAGCATTTGTAAGGTGGACTGAAAGAGGAGATCCTTTAGGATGTGTGTCAATTGCGACTACTGTGCTTAGTTTATGCCCAAAAGAAATTATCGGCCCAGTCTTTCGTCTTTACTTGGAAGCATTGGGGTCATTTAACACTTCTATACCAATGTTTATTGTCTTTCTAATGAAAAATTTAGAACATTTTTTTCTTCATCAATTTGTGTTAATTTGCTAAATGTAAAGTATGTAACCTCGTGGTTTATAAAACGATTGAGCAATGAATCTTCAATGCTTGTTCTCCATAAAATGGGAGCAAAGTTAAAAGAGGTTATTCTTTGAGAGGCCTTTAAGCTCTTCCAAACGTAGTACAAATTGAAGACCATGGATTCGAAATTTCGAAATGAAGTATAAACATTACTTGTCCAATGGGAAATAAAACCCAATATTGTGGGATCACCAAAAGATTAGGCGCTTATTTCCATCAGAGATGGTGAATGCCATTTTATCTGCTCATGTACCCAAAGCGGGAGCAGAGGATAAAGGAAAATGTCCTTTGATCAAGTGTAACGATTAAGTATAACATGGACAAATTTATGGAGATATCTATAATCGATTATTTTAGGTGATCATAGTGTTTTGCTAGAAACCGACTATGATTTGTGAACTAATTTGATTAGTGCACAGCTAATAATAAACCGGTCCTATGAGGTCACACATATAAGTATATGATTGAATTAAAATGCAAAAGAGGTTAAGAAGCTAAATAGACATGTTTATGTGAAGTATGGACTAAAGGGATTATTTTGTAACATATGGATGTTACTTATAAATAGGCATGGTCATAAGCAACAAAAGAACACTCATACTTAGCCATATTCCAAAAAGCTCTCCTTTCCCCTCTCTTTGCCATCACCAAAAAAAGCAATAAGAAATTGTTCCTTATTCCGTACTAGATACGTGGGGATTCAATCGTTGCTTGTCGACCAACACTAGAGAAGCAACATTTGGTGTTCTAAGGATCTCCATATAGAAGTGTGAATCGATCTTTGCTTTGTGGAAATCACGCTTCAAGGGTATGAAATTCTAATCCTATAATTCGTATTGAAATGTGCAAGAGATCCTATTGTAGATGTAAGAAATCGTTTCTTAAAATTCCACTTTACGTACCTACAATCCTACAGAGGATAGGCTAGTGTTGTGGCCAGCACAATCGGGAAGTTATACCATCAGATCCGGATATAGATACTTGGCAGAGCACTTGTCTAATCAAGGGTTAAAGACATCTTTAAGAGAACATTTTGGAGAAAGCTATGCAGTTTCAAGTTTTTAAGTGAATGCAAAGTTTTTGCCTGGAAGATAATACACTTGGTTGTTCCTAAAAAAGAGTAAGACTTTGTACTAGAGGTATAAATGTAGATGAGACCTACATATTCTGCAACATGAAGGAGGAAAGTACGGATCATCTCTTCATGCAATTAAATGAATATGGTCTTCTTTTACTCTTGGACTCTGAATCAATGGATCAAAACCGAGCGTTAGATTGTGAATTGTCAATTTGACCTTAAATTTTGCTAAAGACAGATAATGGGGGTGAGTACATAACTAAGGAGTTCTTCCTTATTCTGTGGTGTATATGGCTCATAGAAACAAACTCATCTTCCGGGGAAAAAACATAATCTGAAGAGAATAATGATTCTAATGCAAGAATGGTCCTCGTTGTCACATGCTGACTATTTTTCTTAGTCTTATGCATGCGACCTCTATCGTCTGCACCTGTTAAACGAATAGTCAAGGCTCCCCAGGGTACTAAGTTATGCTAAAAAAATGCTATGAAAGCTAAGTGAGGAAGATTGTAGGCACAAAGAAAGCAAGGGTGATTAGAAAGATTGATTTGATTGCTTTAAGAGAGATCTTTACACGTGCTTGAGGCTTCTTGGATGCCTTGCAAAAATGAGGGAATGTTTCTATTTTTAGGCCTCCAAGGTAAGAGACTAGATCCTTCTATTTTCTAGATTTCCCCATTTTTAAAGTGAGAGCCTTATGACTTGAAAGACAAGACTTATTAAGTGGCGCACTGTGCAAGGCTTACTTTGCAGTTAGCCAAAGTAGTTAGCATGTGACACCGTGCTGGCTAAATGAGAAAACCAACTTGCCACAAAATCAAAAAGGGATAACCATGAAGGAAAAATTTGAGGTTTGATTATCCTGGAGAGAAAAGTAATGACGAGTGTGGTATTATCCTCACTAATGGAGCGTGGAAGAAGCCATCTCAGATGTCAGGTCAGTGGAGTGAGGCAAAAGTAGGGATAGGGTGGGTGATACTTGGTTATCCATAACCTCCTATGAAAGGCAAATGAAGGGTTAGAAGCATTTTACCCGTATGAACGGAACTGATGACTATTTGGGAAAGCATGGAGCGCACTTCATGATTAGGGGACCGTTGGATAATGAAGACGAATTTGATAGAAGTAATTAGAAGCTTGAATAATACTCCATCCATTCCTATTTGTTCTTCCCGTATTCCTTAACTAGAAATTCCAAAAGGATTTTTCCATATTGAATTTTTCTAATTTATTCTATTTTATTCTCCCTAAAATAACCTCAGTTAAGGAAAAAAAAGCAGAAAATACCCTCATATAAGAACTGGATTT
The DNA here is from genome assembly GCA_026401315.1 of Dysphania ambrosioides. Lineage (NCBI taxonomy): Eukaryota > Viridiplantae > Streptophyta > Magnoliopsida > Caryophyllales > Amaranthaceae > Dysphania > Dysphania ambrosioides. The sequence continues at coordinate 2,433,544 of CM048660.1, read as the reverse complement.
CCCATAACACCCCTTCTCGACCCTTGTTTTTTTTCACCCACCTCGTTCCTTTAACCCACCAAAATTACTGACTCCACTACTCCCCATTCATACTCCACTCTACCTCACACCATTTCTTTCGCCCAACCTTGTTTTCTCACACTCTGATCCCTTCATCATCTTCCTTCTCCACCCACCTTCAACCCTAGATAGGCCAGATCTTCTCATGTTCACACATCAATTATCTCCAAAAATCTCCTTAAAATTCCCCATTCATTGTGATCTATAGGGCGATATCCATTTCGTCCACATCCTTCACCTTGCTTCGAGGTGACTTAGTCCCTTTCTTCGGTCTGTTCATGGACTACTCGAATAAAAATCGCCTAAGAATGGATGGGCTTTGTTCGTATGGCCATGAGTGTTCTTGTGATAGTGGGATATCTCACTCTTATAGCCTCAAACTTCTTTGACCTAGCCCTAGTTCCGTTGAAGCTGAAAGATTGTACAGAGAGGAGTTTGAGGATGATGTTATCTATAAACACCAACCATACTATATAGTCTAACTTCCCCAAGCTCACTCCCTATATGCGTTAGTACATGTGACCCGAATCCTCCTTATTATGGTCCCCTCTCATCTCCACCTCCTTCACCCTTAGCAATGGTGAAGAAATCGATTATTTTTGGTGGTCCTAAGCTTGGTTTGGTAGTCAACAAGGAATGCTTGGTTGTCTTTGATACTCTAGAGCATGTCATTGCTTCTAAAGATCATGAGAAGCCTCAATAAAGGAAGGCATATAAAAATCTTGCTCCTAAACGAGAGGCTAAGATTGGCAATTCCAAAGCTAAGTTGTCTGATTTTATCAATAAGTCCCATGTATGTTGCTTTACATCCTTACGCATGTAATGGAGATGATTGTTTGAGGTTGCTATGTTTATTTTCAGTAATTCCCTCATCCCTTAGAGATGTTGATTGTTCAAGGATTTAGTTATGTTGGCTAATAAGCCCCCTTGGGAACTTGTTAATTTTATTTTTCTTGCAACTGTGATCTATTATATGGATTTTATGTTTCTTGACTTGTTTGTGATTGATTTACATCTGTTGTGATTGCATACATGGTGTTATGTTCGAGATTTATTGTTGTTAGCTTTGATCTTTTGTATGCTTTGTTGGTGATTTAGATCCGTATCATTTAGGTTACTTGATGTTGAATTCTGGCCTTTTTGAGTTGATTTATTTTGATTTGCCATGTTGAGTTGGTAGTTGGATATTTTGAGTGAGTAGTATGCCATTTTTTGTTGGTTAATATATCTTAGTTACTCAGTTTGATGTTGTTTGTGGTCATATTCACCAATAAATTGGTCTTTTATGGTTATATAGTTCTGCCAATAAGTTTGGGTTAGAACTGGTCTCGTATATGTTGATGTTTGGCCTTAATAAGTTAATTTATGTAGATTTGTCATGTTTAGTAGGTAAATGGACACTTTGAGTGAGTAATAAGGCATATTTAGTTGGTTAATTATCTTAGTTAGTCGGTTTGATGTTGTTTGTGGTCGATTTCATTTGACAATTGGGCTGAAGATTCAATAGGGGATGAAAAGGATCAAAATACTCTAGAGGGGGGGTGAATAGAGTATGGTAGATTTTCGCAATTTAGGTGATCAAAGGCTTTGAAACGGTTTATAGATGCGGAAAGGAATATGATATGTTTCAAGGACTTTGAACCGATTATCAGGATTTGCTTTGTATACGAATAAGATATAAAAAGCGAATAAAGAAAGTAAAAACAAATTTAAAGGGGACGATGATTTGTTACGAAGTTCGGCAATGTGCCTACGTCTCCGCCTAGGGTTTCCTACCCGTAGGATTTAACCGATCTTTATTTCCTCCTTTATAGACCTAAAGTCACCTTCGAAGATTATTACCCAATCTTCTATACTGCAACTTTCCCTAGCTACACTCTAGCGTCTCAATTCCTAGAAATAAAAATCTTCTCACTTTTTCTTTTTGAATCTTTGAGTATTATAAATTTACTCAAAGTATGTCTCTCTTTTCTTTTGATGTTTTTCTTTTTCACACAAAGAGACTTTCTTTTCTTTTCTCTCAATCTAAATTACAATTAAGGTATATAGTTCTAGAGAGGAAAGTGTTTGATATTTCAGCAACTTGTATTGTATATCTTGGTGAGGAACTGCTTCATCTGTAAACTTCAACTCACTCTATTTAAGGAGTGTCTTCACAACGGATAGTCTTCAACATTAATCCTGCCGTTGCCCTTGAATCGGATGTTAGGATTTTGACTGACGCTTCAGAATTTGTTCCGTGATATTCGGGCAGTTACTGAAGTCTGTTTCAAAGACCTTAACTGGGTATCCATTGCAGATTTGAACGAGTCTTTCTTATTTTGAATTTACACGATCAATATCCTTTTGAATGGGAATAGCTTCAGCAGAATTTGTTCAATCCCATGAAGCTAGGAATACTTAAAGTTCATCCTTATCTTTAATCCATTTGAATTTAAACATAAACATTCGAGAGTCCATCAATTAACCACTTCCTTGTTTTTAGGAGAAGTCTAAGCATAATTTCAGCAGTTTGAACCATTTGATATCTTCGACTTTATCTGGACAACAAACATGTAATCCAAACCACAAAGCAAGCAAATAATACACGTACATGTTACTATGTTTTATGCATGACATATTACTTAAGTTTTGACTTTCATCACCTACATTAAATCAAGTGAACATATTATCATCATCATCAAGGTGGAGTCTTCATGGGCTTTTTTGGTGATTTCATTCTGTCACTAAGTTTAAGTTAGGTATTGGTCTCCTAGTTGTTGATTTATGTCAATTTGCTATTTTCACGTGGTAATTGGACATTTTAAGTGAGTTATATGCCATTTTTAGTTGGTTAATTTCTCTTAGTTAGTCGATTTGATGTTGTTTGTGGTCATATTCTCCTGAAAATTGTTCTTTTGTGGTTATTTTGGTCTGTCAATAAGTTTGGGTTAGGCAATGGTCTCATTTATGTCGATTTTTGGCCTTAATAAGTTGATTTATGAAGATTTTTCATTTTTAGTCGGTAATTGGACACTTTGAGTGAGTAATATGCCATATTTAGTACGTTAATTATCTTAGATAGTCGATTCGATGTTGTTTCTGGTCGGTTTCATCTAAAAATTGGGCTTTTGTGGGTAATTTTGGTCTGTCACTAAGTTTTTTGTCTGTTATGAAGTTTAGGTTACGTACTAGTCTTCCAGATGTTGAGTTTTGTACTTAATGAGTTAATTTTTGTCATTTTAGGTAAGTGTAGTAACTTTGAGATGATAATTGATTATTTTTAGTTTGTGTATGGTCTTTTTCAGTTTATAATTGATTATTCGGGTTTTACTTTTTATCAATTCCAGTCTGTAAAGTGACTTCAAATTGTTAACTACTCATTTTTAGTTGATTTTTGTTAATTTAGGTAGGTCCATTAACTTTGACATGATAATTGGTCATTTCGATTTCGTATATGGTCTTTTCAGTTCATATCTAATGATTGTTGTTGATTTTGGGTGATTTTGGTCAATGAATAAGTTTGATTAATGATTAAAAGTCAATTTGTCCAATGTCTGAGTTGTTTAGCGGTCATTTTGAGTTGATATTTGTTAATTTAGGTAAGTGCAGTAACTTTATTTGACATAAAAATTGGTCATTCTGATTTCTTATATGATGATTTTTTTGTTTATAACTGATGTTTTTGGTTGATTTTGGTTAATTTTAGGTATTTTATGGTTGATTATTGATCGAATATCAGTATGTACAGTGACTTTGAGTTGTTAAGTGGTCGTTTGTAGTTGATTTTTAGTAATTTTCTATTTGTATTCGATGACTTTGAGACAATGTTGCTTGATTTTTCATTGGTTGTGATTGCATTGGTTCTTTGATTGCTATTTTTTTCTCAATGATGAAGCATTAATATTGCTTGAGAAAATGTTGTATCCAAAGTGGTTATCGAATGTTGCCATTAGCCACCAATTGTAAGGACCTTCGGAGGCTAAAAGGTAGCTTCAAAGACCGTAATCAACATTCTCGATGATGAATGGGGAATTCTGAGACAACAATGCTTGATTTTGCTTTAATTGTGTTTTTGCATTGGTTGTATTCTTTTTCAATACATTATGTCTGTTATTTTTTGTCCATGATGAGATAATGTTGTATTCGAAGTGTCCATCGAATGTTGCCATTAGCCACCGGCTGTAAGGACCTTGGGAGGCTAATACATAGCTTCAAAGAGCGTAATCAACGTTCTCGATGATGAATGGAGACTTTTTGTGACAACATTGCTTTATTTTACTTTGATTGTGATTGCATTGGTTGTATTGTGAGACAACAATGATGTTTTATTGCTTTATTTTTCATTCATTGGTTGTGATTTTACATTGGTTGATTGAGATTGCATTGGTTATATTGCTTGATACTTTGTGATTGCATTGGTTACATTGTCTTACAAAATGAAATTTTTGAACTATGCACTTAAAGAAGAACTTCATGCACTATATGAAAACAAGAGTCATTACATAAGAACAAGTTGCATTACATGAAATATTTAAGACTTAGTCACTGCCTTCACGCTTCAACTCCAAATACCCATTGGTATACTCCTCTCCAAAAACCAATTACATGCATTATTTGATAGCCCACTTTGGTGATGTCACCTGTTCAGGTAGTAAGCCATCATCTTTGAGCTGTTTTGTTGTTGTGATGTGGTAGATCGTAGTAGTTTGACCCCTTTGCCTTCAATATCTCGTTCAACACATATTGCAAAGACATCCACACATTTGTGAGTGTTTTTTGGTGTAACTCATTGTATGCAAGTAGTACGACTTGAACTAATTCATCCATTGTCTTGGGCATTTTTTGTGCATAAGTAATTGGATGTTTCTAAAAATCCGAGGTCCAATATGTTGCAATCAAGGTTGTTTGGGGGCTGTTGTACTAGGATGAATGTGAAACAGTCTTGTTGATAATGGGCTTGCCATTCGTGGTCCTCTTAAGTGATGTGTGCTTTGGCATTGTCTTGTTGGATATAAATGGCTTTTTCCCCTTCTTCTGGCCACTTTGCCTTGATTGCTGGTATAATGTGATTGATTATCATGTTTCTTGTGGCTGTCTTGTTGATTGATTCAATTGGTTTTGTTTCTAAAGTCCCCTTTTGCCTTTTCTTTGATGATCTCTTTGCTGCAACCTACTTTGTGAATGTGAAAATACCTATCTTTCCATCGAATGTGCATTGACCATCTTCATCCCATCTTGGTCTTGCAACAACCCCCATAACACATTATGTTAGGGATGAATTTTCTTGATTTTCCACTCCTATATGGCTTTGGCTCATTCTTTGCTGGATAAACTCTTTGTGATTTCCTTAACAAGTAAAATCATTTTTGTTGATATGATCGACATCATACATAGCATACTATGTTGGGGCTGTTGTCAAAGTATCATGTTGAAGCAAACTTAAAGCCCAATCTAACCTAATTTATTTATTTTCATATGATAATTCTGGATGCATACTATTTGTGTGTGGCTTCAAAGATCCCCTCTTCACCATTCTCCAAACTGTAGATACTGCTAGATCTAATTTTGTTGCTTTCTCTCTTATACAAGTTTTGTACCCTATTTGAATGTTTGCAATTTGTTCATATGGCATTGTGACTCTTTTTCTTCCACACAAATGGTATTTGTGATCCAAATCAAATGGTTACATTGCTATCTTTTGTCTCTTTGCTCTATTCCAAAGTGAATAGGTTGTTCTTCTATTATATCCAAATATTGATGTTGTCTTGTTAATAACCTCATGTGGTAAAGACCCTAATGTAGTATTGTTTAACAAATGTACAAGAATTTATCTCCTTTTTTCATTGTTAAGCCTCAGATGATGATGATTTGGCTGATTTACTTGATTTGGAGATGGTGATTGAGGTCAATGAGTTCACCCAAGGGCATTCTAAAGTCCCCTTGTTGTTCTTTTTGTACCTGCTGTTCTTGCTGTTGTATTGTGAGTGCATCATGAAGTATTTCATCACCATCATCATCTCCAGTAGAAAAAGATTCATACAATGAAAATTGCTCAGCTAAGAAATAAAACCCGTCTTCTAAAATCTGAAACCATTGAAGGAAATGATGCGGTTTTGTAGATTTTGTAAATTTTTTGTGATCTTTTTAAGTTCTTGGTAATATTTAAAAGTCCTCTAAAATAGGGGTTATTTATAATCAGAACCTATGCTGGTAGTCCCCTTAATCCTTGCCCTTTATGCTAATTGGTTGTTAAAAGTTGGTTTGGATTAAAGAGGTGTAATCCATGAACTTTGTAAAGTGAATTCCCATTGGTTGATGAAATTTGTCCATGCATTTTGGTTTCTTTTGGCAACATTACACATTTAATGCAATGATAAATAAAGTGACATATTTCCAATGATTATTTATTGCCCATATTATTTTCAGAATTTGTTAAAGAGAATCCATATTTAATTTTATATTATTTTAATTTTTATATTAAAGAATCTTTCTATAAATATTACATAACTTGGTTCCTTTTATGATTTTAAATAGAAAGAATATAAAAGATTAGAGTGAGTACAAAAGAAGCCACAAAGAAATGTGAATGGCATGTCCAATATCTATCTTCTAGGCTCTAGCTAGATCTGTTAGCTATTGAAGTTAAAAACGGGTCCTAAGACGGTTTATTTGTCTAAATTGCAAAAAAAAAAAAAAAAAATATTGAATTGAACGGCTTTTTAACCCAAACCCTAAAACCCAAACCCAAAACCAAAACCAAAACCAAAACCAAAACGACGACGTTCAAAGTACCTGTGACTTCATAATCCCCTAATTTCCTTTTGCCTTCATAACTTCATTGCCCTCACTGCAGCAGTGCAGCCTCCCTCCCGAGTTTCTCTGAGAAAGTGAGAAGGTGTAACAATGTCGGAGAGAGAGACAACCTCGGATGACGAAGACCACAAAACGGCGTTATCGGAAGAGCCAAGAGCAGTCTTTGTTGATACCAGTCTTAATTCTCACCTCATTGTTCCCGTCTTATCCAATTCTACTGTCACCTCTCTTAAGCGTAAGCTTTTCACTCTTGTTAATTCCCTTGATCATCTGTGTGTTTGACGCAAGTTGTAATCTTTACGCTTTTTATGAACTGGGGTTTTCTTGTATTTCTATCAATTCACTAACCCTTTTACAATTTCTGCTGTTTTTATGTTTTGGGGTCTGAATTTGGTATTTTGAAATTTTTTGTTGCTATGCATTTAATTTAGGGTTTAACAAGTTAGGGTTGTGTACGTGTATGGGTGTATTGTATACAACAAGCTTAGTTACATCATAGTGATGTTACTATTTTTATAATTAGTGCTAATACACTATTTAGAAGATAAATCTTCAATCTTGTATGCTACAAACTTAGTCAGGTGAAGCCGTGAAGCCAGATGAAATGGTGGGCTGTTACTATGGAGTTTAACTAATAGATGGTTCTTATTCCTTTTTATCTTGTTACCCATTTTTAAGTTTGCATTTGTTAGAATAGTGGGCTAATTTTGCTTGCTGCTACTTTTGTTTCTTCTTTTTGATTGCAGGGCGACTTCGTCGTGAACATTTTGAGTGCTTTCCGATGCAAGGGAGGATTGAAATTAAAGCTCTTTCAGTAAGTAACTAGTTCTACTTTTGTTATAAATACTTATATATATTCACCTTGTGTGAAGACCCTCAAACATGGATTTATGTGTCTGTTTATAACTTATCACCCTTAATTTTGATTGACGACTTGGGGACAGTGTTATTAAGATACGTTTTGTTATGAATACTTTTAGCCAAATGAGTGGTCGTTTGGTTCGTAACGGAATGAAGGGCTTAATTTAAGTACAGCGTCCTACTCCTCATTCCTGTTACTTAGAGGTGTTAGATAAGTTACTTATGCTGTTCTGTGGTTGGTAAAACTTTTCGTGAAGGTGTTATCCAAAAAAAATTTTAATTTTCTTCTGACAAGTTTATCTAGTAAACTAATCCTTACACAACTTCTTGGTGATCGTGTGCTTGTGTTAGGGGACTTCTCTCAAAAAAAGAAAAATAGCTTCGAGTTTAAGGATGATATGAGTTGATATGTTAAAAAAAAGATTTATTGCTACAAAAGAATGAACTTAATATTGTTATGAAGTTCAGAGATTGTTGAATATAGAAAATATCACTCAAAGGGGCTGGGGTTGTGTGTGTTTACGTGAATACACATATGAAAATCACTTGTATCATTGTTAGTCAATGTATTGAGATTTTGGTTACATGGCTTGAGCCTTGGTATTTGGTTGATCTTTGCAGGTGAAATTCAACAATGATAATTATCATCTTCCAGACTATATGCTTCTCAAAACTGCTTTCCATGGGGTAACGGAGGCTTGGTGTGTATTTGCTGATGTTCAGAAAATGTCCGAAAAGGATACCGGATTCAAGTGCATAGAGCCATATTCCCCCCATCCTATTGAATTTAAGTGCTTAGAACCACATCCCCCTCATCATAATGAATTCAAGAGTAAAGAACCACATCTCCCTCATCATATTCAATTCAAGAGCATAGAACCTCATCACAATCATCTTAATGAATTCAAACTCTCAGAATCACCTCACCAGCCTCATGTCACTCCTGACATGAATTGTAAGAAGAAAAAGAAGAAGAATGAGAAAAAAAGAAATGGTGTGGAAAAGGATGCTGAGACTAAGAGTGATGTGAAAGAGCAATTCAATGAAATAGCAAGATATGGAAGTCAATGGGCTGATCCAAACACTGTGAGTAAAACTTATTTAGAAATAGATATATAGATGAATATAGTTGTACTCATTCTTTTTTCATTTTTCTCTCCATTTTTCCGTTTTGACAGGACAATGTTAGTGTCACTAAGCATCTTGATGAAACATGGGAGGCTCTTCATGATACTTCCATTATACATCAATTGGAAGGTGAATTTTGGACCCTCTGAACAATGTCTGCCTTTTGTACCTCATAGTGATGCTCATAGGCTCATTTCTCTAATTTGCCAAGTGTTTACTAGACTTGTTATGTGCCTGGTTGGGTGGATAGTGGATATACACACCTGTGTAAGATATCTCAAATATTTGTGTTTTCAATTAGAATAAAATTCTCTCTTTACCAAATGTTACTTGAGAACAAAATAACTTCTTTAAATGGAATGACTGGGGAGGTATGTATGATTTGAGTTGGAACTGGGATCTGGAATAAGGTGAGGAGTGAGAATTAATATCCACACATCCCTCTCAGAAAAGTAAATTTATCCTTTGAAAGGGAAATGAATAAAAAAAATGTACCTTAACTTTCTTAGTTTTTTCATTATCAAACAATAATAGTGGAGATAAATATGTCAAACAGAATTAGCCTTACAGCCTACAGGAAAATCTGATGCAGGTAGCACAAATTTTGCTGAAGCTCTCAACAAAGAAAGTAAAATTGACAATTTCAGACCACCACTTGAGCTGAGAGAAAAGAAAATCAACCTAACAAAAAAGAGTTACATAAATGATGTTGACCAAAGCCCTGCTGCTACTTTTCTCCCAGGGTCTGATATTCTGGAGAAAGGTGATGCACGTTATGGCAATAGGAATACAATCTACCAAAAAGGTTTAAAATCTGCAAGAGAGGTATCACCATCTCTGCTGAACACTGTTTCAGAACAGTTGTCGCAACATGATCCCTTGAAGTTCGGAAAGGAAAACGAGGAAGACGTTCCTTTGTTGAAGTCAGAAAAAATTTCCAAGAAAAAGAAAACAAAAAGTAATGGACAAGAAAGCAGAACTGCTGAAGCAGTAGCCCCATTGCATCTTAATAGTGTTCCAGAGATGTTGCTGCCACAAGGAGAGTCATCGAACTTGGTTGATAGAGAAAAGGATTTACAGGAAGATGTTTCTCTTGTGAAGTCAGTGAATACAGCTAAGAAAAGGAAAAAACCAATTGAAGCCAAGAACTCTGGTATAAAAAATCAGGAATTGTATATCCAATTTAGCAAACCTGAAGATTGTGTGGAAACTTTGAGGGGGATTCCCAAGAACAAGTCTCGTAACAGGAAATGTGTTCCTGAGAAGGACCCTCAGTCTCTTGTAAAAGAGAATCCAGAGGAGGAAAATCAGGAGATAGATATCTCTGTAAGTGTGACTCAAAGTGACAAACCCAAGAAGCAGAACCAAAAAAAACATGTTCCTGCTGATACTTCCTGCTTATCTGTGAATCAGCAATCAGGTGAAACTTTGATAGAGACAGATGCACCAAATAAAGTAAGTCAAATCCAGTTGCTAAGAAGTCAATTCCCTCTGTATTGATTAAAGGTCAAGCAGCTAGAACTCCTACAAGACACTTTTTTAATCCTTTTTTTTACTTTTGGTATGTGGAACAGGTTGATGACTTTTGGACAAAATGTGATACTGATGATGCTCTGCTGAAGTCAGACTACGCTACTAAGTTTAGGAAGAAGAATGAAAACGAACAAAAACTCATAACTGGTGAAAATGTAACACAGTCATATTTAAACATTGTTCCAGAACTATTGTCTAATGATGAGTCATTGGACTCAGTTGCAACAGAAAAGGAAATTGAGAAAGCTGTTTCGTTAAAGTCGCAGCACTCTGCAATCAAAAAGAACGTCAGGAAATCTAAGAGCTCTGGTACCGAGAACCATGATTTTTCTGGAAAAAGGAAAAATATTGATGTAACTTCAGATAAATCAAGGCATATTCAGGGAGAGCTTTCATTATCAGGCGATAATGACAGACCTGAAGAGAGTGTAGAGACTATGAGTAGATCAATGAAGGAGCAGTCGCAAAACAGGAAAGCTATTTCTGGGAGGGTCCATCCTGGGGTTCCATTGATAGAGCAGCGTGATGAGGAATCTAGGGAAAGGGTTGTTCCTGCATTCGATCCATCCAGCTTATCTGTAATTCGTTGTTTAGATCAGACAATGGAGGAAATGGATGCCCCCAAAAAAGTAAGTGAAATCTAGTTGCCCAGAAGTTAGTTCCCTCGGTATTTGATTAATAAGGTCAAGTATCTGGAACTCCTGCATAAGTCACTGAGGTTTTTTTTTTTTTTTTTTAAGTTTGTATGTTTTTGGGTATGTGAAACAGGCTGATGATTTTTTGACAAAAAGTGATACGGATGATGCTCTGTTGAAATCAGACAATGGAGCAAGGAAAAGGAAAATGAATGATAGTGAACGAAAACTCATTACTGCAGATAAGGTAACTCAGTCACATCTAAACAATCCAGAGCTGTTGTCTCAAGATGAGTCATGGAGCTTAGTTGAAAAAGAAAAGAAAATTGAGGAAAATGCTGATCCATTGGAGTCAGAGCATACTGCAAAAAAAAGGAAAATCAGGAAAGCCAAGGGCTCCAGTATAGAAAAACATGATCTGTCTAGCAAATGTCAAAATGATGATCTGATGGAAGAAAATCCAAAGCATAGTCACGGGAAACTTTCGCTACCTGTTGATGTTGAAAAACCTGAAGAGAGTGGGGAGATTATGAGTGGATCGTTTAAGAACAGGCCTCAGAACAGGAAAGCTGTTTCGCAAAGTGTCCCTCCTATTTCCCCATTGAAAATGCAGTCAGATGAGGAGGCTATGCAAAGCGCTGTCCCCAAATTAGTGATTCAAAGTGACAAACCCACGAAGAGGAACCAAAAGAAGCAACTTAGTACAGGGAAGGACACTTCCAGCATAAGCAAGAATCAGCAGTCAGATGAAGAAATATTGAATACAAATGCACCTAAAAGGGTACGTAAATCTAGTTATCTGAGAGTTAGTACCTTAGCGATACATGGTGACCAACCCTTTTTTTTTTTTGGTAGGTTGAAAAGGCTGATGATCCATCAACTAGGGATACTGAATATGCTCAAAACCAGAAGATGATACAGGGTGAAGGGGATCACAATTATTCGAGTGAGATTCCTTCCCTAGAAGTTTCTTCTGGTTTATCAGATTTGAGGCATCTGGAAAAGTCATTGGCATTTAAGCAGGATGCAAAGAAACTTGATCAATATTCAGCTGTTGGTACTTTATCTAGTGGACACAACTTTGTCGAATCGAAGAACAACAGAGGAAGTGCGAAAACTTCTGAGCACAGACACAACAAATCTGTGCCTCCTGCAAGTGTGGATGATGGAAGCAGGATTTTTGGTAAAAGAATTACGAAGGAAATGGATGGCCCCGGAGTAGTAAGTCCATTAAAATTTCAAATATGCTATTTCTCAAATAGATTATTAAACCACGCAGCTGTAAGTGATTCTATGTAAGGCTGACTTTCTGTTATGTTTTGTTTTGTCGGGGGTGGGGATATATAGGTGGAACAGACTGATGATCTTTCTACATATGCCCAGAGTAATATTGCTAAAGATCCGAAAGAAGAGAGACATGGTGAAAAACACCATGGTGAACTCAATCAGGACCCATCTCTTGAAGTTTCCACAGTTTTAGCAGAAGCAAGGCAGGTTGGAAAGCCACTGACTAGTAAGCAGAGGGCTAAGAAACTGGATCTACCTTCATCAATTGATACTTCATCTAACGGACACAAATTTCTTGAATCAAAAAAGAATAGGGGAAGTGTAAGAAATATTGAGGATCAGAAATGCATCACCAATCAAAAGCATGAGAGATCCGTACCTCCAATCAATGCAAACCATTCAACTGTATCAAAAGAAAAGAAGGCCACCCCAGTTAAACTAGCTGATCCTACCAATGCTTTGAGAAAAACTAGGGTTTCCTGTGGAAATGTGGATGACAGAAAGTCTTCTGAAGCATTAAGCATGAGTGTTGGAGGTACTTTGAGGAAGATTCTTCAGGGAGGAAAGGTGAAGGTGCTACCAAAGGTAGAAGAGAATCATGTTGGCCTTAAAAAATCTTCTCGTGTAAGTGTGAAAGAAACAAATAAAAGGTTATTAGCTTCTTCAAGGGCAATATTTGAAGACGGAACTAGTTCTTCTTCCGATGATGATGACAGAACTGATGCTTCAAGTTCTAGTGCCACGCTTCTGCCGGACAATTTATCTTCGTCTGATTACTCGGAAGGGGAAAGCCAAGGGGTAGTGATATCACAACCTGGTAAGGCGTCTAATCTTGCACTCACAAATCTTAGTTTGCATCAATCTTTGTCATTGATAGTCAATTCGGTGGGATATTTGGTTAATTCATTTTATCCTTAGTGCCTTAACGTCTGCTGCTGATTTGATTAATTTATCAAGTCTTAAGTCAAACTTCTGTTGTGAGTATGAGCCTCATGATTCTATAAGTGTGCGGCTTTTGGCCTCTAGATAACTTTTCCAGTTAATGCACTCTTTTGATCTTTAATGCACTCTACAATACTCTCTTTTAATTGCGCAGTTTTTCTAGTTAATTTCGTTGTTAGCATTTCATGATGCTGGTTGTGCCTTGTTTCATTATTCATTGTTTGCTGCCTTTTCCAGATTCTGCAAATGGTAATGGAAGGAGCAATGCAAAGTAAGTTGAACACTCTCAGCTCTTTATTTCATTTCACCTGTTCCATTATTGTGACAACATGCGTACCACCCTGATCACTTCTAAGAAGGAATCAGCTGCAGATATATTCTAGCATATGCTATAGTAGTAGTTTATGTTTGTGAAACCTCAGGATGGCTCAGGAGTATCTAACTAATCTCTGGTATATCTTTTGCGCAGCTCACCTGGCTCAAAGCTTGGTTTGATCCTACGAAGCTCAAGGAGTTACAAGAAAGCGAAGTTGGTGGCTTCACGGTCCCAGAATGATAGTCCACCTCCAGAGTTTGTTCCTGATAGTCAACCTGATATGTAAGACTGGCGCGTTTGGTTCTCAAGTCTGGCCTAGTGTTCTGTTTTGATATTTGTTTTATTAATCATATTCAAGGGGAGTGTTTCATTCTTCCTCCAATTTTGACACAATTGCCTCTACACTTTCTCCTGTTGGATTTTTGCTCAAATGAGCACCATGAATATTACCAAGTTACAAATTATTTAGGGTATGTGCTTTATTATGCTCAATTATTTCGACAACTTATTGCATAAAACACGGGAGATGAATCATGAACTAAATCAGAATGCTATTAGTCTTGGTAGTATTGTAGGAATATAGGGTATGACATGGTCAAGGCAGTGCATCACAATTCATCTTCTATTGTTCTTGGTGTTTCTTCTCCTCTACTTATATTTAAATACAATTATTTTTTACTGGTGATAGAAAAATAAATTATTTATGCTTATAAGAAATAAATAAGGTAGAATAGAGCGTTAAATTCTGGTTCAAATGATTAAGATCAGTTTGATTTTGATTCTAGATATCTTATGCAAGTTGATTAGTCGGAGATAGTTCCTTAGTCATAATGCTTACCTGAGCCTATAAAATTGAGCTGGATTAAGCGGACATGAAAACACTCTTGTAGTCCTGTTTAGACAACGAATGTGTGCGCTAGCCAACTTGAGTTGGCTGATTTAATGGATTTATTCTGCTATCATTGCTGCCATTTATGGATCAAATCATAGATTAATACTCCAGTTGTTTTCTTCTATTAATTCTATCAAAGACTTGTCTATTTACTACGTTCACAAATCAACTAACAATATACAAAAAATTAGTGGCATTATGTAGTACTCCGGATAATGATCAGGGTTTTTGAATGGACGACAATGATAATCTTTTGAACGTCGCAAAAGAAAAATCTGTGAATTGATGATTGAATTATTACCTATTTTAGAATTTTTGCATTTTTCATGGCCATTTAGTTCTTTTAGAAGTACATGAAAAATATATTTTTCAATAAATGTGTAAATAAGGTGGTATATGCAGAATGCCCAAATGCTATCAAAGAAACTAAAGATCTAACTAAATTTCTAGTGTCAAAACACTTGAAAGTAAACTTCATTCAGAATATGAGAATTAACTGAAGAGGATCTTGGGAGCAACAATAAATAAGCATTTACGTTTTAGGGGTTTTGGAAGCGTAACTTAATTTTTAGACATACATAAAAGTAAATAATTTTGTCCTACTTAAAAGTCACGACAGTTAAAATTAAATGTATTGTCTTTCAAATTGAGGTAACAAACTAACAATTAAGATGAGAAGATTGATGTACACTCTTCTTTGGATGAGTAATTGAGTTGCACTTATAGTCCCCTGTTTCTTTGTATTCTTCTAATTTATAATCTATAGATTTTATCACCGATCATGATTTCTTCCTATTCTGTAAAAAAAATATAATATTTATCTCAATGTATATTTTTCAAATAAAATTTTTATAATTTTTGAAAATATACGGTTGAAAATATTTAAAATTTAAATTTATAGATCTATAAACCAGGATGGGAATATGAGAAAATTAAGGCAAAATTGGACATGTGAAGACAACATAATTAAGGCAAAGAGGGTTTTAATTAACATAATTGTGCCAGAATATAAACAGAAAACTGCAAATAATGAGCTAACACAATCACCACAAAAACACAACACAAGAATATAATTATAATTAACACTTTGAAAATTTTATTTATACAACTAACTTATTGAGACCTCATTTTGTTAAGTTGGTTCAAAGCAGGCTGCAATATATTGAAAAGCACCCAACCAATGGCAGGCAACACCACCAACAACAACAGTGTCCCTCTGTTATCACTCCCTGCATTCGCTGCTGCTATCCTTGCAATCTCCTCACTTGCTGCTTGGGCCTCAGGCGTTGTAAACAGAAGCCCTGATGTTGCAAGCCCGCTAAGCCCGAGCCCAACCATTACAGCCTTATCACTCCTCATTTTGTTTATCTGGTTTAACGCCGGCTGCAGGATGTTGAATAGGACCCACCCTAAGGCTGGAATAATGGGCAACAAGAGAGCCAGCCCACGGTTGTCGCTACCGGACTCGGCGATCTCGGCAAGCTGTTGTGCGGCCAAGGCAGGGTCTACTGATCCCAAGGTGGCGAAAACAGCTCCGGCTATTGCGGGTGCTGCAATGAAGGAGCTTGGCCCAGTGGGTAGTTTTGAGGATGTTAGACCACTTGGGAGGTTTTGGATTGGCAAGAGTGAAATGGGCAGAGAAGCAGGCTTTGTTGATGGGTTTCTTGTTTTGTTGGTGTTGAGGCTCATGCATTTTGCATTGAGTACTGCCATTGTTGCCATTGCAGCTGCCATCTGATGATGATTTTGGTTATAGAAATGTGACCTTAGTTAAAAGAGAGAGGAATGATCAGAAAATGAGGTTGTAAGTGGGTAGTGTATGATGTTTGTGAAGAGGAAATTGGGGATATAGTAAGTGATGATAGTAAGAGAACTAAGGAGTAGAATGAACCAATAGAAATGTGGTTTCTAGATTCTTCTCTTATCTTTAAGATTGTGTAGCTTGAGTTATAGACCTCATGTAATATCACTTATATGTCCCACCACTACTTTCTTATCACCTTTGCCTCAGCTATCAGCTTTCAGCTTTGTTCATTTTTCTATCTCTCTTCAAAGGGTATTTTCTCTACAACTTGTTGAATTGTATACTTCGTGTGTAGTATGTTACCAAACAATGTTTGATTGATCTCTATAATGTGAAATAGGATGAGTGGTTTAAGCTGTTACTTAGCATCACTTTTGGAAGACGCATAATGTATTAAATAATGTTATAAAATTTCATATTTTGTATGTATATTACAATCTCCATTCTATTATAATCGACAAATGAAGATTTTAACTGTTTAAATTGTGTCTCAATAAGTGTAAAAGTCAACATGTTTTTTTTTTTTTTTAGCATAGATTGGTATATGTTTCAAATTCAAATATCTTGCAATTATAGAAACAAATAAAAAAAAAAAATGCAATATCTTGTTAGAGTAAAAGATATGTTACCCGTTAACTTTGAATTCAATACACATTTTATTTTTAATGGACTACATAGATTTATCGAGAGATCAATATTAGGGTATTATCATGTTGTAGCTACTTTTATGCCATTTTGTTCAACTACATTTTCAACAGATACTAAAACTATTACTCCGTTCTTACCATACGAGTAAGAATGCTAAGTTTCTCAATCTGTACCATGGCACTCTGTAGTACGTATGTTAGCATAAGCAACCCAAATACCCAATTCCTAGTATTGGGTGGATGTGTACTTAGATTCTTCCAATCTCATGACTGGATTTTTCTTTAATATATTGAAAAATGTTAATGTTATTATTTTTTTGTTCGCTTCATGCTTAAATCTTCATACGCTCTCGTAAAAAATTCTCCACATTCTAAAGCACGGAGTAATTGCTTACCATAATAATGAAAAGCAGAATCAGTAGAGAAAGAAACCCCATTTCCCAACAAACCTCCTACGTATCGTTTAGGAAGCTCGCCGGCGACCTTTGGTGGCTAGTACTCACAGCTGGTTGTCGGCAGATTCCGGTTAGTTGTTCACATTTAATTGCCAAGCGACTTTCCTGCTCGTAACGGCCTATACTCACATCTAATTTCTCGCGACGTTCTTATCTTCTCTCTTGTTCAAATCTAACATGAAATTTGTAATGGTCGATAGAGAAAAATTACACCATCACGACACAGACATAAAAATGTGTATTGACTAATACGACTATTGAGCCATATTTTGCTAGTAAAACACCACAAAATAATCATTTTAAGATTACACCCCACTCTAAATATTATAAGGAGTACTTGATATTTATTAAATCAAATTTTATGTTAAAAGTGTAGACCCACATGCTCAAAACAAAGCATTAACACTACACATTCTACACTTTGAGTGGCACCGTGGCACTAGACCTATTCAAATGAGTGGGGGCCCGTTAAGGATCTTTAACCGACCCGTTGTAAAAGGGCGTAATCAATAATGTGTTTAATGAGTCGGTCTCTTAAAGGGTCAAGTGTTATTAGGTTTTTAATGGGTCAAGTCGGGGTAAATAATGGGCCTATAGTTTTCAAAACTTTTAAACACTATCAGGTAACGAATTATTTCCACTTACTTGTCGATGATCCACTACCAAAGATTGAAGGTGATTCATGTAAAATATCCCCCTCTATAAATAAAAATTATACTCTCTTTGGATGGCCCGACCCGTTATACATCTCATTTGGCCCAACCCGGCCCGTTTTGAATCTTCTTCGACCCGACCCGACCGTTTTACTTGTGACTCATCCCGATCTGAACCCGACCCAATATACAGGTATACGTGGCAACTCCCAATCTCTTCGTTCCATGATTTTCGTCAATCTCACAAACTCACAGTCGCACGTGGCTCATTAGCTCAACAATTTCGGCACAAAAATCCCAAATTCTTTCTCTCCCTCATATATCTCTCCACAAATATCCGACTGAAAATCAGTCCATCTTATTGACACACGTCCTTACCATCTTCCCTGTAAATTCAACCCCAACTTTCTAGGGTTTATCAGAACCCCTCTTTCAACCCACCGAAATATGTCAACTTTTCTCTTTCCTCTCGGGTCCAAGCCCGTTTTCCATCCATACCCATCTCGTATCCGGACCCTCCAACCTCCCTTCTTACACAGAACCAACTTCCCCTTCCAAAAAGGTCACATCTTTCGAACCCCTCTTGTTGTAGTTGCTAAATTCGGGTTCTTGAACTCGGGCCAGCTACCCGACCCGGACTTCATTGAGGGTACTGTTAAGGAGCTCTTTGGCAGAGCTGATGGACTTCTATACACTCTTGCTGATGCTGCTGTTGCAAATTCTGATGTTATTGATGCTTCCAATACTTCTACCAAACAGACCGGTGATTGGCTTTCTGGGATCACTTCTACTATGGAAACTGTTCTTAAGGTAACTGCTTTTATTTATCGGTTATGATATATGCTACCGTTGTGGGTTTTATCTAGGACTGCATAACAAAATCACGTGTTGATTTGTGTTTTTAATGTTTGATTTTGCTTTGTAGTTCCACTTTTAGGTACTTAATAATTTTATTTGTAATTTTCATTGAATAGGTGTTGAAGGATGGGTTGACAACGTTACATGTGCCATATTCATATGGATTTGCGATTATATTGCTAACTGTGTTGGTCAAGGCAGCCACATTTCCATTGTCCAAGAAGCAGGTAATTTTATAAATTTTTTGTGTAATGTCATGAAATTTTGATGAGTCTTCGAAGCTGAAATTTTGTTGAAGTTTGGTGAATTTGTTGGGGGTGTTACAAGTAAAAGGCTGTTCATTTTGTGATTGCCAGTATATAGTCTTTTAAGTTCACATATTATGTAGGAAGTTAATTAGGGTGTAGTAGTGGACCAATCGGAATTTGATCATCGAGAGGCAGGGGGAGAAGGTCAGAAGGGTTTGAAATTGAGTTTCTTTTGAGCTATAATCCCTCAAGGCTCATAAAACTGCTTGATTTTCATTCTAGGCTAAAATTTGCTCAACAATTTGAATCGAGAAAATTTGTTGTAGAATTGGATTTTGCTGTTCTTGTAATAATGGGTTGTTTTTAATGGCGTATGGTATATATATGCCAAAGATTTTGATTGGCTGGGATGAAATTTTGTTATTGGGATTTGGGAGTGTATTGTTATGCTTCTTTGCAGTGCCTAATGGCTATCATGAATTCATGATCTCTATGCTGGTTGTAGTAGTTGGGAGCATATGTAACACATTTTCTCCTTTGATCAATCTCTTGTATGGGTTCTGATTGGAGTGATATTACATGTATCTGTTTCTACCTTGGTGTTACTCCTTTATCTGGGAGAATTATCTAGCAAATGCTGGAAATTTCTTTACATTGTATCCATCATGTTTCAATAGGACTATTTTGCTGAGTGGGTGTAGCACTATTGAAAACTTCATCACTTTGTTTATCTTGATTGAGATGGAAGATTAGGGATTTGACTGGAATAGCGCACTTTGTTTGCAGGTAGAATCTACTATGGCAATGCGATCCTTGCAGCCTCAAATAAAGGCTATTCAGAAGCGATATGCTGGAGATCAGGTAATCTAATGTCTTATCTTCAGTATCCTGTTTTATTCTACCCTAAAAAGTGAATTTTTGTGTGCTATAATAGTTGTGTATGTCTCTTATGCTTTTTCTTCTTGTGGTTCAGAGTTTGGGCCCTTGCTTCTTGTGGGGGATGCTAGTTTTAGTTATAGGTCATTCATTACTTCATTAGTGCTTTAGTCTTGCCTTTTCACTTAACAGTCACCAAATGTTTTACTTATTCTTTTACCTTTCCCTTCGAATCAATAGTATTATTTTCATAATTAATGGCATGTACTTGAGTAGTAGATTGTATTCGATAACTAGGTTAATAACTCTACTTCCCGTTTTTGGGGCAATATTAGCCAGTTGAACCCTCTCTCTCTTTCCCAAACACTTCTTTTGAAATAGAAACTGGTAAAGTTGTAATCAAGTGTAAGAGATGATATCCATTCATGGAATTTTAAACTTCATTTGTTATATATATGTAGGAACGAATTCAATTAGAGACAGCTAGGCTGTACAAGCTTGCTGGGATTAATCCACTGGCAGGTATTTATAGTCTTATTTTTCTCTATTTTAATTAAAAAACATCTTTTTCTTTGGTGATGTTTATCTTGTGTTACCTAGAATTCATTGTGCTGCTCCTTCTAGCTTTATAAATTCTAATATTTTCAGTTGATGATTTTCTTATTCTTCCTTTTTAGGATGTCTGCCAACACTGGCAACAATACCAGTGTGGATAGGTCTTTATAGAGCTCTTTCAAATGTTGCTAATGAGGTATTGCGACATTGATTATTTTTAGTCTTATCTTTATTTTTGTTTTGTACTACTTTTATGTTTAATTGGATCATTCACATCCTAGTCCTAATGTCTTATTATCCTTGTGTACTTCTTAAGGGACTTCTGACAGAGGGTTTTTTCTGGATACCATCCCTTGCCGGTCCTACTACTATTGCTGATCGGCAAAATGGAACTGGCATATCATGGCTTTTCCCGTTCGTTGTAAGTGCCTTTTAACTCTTCTTCTGGTCAGTCGTGTCCCTATGTTGGTCCCAGATATCGATTTGACTAACAACAATAAATATGAGTCAGTTTAGAGCTTGACATTCCACCATGCTATCCTCAATTTATATTAGTTGATGAAAATTGGTGAAAAAAAGTCCTAGGTCACTTTCACTATCATTTGTTTCCTCTTGTTGCCATTCCCTGACTCTTAAATTTTTTACAGGATGGTCATCCACCACTGGGATGGTCAGATACAGCTGCATATCTTGTTTTGCCAGTGTTGTTGGTAGTTTCCCAATACATATCCGTCCAGATTATGCAGTCATCTCAGGTTGGTCAACTCCTATTGATTTGAACCAAACAGTTGTATTGCTATTTGCATTCTGGCCTGACTTCCGAGCAATCTTGTAATATTGTTGCACTCTCTTGTTGAGTACTTGAGTAGTTTGTGTTGCTTTTGTTGTCATGGCACAAGAAATCTGACTCACATATTGGCTTCAGTGCTAAGTGTAGGCATATAGAAGAGGGAGAAGATATCATATATAGGCATGCCCTATACTTCATGTCAAAACTGTTTAGCTGCCTATATAAAAATTAGGCCACTTTTCAGTAACCCCCTACGCCAATCCCCCCCCCCCCCCCCCCCCCCAAATCATATATTATGAATTACTTTGGAAGGCTAATATTTCATTTGACGTCCAGCCAAATGATCCAAGTATGAAGAGTTCACAAGCGCTAACAAAAGTCCTTCCATTGATGATTGGTTATTTTGCGCTTTCGGTGCCTTCTGGCCTAAGCCTTTACTGGTTAGCTTTTCTTCTCTATTGTGCTTATATCTGAAGCCTCTATAGTGGTTTTAAGTCCTGCAACTGTTGTTTAATTTTAAGTTTTTTCTTCTTCCAGGTTTACAAATAATATATTAAGCACACTCCAGCAAGTTTTTCTTCAGAAGATGGGAGGTGCAAAGAATCCAGTAGGGCAGCTTAGTGATGATGTTTTAATAGAAGAGCAATCGCTATCTCCTAACACCATTAGTGATGACATTTTCAAAGAAGAGCAAACACCACCTCCTATAACTGTCTTGGAAACAAAATCAGCCCAAGCAGAAGTAAAATCCCCATCCACAGGGCTACAACCAGGGGAAAGGTTATAATGGGTTCTACTATTTACTTATTTTTTATGGGAGAGCTCTTTTTTGGAGTCTTAACTCTATTTTGACAGGTTTAAGCAACTAAAAGAAGAAGAAGCTAGAAGAAAGCGTCAAAGGGAAGAGGAGAAGATGAAAACTGAAACACCTGCAGCACATGCTGCGTCCAAGATCAATGGACTTGAGAAGCAAGAGGACTCTGTTGGAGCCAGAAATGAAAATGGAGCTCAGTTGGTTGGGGGCAAAACTGAACAACATTCAGCAGCTAATTCTGGCACCTCTAATGGCAGTACCTCAATAAATGGGAGTGTTAATGGTTCTTCAACAGAACATCAGGATGCACCTGAACGAACAAGTGAAAATGGTTATAGTTCTACTAAACGTGATTCGGAAGATATAAACCAGGTATTTTTCTTTTGGAAAAAAACTTTCTGCACCTTGATTTGGGAGCCTAGTGACAAATCAAAGATTGTATTGGCCATTTGGAAACCTAGATGCATGGAAACTGAATGGGGAAAGGGTAATTTTTCTTATACAATTAGGAAACAAAACTAAATCATTAAATCACAAATAATCTTTTTTTTTCTTTTTCAAATCCATAAAAGTTTTGTTGTTCATACATAAAAGAGTGCATTAGAGTTATTTACTTGTCATTATTTAAAGAGATTATTGAAAATTGTCAAATGTGGCTTTAAAGCTCCACGAAGAAGAATAAATGCTAGTCATTTGAAGAAAATATTAAGTTTTGATAGCAGAAAAAGCAGCCTTAATGAGAGTATTTGAGCAACATTATTTGGAATAGTTGTAGTCCCATTTTGGTTTGTTATTTTGAGGTACCATTTTAGCTTTGTAGGTTTTTTGTGGTTGGTTTGAAATTGTGGCATAATACTGAAAAAGTGATTTGCTGATAACTTGAAATGCTTGTTTTAGACTTTAAGAGAACTTGGATCAAGACTCATGCAGTCATCAATTGAGCAATTTCCAACTTTGGTTGTATGTTGAGTTACTAAAGAGTAGTTCTTTATAGAACTTTGCTTGTTAAACTTTGCAAGTATAGAACTTTGCTTGTTAAACTACCATATATTTTGGGTCAACCCGGAATTGTTGGTTGCACTTTGCTTGTTATACTTTGCTAGCATGCCTTATGAGGCGCTGGATTTATTTCCTTGCAGGAAACTGTTGAAGTAGAAGTAGAATAGGAGATGAGACATCTTAGTTATCAATCACACGACAAAAGAATTGATGATTTTGGGCATCTAGAAGGCTCAATACTTTACCGATCATTGTTAAATTGCATAGAATTATTGAACATTGCCAGTGGAGACATATATTGTAGTCCAGGCAAGGGGTGAACTCTGGATTGAGATAAAGAGGTGGGACTTTGTAGTCCTTAGCTTGTTCCAATATATATCCCCTCTTTCCGATTGTGTTACGAATTTTGGACAGTTGTTATGGGGGGGATTGTATATCATCAGATTTTATAGGAAAATTGTAAATTAGTTGAGAATTTTTCAGTTGATAAAGAGTGGAAAGCTTGAAGTGTACGTTTTAGCTGTACTGTATTTCTTGTTTTGTTGTTTTAGACCATGTTAAACGCAGAGTTTCCAGGAAGATATTGACTAAATTACTTTCTCTTCTAACATTAATAAAAACATGTCAAGTACAACTATGACAAGCAACACTCGATATTGGATTCCTTGTAGACGTGCAACACTGGAATTGTTAATTTGTTATATTGTGCATGGCAATTGCAGATCCTATTTACCCTTACAAGGTTGTGATATTGTGCACAAGCAGCTTAAGAGTTAAGAGAGGAGTTTTGAACTTTCACTCCCTAAGAGTCCCCCAAAGGATGAGACGCTGCACAAGGGTTTCTAAGGGGTAAATGCTAGCGATTAGGAGTCTTTAGGTGGTCATAACAAAGCCATACAAATAGCGATTTGCGTTGGTCGAACCCGCTAAAAACACTCCAAACCCACTACTGGATGATTGGATCTTCTGTTGAGTTGTAATTTGTTATTTTCGTAGACCGAACACCTAACAAACACTTGTATGTTTTCTGTTCCAACTTTCGCCAAAGAGGCAAAGACTATGGGTGAGAGGGTGACATGGGACAGTAACTTGTTGGAAGGTTTTACTAATCCAATGGATCATTGAGTACTTGTTTCATCAGAGAAGCATCTGTTTAGAATTGACCTTTTATTTCTTTTGAAAAGAAATTGTCTAGGGTCCTCACCACCTATGGCACCCAAAGATTCGAGTAACGAACCTACTTTTTTCCGGATTAATTCCACATGTATCACATTGTCAAACCCCACCAAAGCATCCAGCCATACATAAAATTACTTGGGATTATCAGACCCCAATCAAATACCAGAAACAACTAACTATAGGAATCTCTTAGTTCGAAGTTTACTTAATTTGGTGGACCAGACGTATCTTTTAGCTAATTGGTCAGTAAATTACATATCCAGACGTTATTAATTAGTAATTGATGGGTATTATTCAAATCAACTAGTTTAGATGCTGGCTCAAATAATTAGGGACAAAGCCAGGCCTAGCTAGGTTCCAATTTGGTTCTTTGACCGCTTAAACAAAGGTGCATTATCCCTAATCTGAGAAACTAGCTGTCCATGTCCCTATCCACTAACCCACGTACGTTTATAGCACTTACTAACAAGAATCATGTCATTTGCCTTAAATATACGAGTAATTCATACGATTATATTGCATTGGTTCTTGGTTAACACTCTTTAAGTGTGTTTTTCTGAAATCATGTTAAAAGAATTGGATTCTTCAGTAAAACTCAAACCAGAGAACATGAAAAGTTTGAACATAAAATTCGCTTCGCCTCTAGCTTTGCACTAGACATGCGCCCTAAATGTTTTTGCATGCTTTACACAGGAACTTTGCTTTCAAGGAAGTGCTCAAAGTTGGCTAGGTCTTGTTACAACAGTGTCACCACCCTTATATCTATTCAGGTATATGTTTGTGTAGATATTGAACCTGAACTATGTTTCTATCTTCAAAGTTGATAGTTTTTTTTCCAAATGTTAGTAAGCATACAAATTATATGGCTATAAGTTCACACTCATACCCAAATAAATGAACGGTAGGGAATCTATCTAGGATACTTAATAGCTATTGGACACCAAGAACATTGAAAGGGCTTAATCATTTATCTTATGAGAAATTATAAAAATATATCGGATAAGGATTTTCTAATTCTATCTGATATTATATCAAGATATTGAGATCTCATATATATGTCTTGTTATATCATATATATCTATTATTAATTATATCAAATATAGAAATACAGAAGATATAAAAATACAAAAAACGTTTTCAGATATTAACATTATGATCTCACGTATAAAAATAAAATTAACAAAATGTCTCATGATATATTTATATCAGGTTTAAACAAGGGGCTCATTCAAAAAATAGGAAATATATAAATAACTTTATTTCCAAATAGAACAACTTTATATTTAAGTACATTTTCATTTGTAAATCTATAGCACCAAATTCATTTATCAGTAAGTTTGTGTAAATTTTAAAGCTAATCTCCCCTAAAATAGAAAAAAAAAACTTTATAGCTAATCTCATAACTATAAAATATTGTGCAATTTTTTTTGTAGATACCTTCCCCATCATGGCATCTTATCATCTCAAGAATGGTAAAATAAAGAAACACTAGAATATAGAATGCCAAATTCCAAAAACAATTCGCAAATATACTGGATGACATACAAGATTCCATGTTTCACTTTCACCCCTTGCACACGGAATTCCCCCAAGGGACGTATCTTTGAATTTTTTTTTACATGAATTGAAGTTTGCTTTGATTCACGTAGTTTGATGGTTGATCAAAAAACACACACAAAAAAAAAATACTCCTTCCATCCCGTTTTATGTGCTACAATTTTCTTATACGAACGTCTAATTTATTTGCTACGTGTCCATATTTAGTAATAAAAAATGGCACATATACCCTCCCCCCACCCAATTCTTACTACATTACCCTTATTATTTCACTCTAATCTACCCACCCACCCCCTAACCTACTGTTAACCCTCTGTCCTCTCACTCGATTGTGTTGCCGTTTTCTCTCTTCCACCCATTGAAGCCCGTGTTGAAAACTCTAGATCTCTCTAGCTCTCCTGCGGGATTCCAATTTCTTCCACCAGATTAATAATCTTCGTTCCACTCTCTTCATTTTGGTACCCATTTTGGTACCCACTTGTACTATGGGCCAAGGTAATGAGGGTGGGGGTTCGGTTCCTAAACCTACGTATTGGGGGTTTGAGCAAGATACCTTACCTCTATCTGAGATCCTTCGTTTACGGCGCATCCTCCGAGAAATTGATGAAGAGAGGCGACGGAAAACCCCTTTGAGTAAAAACAGAGGGGCTTCTACTTCAACCCATAATGAATCTTCCCAACAAACCCCAGATCCTCCACCACCTGGGTTCAAATCTTAGTCCGAGTACTCTTATTGGTTTTCAACTCAACGTGACAAGCATGGCTAAGTGTTCTTCAACCTTTGTTTATCTGATTTTTTTTTCTCTGATTCCAATTGCGTGTTGTTGTTGTTGTTCGGATCTTGTTACTTTGGGATGTTTGTTTGGGTGTTTGTTGTTGATAATTTATGGATGTTCGCTGGTATGTTTGTGGATATTTTTGTTGGTGTTGATACTTTGTGATATTCTTTGGGTCTACTTTGGGATGTTGTTCGGATCTTGTTACTTCTAATATTTGTTGTTTGTTCGGATCTTATTACTTTGGGATGTTTGTTGTTGTTCGGATCTTATTCTTTTGGGGTGTTTGATTAGCTTCGAATCTTCTTCTGACCCCCGAGTGTTCTTATGATTTTTGGGGTGTTCTACTGTTCTCTGTCTTTATTTATTGCTACATGGGTGTTTTCACAAACTTTGTGATTTTTTTGGGGTGTTTAGGGCTGTTCGGATCTTCTTCTGATTTTGGGTTGGGCTTCTGTTTTTAGGGTATTTTTCTGATTTATTTTGGGATATTTTATGGGGGTTTGTTGTTGTGATGTTTTTGATGTTGATTCTCCCTCTGTCATGATTTATTGCTATATGGGTGTTTTCACAAACTTTGTGATTTTTTTGGGGTGTTTAGGGTTGTTCGGATCTTCTGATTTAGGGTTGGGCTTCTGTTTTTAGGGTGCTTTTCTGATTTATTTTGGGATATTTTATGGGGGTTTGTTGTTGTGATGATTCTTGATGTTGATACTCACTCTGTCTTGATTTATTTGCTACATGGGGGTGTTGGTTCTTCTGTTTTTGGGGTGTTCTTCTGATTTTGGGGTGTTCTTTTGTTATTGGGGTGTTGTTCTGTTTTATTATGGGATATTTTTTGGGGGTTTGTTGTTCTAATCATGTTGTTGATGTTGATACTCCCTCTGTCTTGATTTATTTGCTACATGGGGAAGTTGGTTCTTCTGTTTTTTGGGGTGTTCTTCTGATTTTAGGGTGTTCTTCTGTTATTGGGGTGTTGTCTGTTTTATTTTGGGATATTTTCTGGGAGTTTGTTGTTATGGTGTTATGGTGTTCTGATTTTGGGGTGTTCTTCTGGTGATGTTGGTATACCATTGTTATGGTGTTGGTACACTCCCTCATTATTGATGTTGAGGTTAAAACCATGAAGAGTTATGGTTATTGATGTTGAGGCTATATCTTAAGTGATCTTAGCCACTCCAATAACATGATTCCAAATAGGTTTAAGCCTCAATATTGATGTTGAGGCAAGACCTTAAGTATAGTTACTGATGTTGAGGCAAGATCTTAAGTGATCTTAGCCACTCCAGTAATATGATAACAATTTCTTACACCATTATAACAAGTATTTACATCTTTCAAGAGTAGTACAATGGTTAACTAGAAAAAGGTTGTATTTTGGTTTAAAATTCCAATCACTGTACTTGCTGTGAGTATGCTCCCTCATCTTCAGTGCCACCCTCTGCTATTTCTTCTTCTAGTACACTGTATTCCCCTGTTTGTAGCCATAACTTACACTCCTCTACTAATTCCATTGAGACATGTATTGATGTAGGTAGCTCACCTCTTCTTTCAAGTTGTTGTTTGTTGATGTGCGGTATATGGTAGTTTTTGTTTCCTTTGACATTCATTATTTCAACCATGCATTCCTGAAGTATTAAGAATATGCAATTGATTAGCTTAGGATCATACTCATTATATGCATTCTCCACCACTTGTACTAGCTATTCAACTGTCTTTGGAGCTGTTTGATCTTTCAATGATTGTATTACCCTAAAAACCCTAGATCAAGTACATTGAGATCAGGGCTTTGTGCTGGTTGGTTGACTAACATGATATTGAAGCCTTATTTTGTTGCTTCTTTTATGAATTCCATGTCATCTTTGTGTAAATGTGGCTTTGCATAATCTTGCACGACCCATACTTTTTGCATCCCCATTCTGGCCACTTAGCCCTGATTGTTGGTATGACGTTCTTGATCATTTTATCTTTTATGACCTCTTTTGTGACACTCAATATTGGCTTATATTCAACTGTTCCTACTATCCTGTTCTTGCTTGACCTTTTTGCTGGGACCAACTCTGTGAATGGAAATATTCCTACTTTTCCATCGAAAACAACCTCACCATTTAGGGTTATATGTGGCCTTACAACTACTGCAATGAACATAATTTTTGTTATGAACCTCTTACTCTTGCATTGTCTTTGAGGTTCTTCCTCATCTGGGGCTAGGTAGTATCTTGTTGTGATCTATGATATGTAGAACCATTTTTCATCAACATGTATTATATTGTACATGTTTGAAAACCTTGGTGTTGTTGTGATGGTTGTTGGTATAATGGCATTAATGCACCATTGTACTCTTGCTATTTTATGTGATGTTGATAGCTCTGATTTTATGGTATTTGTATGCTTCCTGATTGCACCTCTTTTGATTAGCTTATGTATTGTGGATATGTGGATCCCTAAACTTGCTGTTGAGGCCCTAATTGTTGTTCTTTTTTTAATGGAACTAACTTCAATTTATCTGTGTTGAAGGAAACTCTTTTTCTACCCACTCTCCCAGCTTTGAGGTTATGAACAACGATTGCTTCATTTCTGGTCATTTGGGATCTCAAAGTTTTCCATATCCTACTTATGGTCCACCTTGACACATTATGCTCTTGAGCAAGGTTGTTTATACAACCTGTTGGGAGTTGTTGGTGTAGTGGGGGGGGGGGGGGGGGGGGGGGGGGGGGGGGCAAGTTAGGATCACATGCACAAAGTTGAAGTAACTTACCAGCAACTGTTGCCCTTTCCTTGTCACTTAGGATGGAGTACTTAGTGACTTGGGGATTGTTGGATGCTTATTGTGTTTGTTGCTCCTCTGATTGCTTTTCCGGTTGGTTTTGTTGCTGCTGTTGTGGTCCTCTGTTTGGACATTTTTCTGGTTGCTCCTCTGGCTGTTGTTCTGGTTGCTCTATGTCTTGCTCTTCTGGTAGTTCATTGAGGTCAATGAACAGCCTTCTTGGTAACAAGGCTGACATGGAAGTTGTTGGAAGGGTATAGGATGCTCTGCTTGTCATTGTAGCGATCAATAATCGTCTAACAACTATCACGAGTGATGCCTCAATTATTTAACGTAATCAACACAAAGGTAAGTTAATCACTCAATGATGATACTTTTCTGAGAGTGATTAGTCATAACCCTCCCCACTAATCACACTTCTTCCTTTTTTTTTATACTACTCCCTCAATTGTGGAGAGTTGGATGTGTGATTAATGTGGGTTTCCCATATTAAATGTTGCATTTATAGTGGAGTTGTTGCCAAAATTTTGTTTGAATATTTTGGAGCCAAAATTTTGACTCTGAAAATTAGGATGAAATTCCCAGTTTTCTATTGTAAATGTCTGAAATTTGGAGATAATTTTGGTTGACTTCCCATGTGGTCCCCATATATGGTAAACTTCTTTTTCGACTTCTTAAGTTAACTAATGTTTTTTTTACTTTTAATTAATTGCAAGTGGTCCCCATGTACTCATTGCTTTCCTTAAAGTTTGTGAAAACACCCATGTAGCAAATAAATCAAGACAGAGGGAGTAGTAGTTTGACGGTTATTATAATTACATTATAATATATATAACAATGAGAAATCCCAAATTTATATTTTATACCTAATATAAATATATTAGGGGACATTTTCGTAATTTTAATTTTATATCTAGATCATAATGTCAATATCTAATTTGAATTTTTTATGTATTTTTATGTCTTCAATATTTCTATATCTAATATAATAATATCTATGTATGATATAACAATAGTTATATCTGATATAACAATATCTATATATGTCTCAATATCCTCATATAATTTATATTAAGTATAAATTAGGAAAGTCTCATATATCAATTGCCTTTTTAGTCATATCCTAAAACGATAATGTTCTTGATCTCCGACTTAATAATTTGTGACCTTTGATCGATAAATATTAGAGTTGTTTAAGCTTGCATTCATATCATGAATTCATAATGCACATTTAGTGGCATGGAACCCATGCAGGCTTGTTAAAAATTATGATAATTTTGCCAAGAACATATAAATTAAGATGTACTTCGTACATTATATGGAGTAGAGACAAAACAACATTTTTACATCCATATCTCCTTAAATATACCTAGTTTCATACATATATCTTAACTCATTGCATTATACATAGTAGTACATTTATATTAATTTGTTCAGATGCTGATTAAAAAGTGAGCATAACTCAAGCAATACGGCATTTATATTCTAACAAAGTAAGATTAAAAAGTAGTAAACAGAGATCAATTGCACAATTGTAATACTTCGTGCCAAGATTTAATCATTATGTTAATGTATATATACTTGATGCCTTGAAGTCTTCTTATTAGTACGAAGTATCGTACTATGTATAACTACAAGAAATGTCAAACAATGCAATACTTTTACTTGCGTCTTTTGTAAGCTAAGAGATGTACCATACATATGACAAATTCAGTATTAACACTAGATCGATTGTGGATGGGGCGAGGGTTCGAATGTTGGATCAGTTGTACTTGTGCATGCATGAGTTAAAGGTCCTAGGCTAGGTAAGCTAGGCATAGGCCAAAGAATATGGGTGAAATTAAGCTTCAAAAATAATTAATTAGTTCAATTCTAATTCAATTATTAAAAATTAGTTTTAAAGAGTAAAATCTAATGGTCTCATATGCAAAAAATAATAATGAATAAGTAATAATTGATTCTAATTGGTAACTGTAAACTTCAGTCAATAAAATTAAATTTTGATCATAAAATATAAATTTAATCTATAAACATGATTTTAGTTTGAAAAAATCAGGTGAAGGGAAGGGGATGAACTTAATGCCAAAATATATAGTTTCGACTACGGAATAGGCTTTACATGGTTTGGTAATGTCTATAAAAAGTATATCAAGGTATCACCTTAATTTCTAAATCTAAAAAGTGGATAATGTTTGAAAATTGAAAGCATGACATATAACTGTTGAAAATAGTTTAGAAAAATCTAGATTAATCTTGTTGTATCAATATCTAGAAATCTCCAAAAAAAATATCTTAGATAATTTCTATAGAATAGTAAAATAATTCTAGAAGTCTAGAAAAAACATAACAAATGTCTTAAATCTAAAATTATCTATCACCTAATATAAATACCCCTTATAAGGGGCACTTTATAATCATCCACTTCCAAAAACCAAAATTTCTCAATCGAGTAATACAAATATTCAAGTTTATAAAACATCTCTCTTCCTTCAATATTAAAACTTCTAAGTCAAAAAATACTCATATTTCTCAATTCTCTCCATAATCACAAATTAAGCCTATCACCTAACAACAACTTAATTAAAAACAATAACAAGTACTTTGTATTTTGAAAGCTTTCATGACCTATTAGATGGAATCTAAAAGCTCAAGAATGTAACAAGTTAATTTAATTATAGAAGAAAATTATAAAAGTAATTACGTAATTGACAGATAAAAAATTGATTTTAACTTGTTAGAAAACAAGACAATCGTAAATCTTCAAAATTTGACAGTACTAAAATAGTGTTGGAGTTATTTTCAAAACTCCATTGATGGATGGGAATGTCTCTTGAGTAGCTACACAATTATATCCCTACAACATTTTTAATGTGCATGTAATCATTTCATTACATAATCGAAACGAACCATACTAATGAAATATGTGGTTAGCTGAGTGGTTATTGCTAAACTAAAGATGTTTCACGTATATTTTAGAGTGGTAGCCTCTAATCGCTATGGTTAAAGGGTAACACATGAGATTAAATATAGAGTCAACACAAAATATTGTATATACATAAGACACAATAAAATTAATAAATGTCTAATAAAAGTTATCTCTTGAAAATTTAATTAACAAAGTTACCCCTTAAAATTAATCAAGATTGATATATATTACGTTGAGGAATAACTAATCTTATATTAAGGAGTCACTAGAACAGTATACTATACTTTACGTAGAACCAAATAATTTCAACATTCAATGTCCTTGATCGACTCCCCTTTTCTTTATAATGTTAAGTTATTATAGAGTATATCCTTTAAGATTTACTATTAACTAAGGTGGTAAAAACAAGTAAACAATAGTTAAATAACGTGTAAAGTTGTAATATCCCGACGACACACATGAAATGAATCGATGAAATCAAAATATAATATATATATATATATATATATATATATATATATATATATATATATATATATATATATATATATATATAGTTTGTGTATCATAAAATGTGTCATTTTCCCCTCCTTGGGTTCCCGTTGCTTCACCACCAAATGGACACCTCATCATCCAACCCTTACTTTGCTAACCTTTTTCTCTAAGAAACGTACACCAAATTGGGAGAGACTTCAAGAAATTAAAGGAGAAAATTTTCTCACTTACAGTTACCCAAAATTCAATCTTTTTATCTTTTCAATTTGAACAAAACCCAACAAATTTCCTATCTTTTCTCAAAAAAAAAAACAAAAACAAAATGTATTCCATACTGTAAGGTATCAATTATTTGATCATCATCTTATATAATATAGTTGACGACTTTTAAAGTTTTCTTGGATAATCATTTCATATTAAAGGTATCAATTTTATTAAGTTCCATATGAATTCAGTTGATTAATTGAAAAGTGTATGCTCTTTGTTTTTGATCATTTGTAATCTTCATTTCCCTGATTTTTCTCTTGATCTGATGTGGCATGTTGTTGTGTATGGGTTTTTTTGTGTGTATATGTATGATTTGAATAAGGATCAATTATGTTGTTAATTTTAGTAGATTTTTGACAATTTTATCTAAAATATATGATCAAAATCCATGACTCTGTTTCCTACTGAGAGCCCCACTATATATTCCCCTGTTTTTTGAGTATCCTTTAGATCACTCTGTGTGCTTTTCAATTTTGTTGATTGATCACAGTTTGAATGTCTATGAATTGATTTGTTGGTTAAAACTTAATTCTTGCTCTACAACTTTTCCTGATACTAAGTATTGTGATCTCATTAAAAAGTTTGGTTTTTATTTTTACTGTTCTTCTTGTTGTTGGTGATGTTGCTGATGATTGTACTTGTATGTAGTTTGGTCAATTAACTATAAGTTTGATATTAATTACCAAATTTATGAACTGGGTATTGTCCAGTTCTTATACATTTGGAAGTATTTGATGAGATGATGGCAATCCTTGACATGCCCAAATAATTTGAATTGTGTGTTTATGGGAATATTTGGTTGCTTTATTCTTCCATCAAAGATCATTTTTTTCCTTTGTGATTGCCCGATTATATGTACTCCCTCCCTATGTCCGGAATTAAGTGTACGGTCGTAGCGTTATTTGAATTGGTAATGTGACAATCAAATCTGGAGTCGGAGATAGAGTTGTTATTGAATAATTGCTTGTGAAATGATGGTTGATTAGTTTCTGTACATGTTGTTATTCTTAGGACATTATGAATATACGCTTTTATCTTGTTGTTGTTAAGGGAGGTTTTGATTATGACATCTTGCGCGTGTAGTTTTGTGACCTGAAGTGTGTTAACAACTGGAATAGTACAAAATTTAGTAGTTATTTTTGCCATCATTTGAACAATGTCAGATATTTATTGCATTGTATAAAGTATAAAGTATTGTGTGTTAGCGATAACTTTGCTATTGAATGTGTCTCAGAAACTTGGTAGCTTCTAGTTGTCTTGCTTGGGCCACTGCAAAGAATTTTGGCAGCGCCCAAAATGGATGCCACAACAAGTGGGACTGAAACAATTCAGTACTGTAATATTCCTGAACAACCCATTGCTGCTGCACTTGTCACCTCGCCTAGACTGGGGTTCCAACGTCAAGTAAGACATTGCTTCGGGGACCAAGTCCCCGGGGAATTCCCCTTGGCGGCAAATCCGTCCATTGTTCTTCATGTCCTTACCGCGTGCAACTTAGACCCCCAAGACCTCGCAAAATTAGAGGCAAGTCATCTCAATGCCTTAGTTTTTCGGTAATCATCGATTTGGTGAAATGAGAAATGGTGATACTGCTGATTTGAAGAGCTTTTTTTTTTGGATTTCAGGTAACTTGTTCATTCTTTAGGCACCCAGCAAATTTTGCCCCTGATTTTGAATTATCCTTAGCTGAGCTTGCTGCTCTAGATATGTGCCAAAAGAGGGCCATATTCAAACCCGTGACCCCTGAACAAAAGGAGGATTTAAAGCAAAGGTGTGGGGGATCATGGAAACTAGTGCTTAGGTATTTGTCAGCCGGTGAAGCTTGCTGTAGGAGAGAAAAATCGCAAGCGATAGCTGGGCCGGGACACAGCATTGCAGTGACTTCAAGTGGTGCTGTTTACTCCTTTGGTTCTAATAGTTCAGGGCAATTAGGCCATGGGCTGACACCAGAAGGGAACACTGCTGATGTGTATCGACCTCGCTTGATAAGGTTGAAAATTGCTGTTATAGGTGTCCGAGTGAATGGGAATTTCTGTGGAGGAAAGGAAAATTAACAGAAATCGTCGTTGTGCAGGTCCCTGCAGGGCATTCGGATCATCCAAGCTACTGCTGGGGCTGGGAGGACAATGTTGATAAGTGATACTGGAGAAGTTTATGCATTTGGGAAAGACTCGTTTGGGGAAGCTGAATATGGGGTTCAAGGTTCTAGAGTAGTCAATACACCAAAACTTGTTGAGTCCTTGAAGGACATCTTTATAGTCCAAGCTGTTATTGGAAATTTCTTCACTGCGGTATTATCGAGAGAAGGAAGGGTTTATACTTTTTCATGGGGCAGTGAGGAGAAGCTGGGTCACCAAACAGAACCGAATGATGTGCAACCATACCCTTTATTAGGGGCACTTGAGAATATACCCGTTGTGCAGATTGCAGCTGGATATTGCTACCTTCTTGCTCTTGCTTGTCAGCCTGGTGGCACGTAAGCACTTTCTTCATTCTTTTAGACGATATTTATTAAGTTCATTGGATCTTTAACCTTAAACTTATTGGAATGTAAAGTAAGGAGATTTGGGGTAGTTTGGGATAGAATCCTCTCTTACATGAACTTGATTGCTATAAATGTGCTTAGCATATGGGTTTTATGATTTGTTAAAATCCTAGTGGAGCTAAGAGCATACTAGTCGGCTAGTATTGTTGATTTTCAAATAATGACAGAGATCATTGTTTGGTGATGTTACTTATGCTAGGTCTGTGTATTCTGTGGGATGTGGCTTGGGAGGAAAGCTGGGCCATGGTTCAAGAACAGATGAAAAGTACCCTCGACTGATCGAGCAATTCCAGACGTTGAATATTCAACCCGTGGTTGTGGCTGCTGGTGCTTGGCATGCAGCTGTGGTCAGTAAGGATGGAAGGGTTTGCACATGGGGTTGGGGACGTTATGGATGTCTAGGACACGGGAATGAAGATTGTGAATCCACTCCTAAGGTGGTGGAAGGCTTGAGTGATGTCAAGGCTATTCATGTTGCCACAGGGGACTACACCACTTTCGTGGTATCTGATAATGGTGATGTATATTCCTTTGGTTGTGGAGACTCTTTTAGCCTTGGACACTATAACGGGACTGATGGACAGGTCTGAAATTCTTTTAACTTTGTTCCATGTTTTTTCTTAGTTTCAGTTCTAATCTTTGTCCGAGTGTTTTTTGCTACATATTTTAGTGTTTGATAAATGAAATATATAACCACAATAACCGTTACCTTGCGATAGAGGCACATTTAATTCAGCTTTTTATTATCAAGTGTAACAGATGCTATTTAGAAATTTTTTTGCTAGGATGTATGAGTATATGGTTAATTCATATGAAAATATGCTCTACAACACCAATTTTAATAGGAAGAGGTGTGTGTTGTATATGTTTCAGCATTTTGCTCTTAATATGGGTATTATTATTACGGTTACACTACACTACACTACACTACACTACTTGTGTGAGTACATGACTACATTTATATAGAGTTGATCATACTAAGAAATTGGTCTCATCAAAGAGAACTACGGAAAACTATTTAATTGCCAATATTTTTGAAGTTTTTTGTATTTGATGTACTTTGATTTGTGCAGGGAAATAGGCACGTTAATATACTTAAGCCAGAGCTAGTGACATCTCTAAAACAAGTGAAAGAACGGGTAGTGCAGATAAGTTTGACTAATTCCATTTTCTGGAATGCCCATACCTTTGCGCTTACTGAATCCGGTAAACTCTATGCTTTCGGCGCCGGTGACAAAGGACAGTTGGGTGCAAAGCTTGGAGATAATCAGATTCGAAGGGGTAGTCCAGAGCTTGTTGAAATTGACCTCAGTAGTTAGCCACCAACTAATAAATTAGTTATTATAAACTCTTGATTGCACAGTTCGTAGCACCTTACTACCATCATTTATCATGTCTTTCCATCGTCCAATCTGCATATGGTTTCATAGTGTGTAGTATTTCTGCTTCTTATGTACATATAGCAAAAGTGTATGGTTGTTTACTTTGAATATGAAAGTAGGCTTAGGAGGTGCCGCTAAGCAAAAGTTGTTTTCATTATGGACACCTCAAAAACCAAAACTCATATGATGCCAAGGCATCAAAAGTTAATTTATCTACATAGTTTCTGTGAACAGATTATTTTTGGCATCCTTGCATGAAATTCTGATCTTTTATCAGCATAGTCTTCGTTTTAGCCTTATTTTAATTTCCAGGTCAATAATTGGACGTTTGATGAAGCATTTCGTGTTTCTTTTCAAGTCATGCTTGGTATTTATACTATATATGTTAAGCCTTTGTTTTCTCCACCATTTTGCATGGTGTAGCGTTGGTGCTTCTGTTATGTCCTGCACTTCTGCGTGTCTCATTCTATTAAAAAGTTGTCTTCATTCTGACATGTTGCCAATTTTTTCAAGTTGTTTCATTCAACTAAAAAAATATCACAAGTGCTAACACTTGGATTATAGCATCTAGATTGGCTCTGCAGCTTACAACTGTTCAGTCTTTTTATATTTTTACTGTTGCTCAGTGCAGCAGGATTTTTCTTATGTTTCTTCAATTAGTTCTTGGCAAACTTTAGTCTGTTCAATATCTAACGACACCTCTTTGAAGTTGGAACGCTTTTCACCCTCGTCATATAGTTTCTATACCAGGAGAAACAAATATTGTTGGGGAAGATTGTAATTCCTAGGTTATGTTCTCAGTTTAGAAACTTTTTTTTTTTTTAATTTTTAATTTATACTATTTTTATTAAATTTATCCTATTCTTATTGAATTTGTTGCTAATCTAAATAAATCATTTGAAACTTATTCTATTTTTGCGGAACTTGTTTTAATAAGCTAGATTTATTACTTTTATAAACAAATTTTTTGAACTTATTTATTTTTGTTGAACTTGTTTTAATAAATTGAGGAGAATGACAAACTAACAAAAAGTGTAAAGAGCTTTTCAAAATGTCGTTTTTCCTCCAATTGGAATAAAGTCTCATACATGGTTTTTCCTAGGTTGCATGGACTTCATACAACATATGGTTGAATATGAATTTAAATGTTTGGTTAATCACGGTAGACATTGATTTTGAATGTTTGGTTGATCTTGAGATTTGACTACTTATTGAGCGTTTAACAATTGTTAATAATGTGATAATCTAGAAAAGTTAATAATTTACAAAAATCAAAGAGTATATATGGTTGAATAATATTCTAAGTTCTTTATTTAATAGTTATTATGGGTCTTACACTGTCATATTAGACCATAGAAGCGATTAGGCTCATCTACTTGGAATGTAAAATCAATTTTAACCAATTTTTAAAACACTTTCATTTGGATTTTAACCAGGTCAAACTCATTTTTAGGTCATTTAGAGATTGAATATGAGGAAATAAGTGGTACCAACCCTTTTTGTTTGATTTAGGAAGCACCAAATACCATTTTTACAATTTTGGAGGGTTTTTAAAATTTAATTAAAATCGATGTACATATAATCTTCAAAATTCGAACATATTCGACAATTTGGTACATAGTTTTAACCGATTAGTACTGAAATGTTATCAAGTATTATTTTAATAATTATATAGATGTCATAGGAATTAGTATATATGAATGAGAGATCGTGTGAGATCTTAGCTTTTAGTAGTAGGAGGAGAAAGGTAATAAAATATTCATGAGTATTTACTATAAAAGGAACTGTGTCATTTAATCTAGAACAATCATTTACGATAAGTATGTCATTTAAATTTAGGACATAGGGATTAATCTTCAAAACTTGATCATTTTCGATAATTTTAGACATAATAAAGAAACACATTTATATGTTTGCCACAGGTCTTACTGTATCATATAAGGATATAAGAGTGATTGAAACCATATACTTTAACTCTAAACATTTATTTTATCAAATATTTTATAATTGGGTCCTAAACTCATTTTTAGGGCCATAGGAGCTAGACTAAATACAAGACAATAATTGATTCTAAACCTTCTAGCACCTAATACCTTCACATAATCTCGAGGTTTTTAAAATTTCAAAAAGGTGTATAATAACCTTTAAAATTCAATCATATTCAATAATTTTAAACCCATATTGAAAACACTTTCTTACGCTTACCATGAATCATAAAGGGTCATATTGAGCCAAATGAGTGATTTGGTCCATTTATTTTGACCTCTAAAACTCATATAATTAGGTCATAAACTCAGTTTTAGGATGAGTATGAGGCATAATTGGTTCCAAACTCTTTTATATGATCCAAGGAGGCACCAAATACCTTTATTATAATTTTAGAAATTTTTTTGAAATTTTATTAAATTTATTGTTTCATACAAAATCTTTGAAATTCAGTCATTATTTTGAACAATATATGACCTAATAAGAAACACCTTTATATGCTTACTATGGATCTTATATGGCCAGACTAGGCAATAAAAGTTATTGGTCAGACTTCAAGGGGACCATTGCCTTTGAACAGAACTTACCCATTGAGTTTGAACACTTCAAAATTCCATAATTTCAGCAAATGACCTTTCAAGGGAATAACTGATATGAATTATGTTGCAAAGGGTCGTTAGCCATTTTGAATTCAACTTCGATCATCTAAATTCAACGTCTTCATAACAGATTTCACGAAACAAGGGGAACTCGTTGATACTTCTTATCCCATAATTGTAGGAGACTTGAGTATGGAGTTTGAATATTTTCAAACACTGAAGCTTCAATTTTATCTAGCAACTCCATCCCTATCTTATCTTCACAAAGTCTTACTCATTTCACAAGTATTGTTAACCTGAAAAATAGCAACAAAACCAACACAAACGGTGGAAACCATACGGTAGCAACCATGCATTTGCA
The DNA here is from genome assembly GCA_026401315.1 of Dysphania ambrosioides. NCBI lineage: Eukaryota > Viridiplantae > Streptophyta > Magnoliopsida > Caryophyllales > Amaranthaceae > Dysphania > Dysphania ambrosioides. The sequence continues at coordinate 2,393,556 of CM048660.1, read as the reverse complement.
GTATAATAAAGTAGTAAACATTTGACTTTCGTCACCTATAAAATAAAATACGTTAGAACACATCAAGGTGGAGTTATCACATCTACTTTGACGTTTCATCCATTTTTATCGAATTATAAAATTTTATTATTGACTTTCATTTTTAAGGTTGTTAAAGACTAAGTATAAGGCAATAATTGATTATAAATATTCCTGTTTGACCCCAAAGAGGTACCCAATATCTTTTCTTAAATTTCAAAGTGTTTTCAAAATTCAATTATCTTTGACAATTTTCTAATTTGGCGATAAAAACACCTTCATATGCCTTACTATGGGTCTTATGCAGTCATACTAGACCATAAATGTGATTGAAATAATCTATTTTGACTTTTTACATCCATTTTAAATGATTTTCAAAACTTTTAAAATTTAGAGATAAACTCGTTATAACGTTATAAGGCATAGATCTTGTTTATTCATAAAAATCATCTAAACATATTCTTTAAAATACATAATTATTTTAAAAATAATTTTGACACGCCACTTATTAATATTGGCAAATCTTTGTTTGATAACATAAGTTGCAGTATTGTATTTACAAAAAAGTGTGTCAAAATGAGTTTCTCATCAATTTACATATGTATGACGGATTTTGTTATTGTCTATGACCTATTTATTCCCTAAAGCTTGAATTGCAAGAGATTTGCTTTCTAGCACCATGAAGTTGGTGTCAAAAAGGGAAGAAACCGGTGGTTGGTCACTCGCCAACAAACACCATAGCTAACGAATCCCAACAATCCCCCTTCCCCCTCCTCCCTTTATTCTAGTGAAAGTGAGTGCCTTAATAACCACATGACATTGCCTAGTTAATAGTGAATGAATTTCACATTTGGTGACTTTTTTGAGAGAGGCTAAGTAACAAAGTAATTAATGGTTAGTCAAGCACCCGATCACATAACTACAAAATTATCTTATTGCTTGCAGCTGTCTTTATATAAAAAAATAAAATAAAACAAACATTTCCTCTCTTTTGTGTACGTATATCAGCATAAGTAAAAATGTTACTAAAACCCTAGGATGTTGAAGATAAAGGTTTTAGACTATCTAACATTTATGCTCAAGTTCCTCTTCATGGACACATGACCCCCACGTATGCTCTAAATAGAAATAGATGAGGGTATGATTGGGCCACCTCTTTGATGAATGTATACAATTCAATGAGCATAACATGGCAAATTTTTCTATTAAAAGATAAGCCAAACATCATCTACACATGAACATTAAACAGAAATGATTCATGTCAGGACCCGAAATATGCCTCTTTCTAGTTGGAACCCATATGAAGGTGCCTTAATGGGTGGGTAATGTACCCCACAAATTAGTAAGTACTAGTAGAAAAAATGGACCTATAATTTTATGAGACAAAGCTAAAACAACAGTTTATTTGGGCCTGTATCTATTACCCTACACTGGACCAAAAGTACTACGATAAACTTTTAAGTCTTTGAGTACAGTGAAGGGCAAGTTTTGCCACGCTTGTGGCCCCATTTATGCTTCCTCAATGCCTCACAACCCACAAGCTATATACTATGAATTATACCGTTAAATTATCTGTTTCATCACATTGCATTTTGTGCATGAGATGTTTGCTAAAGTTTCTTCCATTAAGGTGGCGTGAGACTCCACTATTACAACAGCTGTTCCAAGTGTCGGTAAAGAGAGGTGTTACACTGATATATGTATCTTTTTGAGTTGGGGGCATTTTTAGGTAGCTTAGGATGTGAAAGGGAGTTTTTGGCACTAATTATATACGTGTTGCATAACTTGTTGGATTTACTTGTTACGAAATACAACTTATAGTTAGTATGACAATTCTATTTGGAGTTGATGTGAGTCGCAGGGCATGTTTGGATTGGGGATAATAATACATTGAAGGGGTAATAAAAGTCAAATCAATGAAAATCAAAATTAATGGAAGTGGTTTATAAGGGAAATCTAATATTTGTAGTGTGATGTAAGGGGAACTAATAATCTCATTTGAGTGGTAATAGTTACTCTTTACACCCTTACGATAATTATTACCACCATAATGAGAGTAATAATCAATTTTCAATTCCTTCTTCTTTCTTATACAACCAATATAATATCTTTTTTTCCACCTTATCCCCTTATCACCACCACCTCTATGTACCTTTATTTTTATTAATTTGACTTTTTTCACCTCATTTAATCCATCTCCCTTAATCCAAACATGTTGTAGAAGAGATATAGTTTCAAATTTTTAACAGCATCCCAAAATTTTAATTAACTAAATTAATCAATATCTATAATTAGTACTACGATAATTTAATTGATAAATTGAAAATGGAGAAAATAATTATATTTTTATGCGTTTTCTATAAAAACAATGCGACAAGGAATATCCCCACTCATTACATCTATTGCAGTATTGCACTCTCGAAAAATCGAATGCCTTTTCAATTTCATTTCTCTAATTTCTTGTGAAAATCTAATTAAAGTCCAAAAGGAGAAGAAAGGGCACATGGGCAGAACATGCCATCCCTCACTGAAGATTAAGTGTTGCATTATTTTCTTGCATTGACGTATCGTACGGCCTCTTCATGTGAGGGATTCATTGTGAGCAGTGAACTTACGCTTAGTGGAATTGATCTGAAGTCATAAGAGGTGTTTATTGCCAAATTGAATTCATTCTTTAAATAAAAAATAATAAAAAATACTTTGTATTAGACTACCTAGAGCTCAGCTAATGTTCGAAAAGAATATGGAAAATCATAGTTTTAGGATTTATGGAAGAGTGTCAACTTTTTTTGTACTATGATGGATGATGATTAAATTACTTAATATATATATATATATATATAGGAGGAATCCAATAAAAAAAATACTTAAAATAAGATAAATAAGAAGATATATTGGCCCTGTAAATGATAAGCTCAAATGCTAGAAATTTCACATAAAAATAGTTCCTATAATAATAATAATAAATGATCACTATAAAAATAAAAAGAGTCACTATAAATAAAGGTCACTATGTGTATGTAAAATATCATCCGTTGGATTCTCATCCTTCTCATTTTAAGTATTTTCTCGTTTTAACTTATATATATTACTTATTAAGTTGTGAAGTTTATAAAACTATACAAATTAGGCCTTATAGAAGTTTTGGTAAATATATATGCTACATCCTTCATTTATGATTATATTACTGTAGCTAATTTATTATTATGATCGGAAGACAATAGAGATACTAGTAATTTGATTTAGCGTTAATTAAATTATTATGTATTAATTGAGACAATATCTGCATGAGTTTTCAAAATCTAATATGTTAATTTACAAAGTACAAATATAATTTGATACTGATCAATAGACAAACCAACTATACAGAGGCGTGCAGGAGGTTTAATTAGAGTATTTGTTCTTAAAATTAGTAACTCTCACCGACAAAAATGAATCTGTATAAATAAACTAGATTAGAAAGGGAAGACAATCTTAACATTTTTGAAACAAGTCACAAGGCATTTGTCAGTGATTTCTTTACGCTAAATTATTCATCTAGTACGGCTATTACCAAGCTTATACGCATGAATATATATTATCATATACATACATAGTTACTATATCAATTACACATTAGAGATAAAGTATACACATATAGCTAAATTAGATTGAAGCCTTTCATACTTCGTATGTATTGTAATTTATCATGATGTTATTGTAGTAGAATCTAGGGTTTCCCTAACATATTTGTATATGGTCATCTCCCCCTAAAGTAATATATAATATCTTCGATCAACGTACGTGTGCCTTGATTGACTTTGTTTATACGTTATTAAGTTTGTCTCATCACCGGAGATCCATTTATAAATGTTATTTTCATAGATTTACATGCATGGAAAAAAGGCCACAATCGTGATGATCCATTAAAAATTAAAATTATACTTGGTAGTAACTAATTAATGCCAATAAAACGACAGTATCACAGATATAAATGAAAAACAAAAACACACATCATTAATATGATAACTAAATTAATTGTGGGATTAATAAAGTGGCCAAGAGACTATTAAATAAGCTTGGAGGTTTTTCTATTCCATACCTGATATAAATTATATTAACATATTGAGATTTCAGATATATGTATTGTTATACCAGATATAGCTATTGTTTTATCAGATATAAATATTGTTATATCAAATATAAAAGTTATAAAAAATATATATATTTATATGAAAATAAAATTGCGAAAATACACCATAAAGTCCATGATATATTTATATCAGATATAAATTAGAAAATTCTAACTTAGAGTTGGAAAACACCAGTAATTCAGTAATATAACACACTACATAAAGTATATGACTACAAAAGGGAAACATAATTTACCCTCTAAAATTGTCTTCTAAGTTCTAACATTTTTTACCCCTTGCTTTATACAAGAAAAAAAAAAGATAGGACTTTTGAAAATTGCAAGTGCATTATTAAGAGATTAGAATTTATTGTAGGATGAGACATGCATCGTATCAAAATATGGGACAGGCCGCATTGGCTAATAGCTCACAATGTGTCGGTGAAAACAATAAGTTGATTCTGGTTTTGCTGGTCCTGACTATACCCACTACTATTTTACTACAAGAGTCTCATTTATTGATCGACACACCACTTCTAATCCACAAACTTTCAATAACTCTTAACTAGCTGATTTTAGAGTATGTGGTGAGTTATTTTACTATCTATGAGATGCAAAAGATTTCAAAAAGAACTCCAAGTTCATGATATACATAAAACCATGCATGCATTTAACTAACATTTTTATGTTTCAAACTTTGTGTCAAATACTCACTACATATATAGTGTAATTCAATGGGCACTATTTGACACTAAGAAATATCAATGAAAGATTATTATTTGGTCCTAAAAACAATATTGTTAACACAAAGTATTATAAAAGTTACCCTTTAAATCTGATAAAGATTAACATATGTTGTATTGAGAAATAACTTTTTGTTATATTGAGGGATCATTTTTATTTGGAACACAATAACTTTATTGTACCCCATGTGTATACACTACTTTTTGTATCTTTAATGGTTAATGAGATGACAAATTCTTTGACAACTCATAAAACTTGTTTTGTTGTCTTTTGATGAGAAATTAAATACTACCTAAAGGAAGGATTTTGGCATGGGTATTGTCATTGCAGCTAGGGAATCCCAAGTTCATATGACTCGTCATTGTTTTGTACATTGTAATAAGGTTAATTATTCATCTAATAAGAAATCCAAGACAATTCGGAATGTCCTCATTCCTCAACCTCAAGTTTACAAAGAAATTTATTACTCTAGCTAGCAACCATTAAATGTCACATGGGCCCCAATAAGATGCCCAATCAGAGTTCCTCTTTTTCATAAATTTCCACACCCTCTTTATAATCATATCATCCCTACTCTCGGGCTTCCCTCCATTCCTCAAACTTTCCTAGCTTGCAGACTTCAAATACCCCCCAATTTTTCCCTAGTACAAGGAGAAATGGCAGTCCATCTCTCCTTCCTTTACCTCTTTATTTTGCTTGCTCCCACATTCATCAACTCCTCCCAAGTCCAAGATCCTGAACAAGTAGTACGTGAAGTACAAGAGTATGTCCTAAAACTTTTCTCACGTACCTATAAACTTGTACATTATAGAAAAATTTCCGGATTTATACGTGATGTAAATTAGAAAAGTTATATTATGGGTAAAAAGAAAGAAAGAAATATTGTTAGTTTATGAAGTCGAAAATTATGAAGTTGTTTGGTACATTATATTATATTATCATGTACTTTCCTCTTCGTAGTTGATTGCTTATGCTTAAAAAAGTTGTTAGTTTATGAAATCAAAAATTATGAAGTTGTTTGGTTTATGTATATATTATTAAGGTTAATTTCCTTTTATACATAGTTTTTGAAACTTTTGACATACAATACTATTTAGAAAAGCCTAATTTATTTGTTTCTGTTTGAAAAGTGTAACATCATACATAAAACCAGCTAACTAATAACCAGACACTCTAGCTCAACATGTGAATATTTGCATAGAAGATATCACATCTACGATATACATGAACTTAAACTAACGTAACACATTTGCATTTGTCTTTTGTCTACTATATTGTAGGAAAATTATTAATGCTACTACTACAAGGAGAAATTTGGGATACCTCTCATGTGGGACCGGAAACCCTATCGACGACTGTTGGCGGTGTGACCACAAGTGGAGCCAAAACCGCCAGCGGCTAGCGGATTGTGCCATTGGGTTCGGCAAGGGTGCAATCGGGGGCAAAAATGGAAAGATGTACGTGGTCACGGACAAAAGGGATGATCCTGTGAATCCCAAACCAGGTACCTTAAGGTGGGGTGTGATCCAAGATGAGCCATTGTGGATTATATTCGAACGTGACATGGTGATCAAGCTTAAGGAAGAATTGATGGTGAATTCCTTTAAGACAATCGACGGTCGAGGAGCTAGCGTCCATATTGCTGGTGGACCATGCATAACCATACAATATGTCACAAATGTTATAATACATGGTTTGAATATACACGATTGTAAGCGTGGAGGGAATGCTATGGTGAGGGACTCCCCATCCCATTATGGGTGGAGAACAATATCGGACGGTGATGGGATCTCAATATTTGGTGGGAGTCATATTTGGGTTGATCACTGTTCACTCTCTAGTTGCACTGATGGCCTTATAGATGCCATTCATGGGTCTACTGCCATCACCATTTCCAACAATTATATGACCCACCATAACAAGGTTATGTTGTTGGGACATAGTGATTCCTTAACAAGGGATAAGAATATGCAAGTTACTATTGCTTTCAACCATTTTGGTGAAGGATTAATCCAGAGGATGCCAAGGTAACTTACTTATATTCAACTACTACTTCAATACTTGTGCCTTGTATTATTAAGGGAATTGAGAAGGTGTATAAAAAGTATAATAGTTCCAATAATTTCATGTGTTTTTGAGACTAACCAATTAAATAAGTGAAAGTCTGCACTTGGTATAGTGTATACTGTATAGTGCTTCAAGGTAAGGCAAAAGTGTGCGCTATTCTAAGGTGAAATGTTTGTACAGGACCAATTTTTGTAACAATTGAATGCTAACTTATTTGGTGGAACTTTGGGTAGGTGTAGACATGGGTATTTTCATGTGGTAAATAATGACTACACCCATTGGGAAATGTATGCAATTGGAGGAAGTGCAGCACCTACAATAAACAGCCAAGGCAACAGATTCCTTGCTCCCAATGACCCAGATAACAAGGAGGTAGTCTCTCATCCTCAACCTCCTTAGAATGTCATTGTTAGTACGAGAAATTCCTAATTTATATCTTATTTAAATATATTATGGTATATTTTCGTAATTTTATTTTTATATACGAGATTGTAATTTCTATACCTAATATAATTTTTCTGTATTTTAATATCTTCTATATTTCTATATCTTATATAACAATAGTTATAACAATAGTTATATCTATTATAACAATTTCTATATCCGAGATCACGATATTTTGATATAATTTATATTAGGTATGAATTAGGAAAGTTTCTTGCTAGTATATTGGCGCTAAGTAGTAACTAATTGGGGTTACATTGTTACAGATAAAGATTTGATACCTATTTACCATAATTGTACCTTTGTCAAAATTTCAGTGGCAATTCTAAAAATACATTTGAACTTTTTTATTTAATGGGTAAAACAGTAAGATCATTGCACAACACGAGAATGTCATAAAACAAATAAATGAATACGATTATCATTTTCCCCTTGAAATGTGAATTATTGGTATGTCAAATCGCCATATGATCCAAGTCTTTGTCATGACTAAGGACTAATAGAAGTATTGTAAATTTTGCATAACATTATTGTAGGTGACAAAACGAGAGGAGTGGCCAGAAAGTGCATGGAGGAAATGGAACTGGAGATCACAAGGCGATTTGATGTTAAACGGAGCCTTCTTCACAGCATCAGGAGCAGGGGCTTCCTCAAGCTATTCAAGGGCTTCGAGCTTAAGTGCAAAACCTTCATCTTTTGTTGGATCAATCACCATGTCAGCTGGGGCTCTCAACTGCAAGAAAAGCTCTCGCTGTTAAACCTAAGTGTAGCTAGTGCTATCAAACTGAACTCCCCCCAAATTTGTATTTATCATAAATGAGTGGGGTGGAAATGTTGATTCTAAAATATCTCTTTTGGAGTAGAATTATACTAACACAACTTCAGCCTGCTTCTCATGAACTCTTAAGGAGCAAGAGCAGATGTGTTGTTGAAGTTCATTCATGATTATAAGAAAGCAATTTTTCTTTTCAGTGGAGCAACATTGTAATTTGCTAACCCTCAAATTTGTCTACAAATTGACTGTTCCTTGACTTAAGATTCGATCGCAAAAGATGCATATAACTTAATCCCTTATCAGTTCAAATTAGCAAAGAGCAATGAACACACTCAAAAAATATATTTATACAAGACTTGCAACGTCCCTTTGGTACAATATTCTGAATCTTCTCTTCTTAAAGTGACCAACAAAATGGAATTTCCGAAAACCAAAGTTGCGTAGAAGTTACATGATACTGAGTAGTGCATGCACTACTATAGTATTGGTGAACTGATTGATAGAATAAAGGTAGCCTCATTTATACATATGAAGTATAATCAAGAACTATTATATTAAATTAACAGTACAACCCAACAATAAGAAGGGTAGGTGCCAAGACTCAAGTATAGATTGTCTTGACAAAGTTGTCATTTAAGCCCTTAAATGCATCATGAGTTGATGACTTTCAGACTTGTGGAAGGCAATTATGGGGTCAGATCTCACATGTAATGCAGTAGGCACAGTAATACCATCATAAATAATCAAAAGACAACACTTTTGAATTTTGGAGGACATAATTTCAACCACACCTTTGTCCCTTTGAAAATTTCGCATGAGCATTTGATGCCTGAGATCTCGTGTCTGCTCCTTAAATTTAGCAAACTTGCTCATTCAGCTTTTAATATGAAATCAGACTCTGACGACTTTATCCTATCCGCATATGCAGAATTGTCAGAAACCCAAGATCTAGATTCACAATGTTGGCGTGAACTACTTTTAATATACACTTAATCATTTGCAAAATTTAAGGTTTTGAAGCTAGTGAATCTAAAAATAAAGCACAAAATCAAAAATCTATTGATAAGAAATGTAATCGACAACTCGATGGTTCACCGTACAAAATTTAGGTAACAGATTCATCATGAGAAACACTCCATTTCACACCAAAAGTGCTAAGACCCGACTGAATGACGTCAAAGGGTGGGGACTCGCAGAACACATAACCTACACTACATACTATCAATATTCCGATGGGGTAATGACATCATCTATCTTCAAAATCATCTTCACAACCTGGGTAGCCAGCAAAATTTGCTGCTGCTTCCCGATCAAAGTCTCAAATACATTCTGCTCACGCATATCATTTGTGCCAACGTCATTGCAATCGATACCACAGCAAGTGTTGTTTTCCTGCTCAAATCAAAAGGCACGATCAAGGACTCAGTTAAGTTTTCCAATTCATCAAGTTAAATTTAATACCAAATAGCAATCCTCCTATTGTCAGTTTATGAAACCCAAAAGTGCAGATCATAGAGCATATAATGTGTAAAATGTGATATAAATCCACTTTTCTTTCTGTCATAGATTAGGCAATTAGGGGTAGAAAGGACCACCACCATAGGATTTTAATCTGCACTATTACACAAAATCCAAAGCTTCTAAAAATATTCTACTCTTCCTATGGAAGGTTGATTAGGAAACTGCTTGGGGATGCCAAAAGGTCCAAAAGAAAGCCCTAATATCCCCAAACCTGCATGGCATTTTAAGGAACCCCCCCCCCCCCCCCCCTATTCATCTAATGGAGCAGTCATGAACAGTGTTCTCACATAAGAATATATGCATTAAAGCACTTTCCTAAAGTCAACATATGCATAATAACATGCATTATAGCAGGAAAACCATGAACGATAGGTATACAGAAAACAACTCTTTCTGGAATTGGAGATTCAGGATTTAAAAACAGCACCAGCAAGACGCTATTGTCAAGAAATTCAATCGGAAACGCCAAGAGCCACAGTAAACATAAAGGCAAAGATGGAAATAAAACATTAGCATGGTAGGGGGGAATGACCAAAAACCACTAACCTTGACTTGCTGATGTTTCACAGCAGATAGAGTTTCAATGGGCTGAAGACCACTATTCTCTGCAAGTGCCATGGGAACTGCATCCAGGGCTTCAGCAAAGCCCCTGATGGCATACTGCATATTCAAGAGAAGACAATTAAAAAATAAATGAAACATTCAAAATTCATAGTAAAAAATACAAAACAATAACCTAATCAAAATACCTGCTCAACTCCTGGGAATCGATCAGCACCTGCCTCTACAGCAAGGGAGCAAGCAATTTCGGCAGAGCCACCGCCATACACAATAGAATTATTACGGATAAGGTTCCTTGCAACACAAAGTGCATCATGGATGCTTCTCTTTGTCTCTTCAATCATCATTTTGTTACCTACATCAAAAACATTGAACAAGCATTTCATGGTACAAGCCATTAATTGCTAGCGTCTAAAACTAAACAGGACCAAAACTTAGCAACAATGGAGTAGATGAAAATTCACTTACACCAGCCAAATAAGGAAACCCAGTTCATAAAAGTCATTAAAAAATTTGTGCAGGTGACATAAACCTATATAAAATGAATATAAATAAATATCTTACACAAGGGCTATGAACCTACCGCCACGGATAAATATGGTTACAGCCTTAGAATTGGCACACTGTTCGATGTACAACATTCGATCTTTTGTTGTACCAAAAGATTTTTCACGAACCAACCCAGCCTAAAATATCAGGAAAAATGTCAGGAAAAATAACAAAAGGCCATACAGAGAACTTCACATACAAATACTAGCCTGCATATTAACTTTATCAAATACAGAATAAACAGAATAACATCCTACAAATAAATAAGTAAATTGCAGTATAAGGAATGGCCGTGAACCGCAATTATAGAGAAACTATTGGTTTCCTGATGGTCCGGAATGCGTTTAAGGGGCTAACTACAAAAGAGACAGCTTGACATCATATACAGATAAATAAACATTTTATCCTTCCCAAAAACTTAAGACATCAGTCAATACTCTAATGAGGGCTTGCCATGGCTGAGAAAGCCATGGCACCATCATTCAAGGAAGTATCAAACAGCGGAGCCAATGCATCAATATGGACTAGATACTGGATGGTTCTTGAAGTCAACTCATCGTCTCATTCACAGTAATTTGGGAATGAATGAGGAGTGAAAGAAACCAAATAGAGTAAAACACTTGAGGAAATCAAGAATATCTAGGTATTACTATTGTTTAGAGATCAAGCTCATGTCTCTGGAGTAATATATAACAATGAACTTAATAGAAGTGGTGGCATCGGAAGGCATAGTAATCAATGTATGGGGCAAGTACAGCAATCACAGAAATTATTGTGGCGAAGAGAATAAGAGAACCAATGTACAGATTAACATGTGCCTCAACGACTATAGCTCACAATCTGAAACCGTTCAACTAAATATGGATATTACTACCAAGCAACATAAAAATATGTTATACATATATTATTATGACTCAATGGCAATGCAAAATAAACAGAAGGAGCATTCACACCCGTCCCAACTTCTCAGGGGTCAGTTCTTGAAACCTTGGGACAATTCTTCCACCTGAAAATATATGAAATATCTAAATGAAATCCAAAGGGAAAAAATAATATAAATATACTATAACAATATATAAATGAAATCCAAAGGGAAAAAATAATATAAATATACTATAGCAATAAAAAGAATCATTACAAACCTGTGGCAATTGCAATAAGTTCTAGCTCAACACCGCCAACCCATCTCACAGCAGGCAAGTTCCTATGCATTAACAAATGATTTGCCTCATCATCGAATCCCCATTGACAGATAACCAAGGTTGCACCAACATCCTGCAAATCACAAAACCACCAAATGAGATATGTATCACAACAGGGTCTAGCCTTTGAAAGCAAAACAGATAGTCCCTCTAGACTCTGCTATCTCAGTCATTCAACAGTAAAAGGCATTGGAATGTTACGTGAATGTTTCAATCATTAGCAATCCACTCAAAGGACTTCATACCGCAATCTAGGAGTTGGCTGCATGCAAATTTTTCCAATAGGCTCGAAATAATAACCCATAGGAGTTCCGAACATGCATATAAATATCATAACTAGAGCAAGGAACAATAAGACTCAAATTATAGCATCCAAATTAGAAAGTAGCTGGAAACGACCCACCTTGCACTTTTGTACCATGTCATCAAAGTACTGCTGCTCTTGTTTGCGTAATGTCTCAAACTTTTCCACAGTGTCAATCTCAACCTTATGCTTGGTTTTTGGTTTTGGTGGCTCAAAGGGGCAAGTTAAAATTGCAATATTAGCATCCTCAATTTTCTTTGGCATTTGGGGGTGGCTCATGTCCTTGTCCACCACAATTCCATATATGAGTTCAGTATCTTCAAGTTTTCCTCCTACTTTCCCCTCCACTTTGATTAGATCAAGATTAACATCCTTCCGTTCCAAGTCTGCGACAGCAAGAACTGCTTTAACCGCAATCTCGGCCAAACTACGCTTGCAGCGATTAACACTGAAAACAACAAAAAAAAGAGGCAGTTTAAACTTTTAAGTATTGCATTATCAAAATATATAAAAAAAGTTAAATACCACAACTGTTAACTATGTGAGCTAGATAGTCAACATTTGGCAGTGAGTGACTGAGTGGGCAGGAACATGAAATTTTTTTCCACTTATATTTATATCAGCAAAACGACCAGCCTCTGGTCAGATGAATAAGCAATGGCAAACTACCACATACAGAAGCCAAGAACTTGCCTATTATCCACAAGTGTAGTACCAGAAACTGGATTAGCATTCGGCAAAAGTGCAAGCATTTCACATTCATCTTTGGCACAAATCCATAATATTAAACAAGAGAAAATTGGCAAGAGCTGTGACAGTAATTGAATAGTTGCATTGGCATCAAACAATAAAAACCCTTAACCCTTTACATTAAGAGAGAAAATGCTGTAAATTAAATGTACCCAACAACTTATGCAACCACGTTTATTTGTGCAACTACCTAAAGGACCAATGGTATTGAAGATGTAAATTTACATGTTCAGACAGAGTACTTTAGCATAAAAAATTAGCATAAGTACCTCCCCCCCCCCAAGTTCCAAGACATAGGATTCAAAGATTATCATGTTTGATTTAAAGTCAACTTGAAAATGTTTAGCCAAACTATAACTATTCATCACTGATTGAATCTTTGCATCACCAAACACTAATTTAAATTATCCAAGTGATTTCTCCAGGGATAACATTAAGGGTATTATGAGAAAGTTCAAATATTATTCTGGGAGAAACATAAATAGAAATAGGGCCAAGCATTTCGAGAAATAGGCGGTACTAGTTTAAATTTTAGATTATTTAAAGTAACAAATCCTCCCTTATTAGAGACAATGTAAGTTTCAACTCCTCCCAACCCTTCATTAATCTTGGCTCCTACGTACAAACACCTGTTCAGTGCCTATTGCTCACATTATCATCAAGACATCAAAAGGCAAATAAAATTAACAAGAATAGTAACAAACACCCAAAAGCCATTTCACACTTTTATCCCAAAAAGAATCATCAGAAAACGAGAATTTATGAAGGAGATAGGTAAGCATACATTTTAGATGATAAGGTAGTCATGCAGGTCTGGATCAAAGGCTCAATATTTGATTCATCAAATTCAAACTTATGTGCGATCTTCTCCAAATGTTCAACAGCCATACGAGAAGCCACTTCATACCCTTCTGCTATTCTAATAGGATGAATACCACGATCTAGAAGATTTTCAGCCTGTTCTAGAAGGGAACCAGCCAACACAACAACTCCAGTAGTACCATCACCAATTTCATAATCCTGACTACGAGACAACTCAACCATCAACTTTGCAATTTGGTTGTCCACATCCATCTGCTCCAAGATAGTAGCACCATCATTTGCTGGAAATAAAAAAAAAAAAAAAAAAAAAAAAACAATTGGCACAAAGTAAGAACCAAACAAAGAAACCCAAACAAGCTGTGGATACTGACATACCACAGCACTTCGAAAACATGCCTACTATCATGATTGAACAAAACTACAATAAAATGTGGTTTTGAGAATAACTTAGTTAATAACTACTGCATCGTGATCATAAATACAACAATAAAGGACACTCTCCATACAAAGCAGATTAGAATCCATCTAGAAGCTGGTCCTCTCTGAACTAATATCAAACCTTATACGCCTGGAGATAATATACTCAAATTGGTTAGAATCAGAAGACAGCCAAACTCATCATATTGTACCTTAAAACCTCATCTAAAACAATTTTGAAATTCTCCAGTAGAGAAAATGGATGGTCACTTTGGAAATGACAATCCCCTCACTAAAACCCAAACCCAGATGTGAACTCTTACACCAAGCTCTTCCTTGTGGTAAACCTCAAAAAGTAGAGCCCTCATTGATTCATATAGTTCCATATTCACAAATAAAAATTGGCATGGACATGAACTCATTATTTCAAAATGCACTGATTCACAATTATTTCTAACTTCTTGCAAACTAAAATTGTATTCAACCAATCCAAGCCCTAGAACATTCTAAACCAAAATCATTCCCTCATGAATCACACAAAGCAAAAACAAAAGAACATTGATCTCCTTCAAATCACATGAAATGAAATATTAAAAATCCAAAACCCTAGTACTTATATATCTGAATTCAAATTCAAATTCAAACCCATTTCAAAGCTTTATAACCAAAAATAAATTGAATACATACCATCAAATATAACATACCACAACACTTCGAAAACATGCCTACTGTTGTGAATGAACCAAACTATAATATAATGTGATTTTCAGATAAACTTTCTCATAGTCGATAAAAACTCCAAATGGCATCTACAATAAAGAAAACTATCCATACAAAGAAAATAAGTATCTATCAATGACTAGAATCTAGGTCTATATCGAAGGAACATAAAATCTTAAACCACTGAGATAATATGCTTGAATAAGTAGACAGAAGACAGCAGAGATCATTGATCGTACCTTATACCCCTCATCTAAAACAAGTATGATACTCTCCCGTAGAGCAAATGGAATGGTTGCTTTTGAAATAACAATCCCCTCATCTAAAACCCAAGCCTAGATGAACATATTAAAACCCTAGCTCTCCCCCATCATTAGACTCGTAAAGTAAAGCCATTTTCAATTTAAGAGTAAACTAAACGAGATTCACCAATAAAAGAACTCATAACTCCATAATGCTTTCATTTACAACCACTAGTCAATTAGTCATTTCTTTTAAGTTAAGATCTTCTCTAATCAAATACAAACCCCAGCACATTCCTAAACCCTAATCAATCCCTCCTCGAACATCACCCAAAAAAAACGATCTCCAGCAAATCCCATCTAGTATAGTACCTAAAACCCAAAGCCCTAGTACACACATCTGAATTCAAATTCAAATTTTAACCCATGTCAAACCTTTATGATAAAAACCGGATCTCAGAAGCTAAATCCGAAGATTTTAACCAACTAAGCTGATTGGCATCAACCCTCTTAAATATTTTAACCCTACATCTGAATCCAAATTCAAAGCATTAGAACGAAAAAGTAAAAATAAGATCACATTCTCATAAAAGCAAAAACAAAAACCCTAATTTCGGAACAGCGAGGAGAGAGAGGAGGAGTAACTGATAGTGATGTCGCCGTCAGGGGACTGGAGCATCTTGTCCATGCCTTTAGGGCCGAGAGAAGAGCGGAGGATGCGGGCGACGGCTTTTCCAGCGGAGATGTTGGATTTCTGAGCCTCTAAACCTCTTAATCGGGTCTTGGATTCTTGCTCCCGTATTATAAAGAAGGGGCGCCCGAATTCGTCGAACGCCAACGCCATGTTTGGGTTGCGAGAAGGTGGATCAGAGGAGAGATGGAGTTGTGGAAGCTCCGAGAATGGGTGGCACTGCAGAGTTGAGCGCAGTTACTTAAAGCAGGTACTACTCAAGTTGAAGTAGGGATGATCGCATGGACGAATGGACTTGGATACTGTGGTTTGGGTTATCCGACCCACTTTTTAGCTTTTCGGGTCTATAAACCAACTTAACTTTTTCAAATATAGAATGTAAAACTTGGAATATAAATTCATTTCACACCTAATTGAAAAAAAATTTCCTCCAAAACTGAGGGAAAAAATAATTTTACATCTATTCACTCCAAAAAAAAAAATTCAACTAACAAATAACTCACGTATTACCAACTCATACATAGAGGAGGACATGTGTTGTGTCGTGCCCGCCATGGGTCGTGCCAGCTCGTGCCTAACTTTTTGTCGTGCCGTGTTGTGCCTAATTGTAGTCGTGACATGCTGTGACGTGCTACCTTTCCCAAAAACTTGGACATGGCCTAGCACGCCCCACATGCTTGGCGTGTTGAGTCGTGCCTCATGCTGGCCTAACTTTTTTAACAAAATATAAATAAATTATATAATAGAATTGAAAAAAATAATTTTAGATAGTATAAATTATATTATAAAAATATTAAAAATAATAGTAATATTAATTATAGTAGTAATAGTAATATTAATTGTAGTAGTAATAGTAATATTATTACTAATAATAGTATTAAATAATACTAAATAATAGCGTGTTTCGGGTCGTGCACCATGCTTAATTGGTGTACTGCTCACATGCTAGTGCCTTTTCGATGACCATGCTCGTGTCCTATCGTGCCAAAAGGGTGCCTGCTCGACCCAACACGCCGGTCCGGCCCATGCCCAGCTCTACTCACGCATTCTACATTTCTCACCTTCTCGGTAGCCCTTTCTCTACTCTACACTTTTTCCCTCGTAAAAATTGGCGAAAATCCACAATTTCTTTTCATCTTCTTCGAATATTATCAATTTAGTACATTTTCTTCGAATCTCATTTATTGATTATTAAATTATCATACTATATCATGAATTTGAACAAATCTTATCTATTTTAGTCGAAAATAAGTAAATTTCCCCCCGATTCGATTGAACCATAAAAGTTTTTCATGAAATGTGGGAAATCAAATGTTATTTTAAAATTAGAGTAGAAATTTTCAGTTGATTGATTTACTTGTTTGATTGCGAATACATTTACCTGTTTGATTGGTTTGCTTATTCAATTGTGAATACTCCTTTATAGTTAGCTTAAAGTCTTTTTATAATGTTGTACTAGATTTTTTTAGGGTTCTATGGTTTTATAGCAATATTTTGTATAATGTAATATGTTATTAATAGATCAGATAAATATATTGTAGATTTATTAAAAAAAATATATTTGTTGTAGCATAACAAATTTAGCTAATGGCAAATAACTAGAAAATACAACGGAAAAAAGAATTAAAAAATGACAAGAGAATACAATTAGAAAAGTTAATAGGAGTAATTGATTTTCAGTTCAACCAAACAAAAGAAAATGTTTAAATGTAAAACTATTTTCCATGCAACCAAACAATGGAAAAGTTTCATGAAAATAAATTTTCCACCATAAAAGGTTTTCCATGGAGTAATATTTTACACCCTATTAAATGGAGTCTTGGTGTTGAAAACAACTCAATCTTGAATATGAGGTTTTTCACCCTCTATTTTTTTAACTAATTCTATAATATTTTACTTAATAGTGATATTACCAATTATTTTAAAGAAATTTGGGAGCATTTTATTATTAATCAAGGATCAATTTTACCTAAAATTAAAATATATTAGCGAAATTCAAAAAGTATTGCAAGCTCCTATCCGATCGGAGAATTGGTATTGCCACAAAATTTTACATAATAGTGATGATACCATTTGTTTTTAAAATACTACTTGTGGTTAAAAGTAGAATCACAGGCTGCAAACACATAGGTTGAACGGCAAAGATAACTTCAAAAGAGTCATTTTTTTGGATATAATTTATTTTTGCAAAACTATACTAATTCTTGCGTGGGTATTTCCTAAGGTGCTACTTAACCTTGGGAACTTTGTACCCTTTTTTTAAGGATCTAGTTATTCAGAGCCTAATAGACTAAACTAATCCAAATTTCAAGAAATGAAGTCAAGTCAAGGCCCAATAGGGAACTTTGAACCTTGCCAAAAATACTTACATAATAAGTTGAATGAGCAGAGCCTTAATTTATGGAGAAAACATTTTGAAACCTAAGAGTAAGGACGGCTGGGAAATGGGAATGCAACCACACTTGCAAATTCAACGTCACGTTAATAAAACTTAGTTCTCTTACTTTGTCAATAGCCAGGGAATCACTTGTAAGCATCCACAAAAACCAACCAAGATTATTTAAAAAAAAAACACAAGTTCATTTGCACAAATAGCTCAAATTCACAAATAGTCATTAGACAGTACACAATACCCAATAGTGAATTATGCACAAAATTCAAGCGACTCTTAACAACTAAACCTACACTACGCACTTTTTTGGGTAGAACAATACCACCTTTCTGCATACTACAAAATCAATCTGACAGTGCAGGAACAGGAAGTTACAAAGAGAACACCTTAAACAGATAGGTGTTTACTCCTTTAACGAGTACCAACATCAATCATATGGAATCTGGATGTATGCACAAAGTACCAACATTAATCATATGGAATTTGGATGTATGCAGCATCACACACAAAAGGAACGTCAGCATACATCCCAGCGAGAGAACAACGAATACACTCCAGCACGGTGAACAGATAACCAAATGCCACAGCAGTCCAAAAGTGCATGCCAAACTTGCCCCAGTACACTGCAAGAGGCATCCACCGGCTGATAGTACCAATAACCTGCAAAGCAATCTCGAGCAACATTCCCATCACTACATGAAACCTAAAGAAGTGGGGCCACTCTTTTCTCCTTACGATCCCAAGATACGCAACAAAGAAGTAAGCCATGAAAAACCAAGGTGGAAGGCGCCCAATGGCTCCGAGGAACGGGTATGTCAAAAACTCAAGGTCCTCGAGAAAGGGATGAAGATGATAAGCTGTTTCTGCATACATCCAGGTCTCGTGCAAAGGCATCAGATAAGGCAGGCAGGAAAGGGTTCTCCACCACCATCGGGGCTTAATTGTCATTGGAGGAAAGCGGAAACTAGAAGGAACATCCTTTGCTGCTCGAGGTGCAATGCAGCGTCCTCTCCTATTAGGTAGAAGAGGAATGGTGTGTGACAACCCACAATTTTCTCCACCCAAGAGAGGAGTTGATGAAGCTGAAAGATGAGAGGTCAATGGAAACCCTGTCATATAATGATGAATAAGAGATCACAATCAGATGGAACATAGAGATATAGTGAAAAACTACTACGGCTGCTACTATCTACTAACAACCAAAAATGACCAAGCACTGAGTATGATTAGTTATCTCTAAAATATATAACAGTGTATCTGAAAAGACAGGAAAGGAGTAAAGGACCATAACAAGAGCATATTGAGTTATTTTACTGGACTGCCAGGCATTAAGCAAATTGCAACAAATGAGATAAGAATATTGAGTCTTTTGTAATTGTCTAAGTATCAACAAAGATCTTTATGTCAAAATTAGTAGTATTTTAGAAAGAAATACAAAACCAGGAAACAAAGATAAAGTACCTGTGGGATGACGCAACTTCAGCCCATCGTTTGGTGGAAACAGAGCTCTTATATTGGGTAATGCAGCCTTTGCGGGCAAAGGAGTAGCCCTTGGCCAGGACGCATGACAAGAAAGAAGGTTATATGTTCTCGAATTCATACCGGATCCATTTATGATCATTCTCAGACCTATCTCAAGAGTTTTGAGTACCCAAAACAGAAACATTCAAAAATTCAGGATTAGGATTGATAATAAGAGGATATGACAAAATGAAGTTGTATAAATTATAAATTAGACTAACATGAAGAATGGAAAAAGAAACAGTACAATTCTACAAACAGAATATTTTTCCACATTTTGACACAAATTCATAACAAAAAATTCAATTTCTTAGGATCTCATCATTACGTAATTTTTCATATCACGCTGATTATTCACCATGCGTCATTGAATTCACCATAAATCAAAGATCTTTACAATCAAAGCTTCAAACTAAAAGGCAACATGAATTTCTCGAAAATGAAATCCCCAAAGGGCAAAGGAATTGCATTTCACACTCCATTAATTTCAATAAATAGTTCCACAACCTTAAAGCTCAGAAATATCCCTATTGCTGATAGAAACAATCTATTTACCTGCATCAATACAAAAAAAAAAAAAGTTTCCAGGGCATGACGCAAACAAGTTCAACATTTCTATAGCTGATAGAAACTATTAACCTACCCCCATCGATAAAATTTGTTTATTTTGGGGGCTTCTGGATGTGAAAAGTTCCAACATTTTGCAAAATTATAGACCAATGTCAATCACATTATGTTGCTAACACCCCCTAAGTCACAAATTATGAGCCCAAATCAAGCAAGCCCCATATAAGAACACACTTACAAGTGAAATTTCCAGCATATCTGAGTAAGTTACATAAAATGAATGCTATTGTCAAGTAATTAACTGAAAAACCAATGAATTGAATCAAATTGTAGTTGAAATCATACAAAAACAAAGATTTATAAGCATAAAATTGGGTCTTGCTTGCTTAAACTATAACAGTGAAAACCCAACATAGAATGAAAATGCAAATTCTGAGAGAGAGAGAGAGAGAGAGTGGGAGTACAGTATGAGTGGAGTGCAGAAATGGGACGATTGATGCGGAAGACAAAGGGTTAGAGAACCCTAATTCGCACGGTGGTTTAGCGAGGAGTGATTGGGTCCTGGGGATATGACTCCGTTCGACTGACGTCGTTACCTCTACAATAAACTATAAAGACTCAGCCGGGTTGGCCAAATTGCAAATTTAACAAGATTATATTTGTACATTTTAGACTCTTTTGAATTGTAGGAATGAAATTGAATAGAATTAGAAATGATATTTGGGAGGAATGAAATCAATTTAATAGAGTTGTTTTGTTAAATATATGAATGAGTTTTAAATACTTTTCAATTGTTTGTTTTAATAAAAGAATGTGATTTAGTTCCTTACTTGTTTTGTTCAAATATGAATAATTGTAATCTTGATATTAACAATAATTTTTTTATTTTTATATATTCACAATATTAAAACTAAGGGTATCAATTCTGGTCCACATGACAGTTTTGGCTTGACCCATTACGGGTCGATGCTTATCGATTCAGGTTAAATCGGGTCAATTTGGCCTATTAAGTCGGGTTGGGTTAGGTCTAATAAGTTATTTGCTTGCTCGGGTTCGGGTCAGCTCATAGTTGGTTCGGGTTAATGTCGATTCAGGTTAATCCGGATCGGTTCCTATACGGGTTATAGCAGATTTTGGGTTAAGTCAACTATGGGCTATTTGTCGGGTTCAATCGATTTCGGGTTGTCTTCGGGTCGAGTCTGTAATGGGTTGAGTCTATAAAATTTCGGACACATATCTGGTTTGGGTCTTCGAATATCGGGTCAAATCGGTTTCGGGTTGATTTCAGGTCGGGTTGGATCGGTTTATGGGTTTAACTTTTCGAGTCATAATCAAGTTGGGTCCAAGTTGGTTTTAGGTAATTTATTGGGTCGGGTCAGATTTTAACAGTTCTAATTAAAATAACTATAAAATAAATATTATAAAAAAAATACTAACGATAATAATAATAATAATAGATATCAATTTAATAAATAGAATAAAATAATAATAATAATAATAATAAGTATTTTAATAACGCAATATTTAAAAGTTAGAGCAGGGCGACGGGATTTGAATGAACAATGTGAACACTGACTAAAACCAAAGGAATCAATAAGGGGATTTTGGGAGTGTTTGAAATTTCAAAAGGTTTGAAACTCATTCTTTTTTTTTCTTTCAAACCAAACAGCTTTTAATTAGGAATGAGTTTTAAACCTCATTTCATTCCACTCTAGTTTCTCAAACCAAACGGGCCCTTAGTTAATCGGAAAGATTTTGTATGCATACATGATACAATAAGATTATTGTATGACCAACAAAGGTTATTTCTCATTACAAAAAAAAAAAGTTACCACTATAACAAAAAATATAACGATTACAATTAAATATACTGTACAAATATTACCCTTATAATAAAATGTGTCATTCAATATGGTTAATGTGTTTCCGTTTTACTCAAGTTTTTGTGTAATTAATTACTTCATTGTCGTGAGTTGTGTCCACGTATTGAAACGATTGTACTACATGATATTTTATGCCAAAATTTAACATTACTTTTCAACATCTAAGTAATTCAAAAACAAGGGACCTGATCTAACCTTAGATGGAAAACCTTAATAATCCTAGGATATTGAAAAATATCCTTATTCGTTTCTAGAGCGATTGAGGGAGAAATGTAGCGAAATAAAAAACGAGGAGATAATAGTACGAAATAGGTGTTATTAGGAGCATGGGGTCTCATGTTAATATACATATATATGATATAACAAATACAATCATAGGCAACAAAATGATATCTACACATGTTTTGCAACAACAACGTCCTTGTAATTTATATGGATAAATACGTTTATTATGCACGGCACTTAGAGATCAAAAGTAATACAATCGTCATATGCACAGTACACTTTGGCCAATACTTTCACAATTCTACAACTCTACTTACATTATTAAGCTAATAAGCCAACTCAAAAGTAGAAGAAAGAAAAACCAACTATTGCTACACCAGCAATAGAAGACGCCTCAAGAATGGATGCACCATTCTTCTTTGGAGGGGCTGATGCGTCGGAGGAGGGATCAGTCGGGGTGTCTGTTAGTAGCCCATCGGGCATGGGTCCACCAACGGGGCCTGCTACGGCGAAACCACCTGCTGTGGTTCCACCCTCTGCCTCATTACCAATGTCTTCATCACTTGGGCTAGGAGCAGTGACAGTTTTGGGAGTGGGAGTGGGAGTGGCAGTGCTAGCTGCCTCCTCCGTGAAGGCTAGCCCTAAGAGAACCAACAAAGCTAATACAGCAACTTTCCTAGCCATTTTTCACAATATTTGTCAAGGGGATTTGTTTTTTCGGAATAGGTGTTTGAACGTTTTTAGGATTCAAATATGGTGCAATTTGTAAGAAAATTTGTGGGGGTTGATATAGTTGAAAGCAATTGGCTAAACTTTTATTTATAAGGTATATGTAGTTGCGAACTTTTAGGAGTACCTCATATAGAATTAGATTATTGTTAATGCAAATTAAGTAATTCTTAGCTAAAATTTGTCGGAAATAATTTTCAGTAAGATCTAAATATATCAATTTCTCTAAAACTAGATTATATTAAATTTAACCACATGACTATTCTTAAATAAGAGACGAACGGAAGATTTTTTTTTTTTTTAGTATTAATGACTTGTGATCAATTAATTTCACAATCCATTATAATTAATTTTAGGTTTTCTTTGTTGTATGACAATGTTGTGATTTTTCAAACCTAACATAATAAAGGTTAAAAATATAAAGCTAAGCAAAACGATTGCTCCACATATTATAATTTTATAGTTCTCGCTTAGTTCCTTAAACGAGTAAAAATTATCAAGAAGAGAACTAAAAGAGAGTTAACAGTAGGTGAGTTGTATGTAGCTTAAGATATTTCATTTTGTTGAAGTGTCATAATTAGTTTGAGAACTACAGCAATTTGCAAAGCTTGCCAGTATACCAATATACGAAGTATAACTATGTTATAGTTGGGACCAATGTTGTTGAATTGTTCTGAGCCAAGAGAATTAGGTCCAACAATGATGACAACACGATCCAGTTCATAGTGCTTTCCTCCTGCAAAATAGCATTGAACACGATCTACTATGTAATTGGGGATCTTCTTATCATTCTGTAATTTCGACCAATAATAAAACAATGGGACAATCCTAAATCGCCCTTTAAAGAAGTTGGAATATTTGAACAAGCGGGAAGTTCTCATGAAAACATCATTCATGTCACAGAACTAATGATTGATGAAGTAAGACTACACAGGAAGTTTAGAAAACCGTCTAAACTCTCAACCTTGACAGATTGACAAATGTGTAGAGAGCCAAGCAGCAGTAGAGAAGATGTCATACATGACCTTAGCACAATAAGCATACAGAGCAACGACATGAAAGTCATCTGAAAAATGAGACTAATGGAATCAACAGCAAAAATACATAAACGGTTCAGATCAGACCTCATCCACAGATCAACAACAAAAACACGCCTTAAACTTACAGATGCAGAATGGTTGTTTCTGTCAAGTGATAGAAACGATTCAAAAGAGACTAATGCCAACTATTTCGACCAGAGACCACAAAAGTTTTTCACATCCTCTAACTGAAGCTGGTTTAATGATATTTACTGAAGACATTTCATTTCATATAAAGTATCCGTGTCAAATCTTGGATACTACGGCAATGGTATGGAATTTGACACTCAATTTAGACTAAAAACCCTAAAATTTGCTTAAATTAGCCTATATTTACACTTGAACACATACCTGTCTCAACATACGCACCCAAGTCAGAGTGACATAGCAATGTATTTTATTAACTGCATCCCCCAGTTCACAACTTATCACTCTACTGACACTGTCCAAAATATCACAAGGCAGGTGTTTATCGAACTGTTGATGTACAGCTTCAAACACTAACAGCCAAAACATATACCTCAGACATCAATAACACTCACATTTTACAAGCCAAATTGGCTAAACAGCAAGATCAACTTCCAAAATTTCCAATCTAGTACTACTAGAGAACTGGATGGGAGATGAAGACGTTGAAATTTCCACATCTTCAAGCCCGCCATAGGCTAAATTGATGGTACAAAAATTACACTGAGTACATTATTTTACAAAAGGTCATAAAAAATGACGTGAATGCTATATACAAGAAAAACCTAATTCTGTTGTGCGCTAAATTGTCAACAGCTGATTGAAGGGATTAAAAAAAGCCTCACCAGACTGCATAGGAGGATTACAAGCTAGTTTATCCTATGAATAAAAATGAGAAAGTACAATTGACACGCATAAAGACAGGCTCCAAGTGCCAAAAAAAAAGGCAGGTCAGACTAAAAGCTAAGAGCCGGGCTTCTGTTCATGGATATAAAGATTAAAAATAACCCATGAAAGCTGCACTTCCTCAGGAGAATGCCGCTATCTCCGATTTTGTCATCAATTTGTATCGATGTCATCCAAGTTTACAAAAAGTTAAAAACACCAGAGTACATCAGAAGGGTTGTTCACAAAACACAGCCACCCTTGTTTACAGAAACAAGTTGAGCCTTACAGAAATCACTTACAGTAAAAGCCTAGGACTCTCCTAAGTTAAAGCTATAGATACAAAGTGACGTACCAAAAACAACCATACAGAAATACATCATATTTACAAGTGAAAAGATTACACCTAACAAATTTGATTGCAAATCTGTTGCCATTTTTGTTATAGAATATAAAAATTTCTCTTAAAGACACTTTCTTCAAGCACTATCAGAAAGGCTCCTCTGAAAACATGGTAGGCCAAAACATCTTTCTCTGGATAATCAACATTAAGTTGATTCAATCACGAAGCAAAAGAGTGCTCCCTGAATAATATGATCAAAATCTTCAAGTCAAAACATGTCAAAGAAACACAGCATACTGTACTCTAGACCACTCACATCAAGCATGCTAAATAAGCATCAACAATTGCACCCACCAATTTCAACCATAATTAGCATCATATCCATAAACCAGCACTGAACATGATACCATAAAAATAAGAACGATCACATGATTTCAGCCAAATCCACAACATAGCAAAAATATGGGCAGAAAAAGGTATGCACATAGGTCGGATGCATGTAGCAAAATCCAGAGAACAGCTGAAGTTGATGACAAGGTAGTCCGTTCACAAGTGATCACTGGATGACTCCCAGAGACCAGTGAAGGATTCTACAGTCTTGCTTCAAGGCATGATATATTGAGCAGAGAAATTGAGATACTACAAGAGCACCAAGATATTCTAGCTGGTGAGATTAGAGATTAACCAGCAAATAAGATCCACAATGGTACACTAATCAAGCCAAAAGTTCAAATAAAACAGCAATAAAACAGGCATATGGCATCTAGTGATGTCCTTTAGTAAGCAAGATGGGAAGGAAAAATACATTTCCCTCAATCTGCCTAAAGTTAATACTTACTTTTGGTAATGAAAAGCCAGCACCACTGCAACAAGCAGGAGCAGAGAAGCTTAGAAAGCATGGCCACAATCATGAAACTGCTGAAGGAGAAAGACCAAGTGACGGCAAACATGGACAATGATAACCGCCATAATCGACAGAACATACAGGTGATGATGACTTGTTACTCTGATGGAGCACGTCTCCTCTTACCATACTCAACATCCCTCGACCGAGACCTATGATCATCTTCTGGAATAGCCCGGGACCTGCTCCTGGATCTTGAGGAAGACTGCCCTCTGTCCCAATCATCCTCGTAACCCGAATCACGTTCCTTTCTCCGGTGATCTCTATAGCCATCCTTCTCTTCTCTATATCGGCGTTCCCTATCAGACCTGTCATAATCTTGCTCTCTCTCATCACGATATCTTCTCTCAGAATGTCCAGAAGCTCTTTCCTTTTCTCGAGGAGCAGCATTGGTCCTAGAGCCCTTTTCAGGGTTTTCCTCCACATATTTATTATAATCAGAAGCACCATCATCACCACCATAACTTGACTCTCTTGTCTTTTGTCCATGTTCTTCCCCAGGCCATCCCCCCATACCAGGATCAGCCCACATCCCCCCAGGATGTCCTTCCATTCCAGTGCTACCCATCATTCCCATTCCATTAGGTGTCATTCCACGGCCAAAAAAGGCAGGGTTAACATGAGGAGCCACACCGGCAAGTCCCATAGGATTGACAGCTTGAAACGGAGGCATCATTCCTTGAAATCCAGGGCCCGAAAAGCCTCCATAACCAGCTCCTCGGCCCATATATGCCGGATCAAACCCGGGTCCCATCATGGCTTGAGGATGCATCATTCCTCCACCTCCAAATCCTGGGTTTCCAAGACCAGGCCCAAAATTTCCCATAGCACCACCTCCTACACCAGCAACATTCCCAAGGCCATTCTTGGGGCCCATTGGTCCTCTTCCCCTATGCCCTGAACCACCAGAACCCCTGGCAGCTACACCCTGTCCTCCTCGTCCCCATCCACCTCTCCCAAAACCTCTTCCTCCATCTCCAGCTGAAAAGTTCATCCCACCACCTCTTCCAGTCCCTTCAGTTACATTTCTTCTTCCTGAAGGCTGGGACTGAGGCTGTTGTGGGTTCTTACTTGCATAGGCTGCTCCCATCTGCTTCAAAGTTTGGGGTGAAGCAAAAGCCACTACACAGGCTCGTCCATTGAAGATGTGCCCATTCATTCCCTCTTTGCATGCAGCAGCAGCACCAGCATCAAAAAACTCAACTTGGCAATAGCCTTTTGATTTTCCACTTGCTCTTTCGTCAAAGAACTTTATCTCCTTGACATTTCCATAATGATTAAGTACACTTTCAAGCTCTGCATCTGTGGTCCACCAGTGTAACTCACCCACAAATAGCATGGTTGGACCATTATCCATCTGCGGCCGGATGATATTGTCATTAATCATCATATGGTCCATACTCACATTTGCATTTCCCGACATCTGATTATATACATTCCCTTGAGCAGCACTTGGACCCCTGTGAACAGAATTGGTAGCTTTATTAATGTTTGGAACATTGACCGAGGTATTTTGAGCTACTGGAGCTGGACCTTGAAAACCCATATTCCCAGAAGCAGTATCATGAATCCTCTTTTCTGACCCCAAAGCTCCAGTGATGTGATTTGCAGATCCCATCTCTGGTTCTTTAGCAGCAAGACTTACATTCTGGTGTCTCCCATCGGGGGCAACCCCAGAACTTCCTAGTTCTTGTCTAGGTTGAGGGGCATTAAAGGATTGAGTTTGTATACCACCATTTCCCACACTACTAATGGGAGGGACATGTGCCTCAGACCGATGAAATTGCATGAAACCCTCTCCAACATTAACCCCATCATAAAGATCTTCATAATCATCATCTTCTCCCATCATCTCCTCATCTGCTAGTGCCGGAATAGCTCCACTACCCTGATATTGCAGCTTCTGAGCGCCTCCATATTCCTCCTCACCATAATCTATTTGCTCTTCAGCAGCTGGATCCATCTAAGTCTACTTTATAGTGACAATGTTTGGATGGTATCTTCCCACCTAATTACTGGAATAAAAGACAGCATAATCAGACTATAACAAACTTACCTCACAATCCAAAAGGAAAGACATTCTATTCTCTCGTAACACAAAGGATGCTCTATCTATATCAAACCAAAAAGGAACGTGAAAAGCTGCACTCGCAATACATTCAACTTAGAATTAATATTGCCACATATCAGTTCTTTACAAGATCAAGGAATTGATACAAGTCTCCATGTCAGCAAGCCCTACTTCTACCAAGAAAAGTAATAGACTAATAAAAGCAGAAAACTGAGCCATGTGACTCAATTAGGCCTATTACCCTTTTCAAGCAATCAAATACCAAAGATTCAAAACCAATCAATCCTTCATGGCTACAAAAAATGATTTAATCCAAAACCATATAGTATCAAACAAAAATATATGAGTATCTTAAAAACTACCTTAACAGTAAGTGAGGTAAACTCTTAAATCATCAGAATTTACAGAAAATTCATCAAGATCTAACCCAAAACCTCATCAAAACACATCAAACAGTGTCAAGTTCAAACCCTACTAAATCAAAACAAGCGAATTTTCTTCATACAAACCAAAACCCATCAAACAATACCCAAATCTGATCGACCCACCTCAAAACACACCATTACAATCAAATCTTATAACTACCACTTCTTCAAACCCCTAATCAGAAATTATTACAACTTATAATCACATCACACAATCATTTTTTTTTTAAATCACACCGCTCAACAAATCAACACATAATTTCAACAAAAACTAACACAGATCCAATCAAAAAACACAAACCCAAAATTCAAAACAAACAACAAGAAGAAACTGTTCATACCAACAACAACAACAAAAAAAATCAAATCTTATTAAAGATTAAGATGATTAACTAACCAATTATAATTGAAAAAGAACACTGAAATAAAGAATATGAGAAATCTAAAGCAAATATTGAACTTTTAGTTTATGGGAAATCGTACTCTGAATGATGGGGGTCTCCTCCTGCAGTGAGGCTCCTCCTTAACTCTCCTAAAGTCGGACAAATTGATTGGTAGGATTTCTCTTTCGCTAGTTTCTTCCTAATTTTTCTTACTTACGGGTCATTTCTTTTAATTTTTATTTTTGAAAATTTGTAGTGTCAAATCCTTTTTATCTTAGGGGACTAAAACTTAAATTATAAATTTAACTAAATCTTTGAAAAACAAATTAGTTATACTCATGTTATGACCGGATTTATTTAATAAAAATTTTAGACTAAAATAGCGTTAAAATTGAAGTTTTCGATTATGTCCCAAAGTATTTTTTCATCTGAATTTAGTGTAATATAAAGTTTATTTTATATCCATATAGTCAGAGAAATGAACTTATTTGTAATTTAAAATAATGTGATAATCATTATATTTTTTCAAATCATAATGCAAGACTTAACTCATTTCTAATTACTTTATTGTCATTATTTATGTCTAAGGGTTGGTAGTAAAGTTATAACCATTAAACATGAAGTCATGATTGATAATCAAATATTGAGGCTAATATTAGCCCATTCTTTTTGAGAAAAATGCGATTCATATGCCAACTAATATTATATGTGTGTTGCCTTGAAATTAATAAATAAATGACTTTATTTTAATTGGTTCCCAGGTCTTAAAAAAACAAATAAACCTTATTTATTATCCCTTTTCCCTATTTCAAACTATAGTTTTCAATTCTCAAATTCCCTAAATTGTTACTAGCCAAATTTTCAGTCCTTTGTTTTCAATTTGTTCAAATTTTTGTTGTTGATTTCAATAAAGTTGCAACATTTTAAATGTAATGGATGCCTCTATGGTGTGTTTAGCTAAGTATTAAGAGTTGCTTGTTTTCGTCAACTAAATCTTTGAATGTATTTCATGGCAGAGTTTGCTAGATCTCTTTAATAATGCAAATCTTGTAAGGACAATTTCTAATCTCAAAAGAGTCAAAACATTAATTACAAGGCATTTGTCCAACAAAAAAGAAGTTGGAAAATTGAGTAGTAATAATTTTCATGATATATAGCGTATTCCCCATGTTTTATAATCACAGATATCTCTTGATTTTAAAGTAGATTTTGAGTATATTTACCATTAGTTATTTTAAAGGAGAAAGTTATTTTTATATTTTATGTTTGTTTTTGTATTAAGAGAATATTCACTTTGATTTTAGATGTCGTATAGTTTTATTCTAATGGTACTTTTTAAGAAGAGTCATAAAGGTAAATTATGTAGACAAGATTCTATTTCAAGAGTTGGTTATCACCTTAAACTATAAACAATTAAGATAGTTGACATTCATCGATTTTCAAGCTTTAATGTATGTTCTATTCACCTTTTATTATGTGTCAAATCTAAACTTTTGTAGTGTTACATTGATAATTGAGAACGTAATTCCGAGAGAAATTGATAGTTGGGAATTGGATCCTTTCAGACCTTGTTCCTTTCCTTGTCATAACTTTGTACTGCAACTAAAGATCGCTAGCTATATGATAGCTCATTGACTTGTAGCAAACTTAAGCTTTGGTTTAGTTTACTTGTAGGCGATTGTAGTAAGCGCAAAGTAACATCATGCCTCAGTGATTACATCTTGGTCTCCCGTCAAAGCTAGTCATAAAGGATAGGTATGAAATTACTTGGCCTCGCCTTTGATTTGGTCAATTAAACAAGCCTCAAGGACAATAAAAAGGAGGGGTTTGACTAATAATAAATGTTTAATAACTTTTCTAAATTCTCACCATTGTAAAGCCATATCTCAAAGCAAGTCTCAAAATTGAAACAAATATAAGAACTCACATTGGAGAAAAAAAGGCTTAAGAAAGGATTTTGAGACATAAGTCAAGGCAAACCATTGGTTATGCTCTAAAGTATAATTGTAGTAGAATGAAATTTCTTTCAAAAAGTACATATTTAACTTGGTCAAGGTGCCAACATAATATATTAATGGTCACATATCTTTTGGAAATAAAGTCATAACATTCACTTTCCTAGCTGCAATCTATTTTATAATTAAGAAATTAGAATCAAAATATTAATATACAAAACTATGTAATAATTAAAAAAAAAACTACTTTCATGTTCTTCAAAAAAATTCTTAAGATTGACACTAAAAATGACAACCAAAGTTATTAAAAATGAACCTTAAAATATATACAGAGTATACTTTAAGTTACAATCATGTGCTTACCACAAATGAACAAAAAAATATTTAAAAGTTTCTTGTATTCCATTACACCTCTTATTAGGCCAAAATAGAAACAATTAGACAACTCATCCTAAGTCCATAGTTCGAACTAGGATTTTACAAGAACCACGGTGTAATTCCTCCTATGGATATATTGACCATAAGCCTTGAATTAATAATTCTTAAAAAATGGGAGTTGTACTATGACCGGTACAGGTAGAAAGTCAAGTTGGGCCATGCCATGCCACCAATCCCTTAAAATTGGCCCATGGCCTGGCATGACTCAAATATTGATTTTTAAAAAAAATAATAATTTTAGATAAAATATATTTACTTTTCAATATTTTAATTCGTACGTAATAATA
Source organism: Dysphania ambrosioides (assembly GCA_026401315.1). Taxonomy (NCBI): domain Eukaryota; kingdom Viridiplantae; phylum Streptophyta; class Magnoliopsida; order Caryophyllales; family Amaranthaceae; genus Dysphania; species Dysphania ambrosioides. Next base: position 2,361,564 of record CM048660.1, on the reverse strand, counting down.
TATTTTACTATAAGGATATAACCTAATTCGGAAAAATCATAAGAATATGTTATATTATAATATAATTCGTGAATAAGAACATATTGTATTGTAGGAGTAATTTTGAATAAATTAATACATAAGAATATATTTACTTTTCAATAATCTAATTTGTGAATAAGAACAAAATAATTTTTAAAAAAAATTAAATTTATTAAGCATTATCAATAATATAAAAATAAATATTATTTATAATTAATATTTATTGAAATTCTTCTCCTCCTTCTTTTTTCTAGTTCATTGGCTAATTGAATTAAAAACTTGTAGACTTGAACGATTAGAAGCAAGTGTGCCATCATCATTATCATTTTGTGTATATATGTAATTTTGGGAGCGATTTCCGGCATCTAGCCAATTTCTTACATACACACATTTCAAGTGTTTTAGGTTTAGACTTGTTCTTCTATCATATAAAACTCTACTAGATGTACTAAAAGTTCTTCAGAGGTAACAAGGGAGACTTTGATACCAAAAAGGTTACACGCCATCGCCGTCAAAATTATTGGATATTTTTGTCTTTTATTTTGTCATTTCCACCAATTGAGTAATTTCCATGTCTTTCATGAAGTTGTAGCTCAAGTTCATCGCTACAACTTCGAAACATCGTTTTGGGTTCTCCTAAATGATCTATTATGTAGACATCATGTTAATTAGAAGCTTATGCAAATAAGCCTCTAGCCCTTTTATTTGAGCTTTTGAATGATTGAACTGGAGCAAATCGAGTAGTGGTTCCATAAACTCTATATAAATATAAAAATCAGTCATTCACATTAGTTTTCAAAGAAATTAATATCATCATCAAGTTGCATGGATTGAAAATAAATATCAAGTAGTGAAAATATGTTATTATACTTTTGCCTCGAATATAATATAGAAGGAAAAATATAAATGATAGGAATATTGGTGTAATATTCAAGCCTCCATTGCTAGATAAGCATCAAAAATCATGTTGGAATTGATGTTCCTAGAAAGGTTGGGTAAGAAAAAATGCATTGTAAAGAAAAGATTAAGAACAAGAATTATAAAACAAAATAAAAATAATGTGTCATATAATAAATGCAAAAAATTACATATACTTTTCATATTTGGCCCAATTATCTTCAAATAAAGCCATTTGTGAAATTTTTTATTAAAAAAATCTTATGACAACTCTATACTCAATTTCCTTACTCAAAATGTCATAAATGAAGTTCCACCTAGTTGGACAACCTATTTTTATTTTGATAACCTTTATGTTGTCAAAGAAACGCTTGCCACTATTTAAGTCATTGAAGAATTGTTAAAAGCAAGATTAATATTTCTACTTTTTTCATAACATAGAAGAATTGCATTAACTCTTATCATTCAAACATAAATTTAGAAAATGACAAATACATCTAATATGGAGTGCATCTCCATTTAATATGAAATAATTTAGCTATTGGTTATGCTAATCATGTTTACAATTTTGAAATAGATATTGCATCATCAAATTTCATGGACATGATTTTGTTCCTAATATTATATACATCAATGTCTTCCATTAAATGATGAGCAACTAAAACCAGTGTTGGGACATTCTAAGATTTTCAAATGGATGATGCATTTTTCATAACATCCATTCATTATCCACCCAATGATAAGTCTCAAGTAATGAAGTCCAAAATTAAACCACTATCCCATGGATCTGCACTGACAGAAACTCTATAAAAAGCATTAGTTAATAATTCAACTAATCTTACTTATACTCTATGAAGTTTTCAATGTAGAAGAACGAGCAATTTTCCCAGCGATTTTGTTGTATTGTGGTTATAGTGCTTTATTAATGTAACGATTAATGTAATTAGGCATATTGCTAAATTGGCCATATCCCATGGATTAATACGGGGGTAATGGCATGTTTAATTTGGATTTAGTAATTTTACTATTATTATATACGTGTTTGCTTATCTTAGAAGAGGAGGAGGAGGAGGAGATTGAGTTTGATGCTATAGAATAATTGATAGTAATATTAACAACTAATTAATACAAAGTAATTGATAGTAATACCAAACAACAACCAACACAACAAAAACATCATCATCATCATGATAATAATATAATTATTATTATAATTATAATAAATAAATATTAATAACGACCAAAACTAAATATTTACAATTTGAAAATTAAAAAATTTAAGATTATTAGATAAAGATGAATAATTAAATTTTAGATGAATTGTTGAGTTGTGTGATAAAAGAAAAATGAACATATATTTATATGCAATTGAGCAATTCCGTTAAACTTGGAGGAAGGAGTAGTCGTTGAATCAAACTAGTTGTCACATAGTCTTTGCAATCAAATGATAAAATGAACAAGGTCCGTTGTGTCGTGCTTTGGGCCAAGTGACAGTCTCATGCCAGCATTTTTTGTTGTCCAAAACACGACCTGCAACCAGTCTTCTTTCATCATTCCATATTGGCCAAATAATAAATGAACCCTAAGATCCACTAACATTAGGTATAAATTAATCATGTCCTACCACTAATACACACTTATTTTGAGCATTTTATTAACACACTCTCTTACTTCAAAATTATTACTTTAATAGATATATTATGAAGCACTTCTCTTCGTATTTATTGCACTTTTTTACGAATTTGTGAAACACTTCTCTTCACATTTGTGATGCACTTGTCATCACCTACACACTAACGATGCACATAATTACCAACTCCTTATTTAGAAGCACCCGTCTCTAAGGTGCTCTCTCACCTACAAGTCTTTCAATTGCCTCTTACCATGGTGTTTGTTTTAATTTTTGGGAATGATCCTCATCATCTACTCAGTTTACTCTCACTTTCTCACCTTTTTTTTTTTTTTATAGTTTGGATCTAATATTAATACCATGTTGAACTTGTATTATAATTTGTGGGAGAATAGAGAGGGGAAAGAAATAGTAAAACAGTGAACTAATACTCAATCCAATCAAAGTAAATACATAGTATAATGAAGCCTTTTATAGGCTCATAAAGACACACTAAATACAACTCAGCTACTGCCACGGCCTACGGGTCAAAAAATACACGCATGGCATAAAATTTGTTCTGGTTAGTATCATAGCTCACACATAACCACTTAATATTTACCCCATGTAGGGAAAATGGCTGAATAAAGAACGGAAGGTGAGTATCCCGACTGAGAGAGTACCAGTTTTATGCATGCAGAAGCTTTCTAATTTACACCAGTTCCCTGTTGCTGAAACACACACCCTGACAGATTGCGATAATGCATAAAATGGAACCTCATGTTGGAAGTGGATATAGCTGAGCCAAAATTGCCATCAGATACAGGGCAACTGAAGCAGATCGCTGTGGTGCTCTTCACATTAGTACATCCCCTTGAAAACGGGATTTGTGCGACATATACTTGCCCCATATTCTTCATACTCTGCTTTGGTATGGCAGGCCTGCACAAGACAAAGTTTGCTTATACATCTTGATATGGAACAAGGGAATGATTATAATTGAATAGTAAACAATTAAAAACATTCAAATTGAGAGCCAGAACGTAATCCTGAAACAATAATGGGTAGCCAACTAGCACCAACAAATACACACACACACACACAAAATACCTATTTCTCATATTATAATTGAACACCACCACCCAAATATGGATCTTTCCATGGATAAATAAGGGAGATCCAAGTCTACTTAGCCTTTACCCCAAATCATAGTCTAATATAGTCTGATAAAGTATATAGATGGCCTCCAAAAGCCCCAAGGACAAGCTTTTCTTTTTTAAAAAGGAGTCGTGACAGAGAAAGTAGCGGCAGAGTTATGCGTAACAATTTGTAACGTAGTAACATTCGCAAATAGCAATAGGGCCTGGCAGTAGCATGATAATTCGGCAAAAATTACATCGACTTGGAAAGCAACATTAAGTTATAAGGGAAGCAACATACTCCATAAAACTCAGGTGTTGAAGCAAGTACAGATCCCCCAAACCATACAGCATATCTCTGTATAGGATGGCTCACTACATTCACTTCTACTGGTTGTGACTGCCAGCAAATTGAGAGGTCAGCCACATAATGCTGAATATTTGCTCAACCCAAATATAAGTAATCTACATACCTTCACTGCTCCACCAATCCGAGCCTCAGATGCAAGAACCCGAGCATCAACAATCTTCTTTATATCCCTTTGCAACCTACGGTGGAAGTCCTTGAACATGGTAGAGCCACCAGACAATACTATATTCTGGCACATACATCATAATTAGTCAGGCCCAGAAGTAGAATTAAAAGTTTGACAAAGAATCAATTGATAACAATGAATAAAAATGTCCTCAAAGACAATAGCAGATAGAGCCCTATATCAACAACTGTGTGAAACTGGATAACTCAAGTACTAGAGGCTGATACAGGACTATCATGGATGGTCTCCATAGTCACCCAAACAAAAAAATCAGAAACTTGCTGATATACAATATTGGTGGCATGTGACCAAAGAGTGCAGGAATATGCAGCATTCCTAGGCCTAAATACTAGCCAGAGGCCACCAGACATAACACACTCGCACAGAACAGAATTATCCCAAAGAATCAGTGTTTTTGGTTTATACTGTTCAGATCTGTAATTTGCTTATCGTCTGATCAAGATTGACTCACTCCCTTACTCTTTTTATTATTTAGTATAATTGAAATTTTTTAGAGCCTCAAGATATGCAGTACTATTTTGGATGTCTAGTAAATTCAGAAATATCGTATGTTACACACTATCTCTTATATTCATCCCACTTTTTAAATATTCTTATCATTCTATGCCATTGCCAAGGGTACTGAAAGCTCAGAGTTTGCAATTCAACTGCAAACCAAAATTTTCACTTCATATTTACACTTCCTCTTTTGTCTTGCATCAGTAACAATTTTATTTTTTCCATACTTCGGGAATTCGTGGATGTTTTGTATGCATAATTTCATTCAATAATTTGTTTTAGTAACTTAATTTCTACCAGAAATTTCAAGGGAAAATCAAAGAAAATTAGAAGGAAAAAAAAACAATATATGCTTAGACAAGTTAAATCATGATACCCGTTTATTAAATGTATCATGTCCATGTTGAAGGTCTCAAACCATTTAAAAAATAGGTTTGTTCGTGTCAAGGGTCCACCAACCCATAATCTTCGACACTAACACCACCTGACACATTTTCCAGGTCTATTTCAACTCTCATTTAAAATGAAAAGATCTTTGGTTTGTGAATCCCATACTTCACAGTAACAAAAATCACTCAATAAAAAGTCACTGAACTTCAAAGGGCAGGGAAAATAGGTACTGACCATGCCACCACTTACCAATGTAGTAAATAACTCATTGTAAACTTTGTTACAGAAATTCCTTTTCAGCAGCCCCATCTTGTGGGGAAGAATTAAAAGCTTGAATATGTATTCTACATCTCATTATCCACAATATTTTAAAGAAACATTAGTTCAGTAATAACTTCCATAATTCAAAATGTTGCGCAGACCTATGTAAAGTCCATTCAGAAGAGGAAAATGTGAGGTTATGATTGAAGTGCAAGAATGAAAGTCAACAGCACATTCTTTCGCTAATATGTAAAATTATTTTCAATATTAGGTAGAGCATCATGAGCCTATCTTCTCTCGTTTTTTATCAGTCACAAAATTAAACAAAGAAAAATAAATCAAAAAATCTATCAGATCAGTCAATAATTCATTCATGTCAAGCCATAATATAGTATCAGCAATAATAACCAGACCCAACTTCAGCTCCGGTCTTTTCTTCAAGAGCAAAGTGACACAAATAACTGCAGCAGAAAAGTGTTTTCTCTAAATGCAAAAATTAAGTTCTTATAAAGAAACAATTCAACCAAAAAGCATATGCACACCTTGTACAGTGCTCGTCTGGTATCAATTGGTGCGGATTGGATACACTTGTCAATAACAGCCGGTAAAGGACTGGTAAAATCACTGTTGTAGATCTCTGGATTGAAGAAAACCTGTGAACCATTTAAACAACGCCCCACCAGCAATAAACAAATCGAAGCTTTTTTTAGGTTAGAAAGGCACAGGAAATTTAGACAAAATTTCTGCAAAATGAATCTATAAACATACTTCTTACATATAGCAGCAAGAATTAGATCTGTAGAATGCATAAAAGGGGGTTAGTGCTTGCTTGCAATAGTATGCAACAAGACCAAAAAATAGTAAGAATGATTCATCAGCATGGTCACTAGACAGTCTTAATTGCAAGCTGTTCTCATTTCAAACAACACAGCAAAAATGACATTTGCCCATTCTCGTGAATTAGGGATGCAATTATAGCACACTGATCCACCTCATACTACAACGTTAAACATAATCGGTCTTGATGTCAAACCAGATTGCTACCATGACATCAAACTGCCTCTCCCACAAATAATTACCACCTATCAGATAGGAAATACTAGGGTAAGCATCTGAAAGGTGGCAACAGAAAGTGAAGAGTTAAAATTATATATTGCAGTAGGTGAAAATCTTTAGGGCATGTCACCTATAAGAGAATGCTTGAAAACTTTCTGAGACAGGACAATGACCTTGAAGAAACACAATTAGCACTATCGGGCACAATCAGTTGAAACATTTAACAAACTCCAGTGAAATTTTAAATTTAGAGTTAATAAATCCCCTCAGCAACATATATAGTTGGTGCCAATAAAGAAGCAAATATAAAATTCTGTTAAGCTAACAAAGAAGACATGTTTGAACTAAGGGAGTGAAATTTTGAGTCTGGAAGGAACAAAATAAAAAATTCAAAAAGAAGACTAGCTTTTTGCTATCTTTCTAAACGTATCAGAAAGTTAACAACAAATAAATGAGATGCAGTTGAAGGGTGCTATAGACAAGAAATATCCAGCTTCCGATGAATATAATACTTTCACGGCCATTTGGTTGACAGTAATTATGGTGGATTAGTAAATTTGTAAGAAAATTTTCATGTCTATATACATGCAACACAATTAGACTGTCAAATACGAGTATTTCACTTCAAAATTATTACCACTTACCATTAAGAATAGGAATAAAAATTTATGAAAAAAGCACATATTTGGAGATGGAATTGTAAAATCTAAGGACAATGGCATGAGAAGTTCCTTGCAACGTTACACACAAATTCTTTATCACTACCCCAATATATTAACCATAAACCAAACATGCTGTCAAGCCAGTGCAGTTATTTAGGATAACTTCCAAACTTAAATTGCAATCGTGCATAATAGTAGAACCATGAACTAGACAAGACCCCTTCATTTCTTTTCAATGTGTCAACTATAAAAGCCCACATGAGTACGGGACTCTCCACTATGCTATGAGCTTTGAGTCCTTGCCATGACAATTAGATCATGAACCAAGTGACTGGTGTTACCATGTCACTTTTATGAGAAAAGTAAAAAAAAAAAAACATATTAGAGAGCAATATCAATTCCTCAAAGATACAAATGGCTTCTTTGACTGCAATATATTATCTAACTACCTTGACTAGATACCCTGAACAGAAACTTAAGCCCAGTTATTTCACCTAAAAAAAATTCAGGAAAGTTCAAATAGGGTTTGATGACTTCAGATTATTTCCATATTTCCAATAAGTTCAAAGAAGGGCTACCCAACTTCTCACAACTACAAATAGGTCAAATAAGCTCAAAGAAGTTTGGAAAAGTGGGTTTCAACGTTTCAGTGTCTAAGTGTTGAGAATTAATGAAGAACTTCAAAGTATACATGAGCAGTTTCCAACTCCCAGCAGAGAAGAATAGGATATGATGAAACCAAGAGTTAGTATGTAGTAACACTCTGCTTCCATTATAGTTACGAAATCATTGGCAACAGAAGCAACCACATATACATTGATAAGCAAGGTTTTGTAACTACAGTTGCCTATGTCAACATCTTTCCAAAAGGAGATACCAACAAGCGATTAAAATGACTTCTATAAAGCTCACTCAAGGATTAATCACATACAACCTCTTTAGTAGTCTTTGAAAAGTAGGAGTAGGGCTTCATACATCTAGACATCCCTAAATCTTGCCTTGGCACTGAGCAAGATTAATACTACGTTGTTTAAGTTTTATATTACATTGGAACATATAAAAGTTCAAAACTAAACTATCACATGTCAAGATCAATCCACCACTATACAAGTGGTCAATTTGTAGAAGTAAATAATATTATACAAAAGTGCGAAAAAGACAAGGCATGAAAGAAAACCTCAGGACCCAGGAAACGCTCATATCCAATGTCACAGGTGTATGGAGCTCCAGTCTTTGGCTTTATCCCTTTCCATTGCTTGATATATTTAGAGGGCTCCTTGTCATGTTTGTTGAATTCCTGAATACATCAGGGACATGTGGAGTAGTATATTAACTCTGCAATTATGTACAATATTAGACTATACAAGCTTCATATCAATCAAAGAAGGACCTTGACAATATCTGAAGAAGTGTAGCAATACATCTCCTTCACTTGTCGAGCAACTTCAAAGGAGTCTTCCGGTGGCACATTTTCTCCTCTTTCCTACAATATATGACATCAAAATGCAGGAATAATATGGTTAAGCTGCTGTAGAAGTATGAACAACTTAAGGAAGAAAGGGTAGAAAGAAAAGCTCATGGAGGACAATGTGAAAGAAGTTGGACACTCAAGCCATGAATAAACACACTGATTATGATGAAAGGAGGTATGGTTATGATTTTGTTATCCAAATAAGATAACAAAAGTCGCATGTATAGAGAGCAGCATAGGGACCAAAAACCAAGAATAAGAAAGGCCATGCAGAATAAGAAAGGCCATGCATGATTTGAATTGATCAAAGGCTAGAAATATTAACAGTAGCTAGCTTCTTGTTCGAAATTCACTCTAAATAAAAGCATCCAAGGCAAATTATACCAGTATTGGACCATTGGCAGATCCACATAGAGCAAAGGTAGATAATTCTCTACCCTCTTTAAAATAACAATTAAGTGCAATGAGAAACAAGGATAAGGGCTGTAAGGCTCTAACTTTGTTGGCAGATATTTTACATCACATGCTTTGATGTCTGTTGATTCCTGATGCGAAAGTCACATCTGCCAATTCCTTTGCCTCAAAAAATATATAAAGTACCTTGAAAGGAATGAAAAATGTATACTAAACAAACTTTGAATTATTAATCTTTTTATAATTGAGATACCCTATTTGATGGCACACAATGTGTTTTGAAGGCTATCAACTTGATTAAGTTACGGGCCTTCCTTCCAGTTTTCCACAATTCTCACACCTACACCAGACTTTATCATACATAACAAACTGCATTTAAATTTCTAAAGCAAAGAGACAACTAAGTAATAGACTTTGTGCAGTTCGGGGCGGAGATTTGTCTCTATAACCAATCATACATCAATTTACATTGATCTGACGAAGTATTGACATAAAAATCTAAGATAATATTATATTTTCATTAAAAAAAAGCAGGAAAAATACCCGCATAAGCTGTTGAACAAACAGGGTAACATCTTTTCCAGAAATGGGAATAGACTTGATACTGCTCCCAATAACATAGCCCTCCGCAACAGGTACAACATGAGTCCCCCCATCTCCAACATCTACTACAACCCCTGTCATCTCGCACTAAGGAAAAATATCATCAATAAAATCAATATTGTGTAACAAAAAGAAATCAACTGACATAATAGAAGACAAGTCATCAGGTAGAATACTAGTACATGCATGTTTACCACCGAATTATCTTTTCGTATTTAATGACCACGTTTTATCAGCAACTTTATACATCTATTTGGCATATGCAACCACATGTATAACATCTAGTTTTTTTCCTTGCTAAGGTGCTTTGACAGTAGAGTTACCCTCAAGTTGTCCATTACCCTCAAGTTTTGACAGTTGTTTCCTTGCTAATTTGTTTTCCTTGCAAATGCAACAATGTACTGACATGTCCAACAGTCATTACAGTAAGTTCAAAGAGTGGTGGAGAGGATGTGAAGGGAAAAAAGACAACATCACCACTCTTTCTATCAGAATCCAAAAATATAAATGAGCTAATTCCTAACATCAGTCTTATCTATCAGGGAAGACGAATAGTGCATGCGCACTCCATTTGCCATTCCTAGCAGTTATTTTAACTTTTTTGAGTATACTATGCCTATCTCTTGCATGAAATTTCTTTTTAAGAAGGCATCACTAACTTCTACAATCAAACAGACAAAGTCTTGACATCCTAATGTCTTTAATATAAAGAGAAAAGTCTATAAAAGTTTTCTTCTCTTATTCTGCACAAGGGTGTGCATATTTAAGATGATCCACCGCCTAATATTTTGCAAAAGACCGAATATATTCATAAAATACTCTCATTATATGGTGATGGTGTGAGGCAAAGCTGCGGCTTTCTTTTTTAGATTAGATATGAGAAATCTATCTCCATGATCGTCTGTGAGAAAAGTTAAAGCTCGTCATGAAATAATTTAAAGTATACCAGTCAACCAGGGCCTCATCAAGCTGACCAAAATAACCAACATGATACTTCCCACATACCCTTAACTGACAGGCAGCTCAGAACAGTTTCAGAGTCATCTCACTCAGATAGTAATTCTGTGCGCTATTTCAAACTCATCCAGTCGACCAAAGTACAGGGCTCAAACTCAGTTTCCTCAGAAAGGCAAAAGACATGGTTGCATGAGCAAACAATAGTCACAATTTGTAATAAGGTTGAACAAGGTGAGTTTTTTAGCATTAAACGAGTTAAGACTTGTGGACTAGTTGCAGCGCAACAGAATCAAAGCCACATGCTAGTTTAAGGGAGTGAAGTAAAGCATAATCCGTGTTCTTCAAGTATAGAGTAAGGTTACTTGCATAATTCATTAGAATTGAATAAATTTCAATCTCAGAGAGAAAGTTCAAAATATTAACAGCAAGGAAAATTCAATTAAGACTAAGAAAATACTGTGGCATGATTCTATCTAGTGCCAAAAAAAGTCAAGCAGTAGGTAGTGTTAAACATCATGATGCGTTCTCCTATACAAAACTTGATACACCAAAAATAGTCCATTAAGCATAATTCTAGGCTGTCAAAACTTAACAGTGCTACAAATCCATTTGATAAAGTTCAAACATCAAAACCAAACAGCTAAACTTTGACAATTAATCAACACCTCACAACTAACAGGAATAAAGGTAAACAGATGAGAAGTTCATAATTCAATAAACATATACAAAAGAATTTTCCAATACAAAACTGAGACTCATAAATGAAGAAAAGGAACTAACCTTTGATGCAGTGTAACCAGCAGCTAAAGCTAGCACTGGTTGCACTGCAATGTAAAGCCCTGGAACATTGAAAGTCTCAAACATGATTTCCCCTGTATATTCTCGGCTTTCTGGAGGTGTCAGAGGACTTTCTGTCAACAAGAAGTGGTGATCCTCTGGATCACACCGAAGATAGTTAAAAATACAGTGTTGCCAAAACCTTTCCATAGCATCCCAGTTCTCCACCTGACCATTCTTGATGGGATAGTTCAAACTATAAGTACTACTAGACCTAGATCTCGTCAATGCCTCATCCCCAATGAAAAAATCCAAATCAGCCATAACGCCAGCATTATATTGAGTCAACCAATTATTACTCTTATTCGAAGTTCTTGGTTGATTTACAAAAGAATCATTCACTGCAACGGCAGTTGGGACTATGAAGCATGGCTCCACATTCCCAGAAAAACCCATTTTAGTGTACCTGCATTGATTGGTGTAGAAGGTATTATATTCATGTCCTCCTACATCATTGTCATTGAATCATACATATAACAATCATTCGACATTCCAAACCATCACCGAAGAAACCAAGCCTTCGTACATTTAATCAGATCACACAGAAACTTTATGGATCTTCAGCTTTGTTCTATTGAAGTATTACATTTAAAAACAACATACGAAATGTGAACAAAAATTATAACATGGTCAAATTACCAACCCCGTATAGCCAGAACAATCTAGTATCAATCCAAATTCCCACTCCTAACTTCAAACGCGCATCCAGGTCCAGTTTTAGAATGTCGATATTCACATTTTAAGGAACTTTGTCCCCATTCATTACTAATACATTTCATAAAACACTTGTTGAGCTGTCCAAAACTAACATTCCTCACAAGGGTAGAAGAAACCAAACGATTGACCCAAATCCTAAACAAAACTCACAGCAACATAAAGTTAATATGACTCTTGTCACGATCATCACAAACTTGGCAACCAAGATAAAATTCCAAAAGTTCCTATAAAACAACGCAAGGCAATTTTAAAATCTACCATAAACTTCAAATCCTACACAAAAATCAAATTTCCTTTACATATATCATGAGGACCCCATCTTTTCGGCTAAAAGGTTTGGCTTTGTAGTTATTTCTTTACTCATTTCATCAAGCATTGTAGGAAACCCAATATTTTAGAATTTCTGTACACATACACAAACCAATCTCAACCCCAATCCAAATTGAACTTCAAACAAGGAGCGTGAATTCTACCAAACAGTTGATGCGCAAGCTTAGATTCGATGATTCCCACATACCAACAAAACAAATGAGAAATCTATTATCAACCCAATTCAGAATCAAAGATCAAAACTTGAAGTAACATCAAATCCAAGTTATACAGCACACCCGATCACAGATATGTATAATTGTTAAAAGTTGGAGAAAGAGAAAGAGATGGATACCCGGTGCCATTGTCGATGACTACAGCGGGGCGATGAGAAGATGCATCCATCATAAGATATCAACAAATAAAGAAGAGAGTGAGATCCGAGTGAAGTTTGATCATTGGAAACATACGAATGAATGCCACACTAGTACTGTTGTTGTTTTTGTTGTTGTTGCTGCTGTTGTAGTTGAGAAAGATGATGATGGGAGGTAAAACGATGTAGTTGAGTTGAAGTAATGAGACGCAGAAGCATAGACAGCTCCAGCCATTTTCATCAATCTCTCTCCAATTTAATCATCAATTTGTTTTGTATGATTGCTGTCCGATTGAGTTTTTCAAATGCGATCTTCGAAATGAGAAACTCGGGATTCTTACCTTAGCAACTAAACAACACAACAACACAACAACAGCAGCAACAAACTCAACGGCTCTCTCTCTCTCTCTCTCTCTGTGTGTTTCTGTCTGGTTTTTAAAATTGTGAGATTTTGGTGTAAACACAGATTCAGATTTCTTTTACGGGCCTCTTTCTTTGTCCAACGCTACATAGCCCAATCATGACTAATGAGACCCATAAAACATCGAATAAGGCAGGATTAAATACGTACTTTGTTACTTTTTTGCATATTTGAAAAATTTAAAATTAAAAATATAACATTTTACCCGTCTTATTTATAAAACTTAATTTTTACTTTATTTCATAAAAATACACCCTATTAAGGGTCATTGTAGCTAAATACAAAAAAATAACCAGTTAACTATATATAAAAATGTTTATGTGACTAGTCATTTAACTCTTTAAAATATAATGAATTCAACGGTTATATTTTTATAAAATTAATAAATTAAATTTTAGCCTTTATCAACAAGATGGATCAAATGTTACAAACAAAGCTCATGTCCTTATAGGTATTCCTCTATACTACAAATGCATTTCTATTCTATCAAGTTACTTGCTCTAACATTCAATGGTTATACTAGTCTTTAACAAATGTGTTTTTCTATTGAAATGTAAATTTAGTTTGATACTCGTATTATATTATGGAATATTAATGATACTTAACATAATTCTACTTTCTCGATTTAACGTGTTTTTTTGTACGATGATCGATTAAAATGGTGTATTTTATTTTATTTTATTTTATTTGAAAATGTGCATGCTTCTAAGTTCATCCTAAGCTTTATAGTAAATATGATATAGTGATTTAAATTTTTCCTTAAAAATGAAAGATATTTATTCTGTGTTCTCTTCCCTGCGAGTCTAGTTAATGGTCCATGTTTCTCTACCAATACGTCTAAGCATGTACTCCTCCTAGTACATGCAGGTATGATAAAATAAAACCACTGAGATCTCAACCAATATCATGAGACTTTTGCTAAGTTGCAATGTGATAAGATGACAAGCAATCCTTGGTTTCACATGCATTTGAGAGAATCATGCTTTCAAATAATTGATGATGATGGACTGTTCTACTTTAATTTCTAACCATTTATACAATATCAGATTTGATTCTCTAATCCAAATCTAAACATGCATGCAAGTTCCTGCGCCTTTTGACTGATAGGATCATCAATTTATCATCTTATATTTATTGATTTGCTAATAAAGCAGCTAAAGAAATCCGTACGCTAGTAGTGGTTTTTTATATATATAAAAAAAGTTACATTGCTTTATATTATTAATCTATCCATCACCCATATTAAATAACCCATCTTTATGATTTCTATTCCAAAAGATGACTTTTAAAGTAAAGTTTGTATATATTATACAAAAAGTAAAACAAGTTGAAAACAACATCTTATTTTTACTGTGTACACCTACCCATTACGTATCCATCAACATACATATATACACCATATAGATATAGAAATAGGAGGATAACTGGCTAAACTCAATAGTAATTGGTTATTGCGGAGAGGTATAACTATAGTGGAGACATGCATGGGTTGACTTTGAAAAGGTATGGTTGACTTTGTTGTGAAATTAGTTGGTTGTAAACGACTTTAATTGTGTAGGAATGTCATATATAGTTGTTTTTGCAGATTGGATTAGAGCTAGTATGCCAAATTTAATCATTACCATTCTTTTTTGCTTAGAGGTGTTTATGCATAGATCACATCGCATTAATTCTTGTACTAAGAGATTAAGACAAAGTCTGATCTTTACTTGTGCTCTTTAAAGTCAACAAAAACTAAAGAAGAATTGAAATTTAAAAGGTAATCCTTTTTTGTCGAATTCATCTCATTGCTTATACAATAAGCATTACTAGGAATCAAATCAAGTTGTTCGGTATGGTCATGGAAACTTTAACTTTTATTACAAAGTATTGTATACACACGAAACACGATTACTTTATTGTATCCCTAGTAAAAATGACCCTTAATATAACAAAAGTTATCCTTTAACACAACATATGTCAATCTTTTATCAACTTTGAGGGGTAAGTTTTGTTATTACAATGGGTCACTTTTAATGAAAACACAATAGTTCTATTGTATTCTATATGTATACAATACTTTTTAATCACATATTTTAGGAATTAAGTAAAAAAATTCTTCCATTTTGTAAAAAATGAAAAGTAAACTAAACACTACTATATTATTCCATCTTTTACAAATTTTCACTTCTCAAATTTTTGCAAATCAACCAATGAAGTATCAATCTTTATTATTCATTTTGATTGATCATTTTATAATCACATCCAACTATCCTTCCAAAAAAAACACAAAAGAAATATTATATTCACAATTAACATTTAAACAATGTTATGGTACATCTAATTTATTTTTTAAAAAATAACTTGTATCCATATATAACCATTTATAAGCCATGGTGAATTGTTACTTTGTCCAAAGAAACTTTGAGCATCTATGTCACCCTACGCTAACTTTTATTTGATCACATACACACACACACATATATATATAGGGGTGGGTTCATATGAGAACCCCCCTAATATGAGAACTCTTTTAAGGGTGAAAACCCATCTAACACCACACACCTTGGCAGATCTAATGGATGGCATTTAACTAAATATAATGGCAAATCCGTAATTAATCCAAAAACTGACAAAAGGCAGTTGCTTAAAAAGTGTAACTGACACTTTGGAAAAAGGGAACACGCATCACTTTTTATTCACTACTTCAAAACTTCTTCAGAGCCCTTTCATCTTCTTCCGCCATTTCTCTCTCTTCAAACTTTCACAATTCCTCCATTTCGCACCACTTACTTCGTCATCTCAAAACCCACAAGTTCGTACATTTCTTTCGCAACAGGTATATAATGTTCTTCATATTGTAACCATTGTTATGAGTAGATTGGTAGTTTGTTCTGAGTAGATTGTTCGAAACAGGTTTGTGATAGTTCCATAGTTTTGGTGTTATTCCAAAATAATGAGCATCATGTTCTAAACCATTGAACATAATGTTTCTAAACCAATGAAGATGATGTTCTAAATTAATGAGCATAATGTTCTAAGCCTAATTTGTCATAATATCAAAGCATTGGACCAATTAACATGATGTTGTAAACCGAAGAACATAATGTTCTAAACCATTGAACATAATGTTCTAAACCAATGAACATTATGTACTAAAGTAATGAACGTAATGCTCTAAACCTAATTTGACATAATATCAAAGCATTGGACCAATTAACGTGATGTTCTAAACCGAAGAACATAATATTCTAAATCGAAGAACATTATGTTTTAAACCAAAGAACATCATGTTCTAAACCAAAAACATCATGTTCTAAACTACTGAACATCATGTTCTAAACTAGTAAACTTGATGTTCTAAACCATTGAACGTAATATTCTCAACCTAATTTGACATAATGTTCTAGACTATTGAACTAGATTTTGTTTTATTTCGTTAGAATTAGTGATTAATGCTCGAAATTCGGTATATACAATGAACATTATGTTAACCAAGTAATGAGCATAATGTTCTAAGCCCAATTTGATATAATATCAAAGCATTGGACCAATTAACGTGATGTTCTAAACCGAAGAACATAATGTTCTAAACCGAAGAACATTATGTTCTAAACCAAATAACATAATGTTCTAAACCAAAGAACATCATGTTCTAAACTAGTGGACATAATGTTCTAAACTATTGAACTTGATGTTCTAAACCATTGAACGTAATGTTCTCAACCTAATTTGACATAATGTTATAAACTATTGAACTGAATTTTGTGTTATTTCGTTAGAATTAGTGATTAATGCTCGAAATTCGATATATACAATGAACATTATGTTAACCAAGTATGAGCATAATGTTCTAAGCCCAATTTGACATAATATCAAAGCATTGGACCAATTAACATAATATTCTAAATCGAAGAACATAATGTTCTAACCCGTAGAACATTATGTTCTAAACCAAATAACATCATGTTCTAAACTAGTAGACATCATGTTCTAAACTAGTTTACCTCATGTTCTAAACTAGTTTACATCATGTTCTAAACTAATGAACATCATGTTCTAAACTATTGAACTTGATGTTCTAAACCATTGAACGTAATATTCTAAACAATTGAATTGTAATGTTCTAAATCAATGCACAATAATGAAGAAAAGGATGAAACACGTAAGTCTAATAATGAAGAAAATGATGAAACACGTAAAAATGAAGAGGATGACTTGTAAGTCTAATAATGAAGAAAATGATGAAACACGCAAAAGTCACTGTGCCAGCAAAAGTATGAAGAAAGTACAAATTTTGTCTAAAACACTCTGCCAGCCGAAACATTTTTAGCACAATGTTTAGATATTTACAGATTTGTCATTCATTTCTAATGCATTTTCAGTCATAGATCATCAAGGATCCAAGGGTTTTAGATGGGTTCTCACCGAAAAGTAGTTCTCACATAAGGGGAGGATTCTCACATAATTCCTCTCCTATATATATATATATATATATATATATATATATATATATATATATATATATTTCAAGTTAAACATCTTATATGTAGAAGTCTGACCATTACAACAGTCCAACCACCTTATTAATAAAAATTGAAGTACATTCATAAGTACACAGAAATTTGACCTCAAATAATGAAAACTATAAACTTAAAATCACGTAATTTTGATAGGGTTCAAAAGTGTGATGTGCAACAGTAGCCCCCTACAAAGGCCACAAATCACTAATCACACAAATTAGAAAGTGCATAAAATCCAAGAACGAAGTGCCTAAAAATTGGAAATGTTGCAAGTCTCACTCTCACAATTATAACCTGCCTTGAATTGATGCCTTCTTCTACAAGTCCTCTAGTCCCGAGTCCTCTCCATACCTCCAAATTTTTAGTTTTTTACTATACAAACTTCACAGCTCCTCTAGACCTCTAGTACCAATGTACCCATCCCCTGCCTCTTCATTCGCTTTCACTCCAATTTGTTATTCCAATTAATTAAATATACGTATATATTAAATTGAGGCTATTGCTCTGCTCATCTGCTGCACTTCATCACTGTCACCATTAAATGGATCTGCAACTCCAACTCCAACTCCAAACCAAAACCCATCCATTACTGTAGAAAGACCCAAACCCATTTTCAAAACCTGTTTTTCAGAGCAACCCATGAATCCCCTCTGCTGCATTGCCCCCGTCTCCGTCGATCGTGAAAAACCCACCTCCGGCAACGTCATCGGAAAACCGCCAGACCCCAACTTTGACAATCCGACTTCTGGCGGAGGCGGCGGTGGAGGAATCAGCCTGGGATTCTCGAGGCACAGCTACTCCGCACAGGTGTCATCAGTGAGCAGTACTACTACAGTAGGGCTGGATCAGGTGCATCATCATGAGGCAGAGGACGTGATGCTGATGAGTGGAAGAGATTCCAGGGTGTCTGGTAATAGTGGTGGGGCTGGCGGTGTTGTTGCTGGGATCTTGTATAAATGGGTGAATTATGGGAAAGGGTGGAGGCCCAGGTGGTTTGTGTTGGAAGATGGTGTGCTCTCATATTATAAAATGCATGGGCCGGATAAGATTGTGTTGGGTTCGTGTTCAGGGTCGGGGTCGGGGTCTGGGTCAGGGTCGAGTCCGAGGAATGAGAAGAATGGGGTGAGAGTGATCGGGGAGGAGAGTGTTAAGTATATGAGGAAGAACAGTAGTTGGGGGAAGAATGGTGGGGGTATTCACAATAATAGTTATACTAATGGAGGGAGTAGGATTAGTGGTAATAGTTTGTCAAGTTTTAATAAAAAGTGGAAGCCATTTGGAGAAGTTCATTTGAAGGTGTGATTTTTTATTTGAGTTGGATTTGCATTTGTGCTTAAAAATGCTAGCTTTTCTTGTTTTTGTAATGGTAGAGTTGCAAAGGTTTGGTTTTTGTAGTGTGATTATGTTGTTGCTGCTTGTATTTATGTGATTTTGATGTAGTGGAATGACGGTATTGTGTTTGTTTTGTTAGGTTTGTTGTGTGTTTGGGTCTTGTCAGTTGTCACGGGTGGTTACGGCTAAGAGTAAGACTGCGTATATTTGGATTAGAGAAACCATGATATCCTTACTTTCCTTAGTGGTGGATTGCGGTTGTAGTGGAATTAGATCTGCTTAAGTTAGTTTCTACTCTTCAGTATCAGGTTAATTTGGCAAATGTAGATTTGGTTCAGTTTAAGACAAAGGCAGTGGTTTTGCATGGTGTTTTTAAGTGACAATTCACCATATATATATCGTATTTTGGAGGGAATGTAGTTACATTGCGAGCCTTGATTGTGTTATGTAGATTTTTGAACACCTTTCTTGCCCTTTTTTGGCATGGGGGGATGCTTTTATATGTTGGACCACAAAGTCATTCTGGTTCGTGGCGAGCTGCTGTCTTCTGCTGAATTTCCCACTTCTATGACACAGACAGTAATTGGTCTTCTTTTTCTTTTGGAATGTGGATGCCTCTTAATTTTAAATAAGAAGCTTCTTCTTTTGAAGGGTATGGTGGAAGCTTTTTGTATCATTTTTGGTTACCAAACTTGAATTGTTCTTCTATGTTCAAGATTTTCTTTCTGATAAGTTTCTTAGAACCATTTGCATGTTAATTACTATATTGCATTCAGTATGTTCGAGAGAAGGTTGAATAAAACATAGTATGGGCATGGCAGGGAGTTGTATGTTATGTAATGCTATATTGCATACAGTATGTTTGAGGAAAAGTTTGTATAAAACATAGATGGGCAGGGCGGGCGATTAGGTTTGAACAAAACATAGTATGAAGTGCGGGCAGTTTTCTAAGGCTTTGCTTATCATGAGCTTGTCAGTAACATTATAGCTTGTGCAAGAGTCAAGGTTGAAGCTTGCATCACACGGGGTTATATGATTATATTTGTTCAGTGAAGCATAGGCTGACTTTACTCGTTAGTGTGATATTTGGAAGACTGTTTTCTGAAGTTTACCTTGTCTTTACTTCTTTTGAACATTAACTGATAGCTCAGCTGTCACATGTTTCCATGTTAACCACTCTGATTGGCTGTGGCTCTGATTTATTCTGAAGTTGAACCATTGTTCAGCCTTCCACTCAAAATCTATGTAAATATTCGACTTTAAAGAACGTGTACATACATCATTATTAATCATTGCGTTCTGCTGCTTGGTCAAGATAGAATCTTTAAGCTGGCATTGTGTGATATTATTTCTATATTAAAACTGGTATTGAAAGAAATAAAAGTGGCATGAGCTTCCTGCATATAAGAGTAATAAGACAGTTTTCTGCAGCTGTGCTATAAGCTTGTGATAACTGACAAGTTGTTAATTTTCCCAGAGATGACTCATATATTGTTGGTGCATCACAGGTTTCTTCAGTTCGTGCAAGCAAGTCAGATGATAAAAGACTGAGCATATTCACGGGAACAAAGACTCTTCACTTACGTTGTGTGTCTAAAGAAGATAGAGCAGCATGGATTGAGGCACTCCTAGCAGCAAAAGATCTTTTCCCCAGGTTGTTGACAAGCAATGAATTTTCTCCTGAAGATATTGTTGTGTCCACAGATAAGCTTCGACGAAGAATGTTGCAGGAACGTATTGCTGAGCCAGTGATTAAAGATTGCGAATCTATTATGCTCATAGAAGTCTCTGAGCTGAAGAATCAATTTAAAGCTCTTCAACACAAACATGTCTCAATGCTAGAAACTTTGAGACGGTTAGAGGTATCTCCCAACTTTACTAGGTTTATCATGTTCTTTGATTATTATGCAGTCTGAAAAATAGAGTTAGAGAATTTCTGTTTTACAATTCTATTCAAATAATGGGTGTGGTGATATAAGTGAATATCTTTAAGTGGTACAAGAAGTCCTTGAGATTATCCTTTTCTTATGAAGGTAATTGTTACAGCAATAAATTCTTGATGGAATCATCATTCATCTCCTTTTTTTCCTACCTGCCTTTTTGTTCTTTTAACAACAGTTAGTGTCTTCTTACGTGGACTTTTTATTTTATGGATCAACCTACCAGAATTGTTTTGCTTTAGAGATCCTCTTTTGATACGTGTCATTGTAGGTTTTATGTGTCTAGATGTTCACATTATTCTTTGCGAGGTATCTTGAATCTTAGAGCGCTTGATAGTGACCTTTCTTTCCTTTGTTTGCTTTTCCTTGACATGGATTCTACTTATTGGGTTAAATCACTGAGTTAGTTTCAATCGTATATTCAACTTCTAAGGGTCATTAAACTTTGTTGAGGTAACTTTCTCTCAGTCGTCGTCGATCACTGGCCCTGATATCTATGTTTCCTGCCTTAGATCAACCCGGCATTTAGAAGTATGCTGGTACTTATTGATGGATCCATGTAAAATGGGAAATCCTCATATTTGATTATAATCTAAGTTTTGGTCTCCATCATTTTGATGCAGCTAATCCATATTGCAAGTTGTTTTTTTTTTGTTTTCTAAAATGTATCTTAATGTGAGTTCTTTTGTGAATTTCCCTGGATTTCAGAGTGAGAAGATAGAGTTGGAGACAACTGTGGTAGATGAAACAAAGAGAAGAGATTCATGTTGCGGACAAGGAAATAGAAGATTTAGTGGTTAGTGGTAGACTTCTGCTATTACTCTATTCACCCCCTTTCCCTTCATTGTTATTCCTTCTTGTTTTTGGAAATATCTTCCCAAACTACTTTATTATGCATTTTGTTGCCTTTGCACCTTCAGGCTTTATGTTGTGTACTGTATGCCTTCTTTTATTTTTATTTTCTTTCTGAGCTTTTATATTTTTTTGCATATAAATTCAAGTTTCTCTACCTATTTAAGAAGTTTACACACTTGAAAGGGACCAAGAGTCCATTCTCTAGAAATTGATGTAATTAAGATCAGCTAATCTAAGCATACTTAATAGTTTACAGATTTACTTAACTCTCCTCTTCAAACTCAGAATTTAGGTAGCCATGAGGGCTTGAGTGGCTGTCACTCTGGTGAGTCAATTTCAGTCTGATTTTTATTAAAAATAATAAGTGCTCCCTCAAACCTTGCAGATTTCTATTCCATCTTGTCTGAGGGTAGTGAATCTGATTCTGATGTGGAAAATGAGAGTCCTGATGGTGGGGAAGCTGAATCAGATGAAGAAGATGGAGCGTATTTTGATACAAATGATTACTTGGCATCTGAGTTTTTGAGGAGTGCCTCTTGTCGGGGAAGGGAATCCTTTGCAGATGCTTGTAGTTCACTAGGGCAGGATTGTTCACAGGAGCTTCCAATGGGTATCAGACCTGTGGAATATCCTTACGTAAAAAGAAGGGATAGCTTTCCGGAGCCCAAGGAAAAGGAAAAGCCTATTGGCTTGTGGTCAATTATAAAAGACAATATTGGGAAGGACCTCTCTGGAGTTTGTCTTCCTGTTTACTTTAATGAACCCCTTTCTTCATTGCAGAAATGCTTTGAAGACTTGGAATATTCTTATCTGGTGGATCGAGCTCTGGAATGGGGGAAGCTGGTAAGATCTTCTCCAAATTTTTGGGTCTGACCTGAAAGTTTCTTTAATCTGATGTAGCCAACACTTTTTTCTTGAGATTGAGATGCATGTACTTGTTTTCTCATAGTACAAAGCCATTTTAATCTCTTGAGTTTCAAATTGTTAGTCTAATTCCAAACTTCAATATTTGCATCCTTGTAAGGTGAAGTGTGTATATGCGTTGGAGTAGATGCAATATTAATGGGGAAAGGTCCTCTCTTTCAACCTTTCCCAAACTTTTTGGCAGTGGGATGGTGTTGTATACTTGGCCATTCTCTTTATTGACTTTGCTCGCTCTTTAGTTATTTATGGTGCAAGTATTGTAGCTCTTTTAGTGAGTTTAACTTGAGTTATAGAATCTAGACTGAGAGAATGATTGCACTTCTGCAGGGAAATGACTTGATGAGGATCTTGCATATAGCTGCCTTTGCAGTATCTGGCTATGCTTCAACTGAAGGTCGCCAATGCAAACCTTTCAATCCCCTTCTTGGAGAGACTTATGAGGCTGACTATCCGGACAAAGGCCTTCGTTTCTTCTCTGAAAAGGTATTTCTTTCTTTAATGCTGAAATTTTGTGTTTAGTGTGCCTAGAGTGCCTAGAATCCGTTTCAAGTCAAAGCTGTTATATTTCAGATGGATTTCTTGCCTTTTGTAAAGTATTTTTTTTTTTTTAATTTTGCTTTGGCCAAGAGCTGGTGTTAGTGGAATCACCGAACCAGTTATTGCATTACTTTCCTACATTAACTGGATATTTTGGTGACTACAGGTCAGCCACCATCCTATGGTTGTTGCTTGTCATTGTGAGGGTAGAGGCTGGAGATTCTGGGCTGACTCTAATCTCAAGGGTAAGTTCTGGGGACGCTCCATCCAATTGGATCCTGTTGGTTCTCTTACTCTTCAGTTTGAGGATGGCGAAACATTTCAGTGGAGCAAGGTGACAACTTCCATATACAACATTATAATTGGTAAAATTTACTGTGATCATTATGGCACCATGCGTATCAAAGGCAGTGGAAATTATTCGTGCAAGCTGAAATTTAAAGAGCAATCTATTATAGATCGGAATCCACATCAGGTAATTCTTCTGAGCTTTGTCATCAAATACTGATGATATCAAGAAACTGATTCCTTTATTGCTTTGGTAAATTGGTGGAGCATGTTTTTATCCCTATATTGATGTTCCTCCAGTTTGATATCATTTGTTATGGCTCCAGAAAAATTGAGTTTAAAAACAGCCAATTCTTGGAGCTTTCTTACTCTCCATTTGGATTAAATCCAGCATTATCAAAGTTTCTATCAGAGAAATTGAAGTTATAGTTCTCAGTATCACCTCTACCTCATGTGATTAAGATAATTTACCACGTTTTTTAGTACTGACTCTATCTATGTTAGGATATAGGAATCAAGAACATGCTGTGATTATGAATTTACCGCAAGAATAAGACCCATTTAGTAGCAAACATCTACAATCAGCTTGACCGATAAGAACTCTAATTCCTGATGTTTGCTGTTGACACCAGCACCCTGTTTTGTTTAATTTTTTCCATTACAAGGAATGAGTGATACTTGACTTTCGTTTGTTTCATCATATTTCATGCATAGGGCAGTAAAATAACCACTTTTGTTTGGTATTGGATGCTGTTTGAAATTTTTTGCAATTTATAAGCCTGATCTTATGTCTCTTGTTATTTCCCATTGGCTTTCAGGTTCATGGATTTGTACAAGATAATAGAACTGGTGAGAAGGTTGCCATGTTGATTGGAAAATGGGATGAAGCAATGTACTATGTCCTAGGGGATCCAACCACAAAGCCAAAGGGCTATGATCCAATGACAGAAGCTGTCTTGCTCTGGGAGAGAGACAAATCTGCTACAAAGACTAGATACAACCTCACACCTTTTGCAATTGCTTTGAATGAATTGACTCCTCTTTTGCAAGAGAAATTACCACCAACGGACTCAAGGCTTAGGCCAGATCAGAGACACTTGGAAAATGGAGAATATGAGCTGGCAAATGCAGAGAAACTCAGACTTGAACAGTTGCAAAGACAGGTGTGTGTTTCCTCTTTCTTGAGTAAAGCACATTAACTAATACTTATTACTGTAGAACATCCATCTGCTTACCCAACCCACCTACCTTAACAAAGGATGTTCTACAGATGATAAATGAACTGTGCATGTTTAGAGATGAACTGTGCATGTTAATAATTCCTGAATTAATATAATCATATTATCACAACTCAGCTCAACAACATGAAGGTGGTTAAGTCAATTGCATGCTTCACATATTAAATGCTGCCCTAAACTCATGCTCTCTTATACTTAGACATCTATATTTTAGGACTATCCATATTTTACCAATGCTAGCTTGTAATTGAGATTTCTTTCTGCTGTCATTAGTATCAAGATGTGCTCACGTCTATGTCAGGTAGGAGAGTTTTGAACTGGCCAACCCTGGTTGGGATTTTGATATTTCTGCTTCCTTGGGCATACTTTTGAGCAAAGTTGTAGTATCTTGTCTGTCATGCAGCGCACTAACCAGAAAGCAGATTCTGAGAAACTTGAATTAAATTATTTTGACTTGATGCAGGCAAGGAGGATCCAAGAAAGTGGATGGCAACCCAGATGGTTTCAGAAAGACGAGGATGGGTGTTACCGCTACACTGGTGGTTATTGGGAAACAAGGGAAAAGGGGTGTTGGGATGGGATCCCTGATATATTTGGACAGAGGAGTGATATACAGATACTCCTACCCTGTAATAGTATACCTGAAGAAGAATGAGTCATTTTCCTGGCGTGAACTGAACTACTTCACGCTCCTTTCCATTAAAGCTATTCTACGTGGAATTATGAGCTATATGGGAATTCCTCAAGTAAATGTACCACAATTATTGATAGGTGTAGGTGTAGCTACTAGCCTATGTACGTAAGTGAAATTAGATGTTTTCTTGTAGGTACTTTGTTATTTTTTACCCTGCTTTACCTGTGTACTACATTTTGGTGCTTCAGGCCACCTTGCTGTGAAACAATGTAGCAGATTGGTCATTTAGGCTGGTACCCCTCTGTTATGAAACTCCCTAATAGAAAAAGAAAGAAAGAAAAAAGTTGTTGCGGCTACTGCCCTACACAAGTGTGATCAGTGTTATGGAGTACTTTGGCATCCATACTAACCTTCAGAGCTCGATGCCGAACCAGTTTATTTTCTAATCGCCATGTGAAAGTAATGCTCTACATTGTAAGCAGTCTTTAAACCCGGATCTGAAATACTGATGCATATATTTGATATAGATTTTAGTTTTGCCAACTCGAGAATGGACTTTCAAGTTTCAACTAAAACAATTTGAATATAACAGAGAAGTACTACATCTAGGTGGGAGTTTACGCTGTACTCTAAAACATTTTAGACAAACTACAGAGAATCCACTAGTAACAAAAATGAGCTCAGTGAGTTACCACCTACGGAGTACTCCTTTGTGACACTCTACATGGGTAACAGTTAAAAAAAAAAAGTCTTCATCTTTACCAGAAATTGCTCTGTGGTCTATAGAAGGGGACTAAGATTAATGTAAACTTTCATAAAACTTTAGTGGAGGGCTGGAGGCATGCCCAAACTGTTGACGAGCTGCTTCGCCTGTTGGTGCTGAATACTTATTGTTTAGATTGGTCCTGAGAAGCCTGCATCTCACTCCCTCTCCTCAAAGCTAACCAAAAACTGTGACAGTGGAAGTAGTCAAGTCAGCCCTCCTATCTTACGCTCCTTCATCCCTCACCCCCACCAAGGTAATTAATTACCCTCTCTACTATTCAATTTTTATGGCTTTTTCCTGAAATGTGAATCTGGTATCTTTGTCAATATGATCATTAGCTGTTGGTGCTGAATATGATTAATGCTGATAACCAAAACTCATCCAATAAAGTATGCTATTGATTGGTTGCTGTATACTCCGTAATATGAAGCTGCATCATTGACCTAAACTTTCAGCAATTTCAGATAAAAAAAGTTGGGTTTCGGTCCCACAATTGACTGAATAATTACCAGGTTTCTCTCTCTTTTTCTCTCAATTTACTATAATTTGGTAATTTCAATATTTTTTGTGATTTTTTTTATTAGCTCTCTAGTGAATGGCTGAACAATACCAATATATTTTGTTTGGAATTTTACAGCAGCAATAATTTTGTAACCCATAATTGTAAGAATATATAAATAAGTGACCTATAAAGTTTGGAACTTTAGTTAGCATGCTTGGTTAGTGTGTTATGTTGGCAAATGAATCCATTATCCATTGTATGTGATGATGATGTTGTCCATTTTTTGATAAGTGTGATACTACCCGATTAAAGCTATGCCTAGAGGAATCCATATCGAAATTGCTTGATAGAAGAAGGGCATTAGAAATTCCGGATACCAAAGTTCACCAAGTCGCAATTTTAAAGAAGGAAACGTCAGCAAGGAGTGGGATTTTTGGTGATTTTAACTTTTCAATGGATGCTTTTCCTAGATTGAGAGATGCTATGATAGATAAGAAGTGCAAAGATGAAATATCCTTCGTTTTTATGTCGCAAGAGATGACCTGTTACACCCGTTTGTCAATGGAAACAAAGCGAGGAAAGTGGATGCTTTGCTTCCTATTATTGAAGATTGCTCAGTTACTGATGGGGTGAGTTTCTAATTTTGTTCCTTGAAAATTGTACCAACTACAGCATTGTTAGTCAAAATGATATCCTAAGTTAATGACAAGATGATGCTGAAGTAGTTTGTGATGTTAGGGGAATAAAAGATTCTATATGCTCCAGGTTTTTTCTCTGCCCACCTCGTTGCTGTGATTCCTAGAGTCCTCTTAATCCTACAAAACCAGAATCTAATATTGCAGTTTTCTTTTTACTTTTCCTCTGAAGATACAACTGTAGGATTTCTTATTGCAGTCAATTTTCAGTGTTTTTGCATTTGAGTAGGAGCTCAATCATCCTGTAGGTTCTAAACGATTGTGATTGCATCATTGTTTAAGCAATGCTTTTCGCGTTTGCTAAAGGTGCCATCTCACTTTTCCACTCATGTGATCATCTAATATTCAACTAGCTTGTTTTCTAGGTTACCTGTGGAGGTTGTCAAAGTGCACATGCAGCTGTAGTGGGTAGGTCATGTACATTGGTGCTCTCCCACATACTAAGCTGCTTCTTTACTTCAATTAGGACTTGCCATATCTTTTCAATGGAAAGAGATGCAAAGATTGGCTTTATTTCTGCTGGTTTGTTTTGTGCAGCGGTTTCATGTGCAGAAAGAGGACTTAAGGCAAATTTGCTTCTTCGAGGGGAAGAGCCACAGATTCTGACTTGATGCAACCTAGTGTCGTAATGTTATACATGTACCGAGATTTTCTATGCCAAGAGGGAAGAAATGCTTCTTAGGCATGCAAACGATATGGCAGGTCCTAGTGGGTCTGTGATGTGGTTCACTGATAGAATTGATAGTTTTACTGATTTATCAAGTGGAAGAAACTGCATGCAAATGAATTCAAGTAGAAGTTTGAAGAATAGCACAAGGAAAATCGTGATTGTTGAGGGTGCAGGGGATGCTGTGGCATTATTATCTGAGAACAGGTATCTGTTATATGTCACAGGAGTATATTTACTTATAGGTGCTAGTAAATTTTACCTGTATCCTTGAGATAATTTTTATATTTTAAGTTGGGTTCTTATAATCTTATCTAACACTTTATTATATGGTCTATGAGAACTATTGTAGCTACTTTCATGTGATATTGTGAGTATGTTTGTATCTTCTCAGTGCTTGAAAGAAAGATGCTTCCCAAGTAACCCCATATCTATGACATACTTGTTAACTAGCTGATATTAAAATGTATTAAGATTCCAGACAAAGTCCTGAACCTCAAGTAAAAGACGAACACCAGGCATTGTTTTGGGAACCTATGTTACTTAGACTTGGGCATCAAATTCAGACACTAATACGTGTCTAAGAGTCAATATCAGCAATTTGATGAAAAATATCCATGCACTTGAACCAAAGTTTAGCTTCAAGTGTCCAAACCCACTTTGCAGTGTTGATGGTTCGGCATTTATACTTTAGGATGAGTGAATAGTCCTTGTATCATAAATATTATTAACAATGGTTGGATCATTGTCATGTACAACCATATGATAAATTTTGTTTTCCCTAGTTAGGTCATCTTGATGTTTGTCAACCTTCTACATGAACCTCATTCATTTACTGCTTTAATTAAAATGTCACCTGTACATTTTTATTTTCCTCACAGCCTTTTGATCATAACCGCTCACATCTGTTTTAAATTTAATTCTTGCAGGGATCATTCGTTTAGTGAGGTATTTGTCCCAGAGCCATATACTTGGCAAAAAGAGGCCATATAACTTTGTGATTGATGCGGATACTGGGATAACAGCAATTGGTTTTGCCCTTGAAGCTGTAATTCTTGGGTATGGTTCAAATTAATGTATTAAGATTATGACTTGTTTTTGTAGAAGAAAGTGAATCATGCTGTCAGTATTTTTTAGGCTGCCATGGAAGGTAACTGCTTTGATACTGGCTGATACAATTGACGGGAACAAAAGTCTGGAGAATCGTCTAATTTCAGATTTAAGAGATATGCAGCATCTGACCTTAGCAATTACAACTTGAAGAAGGACGTCGTTCAGTGGGTGAATCGTGAAACTCCTAGAAAGTGAGTTGTCTAGCACCCTCTTGTAAACAGTACCACTAATTGTTTCATCCTCTAGAAAATGCATTGGTCTATTACCATGTGCTCCAACATCCAACCCTTCTAAAACTTTCTTGCAGATTGTAAAATGTATAGAGGCTTCATCATCTAAAGCAAATCTTTCATTTTACCTAAAATTCGCATCTGAGCTTGTATTTCCTTATCAAACATTTTTCCGTCTTCAGTTGTCTAAGAAGAGTCATTGTGTCCTCTTAAGTCCCGCTTTAATTAATTATTTTGTACCCTCTTTTTTACACTCTCATTCTAGTTGTCACAGTCTGAATTTGTTAGCTTGCTAAGCTGAAAAGTTTTCTCATTTCAGATTTGGCAATGTATTGTAAGGAGAAGTCAAGGCTTGTCAACAAGTAGCTAACCAAACAGGGTACATGTTGATCCAATATACACTTTGGCAGCTTGGGAGCTAGCTGTTCACTTAAGCCAGAAGCAGCCATACAAAGGAGCAAAGGTGGCAATGCTTCACACAGGGGGCACCCTTGGCATGTTTGGTCTAGCGCAAAGATACAAATCTTACTTCAGTACGCTGAAAGAAGGCCCGCCCCAATAATGAACTCACCCGATGCTTGTAGAATGATACGACACATGACAGTATACTCGACCCATGTTTGTCCATCTAAGGCCCGCTTGATGTACATGGTTTTATGCTCAGAGGAGCCTTATTGACAGTCACATCTTAGGAGTGACAGTTCTTCATTTATGGCCTGAATTTCATTGAAATTTGCCAAGAAAATGCAGAATGTAGTCCCCATTTTGAAAGTTTGAATAGTCAGAAGATTGATTAGAATGATTAAGTTGGGATTGTTTTATCCTTGTAGCTGTAGTTGATGGTGGATCACCACTGCTCAGTAAATTGGCAATACTTAAAAAAGAAGGATTATCAGAATTGCTGAAATGAGATGGCCCATTTCTTTTTACAGGAGATGTCAGAGAAGACTAATTAGTGACAGAGGTGAATTTTGAGTGGTGGAAGCCAATCTTTTTTACCACTAAACCGACACTTGGAAAAGACTTATGCCTGACGGCAATCTAAAGTTCAGATGAGGTCTATTAAACCTATGCTAGGCTGCTACCTACTCCTACTCCTCTCCGGTTGTTTGTACTCCTTCACCTGCATATTTTCCACAGCCAAAGTTTTGAAGGCTTTTAACAAAGTCTATCATGCATACGTCTTCTTCAATACTAAAAAGTCTTGTAGGTTTTTAACATAGTCAACCATATGAATATAGAATCGAAATCCTTGTACGATACAAAAATGAAATTTACTGCGTTAAAAATAGGGAAGTATTCTGCACGCTCGGTGGGACTCGAACCCACAATCCTTTGATTAGAAGTCAAATGCCTTATCCATTAGGCCACGAGCGCTGGCATTTTTAATTTGTCACTTTATTTTGATTTTAAAACTTCCAGATGGCATAATAAAATATAATTTAATTTGATCCTTAAGTTTTGTTAGTAACAACAATTTAGCTGTGAATTTATTGAAAAAAGAAGAACAAGATTAGCTACAATGATGAAATCATGGCACTGTTTTATTTTTACTAAACTTAACTTAGTTTTACTAAATATATATTATTTTTATTGAATTTAATTTATTTTTACTAAACTTATTATTATTTTTTTGTTAAACTAGTTATTTTTCAAGACTCGTCTTTTATTCAATTCAACTTATTTTTGTTGAATTTATTTTATTTTGATAGACTTAACTTATTTTTACTAAAACTTGTTGAAATAAGGAGAACATAGCTTAAAACACAAATAGAGAAATTTTAGGGATAATATTTACAGCAACAAATAAGAAAGAGTAGTATTAATTATTGTTCTTATTAACATATACGGAGTAATCAATATTATTATCATCTTACTTCACTCATGATCTATGAGTTGAATTAGTTTGAGATTTTATCAAAGGTAATTTTGATTAGAGAGACTTGTGAAGAATAGGCTAACAATTTTCATTATTAATAAATTTGGTGTTTTGTTACTTGTAGGGAATATAATTACTGTAAACATGGATCTTCTTTTCCATAATCATCTATCACAAAGGACACAAATTAATTATCAACGTCACAAATTTAAATATACAATTAATGCGGTACTAAACATGAAATGATAAAAAAAAAAAAAAAATTAATCACATTTCACTTGAAATGAGTAATGGGGTTAATCTTGAAGGCTCTTACCTTTATGCATATAGAAAAGAAAAATCCAATTAAATGAGTTACAGGGAGGTTTTTCTTTTGCTTCTTGGATGATTTGGATCTATTTTTGGCCATCTTCTTTGAACACACATCATCGACTTTTGATTAGGAGATGTGATTATGCCAAGAACATGAAGCTAGGCGCGTATGGCAATTTGGCATTTATGTTTCTCTTTTTATTTTTCCTTTTATTTTTTAAACATAGATAAATAATTTTTCGTAATAAACACAGGGGTGCTTCCTCACTGCATAAGGTCAAGTATCAAACTTTGACGAGACGACTTTTATTTTTTTTTGTTGTCAACAACCTAGCAACAATTCCTTGATGAGAAATCAATGTATGACCTAACATTTCAGCAAGTGACATTAATTGAGGCATATATAGACGAAATAAAAACAAAAAATGAAAATTTAGGATCCCAGAAGATCTCAAGCTTGGTAGTAATGAAGTGTGTTTTGAAAAGAGAACTTGGGGAAGCTAGCAAGCAAAGATGGAAGGTGGGCTTATTGTGACCCGTGACCACAATCTTGATAAATTTATCTAAAGAATTCTCTTAAAATACCATTCAGTATATTCAAGCACCATACTGTAATTGACCAAATGTTGGAGAAACATGATGTTCCCGAGTCATTGCGAAAGAGAAGCAGCAGGAGGACGTGCACCACCAACTCCAAGTGGAGAATACATAGAAAGTAGAAAAGTGTAGCAAGTAAATTTATATGGTGAACATAATTCTAGACCCCCCAAAAACTAAACTCAACTATTGCCATCCTAAGACATGCAATTGATGAGGCAGATCCCCAGTCCCAACACACAGTTGAAGATGGAAAACGATTCGCCACAATGCTGGGAACATAGCATGGACCATACCACACTTACAAACATAGAATTAAGGAAAAAATGGTGGGCAGATGTCCTAACTTTTTAAGCCCACGAATGAAAATGGCAACATTCCTGAGAACAAGGGGGAGCCATTAAAGGATGGTCCCCCGTTTATATTTTCTCTGTGTTTCTTCTTTATCTTACTCTATACTCCCACCTTTTTTTTTCCTGCTTCTAGCTTTTCAATTTTTCTAGCTGCTCTGCATCAAATCATTTGGATTAGGAATATATTACTCTGAAATTCTATGCTAATTACAGATCCATCTTACAAGTGTCATTCCATCTTTTATAAATACCAAAATTTCGTTGACATCATCCTTCTTCCAAACTGCTTACGTTATGTCTCACTTTTTCTGTATATAGTTTTCAGCCTAAATACTTTGATAAAATCCTTATTTATTTTTTTTAAAATATGTTTCATCTCCTTCAATACTAACTATTTGACCTAGTTATTATTATTTTTATTTTGTTTACTTTTCCAATAAGACACCCCTCCCAGCGTTCTTTTTCTTCTAAACGAGTTTTTAACGATAAGTTAAGCAATAGGGAAAAAAAAAAAAGGCTCCATATAATGTTTTATAGTCAATCAGTTCTAGACTTTGTATTTTTAATTTCTAAGTATTTTTTAACAAAGCATTTCTAATTTTTTAAGATTTGTATATTATAAATTTCATTGAAATTGTACTATTTTTTTAAACCTTACATCACACGGGACTAACTTAATTAATTTATTTATAAAAAAAAAAAAACACAAATACACAACCTTACTTAGAGGTAGCAAACAAGTCTTTGAATAAGCTATATCCAATTCTATAGTCTGAATTGATACTCTAGTTGTAATTATAGATTTTGCAAGCCTCATTCGATCTTTCAAATGTAATTAAGTTGTTATATTACGTAGAGGTAGCCAAACAGGTCATTTAAATTGTCTATATTGATTACCAATACAAAGTAATTCAATTTGTTTCATCCACGTGTAGGGAGTATGTGGATCAACCAATCCTAATATGAAAGTGAGAAGTATTCCACTATATTGCACGTAATAATTAAACCTAAAGTACGTATAGAAACATACTTGAAGAAATTACTTCAAACTCTTTATTATATATGATGTCAATTTTATTTACAAAGTGAAATGATCAAAGCTTTGTTACCCTTTTGCCTCTCAAAAGTAAACCACTGATCATGAGGACGAAATTAAAGCTATAAAAATTGAGCCTCGTGAGATGATTAGAGATTTCATAAACAACTAACAACTACATATGATAGACTTAAATTTTTACAATATCATATAAATTATAATATTTCTGTAAAAAGTACGCAGTATATATCATATACAAGAATATATCAGGATTTCCAATAAACTCCTAAGATTTATCACAAAAATAATATACATAGAGAGATAGATAAAGCGTAGATTGTTATTAGTCACGTCACCAAATTGATATATACTATTATTGATCGGTCAATTACATTACTTTAAGCGTTGAACATAGCAACCCAAATCCACATTTGTTGTCATAGTTCCTAATATTACACCACATACGATTCACGGGGGAAATAGGCAAAGATAGAAATTAAATACCACTGTCATTATCAATCATATCGTATCCTTTTGTAAAATCATATCCATTTTTTTTCTTTAATTTCTTTTCTATGATTATTGAAATAATGTTAGAATTATAGAGACAACCGTATCTTCTCATACCTCATATCACATAGTTGTATTTAGGAAGGTTGAGAAGTTCCGCTCAATCATTTGTTAGTTACCGGCATAAACGGGATCCAAAATTAACATAAATGGAACCCTAAACCATATTCTCCCGTTCTTTTTTGTTTTCCCATTAGGAATATTGTAGATTTTATAGTCGAACTTTGACTACGAATTAGTCTCAATATATATTTTCCAAATATGAGTTTTTATAATTTTTACAAATCTACAATTGAAAATATTTTGAATTTTAAATTTACAAATGAATTTGCATAGAAAGCAAATGAGAAGAATAAAAAAAGAACGACTTTGAAACCACCAAAAACAATAAAACTAGTACATTACATCCATGGAAGTCGAGAATTTATGCCTCATCTACCGAAACCGGACAAAAGAGACAAACTTATATTCCATTAGTTTAGGTAATTCACTTTTTGGAAATGAATTAATCACTTGTATTATAATGACACTTAACCGAAATTGAGAATGAATTCCCCCGAAAAGTCCAAATATAATAGATTAAGAGAAGATGCACATGGCCCCAAACACATTGTGCTTCCTTCCTTGCCATTAGC
Source organism: Dysphania ambrosioides (assembly GCA_026401315.1). NCBI lineage: Eukaryota > Viridiplantae > Streptophyta > Magnoliopsida > Caryophyllales > Amaranthaceae > Dysphania > Dysphania ambrosioides. The sequence goes on along the minus strand of CM048660.1, from coordinate 2,326,767 downwards.
TTCTCCATACTGGCTTGTTCCACTAATACCATCTTGAATAATTTTACTTAATTAGTAGTATTAATAGTAATAGAATATAGTGGCTTCCATTGAGCGCCTAGCTAGAGAATCCTATGGAACCTTTTATTCATTTTGTCCTGAAAATACTCATCTCAATATACGTTTATGATTAACAAGTTGGACTAGAATAGCCTCTTCTTTGTCCATTTCCTTTAGACTTGTTAATCATGCATGTTGGGCCTAGATAACCTAAACATTATTATGTAATTAAGGAGGAAATTAAAGTAAATATTTATAACCCTCTATATAATCTTCTAATTCACCTAAGATCAACTCTAATCATTGTTTATAGATACTTGTTTGCAAATATAAAAATAATAAGCTAGTTAATGTGAAGTTTTTTCTCTAGCCTACATGTATTCCATATCTTGTATCAAAATCATGGATGGGCATCTATTCCACTTCTAATTAGCAAAGCAATGAAGTATCAACTATCAGCATACTTCAACTCAAAAATCTAACACCATCTCCAATGGAGCCTCAAATAAAAGAGGATGTTGTTGAAGACGCGCCTCCTCTTATCGTAAATGGCAATTCATATATAAACCTTATCAAATATGATATTTTTAATTAAAAAAAAGGTAATAGAACATTTTTTTTTTAAAAGTAAGGAAGAGTTTTGCTTTACAGAAATAATGAATTGATTTATGCATAAATTACTCCTAAATGAAATCCATCAATATGAGTTGATAAACGTTGTGCAACGCCTAGACTACGCACTCTCGGGTGCACAATGAGGACTGTGCACCGATTTAACGTGTGGAAAAAGTAATGAACATTATGTAGAATTATAATTAATATTAGCAGTATGGCCCCCAAAAATAGTAATCTTTACTGCGGGAACCGAACCATCACTTCTATTTATCAGTTTTCCCACGCACTCATTATTAGCACAAACCTCATTGTGTGACTCTTCATTTTCCATTTTTACCAAATTTGACTGAGTATATTGTTCATTAGAAATATATAGAATGTTCCTTCGAAATATATAGAATGTTCATTCGAAATATATAGACTGTTTAATAATACCGAGTATATTTGATTCAAATTTAATGAGTATTGAGTATATATATAGAATGTTCATTAGTACTGAGTGTACTATTCATTACAAATATATACAATGTTCATTGAAAATATATAAAACATTTATTACAAATATATAGAATGTTCATTAGTATTGAATATATTGTTCATTAAACATATTCGTGCACATGCTTAATGAGTATATTAAAGTACATTTGATTCGACAAATTAGTCAGATTTAAAAATGTGCAACAATATTAAATAAAACAAAAAGAATCTAATAGTTCTGTTATTATTTTAATTTTAGTGCAAAAATAATAGAATCTCAATGATTCATCATTGCAAATTAAAAGGCATTAATGACCTAAATTATGAATCATTAATGATGAATTATGCTGAAAAATAATAAATTGCACACGTTCATTACATTTGTTCCACATGTACATTGCGTTTTCCCCCTTAATTAATAATGTATGCATTTTGTAATGATCATTGAAAGTACCTATATTGTTCATTGAGATGATATAAAATGTTTTATTTAAAATATATACGATGTACATCAGTAACTCTGTTATATGTACATTTAGAGTTTGAGTTCGCATCTTGTAATCATAATTATACGGATGTACATTGTATGATTTTGTAATGAACAAGTTTCTTGTAAATAATGTACATTGTATGATTTTGTAATGAACAAGTTTCTTGTAAGTAATGTACATTTTCTTATCAAAAAATGTACATAATATTTTAGACAGTTGTGTGCGTATATAATAAACATTAAAATGAAAAATTAGTCAGATTTAAAAATGTGCAACAATATTTAATAAAACAAAAAGAATTTCAATAGTTCTGTCATTATTTTATTTCCAATGCAAAAGTAATAGAATCTCAAAGCATCAATGACGCAAATTACGAAACATTAATGATGATGTGTTCATTACACTTGTTCTTCATGTTCATGCGTTTTTGCCTTATTTAATGAAGCATGCATTTTGAGTACAATTTTCTTGCATTTTGCATTAGGTGCATAGTGTTTGCTCATTTTCAAGACACGACTTAAAACGTTTTTATTTCCAAATTTGTGAAAAATTATAAAAAATTGAAATTCTTAAAATTTATATTAAAATATATATAACAAAATCCCACTTGAATATATTTATTCTTACATGATGAAGATTTGTGATCAACTTTTTAAACTTTGGCTGATTAAATAAAAATTTGACAAAAATAAAGAAACACAAGAAGTAACTGACTTTTCAAGAGTCCCACCATTAAAATGTTAGGTTTCAAAGGATTTTAAAAATTTTAACATAAATGGAGACTCAACGTGAAAGACAATATAAATAAGACAAGTTTTTAAAACTCTAGTAAAGACTCACAATTGGTGCTAGCAATAAACGTAGCTTAGTACTCCGTACTATGTACAATCAACTGTCATCTAATTTCAACTCAACCACCTGAAATGCAAAATAAATCATAGAAATATATGTACAGTACTTAGTAAGTTGATTTGAAGGGGCCAATGATTTTTTTCACATGCTAAATGAATAAACTGTCTTCAGTACTATGTATTTCTAACGTATTCTTTATTTTCACACCCTTATAAATATAAAATAAAAATTAATTCCAATTTCAAATAAAAAGGGTGAGAAAATACTTAGACATTTCGAGTTGAAAAGGCCAACATATGAAATTTTACGTTAAAAATAAGGTTTTTAAAATAATAAAAATAGTCACTGTAAGTTATAAAAGGCGATTATATATAAGTAAAATATTATACATTAGATCTAAAATATCTCATCATTTCTCATTTTAGGTGTTTTCCATATTTAAATTTTAATCTATATATCTTACAAAGTTAGTTTATACTATTATTTTAAACCTCATAAATTCATATAAATTATCTGGTAGGGTAGGTGGAGTGGGGATGATAACAAGCACAAGTGAATAATGTGTGATATCTGTCTAAGCTATCTGATTTGTGGAATGTGTTTGTTTGATATTTGGATCTTTTATATGCAGTTGTTTCATTAATAACTACTGATAATCTGATATAAGAGATATCCTCAAATCCCTCATTGGTAGAAGGGTGTGACGGTGGAAACATCCTTTTCACAAACCTTTTTGCTGACACACATGGATAAACAATTATATTGGATAACTATTACTCTCTATTCCTATTTACTTTTTGTATAATTTCTAAAGTATATATTATAGTTAAAATTATGTATAAACATGTTTTGAATTAGTATTAAAATTATATTAACATTTAATTACTTCAACCTATAATTACTAATTTTGTACTTAATAACTTAATATTTGACATGATTAGTATTGCGTACGACTCTTTAAAATTGTTATGCAAAGTAGCTCTTTTGTCACACCAACACTTAATTTTTAAATAGTGGCATAAAGATGAAAAATCTAATTAAAACAAGCCTAGCGTATTTATTTTTAAAACGTTGGTCCTTTAGGGTCCAAATAATAATAATAATAATAATAATAATAATAATAATAATAATAATGAATGTATTTGAATATACTTTGTGATTTTTGTTGAAGTATATGGTGTGGATATACTGTACAAATACTCACACCCATTAGTATTGTATTTGTAACATAATACATATCAATAATACATACGACTCATTCTCTGATTTCCCTTTCTCTCCCAAATCCATTTCTTCCATCTTCAACCTCAACACAATAACCATCTCCAACCATGGCACACCATCACTTCTATCCTTCATGATCACCGATTTTATCAATTTTGAGTAATTTTATAGGGATTGAAAAAAATATCAAAAGTCATCTTTCATAATAATCGAGTAGTTATTTTTCAAAAACGAAGAACAAATATATTTTCGAGTCGCTCTCCTACTTATATCAAGTAATGGAAAATTGGAAAGTAAAAGGAGTTTGATGGGGAAGTTGAAAGGGTTATGTAGCTTCGAAGTTAGGAGTATCCGAAAACTCAAGTTTATTTTATAAAATTATTATTGGTCAATTAAAATTGGAAACCAAAAATATAAAAGAGAGGGACGAGGGAAGAAACTCAAGAGAGAAAGTCAGAGAATATAACATAACCCTTGCAGAAATGACCCATGAAAAATGGGACAGAAATGGCGAAACACTAGACAATTACAATGGTAAGAGTTGATTAGCACCCTACACAATACAGCTAGCTAGTAAGCCTTCTTGTATAAAAAGTGTCAGATTGAGGCATACAAATTATAGTTAATTACATGCATATATTTTATTAAAAAATTAACTGTGCGCGTATATAATATGTTCATGTCCCTTGGATATGTAACCTTAGTGGTATATTATATGTATATTAAGCAATGCTATTATCATAATCGAGTTTTATTTGGTACTGATTAACAAATTCGAACACACGTGTGTTCTTAGAAAGAACAACTTAATTCCACACCCTTACTGATACACCAAACACCGGATGGAAATCTATTATGCTGGCTGTCCTTTTTTTTTTTTTTTCTTCTAATATTTTACTTTTGTGTAGAAAATTATGCAGGTCTTCTTTTAGACGTGAAGCTTATCATAGGAGAGGGGGGATTTTGAGTTGGTTTGATACCAATTAAACTCCTCTTTGCAAAATAACAAGGGTTTGATGAAAATTCACGTGTTATGGAGTATGAATTGTTATGAACTGTCGGTGTAGTTAGTAATATTTCTGCCTAGAGGCGGGCTCGGGTCTTGTAAGCTCATGTCTAGCATCTTATCATATCATAACTTGTCTGTGGTATTATACACTTATACTGTGCTACTTTTTTCCCAAGACTCAGTCACCCATAACATGCCAGACGCCCAGGCACAGTGCCTGGCGTGCCATGCCTAGTGTTCGCCCAACTTTTTTTTAACAAAACATAAAGTAAAATATGTAATAAAATCAAAATTTTTTATGATAATTTAAATTATATTATAAAAATATAATATTATTAAAATAATATTAATATTAATTATAGTGGCAATAGTACTTCTACTACTAATAAAGTATAAACTAAATAATAGTGTGTTTTGGGTTGTGCCTTATGCCAAATTGGCAGATTGCTCGTGTACTTGTGTTATGCTCGTGCCTACAATGTTTTTTTCATTTACAAATAGTATAACTTCAAAAAAGAAAATAAAGGTAAAACAAAGAACGCATATGAAAATGATGAAATTATGTACAACTTCATATTTTATAAGTACATCTTCATTTGTAAATAGTATGACTTCAGTTGTCAAAAGTGTAACTTTAAAAAGGAAAATGAAGGTAAAAGAACGGAATCCTCGTGAAAATTATGAAAGTAGATACAATTTAATTTCCTAATAGTATAATTTCAAATTCTATAAGTATCTTTTTATTTACAAATAGTATAATTTTAACTTTCAAAAGTGCAAAATAAAATAAAATTACAATTTGACCCTTTAGCATATGCACTATATATCTGGACAAGATCAAAGAGAATGCCCAGCTTTAAAAATGAAAGAAATTGCTCTTTGAATAATACTTGTTCGAATGCTTTGTAGACGGGAAATAAAGGTTAACTTCGAAGTTTGGCGATTATAATTGAATGAAATAGATTTGCTAAAATTGGAAGCTAATAAAATGAAAAGCAAACTAGTTGAAAGGTAGTTGAAATGCTAGGCGAAGATGCACAGATCATTATTTCTAAATATGGCTAAAATTGTGACTAAAGAAGATCATATAAGAATGTAATGAGCTTATACTAAATTGCTATGTATTTATCACAATAAATCCCAAATAGAGATCAAACACGTCAAGTGACAACTGTAGCTAGTTCGGTCCATGTTTACTAGTGTTTTCATGAGCAAGTTTGAACACATTTGTACTCATTTTAGGTCAACATTTCTATGCATTGTGGATATAATTTATGCCTAAAAAGGGTTAAGATGCTATGAGCCTATTGAGCGTATATAACGATGAAGACCTTATTACTATTTTTTTTTTCTTGACATTCTATAAACGAACATTATATAATAAGAAACCTTATTACTATTCGATACTCCATATAAGTCGGAATTTTATTCAAAAAAATTTGAAATAGTAGTATTGTGAAGAAAAGGGCAAAAAGAGTGAAGAATGTAGTCCGTAGTCCGTATATATGTTGTTAGGAAGTAAGCAGGAAAACAACATGTAAAGCAGGAAATAAAAGATAGGGTGAAATAAATAAGTGGACACAAGTAGTACTTGTACCTTGGTTATGGTGGGTATTAGTGACGTTGGAAACTTCATGTTGGACTTGACCATTGAACTCCACGCTTTTTAGGTATTAAGACTATTTCTTAATTCTTACCTCTAAATAGAAATATTTTTCACGAGCATCGTCCCCCAGACCTACACAACCCATACCAACATACCTTATGTTTGTTCTTCATAATCCCTGGCTTCTCACATAATATATTTCATGATGTTACTGCTTTAATGGAAAGGAAATGTTTAGGAAAGAAACGCCAATCATCACTTGGCCCTTGTATTGTTTGTTACTCCGTACCTTCTAAGGTCAATGGCCCGCAAGCAATGGTATTGATAATATTGTTGACACTGTGTTCTTGCTATCCATCTTATTCGATTGCACCACTAGGCACATTCCGACTGGCTATCGTATGCTTGGATTGAACATAATACATGGTCAACGTAATCCACCGAAAAGCTATTAGAAAAATGGGTCAAATGATACAAACATTAGGAATTGTAGACTATTTAGTAACTTGGTACAGTGGTACCCTAGTACTAGCTTAAGTCATTACAGTAGGGAGTTGGTGACTAGGGAAGTAGTGAGTTTAACATCAGGCATCAGTGCATCATCCCCCTTTGAAAACCAAAGGACCAACATGGCAACATTCGCATTCAGGCCACGTGTACGGCTGTTGACAGCTCCATCTCCCAACTTCTCTTCACCAAGGGTAAACCCGTAAATTACTTCTCCAAAAAGTATGTTTCAAGATTAGATAGGATTTTGCATTTTTAGTAATGTTTTGGAGTTCAAAAAGGAAGTGTCTAACACCTACAACACCACCCTTTTGCTCTCCTCACTTGTCATCTCAACTTCTCAGGCACTCTACACTTCTACTGTACATGGCTGCCTAAAGCCCCGCTTCACCGGAAACTACCCTGTCTAACGCCACTGTTTATATTTCGGCAACTTCGTGACATGGCGGAAAATGGTGTCGTACGCTACCCAACTCATTTAGACCCCTCTGCTCAAGAGTTCCGCCCTACTTTTCCACCCCCTCAACACCACCACCACTTCCCCTTCTCTCCTCCACCACATCTCCACCTACCACCACCGCAACAATCACCGTTCTTCCCTGAACTTATCTACCCACCTCCACACCATCCACCACCTCCACCGCCTTCCTACATGACTCCAACTTTATCTCTTCCCTCAACGTTCCTCCCACAGTCCATCCCCCCACCGGCGTCTTCTCCGACGAGGGCCATCCTCCTCTCTGCCGTCCCCCCTGACGTAAGCGAGTCGATTATCCGACGGGAGCTTGAGATATTCGGCGACGTGAGAGCCGTTCAGATGGGGAGGGTTTCAGAAGGGATCGTGACCGTCCATTTTTACGATCTGAGGGCCGCGCATGCAGCTCTCGATGCCGTACGTGAGCAGCACATGCAGCAGCAGAATCGGCTCCGCATCCATTACTCCTCCATATTGGCGGGAAACAACACCTTCCCTGGGGGTGGCCCCCCTCTCGGCCTTGAAGGCTTAACGGGCCCACCTCCGCCCCCACCTTCCCCCGGTCTCATCGCGGGCCGGGCTGTCTGGGCTCAGTTCACAGTTCCAGCAACGAACGCCTTCCCTGACGGTCAAAACCAGGGCACACTTGTCATTTTCAATCTGAACCCAAGCGTCTCTGCTCTCACTCTCAGGGGCATCTTCCAACCTTTTGGTATTCCCTTCTTTTATTGTGTTTTAAGTGGTCAAACCATGTCATACTCGTATTTGAATTCTTTGTATTCTTTTGCCAGCATTTGAATTGTCAAAGCATGAGTCTTGTGTTTGTTTTTGATTTTTAATCTTGTAAAATAGGGGATGTGAAGGAGCTTAGGGAGACGCCAATGAAGAGGCAGCAGAGATTCGTGGAGTTCTACGACGTTCGAGACGCATCCAGAGCGTTGGCAGAGATGAATGGCAAGGAAATCAACGGTCGTAGCGTCATGATTGAGTTCAGTAGACCAGGTGGACATTCCAATAAGAAATTCAATAATCCCAACCCCAACCCTCATATTCCCCATTTTAACACCACTAATCACTCCCTTAATCTTACTTACCACCACATTGCCAAAACCCAACCACCTCCTCCACCTCCCATTTTCCCCTCTCGCCACCGTAGAGCCTCCCCTCGGCAGAATGTCCGACGGCGGAGAAGCTCCCCTATGAGTAGCGAGGACTCACTCGAGGTTGCAATGAGTGGGTTCGCATTGCGTGGGAATAATGCAACTAACGAGGACAGGAAAAGTAGTCATCATGTTACCGGTAGGAAAGGTGGTAGTAATAACAGTAGTAACAGCACTAATGGGAATTGTTGGAGTTCGAGCGCGGGCAGCAGTGTCAAGCAACAAGCGCAACCCTCCACGGCCTCCGCCAAGGGAAAGCCGTGGAAAGGGAGGCAAAAGAATTTTGATCCGAGGTTTTTGATCAAGGAGGACGCAATTGTAGACGAGGAAAGCGGTGGATGTAAAGATACTAGGACCACTATCATGATCAAGAACATACCCAACAAGTATAGGTATCATAATTATTATTACATAATCCAACTTCTTAATACTCTAGACATAATTCAATTAGACTAATATAATGTTGATGATCACAATGATTGGGGGCAGTCAGAAGCTGGTGTTGAATATGTTAGACAATCACTGTATACACTGCAATGAACAGATAGCAGTTACTGGAGAAGACCAGCCGTTGTCCTCCTACGATTTCGTCTACCTCCCTATCGATTTCAAGTATCTTCTTCTACACTCAGCTCGTTTTTATTCAAGTTTTTTTTTATTATTATTATTATCATAGAAGTAGAATAACGTGATTGAAAAAAAAAACGAAATGCAGCAACAAATGCAATGTGGGATACGGGTTTGTGAACATGACTACCCCTGAAGCAACATTGAGGTTATACAAGTCATTTCATCATCAACACTGGGAAGTTTTCAATTCTCGCAAGATTTGTGAGGTCACTTACGCTAGAGTTCAGGTGACCTTTTTAATTTTGTGTTGAACTATTTTCTGTTTATTTTTTGGCTTACTCTTTTTCGCCTTTTTCTGAGTACAATGCCCACAAACAAATCTTGCTTATGTATTGGGACCATAACTGCAATATTTGACCATCCACTGGTGCATTGTGTATAGTTTTTATTGACATTTTATCGTTAGAAAATCAACCCCCAAAACCAGACAGTCTTCGTTTTCTATGGACTATTCCCTCTTTCCTTTGCTTTTTTATATGGTTCCTATGCAAATATTATAGTTATAGAATCTATATTTAAGTTACATATTTCTCAAATTGAATATCTAAAAAGCCAAAAAAAAATGAATAAGAGTATATTTGTCTTAGTTGATAAAATAAATACGGTGAAATGGTCAATTATGCAGCTAATGTGACTTTATAAAAAGAGAAGGCAGCTAATGTTACTTAAAGTTGCAAGTACATTTCTCTTGAATTCTTTAGTTGTACTTGGTCATTTAAAACAAATTTAATGTTATTTTTTGGCTCTTAGGTATGCACGCACAATTTACTACTCTTTCCAACACCTCAACCTCCCTAGTGTTTCGTGAAATTTGCACACGAAAATGAAAAGATATAAACTAAAACTAAAATTAAAGCCAGCAGAAAAACATCTTTTTCCACTGTCTTTTCGAAGACGGTGTTATTTAGTACACATATTTATTCTGATAATTAATTGTTTTTCACACTAACACACGCACTGCTAATCAAGTTTTTTTGGTTTCTAAATGGTAAAAAATAATATCATTGATAAAGGGTTTGGAAGCATTGAAAGAGCATTTCAAGAACTCGAAATTTGCATGCGAGAACGACGAATATCTTCCTGTGGTGTTCTCCCCACCTCGAGACGGGCGGCACTTGACTAACCCGCTCCCCATTGTCTTCAACACCACCTCGTCTCCCACCACTCACCACCGTTCGACTGAGGTAGATACCTCGGACTTCACCTCAACCACCACCAACACGTCAACTTGTACTACTTCAACACATTTACCTGACGATTTTGATCATGCTAACTTAACCTCTACAATCCTAGAGGGTGATGATGACGATGAAGATGATAAAGAAAGTCGTACAAATAGCAGCATCAGTATCTCATCAAACGACGGCGGATGTGGTGTCAATGACAACGAAGACCACCAAGGTAGCATGGGGTATAGCATAGCTAGCTGAGTAAAAATCTCAATTATCATGCATGATCTTAGCAGTAGCTGTCTAATCTAGAATCTCCTTGAAATCTTCTGTGACAACTGACTGCATAGAGAAGATGTTGCATGTTTTGCAATGCACCGCCGCTCCTATATCCGCATGCAAGCCACCTCCTACACATACACTCTACTCTCATTAATTTCCTTTTTTTTTTTTTTGTTGATTTACGGGCTTTAATTTTGATGTTTAATTAATGTCAAATGTAGGTGTTGTGTTAGTAAATCTTGTCTTGTAATAGTGTTTAGTGTAGGATAGTTTTTGTTTTGTTATAAAGTTAATTTGTTCAATCAAGGAAAAGAAATTAAGTGTAGCTGAATTTGTTAACGATTTTAAAGGCCCATTCAGTTTTAGTTAGCTACTGGGATCGGTATATCATTGTGTTTCTTGAGGCCGAGTAGTGTGTCATAATAGACTCATAGTTAGTTGTTTCTAATAAATAGTCTGGAACTGGTTCTTATTTTATTTTAAGTTTGGTAAGTTTATTCTCGCTTAATTGGATAATAAAGATTGATAATATAGTTTGTACTCCGTATTAATTGGTAACAAATTATGAATGAGGAATTTGTGAGAAATTTAAATATAATTTTCGATATATATAAGTTATATTATATTTAAATGGGACTTTTTTTGGACGAGAAGGTCAACGTCAGTTAGATGGAAGAGGCTGATGAAGTTGTGACTGTTTAAATCCATAATTTCTACAGAATTAAAAGATGGAACATCGTAGTTTGGTGTATAAGTAGAGTGATTAGCTTGGACGCGAGTACGAATTAAGTTGACGAGGAAGGAGTATAGTTTTCTGGAGGTTGTGTGAGTTGTAAATTTGGAATTTATTTCAATAAATTTAAGAAATAGAAAGTCAAATATGGGAGTTGGATATTTATGGAAGTTAAGTGTGCAAGTACTCCCCGTATATTGAATGTTTTTTAAGTACACATTGAACCGAAGCTAGACCGGAAGCTAGCTACCTAGCTATTTATCTATCTATAGGCCTAGCCAGCTAGCAAGGGGGTGTTAAAATGCTGCTCATGTATGTCTCTGCTTCTTAAATTCCTTCAATCTAAATTTTGTTTTATTTTCATATTCATGATCACCGTAGTTAAGTATCCAAGTATAATGTATATGGATTTCAAACCTGTGACCGTACTTAGTTGCTCAGATAGTCGTATATAATAATGTATATGGATGCATCTCAAATTGTCAATCCTATGACACAATTATGGAATAATAAAAGGCTTTGTAATTGTACCTACCCTTTGTGTTTTTTTTTACATTAATTAAAATACGAGGTTGCTAATTGGTGTGAACTTTGGAGTGTGATTAGATCATTTTTTGGCCCATTTTAATTCACATGTTGTATTACTAAGAATAATGAGAGATAAATCCTCCAAAGTGCTACAATTTCCTACTTCTCTCTATTCTATATTAATTGTGATGTTTACATTATTTATTTAGTTACTATAACTACTTTTTATAATAATAATATACTGATTAGATATTACCATGTAATATAAATCGTATTTATCTTAATGTATATTTTTATTATATATAATTATTATAATGTACTCTATTTTCTCTATTCTATTTTAATTATTTTATTGCTAACTTGTATGGTTTTTATGCAATGTAATCTTCAACAAGTTTTTAATGCGTGAGAAAGTATGGTCTCATTTCTAGAAAAATAGAGGAACTTAAGAAAGTTATTAGAGGTGTAATTGATGTTTTAATTATGAATCATTTTTACAAAAATGAAAATAAATCAATTATTTTAAGATGTTAAAAAATAAAAAGTAGATTAATTAAAATAGGATAGAAAAAATACTATAAAATTATAAATATAATTTAAGTAGTACATTGGTACTTTTATACACTTAAAATTTTCAATACTATAAACTACCAAATCAGACGAAAATACGATGGAAATATTTACGACCATGCAAAAACTAAAAATAAAAAAACCGCTAAGACGGATAATATCACAAAAATGTGCGTTGGAAATAGTTGAGAATCTGCAATGAATAGTGAATAGGATTTTATTTGAGTAGATTGTAATCATTTCTTGTGTATGCATTAGATCATATATTTTTTTTATAATATAGTCCGTAGTTGAAACATTCGAAAAGACAGAAAGACAGTAGAAGTAGTGGTAGCTGTACCAATGCAAGTAGGTTTTAGGGTGTTACAGAAGAAGCCCGAATAGGTAGCCAACCTAGCCTGGCCTTTACCGGTCAGCCAAATGGCTTGCCTCTCCATGTTTCTAGCACACTGCTTCCTCCTTTTTTTTTTCTCTTCACCGCTTTGCCATGACCTTAGGGTTTTCTTGCCTTTTTTGTCCCTTAACAATTAAACTATTCTTCATTCTCTCTTGCATTACTTTTTTCTTGCCTTTTTTGTCCCTTTAACTATTCTTCGTTCTCTCTTCCACTACTTTGCAAGCTAATTAACAGTCACTAATACAGATTGGATTAAGGTTGCGATAGTTATATACAAAATTGGTTGGATTGATTGGGAAAAATAAGATACAAAACTGAACGAGTTGGGTCGGGTAAAAAAAAAAAAAGCAAAACAGACCATTGACAAGCAAATGAGAATCATTCATTACCTGTAGTGTTTAAAAGTTTGGGAAATCATTAACCTATGATTAAATACCCAATAAAACATGACCTTTTAAAAGATTGATCAAATTAAGCTTAAAACGGACTGGTCAATGGCCCTTCCCATTTATAAAGCTCTAGCTCAGCGGGGTATTGAAGACCCTCCCAATTCGTAAATTGTTTTACACATATACCACTTGAATATTGAAGACCTCTATAAAGTTCATTTCTATGTCCACCGAACTTTAGGTCATTTGGGTGCACGTAGAGATGAACTAGTGGGCTCCATCCTTGTAAGCTGCAACTCCGTAGATTTAAGATATTTGGAGGGTTAGATTGGGGTTGGGTTCAATCCTTTTAGCTGCGTGCATGAATGCATGATGCCATGACGTATGACTGTATACTATATGAATAATATATGTTAAAAAGAGGCTTATATATACCTCATTTCTAATGTTGGCAATGCATGTTCGAAACAGACCAAGATAAAGCGGGATCTCATTTTTGAAGTTTAAGTAAAATAGAGGGGAGCATGCACACATATTTCCAGGAGAGATATATATGGTAATTCTTGGAATTTGATTTCATTCAAAACTTGGAACCAAATTCACCAAATACAAATCAATGAATAAAAAAGTCCACTCCAAACATATGAATATATGATGCAGAAGGCGGAACAGTAATAGTAAAAAACACAAGGATTAAATTGAAGGGATAATTTTAGGCAAAAAAATAGGTCAAAAAAGGGAAACCTAAAACACAAGGTAGAACTATAGCTGATATGTCAAAAATGGTTTCACACTTCATAGGCATCCTCTTTATAGAAACTTTCTTGTTTAGTTGCCACTGCCACTGCCACCATATTTGCATGCAACAATCATAACATTAATGTTAATATTAATGCCATTAGTTATTATGAAAATAAGAAATTTTTTTGAAAAATATATTAATTGTGGCTGAGCTGTGTACATAAAAACCATACGAAACCCTTCAGAGCTGCTAAAATGTTCACATGTCTCCCTCTTTCTCATTTAACGTCAAAAAAGGACTGTCTGGTGTTTTGTTATTATTTGATTCAGCAGCTGCAGTTTTTTGCAATTTGATACTCCCTCCAACCTGGGTTCTAAATTGGCATATACATTGACTTTTTGGATGAAAACTGATAATGGAAAATCTTTAAAGAAATGAGACAATTTCAGACGACATATCTTTTATATAGGGGTGACAAAAACTGACCGACCCTAAAACTCGACCAGAATATAGCGGGTTAGAATTGAGATTTTTGACACAAAACTTAAATAGGTTGACACGAACCCAATCCGAAATTGAATGGGTTATGTTTAGGTTGGGGTTTTCAACCCGAAATCTTAAATGGATCAGGTTCGGGTTGAGAGATAACTGATCCAAAAGTAAGTGACCCGACTCGACCTGATCCGTTTGGCGCCCCTACTTTATCCCTTAGTCGTTTTACATGATGTCCTATTACTTCCTACTCTTGTAAATACAAATAAAATTACTCGGACAACTACTTGAAAAGTCTTAGAATGCAATCAATTAAAGTGGAAAGATATATAAATGCAAGTTAAATTGTTGGATTGATCCTAACAGAGGTTAATTCATATTCTAAAATCAGTTTGTTGACATATATATGAGGAGTACATGGAGTCTTTGTTCTTTTAGCCTAAATAATACATGTAAGGAGAAATATTATTACATAATAGTTAGCCAAGTTTGATTAATTACTAGTTGGAGTAAAAAAAATATGAATACAAATGCATAGCACAAAGTATGAAGATGATAAGCTGAATCCTAGACACGATTCCTTGATAAATAGAGATACAGAGTATTTGAATGTGATTAAATCAGTGGTCTTTCCTAAACACAAAACAAAGGTCAAAAATGAAAAAGAAATACATTCGCATTTCGCGATGTGTTCATGAAAGCTAAAAGAAGTTACTTTATTACGGAGTACTCTTCAGTTATCAGATCGAAGACAAGTAGACCAAGCGTGAAGCATGCATGCCATAACAATGTTAAAGATGAGAGATGATGATCAACCAACGAAACATACGTACTGTATATACTCTATTAAACTGCTGCAAAATACACTGAACTATGCAAAGCTAAAGCCAAAAGATATGATCCAAAAAATTACTGCTCTAGTGCCCATTATATTGTGTCATTTGTGTTGTCCTCAGAAACTTTTACTTTTATCCGTACATCACGTATCTCAGATTCTTGACGACCCTTCCACCCTTTTCCCCCTGCTCCTGTTAATATTTATATATTTTTTTTAATTTAACCTAAATAAGCTTGAATTTTATGTTTCATTTGATTTTTTTTTTCGCTCACTTCAACTTTAAACACTTTTATATACAAATTCATGACAAAAATTATAAAAACATGATATTCAAAAAATTTATATTGAGATGCATTCAACAAGATTTTACTTAAATAATTTTTTTCTTATAATATGATGAGGATTTGTGGTCAAATTTTTTAAATTTTTACTCCATAAATAAAAATAAAAAGACAAAAGTAGTATTTATCGGTCTTGCCCTAATACGTGAAAAGGTTATAGAGATACTTATGAACTATGAAGTTTGCATTTTCTAATTTTAAAACTCGAATATACTTTAAAAATTAATTTACTCAATCACGTTTCGATGGGTGGTACTTATACGAAGTAATTGATTGTGCTTTATATTATCCATACTTTTTATTGTATATATAAAATAAAAAATTCTATGTATTTAAAAAAAAATTCCCACTCATTTTCTTCTTGTCATTTCGAGTTATGCCTGCAATGAAATTAAACTTATTTAATTTATGTCAACAATTTACAATAAAATTTCTGACTTCTGAAGTATTATAAATAAGTCCAGTGTAATAATCAAAATTTAACAATAAAATCTATATAATACAAAGGAAAAGAATAATAAAAAAAATGAAAAATAATTAATTGAATATGAACACATGATGATATGATCTTCTCTTCAATTCTTCATCTTCATTTAATGCAATATTGGGTGTTTTCTCTCAGAAATCACAACCTTTTCGCCAGCTCAGAAATCTTAGAGAAGGTCCCACCTAGGACTTTTAGGTGGGGGAGGGGGTAAAGCCACGTAGAGTAAGTAGTGAGCGTTGGATCATGATCTCGAGGAACAGGGTGGCCTTAATATGTCAAGAGTATATCTCGTTTAGGGTATCCATGTCAAATTGCTTGGTTGGCATTAAGTTTTGTCTTTGACCGAATGTATAGTTAGAATGTGGAAAGGACAAAAATAACAAATATTTGGTGCCCCCACTCTCATTTCTTATTGCTACAACCAGTTGGCACTTGGCAGTTACCATCCAATTCAACCTCACCAATCACCTTCCCCACTTCTTCTATACATTATTAATACACATATTACCTGCTCTCTTCGTCTTCCATCTTTCTCACTTATTAATCTCAACAAAAAATTATTCAGATTCTATATTTTATTTCTAAGAATTTCTTTTTCTTGGAAAATCATAATTGTCTCAAAAATCTAAAATTGAACATAATGGACCCAAAATGCTGATTTGGTTATTCTTGAAAATACGTAAATATATGTCCACCTTTACTTCTTCTGCCTAACGACACTAATCTACTTCCTGTAGTTTTTTTTATAAGTATTACTCACTAAGTAATTTCACATAATTAAATCATATAATTTGTGCGAATACATAGTGACAAAGACCACTTGTAACAAAATATAATAACGATCTATATATATAATCCAAAATTATATATAGTATAACTCTCATTTGAGTTGAAGTCTTTATGTTTAAGATTTAATCCATAATTATATCTTTCATAAACCCATTTTATACACCATACATAAGTAATGTGGCACAGGCGGCCAAAAAAAGGCCTGATTAACCGTCTAGTGATACGTCGATATCGAAGTAGTCCATAACTCCCTCGAACGGATCAACCTAGACTACGGACCGTAGACGTCTATCCTACGCGTCAATAAACTGTCGGTGTTGGTCCGTCCAAACGACTCCAACCTTCCCACGTCGATCCACCTTGTATAAATCCTCGCTCGTGTCAACAAGTAGGGGTATGACCTGGCGCGATCTGTACTGTCGCATCACTCGTGTCGGCAAATGGAACTCAACGCACTCAAAACATACGAGCAGCGCAACGACACGCCACTCGTCCTCCTCACCCTCATCCTAAGGATACAGATCCCATATCATCTATTTATAAATGACATTTAAACGTTATATATTGAAAATAAATCTATGTAAAATACATGTACGAATTACTGATGAGTTAGAATAGTTACTGCTCATCCGTCATCCTATCTAATAAATCTCGCAGAGAGTTCACCCTAGTTGCTAGGTGAACGCGAGTAAGACGGTCAACCAACCATCTGGTTTCGTAAGGCTCTCCATCTCCAGCGCGGCCCGGTTCGACGAAAATGTGGACCTCGGCTCCCTCCTGAGCTTGTCTGCGTCATGTAGGTATGGCTGGACGACAGACAGTGAGATGCTCCCACTCCCAAAGATGTGTAAATGAAATAAATGGAATGAGTTAATTACATATTTTTGTTACTTTAACATCAATGAAAAGGCTATTTCAACTGCTGCCCGACCCCGTCTCACTCGAGAAGCACGGCACATCATTCGATACAGATAGGAAAGAGCCGCGCTGCCTCAGCTATAACTAGCTACAATATCCTAGGGCCGGTCGAACAGGTTCAAGTACATAAGCTGGACCTCGTTCCCTGACTAATCCGCAAAGAGTACACAAGAAACGAGGACCCAACAGTACATCCGCGCATACCTCAGAATGTCCTTATCAGTGGCATCCGCAGGCCGTAGATGGGCGAAAGTAGCAGACAGCCAACTAAATCTCACAGTGGACCCCACCATGGTACCCTCAAGTGGGGAAACTCCAAACAATCTCAGGATCGTCTGGGCGAATGGTGTGGGGCTAGGTCCAGACACTACCCTACCCTACCCGTCACTAGTAGTCGTGTCAGGATGCACACATCACGTAAGGTGATCGTGGCCTCTCCAACAGGTAGGTGGAAGGTGTGTGTCTTCTGCCTCCACCTCTCAACTAAGGTTGTCACGAGCCCACGATAGATGCGCAATGACTGCAATCGATGAATCCTGTAAAGCCCAACTCGTCGAACGTAATAGAGAACTCTCTCATCGACGGGCGAGTGTAAAGAACCGACGCAGAATCTAACGCTCCAGTCCATAGCGCTTAGGAATGATGCTTCTACTGTAGGCTGAGAACAGAAGTGTCTATTGGTTCTGGATCCATATCATGTTCGTGGAAATAAGCATCGAAAAAAACAATATATAATTTTTCATTAATTTAATAAGAAAATAAATATGAAACTTAATTTCTTTACATAAACGCAATAAGAAATGAGAGGAAATGTGCATAACATAACAGAACCCTAGTATATTTGGGCTAAATATTACATAATAAAAACCCTAAAATTCTATACTACTGCTCGTTTTTGGGGACAACTTCTTCTATTATGTCCAGCAACGTGACAAACACTGCATGTGACTCCTCGGTCTGTGTTGTCGTCCATTTCATTTCGTAACCTCTTAGATAGTAGACGACTCCTAGCTTGAATTCAAGTCTCATCAACAATGACTCGTGATCCTGGAAATGATCTCCACACCATATCATCAAGCAGTGGATGAAATTGGGGCTGGTACGTGCGCATGTATGCCATACTATGGAAATGTTGGTCAACGAATGGTGTCTCAGAAAGATAGAACTCACGACACACAGCCAACACATGCAAACATGGGTAGTGATATACTTGGACATTGTTGCACGTGCATGTACCGTCAGCGAAACGTACCATGTAACGTTTCCCCCCCTTACGTGCCAATCTTTCACCTCAGCCAATTGTCACTTCGTATACGCCGCTCCCAATGTTGTACTGCTCTACAGTATGGAATCTGGCCTTACTTCCGTTAAGTTCAATCCTTTGCTGAACGTAATGAGTGTAGGGTTAGTTTGCTGCAACCCGTTCCGTACCCATCTCTCGTTTGTGAACGAACCATTTGTTTACTCTGTAGAACGTAAGCTCTACTATTGCTGAAACTGGAAGAAATCTTGCACCCTTTATTACACCGTTAAACACTTCTGCCATGTTCGTCGTCGCATACCCATATCTATGACCTCCATCATAAGCAAGTGACCATTTATCAATTGTCATGTCGTGGATATATTCAGCAACTTCAGGGGACACCTGAGCGATTCGTCCGATGGCTTTGTTGATCGTTGATGTTTTCCGCTAAAACGCAACTTTAATGAATGCTTTATTTAACAAGGCATTCTTTACATATGTGTTCAAATTCAAAGAAACATGACGAATGCAGAACCAGTGAAATGTGTTTGGAGGCGTCCAACCACTATATACGTCATTCATGGCTTGAATAATACCTGAGTGACGATCAGATCACACATATAGGCCTCTTCTGTTCGTGACACGATGTCTGATGTATGCCATGAACCAGCTCCAACTCTCTCCATTCTCGTCCTCCACGAGAGCAAAAGCAAGGGGGAATAGTTGATTATTCCCATCAACCCCTATTGCTATTAGTATCTTTCCCATGTATTTTCCATACAAATGTGTACCATCGATGACAATGAAGGGAAGTGCGTGCTTGAACCCTTATATGCACGGTTTGAATTACCAAAATAACTGCTGGAACACCCTACACCTAGGACTCTCTTATCTGTAACACCACTCCACGGCCATCTCAAGGTGAGTATCCATTAGTGCCTGCATAATATGAGGTAACCGTTCATAAGAGGATTTCCAGCTAACGTAAATGTCTGCTATTGCGACTTGCTTACCGTACCATGTTTCAAATACGGTACGTTGTGGTGGAATCTCACACGCACTATCTCTATAATTACGACCACTTTCAATGTGGGATCATGTTTAACACAATCCTTAATGAAGTTTCCTATCAGTAACACACTCAAATGGCGAACTCCTCGAGTCTGACTGCCACTAACACATGACGAAGCACGTGGACCTTTATAGGTTGTTATGCACCAAAATGAAAATACACTGCTCTTCTACCTAGCACGTAGTTTCCACCCACACTTATTATTACAAACGAGCTCCAACACACTGGTGTTCGATGTTCGACAACGGTACGATGTATTTGACCTAAGGCTATACATCTTGACAGCTTCAATGAGATCTCTCTTATTAGGGAACTCCGTCCCCTTCACGAATTAATTATCAACACTGATTTTGTAACATAATTAACTTAACTAACACAACTCCAAATTAACGTAACCCACAAAATTTAAACAAAAAAAAACGAATTTTCTTGAAAAAAAAACATGAAAAAAACTTAAAATAACTCAAAATTTATAACACCTTGTCAAAAGAAGAAAATGGAAGGATTTGAGATGAAAAATGAGCGAAAATTATGTGTAAGGAAGGAAAAAGGGGAAGGGTGCTCGGTCGCGGTGAAGAAGCGAATGGAATGGAGGAAGAAGAAAAGAGGAGGAAGAAGGGAGAAAAAGAAAAAAAACCGGGTCCTGACAAAAACGCTGCCTAGGGCAGCGTTATAATTAATACAGAAATCATTGCCCGAGGCAGCGATTTTGACTCTGACTAGATTCCCTGCACTACACTGATTCTGAAAATATTCTAAAGAAAAACGCTAGAACGTTGCCCCGGGCAGCGTTTTCTCCTAACCCAGATTAACCCTCCAAATCTAGCCCCATGCAAAACGTTGCCCCAGGCAGCGATTTGGCATTTTAATTCAAAGCTAAATTAGCTAATTTTTGAAATTAGTTTTATAAGGAAGCTTATTTTAAAAAAAAAAGCTTAAAAATAAAAAAATTCCTCTTGGTCTTTATGTTATATAAACTCTGCCGTTGGTGCCTCAACTTTGAGCTCTTCTAAACCGCACGGTTGGCCACTTTTTCAACCCTATCCCGCTCACTGCTCATGTCATTCCTCACTTGTTTTTTGGTTGGGTTTGGGCTTATTCTACTGCCTCATACATTCAAACTACTGTTGTTTTAGTATGATAAAGGAGTGAAAATCCGTAGCAATTTATACAGTTGCATCTTTGTGGGTAAATAATAGAAGTGGCTTTCAAAAAATATAAACGTCGTACTTCATATTATCCTACTAATTTTGTAATTTTTTTTGACACATGATGATTTTTTGAACTTACACCTCCCCAAACAGGTTTCTTCTATATATATATATATATTCTTTTTTGAAAAGTGTAATAATGGGTGGTTGTGATTGAATTTTGAAATATAAATGAAATATAAAATTTAGATTATGAACAAATATAGATGAATAAAATAAAACAAACTTTCCTATGATGTGTGAAACAAATGTTCACTTAATTTATAAAATATGTCCTAAAACAACATCCAATATAAGTCTAGTACGACAACTATTTATTAACTAATATATAAAAAATACACAACTATATCTCAAATTTTTTTTTATCTTGTAGTATAAACCACACCCGAAAATTATAAAAACTATTCTATTCTATTAACTATATTTTAAATAAGGGTTTTTACCCTAGGTTATCAGCCGCACCAACACTGTCTGCATGTGTCGCATCACTTCGGATAACATCTAGAAAAAATTGCATATATAATAAAAAATTACAACAATTCGGTTTGATAAGGATATAATTTATTTTACAAATAATCATATAATTCTACTAATTCGGTTATAGTAGATGGTGCATCCCATCGCATAAGAAAGTAGAGTGCATGCGATATGAGTACATATAAGATGCTCCAATCTAACCACTGACGTCAATAATGAACATTATGACTTATGTAGTAATATACAATATTATATTCGTCCTCATACAATAAAATAAAGTATAAATAATCATGAAAGAAGCCAAAAAATAAGTGCATAATCCAATACTTAATTTTCAGCTTTCTTTTTTTACGAGATCATCATAATTGCCAATTCTACACTACGAGACATCGTCCGAACACAATAGTAATCAAAAAGTTAATCTTCGTTGGCATTTTGATTTCACTATCCTTTACTTATTTATTAATTTTAAAATTTTGGATTCTTGAATTCGTGCGGGCCCAAACCCAAGCACTAATCAAAAAGGTTTGTGTACAGTGAAAGGAGGGAGCAACGCCTCTCCCGTCTTATGGAAACTGTTTCCAGCTCTTCTCACCGAGTTGCTCAGTTCATTCCTCACTTTTTTTTTGGTCGTGGCCTATTTCTTTGGCCCATACATTAACAAGGCCGTTGTTGTTTTCATTTTCTTTTCTTTGATCCAAACTCTTGTCAAATTGGCAAAGGGAAGATCGCATTAGACTTGTTGTATGTTCGTACCTTAAAGTGGAGCATCTGATATGTACTCGTATGATCTTATCTTATATAGCTAGAATATTGAGAGGCAGGTTTATCGGTTCCCAAGGCATGATATTGTATCTTAGAGATTCTCTCATTTAATGCGAGAGTCTTTTATACTACCCCTTAATATTTGACCCATTTAATTATTTTTTATGAGAGTTTTTTTTTTTTATCAAAATGAAGCAAATATTAAGGAATAGAGGGAGTATAGCCTATTAGTCTCTGTTAGTTCATTTGGACAAGAAAATCTACGCATGCAAATGACACATTGTATCCACTAATCATGATCCTAGCTAACCCTTGAAATTTATTTTCTCTACAACTCAATTTATTCAATAATCAGAAATAAGATAAGAGAATATAAGTAGCACAATATAATGCACAATTTTGAAGTATTAAAATATCTAGCCAAACTCTTATTATTTAGCTTACAGAAGTGAAGAAAACGGAGATATTAACCAAATAAAGGGGAACAAAAACAAGGCACCCTAATTGCGTACTTTTGAAATCTAATGAAACTAAATGTGGCTAGTTAACTTCAACAGTTGATATCCTGGTCGTAGCTTAGTGACCTGATGTTTCAGAAATTCAGAGTTCATCCTTTACAGGCTGAACAAACTGAGGATTGTCAGGAGACAACTTGATAGGGTAGCATGCATCCATTGCAATGCCACAAAGCCCCTCTTTGGCGCTAACACCGCGTTTCATCCGAATGTAGCCCTTCTCACCCCATCCAGTACCCCATGAGTTCTTCACTATCCAATACTTGGTTCCGTCTTGCGTTGCTCCATACCCTACAGCAACTACAGCATGGTCCAAGTCCGTTCCACAGGCTCCACTATTAAACACTCCCTGCATTCATCAAAATAATATCATTGTCCAAAATCTATGTAGGAGTGACTCTCAGTCTCAGGTTCAACTCAATCCAAAATTCAGTTTGGTCTCATTGTTAAGAAAATCTCGACTGGTAACGAAACGTCTGATGATCATCAACTCAGACTTATATGACAATCATAGGAAGAGTATAATTATAAGTTCTAGAATTATTTTACTACGAGTTAATGAATAAGTGGAACATTACTGGACGAATTATAGTTTTTATTATCAAGATGATTTATCTGATGAAATTGCTTATATAATCTTTTACTATATCTGAAGCTGGAGGAATGGATTAAAACTTGTTTTTACTAATCAAAACTGAATCTTGACGATTCAGTTATATTTGTTGTATACAATTACTGATTTAATGGAGGTATATAGTAATTCAAGAGTTCAAGGAAATAATTTTGATCTCAATTGTATTAGGTATAGTTGCAAGAAATGTTGTTGCATACTATCTTCATTTGATGCTATACCTCGGAGTAGAGCTGCATGTCAGTGCCACTAGCATCAATTGCTACGGAAACAGGTTGATTTGCCACCGCTTTTATCAAAGCATTCTCATCATTTTTAGGCACTACCTCAAAACCGTCGATCTTCACTACTGGTTTGCTGGTCTGCAAATTGGATAAAATGAATTGATTACATGGAAACTAGAGATTGTCGGTACTAATAATTCAGGGGGAAAGATGTTATTAGAACCTTCGCCGAGTTGCATATTTCATTCTTAGCAGCATATGGATAGACGGTTTCTGCAACCAATCCACCGGTTTTCTTGACGTAACCAAGACCATTCTCAACGAGCCCTCCATCGCAGCCATAGTCGTCATGGTCACAATCAACCAGCTCCTGTTCAGAGAGTGAGACTAATTGTTTGGTTTTGATCTGGTTGATTCCCTCTACCGCAGCTACAGTAGAAAATGCCCAACAGCTACCTGCAATTAAAGAATGATGATACATTGGTCAATGTCAGCACATCAAGGTCTCAAACTAACAGAACAGATGGTTGAAATCATAACATCAACTGCAGAGAAATTCGTCTGAAAACTACGGAATAAAAATTTCAACTGAATTTATATATGCATTGTAATTCCACAGATATCAAAAGGAGCAAGTCAATCTAAATGTGCATATATTTAAACTATAATGTAAAGACATATGAAGTACAAAGTTTTTAAGATATAAAGACATGTTTTGTGAAATTTGTGTCCCTGCACCCATGTACAATCCTATGACGGGGTGTGTCTGAAACATAGAACCGCAACTCGGCGACTTTGTGACAGGTGGGTAAGTACCCGTGTCTGAGTAATGTAGTCTAGCGAGCTTAAACATAAGTTGCAGAAGATATTGACGAGTAAGAAAAGCATTCAAGCAGTACATTGCCATTTGCAAGGGACTAAATGCAACAATTAGCATTAAGAAAAATTACAATCTATAATTAGAGATCAGAAACTGACCGCAATTCCCTTGATTTTTGACAGGGGTAACAGCTCCTTTAGCTCTCCAGTCAACAGAATCAGGAACATCTTCAAGTTTACCATGCATGAACTCTGTCACTGGACGTGGGTGGAACATCCTGTAATGTGCAATTTTAGAACTATAAGAGGCTCTAAACTCGTAGTTAGTCATGTCTGCGTACATGTTCAGCTTCAGCTTATAAGGCTTATCCATCTTGTTCACCTTGTGAACATACTGGACATGAGCCTTAAACACGTTAAACCGCCTTCGCTTCTCATCGAGGTCCTGAGAGACCTTGTGAAGGGCCCTCCATCTCTCGTAAAGATCCCAAAGACTTTCGTCTGAGGCAAGGTCATCCTCATGGAAGTCGAAGCTCTCTGCTAGGCCTAACACCAGGGCCGCTGAGAGAAGCACCAAGAGAAACTTAGCAATATACATCGACAGCAAATGGAAGTTACTACTAGGAAATATGGGTGTTAGCTGGTTTGATATATCTGCTTGCAAGCAAGTATTACAAATATATATAGAGTACGAGTTCAAGCACAAGGGTGATCGCTGATCGGTTCTATGTAAAGATGTCGTCTTTACCTGAAAATGTGGAAAAGGGGCATTGTCTTTACCAAGTTGAAATGTGTGTCGACCTAGATAACATGCAAATCTTATTGTTCACTCTTGGGTTTTTCTCCAGAAGCTGACGAGTGAAGTTATCTTATGGAAAGCTTCAGCTTGAAGACAGCTTTTTAGGCGATGAAATGAAGAGGTGCGTTGTGACCGATTAGAGATGCAGAGTTTCTAACAGAAAGTGATGCTCTGAAGCAGTCTATACAACATTCACTACTTTCACACTTCTCTGACTAATTGAACATTACCACGCTTGCAAAGATGACTCATAATTCTCATTGTTACCAACATATATTGAATACCAGTCTCAATTGTAAAACAAAGAAACCTTAGAACAGACTGTTAGGGTAAAATCTATCCGTCATGGCTACTACATTACAAAAATATAAAATACAATTATAAATAATCAAGAACAAACTAAAATCACAGAGAATCTCTCTTGCCAAACTGTGAGTGAATCTATCTTCAGTATCGCCGCCTTTATACTAGATGAAAAATTAGCACGCAAAACCATATGAGCAGAATCCTGCTAAGTCAGGATTCATGAGAAGTTTTCTAAAGTTGTGACAATTGACATGAACTTCTGTCGGGTTAAATGCTAGGAACAGGTGGAAAATGAAAATTTTGTTAACAAAAAAGAGGGGTTTAGGAAGGGAAATCACAGAACTAGAGATGTAGCCCGAAAATTAAACAAGAACAAATCAGATGGGATATAGATCAAGGAATTTAATACAAAAGGAGTGAATCAGAAACTTGGCCAATATTCAAGAACAAATACTCGAGTACATATTACATTGAGAAGTTTACAAGTTCCAGACAGTACACTGTTCATAACAGGAATCTTCCATCGACTCAACCGATGACAATTTATGAGAAGTTCATCAAAAGTTGGAACAAAAATACCCAAGGATAATAGCAAATTACAGATAGCTCCGTGAAAGCTATAACACAAAATTATGCAATAGAATCCCTTTCGTTTGCTTGTTGTATGAGCTCTTCTCTCACTCTCCTGATCTCCATTTCCTTCTCCTCTCGTTCTCTCTGCAAAAACAAACCAAAAGCTTGATCAATACAAGGTCAATGCCTCCGAATCTCTCAGCTACAAAGCTTCTTCGTTCAGAATCTCAGATATGATTTGACAGTAAAGTTATACTATTGCAAACGTTCTTAGAACTTGTAACAAACAGAAAGGGCGGAAACATGCAGGGTGTTTGTAAATCAGCTTATCACATTCTATGCCTTTCTCTCTCTTGCAAGAGGTATTGATATAAAAAAAAACCTTCTACCCAACCAAATTTTTTATCTTATTTGATCATCTAAATGTAAAAAATGATACTCTTTCTCCAACATTCTTCCACAAATCACTCAACCCAAGTTAAAGCATAACAAGGCTGATTAATTAGTTTCTCAGCTCTTCTACTCTAATCTAAAGGTTTATCCTCAGCTCAAGAGTTACATGATCATGTATCCATAGTTTGCTCCTACCATTCAAGATAATCAAGGTGTCCAATACCAATTGTAAATTTTATAAAAAGGAAAATTCATCTACTAGAGTTAAGGTAATGAATATGTATATCTACAACAACAGAACCAGGAAACATCAGAATATCAAACCAAGATCCGAAGATACTGGATTGCATATCGCTGATTTCAGAGCTCACAAAAACGCATGAAACCCAACTTCTAAGTCTCAAGTAATAGGACCCAAAGCCTACCACGAAGAATGTTCCCATTTTGAAAACAAACTAGGATACTAGGACTAAAATACACTTTTACTTCTAAAAATTAACTGAACTACTTCCCACATTTCTTAAACCTAAACTGGTGATAGTAAGCACTTATAACGTGACAACAGCATCAAAATGAGCTCTAATAATTCAACCAACCTCCAAATTATAAGAACCAATGCTAAAACTTTTATTATCAAATCAAACAATAAAATTCTCCAAACTTTGTCGATTCTCCAAGCAACATTTCCATCATCTCAGCAAATTCCAGATCTTTCAGCGCTTCAAATGAAATTCTACAAGACAAAAGGAGCTCAACCACAAGGACACAACATACACATTCCTCATTTATACATCCTCCATGTTTTTTTTAGTTGCAAAACGTTTCTTTTTACGTTTGCCAATGCATAGCACTAACCACAATTAATTATGAAAGCAAAAATGATAAAAGTCATATTTTCAAAACTATACACCGAAACGAATCTAACAACAACTCCACAAGACCATGTGTTTCCTCTCACCAAAGCTAACGTAAGATAATTACAAGGTGGTGCAGTAATAGTAAGAACCAAACGATTTCTGATAAATTGAACAAAATTCAATAAATTTCATCCATCACTATGATTTGCCCTAAAAAATTGGAGGTACCCCGAATCAAAAGGGTATGTTTTAATTTGTCAAAATCTAATCAAAGTTCTAATCTTTATCCCTATTCTTCTGATTTTTCACTACATTTCCAGCTCTAATTCAACAAAAATTGAAGATATGCAAACATTATTAAACTAATAATGAGTAGTAGACATGAAATTAGGGTTAGGGTAAGAACAAGATTAAATTTTTAAGAAAAGACCTTCTCGTCTTGGTGAAGAGCAATCCAGACATGAACTTTGTCCATTGATTGCCAGAACACAAATGTGCCCAACGACATCGCGAAGAATGTACCCATCTTCACCATTTTCAAACTCTCCCTCTCTAGATTTGCAGAAGATGATGATGATTTCTGAAACGGGTAATGGGTCGTTGATTGTTGTGATTTGGGGTGAACGAAGATGGGACGCTTCACACATTGGGTCTAAGCTTAGTTTTGAATGGTTGAGTGCAGAAAAAGATAGAAGCCCATATGTATTATGCATCCATTTCAGTAACCCATATGCTTAGCCTTATTTTTTTTTTCTTTCCGCTGAGCGATATCCAGAGCTGTCAAATCGGGTTAACATTTCATTTGGAATTTGAGTTGCGGGTTTCCGTAATATCTTTACAGATCATGTATGTGCGAAATTTTATCCGAACTTTATCGGACTCTGCCGTGTTGATTGCATCTTTTCCACATGATACCCCGTAGATTTTGGAAATAGCAAGGTTAAGGGACGTCTTTTCCAAATATGTTTTATCCATAAGATTGGGAGGTATAAGGTGCTCAAGGCACATATTCGGGTGTGGCTCAGGTTTCCTTAATATTAACAGTCGTGTTTATACCTTTATTCCTGTTTGTTTATAGAAGGCCCCAAAAAAATATGTATTATATTATATGCATCACCTTTGGAATCCGATTGATTACATCAAGTTTTTAATTGATATACCTAAGAATGTGATTTTGTTAAGTTATTAGTTTGACAAAATACGATAAAAATGAGAAGATATCGGGAGAAGTACGTGTCTTGTAGTAAATTATGAGGATATTAAATTCAAAAAAAATTTAAAGTTTAAATTTATACAAATTAAAATGTGTCCATATAAATACTTAACAATTACGAAGAGAAATTTTTAAGTACAAGCATTTTATTAAATACTCAAGAGAGAGACATGCTTTTTTCTATTAAACGATCAATTCGGCGTTTTTTTGGGGCGAATTAGGTATTAGTTAAACAAAATATGATCGAAAAGTTATTCTACTCCATAAAAGTACTTGAAAGTAAATTAAAAAAATGTCGATCTTATGGCAATTCCCGTTAGTAAAAAAATATCCTGCTCTATATCTCTTATTCTCTTAATCTCTTATTAGTCACGTGTTTCTATTTTATATTTATATATAATCAAAATTGTTCACGAGCTTTTAAAGCCAAGCAAGTCTGGTTGGCTTAAGTCGTGAATTCAGCACACTCGCCACTTTTGGGGTACTTCAATTAGCAATGTACAAATCATATAGTTGGATTAGAAGACTTCCTATGTGCAGATCTTTGGCAAGAACGATACCGCGTGTTAGGCGCCATCATCTCGGAGCGAAAAGAAGAAAAGACTCCAAAATTAGCTAAGAACACATGCAACTAACATTCCCAAAGGATTGATTCAAGAAGTTTAATTATTTAGAATTTTAGTTTCTATTTAATAATAAAATTGTATTAAAAAAATAAAATTATACTATTAAAAAATAAAATTATAATAAGCGTATCGCGCACCTAGCAAAAATAGAAACCTAATTAATCCTCTAAACTATGTAGTAGGGTAAGTCAAGGTCGATCCCACTGAGAAACGATGGTTGCGTAAGAGAAAAGAGTGATTATACTATTACTAAACTAATAAAAATACAAAGTAAAAACATCTAGGACTAGGTATTATCGCTAACAAGAACTAATGCAATAAGAATTCCTTCTTCCTATATTCAATCACTAAGCAATTTATAGGATAGATACGCCCTAATCAATACCAATGATTTTTTATTTTATCAATCAATGGCTTATTCAATAATGCAATCATACCTATTTTCATGGACTCATACAATTCAAAGACTTTAACCATAACATCTTAACATCCTGATAAATTTCATCAATACTTTCGTAGTGATTTCCTATCTTGAATTAGGGTTTTAAATTCGATTAAGGATCAACTTTCGTTGCAACCTAATCACATTCAACAAATACTATTTATATTCATTCAGTGATATAAAACCAACCCTAAGATAAATAAATTGTAAACTAATCAAAATCGGGATTTTGGAATTAATAGCACAAATCCATGCTAGGGTTCAACCTAACCCTAGATTATAAAGTTACTTAAATATGATAATTAAATAACCCAAAACAATGAATAAGAGAAGACATATTAACAATAATAATAAGAGATTAGATTAAAAAAAACAATACTAGAATTAGATTGATTGAAAGTATCAATTGAATGATGAACATCAAGGATTTACTTCCATAGTTCCAAAGGAGAAAACTAAGAACAAAAGTGAAAACTATAAAAACCTAAACTAATGACATGAATAATGAAAACTAAGAATAATGAAAAACTAAGAAAATAAAAACTTTCTAAAGTCTCCCAAAAAGTGGTGTGGGTTTTTGATGGCCAAAAGAAGTCTAAGTTCCCTAAAACACTCAACCTCTTTGTGTACTAGTGAACAATTTTTGGGCTTTCAAATAATTATTCCAAGATGGCCGCCAAGGTGTTTGCGGCATGAAGTGAAGGACCGCCATCGAGGTCCGGTGTATGATGTGAAATTCATCCTTTTGTTTGCCAAACTTCATTTTCCATACCTTATATGAAAATATCAACGTCTAGCTAAAGCCATGTTGCAATAGGTCTTCAAAAATCCCAAAACAAGGCTACTAAACGACGCATATACTTCCAATATGAGTCAAGCACGATATCATGAGAGCTTTTATTGCATCAATAACCTATAAAACAAAGCAAAACATACCCGAGAAGAGCAATATTGAAATATATGAAATGAAAGCTCGTAAAGGAGGAAAATATGGAGGAAAATTGATAAAAGAAGATCGAGTAAAACATTAAAATAATGAACAATATCGTGTTATCAAATTGTATAATTTATCACCTTCCCAATCCAATAATCTTGTAAGGAAATGCCAAATAAGGTTGTAATATTTGAAAATAAAGCTGTGTTATTAAGAAATAAAATTACTATCATACCCCTATATATGTATAAGTAAAAATATATTCGATATGAACTCAGACTCTTCTAAGTTCATCACTTCATCTCTCTATTAAAGTTTGGATGTGTATAATGTACTTAACCCTACTATAGTTGGAATTACTATATTATAAAAAAAAGTTGGACTTATTAGTTGGTCCTTCCACTGTTGGATATGTTTGAAAAGTGGTGGCTATATGCTCAGGGACGTCTACTACTTCCCTTCTTCTGGACGTTACAAGATAGTTTGCCTCTGATGGTGTTCACTAGCAAATAACACTTAAAACAATCGAACATCTTTGCCTAACATGTATTAGTCAAAATACAAGATAAAATACAGTATCAATGTGCTTATTAATGACGGACTCTTTGGACAAAGAGTTTTCAACAATATTTATCACTTTCTCAAATCTTTGATTATATTCTATAATAATGAAATGGATCGTATATACTACTCCCTCCGTTTCTTTTTATTCTTTTCGGTAATTTGGGTGAAATAAACCTCTATCAAAACTTTACGAGTAAAAGTCTTCCCAACATAAAATATAAGAAAACTCACCCTTCTTGGAGTAATTTAGTCATTTCAGTAATCAATGCTAAGGATGGCAAATTATATTGTGTCCACAAAGGTGAATTATCATCAACTTATTAGCAGGATAGTGAAATTGGCAAATGGGCGTCATTTGGACCAAATACAGTTCAATGTGTTTGGTTTATGTTGTCAATTGGCCCACTTCTTTAAACTTGATAGGACCATATTGAATAAGTCCATACAATGTGCTATGTTCTTCATCATCTTTTGTAGAAATTTTTTTAAATTTGTGCCTATGATTTGAGATTTAGAAATTAAGCCTTTTTAAACACAAAAACAATGCAAATTGAATTACAACCTTTTGACATATTGAAAATATAAAGCCACTTTAAAGTTAAAAGTTGATGAATTTGCAACACATAAAGGGTTATAAATGAGGATAAGCTCGTGTCTAATAAGGTTCCATAATTTAGTTGACAAAGAAGAAGGGGGCTTAGAATTCTTTCATCTTCATCGATTGATGTCTAATCTAATTTGTGATATGGTATTAAAGGACAAGACATATAGGTCCAATTAATTGGTAGTATTTGTGTTCTAATCTAGTCATCAATATGGAAGTGAGGCCTTTTCTTTTAGAGGCAATTAAAAGTCATAAATAATATAAATCATCTCCTATAGAATAAGGGGAGAAAAAATTGACTAATTGCTGTATTCTTCCTAATCTAGCTAGCAAGATAATCACTTTATTAGTTTTAGGAAACCAACCAACTTGTTTATAAAATTCATCAGCCCCTTTGACATAATATCTCACTTTTAAAATTCCTTTTCATTTCTTATTCATGGGTTGAATTCAAAAACTTTAATTTAACCATCATTAATTACCTAAATTATACGAAAAAAGCATTATAACGTGGAATCTTATTAGATTCGTAATAATGTGAATTTTTATTGATATCAACTTTTCATAATTTTTTTTAATAGAGAATAAGAGAAATTAATGTTTAAATGAGTGTATTGGTCTAAACTACAAATAAGAAGTGAAATGGTGGAGTAAAATTGGAAAAAAAACCTTGTTTGACTGCTAAATCAAGAAATGACTTCATCTTTTCTCTTTAAAGAAATTGCATGAGTAAATCATTTAATCTAAATTGTCATTATTCATATAAATATGGCCATCAGAAAATTAATATTAAGGGATTATAATTAAAGAAATTATTCTGATCTCTAGTTTGAGCAAAAGAGTAAAGTTGTTCACTTGTACAAAGTAATTCAATAACAACTTTTTCTTCTTTTTTAATAGAGAAAAGAAAAACTTGTATGTAGTTGTATCAGTCAATTTTATGTGCAGGTATAACATTGGATCTAAAAGAAAATTATCGTGTCTCTTAGAAGATTCTTGGTGCTTAAAGCGTAAGAAGTTTCATGCCCCCTCCAATCCCCTCATGTTTTAGTATGTACTTCATAGTGTAATAGTTTAAATTTTCTTAGATTTTATATGAATTTTGTTTAATTTATGTAAGCTTATGGGATGTAAAAAAAAATTATGTGTCCAATTTGCCAACCACGTTTTCAGTTGACAATAACTAACAGTATTCTATTTGCGAGCTCCCCTTGTAAGTTGCAACTCCAATCTGTTCCATGTACTGCTAATTAAATGTAAACTATTTTAAGCATTAATTAAGTCACACATCGTATAAAATCAATATTTAGCGCAGATAATTATATTGCCTACTTTGTTACTCCATTTGACAGGCAGCTCTTTTTCAATATGGACTTGCCATGCAATAAGCTTACCGCTACTTGTAAAATACTCTTATCTCTTAAAATTTCATTTGACTTTTACGGTTTATAAGATACAATTTTAGATATTTTTATCTTTAATTCAATAAGGCAAAAATTTATAAAAACTTGATATTCTAAAAATTTAAATTGTGATGCATCTAACCAGATTCCACTTAAATATATTATGTTTATAAATAGTCAAATTTTTCAAATTTCGACTTCAAATAATAACTTCGGGCTTTCTTATATGGATGGAGGGAGTATATACGGACTAACTAAGTTGTTAAGTGGAAATATTAAATTAATTAAGAAATCATACTGATTAGCTAAAACGGAGTAGCTGCACTAAACTGTAACGTTTTTTAGCTAGCTAGTAAGACATACTTTTATCACATCGCAGGTGGTTCGTACACACAAATCCTAGTTAGTACATTTGACTTGGATTATTTAATTTTGCATCTCACTGTTAACTAATTAATTAGTTTACTTATGAATAAAGCTATTGCAGATCACATTAATCGTGCATGCATAATTGATATTTTATCCATGTAATGACCAATTATGGACATGCAATTTGCAACGAATACTAAGCTTAGCTCCAATAATAAAGTAAACTGATTAGCGAATAGGTCAACTCCTTCATCATGCACTAAAATAAGATTGGATTTACTTGATCCTACTCAGTATCCATGTTTAATTAAGTAGTTAATTACCTGATTAGGCAGCATAGGCACGCACTATTAAGCTCGATCTATTTATAATGAATTCATGATACCATCACCTACTGAGTCTATTTTTTTTTTAATAGTCTACTTTATCAGTGTATGTTTCCGCCACGACCATGGAACACCGTACCATTATCATTTCGATCTATAAATATCTTAAAATTTCCTAATCTTAACTAGATATTTTTAGATATTTTCTAGTAGCTATATTTACCCCGTTTAGAATGGGTATATAACTATATTATACATAGAAAGGGCATGTTTTATAGTCTGTTCAAATATATATATGAGATATACATAAGTATATATATTGGAGGATAAATTAGTAAATTTTTTTCATATTTTTAAAGTTGTACTTTTAAGAATTAAAATTGTACATACTTATAAAATATAAAGTTATACTGTTAGAATATAGAAAATTTTATTATTTGCAAATAAAGTTGTACTTATAAAATATAAAGTTTCATTATTAAGTAAATAAAGTTTTTCATAATTTCATAATTTTCGCATGGCCATGTTATTTTACCTTCGTTTTCTTTTTAAAAATTATACTTTTTAAAATTAAAATTGTATTATTTACAAATGATGTTTTACTTATATAATATGAAGTTGCAATGTTAATTAGAAAATTGATAATTGTAATATTTGCAAATGAATTTGTACTTATTGAATATGAAATTACACTATTAGGAAAAGAAGTTATGCATAATTTCACCATTTTTGTTATTTTACCTTTATTTTTCTCAAGTAGTACTATTTAGCTATAAAGTTGCACTATTATAAATAAAGTCGTACTAAAAGATATAAAAATTGCACTATTACAAATTATAAGATATGTTTATAAACATATTTCAAAGATATATTGGGAACTTTCCCGTATTTTAACGTGAAGGGTTACAATTGAGTATGTATAAATTAGTTATGTTCCATATAAACTTTGTTATTTTATTCTCTTGATTCACTTTTTTATCGTTCAACTAGCATATGTTTGATCTTCTAGCAATCTTGCATATCCTCATTTCCAGAAAATTATCTCTAATTCGATTTCCATGGCTTTATGTCTCATTGTCTCAAGGTATATTGTGGTTGGGAAATGCTTAATCATCTACACTCTTTGAATCATTATCCACAAATGGTGATAAAGTACATGACCTAATTTCCAAATGAATACTCATCATCTTTCAAAATAATAGCTTTTACGCTTACATTTTTGTGTCCAGAATGTCTTTGTTGATAAGCCATATATGATGATTTCATAAAATCTTCCTAAGTTATCAAATCTCACATCATATTATGTAATTAGGTCTTGACTGAATTATATATGCACTTATAATTATACCTGCAAGTTGCAGCTAGTATGTACAACTATTAGGTCGCATATTCGCAAGATTGTAACAAATTCAATTATGAATTACAAATAGGATAATTGCCTAAGAATTTTTTTACACGAACTAGTAGTAGCCTAGTAGCTCTATTCATAAGCACCAGAGTACATTTGCAATATGAGGTATTAGGCTAGCTGTCATACTAAAAATACGCGGATTCTAACTCATTTAATTGATTAAAGTTTTATATGTGATAATCATATATACATATTATTTGTTGTCTTATCGTTTGAGGGTCTCTTTACATAAAATAATAAGTATTAGTGAACAAATACTATATTTAGAAAAAGTAAGTTCTTGGTCATGTTTTGTCAAATTATTAACAGGATTAAAAAAAAAATTTATCCATTACGGCTTATGTTTTGTCAAACGTATCAAACGGTTGTTAAATTGTCAACCATACATGAATTTATATACTTAGTGGAATCATCCAACCATCAAGGTTAGCTAACATGATTTGTTTAAGTATATAAAAATTATTAAGAAGATTCAAATAGTACTTGATTATTCATTCAGGAATGCAACAGGATTGGATCGAATATGCAGAACTAATCCAGGTTCATTAACTAACGAAGATCATTAGTTATATCAGTAATACTAATTAAGTGAGGTCATGTTATGCTTATGCATGCATGTGGAATCGTTGATAAAATCAATAAATGGGATGGAATAATCGTGAACATATAAATGACTGTGGATTTTGATGAAAATCCGTGGGCGTAATTAAATGGGTCGTCTTCCCGGAGGTGCTAGACTGAAGCAGTATTCAGTAACATGCATGCATAGGGGACATCAAATACCAGCATTTCATCATTGTATGTCTACACCAATTTTTAGCAAATCAAGACATTGACGGACCTGTTCGGAAAAACGCCTAATTAATAATGGGCCGATGGCCGATCTCTTAAAGGGTTATGTTTTATTGGGTTTTTAATGGGTTAAGTCGGGTCAATAATGGGCATATAGTTTCCAAGACTTTTAAACACTTTAAGGTAACGAATTATTTCCACTTATTTGCCGATAATCCACTACCAAAGATTAAAGGTGATACACGTAAATTATCCCCCTCTATAGATAAAAACTATACTCTCATTGGACGGCCCGACCCGGCTCGGCCCGTTATATATCTCCTTTGGCCCGATCCGGCCCGACCCGTTGTGCATCTTTTTTCACCCGCTCTGACCCGACTCGTTTTGCTTGTGACCCATCTCGGCCCTAAGCCGGCCAAATGCACGGGTCTAATCAAGACTATTCTAACAAAGCATGCACGACTACACCACATGCTTCGTCGTTGCTGTCCAACAGTCCAAGTCGTTGCATGCATTATATTAAGCGATTTATTTTATTTTTAACGTGGTTTATTGACTGTACAAATTCTTGTTCTAACTATATTTTTTTAAAATCTAAAACTTAAATAGTCGTCTGCCTATAAAATTACTCTATTTCTTCATTCAGAATTAAATGCTCAAAACATTAAAGTTCTCCCCATGTAAATTATACCGTTTTACGGAATTAATGTTAATAATAACTATTATTTAAGGTTGGATATTTGTTGTTCGCAATAAGATGGTAAGTCATGCATGTCGTACATGTCCATAAGGAAAAGTCCTGCCAAATTTCTGAAGCTATCTCATATTTTCTCATTTGCATGATTGTATAATTATATGGGATTGCAACCATATATGAGAATATCTAACGAAACGAGTTTAAGATACGACAATCTACAAAATAGAGGATATAAATACAGTTAATTAAATATTTTATAAATATTAAAAAATGATAAAATTCTAAAATTTTAATGAATATCTTAAAATTCGACAAAGTGATAGATATAGGCTTGAACTCTAACTCAAGCTGAAACCTTAACAAACCAAATAAACAGTGCACGTTGATCAAACTTGAACTTTAGCTAGTCAAGTAATTTAGGCCTCGTGCAACTTGATACTTGGACAGTTGGACTTAATTAAGTTGAGTTATTACGCGAGCAAGTCAAGCGTTGAACTAAACTTTCACAACTCATTTACGTTTAAACTTACGCTTTTGATCGACTAATTAGGAGGCTTGCCAAGTTTAGGAATTTAAATCATCTCCCTTTCTTAAAGCTATTTTTTTTAATTAACCAAAACTCAACGTTAAGAAGAGTAGACATCCCTAGAATTCAATATATTGAAGATTAGTACACTGTATGGCTTAACTTGTTACTATTCAATTATTCATATGTTACTTTAAAATTATGCATGAACCACTCACCACTCACCACAAAGCACAAAACGACATCTATACAAACAATTGATAAAAAATAAATAAAATGAGTAGCTATGATTTCGTCAAAATAAACAAGCAAATATAATCCCATAATCCCAACTAAAAAGAGGGAAAACGTACCCAAACTAGAAAATAATTAATTTATTAGCATCAAACTTTAAAAATCTTTTCCGAAAGCCCAGCTCCCCCCACCAAAAATTTAAATAATATCAACCTCCAAATCTAAAATTATGTACCAATATTTCTCTTCTCAATAAAAACCACAAGCTTAGACATCCTAATCGTATTTTTTGTGAATATAAAAGCACATTAAGTAGTACTCCGTAAGATCTTTGTATGCATGTCAAAATGACCCTACTTTTAACTGTCATGAGTCGTTAATTGACTCATTAATCTTAAGACTCCAAACTTTTATTTCCCCGTTAAGCCCTCCACTATACACCCAAATTCCATCTTCACCCTCCATTTTTGCAGCCAATGACTTCACCGCCTTCGAATGCCCACTCAAAACGCTCAAACAACAGAACTTCCCTTCAAACCCGCGACGCCATATCCTGACCGTCCGATCAGCCGACCCACTGATCAAGATATCAGAGACGTCGGTCAAGCACAAGATGGCCCCGTCATGTCCTCTAAGGGCCCCACTCACCATCATGTAATTGCCCCTATCTTCTCTCTCCCACACCAAGATCGAACGGTCACAAGCACCTGAGAACAAGATCGAACCGTCAGAGTTCAACGTCAGCGCATTCACAGCTGACTTATGTTTCTCCAACGTGGCAACCAAAGTATGCTTCTGTTCTGAACCGGATTTTGTCTCCCAAACCCGAATCCGACCGTCAGCCGAACCAGTGTAAACCATTCCGTCAGAAGAAACCGCAACGGCGTTAATGGCGTCCTCATGCGCCGTTACAGACTCGTAACACCGTAAACTTTTGGGGCCCCACATCTTCAACGTCTTATCCCAAGAAACGGAGTAGATTTTCCCGTTTACAGCAGCTAAGCTCGAAACAGCATCGTTGTGCTCAACCCAAAGCCGCGTCTTATGACGCCTAACTTTCACGTGATTCTTCGGCATCGGAAACCGGCGTAATCGGTCAGACAGAGTAGGCAAAGTTGAGACTAGCTTATGACGTTTACTCGCCGTTAACTTCCAAACCCTGATTTTACCGTCTTGGTGAGCTGAAAGTATATTTCCGTTACAGAAAGCGATGGATTTGACGGCGCCAGAGGAAAATCCATCAGTGTTGAAGGTTTCAAGGAGAGAGAGAGTGGAGGAGTCGTAGACGTTGATTTGGTGGCCGAAACATACGTAGAGGAGGGAGGAGGAGAGGGAGAGGGAGGAGATTGAAGAAGGGAGTGAAAGCGTGGAGGAGAGTGAGGGGTTGAGGGTGACTGAGGCGGTGACGTCGAGGAGGTACTGGAGGGATGGGACAGATGGAAGTGTTTGAAGAGAGAGGTGACTTTGGAGGCTGTCATTGCTGTTTATGTTAGAGGAAAGTGACGACGTAATGGTGGCGGTGGTGGATGTTCGGCATGTGGTTGAGTAGTCGGAGTTTTCACCGGTAACGGCAACGGCGGAGGTACAGAGGGTGAAGCGAGTTTTGAGCTTCATTTTAATGAGAATGGAAGGGGTTGGAGAGAGAGAGGGGCTATATATAAGAAGTGGAAGAGATGGTGCCAGCGTGGAGGGGCTGGAATAAATATTTACATTGAAATATTTGGTTAGTGATGGGGGTCAGCTGCTCAGGTTACTGCACTGTCTAACACAACTGCGTTTAGTTGTGTTAAGCACTGAACAGTGATAATTTGACCCAAATACTGAAATACATCCTATCGTGATTGCTTGTGCAATTACGGAGTACTTTAATAAAAGCAACAAACACTTTGTATATGGTAAGGACTAAGGAGATTAATGGAAAATATAAAGCTGAAATTTTATCAAGCTAGGTCAATTATGCTTGTGAGTTACACGATCATCCTCTTACAAATTACACATTGTTGTTTTTCTATTATATGCACAAATTATAATGGATTTTTTTTAGTTTGCTTTTAGTCGAGAATAAATTTTATCATTTAATGAAAATCAAATTTGTACATTGATTAACGTAAAAGTCTATATAACTTTGATAAAACCAAAGGAATTGAATATGCTATATATATGCATGGTGATAATTTGGTTAAGATTAAAAAAAAAATCGCAGAGGGTGGCTACGAAGGGAAAGTGCTACTAGTGCAAGTTGGTGGGGGAGAACTAGAGAAGTGGGATCAAAGCAGCTTCGGTGAAGTAGTGCGGGTTAGTAGGGTCCGCGAGAGAGGTTGTCAAACTGGCGTGCAATAGTAATTCCGAGAAGGATGGACGCGTCCGACTAAAGCCTCACTTTAGAAGTGTAAAGCTGCCCGTACGCTGACTACAGCTAATAAGCCTAATTATCATCTATCAGGCCGCTGCATTGGGCCCAAAACACACGGTGGTAAATTAATAATATCCATATACTTGAGTATATCTAGATATAGGTATATTGGAGGATGTATTTTGTTCATTTATTACATTTTTTTTAATTAAAATTTCAAATGAGTAAACAAAAGTAACCTCAACTATAGATACATCTTTCGTTGGCCATTTATAAATAATATTTATTTCAAATGAATGCATTTAGATATAGTTTTAGTTTCTGTAGGGATTACATGAACACTAATCGTTTTATGAAAGAATTAAGGAGTAAAATGTAGGTCTAATATTTCAAAATTACATAGCAAATCAGTTAAGAAAGTCATAGTAAAAGTTTAATAAGAGCAGTGATACAGTAGCTATATATAGAGTAGCCATAAGAATGAAAGTAGTAGCAGCTAGCAGTAACAGCAGCAAAAAGGATCGAAATAGAAAAGTAAAGAAATTGTTTGAGGAATCCATTTGTACTTTTAACTTTTAAGTGGTGTTAAAGTACAAGTATTAAGTACAAATGTTTCAGAAGAAATTAAAGTGAGTTTTATGATTAAGAATATACAATCAAGGCCAGGGGGACAACATGGAAATCATCATATCTTGCATGATTGCACAACCCGCCCTCCCACTCATTTAAATTTGTCTACTGCAATTTGTAGTAGTTGCTAATTTTTTTTAGCCAAATATTTCTAACGTAGGAGTAGGAGTAGGAGTGGAATAATCATCTAAACCACAAAAAAATATTGCACATAATAAAAACACTGAGTAGTAATAATAAGTGTATCAATAGTTTATATATACAATAATTATATATTTATGATTTGCTATTTCATGCGTCCTTTAAATCAATTATGTTCTCTTATAACTTTGGTCACGGTGCAGCTCATGTAAACTTTTCACAGTTGGAAACTGCGATTTAGGGTGTGCCATCTATCCATCCGATTTCTTTATGTTTCACATTATGATACTAATTAACAAGAGTAAAGGAGTCGGTAAGAAGAATGATGCTTTTGAAATTGCGAGTTATTGCTCATTCCATAGCATTGGAGCAAGCAAGAGCATCAGCATGGAAGGCATACTTGGAGTGTACCCGCACAGATGCCACCCTATGCCTGCGAGTTTATTTTTTGCACCAAGACCCAGTTGGAAAATTATCTTGTCGATCGGTTATGGATGACTTTTATTGCTCAAAGGCGATAGATATTACCGGATTGCCTTTTCAAATCATCTTAAGTTATATTTTTCCATACATTGTGAAAATTACGTCTCAACTACTTAAAGGAGAATTAATTTAGCGTGGACCTTTAGGTCCTTAACTAAATAATCATCAATTAAACACGTGACAAAAATATAAAAATCGAGCCTCAAAAAAGGAAAAAAAAATCCAAAATAAAAATAAACACAACCGACATAATTTAAGTACATATCTAGCAATATCAAGTTCTTATCTTTACAATTTTTTATTGATTAAGCATGATCCTAAGGAATGTTAAGATTATGATTTCAACTCTACAAACTAATTTAGCATAATCATTTAAGTTTATGTTTTTGGTAATATCAG
Organism: Dysphania ambrosioides; assembly: GCA_026401315.1. NCBI lineage: Eukaryota > Viridiplantae > Streptophyta > Magnoliopsida > Caryophyllales > Amaranthaceae > Dysphania > Dysphania ambrosioides. The sequence continues at coordinate 2,284,975 of CM048660.1, read as the reverse complement.
AGAGTATAATAAACGAGTATGCGTATATAGTACGAAACAAAGGGAGTACCCTAAAAAATATGTTCCTACTCTACAAACTAATTTGGTTAAAAAAATTGTCCAAAAATTATCGGGAAACCTTACAAATGAAAGTTGTTTTACTTTGATATATAAATACTAAGATTTAGGGATCTGTACAATAATAAGGGAAAAAAGAGAGAAGAGGTACTTACTACTACTACTAGTTACTAAACACCTTAAACCAAATGTACTTTTAGCACATACGGAGTAATTATCTTCTATCAAATTCTTGAAAGTTCATATAATACATGTTATTCCTCGTGGTTGAAGCAACAATTGCGTATTATTTATGAGGTCTTATTTTAACTTTTTAAAAGTGGACCCTTTGAAACCTCTCATGTAGACCACAAGTATCAAACCACTGATCAAATTATATTTTTATGTTATTATACAGAACTAATATAAATATATATAAATTTTGAGGCCCCTCATATTTAAAGCCCTGTTTTGTTGAACACCCTACTACAACCCCTATTTTTGATAAATTTAGGTGCCTTTTTCATGAAACTAGCTAAATGGATAATTAGGGGACACCCAACAACCAGACAATTCACTAATAGTAATCTAATATTTCTGGATGAAGTCGTGTCTATGACCTGTCTCCGTGAAGGCGACAACGAACGAAAGGTTTGTGAGAATCTTTCACCAAATTTTTTTTTGCATAAATTCTAGGTTTATTGCGATCCATACATATGTGCTTCTATCCGTTCTAGCTTCTTCATTGTCAAAACAACACTGACTTAGCTTGTTTGTTGGTTACTTGGTTTAATTTAGTAGTTATGTGTATCTTTCAAATGGGTCTTCAAGACCTATAGATTAGAAGTTGTTGTAGCAATTTATGTTTGGGGGTATGGCCGTATAGGATTGTCTTAAGGATAAATAATATATTAAATACTCTTTTTTTTATTTGGAATAATTTGGATATTTTACATTTTTCCATACCCTCATATCTAATTCAAGATATAATACGTATTGTTTTTCTTAAAGTAATTAAACTTTGCTATGTGGTCTTTAATCTCGTTTTTAATATAAATAACATTATGTAACAAAATCTAATTTCATCGTAAACACTTGCTCTGTGACAACTTTTTCACAGAAAATTAATATATTAAGACATATTACCAATACATAACTATGTAAGAAGTGAGTCATTAACAAATATATAAACATGTGCATTGGTTTAGGTCAAAGCCTTGATGTGTTACATGCAAAACAGGCCGGGTTGGGTAAAAGAAAATGCAAAACCGGTTGAGTCAGGTCGGACCGTTCGAATAGTGTATAGTTTCATCTATAGAGGATGATAGTTTGTTTGTATCACATTCAATGTTTAGTATGTACTGGACCATTGGCAAGTAGGTGAAAATCATTAATTACTTGATAATATTTAAAAGACTTAGAAACTATTGTCCCATTATTAACCCAACTAGACCCGTTAAAGACCCAATAAAGCATTACTCTTTAAAAGATCGACCCATTAAGACTATAACTAATTAAACTCTTTTATAAACGAGTCGGTCAAGAACCCATAATAGGGCCCTCATTTGAACAGGTCTACAAATATGGCATTGAGCATTCTATAATATTTATTCTTACATATTAATCTTAGTACTTAACTTCAAGGCGTTACAAATTACAATCCTTGGTTTGCTTACTCACGTAGGTTTACCATGGAAATTACCCATAAGTGTTCGAGTAATATATTTCTTAACTAAGATTTATCTATTCATCTCCATAAATATATAAAAAATAACAATGACCAATTCATATTATATTATGACATAACAAAAATTAGAGGGGGAAAAAGAGGTTGAATAAAGAGATAACGTGAGAAAAAAGATGATTGAGGACAGATAAATAAAGGCAAAGGGTGTCGAATCGAACCATATCTCTGACTCAATAATACTGCCAATTCCCTTGCAACAAAAAATCGTATCCCAAGTTTTCTCCACCTCCAACTTGCTTCAACAAAAAATTTCATTTTTTTTTTTGTGTTTACAAAAAAAGTTGAGGCTATTTTAATTTTCTCCTTAACAATGATAGTTTTAGAGAAAATGTACTTCGTCATATATCAGGAGCTATGAAGATTGGGACTTGGGTTATACAAACAAATTTGTAGCACCTTCTCGTGTTGTTTCTTTCTATCAAGTGTAATGTATAGACAAATTTTTATTCTTAGACAAGACAAACATATATTATACTTCTTCCGGCTATTAAAAGTTACAACATTTATCATTTTTTAATGCTCAATAAGATGTAACATTTTTACTTTTTTTTTTTTATCTTTTTAGTAACTTTTTGGAAAAAAGGTCCATCACCACTCTTAATTATTTCGATTTTCTCTACTTTATCACATGCATATCTCTTAAATACCATTATCAAATTTTGCCTAGGAGTCCGTATTTTTTATTTTTATTATAACTTATACTAATTGGAGGTAGTATAAATGTATATGGAGTACTTGAATTTATATATAGTGACGCTGCCCCTACCGTCGTGGCCCGAAATGAGGGCTTCGAGGCGGCCTTGCTGGTCTATGTAGAATAATAATAACTATTATAGCATAATAAGGATTAAGCAAAACTTTCAAAATTAGTATAGTAATAATAATAGTAACAAACTAACAATAACAATTAAGCAAACTTTCTAGGAAATGCCCCTTCGGCTTTCAAATTTAAGAATTTTGTATTAAAAGGTTAAGAGAGCTTTAAAAAAGGCTTGGAATTTTTATATAAAACAAAGCTAAGGCTCCTACAATCTTTATCATCCTAACTTAATTAAATATATTGTACTTATAACACAATATTCACATCACACTCAATTACAAAGCTAAGGCTTGGAATTTTTTTTTTTTTTGAAGGTGTTTTGGTCCAATACTTAATGTGACATTCCCTTTATATATATTTTAAAGTAAAAACTAAGATTGAGTTTCATACTGTTTATTTAAAAGATGGGAGCAAAATCTTAAATCTTAACGAATGATAACAAACTTTGTGGTTATCTATTGGAGTCATTAATAAGTCCTAAATAATGTAGGAAATGTGGAGGAAAGTTAACCTCAACATTTAATAAAAAATTTTGATAACGAAGGAGTTTAAGCCTAATGTCTCATTGCATGTGCATTTGTGCTGAACATTGTATGACAAGGCACCAACAAAATATTGAATATAGCAATTTGACAATACCAAATGATCAGATCAACTCAAGTCAAGTAGTCAGAACAACCATTAAAAGGAAAGGTAATTCAAGTAATGGAGGAAATTAAAGGAAAAGAGGAAAGCAGACCTTTGATACTGCGCTTAGGTTAGGGGATTATAGACAGTCTTAAATATTTCCGTTGCTGTCGTATACTTGAAGAGCTCACCTTACGTGCGTGCCAACATATGAAGCTTGGATTTTCAATCATGCCCACTTTTGCTACTTCATTAGGTATGCTTCCAAAGCTTGAGATTTGACTACTTTCACTTTTAGTCCCATAGTTGATGAAGCTGACCGCCATTATCCTTTCTCCACTTTTCCTTGACAATGAATACACTAATGAATGTCTGTTGTGAGGTCTGATTCATAAGTGATCAATTTTTTACTCGGTATTCTATCTATTAAGCTGATTTTGAATAACTCCTTATCTCTCTATTTGTAAACTATCATTAATAAATGATATAAATTGTATCTGAATATTAACATCTCACATATATGTATTGTTGTATTAGATATTATTATTGTTACATTATATATAACTATTATTATGTCATATATAAAAATACAAAAGATATAAAATTAGAGAAAAACATATATTAAATTAATATAGACATTATGATATTAGATATAGAAATGAAATTATAAAAATAACTCCAATTATTTATATCGGGTATAAAATAGAACTTTATCTTAAATTATCAAACTATTGTGTTTTTTTATTTATTTTGTAAGGTGAATTTGGAGATGGAGGGAGCAGAGAGAAGTGCTAGCTCCTACGATTTCCTAAGGGCATGTATGATCTATTTTTTATTATAAGATGCAAGTAGTTATTCTCGTAGCTTATGTGACTTATTTCTAGATATATACTCGTAGCTCATGTGTATTTAAAAAAAGTGTTGAGACATTAAACCTAATAATACAAAGGGAATTGCTAATCTCGTCCTAATATTTATTATAAACGGTCAAAAGACAGTAATTGCATCATCGCCGCCATGCACCACCAGTCTTCGCCGCCCTAATTGCAAAAAAAAAAAAAAAAAATTGGTCTTTGAAATCTTTGTTTGCAGTATATATGTAGAATAGTTCAAATGCTGCCTATAAATACACCTAGAAGTATGTAAGAAATAAAAGTTAAATTTCTGCGTACGTACTGCTAAATGGCATAACGAAGCAAACAGCGCATAGCATATCAGACTAAATCCTGAAGAAACAGGACAATAAATTAGTGAAATTAGATCCACGCGTTTTAGAATCGAGTAAGAAAGTAAACAGGAAGGCTGCTGGGACCTGAAAGTAGGAGCTGAGCCTCTCAAATGCATCAAAACAAAATGAAAAGCAGGTGTTCAGCAATACGGAGCCTCCAAATTAGTGCCTTTCTTTATCGACCAAGTAACAATTGGACGCATACGATACTCGGTTTATATTCTTAATACAAAGTTTCTAAGTGTATGGTGCTTATTTGTTGTTTGTGCTCTTATACGCTCTAATTGTTACGTAAAATACAAAACACTGCATGATACATTTTTTTTTTTTTAACTGTTTTACATGCAAAAAGTTAAGTTAATAAGGGTGGACCCTCGTTACATTATTAATCGTCAAATAATGTGTTTGTGTATATGCGATCGGTCCTCATACCACAACTCTTTAAGAGAGTGAAAAAGTTAAGTTAAGTGTGGGTGGGGATATTCAAGGAGGGACTCAACCCTATGCAATTGGTGATTATCTATCGACTGATATCATCAAGTACAACATTTCTCCGTATATTCCATTACGTTCGCTATGCTATGCACATGGGTCTATTATGCACTCTGCAGGATCCATATCCAATTTTTTGCAATGTGTGTGTTCAGTGAAGAGAGTGAAATGTGCTACTCCCTTCACCCCACTAAAACTGACTCATTTTCGTTTATAGAATCAAAGTTTAATAGATTCGACCATCAATTTTCATCATATTATAAAAAAATTAACGTACTCAAGTGAAATTGGTGGACGAAGGGAGTGTGCGTTACATCCTTGCATAAACATGATAACAGAAATAAACCCGACATTTAGCCACAAGAAGGAAAAAAAAGTAGGAGCAAAAAAATCAATCACGGAATGTATAGGAGGCGGGACAAGCTTGGAGGCAGGAGCCATCAAACATCAAGAAAAAAGTGAATATTTGCTGTGAACCAATACTCGATCCCTCAAGCTTTGCTGTTTGGCATTCTTCTTTGTTGACAAGAAGATACTTAGTCGTACGTTCCGTGAGTATATAATCTACCACATAAAGCAGATCCACTTTTCTAACGAAAATGATATATGCTCTATAACATTAAGTTTCCCCCTTTTCTCTGTTCATATGAAGAGATAACAGTTTAATACGGATTATCGCATTAACTTCTTTATCATTTACAAGGGTAAGGTTGCAATGTACGAAGTAGCATATATTCGATCAAACTATATAGGTATGGAAGCAGTACTGATCTAAGTTGACAATGTTGAACAGTTATAGTAAATGAAAGCATATGGCACAATATAAAGACATGAATTCCAAAATATTTAGGAAAAACTTGACAATCTAAAAGTTTCCAAGAAACCAAAAGGAAGCGTTTGACAAAAATCTTGTAAAACTACTCTGAAACCCCTACAGAGTCGAAAAGTTCACCCGAAATTTTGATGGTGAGAAGTGTATATCCTAGCTTATTTCCTACTCAAATCTTGGCCTAAAATAAGAACAAATCCAGAATCAACACCCTATGGTTTTCAAGCCAGTAACAAGATATTAGTTTACAGGCTTGATAGAGAAAATTGGCCAGAAATGCAAGTATCTGGCATGCAACAGCCATTAATTCCGAATACCTGTCAAAAATGAATTGGTGAATCTCGGGAAATTAACCCTACGGGTATTACCAAATGTAGCTCGGCAGTTCAACATCAATATACATGAAAACCTGAAGAGACAAAGAATACAACGAATTTAGAGAAAGTGTTAGTAGCTGATCTCATAAAAGTCTAATAATTCTATTAGGCTAAGCTTCTCCTAAATGGAAATCCTTTCAGTGAGATATTCAAAATTTACTCAACAGATTCAGTTTTTTTGTTTCATGAACGAAAGAATGGTCTTCCATTAACTCATCAAGCAAAAAGGCAATTAACCAAGCATGCTCGGTGGAGTTGGTGGGAAACTCACAAGTTTGAGCCCCACCAGCGACATTTAGCCTTTGTGGGAGTAAGAGATCACCTTACCTTCCCCCCTAGCTCCTCGAGGGTTTGGGCCATGACTGGGCTATAAGTACCCTAGAGATAGGGTCTGACTCAGAGGCCCCTTGACCCGCAAATATAGGACCAGAAAAACCGTGAAGGTTGAGGTCTGTTCAGGGATTTTTCTCCTTAACGGTAAAAAAAAATAAAATAAAAAGTCAATGGAAATCATTTAGATAAGGTCTGTCCATAGTCAAAAGTTTCACAGATTGATTTCCCAAGCAAAAAAAATGGTCATGTAAAAGATAGAGGATCCAAAATTCTTCATCGGAAGATAGGAATATCCAGATGTAGCCTTTTACAGTGGCAAGTAGATTAATCCTGATGTGGTCACGATCACAATATAAGCTGGAATCTACTGTGAAAAAAAATTACTCTAAAGAGCCTTTGGCATTCCAACACAAAAAATAGGAGCTTGACAGCATTAAGGAGTATTTAAAAAAGTACTCATACTTGTATCATAAGCTTTGTAGTTTGGAACAGTTAATCTAACTACCAGACATCAAACAAACTTCTAGATCAAGCTTAAATTCTTAGCCTAATGGTTAAATAAATTTTAAAGAGCATTAATGAAAGAGTACTTCAGAATATCAAAGCTTCATACAGAAAGATAGGGGCTTGTGGTTACAATGACATGGATAGAAACAAGACCCTTGAAAGCACTGTGAACTGACTCAAAACTTCTGGTGGAGGATGGACCATTCTTGAACCAACATATCCTCAGTTTGCAGTTGGTGTTGCAGCTAGATTAGCCAAGATAACAAGATTGTAGTAGAAAGGAAGACCACACTTGAATTCCAGTATTAGGAAAGTGAAGTTTGGTGAAGCTATTACTTCAAAACCTATCTAAGTAAAACTAAGAATAAATGGATCCAATGCAAAATTTCCACTAAAGTCTATGGGATTCATTCAAGGCAAGAATCACAGTCAAGATGATAACAGAGAAACGTCTTGAGAAAGTCAAGAAACTAAGTAAGTTCATACGAAAGGTAGGGGGTCAGAGACTTTCTAGAGCAGGGCAGCAGTGATATCTATGTTTCCATGTACGAGATGCCCTTTGCAAAAGGCTCAATATCAGAAATGAGGATGGAAACACTGCAGGGTGAAAAGTTCACGTGTTGCTGTGTCTCAGTGGTAGAATAGAGCAGATGGTATCATCACACTTGATAATTGACACCAAATTGTTGTTTTATAAGAACCCAAAATAAATTCTGACCGTCAAATTTAGTAGTCTGCTTCTAGAGAGCCAAATAGCTGTTTCTGGTGCTTGCATACTCAATGCTATCGAACTTCAACTATTTACTTGCTCTGTCTCCTGTTGCCTATCATAAAAAGCAAAATCCTTGTCCCCTTACCCCAACTATTAGACAAGTAATTTGAGTTATGCATATCTCCTAATCATCATTTTGATTGCTCATCACAAAAACAAAGGACCATAAATTTTATCAATTCCTAATCCTCAGTGCATACACTTCACACAGCACTTTTCCCTGATTTTCCTCAGGAATTTTTTAAACTAAATTCAAAGGGAACACGAAAGTCAACACCACCATAACCTTCAAGCTGAAAGTAATCAAGATGGCTCTAGGAGAAGGCATAACAGAGGTCAACCAATAAATCACATGCTTAAACAAACATTTCTGACAGTTCTGAGTAAAACAAACCTTAAGAGCCTGGACTGCTTCAGATTTCATAGAGCAAGGAATGGAAGCAAGTCAAGCAACACATAGTTTCCAATAACAGTACAGGAAAGAACATACAAGGGAAAGAGTCACATACAAGACGATAACAAGTCTCCACAAGAAAATCAAGGAGCTTAATGCATTAAGGAAGGACGGGAGCCAGAGAATTTCTAGAACAAGGCAGCAGAAAAGTTTATATTTCCATGTAAAAGAAGGAAAACACTCTTAGATATTAAGTTCATTACTAGAGATGGGGATCACATAAACTGCCAGAGTGGAAAGTTACACACATCATTGCGTTGCAAATAGAAAAACAGAGCAGCTGGTATTCTCTAACTTGGGAAATCATATCCAAACTGTTCCTTTCACAGTAACAATCAAACATGAATCTTGGCAGTCAATAGTTGTGAAGAGACTATTTATGGTGAGCCAAATAGCAGCTCCTGGAGAGTCAATATGAGGTAACATCAGAAGAGAAGCAAATGAAAAGAAAATAAAGTTGCAAGTGATGCTACTTGAGAACAGGTTGTAATACAAGATATACAATCCATAAGTAAGAAGGTTTGAAGGTATCAAAAGAATGGTCAAAGTTTGATCTGTTAGTATACTTATTAATATATTGCCTGTTGTACATAATAAAAGAGGAATTTACATAATAAACTAGCATTTACTAGCACATGAGTCACAGCATTGATGCCTCAGTAACAGAGAAAATTCATGCTGGCACAGATATATGCATCTGTTTAGAAGCCAGAATCTTCTGGAGTAAAGTGCTTCCAATTAAAATACAAATCCTTAAACAATTAGAAATCCTAAAGGGTAATTAACCAAAGGACAGCACTAGTTTAGTAAATAACACCAATAGTGTTCAGATGTTGGTTCTTCATGGTTGTTAAAATAGATTAACCAAGGTCATTTTGAAACACAAGCACCTAAAAGTGAAACTCCCCATCCAATCTATGTCTCTTGCTAGAGCAAATGGGCACGTGCATAAGAAATAGCACTCACAGACGTAAAACTTTAGCGTTAAACAGTCCACAACGTGGAAAACTGATAATTAACAGCCAAGGGAGAAAGAAAGACATTTACAGGGGACTACAAAGAAATGGATGGATAGAGTACTAAATAGACACATGTTCCAGGTATCAGTGGCATCACATAAGCCATATATATGAATTCAAGGAATTTGAACAGTCTTGCAGTGACAACTACTGACAAGCATGACAAACAAATCGTAAATTCTTGGGCATGTGGATTAGTCTAAAGGACTCCTATATTTCGTAATAAGAGCATTCAACTCTAAATCTCTACATATACTGATAAACACTTAATACCTCTTCAAATAACAAGTAGGCAGGCACTATTTCCTCTTTTCCACTAAACATGAGCCATTGAGCATAGTAAAGAACTGATTCAAGTGGCAAAACTCATCATACTATGCCACTCAATTTATACCACAACTGCAAAATTCACAAAGTTACAACTACTAAAACAGATAGGCAGATCTAACCTGAGACCCCATAATCACATCTACTTCAAATATAACTCCATTTCCTTCCAAGTTCTCATACTCTCATTAGTTGCTTATGGAAAATTAGATATGCTGGCAGTAGCCTATCAAACAAAATAAAAGAGTAATCTAAAAGATGAACCTTTGAAAATAATCCTTGACAGAAAAAATGTTCACTTTTGTATCTAAAACAGAACAAATGCACTTGGACACACAACAAAGGAAATGGACTAAACAATAACCATTGACAGCAACTTAGTTAATGTGATAATTATGAACAACAAAAACCTGAACGTCATAAGACACAATAAAGAATATCATGATAAGGGCAGTAGTATCTAGTCATAACAAACACACTTTGAGCATTTCAATCAACAATGACAGACGCACGTCATGTGCACTGATAAAACCGCTACAAGAATAGCTAAAACTCAAACTAGCATCAATCTTTTATACAAATCCATCAAGTATACAGTTACACAAGCTAAAAACATGTTTTCTACAGAAAATTCCTACTAACCATATCATAACGTACCTCAAAGCTCCTATTTACAACATAAACACTCAGGAACCCTAACTAATCGCCTAATCCTACATTCATTTAATTTCTGTAGTCTAATCTTACAATTCATACAATTTGCACCTATCACAGCAAATTAAAGTCACAGAACAAACACCCAAAAAGAAAGAAAGAAAATACACAGAATTTAAGTTACACAAAGTCTTCAAAATCATACGATGTCATTCAAAAAAAAAAATTTTAAGTGAGTAAAACATGGAACTATGGAAGCAAACCTGATCAAGTCTTGGTCTTTCGACGAAGACGCTTCCTGAGCTTCTTATACTTATGCTTATTCATCTTCTTCTTCCGCTTCTTCTTCACACTATCAGCCCACAACATCCCGTCACGCTCTTGTCCAAGTCCAACCACCTGGGACCCATCCAACCCAAATGCCAAACACGGGTCCAAGAAATACCCAAACGAGAAGCTCGGGTAAATCTGCAACCTACTCAAATGGGTATCCACTCTTAAACCCTGGTTGCTGTTTCCATGGTCAAACTTGGGTTGACCGAGAAAAATTGATTGGTTGAGCAAAGATGGAGGAGAGAGACAGGCGGGGGTTTGATGGGTGAATGTTGCAATGAATCTGCTTGAAATAGCTGATGGCTTGCGGATCAGTTCTTTCAGAATGCGGGCCATTTTGTCTGGAGAGGAGAGCGACTCGGAATAACCCTATCAAAAGATGGGGTTTTTAGGGGAAACCCGAATCGCATTCAAATTTCTGCCAATTTTAGCATTTTCCAGATTTGTATTAGGGCAAGGGTTTTGTAGAATCCGGAGTAGGGGTAAGGGGAGAGAGGGCAGAAAAAGGAATCAACGACGGAGATGGCGGGCAAAATGTCATGCCCTCACGCAGGATCGAACTACGGACCTCCAGTTTACAAGACTGGCGCTCTACCACTGAGCTATAAGGGCTTCTTTGTTATTTGCTTCAATGAAATTAAAATACCCATTACATACAGTCAATGTCGAGCGATGGAGATTATAGTGGCTTAGGAATGTGTGAGGAGCGAAAGTAGGTCTTTTGCAGGAGCACGAGAATAAAATATAGTGGTTCATCTGATTGTGATAGTCTCCTCGGTTAGCACTATTGTGGAGATATTATTGGCGGTAGTGGAAATATTCTCTTTAGTGGTTCCTTCATTTGCTTAGCATTGTCTTGCAAGAAATACAATGGATATATCATATATGACTCTAGATAATATGTTGGGGAAATTTACAACAATAGGTCACAGACATAATCGGAAATAAATTTCTTCGAGTTGTGAACGAAATCACTTTTCCAAAAGTATAATTTCGACCCTTTGACACGAAATTTACTTAGGAGATAAAACGAAAAACAATTGTAATTTCGTGTAGTAAAATTACAATACTATGAAAATAAGTTTTTGGTATTTGAGATGACGATAAATAAATATATCAATGCATAAAGGAAAGTAGAAATTTTTTTTTCTTTTTTTCCATCCTTCATCATATGAGTAATATCACATATTTATAGTTGTATAAATACTAATCAAAAGACACCTTTTTTAAAAGACACCTTTTAATAAATATGTTAAGTATTTATAACAATGTCAAATGACATTTACTAAACCAAGTCTTTAGATATATATAATATATTCTCGGTTTATTGCATACAACTATTTTCTTATGTTTGTTTAAGTCATGACACCATAACCAAATGACTTAAACTATACATAACATGAATATAATCAACCAAATACTCTAAATCTCCAACATAATATACAGTGCTTGCTAGCTTCCCTTGACGATATGATAGGCTGACTTCTTGTAGTCTAGGTATTACTAGTACAATATCAAACTATGTCGTGTTACAACATCTATGATTACAGGAGTTTTATTCTTGGACTAGGCTTCTTGTTTTACAACATTATAAATTCAAGCTGTACACTGTCTGATGAACAACACCAAAATATGACAGTATTAAAAGGGAAATATAATTCATTTTGTTCTTGCACTAGGCTTCTTAAGCTGGAATGAAAAACTTGACGCATTGTTCCTAATCTGTGCAGCAGCGATACATGATAAATTTTTCCATGGTACGGCCACATTCTGCGCAAACAACCTTATCAGGAATGCTCCCAGTTGTGCCTGGCAGAATGAGACGGTTGCAGTGGTGTGGTGTTTGGTTTTTTTGCAAATAGTCGATTATTGCTTGCACAAATCCCTTCAATGGGACATCTTCCTTCCATTCATCGAAATTCTCCAAGCATGACAAGAGGGTCTCACCCTTGGCTTTGGTCATTTCTGTTGACCCCCTGCTGATCAAAGCCCACCCTTGATCACTAGCATCGAAGCTCATCATAGTTACTATCTCTTGCATTATGGGGTCATTCTCTACAGTTCTTCCATGTTGCATCTTGGAGTGCCACATGCTCTCTAGCCGCACCCAGAAGTACCACACTAGAGTTATTTCAGGCAGTACATGGCTCAGGCCCTGAGCAACAATCGCATTGTTAATATTGCGGATCTTTTCCTTTAGGTTGCTTTTACCTACATATAACATCTGGAGTGGGATGTCAGCAGTTTGTGCAGTAGCGAGCAGTTTGGTGGTGAACCTCTGTATCCAGTCCAAGTCTTCTCCTCCGTATAAGCAAATATATTTTTCTTCTTGCATCTGTTTCAAGGTATTAGAATTAGTTACATAGTTGAACAGACTTTTCAAGCTCTTTATTCCTACACTTCAGGGTTATCTGAGTTAGCCTGCTATGACAATGAGAAGATATATAATAAGAGGAAATACCAGAACTTACCCATTGGAAGATCATTGGCTCAATGGAATCTGCTAACAAGTCCAGCCTCCAAGTCTCTTCTCTCCAAAGAGCTTCTTCCCTTGCACTGGTGAAAGGAAATGCTACATTCCCCCAAATCCACATCACGTGGAGAGCATTAGAGTTCGTGACTCGACCTTGTGGATCCAGGACAACAAGTATAGGCTTCTTGTTGAAGTGCCACACCTCCTTGACGTACCTAATAACTGCCCAATCAAGCATAGAAGGGTGATGCACTGTGTACCAAGGCATCATTGATTGTAGAGATTCAAACTGTTTCTGTTTTTGTTCCGTCCAAGGGGCAGATCTGTCTATTACTGGGAGCCACACTACCTCATATTGACTCTCCATCCTTGCTGGTTGTAGCCTTGATTCATGGTACATTTGTTCAAGAATTGTAATCTCTTCTTGAGAAATATCGAGGTCTGAAAGTAGTAGTAGAACATTTCTTCTCCTCAGTACATCAATATTGACCTGAATGGGGGATACACACAGTCACACAGATTAATGCTGTTTTAAACTATTTGCAGAAATATACCGTACAATTTGTACCCTAAATTCTCAAAAATATGAGTCAGATCTCCTGCATTAACTTCTCATTCTTGTGAAGCTTTCTGATTTCGTTAATGTAAAACAAAGTTGAACTGGAGTTGAACAGAAGCAGAGTTATAAGTAAGCAAACCCTTTTTTTTGTAGAACCATCAAAGAGGGGCAGCTGATCATTATTAGCACCAATCAGAAGCTTAATAATTTTCATGTTGTCAAGTTGGGGTGTCTCAAATGAGTGAACAAGCCTTTCATATGCTTCTATATGTTTCTTTTCATCTGCATGAAGCATAATAGTAATTTTGTAACGCATTAGGTGCATCGTGGTTGTTCTGTTTTTGCTTGATGAAAAGTAATCTCAGTAAAACGGGTTCTTGGCTTACCAATGTGGTGGTAACATAGATCTAGCTGCTTTCGTAGATGTTCATATATGTTGTTGACCTTGTGAGCCAAGCTTGACAGCTCCCAAGCCTCTGTTGTCGATAATATGTTCCTGATCGCACCCGTGAAGCTTTAGTATACTAATATCAGTTGTGAAAGAGCTTTGGGCCTTACCTTGGGAGTTAAGAGGGGGAAGTTTGGGGTTATGCTGGGGCTGTGGTTTATTTCAAAGTTTTAAAATTTGGAGTTTATTCATATGTTTACCCAACTTATGTTATCTTGTATGAGAATAAGAAAGGTGCATGTTCCTTTTGCTTGTAGCTCAAGAGAATATTAAAGTATTAGCTAATGATTGAGACAGGCTCTATCAGTGCATGGAGGGGAAGACTTACTCATAACTCATGCTCATTAGACCTGCAATTTGTGACGCACAAGCCATGATGCTCCGGATGATCCAATAAACAGCTGTTGGAATCAGAGCATTGGTACTTTCATATACTTCTGTATCTGGCGCTATGTACTGAGGTGGGAGATCCTTGAATTCCACGATACACTTAGTAACATTGACCATGGCTTTGATTAGATTGCGAATTGCTTCAAACTTGGGTTTGATGGAGTCAGAGTGCTCCATCATCTCGGGAAGTTGTTTTAGGATTGCCACAGACATGGCCAGTGAGTTAACTGAGTAGAGTTGCGCTACCAGCCAGAAATCACCATAATACACAGCAAAGGCTGCGAGAGTGAGGACTACTTTTGAATCCCATGAGTAGTTAGAGACCATGTTGAATATTGATAGAGTTGTGGCATGTCCATCTCCACTGCCAGAGCACTTGCAGCTTATCTGCAAGAAGATGATTTACGGAATCCTCACTGTCAGACGATTCTGTTAGATGAAGTAAAACTTAAGCTTTCGAGCTAGATCTTATAAGAAAGAATCCAATGATTACTGTCAGCATGGGAAGAATACTAAAATTGAAGTGAACCCATTAGACAAAGAAGATATTAATGCAACATTATTAAGATTGTAAGGTACAGTTTTAATGCATTTCTATATGCTCAATGTACTCAATTTTATTATCTTCCTAGTTAGTGACATTATTTTGTTTCTAGTCAGTAGCCTTTGACATTTTAACTAACCTCGCAAGAGATTTTGTTTATGGTGTATGCCAATAGTTCTATCAAGTCTCCATAGCCAGCCTGAAATGCCTTGTCGTCGAGAGCCTCCCAGGGTGCTTGAGCTCCCTGTTAGTTGTTCAAGTAAATAAAACAAAAACATATTTCTCATCTATATAAATTTTTTTCATAGACGTTAATCAGGGGATTCTGTACCTCAGCAGAGCCAGGGTTGACAAGGGCAGCACGGTTAAAGATGTCCTCAATGATGTGGAGTAGAGGTTTCACATCAATGTCACGTCCATCAGGGGCATGCGTTGCTCGAAGCTGATTTAACATTGTCGTATCATCAGAAGTCGAGAACAAATGACGTTCAACCCTGGATCGTTGCTTCCTAGGAGGTACAGTAGTACCTGCCATTTTGTTTGTTGAAACTTATGTTTGATCTTTGAGCAGTGCATAACATATTTTTCTCCCTCTATATCTTAAATAGTTTCTTCTGATGGTGAGATATTGGAATAAAGGCCGAATGAACCTTCTACCTTGCTTGTAAGAGCGTCAAAATTTTTGATCAACTGACAAGGTTAAGAATTTTTGGATAAAAACTTGACTGCCTCCGTAAGTTGTCCTTGCTTTAAATAAAGATATTTGAAGATTCTAATGCTAGGAAACCCAAAGGGGTTTGGTACTCTTACTGCACGAGGTTGTTCTGCGTACTATCAGTTTCTTTTTGTTAGTATTTGTCAAATGATTGGCTGCACTGACAGGACTTCAGTAATCATTATGTTCTGAAAAGTTAAATGATCAGCAATCAACTTACTATAACTGTACTCCACCTTTTAAATTCCAGAACACGAGATTTCACTTGAGTTTTTCTGCACATTGCTTGGTAAACAAGAGATTGCACTCCATAATTTTACAATATAATGTCAAAAGGTAACTCTTCCCCCTTCAGGAGATGCAGTTACCGGAAAACATGCTATTGATTATGATACATACCCAATAATAGTGCAATACTTTTGTTTTGGACATGCTATATTTGATTGGATTATGGAAGAAGCTAAGAAAAAAACTAAAAAGAGAATTCCTTAATTATGTCGAGGATCAATCTCTAAAGTTAAATTTTTAAGCTTCTAATTGTGATATGATTATGTTTCACTTAAAAGTCTGCTTTGCCTATGAATATTGTATTGGTATTTTCTTTTGTCAACTGAATATGAATTAGTTTACATGCTTTTTTTATTTTATACCCTCATAACAATTTCATTTTATATTTGGTTTTCCTCGTGACATTGTTATTACTTCCCCGTCCCTAAAAGTTTTCCCGTAGTCCTTAAATAGATGCCCCTAAAAGATTGTTCCATACCTGAAATGATCAATAAATCACAATATCACCAGTTTCTTGTTTTAACCAAATACGATGGAGATAACTGATAATTCCTACCGTAGCAATCAATTTGAAGCAATTAGCTATTTTTTTAAATGGACAATTTAGTGATATCAGACAAAGGAGCATTACGATAACATGTATGCTTTGATATAGTTTGACTCAGTTTCTTCTTTTCTGAGGATTAGTTATCGTTGATATATTGTGATTATCGTATGATCTTGAACCCCATAATTCTCATGAACAATGTGTAAAACCGCACCTAAAGAGAAAACACCTTGTATAGGGTCCTTACGAGTGGGACCCACGGATTTGAGGATAGAAACCAAATGCCTATGTTCAAATATAGTTTCATCCGGAACCAGAGTAGAATACGAAAAGAGAGTACGTCGTCATTACCCACACAAAGACCAAGTATAAATACATATACCCTATATATACCAGTATGTTTATATATACTAGAGGGGACCTCATTGATGAAGACTATTCCACATTTACTATCTTGTTAGATATTTAAAAGTGGTCAGAGCATCCGACCACACTAGAGCATACATGTATACTTAAAAACGTTTCGGATCATCCTTCCCTCAATTGGACACCCGAAACATACCTGATCTGTGTTGTTTAAATTATCCTAGAAATCTCCAGGTACATAATACATCCATGTGTCTGCAGTTGTAGTACAAACAGCAATTCCCTTGTGCGTTGGATTTGAGTCTGAGATTTAATATAGCTCGGAGATATGCTTTATTGCATCTGTGGGGAAGATTTCTTTGACTAAGGTTCTCAGTTTATTTTGCTGATTTTTGTCTTTACTAAACTCTTTAACTGAACATTATCTATTTTTGTTGAAATATACTCCGTATTGAATTAAATAAACGGAGGAGAACAGGACCATAGTTTGCTACGGAGCAACCTACGTTTCAGGTTTGCAAATTAACTTTAATAAATATTGGACATTGAAGTGAACCAACCTCAAAGCAACACAGGGAGTACTTTTCTTCCTACATGGAAATTCTGAAATGTTAATGCTCCTACATTAACTAGGAAGTGAAAGTCAGTCAATTTAGTCAGCAACCCTACTCCATCACATCGTAGATGATAAATCTTTCCATAGGACGCCTACACTTTTCACAAATTACAGTTTCTTCAATTAGGTCTTTATTGTATCTAATGATGCTGGTATGGGAGCATGGCTCAGATGGGGCAGGTTCCTGAGAAAGTTTAATTGCATCTACCAATCCAATTTCTGGCAGGTACTTTCTCCATACTGGGTATTGACTCAAGGACTTTGCCCATTCTTCACCATGAAGCTTTATAATATTGGTTGAAGAATCCTTTCCAAATATCATCCAATCTTCATCTTTGTCATCTTTGCAGGTGTCTAGCAATTCTATTACCTCTCTTAGAATATGATCAGTGTCAGTGGTCTGTTTGAGCCTGAGTTTTGATCGTCTGATACTCTCAAGACGCCTCCAAAACAAAGATATCTTTGTCAAAGAAAGAGAATGGCTTAGCTTCTCTTTCTCTATGGAAGAGATTATGTTGCTTACAATTACACTTTGATCTTTCTTGCCAACATAGACCACCTCAAGTTGTGCTGCTGAGCTTTTAATGTCTTTAATTTCGAAGCTAAACTTTCTTACCCAATCAAGTTTGCTGCTTCCGTATATGCAAATTGTTCTTCCTTGGTCAACCTGACATGATTTGAGATAATGAGTTCACAAATTTACTTATAATTATATCAGAGCAGCTGTGAGAGCAAAAAATCATACCCACATGGTGAACAAGGGGTCAATACTGTCAAGTAAGAGTCTCAGACTCCATTTCTCTTTTCTCCATAGCTCCTTTTCTCTTGAAGCTGAGAATGGGTATGCTTCAGCACCCCAGATCCATACCATGTCAGATGCATTTATGTTGGTAACCATTCCTGTAGGGTCCAAGACAACCATAATGGGCTTTCCACTGAATTCCCATTCCTTTTTTGCGTAGTTGATTGTCGTTGAGCTAAGTGACCATGGCTTTCGAATGGAGTACCAGGGCAAGGAGCTCGATAAAATATTGAAGACTGATACTTCATTGTTGCTCCACTTCTCGGAAGTTGAGATGGGGATCCACAAGATATCATAGCTTCCATCAAGCTTATTGTGAAGGGGATGATCATATGTCTGCTGAACCAATAAAAGCAACTCATCAACAGGAAGGAGTTCTGGTGTTGAAATTAACAGGACAACAACCTTGTTCTTCAGTGAGGAGATTCCGACCTGTTACAAGGATAAATCCTGTTGAAATCTGAACTCTGGTGTCTGATTGACTGCAGAACGCCAGGTCTGATCACTGACTATTAATTAATACTGTATTGTAAAAGAAGGCCATAAATCTTCCTATGAGTTCAGTCCAAGTCAAATAAATAAATTAAAGTTTATATTATAAAAAGTTTGAACTAGCTTAGTACTCCATATCCCTATTAATCTTATTATTTGAAGAAACTAATATAATGCTTGTGAACCCTTTGAATCCTAATTTTGGTTAATATAGCTTTAAAAGTCATTGATTGATCCATTCAGAAGCTCACTAGCCGATGAGGGATGTCTGGTAAACCTGGAGTAAACTGCTTTGACATTCATCTGATAGTTTCATACCCAGGTTAAATCTTATCTGGTCATATATTCCTGATGACCTTGGGGTCAGCTGGTAAAGAATAATCTATAAAATCAAAAAATTGTATTCTACAAATAAAGTATCTCTCTTTTCCGGAAATTTAATGACAGTGACTTAGAGTAAGAAAACCTTTACTTGATTCGATGATTGCTTTAGCGGCAAGTCATTCTTTGGACCAAACAACATCCAAAGGATATCCTGGTTGTCAAATTGGGGCTCCTGGAATACATTCATGAGCTTCTTGTGCATCTTCTGCTCTGCATTTTGAGCCAGGTAATGGACCAATAGATGTTAAGTTAAAAACTTATACTCTGTCTGGATCAGGTTCTGACATCACTAGTTCTTCTTATGCTACCAACGTGACAATTTATTTCAGTCTGTACATACCTGTCTGTTGCTGACAGGCATTAACCTGAATTCTAAGCTGAGTGCCAACGCTGTTTATCTTTCTTCTTAAACTTGATATCGCCCATACTGTACTTGACATTGAATATGTTTCCCTGAAGTCCAAAACCAGGTTCAACAACAGTCAGTGTCCATTCTCATTGGTAAATGACATGCAAATGTACTGTATATAGTTGCAAAACTTTAAAACAATACATGCGAACTGCCTAACTGAAAGGAAAGAGGGGGCACAAGGTCATCTCTGATTGCTCTCAAATCTGTGATGAGGGAAATGCTGACCATAATGCTCCTTATGATCCAATAAGCAGCAACATAGATTAACGATTTTGTAGTTGAGACAGTGCCATCCTGCAGCTCTACTTGGGTTATTGGTAGACCTTCAAATTGTAATATATTCCTAATGACTTCGACCATAGTTTTTACTAAGTTTGTCATCGCTTTAAAGACAGGCTCGAATCTGTTGCTGTCTGGAAATCGCTTAAGCAACGCAATTGACGCAGCTAATGGTGTCTGGCTCTGTGACTGCATTATGATCCAGAATTCCCCAAATACTCTTGCAAAGGCTGAAAGAGCTAGAAGCAGTTTATTATCCCATCTATAGCTCCCAAGTAAGTTAAACACACTTATTGTACTTTCATGCACATTTTCTTCCCCGTAGCACTTGCAGAGAATCTGTCATTATGTACATTCATCACATCAATCACCAAAATAATAGTATTGCTCAATGGTTATACTACCACCCATAATGAACTTCATACTACGGATTGGCATTGATATTAAGCATAATTGTCAGATGTGTAATATAAATCGAATATGGATTGAGGGAAAAGATTAAACAGGAAGTGCTTGGTTTCAACACCACCCCAAAATGGCAAACGTGAAGTTCATTTGAGACACAAGGATATTAAATATTATTCTTTTGGTGGGAGTGGTGGGTATGGAAATGCGTGTACGAAGAGAAAAAAAACCTCGCTTGATATCTTATATATCGAGTTTCCTTGTGAATCTTGTGATTCCAGTACTATGCTGCTCATATCAAGGGGATCCTGCTGCTGAACAAAGACCTACAAACATATCAGATTGATTAGCATGCAGCTATACTACTGCCAATCTATCATAACTTAATTATTTGAACTTATCTCATCTCCTATATATATTGCGTGTGTAAGATTTGCTTGTATAGCAGAAACAGCAGTAGAGAAGAGTAGCTTTTAGGCTATGCTAACTCAGTTTTACTTAGTGCCTGAAGTATAACATTTTAAGCTACTTGAATTCTAATGTTTCCTGACGTAGCATTGACACAATACAAGTGTCAGCAAGAAGATAGAGGTAAAGTGAATTAAAGGACACTGGAAACCTGAATTACTTGAGGTGTAGTTTGTTTCACCAAAGCAAGGAAAGAGGTAGAAAGAAAAGAGCTAAAATATACCTGTGATGAAGTAGCGTTATGCATGATAGTTTCAATCACTCGAAGCAATATCTCACAATCAAGTTCGCGTCCGTCTGGATCATGCATGATAAGGATGTTGTTGATGATAACTTCTAGTCCTGAAGAGCATGAAGAATCTACGGGAAAGCTTTCACCGCAGAGGTTGTTCAAGGCCATTGGCCAATGACAACAACTTACATATAAGGAGTAGGAATGCAGGCTGTTATGTACATTCTGTCTGTTCTAATTAACTGATTTGGACTTCTGTTTTGGAGGACAAAGGGAGGCTTTAAACAGAAATTATGGCTTTTCTTAGTAACATTTCATCCCATGAAGGGTAAGGTATATAGTGGCACTGTCGAAAGAACTCAGTAGCTGTACTGCAGTAGGATCCTTTTGCTTTAGTTTTTCATTTTTATTACTTTTAAAAGTAATTTTGTGCAAGTTCTGTTTCTGTATCCAGAACCCTCTCTTGCAACCTCAGCTGGAAACAACGTTTTGTGAGCCACGTTAGGCAAAATCAAGCATGAGTCGCTCATTTCAATTGTTACTCTCTTGCTAGATTTGGAAAAATTGTCCAAGTCCAAACAAACCTAACTTTACATCGAACTATATTCGAAATTTGATAACCCTGCTAATCACTTGAACTGAGATTATAATAAACTAATCACAAAAAGTTCAGTATAGTGGAGGCACATAAATTATATTGAACAGTGGAACCTTACAAATTCGCTTTTGTTAAATTAAAGGGTGACTATAAAGGAATGAGTTTTGTTTTTATCAAAGAGTAACATTTGTACAATATATCAAATACTTCCTTTTTGAACATATCTTAGTTTTTATCAATTGAAATTGTGATATTTTTTTGTTGTAGGGGTGATTTTGTTGTATTGGAGGATATAGTTATATTGTGTACACGAGATCTTCCTAAAATAATTGACTCCAAAAACTATGATGATATCTTATAGTGAAAAAACAAAAACATATGACTACATCTGAATTTGACCCAACTTAGCATTAGTCAAACGAAATCTACTTTAACTCAATACGATCCAAAACAACCTATTTTTCACTTCTTAATATTTTGTCAGACAACCAAACGAAAGCATCCAAAGTAAGGGAAGTACTAAAATAAAGGACAATAAAGTAATGTGTTCTACTCTTCTTTACGTTAATGTACGGAAACTAATAAAGAGGCAACGACGTGTTGCTATCTTATCATTTATGCAAGACATTTTCATATTCCAAATAGATAAAGCAGGAGACATGACAGTGAAAATCCTGATTTAATAGCGCTTGTATTGTATACAGTGAAATTGGTACTCAATAACATATTAATCTCCAATAACAAAAGAGTACTTAGAATTCACTACTTTACGGTTGTCGTGTTCTCTCTTTTTCTCCCGTAATGGTGCCTTAAATTCAATGATATGGACCTGCTATCTGCCTGATGATGACTTTAGTCACTGATTATAACCGTAAGTGCACGGCTGTTGCAGTACAATTATGAATCGTCCTCAATGAAGTTAATAAAGAGTCAATTTAGTTCAATTAAACTAGATTACGCTATAAAAAAATTGTTGGATGAACTTAACATCTACAATTGCAAAAATAACAATGTAATGCCAATAATAAAAAGACTTAGGACATTACTACATCCCCACTAGCATGCAATAATATCATCAAATACATCAACACCAATGATCAAATCAAATATCCCTTCAATTATCCTAATCTCGAATTTTGCTTCTTGATTAATCTAATTGTATTAGGTGTAGCCCTCTTAATTTCAGCTTTAGCTTCTTGATTAATTAGCAAATATCATTAAGATGAAGGAATTAATTAATCTCAGTCATCGTTTCTTGACTAACCAAACCAATGACTTTAACCTAATTATCAATTTTAACAACCTAATATACCACTCTTAATTTGACATTGGGTGATGTTATAATCCAATTAATACATGTTAGAGTTCATATATTAACATCCTAGAAGGGAAACTACTCATTACCCATGAGGTCATGATTAGACATATGCATTGGGTCGGATTAGGGGCGGGATGGGTCACATGCAAAACGGGTCAGGCCGGGCAGAGCCAAAGGAGATGCTAAACAGGTCGGGTCGGGTCAAATGAGATACATAACGGGTCGAGTCGGGCCGGGATGTCCAAATAGAATATAGTTTTTATTTTAGAGAGTGATAGTTTACATATATCACCTTCAATCTTTGGTAGTGGATTATCGGTAAGTATGTGGAAATAATTCATTAACAAATAGTGTTTAAAAGTTTTGGAAATCATAGGCCCATTATTGACCCGACTTGACCCATTAAAGACCCAATAAAACATGACACTTTAAGAGATTGACCCATTAGAGTCATTATTGATTATACCTTTTTTACAAAGGGGTCAGTGTAGAGCCCTTAATAGGGCCCCTTCCCATTTGAACAGCTTTATCCATGATTAAAGCATAGAAACAACAATAAAATTAAGCATAAGCATGAAAATTATCAAACTATAAGGAAATTAAATTAAATAACAAAGAAACATGAACAAATAAACAAGGATATAGTCAACTAAAGAAATTAAAGAAACTAGCAAAACCCTAAGAAAAAGAGAGGAAGAAGTGTAGGAAAAAAAATTGCTTAAGGCTAAAACCTAGTCTAAAACTAACCTAATTCTCATTAGAGACTAATTCTTATTTTAGAAAAATAAAAATAAAAAAATAAAGGAAAAAGGAAAGAAAAAGAAAACCTTTGTCTTTGACTTCAATTGTGCCGTGTCGTGATGTTTGGCCTTTGCTTCCAATTCACTTGCCTTTTAGTTTTATTATTATTATTTTCTTTGATAATCTTATGGGTTAATTTCTTTCTTTCTCTTTTCTTGACCCAATTTTCACCATCAAATCAATAATCTATTATATTATATCCATTGATATGCATTTATACTAAAAAATCTTAAAATTAGCAATAATCGATATGATTAAAGCTAAGTTAGAATTGAGTACTTTAGCATAAATGTGGCCAAATAAACCCTAAATTACCCAAAATTCATCTAAAAAGGAGTTCAAATTAACACAAAAAGTACCAATTAATGCACTTATCACCTGATAATTTATAAGATTCTGGGCTCTATTGAAGAAAGGAGGAGTTGATGCCTATGTGGACTTGGTATGTCCATTGGGCCAAAATAAACAATATTACTTTATACTAACTTCATTCCTTTTTTTTCCTATTTGACTTTTTACGGTTTTTAAAACATAATTTAAAACATTTTTATTTTCAAATTCGTAAGACAAAAATTAATATGCATTCAACAAGATCTCACTTGAATACATTATTTCATAATATGATAAGAGTTTTTTTTTTGTCAAACTTTAAAAACTTTGACTCCATAAACAAAAATGGAGCAAATATTATGAGACGGTGGGATTAAAATTAATTTACGACGGAGTATTTGTCTAATAAATGTTACATAGAAAGAAAATTATTCATAACTGATGTCTAATACTGCATATTAAACTCCATCTTATGTAGGAATAATATTGAGCTTTGGGTAATGATTTGCTTCTTATAAATTAAATTTCTTATTATAATTATAAATATAGAATCCTAACTTTAGAACATATGAACCCTTCTCAAATGTCCCAGGTATGTACATTTCACAATGCTATCTTATAAGTATAAATAACTACGGAGTATGCCTTAGCACTTAGCATAGAGTAGGTAATTCTTGGAGCATCCACCAATTTTGACCTTAATAAAACATGGAAATATGCTCATAAAATCTACTAGTAAAACCTTATAAGATGAGGACGCCACCTAATAATAGAGATAATCTTGCTTCCTTTGATTCATAAGATTTGGTCAATCCAAGTGCCCTAGAAATAATGTCCAACTTATAACCCACCTTTTATATACAACAATACAAACTAACTTCATTCTTCAAATTTATTCAAATGAGCAATAATAGTGGGGATACTCTTATTTGAGGGCCCTTAATTAGGGTTGGGGGCTCTTAATTAGGGTTGGGGGCACTTATTTGACAGATAAGAGGCCCCCCACTACTTGTGTAAAAGCAAACTCTTATTTGGAGTCCCTTTAAGATCCCCTAAGAACCCCCACTAGTCCACTACTCATGCATGTTCTAGGAGAAAAAATTTATACAAAGAGAAACAATGGATTTGGAAGGGTTCAACATCCCTCCGTTCTTAATATGACCAACTTTTGCCTAACTCTGTGATTAAGCAACTCAGGAGGTCCAATTTTGTCCTCCCTTAGATCTAAGGAGGTTGTCCGAATTTATACTACACTGCATATTTTAGATATTTTAGATGGTAAATCAGTAATTTTCTTTTATCTTTTTGAAATTATACTTTTAAAATTTAAAATTATACTTTTAAAATTTAAAATTATACTATTGTAAATAAAGTTTTACTCATAAAATACAAAGTTGCACTATTAAAAAATTGAAAAGTGTACTATTTACAAATAATGTACATATAAAATATGAAATTGCATTATTAGAAATGACGTAGTCTAGAATATCACCCTTTTTGAGTTGCCACATTATTTTACCTTTATTTTTTTTAAAAGTTGTGCTTTTGAAAATTGAAATTATATTATTTGCAAATGAAATTGTACTTATAAAATATGAAGTTGCATTATTAGAAAATAAAGTTGAGCATAATTTTACCATTTTTGCTATTTTACTTTAATTTTTTTAAAAGTTGTAATATTAAGAATGAAAGTCACTATTGCCAATAAAAATTGTATTAAAAGATATGAAAAGTGCACTATTACAAATTGTGAGATATGTTTACAAACATATCATATCATATCATATCATATCTTAGAGATATATTTGGAATTACCCCATTCCTTACAATCTAGAGGATCAATGTAATACGAGGTGATTTACTCTCTTAATTTTTGTTAATTTAATTTATATTTAAAAGTGATTTATTTTTTGATGTAAAGAGAGCCGCAAACGGTAAGACAACTAATGATGTAAGACGGATTCGATCCCAAGTCTTAGATACCACCCTCCAAGATTTTAACCAACTAGGCTAGTTGTTATCCACATTTAAAGGTGATTTATATAGTAACATTTTACACATTTTAGGTATTATCTATGATTTTAATTAACTTTCATCTAGCGACAAGTTACTATAATTCCAGTCTAAATATGAAGTGGTGGTCTCACATAAGTTCAATTAGCTAGCTAGCTACTCATATGTGTAATCAACGTATAAACTTAACAGGTGGGAATGCTAGGAATGAGAAAATGATCACTAGTCTAGTGTAACTTGTAGACATCTATACTACTAAGTAAAAAAAATCCAAGAGAAAAACACCAATATACTTCGCAGTACATCTGGAAATGTAGGAGTACATACTAAGCATTATAATATGCGCTTGTAAATTTAGCCATTGTAGGTGCTCTGATTAGGAGGTTTTTCTAATTCATACATGATATAATATTAAGATACTAAAATTTCAGATATAGTTAATGTTATATCAGATATAGCTATTGTTATATCAGATATAAAAATACATATATATATATATATCAGGTATAGAAATTATGATTTAAGTATAGAAATAAAATTACAAAAAATGCCCCATAATATATTTATACCAGGTATAAATTAGGAGTTTCTCCTAACTCTGATTAGTTAGGTGAAAAGATTTATAATAAGAGAAAGCAGCCATCAATTAGTTAGGTTAAGGATATCATTACATTTGTAAGATATTTTATTTGCAGATGCAACGCCTAGGAATGAGCCATATTAATCTCTTAACTTAGGTTTCTATGCTTCCATTTGAAGTCATCCATAATACGAAGCAATGCAATCAATAAATTAAATGATACAACTATATAGCTTAGCTTTTTTAAGCCCCGATGATATTCGATTAGTCATGTCAAATCTTAGAGAATGACCTTTGTCATCATCAAATTAAATTTGAATCTTCCCTATTATTGCTTGTATTAACTAGTAGGTAATTGAGGTTGGGAGTTGGCTCGTTCCATTTATTCCCACGTCAACCAAAATTTGTTGAAACTAATTATAGAAAGAAGAGGTCATGCATATATAAACAACAAGCTAAGCGTTTTAGGTTATGATAAAAATTTATACAAATGTAAATTTATTAATTTCAGTTAGTGGCAGAAAAATTCGATACTTAGGCCGGATATGTATATGTATATATAAGAAATCCTAACTTATTGTATATTGGATCAAATTGGTAATCCATTCAAAATATCGGAATTATTTAAATAATTTCACTAGACCTACTTTTATAAAAGCTAATCAATTACGTTACTCTACAAATGTTGATCGTTATTTTCATAATTTTATTTTATATATGGGATCATAATATCTATATCTTATATAACAATACATATTTCTAATATAACAACAACTATATCTAATTTAATAATACCTACATCTAATATCTCATTATTTTGATATAATTTATATCAATTATAAATTAGAAAAGCCTAATTTACAAAATAAAAAATAGGGCTTTTATTTTGGGTTCAAGTACTTAACAAACATCTACTCGATATTCTTCTATCGATTTCTTGAGTATGTAATTTCATTGTCTTCATTCATACGTGAAGCGTTAACGTATCCATATAGTTTCATGCAACTCATAAGTTGTCCCAATATCCTCCTTGCAATAGTAGAATAGGAACTGGAAACTACCACCTTCTTTTTCCAGCTCAATTAAGTCCATAGAATTAAGAATTGTATATATAGAAGGACTACGACAATATAAATATATCCATCAAACGGTTGGCAGATTGGCTCTTGCAATAACTTTGTCTTATCAGTTATCACAAACCTTATTTGTCAACTAAGAGAGTAGATTATAATGAAATATATATGATGATAACGATTTGTCAACTACGATCATGACCATGCATGCACAAATAATAGTAACCTTGCTTGGTATAGAACTATAGATTTATATACCCATCAACCTCGCTTGATTCAAATAATTTGTTTTAAATCTTTGGAAATTTTGAATGTGGATAGAATATATATAACTCTTTTGTTGGACACTAAAAGTTATAGTATTACCGAGGAATTAGGTGTTTTCATGTGTTCGTAAACTTTTAGTATACTTTCATTTAGATGAACAATAACATAATCCACTTTAAATTACAGTTGGGTCATAGAATAATCGCAAAGCAAATGATAAAATTATAATAATATACCGAATTATTATCAATTATAAGATGTGATCGAGACATCAAATAATTAATACGAACAAATGGGAAAAAAACCCCCTATTTCCTTACTATTTATACGAATACTATCTAGTCCAATCACTAATAATGCGACAATGAAATTTAGGCGAACTTGAAATGAACAGAATGGCACGTACAAGTAGATAATATTTCATTTCCTTTTATGAGTTATGTTCATTGTAACATATTCTCATCCTTATTCTTCCTAAAAAAATTCTCCTAGTTAATTTTGTAGATTTGTAATACTACATAGTATTTAAACAATGCAATTAGACTTTCTTATTTCATACCTAATATAAATTATATCAGGAGATTGATATATATTTCAGATATAAATATTGTTTTACTACATATACCTATTGTTATATAAGATTTTAGAAACACATAAGATATAAAAATAAAGAAAAACTTATATTAATACCCCTTAATTTATATATATGAGGTATAAATTAAAAAGCTCTCCTGTTTAACAATGCGTACTCTAGACATTGCGCAAATATGCGAGTATAATTAAGTAATAGTAGTTAAACTAAGGACACATTCGAAAATAAAAGCGAGGTTATTATAAATCGTTTGCTCACGCAGTTAGTAAAAATACTCATCTGACCTTGTTTTGCCACATTTATATTGAAACATCATCTCAAAAATAGTCAAATTTTGTATCTAAACTTAACCCTCCGACTAACAAACACGTTGTTATTCCGTAGTACGTACTGGTAGACTGACTGGTAGTTGCTAATCGTTGTGGACTACAACGTCATTGGTAAGTGGAACGTAATTCAGTAATTGTTTTATTATACAGAATTGAATACTGGGGTTGTAATTATTGTGGGAAGTAGGGAATATGGTTGGTAGATTTATGCATTAATCTCTTAGCATGTGGTTGTTTTAATCGGTTACTTAATTCATCTCTAAAATTAAAAAAATGTGGTTCAATAACCCTACTGGGCTACCTATGTTTAGTGGAGTACTTCATTTATATTTCTTGACTTTAATTTTGTGTACGTCGTCGTCTATTCAGATAGAAGGCAGATTAATTGATGGAAATAAGTCAGTGAATTAAGTTTTGTGCTCTTTATAAAGCTTGCATGCATTAGTTAGCTGTCACTTGTCAGTAGAAATATTGTACCAAATCATGCATTTGAAGGTACATATATAACATATATTATTTCAAATGACTTTACCATTAAATCACCTATTTAAATTTAATACTCTCTTTCTTTCTTTTTTTCTTATTTAGAATCTATACTTTCTTTCTTTTTTTCTTATTTAGAATCTATATATTTTAGAGTTAAATTTTAATCATGAATTTTTTCTAATTCTTAAAAAAAATGTAGTCATACGGGATATTAAAAAATTAGTGTCAACGTATATTTTTCAAATATCAACTTTTTATAATTTTTGTAAATACATAATTAAACATATTTTATATTTAAGTTTGATTTGTGATCTATGCAAAAACAAACGAGAAGAATAAAAAGAAATTGAGGGAGTACAATTATGTAAACTTTGTTTTAGAAGTCCTTAGTAATTCAATATCGTCTGGACGCATGTTAAGCAAAAACCGTAAAGATAAAAAAAAAAAAAAAAGTTGGAGATTAATCTATCTATCTATCATGCATCTTCCTCGATCTAATTCTGATTTACCAACCTTCACACATAATAAGAATAAAGCTAATCAAGTTTTGTCAAAGTTTCTTTAAATGTATATAGAAATGTCTCTTAATGCTATATTGAATATTGGTATTATATATATCTGTAATATTATAGTGATATGAGTATCCCACGTCGATTTTACATATATGAAGCATTTTATATTTTAGATGGAAAGTACTACGTATTAAATCAATACATTTTAATTGCCAAAAAAAAAATCAATACATTTTCTTATTTGGTTTAGGAAAGTATGATAAGTTAAACATTAATTGGTAAAATACATACTTGATATTAATAATTATTTTATTTTAAATCTATATTAACAATAATCCTAAAAACTGTATTTATTAATTTCTATTTTTTCGAAATAAATGTTACATAACCACCCAAAATTTATTCCCATTGTAATTGATAGAGTCCAAGAAAGTCTGCGTACCATGCCATGCCATGCCATGCCATTACGCGTCAACACTTGAATTACATTATAAAGCCAAGCACGTACTCTTCATTAGACTCACCTGGCTCACCATTCCAATTACCTCCAAAATTATTGCATCACTTCACTTCACTTCTCTTTGTCTTACTCTTTCCTTGATGATTTATTCTTAGGCTTGAGAAAGCTAAAAAACAGCCATGGAAACCGCAAACTTGATAACTACAATTCTCACCCAAATACACACTTCTGATATACTACTAGCATTGCTTGGACTGTTAATAGTCTCTTGCATTCATGAAAAACTCACCAACAAAGGCCCAACATTATGGCCTATTATTGGCATGATCCCTTCATTTGCCCTTCATTTCCATGACATCCATGATTGGAACGCCAAAGCTTTGGAAAAGAGTGGAGGAAGCTACAGAATCAGGGGACTGTTTGGTGGATTTCAGGGTATTATGGTTGCTGACCCTGTCAAGATTGAATATATACTCAAAACTAAGTTCAAGAACTTTCCAAAGGGAGAGTACTATAGGGAGAGGTTTAGGGAGCTTCTTGGCAACGGTATCTTCAACTCCGACGACGACGAGTGGAAGGAGCAACGGCGGATTGCCACGTCCGAGATGCATACTAGCCGGTTCGTGCAGTATTCGTTGAAGACCATGCAAAGTCTCGTGCATGATAAATTACTCAAGGCATGGTACCTTATGGCATTACTTTTTTCTAGAAACTTTACATATAGTTTACTTAAGGCATGATATGACTTTTGGAGATTATCATTTGAATTGTTTGGTGGTGGGGATAATATTGTAGCTGACCTAGTGGGCTGTCGGTGAGAGCCTATCTTGTAAAATTGAGAAAGGAACATGGGGCCAGGTTAGCCTAAGCTCACCCTGGCCTTAACCGATGTTTCTAGCGGGTTGAGATTATCGTAGTATAATAAGAGCTAATTAAGATAGTCCTACTAAATATTAGCTAATTTTATAAGTAACCACTGGCAACCTCTAGCTAGTCAATGAGTTGATGGATACTCCTTCCTTCCCCATTTGACTTTTCACGATTTTTGATACATAATTTAAAAATTTTATTTCCAAATTTGTCAGGCAAAAAGTCATGAAACTTAATAGTCTAAAAATTTACATTGAAATGTATCCTACAAGATCCCATTTAAATATTTTTATTTTTTATAACGTGATGAGAATTTATGGTCAAACTTTTAAATTTTGACTCTATAAATAGAAATTGAGCAATATTTGGGAGATGGGAGGAGTATTTTATAGTGTTGTTGATCCATGCAATGCAAAGTAGGTTATTTTAGATTTGGTCATATGATTTTTGGTTACTTATGAGAATATTATTGAATCATATCGAATTTTGTTTGCTCCATAAATACCGTAAACTAAGACTATATATTTTGATAATTTTCTTAAGAGTAATAGATATTTATTGTTGATATATAACATTGATTAATGATCATATTTTTCTTGATTGAAGGTAATTGAGAAGCAAGTGAAGTCATCAATTGACCATACCATGGACCTTCAAGAATTGCTCCTTCGTTTTACGTTTGACAACGTGTGTGTGGCAGCTTTTGGTGTTGATCCAGGTTGTTTGGCCCTTAACTTACCGGAAATTCCATTTGCCAAAGCATTTGAGGAAGCAACAGAGTATTCTCTGTTTAGGTTCTTGGTTCCACCCTTTATTTGGAAGACCATGAGGTTATTAAATGTAAGTAAAGAAAGAAAACTTCAGAATGCCGTGAAAATTGTGCATGAATTTGCTGAAACAACGGTAAAAAATCGCAAGGCTGACATGAATAAGCCCGGTAAATTAGATGGCGACCCTTGTGATCTTTTGTCTAGGCTTATAAAAATGCAAGAACAACAACTCCACAAAGATTTCCAAGGAATTACCACAACTTTGACTGATAAATTCCTCAAGGATTTCTGCATAAGTTTTATCCTAGCAGGGCGGGACACAAGCTCCGTCGCATTAGTTTGGTTCTTCTGGCTCCTGCACGAAAACCCCGACGTCGAACTTAAAATCTTAAACGAAATAAGCGAGATTTTAGCCACAAGGGACATCATGGATGAACCAAATGACATTGTTTTCCAAGCAAAGGAACTGGACAAGATGGAGTATCTACAAGCTGCGCTATCTGAGTCCCTTAGGCTCTACCCTTCTGTGCCAATTGACTTTAAACAAGCCAAGGAAGATGATGTTTTCCCAGATGGCACGGCAATTCAAAAGGGTCGCAGAGTCTTATACCATGTCTACTCCATGGGGAGGCTCAAGTCCACCTGGGGACACGATTGCTTCCAGTTTAAGCCCGAACGTTGGTTGAAAGACGGACATTTTGTGGCTGAAAACCAGTTCAAATATGTTGTGTTCAACGCTGGTCCCCGACTCTGCGTTGGTAAGAAATTTGCTTATACTCAAATGAAGATGGTTGCTGCTTCAATCCTTTTCAGGTACAAAGTTGTGGTTGTTGATGGACAAGTTGTTACTCCCAAGGTTACCACCACCCTTTACATGAAGAATGGCTTGTCAGTTACCTTTCAACCCAGGCTACTTTTACCCTAATTTTACTACTATTACATTGTCTTACCTTTGCTTCTTAGTAGTGTGTTACTTCTTTTTCTTCAATCCAAATTAAGACAATGGAATGTATAATATTTGCTTCGAGTACGTCGACTTGTTTGGAAAATTGTAATATACAGCAATATATATCAGCCTTCCTATTTCCAACAACGGCAAGTGCACTTTATTTAATTAATTAATGTTTCATGTAACAAAAAACCGCAATCAAAATACTCTCTCTTTCGATACTCTCTCTTTCCCTAAAATAACACTTTTACAATCTTTAAGATTCGACTTTAAACATTTTTATCTCCAAATCCGTAAAGCAAAGTTATGAATACTTGATATTATAAAAATTTATGTTGAAATATATCTAACAAGATTCCATTAAAATATATTATTTCTTATAACATGATGAAATTTTATTATAGTTGATAGTAATAAATGAATAACATGTGCCATTCGTCAAGCACTCTAACTTTTGAAAGAGTAAGGAAGTTAGAAACTTTCAACTAACTTTTCACTGAGTTCACCATTATTGTAACCGGAAGATACGCAATACTAATAAAAACTACCCCGTAAAAAGTCAGCCCAGATGAATTAAATATACCACAACGGTACTGTAAACATTTATTTTAACACAACGACTCATACAACATATGTAAAATAACATGCAACTTTTAGACAATATGTTCCTACTGTTGTTTGATTCACAGATCATTTCACTTTCTAGCTCTGGAAATTGTGCCAGTGTCTAAATAATTACATACTCCACAATTTACCTTTTTAATCCAAATTTTGTTGCAGTGTATTTCTTTTCTTAACCTTAGTTCATACAACGATGTGTATTAGTTATAATGCTTTGTTCCAATTCCAATCCTCAGTAAAATGTGCTAGTTGATTGTTCAAATAAGGTTTTTTTTTAAGTAATCCCATATACTGATATACTAATTTCTCCAATCCATTCCTTTATATTGATTCTATTTCTATTTATAAAGTCAAAGTTTAAAAAGTTTAACCATAAATTTTATTATGTTATAATAAATAATATATTTAAGTAAATTTTATTAAATACATATTAATATTAATTTTTAAAATATTAAATTTTCATAATTTTTTTTCTTACAGATTTGGAAAACAATCTAAGATCCAAGAATCCAACCACCATTACTTCTTCCCTCACGCCTCCATTCTCCCTCCTTATTACACCTGCAAATCTGCAACTGGTTCTCTTATCAAGAAAATGAAAGTGTGGAATTGAGGCAACCAAGTGTGTCAGTTAAGCCACATGCCTCCCATAGTCCCATTTTTCTCCATCTCATTTCCTCTCTTCACTTCATGGAGGTCGGAGAGACTTGATCTTCAATTTTCATACACTAGCCGTTTCTGTCAACTAGAAACAATGTCAGTTAGGGCAGCTTCATGATGTAGAATTCGACCTTAAAGCTTGGGTATCCACCCTCAATATGTAGCCAACTACTTTATATATTGGTTGGAATTTAGAATGATCTATAATTCTACACCATTGTGCATAATGCTCATCTTTTTAGAAAGAATATATAAATAATCTCAAAAGAACATCTTTTAAATGAACACTGTATTTTTTAAGATAAAATTAATAAATTTTAGATTGTGAATTTTATGAATTATTTGAAAATTTGATGTTCAAATAACTCCATATTCTCGTAAAATTATTACATTGTTTATTAAAAATGACTAATATATATGTTTATTTAGGTAGACAATAATGATACATAATTTACTAATTGACCATGATAGCATCTTTACCTTGGTGCTTTTTATACCTTCATACATACCCCACTAATAATAAGCTCATTAACTTTTGCATGCACAATGCAGTTTTTAATTATTTGTCTATTGTGCTTCATTTAGTGAGCCAAGTATAAACGAATTCGTGATGGGTTCGTACTGCATGCACAATGCACTATTTAATTTTTCGTTAATTTGTTAGATAATCAAATTGATATTTTGGGTTGAGTTTTTATGAACACCCCTATGAGTATCCATATGGGACTCGAAGAATCAATAGGAGATACAATATGATTAATATACTCTAAAATGGGGTAAATAGAGTATGGTCAATTTTCGCAATTAGGTTTTCAAAGTTTTGAAACGACTTTCAGATGCGGAAAACTTATTAAAAGAATAAAACTGATTTCTACGACTTTGAAACTAGTGTTAGGAATTTGACTTGAATAAGCTATTGTGGGAAGTACGAAGTAAATAAAGCAAACGAATATGAAAGTACAAATGTAAAGGGAACGAGTATTTGTTATGAAATTTGACAATGTGCTTACGTCTCCGCCTAGGGTTTCCTACCCTTAGGATTTAACAACTTTTATTTCTTCCCTCAGAAATCTAAAATCATCTAGAAGATCTTCACCCTATCTTCTTTACCATAGCTTTTCCTAGCTACACTTTAGCATCTCAATTCCTAAAAATAAAAATCACCTCACTTTTTATGAACCTTTGAGTATTATAATTTCTACTCAAAGTATATCACTCTTTTTTATTTGATATTTCTTTTTCACACTAAAGATATACTTGATATTTCTTTTTTCTCTCAATTATAAATTACAATGAAAATAGTAAGTACTAGAGAGAAAATATTTGTTGTAGCCTTTTGTTGTATCACGTTGAAGGCTCTCTCTCTTCAAAACTTCAGCTGACTTCTTTTTATATGGGCAATGGAATAACGAATAGATTTAACCTTCAAGGAGACCATTGCCTTTGAATCAGAACTTAACCATTTGAATGACTGCTTCAAAGTCGTTCCACGAATTCAGTACTGTCATGAAATTTGTTACAAAGGAACGTTGACCCTTTGAAATCTTCTTCAGAATTAGCAAACCAACTCCACGAATTTAGGGAATTTGTTGAAGCTTTGCTGAAGCGACTTATTCCATATTTGAAGGAGGATTTTGAGCTTAAGTTTGAATAAATTCAAACACTTGAATTTCAGCCTTATCTACACACTCACACTTATATTCTTAACCTAAATATGAATATTGTTTAAACAACTCCATAGCTAAACATTATACCTGAAAATCATAACAATCCAAACAACACAAACAACAAATATATACGTAACAAGTATCCATGCATTTGTAGCATAGAGACACCATAAACTTTTACTTTGACTTCCATCATCTACAAAATAAAATACGTTAGAGTACATCATCATCAAGGTGGAGTTATCAGGACTGATTAGATTAGAACGAATAACCAAATTGATATTTTGGGTTGGGTTTTCATAAACACCCTTATTAGTATCCATACGGGAATGATTGAATTGGGCCAACAACTATACTCAACTAATATATATATATATATATATATATATATATATATATATATATATATATAAGATCATGTAAGAACCCTTTAGTTATATAAGAACCTTTGTTATATAAGAACTCATCTAATACCATTGATTTGGATTATTTAGATGGTTATGATTCAATAAACATTAATGGAAAATTGGTAATTAGAATAAAGTCGGATTTGTTAGTTAAGGAAGTTTATTTTTTTCCGTGATTTATGGGTAGTTTTCATTAATATTCGCATTATTCAAAATCAGTAGTTTTCCTATTTTACTCTATAATCAAATGTCAATATTCGAATGATTATTTATAAAGTGCATGATCACGAGTGTTTGGTTTGTTTTTAATGCAGCAAATTGCGAGTGTGTGTGTTATATGTTTTGAAATAATATACTTTGTTCGATCTAATACTGCAAATTAAGAGTGTTTTCAATAAATTTGTTCATCTTATTGCATTATATATACTATTCTAGTGTTTTAAATCATTTTGTACCTTGTTATAAATTAGTGTTCGATTATTCTGAATTCTACTTTGAATGTTCTAAATGTTTCATTTTTGTTAGATATTCTTTATACATGCTATGAAATGCATATAATGTTCTAAATAATAACTCTATTGTTCTAAAATATGCATACATATGTTCTAAAATGTTCTAAAATATGCATACATATGTTCTAAATCATTTTATTATTGTTCTTTATTAGTGTTCTAAAATATGCATACATATGTTCTTTATTAGTGTTCGATTGTTCTGAATTCAACTTTGAATGTTCTAAATGTTTCTTTTTTGTTCTGAAATATGCATATAATGTTCTAAACTATAACTGTATTGTTCTAAAATATACATACATATGTTTTATAATGTGTTTGCTGTCTGATCAAAGTGTTCAAGACTCGTCAGAAGTGTTCTCTACATTGCATATATTTCATTTATTGTTCTACATTATTATTGACGTGTTCTAAATTATAGTACAAGTGTAGGTGGAGCTATGAATAAAACTTTGATCATTCTAGTGTTCTCTACATTGCCATGAATTAGTGTTCACGTGTTCTAAATTAGTGTTATCTACTTTGTTCATTCGAGTCTAGGTTGAGCAATGAATTAGTGTTTGCGTGTTCTAAATTAATGTTCGCGTGTTCTAAAAGTTTATGATATTGTTTTAAATTCTTTTATTGAGTGTTCTAAATGTTTCCTTTATTGTTTAAACACTTATTCACGTTATGACATATGCATATACTGTTATGAATATTTCATTTATTATTCTAATTTATTATTGAAGTGTTCTAAATTATAGTACAAGTATAGGTGGAGCAATGAATTAGACTATTTTCATTCGAGTGTTATATATCTTTCTATACATTGCTCTGAATAAGTGTTCGTGTGTTCTAAATCTTTCTGGTACTGTTCTAAATTCATATATATCATTCTAATATGATGTACTTATTGTTCTAAAATATATGTCTATT
The DNA here is from genome assembly GCA_026401315.1 of Dysphania ambrosioides. Lineage (NCBI taxonomy): Eukaryota > Viridiplantae > Streptophyta > Magnoliopsida > Caryophyllales > Amaranthaceae > Dysphania > Dysphania ambrosioides. Next base: position 2,247,267 of record CM048660.1, on the reverse strand, counting down.
GTTCTTATTACTTTATTTAATGTTCCAACATTATTTTTTTTATTATAGCCATGAGCATCAACGATGAATGTACTTTTTTCACGTAATGAAATATGCATATACTGTACTTAAATTGTAGTTTAAAGTTTGATATTCCCATACTATGCATATTGTTTGATTTAAATAACTATATTGTTCATAGGATTCGTAATGTACCTTCTATAGGAATGAGAGTGTTCTAAACTATAACTCTACTGTTCTAATTATTCTATATATCTTTCTAATGTGCCAATTGTTATATCGTTATTCTATTCAAAATTCTAATGTGATGTTCTTATTGTTCTAAAATATATGTCTATTTTTTGAATTATTTTATTTAATTTTCTAACATTATTTATTTTTTATAGTCATGAGCATCAACGATGAATGTAGTGTTTCTAATTCAAATGAGAGTGTTGCTCCTAGAGTAATACCCGTATGCACTCCTGGGGGAACAAAATCATGGATACCATGTTATTCTACTGAAGTAAAACCATATGTTGGAATAAAATTCTCAACTGTTGATGAAGGTATTTCATTTTATAAGTCATATGCAAATGAAGCTGGGTTTAACATCAAGAAATCTACCACGAAAAGAAGGAAAAATGGTGTAATTAGTTTCCAATATCTCGTGTGTAATAAAGCTGGATATAGATGTAAAAGAAAGTTTGATGTCCAAGATAAGGGTATAATTAACGAAGGTATAGATTCTGCCCCAATCATAAGGAGAAGATTAGTTACTCGTGTTGGATGCAAGGCACAAATTGTAATGAAGGTTTGTGATGATGGTACCTATGTGATTACAAATTTCCAAGAGTGTCATTCTTATCCACTTATTTCTACCATGTTCCAACATTTTCAAAAATCAAGAAGAAATTTGAGTATCTTGCACAAGAAGATGATTGTTGATAATTCTAAAGTATATTTTATTCGAACAATAATTTATCGGTTTCGAACAATTGTGTAGTAGTTAACAATTTTGTTTTCAAAATATTTGATTTATTCTAATGTTCAAAACAGATAACATATAGAATTTGAACAATAGTTCATTAGATTCGAACATTAGGTTAATATATTGAAACAATGGGGAATATTTTGAACAATATTGAATTGAGAGTTTCCTTTTTGTGTGTCTTTTTGTCTTAATGATTTTTTCTATGTTTTCTTCAGGTAAATGTGGGTCCTGTGAAAACTTATAGAATGATGAAAGAATATGTTAAGGGTTATGAGAATGTTGGTGCGTCTAAGTGTGACTTCAAAATTTTTCATAGGGATTTGAAGGCATATATTGAAGGCTCAGATGTCCAAATGTTTGTAGATAATTTCAAGAGGAAGAAGTTGATGTGGTCTTCTTTTTTCTTTGACTATCAAATAGATGGCGATGATTGTTTATGTAGAGCATTATGGGCTGATCCGATTTGCAGAAAAAATTATGGACTATTTGGGAATATGGTATCATTTGAGACTAACAGGTATGTAGTTCATATTATTGTTCAAAACCGTTAAAGTATTGTTAATATTTAGAACAATAGGTCATATAATTAAAACAATAGGATATATATAATAGAACAATGGGTTTTAGAACATAAGAATTAGTATACAGAATAATGGTTTATAGAACGATGGTTCTAGAACATTTAAATTAGTATATAGTATGATGGTTTAGAACAATTGGTGAACATTAAGTTAAGAACTTAGAACATCATATAATGTTATTGCATAACAGTAGTATAGAACAATGATACTCAAAACGTAAAAAGTGTAGTTCATGATACACAACAATATTTTTTGATTGTAGAACAACAAGTCAACAAAATATAACAATAGGTTTAAGCTTTAGAACATCATTACTCAATAAGTAAAAAGTGAGTGCAGTACACAAGAAAATAATAATAGAACATTGTATTATAATATTTTGAACATTAAGTTAAGAATTTAGAACATCATACAATGTTATTGCATAACAGTAGTATATAACAATGATACTCAAAACGTAAAAAGTGTAGTTCAGGACACACGAAATTGAACATTGTATTATAATATTTGGAGCATTAGGTCAGAATTTTAGAACATCATACAATATTATTGAAAAAAAATATTATATAAATATCAAACATCATACAAAATATAGAACTTGTTTATTAATATTATGAACAACATCATTATTTGAAAAAATAAAAACCAAATCATACTGTTCATCTTCTTCTATTACAGGACCCATTGGGGGCAGTGAAAGTATTGGAGAAGTCTCTTCATTAATCCTTTGACTAGAAATAGTAAACAATTACTAGAATTATAAAAGCAATTGCCTGAAAGAACAATTTTTTTAGAAAATTTAAAAAATATACTTACAGTAGGTTTTTAATTCTCTTCTTCTTGGATTCAATAGACTTGTGTACAATGTTAACGTCTTTCATGGCGTTTATTGCTTTCTTCATTTGTGATTAAATTACAGAGGGAAATTTTTTTGAATGAAATTTCAAAAGAAAATTTAGTCTTTTTTCCCTAGCAGTTGATGGTTTGTAGGATTTGACAAGTTGGAGAAATTTGTAAAGTCCGAAACTCTGAATAAGAAGTTAAAAAGGTTGCAGTAGTTACTGTAAAATACATCGTATTTCAAGACACACTATAAAATTATAGAGAAACTTTCTTTTTTTATTTTATTATTATAAACGTGGTTGCTTTTATTTTTAGAATATAATCCTACTTGACAACATGTGATTTATTTTTGATATTTGATGTTCTAAATAATATGACCAATGTTCTCAATAAAATTATGTGACTTATTAAATGTTATTATAGGATTAGATTAATTAGAACAATAGATGTGTCATATGTCCTCTATATTAGTATAAAACAATGGTATTACTTATTTATAACAATAGTATTTCAAAGTGTTCTGTATATTAGAAGGAATATTCGTTCAAATTCAATGTGTTACATGTTCTGTCTATTAGTTTTATATTCAATGTTCGTAATGTTCAGAATAATCATTATAAATATGTTCTGATCAATAATAATAAATTTTAGAACAATAATAGTTAATTTTAGAACAATAACTTGAATTATAAGAACAATAGTTCCAAGTTTTTAGAATACTTGATACATTCCGTATCCACTTCTGTTTTTGGAAAAAACGATTACTTATTTAGAACAATAGTATATCAAATATGAACAACTGCATATAACTTTACAACAATTGCTTAAATATTTCAAATAACGATGTACAACTTTACGATATATTATTCAGAAATAGGATATAAACGTATTACAACTTGAACATTTGATTTAATATATAGTATACAGGGCTTTCAGTTCACTCTGCTAAATGAAATATAAATTTAGAACTATTGATTAAATATATCAAACAATAATATTCTAATTACAAGCAACCTCATATACTATAAGAACTTTTAAATAGTTTCCTATATTGAACAATAAGACAACAATTACGAACAACCGCATATACTTTTAGAACATTACAATATAGAATAATAGGACACATTACGTTATAGAATTTAGTACAATTGATAAATATTTCGTAACAATTATTAGTACAATTGGAAAGAATGAAGAATGACTAAATTTATATAGACTACATATTAACAGTAATTATTTGACTATAAGATTATAGAGATTAGTATAGTTGAAGAATTTGGAAGATTATTATTTGACAACTATATAATGATTTGTTACATGCGGTTACTATAAGAACTTTTAAACAGATTTCTATATTGAACAATAAGATACCAATTACGAACAATAAGATACCAATTACAAAGCAACCGCATATACTATAAGAACTTTTAAACAGTTTTCTATATCGAACAATAAGATACCAATTACGAACAATAAGATACCAATTACAAAGCAACCGCATATACTAGAAGAACTTTTAAACAATTTTTTATATCAAACAATAAGATACCAATTACGAACAATAAGATACCAATTACAAAGCAACCACATATACTAGAAGAACTTTTAAACAGTTTTCTATATCAAATAATAAGATACCAATTACGAACAATAAGATACCAATTACGAACAACCGCATATACTTTTAGAACACTACAATATAGAATAATATGAAACATTACGGTATAGAATTTAGTATAGTTGAAGAATTTGGAAGATTATTATTTGACAACTATATAATGATTTGAAAGATTTGCACCCAAATAAAAATTGATTTTGGAAAATCGATATGAACATAATTGGTTGTGGTTGCGGAAATTACGGCATATTTTAAACAATAAAAGGAAGTTACGTTTTATAGAATTGTTAGTTATTAATATTTTTACAATAATTACATTTATGCCATTTGATATCCAATGCATCTAAACCGTTGGATTTAGAAATGTGATGGCTAAAGATGGGTTCTCATATACTGGAAGTTCTTATATATTAGAGGGTTCTCACTGGAACTCGCCCCTATAACAGATACTTTGTATTATCCCTTGTCTATAAAGGGTACTGGCTCGAAGACAGAAGCACTCGAACGTGAATATATATATATATATATATATATATATATATATATATAGGGGAGGGATCCAATGAGAAGGGTGTTTAAAATAAGAAGAATAAGAAGAGATTTTAGCCATTCAAATGGTAAGATCCTACGCTAGAGATTTCACGTAGAAAAAATGGTTACTATAACCATAAAAAGTGGTCACTATAATAATAAAAAAAAGTCATTATAAGTGAAAAAAATTATTTGGTCACTATGAGTTAAAAAATGGTCACTATGAGTACATAAAATATCATCCGTTAGATTTAAGAGATGAAAAGCCACGATATCTTCTCATCCTTTTCATTTTAAGTACTCTTCTTATTTTAACTTATATATATATATATATATATATATATATATATATATATATATATATATATATATATATATATATATATATATATATAACTCCGTATATCAGTATATGTAATGAATGAGTCTGGATTTCTTCATCTCCAAGTCGGTTTCAGTTTTGCCCGACCTCATTCCTCAAAATCCTCAGTGTCGTCTATCGCTGCTCTGCACTAGAGATCCTGTAAACAGCATCACACATCTCTTCCGGTAAGCGTCAAATTCACGGCTCATCCTAATTCCTAATGTTCCCTTTACCGTCCGATCCGATTCAATTGTGCAATCGCTGTTGTTCGATTCAGGGTTGAATACCTCAAGAAAAGATGACGAATGGAGCGTTTGAAGTGCCAGAAAAAGGCGGATACAGCTTCGATAATTGCAAGAGGAATGAAATGCTGATTAAAAAAGGCCTTAAACTTCCTGGCTTCCTCAAAACTGGTACCACTATTGTCGGCCTCGTTTATCAGGTTACCCCCCCCCCCCCCCCCCCCCCCCTCTATAGTATGATTCAATTATGGTTATTCTTAATTTAGTTGATCTTATAGATTGTCTCATAGTATTACATTTATTAATGTGAATTTTTTAAGTATTATTATGGTAGTATGTCACACTTATATAGTGGGGGTAGTTGTGACATTTGAATACATGAGATCAAACTTCTGGAGATTGTAAACGAAGAAGCTGTTTGGTTTTGATTAGAGTTGTTAAGGGAATTTGTGGAATGTGATTGTCCTGTCTTGGGACTTTGCATTTCTCATACCACCTTAAATATGTCTCCACTTAGAGTCGAGAATTGATCTTGGGTATTACTTTGCGATTCTGTGATATATAAATGAGATAGGAAAACTTCTTGGTGAAAATAATGAAGCAGTTTGAATCATGTTCGAGTGTTTAAAACTAAGCCCATTGAAATTATGGTCGGAATGTGATTGGCCATCTTTGGACTGTGAACTCCTGCATTCCTCACACGAGATAACTTTAGAGATGGGGACTAATCCATTATTTTACTTTACTGCCCATTAATTTGTGCTCCTTTTTGAATGCCTTGCCCAAAAAATAGTTAAGATACTGGTCTTTGATCTCTGGCATGTAGGTTTTATGTTATGTTTTTTTTTTTTCTGACAAGTATTTGTTGGGTGAATGTGAAAGTATGTCTGCTAACCTATGTTACTCTGACTTGGCTAGACGTGGTCTTGGTATGTGTCTAAGTGTCTGGCACATATATTTTATGAAGTGTCTAGGTGTCATTACCATGCCTGAGTGTTGAAAAATCTAACACTGGTACTTGAGGGAAATCAAAGAAGTTGAGAATTTCGGTTGCTAACTGATTGTTGTTGCTAAATTCTTTTGTCTTGCTAAACTTTGACAAAGTGTGGTTAATCTTTTTAGGATGGTGTCATTCTTGGAGCTGATACTAGAGCAACAGAAGGCCCTATTGTTGCTGACAAGAATTGTGAAAAAATTCATTACATGGCACCAAACATATACTGCTGTGGTGCAGGGACTGCAGCTGATACAGAGGCTGTAACTGGTTAGTAGTTTGGCTAAGTTGAAGTTTGCAATACATCCCTCCTGCTTGTATTTTGTCCTCCTGTATTGGTTTTACGTCAGAATAATGCTGAAGTTCTATCAATCCCCATGCCCATACTTGAGTAGTTTTTTCTTGGGAATGTAAACAATGCCTTTTGGCAAGTCTCTAGGTGGAATTTTGATTCATCCACACATGTTTTCTATAAGATGATAAGTTTTAAGTTCTTAAAGTTGGTTTCTGTATAATTGGTGCTTCTCCTCATTGAGGGGCAATATCTACTCATCTACTTGAAAGACATCGTCAAATATTCTTTCTCATTTTTCTAGGGATAAGATCATATTTAGTGAGCACTTTATCTTTGCAATGTTTTTCATTTTCATTTGTAGTTTGAGAGTGAATTGTAGGTTTGACACTGTGGCGATCTAAGTTGTGAATAAGTATCTCAATTGAATCCAAAAAATTTAGGCTAGGCTTACACCGCTTACTCAGTTTATATAAGCAAACTGGTATGAATCCTTTTGGCACCAACTGGAAGAGCTACTTTCCGACTTAGCCCACTGAGATGGCTCATCAACGTTTGTTACAATTTTTAAATGGTTTGAGGAAACATATTTATTGAAAAATGAAGGCAATTCCTTTTCTTAGAGGCTGTTATCAGGAGTTGTGGATCTATTATTTTTTTTACATCAGCCATGTCACCGTCAACTAAGTTCAGAAATTTTCTGAAGTTGTCAGTGCTTGTTGAGAATACTCCTTCCTTTCTATTCTTCTCTCTATAAACGATCATTCTCGTAGGACTAGCCTTTTCATGATTTTTTCTCCATCTTTTGGAGAATTAGTGGATTTTGTTGAAACTTATATAGATTTAGAGCCCTGTGCCACGACTGTAAAATGCATACATTACGCTGTGATATTATGAAAGCATAGATTACGCTTTATTGAGAAATTCCGTCCAAAGTGTCAGGTCAGCTTTTCTGCATGATTAAGGACTTAAGAATCTCGACTACCTAGTTTGTATCATACGTTTTTAACCTTTGGTGAAACAAACTATAGTTTCTGAATATAAGAAATGACTGTGGTACCTAGAGATTACAAGGGATTGGCATCAACATGCATGGTGAAGGGAAATCACTTGATTGAGATGTATAATATTTGTATGGAGAGTTCTAGGTAATCTGAAATTGGTAGGAAGCAGAGATAGCTTTGATAACATGAGAGAAGTCTGTTGCGGAAAGAATAATTGTTGAAAGATTGCTACTTCTCAGTCTTTGTAGCCATCTACGTGGGAGAGTGTGTGTTATTGAAGTTTTCGGTTTTCCTTCTTCTTTTCTTTTCTTTTTCTTTTTTTTTTTTTTGGGGGGGGGGGGGGGGGGGGGGAGGAGAGGGGGAGGCCTGCATTTGGGTAAGAGTGAATCCATGTAGAAGTTGTTTGGGAAACATATAAGTTTTATAATGATTTGATTTTCTTACAGAATTTATATCTTGAAGCGGATTAAACGTATTAGGCATAATTTTTTTTTGGTGTTTCTCATCTTTATGGATTTTTCTGGCTTTTCCATATGTTAATTCTTGGCATTGTTTGGTTGGATGTAGAGATGCATCCGAGTTACGTGAAAACTGAGTTGACAAGTTGAATGTTAGGCTGATCAACTTGGATTTCACAGCATTCTGATGTAATATTCTTTTAGCAAGTCGTTGAATGATGGTTACTTCACAGGTGCTGTGAGGGGTTTAGATTGAAAGTATTTGGCAGAAACTATACAATTTGCTGTAACTCTTTGTATGTGTATAAGGCTTAGATCATTTTGCAATTATTTTGCAATAAGTCAATTTGATTTGACCTGAAAAACAAATTCCTTGTTTATCCAACTTCTAATTATAGCTTGATTCCCATGGCTTTCTATGTTTGTGGATAGTAATTTCAGCAATCCAATTCTTGCCCTAGCATGAGTTGTTTTGATGTTGGTGAGACTTTAATTGTGATCCTATGGGTGACTCAAAGAATGGCTTTCATAAATGGTAGTTGCCACCGTAGGTTCCTTTTTATTTTAAAAAATTTTGTAGATTGTTTGTCTCTCGTATTTTAATTCTTTTATTTTTTTTGAAGTATTGCTCTTTTATTAAATGTTGCTGCTAATGAAGTAGCGGATCTTCAGTTAATTTTGAATTGGTACGCAAAGTATGTTTCTTCTGTGTCCTTGGCTTCTGGGCTAAGCACTTTTTATATGATTACCTGAAAAGGTTAACTTTGTATTTGCAGCCTATTGTTAATGACTAAATTCTGTTTTATATGGTCTGTTGATTGTGTATGTAGACATGGTTAGCTCCCAGCTAAAACTTCACCGGTATCACACTGGTCGTGAGTCAAGGGTTGTTACAGCTCTTACTCTTCTGAAGTCCCATCTTTTCAGGTATTTTTGCAACTTCTAAGGAATTCCTTTAATGCTAATGCAATCAGCTAGAAACTGACCTCTATTTATTCTATGCTCTAGGTATCAAGGACATGTGTCCGCAGCACTGGTTTTAGGTGGAGTTGATGTCACCGGACCCCATCTACACACTGTGATAACCTTTTCAGCTATCGTCATTGAATAACTTATGTGTTTTTTTTTCCATCTATCACTGATTGTTTTTATGCACAGATATATCCTCATGGATCTACAGACACACTTCCTTTTGCTACAATGGGATCAGGTTCCCTTGCTGCGATGGCTGTCTTTGAGTCAAAATATAGCGAAGGACTCTCTGTAAGTTGGCAGTGCTTTAAGTAGCATAAAGATTATTGTGTTTGACATGTAGCGGAGCGGATCATGTTGTCCAGCCCAAAAAATGAGCTGGTTTATTTTCCGACCCGGCCCAATAAAAAAAATAAATAGGTTTTGGGCAACCCAAAATTAACATTTTAGACCTAAATTTAGGCTCGTCCTGAAAATAGCCCTAAAGTCCCTCCTTTTTAAACATGAAAATGTGGGTTTGGGAAAGCAAAAATTGACCTGAACTTAGGTCCGGCTAGATGCATAGGCCCTAATTGGACAAATTTTTTTTGACATAGCTAGGCTTGGCCTGACCTTTGATCACCTCTAACACGTGGTGGAACTTTTTTTTTAGTTTTTTTTTTATTGAATTATCTTGTAGAATCGGATCTTTGGCAGTTGTGGAAATGAAAGTCATAACTTTTTCTTTGATTTGTTTCTTTAAAAATGCCTCACTTCTTCTTGTGTATGCAGAGAGAGGAAGGAATTGAAATAGTATGTGAGGCAATATCCTCCGGTATTTTTAACGACTTAGGAAGTGGAAGCAATGTGGACGTATGTGTCATAACAAAGGTCTGTAAACCTTACCCTTATTTCTTGAACTACTTTCTGTCTAGTGAAACCCTCTGCTTTTCCTGCTTTTGTATCTGCTTAATTTTTTTTCTTGATATACTCTGCTTTCACAGGGAAATGTAGAGTATCTAAGAAATCATGTGCAGCCAAATCCTCGTACCTACACAAGTGCGAAGGGTTATTCATTTACTAAGCCAACAGGTGAAGGACCTAAGCTCCCTGATTTTCTTGTATTGTGCAGTATTTTTAGTTCATCAATAACTTGATCACCATTTTTTTGGTTGCATGCCCCGAATAGTTCATACTGTGGTAATGATTTGTAGACTCATTTTAATACAGGGTAATATAAAAAATTGTTACCATAGGATGATGCTACTCCGAATTTAGGATGTATTTCTTAAATTATTTCTTCGTACGTAATAGGATATCGCTTTAAAGAATTGTCCTGTATTATTATGCTTCTTATCGGCATTGTCTTTGCATTTATGTGTTCTATGCGAAACTATACTCTGTATTTGATTATTGTTGTTTGCAGAGGTCCTTTCAAAAAAGGTTATCTCCTTGAAGGAGAGAGCTGAGGTGACCGAGGGAGTTGATGCAATGGAAGAAGAGTGATGATGGTTACAGATGCTGATCTTGTGTTGATGGCGGAATTGTGTATTCTATTGACCTTGGTCACTCCTATGGTTACAAGATCATAATGGATTACTTCATTTCCTTTACCTTTAATGGCTGCCAGTCTTCCTCATGTCTTTAAGTCGTTCGGTAGTTTAGGTAGGCAGTAAAACCCACCATGTTGCTCTTTTCAACAAATATTCACTTGTAGAATTTGGTTGGGCATTTAGGATACATAGACAGATTCCTCTATTCCTTTCTCTGGCTTCAAATATTTACAACTTTGATGGGTTTCTATACATGCTAGTGCTCTTTAAGGTTTAAGGTCATCAGGCGATGGCTTCAGGAAGCATATGCACCATGCTTTAGATACATAATATAACATGGCCATGTAAAATTGTGCACACCCCTAATATCTACAGTAAAAATCTGTCAAGTTGCTTGATTTCAAAATATTCATCTACATAGGTAAACTGTGGAATTCTGTACGTTCCTTTTGTTCCATCATGCTCCTGGTTCTCGTTCTTTCTTCAACGTTATTTAGGTGTTAAAACTCTGGTTAATGCGAGTGATCATTAGGTCGCCAGGGATGTCAGACATCCAGAAAAATTATTTTGGCCTTATGGAGGGGAGGGGAGACGAGTAATTTAGATACAACCTTAAAAACGTTGTAGGCAGTATGCATAATGTATATCAGCCATGTAGGTACTATGGTTTACTGAAGCCACCATCAAAATTAAAAACAAAGCCCCTTGAATTATCATTGAATTTTTTTTTTAACTAATGTAAAGCTTACAGTACGCGAATACTCTGCGAAGCTTGTTCTAAATAAGCTTAGTTTTAATTGACCCTAACAAAACATAACTACTGATTTATTCTATGATTGATAATAGACTGACCATGATTCTAAGGCGTTCTATTTAATATTATACCTAGTAGTAAAAATCAAAAGCATCAGCAATCTTAAACCACTGGCTCCCAGGATCACAATCGCCATCTCCGCTTAAACACTTGCAAGTGGTTGTAATGAGATTATTATAGGAATCCACATCCAAGCATACTGAACTGTTCCTGCTCAGCTTAGTAGCAAGATGGAGCTTCGAGTCTGAGATCTGAGCCCATTTTGTTCCTCTTGCTTGACTGTCAATGGTGAGCCTTGCAGGGAGGTTCAAACCTTGTGCCTGTAAGCTGAGGTATGAACCCTTAATGCTTAAGGTTCTCTGTGGTGTGTAGATCCAAAAACTGGATTCTGAACATTTTTCGAGCTTTAACCCCAGCACTGGATTCATTTGGATGCAAAGTCCTGTCAACGGGTGAAATATAATCTGGTGCTTCTGGCTGTATATAGTTTCTGGACCTGCACATGAGAAGTTGCGCAAACCTCTTTCAGTCGGGCCTAACATCTTATACAATATAAGAAATCAATAACTAAAAACGAACTACTTGCACAGTAATGTAAACTGGCCCAAGGATCGAAGTCTACCATTGAGGAATAATGAAAGCATACTTTTTAAGATACTTAGAAAAAGTGGTTACCTCGAATAGGGTAATGCAATGCAGAAATCCTCTCCATGAAGCTTTGGTTACGAACTTGAGTCCATTCTGGATTTAGGACTCCAAAACTCTCATTCATATCAACCACACCTTCTCTTAACATGTAGCTCCCAGCCACTACCCATATCGCCCAATCTACGTCATGTTCAACTGCCCAAGCAAGGAAACAGTTCATGTACCTTCTTTCACCCTCAGTTGTGTTTGATAGTTTTAAGCCCCACTCTCCAATGAATAAAGGATAGCCTTGATCAAGCAAAAATGTACTCCTTTCCGTTAGGTTGTTCACCATAGACATACAATTTTGGTTTGCGTTCACAGTGTCCCATCCGCTGTGGAAGGAATACTGATGCGCCTCGAAAACCAATTTTCCTGTGAAACTCAGAGAAACTGGCTGCTTCGCTAGGAAACTTAAGTCTGTGGCAAAGTTAAAGCCGGAGAGGAGGACTAGTACGTTCGGATTGGCTTTATGGATTGCCTCTGCCGCTCTTTGCTCATACCTTCATTAGAAATATTGAATATATATTTGTTGAATCAACAGTTAGCCAATATCAAAAGCCATGAACATGCAAGACAAGAATAAACTTACAATGATTTGCGTGTTACACCACATCAATTTACAACGAAGAAATTATAGATAAAAAAAAAAAAAAAAAAAGTTTCGTAAAACGGTTTGATTAAATAGTACGTAAAAGCTAAAGTATAATAATAGTGTTGATTTTAACTTTATACCTATACCAATGTTCGGTATTCTGCCTTGGTCCACGGAGTTCATTTCTCAAACCCATACCAATAACGTTTGAATTGTTTCGGACTAGAGTGGCCATGGTTGTCAAGCCTTTTATCCAAAGCTTAGGATCAAAGTACTTGTCGAAAAAGAAGCCATTGCCATCTGTATTACTGCAACACCACCCTGGTTTACTTATATGATTATCCACAATTATCATCACCTTGTGTCTCGTCAGGCTTTCCACCACTTCCTGCATAAATTATAAACGTAGAGGAAACAAAACTTTACGTCAACTACGCTAGACATGAACATCATGTTGGTAAACTACGTATTTAAAACGTAAATAAAGTAGTTAGCACGTAAATGTGTCGTACTTAAACAGTAAATTGTGGAATAGTAAATTAGGATTGAAAAAATTACCTTGAATGCACTGATGAGGGGCAAGTCTACAAAGGAGGGGTTGTTTGCTTGTAAATCAGCAAGAGACTTTGGAAGACCAGCATTGAGAAAAGACTGTCTCACAGTCGTCGAAGCCAATGTTTCGCTGGTAACCAAATAGATAGGATAAGTGAGCCTAACACAATTAAATCCCATGTCATGGATTTTCTTTGATATAACATCGACTGGCTGCTTGGTTAGCCCTTCAGCCACCACCAAGTCTAGGTGTGATGGCCAGTTTATGCACGACAACTTTACGCGCTGCCCCTTCTCGTCGACAATCCATCTGGAATTCGTCGATAAGGGGAACGCGTGTAGTTCGGCTAGAAGAAAAGAAAGGAGAGAAAAAACGACGATCAAGGAAGCATTTGTGAGCAAGAGTCTCTTCGCCATAATATTTTTTTTTTTTTTGATAGTTGAAGATTGGTTTGTAAGTTGTATGAAGTTGCAACGCTATTCATCCTACTTATATACTTACGTAGTGGTGGCATGGGATAGAATACAAGCATAAAATACGGGCCAACTTGGTATATAATAAAGAAACCTAGATAAGCTGTACCACTTGTATGTATTTGCATAATTGCTTGATTCCCCAATTTCTTTTATCCAAATACAATATCCTCTCCATATAGAAATTTATCTCAAATTTATCTCTATCTTCTAAAGAGGTGTTTAAAATGATAAACTCTTTTTTGTTTTTTATAATCTCTCTAAAAACACAAACAAAAAAAAAATCATGAACAATCCGCTAACTTAATCATATCCCCATGTCCATGTAATTGTGGTTTTTGAGTGTATGAAAAAAGAGATAACCATAACAAAATCAAATTTATCGACATTCTATTTTATCCAAACAAATGAGTTATACAACTTTATCCAAATTTCATCAATTTTGTGTACATGCAACTTCCTTGAAAATTCTACATACTATGATAACAACCTAATGCACGTTATTTATCGAAGATTATCTTTTTCCGTTCATATTATCCATCATATTTTATACATATTTTCCACAAGTCGCTAAATAGATAACCTACAAAGAATCGATGGTCGATCTAATCAAACCCCAAAATATTGAATTCTTTGTAACAACCAAATCATGCGTCAAGATTATAATTAAACTGGTTTTAATTGTGCGACTATTTAGCAAGAAAAAGCTATTGTTTGTCAGAGAAATTCCTAATTTGTATTGGGTATAAATTTGACAACTTATATTATGGTAAAAACAAAACAAAAGAAAAAAAATAATTTGAATAAGTGGTATTATTTTAGATATAAATGTTATTATATCAGATATAGATAATATTGTGGTATTATCTCAAGTAAAAAATGAGCAAAAAAAAAAAAGAATTTACTGAGATTTAAGAGATAGTCGATATTATCTCAGATATAGGTGTTGTTATCCCAAATATAGTCATATAAGTGGTATTATTTCAAATACAAAAATAAAATTACGAAAATAATCCTATCAGGTATAGAATTAACGATATAAGATATATATAATAATATCAGATATAGAAATAAAATTACGAAAATTAGCCTTGATATATGCACAGTGGTGTATTCCCGATATGAATTAGAAAAGTCTCTCGTTTGTCAATAAGTTATAATAAGTACTTACATAGTTTGTACTTTCGTGTTGTATCATTGCAAATTCAGTTGATCCATGAATAAACTACGAGTGATTATCTTGTCACTATATGAATCGATCATGCTTCACTGCAACATATATACTTGCTCCATCTTGATCTTATGATCTAATTAAAATCTAAATATTTATTGCAGATGCTTATCTTAAACCAACAAAATCTACTTGAACACCATATACCAAACTCGAAAAGCTGATGAACTTTGCTTGTATAAATGTGAAAAGCTGATAAATCATGGAAATGATGTATATGAATGAGTTGAATAGTTGACTATATTCCATTATGCATGTTAGGAAATTCTGTTTCTGAACAGCTTACATCAACTGTGGCTGCTGAGCTTGTAAGCCCGCAGTAGTAATAGTATCAGCAGCATCAACAATCTTGAACCACTGGCTTCCAGGATCACACGTAATATCTTTACGTAAGCACTTACAGGTGGTGGTAATGAGACTGTTATCAGAATCTACATCCAAGCAAACTGTACTACTCTTGCTCAATGAAGCTGACAAATGCAGCTTCGAGTCAGAGATTTTCGTCCACCTTGTTCCTGGCCCTGGACAGTAGAGGCTAAGTCTCGCTGGGCGGTCCAAACCTTGTGCCCGTAAACATACATATGAACCCTTTATACTGATTGTCTGCTGGGGTGTGTAAGTCCAATGGTTGGAATCTGAACAATTTCCAAGCTGCACCCCCATTGGCGTCATTGGTTTCCTTAGGATGCAAAGTCCAGTTAATGGATGATATATTATCTGATGTTTATTGCGGTCTGATATTCCTGGTCCTGCATTTCAACATTATGTACAATTTTATAACAAAAAGAACCCTAGTCATCGCTATTAATGTATGATTAGGACAAGTTCAAATGTATGCAACCTTACTACTGTTACTAGGCCCCTACGGCCCTACTAATATGTCACAATAATTATGGCTTGATCTATATTTTTCAACGAAATTTCGCCGATTGATCAAATATGTATGAAGTTCTTGCTAAAACGTCCTGAATATCTGATTCACTAGCTAGCATTTTATCATATGCACACCCGCATCAATGTTGATTTTTACAATGTAAAATCTATGATTACTACTATCAGCATGAATTCTACAAGTTGACTTGGAAAAGATTGGATTACCTTGAAGAGGGGATTGGATGACAGAAATCTTGTCCAAGAAGCTTTTATTACGAACTTGGGACCAATCCGAATCAAGCAATCCATAATACTCGTTCATACCAACTACCCCTTCTCTCAAATAATAGCTCCCAGCCAAAGTCCATAATGCAAAATCTAAGTCATGTTCAGCCATCCAAGCAAGAAAACAATTCAAGTACCTATTATCATTGACATTGGTGCCCCTCAAGTCAACCCCCCACTCACTCATAAACAAAGGATAGCCTTTATCTAGCAAATAGCCAGACATTAACATCATGTTGTTGACCACCCTCCCACAAACTTGGTTTGGGTTACCATTTTGCCATGCTTGCCCTTCTGAGAAGGCATACCAATGTGCCTCGAAAACTAACTTTCCGGTGAAACTTAGAGACACCGGTTGTTTGCGTAAGAAGCTTAAGTCTTTGTCGTAACTTAGGCCAGAGAGGATGACTAGTACATTTGGATTGGCTCCATGCACTGCTTCTGCTCCTTTTTGCATGCACCTATATTCAAGCTCTTTGTCAAATAAATGTAGTAACTATACCAGATTTAACCATAGACTAGATCATGTTGTACGTAGAAAACAGACAAAACTATAAACACACGGCTAGAGGTGGGGGCAGGCCATGTTGTGCCACTTTTTGGCCTCTTGACAAGTCGGGCTGAGCCCGTATCACCTTTCCTCAAAACTCAACTCATAACCTAACATGGCCTAGTACAATTTTTGTAAAAGAAAAGCGAGATTTAATAAAATCAAAACAAACAATTTAAATTGTATTATAAAATAATAATAGTAATGGTAATAGTAGTATTAAGTACAAAGTAGTGGTAATAATAATAATAATAATATTAATAATATATATCAGCATATTTGTGGCCGTGCCTAGTACCCATTAACGAGCCACCTACACGTGTGTGCCAAAAAACTTTTTTGCTATCTACGACACCACCAACGGTCTACTCTACGGATTGCATGTCAAGGCGGATCATGGTCAAGCTTGTGACGTGCCTGCTTAGCCCAACCCATGGCTAGCTCTAACCACAACCCTAAAACTAAAATATGTTATGCCTCGATTTTGGTTGTTCGATCTTTTGGGCCACAGAATAACGGCATTATGTTCGAGTACAAAATAAAAGTTGGTTGCCTGAAATTTTCTAAGAAGCCATTTGGGGTACTTATTCGAATTAGTTTTATTATTCGAATAGATAGGTTTATAGTTTATTCCGCTGCTAAATATGTACGTGATCAAAATGGCGCTACAACAAAGATATTCCAAAGTTCATACCTGTACCAATCATTAACATTCTGCTTAGGCCCGCGAAGTTCATTCCTCAAACTCATGCCAATCACATTTGGATTGTCTTGAAAAAGAGTGGCCATTCTGGTCAAGCCACTAACCCAAAGGTCAGGGTCAAAGTATTGGTCACCAAAGAAGCCATTGCCATCAGAGCTACTACAACACCATCCTGGTTTACTAAGATGATTGTCTAGTATCACCATCACATTGTTACTTGTTAGGCTAGCCACTATTGCCTGCATCAGACCCAAAAAATTAATACTCTCTTTGAGGTTGTCAAAACAATACATCGTTTTTAATTAAAAGGACCAAAAATCACATAGGTCTTATGACGACGAGGAACACAACTTTTACTAAACACCCTTGGTTCTACACCTTATATGGGTTATTTTGGGTCCTTAGGTTGATCTTTAGTTTCCTCTAACTTTATTCATTTTGTTATTTTGGAATTGCTCAACTCTTTACTTGTAATTCAATTCCATGCCTTATCCTTTAAGTTTATGTTGTGATGAATGCAAGAACGATAGACTAGGATAAAGATCACACAAACACAAAGAATTTATGTGGTTCACTAAAAATATGTTTGCTACATCCACATAAATTATTGATATGAGAAAAGAGAGGCGGAATACAAGAGTCAGAATACAAAAAAATTATGTTAACAAAGGTTTAAAAAGAACTCTAATAAGACTTGGACTTATCATGGGCCCAAAACCGAAACTGATAAAAAAACCCATACCAGACCCCCGCCCCCGTACATCTACGAAAACTGAGTGCATAAAGATATAACTCATATTATAACAATTTATTTGCTCGTGTAGTTTTCCTTGGTCTTTCTCCTCTACTTTTCTCTCTAAGGTTATAAAAGATTAGGGTTTGGTAGACTGAAAATAGTCAATTTCTTCTTAAATTTGGCTACCCTTTCTCTTTGATTGCTTTTACTGTAGGTTCATCAATTTCAATATCTATTGGTAATGATTGTAGTTCGTTGGCTTATTTAATTCTTCTCTCCTTTATAGATGCGCATTGTTCGGTAGCGATCACAAATATGAAACAATAGCTAATGCCAAAATATCTATAGCACTAACTATGGGGTTTCTGTTCAACAACAAAAAAAAAAATGCTACAATATCAAATGTAAATTTCATGGTAACATATTTGTCATGTATCATGGCTATATACATAAAATCTAAGATATCGGAGTTTTTCTTTAGTATATTTACCATTAGATATTTTGAAAGATATTTGTTCATTTATTAGGAAAGTGTTGTTTGCCAATATTTTAATAAAATTTCCCTTTCCCCACTAACAAAAAGTGCCCATAATGTCAGTATCAAAAAAAGGTATACAATGACTAGTGGTGCAAAAATGGATAAAACTCAAGGTCATCAGCTTATTTCATCAATGAGATATATATATATATTTTTTTTTGTCAGTATCATGTGGGATTTTTTTATTCATTTGAGAGTGACATAAGTGAACGAGGAATTGCTCATTTTTAGCATGTAATTGAAAACATTTTGTGTGTATACTCTGACCACTCAAAAACGTAATATAACCCATGCTATTTTAATCAATATGATGCATATTTCACGCAACAATATAAAAATGTAACTTAGAAAAATATTAAGAAGGCAAATCATTTTATGCTTTCTTTTCATTCACATCTTCTTTCATCGAAAGGGACAGTCTACCAGCCACATTTGTTTTTGCTAATTTTTGTTTAATATATTTGTTACGCGACATTATTATGCTATGTCACGTTTGCAGTTCAAAAGTGTGACACACATAATAAGTGTAAATTCAAAGGGCAGGTACCCCGACTTTAACACTAATATTTATCATATGTATATTTTTCATTTACGTAATATATATTTCTTATATATAATGTATATTTTTTTAGAGCGAATACACTGTTCACCCATTTCATAATAAGAGAGTCGGTCATATTCACCAAAACATCTTAGAGAGAACGTTAATAAATAATTGTACATCTTTACTTCTGTCCGTGAAGTTTAATAGCCCTACATATGATATATATGCGGCTTCTACGGTTCTACTTGGAGAGCTTACATACTAATAACAATAGCGTATATAATGGTCACATTTTGGGTGATTTGGGTAAAATGTTAGGAAAAAAACAAGGATACATTTTAGGAAATAAGATAAACTATTTACGCTCCTACTTTCTAGTAAATTACCAAAAAAAAAAATCATTGTTATATACAATATTTACATATATATTCAACAAGTCACTTTTAAGAGAAAATTAGAGAGGGTACAAAGGTAATACGGACTAAAACCATATAAATTATACAGAGTAACTTTCGTATATAATATAATAAGGAAATAATAATAGTAGTAGTAGGAACGAGTTTGTTACATGTGATAATGTCAAGAAAATATCTGAAAAATAGCTATTGTTTAGGGACTGTTTGTTTCAAAGAAAAAGTACTCCATGCCTTTTTTTTATTCTTCTCTTTGCTTTTTTACAAATCTTTGCTTTTTGTACAAATCTTTGCTTTTTTGTACAAATCCTATTTAAATTCAAAACTAAAAAAATTTCAATTATATATTTGTAAAAATTATAAAGAAAAACTCATATTTGAAAAATATTCGCTAATTCCATCAAAATTCCGATAAATATGTTTTTTTATCTAAAATATAAAGAATTAGTAGTCAAAATTTAACTCTAAAATCTAAAGAAACAAAAAATGGAGAGAAAATGCTCTGTCACAAGTCATAAGTTCAAATACTGTACAAGAACTCAACTTCTTAAAAATAATGTATACGATACGAAGTACAATTTCAGGATATTAGTGAAGTACTCATTGCTAAAACTACGGAGTAATGGTTGGGTAGCATCATTATAAAGTCTAGCATTAAATCTACAGTATAAAAATAAAAATAGTAAGGAATAATTAATTTACCTGAAAAGCGCTAATGAGAGGAAGGTCAACAATGGAGGGATTGTTAGCTTGTAATCCAGAAATGGACAGCCCAGCACTCTGAAAAGATTGCCTTACAGTAAGAGATGCCAAAGATTCATTAGTAGCCAAATCAAGTGGCCATGTTAGCCTTACACAGTTGAATCCCATGTCACTTATTTTCTTTGATATCACATCTACTGCCTGTTGGCTTAGCCCTTCCGCCACCACTAACTCCAGGTGTGACGCCCAGTTCACGCACGCTAGCTTCACTCGGTGCCCCTCCCCGTCGACGATCCATCTAGAGTTCGTCGAGAGGGGCAGAGCGTGTGATGCCCCGAGGAGGCCTAGGAGGAGGAGGAAGATGAGTGGGGAAATTGGGAGCCAAGAGTTCATAAGCAAGACTCTTCTTCTCATGATTGTTGAGATTGGTTGGTTGGGTGGTATAATTAAGATTATAAGATAAAAAGTTGTGAGGTCCAACAATTTATAATTACAAAGTATATGTATCTCAACCACAGCTCGGGAGTCGGGACTGTGTTTTTATTTTTTTTGTTGTGGAAGGCAAGATATGTTGGGTGCGGTGGCGTAAGGCAATTTTGATACATGAAATGTAACATTGCTACAACTTCTCATTATTGAAATTAAGTAACCTTTTCAACATATATTTATAGCTAATCTAATTGATGTGATGGTTTTTCTGTTTGACTAACTTCATGTTGTATTCTTATGAGTTCTGAATCTTCTCACTTTGAGACATGCTCATTTCATGAACTCACTTATCTAGAAATTAGTTTCATTAAATTCACACATAAAGTATGTAACTTTAAACAAAATTTATAACACCATTTGTAAATGATTTGATTGTATTTGTTGGGTTGTAGAGATGACATGTGAATGTAGGTGTTTTTTTTCCATCATAAATATGATTGCATCAAACTGTCGACTAAGACATCAAATTTTAAAAACTCAAATAATCAAATTCTCCTGCTCTTGAGTAAAATCTTATCGTATCAAAGTAATATTGATTTAGCAACAAGTTCCTTTCTCTAACAAAAAATGACAAGTTTTCTATGTCCATTCACATTTTTTTTATTTTCAGCTAAGAATATCCTATAAATTCTTTTATAGTATCGGAATTACCTAAATAATTTTGAGTTAAATGATTAATTTTAGAGGAAAAAAAACAATTATAAATTTATTAGTTATTTGAATATTTGGAATTATTCTAGAAAAAGTATGATTTGAATAAATTTCTACAACTATGGATTTTAATCGTTTTAATTTAGCAATAATCCTTATATCTTTGAAATTGTTTACGGTTCTGATTCGAATACAATTTTGAATATTGATAAAGTTTCATGTCGAAAATAATAAAACTTCATTAATACTAGCACCAAATCACCAATTTCTTTTTTTTAACAAATAAATATAGAAATTATTGTTTATTTAACGACAAGCACAATTTCACATTCTCCGACGTCCGGAGTTCGAAACCCACACCAATCTCTCCCAAAAATGTAGGGTTTCAATCCCTAATTATCTAAACCATCTTCTAAATTATGTAAGCTTTAATTTTTCCGAATATTTTAGAATTTCCAATTCAATTGTAATTAGTTTTGTTAATTAATTGAAAAGGCGGATGATTAAGTTGGAGCCGCGATGTCAGGAGAATGTGAACGGAATCTCAATGGACCCGAGCCCGAGTAGGACCTTCAACGATCTATAGTCGGAGAAGTCCGAATTAGAGTCCAAGCTTTACATTACCGGGTCGGATTCTTAGTGAAACCCTAAACCCTTTGTCAAATCGCCAACTCGTTTATCAATTATTACAAATATGAGTATCTTGTGAGTTGATTGAGTTGAGTGTAACTGTAGCTTTGAATTTATGCTGCGAAATTAGTAGGGTTTGAAGGGGAGAGAAGAATCAGATACAGTACCTTAGATAATCTACTGCAAAATAGAGTTTCATGCCATGAGTTGAAAGATATAAAGTATGTCTAAAAATAAGAGTATAATCTAAGTCTGTAAGTGTTTCTATATAGTGTTTTAGGTGTAATCTTGCGGGATTGGATATCACTTATTAAGTAGTTCTAAAGTAATTATCTTAAAGAGTATGTTTGACTGAAGTATTTGTTGAGCAATTGTGCAATAATTATGTCACACCCCTAATGGCCTTATGGATAGGGGAGGGGATGCATAATGTAGGTACAATGGTTTACTGCAGCTACCATCAACACAACAATCCCTTGAATCATCATTAAATGTTTTTCCACTGCTGCATGCAGAGCTAACTATAAGCGAACACTTTATAAAACTTGCTCTAAATAACTTGGTATAATTGACCCTAACAAAACATGAATTATTGATTTATTTCAAGATTGACAATAATATACTGACTATTGTTCTAAGGTGTTTTATATATATTACACCTTCCAATAAGCTAGTAGTAAATATCATAATTAAGCTAGTAGTAAAAATCAAAAGCATCAGCAATCTTAAACCACTGGCTCCCAGGATCACAATCGCTGTCTTTGCTTAAACACTTGCAAGTGGTTGTAATGAGATTATTATTGGAATCCACATCCAAGCATACTGAACTGTTCCTGCTCAGCTTAGTAGCAAGATGGAGCTTCGAGTCTGAGATCTGAGCCCATTTGGTTCCTCTTGCTTGACTGTCAATGGTGAGTCTTGCAGGGAGGTTCAAACCTTGTGCCTGTAAGCTGATGTATGAACCCTTAATGCTTAAGGTTCTCTGTGGTGTGTAGGTCCAATAATTGGATTCAGAACATTTTCCAAGCTTTACCCCCAGCACTGGCTTCTTTTGGATGCAAAGTCCTGTCAACGGGTGAAATATAATCTGGTGCTTCTGGCGGTATATAGTTTCTGGACCTGCACATGAGAAGTTGCGCAAACCTCTTTCAATCGGGCCTAAAATCTTATACATGTATAACAAATCAATAGCTAAAAACGAACTACGTCTAACTACTTTTACCGAACTTGCCCTTAGGATCAAAGTCTACATTCGAGGAATAATGAAAGCATGGTTAGTTTTTGAGATACTTAGAAAAAGAGGTTACCTCGGTAAGGGGATTGCAGTGCAGAAATCCTATCCAAGAAGCTTTGGTTACGAACTTGAGTCCATTCATGATTTAGCATTCCATACCACTCATCCGGATCAACCAAACCCTGTCTTAATACGTAGCTCCCAGCCAATACCCATATCGCCCAATCTACGTCTTTTTCAACTGCCCAAGCAAGGAAACAGTTCAGGTACCTTCTTTCACCCTCAGTTGTGTTCCTTAAGCTTAAGCCCCACTCACTAACGAACAAAGGAAAGCCTTGATCGAGCAAAAATGCAGTCTTATTCGACAGGTTGTTCACCATAGACATACAATTTTGGTTTGCATTCACAGTGTCCCATCCGCCGCTGAAGGAATACTGATGCACCTCAAAAACCAATTTTCCTGTGAAACTCAGAGATACTGGCTGTTTGGCTACGAAACTTAAGTCTTGGTCAAAGTTAAAGCCGGAGAGGATGACTAGTACGTTCGGATTGGCTTTATGCACTGCCTCTGCCGCTCTTTGCTCATACCTTCAATAAAAATATTGAAATATTTGTTAAAATTAAACAGTTAGCCAATATCAAAAACCATGAACATGCAAGGTATATAGATCAGAAGAAAAGTTGCACGTAAAGCTACAATGCTAAATACTCCTCCGTTCTCTTTTCTTTGTCACATTCAGAAGTAGGAAAATTTACTATGATTAAATAAATTGTACGTAAAAGTTATAGTATTATAGCGTTGGTTTAACTTTATACCTATACCAATGTTTGGTATTCTGCCTTGGTCCACGGAGTTCATTTCTCAAACTCATACCAACAACGTTTGAATTATTTCTGACAAGAGTGGCCATGGTTGTCAAGCCTTTTATCCAAAGCTTAGGATCAAAGTACTTGTCGAAAAAGAAGCCATTGCCATCTGTCTTACTGCAACACCACCCTGGTTTACTTAAATGATTATCCACAATTATCATCACCTTGTTTCTCGTTAGGCTTGCCACCACTTCCTGCATAAATTATATATGTATATGAGATACTCCCCTCTGTTAGAAATTACATATTTTATAATTAAATATAAAAAAATTTCAAATGAACCTTTATATGATATTGAAAAACTGCATTACATTATTGCTACATGATCAACAATCATTGTAATTAATAAATTTGCATCAACAAAACTTTACGTCAACCCCCCTAGACATGAACACGTTGGTAAAGTATTTAAAACGTAATTCTAGTAGTTAGCACGTAAATGTGTCGTACTTAAAGAGTAAAACGTGGAATAGTAAATTTGGATACAAAACTATTACCTTGAATACACCAATGAGGGGCAAGTCTACAAAGGAGGGGTTGTTTGCTTGTAAATCAGCGAGAATAGACTCTGGAAGACCAGCTTTGTGAAAAGACTGTCTCACTGTCGTCGAAGCCAATGTTTCGCTGGTAACCAAATAGATAGGATAAGTGAGCCTAACACAATTAAATCCCATCTCTTTGATTTTCTTTGATATAACATCGACTGGCTGCTTGGTTAGCCCTTCAGCCACCACCAACTCTAGGTGTGATGGCCAGTTTACGCACGCCAACTTTACGCGCTGCCCCTTCTCGTCGACAATCCATCGGGAATCCGTCGATAAGGGCAACGCATGCAGTTGGGCTAGAAGGAAAGAAAGGAAGGCAAAAAGAACGATTAAGGAAGCGTTTGAGAGCATGAGTTTCTTCCCCATCTTCTTTTTTTTTTTTTTTGATAGTTGTAGTTTGTTTTGTAACAAGTTGCAACGCAAATTGTCCTACTTATATACTAGCGTCGAGTGGCATTGGATAATCCCACGAACGTTAAAATACGGGTCTAATTTGAAATACAAAAGAAATCTAGTTAAGTTATATCACTTGTATCTATTTTGCATAATTGCTGGACGCCCCCAATTATCTTTTATTCAAAAACGATATCCTCTCGTGTTAGAAATCTATCGCAAACTAATCTCTATTCTATCTCTATCTTTTAAAGTAGTGTCTAAAATAAAATCTCATTATAATCTCCCTAAAAAACAAATAAAAAAAATCATCAATAACCCGCTAGCTCAAGTACCCCCATGTGTATGCGATTGTGGTCTTTGAGTGCAAGAAAAAATTATAGGCACAACAAAATCAAATTATTTCTACGTGCAATTTACTCCTAACAAATTAAGTCATACAACCTAATCCAAATTTCATAAATACTACCTACCTCAAACTTCCATGAAAGATCTACATATTATGATAACAAACTAATGCATGCATGTTATTTTATCTTAAGTTAACAAATGAACAAGCTAGAGGCGATCAAGGCCGGGTCGACCCAAGCTTAATTAGCCTACTTCAGGCCTAGGCATCGGTCGAGCCTAAAAATACTCCGTAGTTGTCCACGCTTCCACGGTATTGCAGCTGCTTCAAAACGCATGTCGTATCCTGAAGTATGTTGTGTGAATTCTTCCATAAATAAATAAAAGAAGAAAAAAAAAACCTCAATCCGGGTAGAAAATCCTCAGTCGGTCAGACCAAATAAGGATCTTGTATCAGTGGAGAATCTAGTTTATGGACTGATGGGTCAAATGACTCACTAATCAACCCAAAAAAAATTTTTGATGTATTTTTTAATATTATTATTTAGTTGTTTGGTAAAAAAAATTATTACATGTTTAATTATTGATTATAACTCATCAGGTAGAAAATTCTGGATTCGCCACTGGCCAAGATTACTCTTCTGTAAATTATCTTCCAATATGTACTTGGATTAGGAATAATAAATCAATGAATTCAGTTTACAATGTGTGGGTTCTGAACACCTACGCGCTCTTTTTAGCTAGGTAATCAAGTTATTTTACTAGTAATGGTAAACCTCTTTGATAACTCTCTTTCTTTATTTACATTAAAAAGAAGATTTCATTAGATTCAACAGAAACTCATTCCAAGCCATCAACACAGAGACAACAGATCATAGACTGAAGCTCAAGGAGTTCGGAACATACATGGCTTGGAAAATACTGATCCAATTCTAATGAGTTCACAGTTTCATACGCACAATGAGAACTAGTGGCGACGCAAATTTTCATTCAGTGAGCAGCCTCCAGTTAACACGTAATAGAAGTAATTTCTAGATGAGCCACATGGATTGCGCCTTGAAAGCGTTATGCTTCATATAATCTTGTTCCAACATTCCAGGAGCAAATTATTAGTCAAGACTGAGCATTATCGCCATACACCATATATATATACAGCAGAACTTTTACTTGCCTAAGATACTCCGTAGTTGTCCACGCCTCCACGGTAGTGCAGCTGCTTCAAAATGCATGTCATTTGCTGAAGTATGTTGCGTGACTACTTGATCAGGATTGACCATCATTAAAAAAAAAAAAAAAAAAAAAAAAAACCCTTAATCCGGGTTCAAAATTCATATATGAGCTCAGGATTCGTTCTTTGTAATACATGATATGTTAACAAGAAAATTGATATTTACATCGATTTCTGGTTTTGTCGATAACCAGTTAAACAGCAGCTTACACGAAGTGAAGATTTTAAAGAGATCTGTAGCTAAGACAAGAAAAACAAGATAACTTAACAAAAACACTTAAAACATTTTACGTGCCAAAGAATTGCAGCTTCCATCAATATATGGCTCCTACCAATCAATCTACTTGCAACAAAATGCATCAACATCCCCTACTGCTGATAGGTTCTCACTCTCACGTTACCGTCAAGGCAAGAAACAGGTTTCCTCCAAATCGATGACAATTTGAAGGGTCTTGTTGTACAAGAAAACCATATAAGAAACCACCTTTAAAAACTGACGGGATACTGCTACTCAGGCTAGTACTACAACCTAAAAGACTTCAGAAATACTGAATCTAATACAGCCTTATTCTGGTCTCGATGGAACGTCGGCAAATTGGGCAAGCATCCAGAAACTCTCCACAGTCACAGCATGTCTAATGAAAGGAATAATACGAACATAAAAAGTCAGTATCATCATCAGATTTTCTAAATAAAATTATGATTAGTGCTAGTACTACCACCTAAAAGACTTTAGAAATACCTGATGCCCACAACCGAAAGCCATATTCTTAGGACTGGTGATGCATATAGGACAAAGCTGTTCCATTTAGAAGAAAATTCAAGATTCATACTCTCTTATGATATTTAATTGGTAGTGCAAAGTATGTTATCAATTAAAAAATTTAGCCTACCTGGTTTTCATGCGCAGAAGTTGAGGGCTGCACAGCGCTCCTATAAGCAGATGTTGAAGATGGAGTTGTGCTACTATAAGCAGGAGTTGCAGCTGAACTTGTGCCAAATCCAGTTTGTGGATAAGGGTAAGCAGGAGCGTTCTTCTGAAAACTGCTTGTCCGTGAATATGATTTTGAGCCACTGCGTCCAGAAGCAGCATTGTATTGAGGTGGAGGAAGGCAAACCCTCTCTGGACAACATCCAGTCCTACGACTGCTTGGTAAAAAAATATAGTATAAGATCAGATTTTGCAAGTTACACAATGATACAAATCTGTCAAGACCATAAACTATTAGGGAGAACAAAAAGGAGATCACCCCAATATGCCGTGCTCAAGAGTAGCTTTATATTGAGAAGGTATTTCCATCAAGGCTGAGAGCGCAAATTCTGTTTGTTTTTTTGATGAGTCCATATTCTTCAACATGATTTGAGTAAAGTTCACAAACTACCACAGAAAATTTTCTGAGCATTACTTGCATTGTCTGGTTATAAGAGAAATGCATCATCGATATAACATGGAATTACCCATTGCTTACTTGGAAGTTATCAAATGCCCGAGCAGGAATGTTATCATCAAACTCTCTCATCATGTCCCATGGGCCATCTCCCACTCCAACCAGAACTATTGACAGGGGATATTCACTAAAATTAACAGACAAAAGAAATAGTTTGAATAGTTTCTTCAAAAGGTAGAGTAAAAGAGAAAATAGCTTGGCAAAGAAGCAACAATTATCTGAGTATACCTTGCTTGAACTATAGCCTCAATTGTTTTTTGCTCTTGTGGACTAAGATTGCCTGGCTGTGTGTCAACACTCCTTGTCACCTGATGTGGAACAAAATTCTTAAACTTCAAACAACAAAATCCACAATGGCAAGTAGCTCTACAAACATAGGGCAAAATCTCTAAAATTACCTAAATCTGAGTGAATGAAAAAACATCATAATGCAGAAACAGTAAAGAAATATGAGGAGAGTGTACAAGTAAAAGCTATAAAAACCCAGAGAGTAATGGGTGTGTTTAGATTGGAGGGATTCAAGCCGCTTAACATAGAACCCAGGCACCCCAGTTACATTTGCCAGCTTTTGTTTGGTCATATAAAGTTAAAAAGATATATAAAACCACACACGCATTAAGACACACACATTCATGCACACATGCACACGAGCACAAGCACAGGCCTAACAGCAAAATTTCAGCCCTACCATCAACCAACCTTGAAAGTTTGAGCTTTGCATCATCTCTCTTCTGTCCTCTATTCTAAATGTGTCAAGTGAAGACTTAAATATCCAGAAGTTAACTTCTATTTAAATCCCTTTTCTAGCCATCCTTCAATCAGCTCATCTGAATAATAACTAAAGAGGTTCACAATTTCCAGTAGATAAAGCTCCAGATTATGAATTTGATGACCAATCCATAGTAGTGCACACCATCAACATACAATCATCAACATCTATGCACACTCACTCCTATAATACCCTTAAATCCATGGGCTAGTCTTTCAAGGCCAAATCAATAGCAATGTCCGAAATTGTTGGCACAACACCTTCATTTTCAAAGCCTTCATCATGACCCAATAACAACAACAAACAACAAAGCCAAGCCTTAATCCCAAAAAGATGGGTCCGCGTTGCATGAACCAAGAATCTATCTCTCGTGATCATCCACGATAATGCTCCTCTTTCATTCCCCCCTTTTTAGAGCCATATCTTCTTTTAAACATATATCTTTCCTAACTCCCTCCATCAGAGTCATCTGTGGTCTACCTCGACCGCATTTGAATTTTCCATTACCCCTACCTTTCACCTTTCTCATTGATACATCTATCATTCGAAGTCTAACATGCCCAAGCCAACGAAACTGATTATCCCTTAACTTATTCTCAATATCTACTACTCAAACTTTCTTTCGGATATCCACATTTCTAACTTTATCCATACGTATCTCTACTATATTCAAATTATTAATGTGCTCCATTTATGGCCGACATCTTGATCAATATATTTATTCCTTTAGAGAATCTAGGTATTTAAAACATTCGCTTATAGGCAATTCATTGCCATCCAATGTCGCACTATCTTCACTTAGCCTCCCCTCAATGCTAAAATGACACTTCATATACTCGTTATACACTTACTAACTTTGAATCTCTAAATTCGAACATTTATCTTCATTGTTCTAACTTAGAATTCACCTCCTCACTAATCTCATCTACTAGACCAATGTCATCAGCAAAAAAAATTGAAACCATGATATCTCATCTTGTATTAACCTTATTACTCCATGACAATCACGAAAAGGAATGGACTTAGGACAGATCCTTGGTCTTGACCCACTACCATTTTTTGATTATATGTCTCCCTTGAACTTAAATAGAAATATGGGCTTAGTCTTCTTATATAATTAGACCAAGAAACAAATACAAGTCATTCAAAGTTTTCTTTAGAGCAAAATATAAAAAATATGAATTGATGAGTCATCTAGGAACTCCTTAATTCATTCAATAGTGAGAATCATCCTCTTTTGTTTTTTATTCAAGGAAAATTAATGAGGAAGGACAAGAGGGTCAAATGGTGATGTGCGAACTAATAATGGATAATTGAGGTGGCTATGTGGTGACTGAATAATGCTAAGAGGTGATGTTCTACAATATTTTATTTAGGGATGGTTATGAAAATCATCAATTCACTTAAGGGAAGTGATTAACAAAAATGGGGACTAAAGTATAGAGCTATATAAGCGGTTTAAAGTTAAAATTCAAAAGAATTATAGACCAACGGCAAGTACATAGTTACACCATAAATCACAACATACTTATACTTTAATATATATATTGGTTGAGCCTTAATCCTTTTGTTGGTCTTTTCTTCATAAAGGTAAATCAATATTTACATTGCTTTGACTCTTACTACGAACAATACTCTAAAAAACTAACTTTTATTATCAATATTTTAAACAGCATATATTTCAATTGTATTCTTATCGATTATGTAATTTACATCAAAAGTTCTACTAAGAGGGAAAGAAATATATATAGCCTTATCAAATATGTAATTGTATTCATAGGACCTATACAATTATGTTGATTTTCATGGTTAAACTTATTGTTTGGTAATTTTATAAAATATAAATTTAACAAACTTATTTGAATTCAAATTCAATTTATTACTACTTTCATATTCCTCAATTCTACCCACTTATTGTAACAACATAAATTGAGAAAAGGTGAAAAGGGGACCACATATGTGAGTAGTTTTACTTTTAGGAGGAAAGAAACAGATCAAATAGGGATTATTAAGTATAATAGGGGCCTGTAAATAGAGTATGAATTGATATAAAAAAAAAATTGACATTAAAGGAATAAAGCAAACGAGGGTAGATTTGAGGAAAAAATATGGCGAGTTACTCATAAGACTTTATTGCCCTAGGATTCCAATAGTTCTTAGCATGAGTTATAAGCAAAAACAGGCAATGTAGATTGAAATCTACAAAACTAAAGAATAAAAAATCTCTCTTTAGCCTAGCTTTCTCTAGTAGTAGTGTGATTCTCTCCAGGTATCACCATTCATTAGAAAGGAAAGACAGATGAAAGCGATGTGAATAACCTGTCCATCAGCAATAATCAGCAAAACATGATATTGTCCACCGCTTTGCTCAACAATAGTCATTGCCATTTCAATAACTGGGGCAAATGAGGTAGGCCCTGCCATACAAGATCAAAGATAATGTACATAATTTGAAATGATGTTTATTTGTTATTATCTTATAGGAAGATGCTTCCTTTAACCTCAAAAGTAGGTAAAAAAAAAAAAGTACTAACCAGCTAGCCGAAGTTGGGGAACCAACTCTCTATACCGGGAGAGAACTTCCTCAAATCCATGACAGTATCTATCATCATCGTAGAAACTGAAGACATCTTGATCATGGGTTGATGCTGCAGAGACATTCAACCAGTGAGTAATTTCACACAGTTTAAAGAAAGCAATGCTAAGAAGCCCTGCTTGTGGCATTCATTACCATCTCCAAATCCATAACATGGGATCTCATTATCCTCATCGAATGCAGATAGAGTTTTTCCAATAATTGATATTGCTTCCTCATAGGGGTTTGGGTCATTTCCAATGTGATGTAGACTGCGTCTATTGAATGACTTTGCTCCTGTTTTCAGCAAAAATGATTGGAGTATAATGCAGGATAAAAATTAAATCTAAGTTAAATAGGATAGAACTAAACCTGTCCACTCATTGCTCTTCGTAAAGTCAATGCCAACAATTAGATTGGAAGACTCAAGCCCGGCGTGTGCAAGTGCTGCAGTAACCTACAAGACATCAAAATGTCATCTTTTATTTCAAACACTTGAGCATAGAGTTCAAACTCATGAATGATATGACGTCAAAGTAAAAATTTAAGAGAAACTAGAGCAGGTTTATCTGCAAATTAAGTAACAAACACAGCAGCTATAGATCAGCCTCTCTAATTTGAAAATATTCCTGATGATCACTCATTTCTCACCTACACATTATTCTCAATGGTAGATCATTCCCAAAAATCGAAATCCAGGAATATCTAATAAGTTTTTAAATTCAAGCACACATGTCTAGAAAACAGCAAAAGGGGGCTAGGACACAACATCATCTCGAAGTAAGGTTAACAATCTATCATTAAAGTTTTGTTGCTACAACCAAAATTGACAATAATCATTTGATTGCTTTCCAATAATTAACCAAAGCTTCGTAAAATGAACCATGAAGCCTAACCTCATCCAACGTGCGATAGTTATCAGCAATCCTCGAATATTTTCTTTCTAACGTCTTCTTAGGTCGTGGAGCACTTGGAGGGGGAGCATAACTCGGAGGCAACGAGGAAGGCGCATAATGAGGTTGATGAGAACGAGATCTAAAAGGTGTATGTGGTTCAGGTGCGTAACTTGGCTGAGATTGATATGGAGAGGGAGGTGGATACCCATAGGTTTGACTAGAACTCCTATCACACGACGACAATGTCCTCCTCGATGAACTTTGATTTCCCATTTTTACTTCAACTAATCCACTTTTCCAAACGACATACACCAAAGCAACCAAAAATACAAGCCAAAGCAACATAAAAGCCACACTCCAACTCAGCGTCCACCTCAACTCCACTGAACAGGCAAATCTATACCTAATAACAGCGTCCACCCCAAACACCACTTAACAGGCAAATCTACACCTAACAACAGCGTCCACCCCAACGCCACTTATCAGGCAAATCTATACCTGAATCATCGATTAAGAAATTCAGACTCAATTAAACTGAAAAACGCAATACAATCGACCTCAATCAACTTTTAAAAAGAAGAATGACAATCAAATTCACGACCAACTCAAAAGTTTCTACCCACAAGTCCACAACACTACCACTTACACAAATTTATACCCAACAAAAATCAATCAAGACTCAATCAAACCGAAAAAAGACGATACAAATGGACCGATCAATAAAACAAGAAAACGACAGCGATGCGGTGGATAAACACTAAGACATCAAACTTTCAAGTTTCAACCAACTCTCTTTTAGGTCTATGTCTTCCTCAGTCCTCACCTAATAGCATATTGTCCAATTAACTAAACTTTATTATAAAAATCAAATCAGAAACTTTCAAGAAATTGCTAAGTGCAATGAAATTTACACACATCAAGACCCTACAAATAGTCAAATTCAACATTAATTAGAAAATATTAATTGGTCAGGTCATTATCAGCTTTCTTGGTCAACATACCCTACTCTTCGGCTACCCCTAATGCTATAAATCGCATTTCAATTACAATGCACGCAACTTATAATCTTAATCAATAAACTCGGAATTATCCTAATATTAATATATTGAAATTAATATTCTGTCTCAATCAATAGATTTACTGTTGTGATTGAGAAATAATTAAGAATTCGACAACATTAAGTTAGTGTAATAAAAAAAATAAGTGTAATATTCGAAGGAAATTAAAATTTAAGAAAAAAGAGAGAACCTTAGGGAGGAATGAATAGTGAGCTGCGAATAGAGAGAAGTGAAAGAGATGGAGAATTTTGCAGTTGGATGAGAGAGGGAGACGATGATATTCCAAAAATAGAATGCCAAAATAAAAAAGACTTTTTGTTGTATTTTTGGGAGTAGCGTACAAAATATTGTTTCGGTCTGTATTATTTTGTCGTGTTGATATTCAAAAAAAAAAAAAAAAAATTGTCGTGTTGATAGAGAAGGGTCAGAACTCAGAAGGCACATGGAAAGGGTTGTGTTGCTTTGGATTTTGTTGAGTGAATTCTGTTATTACGTGCTACATTTATTCTCTTTTTCCTTTATAAACAGTGCTTTGGTTTTTTTGATGGATATTCTACTTTGTCAATAAAGTTGATTTTCATGCGTGTGACATCTCGCAGTTTTAAAAGATCTTTATTATTATAGGGGTAGTTTGCAGGAAATTATCATGTAAAAATACTAATTTGTGAAAAACTATAGCATAAAACAAATTTGTGAAAAACTAACACATAAAAAAGTTCAATTACACGATAACGTCACAAGGTAGTTTTCTGACTTTTGACTCGGTTTTGCGTCATGGACTTTCACATGGATGACATGTGTCCGATTTTACATCATAATTTGCAAGAAACTACCATATAAAAATATCATTTTGTGAAAACTACCACATAAAAACAATCTCGTAAAAAATACCATATTAAAAAAATCCATTTGCACAATACCACCACATGGTGGTTTTATACACGTTGACCCGATTGATTGATATGTGGGAAACGCGTGAGGCACGTGTAGAGGGCTTCATTTTTTTTTCTCTTTTACCTTATAATTTTTTTCTCTTTTAATTTATTTGGTATAATTATGTTCAATGACACACTTGTATAACTGATGTCGCTCAAAATGTGTATCTTAATGTGATGTCTAATATCTCACGTTATTTTGTCTAGATGTCGATTAGATTAATAAAGTTATTTGAATATGTTGATAGCAATAGGATTAGTGCATCCAATCTGAAAATGATGTATACTAGTTGATGTTCTACTAATAAATTTGTGTGAGCCCCCTCTTTTGCCAAAACATGAGGAGTCCTATCTAAAGTTGTTGAAACTTTATTCACTTTGATAGTGTACTGTATATGAGATAATAACAGTACTCGTCACATAAGTAAAACTGGAAGACATGTTGTACGGAAGATAGGATGAGAAAACTGAAGATTTATTTGGGATACCGGAGAAGATGACGTCTTCTTAGCGATGGGCGGAAGGATAAGTGGCATAATTATCCAGAATCTTCTCAAAGGTTCGATTATTAAAGAAAAAATATAATATAAAATTAAGTTGGCAACACGTGTTGACGTGCCTCCCACGTGCTAGTCAACGCCCAAAAAACCACCATGTAGTGATATCGTATAATTGGATTTTTTAATATGGTAGTTTCGCAAAATTGTTTTTATGTTATACTTTTCACAAGATAGTGTTTTTATATGGTAGTTTCTTACAAACTATGACATAAAGTCAGACTCGTGGCATCCACGTGGAATAGCAAAAGAAGAAAAAAATATAAAAAAAAAAGTAAAGTTGGATACATGTTATTCACGTGAAAGTGAATGACGTAAAACCGGGTCAAAAGTGAGAAAATCACCTTGTGCCGGTATCGTGCAATTGAATTTTTTATGTGATAGTTTTTCACAAGTTTGTTTTTATGTGATAATTTTTTCACAAAATAGTGTTTTGACATGATAGTTTCTTGCAAATTACTCTTATTATATACTTCATTTATACGAAGTATATAGTTGTTTTTTATTTAGTTATGGATTATATTATAGATTGGTAAGTATTTGATTTGTCTACTAAAAAAAGTCATTCTTAGTCCTTTGATCCTCTTTCTTTGATTTTAACAGGGCTGAATCATTACTCGCTTAGAAAATGGATTTGATGACCTTATTATCCCACTTTTGACAATAAGGGGAGATGAAGACAAGAAGATAACGTGTCGTAATTTCTTATAATCGTCTTACACAATACCATTATTTATGTTTTTACATCGGTTATTAGAAAAACTTATTAAACCGACTTCTAAAATTGATATGATACGAACTTAAACTTATTCATAATCATTAATCTCAGTAGAACTTATTCATAACTCAGATCAGTTTGGGTAAGCATTGTTTAACTGCCGACGTGAGGAGCATTGACTCATCGAGCAGCAACGCCGCAACTTCAAATTATAGTGGCTGGGAAGTTTACTGAAAATTGCACGTAAATGGTTGTCATTTTCATAGATATGTAGCTGTGTAGATTTACACTCTAAAAAGTCACATTGTTGATTGTTAATAACTTAATACCACATTTGTGAGCTATGACTCAATTATGGAGCCATAGCCCATAGGCCCAGCGCTGTGGGCCCAAAGCTTAGGAATTAGGGGGACTACACGTTTTTGTTTACTATGGAAAACGTAAAGCATAAGCCAATCGGTCCTTTGTTGAAACTTGAAAGTGACACTACTTTAGTTAGGGATAGAGTTGTCACATAATTGTATAACAAATGTATACAATGCATGACTTGTATTGAAGAAGCTATTGATTAAACTATCTTTTAATTGCTTTATACTCTATATTACATTATTATTATGTAGAGCCCATGTGTTTTTGGCTTTTTGCATAGGCTAAGCTACGGGTGTTACATTTATGATTTGTAAATTAAGCCTAGAAAGTGTAATTTAGTCCCAAAGTATTCCCAAAATAATTAAAATTCAACTCATATTTGTTTATCCATAAACTTTATTCAATTAGATAACTCTTCTTCCAAGCTTTCAAATGATATATTATTAGCGCAATTAAAGTAATATTTTTATACAAAACATATTTTATGAGAATATTTCCTAAGATGTATACTATTAAAACATCTTATATATAGAGTAATACTTTATCATTTTACTTACCAATTACTATAAATCTCTTAGTGACAAAGTTAGTTACACTGATGTAATAATAACAAAATAGAATCATATTTATGAACAAATAAAAAAATCTAATATTACATACAAAGTATTAATCATAAGAGTATAGTTCATATATAAATATCTTTACACTAAATTTTTTTTTATTTTTTTTGTTAATCTAGTACTATTATTATATAATTTTTGGAACTCTTTACGCTATTTTTCCTCTTATTAATTTGATTTCTTATTTGAAAAATACTTTATATTTTCTCATATTACTTTGATTAATAATACTAGATATCTTTTTATTCAATTGCTCTCATTTGCAATATGAAAATTGTACTTAATGCAAATCATTCTTTCCTATAATGTACTCCTTCCATTTTAAAGTTTTTCCTTCTTTTCATTTAACAATTAATGTTCCATGAAACTCTTTCCTTTTATACTTTAATTTATTTCTTTTATGAGAATTAAATATAACTATTATATCAACACTTACCCTACCACATGGGTCCAACTGAACAATTGTATATTAATCATGTCTCCATAATATTTCTTTCTCCTTCTCCGAAAGTAAAAAGAGAAATTCACATGCATTAACTTAATATTAGAACTTTCTTTGTGTAGCGACGAATTATAAACATCCTCATGAGACGGAGAAATTAAAGTAAGATTCTAATACATTTTTATATTTTGGGTCCAATCTATTTGTTTTATTTTGACTAATTTCAGACAAAAAAAAAAAGTTTCGGTAAGAAAATTAGTTTACACAAACTAAATCAATAATTTTAGATAAGTTTTGATAAATTTAGTTTTGTTACACTATAAATAAGTTTTTCCACTATAATTATACATTCGATATGAGCTATGCTCTAAGATAATTCCAAACGAAACAAAAGAAGTCAATTTGAACAAATCCTTATTATATAATATGTACTTGGCATAATTATTCTTTTAAATAAATACATTGATCATATACGAGTTTGAGAGGAAAGAATATAGGACAAATCTGTCCAATAAGCATTAAATGACAAAACTGACGTACTAAATGGGCGGGC
The DNA here is from genome assembly GCA_026401315.1 of Dysphania ambrosioides. Taxonomy (NCBI): domain Eukaryota; kingdom Viridiplantae; phylum Streptophyta; class Magnoliopsida; order Caryophyllales; family Amaranthaceae; genus Dysphania; species Dysphania ambrosioides. Next base: position 2,209,838 of record CM048660.1, on the reverse strand, counting down.
TTATCAGAAGCTATCAATTTTTCTAATACTTACTCCGATTAACTTACTTGATCCTTGATATTTTCAAAACAATAATTCTTCGATTATGTTTAAAGTACTTGGAGTTCATAAGATAACTCAAAGTGAAAACTTTCATTTATGACATAGATTTACACGAATGTGAGATAAGGACTAATTATGGATTTTAAGTGGAAAAATTAATAATGAAAATAAATACAATATGTAATTTTTTGTTAGAAAAGCTTATTAAATATATAAAAACTTGAGTAAAGCGAGCACACATAAACCATAATAAATGATAGACTTTTATAAAGTTGATTTTGTTAAGTTGGGGGGATGACTATTATTATATAAAGTGATGATTTTTGTTTTATTAAGTAGTAATATTTGTACAATATACCTAACATTTTCTTTTCAAACATGTCTTAATTTTTTATCAATTAAAATCGTTATATTTTTTGTTATAAGGGTGATTATTGTTGCATTGAAGGATAACTTTTATTGTATAATAACCTTAGTGTATCTCGTGCCAGTTGTTGATATTATTTAGGAAGAAATAGTGTAAAAATCCAATTTAATGGGTCAATTTTGAATTTGGTTTAAACCATAAAGGGTTTATTGTGTATGGGTTGATTGTGTTTTGTATTCCTAGAATATTCCTCTTTCTTTCTATTAATTGGAGGTTTTTAAATTGTCAACTTGACAATCGCAAATAAGACTATGGATCCGGGTGCACAGTAAACATCGTGCACCCGGGTCAAAATGCACGGACATTACAAATAAAACGCAGTCAAAGTCACAGAAAATGAAATAAATAAACATTCTTTTACCAAGCAATGAACATTGGGATGTGTGGTGTTCATTATTTCCCATATAAGTGACTTCGTAATTGGGAAAATCAGAATTATTTTTGTAGTAGGAGCAGTATAGGTTCCAAGGTTTTTTAAAAATCTGATCTTTTTTGCCTTGGGAATAGTTCACGTACTGTACACAAATAATGAGAATTAACAATATATATTATCCCGCTGAACATTATATATTATCCCACTGAATATTATATATTATAACAATGAACATAATATATCAAGAACATTAGGATGCGTAATATTCATTATTTCCCCATGTGAAATCATCATCAGTGCTTTGTAATTCGCGCATTGGGAAAAGATACACATAGAGAACTTTGTAATATTATTTTTAAATTTGAACTTTTGTATTGAGAATGTACACGCACTATACACATATTTATTTAAATGAACATTGAACATTACATTCAAAGGCAATAAACATTACGTTCATTTGCAATGAACATCGCGTTCAAAGGCAATTGACATTACGTTCGCAAGCAATGAACATTATGTTCGAAGACACTAAACATTAAGTTCAAAGACAACGAATATTAAGTTCAAAGGCACTGAACATACACTTCCCAAGCAAATTCCATGAATTACAAGGAATTTTTTTTTACTGAATACTGGGGAACGTGTTGCGTGGGATAAGGGCGCTTATGAGACGAGTCGAGCTCGAGTTTGGCTATGCTCGACTCAAGCTCGATGTAAGCTCTTTTCAAGATCAACTCGAGCTCGATGTAAGCTCGTTTCAAGCTCGACTTGAGCTCGATGTAAGCTCGTTTCAAGCTCGACTCAAACTCGATGTAAGCTCGTTTTAAGCTCAAGTTCGACTCATTTTTAGGTTTATTAAAAGCTTAATAGGCCTAAGTACTTATACCCCAATTAGGCCAAGAAGAAGGCTAAATTTTAGCTTTAATAAGCTTAATTTGGTTTTATATATACTAATTGCTTCAAACAATCTATCACTTTTTTCAATACGGGACTTTGATTTTATATATAAAACTCTCTCCAACCATATTTCTTTTTAATCCAATTTGAGACTTTTGGTTTATATCAAACCATTTTTTATTTATTTCAATTTTAATTTTTAAGTATACTTTTCAATAAATATATTCTATTAATGAAAATTCGAGGGGTCGAGCTTTGATGTGCTCGACTTGGCTCCTTAACTTATCGAGTCGAGTTTGATTTTGAGTCGATCTTTGACTGAGTTTTGACCAAGTCGAGTTCGAATAACTCAACTCAATAAGCACCCTTAGCGTGGGAAATCAAAATAGTCATGTTGTATGGGAAATCGAAATAGTCATGCTGCGTGGAGAATCCAACCATAATCAATGCACTTAGTGGGAGGAAATTTTGAAACTACCGATGTTCATTGCCTTACACCCGGATGTTCATTGCCTATGTTGACATGTAAAGTTGGTTGCATTTTAAGACGGCAAAGGAGTAAAAATTAAAACAATGTCAAAATCGAAAATAATTTGTTAGCGTTAAAAATAAATTTGCATGCAACATTTAGCGTCTCATAACAAAAAATGGGACAACCAAATAGTCAAATCCTTTCTTCAAACCCGTCTTAAACTTAAACCTCAAACCCAAGGGAGGGACAGTAATTGAACCCTGCACCTGGGTGCACAGTGAGCATCGTGCACCCGGTATAAAATGCACAGACATTACACATAAAACGCAGGCAAATTGACACGTCAGCATAGGCAATTCCAGGTGTAAGGCAATGAACATTGACAGTTTTAAAAATTTTCCCCCACTAAGTGCAATGATTACGGTTGGATTTCCCATACAACATGACTATTTCGGTTTCGCATGTAACACGTTCCCTAGTACTCAATAATAATTTTTTTTGCCTTTGAAGAGTATGTTCAATGCCTTTGAACGTAATGTTCATTGCCTTTGAACGTAATGTCCATTGCCTTTGAACATAATGTTCAGTGCCTTTGAACATGATGTTCATTGCATGTGAACATAAATTCCATTGCCTTTGAACGTGATGTTAATTGCCTTTGAATGTAATGTTCATTGCCTTTGAACGTAATGTTCATTACTTATGAACGTAATGTTCATTGTATTTGAACATAATGTTCAATGTTCATTTTAATAAATAAGTGTACATTGCGTGTATATTTCCAATGCAAAAATTCAGATTTAAAAATAATACAAAGTTATCTATGAGTTTCTTTTCCCTATGCGCAAATTACGAAGCACTGAACATGACTATTTCGATTTTCCATGCAACTCGTTTTCTAGTACTCAATAATATTTTTTTTTTGCCTTTGTAATGTATGTTCAAAGTGCTTTTGAACATGATGTTTATTGCATGTGAACGTAAATTTCATTGCCTTTGAATGTGATGTTCATTGCCTTTGAACATAATGTTCATTGCCTATGAACGTAATGTTTATTACCTTTGAACGTAATGTTCATTACCTTTGAACGTAATGTTCAATGTTCAATTTGATAAAAATAATATTACAAAGTTATTTGTGCGTTTCTTTTCCCAATGCGCAAATTACGAAGCACTAAACATGACTATTTTAATTTCCCATGCAACATGTTCCCCGATACTCAGCAATATATATATATATATATATATATATATTTTGTATTTGAAGTGTATGTCCATTGCCTTTGAACATAATGTTAAGTGCCTTTTGATAGGCGTGTTGCGTACCTAACAAAAATAAACCTAACTATTTCTCCTAACTATGTAGTCGGAAAAGTAAGGGTCGAATCCCAAGAGACTAAAGTTCACCTAATTAAACAGACTCAAGCAATCACTAAGCAAGTAACCAATCAATAGTAAAGAACACTAATAATTAATAAATCTAAATGGCGCAATTAATCCAAATAGAGCAACAAGTCGATGCACTAAAACATCCAATATCGAGCATTACCACGAATAAAATTAACACATTAATAAATCTGCCTACAATAACGATTCAATTAACAAGAGGAAAAGCATTCCTTAGCAATACCAAAGGTTTCTTCCGAGATATCAATGGCTTTCCGAAATGACCATCAAACCTATTTCCATGGAATCAAGCAATTAAGGGACATTAAACACAGTACTTAACTTCCTAATCATCCAATCATCTACTTCTGTGATGATCTTCAAACCCTTGATTGAAATACCCAAATCCCGTTAATACTCAACTTCCGTTGCAATAAGAACAAATGGATGATAACAATACTAATTATTCTTAACCTAACATTGGCATAAACACAATCAATCAAGCATGTCAAATGGAATTATCATTGGAGAATTTTACGACACAATCCTTATTAAGTTATCGTAAGATGTGCAGATTTGAATGCTCATTTGAATTGTTCAAACCATAATTTCAAGTTTTCAACTAGCTAGGCAAGTAATCCATCTTGACACCCTACGAATTAACCCCTATCAAACTAAATAAACTGCAAATCTTTTATTTCATTGACTAATGTTAATCCATAACTTTGGGTCGATTCAGTATCACCGTCGCCATCTCAGTTTTTGGTTTTATATAAAGTCTAAGAAATATATAGTTTAAGTTGAAAAGGCTCTCCAAATATAAATCTATCATGTTCAACCGTGCATATCTTAAAGGGTAATTAATTCTATAATTTTACTTTATTTTTCTTTTTGAAGTTGTACTTTTGAGAACGCGAACAAATAAGAAGAAAATGCCCTAATATTAACTGGTATAGGAGGGCGATTCAAAGAAGCTAAAATCGTTCCTGGTTGCCAATATCGAGACTCTCATTATTGAGAATGTTCATAAATCATATGAAGTTGTACTTATAGATTATAAAGCTACACTATTAAAAATTTGAAAACTTTACTATTTGTAAATGAAGTTATACTTATAAAATATGAAATTATACTATTATGAAATAAAGTTTGATCTAAAAAAAAAACAATAAATAAAGTTTTTATTTCTATAACATTCTGATTTCAATTTTGTAACATTTGGTTTGAATTCTGACTTAAATGCTTAACGGATTTTTGCTGTTGGCTTGGCTATATATACAACTTTTGCTCATCATCTTTTCAGATACATAAACATTTCCTCTCTATTTCTATTCCCTTCTCCCAAATATTTCGAGCAATAGTAACATTACAATGGGTGTTTGTTAGCCCAGTGGTTTTGTAAAAATCCACCGGTATCTTATCTGAGAGGCTGTTTTATTTTAGGGTGCATCCAGTGTTTTTATGACTACTTGCACATCTTTATTAGGAACGTGAATATTCTAAAGAAAGCGACATAGTTCGCGACTCAGTCTACGTTTGATAACATTGTTCTTGTTCTCTTACAATTTTATTTTTAACAAGGACCGACAAGCAAATGAAAATGTTAACTTCTTACTAGCTTCTTGCGACTGATCCTATACAAACAAATATAGCTTCATTACTTTTTTCTCAGGGGTTATGCATCTCATCATCATAAATAGGCCAAATTTTTTCTCGTACTCCAATATAAATAGAACTTATTCTCATCTGACGGACTGTTACAGATTGAAGGACTCATGTTAGATATTGTTGTTGTTGAAGAGGAAATTACAAGATGGAAACTGGTGGCATAACAAGAAGCTACAGTTGGAAGAGCTGTTGAGCAGGAGTTCCTTGCTCAGGTATGCTTTGAAATTCTTTTAGACTATATATCTGGAATACTCCGAAACTAGATGTATTGTGAACCTATGTTCCTTCTAAGGTTATCCATGACTAGAGTTGTTCTTTGATATGATTTCTTTGTAACAAATTTTTGGTATATTTTATCACTGATAAAAAAAGACATTCATATCGTGCTAGGGTATAACATATGGCTATTTTTTTTAAAGCAAGAAGTTGAGGAGACAAAGCAAGCAATGGTAGAGTTGGACAAAAAAACTCAAATTCAAGGAGGGGGCAAGAGAAGCAGCAATTGCCGCAAGAGAAGCAGCTGAAAAATCATTGAGGATGGTAGATACTAGAGCCTCTAGATTACGGGATAGAGTGGAAGAACTAACTCGCCAGCTTGAGAACTTGGAAAATAAAACTGATAATGGAAATAGGACTTGCCCAAGGTACGTATGCTGGCCATGGGAGTGGCTTGGAATCGACTTTGTTGGTGCTAGACGGCAACTTGATATGCCGGAGCAGCAAAGTTCAAATGAAATAGAGCTGTCGAAACCGCTTTTATGAATTTATTTCTTGTATGTTTTTGGTTTTATAATTCTAGTTCATTTATTCATTCCATATGGGTTTTATTTGTATAAAAGGAAATTGTAGCTTCATAGTATTAGAGGGCTTCGTAGTTCTGTCCATAGAGCACATAAAAGTTATAAGACCTTGCTCACTGATCAGTACCTAGGAACTGATGATTCTACTTTACAGTGTCACATAATGAGAACTTCATTATATTCATATAGGCTTCGGTTATGACCAAACCATGCAAGTAATGATGGTCTTTTTTATCTTTCTTTTCCATTATGGTGCATTGATGTATTGTCTTTGACACGCCCTTAAAAGAAACGGTAAGGGCTATTCGCCACCACAAAATAAAAGCAAATTAGTTAAAATGGGTGAATATAATGGATAATACTTTAATATGTATGTGAATTATCTTAGTAGATTAAAGTTTTATAATAACATTCGAGATTTAAAATCGAAGCTCCTTTACATCATTTATCAACTTGTTAATTGCCCCAATAGAATATTTTTATACTTATATTAGTAATTGCAAGCAAGGCGACGTACAATATACCAAGCAAGGCCACTTACAAATTTATGAGTGTTTTTAAATATACATGTATAGTCCTCGTCAACACCTCACTGACATTTGGATCACTAGGATATGATATAATATATATACTGCGTTATGGACGAAGCGTTGCTTGGTGATTGGCAAACGGAGCGTTCCAAATCTAGTTTATGGTCCTTGGTATACTGTACGATTTCGATGTATATTTTTAAAAAGTTATTAGCAATTTAGCATTGGTTTACAAGGGTTCTCAACCACGTTGGCGGATGCCTTCTGGGAATCCCTTTATTGTAGAATTTTTTTAAGGCACCCAACACATGATATACCCTGTCATAAGTAGACTCATATTTTCTTGTAGAATTTTCATGTATAGACTCATATATCCAATGTCGTTTGAAACTTTCATATACCAAATAAAAGGGAAATAGTCATTTTTAAATAACCAAACATAGGAAACTGAAAATCGGATCTAACTTAGTACTTAGTGAATTGAGAATGTGTAAGACCTCTATTAAGTGGATATTTGGGTTTAAACTATGGTTTTTATACCACATATTTGTATTTGGTGGAATCGTTTGTTGTAATCGACTTGTTTGTTATTCCCTTTTTCATCTTCACATTTCAAGTTTTGAATTGGGGGTTGTTATTTTGCTCTAATGACACCCAGTATTAATTACGTGGATTATGCGCTACATCTCATTGTTGTTAATTGGTGATTGTCATTGGTCCAACATTTATGTCAAGCATTTATTTTGACTTGTACTTTCCACATTTTGTTGTTTAGGGCTAACGTTCTAATAGTAATTTAAAATTTGAAATTGTTAATCAAGACATTTTAAAAAATTCACCATTTGAGTTGTCTATTTCCAATATATTAGAGTATTCCTTTCCCAAATGACATTTTTGACTAAATTGATGATTATCTATAGATATAAACAACCTTTTATCCTTTTATGACTATACGGGCCATCTAACAATTGCATAATATTGTAAGTTTACTTTCAAATTCGAGACCTTGATTGTCTTTACAACCTTCTCATCACATTAAAATTATTAGTTTGATCACAATTTCAATTGGGTACAAAACTTAATCTAGGAAATGAAAGTTGAATGTTATGCAATGAATGGTACTAGATCACTTTTTATGGCCAAGGGATAAATCCTTTCTAATATTTTTTTTCAAAAATCACTCCTAAATCATGTATTATAACCTTCAAATTTAGGATATTTTTAAATTCTTTGATGACAGAAAGATAACGCGTCTAAGTGCTTCCCATGGGCCCTAAGAGACCTTAAAGGTTATTGGAATCCTCTTAACTACCTCAAACACAATCATTTCAAATATTTTTTTTTTAAAAAATGCTTATAATTAGGACCCGAATATGTTATGTGACCTATAGAGACCAAATTTTAGGTAGTAAGTCCTTACCACCACATATGATCTTTTGAAGCTTCCAATAATATCATTTTATAATTGGATATTATTTCAAAAATATCTAAAATTTTATTTACAAGTCATTCAATTTGGATAATTTTAAATCTAATGAGGGACACTTGATATTTTTAACAAGGCTTATAGGTCATATTAGGCCTTACAACCCCAACTTTTAATTAAACCATCTTCTTTAACTTCTAACAACCATTTCAACTTATTTTAAAACTTCTACAAGTCTTAAACTATGTTTGGGGCCTTTGAAAAAGGATTTTTAGTATGTGAATAACTCGAACCCTTCTCATATGACCCAATAAGTCACACATTGACATCATTTTATTTTTGAAATAAAACCTTTAAATTATGGTAATTGCAAACAATTTCTATGTGATGAGGGAATACATTGATTTGCTTATCATGGATCTTAAAGGTTCATATTAGGCTTTATGTAAGATTGAAATAGTCTAATTTAACTCTAAAAAAACCTTTTCATTTGATTTGATATACTTTAGGAATGCTAATAAATTACTGATGTCAATGAACCGATATGTTCTTAATGTTAATATACTGTTAATTCTAGAGAATTTCACTTTTATGTTATATCTTTTAGTGATGGATTTAGAAATTTCTTAATAAGAAAAATTTCAAAAAAATATGGATGAAAGGTAGTAACTTCGTATATATGAAGCTCAAATGAGAACTCTTGAAACCTTGAATTCCTCCATAAAACTCATTTTATGAAACTAAATGCACCGAATAATTTCAAATGGGGTAAACACTTGTCCACCTTTATGACAATGTAGATACTAGATTTGTCCCTGACCTTGACGATGTTCACTTCTTACTCTCTTCCTCTTTTTTCTTGATCATTTAACATAGAATAGTTATAAATATTGACATTTTTTGTTTTTCTTGTGTTAGCATCTTAGATTGTTTTCCATGTAAGAAAAAAACAAATTATATCTAAGAAGTCTCAAATTCAAGATCTACTAATGACTATTTTTAAGAGTAATTAATATTCTACATAAGGAACTCAAGAGGTACGGTCCATCAACTAATTTAAGTTACTTTCCTTTAAATCCTATTTTCATAATGATATGACGTCATGTCATTGTCAAGTAAATGTGATATTAGTTAGACACTCATTTCTTATTCATTTTGAAATAACTCTAATTTTCTTCTCTCAATGATGATTGTTTACAATATGACATTGGTCCAACTTGAAATTGTAGTCACATTATTGATCATGAGTTGATTTAGAGGGCAATGGAAGGCAGGATTAGGGTAAGGGAGTTGTGTGGTAGTCCACTTCTCTTATTGTACTCCAATTAGATTCATCAGCTCCTCAAGCTTCAAAATGACAGTAATAATAAAATTAAAATTTAGTAACAGAAAAATTATAAGAATATTTAAGAGGAAATAAATAAAGAAAATTATCTCGTAAACAAATAAAGAAAATTATCTCGTAAAATAAAACATATATTCGATCATCAACGGTCATATATTCGCAATTTATAAAGGTGATGAAAACATACGGTTGAGATGAAGTGGCGTATCGTAAATCTTGCGAAACGCCGCACTGGACGCTATCATCCCCGGCTCCGAATTAGAACATCGACTTCTACTGACATACAGTGAGTCGACTCGCTAAATTAGGGTTTTTAATTTTCCCCTCATATTCGTATTGAATTCACATATTTTTCCGATTCGTCTAATCTGAAATCCCTGCGTTTCTTCTGTTGGATGATGGAAATGGAGTACATGCGCGAAATCCCTAATAATCACATGGATCGTCGGCCCAGAAAACGGCCCAGAATCTCAACCTGGGATACCCCTCAATCCTCCAAGGTCAGTCCTTTCTCTCTCCTCTAATTAGGGTTTTGCTTGTGATTTTTAGTTTAATTGTTGATTTTGTTGTGATTTGGGTTGAAATTAAATGTTTTTTTATTGCTGATTGTTAATTTTGTGGATTAAGGTTTTTCTGGGGTCGGTTTGGATTTGTTGATTATGATGGGATTTAGGGTTGGAATTTGTTGGTATAAAGTGGGGTTCAAGCTGGAATTTGGAGATATTTGATGGATTTTTTGGGGTTTTTTGATGCTCAAGTGTATGTACTAATGGGAATGAAGTAGTTACATCTTGTAGAGAGTTGGGATGGGGGATTTGTTCAATAAATTTCGCCTGAAATTGGTACGATTAGTCGATAACTAGCTGGCAGTGATGCTATGTTGGGTTTTATGCTCAGTAAATTTGATAGGACTACTTAAGTAATAACAATTGGATCAGAAACTGTTTCTATTGACCATGCCAGACTTTTAAAGCTCCTTATCCACTTGTCCTGTGAATGGATTGTTGTTAATTGTTTGATAGTGAGTTTAAGCATTTAGGGTTTTTTCCATTTTGTTGGAAGTTTGGATTGTTTGTGAATCATTTTACTGCATTGACTTGTTGTGTTGCGCTGTTGGCTTTTGTTGATTACAAGCTTTTGTTTCTTGTATTACTGATGATACTTTGTGAGCATCGTTTATTTTTAGATTTTATTCGTTGTTCATGAGTGTGATTTGAGAGGGATATGGTGAAGTGTGAAAATAGATTGATTTTATGTTAGTTAGATATAAATCGATGACTATGTGTAGGCTCAGTCAGGATTATATAGTGGCCAAGAGGTTGGCAATATTTCAAGCTTTGGACCTTCAAGGGTACATTTGGAGCATCGTAGTCATTTTGTGAAGGGATTGGTTCATAAAGGCTCTCCACCATGGCGCGATGATGACAAAGATGGGCATTACGTATTTGAGCATGGAGAAAATTTAACACCTCGCTGTAATATACTGCATTGCTATCAACTATCAAGCATTCCTTTCATTCATCTTTTTTTTACCTTTTTATTTTTCTTGTGGAAGTTGCATTTAATCTTGTTTTGCATATTTGCTTCTGCTTTAACTTAATGGCCTTTTCAAAATTATACTGTACCTTTTGTTTTGATGAGGTTTAAAAATCTGCATTTTGGTTTTGTTCTCAGCATTTTCCTTTATGAATGTTGTTAGATTGTTATTAGTCGATTGAAACAAACTCTGTGTTAGTAGCTTTCAGTACAACTACGGTTACATTTTGCTAAAAGTATCTTATGCATGCTAACTGTTGTTGTTTTGCCTGTATGTGCAGATAAGATTCTAAGGAAGATTGGAGAAGGTTCATCCTACATCAACTGTGTAGGCATTTTATGATGATATTTAAACCCTGTCCATGTCTCATTTTATGTTATTTAATGTCCAGGCACCTTCGGTCAGGTCCTAGAATGCTGGGATAGAGAATTGAGAGAGGTGGTTGCCATAAAGATTGTCCGAAGTATCAAGAAATATCGTGATGCTGCTATGATAGAAATTGATGTGCTTGAGCAGCTTGGTAGACACAACAGAGATGGAAACGGGTATATACCTTTCTATTTATTTCTTAATTTTGTTCTCCAATTCTTTTTCCTATGTTGTTTGATTTAGACTATCTGAGGTGAACCTGTTGATAATGGGTTAAATAAATTCATCTATGCAGTTGTGTTCAAATACGAAACTGGTTTGACTATCGTAACCATATATGTATTGTAAGTATACAATTGTCTGTGATATTATGATTTCCCCAGCTTAATGTTCAGTGGGGATTAAGACATCTGGATGGATATGATTGATTTAACAGGTATTTGAGATGCTTGGACCAAGCTTATTTGATTTTCTTCGGAAAAACAATTACCGACCATTTCCAGTTGACCTGGTTCGTGAGATTGGGAGACAACTCTTGGAATGTGTGGCATGTGTGTGGTTTTTTTACTTTAATCCTCGTTTTTTTATAATTTCTTTTTTTCAGTTTAAAGCAATTTTTTTTTAGAATAGGCAGGATTTTGATAAATGTATGAACTCTGTTATCTCAATTTACGTTCATATGCATTTCACCTTGTTCTGCCTTCTATTTTGTGGGTTCTGTTTTAACTGATTCAGCTGGAAGTTATAAATCCATAAGCAGTTGAAATTGCTACATTACCTTAATCTCATATGGTTTCCTCTTGCAGTCATGCATGATTTGCGCCTTGTCCACACTGATTTGAAGCCAGAAAATATACTTTTTATTTCCTCTGAATATGTAAAAATACCAGACAATAAGGTATTATACTCATTGGATTGTTGCTACTTCTTTCCATCTAGATTCCATATGTGTTTTTCTCACCTAGCTTTCAATTTCCTTGAAGATGATTGTTGACTTTTAACTATGTTTTCTTATTGTTTCCCTTTTCTCAGGGTACTTTAAGGGAGGGGAAGAGGCTGCCAAGGTCATGTGCAATAAAGGTTATTGATTTTGGCAGCACAGCTCATGGTACCGAAGTGCATAATTATATTGTATCTACTAGGCATTATCGTGCGCCTGAGGTCATTCTTGGTATGTTTATCATCATTTTTTATTTTTTTCCCTCTGTTTTAAGCTTGCCAGAAAATTGCATTATTGTTGAAATTAAATCTCCCTTCTCTTTATTTGTGTTTCTGCCTATGCAGGGATTGGATGGAGTTATCCATTTTTTTTTCTGTTTTAAGAATGTCAAAAAAGTGCTTAATTGTTGAAATTAAACTTCCCTTCTCTTTCTTTGTATTTCTTGCCTATGTAGGGCTTGGATGGAGTTTCCCATGTGATTTATGGAGTGCCGGCTGTATTTTGGCAGAACTTTGCTCGGTATACTATGCTACTATAAACAATTTTATGATAGTTTTAGATATGATGCACATTTCAAAACTATGAACTGGACCTTTTTTCTGTTGGGCTTTGTGGCAGGGTGAAGCATTGTTCCAAACACATGAGAATCTGGAGCATTTGGCCATGATGGAGAGGGCTTTGGGCCCCTTACCTGATCACTTGCTGAGAAGAGCAGAGTATGTGACTATGTTAGAAATGTCTGTCATCAATTGTCATGTTTATGCTTTATATTAAATATCGATGGGGTATGAATTACCTGCTTTTACCAAAAGTTCTATATTATTGACAACTTATGTAGAACTTGCTGTGCTCCGGGTTATTAATCTTTGTAGATTTTTTATTTTTCTGTAGTAATTATCTATTGTTGTTTGATTTATAACTTTAGATGGGTTATTTTTGTAAGATTCTTGATACAGCATGTGAAGGTGTTAGGAAATACTCTTAAGAATGGATCATTCTGTAGATAGCTTGAATTGTCTTGTATGCTCAGGGAAGGGTTTTATGCTTGAAATCAATAAAAGTAACTAAGGATTGAATGAGGGTGAATTGAGAATAATTGACTTAAAGAAATAAGCACTTAGTAACGGACAAACTTCTTGTTTTTCCCTCCTTTTTCTTCAGTGTCCTTGGGATGGCAGCCTGTTTGTTTGATCATTTACTGACATTGTGATCGTTTTCTTTCATTTAGCAGTCGACATGCTGGGAAGTACATTAGACGAGGAAGGTTGAACTGGCCTGAAGGTGCTACTTCTAGGGAAAGCATCAAAGCTGTTCAAAAACTGCCTCGTCTTCAGGTATGTATTCCTTGCTTATTATCTTCGCTACCTTTGCAAGATTAAGAGTGTAGGATTAATAATATCTGAAGCGAGAATTAAACATCTTTTTCAGAACTTAGTGATGCAACATGTGGATCATTCTGCTGGAGATCTCATTGACCTCCTGCAAGCGCTCCTTCATTATGACCCTACCTTGAGAATGACAGCCTGGGAAGCCCTCAGGCACCCCTTTTTTACAAGGAACCGCTAGATTAGGCATATTTTTTCTCTCACCCTTAAAAGAGTGGGAAAACATTAGATCGATACCTCTAAAACAGTTACTTCTTTATTGCGAGATTGTAAATAAATGATGTTTTGAGAGGAATCATCTTGAAGCGTATTGAGCTGAATCTTGCAAAGACTGAAAAGTACCATGATACCTTTCTTTCAGCATCTTTTTTTGTCTCTCGAGTTTCTATCTGCGTGGCCTTTATTTACTTATTTATTTATTTTCAATTAAGCCATTTGTTTTGTTCTGCTATTATACCTCAAGGAATTCGAAGTGGTTTACCTAATCTGGTAATATTTATGGATGGATTATTAAGTAGTGAAGATGTGACTGTTAGTGAAGTAGAAAGCACCTTGAGTATTGGCCTTTTGGGAAATTCTAGACCCCTCTCCATTGACATAAACTAGAAGTTCCCAAAAAAAAGAACGAAGATACTATAAATTTGTTTTAATGGTTGAAAAAAAAAATATATTAGTGTCCGAAAATTTGACACAGTAATCGAGAGAAATCTGATCTTGTCTGCCTAAATCTTCAGTCCTTAGTTCTGCAATGGCTTGTTAACATAGCACCACTAGGGGGCCCTGTCATTTCAATTTGACAATGGCCGTACAACCAGTAAGAGTATCTCAAAAGGCTTCCAAGATTCGATCGTACATGAAAAACCCCATCAACTTCAAATGTAACCCTATTTCTCTGTACCTGTGTTATGAGCCGTTGAGTCACACTTAAAGGAATCCTAACCTGGCTGGTTACAAATTCCACATTGGCAAGCTTGGATTCTGTGTTGAAAGCGGAGAAAGGCTCAATGTACTGATAAGCAATGAGGTACTTGTCAAAGTAGAGTTGCAGGATGACATAGCTGATGTCCACGTTTACCTTCTGATTGGCATTCGTGAAATTGGCGAGCACTGTGATGTCGGAATTGAGGAGGTAGTCCATGTCGAGGTAGGCGGCATTGAGGGATGCACTTGATATCTCGAAGAGTGGAGTCCTAGGGCGGTACACGAGGTATATCACGAGCACCAGGAGGCCTCCCAGTATTATGACAAGCCATAGAATCACACAGAAGACTGCTCCAAACAATGTCACTGGCTTGGTCCTGTTTGGTGTTGGATACATCAAGTTCTCCCGAGGCAGGGGACCACCATGTTCAAAGCTCACATGGTGGGGCCGAGGGTGATGTGATTGGGCCTTGGGCTGTGCCTGGGATTGAGTGGTGGCATGAACTGGTCCCACAGCAGGACCGGAAACTTGTACAAGTTGATGATGCTGGGGCGGGCTTGGGGGTCGTTGATGACGCGGTGAGCTTGAGGGTCGTGGATGATGAGGTGGGATTGGGGGTTGTTGATCGACATGTTCAGCCGGGCTTCTTGGAGGGCGTACTGTGTGGGCCGGGGGATGAGGGGACTGCTGCCTCTGCCGAGGCCTTAGTTGTATCATATCAGGCTGTTGAACTTGATCTGGATGATGTAGATGACCATCCCAAGGCTGCCTAGGTTCTGGCTGAATATGCTGCGGTACTAAAAAATCAGGCTGCTCTCTTGACCAGAAGTGAGGGTTGGTGTCTCCATAGCGAGACATGAATTTCAATGGTGAAAGGAGGAACAAAATAGAGCTCCAGTTCCAGTGAGAGCTAACAACGTAACAAGGATATAGTGTGTTTTAAGGGTCGTTGAAGGAAAGAATATATTGCTCGCTTAGAATAACAGCTCAACGTGAGGAAGAAGATTGATGGAAAGGTAAAGTATCACATAATACTTCATAGAGGGAGGCAAGTAATAATTTCTTTGACTCTTTTTTTTTTCTCCCATGTTTTTTTTAACATCTCGAAAACTGACAATTTAAAACTTAAGAAATAGAAAAAGACAAATTAGAAGCTAAATTTTGCCAGGTCACGAGCTTGACAAATTTGTGCCCTATCCACTCTTAAGCACAAAATAGACCTAAAACTGAGTAGTGATAGCCAAACCCTAAACTTGTAGCTTACTCTTTGGGGGCACCAACAACTGTGGATTGTTTGCCATTTGCCATTTGCCATATTTGTTTCATTAAATAGCTTTGTTTAAATTTTCCAAATTGCGAAAACCCAATCCACTCATACCATCTGAATCCAATGAATGTTTGGACCTATCTGCTTTTTTTGCTTTAGTTGATGTGTTTGAACATGCTTAATTTCACTCTATCGGGATTTAAACTTTGTATTTTAAAAAGCTTTTTGTCCTCTCCACTATTGATAGATAAGTCGGATTATGTTTTTTTAGGATCTTATGATATTTTTTGGCTAACTTGACGAAAGCATAAACAAAAAACTATTAAGTTGAGCCCTTTAGTGATTTTAGAGGCAAAATACTATATATATGTGCTCAAAGTACACCACAAAGTCCCGGGGGTGGGGGGAGTTTTTGTATATTTTATTTCTGCATATCATTTTTTTTTTTTTGTTAAACACCGCCCCTTAATCTCTCAAACCGTCCCATATAATTCCCGTTTTACCCTTGCCCTTCTCACTTCCTTCATTCTCTCCCTATCTCTCTCTATACCTCTCTAACTCCCCTCTCCCGCCGCCTGTCGGATCTCCTCACCCGCCGCCGCCTGCCGCATCTCCCACCCGTCGAAAGCCACCGCGCCGCCACTATTTGTCGCCGGAAATGAGTCGTCGCCCCGGAAAAGATATTGCATCCACTGTAGAGGGAGAAAGACCACTGCGTTTTTTTCGAATTTGCCGGCGGGAAAGTCGTCTTAAATTTCCGCCAACCCTAGGGGGAGCCGTCCAAAAAATCCAGTCGGCCCTAGGGCGGGCCGTCTAAAATTTCCGGCCACCCCTAGGGCAAGCCGAAAATTTTAGACGGCCTGCCCTAGGGCTTGCCCCCCCCGGAATTTTTTTTTAATTTGTATTGTTAATTTGTTTGTTAATTATTGTTTAATTATAAATTGTTGTTGTTAATTTTGTTATGTAATTATTGTTTAACGTTATTATTGTTAATTAATAGTGTAGGTAGTTTTAGATTATAATTATAAATAATTAATAATTAGGAGTATTGATAATAGAAATAAAATTGAGTTTTGGAAAATTAGGAAATTAGAAGTTAGGAATAATAACTTAGGAATATGTTAAGTTAAGTTAGGAATATGTTAAGTTATGTTAAGTTGGAATATGTTAAGTTAGGACAATTAAAATTTATGTATTTGAATTTTTAAGTAAGTAGTTAAAGTATTTGAATTTAGGAAAATAATTATAATTTAGGAAAATGAATAAAGCCTTATCTTTCATCGGAAATATTTCCGTAGTCGTAAAATGAGGGTAATAATTAATATCATTGCCGCCAAAATCTTCTATCAGAACCTATAAAAAAATTTTAAAAAAAAATCATTTCTGCCCAAGGGCTAACCGTCTAAAAAAAATGGCCAGCCGTCTAAAAAAACGTGCTTAGATGAGAGATGAGAAAACACTCACACAACACGCATTGCAACTAAGCACACAAGTTCATCAGGTAACAGATATCAGTAAATAGTATCTTCTATCAGACACTATAGCAGCCACAGATCTGCCAGTGCTCCACTTGACGCAAAACTGAAACGAGCAAGCCAATAGCGCATGACAGTGTGAGCATTATTCAACATAAAGAATCTGCTGCTGCCGGTTTGATATATATACACTTCTGCTGCAATTTTTCTTATTCCAAACCTATGCTTATAAGCGCTGATGCAAGTCACAAATTTGCAAGATATATGATTTGTCCCAGAATAGCTAGTTGTCATATCAAATTATGAAGTGTTGATGCCCAGGAAAACTATTTACTTTCCAGAAGCATCTGCTCGCTGATACAGGTTTTTGTTCTTTCCACAAACTGTGACATTTTCACGGTTTCATCACATTTCCCCTCGATTCATAGAATATTAGATGAATAATGTGCAAATGGCAACATAACCATCTACCCTACAACCTAAATATTGACCAAAAGACAGTGAACACATGAATGCAAACCAACTCCAACTAACCATGTTCTATGGAAAGTAACATTTCACCAGTAACTCAGGTTCCAGACCGTTTTACATGCATGAACCCAAGGATTTTTGTCCACGTTAAATTTAGCTGTGATCCGCTGCCCCCGATTCCTTCTAGTGCAAACACATTGTAAGTGAATTTTTTCATTGCTCTGACGGCCAGGTGAACTAATCATATTCCGCAGTAAAACGTGATCGATAATTATGTGAATGATATTTTCCTTCAAACTAAAAGGAAAAATTATGTGAATGATTTAAAAATTAGCCACAATATACAATCGTAAATCAGAGATTTGTTAAGCTCCAATATATGAACTCAATTTAGTAGAATAAAGGGTGAAATATTGCCATATTTTCCAATCTTGACTGCGATATATTTCTAGATATAAGCTCACCCATTTGAAAAGTCCTCTTTTATAGTGGACTTTAGGTAGCTTAGTTAGTTAAAATTTTTAAACAAGACTCGTATGAAGTATATGGGAGCAGTTTAAGAAGATGTTATGTGTTAGATGAACTTATATAGGCCAACATTTAAAATAAATATAGATAGCTATGATTCGTTGCTCTAAAGTTTGAGTTATAAATTACATATTTCTTTGTTAAGCCTTATATTAGTGTATAATTAATGGGCCATTGGGGGCAGCCCTAATATCCTTTATGTTGTATATATACTCTTCTTAAAACCCTAATGAAAAACACAACTCAATTCTCTCTAGAAGTTTGAAATTTATTGGAACTTATCAATCCTTATTTGAATTTTTTCCTGATGAAGATGAAACGAACATGCCAGGCTCAAGTGTTTTTGTTATAGTGTAGGTGTAGGATGGAGGCCAACAAGGTAACTAAATGTTGTATAGCTCGCCGTAAGTCAAAGAAGTCATCTGATGAACTCGAAGCCACATGTTTTTGCCAGCAGTCAGTCAATCACTTTGTGCGTGATGTTATTTTCATGGCAAGATACTGCAGAGTGCGTAGAGAACTCTCATAGTTGACAAATTCAGTACTCTAGTTCGTCTGTGCCTCCGTGGTTTTAATTTTAATGGTGTGTATTGTATTATTGCATGCAATGCAAATTTAATTATTATTATATTTCTTTTGAAGAAAAGTCAATATTATTTAAGAATCGATCAATGATAATGCATGAAGTACATCTAATTATGCAGCCAATTCAGTGTTTGGTGACAGTCAAACCAAAGGAGCAGATTAAAACAAGAACACAAAGATGATGTTTATGCAATAACAACCAAATCCTCATCATCATCATCATGCAGTTGAGCTGAAATTCACAAGCAAGCTACTGATCGATGTTTTCAACAGTGCGCATCAGAAGAACGTATTTGTGGCGGCCGATGGTTTAGTGAATGTGTTGAATGTTGCGCTGGTAAAGATTATATGCATGTGAAGTACACTTGGTCGGGCGGTATACCTGGTTTTGGCATATGTAACCGTTAAATTTATAAAGCTTGGTTGTTACTTTGTTAGCTTCCTCGCTTAGCTATGTGCTTACATAATTTGGTACACAAACTGAGCAGGGCTAGTTTGGATTCGCATGGATGCATATGTGTGTCAGTTAGGGTGTGTTTGCCTTGTTCCTTTTGGTACGTATGTACACCATCGATCAATCGAAGTGAAGACTTTTTTTCTAGGTAAAGAGAGTTGTAAGCGGCAAAGTTATAATTAATATAGACGGGATTTGATTCCAGATCTTGGATAACTAAGCTAGTTAATATCCGAAAGTAAAATCTTTAACTTTATGATTTCCTCCTTTACGAAATCATTTCTTAGGAGATCTATACTATCATCACTTCAGTTACGTTGAAGCTTTACCTCAAAAAATTCTGGCATTAAGAAGTACGTGTTCCCAATTTCTATAAATGCGTGCAAAATGTTATCTCCTCAGGCCCTCACGAACTTGCTATGTCAACCCCTCTGTATATATTAGGTATTCTATGATCGGCTGATTGACTACACCATATTCGTAGTAAAAATTTAGAAACATGATTCGGCTAAATTACGGAGTAGATTATAGAAAGAGGATTATATATTTCCATAAGTATTTATAGAAAGATCTCGATCTGTAGGACAATATAGTGATTCTTCAAAAAAGCTCTAATCAATTGATGATGAGCAATGAAGCTTGCATTATGGATCTCTCTTAGCTTAAACTACTTCCTTCGTTCTTTTTAGATTAAATTTTGATCATGAATTCTTCTCAATGTAGATGAAAAAATATATTTATTTTGGATTTTGATAAATTCGTCTCAATGTATATTTTCCAAATATTAGTTTTTATAACTTTTACAAAATGCACAAATGAATATATTTGAATTCTAATTTTGCATTGGGATTTGTACAAAACTCAAATGAAAAGAAAAAAAAAATGGAGGTAGTAAATTATATTGTATGTTTTACCTAACTTTTGTGACGATGAACAAATGTTTCAATTAGTTCAGGAAAACTATTTTTATCAATTTCTCCGTTAATTTAGAGAGAAAACTTTAGCGTTAAAAAGTACTTATTAACCGTCATCCACACAAAAGTACCCAACCATGAATCACAATTATTATACTGTAAATTGGTAGAGAACTAGCTCGGATCAGTCACTATGCTACTTTAATCAATTTTCGATTAAAACAATATAATCTTACTAAAAATATAAAAGATGAACTTTTCGAGAGTATATAGAGTACGCAAATAAGACTATACACCCGGGTGTGTACCTGATGCAAAACACAAAGGAAACTATACTCAAAACGCAAGCTTCATTAAAAACGGCAAAAACACAATGAGCATGAAAAACAAATGTAATGAACGCGTACAATTCATTATTTTTCATCAAAAACCATCATTAATACTTTGTAATTTACGTCATTAATGCTTTTTAATATGCAATGATGAAGCATTGAATTATTTTTGCATTAGAAATAAAATATTGGGATTCTTTTTGTTTTATTTAATATCATGTACATTACTTGATAAGAAAATGTAATGAATATTGAGTATATATAGAATGTTCATTAGTATCAAGTATATTGTTCATTAAAAGTATATATAATGTTCATTAGAAATATGTAGAATATTTATTAGTACTTAGTATATTTAATTCCTATGTAATGAGTATTGACTATATATAAAATATTCATTAGTACTAAGTATATTATTCATTAGAAGTATATAGCATGTTCATTAGAAATATGTAAAATGTTTATTAGTACTGAGTATATTTAATTCCTATGTAATGAGTAGTATATATAAAATGTTCATTGGTACTAAGTATATTATTCATTACAAATACACATAATGTTCATTAGAAATATATAGAATGTTCATAGTACTGAGTATATTTGATTACAATGTAAGGAAAAAAAATGTAATGAACATGAAGAACAAATGTAATAACGCGTGCAATTCATTATTTTCTAGCAGAAACCATCATTAATGCTTCGTAATTTACATCATTAATGATTTTTAATTTGCAATGATGAAACATTGGAATTATATTATTTTTGCATTGGAAATAAAATAATGACAAAACTATTGAGATTTGTTTTATTTTAATAATGCTGCACATTTTTAAATATGCACATTTGCAATAATGAGTATTGAGTATATATAAAATGTTCATTAATACTAAGTATATTATTCATTAAAAATATATAGAATGTTCATAATACTGAGTATATTTGATTACAATGTAATGAATATTGAGTATATATAAAATATTCATTAGAAATATATAGAATGTTTTATTGGTACTGAGTATATTATTCATTAAATATATTCGTGCACATGCTCAATTGGGAGTTTCCTTTGTTTCAAAATCGGGAAAATTGGAAAATGAAGAGTCACACTGGGGTTTGTGTTAATAATGAGTGCATGAAGAAACTGAAAACTAATTGTTGTGCTTCTCATAGTAATGATTAATGTTTCTGAGGAAAACCTTAAAAGGCCAATGTTCATTGCATTTCAACATGATCATTACGTTTTCACACATTAAATTATCCATGCGTTTTATGTAGTAATGCTTGTCATTTTGATAAGTGTGCACAGTTCTCACTATGCACCGGGTGCATAGTCTATACATTGTAGAGAGTATCCGGTGGGAATAAAGAGTAATTATCATTTTTATTTAATGTGATTATTAAATCGGGTTTAAAATTATTCAAAATAACCGAATTTTGAAGGTTTATTCTACATAATTTTTGAAATATTTTAAAAATTGAAATAAAAGTACTCAATGTTTTTTAAAGGAGGCTTAAAACCATTTAATGATTTATATTTGATCTTTAAAGATCCTTAATCAAGTTTAGACCTTATTGAAGGAGTTTTGGAAAAAAAAAAGTTAGATAGTTCCTACCACTCCTATGCCATGATATGGTCATATGAGACCTACAATAAGCATGTCAAGGCGTTTTATCACTATGTCTGAAGTTGTACAAAATGATCAAATTTTGAAAGTTATATACGTTATCCTTGAGATATTTAAAAAAAAAAAAAGTTCCAAAATTGCAATAAAGGTACTAGAAGTTTCATATAGTCATGTGAAGAGCATTGGAACTCGAAACATTTAATGTCTTATATTTGGTCTTTAAATGTCCTAAAACAAGTTTAGAATAGAATTATTTGGAATTCTTTGCAAGATTTTCAAAACCGCTTGAAATGATTATTTAAAATCAAAGTAGATAGTCTTAATAACTTAGAGCCTAGTGTGACCCTCTAAGATTCATGGTAATCATACCAAAGTGTTCTCAAAGGGTCTAATATTGTCCAAAATGATCAAATTTTAGAGGTTATTTATATAGTCATTGAGATAGTTTCATAAAATTTTCGAAATTGAAATAAAAGTATAAGATATTTTCTAGGGACATATGAAAATATTTAAATCTATTCACCACCTTAAACCTAATAAATACATGTGATTTCAATTTGGATCAAAAACTTTACAAGAATGATATTAAAAGTTGACTAGTCAAATTCTTGTTCAATGTCCAAAAATTTCTAACAATCTTATCCATCCAAGATCCAAACAACCACTCTCTAACACCTTATACTTTATTTTCTTTGTTTTCTTTTTCCTAAATCCAATTGTGATTTATGTAATTAATATTTACTATTACCTTTAACTTCATAATTTATTCTGTATTTTGTATTTTCTTGATTTTTTTGTGCTGTTATTTCTCAATAAATAAATTATAGGAAGAGACATTTTCTCATAAAAAGATGTTTAGTAACTCCCAAATTTTTTGGCCGGATATCCGTAAATGGTTAAGGACTCACTTGCTTTCTAGGAAGGTTGGCGGAATGGCGGTCAGCAGAATACAGCACTTACCTTACCCGAGTCACACTCAATATGACGCTTCCACACTCCTAAGATTCTTCTTATGATACCCTTAAAAATCTTTGAATGGCTCATATTTCTTTGCACTCTCTTAGTATATATTTTCCTCATTTTTTTTAGCGTTTATACTATGGTTTTGAATATTACATAATTTATGATGAATTATTTCACTACATGTCGCCTAAAGCGTCACTTTCTTGTATCAGATTCTTCCTAGACCTGTTTACAAGTAAGTCTTTCTTCAAGAATTTCGTCTACCACTTTGTAGTATTTAGTGTAATCAAAATCAACCTCATCTTATTATATTTATGATTGTTGTATAATATATGGTTGAATTTGAATGAATTTGTTGAATGGTTTATAATAGTCTGCCGTTTTACTAGGTCGTTTTCCATCTCTGAATTAGAATTTTCCTATTTTAAATTCATGAATACTTGGTCTAGGGTTTTAGGTTAGAAAAAGGTGGGCAATTTCTTAGTATTTTCCCCCCAAAAATATCAGAAAGATTCAACCTTACGCTATTTATGGTTGGACTCAGAAATTTCCCACCTTTGTATGTCATTTCTAGGAAGAATCCTATGATGGGGTCTGATCAATTGGTCTGAAATTTTCCCTTTTTTTTTTTTAATTTTGGGGGAATAGGGTTAGTGAGATATGTTTGGTGGAGGGGATGATGAGAGGCAGGCCAATGCTCGGAGGACTTATCTTAGATCAGTTTCATGGTCTGACAGATCACCTAATAAGCCCAACCCTTGTTACCCTAGAGCTCAACCGAGCAATAAAGCTCGGTCTTGCTTGCCACCTCTTCAACCCCTTTCGATTTCGAGGCGGACTGTAGAGGAGTGGCCTAAGGCAGGATCTGATGATCTTGGGGTTTGGCCCCAGCCTACGACCCCTGGAGGGAGAGTTGGATGTGGGGTGGGTGTAAAACCAAGTGAGAACTCAAACATAGATGTTGCTGGTAGAGAGTTTGAGTCTAATAAAGATAGGCTTGCATTCTATGAGAAGGAATGCTCAAGGATAGTGGAGCATATATACTTGGGAAGTGAAGTAGTGGCGAAGAATCGTGAGGTTTTGAGGAAGAATGGAATCACTCATGTGCTTAATTGTGTTGGGTTTGTTTGCCCAGAGTATTTTAAGGGTGACCTTGTGTACAAGACACTTTGGTTGCAGGACAGGCCGTCAGAAGACATTACCAGTATCCTGTATGACGTGTTTGATTATTTTGAGGATGTTAGGGAGCAAGGTGGGCGGGTATTGGTCCATTGTTGCCAAGGGGTGTCTCGTTCTACCTCCCTAGTCATCGCATACCTTATGTGGAAAGAAGGGAAAAGCTTTGAGGATGCGTTCCAGAATGTGAAGGCAGCTCGAGGAGTCACTAATCCTAACATGGGATTTGCTTGTCAGCTTCTTCAATGTCAGAAGAGAGTTCATGCAATGCCCGTTAGTCCTAATTCTATTTTGAGGATGTACAGGTTGGCTCCGCATTCTCCATATGCTCCGCTTCATCTTGTACCCAAATTGGTGCGCCATCCCAGTAAACTTAGTCTGGACTCTCGTGGGGCATTTATTGTCCATGTGCCTTCAGCCATATATATTTGGATTGGGAAGTATTGTAGTTCAGTGATGTCAAATAATGCAAGGGTGGCTGCTCAGCAGGTCATTAAATATGAGAGTGCACAAGGACCTCTTTTGCAAATAAAGGAGGGTGAAGAACCATGTGAATTTTGGGATACGCTCTCTAGTGGAGAAATTCTGAAAGATAGTTCTGAAGTGATGGAGACTATAGAGGATAGGACTTCATGCAGTGGAACAGTTGATGAAAGCTTGTCTAGTAGTGATGTTGGGAACAAGAAAGTTAATGAATATGATCAGGACTTTGTGATCTTTCAAAAGGCACTTTCGGGCGGGGTTGTTCCCCCTTTTGCATCATCAGGCTCGGTGTGTGAAACTCATCTTCCTGCTCGGGAAAATGGATGGGGTAAATTGAGGAAGAAATTTGCTAGTGGTATCGTGAAGGGATTTCTCTTATCACCAATTGCTTGTCAGAATACTCGATCCATTCATGAAAGTGAAACTGACTCTCAACATGTTGCAGAAGAACCTGTTTCCCCCACTGCTCACTTACTGCAGTCTGCCCTTAAACATAGCTTATCGAAATCTATATTGCCTAATACAGATGGTTTTAGCAAAGGGTTTGGAAAGTATGTTCATACTGATACATCATTCCCATCACCTAGTCCTTGTAGCTCGCCAGACTCTTTCTCTCCGTATCCAGACAACAGTCCCACATTCAATTCCAAGTCCGCTTCTCTGTCCCCTTCAACTTCAGATCATTCTAGCCCTTTTACCTTTTCACCCTCCTCTTCAAACTGGTCAGATTCATCTAACCTTTCTTCACAACCTTCACCGTCAGGGTTGGAATTTTCAGATCATTTGTGTACTACTGATTGTCTTCTTAAGAAAGGAGGTTCAAGATCATGTATGGATGCATTTTCTACTGTGAACGGTTGGAAATCATCAAATTCCTGCTCCTTTCTTTGTAAAAGAAACTCTCCTTCAATTGCGGAACGCCGGGGCAGTAATGCACCAACACTAATGTTACTGCCGACTGCTGATTCAGCTCCAACTCGTGTTACCAGCACTTTAGTTAGATCATGGTCATTTTCTCTTCCTGACTTGGGTGAGGCTGTGAAAGGTGAAGTTGGGAATATGGAGCTAGAATATGGGGAGACTGTTGAGGTAAATACAGATGAGCTGATGCTAGATGAAGGTAAATATTTTATTTTCTTTTCAATTTTATCTGATGAATTTTACGTGTTTTTTTCATTGATTTCATAAATTTCTTTATCTGTAGAGCTGATAAGATCATAAGATGGCGTAAGTTACTTGTATAATTGCATTACCAGAAATCTCTTTAGTTTAAGATTAAAATAAAGGGAAGAAAAACTTTTTCGGATAGTGGTGATAAAATGCTAATGATTGCAATAATGCTGATTGACTGCTTCCTTGTATCCTTGGTCTTGATAATCAAGTAATTTTGTATAGAGAATCTCTTTGGATGTGTTCTTTAAAGACTTGAACGATCAGCATCGATGTAAATTAATGCTAGTTGATCTTAAATATAAGCTACTAATTCTATAAGGAAACCTTAAATTTGAATTATTTGTCGACTACATGATTGGATTTGTAGTAGTTGGTGTATTGCAATCTTGTTAAATGAGGGTAGTCGAGAAGAGGTACAGCTGTTTACTAATAAGAACTCATACTGAGGTTAACTAGCAACCAGTATGTACTATTAGACGAGGCATTGCTGAAGGAAAAATATGTACTATTAGACGAGGCATTGCTGAAGGAAAAATTCTGCTAGTTCAGTCTACTGCTAGAACTTCCATCATATTGTACCTGTGTTTTTCTGTTTTGGCACAATGCAGTTGATCATTTAACTTTTGTCATTTGTTGATGCAGATCAGTAGAAAAAGCAGAGACGAGGAAATTTTCACAGCATGCCTAAATTCCGTTAAAGCGGGATAGTAGAAGTTTGGTCATCCCGAGCAGTGCCAAGACCTTACTCTCTGCTTGTGAGATGTTAGGAGAAGACTGAAACTATATTGGTTATGGAGAAAATATAAATATGTACATAAGACTATAAGATACACCTTCATGCTGTACTCTATAATGACTAGCAAATTACGGTCATAAAGTACAATAAGAGAATCCGTTTTGCTTTGGTAGGGAAGTAAACTCACCGCAAACAAGGTGCTTGTATAAATCTGAAGGGCATGCTATTTGGCATCATAGGTTTATAGCGCATAGTAATAATAGTATTTACTTAAATATTTCTGAAAAAGTTGTCATTTTCAAGATGCAAATTTTGTTCCAAATGCTAGTTTAAAATTTACAGAGAATTTGATGCTTATAAGTATTAAGGAGTACCAAAGTCGTAAACATTTGGTTTATTTTGGGAACGTCCAGGAAGCTTAACATGGGAACCCGTACCTATGTATAGACATCATAGCCATGTTTTTTTCAACAAGCAATGCGCCTCAATGCTTCTATTCTGATTCTATGGACAAACCATTGCATATCTCAGCTTCATGTTCTTTCTTTTTTGGCACTTACCCAACTGGGCATGTCTCAACCTTTATGGATTTTTGATATTCTGTGAAAAAGAATTGAACGTTACAATCAAACAGTTGAATTTCAGGAATCTATGAATTCAAACCCACATCACAAAAAGATTGTTCGATTGTAGAATTAGGAGTACTGGGAAATTTCAGAGGAAGTGCAGGATTGAGGGGCTAACATTGCTATCATAATAAGCGATGTATGTTTAAGAGAGGAAGAGAGAGAGTTTAGTACCTTGACGCTGAATTGGAGTGCTAGAGTACAGGTGAGAATGTGAGATACACGTAAGAAGTATGTCTGAAAATCGACATATAGTATCTTGAAAATTTTGGAGGGGTAATATTTTGTCAATTTTTTTTTATATGATAGTTTTTCAAAGATCAGATTTTGAAGTGATAGACTGTAATTAACTTTCCAAATAAATATAAACCAACCTTTAAAGAACTTGATATGATGATCTTCGGATTAATTTTGAATTAACTTTGTTTTCACGAACTTTTGATGATTTGATCTACTTCAAAATATACTCTCCTCGTTTAATAACAGCCACTGTTGGATTCAGCGCTCAAGTACATGTAGAAGAATTCATTTACCTTTAAAATAGTTAAATGCTGTCACTGACTTCAACTATGAGTTGCGCAAATTCTTGCATTATGACTCAAAACATGAAGCATCCATGCCACAACCAAACAGGACATGACAGAAATTCATAACTTGTTTTAGCCAAGGTCTTTTTAGCTGTACATATCATCGATGCAAGTTTGATTGTAGATTACATTACGGCAAACATAACAATATCAAAATAATCAGCACATGATCCATTCTACAAGTTAAGGCCACAAAAGATAATTGCACTGAACAGGCATACTGAACCAGTGAGGAGGCTATAAAGAACAACAATATATGGCAAGTGACCAAGTTTAAGGATCACGGTTTGAGCTGTGTATCAAAATTTCATGGTGACTTTCAAGGTTTATGCACCATTTTGCGCTCTTAACATCGCCAAAGTTGGGCCAAGTGCACTGCCTCTTAAAGTTCTATAAGACCATGACCGATTCGACGAAGTTTGTTTCTTGCTCCATCTATCCTCTTGAGAAAGTTGTGCTTTTTTTGAAGCAAAGGCATCACTTATCTCTTCCCACACATCTCTTCCTTCTTTTCCTGTAAAACAAAAATACGTCATCAATTACAAAGGATATTTTACATTTAAATTTCATGACCTTAATGATGCACAAAAACACAGCCAAATAATCCATAACATTAAGCATACCAGGAGCAGCAGGCGTATTTAATTCTGGAACATCATTCTTATTTTCAACTTTTTTGTTGCTCTTGCTCAATCCTGAAGGGATAGAGGTACCATTAGCAGTTGCTGGGGCTCCAGTGGCTTTTGATAGACTAGGGTCACCACGCTTTAGAATACGTACATCAACAAGAGAGGAGAAATCTATCTGCAAAAGATTAGAAAGATAACGAAACCCATGAGAAACATAGCGTCTGACCGCAAAATAAAGTTCACCAGAGTTCACAATGACAATACAGTAATGATACAGAGTGGCCATTGGCCAGCACGGAGTATAAGATATCAAGAAAGATTCTGAAATGGTCTCAAGGCCAAGAATAAACATCCAGCAATAACAGAATATTGTGTCTGGCAGGAAAATATTCAATTTTAGATTAAAAAATGAACAAAGTGATATAGAAATCAATTTATTTCAATACTGATGAGTAAAAACCCTCAGAAGGCTACACATGAAAACTAAAATAACATAAAAACCCATTAGGCTAGAATAAATGCGAAAACATGAAGTTCACCTATTACAGTTTACACACAACAATTTCATTTTTCAGCATTGTAAAGCCAAGTAGCTAATTTGCATGGCGGGTATTTGGTAGAACAGCCTAACGGGAGCAGTATACTGATAAAAATAGAGGTACATTTAAAGTTCAGTTACCCCTAATAATTTACATAGGTATTTTACACATCCAGACAAATATGGGAACCAGCTATTCTCCTGAACTCAAAATTGCTGAACCTAACTTACTTTTGCAAAAGCTAATGTTTTTTCTTAACTCATCTTTTGCTGAACCAAAATTATTTATTTTAACCTTATCTTATTTTTGCAGAACTTAACAAACAAAGCCTAAATAGCCAAATACTGCACAGTATTTACTAAATTTAATGTGCTGATCCTATTTATTACGGAGTAATATAATATTAAGTATACTACAAGCAAACCTTTAGCTTCAAAAGGCGCAAGGCACACTAAGGCACAAGGTTCCCTGGAGCCTAGGCACAAGGCGAAGGCGGGTGCCTTTGGGTGTGAGGCGCACCAAAAGTGTCAAAGATCACAAGAATTAGAGAACTGGAAAATACAGAAGAAGTGCAGAAAAAAATTTATATAAAGAGAGCAGAAATACAAAAGAAGAGCAGAAATTTCTGAAGAGCTAAAAATAAGAACCTAAATAATATAAAGAAGAAGAAGACAGAAAAATAAGTATACGAAAAAAAATCTGAAGATAAAAGGCACGCGCCTTAAGGATCACACCTGCCTTTCACTTGCTGAGCAATCAAGGCTGCGCCCAAATTTGCCTGGCGCTTAGGCACGGTTTTAAAACTAACACGGAAACCAAATCATAACACATCCTTCTTTTTTTTCCACCTTTTGTTTTCATTATTCAAGGCATCCACATTTGTAGAAACGTTACTTTACCCATTAATATCTCTCAAGAGTCTCAACAAATGTTGATAAAATTAATCAAAACTATACCAGCAGAATTGACCTAAAAAGTACTTACCATAACCTTCAATTTTTTAACCAATACGTATTATGTGTTTACCAGTATAAGTTCGACATCATAAAGCTTTGGAGTCATATATTACAAAATTGGAGTATAGATTTATAATGTCAAAATATTATCATCCACTTTCACAAATCTATTTTCAATGTGTTAATCTTTACAGATTATATAAAACAATAGTCAAAATTTGATTTGAGACAATAGACAGTCTATTAGGAACAATTACACAAGGAGAGAAAATTATAAACATGCTTCACACAAGTCTCAGATCCATCTTCATTATATACATATTCAAAGAGCAGATTTCCAACAAAGTCCATACCTCCAAGGATCCATCTTCATTATAGACTGTAGGCAGTGGAGGTTGTCCAGAGTCATCATCATCATCATGATCACCACATGCCTTCTTTTCAAGATCAAGTGGGTATTCTGGTTCCGGAACCACTATAACTTTATTCGACTCTTTATCAAATGACAAAATTTTTCCTACCTAAATAGAGAATGATAGTTCAGAAATTGATTGCACTCATCAGATATTGGCATGAATAAATACAAGACAAAAGCTAAATAATCTTGGACTCCTACTCGGAAAGAAGTTAACTCTGGGCACCAAGATGATGAAAGCTCCAACAAACGATATGCAAGGACATCGCCTACCTGCCATGTAAAAGAAGTACAACTTAAAATGAGAAAAAAGGAAAAAAGGTTTTATTTCTTAATATCAAGAACCACCCTTTTGATAAGAATATCTAAATCTTTAGCCAACACTCATGTTTTACATCTTAAAAATACTCATCATAGAACCAGGTCAGCATGTCAGTTCTGTAGGAATGTTGAGATTGTTGACACTATTTCCTTTACACATAAATGGAACTTGAGAAATAACATCAACTAAACAGCAACATCCAAACAAATAATAGCATTGGTATTTGTTTTCAGTCACAAAAGTACAATAGATACTCTCTCTGTCCAAAAATTCACTACTTCTGCGATTTCTGAACTTTGACCACTACTCCCATTATATATATATATATATATATATATATATATATATATATATATATATATATATATATATTAGGTAAAAGTTAAAATAAGAAGGGTATTTAAAATGAGAAGGATGAGAAAGTATCTTGACTCTTCATCTTCTAAATCCAACAGATAATATTTTATATACTCATAGTTACCCTTTTTAACTCATAGTGACCAAATAATTTTTTTCACTTATAATGACTCTTTTTATTATTATAGTTACTCTTTTTATTATTATAGTGACCATTTTTTATTGTTATAATAACCATTTTTTTTACATGAAATCTCTAGCGTTGGATCTTACCATTTGAATGGCTAAGATCTCTTCTTATTCTTCTTATTTTAAGCACCCTTCTCATTGGATCCCTCCCATATATATATATATAAGTAAAGCTAGAAAGAACACTAATGAAGAAAATTTTTAATGCATATTTGATGGGTAAGAAAATTATAAATAAGAGAAGTTGTCTAAAATAAAGTGATAACTGATAGATAATTTTGGATGCAGGAGTAATAATGTTTTCTCGGTAAAAGAAGCAATAGAAACAAACCTCCGGCAAGTCAGTTAGCGGCACAAGCTTCTCAAAATCCACAGAAGAATTATCACCCTGCTGTTTTCTAGAAGCCCATGTGTTGTGATTTCTTGGTTCCTTCCAGGAGGAGGTTGGCAGGTTTGTGACAGCTCTTGAACTAGAAGAATGGCCGTTATAATCTCTGTGTTCCTTCCAGGGGGTTGGCTGCTTCTCCTTGCCCCAATTCTGACCTTTCTTTTTGTTTGTTATTCCGTTCCAGCAATATGGTTCCTGCACAAGTCTCCATGAGGTGAAAGATGGTAACGATGTTTATACGTAACTCATTACATTAAAATTTCACACCAAGAAAATTTGTGGGAAGCAGAGATATAGAATAATGTATTATAATCACGGCAACAAATGTCTTTCAGACTGAAAGAAATTAATACATTCCTCCTATTTAGCTCCAACCACAAACATATTACCTCAACATTAACATAACCATAAGGAAATTTTGTCAAATTACCTTATAAAAAAAAATTGTATGAAACTACCTTATAAAAAAATGTTGTGAGAAACTACCTTATAAAGACTAATTTGTTACGAAATGGTAGCTTTTGCCGGATTCAGAGAGTTGAGTTGAACTTTTGTATTTTTTGCCCTTTTATCCTTCCTTTTTCTCTCCATTTTCACCCTAAACTTTCATTATCCCTTTTACTTTTTTCTTTCATCTCATTTAAGTTGTTTCCCTCCACCTTAATCCTGCAGCTAATCATCGATTTTCAATTGAGTAAATAACATTCATATAATATATTAGTGGAGATCCCGAATTCATTACATAAAATAGAGATCGTTCTTTTCAGGAAAACGTTAACATCATATAAAGTCAAATCCTTTGGGGAGTTCGGCAAAAGGTGATGTTTCGTAACAAAAACTGTTTTAAAAGGGAGTTTCCTCCAACATTTTTTTAAGGTAGTTTTTGATAAATTTTCCTAACCATAATGATACCAGTATATGTTTTATTTCTATCTTTCTTTCAAATTGCTCAAGAAAAAGGGTAAAATGAATTCTACTTTTGCAATGAGAACTATTTAAAAGTGTTTATATTCATTTCTATCCTCTTTTCAAATAGCTCAAGAAAAATGACAACGGTTTTTAAATAAATCATTAGTGAATTCAGCTTCCTCTTTTCTCTAATCGTACCAGTGTAGAGCATAAGGCATACTACTTCCAACAGAAATAGCTAACTTTATAATTTGCAAGAGTTTATTGTTACAGATAGCCACAAACATTGTATTGCTTCACAGATACATACCAAACAATATGCAACAACTATGGCAGAAAATATACAGTGAGAAGATACTCAACAACACAACAACTTTCATCTGGACAATTCATTAACTGTGATATCCTTAATTGTTCCTCCGTCCCATAGCTATAGTATCCTTTAAATAATAACTACCACAAGGGAAAACATAGTGATCAATAAGTGATTAAATATCACCCTGATAGTCATATAAGAGATCTGGAACAAGTACAAGCAAAGAAACTGGTAAACCAGGTAAACAAGAAGAAAATATTGTGCACCATACCTTTGCTCCTTTAGTTTTGGTAACATCCCAATCATTCTTCTGGGCAGTGTGCTCTTCCCAAGCACTTTTTTGGGCTGACTGATCATGTATTTTTTGAACATCGTTCGCTGCAACCAAAGGATATTTTTATAAGCCAGAAACACTATCACCATCAAGGAGCAGCAGAAATAGCACATAATACCATGATACCAACAACAAACAGAAACAATCAATGTCAAACCATTATTCAAAACCTATCACAAAGCTCCTTCCTACATCTCGTACAGGTCAAGGTTACACTGCATAAAAACTATGATTGTATAGGTTCTGTATGTAAAGAACCATGGGGGAAAAGACAAGTTCGTGACAATCCATTAAGCAATGCGAGAAAACATCTCAAAAAACGCACTGTTACATGTATTAAGGATATAGGACAAAAGAGCGAGAGAGACTACTTTCCAAAGCACTCCCTAAAATTGGAGAATTTTCCCTACACCAGATTTTGGACTGCTGCTACAATAGGTCCCAGCCAGTTTAAAAACAGAGAACATCGACTTTAGCCACATGAACTAAATTGCACAACTAAATTGAGAGGGGGCATTCAAAACAGGAGATGAGCC
Organism: Dysphania ambrosioides; assembly: GCA_026401315.1. Classification (NCBI taxonomy): domain Eukaryota; kingdom Viridiplantae; phylum Streptophyta; class Magnoliopsida; order Caryophyllales; family Amaranthaceae; genus Dysphania; species Dysphania ambrosioides. The sequence goes on along the minus strand of CM048660.1, from coordinate 2,176,034 downwards.
AAGGGGGAGATGGTGGTGTCCATGGCCCTTGCTATTTATGGAAATATACGAAGTAGCAGTTTGTATGATATTGAGCATGTAGAAGTCAGAAGAGTCATCATTGAAACAAATAATGGTGCCAGGGGTCCAGGATTCAGTAACTTCAATCATGTTTGAACATTTTGTTCTACATCATTTCAACCCTTACATTTCAGCTTTCTACAAATTTCATTCTCCTTTTTACTTTGAACTTTTACAAACATAATTCTCTTTTTTAGTTCCAAACACTTTATAAAGTTACAAGGAAAAAAATCCTCATATTTTATTTTTTATTATTGTAATATCCTTGGATTATTTTAAAAGCAAACTATAAAGATTAAGATACAATATTGTGACTGATCCATAAGGGGTGTATATTGTTTTATATTTTGAAAGGTGTACGCATTTCAAAAGATTACACCAAGTCTCCTCAGCTTCATCCAAAAGCACTTTAGTTGATGTGTATCCCTTTCAATCATCATATACTAGACTCCGTTATTATACAATTTTTCAAAGATTCTTTTCCACATCTGATCATTTTCAATGGGAATATTTTCCCTATCCAATGATTCAGAAAACAGAGTAAAACACACTTTCTTAAAGAGCTAGGTTTTCTTTCTTCCAAATTGATAAGCATGACACAAAAGTCAACTCTTTTCAGTTTAACAGGAGCTAATTGGAGAATAAAGAAATATATATGACAGGATGGACTCTACATGGACAATAATATAAGAAAAACTGATGACCTTACAACCAGACCACAATTAAGTGGCATCTTAATGATGAAAGGAAGATTGATGAGAATGTAAAGCAAAGGGAGGCAGCTATTCAATTTTATTCAATAATACAAAGTACTAAAATAAAGTCCAGCTGATGTTTTTACTTGCCATATGGCAGCCCCTGGTGCATTTTCTTTTACTGCCAGAAAAACCTTCCCCGGACTTCTCTCCCACTAACATGGAGTACTAACGATATAGTTCATTTCAGTCTTGAAAACCTACAACCCCACAGACTACACACTTTCCAGTACTGTAATGAATAAGAAGTCTCACAAATTCTCTCACATAATTCACTCAATTAAGAAAAAGCATCTGACTACTCTCCCTTATTCCTTTCCCTGTAGTCTCCACAACCTGTCTCCCTCTTCATTCTCACTACTTGACTTGCCTGTCACAGTGAAACTTTTGATGAGTTCTTTTTCTCATTCTCCGATTTGATTATCACTTATTGTGCTTTTCTGATCAGAGGTTTTAAAATTCTAATTCCGACGGATTTCTTTATCGATCACAATCAACTGACAGATCTTCCATGACTATATAATCAAAGTTCCCTTAATTAATTGGGTCTTCATTGTCATTTAAGAATTCTTTTGGATATATATTTTTATCGTCCGGAATTATCAGTTGCTTTCTTTGAATTTCTTTTGTTCATGTTTTTTTGGTTTGAATTTTCTCTTGCATTAATTGAATAGTGGTTGTGCTAGTATTTGATCAGCCTGCATGTAGCATTTAATTCTGCTGGTCACTTTTACACAGAACAGATAGAGTTCGTTTATCATTCCAAATTTGGATTTGATCATTACCTATATATGATGTGATTATTTGTATTGTAGGCCATGTAGTGCAAGCATTAAATTTCAAATTTTTAAGTTGTATACTTCCTTATGCAGTAATACTGAATAATATAGGAACAACCAAAGAAATCATCTGCAAGTTCTTTGTAGATTTACTAGAACAGAGAAGTTTAGTTATTTGATTAGTTGTAAAAAAAAAAAAACCAAAGTTTTAGAGGCAGAATGACTTATATTACAAGTTTGACATTGAATGTTGTTTCCATGTAATAATCTAATAAAATGAGCATGATTCAGGACTTCAGGTATCATCTAGATTGTAGTTGACAATAGAGTAAAGTGGAGGGGCCAATTTGCAAAGCATATTATCCGTTAAGGAATGAGTTTTTGTGTCTCGTGATTTCATCCTGCATTCTGACAAATATGAAGGTGAAGGGGAGAGTTTTATAGGAGCATGCTGAGCTTCCTAACAAATATACAGTTGGCTCATGAGGAGAGGTGCTACCATAATACTTGTGATTGCTATGTGTCTACGGGTAAAGGAAAATATTTATAACAGTGTTTTTTGTCCAACTTTGTTATAGAGTTCAGAACAAAGCTGTTAACTACATCAAATAGATCAAGTACAAAAGATAAATGTGGCTGAGATGAGTATATTGAAGTGGACGTGTGGTGATACAAGAAAAGATAGAATCCAAAATAAGATATTAGCAGCAGGATCAGAGCAAAAGCTATAGAGAACAGGTAGAAGGAGAACAGACACTGGTGGTTTGGACATAACACTAACATAGGGGAGAAGGCACAGTTCAGAAAAATTAGAGTTGGGATAATGGAGATTGAAAGAAAGAATAATTCATAAAAGGCCATGTACGAATATAATAGCAGGGAACAAATAGGTCTTAAGTTCACAAAACACAGTACAGAAATAAGAGGAGATATAATTCAAGCAAATATTTCCGAGTTTCATATATTTTTTGTATCATCAACTCTGTCCCCTCTCATCTAGCATTTACTGTACATAGGAGATCATATTCATACAGAGGAACTAATTTCAAAAACTTATACCAAAAAGCATTATAAATATTCTTGTATATTACAGGGTATATAGATACAGAACACTTTATTCATTAATTAAAAGACAGAAATTTTAAAAAGGAAAGACAAGAGCAACTGAACCTTTGCCAGAAGGAGTGAAGCGTATGTGTCCAGGATGAATCTCCACAGGGACAAGATCTCCATCAGCATCACTATCATCCTCATCTAATTGTTCAATGTGAATACCCACATCTTTTTTAGATCCTAAATCTTTACTAAGATCTTTCACAGGCAGTTGCTTTTCATCCTGCACCTGCAATATGCAGGAGATTCAAATGGCCGTCCTCCTATAATCTGGACATATGCAAGGAAGAGGCGTACCAAGGGGAACAGATCAAGCACCACAGCAAAAGGATAAGAAGGCAGTTATACTTTTGTAATAAAACTATAATTACTGTAAGGGTGAGTCAGTTAAGGGGAGGAACACTAGAGAATCTTTCTGTTATGAGGGAATATTTTGTAATTAAAAGAGAAGGTCAGTAGGGGTTGGGTGGACAGGAAATATATTGTATTGCAAGGAAATGTGTGGAGACTCCTTCCTCTCGAAGTGAAGGTGGCTTTGTAAATACAGTGATGATCAATATAATCATATATTACAAATCTTTACAGTCTGCAATATTCTTTACAATATGCAATTCTGTTACTGTAAACATATACAAACGAAGCATACAATTTCTCTTGATACTCCCTACGACAGATTGAAGCTGGTTATTGAGCAGGTGCCTTGCACAATATAAAAAAAAGGGGGTCGGGGGTCGGGGGGGTAGTCTTTTAATTGAATCTGAATACATATTGTAAACCAAGTCAAAAAGTTTAATATCTAATAATTAGCTTTAGATTTTACACCGCTACAAGTAAAAATAACAGGTGTATCAGCCCCAAATGATTCAATACCTCATCCACATTCAATTTAGAACCTTGTCTACTCCATATCCTTTTCATCCTCTTACGGCGAGTGCTTCTGCTCACCTGAGAAAGAAATGGGAAATAAACTAAAATAATTTCCAAGCTTGCAAAATAAAACGATAAAAACCTGTTACGGAACATCCATGCAAAATAATTAATACGCATGATAAACCACAACAACAATAAAAAGAAAAGACGATAGACCGCCTAAGATACAAACCCTGCAACTCACAAAAGACTAGAAGAAACAACGGCCAGTGAACTTGCAGAATTGAAAAGTAAAAATCATACCATAGAGAAGCACAAGCATGTTAACAGTTGCCCCGCACACAATATTACTATTATCAGATTACATCCATTGCTTACAGGAAATGCTTCCCAATTTTAAATTAAACTTGACTATGTGGACCATGATACAGAAACAGACAATCCAAACACTTGAACTTGATTACCAAGTCAGCAAGCAGTAAACGTTGCAAATTTGCTATCCGAAGACTAAATTGGAAGGTCCCAAGGAATTGAATGTTGACATAAGAAGACTAAAGTGGAAGGCCTCAGATATCAAGGATCAGAGAGCAAGATGAGTAAAACAGCACAAAAGAATATCTAAACTAAGAGGAAATAGTAATTAGAAGTCAGTCCACCCCAAAACACATGCTGAAATTTTTTTTCTATACCCTATATAGCATTGGTATATCTACAGGTCCCACCAAAGAATTTGTAGTAGGTCAAAAAACCAGAAATGTAAAAATGATGAAGAAGATGTTTTGGGAGAACTGGATAATTGAAAGTAATTTGATGCGATTAAAATCATCAAATGGTACCTACATTCCCAGAACTTCAAGTAGCTGAACAGCTAAAACAAATCAAAATTGTACATACAAACAAGTTGCATATTAAATTATTAATTACAGAATAGCCCATACAGCATATTAAGAACCAATCTCTTAAAGGAATCCTAGACAAGTAGATATTACTTAGTAGAAATTTTAGGTCCCCTGAAGTGAACAAGATTAATTTTCTAGATCAACTTTTTAAGAAGTTAGAGAATCTTCATGCATCAATGTGTCATTCAATAACTGCAGCAGGATAATAGACAAGCCTACTGAACGCAATCATTCTGTTATTGGCTACCTTTTTAGCTCCATCACACACACCAGAAGCATGTACAGCCTCTCCCTTCTTCTCCTCAAGTTCACTGCACCAACAAAACCAAGATACCCATGAGAAAAACAGTTAATACAGCTGCAAAACCAAAAACCTACTTGATCTTTCTAAACAATGACTAATATCTTAGTAAAGTTCAATCTAAAAATTCACTCCTCAATCTCGCACATAAAGGAAATTTCATAGCTTATTACTCGAGATAGAAGGCCTTTATATAGTTGAACACTTATTACTCATAATAGAAGTCAAAAAGAAAAGATAATTAACCAAACTTAAAGAGGAGCTCTCAATAATAGTTAGCACATTCACTGTACGCACCACAATGATGGAAGAAGGTACTTGAAATACCTTTTGATAGAGAACCCCGTCAAAATCAAAGCTTACAGAGCTAAGTAGAACTTTAGTCTTCCATATACAAGTTGTGAGGAAATGATAATCAACTACGCTCCTTAGGAAGTAGCTAAAGAAAGAATGACAGAAGAAGGTGCTTGAAATACCCATTAGCCAAATCCTTTTTTCAAGAAATCCAAAAATAGCAGGATATAGAAGGTTCCCAATTCTCAAAGTCAATAACTTCTCTCTCAAAAATACAATCCAACGACATTCTTCCTAAAACAATTGCGGAAGATATAATATACTAGCTCCCAATGTCGACCCCAGAAGTTCAAGGGAAAAAAACCCACCGAAGGAAAGCACACTCAGAGCTAGAAAGGCAAAAGAATGGCAGTCAAAACATAGAATTAAAAAAAGATGCATCATTTAACTTATTTATAAAGCGACAATATAAACTCCTTAACAGTGTCAATATCTCTTTGGTAAAGGAGAGAGATGATGATGAGATGAAAACACGAGGAGGTAGTAGATGAGAGAAGAATCAGATGGTGGTATGTGGGTGATAAGAGAAAAGAGAACTGCAGAAGAAATGGTGAGGTACAGAAAGTAGTGGATGTGGGAAAAAGGATGATGTGATGGTAGTACAGATATTAGAGAGGTTCACAACTCCTTCCACATTTCTAATCAAACCAAACAAACAAAGACTTATTTTCCTGATCAAATCAGACAAATTCAAATGTAATGAGTAGGCAGATATAAACCACCTCGAATCAAACATGTGGAATAATTCTAAGCCTTCCCTCTGATTTGTGTTCCAGTTTTGGCCTCTTGCCTTGCTTATATCACAGGAGGTAGATGCTGGGGAACTGACAACCCAACTTGACTGACTCAACTCAGATGTCAGAGGACAAATTATGCGACAGTTATCCACCAAAAGGCTTAAGCGATTGCTAAAATTAATCGGCTTATCAAATAAAAATAAGCATTTTCATGATGTTGAAGCTACTGATGCCTTCAACAGCGATTGACGTGTCTAAAAATACATTAAGCAATCCATAAAATCATGTACGACCCTCATATTAATCAAAATAACAATGAATGTAAGAAGCTAACAAAAGGATGCAAGATTATCCAAAACCTACTTAGACTTAGATATTAGCTTGGAATTTTGGGAGATATCAGCAGCCTCATCATGCTTATTCCCATTAGCAAGTTTTTCTTTCTTATGTGGTGTTTTCATAGCCTTGCATTGAACGTCCTTTTGGGTACTGTGGGGCACAGCCAGGAGCCGTCTCTTTCTCCTGTAATGCAAAAGCGGAAAAGTAGTCCATGAATTATGATTGATCAATTTATCAAAGACTATATTTTAAGGAAATATGAAAAAGACTAAAATGCAGTGGAGAGAAAAAAAAATCACATGTAAAGTTTCAAGACACAAGCAACAGAGTAGTGTGAAACCTCACCATATAGAAAAACATGACAATACCTGCTTCATATCTGCCCTAAATTGGAAGGGAGCAACCAAAGTGGCAGTCTTTATGAACTCCTACCCATGCAACTTAAATAATATAGTGTTGCCTATAGCTCAAAAATACCATTTTTTTATTGTCCAAAAAACATTTGTTCAAAGCAAAATCAATTTCCACTTTCAATTCCTCAGACAGGGAAATTATAGTTGACTAAATAATCCAAACAACTTCAATACAAGCAGACTAGCATAGACAAACTTTCAGAGGATTCAAGCATTCTCTTATTGAGAATCGAGATAAGGATATGACTTGCCAAACAAACTGGAAAAGGAGTGTACCTCTATGCTACTCGGAATCTTCATTTTACCCCATAATGCTTGTGACAGATCCTTGACTCTTAGAGATGGGTATGGACACCCAACACTTCATTTTGGACCAAAGATATTCAATTTTTTCACAAAAAAGCCTGGATTTGTACCATATCTGACACTAATAACCGAATCCAAGAAACATAGGTGTACCTTTAAATTATCGGATCCAAATAACAAAACAACAATTCCCAAAGAATCAAAAGGCATAAAAGATCAAATTGATAAAGGTGCTGATCAGAAAACTCTTGCATTTATTTTAAGTCAAGGTCGAATAATTAGTTGTGCATATTTTAGCTTAACACCTTTTTCAAACCAATCATTAACAAAAAAGTGGGAGGTTAACGTACAAGCAATTCTAAGTATAAATCTGTTTCTGGGAGCAATCTTTGGCTACTTTTTACTTACCACTTTTTTATAATCAAAACCCCATAGTCCCCATAAGAAGAAGAAGAAAAAAATGATAATCCTCTATTAAAGGTTCTAAGACAAAAACTCCATACAACAACCAAAAGATAAGAAAATCAAGTCAGCATTCACTTCATGTAGGAGAATCAAACCCTTGACAGTACTCACTCCCAACAGACTGACACACTTCATAAAAGATAGGAATAAAAGAAAAGAACAGATATTGCACAAATGTCAAAGAGATACAAGGGCATACTTCAAGCTCTCAACATTGTCAGATGCTTTTCTCTTCTTGGAAGCTACATTGCCACCACAAGCACTTTGCACTGGCTCCTCTGCCAGATCTTCATCCTTGTCAGTTTCACTTTGGTAGCCTGCAGTCTCTTTCTCAAACTCCTCATTAGCCAAAAGCCTGAAACCTGAAGATAAAGGTTTTTTCTTCTTGAAAGCTAGATTGCCCCCTCGAGTAATTCGCACTGGCTCCTCTACCTCATTGTCATCCTCATCAGTTTTGCTTTGGTAGCCTCCAGTCTCTTTGTCAAACTCATCTTTTGCCAAAAGTTTGACATCAGAAGGTAACGGTTGTTTCTCTATAATTTCATCTTCAACGAAAGTCCTCGTCTCTTCAATTGCCTTTGTTGCATCACGCAAGCCCGATACTTTCTTTTTCACACTGATAGACCAACAAACATTTTCATGTAAATAGATCTAGAGGAGCCTTCAATCTTCATACTCATGCTAACATCCAAAGATGACAAGTAAACAGAAACATTGTAAAACTGACCTTATTACATCTTTATCCTTGAAAATGGCAGTTGACTCAAAAGGCGGAAGAGCAAAGCCGTCCATCTACAAGAAAGTAAGATAATTTGAGTGCAATCTCCAAGGTATCACATAATAGACGCATGCACATTGATACACATAAGATAAATACAAGGCATTGTCCATAAGAACTTTACAGACTATCCATTTCTACAAATAACATTATCAGAAATTCATCATATGTAATGGCAGGGCCATAAAAATTCTAGCATCATCAAGTTTGAAGATATTTTTCGGGCTAATAGAGAAAACATACGATATATGGCAAAAAGTATAATTATTCCATATCATATAAGCATTTACTTGAAGTAATGACCAATGGCATCATAGCTTGATAACCTAATTCTTCAAATTATTTATTAACCAAATCTCCCTAGTTGCCAAATGAATACAATTATACTGACTTTCCATAATCAAAGCAAAAAAATCAATCATTACAATTAACAATTAACTGCTTATATAGACAGGGAAAATAGCACAAAACATCACCAAAAAGGAAACATTTGAGAATGGCTGTCAAACAACATATCTTTAATACCTTCTCTCTTCCATATCATAAAATTTGACCAGTTTACTTTTCATAGCAAACTTACATATCACCCATACACAATTCTGCAACTTCAAGGGGAAATATTGAATCACATCTAATCTATAACTTTCTTTAAATTTGAGAGAAGATTCATTAGTTTGTGTAACCTACATCTAAATCATGTAAAGTTGTAGTGTTACCATGGGACTCATTTCTATACAAATTCCCGGCTTAGTGAAATGACATTAATGCTGCCCAGGGATCTTATGATCTTTGATGGTGATCAAAAGTCAAGCTCAATTATGATGAAACACCTTGACCTACCCTCCCCTCAACACACACACACACACACACTTTTCTTTTTAATTCATGTACCATCACAGTCATTCCACTCACTTTAATTGGTATACGTCCACTTTTGCTTCAAAGCATTAAGCCACATTTGACAATTTGTCAAATTCCGATCATTAATATGGGAAACATTAAAAATATTACATTCATCTACAATGTTAAGATGATTTCATTGAATTTATCAACAGAATATTCATAAAGTTTATCATTTTGTTGCTTTCAATAGTGTAAAATGTACAAGTTTGTTGTCAAAGCTCCCAACAAAAAAAAAATCAGCATTGCCTAAACAGAGAGAGTATTCTTTTTCCATCAATTATTTGCAGAAGGCAATTCCCATCACAAACCCTGACATACCATACAACCAAAGCTTCTTTTTGCCCATTTACTCATTTATGGCAGCTCTAAATGATCAGTAGACGAGTGTGGATGTAACATGTGCGGCACATCCCAACCTACAATCAGGACATCCTGATCCAGTAATGGCATTGGACTAATTTACTAACAAAACCATATAAAGGTACAATTTTTTTACATAAAACTGTGACTACTTTTTATTCCCTCAGAACTCAGCTAAAATGTTAACAATCAGCAACAAGAAAAACGTCGAAACACCGAACGACATTGATAAAATTAAGAATCACATAATTCATAAAGTTCAAGAAAATTAATCAATCAAAAAAATAATCAACAAAAAACATAAAATAAAAAAATGAACACAAAAAAAAATGAACACATAAAAAAAAAAAGATAATATTTTGACACGCAAAAAGGGTATAGAAGATATACAGAGAGGATGATGCCATTAGGGCAGGAGTCAAAGAGGTCAAAGGAGTAAAGGAGATACGAAACGAAGTCGGAAATGGTCTGGAATTGGGGTTTGAGAAGAGCCCATGAATGCTTGAGACCGTTCTTTTTCTGGGTTTTGCTTAGAATCCCACGATCCTGGAAATTTATCCGCAATCTCCGCTGTGACGCCTCCATCTCTGTCGCCAGGAGACTCAGAGGATGACAAGACTGTGTTTAAGATGAACAAATTTTTTTTTTTTTTTTTTTTTTTGAGTTTTGCGAGAAACTGAGTGAGCTATGTTTTGGAACTTTTAGAAGAGTACCGGGTTTCCTTAAACCCTCGGTCGGAAAATCGGAAAGTAAACGAACTATGCTCCATTTTCAGGGTAGCAAAAACTAGTCCAATTTAAAAAACCTATCCAAACCCGACTTGAAAATATCAGGTTGTTATTGAGATTTTTGACACGAAAACTTAAATGAGTTGACACAAAAACTTAAATAAGTTGACACGAACACAACCCGAAATTAAATGAGTTAGGTTAAGGTTGAAAATTCTAACCAGAAAATAACCCACGTAAACCGAAATTATTTTCGAGTCAAAATCAGGTCGGGTCAACCCGAACCCGACCTTGTAACCAAACTATATTAGGTAGATTAAAAAAATATTTACTTGGTCAGTCACCCACTCAGCCCAAATGCCTAACCCAAATTAAAACCCTCAAAGACAATTAAGTTATTATTGTTAACTTGTTAGTCGTTTCATCTCAACCGTAAAAGTCTTCTTCATCTTAGGTGGTAAAAATTGACCCAACTTGACCCGAACCCTACCCAAAAATAGCAAGTTAGGGTTGAGATTTTTAACACAATTACTTAAATGGGTTGACACGAACCCGACCCGAAATAAATTGGGTTAGGTTCAGGTTGAGGTTTTCAACCCGAAATAAGATGTGGTTATGGGTAACATAGCTGGCTACCCTACCGTATATGAATGAACTGCCCTCAAGAAGCAGCCCCATCCCTAAGCCAGGGCAACCTTGTCCAGGCCCCGGGACAAAATGCCTATTTATATTATTTTGTAATTGTGTACTGATATTTATTGTAAAATGCACATTGATAACTATCTATGCACGAGTGTAACTCAATGGAAGAGCATCCACTATTTAACTCCTTATGCTAGGGATCGAATCCCATTAGACATAGGCTAATGACTATTTTTTTTTCTCCTTTTTTTCATGTTCTTTCTATTTTTTTTCTTTTCTTATAATTTCAACCCAATTTGTTGATATACCACTATTTTTTTCTCTTATACTCATTATTCTTCTTCCCATTTCACTAGACCCGGCCAATTTATTTTTGTCACTATGTTCTTTCACATCCTTGTATTAATTTATATTGTACTTCTTGCACCTTTATTTTTTTCATACCCAATGTAAATCAAGTATAATACAAATGTTTATATGCAATCCGAAAAACTAAAATCATTATTCAAATTCCTTAGTCCAAAACCAAAAATCTAACTGAAAAGTTCTATGATGATGTAATAATTTATTTTCATTGTACAATAACTACTTGAGTAAATTACAATAAATTTTTCTATTTTTAAAAATATAAAATAAAATGTGAATAACACCTATACCCCATATATGGATCAACCCAATTAACTAAATAAATTAATGCGGTTGAAAGTGATGTATGAATGGTGAAAAAATAAATTATAGTAATAATTTAACATTAAGAAGATTATTCGGTTCACCACGTAACTTATTAAAATTAGTTTTCATTTAAAAGATTTTTTTGATACAGATTTTTAAATTTATAGGTCCCAATTTATTATTTCGCCTTGGGCCTTCTAATTATCGTGAATGGGCCTGTCTGGAAGTAACTTCCACCAGTGATATCAAAACATGTGGGGAAATAATAACATCTGCTACAACATTAATGTCAATCACAATGCCGACATTTCTTTATGGCAACAACAATGGCAATGGTTGTGGACTTGTGGTTACGACTTAGAGCACCATTATTCATGAACAAAAAAAAAATGGTTCATGGGTCACTATCACCCATTATTTCTCATCCACGTCACCACAACAAACAATTTACCAATTTCACTCTTAACAATGAACCAAATAAAAAAGGTTCATCATCAATACCCCTATCCCACCTTATTTTATCTTTTTCAATATAATCTAATTCATTCATAATTAGAAAGTAATAATCCATGTAACACATAATTAATTATGATTAACGTAATTAATTTTAATATCCGTGATTAATTATTTTATTTTAATTATAGTAATTAATTGTTGGATACAAGATTTAATTATTGAATATAACTAACATAATTAATTACATTGACCGCATTTAATTCAAGCAACCTAAATTTTTTTATTTTTTTTATTTGATCGAAACCAATTTGGAAGGGGAAAAATAGTCGGATTCGGGATAATATTTTGAGCCAATTTTTTTTTGTTTTTGTTTCGAGTTGCGACTAGTATTAGCATCCATACCAGCTAAAAATTTTTAGTCTAATTTGGGATTGGAAAAAATAATACAGTAATTTGGAAGGGGAGATTAAGAATTTAGGAGAAAAAAAAATAATGGTTTTTTGAAGATGGATAAAATATATCAAAATGAGTCTCTATTTATGTAGAAAAAAAATTTAAGACTGTTGGTATAATTTTTTTTTTGAATTGTATTTTTTAAGTTATAGCCGTTACAAAATTGTAACATAAAACTCCCAACGGTTAGTACACGTGTCACTCCACGACTGGGCCAAGTGTCGCGCTCCCAGCCGCCGAAATCTGAATTTTTTTTGGACTGAAAACAGATCAAGACGCAATATTTTTATCTGTTTTTGATCAAAACACTGTGTTTTGATCTGTTTTCAGCCAAAAAATACCCTTACCCCACTTCCACCTTAGCAAAAAAAATTTTGGACAATTCACTCGTCTGTACGAGTGATTGCACCAACAATTCATGAACAAACTTTTACTTTTCATTGTTAATAGCCCTAAATAAAGGTTTGTCCATGACAAATCATTATTTTGTTCATGAATGTGGGTGCTCTTACGAGGATATCATCCCATCATATACGAATGAATGGTTTACTACTACTACGTAGTAGATGTACATTGTGCATAGTTTAGTAATCTTATGACATAAACCTTTTAAATATAGATTTTTGAACGAGGAGCAACCTCAGGTGTTACTCCATCTGTCTCTTAATGTTTACCCTATTTGATTATTAATGGGGTAAACATTAAAAGACAGATGGAGTATTGAATTTCTATTTTGATACGATACTATATTAGGAATTTAAACGCCTTTCAAGTACATAATTATATGTAATCAGGTTCGGTTGTTTTAATTTTAAATAATATTATTTTAAACTATATCTAATCAACTATTTCTATATTAATCTAGTAGTAGGGGTGGCAATGACTTGGGTTGGGTTCGGGTTCAACCCATTAAATGGGTTAAAAATTTCAACCCAACTCAACCTGCTGTGGGTTCGGGTTGATTCAACCCAACCTTTTTAATAACTAAAAGTCATTTGAGTTTTTAATTTTCCAAATTTTAAGCAATATAAAATAAAAATCTCAAATATTAACATAGTCTTAATACAACCAAATTGAAAAGTTTGACAATATATTATGTTACAACTTCATAATAATAGTTTTAATATAATAAAAGACAAACATTCAAACTTCCGATAAAACCGTAAAAAGCAATTCCGATAAATAAGCTTAATGTTTGTTGGATTCAAATTACGGGGGAAAAATCAATATTCAACATGGAGTTTGTGCTCTCCATTAAAATTATTAAATTACCTAAATTAATTGAAAACGATAAACTTGATGAAGTCGTCACGAAGAGGTAGAGAGCACTGAGAGAGTGAGAAGTGAAGAAGAAGGCACTTAAGGCACGAGGAGATGAAAAAATAAAAAAAAAAATTGAAGAATAAGAGTGAAGAGATAGAGCGGCAAAAGCAGAATACAAATAGAAACTAGAGTTGAGGTGGTAATCATGACTTGAGTTTATGCTCCACATTAATTAAATCCGACCCATATATAAAAATCAAACTTATAAACATGTCGGGTTGGGTTGGGTTTGGATCGGGTTGGCGGATTGAGTCATATTTTGCCACCCCTAAATAGAATACTTGAACATAGTGTGTAACTTTATTTGTAATTGAAAGCAAAATGGTAAAATCAATAAATTAGTAAATGCTAATATTGCCATATTTTCACCACATTAATAAATATATCTTATTTTAAAGTATTTTGCAATACAACCAAATAATATAAAAAAAAATATTAATTTTTACTACATAGTTTGTGTAACTCAGCGTAAAATTTACGCATAAATAATGCTAGAACTCTACAAGTACAAGAAAATCAAAATTCTAATATTTTTTATGCATCTAAAAGTGTACAGAATAAAACTTATCATCAACATTGTCTACGTTTGGTTGAAGCATATGTAACACAACACTAGGTTTAATATCTGTGCCACCAAGTACATTTGTCTCACACTAGGTTACGAAATCTAGCTTTATAAAGTCGTGATAAGAAATGATGATTATAGTAATTAATTGATTACTAGCTCTGTGCATCACGCCTATATTATTATGCATATTTATCGTATATTCTAGTAGTACATTATATGGTTGTCACACGCAAATTTGCATTAGTTTGTAAGCAACAGCAATGAACAAATTCCTGAATGCTGCTGCCGGAAACTCTCTTTAGAACATGCTCATAGACCCCTGCCAAAAGATTCCACCAAAAACTATAAACAAAGATTCTCATATACCAGGCATTGTTAAAAGAACTAGTGCCAAGGATCTTGTCCACAGTGATGTTATGCCACTGGGAACCTCGTGCATTTCCCAAAAACCTAGATCTAAAGGCACAATTGACTGAAATACATACCCCTTGACATTCAAAGTTACAATACAATGCCCACTCTACTCGCCAATTAACATAAATATTTCAACAAATGACATCTTCACTGATCTAGCTATTAGATAACTTGTGCATAAACTCACCAGTCCACCGCAGCAAGATTAATAATGTTACTGCGACTTGGGTGCCATGTTTGCTTCAACATACAGTGATATATCAAGCCACATCACACATTCGGAAAATAATCCTCAAATACTACGGAACACTTAACAGGACACAATGAAATGCCATTCACAAAAATTCACATCAGGGGGCATCAGCAGCCCGTAAGATGTTGAGGCCACCAAGCAGGTCAAAGGTTTTTTGGCACCACTGGATGCAAGTTAATCTAACATACTGGTTTCAAAAAATATACAGAGTCCATCATTATTGACCAGAACAAAAAATATTCAAATGAACTAACTAGGGAATTTTTTAGCTAGTAAGGTCAGAAACTGCTTCTCAAGATGTGGCCATATTGCTATTTCTCATACTCACACTCTTGATTCAAACCACAATGACCAGCCAGATATCTAAAAGGGAGTCCTTCACCATTTGTACTAGTTGTTCAACTGTCTTTGGAGTTGTTTGATCATTCAGTGATTGTATTGCCCTAAAAAACCCTAGATCAAGTACATTGAAATCAGGGCTTTGTAATGGTTGGTTGATTGACATGATATTGAAGCCATCTTTTGTGTCATCTTTGTGTAAATGTGGCTTTGCATTATCTTGCACAACCTATATTTGTTTGCATCCCATTCTAGCCACTTAGCCCTAATTGTTGGTATGATTGATTATTTTATCTTTTATGACTTCTTTTGTGACACTCAATATTAGCTTCACTTCTACTGATCCTGCTGCCTTATTTTTGCTTGACTTTTTTGTTGGGAATAACTCTGTGAAGGGAAATATCCTTATTTTTCCATCCAAAGCAACCTCACCATTTGGAGTTATATGTGGCCTTGCCACTGCTGCAATGAACATGATTTTTGTTATAAACCTCTTGTTCTTGCATTATCTTTAAGGTTCTTCCTCATATGGGGCTAGGTAGTATCTTGCTGTGATCTTTGACATGTAGAACCATTTTTCATCAACATGTATAACATTGTACATGTTTGAAAACATTGGTGCCGTTGTGATAGTTGTTAATACAATGACATTAATGCACCATTGTACTCTTTCTACTTTATGTGATGCTAATAGCTCTAGTTTTATGGCATTTGTATACTTCTTGATTGCACCTCTTTTGATAAGCCTATGTATTGTGGATCTGTGGATCCCTAAATTTTGGTACCAAGGCTGATGTGGAAGTTGTTGGAAGGGTATAGAATGCTCTGCAAGCTATATTCCAGCTTGTCATTGAAGCGATCAATAACCGTCCAACAGCTACCACGAGGGATGCCTTGATTTTTTTGAGTAATCAACACAAAAGTAAGTTAATCACTCAATGATGATACTTTTCTAAGAGTGATTAGTTCTAACCCTCTCCACTAATCTCACTTCTTTTTTTTATTACTCCCTCAAATCTTCTAGCTTGGGTACATAATTAATATGAATTTTTCCACAATAAATGTTGCATTTATAGTAGACATGCTACTTAAAATTTGTTTGAAAATTTTGGAACCAACCTCCAATTTACCGTCCAAAATTTTGGAGCTTTGTTGGGAAACATATGTTTTTTGACTTTCCCTCCACTTTTCATTAAGTTAAGTAATGACTTTTTTTAATTAATTTCATGTGGTCTCATCCACTCATTGCTTTTCTTAAAGTTGATGAAATCCTCCATGTAGCACTATTATCAATTGTTTTTCAAAAACATTACTCAAACTAAGTTGTCATTCCCATATCAAAGCAGTAAGTCACAGTATAATCCTTCATATATCATCATCAAACAACCACATCAATTAACCCATAACCTTTTCCCTAATATAGCATGTAACAGGTCAATTTTACTGCTCGTCCATTATAAGTACTATTCACAATTATTTCCAAGCAAAATTCGTATTTCACACTGATTGACAAAACAGTAACAATTCATTGGTTTAGATGAAGCTTGAATTCAGCAAAACTAGGAGTACGATGATTCATGGTTGTACCTAGCAAAACTGCTGCCACACCTTGACCTTGACTTTGACTTTCAAACTAACCAAGAATCATGAAGCTGCTGCCACTCTTCCACCCCCATGTACGGCGGAGGTGTCACACTCGCCACCGGTGACCAGCTGTTAGGTGAGAGAAACTCTGTATGGAGCAACTCTGCATAATCTGGCGACATCGAGTATTCTTCAGGAGAGAGAAACTCCATTGACGACGACGGAGACAGAATGTCGTCGTTCTCCGATAAGTGAGCATCAAGCGGCGGAGCTGAAATGGAATTGAAGCTTCCTCCTGTGCATGCTACATCATGAGACGCTGGACTTCCGATATAATTTGGGGAAAATGTACCAGTCGGTGACCTAATTTCTGGAATGTCTGGTGAAAAAGCGTCCATTGGCTCTGAAACTCCATCGAACGATGGCGGAAACGGCGATGATCCTCCAAAATCAGGTGAATACGGCGAAATTCCTTCGATTAGTGGCGAGTAAGAGTTGATTGGTGCCGGAATATGTCCAAACTCTGGCGGAAATGACAGAAACCCTCCAGATTCTGGCGGGAAAGATTCAACTGGCGCCGGAATTAGCTCGAAATCCGGTGAAAAGGACGGAAATCCTAGAATCGGCGACGACAAGATGTCACTTGGAGTAGCATAGACTGACTTGAAGCCGTCGCTGCCGGAGATAGGCGCAGGAGTAGGAGCGAGAATCGGAGGCGGAGTAGCGACGGAATCAAGGCGGTGGAAGAATTCTTCATTAGAGGAGACGAGGATTCCGTCGAGGCCATGAACAGCGACGTTAGACCTCAAATACAGGTCCGGAAACGATACTCGAACACCGTCAATGGAGACGCGGCGTCGACCGGAGGAGGCAACCGAGAGGAAATGGCCAGGCACGAGCGTCTCCACGTGAGGATTCGAAGAGAGAGAAACATTCCGAAGCTCGGAAAACGAGAGACGGCGAGGAATGATATGGAATCGGAGGGAGTGAACATAGGTGAAGGCGTCGGTATTCATGTCTAGAGAGAAGAGGACGGAGTTTGGAGGCGCAAGGAAGGTGAATCCACGGCGTCCTACACCATGAACGGCGGCGGAGGCGGAGGAGTTGAAGGAGTGAGAGAGAATTTGGACGGAGAGGTCGGAGACGGCAATGGAGTTGCCGAAGAGGTTGAAGCCATTGACCTGGAGAGAAAAGATGGCGGCTTCGAGTTCGGTGAAGGAGAAGTTAGCCATTGAAGAAGAGAAGAGTAGCGAGAGAGTGAGGAAGAGGATGAGGGAATGCGTGGGTTTGAGTGATGGCGCCATTAGAGATTGTTGTTGGAACTGTGGAAGAGAGGGAAAATGAAGTTTCAAATGAGCTGGGCTGGGTTTTTGGACTTGTTTATTATGGACTTGACGCTCTTTTTTGTCAGGAGAATTAGACTTCTGGTTTTATAAGACCACTTTTGTTGTAATTAAAATGAGACCAATGATAAAAATGGATTTGCTACCAAAAAAAAAAAAAAACATATCGATAACTATTTTATGTTGTATGATTTGCAAAGAAGTAAATTAAATTTACTCGTTAGTATATATCCATAAAATACGAGTATGTTTGCCAAATAGGTAATAAGAAAGTTGAATTTTATATTCTTTTGGATTGTTGGACCTAAGCGATTTCCGTTAAATTGTATAAAATCTTATGGATAAAAAAATTATAGAAAGACTAGGGGTGCTTATGAGTCGAGTTAAGCTTAGGTTTAGTTGAGTCTGATTCGAGTTTGAAAACTAGTAGACCAAAAAATCAAACTCGAGCTCGACTTGAAAATTCAATTCAAATTCGAGCTCAAACTCATTCAACTAGGTTAAAAGCTTAATAAGCCTAAGTATTTATGCTCAAATTAGGCCAACAAGAAGCCTAAGTTTTGATTTCGTTGGTACTAGGTGAAATTCACTATTGGATTTATATCTATTAATTGCCTAAACCGTCTATCATTTTTTTCAATATGTAACTTTCGATTTAGCTATACAACTCTCTCACCATCTTTTGTTTTTTTTCAATATGCAACTTTGGGTTAATATACCAAACCATCTTTTTTTATTCCAATCTTATATCATAAGTATATTTATATAAAAATATATATTATAAATAAAAATTCGGGCTTTTCGAGTCCTCTGATTTGTTCAACTTTACTCGTAACTTATCAAGTCGAGTTAAATTTTTATCGAGTTTTGACCTATTCGAGTATGATAGTTTGAGTAGCTCACGATTATCCCAACTCAATAATTACCCCTAAGAAAGACGACCTTAAAATTATAGATAGAACTGTATAAACTATATTAACTATTTCTATTCCTTCAATTATTTTGGGGTCCAATTTGTTACAACTGATTCCTCTCAATTATTTAAAGTTGATATAAGAATAAAACTCCACCAAAATTCTATATTTTAGTGTGGAGCAGTTTTTCATAATTTTTTTTTACAAAGTATAGAAACAAAGTATTTTAACTGTACTTTTAATTGGGTCAAGACAGCCCTTTATTCTTTTTATCAAGAAACTTTAGCATTTCTCTTCCTGATGTGCTTCTTTTAGACTCATGGTATTTATGGTGTGGTCCTAGATTTCCTCCCCTATTGAGATGAATTCATTTTTTATAGGTGTTGGAAGGAAAATTAGTTTCAATTATTATAGAACATTTACAATTGAAATCAAATTCAGCTAAAAATTCTGCTTCATCAATTAGAAAGATAAAAAGTTATTTCCTATGACTACATCAATCCCTAATTTTTTGTCTCATTTGACTTTTCACGATTTCTAAAAAATAACTTAAAATATTTTTATCTTCAAATTTATAAGAAAAAAATTATGAAAACTTGATATAATAAAAATTTATATTAAAATGAATCAAATAAGATCCCATTCGAATATATTATTTTTTATAATAATCTAAAAATTTGAAATCAAATTTTTTAAACTTTAACTTAATAAAAAGAAATTGAGCAAATATTAAAAACCAGAGAGTGTATATTTTATTTGAAGCATTTATAAAAAGGAAAGACATATTCCACAAGCAACAGTTAATCGCCAAAATCCTGCCGCATAATTGTTGTTTACGGAGTACTTCGTAGTTGCTAATCCAGTCACAATAAAAAAATATTAAAACATTCGGACTACGGAGTATCCCACCTTAGCAAGTACCGACAAAGTTTCAAAACGACGTTAGGGGTATCACATCCACCTGCAGAAATTCAAGCGTCTCGTCATCATCATCACTAACGCCGTTATTTCAACATCTTCTATATAAAACAGACAACAGATATTACAGCAGCTGCTTCAAGCTAAGTACTAATCAGTCTCAATGAAGATCTTTCAATCTTACTTTTTTTCTCTCATCTCACTGCTTCTGCTTAACAGGTACTTCCATTTAATCACCTTTGTTACGATTTCTTAGAAGTTACGGGTTACTTCTTATTTTGATAGATGTCGACTAGTTTAATTGATTCGTAGTAATTCTTACAAGTATTTACAAAGTATCGGGGGTGATACTCGAACACTTTTTATATCATCGTCCTACCATCCTATGTGGCTCTTATAGTCTTATATATGCCCAAAGGAAAATTATGTGTTGCAATATTTGAACAAACTCCATTGAGATTTGATGATCAACCCTTCAATTTTTGCTTGCTTTGTTATAGATACTACAAAAATGCCCATTTTCTAAGTTCTTGCAACTCTTCAGTTGCTTGCATTCTAGTTCTCCGTACTTTTTTTAGGTAATTTGAGTATTATTAAATAAGTTGTGACATATGTAGAAGTTTTGATGACTAGAACTTTTCAAGCTACTTAATTTATAACATGAATTGTGATAGAGGATGCACAATAGTGTCTCAGAGTGATACTCAAGCTGCTTATGAAGTGGGATTTTTTGTGCTAATTTGTTGTTATTGAAGTTGGATGTGCATGCTGATCAATTTATTGAAATTATTGAACATTAAGTACTATGGAATACATTGGTGGGATAACTGGATAAGGATGGATTTTATCCTATCTTAGTCCCTTCCTTTAATCCCTATCCCAACTAAGCAAACAACCTGATTTCTTTTATCCACACGCCCTTAATCTTATCTAACTAAACAAATAACCCCTATAAACAAACAATACACGGCAGATATTACAGTAGCTTCAAGCTGAGTAATAATCAGTCTCAATGAAGATTTATGATTCTGGACTTTATTTCTCTCTCGTCTCTCTGCTTCTGCTTAACGGGTACTTCTACTTAATCTCCTTTTTTTCTTAGGTTTGATTTTTCGCTTAGAAGTTGGTACTTGTTACTGTCCTCTTTTGTAGACGTCGGCTAGCTTATTTGGTATGTAGTATCTTGTATGACTAAGTACAATTCTTGTGGGGTGGTTAAACTTGAAAACTGTTAACATCATCGCTCTATCATCCCATGTGACTCTTATGTATGTCCAAATGAAAAATTATGTGTTGAAATATAAATTGAACTCCTAGTACTGGATTTTGGTGAGGAAAAAAATGTGGGTATCCCTCCAATTCTATATTATTATTGTATGGAGTAGAATATTAGAATATAGATACTATAAAAATGTCCACTTGAGGCCAATTTTTCTGATTTCTTGCTACTCTTGAGTTGTTTGAATTCTAGTACTATTATGGGTAATTTAGTAACTAGGTGTATATTTTAACTATTACCATTTCTGGTAAGATGTGGTGACATGAGTTGTAGTATTGATGATTAAGAGCTGGATAATTTATTTATGAATTGTGGTGAAAGGTGCACTGAAAGTGTCTTGAGTGATACTCAAATTGCTTGTGAACTGAGATATTTGTGCTAATTACTGTAATTGAGGTTGGATATGCTTGCTGATCATCCATTCATAACGTTGCTTATGCGGGGTGTTTTTTTGGT
Organism: Dysphania ambrosioides; assembly: GCA_026401315.1. Taxonomy (NCBI): domain Eukaryota; kingdom Viridiplantae; phylum Streptophyta; class Magnoliopsida; order Caryophyllales; family Amaranthaceae; genus Dysphania; species Dysphania ambrosioides. The sequence goes on along the minus strand of CM048660.1, from coordinate 2,154,260 downwards.
GCCAATATCTTATAATTATTATTGAAGTGGGGAAATTTTAGCTGAACCTCAACATCCAAGTGAGAGTATATCAGAAAGAACAAAACTCCCCAATTCGGCTCTTGTTGAGTTGTTGCAGACTTGCAGACACTGTTTGCTAAGATCAAGAATCTGCAGATGTATTTAAAAATAAATGTTCCATTTGGAAAAATGAGTTTTGAGATTTCCTGAAAATTATCAAGTCGGGATACGTTGTATCGCATTGAGAAAAGCCTATAACTTTGGTGGCATAATCAATGAATAATCAATATGGTGATATTCGAATAGCAAGATACTCTGGGTGATAGCGTTGCTTGGTGTTAACATGTATTTTTGGTTAACAATTTATACTAATCATTGCCTCAACAGGGTAGTATCTAAACATTTGCACAATGCAAATCCAACTCATGCTTTAACCCCGCCAAGAGGATGGAATTCTTACGATTCATTTTGTTGGACAATCTCTGAAGAAGAGTTTCTGCAAAATGCAGAACTTGTATCTAAACGGCTTCATGCTCATGGATATGAGGTCTGTGTCATGATGCATTTGCTTTTAACATTATTTGTTCCTCTCTTTCAGTTCTCCCTCTTTTTGCAATGAACTTGTACTTACGTAGAGCTTACTTCGTTCTCCCTTGCAGTATGTTGTGGTTGATTACCTCTGGTATAGGAGAAAGGTGCCTGGAGCTAATCCAGATTCTTCAGGAATCGATATAATTGATGAGTGGGGAAGAATGGTTCCTGACCCCTATAGGTGGCCTTCATCAAAGGGCGGGAAAGGATTCACTGAAGTGGCCAAAAAAGTGCATAGTATGGGGTTGAAATTCGGGATTCATGTTATGAGAGGAATAAGCTTACAGGCAGTAAATGCTAGCACACCTATCTTGGATACCACTAAGGTATAGCTTCTTTCGAATGTTTTGATACTGAGACTTATTTGTTAGCTGTTTCCATCCATAGATAAAGAAGTTTGTGCATAACAAATTACTTTTATCCTGCTGTACCATAATTTTGCTAACTATGGACCCTATAAGACATAAATACAACTTGAGCATTGTAAATACAGATTGGTTAGCAGTTTTTTCTTTACTCAATTTTCTCCCTCTATAGGGAGCTGCTTATTTCGAGAGTGGAAGAAAGTGGACAGCAAGTGATATAGGGATAAAAGAGAGGAAATGTGCATGGATGTCAAATGGTTTTATGAGTGTCAACACAAAGTTGGGAGCAGGAAAAGCTTTTTTGCGATCCATATATGAACAATATGCTGAGTGGGGAGTTGATTTTGGTATGTAATAGTATCTTAGCAACTTTTAAAACATATTGTTGTCTTTTTTTACATACCAGTCCCTTTGTCCAGATTATTTTAGATCCTTATAACATGATTTCACACCGATTTATTAGTAGAAATGAAATTTAAGTTTATGTCTCACTCTGAAATTCTCGTTTTGATGCTTCCATGAACTTTTTTGAGCCTTTCATCTTCTCGCCTTGTATATTATATGAAATTATCTGACATACTTCTGGAATTGGTATCTAAAACTAGGTAATTATTCACCAAATCTCTGGATGAAAAAAAAAGTATTTTCAATCTCTCGATCTTTCTCTTCTTTGTATGATCACAAGCAATTTTTGTCAGATTCCTGTAATATGCATTTCATGTATAACGTACAGATTACAGACTTCTATCAATCTCTTAGCTTATATACTGAATTTTACAGTATTGAAACAATTTATGTTTTGCTTACACATTTGTTTTCTTGATACAGTGAAGCATGATTGTGTTTTTGGGGATGATTTGGATTTAGAAGAAATAAGCTTCGTATCAGAGGTATCAAAAGTCAAATTTCCCCTTCATTGAACATACTCTATTTCAGTTAGACTTTCATTTAGGATGCAGTTGGCTCTTTATAGGTACTTAGTAAACTTTCGCGTCCAATTATCTATTCCTTGTCCCCTGGTACAAGTGTCACGCCTGCTATGGCCAAAGAAATTAGCGGATTAGTCAATATGTACAGAATTACTGGGGATGACTGGGACGTTTGGGGACATGTGGCTGCTCACTTTGACGTAACAAGGTAAACTAAAGCAGTTTTGTTGTTCAAGGCGTTTTCTATGTGCAATAACTTCTGGTGTATTTAGCTGCTTTTCATCCCATTTTGGCTATTTTCCTTTACTGATCATAGTGCCCTTTTCATCTATTCTTGTGAAGAGATTTTGCGGCTGCCAAGATGATAGGAACCACTGGCCTGTTGGGTAAGTCATGGCCTGATTCAGATATGCTGCCACTGGGATGGCTGACTGACCCGGGTATGCAATCTCTTCCCATGTCTAATATTATACCATATTTGCCTTTATTTTTGGAGATATTTTCATTTGAATGTAGATTCATAATCTCTATTATGGTATGATGATTCAAAAAAATTGATGTTTGATGTTAATATTTGACCACAAAAGTCAAATGTGGTCTATTCATCATGGACGGAGATATTATATAATTACAGGAAAATTCATTTGAATTCATTGAGCCTCACACTTAGTAGAAAAGATCCTACATGGAGCACTGCATATGATTTTTCTTTGGTCCAACTTCACCTGGGGGATACTTCTATCAGAAGCTGCTATTGGAAAATTGTTTCCTGGTGCTAGACCTTTTGGTGCTGCATCGTTAGACCAATGCATCGACACCACTGGAACAAAGGGTGTTCAGAAATTATCATCATATGCGGAGACTCTCATGCATTTCTGCTTGAAATAAGGAAGTAGTTTTGACTATTTCTTATAGTTAAGTTAATAGCCCCTAATTATTTGAATAACTGAATCAAATAGGTTCCTTTCAAGGTCCACACAGGACATGTAACCTGAATATCAATGAGCAGGAAACTCAGGTTGGTACGATGAAGCTTATCCAAATGAACTTTGATTCCTTGCAGTACTTTCTTTTTAGTTATAATTTCTTAACTTTTTGGGCTGTGAAATATATTTTTCCAGATGACTTTGTGGGCTATGGCCAAGTCTCCACTAATGTTTGGAGGAGATATGAGAAATCTTGATGATTCCACATATAATCTCATCACTAATCCTACAATTCTGGAAATCAATGCTTTTAGCTCAAATAACCAGGAGGCATGTTTCGCTTCAAAATGAATTTAAGTTGTTCTTTGTGACAATTAACCAAATGATTTGACATTTTGTGCTGTTTTCCGCACAGTTTCCTTTCATTATGGGTTCTCATTCTCCGAAAAGTAACTTCTTATCCCATTTAGCACATAAAAAGAACATCCGAAGTTCTCACACAAGGTCTTTGGCTCTTGTAAGCTGCAAAGAAATCGAAGCAAAAGGCTGGTTAGTCCAATTTGTTGACCATGATCTTAACCAAGTTTGCTGGGGAAATAAGTTCGAAAGAAATGAAGTACCCTTCTGCCTATACAAGAGAAAAGCACTTATTACATCGTAACTGATCCTGTTCCTTACTACAACCTTCGATCTTTCTTATTGTTAGCTACTTAGCTTTATGCTTTACTGATCCTAGATAAAATGATGCTTTAGAGATGAAGAGCTTTATGCAACTCAGGATCATGGAAAAACTCATCTACTAGCAACTACCAGAGTACCACTCTGCATTGATGCTTCTCCAAGACATAGGCTTACTTCAAATGAATTCAAGAGAGGCTCTTTATCTACATGCAAAAGGGATGCCAATCAGGTATCTTTTGTTCAACTCTGATCCCTATGTACTGTACTACAATTGTAAGATGTCTGAGGTAAGTTTGATGCCAATATCTGTGGTGATGCAACTCCATTTCCATACTTTTGACCTAAATTTCCATTACAAGCCATTTGTAGTCACTTCAAACTGTTCAGAAGTGGTGATGAGAATAATTAAAGAGAACATTTACCTAAGGGCAGACAAGCATGGATATCAGCATGAGAACTTCCTTAAAATATTCCATACGAAGTATAAGTTAAGTTTATAACCACCATTTATTATTGCCTACAAATGGACTGTGAATGTCACATGAGTGGTAGTTCTTTTGAGGAGCCATAGAGTGGTCGAGGGCAAGTCCCTGGAATTTCCTATTAGTTGTTAGTGTGTTGCGCAGATCAGAGGTACTTTTATGATGCAGAGTCTCGACTGGTGCGTAAGGCTATGTGTTTTTTACATGTAGTATAAATGAGTACTCATCTTCTTATTGGAGTAGGAAAATTATAAAGGGCTAATACAGTTCATTTTCCAGATGTGGGAAATAAATACGAATGGCACCCTTGTAAGCAGTTATTCTGGTTTATGTGCAACTGTAAAGACTGTTAAAGGTACGTATTTTTTAAGCACATCTCTCACTATATTGTACTCTCAACAATTTGAATCCTCCATCCTGAACTGTCCTTTTCCCCTGTTCTTTAGCTAATGCTGTTCCTGGAGGAATTCGTTCTTGGGTTGCAACCGGAAGAAGAGGTGTGATTCTTATTTCTGGAAAAAATAACAGGGCATATTATACAAAATCTAAGCACTGAATATCCAGTCATTTACTCTTTGTGACATAGGCTTCCAGAACTTAAAAGTATTCACGTTCCTGACGGTTGTCTATCTTTTCAGGAGAAGTGTATCTCGCCTTCTTCAATCTGAACCAAGAGAAGACAATCATAACAACACATCTGTCGGACCTGGCAAAGATACTTCCTGGTGTTAAATTCACAACTGTATCTAAATGCAGAGAAGTTTGGAGCAGTCAACACTATGATATAAGAAGTGGGTCGATTTCCATGGGCGTAGAAGCACATGGGACTGCATTATTTGTTTTAACTAGCACCAGTACATGACAAAAAATGGTTAGCTTTGCAGTAGGATTCAGGTTACATCCAACTTGTGCCTTTTCCTTCATATTTTCTTCCGTAAATCTGAGTTTTCTATGGCATAATTTATCAAGGCATGAAAAGTAGGTTTATGAGAAGGGATAAATATCATTCCCTATCCCTTCTCTTCCTACTGGCCAAGGCAAAAAATATATATATATATATATATATATATATATTTATATATGTCATGGGTGCCATGATGCAATAAAGGCGTAGAATATTATTAAAAGTCCTTAGTCTGCTGTCTTCTCTACTTTGCGCTTCCTATTGTTTTGTTGCCTATCTAATGGCTTCTGGCCTGCCTTAATGACATCTGATGCTGAAGAGTGTAACAAACCAAACTACCAAGATAAGAACGCGATAGATAAAAATACTTTAATTTGGCTTGGATAAAATCTGCACCAAAAATGTACTTATATGGCTAACTTTTGTAGGGGATTTAGTACGCGAGACTGAATGGGATTTGCCATTATAAGAGTTTCACAAGATCATAGAAATGCGTCATGAAGTGAGAAAAGAAAAAGGTTCCCTAAAATTGGAATCCATTTATGATTTATGACTGGCTTATCTCTTAAAGTGGTCTTGTTTTTTATTGTGCGAAAGCAAAATTTATCCATATAAAAAGATTCAAAGCTATTGTGTTTGATACCACTTGTGAGTTTGTGACAATTATTTGCAAACAAGGGTACGTATAATTAGTTAATTGATTCACGAGGATAAGGGCACTTCAGAAATGAACCCTTACACCAGCTCCCACTGCAGTGCAGCCAGTTGTTAAAACTGAACAAGGCGCCTTCACAGCGACAGTAAAAAAAAAAAGCACGGAAAGTAGAAGCAAGTCAAGCAACTGATGTATCCAAGTCAATAAGCCACCTGATGTACCTTAAGATGATTCACCACCCCGACTGGACAAGAGGAAATCTGGAGAGGGGTGAGGGTGGATGAGTTGGTGAAGATCAGATTGATTTATGCAGTCATAAGAACATAGAGCGACAAAATCATCCGCAATCATCTATTAGAGATTTTACGACCCACTAGAGAACATTTGTGTGGCGTGACCAATGAATGACCTCAAATACCAGTGTCATCACTATAGCGTTGACAAAAATTTACTTTCATATCTGCCTTTTGCTTTCTTTTTTTTTTTTTTTTAATGTAAAGAGAGCCGCATGTGATAAGATAACAACTTAAGTACACGAGATTTGATCTCATGTATTAAATATCACCCTTTAAAATTTTAACCAACTAAATTAGTTGACATCTACATTATATTTATTCGCATGCATAATGATTAACAGTAGACATCTATCTAAACCTAGAATACAGGGGATCTAGGCTGATCATGATTAATTACAGCCCCAAGTATCAGGATGACTAGACAATCATGAGACCAATTCTAAGGCCTCTGTCTGTACAAAGCTCAACAACCAACCGAAATGTCTCTTCCCGATAGCTACGGTCTTTTTGGTCCATATGATTGGGGTTCACCAACTATTTGCAGTTAACGCAAACTTCATCTGCAAATAAGAATGATAACAAAATTCAGTCCAGAAAAGTTATGAGATACTCATTTGTCCCTAAAAAATTGTGCCAATTTAACTTTCACGTTTTCTAATACACAACTTAAAATTTTTTTTTATTTCCAACTCCATAAGGCAAAAAATTATGAAAATTTGATATTCTAAAAATTTACATTGAGATGTATTCAATAAGATCTCACTTGAATATATTATTTCTTATAATACTTATAATAGAATGATAATTTGTGGTCAAATTTTCAAACTTTGACTTCAAATAGTGGATTAGCGCTTTTTTTTAGGAATGAAGGGAGTAAATTCAATTTCCAACATTTTACTTTCTCATCTTCTACAAAATGAACCAGTGATGGTTTAGTATTGATTTTTATGTAAATAGCAATCAAAATTCGAGTTAGTCTAAGTGTCTAACCACTCAACATCAGTTGAGCATTAATGTTTCAAATCTTACATGCTTACGCCTGGACTATGCACATGGGTGCACAGTGAGGACTATGCACTAAATTTAATATGTGGAAAAAACAATGAACATCCCGTAGAATTGTAATGAACATTGGCAGTTTCCCCCAAAAAACATTGATCATTATTGCGGAAACCGAACTGTCACTTTTATTTGTTAGTTTTCCCACTCACTCATTATTAGCACAAACCTCATTGTATGACTCTTTATTTTTCATTTTTACATTTTTTATTTTTAACAATTTTGACTGAGTATATTGTTCATAAGAAATATATAAAATGTTCATTAGAAATATAAAAAATGTTCATTAGAAATATAAAAAATGTTCATTAGAAATATAAAAAATGTTCATTAGTATTGAGTATATTTAATTTCAATGTAATGAGTATTGAGTATTTATATAGAATTTTCTTTAGTACTAAGTATATTGCTCATTAGAAATATATAGAATGTTCATTAAAAATATATAGAATGTTCATTAGTATTGAGTATATTGTTCATAATGAAAAATTATTCAGATTTAAAATGAATCCCAAAGTTCTATTATTATCTTATTCCCAATGCAAAAATAATAGAATTTCAAAAGCATTAATGACGCAAATTACAAAACATTAATGATGATTTATGCTAGAAAATAATAAATTGCACACGTTTATTACATTTGTTCTTCATGCTCATTGCATTTACCCCTTAATCAATGATGTATGCGTTTTAAAGTACCTATATTGTTCATTTAGATGATACAAAATGTTTATTTACAGTATATTCGATGTACAATAGCAAATCTTTGTGATATGTACATTTCTATTTTGAGTTCACATAATGTAATCATAACCACCCGAAAGTACGTACATTATATGATTTTATAATGAACATTTTCAGTGATGTACATTTACTTATCAAGAAATGTACATAATATTTTTGATAGTTGTATACGTTTATAAAAAAACATTAAAATGAAAAATTATTCATATTTAAAAAGAATCCCAAAATTCTGTCATTATCTTATTCCCAATGCAAAAATAATAGAATATCAAAAGTATTAATAATGTAAATTACGAAACAGATGGTTTATGTTAGGGGAAAAAATTGGCAAATGACGGACACCATGCACATCACAACGCCATGCAAATTACAGCTAAAAATCGGATAACCTTCGTTTGGATAATATTTCACAAGGGTCAAGCTATGCAAAAAAAACAAGACTCAATTACCCAACTTCTGACTGACTCGAACTTAGAGAATTAATCCTTCACAAAAATAATAATTAAGCTTCTTCTCCGGGCTAAATCTTACGGAGGATCTCTATGCCCTCCAAATGTTGGTATCAGTTTTGATTTCTTTTCAATAGCTATCACTTCCTGAGTTCCTGGTTTGGTAATTCAGTGAAAATTGAAGAAGTATGGCTTTTGCAGCGATGAATCTAAGGCTCAAGGATAATTTTAGTTTCAACACCTTTGCAGGCCAATTGACCATTGTCTCGCACCAATAAATGATAGTAACGATAGTAATTTAGCACCAGAAGCTATCTAACAGCAAATGTTTGAATAGCAATTTTCGACTAGCTAGTCAAAGGAAAGACGTGTGTATTGGCTGAAGGTATATACATATGTCAAGTTTTCAGTGCCAACCCCACATAATCAACCAATCAAGGATTCACAATAGTTTTCCAAAAAACTAAAAACAAACCAGCAGGTGTTTTGTGTACAACTCTGGGGGTGTGTTTGAGAATCTGAAAACAGTCTCGTCAAGAAATACAACAGCTTTTCCAGACATCTATATGTGACTGTTAGTTCTAAATGGAGGGAGTGGATCAGAATTGTTGCAACTTAGAATCCGTATATAAGCAACTCAAACAGAAACAAACAAATCAAAGGTGGCTTGTAAAAATTGGAAAGTCTTGGACCTTTTGGTATGTGCATCAGTGCAATGCAAGGAAACAAAAAAGGAATGTGCATATCAGAGGTGCTAGTTTCTTAATGAAACGATTTTCAAAAATGATCACCTTTTTCAGCGACTCTATCTGCAGGAACAACCAAAGGAAGAAAAGTCTTCAATGAAACTCTGAGTTCTCTCCTGTATACTGACCAACACGTTATTCCAGCTATTCACTCTCGAATGGACCGGGAGGCCCACGTTCATGTCAGCCAAGTCCTCCGCTTTCACCTCAACAAAAATCATCACCACGAAATCAGGCATTTTGTTTCTACTTGGTGAGTAGACATGTTCATAAGATGCCCTCTATCATACAAAAGTAACAAAATCTCAAGACATTCACTATCTAGGTTGCACGAGACGAGGTATGAGGATGAAAAACGGCTAATATGAATAATACTAAACAGTGGATACGCTACGCTATTAAGAGAAGTATCCCAATACGTCCCTCGTACAGGAACATGTCATGTTATTCATGTATGGCCGACCGGGGAACGGCGGCTCTCAACTGATGTATCTGTACTTCATAGTTCACTGCATACACTAATAACTAAAGTTTTTATTTTTTGGTGCATATCACAAGCCATTTAGTGTGGCAATGCTGACATAATTCCAACACAAGTCTAAGCATACCATCCCAAAATTTTACAAACTAGCCAACTAGAAAGGTCATAATCAACTAGCCCCCATTTTATGTGCAAAAGAAACGTGTATTGTATCATAAAAGGACAATTAGAATATTTCTACAGGGTCTGGAAATATCTTTGCACACCTTTCCATATCATTCATTCATATTATACCAAACCTTTCTTAAACATAAAATATATCAGCAACAAAGTAAAGCTTTGATTCCAAAAAGATGGGGTCACTTACATAAACCAAGAATCTATCTCACGTGATCATCTACAAGATCCTCCTCCTTCACTCCCTCTTATTTAGAGCCACATTTTCTTCTAAAGTCATTTTTTCCATATCATTTTTAACTCCTCCATTTAAGTTATCTTCGGTTTTCTCCGATTTCGTTTGAGGTCTTCATTACTTCAAACCTCTACCTTTCTCACTAGTACATCTATTATTCAATGTCTCAATAGTACAATCCATCATAATTGATGCTCATTTATTTTATCCTCAATATTGAATACTCAATTTGGATATCCTAATTTCTAATTTTGTTCTTCAAGGTGTTCTTGCATATTCACCTTAACATATACATGCCATCTGCTACAGTCATCTTTTTAACATGCTCTTCTTTGAAAGTCCAACACTCGAACCCAATCATTAATATTGGTTTGATTTCCGTCCTATTAAATTTCTTTTTTTAACCTTGAGGATACAATGTTATTACACAATAGTCTAATCACATCTTTCCATTTGAAATATCATCACATTTCTCCAAATCAATGAACAACGTATGTAAATTTTTTCCTCCTTACACGATGATGATCCATTACTCACCTAATATTAGATTATGTGGTAGATCAACCAAGCTTAAATTCAAGCCGATTTTTCGAAATACTAGCACACTTCTTCAACTTTTACTTAATTACCCTTTCCATAATTTCATAATGTGACTTATAATTTTTTTTTCGATAGTTTGAACACTCTTTAGCATATTCTTTGTTCTTATAAATAGGCACCAAGATGCTTCTCTTCCAAGTGGCATTGTAATTGTCTTGTAACTCTTGTTGAAGTAATCCGTTAATCATTCAATACCAATTTTGCCGAGGTATTTTTAAATCTCGATAAGAATAACATCAAGCTCAACAACCTTCCTTAATTTTATCCTCTTCAGTGTCTCCTCTACTTTCACTTTTTGTATCTTTCTCATATATTCCTATTAATTTTATTATAATATAATGGTGTCACCTATACACCCCATATGACTTCCATCAAACAACTCGTCAAAATACTCCCTTCATTTAGCTTTGATCTTGTCATCCTAGGCAAATATCACGTTGTTTTTATCTTTTATACATTTAACCATGCAAATATTCTTGGCAAACATTTGTCTCCTCTTTACTATCTTATATATATATATATATATATATATATATATATATATATATATATATATATATATATATATATATATATATTCATTAAGTTCAATTTGTTTTAAACATTTATTCAAGCCTCTCGAGCCACTTCTCTAGCTTTGACTTCAACTTATATCTAGCAATAATTTCTTCATCTCTAAATTTTACCGCTCTATCCTCTTCTCGATATATAGCTACTTTAACGTCCTCATTTCATCATGTTGTGTCCTTGTACACCATTGGCTTCTTGCTTAACTCTTTGAGACCTCCTTCGTATACTCTACAAATACATCTCTTCATCTATAGCTAAGTAGAGTTAGGGTCCCCCACAAAAGCACAATAGCCTTTTTAAACCAATTTTTCTACCACAATCTTGACATTTAAACTCCACCATTTAATTCTCTTCACCCTTAATTGTCTGTTTTTCTTAAGACTTGATTTGATGTAAATATCCAATACCATTAACTTAAATTGTGTGACTACACCCTCCCTTAGAATCACCTCGCAAACAAAACTACTCCTTTATTCATCCTCCTTACCAACACATTGTTTGGGTTGCATTTTCCCTACTCCAAAAAGTCATCAAATGAGTATCTTGCTATTGAACCATGTGTTGTTTAGAAAGAAGTCATAGGGCTATGCAAAGTTTAAAATATTTTCTTCTCTTTCATTTTTTTTGCCCCATAGCTAAAATCTTCATGGACATTTTTATACCCATAACGATTCATTCTCACGTGACCATTTAAGTCTCCTCTAAGAAAAAGCTTCTTTGTTTCTAGAATACCTTTTACCCTCATCTAAGTCCCCCCAAAATTAAAGTTTAGCACCTTCCTCAACACCTATTTAAAGTGTGGATGCACTCACAATATTCACAATCTCTTTTCTACAAACGATCATCATTTACTAGTCGATCATTTATGATAATCCCAACTCTATTTTATTCCTTATTTGAGCACCACAACTTATAACAAAAAGTATAATAACTTTAGGTCATTTTCGTACCCATTTTATCTTTTAAAGATATAAAATATTAGTATTCCTCCTCTTTGTTATCTCTATTAGCTCAACTAACTTTCCTTATACTCCTCCAACTTCTTTTCCTAGAACATAAGTGTCCTTACTCATTTCTCACCACATTCAGACAAAGTGACAACCTAGTAACCCTTGCGTACTTATCACTACGTTTGTGTCTAAAATGTGCAACGCAACGCTGAATAGGAAACGACGATACATTAATATCATATTGGATCATATTCACGGATATGACAAAGTTTTATGCTAGCACAGCCCGTTCAGACTTGATAGCAAGTAGAAAATCCACTGACAAATTTTTCTTAAAGAAAGAATCCAGCATAATAAATCTCACAAGTCAGTCCACCTTGCAAAAAAATACTATTTCTTTTCTTGTGTTGCAATGCTGATTTGGGAGCCATAGTTAAAAGGTACAAAATTATCATGCATTTACCAAACGATCGCCAAAAAATTGTCATCTCACCAAATATGCAGCTAAATATTATAATATTTACTTTACATTCAACATTATGAATATTATCATTAATCAATATTAAACAAAAAACAAATGATATACAAAGATATCGCGAGATGAAGTTTTTTTTTTTAAAAAAGAAAAAAAAGGCTGAGAAATGAAAAACAAAATAAAAAAGGGAATTGCAAATGAAATTTGATGATACCTTCAACACATCCTCAGGAGAGGCACCATCAAAGAGAAAGATAAGACAAGAACAGAACCCCTTAGTGATCTCTGAATCACTATCAGCCCCAAACCTCATCCTCCCCACCTCATCAACCTCTACCTCCAACCATACCTGGGCGGCGCAGCCCGGGACTCGGTTCTCCGGAGACCGAGTCAACTCACCGAGTTGAGGAAGAACCGCAGCGAAATCAAGAAGCCTCTTAACCCTGTCAATCGGTTCCGGGCGCGATCGGAACTCGGAAACCAGCCTTTCCAGCCTCAAAGAAACGACCCCACATGATAAATTGGGGGATATCCCGTCTCTCTTATCTGGATATGGATTCAATTGACAAAATGAGGAGGGTTTCGAGGTGGATTTTTTACCTAAATTTGAAAAATTTATTGGAAAAGTTGGGAAACTTGGGGGTTTTGAGATGAAAAGATAAGATTTTGGAGGTGGGTTTTTGAGTTTGATGGAATTTGTGCAAAAACAGGGGCGGAGGGACGAAGGTAAAGTTGGAATTTTGATGGTGTAGGACATTGCTGAAATGATGAATATTGAAGAAGATGATGATTCTGGAATCTGGAATCTAATGGAGATATACTATGCAGGAGAATAGGAAGACGATGACTAAATAAGTATGGGTCTATTTGTTGAACAAATAGTTGCACTTTATGTATTTTTAAGGCGCCAAAAGAATGGCCAACCAAAATGGGGGCTCTTATTTTCTTATAATAGTTTTAGTGTCGTAGACTTGAACTCCTTTTCCTTGGAATGTCTTTATCATTTTCGAGTTTTGAAGCTATATAGAACAAATCTTTTATGCTTTGCGCCATAATTGTATGGGAAAGCTTAAATTGAGAATGTGATAATGAAATAACTTAATTCGGATCAGGGAATCTGAAATTATTGTTTTGAAGAATTGGGTAATGTATGACAAATGATGGGTTCTTTCATAAAAAATGCACCAAATGTGTGCATCTCAGGAGTGTAATCATCAATCTGCAACACGACTTTATATCTTCAAGTGATCGCTTAGAGCCTCTCTTCCATCAATAGGTACTCCCGATTTTGCTTGCTTGATAAAGGTGCTGATGAAAGCTTTTTTAGGTCGTGCATGTAAGAGGTGTAAGCCTCGAAAGCCTTTGACACTTCGGTAGAGCGAGCCGCCATAGTCAATGTGGCTTCATACTGCATGTGGATGAGTTTTGTGGCCGCTTTCCAGTGAACTAATTGCGTTTGGCTAATTGGTTAGCCTGCCAAAGGAAGTGATCGATGGATAGGGACTTGGAATGAATCTTTCCCGGCGGAGGAAAGGATTAGAATAGCGAAGAGCATCCAAGACCAAGAAGATTCACTCGGACTCTACCAGGCATCGCCCCACTACCTCAACACCATGCATGATTCTATGATCAAACCAAAGTCGTCACATATACATCGCATCAGACCTACCCAATGCCTATCACTAGTTGTTCTCCACCAGCCCTACGCAATCCATCCACAATGAACAGGCAGTCAGGCACCACCTCTGCACATCCCTAATAATTTAGAGAATGAAAACTCCACCTTGATGTGCTTATATAACTTGTTTACTCGATGGAAGTCAAAGACCTTAAAGAATTGCTTGCTACAAATGCACGAGAAAAGCTTGGTGAGTGCAATGCAATGAAACAAATGTTGGGAGTTGGCCCATTACTTTTATAGTTGCTACCATATTTTATTGAATCTAACATTGTTGTTTTTGCAGCCATATTATCTACTATATTTTATTAAGTCAAAAGATAATATTATATCTAACCCCTTAACAATCTTATCTTTTGTTGAGATTATTTATTGTTGCAAGATGCTTTGTGTCATCATGTGGATAACAAAGCTCATAAATATTGGCATATGCTACTGAGATAAAGTTGGTTGTTTTGAAGTATAACAATCTCCTCAAATCATGGGATTAAAAGGATATTAAAATACTGCTGGAATTATTTTAAGTATCAACAAAGCTCTTGAAATAGTGGCTGGGTTATGCGTACTAACAATTCAAAAAGATCAAGCCATATATATCTTTCCAATGTTTGAGGAAGACAGTGGACTATTTATCAGAGGCAGTTTCGAGTTTTTCCAAGTACAGCAAGTCATTTCCAAATGTAGATCATTTTATTGGTTGGATACATTCTGTTGACATGCATTTGAATACTAACAAATTGCTCCTTCAATCATGAAAGATATTTTGCTGATAAATGAAAAAGTCAGAAAAGTTCCAACAGCAAATACTCTAATAAATATTCAAACTTCTCAACGGCTCTCAAGCGTCCGAGTTCATTGGCTTTCAACTGTAGACCGTTACTACCATTCTACTATTAACAGAGGCTGAAGTTCAAAGAGAAAATGACCAAGCATTTACCGTGAGATTATTATCAAGCTACAACAAAAATATTAAGCTCTTCGATCTCTCTAGCTCCTTATTTTCCTTTATTGTACTTTAGATTGAGAAAAATGAAAAAAAAAACGTATATCTTTGAGTGATAAAAAAAGAGTCTAGTGATATACTTAGAGTAAGTTTATAATATTCAAAAGTATCGAAAAAGTGAGGATTCTTTTTTATTTTTAGGATTTGAAACGCTAAGGTGTAGCAGGGAAGCTACGGAGTACAAGATAGATGTGAAATTTTCTAGGGTTATTTTAGATCTTTAAAGGAATAAATAAAATGAGTTAAATACTACGGGTTGGACACTCTAGACGGAAACGTAGGCAAATTGTCGAACTTCGTAATAAATTCTTGTGTCTTGTCTTTTTTACTTATTTGCTTTTTTATACTTACGTTTTTGTTTGTTTTGTTAAAATAATAAAATAGCTACATCGAAGTCAAATTCTAGAAACAACCTTTGAAACATATTTCAACACCTTGATATTCAGTTATTCTCAAAATATTAATTCCTCTCTTGAAAGTCATCTCAAGGCATTGAGCGTTTAATTGCGAAAAACGATCATACTCTATTCACCCCTTTAAAGTATATTTAATCCTATATTTGTCTCCTATTTATTTTTCAGAGAACATGTGATAGCGTACACTATCACCACATTGTTACTAAGAAGTACAAAATTAATATTTTACTAGTGACTTCAAAGAACTTGTTTGCAAACAACCTTTGATGTCGACGGCGATGGCTACTCCATGTCCACAGTATTATTTTCATTCTTCCTGAAATCTGGGTTCGGGGAATGTGACCCATGCATACCAACAATTTGGGATGGTAAACAAATTTATGCAAGCCGGTATTCATCATGCAAAAGTCTCTTTGAGGAGGGAACAAATTGTTGGCATTTACCTTAAGTAAAAACTAAATTAGGAAAGTCATATTAATCGTTATTGTAGTAAAACTAAATTAAAACAAATCAAAAACACTTAAAAATAGAAATATTTTAATACTTGTGCAGCATATAAATTAAATCTCGAAAAATTATTGATGTTATGAACGGTTCGAGTTAGAATGCTATATGATAAATTAACAAATCATATTATTTGGAGTTTAGATAAGGACTTTAATTATCAATAAATTGATCGAGTATATTTTTATATTTTGGTTGCAAATCTTTTTGAATTTTAATTTGTGAAATCTTACATTACATCATAAACTTTTATATAATAAATCACATAATTGGTATAATTAAGCCATGAAATCAAATTTCGTCTACATAAAGTCAATTTATGAGACTAATAATTGCTTAATGACTCAAAATAATTCTTTATTCAGTTCAACCTCATATAAATTGATAACTTACTTGACTAATGAAACATGAATTATTGAATTCACATTTAAATGATCATTTTTTATAGTTAGATAATAAAAAGTTAAAAACAAGAATAAAAACAACAAATCGTTAGTCATTAGGGTACTTATCGAGTTGAGATGCCCGTGAGCTACTCGAGCTCGCCTCAGTCAAAACTCGATCAAAGCTCGACTCGAGTAGACTCGATTCGAGGTCGAACTCAACTTGATAAGCTAATGAGCCGAGTTGAGCAAAGTCAAGCTCGACTTGAAAAGTTTGTGAGAATCTCAAATCAAGATCATTATAAGCTTGACTAGAAAACTTGTTATAAGCTCGGTAGAAGCTCGATTCGAAAGCTCGACTCGAAAGGTCGGTAGAAGCTCGAATTGAAAGCTTGTTAAAAGCTCGACTCGAAAGCTCAGTAGAAGCTCGACTCGAAAGCTATTTAGAAGCTCGAATCAATATATTTATGATTTGTTTTATTATTCCAACAAAAAAAATACAATTTTTATATGTCGTGCAAAATTTATTCATTCTCGATATTTAGAAAAAACATCAAATATCATATAATTAATATTTAAACTAGGATGAGGATCATTAAGTAAAGCCACGAACTATACAGAGTTTGAATGAGAGGATTGATGACAATGTCTACTGGTGTTTCTTTAGGGTTGAGGCAAAGGGGAAGAGCACTAGTAAAGTTGGCACTTACAGAGTTGTCGCATCATATCGAACTGATAAGCCTCACAAGCTAAGAATGTTTGAAGCAGAAGGTATCTTCATAAGTTTTTATGGTACTATTCTGTTTAAGAATATAATAGTGGAGTGTTCTTGTAGTTGATACTGAGCTGCTGTGGTTCATGTCTCTTTGCTAGATGCCATATTAATAGTCTTAGATGTATGGATGATCAGTTGGCTAATCAATAATGCAGCATTCAAATTAGTGTTATTCTCCTCCTTGCATGCTGCCTGAAATTTGTTGGTTTGAATTTTGAAGGTTAACCTTGCTAAGTTCATTCACACATATTAAAGTTGTGGTAACTGATATCTAATAAGTCTTCCTTGAGATGCATTCCTTTTTAATCCTGATAATGATCTTTTACTTATCATATTGCATGAATTAACTACTGATAACTTCTTTTAATCAGAAAAAGTGGCAAGAGAGAAACAAAACAGCGGCGAGTGATGAAACTGGAGGTGTACGTCAAAGCTAAGTGATGGAACGAAATTTAAGGAAGAACTTGGGAAGATGAAGAATAATCAACGGCAACTTGAGGCTGAACTCGCCTTAATGAGAGAAAGTCATGCAGACCTAAAGGCTGAACTTGCTTTCATGAAATTGAACATGGAAATGAGGGCTGGTGAAGGAGCCAAGTCTATTAAACCTAAAGAAACTGCCCTGAAAAAGATACAACTATTTTTCTTTGATTCCTCAACAAGATGCTATACTACAACTTATAAAAGTGTGCATAGAACGTTATTAAGAGAAAACATACGTGTGGAGTTTATTATGATGAACATTTATTAGTACTAGACTTGCACACAAGCTCATTGCCATAATCCATTTCTACATGCAATACTTCTCATTTGGGTTGGGAAAATTTTAGTCAGCAATACTAAGATATAATTTTCATGAAAGTTATTTTTAAAAGAAAAGTTTTCAAGAGAATTAATCTCAGTAACAATCAAACAGAAAATTTCGTCGTGAATACATAGCAAAAGGCCCCAAAGGAAAAGAAAATAAACAATGGATTATATATATCGGGCTATGGGCTAACAGGATAGTGAAATCAACAATGTGTCAATGCTAGTTTTTCCAGTAGTAGTTATTGGTCTCTAGTGACTCCAATTATACGCCTTTGTTCTGTACAGCTTACAGGTTCATCTAGTACTCATCCGAGCCAGAAGTTATGTACAGGTTCATTGAGTAATCCTCCGAGAACGAAGTCCCGACGTAAATAACTTAATCCTCATCTCCTGCACATATTTGAGAGTAGTAGCTTCTTGTAATTTTTTTGTATCCAGCTCCCTGTTGTTTCTGTCAGCCTTTCAAGATAAGAGAAACTAAAGTGAAGGTGATTCTGATATTCTAGATTTTGTGGTCTTGATGACTGAACTTTTAGTTTCTTAAGCAACAAAGAAGTTATTAGAGTTAAATTTGCAAGGAATGGCATTATCCAGATAAATGATAGGGTTATGAGTTTTCTTTCACATACGGTTCTTCATGGTGCCGTCCTCCAACACTACTGTCAAGAATCAGGTATTTTCTGCTATCGTAATGATAGGTGACAGCTTGTATTTCAAAATGTACATATTTCGCGTGCGATACTGTACTTAGAACGCTAAATAGAAATTCACCTACTCATTGATTGAGGGTAAAGTTGCATGTTGATTGTTGGATACTAAATTTAGATATTTAGAGCTTTCTAAAGCAAATGAAAAACATAAATAAGAAGCTTACCAAGCACCAAAAAGCTCATTATAGTCCTCAAAGGCTCAAACAAAGCAATTACTCAGAGCATATCCCTGATTTGGATTACATCTGATTGCACTAAAAAAATTTGGAAAGATAATACAGCAGCAGATAGGGGATTGGATTCCCAGATGTAGTATCTCAATCAAAGAGTAGGTTTCAAGGCAATAAATAGTCCATTTTACAGATAAACTTAGCATCTTCAACATCACCAACACCAATACAATTACTCTCAACTATAATTGACTTTCTTAAGCCCTGTTGTCTCTCCAACTTCCCCAAATTGGAAGTTGAGCAGCATAGAGATAGAGGGTGTCATTGCTTCCTCTCACGAAACTATAAGATAAACATCCCTTTCCACACTAAACTACTAATAGGGTCGGTATCTTCTAGTCCTATCATTCCCACTTCCATTAGCCCTTCCCTGGGGCCCACCTGATCCATTGGAGCGGTCATTTCTTCGTGGCCTCACTGGTGCAGCCATCTGCATTCCTGGTTGCTGCCTGCAGGATTGTTACCAACTTAGACTTGTAATGTGGTAACAAAAATTCATTCTGATATTGCAAAAACTAAGCTTGGAATCTCAAACAGAAATTCCAACTTACAATACGTAGCCGATTCGGCCATCAGGTAGAACCATAGGAACCATCTGCATGCCAGATGGCATTGGGCCCCTCCCATATATCATTGGCTGTAATCACATTCAATTTCACATAATAAGAAAATGAAATTCTAATGGAGAAGATGTCAATTTCACAACAAACCTGTTGGAATCCACCAGAAACACCATATCCAGCTCCAACTGAACCATAAGGATTTCCAGCAAAACCATAAGCTGGTGGAGGAAGATAGTTTGAACCAGCAGCGAAGGAAGCGGTTGCTTCAGACTTCTTATCTGCCTGAGGCTTGGCCATAGTAACTTCTAATGCCTGACCTGCATTTTATATGCATAAAAGAATATATGCATAAAAGTATAATGCCAAAGAACTATAGAATTCGCAAAAAGTTTGAACCAGGTTAAAAGTTCCTTGACTCACTTAGCCTATTGTATTTAACAAAACAGCCATATTTGAATGCTTAAAGTGAGCAATGATAAAATAATTTGATGGAATAGCAAATTCCCTTTGCTTTTAATAGTCAAAAGTTTAAAATGCTAAAGCATATGCTGTCAACAGAGAACCAGGTTCCATTCAACATGTTAGGCTGAGTTTCCCCAAGTATACAGTATGCATGAATCAGTCTTCAATCCCATCTCATGATTGCTCCAATACAAATCAACACTATCAATTCAAACTCAACCATCTATGTCATTTATAATCAACTTGATTAATAGAAAAGCATTACCATCAATTTCATACTTTTCTGAGTCTTTGACAGCTTTCAGAGCACTAGACCTTTCACCAAAATGAATAAACCCAAAATTCCCTTTGCCTTGTCCATTTTTAGCAGGCGGTAACACAACCTTTGTGACTTCTCCATGGCGTTGAAAAATTTCCTTAAGTTGCTCTGGAGTGGCACTCTCAGGAATATTTTTCACGTAAAGTGCCTTTACCTGAAAATGCACACACAATACCAACGTGATTATAAATATTAGCTGCATAAAGTTCTAGTTTTAAATCTTACGTAATAACCAAAGAGAATCATGTGCTACTAATCAAAACACTATCATTAAGTATTCAGGAATAATCTGATAGGGTAATAACAATAATTCATTGCCACAACCAGCCAATTGAAGCCAATACTAATCACATCTCCAGTAAAGCCAGGATGTCTGAAACAGATAATTCCTGCTTGTCCAATATGACATTACCCTACATTCTTTGGAACAAATCATCTAGTAATGCATTAATCCATCCATTTTCTATTGCATACTTCTATGGGTTAGTGTTATTTATCTTGTGGTTGACCTCAAGAAAAAGCTAACTAGATACTCAGGTTAATCAGGAAGTCTAACATTAAGAATGTGAAAGACCAAACTTACGACTCCCCTAACTTTTCAGGAAAGAGCTAAAATTCAGAGAACAGGTCCAGGAGAGGCTATAGATCACACTAAAGATAACAAACTAATCTCAATATCAAGAAGGAATATCATGGACTCTGTAGCATATTGAAAAGAAGTTTCCAACAAGAGCATTAAAGATATCGTTTAAAAATATGATCCACGTCCAATTATGAAAGAAAGGCAAATAATTTCTAAGATCAATAATTGAACACTTTCATCTCACAGCCATCATTGCCAACACTCCAATCCCAACATAATACAGCTTGCCACCCATGCTTATTTGACTATAAAGATATTCACATTTCAACAAAGGGTTATCAGCCAAAAGCGAAGATTTGGTCATGATTAACATTAATCTCTTCCGACATCATCGTTAATCAGTGTCTTTGGTACCACCTGCTACACCAGACTAGACAGAAACAAACTCTTGTCCAAGGACACACCAAGAAGGTGGTTACTCAAGATTCCTTTAAACCTGTCACATTAGTCACATACAGTCTAAAAATTACAAGCAAATGGGTAATTCCTTGAAGAAACTCTATCATTGATCTGATCAAAACTCAACCAGAAGAAAATAGACATTAATTTGAATTAACAATGAAAGAAATAAAAATATTCTTGGTCTACAGATTTAGTTCTAAATCATTATAGTTTAAATTCAAAGCAACTCACTCCCAAATCTGAATAATTTGTTGACAATTGATGATCCCTTTGATTTTTTGGATGATAACTAAAGTACACTTTGTAGCAGGAACTTGACAATTAAAATCAAGCTTAAAGGCAATGCATCTATCAACACTATTTGAGACATTCAAATATCAATAATATCTTACAGATCACATCAGCCCCATACCATTGCTACACATGATTAAAGCATTAACTAAAGAGTATTTGCAAGACAGGTCAGACACTAATTTCATAAATACTCCATTTGGCGGATGCAACAGAGTACCATAGTTGCATGCTCAGTGGAAAAGGTTGCTTCATCATCTTACTCACCATCAAAATTCAGCTTTGAGTGATAGCATTACTAATTAAAAAATAGGCAAGTTAACATATAGCTAGCATTGAAGAACTATCTCCAATCTTCTTCAGCATACTCATTTAAAGAAATCAACATAAAGAGTGAGGAAGCTTAGGAAGAACTTCAAAGATGAGTTAAGACTTTAACTTAGGTTCTTTGGTCAATCCTTCTCCTAAGATACAATAGTAGATGCAGAAACAACGCATGACTAAGGTCTAAGGGCATTGGAGAGTTGAATACAGAATAGATCCCCCAAAGCAAACAAAGGGAAGCAATTCACTGAAGATCTTGTTCCTCTTTTCTTTGTTCTCTTTGATTTCCTTACATATTGGAAAATAGAGATCTCAATACAAGAATTCTAGGAGTATTCCTCCGCTAGCACAATAAAGACTAGTGAAGAACATATGACATAAACACTATACGCAGTATGGGGAAAAGGGTAAAAGTTTTAGAAAATTGAAAGAATAAAACAAATAGTTTCTTAAGATGACAATTTCTATGTGGACTACCTGGGAAGCTGCAGCAGAATCAGGAGCACTCTTTGGATCAGCCCAAGTGACAGTTGGGGTGTTCCCTTCCAGCTTAAAACTTCCACTAGACATTTTCTGTCTAGCATAATCAGCACAGGCATTGTTGTAATACTCAATGAAAGCAAAGCCACGATTGCGGCCAGGATTCAAACCATCCTGTCATATGCAACAGGAGACCATAAGCGAAACAGAGATAGATCATACTACTCTGCAAACAGATAGGCTGATGTAATTTGTTATAGTTCACCTGCTTGAGATCAATTATCTCTGCCCCAGGGCCAACTTCATGTATCATTTGCTTGAACTGATCCTCTGACCAGCTTTTAGGTATATTACCAATAAATAATCTATGCTTAGCATCAGACAATGAACATCTGATAGATTTTCCCTGCAGTGACAAAGAAATGAAGAGAAAAATGTCAAGCAATCTTACAAGATAATCCCAAATTCAGGAAAGAAGGGAGAAGAAAAAAGTTCAGCCATGAGTTATGAAAATCACCTTAAATTCTTTGTTTTTCAACTCTTCTATTGCCTTCTGGGCATCTTCTTTAGTTCTAAATGCCACAAAGGCATATCCCTTGAATTCACCGGTATCCTTGTTTTTTATTAATTTTATCTGTAAGTCACCTAAAGTAAGAACTTAACACGAAAACTGGAAAAAAAAATACATAAAACAAAACAAAAACAGAAAGACAAAGCTACAAAGATAAAAGGAATATGAAACTATAGGGGTAACCTCATGAATTTCACCAAAAGGATCACAAAGATCTCTAAGGTCTTCTTCTGAAACATCCTTGGGAAGTCCACCAATGAAAACCTCAGATCCATAAGGTGGAAGAGAAAGAAGCTCAGAGTGCTTTTCTTTGTCCTCTTCATTAATTGTAGATGTATACTTCTCTTCCTCTTCCCCATGTTCATCACCAACAGGACTTTGATCAGGTTCTGATGATTGCTCTTTTCCACTACCATCAGTTCTCAATTCCTCATAGTGTTCCTTGGCCTTGTCATCACCACCTCCCTCCTCTGCCTCATCCTCAATGCCATCAACAACATCTTCATCTGTCTCTTCCATGTAATTATCATCATCAAGATCCACGCGCTCATCGATCTCAGAACCCTCAGCCATGACTGCTTTAGGTAAATCTTTTCTGAGAATAAGCAGATCCTCAATCAACTGTAAACTTTCATGGCAGCCCATGAGGACTCATACAAGCCATTTTTTTAATAATGGACAAAAGTGGATACAATGTGACAGGGGAAGCAAAGATAAATGCAGACAAAAGAGGGTCTATTTTGCACTGGATTGATCGTGTTTGATTTTAATGTGTGAACTGTGGTTGAAAGACAACAATAAATCAAATAATTTCCAGGACATTTTGTGACTTTGTGTTTGCTTTTAATGTGTAATAAAAAGGTATTTACTAGCTAAAGGCATTTTTGAGTGTATGTATGTATTTGTAGAAGCTATAGAGGAATTTGAATGTGTTGGGCCAAAACATTTCAAAAGAAATTTCTCCCTTTCACTGAAACACCATAGTTCAGGAGGTTTCACCAAAATAAGCATCATCTCCCACATCATGGATTCCACGTTTTAGTCACCTGCACCTCCATGGTCATATTTATGTAACTTCAAATTCATGATCATATCATCTCTGCCCATGTACAATGCAAATGAAACCCTGCTGTAGGTTTAGGACTCCGGCAAAAGGTAACAACTTTGAAAAGGTCATACATACTTATACCTATGCTATATGTCATTAAAAAGCCAACTAAAAATACCAATTGATACAGTAAATTGCCATTTGAGCCCTATGTTACTTTCACTTGACTTAAAGTGTCCGACATGGATATGTGTTCAAGTATCAGACACGGCCCACCTAAAAATGAAGAAGCGTCCAAGTGTCATACCAAATGTGTGTCGAGTGTATGACTACCATAGATTGCAGAAATATTAACAAATATCTCTTCCATCTATAACGAAAAAAATGACTACACCTCTTCCCTGATCACCTCATTCAGCCAAGACTCGGTTTTCGGTGTTCCAATCTATTGTCTTCAAATACATCTCATGAGCTCTAAAATCTAATCCAACGAACCCACAACTATAACCTTCCAAACATATATAAAACTATCAAAGATCGAATTGACCGACGTGGGTTCGATACCGTTCAAGTTAAACCCATATCTATCTACAGAATCGACAAGGTTGGATTATAATTTTACCAAAATTTACAAACTTATGACAAATGATAGCCTCACAACAACTAATTAGGCACTCAATCAATAATACCTGGTCATCAAATACTCCAGAAAAATCTGAAATCTAATCATTCATAGCAACTAATCTAAGTTACAAAATCTAAAATGACCGATTAAAATGCGCTCACTATTAATTATTAATTAAAATTAATAATTTAGTAGGTTGATTGTATCTTCTTACCGGTGCGACGGTCGCAGAGGAGGTGTCCGGTTCGCCGGAGTGAGACTGAGGTGGGACGGTCGGGGTTTTGGAATTTAGGCGTTTAGGGTTTGATACTCGGAAGAAGGATGAGAAGAATGGAGAATACTATTAGGATTTGGAACTGCGATCTGATATTTTATTGTTAATACTATTTTTTTGGATTTTTTTATCATTAAAAAAAAATATTTTGTTAGTTCAGCAGAACGCCAAAACCTAACTTAACAATTGAACCAAAACATGGGTCATGAATCATTAAATAATAATTGAAACTTTTATTCATTTACTCGCTACTTAGCTAGTGATATTTAATTATTTAGTATTTTTTTTAAGTGTTACTTATTTTTATCGATTAAAACTTATAATATTACTAAAAGAGAATTGACTTTTATTATGTATAACTTATACTATTTAATTAAGTCTTATTTAACATATTAACTTAAATAGAGTATTAACTCATAGATTAAATCCCGTTCTAGTGGACTGATGGCTTATAAGGATATAAATACATTAAAAAAAATAGATGGAATAAGCATCTCGATAAAAAGCAAAAAAAAAAAATAGTCTTATGTAATGCACGATGGATGAGTATTCAAGGACTTCCACCCCTCAAACTCCCTCATCCCTAAAGTTGCGTTGAAGATATTGGGTTGTAATCTTAAAGTTGTGTATCCCATCAAACAAGTTATTGTAACACATAAATTTGAAAAAAAAAAAAAACAATGATGACCATGATTGCTTGAGCTTTTTTTTAATAAACCTTTGAAAAGTTTTGACTTATAAGAAAATCAGCAATGCCAATAAGACAAAAGCACACTCCATTGCACAACTTATTAGGCATTTAAATTCAGTTGAACAAGTGAAGCACAAAGCATTTGACATACTACAAGTTAAGCAACCTTAATTACAAATACAATCAAGCAGTAGAAAAACAAATTAGATTTTTCTGCTATTCACAAATTATCCTTAAATCTATTTTTACTAATGTCTAAGCAAACCCTACTTATGTTCAACATTAAATGTTTAAGATAATTGCGAAACTCATAAGCCCACACCAAAAATCTAATTCTTTTAAAAGGAAAAATTCTCAAAATGTTTAAATTATAGAAGTAAGAAGATGTATATTCTTCGTAATTTTAGACTCGTGAAAATAATATAATTTTAAATCAGTTCAGTTGGCTATATATAATAGCATACCTCAAATTTTAGTTAAAAAAATGCACAATATTAGAAAACTTGGACGATAATTTTGAGTAGATTTAAAAAAAAAGTGATTATATAATTATGAGAAAACACGACTTTCATATTGAATATAAAACTCTCATCTTTGCCTCTAATTTACGATTATCAAACTCTCTTCCCTCTTAATCTTTTTTTAGCAACACAAGGGAAAGGATTAATTAATGTCCATTTTTTGCAAGCTTTAAAATACTTTCTAGAAATGGTTCAAAATGCACATTTTCAGACTATTCAATTGAGCAAGATCTTGCCACTAAATGAGCTATCGTATTACCCCCTCTTTTAATGTGGCTACAATGAAAGTGAGAAAAACATCGATTAAGTCAGAAATACGATCTACAAAAAATGTGAATAAGTTCCTCCTGCTCAACTTTGACCTTTTGTATTATCCCAAGGCATCACTCTCTAGCCACACACAAGTGTATCCGAAGCGAATGGCAACATCAATGCCATAGCATAACGCTGCAACCTCTGCAATGCTCAGGCTCCACCTCCCTTGAATCTTCCTTGCAATTGTACACAAAACATTGTCCGTGTGATCTCGAGCTACTACTCCTAACTTGACAACCTCCTCATTTAAAATAGCGGCATC
The DNA here is from genome assembly GCA_026401315.1 of Dysphania ambrosioides. Lineage (NCBI taxonomy): Eukaryota > Viridiplantae > Streptophyta > Magnoliopsida > Caryophyllales > Amaranthaceae > Dysphania > Dysphania ambrosioides. The sequence goes on along the minus strand of CM048660.1, from coordinate 2,127,645 downwards.
TACGTTGAGTTTGATTGTTCCCCGTTGTGGTTTCTGCCATGATGCAGTAGATGCCATCTCCATCTGTCTTCTTCCTCTAAAAACACGTTCAACATAATATCTATCATTAGCCACATAAGTCATGAAATGAGCAGCAATTGACTGAGGATCGTGGGCAATATGTTGTGAAGAGATTTGTTTCTACAAGTCGATGCAGCCCATGCAAGCGTTGCAAATAAACTTAGCTCCTTCCTTGTGCATTGTCCTGCCATGAACATCAACATGTCTTTGAAGCTTTCTTGGGTGTCCCCTTTTGTTGAAGGACATTGATTATGAAATTTGATCCAATTGGATAATAAAAATTGCTTTTCTATTTTTTATTTTTTTTATAGGAAAGGGATACGTACAACGCAAAATTACGTGTTGAATAAATATAACCAAATAAGACGTGATATTTTCATAAACCACTAAACTAAATTAATAGCACAAGCTTAGAAATAGTACTTAATGTTTATAGCTAGCTATTGGAGTAAAATTTTTATATTGACTTTAACAATTATGAGGTATCATTTGAAAGAAAGTTTTAATTACTACTCTTTATAAAATTATATATGAAACATATTTTTTTATAGATCTAAATAATTTTATAAATGACAATTTCATTCTTGATCTTAACGTATTTCACATTTTTACTGATTATTTTTCACCAGATTAGAAATGTCCCACCATTTCTTCATTTGGAGCCCTACTTTACCACATCAAAACATTAAATAAATGAAAAATCAGACATTACTATTGCCAAAATAATCCAAAAATTGATCAAGCCACATTTATATTTATTCCCCAATATAATTAAGAAAAATGGTAAAAAAAATCGATGTTTTACTTTTACTTTACCCCTTGTGTAACTTAGTAAATTCTAACCTAATTTAACCTATCGTTTCCTCAACACACACATTCACATTTCATTCCTTCATTCTCTCATCAAAACATCAGATCTTTCCAAATCGGCACCCAACTGTTCCCGAATTTCGCCGATGTCGAAACCTTGGGGTGATATCGGCTCCTGGGCCGCCGAGGCCGAGCGCGAAGAAGCCGAGGAGAGAGAAAATGCCACCACCACCGCTGCCGCAACCGCTACCGCCGCTACTAACACCCAGAGCTTCCCTTCTCGCAGAGAAACAGTCTCCGCTAAACCCAAGAAGAAGAAGATGACACTCTCCGAGTTCGCCTTTTACGGGTCTAAGGATGGCGGCCCGGTCTCGTCCGGATCCACCCGTTTGACCTTCGATGAAAAGCTTCAGTTGCCAACTGCTCCTAAGCCCCGCTCTGATGATGACTACTCCGGTGGGCCCCGTATTGGGGGTGGGTTTAACAGGTTTGATGATGATCGGAGGCAGCCCCAACGTCGCGGGTTCGACGATGATAGGAGGCAGAGGAGAGGGGATTTTGAAGCGATGCCACCTCCGCCGTCTAGGGCTGATGAGGTTGATGATTGGGCGTCTATGAAGAAGCCCATTTCGATGATGGATAGTGTGAGAGGTGGGGGTAGTGGTGGTGGTGGTGGAGGGAGGTATGGGGCTTTGGGAGCTGGGTCCAGGGCTGATGAGGTTGACAATTGGAGTTTCGGGAAGAAAGCGCCACCGGTTTCGGGTGGGGGTATGGGAGTAGGAAGAGGGAGATCGAGTTCATTCGGGTCTGGGTTTCGTGATTCGGGTTCGGATTGGAGGAGGGAAGGTGGGGGTGGGGAGAGGGAATTGGGGAGGACTAAATTGGTGCTAAATGCTCCTAAGGAGAGGAATGGTGAAAATGTGGCAAAGCCGGCTACGAATAAGCCGAACCCGTTTGGGGCGGCGAGGCCGAGGGAGGAGGTGTTGGCTGAGAAGGGTTTGGATTGGAAGAAATTAGATTTGGAAATTGAGGCTAAGAAGGTAGTTGCTAGTGGGAGTAGGCCTACTAGTTCGCAGGGAAGTCGGCCCACGAGCTCGCAGAGTAATCATGGGTCGGAGAGTGGTGCTGGTGGTGGGCCAGTGGAGATTAAGCCGAGGCCTAAGCTGAATCCTTTTGGGGATGCTAAGCCTAGGGAGCTATTGTTGGAACAAAAAGGTTTGGATTGGAGGAAGATTGATCTTGAGTTAGAGCATCGTCGAGTTGATAGGTTTGTTTCCTTTTTTTGATGTTGAGTTGTATTAATGACGTTGCATTGTTCTAATAAGTGCTTAATTTGGGAATACATGAATGATTGCATTCCTACTTTCCTATTCTGTGTTTGAACTTTGAAGTTCTCTCATATGCTTTGAATGAGTGTGCTTTTCAGTGCTTGAGTGTGTGAGCAGTGAAGGTTCAGTATTGGAGATTGTGATTTTGTACAGAAATTGGGAACTTTGAAACAATTGGGAAGAATGTAAGGTTTTATACCAACGACATTGCACATTCTAGGATTTGTGTTTTGCCTGTTTGATGTGTTTGTGAATGCAGACATTGCCTATGTTGCGGCTTTGGGCAAAGTTGAACCCTATATAATTAGGTTGCTGTAGAGTATTAGACTGATCCAAAGTTTACTTTTTAAACCTGCAGTTTTCGGCATGACAAAGAATTACTAGGTATTTTCCCAAATTTACCGAATTTCTTTTGATCTTTAACTATGCTGTCTTTCTAAATATTGATGCCTTAATTTGTCTAATATTATTGTTCACAAGAGCTAAAACCATGGAGCTGAATTTAGAATCTATTGTGCTTGTTGCTACCATTTATTTTTATTTTTATTTTATTTTTTTAACATCTTAATCAATCTCTCTGCATTTCTGTTCTCCAATTAACCGTACACTGTTATATCATAGAGTGTATATGTATGGTGATTGACTTGCAAGTATTATGATTGACGCTGTTTAGTTATCAACTGTAATGCTAGTGTTCAAAGAATGTGATCTTAGGAGGTAGACTTTAGCTGGTAATTTGGTGTAGGATGGGTGAAATTGATGTGTAACGCTCTTGGATGTTTCTTAGTATACTTGTCTCATAGGGTAAAGTGTTCAACCAACTATGGCTGTGTGCAAAAAATATTTTCTGATTTACGACTGGTTTACGGATGGTAGCCTGTGTGATATAAGCGAGGCAATGAATTTTATATCTGATCAATACGTTTGATGGTTGCTTAATTAGCTGTGTTGATTTTTTTCTGAAAAACTTGCTGCTTTTTCTTTTCTATGTGATAAGTTGTTCAGTTCTTGGGGTTGAAATGGTCATGGTTAGGTTAAGTTTTATGTAGTGTCTAAGAAGCATCATACTGTGGTTTGGTTCTTCTCTCTAGATTAGGATTAGTTTGTGGAGCAGTCAGTGTCCCGAATTTCTGAGTAGGTCTTCCGATCTTAAGCAGGCATTCCATGCTTAGGAATATGGAAAAGATTGCTCATTACAATGGATGATACTTGTTGATATATACTGCTATATGGAGGATGAACTGTTTGATTGTATCAATGGAAGTCTAGGAGATTTGCTTTGATTTTAATGGTGGAATTTCTCTCAATTTGTATGTTAGTATTATTTTTTATGTAGTGAAAATTGTAGTTTAGTGTACGGATGCTAGAGTGCTTTTCATGAGGCAGAAGTGCCTGTGGTATCTTATTTAGTTGATAAAATAGGATTCTACTTAACTTCTGTACAGCCCTAATAAAGGTGATGTAACATTATAAACTAATATTCTTGATGTGTTGTATTGCAAAAGGTTTAGTACTCTATTTTTTTTTTTTTTTTTTTAGAAAGGGAAAATGAGGAAAGACTTTTTTAGAGGTTAATCATAGTCAGCCCAAAGACAAGAATATATAACTTTGAGACGATCATATTTTCTACTTCGTATTTGTTATCTTTCTTACAATAGTCAGTCGCTAGTTGCTACTTTGAAATCTGTGGTTTCATGTAAGTTGTAATTAGTGTGTAACAGCCTGTAACATCTGTAGTAAGGATTTCTTTCTTGGGTGTGTTTTTAAATCACTCTGAAATCTTATGCTTGATTAGTTCCTTCCTTTGGAAGCTTAGGTATTCTATTCTTTGCTGATGTATATGTAGTTTGGGATACTTGTGGGATCTTCTGTTTGAATGAGAGAGTGAAGTGACTGTGTGTATAATCACCATATCTCCTTTTGGTTTGACAGTTTTGTTGGCAACATTTTATTTTATGGGTATAGATGTTTGTGGAAGAACATTCCATGATTTTCTATTTTCATAACATTTCAGATATTTTTATATATTTTTTTCTTCCAATTACTTCAGAATTTATCATGTTTATGGAATTGAAATTGTGGCTTTTCCGCTCATTTTGCACATTCTAAAATTTTTATAGGCCTGAGACAGAGGAAGAAAAGGCTTTGAAAGAAGAAATTGAGAATCTTAGAAAAGAACTCGAGAAAGAATCTGGTAATGATGCTCCCCAGGAATCTGAAGGGGAACAAACTAGTTTTAAGGATCTTATAAAGAGCAAAGAGAAAGATTTGGAAGCTCTGATTAGGGAGTTGGATGACAAGGTCCGGTTTGGTCAGAAAGCAGTGGAAAGGCCAGGCTCAAGGCATGGCTCAAGGCCAAGTTCTGGTGCTGGGAGATTTACTAGTTTTCAGGAGAGACCTCCTTCTCAGTCTGGATCTTTTAATGATGGCCGAGGTCCAGAAGTTATGGATAGGCCCCGGTCACGTGGAACAGATGTATGGACTAGACCTGGTGAAGATAGAAGAGGAGGTTTCCAAGGTGTCAGAGATAGAGGTGGATTCTTGGGCAATAGAGACCTTGACAGGTAATATTATCTTGAAATTGTTGGTAACATGTTATGATGTTTTCTTCATTGAGATGCTTGTATTCTGTTAATTGTCTGTAGTATGATGATGCTGAAAATGCTTAAATTTTATGCTTGTGAAATGATTGGATTCTGAAAGAAAATAGTTTGACTCCTAAATATGACTAATTTTCTTTCTATTGATGTTTACATCTTTTTGCTTGGGGGTTGTTGATTTCTGCATGTTGTTCTTCATGTTATCTTATAAATTACCTATAACATCCTGAGATATCTTGTTAATTTGATATCTCTCTTCTGTCAGTTCTGTCTCTTGGTATGATAGTCCAGGTGAATCTATAGGCATTTGGTTCTGTAAGTTCTTTTTAGGATTATGTTTGTAAAATGATTGGATCATGAAAGATTTTTGTTTCATCCTTAGATTCAACTTATTCTCTTTCCATTTTGTTGTGCATCTATATGTTTTTGGGTAGTTGATTTGTGAATGTTACTGTTTTTTGAGGATATTTAAGCATCATCAATGTCCAACACTTGTTTTTGTTTTTAATTGTCAATGAATTGGGTTCCCATGTTGGGAATGCAGCTTTACATGTGTAAGATAATTGCTGGAATAGTTTTTATTTTTCTTTCCATTTTTCTCTAATGTCTTCTCTTATTTGTTTATACTTTATACCCCCCCCCCCCCCCCCCCCCCCCCCCCCCTATTTTTTACATATTTTGTGACCGAGTATGAATTTAATGTTAGAATTGTAAGCAATATTAGATTTAATTTTCTATTTTTTTTTTGACATTTCCTGTTTCATTTTCTAATTGTATAATAATTCTATTTCTGTGTTTCTACTCTATGTGCTACCGCATTGGGATCCAAAGTGGATTGCAATTTGATTCTTGAGAGTACATGATTTAAGTGACTTTAAATTTATTTTAATAAGATATGGTCCATGCAGAGTAAAAAATTTTGCTTCTAGTCGAAATGATTAAAACATTTCTGTGTTTGTGTATATAATTCCCTATAGGCTATATAATAGAGTATGCACTTCTCCAGCTAAATCAGCATTGTAATACCTATTCTTAGTTGGTTATCCTGGGAGAACGGAGCCTGAAAACTGGAGTCTAGCCCCATACCAGCATACCCCATTTGTGCAACAAGCGTAAGACACAACCACTAGCTAGGACTACTCGGAATGAATTTAACTTGCACCAAACAAGCGCAAGGGAGTCGGTAATAAGGGAGCGCTATAGCTCCAGGGGAGCTATTAGCTTATGACATGGTGGGTAATTTACATTGTCTTTGAACAGAATGCTAGGGAGCTTCTAAATTTCCCAGTGCAATTCTATATCTTGCTTGTCTGCCAGTACCTTCCTCTAGCGAATGATCACATTGCCTCATGCCAACTGGTGATGACATTCCCTCGTTTGTAGTAAATTGTGTGTTGCAATCAGGTCATCCTATTGTCTCATGTAATGACATTGTAAGTCTGTAACATGACACTTTTAAGTCTCAACTTTCCATGATGGATTCCTTTACTTCCATACTTTCATCCATGTTCGCGAGATTTCAGAGGTTGTACCTGTAGTCTTGTACCTATTGGAAACATGATTGAAGTAGTATTGACTGCCTTTCTACTAAGATACTTGATTCATTTAGTTGACAAAGCTGCTATTGTCTAGTAGCTGTCCTGTTAGGGATTGGTGAATCCCAGGTTCCCTCAGATATAGGATAGGGGACTTTTTTCAATATTTGTTTCTAGAAAGGCAGATGTTCATTTGCCAATGACAAGACCGTCTCGAGGCCTTTTCTCCCTCTTTGCGTGTATATGTATGTGTGCTCATGCTTGTGTGTGGATGGAGTGGGGTGGGGTGGTAGAGATAGCTCAGGACACCTGCTATCATCATCAATTATGGTCTACTTGGCTATGCAGTGGTAACCCGTTTTATTTCGATTTTGTTGGTTGCTAAGGCTGATAGGTGATTTGATTTTGTTTTGGCAGGTCTATGTCTAGAGAGAGGTGGTGAATCAATTTTTTTGGTTACAAGAAATTCAGTGTGGATTTTTTGGAGCTCTCTGACAACTTTCGGCAAGCGATGGAAAATAATATTTTGTTTAAATTTGTTCCAAGTCTTTGTCAAGTTATTCTACGGCTTAGCATTGGCGCTGATGACTCTTCTTAATTAACTGTTAATTCTGATACCTTGTAAAATTGCCATTTTTTGGTTTGTATTAAGGCAAGGATCTTATGCTCTTAGACTGACATGTAATGGAACATTATGCTAAATTCTTCTGTTCCTTTCCTCGATAACACTTTTAGGCTTCAATGGCCTTTTCTGATTCATATGTGAATTTTGAGTTACTGGAAAGTTGCGATTGGATGGCATTGTTGTGTGAAACTGTTGTTTTTTTGGGTGCTAGTCTGATATTGTACAGTTCTGGTTGAAGTAATCCTTGTTGCAATGCCTGTATTTTGCATACTGAATAAAGTGGTTAAATTTACATTGAAGCTGAAATTATTTATGCATTGACCAAAATGTAAACTTAATGTTAAACATATCTAAGGATAAACGAGGGAATGTACCTCAATACAATTTGTCTAAAAAGAGGAAGGAAACTATTTAACGTGAGCGGGTGTCACTCATTCACATATGCAAGAAGGAAAAAAAAAAAATCATTTTCTTTGCAATGTGAATGTGTGACCCACCAACATTAGTTTTACTACTCTAAAACAATGTCTTTAGTGAAAAAATTAAATTCAATTTAAGTAAAGTCGGATGGATTGATCGGTCAAACAAGCCTTACTAATGATTCAATTTTGACTTGATTAAATAATCAAATTAATTCAGGAACTCTATCTTTGCTACATTCTTCATCAAAGTATAACACTTATGAGGAAGGTGGGTGATATATGATAGGTGCATTAATGTTGGCTCGAAAGAGAAAAAATCAATTCTAATCATGACCCTAAAATATGTACAATGATGTTTTTACAGATAATGAATGTTAGAATGTAGTAGTTATAGATACTTCATTACTTCCTAGCTTCTACTTACTTGTAAAACAAAAACACTAAAAAAAAAATGTATTCATCTATCTCATTTTAATTGCTTAATTATTTTTTGTAAGAATTTTTTGGTTTAAGTAAAACAATTATTATTTCGATACAGGGAATATATAGCTAGTACGCAACTTGATAGTCGTTTTGCATATTACAATTTAATTAACTTACAAGAAATTAGTCTTATGCTATACTCCGTAAATTGTTTCGACTTACCGTGGTTGTAGTAACAAACTTGACAAGATCCAGAAATGACTTAAATCTTGCCAACTTATTTCTGAACAAGCTCTAATTATACAATATAAGTAGTTTCTTGCTCACGTACGTGATGATTAGTTGTGTTTTATTCGATCTTTTTAACAATTATAGATAATTGATCAAAGTTTATGCCATTGAGTTTAATATTTTCGACATGTATTAAAGAAATCTTGGAAGGTAATGAATAACTGATGCTTGTGTTGTTAAAACAGTAAAGCTTACTTCTTTTGACCTATGATGAAAACAATAAAGCTTACTATTTTGACCTATGATTGTATAGAAAACGTAAGCTCTTAGCTAAGCAAGCTTACTGTTTATGAGATATTTTGCTCAGTACATTGCACTTGGAATCAAGCTTGCGAATAGAAATCATACTTCTCAGTTCTCAACATACCTTGACTGCATACGTTCTATATATATAGAGCATTAAGATTGGTTTAATATCCTACCAATAACACACGAAAACACACAAAGTATAAAGTATTTTATATATACTAGAAATGGCAAGTTCAAATGAAGTCGCAGAGCAGAAGCCAAAGAAGCTTCAGTTGTATTCATGGTGGCAAAGCTCAGCCTCGGCGAGGGTTCGAATCGCTCTCAACTTGAAAGGGCTTGAATACGAGTACATTGAGGTGAACGTGCGCAAAGGAGAGCAATTTACTCCTGAGTTTATGAAGATGAGTCCTAGAAGTTTTGTGCCCGTCTTAGTAGATGGTGATCTTACCATTTTTGAATCCTCTGCCATCATACAATATTTAGAAGAAAAATATCCTCAACACTCTTTGTTGCCTCCAAGAGAAGACTTTCAGAAAAGGGCACTCAATTATCAGGTTATCAATCATTCTTCTTATAGTCTCTTTTATTTGAATGATACTTATGGTGTCAGTCGTTGGTATGATGGCCTTCTCCGACGTGTGTTTGTATGTCACTAGTGTAAGCCTCTAGCTAGTAGCTTAGCCGACCATAGTATTAGCAATTGAGTTGTTAAGATCGCGATTTTTTGTTCTCTAAGTGTCTTAGCTTGACTTAATTCTATGAAAGCTAGCAGTTAGTCTTACACTTGAGACAGTTTCTGATGCTCAATATGGAAATGAATAAGCAGGTGTCAAATTTGGTAGCTTCAAGTATACAGCCGTTCATAAACATAAAAGTGGGCAATTATATTGAAGACAGACTAGGGTATGACGAGAGGATAGCTTGGAATATACATCATTTTAAGAAAGGGTTTGTGGCATTGGAGAAGATGTTAGAAGAGCATGCAGGAAGATATGCAACTGGTGATGAATTTTTCTTGGCAGATTTGTATCTATCGGCCGAAATAGATGGAGCAATCCGGTGGTTCAACATTGATATGAACGAGTATCCGTTGCTGAGGAGGTTGAATGATGCATATCATGAGGTAAAAGCAGTCCAAGATGCTGTTATTCATGAACAGCCTGATGCTTAATTCCTGATGATGTAGCAAGCAAAATCTTATAATTGTTGATGGCCTCATCCTTTATGCTTTTTTTATGCTCGATTATTTCGTGGTTATCGTTTCTATGTACTAATAAATTACTTCTTATAAGTGGCTGATTATATCATACTACAGTATGTGTTTGGTGCTTATTATTTGAATAAGATGTATGGGAACAGACATTTGTGTAACACATCGATTAGGCGCCTCCACCATGACGCCCTTGAGGTGGGGGAGGTGCCTTATCAACACCCCCACCATGTTCTCAACTCAAAACAAAATTTTATTGGACATTTCTTATTCATTAAAGTACTTTATGATAAAGTTTTATATTTTAGCAATGATTTCAATTGTGCATTTACGATAGTTGGCTATTTATGATGAATTCTATATTCAATTTTTTTGAATGTTATTGGAATCAAAATTTGAAAATTTATTGTCGTACTAATGACACGAGGCCAAAGATAAAAAAAAAAACTTTTTTATGGTAAAAAAAAACTTAATCATTTTATAAATTAAATGTGTGTGCTCCTGTTAATTTACGGATGGTTACTCCCTCCGAACAATTGACTTCTGGCCTATTAATGATGATTACCATCTATATGAGATCGCATCTTGTTAATTAATCTCTAAACAAACTTCATTAATCATCCTTCACAGTCTGTCAGTCTCTCCGCACCAGGATCTCCGAATAACTGGAAAAGCTAACTCTTTTACCCTACGAAGTGTAAGGTATGTTCTTCATTGAATCAGGAAACCCAATCTTTCATGAAATTATGTTGAAAACATTTAGCATCTGGGTATTATCTAATTGAAATGGGTATTGCTGGAATTGATTTATGGTTTTTTATTATCATAATGTGTTTGATGAAATGCCGGAATGAGAAAGGGGTTTGATATGCTGAAAAAAGTTGTACTTGTTCGGTTGTAGGAGGAATTCATCAATGTATGACAGCTAAAAAGAAGTGATTTTGCTTTAAATTGAGTGTCAATGCTTAATGAAATGACTGTAGAAGCACCAGCAGAGAGAAGACTTTGATGTGATGATGAGTTGGTGGGGTTCTGTTAGTAGGACTTTGAAGTATACTTGGGGACTGAAGAACCGTCAACAAGTAGTGGTGATTGGGGTTGTTGTATTTATAGGGTTTGTGGTATTTCTATCCATTGGACCTCAAAGCAAGAGGGCACTTGGGTTTTCGAAACTATGTCGAATTCCTGCCATTTACAACTTTGGTGACTCTAATTCTGATACCGGTGAAGTCTCGGCTGTATTTGGACGGATTCCATACCCGAATGGTATAACCTTTTTTGGTAGACCTTCTGGGAGGTATTGTGATGGGCGGCTACTCATTGATTTTATTGGTGAGTTCTTGCTGAACTCATTCTTAATGTCATCTTCTGGAACATATGGTGCACATTGATTGCCTTAAGCATGAATTGCTGTGATAATCACCTTTGTCTTTGAGTTCTTGAAATTACTATCTCTCTGTTGTAGCAATGTTGATATGAACTCTTCCTAGTGTTAGATTTTTAGAAGTATAGCATCTGAAATGATGACGTATCCTCAGTTCCTTTCGAAAGGAGCAGTTCCAATGTGCATTATCATCAAATGATGATAGTTGCGTTGTTGTTTGACAGAATACTACCTTGTCACGTATCTTGTTTGCTTCTTCCTCGATCCTACCTATGAAATTGTGAATAGTATTTGCATATCCCTTTGTTACATTTGATATTTGTGTATTCCACCCCCTTACTCTCATATGCTTCACAATCTTTGTAGCACAAAAGCTGGGATTGCCTTTTTTGATTCCATATTTGGATGCACTTCAAGCCAACTTTCAGCATGGTGCAGATTTTGCTGCTAGTGGGACTACAATTCAACATGTTGATGGGAAGCTGTTTGGAGGTGGTCTTAATCCTCTTTCCCTCGACATACAACTATTGCAGTTTGAAGAGTTAAAAGAACGAACCAGTGAGCTACTTTCACAAGGTTGTGTTGGACTGCATGAAATTCTTGTTCTTTATAGTATAGAAGCTTCACCAAAAGCTTGATAATTTCTGATTGTTTATCAGCTTTATGGCATTTGGTTCCCAGATGATTTGCAAAACCGTTTGTCAAAACATGAAGACTTCTCAAAGGCTCTATATACGTTTGATATTGGGCAAAATGACATTCATCATGCATTAACTACTATGACAGGGGATGAAGCCCAGAAATCTGTTCCTGAGCTTATAAATCAGTTTGCATTGGCAATTAAGGTAACTGCAAATTTTGACATGCATAATTTCTTATGTGGAGCTTCCTTTATACTCCATATCCAACATTCTGCTGGTTCAAATATTAACAGACTAGTCATCTGGTTTTCCATTGTATAATTTATTACCTCTTCCATCCTGCATCTTTTATTCCTTCTGCAACCCAAATGATTTGATTGAAGTGGAACTCCTGTCTTAATCATCAAAACTATCCCTCATGTGCATCAAACAGTTTGAAAATTTGATACCCATGTAATTACTAAGAAAATGGATGGTGAATTAGATTTGAGATGCATTGTTAATATAAGCTTCTGCTGAATTATAGCTTTCTTGAAATTTTTTTCCAATGTGGACCCCATGGCCTCGTCTGCACAACTGCAAGAATTTTGTTCTCTATTTGATGGTGGAGAATCCATATAGACCCTACCAAGAAATATCATCAGTTTGGTTTGGTTACATTTGGTTTGTAATACTTACTATAATTGGTTTCTGAACATTTGAATCCATGAGCTTCTGCTTTTAGACTGTTGTCGTTCCTGTGTATTCTTTGTCTTGACATACACAGATGACATCTTTAATTAATCAATTATAAAATGTACAAATGTCACCTTATTGGGACAGAATTTTTTTAAAGTCTACCCGTCAAGAGGAGGATATGTTATTCATATGCTTGTATCCATCCATACAACACAAATTTACTCTGGTTTCCTTGTTATTCTCTCAGAAACTTCACGAACTAGGAGCCAGGACATTTTGGATTCATAATACTGGCCCTATCGGTTGCTTGCCATATTTGGTGTTGAAGTATCCTCCCAAGCGAGGAAATGTCGACGAAACTGGTTGCATTATGTCTTACAATGAAGTAGCAAAAGAGTTCAACAGGCAGCTCAAGAATAGGATTTCAGATCTGCGGACTGAACTGCACAATTCCCTTCTTGTATATGTTGACATATACTCAGCTAAATACTCTCTTGTTAGTGAAGCTAAGAAATACGGTGAGGTTTATGAGATTATGACATGCCTCTCTTGTTTCTATCAAACTTTTTACAAGTCAGAAAACTCGTCTTATAAAAACATCCTATCTGGAAATACCCTCTTCCCATCAGTCAGAAGAATCCCAAAACACCTGTACGTAAATTTAGAATTACTAAAATAGAAAAATGTGCCCTAGGTCAGATCTTTTTTGCCCATGTCTGAGATGAAATTTATCATCCTTCTCCTTCCCTCCCTCCTCTCCCTATAAACAAGGATTAGTTGTTACCTTGTATTCATGTTTATCGATGGTGATTGCAGGTTTTGTTGATCCGCTTGGTTACTGCTGCAAGCACGTTGATAATTCTAGTTTGCATTGTTGGAGCAGAGAAAAACTGAATGGGACTGCAGTGTATGCAACTCCATGCAATAATCCATCAGAATATATAAGTTGGGACAGCATACACTACACTGAGGCTGCCAATCGATGGGTTGCAAATCTGATTTCAGATGGTTCTCACTCTGATCCACCTGTATCCTTCACAAGTCTATGTACAAAGTCTTCTCCGACTATGACTGGAGAATGATCTGAAGTTGCATTGTGCTGTCTTACCTCCATTCCCTATTCCATGTTATTTATAGAAACACGATAACGAGTTTACAAATCTGGAGCCTACTTAATCCATCCAAAGTGGGTGATACTGACTCTGATCTTTTAGACTTTCTGTTGTAAACAATACTGCAAAATAACAAGAACAATGTTACCGGGAATAGACTGAGTCGCGGACTATGTCGCTTTCTTTAGAACATTCACGGTACTGCCTTAGTTGTGCAAGCAGTTCGAGAATCACCGGATGCTCCCCAGGATAAAACAGTCCCTCGATAATAGTAGTAGGGGACTTGCACAGAACCACTGACCTCAGAAGAACACTAAAAAAATATACTACTGCTGAAGAATTTCGTGGGAGGGAGAGAAAACAGAAGGAAGAAGTGTTTTGTTGTTGTGTGTTTACAATGCTGATCAGAGGCTGTATATATAGCCAAGGCAGCGAACAAAAATGTTCAGAAATTTAATACAAAATCAAAGTTGATGTTACAAAGTTCAAAAATCAAAATTGAAGTTACAAATCTCAAGAATTAAAACCGTAATTAACATTAGTAAACCGTTGGTAATTAATTACAAAATTGTTTTAAAATTAATTATGAAATTTGAACAGTCCAAAAATAAAGATAAAAGCTCCATGATCACTCACTTGGTGTGCGTGTGTGTTAAAACCGTAATTAACATTAGTAAACCGTTGGTAATTAATTACAAAAGTGTTTTAAAATTAATTATGAAATTTGAATAGTCCAAAAATAAAGATAAAAGCTCCATGATCACTCACTTGGTGTGCGTGTGTGTTGGTGGGATTCCTAAGCCCTTCCTTCTTCCACAAAAGTGGGTAACCCTTGAGTCACACCCAAGTAAGAGACCATAACTCTTTATAAACAGTTCATACTTCTCTTATCCTACCAATGTGGGACTCTTGGTTTTTATAAACTTCAACAAGTTTCAACAAGTTCCAACACTTTCACTGTCACGTATTTTACTCAACTTGATCTTGTAGCTTTGGGATGTACCTGTCATCTGAATCAGTTTGTCCTTTGTTGATGCTAACCTGAGGACTCTTGAAGTTTGTTAAGGAATACTTTGTGTTTACTTATTTTAGGTTAGTTGGCAATTTTCGGACAAGGAAATCTTCATTTCAGTTAAGTGTTCGCATTTCCGATATTAATTTTATTAGAGATGAGAGTGAGAAATACTTGTGAGCAATGGAGTTCATATCATATATGTAACACGTTTATATATCTCCATTTCCATCTAAACTCTTGTTTGAACCAGTTGGTCATGTCCGGGGTTTTGACAAGTACTGCCCTCGTGAGTCCTTCACAAGCCTTCAATAAACAAACCAAAAATTCTAATGAAGAAACGTGAGCAACACTCTGAGCAGATGCTGCTGAAGTGCATAGCAAGCAGACCTTTTCCCTTTCGGGAAAAATTAAAGACGACTCAACTGGGGATCGAACCCAGAATCTCTGGTTCCGTAGACCAGCGCCTTATCCATTGGGCCATTGAGTCGAATTTAGTGCTATGAGATTTTAAGTGCGAAATATATATATATATATATATTGCCTTGGCCAGTAGGAAGAGAAGGGAATGATGGTTCTTAAAAAAAAAGATGGTTCTTAAAAAAAAAAGAAAAAAAAAAGATGGTTCTTAAAAAAAAAGAAAAAAAAAGTTGAAGTAAATAGAAGATGGGCTTTGAAGATCAATATTCAACAAAAAAATGAGTTAAGTACATCTATACTAGTCTAATTCAACAAACATGGACAACAAAGCCATATCCTATGTACAATTGATTCAAATAGCTAGGCAGACTAGGCTAGTAGCAAAAATATTGATGACAACAAAATACAGTCTCACATTCAAGTACTTGTAATTTGACATTGGTGATACTGTACCAACCTAAGCATAGAGAGAGTGTGAGGATATACCTGATAATAAAGGAGAAATTCTTAATTAATTTGTATCTGATATAAATATATTAAAAGTATTTTTATTATTTCATTTCCTTATATGAGATTATAATGTCTATATTTGATATGAGTTTTTCTGTATTTTTATATCTTTTGTATTTCTATATCTAATATAACAATAACTATACTTGATATAACAATAATTATATTTGATATAACAAAATTGTATCTTATACAACAAAATATATATCTGAAATTTCAGTTTGATAAACTTTATATCAGATATGAATTAGTAAAACCTTGATAATCAAGTGAACTTTTCTCATAGCAATCTCTCGGAGGCAAAAGAGAGTGTGAGGATGTATTTCTTCTAAATATTGTATGATTGCATAGGATTAAAAAATGGCAAGATCAGCATCTAATTAGACGGGCATAAAACTTCTCTAGCCGAGGCTGAGCTCTTCCACCATGAGTACAGCTGAAGCTTCTTTGCGTCTGCTCTTCTTCCTTTGAACCTGGCATTTATAGTATTTATGTTGATTTTGTATGATATTTGTAATTTGTAATAATATATAGAAACAGTTTTGATGCTATATTTATATTTCTAAGTCCTAATTATTGGGTTTTAGTAATATGCTATGTTGAAAAGTATGATTTGATAACATATATGTACATATCCAATCGAAATGTACTAAATACGAGCAGACATAGAAGGCAAATATGGTTTGCATAGCTAAGAGCTTCGTGCTTGCTCTATCATTATTTTAGTCAAAAGAGTAAGGTACATTGACTTGATAAAAAGATGACCTAATACATAACCAACTTCATGGCTTTTTTCGTAAAACTTTGCAAACTTCGGGTCAACTATATATGGAACCCATGCATCCTGTCCCACAAACCTTAGCCGAGTTAACCCACATTGATTGTTAACTTATTAACACTTGTAAAGTTTTAAGTGCAAAGTGGCCTACGTACTCAAATCTCATTATTTTTTTTTACATAAAGAGAAAGGTTAACGATCGGATAATAATTTAGGTAAACAAAATTTGATTTTAAGTATTGGATGACACCTTTTAACACTTTAACCAACTAAATTAATTGACGTACACTCTCATATCTCATTATGATAAGTCTTAAAGATAAACCTCAAAAAATAATATATTCCCACGGCTTTGGCCCTTCTTATATTTATGCTCTTGCTCACTCCCACATATGTAGTAAATAAACACACACACTCTTTGCCACTCTCTTCTCCTTTGGAAGTGATGGAGTGTGGTGAGCTCAAAGTAGTGTTTTTACTAGCAATGACATCAACGCTAACTCTAGTAGAACTAGCCAAGTGTGGAGGTGGTATGGCGATGGGAAATAAAGGTGAATGTGTGTTTCCAGCAATATTCAACTTCGGAGACTCGAACTCGGACACGGGAGGCTTCTCCGCTACGTTTGGTCAGGCAGGACCTCCCCACGGCGAGACTTTCTTCCACTCCCCTGCTGGTAGATACTGCGATGGCCGCCTTGTCATTGATTTCATTGGTAAGTTTTTTTTACTACCTTTCATTTATGTCCTTATTTGAGATATATCTTTTCAAGGCTTTCCTAATTCATAATCGAAATAGATTCAAGATATTGAGAATATATATATATATATATATATATATATATATATATATATATATATATTGTTATATTCGAAATAAGATTGTTATATCCGATATAGAAATACAAAAGATTTAAAAATAAAGAAAATTATATATTAGGAATAACCATTATAATATCAAATATTAAAATAAAATAACAAAAATATTTCTTGATAAATTTATATCAGTTATAAATTAGGAATTTCTCATATCTTTCTCTTTAAATCCTAGTAATTGTTGCTTTACTGTCCACTTGAAATAATAACTATGCTTGAAGGACATTCTTAATTAAGATGAACTAATTTAAAAGCGAGAGGGGATTGTAATATTGACGTGCTACAACCATACATGTATTATCATACTATAATTTTACTATATTCATACCTTGTGCACAAAGAATTATCTTATGTATAAAGAATTAGTACATACAAGCTAGGTTTATAAATTTGTTTGTATCGTTTGTTCGGTCCATCGTAAATTTGGAAACTCACGGCATATGAAACAAACTACTTTAAAGATCTTGTTTCGGTATGCATGAGTGCATGACCCATTACTGTAACTAGTCAACTGTCGAATAAGCTTTGCGGGAAGCATATATGAACTTTTTTTATTTTTAAGCCAAAAAAAATTAAAAATTCGAAAAATAAGTTACTGTTTAAAATAATTTCAGAAATAAGCCAATTTTAGATTCGGATAAAAACGCTGTCCAAGACAGCGTTATACTTGATGAAGAAACGCTACCCAGGGCAGCGACTTGCATGGCCTTGATTTTAGGGTAAAATACTGGGTCAAAAGAAATCGCTGCCTAGGGCAGCGTTACAATTCTATGAAAGCGTTTTTCTTTGGAATATTTTCATAGTCAGTGCTGCAGAGGCCAGGGAATCAATACAGAGGAAATCGCTGCCCGAGGCAGCGATTTTACTCATTAATGAATCGCTGCCCGAGGCAGCGATTTTACTCATTAATAAAAAATCGCTGACTCTCAGTAAAAACGCTGCCCAGGGCAGCGTTTTTCTTAAAAAAAAAAAAAAAAATCGGTCCTTAGAAAAAACGCTGCCCAGGGCAGCGTTTTTCTTTTACCTAAAACGCTGCCCCGCGTTTTTCCCTGACCCAGAATTCACCCTAAAACCCAGCCCCATGCAAAACGCTGCCCTGGGTAGCGTTTTTTTTCAAGCTAAAACGCTGCCTTGGGTAGCGTTTTATTTCCGAACCTAAATTGACTTATTTTTGAAATTATTTTAAACAGTAGCTTATTTTTCGAATTTTTATTTTTTTTTGGCTTAAAAATAAAAAAAGTTCTGATATTCTCGATCATGATCAAATCCTTCTTATTCATTGCTAAACTCAAAAACTAAGATATCATTGTTCTCTAGCTAATTGAATTGCTCGAGTATACTGTATACTGTATAGTCAGTCACATAGTTGATCAGTATTCATTACATAGTCTAGGCATTTGTAGTAGGAGGATGATATATTATACTACGTATACGTACATCAAAATACTTGTAGTTTATAGGAGTATACAACGTAGAGTTTCACCACATGTGACATTGATGATTGGGATCACTACTTTCCTAAAATTAGATTTCAATTAGTCTATCATCTTATTTCCCATCTTATTATACATGGAATATGTTAATTTTTAGCTGAAGTTTTTTACTGCATTTTTTTTGTAAAAGCACAAAGCCTGAGACTTCCCTATCTAAGTGCCTACCTCGATGCTGTGGGATCTAACTTCAGCCATGGCGCAAATTTTGCCACAGCAGGGTCCACCGTTAGACCTCAGAACACAACTCTTCATCAAAGTGGGTTTAGCCCTATTTCTTTGAACGTCCAGTTTTACGAATTCTACGGTTTCCATCAACGCTCTCAAATCATCCGTCAGAAAGGTCGGTTTTTTTTTTCCATTTTTATATGCGTATTATGTATACATGTACGTAAATAATTTACTGTATGATTTTTTGCACTGCAATAGGAAATAATGTTTTCAAGGGGTTATTACCAAAGGGAGAGTACTTCTCAAAGGCGTTGTATACGTTTGACATTGGTCAAAATGATCTAACGGCTGGACTTTTCCTCAATATGTCTACCGAGGAAGTTATGGCAAACGTCCCAGATATATTAGATCAGTTTACTACTGTGGTCAAGGTAAGCAGTATACTTCATCCGTCCAAAAAATTTGACTTTTCGCTGTATCTAATACATTTTAAATATTTTTATCTTTAAATTCGTAAGACAAAAAATAATGAAAACTTAAAATTCTAAAATTTACATTAAAATATATCCAATAAGATGCCACTTAAATATATTATTTCTTATAACATGATGAGAATTTGCGATCAAATTTTTCGAACTTTGACTCTATAAATAGAAATTGGACAATTTTCGGAGACAGAAAAGTAATTATACTTTGTCATTCTTGTCATTATACAATACTACCGAATGGTGGATAGTATACAATAATTTCTTACGTGGTATATGGCCAATATGAGAATGCAAATTAACAGTCGGAGATTTAGGATCACGCTAAACTAGCTTATTGACAACAACGTGCCTAACATCGTGCTACTTTATTGTTCTGTATGATTCCGTATAAAGCAATTAATAATCATGAATTGGCAATGTCGTCGTTTGTGTGCGGCATGTTCAGGACATATATGATCAAGGAGGGAGGTTCTTTTGGATACACAATACGGGACCAGTAGGATGCCTACCATACGTAGTGGACAGGTTGCCAATCTTGGCAAGCCAAGTGGACAAAGTAGGGTGTGCAAGCCCATTTAACGAAGTGGCCCAGTTTTTCAACCGAAAGTTAAAGGATGTTGTGGTCCATCTAAGGAAAAAGTTGGCCCATGCGACCATAACCTATGTTGATGTCTATTCAGTCAAGTATGACCTCATTAGCCATGCTACTAAATACGGTAATTAAGTTCCTTACACTTTTACTGTGCGATGATTGATGCATGTCTTTGGTACACCGCCATCACGGCTTCACGCCTTGGCCTTGGCCTTCACCTTCTTGCATTCTCGCTAACTTGAAAGGCTTTTTGTGAGAATTGACATGTAATACTTGGTAAAATTATGTACCCATACATTATTTGTTCCCTATAAAATGCCTCATTTTTATTTATAAAGTCAAAGTTTGACCATAAAATCTCATTATATTATAAGAAATAATATATTCGAGTAAAATCTTGTTAGATGTATCTCAATGTAAATTTTTAAAATATCAAGTTTTCATAAGTTTTTGCCTTATAAATTTAGAGAGTAAAAACGTTTAAAGTTATGATATTAAAAACCACAAAAAGTCAAATGAGGTAATATCTAAAAAACGGAGCTTGAGTAACTTAAGAAGTAGAATTGGTTTGGATGTCATGCTACGTTTGAAAAGATGTCCTTTAATTCATGGTTAACTCAGTGACTATATAATTGATTAAAAAAAAGAACAGGTTTGGTATACTTTTTGAAGTCGAATCAGATTTGGATACCTTTTTGTTGTTGCAAGCTTGCTACAAGATACTATACCCACGCACATTACACTCAGCATTATTTAAATTTTAATTAGCATTATTTTATTTTATTTTTATCCATACATGGGATGGGCAGTGGCACAAATAAACACAAAAAGACCAAAAGTTAGGCGGTGTAGAGTAGGTGATCTCCTACTCAATGCGCATCGTTCAGAGCTACATACACTTACCATTGTACCATCATCCACAATTTTATAATTTATTTGGGAGTATCTCACAAATAGTGAGCATAGCCTTAACATATATAGTTGGAATATTCCCTTGATTACTTTGATATGGAAAATTTTGTTTCTTTTTGAATAATTACGCTAGCCAGCTACCCACATTGGAATTGTATAAAAAGCATACTTTATTTTATTTTTTTTGTAACTTTGAAGGTTTTGAGCATCCACTAAGAGCTTGCTGTGGGCACGGTGGTAAGTACAATTATAACATGCACGTTGGTTGCGGGGGGAAGATAACAGTGAAGGGCAAGCAGATTTTAGTAGGAAAAGCGTGTAAAGATCCTTCTGTAGCCATCAACTGGGATGGTGTCCATTACACTGAGGCGGCCAATAATTGGGTCTTTCATCGGATCGTCCAGGGCTCCTACTCGGATCCTCCCATTCCCTTGAAAATGGCTTGCCATTAGCTTTCACAACCTTTTTTTTTTTTTTTTGGTAATATCTTTGTTAATTATCAACTCTTCGGTTGTGGGCCTTGTGGCAATAAATAGGAAGGTATAATATGCCTTTGAAATTTGCTATCATATCATTTATTTGTTTTTGTTTTTTTTAATAAATATTTTCTATGATCTGATGAGTGATGACAACCTTGGTATTCTTCTCAGCCTTACCCTAAAGATCATGCATCCAAAATATTTATATTAATTAATTTATTTCTTTGACATATATAGTCACCTACCACCTTCCAAAGTATTACTCCCTAAGCTAGTATTTAAAGTCTTTTAGAAGCTCGAAAACGACGACATTGTTGTCTTATGTTTATGCTTGATGAGGGTACAATTGTTTTGAGTGTAATTAAAGATAACTCAAAGGTCTCACAAAGTTTTAATGTTTACTTATTAAACGTCAAATATAAAGCTCTTCCTCTTTCTAAGAGGCCAATTAATTAAGAAACTGTTCAAATGAAATATAAGGTCATAATTAAGGGCATAGTGTAAATTATATGTAACAATTTAAGGAGATTTGGAACCGCAAATGACGATCCACAATTCTAGGGCACCATGTGAAGACTGAAGATAGTATTAATTGCCTTAAATTAGCATTAATATAAGAGATTAAAATAAACTATGTGCTCAGTACTTTCACCAAGCAAGAGTTGGTAGCAATTTTATGAAACTAGTTGTAATCCTATTGTAAGATATGTAACACTATTCTTTAGTTCTTAATTTCTTTTTAGTAAATCTGTACAGGTACATAAGGGCCCGATTAATGCAGAACTGATGGCTCAAAGCTATCAAGATTGCACTAGTTTATTAATCAGCTCATAAAATACAACTTTCGTACATGAAAATTGCAGGCTTTAAGACACCACCTCTTGACTCTAGTAGCTTGCTGTGGCATTGGAGGAAAATACAACTTCAACAATTCAATGAGATGTGGAATCAAAGAGATTGTGAATGGCAAAGAGATAGTTTTACCGTAGGATAGTAGAGGTGCCTAAATTTTTGCGTTATAGGGTAGGAATCTACCAAACGAAGCATAATGGTGGTTGTGCGTCAGTGCGTGGTGAGGTGACATTGGTTGCCGGCTGACTGTGCGTGGTGAGGCACGCCTAGTGGAGAGTGAAGGCAAGAGGTTGCGTGAGTGGGAAAAGAAGGGATGGAGTATATGAGTCCATTAATGAGAGTAAAACCTATGATCTATTGTATATTATTTAATAGGCTTTACTACCGAGTTATGAAGTACATATATGTGTAGAAATATCGCAAATTATATATAAGTTATTTTATAAAAAAATTCAAATTATTTTGTGTTTTCATATGGGTTCAGTTGAACCCGTTAAACATATACTAAAATTGTCCATGTTGTAGAATGAAATGGGAGTCCATCCTACCACTTAAATTTGGAATTTGATTTACCTCCCCAAAAACCTTTTTATAATAACCTTTAAAATTTTGCATTTTTTACCATTTTGAGCCTCATTAAAGAACAATTTTATATTTTTAATGTTGGACTTAAAGGATCATGTAAGGCCCAAAGATTGAATGATTTCATCTACTTTGTACCTAAACATCTATTTTAATCAAAATAGGTTATAAACTCATATTTAGAGAATTTGTTAATTGGATATATATAAGGTATTGAATGATTTCAAATCTTCTCACATGTCACTAGAAAGATCCCAATACCTTTATTTAATTTTCAAAAGTCTTAAAAATAATGTATAGACCTTTTCAAATTCAGTTATTCTAGACAATTTTAAATTTGGTGAGAGGATACCTTAATAGTTAATGTAGTTACCATGGGGTCTTACATGGTCAATATTAGGCATTTGGAGTTATTAGAACTTTATTTTATCAATTTCTAGCCAGTCATTACAATTTATTTTCAAACCTCCTACAATTAGATTCTAAACTCATTTTTAGGCCGTTTTAATTCTCTATTTACTACATTTATTTCCAAAAATTTCATATTTGTTGTAAAAACTCTCCTACACTTTAATAGAAAAACTAAGAAACAACTTTAATAACATTAGATTAAAACTGATAAAGAGTATTACAATAAACAAATTGCAATTAAAAAAGTCGATCACTAAACATCGTCCGTGATTAACCAGGTATCGCCCCGTATTTTATACGTATTTTACACCTTCTTTATGATTTTTCCCTTATATATTATATACTTAATCTAACCTTATTTAAACATATGTAATAATTATTTAACGTTTTAGTTTACTAACCTAATTTAATAATTTAATTTACTAATGTAGTTTATACTATTTACTAACCTAATTTAATAATTTAATTTACTAATCTAATTTAACTTATTTACTAATGTTTAAATATAATGGCCTAATTTAATCCATTTATTCATCTAACTATACTCTTTCCTTTTCCTATCTCTTATAAACCTATTTTTTCACTCTTTCAATACTTTTTCTTCATTCACTCACTCAAACTCTCTCAAATACCTATTTCTCTCCTAAGAAACCTCTTTCATAAAACCAAATTTTTTCTTCAAAAATTCACCATGTCAAGAGCGGGTAAAGAACCAAGTCGAAAGCTTGAGTGGAAAAATAAGTAGAGTTGCGGGTAAAGCTTTAAGAGGATTAACAGGTTCTTCATCGTCAAAAGTATGTATTAATTTATTTTTTTAGCAATTTATGGTTTCTTATGTGTATTATTTTGATTTTGAACTAATTTGAAGTTATTTGTATGTATTTTAATGGAGTATAATGATTTCTAGTAATAGCTTGTTTGTTCCGCCATTGTTGATTTCGTTGAATTTGGTCGATTTGTGTTTGAGGAAGAAGATGGAAATATATATATATATATATATATATATATATATATATATATATATATATATATATATATATATATATATATATATATATATAATTAGAACCGTGTGAAATACACGGTTCTACCATAGAACCGGCTATTTTATACGGTTCATCCATGGTGGAACCGGACGGTTTTACCTAGGTAGAACCGTGTATTTCACACGGCTCTAATTATATTTTTTTTTCGAATATTAATAATAACATTATTATGCCCAAAAAAAGTCCAACATGGACGTTTCTCTTGTCCCAAACTAACGTCCAAATTGGACGTTTGTGCTTCCATTAGATACCGTCCACATACATTAATATGCCACCATGAAACTTCCAAATTGGACGTTTACCAAGCCACAAAGAACGTCCATTATGGACGTTTAATCAATCCAATAGTTAGTAATTAGTTAATAATTATTTAATATTTAATTAGTTAATATTAGTACGTATTTATTAATAATAATACTCGTAATTTATTATATTAATGACATTATTGTTTATTAATAATAATACGTATAGTTAGTCGTAATTCTACAGTATTTTACATGTTTGTATATATTAAGAATAATAATTACATTTGTATTAGTTAAATTTTGTTTAAATGTTAATAGTTAAATTATGTTTATATTAAATTAGTATTAATTTGTATTTATTAATTACTTATTATTTATCATTAATATAATAGAATAGGTACCTGAAATCCATGGTGAGGGTGATTTAGGTCCGAGAGATCCCCGATCTCGTGGTATCTCAGCTTCTGCACGTAGGGAGAGAGAGGGTGTACTGTTGTAGCAGTTACATGAGGATCCGGTAGATGAGGCAGGAGAGTATGATGATGATGATGATTTGGATAATTACGTGATAGATGACGAGGATCAGGATCAAGATGATGATGATATTCCGAACTATGATTTGGGTGGTGCTAGTGCTAGTGCTATGCTAGAGGAACAACTAGGGGATCAGTATGTTAGAGTGCACAAAGGCGTGGATGGTAAATTTGCTAGTGCAACAGAATCGAGTTCTTCTTCAACTGTTTCTGGCCTGAGTAGTAAGAGGAAGAAGGGAGATGACTCTTGGGTTGTGAAAGGTGGAGTTCTTGGCGGCCCTATCGATGGGAACGTGATTCCTAGCTTTTTGGGTCACATTGCAACCAACATTTGGGTTGGGAAGGAGCGCATAAACGATGTATTGAAGTGTCAAAACCGTGACAAGATGTATTCCCTTCTCGATAAATGGACTCGTTCTAAGCTTGATGGAACGTGCAAAGTGGACGTTTATTCATGCCCTAGAAACGTCCAACATGGACGTTTATTCATGCCCATAGAAACGCCCATATTGGACGTTTGTGAAGACCAAGTAAACGTCCACTTTGGACGTTGGTGAAGAGTAGGAAAATGTCCAAAATGGACGTTTGTTAAGCATTTAAAAACGTCCAAAATGGACGTTTGTGGTGGTCCATTAAATGTCCACTTAAGACGGTCCAATATCTCTTAAAAAATATCCAAATTGCACGATTTATCACACATTAAAAAGTCTACATGTTACGGTTACAAACAACTATAAAAACGTCTCAAGACTCTCAACCATACGTTCTCTTTAATTAGCATCTTAACTAACCTAATTCTACAATAACTAACACTTATCACACAATTATATAACTATAAATATACAATGATATATATAAATGCACGTATTTAATTAATTATATAGTTCAATATACAACAAAATGAAATGAATTACAAATTGTCATAAGAACAGTACCTCATCCGACATTGTTGGAATTCAACCAGATAAATTGAACTGAAAGAATGGAACTCAAGGAGTTGAAATGGAAGAAATTGAACTGAAGGAATGGAACTGAAGGAACTGAAGGAAATTGAGGTAATGAAAGAAGAAAAATAATAGGAAAAGTTTGGAATGTGAGAAATGAAATGTTACTGAGAGTAAAAGCTATAAATATTAAAAGTAATCACCGAAAATTCAAAGTAAAATTAAATGATATTGAGTGGTAAAAGTGAAAATATATTTAGCGTATATTTATAAACTAAGGGTAAAATTGGCATTTCATGTACAAAATACGAGCGGTAGCTGAAGATTCATGGGCGACGTTTAACAAACCCCATATAGTGGACACCTTCCTCATAAGTGTTATACTTTGATGAAGAATGTAGCAAAGACAGAGTTCCTGAATTAATTTGATTATTTAATCAAGCCAAAATTGAATCATTAGTAAGGCTTGTTTGACCGATCAATCCATCCGACTTTACTTAAATTTAATTTAATTTTTTCACTAAAGACATTGTTTTAGAGTAGTAAAACTAATGTGGGTGGGTCACACATCCACATTGCAAAGAAAATGATTTTTTTTTTCCCTTCTTGCATATGTGAATGAGTGACACCCACTCACGTTAAATAGTTTCCTTCCTCTTTTTAGACAAATTGTATTGAGGTATATTCCCTCGTTTATCCTTAGATATGTTTAACATTAAGTTTACATTTTGGTCAATGCATAAATAATTTCAGCTTCAATGTAAATTTAACCACTTTATTCAGTATGCAAAATACAGGCATTGCAACAAGGATTACTTCAACCAGAACTGTACAATATCAGACTAGCACCCAAAAAAACAACAGTTTCACACAACAATGCCATCCAATCGCAACTTTCCAGTAACTCAAAATTCACATATGAATCAGAAAAGGCCATTGAAGCCTAAAAGTGTTATCGAGGAAAGGAACAGAAGAATTTAGCATAATGTTCCATTACATGTCAGTCTAAGAGCATAAGATCCTTGCCTTAATACAAACCAAAAAATGGCAATTTTACAAGGTATCAGAATTAACAGTTAATTAAGAAGAGTCATCAGCGCCAATGCTAAGCCGTAGAATAACTTGACAAAGACTTGGAACAAATTTAAACAAAATATTATTTTCCATCGCTTGCCGAAAGTTGTCAGAGAGCTCCAAAAAATCCACACTGAATTTCTTGTAACCAAAAAAATTGATTCACCACCTCTCTCTAGACATAGACCTGCCAAAACAAAATCAAATCACCTATCAGCCTTAGCAACCAACAAAATCGAAATAAAACGGGTTACCACTGCATAGCCAAGTAGACCATAATTGATGATGATAGCAGGTGTCCTGAGCTATCTCTACCACCCCACCCCACTCCATCCACACACAAGCATGAGCACACATACATATACACGCAAAGAGGGAGAAAAGGCCTCGAGACGGTCTTGTCATTGGCAAATGAACATCTGCCTTTCTAGAAACAAATATTGAAAAAAGTCCCCTATCCTATATCTGAGGGAACCTGGGATTCACCAATCCCTAACAGGACAGCTACTAGACAATAGCAGCTTTGTCAACTAAATGAATCAAGTATCTTAGTAGAAAGGCAGTCAATGCTACTTCAATCATGTTTCCAATAGGTACAAGACTACAGGTACAACCTCTGAAATCTCGCGAACATGGATGAAAGTATGGAAGTAAAGGAATCCATCATGGAAAGTTGAGACTTAAAAGTGTCATGTTACAGACTTACAATGTCATTACATGAGACAATAGGATGACCTGATTGCAACACACAATTTACTACAAACGAGGGAATGTCATCACCAGTTGGCATGAGGCAATGTGATCATTCGCTAGAGGAAGGTACTGGCAGACAAGCAAGATATAGAATTGCACTGGGAAATTTAGAAGCTCCCTAGCATTCTGTTCAAAGACAATGTAAATTACCCACCATGTCATAAGCTAATAGCTCCCCTGGAGCTATAGCGCTCCCTTATTACCGACTCCCTTGCGCTTGTTTGGTGCAAGTTAAATTCATTCCGAGTAGTCCTAGCTAGTGGTTGTGTCTTACGCTTGTCGCACAAATGGGGTATGCTGGTATGGGGCTAGACTCCAGTTTTCAGGCTCCGTTCTCCCAGGATAACCAACTAAGAATAGGTATTACGATGCTGATTTAGCTGGAGTGGTGCATACTCTATTATATAGCCTATAGGGAATTGTAGTCATAAGGACATGATTTTCATGGCTTTTCATCAACATATTAATAAAATATTTTATTAAAAGAGAAAACTTAGTCATGAATGATCAGTTTTCTCTAGTTTATGAGATCATTCTTTCAATGCAATCCTGTCTCACATATTAATAATTAGTCAGAGAAAAAACTTGTTAATGCTCTTATAAACACAACTCTAAAACGTGAAAAGCAGAGAAAACTTCAAGGCTCTCATAAACCATCTATTATTAGTATGTGAAACTTGCTATCAATCTCCAAATCATTCCTTCATTCATAATCAAGCATATAAAAATTGCATCCACATTTATCCAATCTCTAAGATATGCATAACATATTGTGACTGACAACCAAGTTTACAGGAAACAGATGCAACAATAGTACTATAAAATCCAACAGAACACCAGCACATTGCCAGTATCAATTGCAACAAAGATGGATAAAGATTTTTTTGACACTGAATCCGATTACAGAGTACTACAATAAACCGTCAGTAGCAATGTCTTTTACATCATATGGAACTGCAAAAGAAAAAAATTGGTCCAAATCGTTCCTTCCTAGAGCAATTAATTACTCTGTCATCATATATACACCGCAACAGGAAAGTTAATGGTGGCGGCTTCTGTTCCGGATGCCCCGCAAAACATAATTTACGGGACTTAAAGGAGAACCAACAGTCAAGATAGTTATAAACGTTATTTTTCTTAAATAAAACATACTTGAATAGGCAGAGCTTGGTTGACATTCCAACAGAAGCAGCCTTTTAGCTAAGCATGCATCTGCCCTTATTGGCATCATGGCATGTATACGGCCATCAGGATCGCCTGTTAAATCAGCATGTTGAATTATAGTCCCACTAGCAGCAAAATCTGCACCATGCTGAAAGTTGGCTTGAAGTGCATCCAAATATGGAATCAAAAAAGGCAATCCCAGCTTTTGTGCTACAAATATTGTGAAGCATATGAGAGTAAGGGAGTGGAATACACAAATATCAAATGTAACAAAGGGATATACAAATACTATTCACAATTTCATAGGTAGGATCGAGGAAGAAGCAAACAAGATACCTGACAAGGTAGTACTCTGTCAAACAACAACGTAACTATCATCATTTGATAATAGTGCAAACATTGGCACCGCTCCTTTTGTAAGGAACTGAGGATTCGTCATCATTTCAGATGCTATACTTCTAAAAATCTGACACTAGGAAGAGTTCATATCAACATTGCTACAACAGAGAGATAGTAATTTCAAGAACAAAGACAAAGGTGATCATCTCAGCAATTCATGCTTAAGGCAATTAACGTGCACCATATGTTCCAGAAGATGACATTAAGAATGAGTTCAGCAGCAAGTCACCAATAAAATCAATGAGAAGCCGCCCATCACAATACCTCCCAGAAGGTATACCAAAAAAGGTTATACCATTCGGGTATGGAATCCGTCCAAATACAGCCGAGACTTCACCGGTATCAGAATTAGAGTCACCAAAGTTGTAAATGGCAGGAATTCGACATTGTTTCGAAAACCCAAGTGCCCTCTTGCTTTGAGGTCCAATGGATAGAAATACTAAAAACCCTATAAATACAACAACCCCAATCACCACTACTTGTTGACGGTTCTTCAGTCCCCAAGTATACTTCAAAGTCCTACTAACAGAACCCCACCAACTCATCATCACATCAAAGTCTTCTCTCTGCTGGTGCTTCTACAGTCATTTCATTAAGCATTGACACTCAATTTAAAGCAAAATCACTTCTTTTTAGCTGTCATACATTGATGAATTCCTCCTACAACCGAACAAGTACAACATTTTTCAGCATATCAAACCCCTTTCTCATTCCGGCATTTCATCACATACATTATGATAATAAAAAACCATAAATCAATTCCAGCAATACCCATTTCAATTAGATAATACCCAGATGCTAAATGTTTTCAACATAATTTCATGAAAGATTGGGTTTCCTGATTCAATGAAGAACATACCTTACACTTCGTAGGGTAAAAGAGTTAGCTTTTCCAGTTATTTGGAGATCCTGGTGCGGAGAGACTGACAGACTGTGAAGGATGATTAATGAAGTTTGTTTAGAGATTAATTAACAAGATGCGATCTCATATAGATGGTAATCATCATTAATAGGCCAGAAGTCAATTGTTTGGAGGGAGTAACCATCCGTAAATTAACAGGAGCACACACATTTAATTTATAAAATGATTAAGTTGCTCTTTACCTTAAAAAAGTTTTTTTTTTTCTTTAATCTTTGCCTCATCTTATTAGAACAACAATAAATTTTCAAATTTTGATTCCAATAACATTCAAAAAAACTGAATGTTAAAATTCATCATAAATAGCCAACCATCTTAAATGTATAATTGAAATTATTGCATGGCCAAGATGTAAAACGTTACCATTAAGTACTTTAATGAACAAGAAATATCCAATAAAGTTTCGTTTTGAGTTGAGAACATGGTGTTGATTTCCATACATCTTATTCAAATAATAAGCACCAAACACTTACTGTAGTATGATATAATCAGCCACTTACAAGAAGTAATTTATCAGTACATAGAAACGATAACCAGGAAATAATCGAGCACAAAAAAGCATAAAGGATGAGGCCATCAACAATTATAAGATTTTGCTTTCTACATCATCAGGAATTAAGCATCAGGCTGTTCATGAATAGCAGCATCTTGGACTGCTTTTACCTCATGATATGCATCATTCAACCTCCTCAGCAACGGATACTCGTTCATATCAATGTTGAACCACCGGATTATTCCATCTATTTCGGCCGATAGATACACATCTGCCAAGAAAAATTCATCACCAGTTGCATATCTTCCTGCATGCTCTTCTAACATCTTCTCCAATGCCACAAACCCTTTCTTAATATGATGTATATTCCAAGCTATCCTCTCGTCATACCCTAGTCTGTCTTCAATATACTTGCTCACTTGTATGTTTATGAACGGCTGTATACTTGAAGCTACCAAATTTGACACCTGCTTATTCATTTCCATATTGAGCATCAGAAACTGTCTCAAGTGTAAGACTAACTGCTAGCTTTCATAGAATTAAGTCAAGCTAAGACACTTAGAGAACAAAAAATCAAGATCTTAACAACTCAATTGCTAATACTATGGTCGGCTAAGCTACTAGCTAGAGGCTTACACTAGTGACATACAAAAACACGTTGGAGAAGGCCATCATACCAACGACTGACACCATAAGTATCATTCAAATAAAAGAGACTATAAGAAGAATGATTGATAACCTGATAATTGAGTGCCCTTTTCTGAAAGTCTTCTCTTGGAGGCAACAAAGAGTGTTGAGGATATTTTTCTTCTAAATATTGTATGATGGCAGAGGATTCAAAAATGGTAAGATCACCATCTACTAAGACGGGCACAAAACTTCTAGGACTCATCTTCATAAACTCAGGAGTAAATTGCTCTCCTTTGCGCACGTTCACCTCAATGTACTCGTATTCAAGCCCTTTCAAGTTGAGAGCGATTCGAACCCTCGCCGAGGCTGAGCTTTGCCACCATGAATACAACTGAAGCTTCTTTGGCTTCTGCTCTGCGACTTCATTTGAACTTGCCATTTCTAGTATATATAAAATACTTTATACTTTGTGTGTTTTCGTGTGTTATTGGTAGGATATTAAACCAATCTTAATGCTCTATATATATAGAACGTATGCAGTCAAGGTATGTTGAGAACTGAGAAGTATGATTTCTATTCGCAAGCTTGATTCCAAGTGCAATGTACTGAGCAAAATATCTCATAAACAGTAAGCTTGCTTAGCTAAGAGCTTACGTTTTCTATATCATCGTAGGTCAAAATAGTAAGCTTTATTGTTTTCATCATAGGTCAAAAAAAGTAAGCTTTACTGTTTTAACAACACAAGCATCAGATATTCATCACCTTCCAAGATTTCTTTAATACATGTCGAAAATATTAAACTCAATGGCATAAACTTTGATCAATTATCTATAATTGTTAAAAAGATCGAATAAAACACAACTAATCATCACGTACGTGAGCAAGAAACTACTTATATTGTATAATTAGAAACTACTTATTCTCAAACACCTATTTCTCTCTTAAAAAACCTCTTTCATAAAACCAAATTTTTTCTTCAAAAATTTACCATGTCAAGAGCGGGTAAAAGAATCAAGTCGAAGGTTGAGTGGAAAAATAAGTAGAGTTGCGGGTAAAGCTCTAAGAGAATTAAGGGGTTCTTCATCGTCAAAAGTATGTATTAATTTATTTTTTTAAGCAATTTATGGTTTCTTATGTGTATTATTTTGATTTTGAACTAAGTTGAAGTTATTTATATGTATTTTAATGGAGTATAATGATTTCTAGTAATAGCTTGTTTGTTCCGCCATTGTGGATTTCGTTGAATTTGGTCAATTTGTGTTGAAGGAAGAAGATGGATATATATATAGAGAGGGTGTACGGTTGCAACAGTTACATGAGGATCCGGTAGATGAGGCAGGAGAGGATGATGATGATGATGATGATTTGGATAATTATGTGATAGATGATGAGGATCAGGATCAGGATGATGATGATATTTCAAACTATTATTTGGGTGGTGCTAGTGCTATGCCAGAGAAACAACTAGGGGATCAGTATGTTAGAGTGCGCAAAGGCGTGGATGGTAAATTTGCTAATGCAACGGAATCAAGTTCTTCTTCAACTGTTTCTGGCCCGAGTAGTAAGAGGAAGAAGGGAGATGACTCTTGGGCTGTGAAGGGTGGAGTTCCTGGCGGCCCTATCGATGGAAACGTGATTCCTAGCTTTTTGGGTTACATTGCAACCAACATTTGGGTTGGGAAGGAGCGCATAAACGACGTATTGAAGTGTCAAAATTATGACAAGATGTGTTTCCTTCTCGATAAATGGGCTCGTTCTAAGCTTGATGGAACGTGCAAAGTGGACATTTATTCATGTCCTAGAAACGTCCAACAAGGACATTTATTCATGCCCATAGAAATGTCCACATTGGACGTTTGTGAAGACCAAGTAAACGTCCACTTTTGATGTTGGTGAAGAGCAGGAAAACGTCCAAAATGGACATTTGTTAAGCATTTAAAAATGTCCAAAATGGACGTTTGTGGTGGTCCATTAAACGTCCACTTAGGACGGTCCAATATCTCTTAAAAAACGTCCAAATACCACGATTTATCACACATTAAAAATGTTTTCATGTTACGGTTACAAACAACTATAAAAACGTCTCAACTAGGGGTGCTTATTGAGTTGAGCTACTCGCGAGTAACTCAGACTCAACTCAGTCAAAACTTGGTTAAAGCTCGACTCTATTGAACTTGACTCGGTTCGAACTCGACTGGATAAGTTAACGAGCCAAGTCGAGAAAATGAAAGCTTGAATCGAAGAACTCGTGAGAAACTCGAATTTTTATTTATAATATATATTTATAGAAAAATATACTTAAGATATAAAAGATGGTTTGATATATAAACCAAAAGTCCCACATTAAATTAAAATAAGCTTTAATCGAGCTTGAGTCAAGTATGAAACGAGCTTTAATCGAGCTCAAGTCGAGTTTGAAACGAGTTTTAAACAAGCTCGAGCTTGAGTCGAGCTCTAGAATTGAGTTTTCGACTCTAGCTCGAGCTTGAGTCGAGCTCTAGAATTGAGTTTTCGACTCTAGCTCGAGCTTCGATTTTTTAGCTCACGAGCTTTCGAGCTCGAATCGAGCTTGAGTTTTAGTTATCGAGCTCGAGTCGAGTTTAGCCAAACTCGAGCTCGACTCGGCTCATAAGAACCCCTAGTCTCAACCATACGTTCTCTTTAATTAGCATCTTAACTAACTTAATTCTACATTAACTAACACTTATCACACAATTATATAACTATAAATATACAATGATATATATAAATGCACGTATTTAACTTAATTATATAGTTCAATATACAACAAAATGAAATGAATTACAAATTGTCATAAGAACAGTACCTCATCCGACATTGTTGGAATTCAACCAGATAAATTAAACAGAAGGAATGGAACTCAAGGAGTTGAAATGGAAGAAATTAAACTGAAGGAATGAAATTGAAGGAATCGAAGGAAATTGAGGAAATTAAACAGGAAAAATTTGGAATGTGAGAAATGAAATATTACTGAGAGTAAAAGTTATAAATACTGAAAGTAATCATCGAAAACTCAGAGTAAAATTAACTGATATTGAGTGGTAAAAGTGAAAATACATTTAGCGTATATAAATATAAACTAAGGGTAAAATTAACATTTCATGTATAAAATACGGACGATAGCTGGATATTTACGAACGACGTTTAACAAACCCCTTAAAAAATCAGACTAGCTAACCAATAAGTCAACTAGCATAGCCTAAATCACCACTCCACAGCCAAAGAAGTAAATCTTAAAATAAAAACTTAATGTTCATTCAAATGATCTATGTCTTTGTCATTCATACACAAACACACCAAACAAAGATAGGAGTAAAAATGGGATCGACAAGTGCAATGACAAAGAAGGCAATGAGATTTGGCCTTATTAATGTCTTTATTTTTGTATTATTGGTAGCATCCAACCTGAGGCTATCACTAGCGTATAGTGCCTCCAAAACCAACCACCCAAAGCAAAATGTAGCCAGTTTTCCGGCCATATTCAACTTTGGTGATTCAAACTCGGACACTGGCGGACTTGCTGCAGTCTATGGCCAGATGCCGCCTCCCAATGGTGAAACCTTCTTCGGTGCTCCTGCTGGCCGTGCCTGCGACGGCCGCCTTGTTATCGATTTCTTAGGTACTCTTCTAATCCGCTTATCATTATTCTTTCTCAAAAACGCTTTCACTTTCGTCTTTGTTGACGGTATTCATATTTCTAATCCTAATTATTTTTTGTCCATTGAGTTAAAAAATTTTATTTTCACGTCTATAAGATAAAAAATAATGAAATATTATATTTTAAAAATTCGAATATTTAATAAAATCTTATTTAAATATATTATTTTGTATAATATGATACAAATTTGGTAAATTTTTTAAATTTAATTTTATAAATAAAAATGGGTCAAAATAATAAGACTTAGTAAATATTAATCACTCTGTATTATACTTCATCAATTCCTTAACTTGAAACACTTCTCAAAACACAATTGTTAATGTTTAGCGGTTAATATATCTAATTATATATAAGTTAAACTTTTAAAAATTGAATATATAAAAATAAAAATATTAAAGTTCAAGTCGTATTCCTTCTCAAAATATCTTAAGCAAGCAGTGACCATTCATATTGGTAATGTGAGTAAACAGTACTCCCTTATCCTATCGCTTTCCCATCGCAGAAAATGATAAATTAGGTGAACTGGTGATTAGAAGCCTAGAAAGATGACTCATTGATGTAAGTTTCATAACCATTCAAAAAATTATGTATAACTCTACATACTTTGCATTAAATTAAACAATTATTTGCTAAAATATAGAAAACAACATTTGAATCAAGCATATGGTCTACTAAGACTCTTTTAGTTTCAAACTGTGAATCGGTTGACGAATCAAGAAGTCTTGTAGAATGGAGAGTGCTCCTCACGAGCTTAGCATCATCCATGAGATTCGATTCTAGTATTATAACCCCTAATAGTTGCTATCTTACTATGAATGTTTATTTGATTCAGCTGAAAGTTTGGGATTGCCATATTTGAGTGCATACCTAAACTCAATAGGGTCTAATTTTAGCCATGGAGCCAACTTTGCAACTGCGGGTTCAACAATCAGACCTCAAAACACCACCAAGTCTCAGAGCGGATGCAGCCCCATTTCTTTGGACGTCCAATTCCTTGAATACTCTGACTTCTACAAAAGGTCCCAAATAGTCCATAAACATGGTAATCAGACTAGCTAACCACTCATAAAAATGTCTTGTGTACTACAGAGTACAACCGCTATTCTGTTCATTCGTGTACGTAGTAGCCTGGGGCGTAGCATGGTGTGTGTATGCTCCAACTTGATCCACACGCTTGTACGCTAATTTGTGCGTTGTCAAATGTACACTCGATTAAACTATCAGTTGCTTGGAGAAAATTTATTTATGAAATGTTGATGTAGGAGGATTCTATGAGGGGCTGGTACCGAAAGAAGAATACTTCAGTCGTGCCCTATACACCTTTGATATTGGCCAAAATGACATCACTGCTGGCTACAAACTAAACTTGACCACTGAGGAGGTCAAGGCCTACATACCTGACGTTGTTGATCAATTCTCCAAAGTTGTAAGGGTAAGATGGTTATGCCTTATACACCACTCTTATTTCTCTCACAATTCAGTTGTACAACAGAGTCAAAATACTACCAAGTATGCCCTTCCTGTCCACTGCAGGGTATTTATGCACAAGGAGGAAGGTCATTCTGGATCCACAACACAGGTCCAGTGGGCTGCTTAGCGTATATGCTGGACCGCTTTCTCCTAACAAAAGCCCAATTAGATGAATTTGGATGTGCAAGATTTCTGAATGAGGTTGCCCAGTACTACAACAGTAAGCTGAAGGAAGCTGTGGTTAAGCTAAGGAAGGACATGCCATTGGCTGCAATCACATATGTTGAAATATACTCTCTTAAATATACACTGATCTCCCATGCCAAAAAATTTGGTACGTATTGCATTTTTCATGGTGTTTTTCCCCTGCCTGGTGTCTTCTTTTGTTCATATGCAAGTATATGAAAAAAACTGCTCCTATCCGTCTGATACTGCAGGCTTTGAGACACCTCTAGTAGCTTGCTGTGGCATTGGAGGACATTACAACTTCAACAATACAATGAGATGTGGAAGCACAGATATTGTGAAGGGCGAAGAGATTTTAGTTGCAAAATCCTGCGATAATCCATCTACAAGGATAATTTGGGACGGCATTCATTACACTGAGGCAGCTAATAAGTGGATATTTGATCGGATTATGAAAAATTCCACATACTTAGACCCACCAACTCCACTGAAAATGGCTTTTCCAAAGAAGTAAAGGGGTGAGCCTATCCTCGCGTTTGTGTGCAGACTAGATCAATTCTTGCATCAGAGTTCATTTGATTTTCAATTGATCGAATTGATCTTTAATAAACCATAGATTAGTGTGATTTATTACTATTACAGCTATTGATCAAGTCCTTTGTATAAAACAAATTGCCAAATAATCCACAGTGTATTAAGTTTCCATTTGAAGAAAGTAAATTTATGGCATGCTATCTAGCTAGTTTTGTGTTTATAAATTTCTTGATTTCATTGATTGAATACATACATGATCAAGGCATATTTATAGCTTACCTTCAGATATGCTTAGCCTATGAGTTTGTATTACGTACAGCTTCTAACTGATCTTTTATCCCTAATGTTCAGGAATAAGATAAACTTCTATCCTATCCTACACTCCCCCTCAAGTTGGATCACAGGCTCTTTGATTCCCAACTTGCTCAACACCTTTTCAAACACGCTTGCTTCTACCGCTTTAGTCAAGATATTTGTCATTTGATCACTTGATCTAACAAATGGAAGACTAACAACTCCTGCTTCTAAATTATCTTTTATAAAGTGTTTGTCCACTTCCACATGTTTAATTATGTCATGTTGTACAGGATTTTCAGAGATGTTGATAGCTGCTTTGTTGTCACAGAAAATTTCACAACTCTCCTCAGGAGGAAACCCTATTTCAATTAGGAGCTTTCTAAGCCAAAAAATTTATGATACTCCTTTTGCAACTCCTCTGAATTCTGCTTCTACACTTGATATTGCAACCACCTTTTATTTTTTACTCTTTCAGGTTACCACAGTTCCTCCAACCAATGCAAAATAACTTGAGGTTAACTTCCTACTATCTCAAGCCCAATCTACATCAGTATAGGCTTGAAGCTTTAAGTGACCATTGTTTCTGAACATCACACTTCTTCTTGGAGTTCCCTTCACATATCTTAAGATTCTGTAAACTGCTTCCATATGTTAAGGTTGTGACTTATGCATAAATCTACTCACCACCCCAATAACGTATGCGATATCAGGACGGGTGTGAGATAGGTAGATTAGCTTTCCCACCAATTTCTGGTATTGAGCATGATCTGCTATTCCACCTTATTCATCAATTTGTAACCCGTGATTTACCACCATTGGAGTGTCAGCTGGTTTACAGTTGAGCATCCCCGTTTCTGTCAAAAGATCTAGAATATACTTTTTTGAGAGATAAAGATGCCCTTTTTTATCTAAGTACCTTAACTCCCAAGAAATATTTAAGTCGTCCTAAATCCTTCATTTCAAATTCTTAGATTAGTTTCTCCCTTAACCGTCTGATTTCCTCTCGGTCATCGCCAGTAATAATCATGTCGTCAACATAGATAATGAGACATGTCACCAAATCTCCTTTTCTTTTCAGAAACAAAGTATGATCAGAGTTACTCTATTGATAGCCAAACTTCTTCAGTCCACACTCTTCTCCTAGAGAAAAGAACTGTGAAAAACCTAGGGGAACTTCTATATAAACTTCTTATGAGATTTCATCATGCAAGAAGACATTTTTCACATCAAACTGGTATAATGTCCATCCTTTGTTTGCTGCAACTAAGAACAATACTTTAATAGTATTTTCTACTGGTGAAAAGGTTTCTGAATAATCTACTCCATAGACTTGTGTATATCCTTTAGCCATCAGTCTTTCTTTGTATCGTTCAATGCTGCCAGTTGCTTTGTATTTGACATTGAATACCCCATCTACACCCTACAACCCTCTTCCCTTCAGGTACTTTGCATTTGTGCCATGTATCATTTTTTTTACAAGAGTATCTATTTCTTCCTTCATTGCCTTACTCCATAATTCACTCCTTAGAGCTTCTTCAACTGTAGTTAGAACCCTTTCTGAATATATTGCTGAATTGAAGGCCATTGTTGCATGGGACATATTACTATTTCCTTCTGATATAGTTCGCACCGGGTATCTTGCTTTTTGAGATTCACAGGAAGGATCATATCGTCTAGGCGGGACCCCTCTTGTACTTCTTAGAGGTAGCTGATATCACTCTGTTCCCAATCTGTTATAGTTTCCTGTACATTCTCAATAGTTTCTACAGGAACATAAGCGAGAATAGGAACATCATTAGTTATCACATCATAGTTTACCTCTTCCTCCGGATGTTCATTTAGAGAAGTATCCATTGGTTGTGATATAGAATAAGGTAGAGGTTGTACAATGTTGTCAGAGATCTTCCCTGCACATGCATGCCCTATATCAGCTGGAGTATGATATAATAGTCAAC
This sequence comes from Dysphania ambrosioides, assembly GCA_026401315.1. Lineage (NCBI taxonomy): Eukaryota > Viridiplantae > Streptophyta > Magnoliopsida > Caryophyllales > Amaranthaceae > Dysphania > Dysphania ambrosioides. The sequence goes on along the minus strand of CM048660.1, from coordinate 2,088,386 downwards.
TAAGATCGTCTTTGGAACTTTCTCCCTGACATCGAAGTTGGGAGTAGAAGAATGTGTTTTCAACAAAGTCACAATCCAGAGTAGTATATAGGTGGTTTGACGATGGGTCTAAACATTGATAACCCTTTTAATGTATGCCATACATTTTACTGCCCTAGGTTCCAGCTTATGACGATTCTATTTTGGTAAATGGACATAAACAACACATCTAAATACCCTAGGCAGTAAGGAATGAAAATAAGGAATATGCATAAATGTGCTTGGAACATCGAAAGGAATTTTGTAGTTGAACTTTTTTGTAGGTAGGCCATTTGTAAGGTAATTGGTTGTTACAACAGCTTCTGGACAGAAAGATTTTGGGACACTAGATTCAAATATTATGGCTTGAGTCATTTCTATGAGTGTTCTATTTTTTCGCTCAACTACTCCATTCTATTGAGGAGTATCAGGACAGGAAGTTTGGTGAGTTAATCCTTGGGTTTAAAAGAAATATCTCATGTCATGGTTAATATTTTCCCCCCTCCCCCATTATTTAACCTAAGAATATTGGTTTTTGTCTAAAATTGGTTTAAAATCATCTGATAAAACTTAACAAAGATTTCATAAATCTTGTTTTATAAAATAAACCCAATTCATACGAGTACATTCATCAATGAAGAAAACATAATAAAGAAAACCATGAGTGTCTAGTTTAGGGGCTGGACCCCACACATTAGAATGAATTATATAAAAAGGTAACTAGCATGACTAAGACTAGTAGGATAAGAGTTTTTGTGACTTTTTGTAAGAAAACATGCTTCACAGTTTAGATCTAACTTAGACCCAGCAAGAGTAGGAAAGAGTCATTTTAAGTACCTCATTGATGGATGTCCTAAACGACAATGCCATAACTGAAGTTGATCCTTCACAGTCCCGTGTCCAATCATCGCACCTCTATCTTTGGATATCTCATTTACATAGTACAAGCCATCTCTCTCAATACCATGCCTAATGGTCTTTCCTGTTTGAGCATCCTGCACCACACAACCATCAACTTTCAATAGATCAGTACATCCCAACTCTTTCGTAAGCTGACTAACAGAAAACAATTTATATGAAAGCTTTGGAACGTAAAGACAATTAGGTAGAGAAATATGATCTCCAATTCTGATATCTCCGGCACCCAATACATCCATATAATCACCATTCGTTGTCTGTATAAGAGATTTTTTTTTATTTACTTGAGGTTAAAAAATCTCTTTATCATACAACATAGTGTATGTCGCTCTGCAGTCGAAAATATAGCGATTTCACGAACTCACACTACACGTAGCCCCTCCCAAATTATTTTGGGATAATAGAAGGCTTGTTTGGGCCTTTGAATTATCTGGGCCACACGCCTTTGCTTCAGCAACTAAGGTTGATGGACTCCGTGTGTTTGGGAGCTTAGGATTGTGATGAATCGAACGGTCCGGGTTCATCACTATCAACGGCTGGGATTCTTCACACTTTCGGCTGCCCATATAACCATTAGGGTTATAATTTTTCCTAATTCTAATTCCCATACTTGATGTTTCTTGCTTCTCCTCTTTCGTGCCTTCTTCTGGCTTTGTCACTTGACCCTCCAATGTTGTTCCTTTCCTCTTTTGCTCATCTTGCCTTCCACCTCCTTTCTCTGTCCATTTCTTGGTATCTAGCCACCAGTCATAATACCCCTCGAGCTTGAAACACCTGTCTTTTGAGTGACATGTTCCCTCATAGTGTGTGCACTTCAAATGAGCCTTCTCGTCATTTCAATGTGATGTTGCACCTGATTGGACCTTCGAGTTGAGCCCACTCCCGACTCCGATGACCGACATAGGTAAGTAAGGTGAGCTTCTTGTAATACCCCTTCTAGAAATCTATCGCCTTATTGCTCCGTATGTTGATTCCATCGAGGGCAAGGGCTCAAGATTTACAAGTTCCTTGCGGTCTTTTTCCAGTGAATCATTTAGCCCCGCAAGGAATTAGTACACTTTCGTCAATTGGACTAGTTTGTTGTGTGTTATGATGTCCTTTGTATCTCTCATTGGGTTTGGTCCTCCTATCTATTTCCTTCCATATTGTACTGAGTTTTCCATAATAGACCTCTACTGGGTCTGTGCCTTTTTGAATTTTGTTGGCTTTGACTGTCAGATCGAAGATCTGTAGTCTGTCCCTTCCGCTGCTATGCATTGCCTTAATACCCTTTCATAGTTTGTATGAGTTTGAGAAATCAAGGAATTGATTGACTAATTCTGATTCAATATTCTCAATTATCCATGATTTAACCATGGCATCCTTTTGGGCCAATTGGAGGTGTTCATGCGTGGTTTGGAAGGAGGGTGGAGAGACAATAATGTGTGTGAGACTTTCCCTTCCTTCCACCATTATTAACATCAACTTGGGTCATTTGGTATAGTTTTGATGGTTAATAATTTCTAAGATATTGACTGAGGAAGGAATTGTGTGAGGCTCGTGGCTCTTGTTGTTGTCAAGCTTCTCAAGAAGCTCCAACAGACTAGCCATAACTCTGTCGGTTTCACTCTTGTCTTTTGGTGGGTCACTCATCCTCACATGTAAGTAACTTGGTAAATGATGAAGTTTTTTTCCCAGTAAACCGCCACTGAATACCGTTGCTCTGATACCTAGCTAGTTTTGTGTTTATAAATTGCTTGATTGCATTGATTGAATACATACATGATCAAGGTATATTTATAGCTTACATTCGAATATGATTAGCCTATGAGTTTGAATTACGTACAACTTCCAACTGATATTTCATCCCCAATGGTTAGGAATAAGATAAACTTCTATCCTATCCTACATATCGACTGAGAAGAACAAAGTCTTAATCAACTAATTGAATAGCATATGCTTTTAGCTTCATTATGTTTTTGACATAGAGACATGCAAATACTAGATTACATTATGATGCTATTTTCAATGTATATTTGTGTAAAAATGTTGCTTTTTCTTTAGACCCACCACTTCCCTGTAAATACCTTATCAAAGATTCAAAATTTGGACCACTCATGTAAATAAAACATGTTATTTATCATTGACCCTATCTTCTTTCCATTTGTAGGTTCTTTTACCATTACTAAATGCCTTTTATAAAATCTATTGGCTTTTCTTTTTTCTATTGATCAGATTTGACCTCTTTTTGGTATTGAGTCCCCCATTATTCTCATGAATCACGTCTAAACTTTTCCCTTCTTTCACATGTTTGGATGGCTTGACTTTCATAATCTTGACCAGTTACTTACTCCCTCCTAAATTTGTTTGCTACATTTTGTTGTACTTGAAAAACTGGTCGGACTAGCTTTCAATAATATGATACGTAAACAAATAAGGATTCCGGGGAAGTATTATTTTTTCATTGGTTAGATTGGAAAACTGTGCTCATTGCTTCATGTACATCAATATTATTTATGATTGGAATGGTCTCTTGCACAAAAATAAAAATAAAAATACTACCCGTTTATTAATTCACTTGGATCATGACATCCATGATAGTAGTACGGTATACGTCTAATGCTTCAAGCAAGGTTCATCTGCGAATAGAATTGTTAGTTGGAATTTCTAGATGTTTTTGTTTTCTATATTTCTTAAATCTTAGACATGTAGCATCTATCACATGTTAGTGTAGCAAGAATACAAACTAATTAGACCAGTCGACAGCTATACATTTGGGAGTTGGGACATTAGTGTCATCTTTATATGGTCTCTGACTTCGAGCAAGCCCAATATTAATTTATAGTCCCTAAATACAAAAATCAACTTTTTTAAAATGTAGAAAATTTTTGGATGGACAATTTAAAATGGAATTTTTTAAGAAAATTGAACAATTTGAGAGACGGATCAAAATGAAAAATGAGACGATAAAAAAAAAGAGGGAGTAAATCTTAATATCACGCTTCACTCTCTCTGTGATCCAAATTGGTAAACTAAACTTCTAAACGTTTGTTACATTTTGTCAATGATTCCTAGTGCAATTTGAGTTGCTTATGCAGAAAAAGAAAAGAAAACAGAGTTTCATCAGAATATGCTAATGGAGATAGCTAAGTACGATTAACATTCATATATTGCCAATCTTTTCAAGCAGGCTATATCATATCAAAATTAATTTAAAAGTAAAACCTTATAACTCAATACACCAAACAGGTGGAGTTTTGCATAGAAATTTCATATGATATGGAATTATTCAGGACACAGTTGCTCTTTATACGCCCATCACACTGTCCCATCCTCACATTTATTCAGCCCATATTGTACATACTGTAACAAACGTTGGCTCCCTCTAATATCATGTGACATGACCAAGCTTTGTTCCCCTCTTCTACAAATCTCACCATATTCATTTACTTCCTTCCATGAAAACTCTTCCAAAATCTTTGATATTAATGATAAATGATGATAGTGGATGTCATCATCATGCATATCATTCAACTTTCCAAGCATAAATAAACAATCTGAACTCTAGTGATTCATCAGACTCCTTACATGTACGATCATCTGCATGGAGCGATAGGGGTGATGATGATGGCAACGAGGACGGCGATGATGAGAATGATGGGGATGATGACTTGAACAAGAACATAGCATGTCTAGGACCGGACCCGAAAATCCAATCATGAACATCCCAATACACTTCAAGCTTAGTCTCCTTAACGTCGATCGATTCGTTTCCTCTAAACTTCCATTGTAGATGTTTCACTTGAGTTGCAAGCTTTCCATCTATCTTAATCTCCATTTCATGACTACTTATCCCTTCAAAATCACCCTTGTTGTTACACTCAACTGATATCTCATGACTTTTACCTCTTTCATGAAATTTTACCTTAGTTGAAAACCTCTTCTTACCAAAAATGTGCTCTTTCCTAGAAACTAACACAGGATCAATGAGCGCTGGCCTACACCCCGTCCTTCTGAATGCGTCCTTCTTCATATCTCCAACGACTAGCACAACCTCCTCTTCGGACACTATGGCAACGTAGTAGTCCGATTGAGGCTCAACCTCGCCGTTGAATTTGGCTGCCTTAAGATCCCACACAATGCTTATGATTTTCCCGTCTACTACAAATTGTTTACACCCTTGCTTCCTCCAGAAGTACCAAGGCTTAAGCTCGACTTTGCTATGATAATGATCTTGGCCTTGAGGGCCGTCCACGGACACGGACAGACCGTGCAGGAGAAGATTCTTGCACCATGTTATGGTGACTAAACGAGGTTGGCTAGCAATCTTAGTTCTATACACTGACATGATCAGGCTCTGGGGCGACCCTGAGCCTGATCGTGTAAGGGTAGTGGTGGTGGCGGCGGCGGCAGCGGGGGCAGTTGCTAGCGCTGCAGGTGCTGGTGCAAGTGAAAGATCATGCTCGACAGGGAGCTTCTCGCTTGATGATGCAAAGCAAGCTGGGATGCCAATAGGCTCATGCATCATATTTGGTCACACAATAAAAATAACCAAAGTGATCATTTGGGTAACAAAAGAGAATAATATTGTAGAAATGTAAGGGTTTTTATGTATAGATAAGGAGGGAGGAAAGTGCAATGCTAATCAATCTTACCAGCAAGATGTTGTCTTGAATGCTTCCAAAAGGATATGATCCTCGCCTCATTATGAGATCAATACACTCATTATGAGATCAATAGGCGGCTAACCAATTTTCCCAACTAGTGGATATGACATAGAGTAGTTAACAGTAATGTAGGAGTGTGTAGTTATTAACAAACCTTTCTCCTTTTTCTTCCTGCTAAGAGTTCAATTAATAGTCAAACGATATATATTGACGTCATAAGGTTAAATTTTAAACGTTATACTATATCCGTTTCTTTATTATTATCCCATTTCTTTTTATGGAGTTAAATTTAAAAAATTAAATTATAAATTTTCATCATGTTATAAAAATAATATATTTAAATAGGATCTTTTTAAATACATCTGCATATAATTTTTTTGAATATCAAATTTTTATAACTTTATCTCAAGCATTAAAATGTAAAAGCGTTTTAATTTATATTTGGAAATTGTAAATAGTCAATGAAAGAAAGAAAGGGAGTATAGTACTAGTGGGCTAAGGAATTAATCAAAATAAGTTAATTTTTCTTTAAGAAAATGTATGTATAAAGAAATGAGAATAATGATTTCATCAACTTTTTTGACGTTTCATCTGTTCCTTTTTCACGCAAGCGGAGAGGATACACATCCCTTTATCACCGAGATGTAAAGTTTGCAATTCCTATGTACAAACCCCAAAAAGCAGGGGAAAGAAAGTTGAGGTGGGAGAGGTTTTAGGCAAGAGAACATGTGATGTGGGGGCAACTGATGAACTGACCAAGGTTTAATAATTCAATGTGGTCATGTTTGGATTAACAAAGCTAGCATTCATGTTATTATCTTGATATATTTTTTTTGATGGGTCCATCCGTCCATGTTAAAGAGAGTTTTGTTCATCTAAGTAGCGTTATGTCCAACTTTTTTGTATTACCCAAACAATTGTTGACTTTAGAGTAAAGAATTGTTAGGGATCATATATGGGCATAACAAGATCTGTTCTAGTAACTTTCACTATCTCATCAACCTGATTATTTCATGGAAGTTGTGAAAATGGTCTTAGATCCCAAACTCTTAGCGACTGATATTGTCCAAATTCCCATGATTTCTCAAAGATATGGGTTAGATTATTAGTTTGAGTCCAATGTATCCTCTCTGCTTTCCGGTGATCTTAAGTGAATTATAAGTAGTGCTTTATAGTTTATAGTAGTAGAATATGAACAAACCCTAGCCGAGCGTGTGGCCGTTTTTCACTCAATTTATTTTCTCTCTACTATTTTTAATGTGTGGAGTTTATCTTTTCCAACACATTTGGCCATCTTTAATTTAGGTTAGTATTCTCATAACAATCCCAAGTGTTAAGAGGTTTGCATGCATTTTAAGAATTTTTTTAGAACCATTCTACTCCGTAATTTCTAAGGAGGGAAACATCAGTTTGGGTTATTGTGAGTATGACCCTAAAGATGAGTTATGAGTCTCATTATCTCATACACTAGTCCCCGAGTGACGACTGTCTATGGATCGGAATCTCGAGTAACCTGAGCATACCCAAGGAACAGTTTGATGATAACAACTTAAAAGTTGGACGCTTAACTTTCCTCACGACCATCCACTGGCAATGACACCGTTTCTGATCCCATGAAGTCGGAAGTTTTTTCTGCGAGAACAATGTTTAAATTATATACAGAAAAGAATAAGCTTTGTATCTATTATTAACTAACTAATCAGATCTTCAGCATGGAGACAAAGCATTTATAGGTCTTCCTCACCTGAAATGCTTCAGATCAACTACCATTACAGTAATGTCATCCATACTACCCCTTCTTACAGCTAAATTAACAAGCTTTTTGCAAGCAACCATAGCAGAAATGGGTCTCTTATTCACTCTACTTGGAGACTCAATGTTCAAGCACATAGGCGAAAACAATGAAGTTCTTCTTAACTTTCCTAGAGGACTTTAACTTTCGTTGTCGTAGCCAGAAAAACCTTCCAAAGTACTAGTATTTTCTGTCTTCTTGTAGATTGGAGAAAGAGTTGTCTTATGTTTCGGCTTGATAATAGAAACTCGTTTCTCCTTCGGAGATGAGCTTGTGCTGGCACAAACATAGTCTTTATCATTCTCCATCAGGTTCCTCAGGCTTTTACTATCTAAACCATCTAATGGAAGTTCAGTCTTCTTTTCAATCACACAGGATCGCTGCACAACGTCAATGGCCTCTTGGTTCCCAACCTAATACAAGGAGAACTTAATTTTAATGATTGTTCATACACTCCACAATGTTGCCCATTTTAATGTCCAAGCAAGCATATTCACAAGGTAAGTCTGTAATGAATTAACTTTGTGATAGATGCTACACGAGTTCAGAGTTAAGTGCACTTTACCATTCACAATAATACAGGCTATGTGGCCTTAAACATGTACAACAGTTACAGGTCAAAATGCTCAGTCACATTCACAACATAGAAATACCTTATGCTCTCTCAGTTAATTATGTTATTATTTCTTAGTAAAATAGCAAAGCTAATCCTAATTCAGGCAAGCTAATTAGCACAACGACAGAACATATGAGGACAATATAATAGGTTAAACTTTTATGGCAGTTATATGATTCAGGAATCCTCTTAATCAAAAAAGGGCCAAGCAAATTGAGTACCCCAGAGAGACAGAGCGATTTAGCATGATCTAAATACCAGAAAATGCATGATCAGCAGGCAAATAAATAGAGAATCAGTTAGTTGTTACCTCTTCCCACAGTCCATCAGAAGCTAAAACAAGAAAATCCATGTCGGAAGTAAGATGCAAAATTGTTGTATCAGGTTGTGACACCACCCAATCTTTTAGATGAGCATCTCCAATACTTCTCGAAACTGTTAGTATCCCGTGAACTCTCCAAGTTCCTTTATGAAACTCTATATATCCTCCCTACATAACAAACCCATTGAAGCATCAATGTTTCATTTCTTTCATTTGATGCTACAAAATTTAAGTAATGACCGTAACTAAATAGAAGTACCAAAAGATACTTTATCCTCAATTCTTTTCCGCTCTTCTTCCATCTCAGCTCTATGGTCCTTTGTGAGAGCCTCTACCACCCCACGTTGGCGGTTCTAGTATGGGTTCAGTGGGTTCAGCTGAACCCATACTAGAAAAAAAATGTTATATATCATTTGCAACACTTCCTAACATGTATACAACTCTCAGCCCAGTGGTAAGGCATTACTAATTTTATTCTAAAGTCCCGAGTTTGATTCTAGTAAGTAACCACTCTTTTTTTCCCTCTTTTTCAAAACTCCTCTTCATGTCTTCACACTTTGATTCTTCAATTTCCCTAACCTAGCCCGTCTGGCACTCGCCCACTCCACCGACACTTACGCCATCGGCCATGATGACGGTGTAGCGGTGCTTCAGACCTCCGCCTGCTCCTCCGCTGTTTCAGTGGCTCGGTCACCCCAGTCCTGCTTGATAGACGACACGACACTCCTCTCTACTTTCCTCCACTACACCAGCCATCCATGCCACTACCTCATCGGCTGCATTGCCACCCTCTCTACTAAGGCGCTACTTCTCTCTCTCTTTGGATTAATGTATTATGATTTGAATTGGGAATTAATGAATTATGATTTGAATTGAGAATTTATGGTTTGGGATTTATATGAATTTGTCATTTATGAATTGTTATTATTGTTCAAAACAAAATATTTATGTTAGTCACTTGATTAATTGTTGTTGAAGGGATTATAATGTTAGTTAGTTAATTAGTTCATTCCTATGTTGTTATGATTAGAATTGTTGTTAATTAGAATGATTAATTGGTTTGAAATGGTGATGAATTGTTGTTGATGTTCAATTAGTTATGTTAGTGTATTGTTGTTGACTAATTAGGACATCGGATTGTAGTAGTTTTTATGCTCGGAATGGTATACATCGTTGTTATCAGGTTGTCGTCGTGTGTTGTTGAATTGCTATCCGAACCCATAAGTATAAATTCATGGCACCGCCACTGCCACCCCACCTCTACAAAGAACAGCTCTACAGTCTCCCAAATTCGAGACAACCATCTCAGTCCCTTTGATTTGATCAAACTGTGACACAACAGCAACCACTGCTTACTTCCTGTAAAGTGTAAAGTAAAAAAGGTGTTGTTGAATTGCTATCCAAACCCATAAGTATAAAATCCTGGCATCGCCACTCGCATCCCACCTCTACAAAGAACAGCTCTACAATCTCCCAAATTCGAGACAACCATCTCAGTCCCTTTGATCAAAACTGTGACACAACAGCAACCACTGCTTACTTCCTGTAAAGTGTAAAGTAAAAAAGGAAAAAGAACTCAATGACAATGACAGGCATCCTAATAAACTTTTTCCATAAACAAATTAGTGCAGTAAATTGATTGGGACTTCAGTTAGTAATTTCACCAACTGTGTGTTAGCTTAGAGCTGAAAGTAAAAGATGATTGGATGACTATGTTTGTCTTAAATAAGACAATCAAATGGGCCAAACCAAAATTGAAATAAGGCAACCATAGTGAGAATTGAAGAACATACAGTATCAAATACAGCTCCTACAAAACATTGAGTCAATCAAGATTGGCAATGTACACTGCGACCTACATTACAAGAGAATGTTCTGAAGTTCAAAATTCAGTTCCTCAATGCATAATCACTGCATTACAGAAAAATTGCAACAGTAACTCAATCCTACAAATATGCTCAAAATGAGCAGCCTATCTGCCATATTATTCATATATCGAAACGAGTAGTATTTCACATTAACAGAACAAGAAAGGAAAAACAAACACATCTTACAAGAACGAACAAGCATTTGACCAGGAATAATGCTAAGATAACTACGTCAGAACAAGAAAGGAAAACAAACACATCTTTTACAAAATCTTTGATATATAATTCCAATAAAAGCTTAAACTTTAAGTATTTACTAGAATCAAATCAGTTTAGTATCTTTAGCATATAGCACTTCAATTATCAGACAAAAGTACCTGCTCCAAGAATTCTTTATTGGTTTTAAGATAAGCAGTTTTCACTGCTTCTTCCATAGCCATATTTCCATCACATTCATCAATCATTTCAATGACATTCTTATGCAAACTCTGTGCTACAAACTCTGCTGCTTTTCTCCCTCCATGCCCATCATACACCCCAAAAAAACCCAGCAAAAACCAAACAAAAGCTTCACTTATTTGGCAACTCCCCTTCCAAAAAAAAAATAAACACTTCAAAGCTGCATTTGAACAAACATTTGGTGTGCATTACTATACACTTTTGGTATCCCCATTTACGGAGGAAACAATCTTGTGGGTGTCTTCCATGAACTTCTTCTTACCCTTAACGGAGCAAAGCCCAACACCCATATCCTCAAAACAACAAACGGTGTCGTTTCTAGAAGGAAAAGACCTGAATGGTATCTGGGTGTCAACTGCAATCTCTTGCAATACGTTAGAGATCTGGATTTTGGGGGGTCGTTTACGCTTCAATGAGCAGCCATAAGTGGGTTTTGGTGAAGATTCTGTGGAGGAGAGAGACAGAAAATCTGAAATTGAAGTACCCATTTGCATTGATTGATGAGAAGGAGGCGACTTTGGAAAGAGGATTGGGGTATTGCAGACTTCTTTTTTTTTTTTTTTTTGAAAGGAGGGGTAATGCAGACTTGCAGGTCGTAGTGATGGTGGATTGGTGGGTGTGGCTGAAATGCAGGATTTTAGAAGAAAAACTGGAAGTCTAACGGCTTGAAGAACGTACAGGTTTGATCGTAGGACTCGCGTCCCGAGCCGTTGAGAGGCTACTTTAAGGAGTAAGGGTCTATTGGTCTAAAGATGGGTGTTTAAAAGAAATGGAATGGTCAATGTTTTGAATGTAGTGGTGGGAATTTATCCAACATTCCAACTTTTGTTGAATATCTCATGGCTTTAATCGGTTGTTTTATAATTTTCATATCTTACTCAACTACTTTGAATCTCGTTTATGAAAAATAATTTTGACCAATCCTGTAGTTTTACAAGGTAATTTTTAAAGTTTGTTCATCTCATTTGCATATACTCTTTGAAGGCTTTTTAAAGGTTCAGTAATAGATTTGATCAAATAAGTCATTGATTGCATGACTTGTCTACTTTTATTTAGACTTGGTTAGTAATATGAGGGTATTTCTTGTTGAGTGAGTCCATATCATGCTCTTTGCAATCATAATATAGGGTTGATTTAAGATAGTAACCTCACCTCGGCAACACTTTGCTACCAATACTTGACTAACAATCTTAAACCTCTCTTGTACTAACTCTTGAAATTTAATTATATTCAACAATTCTAATCTTATGGTTGGGAGACTAATTTGTTATGGCTAGAATAGCCTTATCAAATCTCTATCTTTGTCCCTATTTCACCCATTTTAGATTTAAATTTGAATTAACATAAGATTTTAGTGTACTAAAGAGAGTGAAGTTTTTTTAAACTAAAGGTGTACTATTTTTCACAAAATTTTCTTAAGAGTCATTATACGACGATATAGAACTATTTAAATGTCAAATCATCACATAATACTTTATCCTATTGAACATTTTAAACAATCGTTGAAAATTCATATATATGATGACTCTATTTAACACAACCACCTATATTAAACATTAACAAACCTAAAATATATTTATATTGATGTAACCTTAACCGATTATAATAGAAGAATATTCCGTATAAGAGTAAAAACAGAATACTCATGACTCAATCCATATATTAAATTGAAAACTATACATATTCAAATTAAATTTTCTTTTTAAAAAATATGATGAGGCAAAAAGAAAATTAGTTACTTGTTACCTACCACCATTCCTCTTATCATCAGTCCTCACCCTGCCACTAATTGAGTGGCCCATTTCTCAGCAACACAAATACACAACAATCAAGCAAACAAGCACTGAATCACTGAAGCACCCAAGCAAGACAGCAACTGAGAGATGCATCTACTTTCTGCAATCCCTCCACAACACTCATCCCTCTCCAATCCAACCCTCTTCTGCCCCTCTTTCCCTTCTCATAGACCACAAAACTGCTACTCTTTCTTCCCAAAGCAATCCTTCTCAGCCACCTCCTTCTCCTCCTCTTCTTCTTCTAGCTCTGTTTCTACTGCTACTCTAAGGTATGTCAATGACCCCACTTTAGAGGATGAAGAAAATGAAGGAAGTAAAGGTGGGGATTGGGTCCCTTCTGCTTCTGCATTGGCTTCTGTTATACGCAAGGCTTCCTCCTCCCCCATTGAGTTTACCCTTAAGTTTGAGAGAGACCCTAAGTCTCAAGGGATTGTTCTTCCTAGCCCTGATTTCCAAAGGCTTTGTCTTGATCAGTTGGCCCTTTTTCGAAGGATTGTTGACCCTAATGCCCTTCTCTCTGTAAGTTCTTATTTTTCCTCTTTCTTTTCTTTATTTAATATATTAATTGAATCAAGAAAGAGTTTGGTTGAAGATAGGAAGTTTATATGTAGTTTCATTTCCAAGGAAGTGTAAAGAGTTGTTTGGTTGATCACATGAAATTCCACTTATCTAGAGGTTAGAGGGCATTAACTTCTGCTATTTTGTTTGAACTTGGAAACAACTCCCTTTATCAAATCCACTTCTTACTTTTTTTGGTACAACGGAAATGTCTTCGAGCTTACTATTGATCATGATAGTGTATTATCAACAGCAAAAATTGAAAACAATGGCCTAATGCGGGTCTTGCTGTAGGGTGTGGTAGGGGTTTGAGGAAGTCCAAAAAGTGTTTTCCCTAAACAGTCAACAAGTTACTTTAAAAACCCTGAAAACATTTTCTAGTTTGAGAAAGATGGTATTATGTCATAATTTGTTCAGATGCAAGTAGAATATGGTAGGTAATGGTAAAAGAAAAATCTGAATCTTTTTCAAACTTTATCTTAAGTTTTCTTCAAGGTTTCTTATGTTAGGACGTAGATTATTACCCATTAAGGACTATTTATTTGATAATGGTAGTTGATACAAACAAATGTTTTGACTTCACATGAGTTTTGTGCCTCTTGTTTCTTGTTATAGCTGTTGTTGTGCAAAAGTGAGACAGGTGAGCACCTTGAACCTGATGTTTGGGGTTTCTTATTGTTTTTGGATCATTATAGATTTGTATAGTCGTTATTTGCTGTCTTTTTACATGACCCTTTAGTGCAGGTATATGTCAGGCCTGCTGGTAGCTATGTGATGGATCGGTTAGAACTCCGACGTGTTACCTTCTATCCAACCGTGGAAGGGTCTGATATTATCATATTAGTTGGTAATTTCAGTATTCCAGCAGGGCTTCGTGGTGCTGAAGCTGCTCTTTCCAACCTTCAAGTAGGCAAATTTCTTATATAATTTAAAGGTGTTATTAGAATTAATTTCATACGGATTTCATTGGCTTTTCTTGGACTTGACTGTCTTCTGAGTTGTAGGCCGAGGCAGTACCTGAGTGTCAAGCTGTTGTCTTACCAATGGTCAAACACCCATTTGTTGTTGGGTTTTTGGTTGCTGAGCTTCCCGCCATGGAGCTTGGAAAGGGATCTCATGATGCTTCACACTTGCCATCCCCAGAGGAGTGCTATGCATTGCCCTCTAAATTTGATTTGAGGTCACCAAACATCCCATCATGCACTGGAAATTCGTTGATGTGCTTCAACCTCTCTGCAGACCAGAGATTAAATGCCATAAACATTTCTCGTTCCCTTGCTACGGGCTATGTTATGGATCAGGTAAGTCTGTATAAATCATTAACATTGAGCATTGCAACATAATTTAATTAATGAGTAAGTTGACTGCAATTCGTGTTTGATACATGCCTTTTTTTATGTTTAATGTATTAAATTATCTCTGGTCCACTTTGATTTAACTAGCATCAAAATTCGATAAGGTTTATGATATGACAAGTAGCAGGCTAGGAACTATTATAATGGATATAAAAGGAGAAGAGCTTTAATGAAAGGTATGCTATGGAAATCACTTTTTGCAATTGATGTACCATTCCAGCAAATTTTGTTGCTATTGCTTTGGTGGATTTCTTCTACTAAGATTTTAGTCTCCCGACATACAATTTCCATGTAATTTATTTGCAGACAAATTTTGCAATTTCGGTAAGGGTATGTATGGTTGGTATGATAATTACTGACATATGTTGAGGGTCCCATATAAACATGAGAGAAAACTCTGCAAGGGACAACTCAAGACCACCGATAATCAAGACATACTCAAGGAAGAGGCGTGCACAAGGAAGGAAGAATAAGCCAAATCAAGTAGTTAGTTAAGAGGGTCAGGGAATATTGTAAGGAATATTTTACGGTTAGGGAACATGTGAGACGTTGTAAATAAAAAGGGAAGAATAGGCTGGGTGGGGGGGGGGGGGGGTGTGGGGGGAGGGGGGCATCTAGATAATCATTACGAACTGTGTAAACACTAGTGGAGAGTCCCTTCCTCTCGAATGAAGGCATCAATACTATCCTAACTACGTTTCCCTTATTTTCCATACAACAATTACCTTGCTTGTTTTCGGATGGTAAGTCAGTCCCTTCCAAGTGGTATCAGAGCAGGAGAACCGCCGACGGTCGAATGGCTCCGGGAACGAACGCACAAAGGTTGGAGGCGATGAAGCGGAGATTGCGGCCATGGATGCGAAAATCGTTCAGGCCCTGACAGGCCCTTGAGGTGATGGAGACGAGATTCCTAAGGCATACTAATGAGGTGTGGAGAAGGCGGCTCAGCAACTCAATGCCGAGGTTGCCTCGTTGTCCCAGAGGCTGGAGACCCCACATCTGGAAATGGGGTGGAGACCCCCGCATGAGGTGGCACCGAATCAGGGAGGCTATTCGGGCCTAGACGCCCAAAATATGGAGAATTTCCCGCAAGCAACAGTAGTGGAAGGGCACTTAGGGGAGTTAGGAACGAATTGGCATACCAAGAAGCTAGATCTACCCAACTTTGACGGATTTAATCCCGATGGATGAATCCTTCAAGCAGAAAGATATTTCCAATTCTACAGGTTGAATGAAGGAGACAAACTAGAAGCAGCAGTGGTGGCCCTAGATGGAGATGCACAAGCGGAGAAGGATCGCTCGGTGGGAGGAATTAAAGAGGCTCTTACTTCGGAAATTCCGCTCGGTGTCTTCTGGGAGCTTACATGAACAATGGTTGGCTCACAGGCAAGGCTTGGGGTCAGTAGCTGAATATAGTAGGAGGTTCGTTGAACTAATGGCACCTCTAGAAGGGGTCTCAGAAGATTTCGCCCTAGGGCATTTTTTAAATGGGTTGAGGGAAGTGGTGAGACTGGAGGTACGTGTGCTGAGGCAAGCGAATTTAGATGAGGTGATGGAGCTGGCACTAAGGGTAGAAGAGAAGCTCAGGATGGGGTCAAGAAAATGGGCCAAGCCCAGACCCGTACTAAACCCTAAGCCAATCACATTTATAAGCCCAATTACCAAACAACATCTTAGCCATCACCCACCCAAACCCACTGCACACCCAACACAATCCCACGTGACTCATTCTAACACCCACAATCATCACCTTGGCCAATACAGGGGAGGTCCTCGTGGGCAGGGAGAGGTGCGAAGACTCAGTGAGCACGAGTTACGGCAAAAAAGGGATATGGAGCTTTGTTTTCGATGCGATGAAAAGTGGAATCCTAACCACAGGTGTAAACGACGGGAACTGAGCGTCTTATTGGTGGTAGACGAAGAAGAGGATGAATTGGGTGGAGGAAATCACATCGAGGAAGAGTCGGGGACATGGGGGGAGCGAGAAGAATAGGCACCACCCATCATTTCCTTGAATTCGGTTATGGGGTTCACCAACCCGAAGACATTGAAACTGAAGGGGACGATTCAAGGCCGGGAAGTAAACGTTATGGTAGACCCGAGGGCTACCCATAACTTCATCTCCATCAGAGTAGCCCAGGAGTTAAAGTTGCCGATAAAAGGTGTTGGGGGGTTCGGGGTTACCTTGGGAAATGGAGAAGCAATTCAAGGAGAGGGGAACTGTCAAGGGGTGGAGCTCGTTTTACCGGAAGTCACTAATGTGGAAGACTTCTTGACCTTACCGTTAGGCAACTCGGATGTGATATTGGGAGTTCAATGGTTGGAGAAATTAGGAGTAGTAGCTACTAATTGGAAAACTCAGGACATGCGATTTATGGTGGGGGAAGAAAAGGTGAATCTGAAGAGGGATCCTTCAATTAGGCCGTACGGGAATATCCTTAAAGGGGATGTGTAGAACCTTGCTCAAGGAGAAACAAGGGTACTTGGTGGAGCTTAATGAATTAACGGGGAATTCGGGAAAGGTTGGCAAAAAAGAGGTTCCAGAGTTTCTGAAGACTACGTTGGAAAAGTTTGGGGATGTTTTCGACATGCCAATAGGGCTCCCACCAGACAGGAACATCGAGCATACGATAGTGTTGGAAGAAGGGACTGACCCAGTAAACGTTCAGCCCTATCGGTATCCTCACAGTCAAAAAAATGAAATCGAAAGGTTTGTTGACGATATGTTAAAGGCTGGTATCATACACCAATCGATTAGTCCATATTCAATCCCGGTGCTACTTGTGAAAAAGGACGGGTCGTGGAGGTGTTGTGTAGATTACCGAGCATTGAACATATGCACTATCCCCGATAAATTTTCGATACCCATAATTGATGATCTTAGATGAACTTAGGGGTGCAACGAGTTTTTCGAAGCTAGACCTAAAGTCAGGTTATCATCAGATACGGGTCAAGTCAGACAACGTACCAAAGACGGCTTTTAGAACTCATGAAGGCCACTATGAGTTCTTGGTCATGCCGTTCGGATTGACAAACGCTCCCGCCACTTTCCAATCACGAATGAACTCAATCTTCAAGCCATACTTGCGAAGGTTTGTCCTAGTATTCTTTGATGATGTCCTGGTTTACAGTAAAGGATGGGAGGAGCATCAGGAGAACTTGACTATCGTTCTGGAAATATTGAGACAGAATAGGTTGTATGCGAACAGGAGTAAGTGCGAATTTCGTAAAGAAAGAATAGCCTATCTTGGGCATGTTGTATCAAGAGAGGGGGTGGAGGTGGATGTAGGCAAGGTTCAAGCTTTATTAGAGTGGCCTCAGCCTCACAATTTGAAGGGGCTTCGAGGATTCTTAGGACTCAGCGGGATATTACAGAAAATTTGTGAGGAATTACGGCCAAATAGCACAATCCCTCACCAATCTGTTGAAGAAGAACAATTTAGCCGTTACAACAGTTGAAATTAGCCATGTCCACGACACCTGTTCTGGCTCTTCCCAATTTCTCAGAACCCTTCATTTTAGAAACTGATGCGTGTGGCACCGGATTAGGGGCAGTCTTACTTCAAGGGAAGCATCCTATTGCTTTCTTCAACAAAGTTTTGGGCGTGAGGGCTGCTAGTAAATCTATCTATGAGAAAGAGCTCATGGTTATTGTCCTAGCCATTGAAAAATGGAGACATTATCTGTTGGGAAGAACTTTTGTGGTAAGGATAAATGAGAGAAGCTTGAAGTACCTGTTAAAACAGAGGGAGGTTGGGCATGCTTATCAAAAATGGGTAAGCAAGTTATTGGGTTATTCATTCGAGATTTAATAAAAACCGAGCACGAGCAACACAGTAGCGGATGCATTGTCATGGGAGTTTGTAGAGGGGGCGGAATATGCCGTCCTTATCTCTGTCTGTGGAATTCCTTGGACAAACATCCAAGAATTAATCAGTCAAGACCCTTTTCTGACGCAACTCACAGCAAGAATCAGGAATGGGGATAGTGGGGTAAAGGGTTTTACGATCGAGAATGAGATTATGAAGTATAATGGTCGTGTAGTGATTCCTAGGCATTCGAAGTTAACTTCTAGCATTTTATATGAGTATCACTTGTTAATTGGAGGGCATATCGGGGAACTCAAAACCAATCAGAGAATAGCGGCCGAATGGTTTTGGAGGGGAATGAGGAAGGACATTAGGTGGTATATACAGAATTGTGCCACTTGTCAAACGAACAAAGCGGCGACAGTCTCTCCTATGGGGCTTCTGCAACCGCTGTCGTTGCCGGATCGAGTGTGGGAAGACATTGCCATGGATTTTGTGGAAGGCCTGCCTAAGTCATCAGGGTGGGATACCATATTGGTGGTAGTGGATCGATTGTCAAAATATGCACATTTTCTTTTACTTACACACCAGATCCCTTAGTGGCGCAAGTGTTCATTAGAGAAGTAGGCAGACTACAGGGCATTCCCTTCACGATTGTGTCAGATCGAGACAAAATTTTCCTTAGCTCTTTTTGGAAAGAGTTGTTCAAACTGCTGGGCACACGACTCCACCGTAGCACCGTCTACCACCCTCAAACCGATGGCCAGTCTGAGGTGGTCAACAAAGGGCTAGAGTCCTATTTGAGGTGTTTTGTCAACGGTAAGCCAAGAACTTGGTCGACCTGGATACCATGGGCAGAGTACTGGTATAATACCTCATATCATACTGCCACCCTGCACACTCCTTTCAAGATTCTGTATGGGAGGGACCCTCCACATCTGATTCGATTTGTTCCAGGCAATACTACAATCTTATCAATTGAGGAGCAGCTCATAGAATGAGATGCCGTGTTGGACGAACTAAAAGTGCAGCTGCTAAAGGCTCGAGAGTACATGAGATCATATGCAAACAGGGGGAGAAGGGATGGACAATTTGAAGTAGGGGACTGGGTATTTCTCAAGCTCCAACCATTCCGGCAAAAGTCAGTAGCAACAAGAAATGTCAGAAAGCTAAGTCCTCGATTTTTTGGTCCTTATAAAATAATACAAAGAGTGGGAGCAGTGGCATATAAGCTTCAACTTCCAGACCATACAAAAATTCACTCGGTCTTCCACATCTCACAGTTGAAGAAAGCTTTTGGACAACATTGGCCATCCTCTCCTCTGACCGATGAGCTGGTCATGGAAGATAAACCTGAAACCATACTGGGTCAGATACAGGCAAGTGGAAGATCAGATTATCAAGGAAGTCTTGGTTAAATGGGAGTTCGAAGCCTCGTGGGAGCCTTACTCAGAAATAGCAACACGTTTTCCAGGCTTACCTTGAGGACAAGGTGAATTTCGTGGCAGGGGGTATTGCAAAGGACAACTCAAGACCACCGATAATCAAGACATACTTAAGGAAGAGGCGTGCACAAGGAAGGAAGAATCAGCCAAATAAAGTAGTTAGTTAAGAGGGTCAGGGAATATTGTAAGGAATATTTTACGGTTAGGGAACATGCAAGACGTTGTAAATAAAAAGGGAAGAATAGGCTGGGGGGGGGGGGGCATCTAGATAATCATTACGAACTGTGTAAACACTTGTGGAGAGTCCCTTCCTCTCGAATGAAGGCATCAATACTATCCTAACTATGTTTCCTCTATTTTCCATACAACAATTACCTTGCTTGTTTTCGGGTGGTAAGTCAGTCCCTTCCAAACTCCTGCCCTTCTAAGGGCTTCACCCAGTGTCCTAGTCTCCTAGATCTGATAAGCACTGTTAAAATCAGTGATTATGGAGGATAGAAGTGATGGAGAAGAAGAAAGGAAGCCATTGATGGGTTTGAGCACTGAGTAAAGAGAGGAAGAAAGGAAAAGAGGAAAGACTGATTTTCTATTATTGTTGTATTAGTTGAATGAACAATTAAAATTGTGATGTCTATTTATACTACTACAACTAGGTAACTAAATCATAAACTCCAGCACCCCCCTCAAACTGGAAATGGTTAACATTTCCAGTTTGAATCTCAAAAAGAAAAACGCAAGAAACGACTTCTATGGGTCATAAAAGATGATCTCTATGGATTCCAAAGAAATGCCTCTATGGGCATAACAAAATGACCAACTATGGATCTCAAAGCCTCTATAACAATGGGTCTCAAAGCCTTATAGGAACAAAGATGATCTCAAAAGATCACAAAATAGACCACTTATGGGTCGTAATAAAACGCTGTCAGCTAACAACAAAACTCCAACATCAACCATCAATCTTCAAGAATCGCAATCAAACAATGTCCTGGACATCCATTTGGATCAATTGCAGCACCACTCTCTTATAACTTCATCTGCCAGAAAAATCCCAAATACAAACCAAGCCAGACTGCTCATAAAAAATTTGATAAGCTATATGGGTAAACATAGCAAGATCAAGAAGAACATCCGCAAAGCTTGAGAAGAAGCTGCACTCAAAACCAGACGAAACTTGTCAATGGATCCCTCACAACACATAGCCTTGAAACTCACAACAATCCGCCATTGATGATTTAACAATGGAAAATTCTTCTTCAAGATGATTCCACTATCTTGGCCCACCAAATGAAATTTCTCTTGGCAAACATACAACAAAAATTTATTAACCAATCCAAAACATAACAGCAGATGAATCTCATATTGGCTTAATTCATCAATAACAGTAGGCTCAAGATCAACAAACACCCAGCACAGGGAGCATCAGTTTCACTGAAAAAGGTGTTGAAGGCATCATCTCCTCCTCCGACAGTAACATCACTTGGCATCCGTCCATCAGCGTGCCGTGCTCAAGGCAGTAAAGCTCCCAACAATTATTTCCGACTGAACAATGTGGATTGAAATGCACTCCCTCATATTGGGATGATGATTCTAGATCTGAGGCGACGAAAGAAAAATGCGGACAAGAATGGAGAAGATGAAACCGAATTGGGGAATTAAAAAGAGAAATATCATAAATTCAATTGAATTCAAAGAAGATCACCAAAAGGTTGATCAAATACAACATTGAAAGAAAGATTTCATAACCTTGACTGAAATCAAAGAATCAGCAAACAAATCAAAATTGGGTTTCAAAACCCATTTTACCAAATTACAAGAAAATTGTTTCAAATGAAAGAGAAGAGTAACTTGAATCAAATGATGGATCCGTTTGCTCTGATACCAAGTTAAAATCAGTGATTATGGAGGATAGAAGTGATGGAGATTGGAGAAGAAGAAGGGAAGTCATTGATGAGTTTGAGCACTGAGCAAAGAGACGAAAGACTAATTTTCTGTTATTGTTGTATTAGCTGAATGAACAATTACAATTGTGATGTCTATTTATACTACTACAACTAGGTAACTAAATCATAAACTCCAACAAGCACTTAGCAAGATTTGATACCTAACTAATGTCGTGGAGTATATATCTTCATGGGATAGGAGAAAATTGTAACATGTATTTCATGCTTTTATTGGACATAAATTCCTCTATATGTGTTGAACATATTTTTGAGTATGTGTATCTGAAAGCATATTTTGTGAAATATGACTCTTTCCTAAAGTCTCCCTAGTATCTCTAGGAATGAATATCATCATGAGTTGATATAAGAAAAAACTTTTTTTGTGGGAGATGATTTTGTGCACATCAGTATCTTTTTCCAGAGTGAATGATTTGCTAAATATGGAAGAATTGGTCTATTTTTGGGAAAACCTTAGAAGCTATTTGTGTGCTCTTAGAGGGAAAATATTTGTAGTCCACATTTGTTAATGGTCTTATTTTCCATGTGACAGTCATTGTTTTTGAAAAGTTTTTCTAGAATCATGCAATATATCTTCCTCTTATGGGAAGATGTTATAATGGAGAAGAGTAAAAGAGGTTGTCAACGTGACTGTAAAAAGCATAGTTCGAGTCTGATATTCCAGTGCAACTTGCTGCATTGAGTTCCCTCAGCCTGTTGAAGAGTAGTTAGAAAGCCACAGCTAGGAAAACTGCGAAGGATGCAGATATTTCACATGTTTAGTTATCTACAAAAAATGTTGTTGATACAGTTTATGAAAAAGTGTGCCGAAGTTACTGTGGGCAAGTCTCATAGGATGAATGTGCTCCAGCCTCTAGGACATATCAGGCACTTCAGCCTGTATTGCCTTTTCTTATTGGGTATAACTAAGAAAATGTCCAATCCAAGGATGTTCTTTAATCTTTACTTAGTATGAGATTCAATTGGGATTTAGGAATCATTACTTAGAAAATTTGAGTGATTTTATCATTTCCTTTTGTTATGTGATGCTCTGCATATCTATTGTATGAATATGAATAATTTTGAAAAAAAATGCGTGCCTTACCTTGTACATTCTTCTGTTAGCCTTGACTTGGAAAGTTAGAGGGTGGTGTTAAGTTATATTTTAGGGGATGAAACTATTGATTCTTATGCATATACTTCACATTTATGTGCTTTCTCAAATCAATATTCATAAAATATGGGGGGAAATAGGTTGATAAATCTTTAAGATATGGGAAAATAGGGGAAAAATATAGGTTTCTTCTGGTGTGGTGAGGAATCAATGAATTATTTATATTGTTCATCCATCCATTTTTTCTCAAAGTTTTTATTTCAAACACTGATCTCATCGATCATAAAGACCTACCACCTACCCTCACTACCAGTTGGTATATCACCATTGTTACTAACCACAACCCTTCGTTGAATGCGCTCTTACTATGATTTTTATGTATGTAATGAAAGGTTTTCTGACTCCCTCATGGCCATGGGATCCCAAAATACAAAAAGGTGGAAAGAACCAGTTATCTACTTGTCTTGGGACCTTTCAATAGACTTCCAAGTTCCAACCCACATTTTAAGGGATCCATGGTGATCTAGGGACTGACTTGTGGATTCCTTTTGATTCCAAACCAGAGGTATCCTGCAGGCCCACAACACTATTTCATTTCCAAAAGTATTTTTTGAAAACTATAGCCTTGGACATTTTCTACTTTTTTCGACATGAAAAGATAACACCGTAAGGTGTTTTCCATCACCTCTAGGGGAGCCTAAGAGGCCTTTTGGATGATTGGAATTTTTTTTCAGCTTTAAACTACCATCCCACCAATTTTCAAAATGCCTCATATTGGGGTTGTAACTTGTTTTGAAGCCTTTGGAGACGAACAGTTGCCTTGCGATTCCAAACAATCTTTTGATCATAGAAAGTTATCCCCTGTCACTGGCTAAGTTTTGATTATTTTTTTTTAAGATCTATGAAGACAAAAATGTTTAAGGAGGCTCCCTCTCATGGATTGCATAGTCATTTAGGATGATATTTTAGGAACTTGGGTTAACAATGTGTTGGGAGGGCTCTATTGTAGTTTTCCTCTTCATCAATTACCTATCATGAGTCAGGAGTCAGAGCCATAATATACCATTTGAATATCAGTTGGAACAATGAGGAATGTTTCATAGACTTTTATTTGATGTGTTTCATTTTTTTATTTGCTAAAACAATATTTCCCAAGTTGTAAAGAACATTATGTTAGCTAATATGGGCCAATGGCTGATAGGGTGACTCTAAAATTATGCCTCTCCAATTGAGATTTGTTATTATGTCTCTGTGAATTGCATTACGATTATAATTCACAACCCAACTGCAGTAAAATACTAAATAGGCACATAGTTGGGTTGCTGGTGTTTGCTTCTTTAATTTATTTTGTTTTCATTTGGATTAGTTAATCTAGCTTGTTGCTTATTTGCTGGATCTTTCATTATTTTTTGTTTTCTTTTTTGTCTAGAAAGCAATGTTGCTTCAACAGACATCTTGGCAAAATAACATCCGGATGAGTGATCTTATTGAGCAAGTAAGATATCGTAATTTTTGTGTACTCTCCATGTTAATGACCTCATGAATTTATTATGTGTGCTGTTTTGTCTAATTATCATCAGATTCGTGGGCCATTGTCCAGCATACAAACTCTATCTAAACTGCTATCAGTTCATGTTAAAAGAAGTGAGGTGTGGCTTTCTGCTTTCTAAGGCCTGTATTTATGGCTTTTACCTTATCTTGTTCACGTTTTCTCTATGGAAGGTACACTGATGACTTTGCTTGTACAGATTGCTCATGATATTGTTGAAGATATAATGGTCCAAGGTGATTGTATACGGGACACCTTGCAACAGTTGCAGGATGCTGTCCTCTTGACAAAGGTGTATGCCCTCTCTGTTGACTTCAAATATATTATGGCTTAAATTGTATGTTTCTGCCGACTTTTGCTTTGCAATTTTATGTCAATAACTCATGGCTTGTATTGTATTGTTTTCAGATTTCTGTTCTTTAGAAAACCAAAAACCAAAATATAAAAACTACTAAAAGTAGTTTCCAGTTTTTAGTTGTCAGTTTTCAAAATCAATATGACTAGTATAGGTAAGTCGTTTTGGAACATAAGTTCAACTTAAAACATATGATTTGAAAGCTCAAAAAACTGAAAACTGAAACTGGCAGTGATACCAAACAGACCCCACTGTTAGTGATATTTTCACTTTTTGTAACATATTGTGGTTTTCCTAGGCAGAGGATGAAATGGGATTGGATATTGGAAAAATTAAGGAAAAAATCTTCTATAGAATAGACTACTGGAAAGGCTTACATATGACAAGATTGCCAGATATTTTGTTAAATACAACATTAGGTGATCATGCTTTCTCTTCCAGTTGTATTTTGTTGACGGTTTATCCGAAAATTTAGAGAAAGGGGGATGCATGATTGTAAGAAAAGTATGAATGAATGCAGATAATGCACTAGCAAGTAGTGTAGACCTTCTGAATTCTGCTGGTGGTGGAATTCAATGAATGTGGAAATTTATAGGCAGAGAATCTAAAATTGTATGGAGGTGATATTAGATAATTGCGAGGCTGAGAATTTCATTAAGATTCAAAATTTATTAGTTTTTGGCTTTGTACTTGATGGAGCTGGCCTCTTGTTTGGGAGTGATGTCTTTCATCCCAGTTTGCTAGGCAATGGGGATGCTTGGAATCTGACAAGTATTTCAAAAATGAAATTATGAGCTTCATAATTTTGTAATTACATATGCTGTTATTGTAAAGGTAGAGTGGTAGGCTTGTAGCCTTATTAGTCTGTACTAGTTTAAGTGAGCTCTAATATCTATTGGGGATGAGCAGTAGCTCCTTAGGCTTATCCACTTATAGGTGGTAATTTTCTCTTCTTTAATCGATGTGAGAGTGAGTGGGACTCACATGTATATACATATGGGATTTCTACCATTACGTAATGTCCCTTTAACTTTGAGCTAAAGAAATCTCCATGAGGCTTAAAATAAAAAAAAAAAAAAAAAAAAAAAAAAAACAACTTGGCACTAATACTATGTATACCAGTATACCCTTCAAAGTTGTAAATATGTCCGGGCTGTTCCCATGAAAGAGAGTTAGATTTTATTGTTGCTTTGACTATGAATGAAGAAGCAATTGATCAAGCACTTAGTCTGTTTCGAAGGAACACTGAGTTGGACGTGTTTTCTTTACATTGAGAGTTGTTTAGTTTTGTTACAAACGGGGTGGCAATAGTAATCTTACTAACCTTGGGGTGCAAGCAAAAGGAGGTGCGTGAAGGGAAACTTGGATGTGAAGGTTAAGCAGTTGAGTCGAATCCTTATCCTTCAAGGATACATCATATCAATCTTATTTAAAATAGGGTTTTGCTTTTCCAGATTTGGCTTACATGGTTTTACTATCCTACTTAGGATAGTGTTTACATGTTTTAAGCATTAGTAGCTGTTTTACGTTCAATAGCAGTCTTACCTTTGTTTTCAGAATTCGATTAGGAGTCTAATGCCTAGGTCAGTTTTGCAGCCTATATAAAGGCTTGAAACTGTAACGATTTAAGACAGATTTGAGCATTAAAGATTTCTGAGTGTGTTTGCATACAAACGTGTTTTCCTTCTTGAAAGTGGTGGTTTATTCCTTTAGCTTTCATATCTATCAGTTTTGTTTAAGTTGTGGGTGATTCATTTCTTCAAGCAACTTAATCAATTTAAACCTTTGAAACTGTTCTTGGTAGCATGGCCTTTAAAGAACATTTTCAAAGTTAAGCTTCTGCACTTGTATTTGTTGTTCTTCTTAGATCAAATACCATTACCTTTTTATCTTCTGGAGTTCAGACTTTAGAGTCTCCATTGATAAGTAATCTGTTCACATATATGTCCTAAGAGAGCAATGCAATCTGATGGTATATAGATTCCAGATATGGTTACCTGGGGGTCTGCCACTTCCACTCTTTCTGTACACAGGCAAGATTGATCTTGTTTGATTTACGGAGTATTAAAGAATGAAGCTATCATGAAGGTTTGGAGGGAAGAAGATTTTTTCTGTGTTTTGATTTCTATTCATCTTGTTCAGGCCTCGAGTTTATTTGTGGAATTTAGAAGGGTGTTTATTTTGTCTGGAAATTTTGCCTTTGCCATTCCAGTCTTGTTCTCCAGTGACTTATTTCTAGCTTCCTGAAATTGTTTGAATGTGAATCACATATGTAATGGAATTCTTCTTATCCATGCTGATTCTTTAAATGGTATTTCTTAAACTTGTGTCTTGCATTGGAGGACTCAATAAACTCCATGTAACAGTACTAACCATTATTTCAGAATTTCTTAAGTTTGAACTCTGAAGTTATTGAAACAGAAACTGTATTCTAGATGACCAGGTTTTATATTCTTAACTATTAGCTGCTTGTATGTTTTGGTGACTATATGCTTTCAATTAGCGTCATACCTCTGTCGTTTTTTTGGATGGTGAAGCTGTCCTGTTTGAGTTACATAATTAATCTCCATTTAGTTAATGTATACTCTATAGTACATTTTTTTTCATAAAGTGAAAACTGAAAAGCAATTTCCTGTTACACCTTTGTACTATGTTTCTGTTTTCTGACCAACATCTCACTGCATCATACATATCTTTTCAGGCTAACATAATGAGGTTTAATGACGAATCATTGAAAAAAATGGATGGCTCACATTCCGGTCAACCTGAAATTAGAACGTTTAAATTACCAAAGGATATGCCAGCTCACACATCTGCTGATAAGAAAAGAGAATTTGATCAACAATGTTCTCTAAGTTTGGCTGTCAAAGATTCAGAGATGCCAATGCCACCTTTGGCACTAGCTCCTATACAACAGCATAGCATCAGGTACACATAAGGAAATTATTGTTGCTTTTTAGTTTTTCCCATCCACTTGGCCAAGGTATTGTTAAGTGTTTTGCTGAGTTGTGGCATTTAATTGATTAGTCCTTTCTATTAAGTACTCTATATGAGAGATCATTTGGAATTCATCAGTACTTGTTTCTGGACAGAAGAGGAGTATGTCAAGTTGTTCTTCCCTAATAACAACCTGCATTTTCTACTTTTCTCTTTGTTATGACAAATACCTGTTTCCTTATGCTCTTTGCTCTTGTCAGGAAGACCGTGCAATGTTTCTGATATTGTGTTGGATTTGGTTGGAGCTGCACAGCCTCTGGCTCAAAACCAGAAGCGTATTTTGGAATTGAGTGACTTCTCCCAATACCTGCCAGTTGCTGTAGAAGAACCTGCTCTGCGTCAGGCACTCAGCAATCTGATAGAAGGTGCACTATTGCGCACACAGGTTGGGGGAAAAGTTGAAATTGTCTCTATTGGAGCACCTGCAGGTGGTGCTCTTATTGTAATTGATGATGATGGTCCAGATATGCACTACATGGTAAGATCATCTCCGTATTTTTTGAATTACCCCCTCTGCCTGAAAATAATCGTCACATTATCCCAACTTCTTGATTAAGTTACTCTCACAACTCACACTTTACTGAAAGATCATCTGTAATTTGTTGTATTTGACAATGTCCACACTCTCAATCACCAAAACTTGGGAATTTTGGTAAAACCAATGATACATCATTTTTTTTATTCAAGGGAACAACTTTTCAAAGTCATTTAAAGTAAGGGACTATTTTTTCCATTATGGAGTGTATTCCAAGGGCTTTACTTTGATATTGAGGTTGGCGCCTAATAATCTGTTTGTATCCTTGTTACATTGAAAATTTTCTACGAATCAATTCATGGTATCCTTATCTCAGGGCATAATTTGAACCTGCTTGTAATAAAGGTATCTGTGATTTAGTTTTTGAATGTAAGAAGTTATAATATGGATGTTGATGACTTGGAAGGAGCAAATCGTTCTTTTTTGGCTCCCTAATTATGGTAATCTTGTTTAATTTGATTTTCTAATTCTCTTCTCAGTGGTAATTTTCTAACTGGTCTCTGTCAAATGAATGCAGTACTTTCTGTCAGCACTGTAATGTAGGGCTTGCATATGACTAAATATGAGCCCGCTTAACTCGGAAATTTGTACTGGTATCAGCTTTGCCTGCTTTGATACTTTATTTATCAGCTTTGTTTTTCCTGTTATTTGACAGACGCAGATGCGTTCTCTTACGCCATTTGGGGCAGAACTTTTCTCCGAGCAAATGATGGAGGATAACATGACATGGAACTTCGTTGCTGGCCTCACAGTAGCACGAGAGATACTTGAGAGCTATGGTTGTGTTGTCCGAGTTATCTCTCCTCGAAACAGAGATGCTGCTCTTGGAACAGGTGGAACCCGAGTGGAAGTCTGGCTTCCTTCTTCGACTCCACATAATCACAGTGCTGCTGCAGCTGACGGGGCATAACAAGGTTTGGTTGCCCCCTTATTGAACCCAAGATCTGATGTATAGTCCTCAAATCCGCATGTAGTGTGTTATATTTCCCTGTAAATACCTCCCCCCCCCCCCCCCCCCCCGCCTATTTTGTCAGCATCAGGAAGTTTGGTGTATTTTTAGTATGTTCTAACTCATACGAAGTATCCATCCGTAATTAGTGGTTAATTACGCAACTCATTCCCAAAGACAAACACAACATTAGTCCATTAATGGAGAGAACATCAATGTACATAAAATTATATAATCCATTACTTTTCTACGAATTCTAAATCAACCAAATCCGCTGTTTCTTAGATATGGTTGTTGATTTCAAGATCGACCTATCTTTTTGAGAAACTTTTTATAGTTTTCAACGATTATGCCCTAGGTCAAACCGTCCTTATTCTTGGCAGCCGCCTGCAAATTATGCTAAGAAATTAGAATAGTCATAACCAGATTGATGGATAAGACAAGATTCTAAATTTTAGGGGTGGGCTTGTAGATACCCCTATTTAATAAAGTTTGATTTTGGGTCCAGCATGAAGGTACACTGGTTTAACTTAAACTGCATATTTTACTTTGAAAATTTTGTCAAAAAATATTGCTTAATAATTATTTATGGCCGAAAGTTATCACTTACAAATGTCTTTGAAAATAACTAATGCTTAAAAAATTCCGTTTACAAAAGGTATCATAACCCGATTTGACGAATATTTTAGGGGCATGTTATTTACCGCCACGAAATTACTTAAGTCGTCCTCGTATTTACTATATTAACCCCCCCCCCCCCCCCCCCTCAATCCCTCTTCTCTTCACCCTCATTCACTTCCCATCTTTACCCAACAATCCATAAATTAATACTAATTAATTGACCATGCAACTTAACAATAATAATTAACATGATTAAAACAAAATAATATGATTTTAACTAATTAACACTAGTTTATTGATAATAATTAATGCTAATTAATTAACAATACTAATTAATTAACAAAAGAGGAGTGTCGTATCTCAAAAAGGGGGGGTGTAAGCGTCTTACTTTTTCGGCAAGTCCCGGGGCTAGTAGTCTTACTTGCCCTAGGGCTTGCCGGAAATTTTAGACGGCTAGCCCTTTTTTTTAGGAGTATGTTAGGTTTGGAAAAAAAAGTTAGTAATATTTGAAGTTAGGAAAATTTTAAGTAAATAGTTTAAGTTATAAATATTTTAAGTTAGGAAAATATTTTAATTTAGGAATATTTTAAGTTAGGAAAATTAGAATTTAGGAATATTAACTTAAGTTATTAAATGTAAATTTTAAAATTAATATATTATGAAATGAATAATGAAATTATCAAATTAATCGTAAATTATGAAAATAATAACTTTTATATTATGAAATTATAGTAAGGTTCGTTTTTATTCGTTTTTACGAGAAAGTGAAGTGGGAAATAAGAATTAAAGTATAAGATGTTCGATTTTATTTAAAATGTGTCAAAGAGCAAAATCGTCAACTAAGAGGATAGTTCAATCAATTTCGGGGCGGCGTTTAGCGCTCCGCATATTTTATTGACACTCAAAACTGTTCATGAATTTGTTAAAGTGTGTAACGTGAAACAACACTAAAAGACATGAATACACAAGGGGCAAAGTAGGCAAGATGAATTAATACAATATGTGTTGAGTCTTACGACATTTAATAGGAATTTGCTGTGATTTATAGGTTCAATCCCATAATTTTAACCTTAATATTTTTTTAAATATATATCATAAATTATAAAAATTGAATATATATATATATATATATATATATATATATATATATATATATATATTCATGTTCAAGATAAAATACGCCCTATAGAGCATATTTAAGTATATCCTACCTATATCTTGTTTGGGGGAAGAACTTGTTAAGGAGCAACTTGGGGTCTATATCCTGCAACTCTGTAAGCTAAGCTGCTCACATTGCGGCCCAAGATTTGCCAACAAGTCGCCCACTCAAGAAATGCTTATTTTATAGCTTGTAAGCTAAATTGCTCACATTGCGGCCCAAGATATGCCAACAAGTCGCCCACTCAAAATATGCTTATTTTATAGCTTGACATTTTGTCATTTTCAATGTTAAAATTCAACCTATAACTTGGATTTTAATATACATATTACATAGTGTGTACTCTGTATTACGCAAGATTAGGCAGATCCACAATTACAAGTCGGTCAATTCCAAGTTTGCCAATTAGTCAATGCTAAATACTTTTTATTATAAGTTCAAGATGAAATTAGAATGAGATAAAGTAAAACAATACTTCATCTGTCTCTTGATGTTTGTCCTATTTTGACCAATAAGCTCGCATAAAATATAGTCTAACGGAACAAAAATTTAAGGAAGAAAGGGAATATAATATAATATATTTATAAGTAGCAAACTTCTATTGATAGGATAAACTGTCGAGAGATCTCTATGGAGGTATGGATTGCTTATATATCTAATCAAATTTCAGTTATTGTTAAAACTACTTTGTAAAACTTATATTTCATGCTACTAAAAGGGGTTAATTAGCTTAATGTAACTGCCTCCTATTAAGGAAGGCGAGAATGCGTTACATTCACATTGATTTCAATAATAACCATTAAAAGAAATCTCTAAATAATAGATGCTTCTAAAACTGTACTTTTTTTGTCCTAAAATAAATGCTGTAATTGAATTTTTAGAAGCAAATGGAGTATACGTGTTGGTGGAGATTGATTAAGAAGCATGCATCTATGTGATACTTTAACGTTTTACCGGCAGGAGTCACGTATATTTTTCATTCATGTGTAGTACTAACTTTCTCTTCAATTTGGCAAGTTTTTAACAAGTTTCAAATTTCATACTCATGTCCGTGTTTGTTAAAGCTCGGTTTTCTCTGAGTTACCTTGATTGGTATAAATGGTATAATCATGAGTATAATAGTTAAATGGGTCGGTTGTGTCAATTAGAAGAACTTTTTTGGAATCCAAATTTAACAATACTTATTTAAAATTGACGATGCTCCTTCCGTCTCATATTAATTGCAAAATATTGACTTTTACACTATTTATTCATTTTAGCTATTTTTTCTTTTAAATAAATATATATAACAACTAGCATGTGTCCGTGCTATAGTAAGGTATAAATATTTGTTGAATGAAGCTGCAGACGAGTACATGTGGATGTCAACTAACTTAGTTGATTAAAGTCTTTGAGAGTGGTATTCAAAACTTAAGATCAAATCTCATTTATATTCGTTATTATCTTGCCGCTTGAAGCTCTTTTCACATACAAATAAATAAATATACATCGAGTACATCCCAGGCCACCTAATGTCTAAGTTAAGCGACTAATCTAACGTGCTTTGCTCAAACTTTTTCCCTGATAGTTGTTTAAAGGCTCATAATGTCTACTTTTTTGGGAAAATAATCATGAGTTTGATTACTTGATGCTAATCCAAACTATGGTGCATTTAGATAGCCTTTAACTAATTAGTAACTTGTACTCATTCATTGTAACGTATTTTGCCCATGCTATATGATGTTGCTTACTTATTAATCTGAATAAGTTGTGTAAAATAATAAAATCAAGTGATAAAATGCTACAACTATATTCAATGTTGCTACCTTATTAATCTGAATATGCTTTATAAAATAATAAAATCAAGAAACAAAACTGACAACATATAGCAAACCCATATTGTGGTAATGTTTGTAATTGCTCTATTATGTTCTCTAGCATATTTGGAAATATGAACTTTTTTGACTTTTTTTTTTATTGTGAAGGTGATTAAAATTTAGGCTTTTAAGTGATTTGGCTATTGGGAAAAATATTGAATGCTTAATGTTGTAGGTTTTAATCATCGTCTCGTGATTTTGAACGAAATTTGTTCGAAGCTACGAAAACTCATGCTTATCTAATCCGTTGAATAATTTATGTGCTTATCCATTGGGTTTTTTTTTTTTTTTTGTCATAGTTATGTGATTTGTTGTAATTTATTTTATTTTATTATGTTAACATTTGTAACTTATGAGAAGATCATGGTGGATTAGTTATGTTGTGGCACATTTTTTTTCACCCAATGCTACGAAAAGCCTCATATTGTAATTTGGAGGCTTCACATTCACTTTATCTCTTAAATAAATAACATAGGATATCAATTTGTGCTCAAATTCATTGTAACTTACTTTGGCCATGCTATATCTGTAGTTGATATTGCTACCTGATTTATATGAATATGTTGTATAAAATAATAAAATCAAAGACAAAATTGCTATATCTATATTCGATGTTGCTATCTTATTAATCTAAATATGATGTGTAAAATAATAAAATCAAGAGACAAATTTAGTAATAAATATCATACCTGTTTGTGGTACTGTTTGCGATTGCTCTGTTATGTCCTTTGGCAGATTTGGATATCTGAACTTATCTGAACTTTTTTTATTGTGATGATGATTATAATTTAAGGGATTATATGATTTGGGAAAATGTGGAATGCTTTAAGTTGTAGATTTTAATCATAGTTCCATGATTTCAAAAGACATTTGCTTGACGCTATGAAAACTCTCTCTTTGTGCTTATTCGTTGGTTAATTTATGTGCTTATTTATAGGTTTTTTTTTTCATAGTTACGTAGTTTGGTACAATAATTTTTCTGTTAACAATTATAACTTTTGAAAAAATATCACGACAGGTCGGTTATGCTTTGACATTGTTTTTTTAAAAAAATATCACCCAAAGCTACAAAAAGTCTCAAATTGGAATTTGGAGGCTTCCCATTAACTTTAAATAATAATATAAGATTAATGTAATATTATCATGTAAAATGGTGTTATCTCTCTTGATTCATACATTTTCATACTATATAATTTTTATAATGTGTCCTAATATATCTTGGGTTAGTCTTTGCTAAACTACCGTCACCTTGGGTATGACCATTTCTCTGGGTTTAAGCACAGCTGCACAGAAATTTATAATAAAAATCTATTGCAATAAATTTGCGCGCCGTGTCACATATGAATTCCCAAGTTTGCAAGAGAATTGTCGAAGCACAAGAAAAGTCAAAACCAAAACCCCAAAAACGAAACTCTCCAACTTTCAACTCTGTGTCCTTTTTCCCCCTAATTCTGAGAGATTTCCCACGAAATCCTTTCTTCGTTTCTCAACAAAAAAAATATATACCCAATAACTATAGACTCTTACATTGTGAATGCGAATCCTCCCAAATAATAAACTGAATTAAAACTATAAAATAAAATTAAAGCCCTTTCTCATCAGAATTCAGGTGATTTCTGCTGTGAAGGGTGCTGAATCTTGTTTATTTTTCTGGGTTTTGAAATTTAATTAATTTCCAAATTGGGTTTTGATTTTCTCGTGATTTCATCAGTACCCATCTTTATATTCCGCATTTTTCCTGGGAAATACAATTGTTTCAGTTTGCAAAGATTCAAACTTTATTATACGGTACGTTTTTCATGATTAATGTCTGTTATTGTATAACATAAAGTTTCCTTCTTTGATATTTTTATGCTATTATATAGTTGTTACAGTTTAGAACTCTTATTAGTTACGCAAATTCCCATATTTCTCTGTTTTCAAGACCCTCTTCATTCTAGGTTGTCTGGGTACAAATTTGCATTAATTTTAGTGGAAAAATAATTAGCGGCTTGAATTGATCGAAGGAAGGCTGATTATTGGGTAACTTATTTTATACGCTCTTTTTGAATTTTTTTGGGATATTCAAATTTTATAAAATAATTGCAACAAGGGTTTTTGGTCAAAAGGGTACTTGCTAACTTAATTTCTAGGTTACTTGCTTAAGTCTTAGAGTAGTGATCTGATGATCTCACGATTGCTTGTTAATGGAGTTGCTTGCTTAGTAGAAATTATGGCTTAGCACGTGCTTATAAGTCCTAATCTTGGTCCTTGGCTTCATATGTACCGCGATTGTGCTACGTTTTTTGGTCCTTAGTTTCATATGTGTGGCAAAGTGTTTGAAGGATTAGAAGATACAGTTGAAGATAGTCTTGTTGACATTCTTTTCGAAATTTCTTGATTCAAAATTTACGTTTGCATGTCACGTATTAGCCACGGTTTTTGGCTGCCAAGGTAGAATGCTATGATGCTGTTAGTTGTTTTAGACTTTCGTTTGCTTTTTTCAATACATTTACCACTTTTGCTTTGAGTTATTTGGGCATACTTCAATCTTTATAATTGCCTTTACGTTGCAGTTTATTTGTTTGCTCTTTTTGATTATTTACAAATCCTATGTTCTTAACAGAATCAATATTTCTTATAGTTTCCTTTTGTTTGTCTGTCTGCAGGTACAATCTCTGACCTTCACTGGTGACTTCTTTGTTGTAATGTATCAGTGAAGATCATAGTCTTTGAGCTGTGATTCAAGGCCTCGTGTTTGTTTGCTCGGATTAATATTCAATATATAGGCTTGTAGATATATTCAGGATGATGAAAAACCTTGGTAGAAAACCTCAAACTGTCAAAGAATTTTGTTGTTTACTTAAAAACCGTGTTGGATGCAGAATGGGGACCAGAAAGCCAAATGAATCTTTGCGGCTTATTTGGACAATTTTCATTGGAATCGTTATTGGATTTATAGTTGGTGTCTATACTTCACAACTTTCAATTTCTAAGGTATGTAGTTTTATTAACATCCTTTTTATTTCATTACTCACATTCAACCTTTTGGATTTCGGTTTGGTTTCAATATATTCATTGCAATCCATCTGAGAAACGCAGGTTTATCCATTGAATTGCCTTCCTATAGCATTAGGGACTGCTACTGACCGACAGTTGAACAATGGGGTTAAACAAAGTCAAGTGATAAATGATACAGCAAAGGTAATTTTTGTAGTCTGTACCATTGCATGTTCCTAAGTCCAATTCAGGATTACTAGGAAGTTAAAGTTCCTACCTTGGAGTCTAGATTTCAATGTATATAAAATTTTATGTAAAGTTAAGAAATTTAGAGGTTATGCATGTGAAGATCAGAGATGTGGATAGGAGTAGTTTGTTCTGTTTTGGCTTTTTTTCTGTATTTGATGTTTTTGGCTGGGTTTGATGCCTGTAGGTTAACTAGCCCTTCCTAACAGATAGCCATTACCCTTAAGCCATGTTTTGGTTGTTTAATGACTGTAAGTCATGTCTGGCAAGCATTTTTTTTTACGTTCCTGCTAGCTTAGGAAAAGAAATTGCACATTTTTATGCTTATGGTTTAGTGCCAGAAGAAGATTTTTCATTTTCTTGAAACTATTATGCAGTTTATGGTGTTATTTGCTCTCCATTCGTCTACTTTGTTCTAACTTTTCTGTTCTACATTTCTACTAGTCTTTCTTGGTCATATGTTTCTGTTATGCTACGATTGCTGAAACCAACTTCCTTCATAGTATACTGCAGTTTCTGTATAATTCTGATATGTATATTTGAAATCATTTTTATCACAAGAAAACTACTTTTCTGTCGAAATTCTTTGCTTAACGTATGCATTGATCATAGACTTTCTGAGGTTCCATAATGTTCAACGATGACAAGTTCTTTGTTCTGACATACTCCCTTATATACATCTTTTATTTATGAAAAAATAGTTATCAAGTATATATTGCTTTATGGCATCTCCTTTCTGGTGCCTGGAACTTCTCTCTTTTATGGTCTTATTACAAAAATGGTCATCTTAGTATTAGTACAGGAAATTGACGAAGA
This sequence comes from Dysphania ambrosioides, assembly GCA_026401315.1. Taxonomy (NCBI): domain Eukaryota; kingdom Viridiplantae; phylum Streptophyta; class Magnoliopsida; order Caryophyllales; family Amaranthaceae; genus Dysphania; species Dysphania ambrosioides. The sequence continues at coordinate 2,051,668 of CM048660.1, read as the reverse complement.
GACTAGTCACTGGAAGAATTTTTTATTGATTGTCTTTGGTAATCAGATGCCAACATGGATCCAGTCAAATCCTAAAGGAGCAGAAAGACTACCTCCAGCAATAGTTGCATCTCAGTCAGACCTCTATCTGCGTAGACTGTGGGGTCTTCCTAGTGAGGTATCTGAACATGCTACAATAACTCTTAGCAACTTCTACTATGTGTATCACTTTTAGTACTTGGATCACAAATATACTTTGCTTTGAGTATACAGTATATCAGTCGAGCAGGGTGTAGATGATGATATAGAGGAAAAAGCAATGAATAAATGCATTTAAATCTTCTTTTTAAGTCCTTTTAGTTCTCTCATTTCCTGTTTCTCAGAACGAAGATTGATATGTTTTTTTCCTTGGTAGTTGAACTTTGCAGTTTGAATGTAATATGGCTTTAACCGTATCTGGCTTCTGCAGGATCTGATAACCAAACCGAAGTATCTTGTGACCTTTACTGTTGGTATAGATATGAAGGAAAATATCGATGCTGCAGTTAAAAAGGTTTTCTTCAAGTACTTTAAGTCTTACAATATTAATAACACCATCCTTGTATTAATTGTATGTTCTTTTATTGTAACATAGTTCTCAGACAACTTCACTATTTTGCTCTTCCATTATGACGGCAAGACAAGCGAGTGGGATCAGTTTGAGTGGTCAAAGCGTGCCATCCATGTTAGTGCTCGAAAACAGACAAAATGGTCAGTATCTCTTCTTTCAAGGCAACTGTGACAGAGTACTGACCATACTAATTCATTTCATTGTTTGGTAAAGGTGGTATGCAAAACGGTTTCTACATCCTGACATTGTGGCACCATATGATTACATTTTTATCTGGGATGAAGACTTGGGAGTTGAAAATTTTGATTCTGAAAAGTCAGTACTCTTTCTGTACTATATATAATATGAAGTACTGTTTTGAGTTATTAAAGTAGCATCCATAATGTTTTCTTTGTTGAATTTCCAGATACATTGATTTGATAAAGAAATATGGTTTGGAAATTTCGCAGCCTGGTGTTGATCCTAAGAGTCCATTAACATGGCGGATGACAAGGAAGAGAACTGACAGTGAAGTTCACAAGTAATAACTATGACAGTTTATGTCTAGTTATCTTCTTGGCAACAAGAATGGATTCCTAATAATTTAGGAGAAATTGACTTTTGGATTATTTCTTGGGTGCACTTTGCAGGCAGACAGAGGAAAAACCAGGCTGGTGCAAAGACCCGCTTCTGCCCCCATGTGCAGCGTATGTACCATTATTGTGAAGGAGAACTTCTATTCTTTCGAAATCCTGATTTGTTTTGAAATTACATTTGGAGCTACGGGTAACTAATCCTAATATATGAACAGATTTGTAGAGATTATGGCTCCAGTGTTCTCTCGGGATGCATGGCGTTGTGTTTGGCATATGCTTCAGGTATACCGTACTTTCATGATTATGGCAGCCAACTAACTTGGTAAAGAAGATTTAGCATCAAACCATGGCATTGCGAAAAAACTTTAAAATGCTTCAGATTTAGGTGAACACGTGTAGTACACGGACATTATTCTTCTCAATTCCATGCTCTAACTCTGAACAACGGTTGCTCATTAACACTGCAGAATGACTTGGTCCATGGATGGGGTATTGACTTTGCCCTCCGGAAATGTGTAGAGGTTTGGGGCTGATCTTGGATCAAATACTTGTGTGTCTCACGTATATATAATTGGTGTTTTGATTTATTTTCTTTTGCTGGCACTTAAAAACAGCCTGCACACGAGAAAATTGGAGTCGTTGATGATCAATGGATTTTCCACAAACGGGTTCCTTCTCTTGGCAACCAGGTAAATTTTCTGAAAGAATTTTATCGTAGCTATCTTTCTGTTTTTCTTCTTATTTCCTCATGTTAATTAACTTCTGCCAAATGTTGTGTACAGGGTGAATCACCAGACGGTGCTTCTCCTTGGAAAGGGGTATGTAAATTGTTCATCCATCTTTTATTTTGTCACATCAGAACTGAAGTTTTTAGTTCAAACTGTAGTATCATATTAGTGTTCAAGTGTATTCTAATGATGTCTCAAACATATATTGCAGGTGCGGACAAGATGTGAAAGGGAATGGAAGATGTTTGAGAGTCGGCTTAACAATGCTGAGAATGCACCCCAGAAGGCAAAGGGAGGAAGCTCCACATAAGTCGGGGTACACGGGTAAAGCAATTCTTTTTGCAAGAGTTACTACTTAGCAATGGAAATATTTGTCCTAATGATAGAACATAAGATATACTGTACCAAAATTTAGGTCTTTTGGCGATGTCAGGCAACAACATTTGCTTTGCCCTTGGAGATTTTTGTTCGTAGAGACCTTGTATATGAGGGGTTGACAATGTTCTTTTTCAGATGTATAGAATTAATTATCACCATATTATCTTGAAGACGAAAATATGTAACTTAAATTTCCATACAGCATAGCTATAAAGTTTCAACAATATTGTTCAGAATTTTGATGTAAAACTTTTTTACCCTTGGAGAAATTATTCATTAATTGTTAACAACATTGAAAATCAGTTCTAAAAAAGATTGCTGGTTTGAGACTAGACATGTGCATTGGGTCGGGTTAGGGCCGAAATGGGTTATATGCAAAACAGGTCCGACCGGAGTGGGCCAAAGAAAATGCAAAACGGGCCGAGTCAGGTTGGACCAAAGAAGGTACAAAACAGGTCGGGCCGTCAAAGAGAGTATGGTTCTATTTATAGAGGGTGATAGTTTACCTGTATCACCTCTAATCTTTTACAGTGGACCATTGACAAGTAAGTGGAAAACATTCATTACCAACTTTGGAAATTATTGACCCATTATTGACGCGACTTGACCTATTAAAGATACAATAAAACAGAACCCTTTAAAAAATTGACCCAATTTAGCTTATAATTGATTAAACTTTTTAACAAACGAGCTTATTAAGGGCCCTTAATGAGGTCTCTTCTATTTGAACAGGTCTATTTGAGACAGAGACAAGGAGGTAGATAGATTAGGACCACTAGGTAGGTAAGTAGGTAAGTAAGGTGGGATTGAGTCCAAAGGGGGAGGAATACATACATCCCTTCAAATGAATCTAATGGCATAGTTGGAAATAAAAGTGTGTTAGGCGCTATTAATCTCTACTTTAATTACATATATAGATGTATTTAATAGGTCGGCCCATTTAGATTTGGGTAGGCTAATCTAACTTTTTTGATGTCCTATGTTTCCATACCAACTTTATAGATTTCTGCTATGTTTTGGCTACATTGAAGATGATCCTTTTAATAAGTCTAATTTCAATGAACTTTTAGCAAATCATGTTGAATTTTAGGTCGCAAAATCTCAAGTTTCGAGTTTAAAATACATTTTCAGTTAACTTTTCATGGACATTCAAGATTTCAAGTTTGATTTGATCCAAGTTTTTTTTATTAACTGTTTGGTTTAAAACACGTTTCATGGACATTTTTTTTGGTTGTGCGTGTAACTTTTTCTTTGTTTCTTTTTCACTTACTGGACTTTTTTGATGTCCGGAGTGCTCTTCTTGTGCTACAATTGACTTCTAGAGCACTTTCACTGCACATAATATTGTAATTTGTAAATAACTATGAGATTGTTTTCTGGAACAAAACATTAATGGACCGTTCATTATAAATGTTGGTTATACATATTAAAAACTTAATTGACACAAATAAATTAAATACTGATGCATGTATGTACACTCATTTAGAAACTTGACCTAATTGGAGATGATTAAGGGGACTTAAAGATGATTAACCTTGTTGATTTTTGCTAATAATTTTAATATACATTGTATAAGAAATGGAGGAAGTCATTTATTTTAGTAATTTGAGTGGTTTATTTGTTTTAGAATTCACTTTATTGTCATACATGTGAAACTTTCCATTCAGAAAAATCCAACTCAACCTCAGATCATCAAAGGTTTCAAAGAGATTCGGTAAAAAAATTGTAAAGGGAATAAAACTAGAGTGAAACTTTCTAGCTAAGTTGCAAAAGTTACTAGCTCAATCAAGGGTTGGCTTAAATATAACCGACTCAAACTACAGTGAGCCCATCAAAAGGTTGCTGATTGAAAAGAGTGCACATACACACCACCACCAACAAAAAAAAAAAGGCATGTCAAAAAGTCTATGAAAAGCTTAATGAAAATGCCGTATTATCTCTTCATGACAATGCTAAATTATTTAGCTAACTGCCTAACACCAATCCATCATTTACATTTCTTCACCACCACACATTGAAGATAAACTTTGGCATTTTTTTTTTTTTTGTCTTAAAATTTTATTACAAATATTTTATGCTAAAAAAAATTATCAAAATTTTATTTAGATGAAATTACAAAGTGGGTCATTTTCCTAGGCATTAATTTCAAAAAAATAAAATTTTATCAAAATAGGCCCCCACAATGATAAGCATATATGGGCCGTAAGATACTATCGAAATTTCGCGGTTGTCTACAACAACGGCCCACACGTAAGCATACGCGTAAATCTTGGGCTTTCTGATTTTATCATCAACAAAAAACTATGTAAATCATGTCATCTTTATTTTCTATTATTAATAATAATATTAACACAGTACACTAAAATCAAGAAGTTCTCTAGTTGTGTCAATTAAGGGTACCCACCTCCATCTACCTTGCCACATTCCTTTCTCTTATTGGCCACGTAGAATCAACCGTACACGTGGCTATGTAAAACTTTCCCTATTTTATTCGCATACCTTTAAATGCCAAGCCCTTCGTTTACACATACACTCCTTTTATTTATATATTTTTAAATTTTTTTAACTCAATTTGATTAGATTTTCATTTTAATTTAATCACACTGTCATCTAATAAACGTCCTACACGTATCACCACGTGTCAACATTCTTCCAACCTCAACCCTTAAGCCTTAACCATAGTTAAGCCATCTAACCCAAGATGTAGTTAAGTTAAACCAACAACAAAACCCTTTCACTACCCTTATTTATATTATTTGACCCTCCTCCCATTAGTCTACCACTACCCTAGGCCACCGAAAACTCAAGAAAGAAAAAGAACTTTCTCTCTCTAAACAGAACACCGCTTTCTCTCTCTAAAAATCTTGGAAAATTGGGTGGAAAGAACAAAGAAGAACATGGGATTGTCAAATTTCCCAAGTCCTGCAGAAGGGGTTTTACCAGTGTTAGTGATGAATACAGTGATGTCAGTTGCAATTCTCAAGAATTTACTGCGCTCATTTCTTCAATTGGTGGGAGCAGTGAATTGGGTTCCAAATAATTTTGAGGAAAATCCATCAACTACAAATGAGATGTACCAGCCAAACAGCCCCTTGAGAGTGAGGAGATTGAGGGGTATTTCAATCACACAGTTCAAGTATCTGTGCGCAAACAACAGCAGAAACAGCCGCAGCAGTAACAGTATAAATAAGGAAGGAAGTGCCAAGATTGCCCTTGAAGGAGAGTGCTGTGTTTGTTTGTGTAAATTCGAGGATGAAGATGAGGTGAGTGAATTGAGTTGCAAGCATTTCTTTCACAGGAATTGCTTGGACAAATGGTTTGATAACCATCACAGTACTTGCCCACTCTGCAGATCCATCCACTAAAACTCAAAGCTTTAATCTTTTTCTTTTTTTTCTTCTTTGGGAGGTGGATAATTTAGGTGAATTTTTTTTTTTTTGGAGACTTTTTGAGGAGCCTTTTTCTTTAATTTTCACTCTTTTTTTCCTTTCTTTTTTTTTTTTTGGAAGAGGGTTCCTTTGGTTTCTTGGAACCCTTCATTTTTACTGTATTTTCTCTGTTGTTTTCCAGCAAAGTAGAAAGAAAAAAAAGAAGAAAAGATAGAAACTTTGCTGTTGTACTTGTAGTGGTGTTGTTGTTGTGTGTTTATCCAAAGCACCAATAATATCAAAAAAGAATGAAGGGTTCAACCACTTTTGTTGTATTTTATGGCATTGATTATATTATCTTTGTTTCCGGTTTAGGCAAAATTAGCACGATTGGACATTATTGAATCACAGAGCTAGTTCATCCAGGCCAAAATTAGTACTATTGTAGTTCCTGAGCATGCAAGAGGTGGCTTAGTTGTTGCTTGGCATTATGGATTGCAACAAATGATATCAGAAGCAACAAGAAATCTTGTATTTTTTTAAAAAAAAATTAGGAAAAGGGGTTTTGTCTGGAAGTGCGCAACATGCAGTGGAAGGGCAATGATGTTACTAGAAATTGTCCATCACAAAATTTAGGCAGTTTTGTTTGAGGGTGAAGAATATAAAAATTTAATCAAACTTTCTTCATTCTTCTTTCTTCTTTCTTCTTTCTTCTTTCTTCTTCTCTCTTCATCTACTAGACTAGTACTATCATGTCATGTGACAGTTTTTATTGGTTAAGGACATGTGAAGACCTATTCTGGCACCATCAATAATTGGTGGCATCTCAATTTGAGTGGACCTGTTTTCGTTTTGTTTAATTTTATAACACTGGGTGGTGTATTGATTGACTGTTCTCCAAAAATGTGTGTTTAAATGTACTCATACTCTTATGATGTGGTCCTGCTTTCTCCTTGATGAATGTGTAGTGTGTATCCAGAGAAAAATTTCCCGGGTCTTATAAAGTGTGCTAAAATGACAGTTTTGTTGTGTTATTACTTATCAGCCGTTTTGAAATCTTGTAACAATACTTGCTGTAGTATTCTGTATTTTTGGAATGAGAAAGTAGCAATGCCGGTGGCAGTGGCACTATCTCATTATGAGTTGTGAGTTGCGACTTGCACACCCACAACAGTTGAAATCTTCTTCCTAGGAAGCCAGTAAAGAATATACATATCGTTGGGAATCAATCTTTGCGGTGTGAAAATCATATTGTGGAGTCATGAATGATTCGTCCCACACATTGCATGAACTTTCGAGTCATGGAACAATGCACATTGCTGTTTTAAACTTTTCATGAATGTTTGTGGCCTTATGGGACTACTAAGGGACCAAGTGAGAATTCATGAATCTTGATGAATAACGTATGTTCTCAAATAAAACACCCACCTAGGTTTTGCGACATTATTTTAAAAACTTGAGGTAGGTTCTAACCACTGTATCAAGCTTGAGCTTGGTTTGGCTGTATGATTAACAAGTTTCTGCTAAGGCTTAAGTTCAATTTACGAGACCTCGGCCAAAAAAAAGAAAAAAAATTTCTTTGAGTTTTTTTTTTTAATTTTATATTATGATATGGATTATTATCTGTTTTGATGAATGTGTATGGGATTTATATGATTAGTGCACGTATGAGATTCATAAAATACTAGGGTAGCAAAAACTGACTCAATCCGCTAACCCGATCCGAACCCAACCCGTTTATAAAGAGTTGGGTTAAAATTTCCAACCTGATTTCAATCCGACCCGACCTGTTTATTATTGGGTCTGATTTTATATATGGATCGGATTTAATTAACGTGGGGTCATATATTCAAGTCATAATTACCATCAGCAAACCCTATTTTATACTTTTTATTTGCATTTTGTCAGTCTACCTTTTCACTCTTAGTCTTCAATTTTTCATTTTTTTATGCATTCTTCTTCATTTCTCATTACTCTCTACATATTCTTCACTTCTCAGTGCTCTCTATCTATTATTAACATATTGTCAAACTTTTCAATTTTGTTGTATTAATACTATGTTAATATTTGAGATTTTTATTTTTCATTACTTAGAACTTGGAAAATTAAAAATTCAAATGACTTTTACGTATTAAACATGTTGAGTTGGGTCAACCCGAACCCATAGTGGGTTGGGTTGGGTCAAAATTTTTAACCCATTTAATAAACAGGTTGGGTTTGGGTTAACATATTTCAACCCGAACCCAAATGGTTGAACCCGAACCCAACCCATTGGCATCCCTATAAAATACCAAACCAAATAGCATTTTAAGAGTTCTAACTTGGTCTGCCTATGCTCGTAGGCTCTTGCAATTATCAATGTAAAATCTCCTATACCGTTGCCTGAATCTGTCACTTTTCCATGGCCAGAAAATAGCAATGATAAGTACATGACTGAGCATGGAAAGAGCAGATAAAATGTACGAAGCAATTCTTTCCATGTGCTCGTCTTTCGTCTCTTTTACAGGAAAATGCTTCCTCTGTTTAACCATAATGTTAACAAAGATAAATCCAATAAGAATAATTTAGGTCATGGATCATTAACTTTCTTAAAAATAAACTACTGATAGAGTAGCCAAACTTTCTACAAAATATATATGAATACTATCTTGATAAATATACAATACATGCACACATATTACAAGTGGTTGGTAATGTAACAGGTCTTCCCGTGATTCTATCATAGGGGATTAGAGGTTTCCATATCACTAGAATCCCTAACCCTTAGAGAGTGAGGGGAGGGAACCCTCTTCCAGGACCTAGTGAGGAGTCGAACCTGTCACCTCAAACTACAATAGTCAAACAACTGATGGTTCCAGATAATGTCATACAAGGAAACTAACAATAAACCACTTAAGTATATACTTCCATTTCATTAACCACGAATTCTTTTTCCTCTAAAGGTTCAAAGGGGGAACATGTAACATGTAAATCAAATCATATATTTGCAAACAGGGCATGAGGGCACACTGTTCTCCAATTATGCACAGGAAAAGCAGGTGAAAGCTTAAATAAGTGCAGAGATGTACCCAACATTCAGGCAGACCTGCCTGAGTTCTGACTTGATAAATTCCTCAGCTTTGACATCTAAAAAGATTCCTTCTTCTTGCTTACTTGCTAGCATTATCCTTTAGTTCAATAAACCCTTTAGTTTTCATCATTGTTGTCGATAACAATGTGCTTCAACTTTTGTTCGATGAATTCCTCAACTTCAATTTCAATATCTACCTCATGTCTTCAGAACAAGTAATTGTGTTCACGTACTACCTGGCATTGCTGTTGCATGAAGATTTGATACCCTTGAGCTTCCTGGGAGGATACAACAAGTGAGAGAAATATATGTCATGCTCATTCGATATAGTCATGTTTCACAAAAATATTCACATTCACAATCACATACGTATATATGCATAGTAAATAATTTTAGAGGTTAAGCAAGATATATATAAAAGCATTATTGGGGTAGCTTGGTAGAAGCTTCCTGTGCAATAATAATATAGCTTTCACCAATGACACCTATTTTATGTCTCCCTATACAGAAAAGGCAAGGAATGAAGCTTACTTTTCCTATATGATTCTGTAAAGAATAACAACATTTCTAGCTAAGAGCTTTAACTCTTATTACAACCCGATAACTTATTTAGGTATACAAGAATGTTTAGATGGATCTAGAAAAAGTACCACCAAGTAAGGTTATTCAATAATCATTATTGGCATATTATTAATCACCCATCTATCTCACTTGGTTGGTTAACTTCATCCAATACGAAATGGTTTAAAGATCATACTAGAAGCTGAGCTGCACACAACTTATGTTAAGACTTCTAATTAACAAGTAATTTAGTCACTTTCACATTACTATAGAAGTAATTTTTATGAGAGAAAAGATTAGACGAGTGGATCAACAAGAATAAAAAAGAATTTGCTTTTACCTTTGTAGGTAAGCATGGACTTTTAGGTATGACATTTTGTTGCATAGATCAGGAAAAGCAGGAAGATTAAGAGAACTGCAAGTAACGTTTTTTCCAAATCAAAACTGAGGTGGCCCAGTCTTTACTAAAGGGATAAAATAATAGTATACTCTTTCTGAATTCTTTTTCCGTAAAAAGTGTTCGGGAATCCCAATTAATCTAGTGCCTAAATGGTGCAGATCTGGCCTGAAAGAAACATTATCCCGAGGAAGTATGTGCATATTATGGGTCAAGAGGTCTAGATCAAATAAATCAAGCCAGAAAAAAGAGAAGGAGCTTCAAAAATGGCTTGTCAAAAAACAGAATAAGAAATGAATCGAAGAATTCATGATATAACTCTGGATCAAATGAAAGCGATAGGGTAGCAAAGACATAAAATATAGCAGTAAATCCATACACAACAGTTACTGGACTTTTAGAGCAATTTCGGTCAATTTAGGGGGGGTCTTAAAGGAGTTATGGGTGCCCTTACATATAGAGTGAAGTTTTAAAACATTTGAGGGTGTTATATCCTACAAGCGATTAGCAATAATCTAATGAATTCAAGACTAGATCCAATTCAAATGAGATAGTTACAAACTCAGAAAATTGATTGAACAGTTAAGTCATCAGTGGATTATCAGTAATATAAAAAAAATAGACCTGACGCAAGATATAGTTCTTTGTAATGTTTTCAAGAGTTTATCCAAAATGGACAAGTATCTAATAAATCCGGTGATAGTGATCAATAAGAGCCAAAACCTAGCAGTAGCTGTCGCATGGACAAAACAAAAAGAATAGGAGATTAATCCGTCTTATGCAAATAAAAAAAAAAAAAAATCAATCTGTCTAATTTAAGTACAATTTTAGATATTAAAAAACTGGAAAAACACGGAAGCTGCTAGTGCAGGAGAAATAAAACATTGTTTAAAACCAAACAAAAAGCCCAGCATTCCCACGACAGTTCAATATTTCAGAAGCTTCAAATGATGAATTTGCACTTGCAAAGAAGAATTTTCTATAGCCAAGGTGAGAAATCTGGTGAAACCGCCGCACCATAACCAGTGCATTCTTCTAATTGAATATCTAGGCTCAATCCGAGCATTCACTAGTGTATCTTTCCTCCCAATACTAATCTGCAGAGTCTCTACCAAGCTTGTGACATACCTTATAGGATCCATCAATGATTCAGTACCTTAAGGTCCTTACCGAATCCAGACTTACTCTAAAACACACCAATAAAAAAAAAAAAATTCAGCAGTCCTTTCTTCATTCCGAAGATAGCTCAACTGTAGACACTTCTGAACAGCAAGCTCATATGATGTTACTGTACAGTTCTTTGTTTAACTTATTCTTTAGTTATGCGTAAACCAGTAATCTGGAACTCCCTTGATCTTCAAACTCAACTCTATGAAACTACAGAATATAAGAGATAACCAACTCCAGGAACATCTTCAATGTGTCCTATGTTTGATTTAGCTTTAACCAATAAGGAATAATTTAAAAGAGAACAACGGATGTTGTGGAGAACTTCCATTAGCTAACCAAGGTGAAGCATCACTGAATTTTGTTTTTATCAACCGATGCATGCAACAATCCCATAGCAAAAAAAACTAAGAGATTGGTGACAACAGCTTGTTGCAAAGATCAAGCACACAATCTATCACAAGAGAAAATGATTAACAGCTATCATGCTCGGAATACTAGCTGCAGAAAATTCGTTTACTCCCCTACAAGCCAAAGGGAGCTACACAAATTCCTTAAGCCAGTAATGAACCATGATAAAAAAAAAAATCTGTAAAGTAATCTTATTCTTAATTGAAGGAAATCATGAAATCTCCAACCAACTGCAATATCAATTAGTCACCACTTCTCCTTTCCTACTCTAGAGGAAGTGTGAACACAATACTTCTAAAAACAGCCTCTACATGCTTAACCAGTCTCCATAAGGTAGCATCACCATGTCAGGTTGTATATATCTTGACATTCAACAACAACCCATAACACTGAATCTTTGACTGTGATTGCTGATCATCACAAGCATAAGGAAGACATAATGTAGGTGTGAGAAATTTCAAATGTTTTTATGTCATAAAGCATAAGCGCTATTGACTAATATCCCTGCGGTCTTCACTTAATCACTATTATGGTTATGGTACTAGGATGCATTCAGAGCCACAAAAAACGCTGAAATAAGCCAGGGTCATCCAGAGAAAATACAATCCTATCAAACATGGATGCCCAAGTCCAAATCATGTAGCCAATACTCTAAAATTCTCACATGGTAAGAGTCTAGGCCAGTGATTCACCTTGTAGACAGCCTGCTATTCCACATCATTTTCCTTAGTCTCTCCCCAATTCAGAAGTAATATTACGGTGCCAGCAAAACTTGGGAGTATTCAAAGGACCAACATAGATCTTAACATACAAGGGGTCAGCAGTTCACCATGGAAGATAATAATTATGCAATAATAATGGAAGGACTTGTACTAGTCAGACCGGGAGAGCCAGAACAAATAGTATCATTTGGCAAGTTAGTTTCTAAGACACAAGCTTTTCAATATTAAAAGAACAAAGTCAAAGAAATAAACTAGTGCCTAACATCATGTGTTCCAGAATAACATTTGACAAGTTCAAATATTCTTTCAGTAGATTAGTTTGATACTTTTGAGCCACAAGCTTTTCAATAGTAAAAGACCATGGACCAAGTCAGAGAAAAAAATCTAGTGCATAGCACCTTTTGTTCCAGAATAACCGAGCATACTCTCTCCTTACAAGTGGGTCCCCTCCATTTCATCCCCAAAATTGAAGAAAAAAGAAAATATAAAAATGGTTTCCTATCTTAGATTTGAGTCATTCGACCAAGTCAGAGAAAAAAAACGTGTCTAGCATCTAAGACGGTCGAACAACTTAAGTCCACTTTAAACCTTGACTAGGTTGCACGGGGAACTGTAAATTGTGTAGCAAAATTGTCTATTATAACAAAAGATACATAAGTACAGTGCAATTGATTGCAACGATCAGGAAGACAAGGTAATAAGGTATCACTGGCAGTGAACTTGCCTGCTCAAACAGAAACCAGCATCATGCTTGGTCTATGAGAGACTACCAATTTATGCCAGCAATAAACCAATGAAGCATAAAAATATTGTTTTCCAAAACAGATCACAAAATCTCTGACCAGGAGATAATCCTAATTAGATCATAGTTTCTCCTTTCCTTCTCTTTAGGTAATGTTATGCAACAACTATTTCAGGAACTGACCCTCTAAGCTAGTAAATATAAGGTTAGTTTAAAGTTGATACATCTCAATCTCCTCAAACCCTGTTGACCACTTGGTTGTCATTGCTGTAGGTCATCACAAGTACATCAGTATAGGAGAATGCTAGAAGTGCATGCAATACCAAGAATTTTATGCAAAAAATCCTGCATTGCTCAAGAATGATCAGCTTATCAAAAATATGGAAATGGTATTAGGACGGTTTCATGTCAATAACTCAAAAAAAGCCACATCCCGCACCTGTATTTCCAGGCTTATTCCATCCACATGTAACCCTGTCAATAGTTTGATAGTGATATTACCTTTGTAAACGCCCTGCAATAAGTCATGTCATGTGCCTTAAACCATTGGTTGAGAAGAATAATCAGAGTGCCTGTAAAAGTTGGGAAATACAGTGTAAGCCAAACGACCTTCATAGACCTCAAAATATGAATTTCAAGAGGTTTAGTCAGGCAGGTTACAAAACAAAAATGATGGAAAATATTGCATATGCCAAACCTGGATAATCAACACAAAGACTTCTAATGTTTAGTTTGACAATTCCAAGCTACAAACTTTTCCACAAAACATATCAGCATATGCCAGAATAACTTAACGTCTTCCTCCTAGTAACGTAAGCATCAGCACATACATAACAAGCCATCCAGCAAGTAAAACCATGCAAGAGATCTGAAAGGGGATTGAAGGTGACATCACTAAGAATTTGTAAAAAGGTAAATCAGTCAATTGCCAGATAATTTGTTAGCTTTGAGAATAAACTCAAGGATGAAAATAGTATAAATGAGAAGAAGTGGGAAGGGAATTGTATTCATGAAACTCTGTGTATCTCTTTCTTCTTTTGGCCTTGATGTGTATTCTCTTCAGTGAAGATTTAATAGCATTGCTTATGCAACTCAATCAGTTTTCACTAATTTCTATTTCTTAATTGCATTCCATTTCTCCCAACATCAGTCTATTCCATTACAAATACCTTCATTATCTCCCACTTCCTCTATTATTCTCCACTTTCAGAAACCCGGACGGGAAAACAATATTATTCTCAAAACAAGAGTCTAGTCACCTAAGCAAGTGGTATTTTAAGACTTTGGGTATGGGTGCTTCATCCTTGTGGACATCCTACCTCATATATTTCACCTATACATCCTTTATCTACTTCGTCATGTGGGATGTGTGGAAATATGATCAATCGGCTAGCCTTGCTCAATCTTGAAAAAAAGATAACAGCTGACCTGTTTGAAATTATGAGATCATCGATTAACACAGTCCATTTCTGCAAATGGAATGACGTTACTTGTGGCCAACACCATCAAAGAGTCATAGAATTGAACCTGAGTTCCTTGCACTGGCAGGCTCCATTCACATATTGACCATTTGAGCCTTTTGAAGATACTAGACCCAAAAAACAATAGTTTAAGCCATCAACTCCCTCCAGAAATCAGCTATTTGCAAAGGCTGCAAAGATTATACTTGTACAGTTATTTACTTGGTGGTACAAACCCATCTAATCTATCCAGATGTTTTAAGCTTGTAATGTTGATCCTAGTCAATAATAACCTGGTAGGAGATATCCCCTAGGAGATACGCTACCAGTGAAAGCTTCAATTTCTATCACTAAGCAAGAACAACCTAACAGGAGAAATCCCTCTTTCTCTTGGAAATTTGTTTTCCCTAAGCACTCTCTCAGCCGAATCAAACAATTTTCTAGGTGATATCTCTGCTTCTCTGGGCCTACTTAAACAACTTACATTTTTGAGACTAGATTTAAACTTCTTATGTGGAAATATCCCTCCCTCAATTTTCAATCTCTCCTCCATTACACTAATTGATATTGGGGATAATCAACTCCAGGGAAATCTTCCTACAGACCTTTTCATCACTCTTCCAAACCTAAATACCTTAGCTATAGCCCTGAACCATTTTGCTGAAACCATTCCTACTTCTCTACTTAATGCTACAAACTTGCAGTCTCTCCAAATGCAGGGAACAATTTGATTGGTAAAGTGCCCCCTCTTTGGAATCTAAATGGGTTTTACGAGGTCCTAATTAGTGAAAACTCTCTTGGGATGACAGAGACCTGATGATTTGAGTTTCCTTTGCTCTTAAAGCAGCACAACCAATTTGCAAATCCTGGACATAAGCAGCAATTATTTGGAAGGTGTATTACCTGAATGCATTAGCAACTTGTCCACAAAACTTGAAGATTGTTTTTGGAAGAGAACTGTATATCAAGTAGAATCCCAGCAGGTATTCAGAATCTTGTCAGCTTGACAATCATCGAGGTCAACAATAACACTCACAGGTATGATTCCAGAGACCTTTGGAAACCTGCAAAATCTTGTTGTGATAACTTTAGACCAAAACAAGTTCTCTGGGGCAATTCCATCATCTCTTGAAAAGTTGTGAAGGTTAAACAGACTTCATATGGCAGATAACAACCTTCAAGTATCGGAAATTGCAAGTATTTGCAGCTCTTGGATCTTTCTCACAATAATCTCAGTGGAATCTTGCCCTAAGAGATCATTGGCCTAATACCCTTGTCAATATATCCGGGTTTCTCTCCGAACCAATTAACTGGCCCCCCTCTCAACAGAGTTAGCCAGTTGAATAAGTTATCAGGTCAGATACCAAGCAGTCTTGGGGGCTGTATAAGTCTAGAGTATTTATACATGATAGGGAACTTATTCCAAGGTTTATTCCTTCAACAGTAAGTTCATTAAGAGGTCTTCAGGTCCTATATATTTCTCACAATAACTTACTTGCAAAAACCCTGAATTTCTAGGTAGCTTTCCCTTGCTTGCCTTGGACCTATCTTACAATGACTTTTAAGGCATAGTTCCAATTAATGGAGCTTTTAGCAATGCAAGTGCAATTTCAATAGCAGCAAATGATGAGCTCTGTGGAGGTATACCTGAGCTTCATCTTCCTCCATGTGACCTTAAGGGAAACAAAAAGAAAAAGGTTGGCTAGTAGAGAAAACTGAACATAGCCATAACATCTGGTTTTCTCGGAGTAATTTCACTGTTATGTCTTCTACGCCAACTGGAGTATAGAAAAAAACAGTTAGTCAGTACCTCATCCTCGACTGATACCATGCCCTCACTTTTGCAAATGACCTACCAGGATCTCCAGAGAGCCACAAATGGCTTCTCTTTTGAAAATCTGGTTGGAGAGAGTAGCTTTGCATCTGTATACAATTGGAATCCTTCATGAAGGGACCCCTGAGCAGCCAAGAGCTTCATGGTTGAGTGTGAAGCATTGAGAAACATTAGACATCGGAATCTCATGAAGGAGATCATGGCATGCTCTAGCGTCGACTATCAAGGTAATGAATTCAAAGCTCTGGTCTATGAGTTCATGTCTAATTGTAGATTAGAAGAGTGGTTAAATCTTATGTTGCACCGATAAGAATTCAAATACGAATACGGGTATGGAAAACAGCAAAATCAAAATTTTTAGACCAGCGTGAGTATGGAAAAAAATAAAACATAAATTTCTAGAGTACTGAATGAGAACGAGTGAAAGGCTGCTTGATTAAGTGAGAAATCAGAATCTAGAAATGATAGATTGAGAGTTAGAGCAGCCATGAGCTGGGCTTAATATGTGTATTTGACTATTTGAGATGAAATTTTTTGTTGGGCCTATATGAGATTCAAATTTTTTTTTTCTAGCTGGGCCGAAATTGGTTGAATTTTTTTATATTTTTTGGGCTACCGGGTTGGATACGGATTTGGTATAACCCAGCCGTACTTGATATGTACCCAACCATACACAGTCGAACCCATAGTCAACCACTCATAGCCGACTAGCCGTATCTGTGCATCACAAGTTAAATCCAGATATAAATGAAGATGAAGTATAAGAGATGTCAAGAAACTTGAATCTTCTTCAGAGACTAGATATTGCACTCGATGTTGCTTCTGCGCTAGAACATCTCCACCACCAATGCGGAAATCATATAATTTACTGTGGTCTCAAGCCAAGCAATGGTCTTCTGGACAATGGACTGAGTGGTCATGTCAATAATTTTGGGATTGCAAATTCCTAGTGAAAGACATTGAAAGTAACTGCACTGACAACCACAGAAGTACTGCGGGATTACGAGGAATTATTGATTAAGCAGCTCCAGGTAAATAACATCAATTTTCTCAACACATGGCCCTTATTTGAGCATAACTTTTACACTCAATGCCAATTTATGATGTTCATGGGTCAAATTCTCTATTTGAACTGTTGGATTATAATTTATAAAGTAATTTTCAACAATTTACTCTATTATGCAATGAGCAATACTTTTGACGGAAGAATATGGAGTAGGAAGTGAGGTGTCAGTACAAGGAGATATATATATAGCTACGGCATCCCCTTATTGGAAATGTTCACCGGGAAGAGGCCGACTGATGGCATGTTAAGAGACGGTCGGAGCCTATATCAATATGTTACACATGATTTGCTTGGTGATGTGGCAAAGAATTTAGACCCATCCCTTAAAGGTGAACTAGTAACAAATAAGGAAGACCAAACCATGGAAAGCCTGGCCTCTATGTTCAGAGTTGGATTAGCTTGTTCTACCCCGGGAAAAAGGATGAGCATCAGCGATACCATCAAAAAATATTGTTAGATCAAAGAGAAGATCCTAGGAGGCCGAGGTGCAACAAGGAAAAGGGCACTAGAGTTGAAAAGTTATAGCATAAGGAACTTTTTCGATTCACACTCCATCAAAATATAGACATCTCTAACCTTTTAACAACGTTTCTCTTTTAGCAATGGGCAAATGACTTCAGCAATGATTCATTGAAATCCAAATGCCAACCAGCCCTCGTCACCACATTCTTTTGTACTATCCATATTCTCAGCTGGTGATTTACCCCATCCGAACCAGTGAACCGCGTGATACGAACTCGTCTACATGGTGTATTCTCTTTTTCTATCAAACTCACCTAGCTATAGTTCTCTTATAATGATAAGTTAAACCAATGCTCTATGGTCCGATACTAAGTTCTTAGTATGTTCCATTTTCAGTTTTCCAATGCAAGAAAAACAATTTCTGCAATCTGCATTTTGATGATATACATAAATAAAAAAATAAAAAAAAATTCCCCAATGAGAACGTCTACACTCAACATAAGCTGATAAGCGTAAACATAATCCTTAAATACACAATCTTTAATTCAAACCAAGCCAGGAAATCATCTTTCCAAATAGTCACATATACAATTTTGGCGTAAAGAGTATGCTAATGGCACCATTTCATATCGGCATATACTGACAATTTATAAGTTATGATTTCAATAGCAAGCAATTATTATCAGTTACTCACCTAAATTGGCGAAACAAAACCTAGTTTCCTGAATTATTCAAATTTATAAACGAATTGTAAAATAAGCGGAAATTCATATTCAAGGGGGAAATAGCATAGAAATAAGGTTCTAGAAGCTCACAATCGCGATATTTCGCTGCATTTTCTGCGCTTTGTCCTGTGATGTGATGTGAAGCTCCAAGATCGAAACGGGGTGGCGTTTCATCGCTGAAAACCTTCATACGAAACGGGAGAAGGAAGAACAATAAAGGATGTTGTGGATATGAGAATTATATCCTCGGATAAAAAATATCAATAATACCCCCTATAATGTTGATTTTTTTTTTTAGCATTTTCTTTAACAAAATTCGAAAACTAACAAAGCATTTCGGAAAATAACCTTGTAGTTTAGATTCAATACAACATTATTGGTAGCAATTTTTATAAAATGTGTGGAAAGTAAAAAAAATACAGGCTTCATAATTATTGATAGTCTCTGCCCTACTATAAACGACTTTCATACTTCATACTTTATGCGCACAACAGTTTCTTCCTTCCCTGCAAACCCTTATTTTTCACTTTCCCCAATTTCTCTCTCACATCGATGGCACAATATACTTGCGGCGTGGTCACGTCTCTCACTCACTCTCCGATGAAAGGTCTGACCTTGACTACGACAAGTTTCATCATTGACTTTGGCGAAGTTCCGGGCTCTCACTAGTACATGGTATGTCTGCCATCCCTTTCAATTCATTTTGCCCAATTTTACTAATGTCGTAATAATTGAGTTCATTGGTGCGATTATTTGAGTTTATTGTGCAATTACTTTAGTAGATGGTTGAATTAAAGATGGATATAATTTTGATGTTAATATTGGATGTAATATTTCTGATTGTGAATAGGGTTTAATCAAAGTAGATAAAATGGGATTAGTTTAAAATATAAATGAAACTTTGTTGAAATTTATAGAAATTCTTGATTGTTTGTCATAGTCTTTTATTTTTTAGTTTTTTGAACAACAAATTTGTTGCGATTGTATAGACTTCATGGATAATTTATTATATGCTTTGATATGTCTTTGGGGGTGAAGTTCTTATTGAATGGTGTAATACGGTGGTGTATAAAGGGAAAAATGTGACGTCTATTTAGGCAAGTAGTGATACTAGTTTTTCTCAGTTACTTGATATGGTATATAATGTGTGTGAGTTTGATCAGACAAGAGTACAAGTGAACTTGAATATGAAACACACACTAGTTACATCACTCCTATATAGCCATGCCACTTAAAGATGAATATATATTAAAAGCCACTTAAAGATGACCATTATCTATGCCTAGAGCTGAATTTGCAAAAATATAGAATTTTCAATAAGAGATAACTTATTGAGGCAATGAAATTTTTTTGCATCTAAACAAATTAATCATACACAACTTATAAATAAAATAAGAGTGTCAATGAGTTGTTTTATAAGAATAAATGTGGCCGGAGAATACAAGCATTCTAGAAAAATAAGGTGTTACTGACTTATTGTATTATACCATTGTAATCTATAAAGGTCTGCATGCAGTTTCCTGTATCAGTGACAGCCACATTGCATATTGAACAATGGTGGGAGGGGACATTTGGTGGTTGCCCAATGCTCTATTTGGGGGATATAATGGTGTTAGCTTTCTTTTTAATCGGGATCCCATCACTTCCTTAATATTGATATAGTAATAATAAGGTTGGATTCAAACTTTGTATCATTCCTTACTTGTCCCATGTGGACCCGAGCAACAAACTCATTCATTGCTAAACCATTAATAATAGTAGTTTAAGTAAAGTGACTCAAAAGTTTATACTACTTTTTGTTCTTGTTAGTCAGATAAAGCATGAGTTGTGTGTTCAATTGTTCTTGCATGCAATGTGACCAACTATTTATTTTGAAATAATGCATGTTAGGTTTAGGTTGCTTTCCTAACATGTATGTACTCATCTTTGTTAATTGTGTATACTTTCTTACTGATTCCTTAATTGATCCTGTGGCGACCCAATTTCACATTTATGTTGATGAGCACTTGTCACAAATGTTTAAGGTTTGTGGCTCTACAAGTTTAGAAGTGTCATATTTATATGGGAGACTTGAGTGGAGATTTTTTCTTTACTTCATTGCTTTTGATTTTTTTTATCAACATGGTTTTGGATTTTGGTATCGTTGGTTTTGAGGATGGTTATCAAAGACTTTGTTCATTGTTTGTGTTATTCGAAGGATTTTCAAAGGACTTTGGTTTTTAAAGGTTGTTTAATAAATAATTGTAGTTAATTTTCCACTGTGGCCGATCAAACCATATTCTTTTGGCGGTAATGTTCTTATAATTCTCTTTATTTGATTTATTTATTCGAGAAAATGATTTTAGAAAATAGAGAATTATGAGGGTGTCCAAGTATAGTTACACAACTTCGAACATGGTAAAAGTGTTCAATTGTGTGATGAAAGGTGCTAAATTCTTGTCTGTTACCGTAATTGTAGAGTTAATATTTTATTAGGTTAACAAGTAGTTTGCCACTAAAAGAGAAATCACTAGACAACGGAGCACAACAAATTTTTCGACCATATATTATGGAAAAGATCAATCAGGAGAACGAAAATAAGGTAAGATTGCACATTGATTAGCCATTTGATATCTACAAAGGTCTATACGAAGTAACGACTAAGAGGGTGAGAGAATTAGGTGTAAGGAATGTAAACAATATGCGGTTGAAAATTTTACTTGCACTTGCAACAAGTTCCAGGTATACCATGCTATTATCCATGTTCTTATTACCAGTTTCTCGCATTATCACCACTATTCAAATCTTATTCTCGATTAGACTTAGTGTACATCGTATACATGATCCAAACTAATTATGGATGAGAGAAGGAATCGAACAAAGGCACGTCAAATGTCAAAGAGTTTAAGAAAAAATGGATAACAACATTGACAAAGGTGTGACTTGTAGTGTATATCATACTAATGGACATAATTGACGTAGTTTTCCTAAAGATTCGTTATTACTAGTGTAAAATGTTGATTACATGAATTTCTTTATATATGTGACTTTGTTTTTTACATTAACGTGTTTTTATAATTATATGGTAATTAATTCTAGGACGGAGGATCCATCAGTTTTACACTTACACATGACCTATTAGTCTGTTCCATTGTGAAACGGAATGCTAAATCCTACATCCACGCTTGTTACTAGACGCCAGGGGAGGTTGTTGGACTGGGAGGTCGACCACATGATCCTTGAGTACGCTAGATTCAGGGCTTTACTTGGAGTTCATTGTCTACAGTTCCAAGAGATCAACCAAGGACTTACCACACTATTGGCAGCAGCACTAGAGACAAGAGACACATTCGCTCCACTTACCAGTCTGAGAGGCAATTGTAACATTACGAGACGTCGATGTACTGACAGGGTTGTTGATCTTGGGGAGTGCAGTTACATCACGCTGGTGGCCAAACGCGGAATTATAGTTTAATGCTAGGTTTAGTTTTTATGTAATTTGATACTATTATAGTTTTTGTATATATAGTAGTGGACAACTTATACTCGCTTTATTATGTATATGTAGTTTGTTTATATTTGTTATTATATAACTTAGATTTCATTTTCAAATGGAGATTTTGGCATTTTCAGTTTTGTTTTGTTGCGTTGAAGTTATATTCAATTGTGGATTGGGTTGAGGAGCTGAGTTATATATCAATGAAAGAATTTGAGTTGTGAATTGTGTAGCATTAGTATTGTATTATATTATAGGGAGTTAATTTTGGGTAACTAAAGGGAGCAAAAGAATTTCGGGATTTTCAAATAGGAAGTCGATATCTAAGTCAACAAAGTCAAGCTCTATAAGTGGGCTTAGAAGGGAAGATAGGGTTAGGCCTCGTTGCTACCGGAAGTCACTGTCGGCTTCGTGGAGCTTAAAGTCTCTATTTGTAACAACGACTTTCATTAGCTACGAGGCAATGGGTGGACAGTGCACCCGGATGCACCATGAGCATGGTGCACCCGCTCCAGAAAAAATGTACATCACGTACATGGAAAATGTACATTACGCACATGAAAAATGTACATAGTACACATGCGAGTTATGTACATTCCACATAATTCACATGTGTACTATGTACATTTTTTATGTATGTAATGTACATTTTTCATGTACGTGATGTACATTTTCCTTGTATGTGATGTACATTTTCCTTGTATGTGATGTACATTTTCCATATACGTGATATACATTCCACATATCACATGTGTACAATATACATTTTTCATATACGTAATGTACATTTTTCATGTACGTGATGTACATTTTTTTGGAGCGGGTGCACCATGAGCATGGTGCACCCGGGTGCACCTTCGAATTTACGGCTATGAGGCGCAATTTTCATCACATCCCATACTATATGAAAGTCAATGTCACGAACATTGTCTCTAATCCAAATCTATACTTTAGGATCATCTTTTGAAATACTTTACCTCTCGGTTTTTTCAACTTTTTTTTAAAAAATTTGATAAGGTAAAATGTCTCTATTAACTATTGGGTAAAATGTAATGTTTTAGGAGTTGGAATTTTGAAATAACTTATAATAATAATAATAATAATAATAATAATAATAATAATAATAAAAAGTGAAGTAAAAATGGAACCGAAAGAGTTAGGGCTATCAACCTTAAATGAATTATCAAACAACTCAAACACTCCATCACCTTAAGTCCTTAAGTTTTAGCACCTCACCAATAATATTTAAATTCATTTAAGGTTCTTGCCAACTATATCTACGGAGTACTCCAGCTCTATTTTTTTGAATCAAGTGCATTTGAATAGTTGATATTGTCACAATTTCGTTAAACAGCTGCAGCACGGAGTACTTCATAATAATTAGACAAATTATCATCCACATACATTCAAAACATATATGTCAGATTTTGGAAAAAATTTGCACATTTTAAAAAAAAATTTGCTTTATCTGACCAGAAAAATTAGCATGAACTGAACTCAACTACTCGAGTCCCTTTGCCTCTGATAACAGTAAACAAAGATCATGGCTTCAACCCAATTTCTTCACAGTTCAATTCTCTTCAATTCATTCAATAATCCAACCAAGAGAATTGATCTTTCTGCATTTAGAATTCATGGGTCTCCTTCAATTTCCCAAAAATTCAATCCCAGAAAGCACCCATCTTTCAAAGCCATGTCTTCTGTTGGCTCACAGTCTGGAGGAGGAAGAAAAAGACAAATAGAGGTAATCCCTCTTCTTGTTTTTATTAGTTAATTGGAATTTATGTTATAGTTTTCATTTTTATTGATTTGTAATGTGATTGAAATTGTTTGGTAGATAGTGTATGACCCAGAAGAGAGAGCTAGCAAATGGGCGGATGGAGTGGATAAGGAAGCTGGTCTTTCTAGGCTCACTCTTTTCTCACCTTGTAAGGTGTGCACCATTTTTGCTTATTAAATTCATAATTTTGTAATTTTTGGTGTTTTATTTCAAGATTTATTGTGATTTGGTGTTGTTTGAATTACAGGTGAATGTGTTTTTGAGAATAACTGGAAAAAGAGAGGATGGGTATCATGATTTGGCATCGCTTTTTCATGTATGCTCTTTTCAATTATGGTTTTTATTAATTATGATAAATAGATTGTACAGTGTAGTGTGTTCATAAATATGAGTTCATCGAAGGCAAAATTTAATTTTTGTCATTCATGTATGGAGAGCCGCAAAGGACGGTAATGTGGATGAGATTCGATATCAAACCTTGAGTACAATCCATAATTGATAATGTTTGTTATGCATTTGATTTTCTGAAGAGTAATAATATCCTATTTATCTCTGTTTTGTAGGTTATAAGTTTAGGGGATAAGATTAAATTTTCTTTGTCACCTTCAAAGACCAAGGATAGTTTATCAACAAATGTGGCTGGAGTTCCCCTTGATGATAGTAATCTGGTAAATGCTTCAGTATATAGTACTAAATGATAAATTATGCTACACAATTATGCTTTAATGGACTGGAAATGAACTTGTCTTCAGATAATCAAAGCCCTGATGTTGTATCGGCAGAAGACTGGCAGTGACAAGTATTTTTGGGTATTATGAATGTTTCACTGTAGTATTGAAAATTTACCTTTAATTTATATATGGAGTCAACTTCTATGAGTGGCTTTATCAATAATATGAATGTTGATTAACAGATTCATCTTGATAAGAAGGTTCCAACCGGAGCTGGGCTTGGAGGAGGAAGTAGCAATGCTGCTACTGCACTTTGGGCAGCGAATCAATTTAATGGGGGTATTGCAACAGAGAAAGAACTTCAAGAATGGTCTAGTGAGATAGGATCTGATATTCCCTTTTTCTTCTCTAATGGGGCCGCATATTGTACTGGCAGGGGTGAGGTATGCTTTTAGGAGATACAGAAACAGATTTCATTCAATTCGAGTTACAGTGATGCTTTCCAATGTTTTTATTTATGGTACTTAGTTTGATCAATGTCAATCATACTCTTCAATTCTGAATAGATGACAAAGACGCACCATCAACTAGGAAAGCTATATACTTTCACTACAGCAGTGGCCAAGGATAGTAGCTCAACCGAATGTCTTTTCATATTGAAACATATTTAGCCTTAACTTGGTAGGATAACATGTCCTTTGCATAATGCATTATAGATATTAAGTGATATACTCCAATTGGTTTCTTTGACTCTACTACACTGTAATTATGTCCTCCTTGAAAGCAAACTAACTTGTCACCACTGTAAAATATCTTTCTGAATAAATGTTGCTTTAGCAAGGTGAATCCCTTTTTGAACAAGGCTGTTAGATGTTCTTTACAAAGGCATAGTTTTAGAGACAATGGGACATGAAAGATAGAGTTGATGACATCTGGGTGAACTACTGAATATGTCCTTGCAGCCCTGCACTCTTGTGTGACAGATTGCTAGACACACCATCAACATGAATTTGATTAGTGTTACAGTTTTAGGTCACTTGAAGGGCTGTACCTTATAGAACTTTTGAACTTACCAGGTAATCTTGTTATTTTCTCTCTGTAAGTCACTTGAAGAAGGGAGGAGTTCCATTCATTTTACTGTTTTAACTTGGTTTCAATTTTTTCTTTCTCGTTACATGTTTGACAGTATTAGTTTTGGTTCATAGTGTTCTGCTGCTGAATCTTCTTCTATCATCTAGGTTGTTAAAGATATTCCGCCACCCATACCTTTAGACACTCCAATGGTCCTAATAAAACCTCAAGACGCATGCTCCACTGTCCAAGTTTACAAGGTATTAATTTGAGCTATTCTTGCACAATTATGTCTATGTATTAAGATCTATGGCTTCTGACAAGTGTGTATTTATAAGAATATTTTCCATTTCCACAGAGCCTTCGTTTGGATCAAACCAGCAAAGTTGATCCTTTATCTCTACTGGAGAAAATTTCAAGAGAAGGAATCTCTCAAGATGTTTGTATCAATGATTTGGGTAGGTATTGTTTAGAAATTATGACTATATCTTTTCTGCCCCATATTTCAGTTTATTGGTCCCAATGCCTGAGATACTGTGAACTTGTAATTTCTGCAATAGAGCAAGTTAATTGGGTCCCAATGTCTAAGATATTGTAAACTTCTCAGGAAGTCATAATAGTGAAATAGAGCCCTTTCTTATAGTTACTAACCTTTGCGATGATTGTAATGTTTGAGATATTGTGAACTTTTCAAATGGGCACATATTAGTGAAATAGAGCCCTTTCTCATAGTTGCTAACCTTTGGGATGATTGCTTCAAAAAAAAACCTTTGAGATGATTATATCTTCAGAAGTTACTTTTGTTCAATTTTGGACTGAATTGGTGTTACACCTAACTGGTGAGAATTGGACAAGATTTGGATGATGTTTTGTATATAGTATAGTTGTCCTGTGCGTGAATCCATTAATTTATCTGTTAATTTTGTATGAGCTAATGGTGGTGATAATTAGAACATTTTTAGCATCACATTAGCTCCATAAAATTTATGGATTATTTTGTTCTGGCAACAATTTCAGAATCTCCTGCATTTGAAGTTCTTCCAACTCTTCGAAAATTGAAACAACGCATAATTGCAGCCAGCCGCGGACAATATGATGCTGTATTTATGTCTGGAAGGTATGGTTCCAATCTTTGTTTGTCGAAGTTCAATGTTTTAGCTAACAACATTGTACAAGGAGTTTGTAGTAGTTAATGTCAGTGTATCTGAATGAATGTTTTGTGTTTCAAGTAGATGCAAACTTTTTTGCTTATTCAATAATGTCATATATGCACAGCTTATGATTGCAATATGCCAATGAAGAATATGTAGGAGGATAGATAGGATTAAAGATACTATGGAGGGGTAGATAGAGTATGTCTTCTTTTCACAAGTTATCTGAAGGCCTTAAAATGGGTTTTAAGAGTAGGGTTGAAGTCTTGAGATAAGTGAACTGAAAATCTTATATTAAGTCCTTGAAATGAATAAATGTGATTGCTGAGCAGTGGCCTTGACTAAGTAGTGCTAGTAGTAAGGAACGAAAATAACAATGCTGAAATTAAAGTAAACAAAACACATTGGGTTGTTTATGGGTACAACAAGCCTACGTCTCCACCTAGGGTTATCCAACTCCTAGGATTTAGCTCACTTTTTATTCACATCTTTTGAACCCTAGAGTATACCCTAGAAGATTACAACCCTCTTCTAATCCGTAACACCCCCACACTCAAGCAACTCAAATCCTAGTAACTAAAAAGTACTTTTCTGACTTTTGTGTACATTTGAGTATAATGATACTCTTAGTATAACTCTCTCAAAATATATCCTTTTGTAAACTCTCAAAGTTATACTATTGTTTTTCTCTCAAATAATAATAATAAAGGATTACAATGCTTAGCAAGAAAACAAGTGTAAGGTTGAAGAAGTTTTGCGGTAGCTTGTGTGTATTTCTCGTTATTGTCGTATCTTAGACCTTCAAAGCTTCGGCCTTTTTATAACAAACTTCGTGTAACAAATTTCAACTGATTTTCCTTGAAAACTTGACTATGCCGTTGAAGAATTCTTTGTTACAAAATTTGAACATCTGCGGGATAACTCTTCTGCTAGTTTTTTGCTGAAAGATAATAACAGCCTAAAAATAAATCAAGCACCTGGAAGTCGTTAGGTGTTTGATAAACAATTCAAGTAAGAGTTAAAGATAGAATTGAATATAAATAAGTGTTGAGTGAATCAAGGAAAGGATAAGATTAAGTAAGGATAAAGTTTTGAGAAAACACATCCTATCCTAATCTTCACGCCAGCCACCTAGAATTGCGTGAATGAATGTGCTGCAATCAAGGTTAGGCAAAGCTAAAAACATGCAACATATTAACCTAATATAAATTAGTCGATAGTACTTCGGCTTGATAACAATGTACCAAAGTGCAATAGTACTTTCCTAGAACAAAAATGGATTAGCATAAAAAGCAAGAACAACCCCTAACATAACCTAATCATTTTCCGCTCAATGGGTGATGAAATAGCCCAAATAATTAATATTAAAAGTCACGTCTTCCATCATCATGTTTTGATATTTGCTCTTTTTTGGCTTCCATCATCAAATAGTCCAAATATGCAATACAATCAAGGTGGAGACTTCAGCCAATGTCCTTACAAACACTAGCTTTATCCTTTAATTTTATAGTAGCTTAGCTATGAACTGAAAGTTCTATATGCTACAACTCTTTAGTTCAAATGTTACTCCTTAGTGGCTTAGTTGTTACAAAATGAATTTTGAATCAAATATTCAAAGGAAAAAGACCATTTTCTACTTAGAGTATAGAATTATGCTCATTTAACACCCTTAGGAAACCATCTACTCATATTTTTACTCTTCATACTATACAGACTGCATTGGTTGAAAAGACCTTATTCATTATTCATATGCTAAGTGTGGTGCAACAATTATTGTTCTTCTTCTTGTATTTAATGCAGTGGAAGCACTATTGTTGGGATTGGTTCTCCAGATCCACCCCAATTTCTCTATGATGACGAAGCGTACAAGGATGTCTTCTTATCTGGTATTTCTTTACTTATGCAGTCTTATATGACTAATATATTCCTTGTCTGTGTTAAAAAGGTGAAATGAAAGTAATTTATAACCTTTTCCATACTTCTCGTGTGTCTTTATTTGCTGGTCCCACTTTTAAATTAGGACACAGCTCTTTTTTTTTTACTTTTTTTCCCTGCTAGCTGACATATATTGCTCATTGTTCTTGCAGAAGCTACCTTCATCACTCGAGAAGAGAATCAATGGTATTCAGAACCTGCCTCTGGTAGTTCTATTGGCTCAGTTGCTGAATTTTCCAGGCCACTAAATGATGGAATTACTCAATAAATATGATGGTATATTCCAAATGGTTCTATTTTCACCTTATTTGCTGTTAATGCTTTGTTATAGTCCTACAGATAAAGAGAAATACACAAGGAAATTCCCTTCAACTGGCAGTCATCTTTTTATTTGATTGATTTTGTAAATTTGTTTTTAGTTGCTGGAGAAATACTGAGACATGACTTTTCTCTCTGTGTCTCTCTGCTTCAGTGAATTTTTGAGGTGAAGAATGTTTTTTTTTTTCTTCCAGCACAAAGAGCAAACCTATTTTTGTAACTGTTAGATTACTTGAGTGAAGGTTAGTATACACATATTGATCTTTCAATTGAGTGAACTACACTACCGTAGTCTAATGTTTCCGTGAAAAGGCGCTTCTTTCTGTAACATAAGGTCACTCATCAAATTTTCGGCTTCTATGGCCTGTACCTTTTATAAGCAGAGAAATGAATTTTCTTGTCTAGCTTCAGAAGTTGATAATTCTTTAACCTATATTCGCGAAGAATATAATATGATGATATATTATAACATATGCTATGAGCTTTGGAGAAATTCTTGAATCACTGATGGACTGAACAAGAAAAGTTGATAGCTAATGACAAACAATGAAAGCTAAACAAACATGTGGCAAAAGGATAAATCTCTTAATAGATATAAGAATGAAGGAGATAACAAGCAGAGTTGTAGATATTAGTATGTAGTCATTGTGCATGCTACTGCTTGTCAGTGAATGCGGGGAATTCATCATTCATTGCCCGTGGACATCCATTTTATTAGTTCAAACTTGTGGTGCTCATGTTCAATGAAATCCTCTGCTTCATCGTTGATATCTTCAACTTGGTGCTTTCGAGCACCATTCATATGGTTTCTCTGTATGAAATTGTTAGCATCAGCATCAATGTTGTTTCTATATATGGTATACCTACTTCTCCACTCTTTATTTGAATCATAAGGAGGTTTGTCGTTGTGCTTCTTTGGCGGTGAGTATAGGCGTGCAAAGTAAGAATCACTTTCACTCAAGTTATTCATTTTGGAGGCTAATGATTTTGTTGATGATATATTTGAGTCACAGACATCTAGTTATATAGTCTTGGTAATGAGAACTGTTCCCACCAGAATAGAATTCGGCGGCTACTGTTGGCATCTCTTTTTTGAAATGATAAAGAGTGAATCTTATTCCTTTGTGACTTTTGCATGCACTACTAAGTTTCTGTGTAAAAAGCATCTGAGTTGCAGGTCTTAACTGGGAAATTTTTAAATGGTTCATGTTCTGAGGAATCTTTTAGTGCAAACCTTTTGAACAAGGAAACCAATGAATACATTGCTTTATTCCTTGTACACCTGCTTCGTTTGAATTCGTCAGTCAATCTTCCAGGTGGGGAGTCCATTATACAGAATTGCTGAAACATGCAGGCCATGTTGGGAATTCAGGGATCTTCAGCAAAATTTAAGGCCCATGAGCGTAAGAATTTTGAGCTTTGAATGATGCTCATGGACTCATGGCATTATCTAGATCCTAAAATTAGTTGGTTGTATTGTGTGATGCTAGTAATATCTAGCTAGCAATTATAATGTGTATGATATTATATAGGGAAAGTATTTAAGGTTTTCTAGGTACATATAAATTGAACCTTAAATTGATTGATTGTTTTATGCTACGGAGTATTATTTTTAAGTTTTGGAAATTGTTCTTGAGATCTATAATAAAAATTAAAACTGAGATTTCTTGATAAAAAAAAAAAAAAAAAAAGAGAGGAAGGTCTCGATGGTCTTCTTTAAAAGGTTGTAAGTATCAATTAAATTGGAAAAATTTATGATGTACAGAGGCAGTAGAAGGGGAATGAAACAATAATTTTCAAAAAATTAAGGACCAATTTAAGAATGCCATGTCATCTTTCTACTAGTTCAATAGGTGAATTAATGTTTAGGATCATTTTTGGAAAAGGGAATATTAGTTGGGATTGTTGCAAGTCAATTGAATTTTGGGACCTTTTATAGAAAACCTTCAATTGTTGGGACCTTTTCTATTAATTTTACCTTGAAATAAATGGTTCTTAAAATCATAATGAGGAAGTTAAGAATCATTTAGAACCTTGATGAAAAAGTTAAGAACCATTTTATACCTTATATATGGTTTTTAAAGGCTTTAAAAATAAGTTTGAATTTAATTTAGTATCTTTTATGGCCTAATATGTGTGTAAGACTAATTGTACACATATGACAATGATCAAATTTGAAGGTAATACATTGTCTTTGAGATAATATTTTCAAAATAGAAATAAAGATATTGGATGTTTCTTAAGTTTATATGATAAAGTTTAAAACCATTCTATATATTATATTTAATCTCAAAAGGCTCAAAAATATGTTAAAATGGGTATATAGGTAGCCCCAGTCACTCTTGAAGTCCAATATGATCCTTTAATATCTTGGATAAACCTCATATCAAGGTGTTTTCTCAACAAGGTTGGATCTGCTCAAAATGATTGAATTTTAAAGGTTATTATACAATGTTTTTGAAATATGTTTGACATTTTTAAAAAAAAATTAAAATAAAAGAATTGAATAATTCTCGAACTCATGATAAGGAGGTTCAGAACCACTCAATATGTTATATTCGGTCTTCAAAGGTTCTAAAAATGAGTTTGGGATCTAGCTGTAAGAGTTTAGGTGATCAGTTGAAAAGGATATTTGAATCAAAATAGGTGGTTTTAGTAAATCATAGGGTCTACTATGACCCTATAAGATTAAAACTAAGTATATCATGGGTTTTTCTCACTAGGTTTAAATTGTCCCAAATGATAAGTTTGAAGGTAAAAGTACATTGTTTTTTAGATATTTAAAAAAAAAGGTTCAAATTTGAAATAAAGGTATTGGGTGCTTCTTAGAGTCATATGTGGAGGTTTAACGATCTACAGAGGCTCTAAAAACGAGTTTAAGATTCAAAACTTGGAATTTGGGAAATTAGTTGAAATGAACATTTAATGTCAATGTAGGTGGCTCTAATTATTCCTTGGGCCTAATATGACCCTAAAATACCCGTGCTAAACATATCAAAGTGTTCTTCGAATAGGTTCGAAATTATTGACCGAATTTTGAAGATTATTACTATATTTTTGACATATTTTCAAGTATTTTGTGAGATTAAAAGTAAAGATATTGAATGCTTCTTAAAGTGAGTTGAACTTCATATTCGGTCTTTACATGCTGTCAAAATGAGTTTGGGATTCGATTGTAGAAAGTTTGAAAATCTGCTAAAATGGACTTTTAGAATCTAAGTAGATGATTTTAATCTCTCCTAGCGCCTAATGTAATGCCGATCAAAGTAACTCGGCCCCGCTGAAAAATAAGTGGGTTTAGGCAGAAACTTTGGGCTTGTTTTTCCAGCTCAACTTGAATTTTAAAAAATAAAATAAGACGGACCCCAAACTAAAATTTCAAACCAAAATTCGAGAAGGCTCGAAAAGCACGCTTTTTAGGCCAAAATTATGGGTTTGGGCAAACAAAAATCAGCACAATGTTTATGCCCGAAATGGACAATTTCTTTTGTGCAAATCCCAACTCAACCCGAAATTCAATACTTCATATTCGGTCTCCAAAAGCTTAAAACCGGAGTTTAGAAACCAAATTTAAGAATCGAGTAAAAGGATAAATGGAAAAATTAGTAATAGGAACTCTGTAAAATTGTTTCGTAGTTTTGACGTAACGATTAACAAGTAATTGGAACTCTTTAAAATTGTTTGGGACCTATGCTTTACACTCCTAAGCTTTGTAATGGTGTGTGGATAATGGTTTTTCTTCAATTCGTATCTATATAGATTTTTTTGAGTTAGTCACGGTTTTGCAGAAGGATTATATTCGAGTGTAAGCCATACCAAATATGATTGATAAATAAGAACATAGGGCAACTTATTTAAATTATGTTTTGTTCTTAAGGTAGATAAGATTGTATTCAAGAAGCTCCTGATCATGCTACAAATTTCGCTTCTTCGATTTATAGCTTCTCTAGTTAATTGCTTTTGTTTGTTTAGGCTGTGTCTAAAAAATAAAAAAGAAACTAATTTAGTAGGTTAAAGTTATAAAAAAATACTCCGTGTTATGAATATATCTCATCTACATGATTTTGCCCCAAAAATAATAAAATTTCCCATATTAAGTAGCTAAGTTAGGTAGCAAGTGCTCCAAGACTTAGCATTTATGAAATTCAGTGGGTGGAGAAAGAATATCAATTGAATGGTTATATTTTCCCGGCCTGTGGAAACATATTTGAGCAATGTAATTTCTTACTTTCTTATGTTCCAAACGTTACACTAACCATAATTTAAAATCAAAATTACAATACAATTTTCCACCATAAGATGAGTAGCACCAAAAAAATTGTAGCATTTACAAAAACCATTAAACAGACACCATAGTGAAAAATCACAAACAGAAGACCTACCAGCAAAAGCATCCAGCAGAAAACTTGCAGGAACCAGATACATTGGCCATCTACTTTCCCATGCTTACAAAGAGAGCAGATGGCATTAAGCGATATCCCACTGTTCGTCATCATATAGCACATATCTGCTAAAGTGGCTGACCCTAAATTTCCATTCACCGTTCACAGGGTCATAGGACAAAAATTCAGCACCTTGGTCCTCTGCTTTCTTCTTGAGAATATCCTTGTATTTCTCAATTCTTGGTCCTACTAAAATCTGGTTACCAGTTTTTTTGTCGAAGCACTTGATATTTAGAAGGGTTACCTCAGAGGGCTTGTTGAGGCCTTGACCTACAGGGGGTTTCTTGCTATCATCCATGTAGACCATTACTTCTCGATTGTTAAACTGGATAAGAGTCTCCAGATCAAGCCGTCTTACATCAGTCTCCCCTAGGAATCTAATGCTTCCATAACCATGTCGTCCCACAACAAAATCCTTGACATGTCTGCAGAACCCTGGCTCAGCCCTTTCTTTAGCAGCCAGCTCTTGGATCCTGGGCTCTGTGTAATAATCAGAGTGTCGAAGTTTTGGCATCATTGCCTCAATATCAGCCCCATGCTCATATACAATTGCCGCTTCTCCAGCTCGGTGACCTGAAAGTGTAATGTAAGAATCTCCTTTATGGTTCGAAGTATCATCAGAGAAGGCACCAGTTTTCTGGTTGCTTTTAAAAGGATGACTTTGCCCGTTGATCGATCCATTTTCATTGGGAATGCCTGGAATACAATCAGAAACATGAGGGGAAAAAATCACATTAGGGAAACAGAGGGATGATCTTTAGTTCAAAAAAGTGCCTGTGAGAGCACAGCCAAAGTTACATCCTGTATCCCTGCACACTGAGCACAGAACATTCAACAAGTGCTGGGAGAGGTGCACACCTCTAGCCACCTCATCCGAGGCACAGGCGCAATGCTTGAGATTCAAATGGGTTCATTTACACATTATATGATTGCGATATATGCTATTAAAGTGGAAAAGACATTTAATTGCTTCAATTTGAAGCCTAAATTAAAATGTCCTGATAAAAAGAAACCCTAACTTGCTAGTCAACTAGAAGTATTACTATATAGCCAGCAAGCCTTCATATCTCTCACTCCCCTTTTCCATTCAACTTCGTCTTTTCTCATTCTATTTCAATACAGCTCTAATTTGCTGTCAATTAAAAAATATTTTTATTTTTGGCCTTAAAGACCATTACTCAAATCTGGGGTTTTTTCAGCTGAAATTTTACAATATAATATCAAGTCAATATGAACCAGACATAAATGAGGCACTTGCTTTTGCCTCAAGCTATATGATTGATAGTAGGGGGTTGCTAAACAAACAACATGACATTTTCCATAAATCTTTGTTCTCAAACAAGTATGGACAATCTCCAATAAACAAAACTTTTAAAAAACTATTACACTATATAAGCAGATTAATATTTCTCGTATCGGCAAAGACTCTGACAACTTCCCCTTATCTATGTCTAGTAACTGTCTCTATAACAATTTTCCCAGCCTAACCTCCATATAACTAGCAGTTTCATCATCAAGGAAAATTCATAGCAAAGTCAAGTATCAATGCAAATTTTATTACTAGTAAAGATAAATAATTATCATGACCTTGAGCATAGTGTACCTCTTGAAATTTTCAAATCAAGAAGAAAAAAGTTACTTACTACCATTTTCTTCAGCAGAGGATCCATTCTGAGGATGCTCATTCTCTTTGGATGTATTACCTTTCAAAGTATTGAAAAAAGGGGGAAAATCAAACAAAGTAATGGTACCCTAAAAAAATCAGTTACAAATTTAAACTTCTCATAGATTTGCAGACATGGACACTTAGATATGAAGGAACGACTTGCAGCATTAGAAGCACACATAATACAGAGTAACTAATTTCACATTTATTATCTATCTTTCAATTATGGTATGTCTTGACTTTCAAATTTGTTATCCTAATTGCCCATCTCTTAACAAATCAAGATTTAATAACTATTCTAGCCAAAACAGTTCTTACTTGGCAATCCCACTTCTCTTCAATTATATGGAAGTAAACAAGAAAACACAATGGGAAATGAAGTTACAAAAACAAAATTCAAGAATACGCATATCTACATCCACATATTTTGTTTCACTGAGTCTTATTTCTGATTTAAAAAAATTATATTTTCTATAACCTACCAAAGACATTTTGCTCTCATAATATCCCCTTCTTTTGGTATTAAGATTCATGCCTATTTGTAAAACAAAGTCTAAAGTACAGGTGAGCGAAAAGAGTGGGAAATTCGGAATAGTTATCTAACGAGAAGTCAACAGACCAAAATACAAGATAAATGATTCCTACTGCAACACGTAGAAATTGTATACCATTTTCATGCACCAAGACACATGCTTCCTTCATTGAAGATTTAGGCCACTGATCAATTGGCCGAATTACTAATGCTCTTGGGTTTTCCCTAGGAATGAATAGAGCATCTGCCTTTGGAGTGCTTGGTGCTTCATCATCATCACTGAAAAAAGGAACCTGCATGCAAAAGTTGTTAATTTATGACTAATTACACGAGTGCAAGAAATCACAATGAGAATCTATCATATGCCCACCCTTAAACCATCATTTTTAGGATGATATTTCCTTGCAGGTAGCCTGATCCGCCTCTGAGACAAATGTCGTGATGTTAAAAAGGACGATATTCTGACAGGGGTAGGCTTATCAACAACCTGACAAGAAGATAATGGTATCACATTCACAACTGTCATAATATTTGCTACTTGATTACTGACAAATAAGTTAGTACAGAAGATGTTTACTGGCATGCTAGAAATCCCATATTGAATGGATGGTGAGGTTCCTGTATTGCCAATTGACATATGAGGCATAGTTGGAAGTGTCCCGAAAGGATTTGTGACTGCAACCGGATGAGCAACTGCAGAGATCTGATTTGCAGAACTGTACCACGGAAGTGAGGAGTATATTTAAGTAATCACTTTCATAACAACGCTTTTGTTAGTGACAATCAACTTCATACAAGCATAAAATTTGGAGTACTCAGAGTCAGAATGCTACATTGCTAAGAATCATATGCATAAATGAGCAACAAGATGTAAAAAAACTTTCCAAAGGAAATTGGACAAGGTATAACAAGCAAACTAATCCTTTTCTTTCTTTTTCAAATACATACTTTCTCCATTTTACAAGTAGCCATTTGCTTTTACAGGCAAGGGTAGCTTATCACATATTTACAATGAAGCCTATGCAAAAATGGAGTATGTGTTAAGCCAAAGAATACGTGAGAGAGAGAGAGAGAGAGAGAGAGAGAAAGGGGCAAAAATTAAGGGTATGAGTGTAATTTGAGAAATAATGTTTTACCGTGTAGGGATGGACACCTACTTCAAAACAACAACGAAAATAGCAGAACGGCCTAAGAATACAATTGAAGGAAGTATTCACAGCCAGAAGACTTACAAAATCAAATGTTTCCTACCAAAATTGCAGTGATTCAATAAAAATGAAAATCTAATAAAGACAGATTGAACTAGAGGACGCCATACAAAACACATAGAACCAATGAAATGTACAGAAAAGGATAAAGTGATGATAGAGTTGAAATTATAGCACCCAAGAGAATAAAAAGAGTAAGTTCCGCCTCTTGAACGGATAGCAAGATTTGTCAAGTGAACACATACTCTAAATTTCATTCATTTTTTGCCTAACATAGTTCATAATTAAGTCCTTTTTTGCATAAATCCTTTAGTTCAGTCGATTTTATATGAAATGTATCACATTTTATAGTTCAATTTATTATAGTAAAAAAAAAAAAATTATACTTATATCCCAAATTGCCTCTTATTACAGATTAAGGTTGCTACAGTAACTTTTCATCTTTCACTTTGATTTAAGGTGTCCTAATTGATTTAGCTATGATTAACTATGTCGGGCAGAAAAGCTACAGCATAACAAAAAACAAATGTGAAGATATATGCCTCTTAAATGCAGTGACGGATCAAGGATTTTCCACCTAGTGAGTCACAATCGATAATCAAATATGTAATAACTTTTTTTATCAAACAACCAAATAATAATACTAAAAGATAAATTCAAATGTTTAAAGAGTACAAAATACAACCAAATGTTCAAATAATACTACAAAATAAGAGTGCTAGACAAATCCACTATCAAGTTTTTTTCTCTACTTAGAGTGCTCTTACAATACTCTAATGTCCAGCAAGATTATCATATGGCTTGGCTTGCTGTTTCACTTTTTTAAGTAACATTAAATTCATAATACAATATTAATTACAAATTACTACAAAACTTTTGGTTTAAACGAGTCTCAAAAATTAAAAAAAACTGTAAGGAATTTACTTTTTATGGAGTACATTCATTTGCACCAGCAACAAGAATTTTTCCCTCTCTCTTTATCTACATGTCTAGAATTAAATAATTTACAACTTTACAAGTAGGTCATTTATTCAAAATACTTAGAATTTGCTATAATTATTATTCACTTCCAAAACAGTACTTTACCAAAAAAAATAACATAGGTTGTGAAAAAAAGTGGGCTATGTTATGAATTATGAGCAAATGAGGTCTTCACAAAAACAGGCCCAAAAAGATGATTAGGGTTTTGCACATGGAAACCACCTGCCTCTCTTCCACAGGATAATCCACTCGCAGTCGCTGTGCGTCTCCGTCTCTTAACCTCACAAATCTCCCAGCTCTATGGTTTACTGTTTACAGGTCCAAAAATTAGGTGCTCGCTCTGACGGGATTACACCTACGGAGCTAC
This sequence comes from Dysphania ambrosioides, assembly GCA_026401315.1. Classification (NCBI taxonomy): domain Eukaryota; kingdom Viridiplantae; phylum Streptophyta; class Magnoliopsida; order Caryophyllales; family Amaranthaceae; genus Dysphania; species Dysphania ambrosioides. The sequence goes on along the minus strand of CM048660.1, from coordinate 2,013,816 downwards.
TCTCTCTCCTCTCATCGGATAGATTCCGGCAATGTCTACGGCTGAGGAAGCCTTCATGGAAGCCGTGGAAGAAGGCTTGAAGCTCTCTAAGCGGCTATACTTCGGCAAAGACAGGTCTTTAGCCCCGCCGAAACCTCCGCCCTGATGTTTTCTCCCATTTTTTTTGGCCGACTGGTGAGTCATTTGACCCACCAGGACAATGGATCCGCCTCTGCTCAAATGTAAGTAAAAAAATCCTTCCACATTTATTTGCACCTACTCCCCTCAGTGAAGGCAAAAACAAAACTAAGAGCAAAAAACTTAATCTTTTCTTTCAAACCTCAGCCCCCACCTCACCACTTTATGGGTTCTGAAACACCTCAACTCTGATGATAAGTTAAGGCATGTGTTTGAAGGAAAACATTTCACATAAAAGTGGAAGTTCATTTTTGCATCAGAAGTTTATCATACAAGAGTCATACAATCATTAATTTCATGTTGAACATGCAATAGACTCCAAAGAAGAAGAAAAAATTCAGGTGAAACATAGTTGAGAAAGAAAAACCAAACATACGGCTGTCCAGGAGCCTGTCCAAAAAAGCTAGATCCACCAAAACCAATGCTCCCACCTAACACATGGAAATAATTAGAAAATGTGGAATTAAACCAAATGCACAGAAGTAAAGATCACTCTACCAAAAGTACCTGGCTGTGCCTGTCCAAAGGTGCTAGAGTTGAAAGTACTGGTCTGTGTAGGAAGACTGGTTTGAAAAGGAGTTGAAAGAGAGGGCTGCAAGTCAACCAAAAATCAATTAGAATAGAGTCTAGGCAGCAAAAAATCACTCACAAACTGTTTCTTCATAAATATGCCCACTTAAAATTTACGACAAATAACGTTTCCTCTTTTCTTGTTCTATTGCAACGATTGGGCTTTCACACCATTCACACACTTCCCTTCGAACCATCTGTTCTAAATTTTAGGGGGGGGGGGGGGGGGGGGGGGGAGAGGTCTAAATATAAGCTTACAACTTTTTATGATTTTTACTAAAAGATATTAGTAGATAACAATGGTCTAATGTATCACAAGCATGAAACTCCAAATTTGAAAACTTGCTAAAGATAAAGGAGGGAGGAAGACTTAAACTATTTACAAGTGTTTATTTCCCTATCTCTTACACATGTAAATTTGCTTCCAAATTCCTACTACTGGCACGACTTATACAACTTATCATTAACCCAAATCACATAGCTTCCCCGTACGGAGTACAGATGAAATCACAGTGCATATACACTTAATTTATTTTATTTTAGTATACTCAAAAGCAATAAACACATATCTCTATAATTATGGATTGCATAGACAATGAAGATAATTTCAAACCAGCTTGAAGGAGTGGGAAGACCATGTGATGACTGCACCAATCATAGAAACAATTGCCTTATAATTCAAAGGACAATAAAGGGGTTTTAAGGTTCTTGCTATTTGTTTCAAACCTAGTTTATTTAACCAATGTTTATGTTCAACAGCAACAGCTCCAATACGGCTGCTGCTTGACATACTTAACTTTACATGCTTCAGTTTCACTTGAAAGAAGGAATTCTAATAAACTCATGGGATTGGCTTGTACTTTCCAGAATGGATTGTTTCTAGGTGAATTCAAAGATAGAAGAGAAAGGGAAGAGTTATTTTTGCTTTAATTCTTTTTAGAACAGAAAACCTCTAATACTACCACAGCCACATAATTTCAAATCAAAAGAGAAAAACCTTGAATAAGATGGTCTATGAATCCAACCAGAAATGGTATTACTATATTATTTTATATATATAAATTAGGACTTACAGTGGTTTGAGGAAACGCAAACTGGCTACCCGTGTTGCTAGAAAATAAATTTCCAGAGCCAGATGATGTAGTATTAAACATATTTTGACCAAAGCCAGGACTCTGTCCAATGGCTGAGTTAGATTGCCCAAAAGTAGTTCCTGTTCCAAGCGAAGGGGATGATGATTGAAAAAGGGATGATGGCTGAGTATTCCCAAAAGTAGAACCAAAAGCACTAGGAGCCCCTTGAGCCGGTGCAGAACCAAACAAAGATGAAGATCCAAGAGCGGAAGAGCTTCCACTAAAAATAGAAGGGGAAGTGCCTGAACCAAACCCTGGAGTAGATGTTGCTCCAAAAAGGGAAGGTGTTGATGTTGGAGTTGACCCGAAAGGTGTTGCAGTAGAACCAAAAGGTGATGAACCAAATGCTGAGGTAGTTGTAGTTCCAAAGCCAGAAGGTTTTGAACCAAATGGGTTTGCTTGCACAGATGTAGAAAATGGGTTTGATGATGTCTGTCCAAACGCTGAGGTTGCAAACGAGCTTGACAGTGCTGGTGTTGGAGTAGATATGCCAAAGTTTCCTGGAGTAGATTGACCTGCTGGAGCAGGGCCACCTGGAGTAGAAAGCATTTGATTAATATAATAAATGGAGAAACCAAAAGATTACTACCATGTACAGGTATAATCATTTGAAATCCAAGTAATCCAGCTAACATGGCACAATCTAAACCTAAAACACCGGCACAATCTAAAAGTTGTATAAAAATACAGAAGTCCAACGGAAATGAAACAATTACCTCCAAGAAAGACAACAAGCACTTCCCACTCCCTTGTTTAGTTAGATGTATAATCAGGTCTAGCTTGAAATATTCTAATAAAAATCTCAAATAACTCTTTTTACTGACCTCTTTTTTTATCAATGATAACAAGGTCATAATTTGTCATAATTTTTGTAATAGGGTTCCTAAGTCCAACAACTGCACTCAGGCTATTTAATTCCCACTCCCAACCTAGTTTATAACCCCTGCTCCCAGACTCGATTCCTTATTTCCCGAAAATATAAGCCCATGTAATCTGCTACCAAGTCATCTAAAACTAAAACCTAATTTTATTTGCTACAATAAGGTTCTATTAATTTTAGTACAGAAATCGCTTTTTCACCATAGTGACTCATTTAAATATCCTAGCCTAATAACTATACAAGAGCTAAATAATTGGCTTGTATTTTACAAAGGATGGACATTGTTCTATAGACTTGATGCAATGGGAAAATTGACAATTACTCAATGATTGAGGTAAAAGCATCGCTGTCAAATAAAATGATGCAATCTTAAATAAAATTTCCAGCAACGCGAAAAATGGAAAAAGTTTAATATATAATAACTATCTCAACTCTTGACCTTAAGGGGAGGGGAACCAGGGACAAACCTTTATCACCACGCTGGTAATCCTCCCATCTCAGCTCTTCGTGACTTTTGTCTTTGTAAACTGGCATGGCAGATATTGATTCCAACTTTCCAGCTTGGGTACCAGAGGTCCCATCCGTTTCTAAAGTTGGTGTGTAGGATGCTACTCTAGATCCTCCAGATTGTGATTGCCCAAAGCCACCACTAAAGGGAGTTGAAGTTGTAGTTGACACACCTACATACAAAGAAGCCAAATCATGGATGTTGAAGCAATAACAGATGCAACTAATAAATAAAAAAATAATAAGTCCAGACAGTCAAAATATACCAAATGGAGAAGTTGAGGCACCAAAAGTAGATGGAGTTGACCCAAAACCAGTGCTTCCAAAATTAGATGTAGTTTGACCGAAGTTTGGGCTAGAACCAAAATTAAAAGATTGGGGACTAGAAATTGTAGCACCGAAAGCCGGAGTACTGGTAGTAGCCCCAAAAGCTGCGGAGCTAGCAGCACCAAACACCGGTGTGCTAGTAGTCCCAAAGGTTGGATTATTTGCAGCACCAAAAGGTGGATTGGCCCCTGCACCAAATCCAGGGGTGCCGCCAGCACCAAAGACAGGAGTGGTCGAAGATCCAAATGCTCCTCCTGACCCAAAAGCAGAACTACTTGACACACCAAAGGCAGCTCCGGTGTTTCCAAAAGCTGGACTAGGAGTTGATCCAAAGGCCGAGGCGCTGGTAGCTCCAAATACAGGGGCACTTGTAGCACCAAATGTTGATGATCCAAAAGTGGTGCTAGTACTACCAAATGAAGGTTGGCTAGATGCACCAAATAGATTGCTTCCAAATGCAGGCTGTGACTGCTGAAATGAGCTTCCAAATGGACTTGTTTGACCACCAGAACCAAAACCTCCAAAAGCAGGCTTCTGCCCAAATACAGATGACCCTGCAGAGAATTGAACTTTGATAAGAAAATAATAAAAATTAACAAGTTGCACACTTAATATGACTACAAAGCAAGATAGTATAATTAATCAAGTTCATATAAACAGGGAAACCAAGGACACTACCATAGTTCCACTATTACCATATACAGCAATCAACAGCCAATGCTCACATAAGTACAAGTTTATCTTTTATAGTGACACCATTGGCCAATGCTATCCAGACTCAGTGCTACAGATGTGCCATCAGTGAGGATGCAACCTAAAGGAACTCTGTTTGAAGAATATGGGGCTGCTGTAATACTACAGACAATTTTTTTGGAAAACTTGGAGGAGGGGAGGAACTTCCCCCATTTTTTTTGTTCAACCGACTTTCTATTCAAAGATAATTTTTATTCTACCCACAAAAATATTTGCAGCTGGAGCTTGTAATGATGAATAGAAAAGATCGCAGGCAGCAGAGTGAATTTTTTTAAAAAAAATATTGGTGGGTTTAAGACTCATTTCATATTTTTAGCTTTGAAAGTATTCTTTCAATATAAAATAACCAAATAGTCATGATACAAATAGGAAATATATATAGTGAACTAATAAGTACTTAAAATGTCATATTTTGTAGACTACAAATGTGTTCTAACACAATGAATCACTGTTATGCAACGCCGACGCAAGGAGAAGGATGCAGTTTTTGTCACATTGTTCAGTAACAGAGTTTCACAAAATGGAAAATGCACGACCCGGTTTTTACTCAATCACTATTGGTTAATCCAAATTCTTCTTACACCTACTAACAATATTTACACCTTCCCTCTTAATCTCTTTTACTTACTCCATACTCTCTTTTACTTACTCCAACTTTTTCTTACGCCCACTCATCTTTTTAATCACTCTTAATCCACATTCTTCTTACACCCAACCACATTTTTTCAAATTTCCTTCATTTGTAATTTTGCAATGGATGGGACATATGAAAAAGGAGTTAGTACATAATAAATGCACTTGATGTATATGGAATTCATAATGTTCATGTTTGTCTTCTATATAAGCTTTTATCAAGTTTCTGAAAACAATAAACTAATCTTTTTTCTCCTCTACCCTCCTCCTCAAACCCCACCCCACTATCCTTACACCGAAAGAAAACTGATAAACAAAAATATAATAGAAACACCTCTTTTGCTTAAGGAAAACCAACAAAAGAAACAAAACTAAAAGAATAGTAGGACGACAAGGGGGCTAATCACTCTTTAGTTTTTAAAAAAAAAACAAAAAGGAAAATTAAGAAGTGTGATTCCTTCCCATTTTAGGTCTCTACAACACAACCCAAAACTCTTATCAATATAAAAGCACCAAGGAATGAAGAAGGGCAGAGCTAAAGATATAGAGAGATACATGTTAAGCGCAGTAGTCAATGTGGACCAAAGAGAGAGCACTTAAAGAGAGTCTATTCATCAAGTGCAACATTTCAAGAATATGTAAACGAAATACCTTCACAATCTAGAAAACCATGTGAATTGGCTTGCCTATGTACCAATCACAAAAAAATCAGTATCAGTGGTACAGAGCAGGTAAATTAGGAGATCATGATTTCCAAGGCAATTTTACCACCAAATTCAAAATCACACGACAAAGTTGCTAATCTCCATGAAACGCATTCCCACAAAAATATTGGAAGCAGGAGAAGCATAAGACCAAGTAGAGAGGAAATGTAAAAAACACACCTCCAAAAGATGACGATGAGCTTCCAAAAGCAGGATTGGAATTCCCAAATCCTGGTGATGAAGCAGCACCAAACGTCGGCGTTGAAGACAGAGGTGAAGACGATTGACCAAAGACACCAGTTGAGGTGCTGCCAAACATTGAACCTCCTGTCTGTGAACCAAATGGATTTGCAGCACCAAAGGCCTTCGGAGCAAAGGGATTACTGGTTGAATTACTTTGCCCAAAGGGCGACTGGGATCCAAAGGATGGTGATTGCCCAAAAGCTGATATAACGCAAAACAAAAAAAATACAGAGAGCACATAACAATTAATCCACAAAATAGAACCTGAATGTTAAACCAACTAAGTGACCAAGAAAAGATGCCATAGTAGATGGTACAGCAAAAACAACAGTGGAAAAAAAAACTCTGATTCCTGCTGTTTTCAAGACTCAAGATGGTCAAAGGTACACAGCATAGAAAACAGTACCAAAAAGGCAATTATCAACAAGACAAGGTCTCAAAACTGCCAGACAATACTTTATTTCAATCAATATAATCAACTTGGCATAAATTAAAGCAAGGCTAAATCTGTAAAAAAAAAAAATTTAACTTGGTCCATAACACACATTCTAAAAACAACATTTAAATATCCATCAAACACAGTTTTGTTAAGACATCAGCCAATCATGACCAGTTGTTCAAGTTACTACGTGCTAAGCACACTCACACTATTACAATTCACATAAAAGATAACTTCATAGTAAAATTAATAGAAGTTTAGAACATCTAATTTTTCAAAAAATTAACAAGACAAGGGCTAAAATGCATATTCTCAAATGTAAAAACAATTTTCTTGAACTCTAATATTACAATGATGAAGTGAAATATTTTCTAAATAAGCAGTTTGCTCCTTGTCCCATGATGGACACAAAACAAGATATAACAACTATGAGGTTCCACTTCCACATAACAAGCTAATGAAATTTTGCAACTGCAACCACAATTAGATTCACAAGATCTCCATAAGGCATAGGGGGGATCGGTGGAAGAAGACACAAAGATCCATTCATACAATTTTTTTTTGTAAGTTTACCACTGATGTGGATCCCATGATTGATAGGGTTTTTGAAGGTGTACAAGTCTGCATGTACCGATGTATGTAGATATGATATATGCAACATTGAAATGCATCATAAACAATAATTCAGTAATACCAATTCTAGATCAAACAAAATACATAAATATCTACTTTAAACATCAGTATCTCGCATGAATATAGAGTATAGTATAATTAATACATCTTTTGCAAACCGATGGTCTAATTAGGATAAAGGTACTGGAATATTACATTAAAAATTGTTCACATAGAAGCATGAATGAAACAATACTTCTTGTCACCAGCTGTAAATTTTCAACAACACTAGTCAACAAACACATTTTACTAGTACTCACAAAGAGACAAAAAATAGAGCATTCATGCATTCTAGAAAACAGATAATTACTCTTTTCTTCTAAAAGACTTCCACAGTAATAAAAGGTCCAACCTATAATAGTCAAAACTCAAACGAAAAGGAGTGAACCACTCATAAATACACCCCCCCCCCCCCCCCCCCCCCCCCCCCCCCCCTCCCCCCTTCCCCGAAAACGTGTTTAACTGCATTGTTCCCACACACTCATAGATGCTCCAAGCACAGAAAGGGTAATATTGTGTATGTATGAGGTAGAGAGAGTCAAAATTGAAGCAATAACAAAACCCAAGAGGAAAGACAGTGTCACAGAAAAATTGAAACTCAGCAAACGAAACCCACATGTATGAGGTTCAGCAATCTAAGAGCCCAGTGGTGGTTCAGTACCAAGCAAACAAGCGCTATATGATAGTAGGGAAGAATAGAGGGATTATAATCACAAAGTCAGGCAGCAATACATGATCAGCCAGTATGCAGCGCAAAACCAGGTAGGATTATTGTCAAGCAGAGAGGTAATTGTGAAGCATACAAAACAAGAAAGCAAGAACAGAAGAGCTAAAAGGCAGGAACCATTGATAAACATATCAAAATAACAAATTCAAAAGAAGTGACTCCCCCTACGAATGAGAACATAGTGGGATGTTTAAGGCAAGAGTCCGGGGTGGGGGGGGGGGGCATCAAAGCCAAGGATTACAAGAAAGGCAAGCGAGACTTCCCGATATCAGCTGCGATGAAAATATGTGCAAGACATTTATCAAAGAATAGGCAATAGATTAATCAGACATACACGTAAATACATCAGGTTCAAAATCAAACAGAACAATAAAAATGAACAAGCAACCAGCAAAAAGCAACTAGCAGCCAGCAACCAGCAAAAAGCAATAAGAAACAAGCACTTACGACTGCTTGAACCAAACATGGTTGTTCGCGAAGGTGTCCAGCAGATCTAGTGACGTGTACTCCACAACGACCTGGGCCAAATAAATACAAACTCCTCAGATACTATGCCCTAAATCAAGCAGGATGAACCAATAAAAAGAGGGGTATACAAAATTTGAAGGGACTTCTCATCACCTCAATATCAATTCTAAACAATTATTGGCCAAATTTCTCAATTCATACACGTCATCATTCAATTATCATTAAATATTTTCAATCACTAAAAATAAATTGTGTCAAAACTTACCTTTATATTAGTTGACGGTCTGACGTCGGGGGTGCCTGCAGTGCCGCGGTCGGATGGGAATCTAGGAGAAGTCGAGGAGAGAGAAATAGGGCGTCAATGTTTTGAGAAAATTGGGAGAAATAGGGAATTTGCTGGGTTGCTTTGGGCCTTTTTATCAATTCTATTTCGAAATTGGGCTGGACTCATTTTCATTATCTTTTTTTCCTTTTACTACTCAATGTGTCATCAATAGCTCCGCGGCTCCACCCTTGTGTGATTAGTAATTCAATCTGAATTCGAACCAAGTACGATTCAATTTGAAGAAAAAAGTTCGATCTAAATTTGTTTAAAAATATTTCGAATCCTATAAAAAAACCCCGACTCCAAATAGGAGATAGGTCGGATTCATATATTGTATTACATCCGACCCGATTATAATCTGAGTCAGATAGTCCGATCTGAATGAATAGTATCAATGCTAGTATTAAAAAATGCCCAAATATAATAAACCAAAATTTAAAAAATTAAAAAATATAAAAATCATGGTATTTGCTTGTGTTGTATGTATTTTTAATTTACTTTATATAATAAATGAATTATAATATTAGTAATGAAATTAACAAAACAAAAAGGTAAAAAGTGCAAATTTTACAATATATTAAATTTTGGATCGAATTCGAAGGTTTGACGGATCGGATTGAGTTCGGAGGTCCAAAATCCCTAATCGGGTCGGAGTCGGAGTTTGCAAATTTGGAGTCGAAGTTTACAGATTTGGTTTCGGAGTTGGATCCAAAATTAAGATCCCCAAACTTGTCGGATCGGATTTTATTTGATCCGCTCCGACTCTGATCCATTGTCATTCCTATGTGTGATTATATTAACTTTTTATAACTTTAACGTATAATTAGAAATATTAACGATTGAAAATTTACAAAAAAAATATTACTAAGTAAAAAATACAGAGGAATTATATACTACTCCCTCCGTCCCCCATTTTTTGCCCCAAGTACATATTGTTGCTTTTTTAACATGGGTTGGAAGTGTGTGGAAAGTTGAGGTGGATTATGGGAATAATTATATATGGTCAAACACTAATTAATGATGGTGAGTGGGTCCCTTTCTTGGTAGGGGTCAGCTTTTGGACAGAATTGGAGTAAACAAAATAGTGAGGTGTAATTTGAGCTGTCCTTTTTTTTAATTTTTCAGATTTCCCTCCACTTTTTTGGAGATTTTCAATTTTCAGCGGTTTTAAGGCATTTTCCAACCAAATTCAAAGTTCCCACCAAAAACAAAGGAGCAGGGGGGGGGGGGGGGGGGGGGGGGGGGGGGGGGAGGGGGGTCTACAAATTCAATGAGGCCTATTTAAGACCCCATCTCTACTGCACCCCACCATTACAAAAAGTGCATTCAATACAAAAGCAGGGACATACTCTCAGAACATATCATCATTGAGTGAAGCAAAATGGATGTTGAGCTGTCATTAAGTCTCTTAAGACCAAGTAATCCGACAAAAGCATTGACTGGGCAGCAGAACAGATCAGCGGTGTTCACTGATGAAACAGATGAAGACAATGCAAGGGCAACATGTGTTCAACAGATCCCAACAGAGGGCACATCAGAGCAGTGACTAGAGCATATTGGAGGCCTTTTCACAATAGAGGCATCAACTGAAACCCAACAACATCAAGGTAATGTATCAAGTCCTTATCAAGTTCCATCATGTTCACAATTAGAGATGTCTAGAGGAAAAAGAAAAGACATGAACAATGAGGAAAGATTAAGATGCATGACACAACTCTTACAAGCCTGCACTGATTTGAAATTACCTCATGGGTATATTGAGAAACTAGCTTAGGAGTATAATTGCTCAAGATGGACTATATAAAGGGTATGGAGAGCTGTGAAGGAGAGTGTAGTACAGGGAACACAACTCAAAGGGGACAAAGGTTACAAAGGCAAAGTTGGAAATAAGCCATTGCCATTAGTAGAAGAAGATATCATGGCAATTCCTTATAAGCACAGGACTAACATAAGATCATTAGCCAAGGCACTTAACATGAACAAGTCAATAGTCCACAGGTTTATAAAAAATGGCTATATCAAGAAGCACACAAACACAATGAAGCCCACATTGACTGCCAAAAACATCTTACAAAGGTTGCGTTGGTGCATATCACATGTAGACAACATCAATATTTCACCACAATTCAAAGATATGTATGACACTGTGCATATAGATGAGAATTGGTTCTTCATGTCAAAAACATGCCAAAATTACTACTTAGACCCACAAAAATAGAGCCCTATAGACATGCTAAGTCTAAGAGATTTATCATGAAAATAATGTTTCTGACTGCTATAGCTAGGCCACAATTTGATGAAGAAGGTACATGTATTTTTGATGGAAAGATTGGGTGCCGACCCTTTGCTCAAGAAGAACCAGCAAGGAGAAGATCAGTGCACAGAGAATCAGGAACAATAGAAATCAAACCACTAAAGAACATAACAAAAGCTATCATCAAAGACTACATCATCACAAAGTTGATTCCGGCAATCAAAAGTAAGTGGCCATTGAGTTCAAGTGGTGAAATAAAAATCCAACAGGACAATGCAAGTCCACATATACTAGACTCAAATGAAGATTTCAAGAGGGTAGCAAACACAGATGGATTTAATATCAAATTAGTTTCACAGCCACCTAATTCTCCAGATCTAAATGTGTTAGATTTAGGATTTTTCAGAGCAATACAATCATTGCAACATGAGCAAGCACCAAAGTGTGTCAGAGAATTGATAGAGGCTGTGAACTATGCATTTACACAGTTTGATCCAACACTAATTAACCATGTATTCTTATCATTGCAATATTGCATGCTAGAAATAATGAAACAAAGAGGGGAAAACAATTACAAGATACCACATATTGGTAAGAAAAGAATGGAAAGGGAGGGAATCCTTCCTAAAATTGTGCAAGTGCCTATATCTTTACTTGAAGATTGTTCAAGATCATTACTTGAACAACACTTAAGGCTCACTGGGCAATATACACAAGATGAAACACAAACTGATGGGCCATATTTCAGACAACAAGAAGATGACCAAGAGAATGCAGGGAATTTAGAGGAAGTATATGAGGACTTCATCCACATGTAAGTAGTATATGTACATTTCAATACATGTAAGTAGTACAATATTTTGGACATGTAATGAAATAGAATGATGTATACCTTTTGATGTAATGAAATAGAATGAAATATGCATTTTGGACAAGAATGATGTATGCATTTTCATGTAATGAAATAGAATGATGTATGCTTTTTTATTATGTAATGCAAAGATCATTTTGGAATTCCTAATATCCTCTCGGGTTTTATGTTGTGTCATCACAATACTGAAACAAGTCATAACATTCCAACAATGCGTACAACACTCAAATAACATGTAGTATAGGGTGGCTTGTGGCAACAAATGTTAACTAGGGCATTAGTAATTCAATGTTAATCAAAGACAACTCATTCATCATAGAGATAGTATCTCTCAAGATAATCATTTCATATCACAAACTGAAACAACTAAATGCCCTAAACATTTGCTTCCCTACATGCCTCTACACTGACCTACATGTTAAATGGGTGAAGGACCAATGATATGCTATGACTATTTCAATATTATTCATGTCATCAGTGCCCATTACATCATTGAGGAGATTTATATGCAAAGAACAAGTACCAGAAGAAACAGAACCACAGGATAAAAAATAAGAATAAGATAAACAATCAGAATCTTCAAAATAAAGACCATAATAAGCATGGAAAACATAACAGGAGAACATAACATCATTTAACAAATTTTAATGTATCAAATTAAACAGCTATAATAAGCATGGAGAATGAAATTAAGTTGAATAATATCAAATGAAATTAACATGAGTAGCAACAGTTCATAATTAACTTCCACACTCAGCAAACAAAGCACCCCCTAAGACCCCAAATAAGCACCCCCAAGTATTTAATCAAATAGACAGAAATCCTTAAGTGTACCTAGGAGTTCCACTATAGGAACATAATCAGGGAGGAGACACACTACATATTCCATATGACAGAAATCCCTAGGTTTTCCACTCTCAGTTCATATTTAATCAAATAAGCACCACCAAATATTACATCATCAACATAACCAGTAAGAGTACCTAGTAAGCAAAACTCCCAGTTTGAACCTTTTAAAGGGAATCAATTTCCTAATCAATTTCATACAGCCCTAAAACACCAACTCCAGCAACATAAAATGAACCACGAAATGGCCTAGATTACGAAAATCCACCTAGGACACGAAAATCCACCTAGAACACATACATACATAAACGAAAAGGCCTAGCACATGAAGATTCACCTAGAACATCAAATGGCCTAGAACACGAAGATCCACCTAGAACACGAAAATCCACCTAGAACACATATATAAAAACACGAAATGGCCTAGAACACAAAGATCCACCTAGAACACCAAATGGCCTAGAACACGGAAATCAACAAGACAACCAAACACATGCATGAATCCACCATCACTAATCCACCTTCAAAACATCCACGAGCACAACATAAACACAAAATTCAGTCCAAAATCATATACAGAAATAGACAGAAATGGAGCAAAATGAAGAATCACAGCGTAGACAAAAATAGAGCCAACTGAAGCAAAATGATGCAAAATGAAACAAAATTCAGGCCAAACATTACAACATAGACAGAAATGGAGCAAAATTAACACACCAAAAATGAAAACGCCCAAAATCATAGCAGGAAGCACCCCATTAGGCAAATAGTGCATTAAATATACAAATAATCAACATGAATTAAAAAAAAGAACACAATAGTAGTAGAGAAGAAGGAACTTATCTAGGATTTCCTGAAAAAATCAGGAACCAAGAGTTTCATCATATCATGACATGGACCTGGAACGTAATCAGGAAGGAGACACTCTGCATGTTCCTTCGTACGCTCCACAACTGAGCTGTCACCACCGAACTTAGAGCTATCCAAATTTAGTCGACTTCGGGCCAAAAAGGACTCCCACTCCAACTTCTTCTCCACCCTCCTTCGCAACTGCCGACGATACTCCGGTGTAGACCAGATCTCCTCTGGAGTATCAGGAACCACTAGATGTGGAGGAGGAGGGGGTGGAGAAGGTGTATTGTATTTCAGTGTTCGAAGACGTGGTGGAGAGGGAGTACAAACATTAAGAGGAAGAGGTGAGTATGGATAACACACCGGAGGAGATTTGGAGGGTGAAGATGGAGGTGTACAAGGAGTTTCTGGGACGAACTCCGACCAGTCAGGGGACGAATCAAGCACATCAGAATCCATGGGCTAAAAACATAAAAACCCGAGTAGCGAGAGCTGTCGAAGAGCAAGACCCAAGAAATCCTTCACTGAGCTTGTTTCGAAATGGTCCAAGGCTGTGAAATCCACAAGGTACAAGGGATTCAATGGTGCGAAAATTTTTGAGAGTGAGGCTTCGAGTGTGGCAAGATCTAGGGTTTTCTGAGAGGGAAACCAGAGGTAGGTGGAGAGGTTTCTAGAGAGGAGAAGGATGCAGTGAGAAAAACGAAGCACATAGCACATAGGGTTAGGTGTAATAGCAGCAGAACACGTTGCACACACCCCGATACCATTAGCCTAGCAAATGAAGCTCAGTGAGTGATTTACCAAGTGTTTAAACAAGCATTAATGAGGTCCAAATGGGCTAAAATAAGAAATGGGGCAATTTATAAGGAACAACCCAAAAAGGATTAGGTGTAATAGCAGCAGAACACGTTGCACACACCCCGATACCATTAGCCTAGCCAATAAAGCTCAGTGAGTGATTTACCAAGTGTTTAAACAAGCATTAATGAGGTCCAAATGGGCTAAAATAAGAAATGGGGCAATTTATAAGGAACAACCCAAAAAGGAAAACGGGATAAATTTTGGGGGACCGAGGGAGTACAATGTAGTACTCCTCAGGCACGTATCCCAATACAAAAAACTAACTGACCATGCATGTTCGTAGGTAATAACTAGACCAGAAAATTTTGGTTTAAACCCTTGAATAAGTTGATTTGGACTGTATTATACCTTTTTCATATATTAAGGGGCTTTTTTCATTAATATGTAAAAGAAAAAAAAAGCAAGGAAATAAGTTATATATGACATGTGAAATCAAGAAAATAACTTATTTTTTGTTTAGATTCAAAAGAGTGATAATAATATAATTTTTTCCATATAAATTAAAGGAAGAAATTAAATATTTATATATTTTAAACTATATTTTTTTAATTAAAAATGAGTTTGGTCCAAAAGTTGGTTTTGGACCAAACAAAATCACGACTTATCCCATATGGTCTATTTTACTGGTTTGGACCAATTTTATGTACTTAAAGATGTGTTTCTCATTCTAATCTTAAAGTCAGTGATTTGATCCATACCTGCTATAATTATTGAGGGCAGGGATTCACAAATCCAATCATTTTCCTCACATTATTAGGAGTTCAACCTTTACAACTAATTAGGTTTACCCATAAGAGATTTTATTCTAGTATGGTTCTTATCTTTTAAAAAAACGAAAATTTCATGATATATTTTGATCACATAACAAAATGTGAAAGATTTGGCTTATTTGGATATCAAGGTAAAGTTGACAACTAGTTGAATCCTACTTATTCTAACATTCGCCATATCTTTACTAATCCTACTTGAATTAAGATTTGATGAGCTTACTAAAACTAGTTGGATTAGGATTTTTGTTATTTTGTCAAAACTAATTGGATGAGGTTTTAAAATATTTCACTTTTCCTAATTGAGTTAGGAAATTTCAACTATTCCTGAATTCCATGTACTCATTCGCATAATATGTTCTTGAATTTTTAATTTTTCATCATATACTCTCCAAATTTCAAATTCATTATATATCCCTCAAATTTAAAAATATATTAAAATACTTTTCCAACTAATTGGATAATTAGTTGAACTTCATTTTCATTATATAGCCCTTAAATCAACATTGAATTCACCGTATATCCTTAATTCGCTATTTTCAAAGGGATATGGTGAATTAAGTTTTGAATTGATGGGTATATAATGTATTAGTAAAACCAATTTATGAAAAACTAAAGTCATCTTGACATAAAGAGTATTTAGATGTATTTTTCAAAAAATAGAGAGGTATATGGTAAATTTTAAACAGTTGAAGGTGTATGGTAAAATAAATTATAACTAAGGGGTATATCATAGAATAGTTGTTATTAAACTTCTATTGAAAGAGAAAGTCACCATTTTAAAGTTTTATATTAATATCTTAAAATTTTAAATCAATCAAGTCTATTTCTTCCTGAAAAGTTCTAAAATATAACTGTTGTACGTGAATAGTGCATATAACAATGACATTTCCTATATTATTAGAAAGTTTGAGGGTACTATATATTTCATCTTATTTCAAAATCACTATTCATGTTTGATATTATATATACCAATTCCCATTTTAATGCATAAAAAATCTCACATAATAATGTTATTTTCTTATATTTAAGTAATCAATGATGATCTAATATTTTCAATTTAACCCTATATAAACAAGGAACGAAAGAACTTTGTGAATTGAAACAGAAAAAATACATTTTACAATAAACTTTCATTATTCAAGTAAAAATGATTCGGAGTATCATAAATAAATACAGTAGTAAAGTAAATCAGTGTCCAAAATACATTGCGCGGTTGCACCGTACCCCAGCAGCTAGGATGTCTTCGTTGTAAACGAAATTCATACCCCCACTTCAATGAGTTCAATCAATACTTCCAAAGGCTGAGCTCAAACTTTTGATGCTTCTTCCTAATAAACTTCTCAGCCTCAGCATCAACATTCTCATACCTTTTTTCAGTAACTCTCTTCCCTCCATACTGCTGTTGCTGCTGCTGGTGTCGTAGCATGAACGACGTCAAGCTCGTACGCTCAGCGCTGGGCTGCTTCTTTTTCTTCTTCAACGGCTGCAGTACATGAGAGAAATAGGTCTTATATTCATCTAGTATACTCTCTGTGCGGACCACCTTACTCCATTTTACTGACGACATTCTCGATTTCTTGATTATCTTGAATTGATCAAGTTCAATGAGTTTATGTTGTAGGGTTTGTGAAGGACGTGTGAGTAAGAGACCTTCTTAGAAAGCATATTTATACGCGAGTTTTAGCATTGTTCAATTTTTGTTAGACACGTTTTGGCGCGTTGTTGATTACTGATTATAGTTTATTCGAATTGTAAAACCAACTCATCAGCTTCCTTCCATTTTTGACATTATAATAGCTTAAGTTACATTGCTAGTCATATAATCATGCTACTATATAAAGAAATTCCTAATTTATATCTGATATAAATATATCGGGGAGTATTCTTGTAATTTCATTTCTATACCTGATATCATAATGTCTTTTTTGTATTTTTATATCTTTTGTATTTGCATGTATATCTGATATTACAACACCTATATGTGAAATAACAATGATAACAATATCTATATCTAAGATTTTAATATTGTGATATAATTTATATCAGGTATGAATTAAAAAAAAACCTTCTTTAAGTTCAACCTTCAAATATTATTCCTTCTTTAAGTTTTGTTTTAAGTTGCAAATCAGCTGATATGAGACGTGCATGGAATGAAGCTACTAAGATCATTAATATATGATTCAATATAAATAAAATGTAAAGGCACCGCCCCGTCTTATCTGAATCTTGCTTTAAGAAAGATCGTAGTTTTTTCGGCTGCATAGTAACGAATTTGCTTATTGCTTCATTTGTTTAGAGACTACTCCATAGTTTCAAGAGACAATCCTTTCCAGCTAGATAGCTATATACCGTGTCGCGTACGAATTGTGGAATAATTTTGCTCATAATTCATAAAATATATGCACTTGCAATCGTATATATATCCTACATTCGATAGCCTTGTAATGGTTGCCTAATTTTGCAATGGAAAAATTCTAGGTAAGTTGTTACTTTTTCAAACTAATCTATTCACAATGTTTAAATCTTATATGAATTTTTCAATATTTTATATCTTCTTTATTTCTATATCTGCTATAATAATACAAATATTTGATATAACAATACTTATAAATGAGATATATTAATATCCTAGTATAATTTATATAATCTATGAATTAGAAAAACCTCGTTTTATTAGTAAAGTGCATGAACTCCAGCATCCTAGCGGCATACCTTCTAGCTTTTGCATGCATGTATCAACAATCAAGTAATTGCCATTAATCTTATTTATCGATCATTGATTTAAAAGAAACTTAGTTTTTGTGTGTCATGCACCCATGAGAAAAGATAATCTAGAAATTTGTAGCATTTGTTATTAAGTTGGAAATCTAATAAGGCTAAGTTGGGATTCTAATTAGGCAGCTAAATTGTATCCATCAAAGGAATCCAAACAAGCGCCTAACAAGGTACCAAGAAGATGGCCTCATACTGTCATACATACTTACATAGTAGAGTATCTTCTGTTTGAAGGAGTTAGTTAATTTAATTCCTATTATATAGGTAATTAATGAGATAATCTTACATAATTGAAACGCCAATCCAATTTTTATTCCTGAAAGTACTGCTTAAAGAGTAGAAGTGGCAACCGGTTGGATAAAGTTGGGTATTTATCAACATAGCTTATTATTAATATTTGATCTACTTTTAGGTATCTGGAGTATAACTTATAATATTAATCAATATAAGTTATCTAGAGTTCAAATCATGAAAGTTAATATATAACGTTATTACAAGGCCACTTTTTTAATTTAAGGGGGTAAGATACTAAGATATTGATATGGCCTCCTTACTTTTGAGTCGTGATATTATAATTACCATTAGATTAAGCATATCTACTACGCATAAAGAGGTGTGTAAAATAACCGTAACTGTTAACCGTGTATAACTGGTTCATATATAACGAATTATTTTACCGAACCGGTTTACCAAACCGTTAACCTTAATGCTTACGGTTACATGGTAATGAAATTTTTATGCCGGTTAACCGTCGGTTAACTGATATTATTATTTAAAAAAAACTATAACGTAAAAGGCTAAAACATGAATAAATGACACGCTTTTTTATGCATGATCAAAACTTGTGTAAATATGTGTTATTATTGTTGTAGAAGACCCAAATGAGCTAATGAATTATACGAGTAGTTTCATAATATTAGACGTATGAGTGCACAAAAATGGAATGAAACAATTAACGGTTAACTGTTAACCGTACCGTTAAATACCGATTAACCATCTATCAATTACCGTTAGTTACTTAACGCTACGATTATAGTTAGCTTTTTTCAAAACCGTTATAATGATTAACCGTACCGTTAAGCTTAACGGTACGGTTAACCGTTTATGAACACCCTACTGCACATGCAAGTTTGTTCTACAAAAATAAATCTATGACTTCTAAACAATATGACAATATATTATCTCTGAATACGTATAAAGTAATCTCATACCAATCTTAATTTATAAATGATATAACAATAGTTATATCTAATATGTCAATATCTTAATATAATTTATATTATGTATGAATTAGGAAAATCTCTTTTATAAATATAGATTTGCAAGTCGTAAAATGTAATATATTTTTTTTAAAGAACACTGAAAGGTCTATAATGGTGAGAAAAGATGGTTTAGAGTCCGTATTATCGTAGTATGCTGAGGTTTTGAGTTACTAAAACTAGCAACGCCGCAATTCAGTTTAGGTTATATATAATACTGTTTTTTATGTTGAAGGAAAAGAAATGGGTGCAAAAGCTATTTTCTTCTCACCTTGAACAGCCCAAGTGATCCTTATTCCCTCAAAAAAACCAGTAATCCTAAATAGGACTTGAATTTAAACCCAACTAGCTAGGCAAAAACAGATGAAATTTTTTTTTATCATTCTTATTATCTTATATGCCACATCTTTTTTTTTTTTAATTTGCCATATCATCATCTATGTCGTCATGAAGACAACTTTTTCGTTGTCCTTTTTAGAAAAATTGCCAATTTATACCTGATATAAATATTAAAAAGTTATTTTTATAATTTTATTTTTATACGTGAGATTATAATGTCTATACTTAATATATATTTTTCATTATTTTTTATATATTATGTATTTTTATATATGATATATATAACAATACATATATCTGATATAACAATAAAAACTATATATAATATAACAATACATATATTTATAACAATATATATTTGAAATTTCAATATCCTGATATATTTCTATCTATAACTATTACTAAAGCAAATTTCCTACTGACGTCATACTTAACACGTGTCAAGCTATTATAAAAAAAATCCCACCTTTTTTTTAAAGATGATGTCATCTGGTCTTTTTTTTCTACTTTACAATTATATAAGATTGGAAAATATTATATATAGAAATTTATATATTTAAAACTACCATTATATCTTCCCTTTATTTCATATTTTCTCTCTATCTTTTTCTATAATAATTTTTTATTTAATATGATAAAAATTATTATTCCAATTAAATTATCTACGGTAATTCTATAGCTATATCTGACATAATAAGATTTATATATGATAATTTAATAGTCTAATATAATTTATATCATGTATAAATTAGAAAAGTCTGGACAATACACATATCCATATTCTAGATAAATAACTATACTTTAAGAATTCTAAAACTAAACTCCACTCCCTTTTTGACATACACCAATTTCTAAGACTCAAAGCCTCATGTATTTTTTATTTTTTTTTAATACTACGTAGAATGAATGGAAGCAAAAAGCTAGTAATAATTCTTGAGAAGTTCTGGAATATGAGACGTCAATATATATATATATATATATATATATATATATATATATATATATATATATATATATATATATATATATATATATATATTATATCTGTGGATCTTTTGGAAGCTGCTTTGTTAGATTTCTTAATAGTACGTGTTTTAGCTTAGCCCAGCAGCTTCCCTTTTGGCCCCGTTCATTACTTCAAAGCCGAAACATATTCTTGCGTACACCGTTTAATCACGTTAGTTGTACAAACGATGCTATCATTCTAATACAAATCCTTAATTTTAAGTAATGTACGTACTCGTTCCATGCAACTCTTATTGAAGGCAGATCTAATTGGCTAGCCCGGAACATGTGAAAATTCAACAAGCTAAGGAATATAATAAAGCTATACCTAAAATTTATTTATTCTTGGCCTCCTCCATTAAGATATTAATAGAACTAGCTTGGCTTGGCTTAGCTTAGCTTGCTTAACTTGAAGCTCAACTGCCTTTTCTGCAGCTAGCTTTTGACAGAAAAGTATTATTCAATTTTGCCCACGCACGTCAAAAGGCAAAGGAATTAGATGCCCTTCTATCTTAATTTCTTGCATACTTTTAACAGGAATCACATAACCTAATCCTAAAAATTATTGCTTAGAGCATGGATATTATATAGAGGCCTGCCTTGATTTGAGTCGGTATCATGCAACTTAAACCCGAGCAAATCAGAAATTCAAGTACGGGGAAAAAAGGAGATCCATAAAAATAAAGAAGCTAGCTTAATTAGTTGTTCAAGTGGGAGCGAGCTGAGTGAAAATGAAGCAGCAGCCAAAATCCAACCTCAACAACAGTAACATTCAAAGCCTAGACGAACGTGAGAGTTACTTCTCTTATATATTATCGCCTTACCAAAAGAAACCATTTGATGGTCACAAGGTGGAGAACGCAATCAAGTATGGTGATACTAGGAAATGTGACGGAGACATTGATTGTGAAGCTGAAGTTTTCATTCGACAGAAGCATAAGAAGCTCGAGCTTAGCAAGACTATGCCTATGATTATTGAATGAGATTAGTATTATGTTATTTCACTAACGCTCATGCTTTGCATGCATGCACACCAATTATCCTTAATTATATTCCCTGTTTCTTGTGAATGTAATAATGCTAGTTATATTATATCAATCAAAGCAATTAATATAAATACGTGTGCTGTATGCTGTATATAGTTAATTAACCATATAGGGCAACTTTTGATGTGCATGTCTACTCGAAGTATTGTTTGCTGAATAAATTGTTGAAGTTCATATACACTCCCACTACTAGAATAAGTATCAATTACGACAAGACTTTCCGCTCTCGTTAGCCTTTCGTAAAATATCATTTATCACTGGTTTCCAGTCACCAGCCTGTTAGATCCGATCCATATCTAAATTTTAGAAAATTTCCTAATTTATGCCTAAAGGAGTATTTTTATAATTTTATTTCCATATATGATATTATAATGTCTATATCTGATATAATTTTTTCTATATTTTTCTATCTTCTGTATTCTGTATTTTATATTTAATATAACAATATTTATATATGATATAACAATACTTATATATTTGATATTTTAATATACTGATATAATTTATATTATGTATGAATTAGAAAAGTCTATTAAATTTTATTTGATGCCTTTGTATGCTACTGGTTGCAACTTGTTACGATAGAGTGTGATGCATATTTGGGACGTCATATATGTCTGGAGTCCACTTCTAAGACATGTACTGCATGTGACAAATGTTTAAAGAACTTAGTGTCATTTATTTATTGATAATTTGACATAATTGAAACTTTACTTAAAATCGGAAAAAGTGTCATGTAACACATATATATTTTATAATATATTATAAAACGAGATTTGTCTACGTGGCCCAAGCCCAAATAGATAAGCCCACAACTGGGCAGTTACAAGAACTCAACACTCAAACGAGCTCAAGGAATAAAATTACGTAGAAATAAATAATCATTCTCTATATCATTCCTTCTTAGTCGTAATTTGTGATTTGCTTTTGGTTGTCTTTAATGTTTATGTACAGAATTTTAGAAACTTTTAAATTAGGAGATTATGTTTTCAAAAAAGTAATAAATCTTATTATTGATTTGAAACTTACAGGTGGTGGAAACTAATAAGGAAATCTAAGTGAAGAAATGATATGCATGGTTTAATTTGTGATGTTCCAATCTTGATAGGAGGAGATTGTCTAATGTATGACAACTTTTTATTTTATAGATTAATTGAAGCATATATTATTAATTTTGTTTTTCTCTTATTCGGAGTATTTTTTTCTTTTATTCTTTTTTTCATGTTTCCTATACATAATAAATTTGTTATTTAGTTTGTTATGGTAGGTAATTCATCTACGTAAACATGAACTAACTCTTTCATAAATATTTTTTCAAACCCTTTTCTAAATGTTGCTAACATTTTAAATTTGCATCAATGCGAATCAAATAAATAAAAACTATCATATTTACTAAAATAGGCCAATCGCACGGTAAATACCCAATTTTTAGAATACACATTGATGCATTCTAGAAAAAGGCAATTGATCTCCACATCATTAATTTGGAATGATTATTGGCTAGACTTCCAAAGGCTGAGCTCAAAATTCTGATGTTTCTTTTTTATAAACTTCTCGGCTTCAACATCCACATTTTCATAAAACACCTGTTCTATAACTTTCTTACCACCGTTCTGGTGGCGGTGGTCGTGGTGGCGGTGGTGATAGTGGCGTGGCTTCGATGTGTTTGTACAACCGGCCTTCTTCGGCTGCTTGTTCTTCTTCAAAGGTGACAAGACATGAGAGAAATAGATGTTGTATTCATCTAACATACTCTCTGTCCTAACTACCTTGCTCCATTTTGTGGAAGACATCCTGAAATTATTATGATTATCTTTCTCTTAATCAAGAATTAGATGTGTATGTAGGTTTAGCGAGGATTAAGGAGGAGAAAACAAGAGACCTTCAAAGGTGTATTTATACTTGAGTAACGTTTATAATATATTTTTCCTTTCTTTTGGGAACTTGATTAGGCTGGATATATTTTTGTTTAACTTCCATGCAAATTCCTAAACCATGCATATCTCTCCACTTTTTGACAAATTACAAGGTTCTATATGCTGCCTCCAAATGTACCTATTTTTTAGATCGATCGACTAGCCAAATGATCACGCTAGTATATGCTCTTTAGAATCTTCAAAAGCATATATACGCATTATTATTGTTATGTACTATTGCGTAGCTTACGTAGTTTATGATTTGATGAGCTACATACGTTGGATACATTGGTAACGTACGTCTTTACCAAATAAACGATTTAATTAGCTTAAATGCTCTCTTTATCTTTGGCCATAGAAATTAAACTAGCTTAGCTAGCTGATCGGCCATGCAATTGAAAAATACTCTATAATATAATACTCATAGGGTGGCCGTCTTCTATGAATTTTGGTTCGAGAAATTGTTGTGTTTCAGCCTTCTTTGACACGGAACATCATTTGATCAAACTGCGTCTACCAGTTCTACATTGTTGGCTAATTGTTTTTTTGTTTCAAGATTTGATTTCCAGCTGAGCTATATGTTGTGACCTGATCTGTCCTCAAACTTAATTAATCATAAACTAAATTTTGTGTTACTTTAACGGGACACTTACAAGAAATGGGTGAATTGTAAGTGAGTTGGACTTCCAACTTTTATGGAATTAAATCGGGACTTGCAAAAAGATAAAAGAAATTGATAAATGGAATATAAAAAGTTTTTTTCGTGGAATTATTTAGAGAGTGTCAATCAAGAGATATCTGGTTTCCTAATAATTATATTAATTAACTTACCTTATATTAGTTATATATGGTTCGCTAATGTAGTGTCAAATACACGTCCGGAACTTAAACAACGCATAAATGTAATCTTTTTTTTATAATCATAGGAAGGGGGAATCACAGATGCATAAGAATGATAAATTATTACTAAATATCCATTAAGTGAGCCAACTAACAGTGTACAAGCATTATTAAATTTTTAATATGCGTGTTAATCATAAAGTAGGTTCCTTGTTACAACATTTATATATTAAAGCTTTGTAATGGTCAAAACACTTTTTTTTTTTTGGCAAAAGGTCGCAAGGCTTGCAACAATGTAACATTCAACATACATTCAAGTACTCCTCGGGAAGGAAGTAGGAACTAGGAAGGATGAGCTCCCCTAAAAGTGAAAAATATCTATTTCTAATTTTGCTCTTGAGTGTTCCTATACAATGAAATTGCATCGGAGTATAATGATAGTTTGGGGTTATCGAGCCGAATTTGAGTAGTAGTGGCCTCGGCTTAAACTCGGAGCTCAACTTGCTCTTAAAGTCGAGATCAAGCTTAAACTTGTTAGTTCAATGCTTTACTTGGCTCAACCAAAGGTTCGGTTTGGCTTGATGTCTCCTTCGCTAAATAAAAGTTTAAGCATAGAAATAATTCAATATCAATTACCCATACCACACTAAAAAAAAAATCAAAACAATCTATCCATCTATAACTATTAGTAAAACAATGCCCCTACTGACGTCATACTTAATACGTGTCACACTATTGTTTAAAATTTTTTCGCCTTTTTTAAGATTATGTCATCTACTTTTTTTTCTATTTTACATTAATAGAAAATTGTGTGACTATAAAACTATATTTATTTCTTTCTTTTATTTCATGTTTTATTTCTACCTTTTTCTATAATAACTTTTTCATCTAATATGATAAAAATTATTATCCCAATTATAATTTATACGGTAATTCTATAAAACCTATAATTTTCACCAATAAATGAAAATATTCTTATAATTGAAACATTTGACAGAAATAATTTATTATCAAATCGTGCATCACACGAAACTTACCTAGAAATCATAACAACAAATTAAAACAAAATCCGTGCTACTTTCATGCTTCTTGCTAATTCTAAACTTGCCAAGACTCGTGCAGTATCAGAAGAAGGATTTCTTTTGGTTGCTTCTTAATCATTCTACGATCACAAGAGATTAAGTTCAACGGGCTAATTTTTATGTCTCCTGTATATATTGTTCTCTTATGTGAAGTGGAGTGTCAAAACTTATATTGCACAAGCGAGTTCGCTCAACACCGGAAAAGTGGAGTAAAATTCGATTTTGGCGTATTGACAAAGAAAAGAAGATTCTAGCGCCCAAGAACGAACGAGTTAGCGAAGGTTGATTTGTTTTAGCAACGGCATAAAAAAGGAATCAATCTAAGGTACAACGACATAAATTTATTTTGCAAACCAAAAGCTAGTATACCCTAGCTATACGTATGCACATTCACATACGCATACACGTACAACTAGCTAGATGTGACTATCGCTTATCTTACAGAAACTGACAGGATACTATTTGTACCAAATACATGTATATACATGCGTACTTATAACATACATGCATACATTATACCCTTATTTAATCAATAATCACAGGCATTGTCTCGTAATTGTTAAGCTCGAGCGTCTTGTGTTTCTGTCGAATGAAAACCTCGGCCTCACAATTGACATCCCCTTCACATTTCTTATAGTCGCCATGCTTGATCGCGTTCTCCACCTTGCGGCAATCTATTGTTGGTTTCTTCTTGTGGTTGTTTTTATGGTAAGGCGACAATATGTAGGAGAAGTAACTCTCACGTTCATCTAGACTATGAATGTAATTGTTGTTGCTATGGTTGGATTTTGGATGCTTCATTTGCACTTGCTTAACTGCTTTCTTTCTTTCTCTAGTCTTGCTTTTCTCCTTGTACTTGATCTTTAGTTCACTAGTGTTTTGTCAAATGGAGTAAAACTGTGTCCTATATATAGTACGCAATGGATCCTGGATTTTGGTTGTAAGTGGCGGTTCTTGTTAAGCAATAGGAGAGAATCAATACCCTTTCGCTTTTTACGTACCAAAAGTAGTGGCAAAAGATTTTTCAGTTTATAAACTATATTAAATAGCAAACCCTTATAGAGTCGCTTTTATTAAATTGAGGTGTGACTTTTGCTGTATAAAAGTAACTTTTGTTTTATTAAGGTAAACTTTTGTTGTAATGAGAATGACTTTTGTTGGCCATAAAATAACCTTATTGTATCTCGTATACACATAAAATCTTCCCTGATATAATTGGGGTTGATTTTCAGTCAAGTTAAGCTAGCTAGCTAGTTGAATGAATCTCTCAAAGGAAAAGAAATGGTACACTATTTTTCAAACTTAGCTTTATTCCTTGTTTGAATTTTCTCATGTTACGAACTAATTCGAGGATATCCAATGGAAGTTGTAACTAAATTTAAAGTCTTTTTGATACAATTTGTTAGACGAATTTGAACAACTTTTTTGCTTTAATTTGCAAAAGATTCTAAGAGTAAGATGTTACGTATTTATAATGTTGACTTGGAATACAATGAAATTGATTGCTTGAGTACTAGCAGCCTAATTCTCAATTCTTGGTCAATCTTCTCATATTGTAATTAAAATTAAAATTTATGATCCCTTACCAGAAGAGGGAGAGATAGTGAAAATAACAACTAGGTCATCAAATTACTAATACTCGCACATCAATTCACCTAAAGTGGCTTTATTTACTTATTTCTTATGCTTCGCTGGTATCGAGTCGATATCTCGTTCAAAACTTTCTAGGACAATGTGACTTATATATCAGCTTGTCTATGATGGAAGTATTTCCACGACATACAGCTCAAAGATTTTTCTTCCAGTCGTTACTGAAGATCAATCAGGTATTCAAGTTGAAGATCGATGCTGTATTTGATTATCATCATAATGAAAGCCAGCGGCAAGGACAAAGTGCACCTGCAAGTAATGATTACCAAATCTCTCTACCATCAGGTCCGGTCCGATCCTACTAGAAGGTCAACGAGAGCTCATAAAATGCCTTCTTACTAAGATGACTACATTTGCAACTTGACCTTGGCCACTGATTCAATCAGACATTGTTGTAATTTGGTGTCCTATCATCAACTATCAAATTACTCTAAGTCTCTTATTGCTAAGCAGAGTAGTCTCAGTGAACCAGCAACTTATAATGAGGCTACCCAGGATCCGTTGTGGGTAGAGGCCATGAACAAAGAGATTGAGGCCTTAACCAGCAATAAAACTTGGGAGATCACTTCAAATTCAAATGGAAAGAAGGCAATTGGTTGTAAATGGGTATTTAAGATAAAGCTCAAGGCTGATGGAACAATAGAAAGATAAAAGGCCAGGTTAGTAGCAAAAGGTTTCACCAAGAAATATGGGATTGATTTTCAAGATGGCAACAATTCGATATACCCCTTCACTGGTAGCAAGCAAGCAATGGCCGTTGTTTGAACTAGACATTAATAATGCATTTTTACATGGAGATTTAAATGAAAAAGTGTACATGAGGATGCCTGAAGGAATTCCTAATGCGTGCTAGTAGGCAATGGTTTGCAAAGTTGAATGATGAGCTTAAGACACAAGGTTTCGTGCTATCGAAAAATGACTATTCTCTACTCTTACAGAAAGACAGTCATGACATCACATTGGTTGCTGCATACGTTGACGGTATTATTGTCACAGGCAGTAATATAGCAACCATTGAAGCCCTTAAAACTCATCTTCATCTATCATACCTTCAGCATAAAAGACCTTGGAAGATTGAACTTCTTTCTTGGTATTGAAGTCAGCTACACAAAAGAGGGGATTGTGTTATCTTAGAAAAAGTTTACCAAAAAATTGCTGCATGACTTTGGCATAACTTCTCATAAACATACACCTACTCCTCTACCTATTTCATCAAGACTAGATGCTGATGAAGGAGAATTATTTTATGATCCTCACTTATACAGATGCTTAGTTGGGAAGCTTAATTTTCTCACCAACACTAGGCCTGATCTAGCGTTTGCAGTTCAATGCCTAAGTCAATACATGCAATCTCCTCGGGTCTAGCATTTTAAGGCTCCCACTCATACACTGCAATATGTTTTCAGCAGCATTGGTCAAGGCATATTGCTTAAAAGTTCTGACCAATTATCACTACAGGCTTTTTGCGATTCGGACTGGGCGACATGTCCTACTTTAAGACGTTTTATTTCTGGCTATGTTCTACTACTGAGGGATCCCCTATAAGCTGGAAGTCCAAAAAGCAAGGTACAGTGTCCAGGTCTTCATCTGAAGCAGAGTATCAGGCCATGGCACAAGCATCAGCAAAAGTAACATGGATTGTAAGACTGCTAGAAGAAATCGACGTAACCAATCTCAAACCAGTTACCTTACACTGTGACAATGTATCTACTCTATATATTGCTAAAAATCCAGTCTTCCACAAAAGAATGAAACACTTTGAACTAGATTGTCATTTTACAAGAGAAAAAGTAATGGAAGGTCTCCTACCAAATTTAGAATTCTATTACAAGACTTAGTTACAACTCTCCTAAAAATCAGGGAGTTAGTTAAGCCTTGTATGTTATAAATAGAGCCATATTGTAGAGAACAATAACACACAATACAATACAATTCATATTTTCTCTTGTTTCCTCTCCCCTTGTTCTTGCTTTCTGCTCCACAATTCTACACGAATCGAGTCTAATTTTCAGACTTCTTCACAATTACTTCATGAAACCCTTGTCTTGAATGCACATGGACACTAGTGTTATTGTATTCCTCCAATAAAAGTGACCTCTCAATATAACAAAACTAACTTTTCAAATATTATGTTGAGTGGTAAGTTTTATTATAAGGGGTCACTTTTACTAGGGACACAACGTATATAATACTTTTTGTTGATAATATCGTAAAAGTTAACTCCTTAGTAATAATTAGTGATAGTGATTCGTATTTAAGCATCTTTATTAGTCCAATTTTCTCACTTTATATTTACAAAAAAATGTCTACTACACGAAATACAAAAATGGGTATCCCTAAAACACAAAACAAAAATCAAAACGAAGTGAAACGAAAACTGTCAAATATTTGCATATTACATTTACATAAAATGGGTATCCCTAAGAAGGCTTTATTTTTCTTATTACGCAGGGCCTCCAGATGGCCCTGAGATTCATTCACTAATGTATAAAATAATGGGGAAAATATTATAGTGTACACATATACCAAATTCTTCTTCATTAAAGAAAGGATGATCAGAGAGTCCAGGGACGATAAAAACTTAAGTGTGTATGTGATTATCTCACCAATTGATATTTGGTACATATTTTCTCTATTCTTTATTATTCATCCCACTTAGATTTGGAGAGATTTTTAAGAAAACTCACCCATTTGTAAAAGTTTATGTAATCTAAAAGTGAAAATATATTGAAGTAATCTCATTAATTTTATGTAAGTAAAAACCTTAAATTAAATTTAGTTGGGGTAAGTGAGAGCAAGAAGTAATTTTATTTAAAAGCTAGTGAAAAAGGAGTAGCCATGAGGCAAAAAATGAGTAAATATTAGGATTTTTTTATATATATATAGTAGATTAGCTTATTTCAATCTGAGCAATTACATCTTTTTTGGCCCGATCTGATCCATTTTGCATATAATCCGTCTTGGTCTTAATTCAACCCAATGCACAGGTCTAATTGTCTTGGGTGGCATCCATGACAACTAAACATTAGATAGTGTATATAACCACATTAGAAACACATAAACCTTACAATAATAATATTTTGTAGCATCAATTACCTAAATCCCCCTTGAAAGACAATAAGTTTAAGCTAGACTTTAAGGGGGAGAAGTGGATGGTTTATCATCACCATATTAATAAATTCCCTTAACCCAAGGAGCATTACTATTAGGGTAGGTATTAGCTAAGTAATGATTATTATTAGTAGCTAGTGTTGTAATTATGGATCTTAAAAGCACCACTTCTTGCCAGTCAAAACTCTCCACTCTGGACGACCTCCTCTACAGGTTTTCTGAACATATTCAATGCCCTTCTTCACAATCCCGGTTCCTTCTATCCATTTGATCATGTCCTTCAAGTCTTCTGTGGCACGGTTGTTGTTATGGTTGACCCTCGAGGCCTCACGATAGCGCCATCGATGTTGTCTATTTGCGTCATATCGTCCTTCATTAATTTCATCCATAACTGCGAGTAGTTGGCGGTATTGATGTTGACGACTCACCGATCCTAGTGTAGCAATTTAGATGCGATTAGCGGAATTTCAAGAAACGATTTCTTAGCACCTAACACAGAATCTCATGCATATAATAATACGAATTATTAGAACAGTATAACATA
Source organism: Dysphania ambrosioides (assembly GCA_026401315.1). Classification (NCBI taxonomy): domain Eukaryota; kingdom Viridiplantae; phylum Streptophyta; class Magnoliopsida; order Caryophyllales; family Amaranthaceae; genus Dysphania; species Dysphania ambrosioides. Next base: position 1,983,237 of record CM048660.1, on the reverse strand, counting down.
CCCTTGATGCGTGAATTCCTCCAAGCAAAAGGGCACGTTTTACGGAGAACTTAGAACGTCAGATGTCGTTCCTCTAGTATCGGTCCACAAGCAGGATTGGATTACCCACGTATACTAGTACGGAATCAAGAACGGTTCTTGATTGCTTTTTAGGGTTTTAGGTTATGTGAGAAAAAGCAAAAGCTAGTATTGAAGAAGAATTGATCAAATATTTTCAACCCCATATATCTATATATATATGATAATCAAGTAACTCGAAGTGACTCAATTACCTAATTTGATCAACTTACAACTCTCACATAAGTATCTGAGATTTATCCAATCACTACTTATTTGTGTGACCTCATAGGACTCAGTTACAGTTAGTAGTATACTAATCTAATTAGTATACATATTATAGTTGGTTTCTAGTAAAACACTATAATTATCTAAAATAACTGAATTTCATTATCTCCAATTATATCTAATTTGTTACACTTGTTGAGGACATTCCTTCACCTAGAGGAGGGCGGCTTTGAATGCCACCATGGTACATGTTCTTGATTTTGGCATGGTGGTTGTTGGTATGCCGTGTACCATACCAATCGCGGTTTCCACCATTTCCACCATCATCATGATGGTTCCAACGGCTGTCATTGACAGCCATGTGGTCGTGACAATGATCATCTTCATTTGTCAGAGGATGTGAAACTTTCTAAGTACATGCTTGGACTTTTGATGCGATCTTGGTTCCTTGCTCTGAGCAATGGCACCATTATTGTCACAATGTAAGACAATGCCATTTCCAATACTAGGTACTACTCCTAGTTCAGAAATGAATTTCTTCATCCAAACTGCTTCCTTTGCTGCATCAGCTGCAGCAATGTACTCAGCCTCTGTTATAGAATCAGCTATGGTGCTTTGCTTTGAACTCTTCCAGCTCACTGCCCCTCCATTTAAACGAAAGATGAACCCAGATTGAGATCGGAAATCATCCTTCTCTGTTTGGAAGCTCGCATCCGTGTAACCTTCAACAGCCAATTCAGTTTCACCTCCATACACTAAGAAATGATCCTTAGTTCTTCTCAAGTATTTAAGGATATTCTTAGTTGTATTCCAGTGCGCGTCGCCTGGATTCGATTGGTATCTACTACACATACTCAAAGCATATGAGACGTCCGGTCAAGTACAAATCATGGCATACATAATGGACCCTATAGCCGAAGCATAAGGTACATTACTCATTCGCCTAATCTCATCAATATTTGAAGGACATTGAGTCTTGCTTAGCAACAAGCCATGTTGCATGGGAAGGAAACCTCTTTTCAAATTTTTCATATTGAACCTAGTAAGAACCTTATCAATATAAGTTCTCTGACTAAGTCCAATTAATCGTTTAGATCTATTTCTATTGATCTTGATCCCCAAAATGTACTCAGCCTCTCCAAGGTCTTTCATAGAGAAACAATTCTTTAGCCATTCTTTGACAGAGTCAAGCATGGGAATGTCGTTTCCTATGAGTAATATGTCATCTACATATAAAACCAAGAAGACAATGCTACTCCCACTAAACTTCTTGTATACACAAGATTCTTCTTCATTTTTGAGAAAACCAAACTGTTTGATAGCCTCATCAAATCGAAGATTCCAACTCCGAGATGCTTGCTTCAGTCCATAAATAGACTTTTTAAGCTTGCACACCTTCCTAGGATTCTCTGGATCCACAAAACCCTCAGGCTATGTCATATACACATCCTCTTTCAAGAACCCATTCAAGAAAGCGGTCTTGACATCCATTTGCCAAATTTCATAATCAAAGAATGCAGCAATCGCTAGGATTATCCGAATGGATTTAAGCATTGCAACTGGTGAAAAGGTTTCATCATAGTCAATACCATGAATCTGCCTAAAACCTTTTGCAACCAATCTAGTTTTGAAAACATCAATGTTTCCATCCTTGTCTGTTTTCAATTTGAAAATCCATTTGCAACCAATAGGTGTACTCCCATCAGGCAAATTAACCAAGTCCCATACTTGATTTACAGACATGGATTCCATTTCAGATTTCATGGCTTCAAGCCATTTTCCGGAGTCTTGACTCGCCAAGGCACTTTTGTAGCTAGTAGGTTCCTCATGTTCTAAAATCATTATTTCAGAACTTTCAGTTAACAAGAAGTCCACAAATCGTTTTGGTGGATTTCTTGGTCTACTAGATCTACGAGGGGCAACAACAGGAGATATTTCCTTCTCAACGATTTGAGAATTTTCACTCGAATTTGATTCGAGTGGGTCGATAGGAGGTTCTTGCGTTGACTGCATTTCCTCCATCACATTGTTAGAAGTGAGGAGAGGATCATGCGTTTGAAGCATTAGCTCTTCCTCATTTTCTAATGGCCTAATCGGTAAAAAATAACCATGTGATTGTGTCTCTAACGTGGTTTTATCCACATCCATTTGTTGCTCCTCTCGAATTTCTTCGAGATTAATACTACTCCCACATGTCTTTCTGGAAATAAAATCCTTTTCCAGAAATACACCATCTCGAGCAACAAACACTTTGTTTGCATTTCGATTGTAAAAGTAGTAGCCCTTTGTTTCTTTAGGATAACCTATGAAGAAACATTTGTCAGATTTGGGAGACAGCTTATCTGAGAGTAATCGTTTTACATAAGCTTCACAACCCCAAATTCGTAGAAAATATAATTTTGGAACTCTTCCTGTCCATAACTCATATGGTGTCCTTTCTACTGCCTTTGACGGAGTCCTATTTAGTGTAAAAACAGCGGTTTCGAGGGCATGTCCCCAAAAGGATATTGGAAGATCTGCAAAACTCATCATTGACCGAACCATGTCAAGTAAGGTGCGATTCCTCCTTTCGGATACACCATTTAATTGAGGTGTTCCTGGTGGAGTTAGTTGAGAAAGTACTCCACACCCCTTTAGATGATCATCAAATTCTTGGCTTAAATATTCTCCACCACGATCTGATCGTAGTGTTTTTATTGTTTTGCCAAGTTGATTCTGTACTTCATTCTGAAATTGCTTGAACTTTTCAAATGATTCAGACTTATGCTTCATTAAGTAGACATATCCATATCTACTTAGATCATCAGTAAAAGTTATAAAGTAACTAAACCCTCCCCTGGCCATAGTGCTCATCGGTCCACATACATCTGTATGTATGAGTCCCAAAAGATCACTTGCTTTTTCACCTTTTCCTTTAAAAGGTGACTTAGTCATTTTACCCATCAAACACCCTTTACATATATCGTATGATTCATAATCAAACGATGTCAGAATGCCATCTTTTTGCAATTTCTGAATACGCTTTGGGTTGATGTGCCCTAAACGACAATGCCATAAATAAGTAGGGTTCGAATCGCTTAATTTGTTTTTCTTGCAGTCTACGTTATAGATATGTTTGTCAAAATCTAATACATACAAGCCATTCATTAATTTAGCACTAGCATAAAACATCTCTTTAAAATAAATCGAACAACTCTTGTTCTTTATTTCAAAACTAAATCCTTCGGTGTCTAACACGAAAACTGAAATGATGTTTTTAGTAATAGAAGGAACAAAATAACAATTATTTAATTCTAAAACTAATCCAAAAGGTAAAGGTAGACTGTATGTTCCAACTGCTAAAGCAGCAACTCTTGCTCCATTTCCAACACGCAGTTCTACCTCTCCTTTAGCCAGCTTTCTACTTCCTTTTAGTCCCTGCACATCCGAAACAATGTGAGTACCACAACCGGTATCTAATACCCAAGAAGTAGAATTGTTAAATTAACTTCTATAACAAAGATACCTGAAGAGCCTGTCTTCTTATCTTCCAAATACTTAGGGCAGTTTCTCTTCCAATGGCCTATTCCATCACAATAGAAACATTTGGCATCCGCTTTTGGATCGCCCTTGGGCTTAATAGATGTCTCAGTTCGAGCAACTTGCTTGCCCTTTCCTTTGACAATCTTTTTGTCCTTCCCTTTCTTTTTGAACCCCTTGCCATTTTGTACCATAAGAATTTCTTTCTTTGGTTTTGGAATGTCCATCTCAGCAGTGACAAGCATTCCATGCAGTTCTTCTAAGGTTTGCACTTTATTATGCATGTTAAAGTTTTGCCTAAATTGCTGAAATCCATCATGCAATGACATCATGATTATGTCAGTGGCCATGTCAGTAGTATAGGTCATTCCCAGTTTAGACATTTTCTGGAACAATTCCATCATTTTGAAAACATGGTCTCCCACTGGTTTATCGACCTTTTGCACACATCGGAGCAACTCTCTATGAGTCTCGTACCTCTCTACCCTTGCTTGTTTCTGAAACATCTTTTTCAGTTGCTGGGTAATGCTATGAGCATCCATACCATCAAACTTCTTTTGAAGGTTTGGTTCCATGGAAGCTAGCATGAGACATGTGACAAACACTGATTTATCTTTAACAACCTTTTGCCTAGCCTTTTCAGCATCTGATGTTGTGGCTGTCAGAACTGGGATAGGGGTGTCAAGGACATCCTCTCTTCCTTCGGCCCTAAGAACAATTCTTAGGTTCCGTTCCCAATCTAGGAAGTTAGTGTTGTTCAATTTATCCTTCTCAAGGTATGAACGTAAATTAGGACTGTTGTTGTTGCTAGACATGATATCTACAATAGAAATATATCAAAGTTTAATAATATGTTTATCATTAGTAGCATGAAATATATGAACAATTCAAGGCTACTTATCACATTTTAAAGTTTGTCCCGAACTATTAAAACGTGAATACCAAGATCTTTTAAAACAAGAAATTATAAGCGGACTTTGGCCCTATGTATAAAATCTGATGTTTTATCGGTAAGTAAACAACCTTTACTAATTATATCTCATATAATTCTCAATCGATAGATAACAACTTTTGTTTCTATCTCTATGTTTCAAGACCCAAAACTTTGTCTTTTGATAATCTTGTTGAGCAAAACCAAGCAGTGACATGTAAATTTCATAAATAATACCCTATTTTCCCAAGATTATATGTAATACCCTGCTTTGGCAGAAACTATTACTTATGATCTAGGGCTTAATAGGTGTCTGTTTGGTAAAACATATCTCAATTTTTATTTTAGGGACCTAATTTACTATGTTGGTTTATTTATTGGTGAACATATACAATAAATAAGAGTAACATAATAAATTTAAATAAGCATAATAAAATGCAATAAAATTGTGATCCTAGTATGGCCCCTAAACCCTAAAGACTATTCTTCATTCGCTTTGTCCTTAAATCATCATGGATCACTATCCTTGATTATCTTGGACCTTTATTCCTTGGATCTCCATCCATGGTGAATACATAGAATTTTTGAAATTTAAAATAACGAACTTGAAATAAATTACAAAAATACAAACGATACGCAGATCGTAATTAGGATACAAAAATACAAACGATACACAGATCGTATTTTCTATCCTAATTTGGGCCATACCAGTCACTTCATGCAATCACAATATCAAATATTTAAATTGCATAAAATAATAATAACAATATCATATTATTAAATGCATAATAAAATTATTGACCATATATGACACGCCATTAAAGTATTAAAAGCATTCATCATTTTATTAATCACATTAATAAAATCAAATAATATTCAAATCAATAAACTATGCCATAACATTAACACATTAAAATATGCTATTGGACTAGGCATTTATTATTCAATTTTATTAGTCACACTAACAAAATTAAGTAATAATAATAATCATATGCATCAATTATTACATAAATGATTATTTTGTGAATAATTAATTAATAAATCAAATTAATTTACTAATTATCCTCACTACTTTAATTTTAATTAAATTAGAAAAAAAATGACGTTAACTTTTAAAAAACTGAAATACATTGTTGGAAGACTTTAGGATTTTAGAATTTTATACTTAGCACTCAAGTATACTTATCTTATTTATCCTAAATCAATCTTAAAACCCAAAAGAAATTAGTGTGAGTGTGGACACTGCTGTACACACGGGCTTCAACACCCAGCTGGCCCGTCGTGACCCAGCGCTGCACAACACTTTCACGCAGCCTCTTTCTCTCGCCGGCAAATCAGCCACCACAAGTCCCACCAGTGTGCTCGCCGGTCCCCAGTAAATCAGCCCCACCCTTCCCGACGCCAGTCAGATGCCGAAGCACCGCCATAGTCGTCGGAATCACCCACGAACTTGCGCAAGTTTGGGGTCAAATTCAAGCAATTTTGGTTTGAATTTGGGGTTTAAATTAAGGGGAAAACGTGAAATTATCACATAATTACAGTTTATGATTGATTAATAATGAAAATTCTCAACTTTCATAGAATTCAATCAATTTGGGGCAAAACTAGGGTTCTAGAATTCGAAATATATAATGGCATAGTTTCGTTCAAATGTTAAACAAAAAAACATAATCATATTGTAAATTCCTGGTGTTCTAACAACAATAACAGAATTTAAACATGATTCAAGCACGAAATTCACAAATTCATGCTTTAATTTATTTATTTTTTTTCGAACTATGGCTTTGACGTGCGTGACATGATACACTACCATATATTAATCCCTTCCCCTAATTTAATTAAAATTAAGAAATTTTCGAATCAAAATTCCGAAAACAAATATGATCATATTAAAATATGCAAGAGGCTAACTGATACCACTGTAGCAATTTAGATGCGATTAGCGAAATTTCAAGAAACGATTTCTTAGCACCTAACACAGGATCTCATGCATATAATAATACGAATTATTAGAACAGTATAACATACCCTTGATGCGTGAATTCCTCCAAGCAAAAGGGCACGTTTTACGGAGAACTTAGAACGTCAGATGTCGTTCCTCTAGTATCGGTCCACAAGCAGGATTGGATTACCCATGTATACTAGTACGGAATCAAGAACGGTTCTTGATTGCTTTTTAGGGTTTTAGGTTATGTGAGAAAAAGCAAAAGCTAGTATTGAAGAAGAATTGATCAAATATTTTCAACCCCATATATCTATATATATATGATAATCAAGTAACTCGAAGTGACTCAATTACCTAATTTGATCAACTTACAACTCTCACATAAGTATATGAGATTTATCCAATCACTACTTATTTGTGTGACCTCATAGGACTCAGTTACAGTTAGTAGTATACTAATCTAATTAGTATACATATTATAGTTGGTTTCTAGTAAAACATTATAATTATCTAAAATAACTGAATTTCATTATCTCCATAATTCATCCTAATTATATCTAATTTGTTACACTTGTTGAGGACATTCCTTCACCTAGAGGAGGGCGGCGTTGAATGCCACCATGGTACATGTTCTTGATTTTGGCATGGTGGTTGTTGGTATGCCATGTACCATACCAATCGCGGTTTCCACCATTTCCACCATCATCATGATGGTTCCAACGGCTGTCATTGACAGCCATGTGGTCGTGACAATGATCATCTTCATTTGTCAGAGGATGGCTCACTAGGAGAGAAATGTCTATATGCTGCGGTTTTCTAGCTTTAAATCTACGATTATTAATACGAAGCACATATAAAAACAATAAATGTTGGGTTTTTAGACGTGACAATAAAAACAACAAATGTTGCGGTTATTAGAAAACCGCATCAAATATATCTATTAATTGCTACGCTTTTTTACCAAAAAATCGCAGCATATATTTTTCAAAAATAAAAAAAAAATTGATTTTTTTTATCATTATTTGCTGCGGTTTTTTGGAAAAATCGCAGCAACTAATAAATATATTTCCTGCGGTTTTTCTAATAACTGCAGCATTCAATTGGTTTTTTTTTATTCTGAAATTTATATGTGTTGCGGTTTTCTAATATAACCGCAGCACATGCAAATTAAATGTTGCGGTTATATTAGAAAACCGCAGCAATTGATGGTTTTCAGAACAAAAAAAAATTTAATAGGTCATTTTATATGTTAATTACATATAAAAGTATTTTATTATTAATAATTAATATCTCTCAAAATATATTTGCAAATCTAATTGTTATATACTATTACAACACAACATATTTAATCAAGAATATAATCTGATCTAAGCTAAGAATATCATGCATAATGTGTTAAATAATATGTCATAAAAGATAAGAAAAGTTAAGAAATGATCAACTATGAAACATATAAATCATAAATTCTATTATGACCACTTGTTTTGGCATGCAAAATCGCGATCTACAATATTATACACTCAAAACAAACAACCAATTCATTTTTCATAGATTTTGGGTGCTATTCCGAGGTTTCGTAAACTTTGAAGAGGCATATCTCTTAGCTCGATAGTCCGAAAGACATATTTTTTTTGAAACCCCCTATTTTTAGAGGTACTACACAACTATGTTGTTCTTTAGTGGCCTTGGTGAAGGCTTATTTTATATATTGAAAAAAAATCATTGAGAAGCCATACAATTGGGGCTACGAGACTCCGAATGAGGCTTATAATCTATGAAATTCGATTTTTAAGGGTTATTCCTTCATAAACACAACATATAACATGCAGATCTGAACGTACAAGAGTTTATCATCTTTACATTAATATATTAACAAATTACGAAGAAAAAAAAATTTAAAAATATATACTAGGGTTCAAGGCATATACAAACCTTTAGATTTTGAACTTTAGAGTATGTAGACTTCTTCAAAATGAGAGAAATGAGTAAGTTTCAAAACATTTCACTATGCCATATCCATGGAGGCACGAGTGGGAGAGAAGAGTAGGTTTCAAATTGCGTGAGGAAGAAAGTTAGGTAGTGGGTGTTATGGGGTTAGGGTTAGAGACGAAAAAGGGATGTTAAGTTATGGGGTTAGGGCTAGAGAAGATGAAGGTTAGGGCTAGAGAACAAGAGGGTAGACTTAGAGTTTTTTCGTGCACTGAAGTGTTGGGAGTCTGGGAAAAGTTTTCGTGTTTTGAAATGGCTTGGAAAAGGGCAGTTTGGGGTAATGTACTAATGAAAAAGTGTTGCGGTTATTTAAATAATCGCAACACTTATAACCACAAGTGTTGCGGTTATTTAAATAACTGCAACATTTGTAATAACTGCGGCGATTTTTTACATAACCGCAACACTTATACCCACAAGTGTTGCGATTATTTAAAAAACCGCAGCATTTATTAATGGCTTGGCAAAGGGGAAGTCTGGGAAAATACCATTAAATAAATGTTGCGGTTTTTTAAATAACCGCAACACTTGTGGTTATAAGTGTTGCGGTTATTTAAAAAACCACAACACTTATTTAATGATATTTTCCTATTACCAAACCATTTCATGACAGGAATAAATGCTACGGTTTTCTAAAAATAACCGCAACACTTATAATCACAAGCGTTGAGGTTAATTAAACAACCACAACATTTGTAATAAATGTTGTGGTTATTTAAATAACTGCAACACTTGTGGTTATAAGTGTTGTGCTATTTTAAATAACTGAAGCATTTAGATTAAAAGTATGTTCTCCTTATTTATGTGCTTCGAAATGTATTTAACCGCAGCATTTGAGACGAAGCAATTGAAATGTTTTCTAATAGTGGCTCATTGTGGAGGGGATGGTAGTTAACCATCTTATGCGTGGTGGGTGGTGGTACATAATATTCTTCGTAGGAGGGGTAAGTTGTACCCCCAAAAGTTCGTTTATCATGCATGAAATTTCTCTCTTGTTTGAACTCATACAAGTGATTGTGGCTTCTTCTCATATTGTTATGTTTTGAGGGGGTGTATAGTTGGCTAGCTAGCTATGCTAATTTGTGAGAGTTGTTTGCTATATTGAGCTTAGCCAACTAATATTCTGCTATTTATAGGCACTTGAGTGTCTTGACTCCTGACTCTATATGTTACTCCAAGATGCTTTTTTAATTCATACCTAATATAAATTATATTATGATATTCAGATATAAATATAGTTATATCATATATAAAAATACGGAAAATATAAAAATACAGAAAAATTCATATCATATAGAAATAAATTTACAAAAATGTCCCCTGATATTTTTATATCATGTATAAATTAGAAATTTCTCGTTACTCCAATATATTGATAAAAACCATCCCTTGATAAAAGTATAAATCAGTTTTAATTTCAATTATTAAACCAATCCCCTCAAATTCAATTATGTTACTGATTATTGTGGAGACAGGTGAAATTCGATCTCATCTAATTTTTGGTATGCTTTGAATTAACTAATTCATTTTCTTTGTTAGGCTTGTCAGCTTCGTCCTACCAAATCAACTTCATTTTTAAAGGTAAATCAAAGGATGTTATCTTTGAAATAGTGTATTATTCTCTCCTATAGTTTTTTTTTCTTCTTTTACAAATATTCTTTCTAAATCACTTTATAATTCTAACGCTTACTTGAATTTAAGGTTACTATGCATACTGAAATGTGCCGTATTAAAAACAAATGTTTAAATTTAATGAAATAAGTAATACTTAAAATTTAAGGTAGCTTTGCCATTTATTCCTTCTCCTATAGATTTTACTTTGTATTAACTCCAAAGGCACATTATATGGCAACTTGGTTAGTAATACATCAGGATGCATGCTGTGCGTTAGAATCGCACTAAGGAATCCCAATCCATACACACATGATTTATTGAGCTGACTATCTCGAACAATTCCTATTGACTCCTCCATTTGGATATCATACTATCAAAGTATCAACATTTCTTTGGTGCAATGGCCTTCTGGATCCTCCTATATGCCACAACTTTTCCAATTTAGAATGAAGAAAAATAAACATCGCTACAAGGGTAATTCCAATTAATTAGCTAGCTAGCTTGAGTACTTGACAATATAATGTTACATCTCTAAGACTCTAACCCATCTAATGAAGTTTGCTTAGAACATAAACAAACAAAAATTGCAAAAAACGAATCAAATTAAGAAAAAGATCACAAAGTATAAGAATTGCTATCTTATTGATGTTTAGAAAATCTTCTAAAAAAATTAAACACCTCTTCGTGATACATCTCATCAAAGTATATTTATAGGATATAGCTTTCCATTCGCCTATATTTTAGGATCTAGATATCTCCTAGTATTAGACTTTAACTAAAAGTTTTCATAACAATCATATCTTACTTTAAAGATAGAATTCTAGATTATCATGAAATATTTATTCAATATTGGGATTAACCAACATCTATCACATAATAAATTTAACATGATGTTATTGATTACTCTATAGATTAATTTAAATGATACCTCTTTCTCTCGATCGCTCATTCTATTAAGAGTAGTCATGGTCAAGTGAAATGTAAAAACATTCGTAAGAAATGTACCAAATTTGTACCTTCCACATTATCAACTTACATACTTTCACACTTACGGAGTATACAAAATTAAGCTAACACTGTCACCAATTTACGTAAGTCCTTTAGTATTCTAACTTCTAAGCACCAAACTAAGCATCATACCACAACATATAACTAGATTACTATGTGCTTTAGCTAAATTTACCGTATGTCACTTGCATAAACCCATATGAAATCCACTCGAAAATTTGTTGGGATCTTGAACACCATATATAAGCGCGGTCCAAAAATTGAATGAACATAAATAGTACCTTAGTAGCGATTTGACTTGAAGCCTACTCAAAAAATTGACCTAAACAACGAAATTGAGCTACACACCAACACCACACACTACATGAGAAATTCATAATTTATACATGATATAAATGTATCGCAAGATATTTTCATAATTTTATTTTTTCTATATTTTTATATCTTATGTATTTATATTTTTAATATAATAATACTTATATACGATTTGTCAATATCCTAATATAATTTATATTAAGTATGAATTGAGAAAAACTCCACGCCACACACCAGACTTGTAACCTAAAAAGACATATTTGATTGGATATTTTTTGATTGAATTATCACCATTGAAATTCGTTGAATTCTATTACCACACAGGCATCTAATCCTCACCGTCCCCCGCACATATAGCATATTAACAGCTCTGCGTGAAATGGACCTAATAAGTCAAGTCTAGCAAGAATATTGGCTGATATCCACATCATTATATTTTCTCCACAATATTCAATGATACACTTGTCCAATTGTCATTTGCCAGCTCACGTTATTTCTTGAGAAGTTGTCTACCTACAGAGGTTCATCATCCAATCGATTGGGTTCTCTCTTGATTTTAATTCAAAGTCGGGCTGCATTTTGTTACTTTCAACTTCTTTTAATTTAATCCGTATTGATACACTTGGCACTTGCTATGAGTTATAATGGGTAAGTTCTTCGGAACAAATTTCGTTTTTATGAACAACATAAATCCATGTGGTCAACGCAATCCTACGTAATCCTTAGAAACCTTTCTCATACCTCTAATGGCTAGCATTTACATACCATATAGCCTATTAAAGCATTCCTATCAGTGAGGGAAAAACATTTATGAGTGAAAGTAAGAGTGTAAAATAAAATAGGAGTTTCATACTAGTGAGAGAAAAAAAATCATACTTAAGAGGTTTCGAAATCACACACATCTTATAGAAGAATTGGATATTAACAGTGCTATGAGATGAGTCCCACTATTGCATGTGATATAGAAAAAGTGGAGGAAGGAATGATGAAAAGTTTTTTTTTTAAAAACATTGTTGTGGTAAAAAAAACCTCTTATGAGAGGAATTGGATATGAAGAGTGAGAAAGTGAGTTGAGAGATTCGGAAGTTTTTTTTCTCCTCACTACGGACAATGACCTTAGCCTCATTATTAGTTACTACTTACTAGGAATAGTCATATTTTTGTCATAATTATTTCGTAGAGAAGGTTCATAACTTGATAACGAGTAATATCTCGATCCCCAAATATTATCCCAAGTATCAAAATTAACTTTTTAAGACAATAGTAAAATAAATGAGGGTAGGGCAATAATTTGGATTTAATTAGTTTTGGTCAACTCTTATAAAAGGAAGGTTAATTCAGTTTTGTTTTTTTATTATTATATTGACCTGTCAAATGATGTTTCTCTCCTATTTTTGGAGGTTTTTTACATTTTATTTTCTTTCTACTTTTCCCCAAAATTCAAAGGTCCCACCAAAATGAGTTGACATCCAAGTTGTTTGCAATAGTTAGTTGCGAAAAATGTTACAGAAATATTTGCAAGATACTATAACGTAAAAACACAATCTTGTGAAAAAAATGCCATATGAAAACAATTTTGTCAAAAAATACCGTATTAAAAAATTCAATTGCACGAAACCACCATATAGTGGTTTTTTTTAGCATTAACCTGATTTTGCGGTATTAACTTGGTATGTGTGGCTGGCTAAAAAAATATGTTTTTTTTTTATTTTTTTCTCTTTTTTCCCTTATTTCTTCCTTTTTCTACCTTATTGAACATGTCTTTGCCTTTTCCTTCCTTCCCTAGTTTTCTCTTATATAGAAATTTGACAATTGAATATCATTAGCTATGAAATTTGACCAAGGTAAAAGAAGGAAATAAAAGGAAATAAAGGGAAAAAGAGAAATAATAATTAAAAAATCCAACCAGCCACACATCCTCTCACGTGCCAAGTCAACACGGCAAAACCAAGACAACGCCCAAAAAACCACTATATGGTGGTCTCATGCAATTGGATTATTGGGCTTATATACTCTGGCGATCTTAATGTTCACCATTAGGATTGTCTGATGACTTGGGTTCACCTATGCTAAGAAGACGGGAAACACCATCACGACTATAGATAAGCCAGATTAACGCAGAGTGTTTATAAAAAAAAACAATTTTTATAAAACGGAGATGGGTATATATTTTGTAAATTGAGAAAGAGCAGGCTTAATTTATTTAAGTTGTATCTTGTATGTATTGGTGACATATTTATTTAAACCAGCATATTCATGTGAGGCTAACCTAACAGAAACATTCAAATTTCAAAAATAAATGGACCATAGAGGGGCCCATTAACGAATTCTCCCCCTCCAATCTGATTGAAGACGAAAAGCAAGGGACATGCAGACACAACGACAAACACAAATTTGTCAATTGTTATGTCCACTAAATTATCTTCCTACAGTGACTTCACTGTTATTTGTGACATAGCTGACGATTTTTTTTATCATAAAACTTGAAGTTCCATGTGATATCCTCATCTTAGGGCTTTACTAAACAGAAAGTATCATATCTTTTACAACATCCACACCAACCATAAAAACAAACGACCATCGAATTTTCACGACATTTAAAGAAGGTTTTATCAGTTGATTGAAATATCATACAAAAATATGTTGTCACAATTTTATAGCATAAGGTAGGTTTTCAAGTTAATTAGACTAATAAAAAATTACTAATCCTTATTATTATTTTTCTCGACTTTTGACTAGTAAAATAAGATCATATCGAAATAATTTCAATTCAAAAAAAATTTATCTCATATCGAAAAGCATGTCTTTACCAATTAAAAATCATCCTAATTTCACAATGAATTGCAACCCTTTCATACAAGATTTAATCATGGATTTAGTCGGATAATGCCTCTTTATTTAGCAACTCGATCAAGATTCCAGTAGTGTAAACGACCACATAAACATAGCTCCAATCCAAATAAAAACTTAAAAAGAACTCATACCTTTCGTCAGTTAGGAGATCCTGCCCACTTCTGGATATTAAACCTTTCGTCCAACAACATTCCTTTTTTCAATAAACAGCAGGAAACTTAAAAAAACTGAAAGCTGCAAATGATTAATTTAAATAAATAGAATACTACAAACTGAACTGTGCTCTGCTAAACATGACAACCACGAAGCACATGAAAATAATAAAGACAGAGTGCTTCAACATGGGAAGTTATCTAACGCACCGCATTCTAGGCCCACTTACAATTTTCCCTCTTTCAAAAACATAGACATGATCATGTAGCTGAACCTTTCATTCTAAGAGACATGATCATGTAGCTGAACCTTTCATTCTAAGTTTTCAGAACCAATAGACTATATTAAAGAATCATACATCAATTGATAAGAGCTTCCTTAACCATAAACAAAAAAATGGTTTCCTTTCTTAACAATGAAAAACAAATGGTTCATGGATGAGTGTTTGTGGTTTCACTCGTACAGACGAGTTGATGAAGCAACAAAATGTGTGGTGAGGTGGATGTGGGCTCCATGAATTTTTTGGCTGAAAACACAGATAAAAATGCTGCAACTCTGTTTTCAATCAAAAAAAATTCAGATTTCAAAGGCTGGGAGCGCGACACTTGGCCCAGTCGCGGAGTGACACGTGTACTAATCGTTGGGAGTTTAACGTTACAAGTTTGTAACGGCTATAACTTAAAAATACAATTCAAAAAAAAAAATTTATACCAACAGTCTTAATTTTTTTTTCTGTATAAATAGAGATCCACTTTGATATATTTTATCCATTTTCAAAAAACCATCATTTTTCCTCCTAAATTCTTAATCCTCCCTTCCATCTTCTGTATAAAATTAATTACGTTAATCATAATTAATTAGGTGCTACATGGATTAATACTTTCTAATTATGAATGAATTAAATTATATTGAAAATGATAAAATAAGGTGGGGTAGGGGTATTGATAATGAACCTTTTTTATTTGGTTCATTGTTAAGAGTGAAATTGGTAAATGATTTGTTGTAATGATGTGGATGAGGAAGAATAGTGACCCGTAAACCATTTTTTTTTTTCATGAATAATGGTGCTCTAAGTACTCCCTCTTTTTCCAAAAATTGCCTCATCTGACCCTATTTTGTAAGATCTTTTTATCAAAACGGGACATTTTTAAGGGAAGGAGTTATATATATTTAATCAGGACCACTACGTTGATTTAGAGGTCATGTCAATTAAGGTTCGACATTTATGACCGTTATCAAGGTAAAAACTTATCGGATTGTCTGATTTCAGGCGAAAAAAATAATGTTCAAACCCCTAAATAGTTTTGCTAGCTATACTGATGAACAGAAAACTGATGGAACAGAGTAAAGCAGTAGGGTATACATACAGTCTTCTTCGCCTCAAAAGAAATACTCAACCAGTACAGAAATGAGTCCAATTTCAATGGATTTATTTTACCATAGAAATTACTTAGTGAGTTATTAGTTTACGTCAAAAAAAAAAAGGAAAAATGAATTCCTTAGTGAAGCATGCCTAAGAAAACCTTAACAGAGAAGAAAGCAATAATCTTTTCGCTTATATTGTACAGTACAGCTGTCTGATAACATCTTTCATCTACCAGGACGATCGGAAAGAACAACTCCCAGCAAACTAACAGATGGATAGTTCTTCTTCTGATTTGATTTTTTATTTTTTTTAATCTTTTCGCTTGTGTTATACTTGATAGTAGGATCTAGCAGCTTACATTCATCGCACAGAAATACAAGTATATAGGATGGGAAACATACGAACGAGAAAAAAAATTAACGAATTGAATAAATAAGAAGTAAACCAGGAGAATCCATAGAGCACTGTATAGCAAAAACAGGGGTGAAAGAATGTACGAATATATTAGTCTAAAACCACAGCAAAAACTGTCTATCGCTGGACGCAGCCTCACAGTTTTTCAATCTAAAGAGCAAAAACGGGAAGCTTTTCTTTTAGCAATTGGATATGTACCAATTTTCAGAACAAAACCGAGCTCCAGGGATTTAGATATGTACAGAACTCCAAAACTCCGATGACCAATGTGAACCCTCAAACATCACAGAGAAAAAAGTTCTGGTCAAATGTGTCTTAGGATACCACCCTAACATAGGTCAAGCTGCACCGGATAACCAAAACTTGCTTGAGAAGCTTACTCACTTTCTCTCGTGCAATTCCCGGGCAAGAGGAATTTATACTTATCAGCATTCTCCAAAAGAAACGATGGCAGATGTACTGCAGAATAAGAATGAGGAACAGGCCCCATCTTTCCGATTATTGCCTTAAATGTGTATTCCTCAGGTAACATATCGAACAAATCAGCTCCTTTGCAGATTACTCTCTGAATTCTTTTTGGGTTCAAAAAGTGAGAAAACCTCACTCTGTCGCTGTGGCTATAAGCTTTCATCTTGAATATAAACTCACTTATATGGCGGAAGCAAAAGCTGCAATGCCAACCAGCATCAGCAAGTTGGTCATCAGTTTGCCTGAAATGGGCATACCTTGTCTTCCCCGTCTGATACTTGTGTATCGAAGCTCTCCAACTATTGTTATCCACAAGAAACTCGAATGAGTACAAATAGTTCTTAAGCTGTAAGTGAAGGACATCAGGAATATCATCACACCACCTCAAGAGATTGATGGTATGCCTACTTGGTATCTCATCAACATCAGACATTATCAATAGATCATCATCTGAAATACCAGCAATTCGCAAGAGTTGATCCAATGCAACACGCTGATAGGCTTCCTCGACAAACGGATTCTCTCCCTTAACAAAACGACCCCCAATAGTCCCATAAGTCAACCGAGGCTCGACGAATTTAAATTGATCTCTATTGGCAGCAAACACCAACGGCTTTGGTATCCCAGTGAATGTGGAGTTCGACTCCAGAAGCACAAACTGAGTAATATAAGGGTACAACTCCTGCCATCTAATATTAAGCATATCAACCTCATTGCTAAACAGAACCGCATCATACACACGCCTGGGATACTCACGAACACCCCAACCGTGAAGCTTACACAAATTTTCCATAGTAACATTTTCGTTGTAGTAATGGGGAATCACATTAAAAGGTTTAGGTGGTTTTTCCCACAACGGCCGGAGAAAGTATGTTATTTTCTGGCCATGTAAGTAGATACCCATGGTGCACATCGGAACGATCAAGAACAGGAATAAACAGGCCTTCAAATCGAGCCCTCGAAGAACACAGCATAGTCTTGACATGTTTGATTTACTTGACTGCTAGAAGATAAACAAACCACCATCCATAAGTCACCGTCACCAACACCTCATCTTATACTTAAGATTAAACATACCCACTCACCAATATCCAATCCTCACAGTTTAATCATCACATAAAAATTATATTCTAAATCATAGACAGTGTAATTACAATGAAATGGAAAACCCGAATCAAAATCAAACCAAAACAGATCCAAAATAAATTCAACGATAGAGGACACAACGTTTCCTCAATTTCATACAATTAACAGAAAACCTAAGCTGAAAACTCAATGAATTCCTGAAGCTAAAAATCAGAAGATTAACAAATACACGGATAATTAAAGCAATCAAATTTAACATAAATAAACAAAAACCTTTCGAATAAAAAAATTAAGGGTTTCAATGACAGGATGACAACAATGTGTAGAACAAGCCTAGATCATAAAGATACTACCCAAGAACTGTAAAAATCAGGAGAGAGAAAGTGGAATTACCTGACAACAACAATCTTTGCACAAATTATCAGTCTTTTTAGAGCAATAATGGCCGCCTTGTTCTGCCAACAACATTTTCTCTGCTAGATCTTTCGCATCACCCATTTTCGTAGACATCTCAAAATAAAAATCCCAAAATTTTCTAATCAAATCAAGCCCAGAAATTAATTCCAACCAAAACCCAGAAATCTCTCAATTTATCTCTTCAAACCCAGAAATTTCACCTTTTCCGCACAGTTTTAGAAGAAATCCGAATTCAATCAGCCCAAAAAACGAAAACCCAGAAAAAAAAACTCGAACAAAAGTGAGATGGGCGTGATTGCAGGCGATTCGGTTAAAAAAAAATCAGCAAAATTTGAGGATATTTAATTTGTCATTAATTTAAGGGGGAGAAAAATGAATAACAAGAGAAAAAAAGAGAGAGGCTTCTCTGGCTAAATATACGATGATAATGGATTAATGGGGCGAAGTTGTTAACTTTTCTTAAGGATTTTAAGGTAGAATTGTGGAAATAGCCGTTTTTAATTTCCATTAGTTTTAGTCATCTTATTATATATATAATCCCTCAATCGTATAATATCATGTTTTTAATTTGATTTTTCGTGTATTATTCTATTGTGACGAAATTGCCCCTTGTGATAAGTTGATGCGTGGGATATCCGAGGGTGTTTTGGTCATTTGAATAAGTAGGTTCTTGTTTACGCGCTTTAGGGTGTGTGGATTGACTGGCTCAAAGGCCTCAAACTATTTGGTTGGGCAACGGAAACTTGGTGGTGGGGATGTTTATGCACTATGCACGTTTACTTAATAGGGGTTGTGGAAAATTTTGGACCTTCCTTTTGCTATTGGTAAATTTCTATTGTCAATTCACTCAATTGTCCAGCCACTTTTTATTATCCCTCTTTTTAGGGTTATAAATTATATTTGGGTTGATCTAACTTATAGTGGAAGGAATAATCTTGTCATGTTTTGGTTCACTATATATTCTAACCTATTTGATATTCATAAGGGTAGACAATTGGGTTGATGTAGTTTATATTTGTAGGACAAATATCTAGTTGTTTTTTGTTAACTTTAAATTCTATTTAATCTGTAAATTTGTAAGATATGGTCTAGATTAGTGTGTTTGTGATATGTTCTAGTTTATAAATTTTCTTTTCTCATTTTATAATCTTATTCGATTTCGGTAATGATAATGGTTAAAACTAAATTTATATTTTTTTAATTCATTCTACTTTTTTTTTCTACGATTTTAACAAGAATTAGTAACGAATTACTCAACTACGATTTTAAAGTGGGGATAATGTAAAGGTATTAGTTCTTGTTATATTCAACTTATTTTGTCCAAACTCATGTAATCTAAATTTATGTTAACTTATCATAACTAATATTATTTATAGTTGTGTAATATTCATTAGAGCACAACTTAATGTTGAGTGTAGGTTGAAATGTGGTATATTTTTGTCTATTTTATAACCTTGAGACATTCTTAAACTAAAATTATGAAGAAATAAAATTCTTTCATCATATACTTACTATAAGTTATTGCACAAAATATGTTTATACACATCACATAAATTTTTGGATCATAGAGTTATAAAGTCATCTATTGCCTCCATTGACTTAACTATGAATTTTTACTATGGTTAATGTAATTTTATAGTTGTCAAATGCCTATAATTGTAATAGCGTAAAATGAGTTACAATTTTTTCTTATTCTGTAAAATGATTTTCTTGGATTCATATACTCCTCAAATGAAATATTTAAAATAGGACAAATAAAAAGAAACAGAAAAAATAGCTATAATCAATAATGTTAAAATTGCAATTCCACAATGATCTTACCCAATTTTACTAGACTTTACCCTATCTTAATTAATCACATTAGTGTATTGAATAATTAGCTTGCTCATGTATTTTTCCATAAAATTTTTTATAATTTTGGTAGATAACAAAATGAATAAAGATGGGAAAGTAGGAAAAATACAAAAAAATGTGGGAAAATATTCAAAGTAAAATAAAAGAGTTTCTTGAAAAACATTGAAATTTTAAAAGCAAAACCCCAAAAATAGGGAAAAAAATTATTTTTTTAGATGAAAAATTTGTTGGAAAATAAATTTATCAACATTTGAAATATTTAAAAATTTAAAATACCTCATCATTTGAGTTGTCTAGTCTATTTTTCTTATAAAAAGGAGTGTATCATACGTGACTTGAATTGGATCCTAAATGATATTTTGACAAAATTGATGGTTGTTTACGGTTATAAACAACCTTGTATAACCCAAATAACCTTTTTTTAATTCCCCATGAGTTTCAAGATATTTTATTCAATGACCATATTAAGGACCCCTCTTGTGATGTTTATAAAGATGCTTGTGATTGGAGCTCAAACATGTTTATGATGTGAAAACTCTTACGAGTCATTAAATGGTTTTAAACCTCCTCGTATGAGCTATAAGACACCTAGTTCCATTAAAATATATAACTTCAAAAAAAATGACTGAAAACAGTATATATACCTTCAAAATTCGACCATTTTTAATAATAGTATATCTCATAATATATAGAATATATTGATATGTTTCTCATGAGTCATATAGGGTTATAGGCCATCGGAGTGATTGAAATCATATACTTTGATTCTAAACAACCATTTTAACCGTTTTTTAAAACTTTTATAATCGGGTTATAAATTCATTTTAAGGCCTTTGGAGACTCCATAAGAATTTAATGGTTTAAAAAATTCTCATATGAACTTATCAAGTATTTGGTACTTTTCCTCAAATATATAATAACCTTAAAAATTCGAATGTTTTTTTTTTATGATTTTGGACTCCATAAGATAACACTTTGATATATCATGGGTTTATAGTATAACATCCCCAAATTACTAACATAATAATAATGATAGTAATTTTAGTAACTTAGGGGTTTTACCGCTACGTGTCACCATGCTTCGGCTGTGCTAACTAATTATTATATTACAGCGGAAGAAAAACTCGATTTATTTATTAAAAAGAATTTGATTATCCAAAGATACAAAAGTTGAATAAGAAAAATTATGAAAACTTCTAACTAATATGTGCCCCTTGATGTAATACTCCTATGCACATTTATTCCTGCAAACCTACTCACCATAAATGATAAGTATGGCGAATAAAAAACAAATAGGAATATACGTGTTAGTGTAAAAACACTGTGTACATATACATGCTATGCTAAAAGAAATACTTTAACTTTTAAATTCCTTTATTTCGAACATGCCTTCTTATGATCAATAAACTTTAAACCTTCCTTTATAATAATCCAATACAAATGGAATTATTACAACACTTAATAAAAACAATTTCCTCTTCTTATATTCCCTCCGTGATCCTAAGTGTGCACACTACCCAAGTTATTTATTCCATCACGGATCTATCCTTTAAGTTTCCTTTTATTTGCTAACTAGTGGACTTTGAAGCATGAATCCTACTTGATTATA
This sequence comes from Dysphania ambrosioides, assembly GCA_026401315.1. NCBI lineage: Eukaryota > Viridiplantae > Streptophyta > Magnoliopsida > Caryophyllales > Amaranthaceae > Dysphania > Dysphania ambrosioides. Next base: position 1,961,411 of record CM048660.1, on the reverse strand, counting down.
AAGCGGTAATGTATAATAATAATAATAACTCTTTTTTTACAACTCCTTTAAATACATAGACCTTGCTTTAATTATTAAACCTCATTGAAAATTATTAAATCTCAAATGTCATTCGACCCTTTTGAAACATGGTACATATTAAATAAAATAAGGTAAATTTATATCATCCTTTCTTTATAATCGAAATTTCAAATATATAACTATATATAAAATATATTTTTAAAAAATGGCGCATGGCTAAAATTTCAATTATAATCTATTTAGCAAAATACATAATAAAAATATCTTAACACAATATAATTCAACAAAATATTCAATTCCACATAAAAAGATTTAACATGTATATGTACCTTAAATTCTAGTACTTCCTAACAACTTTCTACTAAACTTCAAGTGGGTCTTCCTATCAATTTTAAATGAACTAATCAACATAATGCAACACAATAATTATGAATATAATATTAAAACTTTAACTAAATTTAGAGATAGTTTTAAGAATTAAATAGTTTGCAAAACAATTAAATAGTTAGGGAAAGAGGATGCTCACATAGACTGGTGGTTGTTGGTGGCAGCGAGTGGCTTGAGAGAGAAGGAGAAAGTTTGAGAGAAATAGAAAGAGTTTGATGATTTTTGTGCGAAGAATTAGGTGAAGTTTAATGGTCTATTTATAGTAGAAATTAAGATAAATTTTTAGATTTAAAAACACTAAAAGATAAATATAAATTTAAAATGATAATTACCCTCCAAATTTTCAAAAAAATCTTTTATTTTTAAAATAATTAAATTATTAAATAGTTTAACCAATCAAAATTATTTAATTCAAAATAAACCAATTATAATTAGTTAACAAAGATAAATTTTATGTATATAAGTATTTTATTTTTTTGAAATACTAATCTTGATTTTTTTTGTAAGTATATCATATTTTAAAAAAATATTTAAATTAAAATAACCTTTATAAATATTTTAAAACTTTTTTTAAACACTTATCATGGCAGCCGACCATGATAAGTTTGAGATTAATTTTTTTTTGGAAAATCTACTATTTTAAAATTAAAAATATTTTTTTAACTAAAGTTTTATTTATAATAAATTAATATAATAATTTTTAATCATTTAGAATATTATATAATGAAAGATGATACTCAATATCTTTTTTGAGATATTTTGGAGGGCTTTTTGGGTATTTAATGGAATAAATAAGGAATTAAATATTTATTAAATAGTTTCTTAATAAATTTGTAAAATAAATATATAAATGACGGTTCATAATTATGGTTGGTGCCAAAATACTTTTAAAATTATTTAATTTATACTAAAATATTCTTAATATAATGTCTAAAATACGGGGTATTACATATGGGGTCTCTTAGAGTTTAAGATTGATTAAAACTATCTACTTTAATTTTAAACACCTATATTAATCGATTTTCAAAATTCCAATATTTAGGTTATAAACTCATTATTAGGATCTTTGAGGACCTAATGTAGCTTATTGAATGGTTTTAAAAATATGAACTTAAGAAGCGTTCATTACCTGTAATTCTATTTTGAATTTTTTTATTTACAATATTTCAAAAATAATGTACAATAACTTTCAAATTCAATCATTTCTTTTGTATCAAAAAAAATTCAATCATATCTTATTTGGACCCGATGAGAGAACATTTTGATATGCTTATTATAATCTTATAGAGTCATAATAAGACTTGTAAGTTGTTGGAATATTCTAGTTTTACTATTCAGTTGATTCTCAAAACCCCTACAATTGAATAAACACGTTTTTAGGGTCTTTGGAAACCTATCATTAGGTACCAAATGGTTTTGAACCTTCTCAAATAAACCCGTGTAGCATCCATTATCTTTAATTTAATTTTTAAAACTTTTCGAAATATCTCTAAACTATGTATCTCCAAAATTGATCATTTGGGACAATTCCAGACTTAGTGAGAGTGCACAGTGAAATGTTTATAGTGAACCATATTAAGTAATATTAGGGTTTAAGAGTAATTTAAATCATATTCTTTAATTTAATCTTCAATAAACCTAGGGGTTACCTTTAATTTAATTTCAAAAAAATTTCAAAATATCTCTAAATTATATATTTTAAAATTGATCATTTGGGACAATTTCAAACTAGGTGAAAGTAAACATTGATATGCTTAGAGTGGACCATATATATCAGATAATATTAGGGCTTATGAGCAATTTGAATAATATATTGTTGACTCTAAAGACTCATTTTAAATTATTTTTAACACTCTTATAATTGAGTCATATAATTTTTTTGGGGCCTTAAAAAATCAAATTTAAGGTATTGAATGATTAAACTTTTTCATATGACCCAATAAAAAATGAGTACATTTATTTCTATATAATTTTTTTAAAAATATACTCAAAAAATAATGTATAAATCTTCAACATTTGATCATATGTTTCACTTTTATATATTTAATTAGATTGATATTCGTAATTCAAAATATAAATTCCTTGTATTAAAATCAAATCAAATCATCATTACCAAAAAAACTGACAAATCCAGTATTGACAAATTGACAATAGTAAAAAAAAATTACCATAATGTGGGAAAAAGTATAAAATTGTGCAATAGATCAAGGTGCGAAAGCAAAGAGTAAACGAGGACAAATCAAGTAAAATCGTTAATATAAAAATAAAGTCAAGCAAAAGTTTACTCTGTGGACACTTTTGATAAAATAATAGCTTAAAAGTTGGGTGCATTTTCTTTCGTTCCCATCACTTTGTTGTAGCCCTTGAGTTAGTCAGCACCACACTAAGTCACTAATTAATATTAAGTCAAGTCATTGCTGTCCCTCCTAAAAAAATTTACGTCATGCTTTCTCATAGTCAAGTTACATACTTACGTACGAGGTGCAAAAGAACTGACTATTTATAATGTATTCCTTGCTCCTGTCCCCAAAAATTATTGGAAATACAAAAAAAAATAACTTTTTTAACATATAATGGAAAATTTTTAGAAGAATAACCTAAAATAATTTTTTTTTAAGGTGATAGAACAATTTTTAAAGGATAACACAAAATGAAAAACGGGCAATTTTTGTGATGAAGAGAGTACAACTTTTACAACTATGTTACTGTGGACAAAGATTTATTGTTGTCCTTTCAATGTTTTTAGAGAAAGGAGTATTGCGATGAGTAGTTAGATCTATCGGCTAGTTTTTTGTTTTCATTTGAATAAGGTACGATACAAACTTATAATTCAGTCTTTTTTTTCAAAAGAGGGAAAACCCGCAAGCAAATTCAAACAAACCAACAAAAATAAAAACAGTATAGGAAACAAACATAAGCAAAACGAAAAAAATTAGACAAAACTAAGCTACTTAAGTCAGAACCGACCTAACTAAAGCAACCCCAGTAATATCCTCAAACAAAATCGAACCTTAATTCAATCTCATATGCACATAGAATTACTTTTGAAACGAGTATAATAAATTGGACAAATGACGATTCACGCAAAAGTCAACCGATAATATTAATGATTTTGGAAGAAACATGAAAGTGATAGCATTACACTTTTAGAAAGAAAAGCCTAGTCATGTAAAGGTTCACAAAAAAATTTAATGTTCATTGAACTATACGTCTATACCTACTCATTTGTCTTTGTAAAGTTCCGTCACTTGTGCTTTGCGTGCATGTAATACTAGCTACTCCGTACAATCTACATGCATCGAAATGAATGTAATACTAGCTACTCCGTATAATCTACATGCATCAAGATGAATGTAAGGATTGCATTCAAATTTTAAACCACATGGGGACTTGCTTTTAGCGAGAAGTGAGAAGTTTTGTGGCTCCTCATGAGTTACTTAATTGTGTAGGCTCAAGGAAATTATTGTATGGCATAATTGGTTAGTTATTTTAGTTTCCCAAGTGGTATTTGAAATTCTTAGACTATGGATTGGGCTAAACTAATTAATCGATTTGATTCGTGTACCGGTTACATTACGTATTTACATTTTAGGGTTAATATGAAGCCAAAAACTATGGTTTTATGAAAATTTTCATGATGTAGCATTCTATATTGTAACCGCACTTTGATTTTATTTTATTTTTTTCTTTGCCATTTTTCAATTTTTTTTCTTAATCTGCTATACAGCCCAATTTTTTCTCCAATTTCCTCTATTTTCATCTTTGGTCCAATGGACTTGTGAGTTTCATCTCTCTCAAATCTTGACTAATAGTACAATTTAAACCATGATGGCAGTAATCTCAGATTGCAACATAAATAGAGCATACTTGCCTTTAATCAAATTCATGCAAACACAACCCAACATGTTGACTTCTTCTAAGCTCTAACCTACATTGAAAATGAGTTTCGATTTGTCCTTACAGTTAGAGTGACTGTTCCCACACCGTACCCATATACAAGCTTCCCACAGGACTCAGTTATAAGTCAATAATTGATGATAACATGTAATGGGTTGGTGATTAATTTTTCTAACAGCGCAACCATCAGATTACTTATCGACCCTCTAAAGCCTTTGAAAGTTTGCAACTATTATTAGCCAATAAGTCCAAGCCAGCTAGTTTTTTGCAGGCGAAGATATTTTAAGCTTTTTTTTTAAATAATTGCAAAAATAAGCTCCAAATCAAAAATAATTTAAAAAATGAGCCTAATGGAAATCGCTGCCTTACGCATCGATATTGCTTTCCCTTTTTCAGTAAAAAAAAATAGGAAGTGATTTTGATTAAACAATATTTTTTGAATTCACTAGTTTAGGCAGCGATTTCGATTCGAATTTTTTAGACCGCACAAACAACATTTTGGGCCAACTAAATTTTACCCAAAGTAAAATAAGCTTATTTTTTAAATTATTTTGGTTTGGAGCTTACTTTTGCAATTACTTTTAAAAAAATCTTAAAAAATTTATAAAAGATGATATATATTTTCTAACAAGGAATATTAAGGTTGTTTAATTTATACCCGTTAATGGCTTTATGGCCATTGTCTAGTATGTTCATTTAAGTGAACAATGAGTATTTACATCCTAGTAATTCTTCTAATTAATCTAGAATATGCACATTTAATATACATTTCTAATCTAGTAATGACTGTTGAGTATGAATGTTGATATGATAATATCAAGCATCAACTGATGATATCATATCGATTATTCTATGTTTACCTTATATTCTTATATGAAGATTAGATGTTGGATAAGTATTGAAGTGTGAATGAAGGATGTAGAATGAATCTCAAGAAAAGTTTTTCTTGAGTTGCATCGATGAAGCCTACACAAACATAATTAGCTAGTCTCTAGGTTCTATTTTGAAAAAACTCATTTTAATACTTGAGTTTGTCCAAGGAATTAGCTATTGCAACTTAAGATAAGTGAGATGTAACTTAATTATACCAAGTTTGTCCAAGGAATCATCATTGCCAACTGGCTCGTTGAAACATGTTGGTAAGGAGCATGCTGATCAGCTTGACGCCAAGAAAAAACGCTTATCTAAGGCAGAGGGTGACTAGCCTGCATCGGAGAATGTCATCGTCGTCACTCTTAATCTCCTGAAACGGAGCAAGAGATAGAGAAACATGCTACACTCCTCACATCCAGGCATCAAAGGCAAGATGAACCTTCTACACAAACTCCCAATCTTCTACACTGCGTTGAAAATTTCTGTCCTAAACTTGTTAATTGGATATGATTTTGAAAGGTCTGTGACAAAAGACGCCCAGAGCCAGGTCGACAAAGGCGAGGTTGGAGCGAGGCAGGACGATCGAGTGCGTCGTACAATCTTAGAAACATAACTTTAATATGAAAAGTGCCGAATGAGTCATGCAAATCTAATTGCATGCTCAACTTTTTAAGGGCATTAGATGTGCTCTACTTCCTTTTAGTCCTATCTCTTTCAAACCTCAATTACTTTTGTCTTAATGTGATTTATATGTTTAGCTTGAACTATGTTCATAGGGGCTATTGCATAGGGCCTAACATGTTTTATTAGTGAAAAATGCTTCTAAATTTTAGCACATATACAAGTTGTAACAAATACTTAACACATATAATACAGTGGTGTAATGTAGACCTGTACATCGGGTCGGATCAGGGCCGGAATGGGGTCACATGTAAAATGGGTTGGGCCGAGTTCAACCCAAGGAGATACATAACGGGTCGGGCCGTCTAAAGAGAGTATAGTTTTTATCTATGGAGAGTTATAATTTACACGTATCTTCTCCAATTTTTGATAGTGAACCATCAGTAAATAATTGAAAATAATTTAATACTTGATAGTGTTTAAAAGGAAACTATTGACCCAATAAAATATGACATTTTAAGAAACCAACTCATTAGGCCCATCATTGATTAGCCCCTTTTACAAACGGGTCGATCAAGAATCCTTAACGGGACTCCTTCTATTTGAACAGGTCTAGTGTAATTATTAAGCCACAATGATGATACAACATAAAACCCGAGTCTGAACCTACTCACTCTTTTTAGCATTTTATTATTTATTTTTTCATTTATTAGAGAGTGTAAATTTTTTTAGTTTTACAAGATCCCTAAAATGTTTAAAACGTCCGTATAACAACTAATAATTTGAAAACACCTTCTTCCTGCATTGTCCACAAGACCACAACTGCCCATGCCACCTCCATTTGGTCATAGTTGTAAATTAAAGGGATTACTCATTTACATTTTTAATTATTAGGAGTCTTTCTATTTTACAAGGGATATTTAATTTTCAATGTCTTATATAGTAGCTTGGATCTTCTAAGCTTTCATATCGAATTTGTAAAATTTTGATGATTAATTTACAAAATAATTAATGAGAAAACTTTCAACGGCATAACCGCATTAGGACATAAGGAGTACTTCAAACATCACAACTTTCACTAGTACGTTAGTACGTATATTATATTGAGAGTATTATATCATTATATGTGGAAAGAGGGAATTGAAAATGTAAAAAGCCAAGGTAGTTAAAGAAGGACGTCACAAATTAAATAAATCTTACAATAACCATTAAACAGTTATATATATACAGCTTCATTGCTAATACTTTGGAATAACTCTTCGACTTCTATGACTTGGGAACTTCTTTCCAGCTTTCTCAGCATGTTCACTCAAAATTAGCCGACTAAGTTTGCGATTGATATATCATATATAGGTGTCAATCACTCAGTGCCTGAAACAAGCTAGGAAAAGTGTAAGATCAGAACCTTTTCGTTTCGAAATAAACTACAGAGTAATTACCAGAACTTGCCACGTTCCGCAAATCATGGAGGGTTAGCTTAAACATAACAGTAAGTACTCAAGATAGGAAAAAAATCATAATGTGTTTTTAGCTTATACGAAATTTTTTGTATTTTTATATTTTCCGTATTTTTATATCTTACATAACAATAGTTATATCTGATTTAATAATGCTTATATCTGATTTAACAATAGTTATATTTGAGATTTCAAAATCGTGATATACTTTATATTAGGTATGAATTAGGAAAACCTACTAAAGATGGATACTTAATTATTGAGTATTAAAACGAATTCACATCATATCGATACTGTGTAAATTTTTTGTTAGTATATTAATTACCTGTACGTATTACGTAATAGAAAATATTTTACACTTTTCAAGTATCTATGTGGAATCACTATGATAAATAGTATACAGCTTTTCGGAGGAGTCTGGAAAATTATGTTTGACATCACCGTAGTCCGTAGAATCAATACTTGAATGCATGTTGATTTAATAGAATTTAGAGAAATCGAGAGAGGAATAATTAAAAATTAGGACTGCTCCAATACCATAACATAATTTAGAGAAATCAGTTTTCCTTGTGTCTCATTGATATCAATAAGTGTGTATATATACAAGAGGTGTCCTATCTATAATCAAATACATATCTGTTTATAAGAAGTGTCCTAAATATAATCAAATACATATACGATAATAAGGTATTTACAATATAGCCCCTAATATGATTGTTGCTGCGTTGCAATAATATGGACTCAAAGAGTGTCATAATCAGGTACGTACCGTGGTTTTGATATACAAATGTGTGTTTGAAACTATAAAAGATAGAGGTGGTATGTCTTATAATGCTAATTAATCTAAAAGAAAATTAAAATTAATAATCTATGACACCCAGCACTAGTCCAGTATAGCTCTCTAGAAGACAACTTCTATGTTTGATTTGTGACAACCACGTACGTAAACTACCACCTGCCTATTCTATTCTCCAACAACCACAACTTCCCAACTTGTCCTTTTGATGCAACTCTCGTATCTCGTAAAAAGAATAGGCAGCTATTCTATGCTATGCTATGGCAGCTATTGGGTGGTTGGGAGTTGGCTACCAAAGTTCCTGGAAGATCAACGGACGGGATAAAGGTTTGTTGAGGGGTTAATGAAATGAATCAAACAAGTCTAATAAAGTTGACATATTACCCCTTTTAACCTACTCATTAGGTTAATAAAAAGCCAAGGCTTATTGAAAAAGGGTCACCTAATATTGACGATTATTTCGAGTTATTTAAAAGATTAGTTTGATAAGGCTAACAATAGTTTGGATTTTTTTTGTTAATTTTTCCTTTTTACAAAAGCAAGATCGACACAAAATTTACTTAAATTTAGAGCTTATAAAAGTGATCTAACCCGACCTGAAAAATGGGCATAAATTTTGAGCTAATCCAATCCAAAATTTGAAAAATAAAATGAATTTTGGACGATCCAAAACTAATCTTATGGACTAATTAGGCTCAGATGAAAAGTTTGCTTGTTCTAGTATTAAAATACAGGTTTGAACATGCAAACATTAGCCCATCCCCATGTGTATGTTGCTAATGGGCAAAGCCCGAACCAAATAGTCACTATATGATTTTGGATGCATGGAATCCTTCCTCAAACTCTTAATATCTTCTTAGGTTAGTTGGGTCCATATGGGCTATATACTCAAGTCTTCTTAATACAATTTATGTATATAACATCTAACATACACCCGGGTACATATAGAGTTAGGTACACCAAGTAGTGTATTTTTACTGATTTGAATTTAAAATAAGCAAAAAATTAAACTTCAATGCTCCTACAACCAGAGTGCATATAGGAGAATTTAGATAACATATTAGCCAATTCCATAATGTTGGATTGATTAATATTTTAGTTTGATACAATTTCAACATATCACTACAAAAAATTACACTTTACTACATTTACCCGACCGAGTGCACGTAAGAAATTCTAGTTGACGTACAATGTTGGGGATTGATCAATATATTAGTTCGATCCAATTTCAACATATAACTACAAACAAATTACATCTTACGTAGTCCCAAGTCAACTGCTAAAGAAAGATCTCTCACTTAGTCCACACATTTTACATCATAATTTTGAACACTATTAATGGGCCCTAAGTCGACATCGAAGCCCATTTATAAAGTTTGAAAGCATAGAAGAGAGAAAGAAGGAAAACGAGGAACAGCATTAGTCAACTAATATTAATGAGGGGTAGGCCCAATTTGTAGTCTCAAAACACAAGTGTGGCCTAGAAACTTTGGCCAGCCCATGTGGTCCAGAAATCAAGTTATAAATTGCAACTTCACGTGCCTTTCACTGAAGTGGGCCCCGATTTGGTTGCGACACACGTGTGCACACAACCACTCCTTTTGACAGTGTGCTGGGTTTAGTGGTCAGAAATGTTAACTTAGCCACTGCCCACCTGGGTTATCCTTGGCCATTTGGGTACACAACAATAAGATTAAGGTCATCAGTCTAATTGTACGAATGACTGCTACTCCTGGCGCCTTTGTAGTTGGACAACATACCGTTTACCCGAACTGTCTTGCACATCCTATGTCTTTCATGATATTGATTCGGATAAACATGCTAATCTAATCGTTCAGATGTGGTTTTGTTTAAGTCCATTTGGATTGGGCCACATTCCAGAGACAAGATATTTTATTTGTAAAATTGAAATACAGAGTAATCTTTATTTCTTACTCTATTCGTTCCAAATAAATTACCCTATGTTATATTTTGAGCTATTCTTAAAAGATTGTTATATTTTCTTTTTGGATAAGGTTAAACCACTAGCTAACCAACTTTACTCTAACACTTATAATAGATAGTCTCATTAAATTTCTCTCTCATCAATTCTTCCTACTAAAAATTAATAACATAGATTTAAACAAATGGGACAATAAATAGGGACTAAGGGAGTATATTTAGCTTATGTTAGTATTAACTGAGATTTAATATCATTGAATTAGTTATACAAAAACAAACCCTTTGAAATAATTGTCATACATTATATATGAAGTTCAAATCAATTCATTTTATATTATATTAGTTCAATTAAGTCATAATAGTTTGAGCTTTGATTCCTATTAAAAGATCCAACATATATATATATATATATATATATATATATATATATATATATATATATATAAAATTCATAATTTCATCAAACTAATAATAAACTGAATTTTTAGAGGAACTTCTATATTCATCTACACATTACTAGAAAATATGATAATTGTGAACGCACAATATGAAACCAAGGATGCCGTAGAGTTTTTAATTTCTTAGAGCCTCACTTTGAGTGGTTTAGAGTCCTTCGTATACATATCTTCCCCGATCTCCGACAATATAATAATTAAGACGAATTACTCCACCATATTACACTAATAATTAAGATGGATGTCTAGTCTATTCCCAAAGGTATAGGTACAACAACCTGGACTTTGGATCTTATTACATGGTTTAGAGAGACAAAAAAACCCACATGATCAGAAGGGTATGTCTAGTGTCTTCAACACAAATTGACCCATTGATGAGCGCATAAAGCCACCTTTCTCCTGACTACCCCAACCTATTTGTGTCCAAACTACTTAAACCAAATGCTTGTCCTTGTGTACAACACAGGGTAATGCAAAAGGCATATTATGCACATTAATCTGTGTTTATGTATATATACAACTTGGTCTGACAATTTTGCATAGAGGTAGTTTTAGACATGTACAGGTGCTCGGCTAAATAGGACCCCAAATTTGAAGGGCCTCAAAATTCAAGTATATTTATATAAGTTTTGTATAATAACATAAAAGTGTAGTTAGAGTAGTGGTTTGAATACTTATTTGATTTATTGAATAGAAGACGTAATTTTAAAAAGTTAAATAAGACCCCATAAATAATATACAATTATTGCCCTGCAATTTTGTTATCCTTTTTCTTAAGCAACCGCAACAAAACCCACTTTTAGACTATATAAATTTATTTTTTATGCAATTTAGTTTTAACATATTGACACTTTTTGCCCTATAGTTTCCTTAAAACCCCCTAATGTATAAAAATATTCTACATCAAATGATCTTTTACTATTTTGGCTATGATTTAAGGAGCAACTATTCTTTTTACGCCCTACAATTTACTACAGTATCTCTATAATTGTCTTTCTATTTGTGAAACCTCTTGCCTTCCATTTGATAGGTACTTAGATTAGTTTTTTCTCGCTCAATCTCGAAGGATCTCTTGGGTCAATTGTCAGCAATACTGGTAGAATGCGCCTATTCACATGGTTTAGCAATGATCCCAGAGAAAGTTCTATCATAATTTTTCACCAAAGCAAAAACATCTATACCAAAAGAAACTATGCAAATTAATAGACCTACCTCATCAACATCGAGAAATAATTTAATTTAGCATATTACAAATTAATATTGGCACTCCCATAATTGAGAATGTGATAATACAACTTTTTGTGCTCTGCTTATAAGGAGGTGCTTCGATAATAATTAAGGGTTATCATCGTATAAAAAACCCACATAATACTAGTATATGCCATGCAAGTCACTTCTACTGTGGGTATTGTTTTAGAGGGGAAAGTTAGGTGGAAAATCTAAAAAATAATATCTTTTAAAATCATGTGTCTAAGTAACGCCGAAATTTATAGTCAAACTTTAGATTTCGGTAAAAGATAGTATCTGGCAATATATTTAATTTTATAAGAACGAATAAGGTAATTTCTTACAAAAATCACGATTTTTGAATTAAAAGATAACTTCTTAGTTCTTACAAATTTTCCTATCATTTATTGTATGGGTAATAGTCTGCAATTCTGGTAGTATGCACCTCTTGATTGCTATTAATTAACGTGGTTTAGGAATGGCAGCCAAAGAAGCTCTACCATATTTTTCTTCTACCAAAGCAATAAGTCTATAACTACAAGAAATATGCATAGTAATAGAACTTGTGCTGTTGTTCATAGAAGTATAGAACGTGTAGTTTGCTAAAGATCAGTTAACGATATGATAATACGGCGTAATTAATCACTTCTCACTGTCTGTACAATCAATTTCTTTCGTACATAATGCAAAGTTACGTTGAGCACTAAGTATCATGTTTATATATGTGTCTTGTAATACTACGAATGTTGATTGTCAGCATCAGATCCAAAGGGATCTTCTGTCAATTCCTTTATCAAGCTAAGGTTTGTGTTGCCACGCTGAAGAGCATCACTGTAAACAAGTTCGATCAGTGCAGGGGATGTCAACACACATGCTTATGTGTCTCCAACGCATTAGATGTTATTCATGTATAATGCTTTTAATCTTTTCCAACATTATTACATTTGGAGAATTATGTATGTGATGAATACACTAGCTTGTCTTCGCATGCATTTGTCCAACCCATGATATTTTTTGCATGCATGCAACTATTTTTATACTAAGTAATTCAACACCAACCAAATTTTATTTTCTTTGCATATTTTAGATGTCAGGTTTCAACTGACATGAATTAATTAACATATTTTTAATTTTTTAGTTTTGCTAAGTTTTTTCAAATTCAAGTTTAGCTTCCTCTCATACCACATAATAATCCTCTCAAAGTTGTCTAAATTAAAAAGTGGGGAAGCTAGAGTTATGGAGAATAATTCTCCTACTGCATTAGATGAAATAATAATAATAAATTGTTTTATTAAAAAGGAAATAATGTTGTTAGAAGATTTAGAACCCTTCATAAGTTTGAAATGTTAAGAATGACATGTATGCATATATGCATGCAACAGTTGGAAAATCCAAAACTAAACCAACCTAACCGTGAAATTTTTAGAAAGATGGCAGTATGAATGTAATTTAATTTACTCCATATATTACATATATACTTCATAATACATAAATAGGTTATGTTTAATAAAATAATCATAACGTTAGTAAGCAAATTAAATTCAGCTAAACTAACATTCATAAAATTATTGCAGGGAGACTGAACATTAAATGATTGTTGAGAAAATTGGAGATTGGCAAGTCGTCCAACATCAAGTAATACAATAACAACGAGACGTCAATTGGAACTAAGAACCTCTTTTCCATAACTAATTTAAACATCTTCGACACAATAATATGTTGCTCTATAAAAAGATAAATCAATTAAATGAATATTATTACGAGTTTTCTGTTCTTTTCTAGACAAATGTTAGCTCAATGTGAAACCTTGAAAAGAACAACACTTGAAGAGTGTCTACAAATGCTGGCAAAATATTAATAAAATGAATTTGTTTTTTTTTTGTTTTTTAATATGCCTCTATAATTTCTTTAAATTTGTTCACCTTAATTCTTTTGCCATACACGTGAGAGAGAAAACTCGTTCATGGTGGGTTGGCTGACTGACTGACAAAATGTATTAATATTAACTGGTCCAACTATTGGATAAGAAATTAAAAAAGATTGGATAGTAAGTCTTTATCGCATTTAGGGGACCTTTGTCATATATCTATTATGATTAACAGCAAAAGTTTCATCCACATTATAACTATTGTGAAATTTATCCCCTTAAATTTAAGAAAGGTAATATAAGTCATCGAGGGTTGTTAATTTGACAATCAACTTCTTAGTTCTTACATCAAATTCAAAACTATTTTCTTATGGCCGATTGAAACAATATACCCGGCCCGTTTAGCTCATTCACATTTTCGATCCATATTTCTTGTAGTGTATACAAATTAATCAAAACATATACTCGCTCCGTTCCTATAAGAAAGCCACATTCTACCATTTCGAGTTAAAAGTTTGAAAAGTTTGACCACAAATTCTCATCATTTTATAAGAAATAATGTATTCAAGTGATATCTTGTTAAATCCAACATATCAATGTAACTTTTTAGCATAAATTTTCATAATTTTTGTCTTATGGATTTAGAGATAAAAATATTTAAATTCGTATCTTGAATACCGTGAAAGTCAAATGGGGCTTTTTTTAGGAACAGAGGCAATAAACCTTTTGAATTGGAATTAGTTATTATTATGAATAGATGTTTAACACTAACAATGAAGTTTACAGATTAATTATCGTCAACACTCAACAGTAATCAATGAGTATCTAACCGAGTACGTGTTTTCATTTAGAATTGATACAAAAAATAGTAATTAATGTAGAGATGACTTGCTTTACCAAGTTCATGTTCAGTGATATAATGGTAAGGTTATTTTTTTATTTCATTTTTTTTTACTTATGCGATATGATGGTACGTTGATATCACTGAAAAATTTATTCCATTAATCTTTCCTGGAAAGGAAAGAATAAAGCAATTTGCATCTTCCTAGTAAATATCTTTGATTCTATTTGAAAATGTTGAATATTCCTTGTATTTTTTTAATTAAAAAAATAAACTAATGAAAGAAAAAGAAAAAGGAACTGCAATTATTACAAACAATTGCAATCGATCACCATACAATTCTCATCTCACCAAGTTCAACCTTAGCTTGTTCAAGATATAATGCCATGATTCCTATATTTATCTTGATCCTCATAGACTATGACAACCATATCATTCAACATATCATGCATCACCTTATATTTTGCTCGAGTATCCAGAGCTTTTTTTGTTTTTTTAGTAGTAAAGCAAATTAAATGACATCTATAAAAGAAATTTAAATTATATAAATACATAATAGTAGAATTAAATAAAGGTTTCATTTTTTTAAAATTATGACAATTAAATATGTATTGCAAATGTCATCTCTCACACATGTCGTTGGAACATATAACTTTTTTGAAGATATAGTCTTACGATTTGTTGCAGCCAATGGGATGATTTACATTTAATTCATCTGTCTGTATTTAAAAAATTGAAAACTCTTATGATTCTGTATAATTCAATACCAGTTCTAACAAACAAATTATTCGATACTAAACTAAACCAAGGTTAAGTCACAACATAATGTAATTTTATTGAATTTGACAATGAGAACATATACTAGTTAGATGGAGAGGATAAAAAATAGCCAAATTTCTAAAGTTATTAGACTATTTCAAACCTCAAAACCTTGACTTTTTTTGTAGACCTAAAGAGAAAAAGAGGAGAGTATCTTGAGCTCTGTTCCTTCCCTTCCTTAATTATAATCATTTTAAGTTTGAATACGCTACAATTATAAAGTTTGGCATTTTATTTGTTCATAGTTTTAATTTGTTTTTATAATTGTGATATTTTGATAAACTGATGTTGATGATGAGATTTAGCCATTATCTTGATATAAAAATAAGTTTAACAATATTGGGTTCTTTTTAACATATACAGAGTATATATATCACATGGAATAAAAAAAAAACTAAAATATTATGAAGTTCTTTTCACTTAATTTAACTTATTTTAGCTTATTTATTTATAAGGTTGTGCCAAAAAAATTAATTTTTCTTTTTACACTCTTAATAAATAAAAAATTTGTAAAACAAACATAATTAAACTACCAATTAGATTCCCAAAAAAGGCAATCATCCGAACTACCACTTAAAATTGTCTCTAATATCCACTAAAGCCACTGCTTTGTCAATAGGAAGAAAGTAAAAATGTTATGAAAATATTAGCTCTAGGGTGGGATTATAAAATAATAAATACAACACTTAGAATTGTAAGGATAATAAAAGAAGCCAAAAATGAAAATTTTAAGAAATTCTAATTATTAATTATACCTAAGCATGATTTTATCATGAATTTTTAAATTTTTTTTCCATTTTAGTAAGTTATTTAAAATTCTTTCACTCCTTATCAAAAGTATGTGTATATATATATTATTTTATTTTGAGAATTGTAAAATCAAAAGAATTTAGAACCTTACGTCTGAGTTCTGAGTAGTTAAAACATAGACGACCCTAGCTTGCAGACTTTTATTAGGTTATACAGAATAAGAAAATTCAGTCATTCGTTGAAAAATAATGAAATGATTTGAACATTATCTTCCAATGCAAATTGCAAAACCCTCCAACGCTCAAAATGACACGTATTTATGCGTCATCATTAATTATAGTGTAGGTTTTTATGGCTTATACCATTCTTGTCGCTTGAGAGGAACTTTTGTATAATATTATGAATTTTTAATATAGTTTCACGAAGTTCTTATCCTCCTTTGATTAAAGGGGAAAAGTGTAAAAATAAAGCAGACGGCTATGCGGCCCTAAATTCTGATCAAATCATATGCGATCTATATGCATTCTAATCTCTTATTCCATTAACTTAGCCTAAGTTAGCTTTAATAAAAGATGAGGAATCTAGACAGTTCCACAAATTTCAAGTTAATTATGTAATGTATTGCTCGTACCCAACAACGTACATAAACTACAAAATTATTTGAAAGTTACAACAGTGTTATACTTAAGATTTATTAAAATTATGGTTAATGCATGCTAATTGGAGAGCAATTTATTTAGAAACATCTAAGACCTAGAATCAATAATAGCAAGCTTCTATGTACAATTAATTGTATTAGATGGCAAGTGTACTGTTGTGCACTGTCAAATACCTTATTGTTGTGTGTGCATGTTAATTTTTTATTTTTTTTTTTTTTTGAAGTGTGATGATTTTTCAATTCAAATTAAAAATAAATTGTTTTAGTTCATTCTTAAAATAAATAAAAACTTTATTGACTTCGCATACTTTCGAATGATGATTAGGCTTGAAAGATCAAGTTAAACTATGACCACCCCTTAAGTTAAATTCCTTAGCGTGTATATATTGAAATCCCCTAGTTATGCAAAATTATTTTCACAAGTTTTGTACAGTTTTTTTCCCCCTATTGCAGATTTGCAGTGCATCCTAAAGAAATGAAAATCAATTCATGTATTGGGTATTTAAAGTTGCAATTTCTCACCTCAAAATTTCTTTGCATACCTTTCGACGATAACGAGCTATGTAAACTTTTACATGTGTATATCTCCGCTCCAAACAAATAAAATAATCTTTGTAAGAGAAATATATTAGTCGTGACTTTAAGTACTCATGTTTTTTGTTCAAAAAATGATCGAACACATACATTATATTAAAGTTGGTTGTTGTGATTTTCGTATCCCTAAGTCTAGCTGTGAAATTAGTGGTTCAAATCACAAAGTTTTTTTTTTCTTTTTGTTTACAGGTCTTCTTATGACAATTAAAAATAATACTCATGAATTTATAACTATTTTTCTATCATTCTCTAAAAGTAAAAAAGAAAAAATTTACTTATATTGTAATAGAGGGAGTAGAACTACGACCTTAAACAACTTTCATAACTAACAACAAAAGAAAAGAACCTACTTATTTAGGGACTTGAGTAATTAGTTAAATATTAAGCCAATCAATTATAAGCCAATGATTTTATGTCGAGGCAAAAAAAAAAAAAAAAAAAAAGCAAGTTAGCTAATTAGAGATCTAGGATGATGAGTGATTCGTACTAATCACTAATCATGAATAACAAACAATGTAACTAACGAACACAATATAATCCAAATTTTAATCGATTACTTCATGAGAATAGAGAAAAGAAGCTCTCTTTTTTTTCAATAAAATTTTCTCATTTTTTTCTGATGGCTGAATTGAAGATTTATTTAGCTAAAATAAAAGCTGAAAGGAGCAGAAAAATGGTAGCGTCACAATCATATCGTGCCTAACCAGCATATATTGTGCAATGTCCCACGCGAATCTGTGACAACCACAAAAGAAAGCTTTTTGAGCATTTGATTTTATATTATCATCATTATGTGGTAAGACATAGTAAAATATATATATTTTCTCTCATATATTTTTCTTCATATTTTTACCATATATCAGTTTCTTCAAGAAGCAACTGTAATCTACAAGCCTTTTCCTTTTCTTCAACCATTCTGAATATGACTTGCTACAGTATTATTTCCCTACTTCTGTTTCTTGTCGTCTTCTTACCTTTTGATTAGGGCACCAGCAGTTGAATCTATGCTAAGTTGTCAATCAATTCGAGTAAATTTCAAAATAAACCAACTGAACTTAGTAGTCTACGTTAATTGTATGATAGTCGTCTTTTGTCGAATGTTTAGTTGATTTGATGAGCTACAAGATAAGTATCACTCAAATTATAAAGTTAGGCCTCAAGGAATCAATGAAACTAGCTAGCTAGCTAGTTATCCGGAAAAAATGTCCCAAATGTTTTTGGTGTTTGTTATTTTTGTAATGAACTTGAACGATAATAAATTTATCATACCTAAGTATTCATATTGTTTATTTAAAGAGGTTTTTCTAATTCATACCTAATATAAGTTATATCAAACGATTGAAATCTCATATGTAAATATTGTTATATCATATATAGTTATTATTATATCAAATATAGAAATAAAGAAGATATAAAAATTCATATCAGATATAGATATTATAATCTCATATATAGAAATAAAAATACGAAAAATGTCCCATAATATATTTGTATTAGGTATAAATTTGAAATTTCTCTTTATTTTAATGGCAGGGAGAACTTGTTAAAATTGGACATTCATTGAGATCATACAAAATTTATGGCTCACATGAGTATAATAGCAACTGAGTTCATTGTATGGAGTAGTAAAGAGCAAGTAAAATATAGAACTAGTGGACAAGTTCAACACAAACTAGCATGCATGTATAGTAGAAATATGGCCATAAACTAATTAGCATACCAATGAATTGATCCTGAAGGAATATATAATGTGTGCAAAAAAAAAAAAAAAAAAAAACCCACTATGTATGTATGTATGTTGATTTAAAGGATAATTTTCCTTCTTTGGCTCGGAAAAAACTACCATTAACTATAAAAAAAAAAAGTAAAATTAATAGCGGATATTGTAGTTAATTTTTTGAGCTACAAATTGCAACAATAAGTTACCCGAATTTCTTTTGGAAAATTCTTTAATTATCTCACATTACATAGTGTATTTAAATCAAATAATGACTTTTTCTATAGGATGTAATTAGATTTTAAATTAATGAAATTGTAATTCAGCATGATTTTCACAGTATGTACACAACTGTCAATGTAAATAGAAAAGGCTAAGCATTCAAGAATGTCGTTTGGAGACCACCGTATTATACAAAAGTTTGTATGTACAACGACATGCATGAAATCTTATTAACATATGTCACAATATCATTGCTAACATAAGGGCTAGCTGTAAGTATGACTAGCATAGTATAGCTTGCAAGCTAGCTAGGTAGGTCGATACTTGATAGTTACACTAGCGGTAAGAATAACTTAGAACTAACTCTTCGCACATTAAAATTATGCACTCAAGTACATATATATAAGTGGACAATATAAAAGCTAAGTCATAAAAGGGGCATTTTTGGTTTGTAGTTCATGCATGGTAATTTCCCTATTTGCGAAATTGCGATCATATGATATGATATGATATGATATGATAAGAAGCCATTATATTATATATCATGGAGCATAATGGAGTTGGACCAAATGATTGCTACCTTGATTCAAGTTAACCACGCGTCAATGTTGAAGGTTTGAATCTATGGTCTAATTTTCAAGCTTAAAGGACTAACACCAATCAAAGTTACCAACCTATATCATTAAAATGTTGAGACCCCACAAATGTCAATAGTTTATGTTCCGTAAACGGATTTTTTTACCACAGTTGGTCCTACCTTTTTTACTACATAAGAGGAGAAAAGGTATAGCACAAAGAAAAACCTCTTTTTCATTGTCTAAATGTTTAATCTCATTACTAACAATTCTATTTATATATAAGTTAAAAAAAAAGGTTAGGAATATTCAGGTGAAAAAAACAAAATTGAAGTTTTTTTTGGTTGATTTTCAATTCTTAAAACGAGACTACAAGAGTACGTATTTGATTTAAATATATGTTACGTTCCACAAAATAAAGCGATGTTACAACTATAAGATGGTGTATAAAATAGTAGATAATAATATGAAAGAGTTAATCAAACTTCAAAATCTACCTTGCATTACTTCTCATTATTTCACCTTCAACTAATTAATTCCCTAAATTTTATTTGAACTCGTAAAAGCAAGATATTGTATTTGACAACGGTAAATTTATAAGTGTCCTATTGAAAAAAGTTACATTTATCGCTCTTGATAGTAATTTATTCGCATAACTATATCATGGAGTAACTAACATTAATTCTTACTATATCAAATGTTGTTAATTAGTGGTACTCCCATCTAATAGAGCTTAATTTGTCTTAATTTTAATCCCATGTTTTGGTCAAAATTAGTGCAAGTACTATACACGCACTCAAGTTAGTAAAGATGAAGATTGCATACCTTTTGACGAATCTTCATTTGTTGTAAATGCACATTCCTATTATGATCTTTGTCAGCTCAATTATACTTTTGCAAGGCCAGCTAAGAATTGCTACCTATAGTCTCATTATAATATGAAACACGATTTTATAGGATCAAGAATTAAGAAGAGTACTATGCATGCAGTACTATAATAGATTGAAGATCGATCTGCATATTGCAGGCCGTAGCAAAGTCACCACCCAATTATTACCAATTATTGGATTCTCCTCATTTGCTCATGATATATGCTAAAGTGATTCATATACATTTAAATAACATTATTAATAATAATAATAAAAAAAAGGATATGAACATCAATCTTACAATCAAATACAGTTTATAAGGTATAGCATACACATGATTCATTGATTTGTAGCTAACATTTACTTCTTTCTTTTTGTCAAAGGTTGTTGAGAATGACCTCATTTCAATTCGTTGCGTGTGTAATTATGTATTATATAAGGTTCAAAAAATTCCGTCTCAAAAGATTAATTCTTAATTTTTTTTTTACATCTAATAAATTTAAAGAGCCAAGTTAAGCAATTCATACAAGTATGAGGTACTAACTATATTACGAAGCTATTATCAACTTTTACGCATAGAGGTATACAAAATGTAATGAAAAACCCAATTATAATTAAGAAAATGATAAAAGAGTATACGATTAATAAGAAATGGAGGAAAATTTAATTAGTTTTTGCATGACTTAATTATCACGTGTGTGTAGACAGAATATTTGGCAAATTAATAAACCAATATAATCTTTATTATCATTACTCGTCAAATACTTTGTATGGAGAAACTCCAATTTTAGAACATTAACCATCAGTTTTAAAAAAGACCATTTCAAATATTTGCCAAAAAATAAAGACCTTAACAAATGATTGGCATAAACGAGGTGGTGTATATATTAACAAGCAATAATATGAAGATGACGTAGAGTGATAAATGGTAGATATTACTTTGAAAGTAAATAATTATTTACTCAGTATAAATTAAAAATACAAAAATAATACACCAAAGTAGAAATAGCCATGAAGTGCCGAGTTGATTGGTAGTGGAGAGGTCCCAGCGAGAGGGAAAAAAAGAAAAGAAAAGCAAATGGGCCAACTATTGTCGGGTGGTCACCCCGATGGGCGGCAAGAAACGGACCCATCCGACCCGTACACATCTTAATAAATTGAAAGCTAAGCTTTGAGTGGATCTCAATATGTCTTTGTCATTCTCAACGTTTACATGCCAAGTTTTTATTTTTATTTTTATTTTGGTAGAAATGGGTCCCTTTTTTGTTGAAATGGGTCCGTCATACGGACCACCCACTTCCATCATTCACCACCTCCGGGTTTGAAGGGTCACTCTCTGTGCACAATCAAATATCTCTCACATATTAGAAGAGAAGGGAGGGGTCTCATCACTCCCATGTCTTCTATAACCCAATATTTGAGACATAAAAAGGTTGCCATGTAGAGTATAAGATCACGATGATATTCCTACTAGAATTAATCTTTAGTCAATTAGTATAAAATTGTTGGAACCAATCTCGTATTGACAACCATTAAGGACATTTATGTTAGAAGTGGCAAAATCAATCTCGATAGTACCATGGCTTTGATCTGATCCCCTAAAAATGATAAAAGCGAATTATATAGTTATTTGTTAACCTTTACATAATACCTATTTAAACTAAGTAAGCCAACAATTGGACTTTGGATTCCACCCCTCTCTCCTTTATTCTTTGGATTTAGGCTATTTTCCGCATGTTTTTTTTTTTTCCTTTTCGTTTGGAATATTATAAATTTTAGAGACAAATTTTGATTATGAATTTTTCTCAATTTAAATGATAAAACCATATTCATTAGAGATCTTGATGGATTCATCTCAATTAATATTTTTAAAATATTAAATTTTTTATAATTTTTATAAATTCATAATTCAATATATTTAAATTTTAAGTTTATATTGACATTTACATAAAGAGTAAATGAGAAGGAAAAAAAAATAGGAGTATATATAAATTGAACCGGCCATACATCAACCTTAGGGTTTGGTAACCCTGTAGGCTCTAGTTAGTTATTATTGAACAAGATCTAATTTTAGACTTGATGTAAAATATTAGAATCTTCCTTCTTATTATTGTTTTAATTGTCTTGTTTTTAAGAATATTGCCAATATATTATGATTTTATAAAAGTAGATCGATGACAATTATTTTTATAACCTATAAATTATTTTTCTATTTTATTTATCGAACTAAATCAAAATGACTCGTCAAACTTCAATGAAAACAAACACTTCACGTCCTCGATCATTGCATGTTTTGATATGTAAGAATGATTAAGAGTGAATTTCGTTAATTTGCATACTTTCAAAGTGATTCAAGGCATTAATTATTGCACAAATAGTTTGCATTCTAATGTTATGACTCGTCCGCTAGTATAATTATAACTTTATAAGATCAATTAGTTAGTCGGTAAAGTTGCTTTGTTGGGATTTGATTCCTACTCTTCCTTCAGTTTACTCTTCTACATGACTTAAAATCTCAAGGTTAAATACGTCATGTATTATTTTCCTAAACCAAAGTCATGGTTATAAATTTCATATAAATTAAACTATAGGATCACATTGGAATTGAGAAGTAATATCACCCCGATTTTGGAGCCATAATACGTGTCATCCGTTAACAAGTCCAAACCAAATCAAGCTAATTACTTTGATAAAATATAAGCAAATTTGTTGCATGCTCTTAAATCTAATTGCATGCAGGATGTAGCATTTAATATGCTGATATGATCAAGAGGATAGCAGTAGATCACCTAATTTGACTTCCATCCCCAAAAAATAAATCAACCTAACACGAGTAGCATATCATCATAGTATGATATATAATATTATGCACACGAATTAGCAAGATTGTAACCCAAACAAAAGTACTACTGCATTACGTAGTCCGTACAGTAAGAACAGTGATTCTATAAATTCCAAATTAAATCATGTAACAACGCACAAGCCTAGTCTTATATAAGTTGCACCTCAAAACGATTTCACAATTAATTCGTTATCAAATGAATGTGACTTGCCGTATGTTAAGGTGACATGCCACTTCTTTGGTGAGTAGATTTTTGTTTTTTCATAATGATTTAAATTAATCATACTCTTACATACTAATAAAAAAATATATTACATACACTTTAAGAAACTTTCACTCCGTTATTGAAATAGGGTTACAATGCAAATAGGGACATAGGTAAATCAGTATTTTTATTCACTTTCCAATCTTAATATAATAAAAGTTATCCTCTTAAAGTTGATAAATATTAAAATATGTTATATTAAGGGTAATTTTTATTACATAAAGAGGTCACTTTTACTGGTGTCTCGCGTGTATGCATTTGATATTTTTAATAGTAATGCTTAACACGTCCACTAGTATTCATTCGCGCCAAATGATCTAGCAATGTTCTCTGTATCATGTTGTTGTAAGTAAAGGTTTAAAGATGGTAATTCAAAATTAAAGCTTGAGGTCATGATCATGAGGTGTAGGACTACAAGAATAGAAGTTGTGGGCTGAGTTTGGTTAAAAGAGGGTTGATAAAGGTATATCTTATTCTATACTCATTTTATGAAAGTCCTTCATTTCTAATCCTTCTTTTGGCCCCTCGTTGTGGTTCCACAATCCATTATCCTTTTTTTGTCTTCCATTATCAAGAAAACTGAAAATTATATGCGAATAAAGATATTATAAAGCGAGCAAGGTGTTCTTCACCTTTTATTTTTCAGTCCCCCTTTTTAGAATTTAGTGGGCTACATTAATGGAGGAAAAAAAGTTGAAAAAGAGAGTACGATGTTGAGTAGTATTCTACTCAAGTCGTCATCTACACTAAATACAATTTGCTTCCAAAAAATTAAATAAATTTCCCATATAGTTTTATTTCATTTTTGTTGGCCAATTATACTCTTACCATTAAATGTATTATGTATATAAGTCTTTGTTATTCTCAATATATTTGGACGTTTTTTTTTTTTACTTTTTTTACTGTTTTTTAATGATCTTAACTATTTATTTCTTATGAGATTTACTTAAAATAAAACTGAGGTAAAGAACCTTGTGTACACCAAACATTTGTCATCTTATGCATTGTTCGAAGAATTTTGCTCGGAATTCATTATAGAAATTTTCTTGAATTTAGACTATCATACATATCGAGCACTCAAGGCAGAAAACAATTCAAATAAATCAACTTCTTACGAGAGGAGGAGAATGTTAGAGAACGTTGTCATTCCTAAGAATTGGTATTAGCATGACGTTTAATTTTGAACAACCTTTGATCAATGATAAAAAGCATATTAAACTTTGAATTGAGACATAAAATAAACTTTAAAAGAACTACATCATTTTAGGTTTTAGGATTTCAAGGGAGATAATTCTAAAGTTCGAAATTCTAAGTTGTATGATATCATATGAATATAATGATACGGCTTACTACCATTAAATAAGTGTCTTGCCCTTACTTATATACTCTGTAGAATATATAGCGTGTTACAATATACATTTCGATCGAGAATCCTCTATCTCTAGGAGCATATCGTTAATTATGAAGTGAAATCCATGTTATAAGACTATAAGTTTGAACACTTGTATGGAGAAAAAAGAGGATAAATATAACATAGTAGTATAGTAAATATGTCTTTAGTAGAGTGTAGAATGGATCACCTGTGGACATGTTCATATAGGAGGGTCTCCATTAAGAGCCTTAGATCGACCCTTTTATAAAATAGTCTAATAAATTATGTACTTAATTAGATCGGTCTTTTAAAGGATTATATTTTATTTGGTCTTTAATGTGTCAAATCGGGTCAATAATGGGTCAGTAGTTTTCAAGGCTTTTAAATTATATCAGGTAATGAATTATTTTAACTTACTTGTTGATGGTCTACTGCCAAAGATTTGAAGTGATACAGACAAACTATAACTTTCCATAAATAAAAACTAAACTTTTTTATGATGACCCGGTCCGACTCGGTCCGTTTTGCATCTTCTTTGGTCAGTCCTAACCCGACCCAATACACAAGTCTAATCACTTGCGATCGATTGAAGTATTAGACTTAGAGAATGAGAGTATTAGACTGCCCTTCTATATATGATGAGAAATAAGCTCGATTAAGTTTAGACGAACACCTGTCTAATAGACAATGTTAAAAGTACTCTCATAGATGACATTGAACTATGTTCTACAGAATTTCATTAACTTTACATGGTATCGATGTCTAAAGCTTCTTTAGGATGGAAAAAAAATTCAACCGCATTAAAAAATCGACTTTTATTTTACTTGAAGACAGTAGAAGACCATCAACACTTCTATATACTGAGGCATTGCCTATTCTATGATTTCTATCATCCTATACCTAGACCTCACTAAGATTTCATTGCTAACATAAGTTTGAGAAGGTTTAACAAGATTTGTCACCTATTTTTAAAGCTATATATTTAGTCCCTAGAAAAAACTTAGGACTCAAGCTAATTTCTACTACAGTTTCCTTAAAAACCAGGGTTGAGACAGTGTAATCTCTAACAGTGAAAAGGAATTATCATAGGAAAATCGAGTCGCAATCATTAGTGAGGAGGCAAAGTGGGCGCAGGTTAAGCACGTGGGATTGGCCTTGGTCATTGCTAGTAGGCGTGGAGTCCTTATACCTCTTCCTATTAACTCTGCTTACATATTTAAATAACCTCTACAGAAAAAGCTCTACAGGACATTGATTCAGCATTCTTCATTCTTTTCTTAATTATTGTGATAATATTGATTTTTGTGATTTTTAAACTTATTTATTACACTATATATTATTAAACTTCTTGTTGGGTTGATCTCATTATATGTTTTCAATAACATCAAATTTTTAGAATTATGTCAAATATGTACTTGAATTCATAAATGGTCAAGAACTAAGAAATAATGGAAGTAACATTAATTGTCAGTAGTTTTGCTATAGATTCTTAAATTTAGTTGTTAGGAAATATACTAAGCGCTTATACTATGCATAGCCCTTAAAGGTGTGTATATATTATATTGACTTAAGTTAAAGAAATGTTATTTCTCGGCCTAAGGGCGCGCCATTTGACAAAAATATTGTTTGACACGTGTTATATATGACGAAAGCAAGCATATAAATCTATTTATATTATAAAACAAATAAATGATTTCTCGAATTAGGAAATAATTTCTATTAGCTTAAAGAGAGTTATATCCCATCCTAAGAGCACAACATTTGGTGACTCTGTTTTCTAACATGTATTATGACGTATAGGATACATGATTCAATTAAGCATACAATTCTACTTATATTCAGAAACAAATAAATTTTTACTCGAATTAGGAATAATTTTGACTTATAAAATATATCTGTTTTACATAAAAAATTTAAACTTTTATAACTAATATTATAATAACTAAATTTTAACTAATATTTTATTACCCAAAAAATATAAACTACTTCCTCCATTCTTTTTTAGCTGATAAGTTTGTCCATCAATGTACAATTTCAACCATCAATATCTTTAATTATGGTTAAGTAAAAATTATTACAAGTAACATGCTACTATCTTTAATTATAATTAAGTAAAAATTATAATAAGTACATATATACGGCAAGTTTCACCATAGATAAAGTTAAAAGCGAATTTATGTTATTTTTGTTGTTCAAGGTTGAGCATCGGATCATTAATATTAAAAAAAATTCTTTGAAACGTGTTTTTTAAACAACTTTTGGCCATTTTAAATTCTATTTTGTAAGTTTTTACTAGGTTTAGCTAAACTTGGGTCCATAATTCTATAAGTCTACAATATATGTTTACATTACTTTTGCTATTTTACATACTTTTAAGATAAATTTAATATTTGTTTTCCATGAATATTGTTTCTGGGATATTGCCCGAACCAATACTATTGTTATATAAAACCAAGAAGAATTGTTCCCTATTTATTTATTGATGTAATTTGTAGATAAAAAAGAAACCTCCACTACAACCAATCTCTATTTCTTACAAAATTTTGCCAAACATTTCCTTTCTTTTTATCATGCAACTGTCTTTTTTACCAATTTTTACTGATACTAGCTACCTCCATGAAAATACATGATTGAGTTACAATGGGCCGGGCGGGGTGGGAAGTTTATTCATTATCCTAAAAAAAATTATTTTTTAGTAGGATCTTTGTAAAGCTGGATTCCAGTTGCATGTCCAAAAAAAAAAGTGTAGAGATTTGACTAAAAATGACAATCAGTAATATTTAGAGGTGCTTGATTTTTTGGGTTTGTTTCTAACATTTGACCTGTTTCTCTACCTTTAAATTTTCCCCACCAAAGCAGACTATTATTCATCATACTATATATACCCAAAATAATAACAAAACCAACAACCCATACGCCCTTTCTTTTTTATTGGATTCTCTCTCTTTTTCTAATTCAGATAATACTCTCCTTAATTTTTACTTTTTCTCTTCAAAAAAAAACTGGAATTTTCTTGTAATTTTATACATATTTCTTAGAATTCCAAGTTCAAAAATATTTATTTTTCCTTCAATATATGGTTGACAGTGTTTTCTAGTGGAGTAGAGCAGCATTCTGAAGCATATCTGCATATTGAAGCAGCAGTATTAGTACATCATACTACTACTAATATTAGTACTACAGCCCTCTTCTGCTGCATACTATTAAAAGAATGAACCTTT
This sequence comes from Dysphania ambrosioides, assembly GCA_026401315.1. Taxonomy (NCBI): domain Eukaryota; kingdom Viridiplantae; phylum Streptophyta; class Magnoliopsida; order Caryophyllales; family Amaranthaceae; genus Dysphania; species Dysphania ambrosioides. The sequence continues at coordinate 1,933,124 of CM048660.1, read as the reverse complement.
CATATGTTAAAGAGTTTCACAACTATATTCTTCTCTCAAGAATTTTATGAGTTGTGTAAAGTACGCAAGCAAGTTGCTGCTAATCTCAATTATTGTCTAGTTATTTCTTCTTCAATTTGAAGAAGAGATGAAGTTCATGAAACTTGGATCTAAGCCTGACACGTTTTACACTTCTGAAGCTGTTAGGTAATTCTATCAAGTCCCATCATTCATGAGATTATTTTTAAAAAAATTTGTTATATAATATAGTTTTCATCACATTTTTTTTTGTTAATGTTCTATGAAAACAGGTCTGTTTCCTCTGAAGTGTCTAGTGACCTTATAATTCAAGTTCAAGGTCATAGATATTTGCTTCACAAGGTATGTAAATTAAACTTCTTGTGTATTATTATAAGATATTTGAGGTGTATCTGTGTATGAATTCTGTTTTCTCTAATTTGTTTATATTTTTTTTTTTTTTTGGGGGGTGGGGGACGGGGGTTGGATTTCATGCAGTTTCCTTTGCTGTCTAAATGCCTGCGCTTACAGAGGTTATGTGCAGAATCCCCTGAATCTTCTCCGCGGCAAATAATCGAACTACCAGACTTTCCATGTGGGATTGAGGCATTTGAGCTGTGCGCAAAATTCTGTTACGGCATCACAATCACCGTAAGTGCCTACAACATAATAGCGGCGCGGTGTGCTGCTGAATACCTGCTGATGACAGAGGAAGCAGAGAAGGGGAACTTGATCCATAAGCTTGAAGTTTTCCTGAACTCTTGTGTACTTCAAGGGTGGAAGGATGCAATTGTTACTCTACAATCAACAAAATCCTATCCTAGTTTGTCAGAGGAGCTTGGGATCACTAGTAGGTGCATAGATACTATTGCTTCAAGGGTTTTAACAAACCCGTCAAAGATAAGTCTCTCCCGGACTTACTCTAGGCGAGGTGGTGGAGGGAGAGACGAAGTTATATCTTGTAATGGTGGCGGTGTTAGTGGTTCAGAGTGCGCGAAGCATAAGAATTTAAGCAAAGGGTGGTGGGCTGAGGATGTTTCTGAGTTGGGTATTGATCTTTATTGGAGGACTATGATAGCAGTTAAGTCTGGTGGAAGGGTACCTCCCAACCTAATTGGAGAGGCATTGCAAATTTATGCCTCAAAGTGGCTTTCTACGAAGCAAGTCATTCCTGAGATAGACACTGACAATTCAGGAGAGAAGACATCCAAGTATAGGCTAATACTTGAATCAATAGTGAGCTTGCTTCCTTGTGAAAAAGGCGCTGTTTCCTGCAGCTTCTTGCTCAAGTTACTGAGGGCAGTGAATTTGCTTAAAGCTTCTCCGTCATCGAAAACGGAGTTAGCAAGACGGATAGGGATGCAATTGGATGAAGCCAATGTGAAGGACTTGTTGATACCGAGTTTGACGAGTGAAACTCGGTATGATGTTGATATATTTATGGCCATTTTGGAGCAGTTTCTGTCACAAGGGCAGAGTCCTCCAACTAGTCCACCTAGGACTAAGGGAAGGTTTGACAGGAGGAGGAGGTCAAGGTCCGCTGAGCATATCGATATCGATTTTCAGGAAAGCAGGAGGTCCTCTTCAGCGTCTCATAGTTCTAAATTGAAGGTGGCCAAACTTGTAGATAAATACCTGCAAGAAATTGCCCACGACTCGAATATGCCTCTATCCAAGATGATAGCTATTGCAGAAGCTATACCGAGTTTTGCTAGGATCGATCACGATGATCTCTACAAAGCAATTGATATTTACCTGAAGGTTTGTGCTACGCTACAGTCCTTAATATCCATAGTTCATCTTTAAATTGGTCTGTTTTCCATTTTCATCTCATAATTTGCGTTGTGGATGTTCTTTTTTTCAGTAAATAACCCACTGCCCTGACTTGTTCCTATCTTCAGTTTTTGGGCAGATTACCAAATCTCTTGGACTTTCTTACTTGGGTTTCTAATGTCAAAATTTCACCTAATCAAGTTTTTAGCAAATTTTCTGTCACCAAAAGCTGAGTTGTTCTGCATCTGCTATGATTTTGGAAAATTCCCAATTTCTGTGATAAGAATGTTATTAGTTTAATTTCCATACTCTTTACCAAATACCTTTGAATCAGGCTAACAAAAGTTCTTTCAATAATTCCTGCACTTTTTGTTTATGTCATTCAAGTCAAAAGATGTACAGTTCAAAAATTAACTCCAAATTTTTAACAGTGATATGCTGATCACAGATTCCCAGCCCCGCTATTAAACACAAAAGTACAGCCTTTTTTGCATAGCACGACTTGGTTCTTAGTTTAACCCCATCATATTCACATTAAGCATAGCATGTTTATAAATTAGGTTACTCAATACTGAACAGTTTGCTTCATTTTCTTAAGTGGTCTGCTTCTTACAAAGCTTATCAAAGCAGCCAGTTTCTGTGATGGCTTACATATGTTTTGGTGGATGCGCCAATTAACGGTAAATTTTGATTATTCAGGCACATCCAGAGCTCACAAAGAGTGAAAGAAAGCGTCTATGTCGTGTCATAGACTGCAAAAAACTATCCATGGCATCCTGCATGCATGCTGCTCAAAATGAGCTACTCCCACTTAGAATGGTAGTCCAAGTCCTTTTCTTTGAGCAAGCTCGATCAGCTATTGCAGGAGATAAAGTCACTGACCTACCCCCAGATATTAAAGCATTGCTCGCTGCACAAGACGATGTTTCATCTAGGCCAGCAGCTGCATTAAGCACAACAACTCTTCCAGGAGCCGAAGATCAATGGAGTGTATCAGGCCTTAAATCACCCAAATCAAAGCTCTCAACTCTTAAGATGAAGTTGGCTGAGGATGACGCAGAAGAAAACGGCATCGCGAAAGGAATGAAGTTCAAAAATCTTTGTTCGATCCCAAGTCGCCCTAAACGAATGTTCAGTAAGTTGTTATCTATAAACAGCAAAGGTGTGAGCGGAAAGAACTGAGGAAGAACAAAAAAAATTCTCAATTCTCCATAGTTAAGGATTTTTTTTACTTGACTAGTTACATGTTTTGCATCTAATGAGGAATAGTATATGTGTAACCCTTTTGTAAGATCTTAGGCAAAAGATTAAATGTGAATTGTTACTGTAACCTATCTCAATAAGGTGAAGAGAAATGTTTCAAGGCTATAATAGGAGGGCAAATCTCTAAAGGGATACTCTTAATTCGAAGCCACAAAATTAGGATTGGATAGTTGTAAATGTGTAAGCATATATGGGACCATTAAGGTGGTTGTGTTTATTTTTCCATGTAATATTATCAAAATTATGTCTCCGTCATTTTTATTCTTTTTCAAACTTAATTATATTCTCATTTATTATCCAATCCGTATTCAGTCTTCTATATAATAACTATTATGAAACAAAATGCTCTTTTATATATATAATCCTCCCCACTAGAACACTTCCTTCTGTTTTAGTGAGGAAAGAGGCATGAAGTAACCTTACGTAGACGAGATTGAATCATCCTTTACGACTTTAATCAATTAAACTTACAGGTATATTCTAATTGAAATTACATTATTGGTATAAGCGTTTAGATCTTAGCTTAGCTGTAGCTGATCAATGGAGATATTTGATACTATTGCAAAGTTGTACTGAGAATTCAATGATTAAGGACGTACAAGGCTACCAAGCATGGGAGACAAGATTTATATTTGCACTAGACATATGTAGAGTTTGTAATCTTTTTGTCTCTCATGCTGACTAATTGATTCCCAGAACGCATGTTTAGATTACACCATTATTTTTTCTTGCTATAATAAAATTTAGACAGGTAATTGGGATGATGATTCTATCCACATTTTAGCACGTACCAGATATTGATGGGGTTGACCTCACTCTTTGACCATTCTCTTTATTTTTATTGGGGTGCATAGCCAGAGTTGTGGCAACGAAAGCGGAACATTTTGGGTCTTGTCGTCGGGGCCACGAAAAGTTGGCCTAGGTCCGGTAAATTGGCTAAGCAGCCTAAGACTATACAAGTATTAATGAATATTTGGGAATCCCACACTTACGTCCTTTCGGGCTTGATCTAGCCACTAGTCGGGCTTGCATATTTTAGATTACATATTATTGTGCCAAATAATTGGCAGAGAACCATTGGGCTATATGACTTGTATCTTCTTGTTTTTTTTTCCTTGACGAGGACTTCTACCAAATATAATTATAGGTTTACAGGTTCCACAAAAACATCAATAGTTGAGCAAAATGCTTGTCTAAACATAGGCCGAGTGTTTCCCAACAATAAGTCAACTTGGTAAAATATAGGAAAGGAGCAATTGTAATAGTCCATTGATATAGGAGGATTTATAATAGAGTTTTTGAGGGAAGCTCGAATGTAATAAAAGTGAGCAAAATCAGCCGGTTGTTAGATATGATGAGTTTGTTAGAGAATTTGTTAGAATCTTTCTGTTATAGGGAGTCAGTATATAAATACAATACTGTAAAGTGGAGCTGGGTATGAATGAAATACTAAATTTCTCTCTTCTTTCTCTCTATCTTCCCTTCTCTCTTTCTCTCTTCACCTTACTCTGTTTGCCCTTCATTGGTTACATATCAATTAACTTGCAGCCTTCATTCGACCCATATCATTGGTATCAGAGCCACCTGCTAACACCCCTCTAACGTAGCTCAGTCTGGCGCCTACTATAACGGTTCGGGTGAATAAGATGGAGGAACAAATCATAGCACTAGAAGCCAAGCTAGAAGCTCAGTCATTGAATTCTTCGCAGAAAATCGAAGAGTTGATGAGTATGGTGCAAACCATGCGGGACAACTTGATGAATCCATGATTTGATGATCGATCGAGTCAGCCGAAATTCGGGTATTTCCCTAAATTTGAGTTTCCAAGGTTTGATGGAACTAATTCTATATTATGGATTAAGAAATGCTCCAAATATTTCTTATTATGCAATATACCGGAGGAACAGAAGGTTGATTTGGCATCACTGAATATGGTGGGTAAGGCTGAGATATGGGTGTCTAGTTACCTAGCTAGTAGATCGAGTGTGGATCGGAATGATTTTGTCATGGATATGACTGAGAGATTTAGGGATGAAAATGCTACGAATGTGGTGGAAGAATTTAATATGCTAGAGCAGTCAGGAACTATTAAGGAATACATAGATGATTTTGAGAACTTGAGGGCAGCCATGTTGCAGAATGGATATAAGTTGCCAGAGCAATATGTGCTTGAAAGTTTTGTGGGCGGATTGAAACCGGGTTTGAGGACATTTGTAAAAGTCTTTAGACCTTACACCATTTCGTCTGCAGTAGAATATGCTAGATTACAAGAGCAATCGTTAGCCATGAACAAACCAAACTATGCCAGGAGTGTAGCACCTAAACCATGGCAATCATCATTTTCACAAAATGCAAACAAACCACCCCTTCTTCCTTTGCCAAGCCCTGTTAAACCACCCAATAACCTGCAATCTAGCTTAAAACCATTCCAAAAACCGAAATATATTCTTGCTAATATACGCGCTGACAAAATAGCAAAGGGATTATGCTATTACTGTGACTCACCCTGTAGCCGAAATCATCAGTGCAAGTTCAAAGAACCCCAGCTGTTTACTGTGGAAATACCTGGGTTGGATGAAGATGATGTAGCAGCTATCCTGTTAGAAAAGGATAGAAATGAAGGAGAGCAGGAACCATGTATATCAGTAAGTGCATTGTCGGGAAGCCAAAATTTCCACATAATGCGTGTTCGGACTGTGGTAAAGGGGCAAGTATTGCAGATTTTAGTGGACTCTGGTAGCACTCATAATTTTCTAGATAAAAACTTTGTTGTGAAGTTAGGATGTGAAGTGGAGCAAATTGTGGGGCAATCAGTGACAGTAGCAAATGGTAATAACTTGATGTGTGATTCTATTTGCAAAAATTTCTCATGGAAATTGGGTGGTTGTACATTCGTGTCTGATATGCTGTTGATACCTTTGGGAGGGTGTGACATGGTATTAGGGGGTACAGTGGTTGAGTACTTTAGGTTCCATATCATGGGACTTTAGGCAATTGGTTATGATGTTCTATTTTCGGGGACAAGGAGTGGAGCTTAAAGGAATGCCAATGCAAATTACTGGAGCCACTCATAAGGGACTGATTTAGTTATCAAATGGAGAAGAGGAAAAAGAAGAGTTGAAAGAACTAAAGCTTGAATTTACAAGCGTCTTTGAGGAGCCATATGGACTACCACCTAGTCGGGAAAACTTTGATCATAGAATACACCTTGAGCAGGGAAGTGGAGTAGTGAATATTAGCCCATATAGGTACCCGTTGAGACAGAAGGACATCATTGAACAGATGGTCCAGGAGATGCTGGAAAGAGGAATAATACAGGACAATACTAGTCCCTTTGCCTCGCCAATAGTTTTAGTGGGAAAGAAGGATGGAACATAGAGACTCTGTGTGGATTACAGGGAGCTTAATAAGAAGACAATTAAAAATAAGTTCCCTATACCGGTCTTAGAGGAACCTATTGATGAATTGGCAGGGTCAATGGTGTTTAGTAAGTTAGACTTGAGGGTGAGTTACCACCAATTGAGAATACATCCTAGTGATGAGTTTAAAATTGCATTTAGAACTCATTTAGGTCATTATGAGTTTTTAGTCATGCCATTTGGCTTGACAAATGCTCCATCATCATTTCAAAGTTGGATGAACCATGTGTTTAAACCGGTGTTGAGAAAATGAGAAGGTTTGTGTTGGTATTTTTTGATGACATCCTCATACATAGCAAAATCTTGGAAGAGCATTGGAAACACTTGGCTACTATTTTTTCATTAATGCAACATATTTGTATGCCAAGCTTAGTAAGTGTGCATTTGTGACAAAGAGGGTGGAGTACTTACGACATTTCATTTCATGAGAAGGAGTAGAGACTGACCTAGAAAAGGTAGAAGCTATCAAAGCTTGGCCTCCACCAGCAAATATCAGAGAATTAAGGGGATTTTTGGGGTTAGCTGGTTACTATAGATGTTTTGTGAGGGGATATGCTTCAATTAGCAAGCCTCTGACTGACCTCCTCAAGGGGGGAGCTTTTGCATGGTCTGATGAATCTCAGGCAGCCTTTGAAACTTTAAAGCTTACTTAATGCATGCTCTTATTTTGGCATTACCATATTTCAACAAGCAGTATGTAGTGGAGACGGATGCATCCAACACTGGGATAGAAGCTGTCTTGATGTAGGGGAATCATCCACTTGCCTTTACAAGCAAGTCTTTAGGGCCCAAGTGGCAAAAGCTCTCAGTATATGAGAAGGAACTACTTGCTATGGTGTTTGCAATTCAGAAATGGGAACAGTATTTGATGGGGCCACCATTTGTAGTTAAGACATACCAGCAAAGCCTCAAATGGTTGCTACAATAGAAAATATCAACTCCTTTCCAGCAATTTTGGTTATCGAAATGGATGGGGTTTGATTATGAAGTTCAATACATATTAGGTAAGGAGAATATTGCAACTGATACATTGTCTCGAGTACAGGGGTCTCAGTTATTGATGATGGCATTAATAGTGGTATATTCTGACCTAGCCAGTACTATTAAAGCAAGTTATGTGCTAGATAGCAATATACACTCCATATTTCAGAACTTGGAGGCTGGAGGAAATAATAGTACAGGGTATTCCGTGTGAGATGGATTATTGAGGAAAAATGGGAAGATAGTGATTGGGACATATTATAATTTAAAGAGTACGTTAATTAATTGGCACCATGCGTCACTGGAAGCCGGTCATTCTGGAAGGGAACATACCTTACAGAGGATAAAAAGCCTTTTTCACTAGAAGGGAGGGACTAAAGATGTAAGCAACTTTGTGAGGAAATGCAAGACATGCCAGGCATCCAAGTATGACACTGCGGCTCATCCCAGAAAACTGCAACCTTTACCTGTTCCTGAATTAGTTTGGACAGATATCTCAATGGACTTTATAACAGGCTTGCCTATGTCCATGGGAAAGAATGTCATTTTTGGGGTAGTGGATCGGTTGAGCAAGTACAGTCATTTCATGGCACTAAGACATCCTTTTACAGTTGTGGATGTAGCTCAAGTATACTTAGACTATGCATTTAAGCTACATGGATGGCCCAGAAGTATTGTGAGTGATAGAGATGCAGTGTTCTTGAGTCAATTCTGGAAAGGATTGTTTCCCTTCATGGTACTGAATTTCGCTTATCCTCTGCATATCACCCAGAGACAGATAGACAAACAAAAGTAGTGAATAGGTGTCTTAAGACGTATTTGAAGTGCACGACTAGTTCCAAGCCTAAGGAATGGAGTAAGTATTTGTCAATGGCTGAGTGGTGGTACAACACTCATTACCATACTGCTATTGGTATGACTCCATATGAGATTGTGTATGGGCAACTTCCCCCAATTCATTTACCATATTTACCTGGGAAATCCAATATTGAGATTGTAGACAGAAGTATGCAAAAGAGGGAAGAGACGTTGGCCATACTTAAACAAAACTTGCAGCATGCACAAAGCAGAATAAAGGTGCAAGCAGACAAAAGAAGATCTGAGAGATCATTTAAGAGTGGAGACTGGGTTTGGCTGAAGTTGAAGGGTTATAGGCAATAATCTTTCCAGCACCGAAGCAGTAACAAGTTAACTCCTAAATATTATGGGCCTTTTCAAATTATGGCTAAGATAGGTAGTGTTGCTTATAAACTCCAACTTCCTGCACAATCTAGAATACATAATGTGATGCATGTTTCCTAGTTGAAGGGGTTTGTTGGTCAATTACCCCACATAGCAATCTTACCTGAGTAGGTTGAGGCTTTGACTGCTGACATCCTATTACCTGCTTCTATTTTGGACACTCAGGTTTGCCAGGATCATGGGGTGTTGTCTGAATATCTCTTGATACATTGGTAGAACAAGCCAGCTCACGAAGCAACATGGGTTAAGAAGGATGACTTTACTGCTCAATTTCCAGGATTTATGTTGTAATGACTTGAGGACAAGTCATGTTAAAGGGGAAGGGTAATGATATAGGAGGATTTATAATAGAGTTTTGGAGGGAAGCTTGAATATAATAAAAGTGAGAAAAATCAACCGGTTATTAGATATGATGAGTTTGTTAGAGAATTTGTTAGAATCTTTTTGTTATAGGGAGTTAGTATATAAATACAATATTATAAAGTGGAGCAGGGTATGAATGAAATACTAAATTCCTCTCTTCTTTCTCTCTCTCTTCCCTTCTCTCTTTCTCTCTTTCTCTCTTCACCTTACTCTGTTTGCCCTTCATTGGTTACATATCAATCAGCTTGCAGTCTTTATTCAACCCATATCATCATCTAACAAATAGTTTTTCTCTCGACTCCTTGCAAAAAAAATACAGTAACCTTTGAAACTTGTAAGGGATTCACCAATATTTATGTGTTGTACTCTGTTGAAATTTGAAAAAAAAAACTTATATTTAATTGCAAATTGCCATTTTTTTACAATCTTGAATAATGTATTAATGTACATAACTAATGGTGCACCCAAAACAAGCTGACTTTTACTTTTCTTTTTAGAAACACACTTATAATATATACCGAAAGGAAGGAAATCATAGGAAGTATATTACGGAGCAATTTCATTGGGCATTATTTCCATTACTAGCGAGAGAAAAAGAATAAAGAAACATGCTCCAATAATTATAATTATATAATCTATGCAATATATACTCCGTTATTGCGATTGGCCCCATACACGAAGGCACAGCTCGTGCATGCTCTATGGCCAGGTTAGGTTGGGCTTGAGGCTCGTTGTGTTGTTTCTAATCTTATAATAAAAATCAGGCTTATGGTCTGGTACGACCTGCTAATCTATCATGTCTTGTCATGCTAATTAGTAGTCCATTTATAATTTTTTTAATTACTCAATAATTTGGAATAATTATTTCGGACAATTGTAACTAATTGGGGAAAAATTATGTACTATTATAAGTTATTAAGACTAATTTTGGACAATTGTATTATAAGGATATATCAACTTTTTAATAATCAAATAAACCAATTGGAGAATAAGAAGTAAGAATAAAATAAATCTAAAAAGAAATTTCCATTCATTAATCAATATTAATAATACAAAATAAAAATTAATTATGATCAATAGTAATTACTAAATTATATTTCTTATTCAAGATCGTCAGCTACTTGAACTGATTTAGAACTACTAAACCTCTAATGGTCGGAAGTAAACATACCACCGTCATTGTCGTTTTCAGCCTATGTGTGATCTTGTGAGTGATTTTCGGCATCCAACCAATCTATGAAACATACACATTTCAACAGTTATGGGTTTTAGACTTGTTCTTCTATCATTCACAATCTTCAGACAAACCAAAAGATTTTTTGAAGACAACGGAGGATACTTAGATAGCTAAAAGGTTACGTGCAATCGTCGCTAGAGTTGGATGCTTTATGTTTGGCCCTTTCTATCAATAGAGGACGTTGCATTCATCTTAATTATTCATGTCTTTCATGAAGTCATAGCTCAAATACATTTACAACTCCTAAACATCGCTTTGAATCTTCCTAGATGATTCATTACTTAAAAACCTAGATATTGTGTAAGCAGATTGTGCAAATAAACCTTCACCCTTTTCTTTACATTTTTGGATGACAAAACAAAAGCGAACCAAGAAATAAGACCATATTTAGTAGTTTTTACCGAGAAATAAGACCATATTTAGTAGTTTTTACCGAGAAATAAGCATCATAATCTTGCTTGAATCAAGGTTCGAAAAAAAGTTGGTTAAAGTAATCATGCATTGTAAAGAAAATATTGACAATAAGGATTATAAATACAAGAAAAGCAATGTGTCATGCTATACAATAATTGTAAAAACTACATATATTTTTTACACTTGTTCCAATTATCTTCAATAAAGCCATTTGTGAACACTTTTGATTAAAAATTATCGCTATGAGAATCTTGTACTCATTTGTCTTAGTTAATATTTCTCAACTAGAGTTCCACTTTGTTGGACAATCTTGTTTTGATTTTAATAACCTAATATTTTTGTTGCTAAATAAACATTTTCTATATCTAAAATTATGATGTTAGAGACCCAACACCTAAGAGGCCAAGCAAGAGGACGGGGAAAACTCACAATGCATCATCTCGATTATGAACTTAATTTAATTACTTATATTTCTGATATTACAACAACCAATGACATGGGAGAGCAAGGGGAATCACAGGTGGAAGGGGAAGTAGGGGCAATAGAGGTAAGGTGTCAGTTGGAGTTGGAGTTTATACTAGTGCTAATGGGATCCCTATATCAAATGTAAGTGCTCACCATTTGTGTAAGGTGATAAATATGTAAGTATGGTTCCTTTTTTTAGTTTGTGCTAAGTGAACTTAATTTTTTGTTTTCAAGCTAGAGGCAGGAAATTAACAACTACCAATCAATGTCCACTCCTTTGTACACAGTTGAGCCATACATCGGTTTGTAATTTATAACTATTACCAATTATTGGAAAATCTTAATGTAAGTTTGTAATTGACAACTTATTTTACAATGTTTGGTCTAATTATCTTATTAATAACTTATTAGCTAGATTTTTAAGATCTTCATCTTAGTATTTTGAGAGCTTCATATTGATGTGTTAGTAGTATTTTATGAAAGGAAAACAATTAGTCTTGTTCACTTCAACACAAATTTTGTCTAAATCAAAATCATTCATTAAACCAACAATCAATCAATAATCATTCATCAAACCAACAATCTAAAGGAAACAAAGACCATTGTTATTAGAATTATTCATTACTTCACAAAAGCAAAATGTACCTTAGATTTCTGATAATGGGAATACAATAAACCATCTACTTAATATAAAATATAGCAAAAGCGAAAAAATCCATGAAAATAACAAGGCCATAACAAAGGTTCTTCTCATTCCTTAAACCTTTCATTAATTCGATACACATTTCACAAACTTTGTACTTCATATCCTGAATGTTTACCTCTAAATAGTGTTTTTTTTATTTGTAGCGTTTTTATTTTTGCTTACAATGTTTTATTTTCGGACTCCACTTTTAAGATTTTTGTATCCTTTTCAAAAATCCAAAATTGATGAGTTTCTATCTTATCAACCTATTGGAACATCTGACATTTAGTATAGGTCACAATCTTACCATTTATGACATAAATTATGAACTCAATTTTTACTAGATTGAAACATAACACAACATATATTTTGAATCAATATTCCAAATTAAATAACTCACTGGCCATTGGGGACATCCACAAACTTCACAACATATTTTTTACAATCCTTACCATAACATTCCTCCTATACACACATGAAACTCTAGGGTAATTATTTTTTTTAATTGTAAGAGGAACCTGATATATTTAGGGGTGGCAAAAACTGACCCAACCCGACCCGAACCCATCCCGTTTATAAAAGGGTTGGATTAAAATTTTCAACTCGATTAATTAAATGGTCGGGTCAACCCAACCCAACCCGATTAATAAACAGGTTGGGTCGGGTTAAAATTTTCAACCCGACTTGTTTATTATTGGGTTTGATTTTCATAAATGGGTCAGGTTTAATTAATGTGGTTTATAAACTCAAGTCATAATTATCACCAGCCAACCCTAGTTTTAACTTTCTATTTGCATTATGTCACTCAGGCTCTTTACTCTTAGTCTTCAATTTTTCATTTTTTATCTCTTCGTGCCTTCTTCTTCACTTCTCAATGCTCTATTTATCTTATTCACTTTTTAGTGCTCTCTACCTCTTCTTAATATATTGTCAAACTTTTCAATTTGGTTGTATTAAGACTATGTTAAGATTTGAGATTTTTATTTTGAATTGTTTAAAACTTGGTAAATTAAAAACTCTGACTTTTACTTATTAAACGATAGGGTTGGGTCAACCCAAACCCATAGCGGGTTGGGTTGGGTTAAAATTTTCAACCCATTTAATAAACAGGTTGGGTTTAACCCAAACCCAAATGGGTTGAACCCGAATCCAACCCATTGCCACCCCTAGATATATTTGAAGACTTCCCTTGCTTTCACATTACTAGCTTATATTGGAGGAAGAAATGCATTGAAATTAAAGAGGAAAGAAGAAGGAAGAGTAGATATAGGTGACAATCAACATAAATGAGTGACGACAACTATATAATGGTAAGAAAGTAGGTACATCTTTAACAAAGCTGGAAAATAAAATAAGGGGAAAAGGCAAAAAATCAGATGGTTGCTGACATTTGCAAGTCAATTATGAGACCTACGCAACTAAGTATGAATGTAAAATAGGGTGCAAAGTTAGGATTATTCATAAATATTTTAAAGTTTTGCTAATTTAGGGCGAATTGATCAAAGTTAGGATTATTGCCTTCCATTTTTTTTTCTTTATTAAACTTATTATTCACAATACTAATTGTAAATTTTATTCTAGAATATATTTGCTAAGAATAATGTTGAAGTATTTTGTGATAGACACAATTTGTTTTGCAAATTTAATTTATCGGTCATAAACTCTTAATGGTCATATAACCCACATCTAATGAAACTTGAACTTAATTGGTTGAACATCTCACTTGAAAACTATTCGACCTTAACATGATTCATTCTAACCCAAAATTATCCAATCTAATAAATTTTTGACCAAAATGTGACTTTGACTTAAAATTAGCCACCACAATCCCTCTCAGTCCCAACCTGAATTTAAAATTGCATCAGACTTGAATAAGACAAATTTAATATAACCTATGCCGAACGAGAGCAATATGATATGACCAGAACGAAATCTTATCGACCCAAATCCGAACTTAATATGATAAAAACTTGACTTAATATGACTCAATCCAAATATGAAATCGGATTTAAAATGACTTGACCTAAATTCGACTCAAATATCGGACTTGACAACTACTAAGCAGGACCAATAATAAATATTTAATACACGGGTGGAGTGCTAAAAAGAAGCAAATTGTCTACAAAATAATGAGAAAGTGACAAAATTAAAAGGGGATGAGTTTTTCTCAGGATTCGGTTGGAAGATGAGGTGAGAAAATTGACAAAGCCTCTCCTTTTCGAAGCTTCAACAATTCTAAGCCGTACTTTTTTAGTAAAAAAAAATGAGCAGCTAGTCGTAGGAGTGTAGGTAGAACATCATACTTACTTTCTGTGAGACTCTGAGAGAAGACATAATCCAACAATATCCCCAGAACGCCTGTATTTTCGTACAGTAAGGGAGAGTCACCTTGGTAACCGTTACGTTTTTACATTTATATTCTGACCTACAGTATTTCACTTTGAATTGTGTACCCATCACCCCCTTTAAAAGGTCTTCTCGTTTCCCCATTCCTTTCCCAATTTCCCTCCTATAATTCCATTCCCTATACGTACAGCAAATTCTTTTTTTCTGAAAGTCAAAATTTGATACACCTTTTGTATGAGCAGAGAAAATTTTATCTACTGCTAGAAATTAGCATTCATGTGCTTTACAAGTATTTGGAATGCCTGAAAATTTGACAAGATTTTCTTAGGAGAAATTATTGACCAGATAATTTTTAATACAAACTGTAAAAAAATGATACAAGAAAGTCAAATTTCAACGTGATGTTTAGATAAACAACACACATAAGCCATGGGGTAATTATTTGGATGCTCCAAACTCATCTTAGTATACTTTTTGCCCATTTTATATTATACATGTACCGTTTAACTCACTAGTAAAACACTCTCACTGTCATACAAATGACTCAAGTTTGAATCCAATTAAAGACAATCTATTCTTTTTTTATGTATTGCTTCATTTGATATATTTCGAACCCATAACACATAAATTCTAGTATAACTACTGCTTAGAATTCAAACAAACAGTAGCTAGCTAGGGCAAGGTAAAATAGACATATCTGACTTCATAAATCATAACCCCTCTTGAAAAATTAACTTCGTGGCCTCCAAGTCACTAGCCTACTATTAAATCGTGATTAGCTTGATCAAAAATGCAATTTACTAAAAAGGACGAGCATATGTAACTATGTTAGTAAGGTAATGTATGTTGCAAAATGTTGTTGGTCGAATTTGACGAGTAATACTCCTATCTAGTAGAATACATGTTCAGATTACCTATTCTTCTACTGCTATCGATGAGATTTTTATTGCCTTCTAGGGAGGTGAATCACATCATTGTGATTGTGATGGAGGCTTCAAGAGTTTTGTTTCCATTTGAGTTTATCCCCATTGGATCCTTAGGGTTTTAGGCTTTTAGCTTTACCCTTATACTTAAAAGTACTTCATCTTTAATATACGGAGTAGAAAATAAAAGTTGTGCCTAATTGTTGCAAGTAGTTATTGACTTATTGTTAATTATTGCTCGTTTGGTAACTAGGATATACGTGCAACTAGTAATCTAGAAGTATAATTACAACGTATTTATTAGTTATAACTCCATATGACTACAACTATTTCACTAAAAATATAAATTTTTGAGGAACTAAAGCTAATCTCATTTTGGTCGATGAAGTTTCTGTTCTCCAGCTTTTCCCAAGGACACTAGCCCACGAGGTTCATTTTTCCAATTCCACCAATTTTTAACACAAAAAGAACAAGATTTAAGGTTAGGACAATAATAATAATAATAATAATTATTATTATTATTATTATAATGATAATAATACTAGTAATAGCTAAAACTAATTTAACAATAATAACTATAAACAATAATGATAATAGTTTATAAAAAGAAAGATACATAACATATATCTAAAATAATATAAAATATACATATATATATTCAAAAAAGTAATTTCTTTGATACAATAAACAACTAATTTAATCAAATAGTCTTTTTTTTATTTGCTATATTTCTATTTTTAGAGTCAATTTATAAATTTTGACCATAAATTTTAATTATGTTATAACTAATAATATATTCAATTGAGATATTATTGAATACGTTATTATGTAAATTTTTAGAATATTAACTTTTAATAATTTTTTATCTTACAAATTTAGAGAAAAAAAGTTTAAAATCGTGTATTGAAAATCCTAAAAATCAAATGTAGAAAAAAAAAACGATAATAAATTTTCGAGTAATAACAGCCAAATAACCAATTTAAAGAAGTCAAATCCAACAAGTTATTTACCAACCAAGTAATTGCCAAACACCCCATCATCTCTGGCATCATTGCACGTATAGCTCGATTGCATTAAGAAAAGTTGCAACAAGTTATTCGAGTAGTGCGTTTCAAGGGTACATTATTTGGATCTACAAATTTTTGTACATACAAAAATTATTGTTTGGATATGGGTACCAATTTCTCCAAGGCAATTCCTTATATGCTCGATCTCAGTTGGAGTTGAGGACCATACTACAAAGTACAAACATCTTTATCAGACTACCAAATAGTAGCAATTTAATTGAGCGAGCTTTTCTTTCCCAATCGATTATTAAAAATAAAAGTCATAATAACGCTACGTACCTCAAAAATTAAAGAACAGCAATATAACTAAAAACTTGTAATATTCCGTATTTACCAAAATATTTCCAAAGGCTGACATTAACCCTACTCCGTACAAACCCTAATGTTATAATTAAGGGGGATTTTGAGTTTTTGACTAATTGTAAACTATGTAATACTACTATAATTTCTATATAGAGAGCTTAAATAAGGCCTAGCTACATATCAACCCTAGCTAGCAGTGTGATTAGTCCAAATATTATCTTTGGCTCTACTTCTACTACGTACGATAATAAAGTGGTAAACCAAAATTTAGAATTTCAAGGGTCTAAAAAAATGTTGGTTTACCAAGACCTAGGTACTTAACTTAGAGTAGCCAAAAAAAAACTAATCTATTACTTAATCAATGGCCAAGACATTTAGCACCTCTAGGAGCAGCAAACATATTGTAGAGCTCATTGTAGTGGAAAATTCCACCAAGGTGACGATCATCCAACATCATTTGCTCATTACACTGATACTGTGGCAGCTCCACCACTTGAAAATTCCCTCCTCCTCCAACACCCACAGCTGGCCCTACGCTTCCGAGAAAGGGCGTCGCATCATACCCACCGTCTCCAAAATGATGATGATGTGATGAGTGGCTTTGATTTGCATCAAGGTAAAGCCCAAGATGGTCATTTTGACTCTTGATTTTCTCATGATGAAGAGCATCGGATGGCTGCTCATAGCAAGGCATGGTGGGGTTGCGCTTAGGGAAGTATTTCTCTATGATTTCTTCTAGAAGGCCAGATGTTTCTGACGATTCAGATGGAAAGATGTCCAACATCTCACCGTTGATTTGATCAGCATCATGAACATCACTCATCTTTGGACGGTTCAGATGATAATTGGGGATATTAGAAGTATTAGTGGTTGATGACGACGAAGAAGAAGGGAGTATAGTGATACTGTGAGGTGAGGACGAGGGGAACAAGTCACTCAAGTTGGTGCAATTCATCATGTTGTTGCTCCTCTGTGGCGCATGAGTATGGGAGTCGGCGTAGCCCACCACCATCCCCTCATTTGAACCGTTGATCAATGCATAATTTTGGGAGTTTTGGTTGGAGGTAAGCCACTCCACAAATGTGGGATTTGAAGGGTTGGATTTGATGGACGGCTGGGATTTCTTCTTAGAGGGCGGTGTACTGAAGAAAGGGGGAAGTGGGGGTGGGAACATGGCATCATGTTCAAGAAGAGGTGTAGGGTAACTAAAATTAGTCCGTGCCTTGTTCCCACGCATGGCACGTGCAGCACAATCGTAAGCACACGCTGCTTCCTCGGCAGTGTCAAAAGTGCCGAGCCAACGACGTTCCTTGGACTGCGGGTCACGTATCTCGGCAGCGTACCTGCCCCACGGCCTACGGCGAACACCTCGGTATCGTGTCGTCTTGGGCGCGGCCGAAGCCTTGGTGATTTTTTTGGCGGTTTCAGCTTGTTTGTCAAGGGATAAATGATCACTAAAAGAGTGCGTGTAGGTTGTTGTGTAATAGTTGTTGTTCAATGGTTGCTCCATTTTGCTTTTGGTAAGAAAGGAAGGGTTGTACTATGTATGAGTTTAATGGAATGTTTTTGAAGGTAATGAAGAAGAGTTGAAAGCATGAATAATGGGGTAGGGAGGGTGCTTTGACAGGGAATGCATGCACGTATTTATAGATCAACCTTGCTTGGCTGCTTAGGGGGAGGGGTTTTGGTTTTATGATGTTAAGCTTAGCTTCAAACTAAAGAGGAATGGTAAAACTCAAAGCTGGAAGCCTGAAACTACGTCAATTCTCTACTATTGCAAAAGCTAGTAAGTCATTGAATTCTATGTCCTCTGACAGGATCTCCTATTTGTCCCCAACACTAGAATTCTGATTTACTTTTAAGTACTAGTAATGTACTACCAAAGTTCCTTATTCTCATTTTATACCTGTATGTATCTATATAACTATACAAAAATGCCCATACAAAATGTGATCATCTAATTCTTATCTATATTTTGTTGGGTAAACTTCATTATAACTTGAAAAGCTTATCTCCTATTTAAAGATGTCCAGAAATTGCTTCTAGACTTTGAATCCTCCTACACTTCTCATGGTTATAAGAAAGATAATAGACCACCAAACTATCTGTATCTAAGACATTCAACAGTCACTTACAAAGACATTCACTTTTTATTTGGATAGCGAATTTTCCTATTTTATTTATCTTAAAGTACTCGTATTATGTTATAGTCTTGAGAAAGATGTGCCTAACTTTTTCGTGAACCTTTCTATGACAGAGTAGAAAAAGCTTGTGATAAAAAAAAAAAAAAAAAAAGAGTAAGAGACAACACTAGCCTAATACTATCTAAGTTTGCAAATATTTTGCTTAAAAAAAGTACTACACATAGGTTTATTTGGAAGAAGAACACGGTAATGTCTCTTCCTTTTTTTTTTTTGTCTTATTTAGAATTTTCCATTCAATAATAAGTGAAAATTTTAAATATGAATTTTCTTTGATTTATACTTGTTAGATTTCTCCCAAAGTATAATTTTTTAATATGTAAATTTTATATTTTTAATATTACGTACTTATAGATATTAAAGCTATAATATGTGCTTTAAAAACTGTGTAAAAAAATAAATGTGACGAACAAAAAGAAATAGAGAGAGTATTAAATATGCATTAATAGAAAAAAAAAAGGTGAAGTACAGTGCAATGACCGTGCTATTATTTAGGGAGTATTTTATATTTTACACCAAATAATACGGAGCATTAATAGAAAGAATGACTATATATTGGTCGAATATAGACTATAGAGTTTAGGAGTTACTCGAACTACCCCTAAGCATTTGTGGACTGTTAAGCCTTGTTTCTTTTGAGCTTTTCTGAGATTTGTGTGCAAACAAAGCAAATGCTCAAATCTTTGATGGAACACTCTGTGACCTCATGTTACTATTTATATTTTCTTGCGGAATATTAAAATGCATGAAATTTGTTTATATCATACTCTCTTATAAATTATCCTATTTAATTTTTATTTATAAAGTTAAATTTTAAAAAGTCTGACTATAAATTCTTATTAAGTTATAAGAAATAATATATTCAAGTATAATCCTATTAAATGCATTTTAATGTAAATTTTTAAAATATTAATTTATTATAAATTTTTGTCTTATAAATTTGAAAATAAAAACATTTAAAATAGATAATTTCGGGGGAGAGAGGATAACAAGATAACTCAAGTGTTGCTATCCCGTTCATTAGGTCACATCACACAAAGTTTGTTGGCAACTAGGCAAGCAATTACACAACCCCACGATCCCAATTATCCGCTTCATGCAAGTACAAAAAAGAAATACAAAAATCCCACAAAAAATTATAATTCCATACTTGTTAAAGTACAAAAAAATCCCTAAAATTAAACACTAAATAAGTCGTGAAGTAGCTAGTCTCAATCAATGAATCGACTCCAAAACATAAAGAAGCTTATACATAGGCTGAACTCCCCAAAATCTTTGAAGTAAAGACCTCCATTAATACAAAGGAAGGCTATATACTACGATTTCGAGACAAGTCCATGTGAACAATAAATTTGACCTTTATTCAATGATTCAATACATCCGATTTACTTTCTCCAATTTCAAATACTCGTAGCAAAGTATGATTAAAAAAATAAATAAGGCATAACAAAAGATGGAAAAAAGGGCATAAACTTGTAATAGTATCAGAAGAGTGTTTTCACTAAAAACATTCTATTAAGAGACAAAAGAAGAAGGAAGAAAACCCAAACAAGGAGGAACAAATTCTGAGCGCCGCCAGTGTAATCATCATCCTGGAACGTAATCACACGGATAGACATGCACCTGCATGCACATTTGCACATCCAACAATCTATTTACTTCACTGTCTCTCTCTTTCCCATGAAACCTTATGCTTTTTTTTTGTCATGATAGAGACTTTTTAACACAGAGTTGCTTACTCAAAAGAAGGTGGTCAGGTAGAGATATGGACGAACCATTTATTTCTAATTGGAATCGAGTTATATCCAATTCAAAGGAAAAAGTTCAATTCAAACCCGTTTGAAAAGTCTGAATTCGATAAAAAAAACTCTGATTTCGAATAGGAGATGGGTCGGATTCGGATATTGTCTTACATCCGACCTGATTATGATTCGAGACCGATAGTCCGATCTGAATAAGTAGTATCAAAGCTAGTATTAAAAAAGCCAAATATAATAACCCAAAATTTAAAATAAATAAATAAACACACCGTGTTGTATAATTTTTTTAATTTACTTTATATATTATAAATGAATTGTAGTATTAGTAATAAAACTAACAAAAAAATAGGAAAGAAAATATGGCCGAAGCAGGAAGTCCCACTAGTAGAAAAAAGTCTATTTGATGCGGTTATTTAACCTTATTTTCTGCGGTTATTATACCGAAGCACATATAAAACCAACAAATGCTGCGGTTTTTTTGACGCAGCACTTATAATATTATTTGCTGCGGTTATTTAGAATAACCGCAGCATTAATTACCCTTAATTGCTGGGGTTATTTATAAAAAACCGCAACATTAATTATTAAAAACTAAAAAAAAATTGACATACACCGCAGCAAATATACCTATTATTTGCTGCGGTTTTACCAAAAAACCGCAGCAAATATTTTTTAAAAAAAAAAAATTTCAGCATTATTTGCTGCGGTTTTTCTAATAACCACAGCAATTGATAGTTACCAGAACAAAAAAAAATAAAAATGAATAGGTCATAAAAGATAAGAAAAGCTAAGAAATGATGAATCGTGAAGCATATAAATCGAAAATTCAATTATGACCACTCGTTTTCGCACGCAAAATTGCGATCTACAATATTTTGTACTCAAAATAAACAACCAATTCATTCTTCTTAGATTTCGGGTGCTATTCCAAGGTTTCGTAAAGTTCGAAGAGGCATATCTCTTAGCCCGGTGATCCAAATGGTGTAAATTTTTTTTTGAAACCACCTATTTTAAGAGGTACTACACAATTATGTTAGCCTTTAGTGGCTTTGATGACGTATTATTTGAGATATTGAAAAAAAAACTTTGAGAAGCCATAAAATTGACTATGGGACTCCGAATAGGGATTATAATATGTCTAACTTGTGTATTTTTGAGAGATCTACAGGGGCAAATCTTCCTCCGGGGGATTTGTCCACTCATTATCCCCAAAAAAGGTCTCTAACACCCTATAATTTATGAAATTCGATTTTTAAGGCTTATTCTTTCATAAACACAACATGTAACATACAGATCTGAACATATAAGAAGTTTTTATCTTCGCATTTATATATTAACAAATTATGGACAAAAGAATTTTAAAAAAAATATATACTAGAGTTTAAGGCAAATACAAACCGTGATTTTGAGCTTCGGAGTATGTAGACTTCTTCAAAATGGGAGAAATGAGTAAGTTATAAAGTTAGGGTTAGAGACAAAATGGCCTGGGATGTTAGGTTATGGGGTTAAGGTTAGGGTTAGGTTTTTTTTTGTGCGCTGAAGTGTTGGGACGATTCTGGGAAAGTTTTCGTGTTTGAATGACCTGGAACAGAAAAGGATGGGTTTTTATATTAATGAACAAGTGCTGCGGTTATTTAAATAACCGCAACACTTATGAGTCACAAGTGCTGCGGTTATTTGGTTATTTCAAATAACCGCAGCACTTGTGACTCATAAGTGCTGCGGTTATTTCAAATAACCGCAGGACTTGTAATAAATGCTGCGGTTATTTTTATAACCGCAACACTTGTGTTATAAGTGCTGCGGTTTTTTGAATAACCGCAGCACTTATTGTTATGTGCTTCGAAATTTATTTAACCGCAGCAATTGAGGCGAAACAATTGAACTGTTTTCTACTAGTGTCCAACGGATCGAAGTCGGAGTTGGCGGATTCGAAGTCGGATTCGGATCCAAAATTAAGGTTCGCGAACTTGTCGGATTGAATTCGAATTTTTTTAGATTCGCTTCGACTCCGATTAATTGTCATTCCTAGGTAGAGAGTTAGAGACCAGATATCGGTTAAATACGGATTCGGCCACTTTTCAGAATTAAAAGAGTTTCAATTATATATAATGGACATTTCGATAATGTTTTACTCCTTCTATTCTCAAATATTGTCCAATTTTTATTTAGACAGTAAAAGTTAAAAAAGTTTGACTATAAATTTTCATCATGTTATAAAAAATAATATATTTAAGTGAAATCTTGATAGATGTATCTCAATATAGATTTTTAGAATATCAAGTTTTCATCATTTTTTTGGATTACAAATTTTGGAGATAAAAACGTTTAAAGCCACATTTTAAATACCATGAAAAGTTAAATGAAGCAATTTTCGAGGAATAGAGGGAGTATGCACAATGCACTTAGAGCTTTAACAATACTCCCTTCACCTCAAATACACAGTGTTGGCTCAATGGTTTAAGAATAGTAGCGATTGACTTATGAACTTAATCAACAGGAGATAGGAATTAGAGAGAAAAATAGGAAAAACTTGTAGTTGATGGAAAAATCTTTGAAAACATTAGCATGAAGATTATCTTGTGACGAGATCCAACGTAACGGAGTACAAAAATAGTACATTTCAAACCCCTATAATCCATCTAGTAATGACTTGGCTCAAGTGTCAAAATCTACTTGTGAATTTTATACGAGAGGGAAATATACTTGAAACTAGAAAATCTTATTCGAAGTAATTATTACGAACCTTTGATCAACTTTTCATCCTTCACTAACTTGATAGGCTTAACACAACTAAATTCGATTCTACTCCAATCTTGTACAACATAACATAAATTGAATCAATCATCACTGGAATAAGACCTTAAATTAATTGATCTGTCCTAAACTAAACCCTATCTAAAAGTCTATGTTTTCCATAGTATAAAGATTAAGTTGTTTAGGGTTGATTGACAATAATGATAATGTTATGTTCATCTCATCTTATTAATTAAATTAAACAAAAATAGCTTATCTTTAGTTAATTTCAAATAATTAAGTTTAACAAAAATAAATTGAGTCTAAATATGACATGCATGGCCTTGCCAAATCGCGACTTCCCATCTCATACAATAATGAATGTATGCACCGTAATTCCAAAATGGCATGCCCCTGCCTCATCATTCAAACATATTTTACCCTAGTTTTTCTTTCTACCCCAGTCCCCACTCCGTGAAACAAATACCACTACTTATTACCGTAAGTTTTTCTCTACTCGACTTACTTTTTACGATATTTAAAACACAATTTAAAATATTTTTATTTTTAAATATATAAGATAAAAAATTATGAAAATATAATATTATAAAAATATATACATTTATATATATCCAATAAGATCCCATTTAAATATATTATTTTTATAATATAATAAAAATTTAGGATTAAACTTTTTAAATTTTAAATTTATAAATAAAAAGGAGTAAATATAAAATGACGGGAGAGTGTTTTGAGTTAATTTCCCAACTAATGATGAAACTCAAGTCCTCGATTTATCGATTAGCTATTCACATCACCACATGTCATCATTCAACATTCATCATGCGAATTATATAGTTTGATTAGGTAATGTTTCTCATCAGTGTCCCTATACTACTACGTACTTTATAATATGCTACTATATTTATATTAATAATTTGACAAACGTCTTTTAAAGAATGAGCTTAAGTTGTTAATAGGGAAAATAGGTAAGAAACCAGTGAGAGTGGAGACTTAGGTTTATCATTAAAACATTCCCATGACCAAATTAATGAATAAAATTAGGTGGAAAAACATGCATGAACAAACGTTGTTCAGTACATGCGCAAATGTTTAAGTAACAGGCAGTAAAATCTCATTTATCTGATCATCACCTAAGTTCTGATCAAATTGTCCCCCTCTAACTTCAAATTTTTTTGTATTGTCTATGGCTAAACAACTCTGTAATAAACATCCCTAGGTTTCCCTAAACTGCAAAATTTGTTGAAACCCCCGGCAATAAAGCCTGCCATTTCTGTAATCACTTTGTTTTACTTTTTACTCACTCAGTCACTTCTCAATTCTCATATTCATTGCTCCAGTAATTTTGGTGGGTAAATATTTAAGTTCATAATATGAGGAGTTCGTTTTTTTTGTTTGAAAAGATAATTGGGATCGAGCAAGTCATGATGGATGGTGATCTATTAATTATTTTATCCGACAACTCTACTCCCCTTAATTTAAGATTTTGTAGTCTTGTGTTTGGCTTTAAGGGATGCATTATGGTGGGTAAATATTACAGGTTGCTTTAGGCATACCTCTTTTCAGTTTTAACTATAGACTAGACATTGCCTACATCAAATTAATGTCAAGATTTTTGTGTTTTAATTTCCACCCTCTGTTGTTTTTCACCTCTTAGCCTGTAGTATACTGTAAATGGAGTACAACAGTACAAGTATATGTTTTTCTTTTTTAATTTGGGAGCTTACAAAACGTTCTCCCCTATTCTAATACACTTACTACCTTCGTCATTTTATATCTGTTCTATTTTTATTTATGTAGTAAAAAATTTAAAAAGTTAGATTACATATTCTTATCATTTTATATGAAATAATATATTTAAATAAAATTTTATTGAATATATTTCAATATAAATTTTTAGAATATTAAATTTTCATAAATTTTCGTCTTACAGATTTAAAGATAATTAAAAGTGTTGTAATATGTATATTGAAGACTGTAAAAAGTAAAATGGGGCAAAAAATTAGGGATGGATTACGGATGTGATATAATTTTTAGATTAAGTAATTGGAGAACATAAAATAAAGAAATAATTAAAAATAAAGTGGCTAATTAAGAAATTCTTCAAATAAGTCAATACATGAACTGTTGACTTCAAAATTACTCCATTTTGGGTAAGTTTGAAGCAATCATAATTGCCTCAAAAAGTCCATATTACCACGTATATGCGTACCATTAAGGAAGGACCCGTTTGAACATTTCGAGTAAATATAGAATCCAATACTTCCTAAATGACATGCATCACACTGTGATGAACTTCTAGTAGCATACTAGCATTGTCTTAAACTCTTAATCAGTTCACATTGCATGCCAATGAGATACGGAGTAAGCAAATGAAGGAAGTGCTAATATAATGTATGTAACTTTGAGCGTACTTGGATTCGAAATATTATCCCCAAAATGCGATGGTCAGATAAATAATAAAACAAAGAAAGGAAGGAAGGCTAATTAAAAACAATGTCGGGGAAATGTGTAAGTGAAGCTAAAGACTCAGTATTAGAAAGCATATGTTGCTTTCAATCTTACAATGAATACCATACCACGCGTGTTGCCCTATCTTTTACTTTTTTGTAGGGTATCTGATTATTTACTCTCAGCATTTATACATTACTTAATTATTCATCAATGCATACATTCTTACAGGTTACAGTACCTTGGAAAACAAGATCAAATGCACTATACTTCCAAGATCAACTGCTCTATAATCTGAGCAATATTGCTACATCTATCGTTTAAGGATAAATATAATGTCTAGGGTTATATATATATATATATATAAGAAATTAAATAAAGAAAGTTTAAAAAATTCTAAAAATTTTCAAGAATTTTCTAACTTAATTATATCATTTTAGAAAGATATTTATTGCTAAAATACAATTGTTAGGGTTGTGTAAAGCATTATATTATTTCAAACACCTAAATTGAATTTCTCGTTTTTTATGACCTAATTAATTAACTATACAAATTGCCTATTTGTGCCAAACTAAGAGGGACAAGTTGAAAAATTGCTTCAGATCCATTGAGATAAGTTCTAAACCCCATTAATAAGCTTAAGAATATATAGATCCAGATCACATTAATACTCAAAATATAGAATATTTTTGGAATTTAATAAAATTATATCCTAAGTCTAAGACTTCGTATATCGCAAGAGCATCACGCCCGAAACTGCGTTCATAGTCGTGAACACAAGAATTGCGCAAGAGTCTAAGAAATCGTTTCCGTTTTCAAAATTTGTTTGGTAGAAAATTAAAGTAATGTAGCACAAAGGAAACGTTTGTTTGGTTGAATATAGAAAATATAAAATTCTAGGAAATAACATTGCCTATGAAAAGATAGTTCCTATGAAGTGCCACATTTTGTTTAATTTATCATGAAATTTTTTCTATGGAAAGTTTTATTCAATTAGGGTAAGTTAGCTAAATAACTTTCTCTATTATGAGGGAAGGAGAATCTTAAGATCTTTCACTTCTCAAATAATTGTCAACCAAACAACTTCTCATGCATCGATCTACTTTCAATCTACTTTCAATGAAGATTAATTTCTCATATATTCATATGTTAACCAACTAAGCACAGAAGTTTCTGATCTAATTTTTTTTTTTAGCCAAAGTTTCTGATCTAATTAGTAGTATGGATTATATGGAAAACTTGATCTCCTTCAACTAATGCAGTTGCCCGTGTGAACAGTTGACTTTCTACGATGTATGCATGTAAGGGACGAAACGTGGCGTTATTGGGCGATTTGCAAACTTTTCCAGCTTAAATTAGCAAAATACCTAAAACATTAATGCTTTAGGGTCTCATAATCCCTTGCACGTAAGTGTTTAGGTCAGATGTATATGTTTTAATCAGAAACAGAAGCTAGCGTTGATGTAGTTGCACATAAGTTTAGAATTTGTAATATTTGCCTTGTTTCTGGTTTGGATTCTGTAGGAGCCAACTAGCTTGGTGTTCTCTGGAAACTTTTTTTGTGTTTAGATTACCCAATGATGTATTTTGTATTATCAAACAAGTTAATGGAAATCAGTGAGCAGTGATGTTTGTTTATGGAGCGCCTCGTGTTGAAGATAGAGCAGAGGAGTGGCACCTAATTCTTAGGACATTATCCATATTGCTTATTACTTGAAGTACAATTTCATTCGGGTAAATTAGGAGGTTCTTCTATAATAGATTTTGTACAATGGAGAATGGCAGCGAGACTTACGGATGTACGTACATTTTTCAGGACCCTCTCATACTTTGATAAACTCGCATGAAGCTTTTTTTTTTTTAAAAAATAAGCCATTTGCGAAACTGTTTTAAAAAATAAGCCGACTTAAGTCTAAGGCAAAATCGTTGTCCCAAGCAACGATTCTGGATTTTGAGATAAAGCTGGGCCAGAAATCGTTGCCCAAGGCAACAATTTTAGCTCAGGGCAACAATTTCATAAATAAATAAATATATATATAAAATCGTTGACCCGGGCAGCGATTTCAGCCAGATGTATTAAGCTAAAATCAACAAGGTCAGTCAGATAAAAATCGTTGCCCAGGGCAACGATTTCCCTTGGCCCACGTTTCTTCTATTCCCATATTCCAACTTATTACAAATCGTTACCCCAGACAACGATTATCTTTTGATAAATTGACTTATTTTTTAAATTAGTTTGAAAATTAGCTTATTTTTACAAAATTTATTTTTTAAAAAAACTTAGAAATAAAAAAATTCCTCACAGGATCCACCAAGTCTTCTGCTGTAAGCCTGTTACGGTTAGATAGGGCTTATAGTTTCCTAACACAATGACTATTACACCAACAAATTTTGTTATCTGACCACGCTGCCATCATGATAGATCAAATGTGTTTTAAAATTGGTGTCTTAGGTTTCCGGCTACCTACCACTTGTTGGTCTATTTCTGGTTCCCCTATGTACACGTTATAGAAGGTAAATGAATAGCTCTCTAATGCAAGCTACAAGAAATGGTGCTTGATAATGAAGTCATATTTATAGAACCACTTTCCGATCATGGTTCACAAGTTGACTCTATTAGATCCGCACGATCTCAGGTGGAACTTCAGAATGAATATTGGCATCAACGGGTTAAAGAAGCATGGCTTGCACAAGGTGTTTCTCTGTCGGGACAGGAAAATGTGTGAAAAAATATAGAAGTCGACTTAGTCCTTAGAGAGCTGAGAAAATACAAATTTATACATGATATATGTCAATAGTACCCGATATCATGCTAAAAATAAAGAACGTAGAAAATACTAAAGTCAAGCTAATTCGACTCACTAAAAATGGTGAGAATTTATTAGCATGGATGGACAAGAAAGTAGTCATTTGATCTGCTTGATGGCTACTTTATGGAGTATTTGGTTAGCCAGAGATCATAGTATCTTCAGAGGTTTTCAACTTAATTTGTTTTGATATGGTCCAACATCACCTAAGCTTAGCTCTCAAAATGTGCTTTGAAGCTTTTTTGAAGGGTAGGAAAAGGGTTGAAAGTGATTTGCAATTCCTCCACCCACCTGAGTTGACTCCAACCCCTCCTCTGTCGTTTAGGAAGTCAGCCGCAGGAGAATGGCAGATTGTAACTGATGGAGATTGGAAAAAGGAGAATAAGAGGGCTTGCTGGGGTTGGTGTGTCATTAACCACAACGTAACCAAACCAGGTTTTTAGGGAAAGGGGGATGTGCTCAGTCGCTCAGAGCCTGGCCTCTTCAATTCTACACTCGGAGGCCTTAGCTTGTATTCATGCCATCTCATGGGGCATGACGAAAATTAGAACTCACATATAGTTTCTAACTTATAATTTTTTTCACAGGGCAATCAAAGAATATAAATTAGTACTTCCTGGACAATGAAGAAAATTAGGCAGCATGGGGCTCAAGTGCTCAACATCAGGTCTGCACAGTCATAAAAGTGGAGAGGGCTAGAGTTCCCAAGGCCATACTTTGGCTACTCAGGCTTAGGTTCTGCATTTTTACTTTATATCAAAAAAAAAAAAAAAAAGGTTCCTAGCACATGTCTGTTTTTACAACCTTTCTCGAAGCCATACTTATGTATAAGAAATCATAGGTCGTCATTTTGTTTAAACAGTAATTTGTGTGTGATTGGTGTTTGGTAATGAATAATATAGTTATAATATTCTCTAACAAACATGGATTTGGTTTTACCATTATTATCTCACGTCGGTACGTCCAATGAGTAGTATGCAAAGTATGAATATCTTCCAACTATCACTGATAAAAAAAAATTGAGTAACATGCATGGTCGTGGATTCACAAGTTCACGAATTTGAGATATGAAGAAGACTAAGGTTGTACACTTCTAATTTGGGAAAAATTACTCTAAAATATTGACCAGGGAAAAAGTTAATTTTCGAAAAAAAAATTCTTATGCAATTAGTGATGCTAAACCTCCTCACATGATAATTAGAAGCATATTTCTTGTGGCCCTATGGGTCTTATAAGGGAATATTAGTCCCTAAAAGTTGTTTAAATCTTCTATTTTGACTCTAAATGATCATTCAAAGCAATATAAAATACTCTTATAATTGGATCATTATCTATTTCAAAGTGTTATATATAAGGCATTAAATGATTAAAAACCTCCTCATATTTTCCTAGAAAATATCTAAAAATATTAGTTTAATTTGTAATATTTTTCAAAGTTTTCTTAAAAACAAAGCAAAAATTTTGAACTGGTGAGGTAACACCTTGGTAAGTTTCATGTAGGTCAAACAAGTTCATATTAGGCAATAAGAGTGATTTGAACCATCTAATTTGACTCCAAACAATCATTTCAAAAGATTTTTAAAACTTCTACAATTGGATAATAAACTTGTTCTTGAGCCTTTAAAGATCAAATATAAGGAATAATTAGTTTCAAACCTTCATTCATGATCCTATAAGACATTTAGTACCATTATTTGTATCCCCTAAAATAGTGTATTATATCCATTAAAATTTAGTCATTTTAAAAAATTTTGAAACCATTGAGCGAAAACAATAGTTTATTTTTTATGCATATTGTAGGGTCATTTGAGGCTCAACATGTTATTGGAATAATTTAATTTGACTCTAAACAACCATTTCAATAGGTTTCTAGAACCCAACAATATAATTATTTGGTCCTAAACTCGTTCATAACCTTTTGGAAATTGAATCTATGGTAATAGGATTTCAAGCCTCCTCATAAAATCTTAGGAGGTATCTAGTACTAACACTTTGATTTTGTATATTTTTCGTAAATATAATGTCCCTGAAATAGTTTATTATAACCTTTGAATTTTTGGTGATTTCAGACTATTTTGAAATAAGGGAGAGAACACCTTAATATACTTTTCATGGGTGTTATAAACTAAGTCATATTAAGTAAGTGATTCAAACCTTTTAATTTGACTCAAAACAACTATTTCAGCATCTACAATTGGGTCATAAACTCAATCTTAGACCTTTGATACCAACTACACATCAGAGCAATAATTGGTTTTAAACCTCTTAATATGATTTAAAAGAGACATCTAGTACCATTATTTTAATTTTCGATATTTGTTCGAAAATATCCCTAAAAAGGTATATTATAAACTTTTATATTTGAACATTTTTTTTATGATTTTAACTGCTAAGGGAACCCTTGGTATGTTTCTTATTGGGTCTCACATAATAACTTTTATGAATGAATTGAAGGATTTAATTTGACTCAAACGATTATTGTCATCAATTTCTAAAACTCCTACAAATAGGTGATAAACTTGTTCCTATGCCTTTAAAGACCAAATTTAAGGCATTAATTGATTCCAAATCTTCTTATATGATTTATCCTAGTAGAAATCTATTACCATTATTTTTATATTGGATATTTTTTGAAAATATCCCTAAAATATTGTATTATAAGTATGAACATTCAAACGATTTTGGAACCATTGAAGGAAAATTTTGGTGTTCTCTCTATGGGTCTTGTTGGAATGTATTAGGCCCTATAAGTGATTTAAATTAATTAATTTGAATCTAAATAAACTTTTCAACAATTTTATAAAACTCATACAAGTAGGTCATAAATTTGCTCCTGAACCTTTAACAACCTTTTATAATGCAATAATTGGTTTGAAACCTCTTCATGTGATCCTACAGCTAGATATCTAGTACCATTAATCTGACTCTATATATTTTTGTCAAATATATTCCTAAAACAATGTATATAACCTCTAGAAATATAGCCATTTCAAATAATTTGGAACAGTTAAAGGAACACCCTTGTTTGTTTTTAATGGATCTTATAAGGTCAAATTAAGCCTTATAAGTGATTTAAACCATTTAATTTGACTCTAAATAACCATTTAATTGATAAAACCCCTACTTCATTGAGTCTTAAACTCGTTCATAAACCATTGGAGATTAAATATATGGTATTGGTTGGTTTCAAGCCTCCTCATGATCCTGTGAGCAATCTAGTTCTAATAGTATATTTTTGAAATTATCCTTGAAACGATGTATTATTACCTAGTCATTTTGAATAATTTTCCAACCTTGTAAGGAAACACCTTGGTAGGTTTCAATGTTTCATGTGGGTATTAGATATTCATGTTAGGCCTAAAAGTGCTCTAAATCATCTACTTTGACTCTAAATAATAAGTTTAAACGATTTTCGAAACTATTGTATTGGATCCCTAAATTGATTCATGGGCGTTTGAAAATCAAATATAAGGCAATAGTTAATTTTAATCATTCCTCATTTGCCTCTATAAGGCATATGGTACCATTAGTTTGATTTTGAATATTATATATCTATAACGGGTATCATAACCAACAAAATTTAGTCATATCATACAATTATAGATTCTTGATATGTTTCATGTAGATCTTGTAGGGCCCTGTTAGACGCTACGAGTTCTTTGAACCAACTACTTTGACTACTTAATTTCTTCAATGTCTGCTTAGTTTCTTGATTGTCCTCTAGGAAAAGGTGTTGGATCAGTATGTGGACATTACACCCGGGTGCACGATGCGCATCATGCACCCTGTGTAAAATGCAGGGGGAAATACATAAAACGCATGTGGCTTAAGGGGCTTTTACACGTTAGATATCTCACTGACCATTTACCCCAACCCACTGAACATTTGTGGTTTCAAAATTCCTCCCATAAACCGTCATATTCAGGCATGACTGGACGTGCCTCGTTTCCCGGAGTACGACTGTTGTGCATTCCCCATGCAACTGCTATCATTTCTTTCCATTTTCCCAAATAAAATAGACCGTCCTTTCACTTCCAATTTCAACTTCCTTTCACTCTCTCTCTCTCTCTCCCGGTACTTCCCTTCCAACTAACCCTAGACAACCATCACCTTCTTCCTTATTTCTTCACGAATTTCTTCACCATCTTCCTCAATTTTGACTTTAAACACTCACCCTCTAAACCCTACACTATGTCCGGAGTGAAGGATAAGTAAGTTTTGTAAATTTTTTGGGTTTTCTTTCATGTTCAAGGGGAAATGCCTGATTTATGATTCTACGCACAATTTGAAGGTTTGTTACTGATACAAATGAGGAAGAGCCTCTAATCAACATAGTTTAAGACAAGAAATCGAAGAATAAGAAGACCTACATGTTTGAACCAGTTGTAGATCCGGCCTTGCTAGAAGAAATAGCAGAGCAAGCCGAGAACATTGAGTAATGAATTTCACAATTTTTTTTATACATTGTATTCTTTTTAATATTCATGTATTTCTATTGATTGTATTTGTATAGATATTCAACTTTGTTTGAATTTAGGTAAATGGTCAGTATAATTGACCAGATGTGTATTCAATCTCTGTACATATTCAGTGGAAATGAGTAAATATTCCCTGGAAATGTAGTTGAGTGTAATAAGTTACACGATCAGTAAAATTGAGTAGATGGTCAGTGAATCGATGAACATGTTTAGTGAATTGAACTACGTGTTCGGTGAAACTGATCAAATGTTCAGTGCAATTAACTAATTGGTCATTGAGATGAAGGACTTGTTTAGTGGAGTTAATTAGATGTTCAGTGAGATTACTAAAATATTCAGTGAAGTAGAATACATGTTCAGTGGAGTCAGGATGGTTGTTCAGTGGAATTAGCTAGATGGTCAGTGAAATCTATCAAATGTTCATTGGAATAAAATACATGGTCAATTTACATAACTAAATGTTCAGTGAGAGTTAAAACATGGTCATTGAAAATGAAGGACATGATAATTGAATGTAATTAGATGTTCATTGCAATTGACTAAAATGTTCAGCACAATGGAAGTAAATGTTCAGTAGAATTAACTAAATGATCAATAAATGATTTAGTAAATAGTTAGGGAAATGAATGTAATGTTCAGTGGAATCATGTAAAATGGTCATTAGAAATGGAGAAATGTTCAGTGGAATAAGGTATATGATATAGTGAGATTTAGTAAATGGTCATTGAGATTTAGTAGATATTCAGTGAGAAGAGGGAGATGTTCAGTGGAATTATGCGAATGTTTAGTGAGATAAGCTAACTGGTCAGTGGTATAAGCTAAATGGTCAGTGAGATTTTAATAAATTGTATAAGCTAAATGGTTAGTGGAATTGATTAAGTGTTAGTGGATTTGATTAAGTGTTCATTGAATTTGATTAAATGTTCAGTGGATTTAATTAGACGTTCATTGGAATTTATTAAATGATCATTCATAAATTGCTAATGGTTAGTGGACATTGCGTATATGGTCAGTAAATATTCAATAGATGTTCAACAGATTTTATTGGATGTGAATGCTTAGTGGAATTATGTGGATGGTAAATTGAAAATGTATAATGTTCAATGAAATAAGGGACATGTTCAGTGAATCAAATGGACAGTGGATTGGATAAAATGGTCAGTGGAATTGATTAAGTGTTCAGTGGATTTGATCAAATGTTCATTAAGTATGATTTTATGTTCAATGGATTTAAATAAATGTTCATTCAATTTATCAAATGATCATTCATAATTCTTAAATGGTCAGTGGATATTGCGTATATGATCAGTAGATATTCAATAGATGTTCAACAGATTTTATTTGATGTTCATTGTAATAATCGAAATGGTCAGTGAGAAGGGAGTAGATGTTCACTTGAAAATAAAGTAGATGCTAAGAGATGTAGGTAGATGTTAAAAGAAACCTGATAGATGTTCATTGCAATGGTGTAGATGTTTAGTGAAAGTATATGAATGTTTATTGGATCATAGAGATCAATATACTATGCTTGTTGACATTATCATTGATTGTTTTATTTTGTGCAGTGAGTAATCAATACTAATCCCACTGGCAGTGGAAATACCAACCCCACTCTCGGTGGAAATACCAACCCCACTCAGGGTTGAAATACCAACCGAGAAGCACTCCAAGAGGAAGAAAAGGTTAGAATCAATACCATTAAACGATGTTCATTTCAATTGGATCAAATGTTATTTATAATTAGTAATTATTATAATACCATTTCACTGACCATTGGTTCATATTCACTGACCATTCACACATATCATTCAGTTTAATACCCATTTAGCTTATTTCCACTGACCATTCCCTCCACTTCACTGACCATTTAGCTTATTCGACTGACCATCTATTCATTTTCCATTGACCATTCAAATAATTCCAGTGACCACATCATTCATTTCAGTGATCATAATTCTAGTGAACATTCCCTTCGTTTCACTGACCATTTAGCTTATACCACTAAACATCGCATTCATTTCACTGATCATTCTCATCTATCCACTGAATATTTCCTTCATTTCATTGACCATTTAGCTTATTCCACTGAACATCGCTTTCGTTTCACTAATCATTTGCATATTTCCAGTGAACATTCCTATCATTTCACTGACTATTTAGCTTATTATCACTGAACATCTATCCATTTTAACTGAACATTTACTTAATATCACTGACCATTTTTTTTCAATGCACAAGAAATACCAGCCCACACTGATGAGGTTAGAACTCAACAAGAGCAGGCACCAACTCCAAAATGCCAAAGGAGAAGGAAAAGGTTAGGATCAATGCATTTCTTCTGAATGTTAATGTTTTCTTATGAATGCTAATGTTATTTACACTTAATGATCTACTGTATTTCCAATTAATGTTCAATTCTTCTGTACTTAATGTTCAATGTATTCTAATACAATGTACATTGCATTTTGATTTGTGTGTAAAGTGAGAAAGCAAAGACATCCATACAAGAACCACTAGTGGATGATCAAGGGCAGACAACTTCTTCAAAGAAGAAAAGGTTGGGAGATGCTCCAACTAACCCGAAGGCAAAACAGGAAATGCTCCAATTGAATATACGACAAACACTCATCCCACTACAGAATGTTATCGAGTCTCTTGCCAACAAGAATGACAAATTAGAGGCAATCAGAAGCATGGGGTTCGCCGATATACTATACCTGGATTTGCCTACCAATAATCCTGAATTCTTAGCTAACCTTATCCCGAACTTTGATTCTGATGGGACATGCATTCTACTGGACCATAACAGGTCAGTTGCCATTGAGGATAAAGACGTACACTTGGTGTACGGGGTACCAAAGACGGGGGAGAAAGTCGTGGAAGCAACTTACCACGATGAGAAGCTATCCCAACTCATGCTTGATTTTAAATCTTACTATGGAGGAAAATTGCCCTCTTTGAAGGATGTCGAAAAGAGGTTGATGATGGATGATGTCCCTCTCGATGACAACTGGAAGAGGAGCTTTTTGGTGCTTGCAGTTAACACCTGCATGAAGTCAATTTCTAATTCCCAACAAGTCTTTGTGAGGTTTCTCACCACTTCTTATAACACAAACCGCATATGTGAGTTCAACTGGAGCAACTATACGTTAAGAAGCTTGGCTGAGTCCTCAATGACTTAGAAGAGTAAACCATCAAGGTTTTATAATGGTCCCCTCCCCTTCTTGACGGTAATCTACTAAATTAAATATAAATGTTCATTACATATTCCTTTCAATGATCATTAATAGTGTACCTATTCCTTTTGATTATTGTTCTATTTTAGATATTCTACATTGATCATCTCCAAAGATTTAGTAATAGTGTACCAAGGGCCTTTGCATTGACATCGGTTTGGAAAGCTCCTTTGGTGAAAGAAAGAATTGCCATTGAGCTTAGGTATGGGTTTGGTAAGGGCAATGTACTTACCAGAATGGAGGTACCACAATCTCCACACGCACCTATACCTATCCACCTGCTGGATGGTGATCACCACCAACAACATCAGCAAGAGCAACAAGAGCAAGAGCAACAACAACAACAACAACAAGAGCACCACCACCACCAACAACAACAAGAGCACCAACAACATGAACAAGAGCAAGAGCAACAAGAGCAAGAGCAACAACAATAAGCAGAGCATCATTTCCAACAACAACCCAAACCTACCACCTTCGAGGTATAAATTCCCTAGAATAAGATAGTATTTATAAAATAAATGTTCATTGGTTGATAGTTGAATGTTCACTGCATTTATGGTAAATGTTCAATGGTTGTTTTATAAATGTTCACTGAATATTAAATAAATGTTCAGTGATCGTTTGCTAAATATGCAGTGTTGTTATCTTCTTGTTTATTGATTTTTAGCATAATGTTCATCTTATATGTGATTTTCTATTTGGTTTAATATTCAGGAATACAACAGCTTGGTGAGATCGCTGATAGATAAGTTGGCAGCTGATTTTGTGAATCTCACTGAGGTCTTAAAAGCAGGCAAAAAGTTTTAACTTGGAGGTCTTATAAACGATAACACCCTTGTGAATGCCGCATCGATGTGGTCTAGATGCTCTGGAACTGTTCTTCCATCAGACCTACATCACCTGAGCCAGAGAAGAGTTAATGTCCTCCCCGTTAGCTAGGATGACGACATATACGGTGCTTGGTGGTTTGGAGAAATGGTATATGAAGCCGTTAGGAAGGAAATCTGGGATGATGCATGTATAGTCCCCCCAAGGTACAACTAATTGTTCAGTATATTAATCTTCATGTTCATTACGATTATATATAATGTTCATAACATCCATAATAATATGAATTTCAGTGATGAAGCCAATACATCACAAATTGATGTAGAAGAAACTGATCACTACGATCAGGAAGTCTTAATTCAAGACCTTAATGAAAGGTAAAATATAATTTTATCAGAATATAGTACTTGTTAGCACATAACCTAATATGTGTGATGACATTGTCAGTGAACATGTTGAAGAAGCCCATGATGAAGAAGTTCATGCCTTACCCCAACAGGAAACTATTGATGAAGTCGTTGGCAAAAGGTAGAAAATGTAGAATCTGTTGTTGAAGACAGGTACTATTTATTTTACCGTCAAATAATATGTATACGCATATGTTTAGTGCAAATGATCATATGTTCAGTGAAAATAAGTAAATGTTCAGTCAAAATAAGTATATATTTAGTGAAAATAAGTATATATTCAGTGAAATAACTAAATGTTCAATGTAAATGTTCAGTGAAATTACCTAAATGTTCAATGAGAATAAGTAAATGTTCAATGAAGATAAGTAAATGTTCAGTGAAGTTAAGGATATGTTTAGTCGAAATAAGTATATGTTCAGTTAAATATAGTAAATGTTCAGTGAAAATAAGAAACTGTTTGTGGAAGGTAGTAAATGTTCACTAAAATTAAGTAAATTTTAAATGGAAATAAGTAAATGATAAGTGAAGAGAAGTAAATGTTTAGTGTAAATATTTAAATGTTCAGTGAAAATATAGTAAATGTTCAGTGAAGTTGAGGATATGTTCAGTGGAAATAAGTATATGTTCAGTGAAATATAGTAAATATTCAGTGAAATGTAGTAAATGTTCAGTGAAAATAAGTAAATATTCAGTGTAAATATGTAAATGTTCAGTGAAAATGTAGTAAATGTTCAGTGAAGACAAGGATATGTTCAGTGGAAATAAATATATGTTCAGTGAAATATAGTAAATGTTCAGTAAAATTACCTAAATGTTCAATGAGAATAAGTAAATGTTTAGTGAAGATAAGTAAATGTTCAATGAAAATGTAGTAATTGTTCAGTGAAATTACCTAAATGTTTAGTAAAAATGCGTAAATGTTTAGTGAAATGTACTATTTGTTCAGTGACTATGCTTAAAATGTTCAGTGCTCTTATTCATACTGCGTAATGTTTTCAGTGCGCTTTTGCATTATGTTCAGTCTATCTCCAATTGATGTTCATTGCATTTGGTAGGAAAAGACAAAGGAGAATGCCTACAACGATTTCATCCCCATTCTTACTACAGTATTCAAATTTGATTAATCGTGACGATGATGAAGTTCAAGTACTTTGTGACTACGCATTTGCGGAAGATCTCGATCATGAGTAAGAGTCCTAAACAACTCATTACATAACTGTCTAACATATTATACGGTACTCATTAGCCAATTCGTTACATCTACCCTAGGGAGATACTATTTGATGATGAACAAACATTTATCTCTCGAGAGCAATTTAAGTCAATGTCCAATGATGAAAACATCTACACGAAGATTATAGACGCCTGCGCTACAATACTCAATAGTCGCAACACAGAGAGAAAGGAGAAGATGATTTTCTTCCCAAACAATCCATTTGTAAGCTTCCGCATTTACCTATATTTCCCATAATATAAATGTGACCCTAACATATCCTCATTTTTTGAATAGAATGTCATGTTTATGAGTGATGCCTATGATGAAACAAGTCAAATCGTGACAGAGGAATTTAGAATTGCACAATTCATAGAGAGCATTGAATATTATTTAGCTGATAACAATTTACCCCTACTAATGACCTTCCACCAGGTATATTCATTCCTTATGTGTATAATGTTCATTACTATTATAGAAAATGCTCAAATTAAATATGGATAATTTACATTAGAAACTTTATATAACCATTAATATAATTCAACGAATATTTTAGATCTTCTTCCCAGTGTACGCATCTGGTCACTTTTATTTGTATTGTGTCAACGTCAAGAACAAGTTCCTAGACCTTCTTGACAACAGGAATCTTCCAGAAGGGGTTTCTTTCGAAAACAAATACCATGATCATCCCCAAAAACTGGTTAGTTATCTCCCACTACACAAATACCATAATTTTTAAGAGTATATATCTATTAAGGGGTTAAACGTAATGTTCAGTGCTCGTAGCATAAATGTTCAATCCATGTGAACTAAATGTTCACCGGTTCTGAGCGTAATGTTCAGTGCAACGAGGGTAATGTTCAGTACATTTCAATGTTATTCTTAGTCTTTTTTAACTAAATGTTCATCACATTTTCACTATTTGTTCAATTGGGCATGATATTTCGTACACTAATATCATGCTTATCCTATTTGTTCACCAACAGTTGAATGGTGTTGCAACCTACATGAAAGAAAATGGGAGTAAGAAGAATTACAACGCTTTCAAGGTTAGGAACCTCGAGATGCCATGGAGATCAAATGAAAACAAGGCTGACTGTAGAATATATGTTATGCGACACATGGAAACCTATGAAGGAAAGTCCAAGTGGGAATGTGGACTAAGTCCTAATGACGTGAGTATTTGTTATGAATTTGATACTTTCCAATTTATCATTTGTCCAAATCCTTACTTATCAATTATTAACTTACAGTTCCAAGTACTGAAAGGTTTACGTTTGCGCTACACATATGAGATCCTTGGGGATGATTTGAACAAGAAAAGGGGCAATGTTCGTTACTTAGCATTTAAAAGGACATTTGGATGATACTTTATTGTAAAAGTACATTGTTTTTATTCTCTAGATGTATTTTGTTGCACATTATACATTATGGTTTGTTATGTTTGTGAATGTACTCATTTTCTTTTAAGTTCAGTACTTATGTATCTTATGTTCATTACCTTTGTGTTTTATGTTCAGAGTCTATATAAGAAATGTTCAGTATAACTCGTTTTCTTTTTGCATCAAATAATATATATATTTATATTTCAAATGAACATATTACATATCCATAATGAACATACTACGTATCCATAATGAACATGTAAAATATCCCTAGTGAATATACTAATTATCCAAAAGTACGAATCGTTTAACTTGGAATGAACACACTAAAATGGAGTGATATTGACATCAAAATATTCATCGTGTTGGAATCTTTGAAGTTCTTGGACAGCAGACACTAGATGAGCAAGAGTATCACCTACAGGAACATCAAAATAATCCTGCAATATTAACCATACTTACAGTTAGCACCGTAATGGTCATTGAATTTGGAGTTAATGTTCAGTGCATATAACCCTCATGTTCATTCTCGTAGGTCTTATTGTTCAGTACCACTGACCTTAATGTTCACTGCCTTCGCAATTTAAGTATGTTCAGTTTAGTATGTTCATTGACTTCACATTTAATGTTCATTGCATATAACCCTCATGTTCATTCTCGTAGGACTTATTATTCAATACCACTGAACTTAATGTTCACTGCCTTCGCAATACAAGTATGTTTAGTGTAGTATATTCATTGACTTCAGAGTTAATGTTCATTGTATATAACCCTCATGTTCATTCTTGTAGGACTTGTTGTTCAGTAACATTGAACATAATGTTCATTGCCTTTGAATACAGTGTTCATTGTCTTTGAATGTTGTGTCATTAGATGCATGTATAATGATCAGTACCTTTATAGAACGCGTAACCCTCGTTTTCATCGAATCAATAGCCCTACCCGTCCTTTTTTTTCCACGATTAAAGTTTCCAACCCTTGAGCCCATTGTAAATCTTCTCTTGTGTTGATTTAAGCCGATCATTCATGCCACCCTTTTTTTTCTTTTTATTGGGTCATTTATTTCATTCTCATAACGCACAGGTTGATCATCATGTATCTGTGGACCATATGCAGTGGGTTCTAAAACACCATTATTCTCATTAGTACAATCATTACTATCCCTCTTGTTCGTTATACCACTCAAATAGAAATCAACCTTCTCCTTGCACTCAACTAAGCACTTTTCTATGGCTCCTCGAGCAGAGGTATCAAATTGAGCAGCATCAACTAGCTTTGTAAAACATCGTATATTATATAACCTCCAAATTCTAGAAGGTGTAGCACCTGACCCTTCAACCACATTCTCATCCACCTTCGTGCACATAGCAGACTTAGTCCATCTCCTTAGGATGTATCTTTTTGGTATAAAAGTAACATTGTTGAGGTGAAGAACACAAAGAGCATGTTTACAAAGAAGCCCAACCTCGTCAAAATACTTGCATGTGCAATCAATTGTCATTAGCTGATCATCGAATGTAACAGTATGATTTATAATGTCCTTTTTGATGACTCACATGATACTCATAAGTTGGGGGGTTGCATTTGGATAATCTTTACAATACAAGGAACATAATTTACAAAATTATCCTCAAATTGGATGTATAAGGGAATAGTGTAATCCTTCCTTGCATGCTCCAATATACCCACATTCGCCCAAACCAAGTGCCTGTTACCAGTAATGTTGTTATAGTCATCCATGTTCTCATTACTCCTCCACTCTTTAACTACACCAATGAAAAAATTATAAAAATCATAAAGATCATGAGTTTTATGCAATCTTCTCGAGATAGCTCTATTAGTGCTTTCACTTCTTTGGGATGACAATACTCCTCCACTAAAATAGTCCTTGGAGTACGCAGGACACCACAACTCCTTGATAAGATACAAATTTTGAATCCATTTGTTGGAGGAACACGCAAACTTCATAACCATGCTGCAAAATTAAACAAGGACACTGTTTACATTAAAATTACACATAATGTTCAACCAAATCAAGGATATGTTAAATGAAAATAGGCTGCATGTTCATTAGAATATAGTAAATGAGGTATTTAGTGAAAATGTTAAGTGGAAATAGGAGACATGTTCAGTGAAATTAACTAAATGTGTAGTGAAATTATCTAGATAGTTAGTGAAATTTATCAAATGTTCAGTTCAATAAAATAGATATTCATTGGATTTTTATTAGATGTTCATTGGAATTAACAAAGTGTTCACTAAAATGGAATTATATAAATGGTCATTGAAATGAATGAAATGTTTAATGCACTTATGTAAATGTTCATTGAAAATGAGACAAATGTTCAGTGAGATGGTGTAAATGGTCAGTGAAATGTTCATGCGAATGGTCGGTGAAATGAAGGAATTATTCGGTGGAATTATGCGAATGGCCAGTGAACATGAACAAATGTTCAATGGAATTATGTAAATGGTCAGTAGAAATGAACAAATGTTCAGTGGAATAAGCTAAATGTTCAATGGAGTAAGCTGAATGGTCGGTGAGATTTACTAAATAGATGTTCATTGGAATGAAGGACATGTTCGGTGAGTTTAAGTAGATGTTCAGTGAGATTGAGTAGATGTTCAGTGGAATTAAGGATATGTTCACTGAAAGCCTTCCCCCTGAACAAATTACTCATTCAACATGAACATACTAAGTATACCTAATATACATATTATAATTTTCAATGCACACTATACTCATTATTAATGACCAAATTACTCATCAATAATGAACATAATGTAAACCTCGCTTATGATATACATAATACCTTGACCAATAGTGCTCAAATTAAGCTACTGTATCAGTGTATTTTAAAACAATGTTGAATATATCATTGAAACCCTCCGTAGACCTCAATCCCTGAATATTCATTTTAGCATTCTCCCCAATATGCCACGTACATAAACGATGACGGGTGTTTGGGAACACAATCTTTATTGCTCTAGCCATTGATTGTGCTTGATCCGTCATAATAGTAATCGGATGCTTCCCACCTATGGATCTCAAAAATGTGCTAAATAACCACTCAAAAGACTCCGACTTCTCATTTAGTATGAATCCAATGCCAAACATCACATTCTTGTTTTGATGGTTCATTCCAATAAAAGGACCACAAATCCTCATATTTATTCGTGCGGTAAGTCGTGTCATGAAGTAATAAATCGCCAAATACATCGTAGTCTACTCTCATACGAACATCCCTAAAAAAGAAAGAGTCAAGATGACCTTCCTCATCCACGTCAAAATCGTAGAAAAAGGCAACCTCCTTTTTACTCCTTTCCTTAAAGTAATTAATTAATCCTTTTGCATTACACACATCATATTTCGCCTTTTTCTTCCCTTTCAACGCATCATAAGCATCCCTAGCAAGAAATCCAAGATTAGCTTCACCTCTTGCCTCGTTCTTCAAAACGCGGACAGCATGAGCAATAGGTATTCCACTCTCGGCGAAATTGCTCAGCATTGCAATTTGATTATTCCAAACCTTCATGTGGGATATTATTAAATGTCGTTGTGACACGGGAACCCTACTGTGATTATGAACCATGTAATGCTTTGTTACTATAAATAAACCAGAATCCTTACCAACATCAAACTGAATAAATGCCTTGCACCCAGTTCTAACAACCCTTTTCTGGTAAACCGATAAGTCCCTACTTTTCTTAAACTCAGCTTGCGAGCATACAAACATCCGCAGTCGTGTAGTTTTTTTTATCGACCCTCGTCTCCATCTTTCCGTACGTGTGCCAAACCCATGCTTGAACAAATAATTGTTATATAATTCGTACGCTTCTTCATCAGATTTTACTTCTTTGTACAT
Organism: Dysphania ambrosioides; assembly: GCA_026401315.1. Lineage (NCBI taxonomy): Eukaryota > Viridiplantae > Streptophyta > Magnoliopsida > Caryophyllales > Amaranthaceae > Dysphania > Dysphania ambrosioides. The sequence continues at coordinate 1,889,251 of CM048660.1, read as the reverse complement.
AAGCTCAGACTCTGTGGACTCTGCAAAACCCTCTACAAAAAACAAACATTGAACCTAATGTTAACTTTAAACAACAAACATTGAACCTAATGTTCATTGATTTAACCTAAATGTTCAATGCCCTCTAGCTTAATGTTCAGTGCATCTGAACCTAATGTTCAGTGCCCTCCAGCATCTTAAATGTTCAGTGCATCTAAACCTAATGTTCAGTGCATTTTAAACTAAATGTTCAGTACTTTTGATCAGGGTGTACAATTGTGTTCATGTTCAACCTAACGTGTACAATTGTTCAGTGCATTAAATTTGATGTTCAGTCAAAGCTTGCATAATGTTCAGTGCTTATTAATATAAAGTTCCCTTCCTCTAAGTGTATTGTTTATTGCGTTTGACTTTGATGGTCAGTGCCTACCAACCTAATGTTCAGTGTCTCTGACTCTTACAAAAATTAATTACAAAAATCAATAAACTTAATATTGCTAATTAAATCAACATTAACTAAGCTAATTTAATACAAAATTCAAATAAACTCAAAATGAACAAAAAAAATACTCAATGAACATTCTTTTGTAATTAAATCAACAAAAAACTCAAAAGAATACAAATCATTTCTAAAATATAAAAACGGAATTCAAAACATCGATAAAAATATGCTAATTTGTATTATAAATGAACATTATGCTTAAATATGCTAAAATATACCTCCACTTAATTCAATAGTAGCACTTCGACATTCCTCAACAGAACCAACGCTTATATCATCAATGTCTTCACCCAAGGGAATCAAAGCCATTGTAGTTCATTCACAACAAATAAAATCACTTCCAATTATTCGAAATATGAATAGGGAATGAGTTGGATAGGCTTTTACTTTTGAAGACTAGAAATAAAATACAAAATTAACAATGCCAAAAGTAACATTGCAAAATCTCAAATATTGAAGTAAATCTTGAAAAGATCTCTGCAAAAAAACCCACACATCATCATTACAAAAAAATGCTCCTTCTCAATGCAATCTCTTAGATTTTTGTACTAATATGTAATGTTCATTCAAACAAAACCGTAAATGTTCATTCGTATACACTAGTATGTTCATTGGTTTACAGTAGTATGTTCATTCGTTTATACTAGTATGTGCAATCTTTTAGATTTTTGGACTGATATGTAATGTTAATTCAAATAAAACCGTAAATGTTCATTCGTTTACACTAGTATGTTCATTCGTTTACACTAGTACGTTTATTGGCCTAGCGTGTATAATATTAAAATATATCACAATAGTTAAATACTTTTACAATCATTAAATATATTACAATAGGTATTAATACGTAACAATCATTGAAATATTAAATTAAAGGAATCTCAATACATAATCATTACAAATTAATGCTCCATCCCAATGCTTTCTTTTTGAACTCTTTCTACCAAATAAATAAATGTTCACTGTATAATAATAAATGTTCATTTTTGTTCAACTAAATGTTTAGTGGCTCGTTATAAAATGTTCATTGTAAAAACTTTCAATGAATTATTTTGAACTAATTCACCCAAGTATAAAAATGTGCATTGGATTCTCCTCACATGTTCAGTGATGTACAACTAAATGTTTAGTGGATGACTACATAATGTTCATTCGTGTATTGTGTCATTAATTTTGGCCTCTTTTCATGATTCCCGATGCATAAAAAACAAAATGTCCATGCGCTACAGTGACTTCTGCAAAAAATCTTTTCTTTTCACGTTTACCAAGTACAACTTTTTCACGTTTACCAACTTTTGCAAGAAATCGCAGTGACTTCCAGAAAAATCTTTGCTGACGTGTCTCCCATCCCATGCTGACCTGTCTCTCACTGCACGCTCACTCTGCGTTTTGAGTTATTTTCTCCTGCATTTTGCACAGGGTGTACGATGCGCATCGTGCACCCGGGTGCAGGATCCTTTTTGCGTCTATAAAACGGGTTCTTTTGAAAGAGAATGAGCTTATATTTTGCACAACAGCCAAACGTAAGGGAATAAAAAAATCAAATATGAAAAAAAATTAATTCCACATCTCGAATAATAAGACAAATATTGATCAATACCAATAGTTTTGGCAAACATGGCAACAAACCAATTTTACGCATAGAAAACGAATCGCTTGTTTACCCAACGTGTATATAATATTATGAACGGGTTAGCTATTCTGGAAATGAAAATCACTAAGATAATTTCTGACATTTGGAATGGTAAAATGCATTAAGTGGACGTGAGAGTGGTCGAAGGCCTTCCTGATGGATAGTTTCCGCAAGGATATAGTTAATCACTTGATAAGGGTCAAGTCTAGTAAAAATTCCACTCTTAAATAAAGAGCTCTTACATAGAACTTTGATTTCGATTGTTGAAGCCCATGCTAAACATAGAATAGCACTGCTATGTAGAACAGTTTTTTTTTTTTCAACTTCCTGCAAAGTATGGTACAGCCGTACAGGCATGTGACTTTTGCTTAAGCTACAAAATACTCTTCCCATTGTGGTGGAATGGATACATTTACTAAGGACGACTAGAGTTGTTTATCGTACATACTCGTATTAGTAAGAGTCAAATCACAACCCTGTATTGTTATGTTAACAGAAACTTACAAAAAAAGGATTTGCTCTGACTACTATGATTTAAGCCTCTCTTCATGGCTTTTTCTTGTTAAAGATCATATACCTATGAAATCTATTGGGGTTCCAATTTCCTTCATAGTGAATCGTCCGTAAAGAATTACTCCCATCTTGGTAATGACAACAACGAGATGCTGGAGTATTATGAATCATCAATCATCCCCTCTGAAATAAATATCGGACTCAACAATGTTTTCGCGCAATACAGTAACAATGAGGGAATGAGATCCCCACCAACATAAAATAGAGGCCAAAAAGATTATACGAGATCTAAAAAAACAGGTCACTTGGGGAGTGGAGTGGTTCCAGAACTGAACGGATAAAATAAACTCCCGTCTGTTGACTTCTACCACCAATGCACAAAATTGAACGAAACCACAATGGATTATCACAATTGCCAACTAAAGGTTAACTTTCCTCTTTGGTATGTGGTGAAAGTCTTGGGTCACATAACCTACACTAGTTTACAAAATTGACGTAACTCTCAGTGAGTTGCTGTCTGTCGTTCTCCACCCTCTTCATGTTCAACCTGCAGAAAAAAGAACATGTATTCAATTAACATCAACATTATGTGAACATGGTAGATTAAGGTGTGTCTAGTGACATCAACAAAGTGCACAACGGGCTTTTACTAGGATACTGTGAACCACACTATCAGAAATAATTATCACTGTATAACAGAAACTATCAGCCAAAGATCAGAATAGTCAACCACAAAGAACTTGAGTTGTCTAATGCTACGAAGTACAAAGCAGATGATTGGTAACGACTGTCGATGTCGTTTGAAAGTGATTTCAATTTCAACCAGTAATACCAGAAAGATATGCAGGTAACATTAGGATTTTTGAGATCTCATGTGTCTGGTAATAAGCAACACAGGATAATGACTTTGGAAGTAGAAAATAAGATAATGCAGCCCAAGCCTACTCATACCATTAATTAAATCCTTTCATCAAAATTTAATGAACAGATTCACCAAGTAAACATAAAAAAAAAAAAAAAAAAGAACCCCGCAAGGAAACTGGAGACTTGTAGCAAAACAGAGCCGCATTAAATATAGCTAACATCCACAAGGGTGGAGAATTTGAAAGAAGAGTGGCAAATTGGCAATTGATGACATAACATTTCCTCGAATGGATTATTTTGATCAATCAGAACAATAGCATTCACATGTGATATTATGAAGGGTGCATCTAACTGTAGCTTAATGTTCACAATTGTTTAGAATCCAACAAAACAATCAACACTTTTGTCAGCACCAACAGGGCAATATTTATATTTGTCTATAGAACAATAGGCTGCAAAAACATACCTCCACAAGAACCTTCGCTTTCTTCTTCGACTTCGAAACAGGCTCATCTCTACTCCTCATCTTTGAAGAGAAATTCGATTCTTTTCTGTTCCAGTTTCTGTAAGAACCTTCTGCATCATCATCGTCTTCATCCAAATCATCTGTTCCAAAAGCTGATTGATTATTCATGACAGACAAACCACAGTCAACATGCACTTATATCATGAAGAGAGACCATAAGTCTACCTTCGCCATCATCACCAAGAGAGTTATTCATTGGAAAACTAAAATCCTCCATATCATCTTCCTCTATTTCTTCATAGCCCTCAACATACTCCACCTCATGTTCCTGAATAATCCAATCATAAGGTAGTTTAGCAATAGATTTGAACAAAAAGCACCCTAAACATCAGTACAAACTCATATCCTCACAAAACCTTTTCTTTGTTTTTTTTTTATATCAAAGGGGAGGGTCAATTTTATTTAATTCTGAACAGAGAGCAATTCAACCCATACCTCTTCAAGCTCCAGCTCTCTTTCAGGGTCATTAAGAATTTGATTGAATAACTCCTGATTAGAGTTGTATATGTCACCATAGACACCTCTTTTAAGCCGTTCAAGAAGTTCCTCCTCAATTTTCTGCAAATAAAATAATAATAGTTAATTCATAACTTGGAAAACCAGAATAATAAAGCCCTCCTGCAGCAACACACCATTACAGTGTTACCTTATCTATTACTGCTGCTTTCTCAGCCTTCTCCAATCTTCTAGCATCCCTCTTCTTCTCCTTCCTGGGAGTTGTCATTATCTTCTCCCTGTAACACATAAAAATAACAAATAACGTCAGGAATATAGATATAACTGATTAAAGAACTTTGCAATGTTCCATCAGAGAAAATACAAATACACACAACACAAAAACAAAAACAAAAATAAAAGGTGACATTAAGCTGGAAATAGTATAATTGGGAAATAAAATCAATATATCATCATTCAAAGCAATGCCAAATAATGCCCCAAACCCAAAACAAATATAGGCAAAAGCATGCTTCTTGGATGACCATCATCAAGTAGGATTGTAGGAATACTACCACTGGCACAGAGAAAATGCCAAGAAATATGGTACCATCAAACAACAGTGCTGGAGCAGTGAGCTCTGGCCTTTCTATTTTCTTTTTTAAAATAACAAGAAAAAGGCCTGAGCTTAGAATGCAATCGAATTGTTTTCTATTTTCTATATGTGTTCTTGGGTCATGTTGTAGACCCTAGTTAGAGGTTTACCTATCTCAAATTATTGAGTAATTTGTTGCTGTGGGAGAAGGGGGAGGTGGACCTCTCCAATATAAGTGTTACCTTTTTTCCTGTAATTTTGAATCCCACCTTTTCAGCTTCTGCTACTACTTTTTAGTACTCATAAGGAGAAGTAAATTGTATGTTGAAGCTCTCACATGTAGTTCAAACATTTCTAATGCCACAATATTTGTTTACTTTGCCAACCAAAAACGCACTACTGCTTCATTACCATCATCTACAAATGAAATGTTTTTAAAAACTTCCCTACACAGCTTGTGGGTATGGTAGGAGTTAAGCATCTTACACCTTCATCTTTAATCATAACCCCAAATAGCACGATTATAAGTGGTATCGATATCATTAAGATATTAGGAGAACTCAAGACTACAATTCACAAAACTTGTGTTGCTGGTCCTTGGCAATAACAAAACAGTATGTAAGGGAACAAAAATTCCTATAATTCATCAAAGCACACTACTTGATCTTGTCTGCAAGCCATATTTTCCAGTTCAACTGCTCTTGACAATGACAAGCAGATCACCAGTCATGCAATATGAGGTATGAAGGTACATTTTCAGAGTTCACAAAGGTACTTGGTAACGTCGATAAAAAATGAAATAAGGCGGAGAATAGAATCGTGTAGCAATAAGGCTCCTATCTTTGACTTATTTTGAATAGCAAAAGGCAGCCAAGAGAACCCCACCAAAACTAATGAATGAAAATATCCCTGTCTAAGAAGATTTTTAGAATACGAACACAATTTTATCAAAGCCAATGCTTTTGTCTAAATTTAAAAGATTCCCTCAAGCAAGAGCCAAGGCCACAATTTAACCCGCATAAGCTTGGAAACTCCATATTCAACACACTAAGATACAATACAAGCTGTATTGGACTTATGGTGGGTGGTAAGATAGAATTATGATATTAACACTGTAAATCAACCAACTCCACATCCTTTGCATTCAAAACACCTAAATTTAAGAGAAGACTCCTGTAGGATGGAAGGACTGTGAAGCCACACTTCTCACAAGATTCTTAAGTAGGGATCACTAACGAAAGACGCTTACATCAACTAATACCACAATGCCCTGATTCCTCTTAAGAAACGGTCTCCAAAAAGACATGTCTTTGCAACGATACAACCATAAAGCACACGTATAGAAATAAATTGGGTAAAAGAAGTACCTAGTCTTCAAAGCAAGCTTCCTCATGCGTATGCGCATTTGAGTCATCTTCGTCAATCTCTGCTTCATCTTATGCACAAGAAATTTCGGCCAATACATCTGCAAATTCCACCAGCATATCGTTATTCAATTCTTTCAAAAATTTAAACCATTCGTAACAACACTGGATACTAAGACGTCCATACCAAATGCTTATCGATGATTCCGAGCGCCTGCAAATAATTCCTCGGCAGCTTAACCCTTTCCCACAACTTGTTAGGCATATGAGCTCTCTCTATAGTCTTCATATACAAGTAAAGCACCCCTGCATTCCCAGACCATATCATATAATAAACATTTCATTCATAATATTCGTAAATCTACGTTCATAAAATCACACAAAACGGAACAAGAATAAAACTATACCGTCATGGTCTCGGATAGTGGCGTAACGACTATTAGCAAGTGGGCAGGAGCTCCGATTGCAAACACCCGTTACATTATACGGGTTCCGGCAAAACTTCCCAGTTTCAATCCTATTTAATTAATCAAAAGTACGAATTATTTACAAAAAAAGGGAAAATTGGGAAATGAGAGGAAAAATTAGGGTTTCATACTTGGACATGAAACTGCAATGATTGTGACGAATGACTTGCCAAATGACTTCATCGTGTTGCATCTTCGATCAATTACAACAATCAAAAGATTGCGACTTTTTATTTTGAAATACAAGGGTTTAGGGTTTTGTGTTTAAACCCAAAATTTTTTAAAAAAGAGGGATCTTTAGAGTTTGGGGGAACAATGAGTTAGGGTTTAGTGTTGAGGATAACAGAATTAAGTGATGGCGGATGTGGGCGTTTAGGGGAGGTGAGTTTGAGTGAGTTGGTCCGGCGAGTCGGCCAAACGGAGGAGGGGGTCGCTACTCCAGGGTTTTGAACAAGGTATGGCAACTATGGCAAGTAGGGATGACAAGGTTACGTGTTATTATACTCGATACATATCTATTATTTTTAAATTAGACTTATATTCGCCTGAAAACTCATTAAATTCTAAAATTTCAGACTCTTATCCAAATTCATTAGATTTGATGGATCTCGAGTCTAAAATAAATCATTAACATATTTTTATTTTTATATGCTTATTATTTCTATGTTTTATAATTGAATGTATTTTCGCATTTCAGACTTTAGAATTGTTTACTGATTAAGTGATATAAAGGAAGATAAATTGCATTATTATTTCAAATGAAATAAATTAATAAATCCTTTATTAAGCACCCAATTGGTATCATTGAAATACTTGCAAAACAATCTTTAGTTTAGGGAGTGGAAAACAAGTAAGCACAACTGCACAAAAGTCAAAATTCAACACTAAATCAAAAGTTTTAAACTCAACATTACTTTTTTGCAATGTTTTTAAGATCAAGTGAATCGCTACTACTCGCAAGTTTTAAAATCGCACGAAAGCTAGTAATATCAAACCCATTTGAATATGTTTGTCGGAAGCGTGACGACGAGAAGTTAGTAATCACGAAGTATACATCAAAATTATACGAATATGTTACATGGCGAGTAGCGATGAGAAAGAGGTGAAGGTGGCACTTCAATGTGAATGAATATTTAGTTTTAGTTCTAAATGAAAATTAGATTTTATTTTTATTTTTTATTAATGAGCGGGTCCATGGGTCGGATCTGGGTCTAAATTTTTTGGATCCGCACCCAAATCCGACCCAAGGACATTTAGATCCATATCCGACCCGGATCCAATGGGTCTAAACAAATAAGACCAAGACCTTAAAAAATGGATTGGGTCTAATCAGCTCTGGATCATGTCTTGGACCCATTGCCACCACTAGTGGTAAGGGCTAAAGATTGAACTTAACTGTGAAACGACATGGTTTTGGGTTTTATACATTTACTATTTTCATTTTACTCTAAATAGAAAGAATTTACCATTCTCCTGAGACTGTTGAATATTAATTACAACATATGGAAATTATTTGTTAATCTCTATAGTTATTTAACATTCGTCAAAAAATAATTAGTATTTAATATAAACAAGAAATCTTATAATATAATTACATTAGTATAAATGCCTCCTCTTTATATATCTCCTCTACTTTGCCTCTTTTATTGTATTATATAGTAACATATATAAAATTGAAAATCAACCTACAAATAAAAATTACCTTAAAATAAAAAAAATCTTTAACTCTCATCTATAAGCAATACTTCCCTTAGCACAACTTGAAAAGTGGATTAGCATTAAGCAAATGATTCCTAATCAAATTACAACTAGCATGTGCCCTTGCAATAGCATGATATTAAATTAGGAAAAAGAAAGTGAAGAAGTTGGATTATTAACATAGAATGACAAAATACTATGTTTAAATGTAATCATTTTCTAATTACTGTACGCAATGACCAAAGACAACACAACATCCATAAAAATAAATAATCAAAAGCTAGGAAAAATAAGAAAAGGAAGGAAATGTATATTGTAGTTACAACCAAAGATAATGTTTTTGTACTCTACATCTACCCAATTGAAACGATAAAATAGTTGTAATGTATTAGTATGATCTCCTTCGTACTCTATATCTTCCTTTTATATTAAATTTGGTAAAAGCAATGAGTTGGATTATTAACATAGAATGACTGAATATTGTGTTAAAATATAATTATTTTTTTAATTGCCTTATGGAAAGACCAATGACAGCACATTATCCCTAAAAATACATAATTAAAAGTTAGGAAAAATAAGAAAAGGAAAGGAAATGTATTTGTATTTGCAACCTAAGATAATGTTTATGTACTTTGCATCTACCCAATTAAAACGACAAAGTAGCTATAATGTATTAGTATGATCTCCTTTGTACTCTACATCTCCATTTACCTACCCTTATCCTTGTTTAATTTAGTTCATAAATATAAGTATTGATTTTCATCACAATATTCCAAAACCCAAACCAAAGTGTACTTCCTCCAGAACTATTTTATCCCTCCAAAGAAAAATAAAAATCTATATTACTATGAATAATAAAAAATAAAATTTATCAAATATATTTTCAGAAAAATTATCACATTTAAGTTTGACCTTTAAATTCCTTTTAAAAAAAACGGAATCGTTATGGTAGTCATGGGGTGAAATTTGATATTTCAGTTATAGAACTTTATCCTTTTTTCTTATTTTTTTTAAAAAATGAAGCAACTTTTTGTTATAGAACTTTACTTTTTTATTTTTTAAAAAATAAAGCAAGGTGGTTATAATTTTTGTTGCATCTGAACCTAACATTATGTAGTTATCCGAAGCAAGATTTTATATATTTTTTAAATATTTTTCACCCGTAGCAACGAAAAATCTTGATTTCTAATTTGAAAGGTCCACATTAATCCATACTGTAAATAATAATATAAGATGTATTTTATTTTTTTTGTCATCGGGAAATTACAATGACTTGATAATTTATACATACACCAAGATATTTAAGATCCCACTTACACAAAAGCATAACTACCGTTCGATGGAGAGAAGTGTATGCTAATGGATGGGATAGAAATTGGCAAGCTGGCAGCCATTAACTTAATGTTAGTAATGTGAGCGATTTGCAACTTATACTAAGATAATGAAATGCTAACGCATTTAATTAATCCTTGTTTGCGTTATGATTTGCAAATATTTCCTCTTTATAAATTATCTCTCTCGAAAAAAAAAGGGATTTTGATAAAGAAATATCTTTATATAGTTCAATCTATTTTGTATTTGTTTAGTTTATATATTTATTGTGGATATCTTATGACTATCGATGAATTAATATTAACGAAAACTTACTACGGAGTAATTATTTTAATGCATTAATTTACTAAATTAATTATTACATTTAAGAAAAGCTTTCTAATGTACCTTGTCTAGTTATAGTTGATAGAAAACCACACTACCCTTTTGTCAACACCTATTTAGGGCATCAACCTTAGGTCAAGGCTATTTCAGTAGATGTGAGCCAATATGCAAAGAACCCAATTTTTTTGCCAATGATTTCGCTGGGGTGCGGGTGCGGGTGCAGTCCCACTCCCACCATTCAAACAAAAAACGAAGCATAGTGCTGCTTGGAAGCTGCTTAAAGCATGTTTTTGATGTCCAAATTAAAGCTCAAGCTGCTCATATTAACTTCCACTACTTCTTGTCCAATTATTATAAGCAAAGAGAGGATGAATATGAGTGGAGGAAATTGCCAAAGTTGATCATATATGAGTCTTTATCTATTGCTCCTTTCCTTCATTATCTTCAGAAGATTATGTTGATAGTGTTGATGAGTGGATGTAACATTGATCCATGCAAAAACTATTCATTTTTTTTATCCTCTTCTTCGTCTCCCCAGAAAGCCAAGAAGTTTTTCAACAATAACCAAATACCACAATACATGGACCGCTAAATGCTTCGTCAATATCTATTTACCATAATGATATGGCACCCATCGCCATACTCCATTTTCCCATCCAAATCCTACTACTGTATGTAACTATGGTCGCTGTTTGTTTGTTGTAATGCTCTACTGCACCACATATCATGGCACATTCTTTTTCATGCGGAATACATCTCCATAGGGGATGTCGTTGTTGACGTTGATACCATACGGTCCTTCAAACTTTGGATCGAGTAACATGCACGTTAAAAAGTACGTGAGGTGTTGAAGCAACCACCTCTGTCTTTCTTCCTCGAATAGCCTAGCAAAACAGAAGCCACTCGTAAGAGAGGTTACCACCCTATATCACAAACAAAAGCATCATACTCATGAGCATACCTTACGTTCAAGTACACACAAGAACAAAAAATGTATATGCAAAATATCCCGGTTTAAGTGAAGAAAGAAAAATCAACAGCTCAAGGAACAGCTCGGGGATCATTCCTTGAAGCCACATTCTTAAGTGGTACTATGGCTTATTCCCACTGACTGATATATGTAATGCAAAACTTCAACATTCTTTCAGGATTGACTACTGAGATAGATGCCAGCGCACAATCACAACCGATCAACTTTAGTAATCCAAAAGAGCAAAAATTCTAAATAAGGAAACAGAAATACAAGAACACAGAATTCAGATTATGATGTTGTTGCCGTTTTCGAACCTTGGGATGGACTTGTAGCATACTGTAGGATCAAGATTTCATTTGGGAGGATATGTGCAGAAATCTCCCTCCACAAGTTTTGAGTCATCCAAATCCATCAGATTTATTGGAGATATAGGGAGCCTCTGAACAATTACATACCAATCTAGAGAATGAACTACCAGTCAACCACACTTCGCTTAATTCCCAACTATCTACTGCCCGGGTAAACAAGTCTCTTTCCCAACGAAACTATTCAAGAGCCAACCATGCATTATATTGCTTGGCAGCCGCATTTTGATGGCAACATCTCCAGTTGGTCAGCTAACAACTTGTCCAGAGCAGAAAAAAAAAAGAACATCCAAAAGTCTGGCGTGGACTGAGAAAAAACCAATCCAGGTGGGGCAACCACCAAAGAACACCTCATATGCCCTTCTTTTCACATTATCTTTGGAGGATAATGCTAACCTATGTATACCCATTGCCATCAATTTCTCCCAATTTCCTACCTCTTGTTTCAAGTAATGAACATGAATCGCTCCTGAAACTCTATCCTTTTTCCAAAATTAAGAATATTATTCAAAATCTGAAATCAACAAAAATTTCTGAAAGCAACTCGGCTATTTTTATTCTTCTGTACCAGCTGTAACGGGACCTAAGACTCTTAAATCATTTCGGATTTCTCCCCAGCTCAATGAAAACACGAGGAGATGGACGTGGAACCCATGAGGTCCCATGTGAATTCAAAATCTGGATGCATTCCCACATACGCTCAGTTATGCATGGCGTTTAAGCAACCACCTCTGTCCTCCCTCCCACAATCTGGTTAAAACAGAAACAAATCCTTAGAGGGTCATTGCATTACATGTAAAACAAAATTATCTTCCTAGTGACCATTTACTGCACAAAAACAAAAGAAAACATGAAATATCAAAGTCGTCGTTTCTTTCATGTCCAAGTGAAATATCAACGTTAACAAACCACAAGTATGCATGGCGTCAGAAGATCATCACACAACTATTCAAATCAAGTCAGAGTTTTATTTCCACTAGCACAACAAACAGGTTACTTTTCACCTTGCTACCACAGGAGAAATCATGTTGATTAGATTCATAGAATATGGGACGGATCTAAGTTCGACAGAATGACTGAACTCAGGATCCTCTATACTTAAATGTCAATCAACAGAACATTTCATTTATATAGCAACATATGTAATGCAACTACACAAATGCAATAGAAGAGTAGTGATCGATAAGTATGATGACTGATGAGAATAATCTTCTAGAGATGATATGAATCATGATTCAGCATACTTGGATTCAATATGTATCTTATCCGAAGATAAAAGCAATATGTTGCTGCCTGCAACAAAAACTAGTTAATTTTCACCAACCACAGGTGAAATAATTTTGATTAGATTCATAGAACAGGGGAGGGATCAATGTTTGACCGAATGACTGAACTCAGGCTCCTCTGTATTTAAATGTCAATCAACAGAACATTTCATTATTTATATGTACAGGCAACATATGCAATGCAACAACACAAAAGAAATAAAAGACTAGTGATAAGTCCGGAGGACTGATGAGAATAATCTGTTAGAGAAGTTATGAATCATGAAATCAGCATACTAGGGCTCAATATAAATCTTATCAAAAGATGAAATCAAAATGTTACTGCCTTTGTGCTAGCTTTGCTAACCAAAAAAGCATGCATTTGAGGTAGATTCACCGGCAACAATTCATCTCTAAACCCAAAACTCAAATCCACCATCCGAAAATTTGTTTTACACATTGTACGTTAACAACAGTCAAGGAACAATTCGATTCTAAAAATGAAAAATTCCACGGCAAGAGACTTGAGACGATGTTGTATAACAATACTTGCAATTCGAAGAACAGAATATGCATCAATATTAAGGTGTATAATTGTCTTATGCAAGTCTCAACATTGAATCACTCCTAACTCAGCATAAAATTCTCTTACATTTTCAAGATTGAATTTACGTCACGCGAATTCTATGCTGCTGGGAGGACTAAAGAAAAAGGAACTTGTACCCCGTGCTGCATTGATAGTACAACTTCTCATATCAAGTTGTAACTCATTTACTATTGAAAATGAAGCTCAATTTCAGTCATCATTTCCAAATTAGCACAAGGAATTCAATCCACAATTTGATAATGTGTAGCAATTAGCTCAAAATTTACGATCCAATCAGAAACAATTGTCCTCAACTTTCCATTTTCCACTTTCCATGCACCTTCCACGAATACCACTACTACTAACACAATCTGAGTATCATACAAAGAAATTCAAAGTAATGACCGCACAATCTTATACGCTCAAGGAAATCAGTCTACGACTTGTAAACATGCAATAGTCAAGACTTTAGCTAGTCCCCTTATACCCTTAGTATACTGGTACCCACTAGAGACATTATATATCATGGGAAGTGGATTCTTTAGCATTATTTTCCTTGTATCATATATAATAGTTCAAAGTTTGAAAAACCTACCGACAAATATAGTAGCAACATTATTCTAAATTTGCAGGGAACCCATGATGTTACTCTCCCTCACTCCGTTGCTACATTCTTATTTTTAAAGTTAAAGTTTAAAAATTTTGACAAAATTCTAATTAGATTACAACAAATAATATATTCAAGTAAATTTTTTTGAATGCAATTTAAGGAACGGAGGGAGTATAGCTGATTTTACCATGTACGTGGCCGGTAGAAACTAGAGTAAATAAGGTATAAACGGAGTATATGAAACGAAGATGTTTAGATATAGTTGCAATGCGTCTACGCCAAATACTCCTTTCCATCACATGATGACCCTCTTGCTCTTCTCCATCAACTCTGCAATCACAAAATATAATTAATATTAGATTGTACAAAATAAAATAAATTAAACATTGGAATTAACCTAAATTACGTACTATAATTATATATTGTATTTATTTTATCAGTTAAAAAAATAGAATAAAATATGTTTTTTTGAAACATAGAATAAAATATGTAAATTAACGATAATAACATTATTATTACAATATTGGCTAAATTCGAGGAATTGCAGTATCCTATTAAGTATTAAGGTTACGTGTAGAAGATTAGAACCAACATGCTGATACGTGGCTAACTTCTACAACCATGAAAACGGCGCCGTTGTAGCGCCATTAACGCCTTAACGGCTCTCACCAAAACGACAAACCATCGTATGCTAAACGACATTCAATAGCAATAATCTCATCAAATGAGGATTTTTTTTCCTTCAAAAAAATACTTTCATATTAGAAAAATTTCTCATCATCATCATCTATAATATGTAATTACCATACATCATATCATACAATTTTATGTTGAACGCTCTAAGAAAAAGGCTCCTGTATATTACGTGTTCCTCTTCATTTACTAAGCTTCTTGAACAAATCCAATCCAACTTAAACTGATTGTTATTGCCAATGATTCCCGTTATGAATGAGATAAACACGGCTGGAATTCATACAACAATGGTGGCAACTTCTGTCAGCGGATTTCGCGTAACAGATTGCTGGATACGCCATCACTGGAGACGACGGCGCTACTCTCGGCGACGATCCGGCGGCTGAAAATGAAGATGACGGGGATAACGACTTCGGCGAGAGTGATTTTAGCGACGACGGAGGAGAGAGACTTGACGTTGTTGTTGTTGTGGTGGTTGTTTTGGAGGATCGGAATGGTCTAAGGAAAGCTCGGATTTTGATGGAAGAGGTTGAAGAAAGACGGTCGTATTCTTCGATTAAATTAGCAAGGTCTTCGTCTGATTTGATGGTAATCAAAGCGTCTAGGTCTTCATTTGGTAGTTGACATCTTAAATTCACTGATTCGCCGCATAGTTCTCCCATCCTCGACATCAATTCTGTAATTTTCACAAAATTCACAGAGTACTATTAGTTTAATAACTCACCCAGCAACTCTACCAAAGTTTGGATAATTAATACAAGCAATATGTATGAAAATAGGAAGAAGAACGCACCGGTGAAGGAGATGGAGGAAGGAACAGCGAGGACGCGGGTATGTCCACCGTGGTAACGGAGTTTGCCGTCAGGATAACGGGGGATGATCTTGCCGCCGTAACTGCACAGGAATTTGATGTTGGATTTATTGGAGTGGGAGGGGTGGAGTGTAGGCCTCACCATTGTTGTTGACTACAGTTGTAGGAAGACGGTTAGGGGGGGAGACAGAGAAGGGAGGGAGAAGTAGTTGTGTTCTTAACTTCTTACTACGCTTGTGGAAAGTAGGGAGGGAGTATTTATAGGACGGGGAATTGAGGGGTTAGAATCTTAGAATTTTGAAGTTGGGAAATTAGGCTAAGGTAGAAACTTGTAAGACTAATGACGTAAGTTGGTTGGTTACTTGGGTTTTGATTTCACTAGGCTAGGGAGAATCTGAAAAGGATGGCTTTAGTTTGCAAGGAGTTCAATTTTTTTTTTTTGGGGGGGCTTTTTTATAACCTATTTTATTTTTATTAGGATTATAATATAAACTCCTATTATATTTAACATATTTGAATAATGCTATTATATTGTATTGGTTTTTCTATAAAATCTATAACAATATTTCCTTTATAACATGGACATAAGTATTTCATTAATACTCTCTCCATCCCTATAAGAAAGTCTCATTTGACTTTTTTTACAGTTTTTAAGATATGATTTTAAATATTTTTATTTCTAAATCTATAAGGTAGAAAATTATGAAAACTTGATGTTTTAAATATTTACATTGAAATGCATCCAACATGATCCTATTTGAATATATTATTTCTATAACATGATGATTATTTGTGGTCAAATTTTTCGAACTTTGACTGTATAACTAGAAATGAAGCTTTCTTATAGGACCGGAGGGAGTAGTAAATTACGTAAATTTTTGTGTGTTTATGCCTTTTCATTTTAACATCCATCCCTAAGAATATGAAGTAAATATTTTTTTGGTAAAGTAGAAAAGATTTTTCAATTTTATTTATGATTTTACAAAATTGTTTTTTTTTTTTTTATCTTTATTGTTGTTTTTTAGTTACAAAATAAGGAGTATTGTACATAATAGACTTGCGTGGGCACTTGAATTGACCGGTTAGGACTTGTGAGAGTTTTAATGGAAGATTAAGTGTCACACATGCGTCACCCTAAGCTTCCATCTTATAATTTAATTGCTATGATTAGATCGGAACGTTTGCCAATTAACATTCCACTCTACGTTCGAGATACTAGAATTAAGAGCATGACTAGCTAGAGAGCTTTACATAAACCTTTTTTTTTTTGGTCCATTTTGTATATACATTTCCAAATGTACTAAAATATTGATATATTCATTTAAATGTAGTTTTTTGTACAATTCATATATGTATATTTATCAATAATTATTAGGCTAGAAGGTAATGAGTTTGCACTCATAGTACTATTCAAAAATAAAAGTTTAAGCAGCATTAACAACTTGTAATTACATAATACAATAGAGCACAATTATCATATAATCTCACGATTTGTAGATGCCAATTACCTTAATTAGTTAAAGTTTTGGGTGATATAAAAAACTTAACGTTGAATCCCGTCTATATGATTTGTTGTTTTTTTTTTTGCTTATGGCACTCTTTACACACAAAAAAAATATAATCTTATGATTTATATAAACATCAAGTACTTTGTATTTTTAAATGGTGAATGAAAGTTTTAACAAGGAAATATCCATATTAACTTGAAGTAAACCAATAATATACGGAGATTACGGAGTAAATTTATAACTTACGTCATCAATTGATTGAACTAATAAGACAACATTAACTCAAAATTTCTTAATTATGTAATCAGCTCCATTAATAATTTACATATCTCAAACACCCCTCCTCTCAGACATTCAGAAGCCGCTACCCCGCCAACTCTATACCAATAACTGTCGCTTGAGGACGTCACAAACCAATCATAACCACTAATTGATGAGTGTCCCACTAATCTATTCAGCTCGTGCAACGAACTCCGAGAATTTAGCCTTTGACGCAAGTGATATGCATTGGTCTAGTAAGCATAAACTTCTTAATTTGACTAGTATGTACGAATTAGCTAGTCTTCACAATTAACTGTTTTTATTTATTATTTATTTTGGCAATGGGTGAAACAAAGTGTATTAATTTAAGAGGATCTTTCTCTAATTATAAAGAACAAAGTGTATGATTCTACTCCGAATTACTAAACGAGTCATTAACAAAATCTCTTAACTTCTAAACGAAATAGTTAAGAATTAAGATGTAATTAATAATTATCTCTACTGTGTTAGAATATCAGGCGTGTATTAGATGTAACCACGGGTAGACGTGTAGCTACGATAGAGTGTTCTCTTATGAGTTGTAACTACACAATCAAAACCCTGGTCGTTATATATAGAGATCAAGCGAATCCGTTTAGTTTAAAGTATTTAATCAATTCTAGGCTTGTAGCTTACAAAAATTCTCATAAATTATGTGAATGACCAAAATTATGCATGAGTTGTTTACATCAACTAAATGCGTAAATAAATCATTGCCTTATTTTTCATAATCGAGTAATATTAGCTTTCTTAATCTTTTTTTTTTCCCCGGTAGATGAGTAAGTAGAAGTAGCAAAATTTCTCTCTCGTGATCATGTAGTAAGAGGATTGATAAAATATATATTATTAATCAAATAATAAAAAAGCAAATAATTTAATGACTATCATATTCCCTTGTAATTGAACCGTCTAATTGTTACAAATTTCGAAGGAAAAATTGGTGATAGTAGTTAGATTGGAGCCCACCCCAGAAGGGCCAGAACGCTTGAGGTTCATCACAAGATCAGCAGTACGTTGAGCACACTGCACACATACAATAGCCAAGGCAAATTGTGCGAACAGAATGACGATAAAAGGTGGGGAAAATAAGAGTCCCATTTTTGGCGTAGTAACATAAAACAAGAAGAAATAAATAGCCGTTTCTTTGAGATTGTGAATTTGAGCAAAACTAGACACAGCAGCAAATGATTTAACTGTAGTAACTGTATCATCTTATCAAATAATAATGTGCACAAATTATACTCCTATCTTCTTTGGAAATATTTCCTTGTGTTACAACTTTCAAGTAGTGTCATAATTCTATTTATTTTATCCTAATCCTAAACTTTCCTCTTCCTTCCATTCTTCCATTCTTCATACGGTGTATTGTCAACTAATTGGCGTGGCACCCAATCCATGCATGTTTTTACGAGATTATGGGGCCCTTATATTATCTAGTGCCCATATGTCATAAGATGATTGGAGAAATGTTCTTTATTTTCTTAATAAATTCCTACCAAATTCTATAATCACATGAATAGATTTCAAGAACTAGCTTATTGCACCATAAGAACATGTAATGCGAGTATATTCACCATTTTATTTGGTCGAATCCAATATTTACGAATTATGCATTCATCTTTAGGAACCAAAAGCCCTTTTTTTTTTTAATAATCTTTTTTGGGCTTATGTGTATAATTCTTATTATTATGACATATGTGATTGTTGTATTCTGCATTGCTGCCTAGTTTCTCTATTATTATTCCGCACCTATTTTTCCTTTCCTTATCAATATTTTAAATTTTTTTCTCTTATTGTTATGTATTGTGTTGTAATGCAAAACTCTTAAAGTAAATTATACTTGCCTATCCTACTAAATCAAACAACAAATTTTTTTTGGAGAGCAGGGAGATGTTCGCTAGAAGCATAAACTAGGAAGACATGATTTTATTGGTTTATTGATGTGATAGATGTTGAATAGCAAATATTCTCTCTAACTCTATAAAAAGCCTCTTTTCTATTTATAGAGTCAAAGTTAAAAAGATTTGACCATAAATTCTCATTATATTATATAAAAAAAAAAATTTAATTGGGATCTTGTTGGATACATCTTAATTTAAATTTTTAGAATATTAAGTTTTCATAAATTTTTGTCTTACTTATTTGGAAATTAACACGTTTAAAGTTGAGTATTAAATACCGTAAAAAGTCAAATTAGACTTTCTTATTCTTATGTGATATAGTGATCTTTGGATAAGAAATCAGCCCCTACCTTATGGGAATTAAAAGCAATTGAGATAAAGTTCCACAAATCTAAGTTGATTGGATATATTCGATCTGCCAAGGGAATATCCATTGATAAAGTAAGCGAAACCACTAGAAAAAATTAAAAGGGGATGCATGTTATGGTTCTCTGCGTGGTAGTCTGGTAGAGGAGGAGAGCGGGAGAATATGATCAAATTATTGTTATTGCATTCGATATGATTGAACACATACACGACATGTTCTGCATGGCAGGACTTATTGTAGCATTGAAGCTAGGGACATATGGATAGTTGTATTCCATAATTCCTACAATTTCATACTACGCGACATTTTATATCTTATACAAACTATTTTTGTAGATGGTCTAGGTAAATGCCATAAATTATTGGTCTGAATCCATCTGATTGCTGTCATGCCTATAACTTAACTTAGCGTAATTTGTTATATCACTAAGGATTGAGTAGCTCT
The DNA here is from genome assembly GCA_026401315.1 of Dysphania ambrosioides. Taxonomy (NCBI): domain Eukaryota; kingdom Viridiplantae; phylum Streptophyta; class Magnoliopsida; order Caryophyllales; family Amaranthaceae; genus Dysphania; species Dysphania ambrosioides. Next base: position 1,869,199 of record CM048660.1, on the reverse strand, counting down.
TTTACACTACTGCACTCTGCATTGGTTGATTTTTTTTAAAAATTACTGTCCAGTTCTTGGGATAATTTTCTGTTATAATTAAATGAGCTAATTTCTTTTTGTTGAGGAGAATTGAATGATAAAAACTGGACAAAGTCCACAGTCTCACATAACAAGTTTAGAGTGAAAAGTTCTATAGATTCAGATGGAAAAGAAGAGATCGTCATGGGATACAGAAAGAGAGCCATATTGTAGACTCCGTAAACTACTAGCATGTAAGCTAAGTGAATGTAAATGGGGATTAATTATTAGGTGTTTATTTGGTTGTCAAATACCGAGTACATTATATGAAAAATTAAGATAGTTAACTTAAAAGGATAATGTATGTGCAATACAGAAGTTCATATTTTTCCCTTAGTAATTAATAAGTGGTATTTATAATAAAATAACCCAATGAATCGACATCTTATATATATATATATATATATATATATATATATATATATATATATATATATATATATATATATATATATATATATATGGTCAAAGACTTCAAGCATTATTAAAGCTTCACAAAAAATTAATACATTTTATTATAGTACACAGTGTTATGTTCTTGAGACGAAAATCAATTGCATGTTGGAAAAATAAGACGAGGATATTGAAGGAGGATTAGTCCTTAAGATGAGCGTTTGAAGCTTTTTTCAGTAAATGTAGATGTGTAGTTTAGAGCAATAATGGAAAATCCTCTTGGAAACATTGTGTATGTTTGGAATCTTGTCAATTAATGTAGAATCAAACATTAACATAAATTGATACAAACTCATAAATGTTTTGTTTATAAGCAAGAGTGGCGGTTAGGCAACCTTGCATGACCATAAATTGAATTAAGGGTGACTTTAGTTTATATATTAAGATGATCTAATAACACAACTCCTTTTTAAATCTTGGATCCTATTTCGACGGAACTTCAGCGCATAGCTTCTAATTGTTGGAAATAATCAATTTTTACCAAAGATCAAGCTGCAAGTCAAACCAAATCAATCCAAAAATAAAACAAATCATATGAATCAGTAGGTTTCCTTTGTTATACTTAACATATTTAAGAGTAGCCATATTCTGTTAATGTAAGTTAGGAAACTAAGTACAGTATATAAACAAGGCCTGTAATCTTCAGTAATACATAAGAATAACCATTAAACACATACACAAGACTCGTACTTTACGTGATATCAGAGCGGGTGAGATCCTGCTTCATAATTTACCTATAAAACTTACCTAAAATCATGGAAGAAGTTGATGGTCAATCATCAACAACCAACCAAACAGATTATCCTTTCACTGCCGAACAGTTGTGGCAATTTCTTCAGAAATTAAAACCCAACAAACCATTCACAGAAAAGATTAACAATCAATCAGTCAATCTCCAAGAAAAACTCAATCATGATAACTTTACCAAATTGTCGAAGTTCATGAAACTGGCCATAAGTGGGAGAGGGAAGCTCAATCACATCATTCCTTCCCCTCCATCCCACAATGATCTAAGTTACACAAAATGGGTCCAGCAAGATTCCTATGTAATTACATGGATCTTGGAAAACATTGAACCGACCTTAGTGAATCAGTTTCTCGATTATCCGATAGCCAAGGAGCTATGGAGAGGACTAGAATCACTTTACAGCAACGGTAAAGACGGGCTACAGATCTACGATCTTATGACAAAGGCAAACACCCTCAAGCAAGGAATCGACAACCTAGAGGTTTTTTATGGAAAACTCGTGGCCATCTGGAAAGAGATAGACCGACGAGTTCCAAACCCGATGGCATGCTCAGATGATAAAAATGTATACAATCAATTGAACCAAAGGATCAGAATGTACCAGTTCTTGGCAGGGTTGAATGAAACCTTTGACAAAGATCGAAGAGACTTGGTGAACAGGGAGCCCTTACCTACACCTAACGAAGCTTATGCAACCGTCCGGAGAGAATTCGCTTGAGGGAAATCATACAAACAGATCACTCACCTCTAAGCACGAATCAAGGAGGCATTGGAAGTGGGTTGGCCATAATAAGGCCTTAGTCAGGAAGGACTACGTCATACCAAAAAGAAGAAGAAAAATCTAACCTAAGATGCACCCATTGTGGAGGAACAAAGCATACCCGTGAAGGATGCTTTAAGTTGATTGGGTACCCTGATTGGTGGGGGAAAGGGAAGAAGAAAGGGAAGCCTCAGAATGGCGGAGCAAATTTGGTGAAGAAGGTTGAAGAAGATGAAGCACCGAAGATCGAGGAAGAGGAAAGGACTAGTGTGGCTGTTGTGGCCTTAGCACCGAAATCAGGTAATGAGAATATAGGGTTTAAAACCCTACAGTTCCCTTTTATCACACAAAATGAAATGCAAGTCTAACCCAATACAACAAATACGAATGTGAGCTTTCAATTGCATGCGAGTCCGCTCAAAGTATCCAACAGATTTGAACTCTAGGGTAATTTGGAGGAAAAAACGACACTTATAACAAAAACCCAAGATAAGGAAAGTCGATGAATACTCAACTGTGGAGCAACCGACACAATGACTGATGCTAAAGATTTTCAGGAAATTGATAAATAAAAAATAAGGCATATTAAGACAGCTAATGGATATTTGTCAAAAGTTGAAGGATCTGGAAATGTTCAAATTTACCCTGAAATTGCATTAACTAAATGTCTTTATGTTCCAACATTATCATAAGTTACTTTCAATTAGTCAATTGACGGAGGAATTAAATTGTACAGTACTAATTTATCCTCGGTTTTGTTTATTACAAGATATTCGGACAAGGAGGATAATTGGGCGTGGTACTGAGCAAAATGGTTTGTACTATGTCAATGAAGTAGCTCGATAAGCTAAAGCAACGCTAGCTCATGGAACGGTTGATCGACAATTGTGGTTGTGGCACTAATGATTAGGTCATCCCTCCCCTGGCTATCTAGAGTACAAATTTCCATCTTTTTCAAAACATTTGAATAATTTTAGTTGTGAAACATGTATTAAAGAAAAAAGTCATCGAAAGACTTTTCGTCCGAATAATTCAAAAACTGAAATTCCTTTTCAACTAGTTCATTCAGATGTGTGGGGTCCGACGCCTGAGATTAGAAAAATGGATTAATATACTATGTTATTTTTATTGTTGGCTGCAAAAGGATGACTTGGGTATATTTTTTGAAAAAAAAATCTGAGGTACTTGAGAAATTTTTGAACTTTTATACCCTTGTTCAATCATAGTACCAGAAACAAATCCAAATTCTTAGAACAGACAATGGTGGGGAATATGTGAATGCCGATATGAAGGATTTCTATAAAACAAAGGGAATAGTACATTAAACCACTTGTCCCTATACACCACAACAAAACGGGGTGGCTGAGAGAAAAAATCGAATCCTCCTTGAGATTACTCGGGCAATGATGATTGAATCTCAAGCACCAAAATATTTCTGGCCTGAAGCAATTGCAACCGATGTTTACCTCACCAACAGGTTACCCTTAAAAATCCTAAACTTCAAAACACTCCTAGATCAGATAAGCTACTATGTTCCTATCTCCACCCCACTTAACCTTCCAAATCGAATCTTTGGGTGCACGGTGTTCGTACATGTCCCCAAAACAAATCGAACCAAGTTTGACCCATGTGCTATTAAATGTGTTTTCTTGGGATATGGATCACATCAAAAGGGATATAGGCTCCAACAATTGATAATATTGAATTAACTAATGATGTGTTGGAAAAAAAAAATAGAAGGCACTTAGGGGAATTCTGAAGGCTACAAGCATCCTGCCCGAAGCACAAACAAGAGGAATTCCTCCAAAAAGGTATGAACCAGAGTATGTACTAAGAAGATCAAACTGAAGCTCAGGTTGGAAGGGGAAAGTTATCTCAAGTAGTTGTAGCATTTAAAACTGCTCTATACTCCGAAAAAATCCCAAGAACAATAGAAGAACCAAAAAAGAGTGAGAATTGGAAGACAATGCAAACTGAAATGGATGCTCTAATGAAAAACATTACATGGAAGATATGTAAGCTTCCTCAGGATAAAAAAAAACAGTGGGCTGTAGATGGGTATTTACAATTAAATACAAGGCAAATGATTCCATAGAGAGATATAAAGCCCGACTTATGGCAAAAGGCTACACTCAGACATATGGGATTAATTATTCAGAGAATTTCTCCCCAATAGCTAAAATTGACCAATTCGAGTTTTGTTCTCTATTGCTGCAAACCAAGATTGGCCCTTGCATCAGTTCGATGTAAAAAATGTCTTCTTGCATGGGGATCTTCAGGAAGAAGCATATATGGAAGCACCCCTAGGTTTTACAAAAGGATACCAAAAAGGAGAAGGTTGTAGATTATTTAAAGCACTATATGGTTTGAAACAGTCCCCAAAGGCATGGTTTGGAAAGTTCACTACAACCATGAAAAACTATGGGTACACTCAGAGCAATTTAGATCATACGTTGTTTCTCAAGACAAAGGGGAGAGTTGGTGACATGCTTGATTATTTATGTCGATGATATGATTATAACTGGGAGTGACAGAGAACAAATTGGGAGCCTGAAACAAAAGTTGTTTTAAGAATTTGAGATGAAAGATCTAGAAAGACTAAAATATTTCCTAGGAATTGAAGTACTAAGGTCAAAGACTAGAATCTTCATCTCACAAAAAAAGTATATACTGGATCTACTAGCTGAAACAAGGATAATTGATTCTAAGCCCGCAGAAACTCCAATGGTGGTCAATCATGGACTCCAAGTAAAAAGAGAAGCTAAGGAGACGAATCAGGAGCAGTATCAGCAATTAGTTGGGAAACTAATATCTCTCTCATACCAGGCGAGACATTGCTCATGCAGTAGGAGTCATGAGTCAATTCATGCATAAACCTCAAGAAGAACATATGGAAGCAACTCTTAGAATCATCAGATACCTAAAGGGGACCTCTGAAAAGGGAGTGATGTTTCAGAAGAAGGGGCATCTCAATATCACAACCTACACTGATGCTGATTGGCAGGTGATTAAATACATAGAAGGTCTACTTCAGGATATTTTACCTTTGTTGGGGGCAATTTAGTAACCTGGAGGAGCAAGAAACAAAAGGTAGTTGCATTATCAAGTGCCGAAGCTGAATTCAGAGGTATCACTAAAGGAATAACAAAAATATTGTGGCTTAAGAAACTCCTAACTAAGGTAGGATTTCCCCCAAAGGAAAGTTGTAAACTACTATGTGATAACAAAGCTGCCATTAGTATCTATGAGAATCTAGTGCAACACGACCGCACCAAACATGTGGAGATTGACAGACACTTTATCAAAGAGAAGTTAGAGGATAAAACCATATGTCTTCTTTATGTTAGAACAGAAGTTCAACTAGCCGATATACTAACAAACGCGGTCCCATCAAGACCATTTCACCAGATTATGTACAAGTTAGGTGTAGGAGATCCTACGACCAAGTTTGAGGGGGAGTGTTGGACAGAATCAATTTTTTTACCAAAGATCAAGCTGCAAGTCAAACCAATTCAGTCCAAAAATAAAAAAAATCATAGGAATCAGTAGATTTTCTTTGTTATACTTAACATATTTAAGAGTAATCATATTCTGTTAATGTAAGTTAGAAAACTAAGTACAATATATAAACAAGGCCTGTAATCTTCTGTAATACATAAGAAAAACCATTAAACACATACACAAGACTCGTACTTTACACTAATCACATTAAAGGGGTCTCGACCCCTAGGTTCATTCCCCTTTAATTAGTTTGCTAGACTTCTCTAATTTCTTTTAGTTTTGTTTTGTTCCTAGCTTGTTCTGTTTTTTGGTTGTAAAAACCTCTTTTGAAAAAAAAAGATGATCTAATAACTCACAGTATGTTTTTGACAAAATTTAGTAAATGTGTTGTTGATCATAAACTTTGTAACAAGTCTAATATAAATTCAGTCCATAATTTAAAAACTGGCTTGTACACGTTGAAATTATATACTTCATAAATCTGATTAAATGACTAGGCCACAAGAAATCTAACTTATCCTCCTTGTGGCTTTCAAAAATAAAATTATTGTTGGCTATGCATATCTGAAATAATTATAAAAATAAGAACATCACTTTAATTTTCACGTCCACATATTCATTTAAATGATTATACACTAGACAAGTGAGTCTAGTCATGAGTTATAGTATATGTTGATCCGAAAAGTGACTTTTTTCTTATTATAAATAAGTAGAACATTTTAGCTACTTGTTGGTGGTGCTATAAAAAGTCGATGCTACAGTCATCTCTTCCACAAGAGTCTATGTATATCAGCATCATAAAATAATGAATGTCCCCATCAACTCCATCATTAACCTTAAACAATCAACCTACTTATTCAATTGGATTAGAGATAAGGAGGTGAGATTAAAATAATACTTAAATTATTAGCTGATCAACATCATCCTAGCCGCCAATGGCAGACGTTCAAAGGTGCAGGCCATGGGTCATTGGGTGCATGAGTACCCTACCTCGGCCTACACTATTTTCTAGTCATAGTAGACTAAAAGTTATTTCTTCTACTTTAAATATTATCCATTTCTATTAATAGAGTTAAAATTAAAAAAGTTTGACCATAAATTTTCATTATGTTATAAAAAATGTATTATTCAAGTTAGATTTTGTTGGGTACATCTTAATGTAAATTTTTAAAATATCAAATTTTCATAATTTACTACCCGACGGATTCAGAGATAAATAAGTTTAAAGTCGTGTATTGAAAATCGCAAAAAGTCAAATGGACAATGTTTAGGGAAAAGAGAGAGTATGTTATAATATTTTTCAAGTTATGTCATTCACCATAACCACCACAATATCCTATGATCCTCCCCCTACCCACACTTACAAGATAAGAATTGTGAGATACAAAAAAAGAACTAATGAATGATATAATAACAAGCTAGCTACTAATCCTTTTGTCTCATTCGTATTTTATGTCACTAGCTATTTGCAATAATGAACGAAATATCCTTGAATAGGTGAGATTTTCATGTAAAGTGGGGTCCTAAAATATTATGGCTAAGGCCTAAGGGGTTCTCTATATTATGATGATCAATAATCTTTTTTAGAATGCTAATTAATTTGACAGCCCTTTAAAAGCAATAGGTGTGTTTTTGCCTGGCTGCTTATATCACCCTACACCTTAATCACCTTATCTTGATAATTGGTGATCAAAAAGAGGTTATGTCTTTTGCATACGTCGTCATTTAAATCCAATTTCCGCTCCAGACCTCTAATGTTTGGAACCTCTCGCGTCATTGTTTGTTTTGAGCCCAAATCATTCTTATGTATTTTGGAAGATAAAATCCGATATGATATATAAATATCATGTATGTTTATGTATTATGTAGATAACATATCCAAAGTTCTTATACATTTTTAACCAGTTCTTTTGCTATTATTGTGTGTGTGTTTTTATTTTATTTTCATAAAGAATTTAGAATATATAACTATTTCAATGTCAACGCTAGCTATGCTTCCATTCACTCACTCTCTCTATCCCTACTTTTTTTTTCTTACATTTTCTAACATACGATTTAAAACTTCTTTTCTCTAAATTTATAAAATAAAAAATTACATAAACTTAATATTTTAAAAATTTCTATTGATATGCATCTAATAAGATTTTATAAGAAACATAAACATAATAAAAATTTTAGTTAAATTCTTTAGACTTTGAGTTATAGATAGAATAAAAATGTAGCAAAATGTATAAAGAATCAATTTGAAGTTGGAAACGCGGTTAGAATTTAGATATTTCTAAAAATAGCAGACCACCACGTAAAATGAATCCAGCCCACAAGTGGTTATCTGGGGCCCGAAAACCTGAAACGTACTGATCCAAGGTAGCAAGGTTGATGGGCTTCTTCCGAGGTCGGTTGTCTTGTTGTTTTAAGGATTTTCATCAGGTTTTAAGCGTACACGTGTTGATGACGAGACCAACTAATTTGTTGTCATTTTACTTATTTTAGGTTGCCGACTCCCTTTTGATGTTTATGACAATACCGTGTTTAATACTTTAATTTCCTTGGTGATGATACTGTTTTCAATTTTAGACATTTATTTATTTAATGAACTCAATTAATACCTAAACAATACGAGAGATTGCGTGTAACTTTAATGTTTAAGGAATAAATAATGAGGCTAGCTTCATTGTACATGACTTTTATAAGAATAATTACGTTAAGACATCTAATAGTGCTGATTTTTTTTTTTTTTTTGAAGTTGTTTATGTAATTGATAAAATCACTACGATGGAGTCATTTAATTTTATTATAAATCAAAATCGTAGGAATCAATTTCAAAATAAAGTTGCATTACATTTGTAGGAGGATTTTTTTTTGGAACTTAAATGCGATTAGCGAAATTGAAAGAAATATTTTTAGGCATCGTTAACGTGTTAGCACGGATACGACGTAGGCATCATTCATTCATATGCTGAAATGGGTACGTACCTAGTACCTACGTGCTGCATACATTCACACGCATACATACTATATTTTACATCACTGGCCAGGTGTGCAATAGGAACACATGACATGGTCTAATCGTGAACCTTTCTAGTGTACATAACATGATTACATTGGAATATTGGATAAGTAACGAACGTAGAGCATCTAGAGGTGAAGAATAGGTACTAAGTTGGCATAATATTTAGTGGAAATGCAAGTACGCAACCAACAAAGGACACCTTAATTAGATGTATTTTAACGATGAGCAGTTCGGAAATGTTTGGAGGTACATAAATTTACTGGTAATGGAAATATTCTGTTTTGATACTTGTAATTTCAGCAAGTATAATTCCCACCATTAGCTAAAACTTCTATCTATTGCTTCCAAAAATCACATGGTCATACGCACTATATCTTACATAATGGAATCCATAACACTTTTCACGTAGCAATATATATTGTTGGTTTTTGATAAATACTTCCATTTCTATAAACATAAACCATATTAGGAAGGATTTAATGCAGCTGGAAACCATGCATGCCCACATATGTTTTTCTCCAAAACATGGTTTGTCAAGCTCCTTAATTATAGCTTTGACAGCAAAGTTACGTTGTAAACTATCTAATTTGATCAACTAATGTCCGAGCAAAGTCTTATTTTTAGGAGCTTTTAGATAAGGCGTATTTAATAAGGCTCATATTAGCTTCAGAGCGTTTAGGACTGATTAGCATGATTTTAGTTTATCTAAGTTTCGTTCTACTTTTACATGTTTGTGTTTTTATTGTATATGCTTTGGATTGCGGGCACAAGTTCTTGGGGTGGGGCCATTGAAGTGATGGTAGAAGAAGAAGCATGAAGCTTTAGAGTGAGTGAAGTGGAACAAGTCTCGAGGCCAAGTACTCCTTGGGCCATCACAATTTTTGCTGGCTTATTGTGCTTTCAAAATATCTTCGAAGCCTTTTCCATCATGTATGCTTCGTGTTAGGATTGTCAATAAATATCATATTAGATTGTTTGAAATTTTGTGTCGAAAATAGTTTGACCATATACAATCTAACATGGAAAAATGATATGAAACGAGTTTCATATCATTAAAATCTAACAAACACTCTTATTAATAAAACTAGTCCCTTAATGAAAATAAAAGCCGCCATAGCTAATTAAGCATATTAGAGTCCTTGTTCATCACAAACTGATTGTTTTGTTGCAAAGGTGGATGCATATGCATGTCTACATGCTATCAGAATGCATATCAAAAGGATGCTCAAGTTTGTGCATTTGTAATGCACCTAGCTAGATAGCATCCGCACAATCTGCCAAGTCCATGTGCCAAAGAGGGACTATTTGTTAGCTGTTGTATTTTTTTAGAGAATAATGTATGGTTTACGAGTATAAACAATAATTTAACAAAAAATATTGTATTCTCCAGTAAAAGTTACCTCTTTATATAACAAAAATTACCCTTCAACGTGTCATTTGTCAATCTTTATCAACTTTAAGGGTAACTTTTGTTATATTGAGGGGTAACTTTATTATAAAGCAAAAGGGCACGCTTTCGGAGATTTTAGAACGTCAAACGCTGTTCCTCTAGTATTGTTCTACAAACAAGCAATGATCAGATCTCCCACGTATGCTAGCTAGTACGGAATTAAGAACCGTTCTTGATTACTTTTTAAGATTTTTAATAATTGTGTAAGAAGAGGCAAAATGGTAGTATGGAATTAGGGTTAGCTTAACCTCATATTACATATATAAATGTTTACATATATGCAACATTTACATATATGTAGCATTTACATATATGTATCACTTACATATATAATTTATTTACATATATGTAACATTTACATATATGAGATTGTATTAATTAAGTAACTCAAATAACATAATGAATTATAAAACACTAAGATGCTAGAAAATACATCATGCAAATCTAGGAACAACCTATAGCTAAAATTTCTAATCCATACTCAATCAATGACAAGCTAACATCACTATATCAATAGGACATGCCATGGGTTAAAATATCATAGTAAAGTATATAGAAAGAGAAACGCCTAAATCAATTATACTTTAGACTATTACTTTTTCATAGTATGGCCACAAGCATGAAGGATTACTTCAACTTTGAAAGTTCTCATGTCCTTCACCATTCTCATCATCACCATTCACCACCATTATCTACATATAAAATATTTAAATAGTATTATCAATAATTCGATAAACACAAATAAGAATTTATAATACATTAATTAGTAAATAAACTTAATTCACATTATCTTACTGAGCATATCATATTGAAAATAAAATTCAAATAACTAAAGTAATTGAAATTAAATTCTCTAAGCATCAATATTAATCAACTTATCATAAGCCATAAGCTAATTAAAATAAAATTTAAATAAATTAAAATTTAGAAGTTACCTTGCTTATCATGAGGAGATCTCATACTTAAAGTTGATATTTGAGGAACTTGAGTGTTTGGAGGCAGTGGTGAAGCCTCAAAATTTTTATTTTCTAATTCCATGGCGAATTGATCCATTTGATTGGTGTTCATTTCATGTGATTGGAATAAACCATCAAACGAATTACTAGCACTAATATCTCTTCTCCTTGAAGCCATTCTTTTGTTGGGGGGGGGGGGGGGGGGGGGGGGGGGGGGGGGGGGGGGGGGGGGATTTCGATTTATTAAATGGCTAAGAAAGTAGTAACACTAATAATGCATACCTAAATTATGAAAAGAAATTAAGAATAGAAGAGAAATTAGGAATATTACTAATATGTAGAATAATTAGTAATACTTAGAAATCAAGATATTACTAATAACTAGAAGAATTAATTTGAGAGTAATTAAGAATATGAAAATGTCTAGGAAAATTATAGTGAAGAATGAGAGTGAATCAATAGAGTATTAATAGGAAAATTTGCAACGGCTAAAAATATTCAAACATAATAGCTAGTTCATTTGAATCCAACGATGAGTTAGACTAAGCTAGGCTCACGGGCTAAACCAGGCTGTGGGCCGAACTATGCTGGGCTAGGTTTTGGGATCTGTGATTTGTAACTGGCTCATACAAAATGAGGGTTGGACTTAAAGCAGGCCAAGTTGGGCCTGGGCTGTAGTGGCCCGGCCCTTTGGCCATCTCCTACAAAATTTTATAATATGGCATCCCATCAAAATCACAAGAGGTGTTTGGATCATAATAAGGAAATTTTCAGTCAAACTGTCCTCTTAAGATGATAAAAATGTGATCTGAATCCTACGTGTTCATCAACGAATAAGAGCACTATTTTGTTGAGAATCTGATAATAGGGACCTTTCTAAAGGAGACTGTGTGGTTATGAGATTGGAGATTAAAGCAACTCACACACATCCACCACTCATTTCAAGCAACCACAACAAACATCCAAATCCATTCTCACCATTCTCTACCAAACATGACTTTATTTCCAAAATGCTTGATGCCCACTTGAGTCCTCGTTCTTTCCCATCTTCAGATTCCATGGCTAAGAGCTCTACTGAATAATAGTTTTTCCTCTCCATATCTCTAACCTTTCCCAACTACAGTCAACAGCTCATCACTCACCACCCTCGCTCGGTTTCACTCTCCTCTACTGATCAGCCATGACTTCCTCATGCCTCTTATCTTCAACCCGAAACACGGCCACTGCTGCCACTGCCTCATACCTTCCCACGTACCGCTACTATTACTTAAACAAAGAAAAGAGAGACTGTCATCTTTTTAAGCTTCAACTTCCACCACTCAAATCTTCTCATCCAATTCTAAGCCTAAGAACTTCAAGGTTTACCTACCCTCTAGCTTCTCTATCATCCTTTGCTGATGCAGGCGGCCAAGAAGATAGTATCACCACTAGTCATCAACTTAACGCTGATGATCACCATAGTGACGAAGGGAAGGCGAAGGCAGATGAATTGCCTGGAATGGCTAAGGCTTTTAACATATCGTCTAGAACAGCTGTTGCTATATCAGCCTGCATAGCATGTGCTGCTCTTACCTTTCCCTTGTTTATGCAGTCCCTTGGTCAAGGGATGCCCTTTAAGACTAAGGTTATATCATATGTTACCTTGCTTTTCGGGTTCTACATGGCCTGGAATATTGGGGCAAATGATGTAGCCAATGCAATGGGGACATCTGTTGGCTCGGGCGCTCTGACAATACGACAGGCAGTTCTGACAGCAGCTGTTTTGGAGTTCTCCGGGGCGCTCTTGATGGGTACACATGTCACAAGCACAATGCAGAAGGGGATTCTTGTTGCTAATGTGTTTCAGGGTAAGGACACATTGCTGTTTGCAGGACTTCTTTCTTCCCTTGCTGCTGCTGGTACCTGGCTACAGGTAAGTTCCAAATTTTCTGAGGTTCTTTTTTCTGTTTGATCATGGGCATCCTGGCTTATCTTATATATCGAGGATAATTAGCTCCTCATAACCGAGTAACTAGAACAATTGGATACAAGTTTGATTTTCTGCTGAAAATTCTGCTAAATCTTGGAATGGTACAAACCAAATTACACAGGAATATATCATTAGTCTGTCTCATCAATTGCAAATACGATTCTGACTTTGACATCCACTTTAAGAGTTTAGGGTCAAGATGACTCAGGTAAATTAGCTTGAGTACATTTTCTCATAAATTACTTCGTCTATGTCTGAGTGGATATTTCATGCTTATTCCTTTTCCTAGAGTCAGGAAATTCGCTCCTATATCTGAGTCGTGCTAACTGAATTTATACAAAGGTGTTTAAAAAAAATTAAAAAGACATCAAATTGCGACTGACAAGCAGAGCAAATATCACCAATAATGATTACAAAGAGTGGATACTTAATACTTAGCACGGGCCACGACAGAGAGAGTAGACAAGCAGCAATCCAATAACATAACCTTCACTGTAAAGAAGCCTTGGAACATAGGGTTTTTCTAATTTTCTTAAACCACTGGATGCAACATGCAATCCCATTTCCCTTTTAGCCGATTTGCAGGAATTGGCAAGGTTCTGAACGTAAGCACAAGACAATAAAAGAAGAAGAAAAAAATCACCTTTACTACCATCTACTTAATGCAGCATAATACTCAGGATAGACAGTATATATTGTGCTGTACAGGTTGCATCCTATTATGGCTGGCCAGTATCAACCACTCATTGCATAGTAGGATCCATGGTTGGTTTTGGGCTTGTCTATGGAGGAGCTGACGCTGTCTTCTGGAGTTCACTGGCTAAGGTTGCTACTTCATGGATTTTTTCACCTGTATTTGGTGCAGCCATGTCATTTCTCGTCTACAAAGGTATCCGCAGGGTATGTATTTGTTTCATGACTTTACATTGATGATTTCTAGACATAAACTTCTCTTTACAAGTGGTAGTTATCTGGGAATGTTTGCGAATGGCTTATGACATCAGCTCAAAGAAAGAGTGAATATAATTTTAATCAAACCTAGAAATTCCAATTGATAAGGAATTCAGAGAATCTAACTGGCATCTCTGTTCTAGTTCGTTTACAGTGCTGAGAATCCAGGCCAGGCTGCTGCTGCATCTGCACCAATAGCGGTATTCATGGGTGTAACTGCAATATCATTTGCAGCATTCCCTCTTAGCAAGACCATTCCCCTGGCTATAATCCAGGCATTGGCCTGCGGAGCTGTCGGAGCAGTTATTGTCTGGCGAGTAATCAATATACAATTAGGCCCCCTACTTGCGAAATCCAACTCATCAACACAAACCCATCACAAAGATGATTCCCACCTTGATCATCCAGAGCAAAAGAACATAGGGCTCCTTTCTGATATTGCTGGCCCTAAAGGAACCCAATTGGAGATAGTGTATGGTGTTTTTGGATATATGCAGGTCCTCTCAGCCTGCTTTATGTCATTTGCTCATGGTGGAAACGATGTCTCTAATGCTATTGGCCCCTTGGCAGCGGCATTATCTTTACTTCAAGGTGGAGCTAGTGCGGGAGCTCAGATTTATATCCCAACAGATGTTCTTGCATGGGGAGGATTTGGGATTGTAGCAGGTCTTATGATGTGGGGTTACAGAGTGATATCAACCATTGGAAAGAAAATTACAGAACTTACACCAACAAGAGGGTTTGCCGCAGAGTTTGCAGCTGCATCGGTGGTTCTTTTCGCATCAAAGCTAGGGCTACCTATCTCAGCCACTCATACGCTAGTGGGTGCAGTAATGGGTGTAGGGTTTGCCCGAGGGCTAAATAGTGTCAGAGCAGAGACAGTAAGGGAGATCGTCACTTCATGGGCAGTGACCATTCCTGTTGGCGGAATACTTGCAGTTCTATACACGTCAATCTTGACCAAGGTTCTATCATTTGTATTATGATTATAATTCAACTTTAACATTGACCAAATTGGTACTATATTAGATTAAAATTTTGAGGGTTTCGGTTTCGTATGTGAGAACAGAATGTTTCTCCAAGAGGTTCTCTTATTGGAGATCAAAAGTACTTGACTTCAGCATTCCTTCTATTTTAAAACCATAATCTCCTTTATATATTAGTCATATATGAGATGTAATATTCAATAGTCCTCACGAGTATTCAATTCTCAACTTCCCGTTGACAGATAATCTCTCATGTTAATGTAATATTCAATAGTCCTCACGAGTATTCAATTCTCAACTTCCCGTTGACAGATAATCTCTCATGTTGACATGTGAATCATTTCTTTTTAAGGCAATTACAACTTGTTTAGAATGAAATTTACAACTGTTTCATGAACTGAACACATTTTCTCAAAGTAAATCACAGCTTCGAACAGTGTGGACTAGGTAATGCAACAAGAAGAAAGGTTTATATGAAACCAAGAACAAACAGAAAAAGATAGAGCAGAAGTTCTGGGGTCCTAGCCTACAGAATCTTTATACCTGTGAATCAGTGATTACATAGCACGGCAAAGGTATGGGGTTATTGGGATGACAGGACTAACATTGTAAAAGTCAAAACTTGTTTTGACTTATAGTCTCAGAAAGTCAGAGCACTGAAATTGTATAACATACAATTTGGGCAAGCATGACATGTACAATCATTATGGTTACATAATGATCATGCTATAAAATTGAAGAAGGTTTACCTATATCAAGCAAGAGGAAACGATATACGCCAATTATAAGGATACTAGTTTCTGGAAAGTAACGCAATCCACAAATCAGGCCTCAAAATTCCTAGCAAACCATTTATATGGAAAACTTGAAAGTCCATTCCCATCACCAAAAGTGTTTAGACATGGAAACGAACAGTAGTACGGAGTAATTGTGAAGAACATAAATGTTGTTTTTCACTAAGTTAAGAAAATAAAGCTATGTCTCCAAGCACTTCGATAGATGTCACCAGGCACAGGTTACTAGTAACTTTGTACAGATATATCATCAAACCCGCAGCACATTTCTTGAAGTATCTTGACATCAACAACCACTATGTGATATAATGGCAATAATGCTGTCGATCCACTCCCAAGTATTTGCAGAGAACAATTAGAACAATAGATGGATTTTACACTATATGAAATATAAACGATACCAAGATGAAATATTCTCACTTGCAAATTTTAATTTACACATGAGAACTAATGCTCAAGTATATCAAAAAGTTACATGAACAAACAATAGCTCAAAAGCATGCCACAGAGAAGTTCTGCAAACTAAAAGCACATGTGCATAGCCACTCATCTGTTTACATACACGACTGCATATGGCATATACATAAAAAATTTTAAACAGGACATTGATTTCAAATGTTATAGAAGGATGACATACCATTACATCTTGGATGATCTATAGAATTCACTCAAGGAAGGTAGTTTAAGAAGCAGCCTCTAATCAGAGGCGTGAAAAAAGAACCACAAACCTTTACTAGTCCTCCATACTGATCAGAATCTTTTCATTTGAAGCAAAATTCTTCACCAGAGACAAACTAGACCTCTGAAAGTACACCTTTGATAGCATTTTCTTGGAAGAAGCTCTTGATTGATGATCATGCAGAAAGACAATATCTTATGATCCGTAGAAAACTACTAAGACATTGCTGTTCCAGTGATCCAGACCTTATCTGTCAAAATTCCTCATGATAAGACTTATTGGCTTTTTCACTAACATGTTCACATTTTTTGCTTATCTAATGACTGACCATATCAGTCTCAAAGATTAAAATAGCTCTTATAACATGTCTGCACTAAAAGTACAACATCTTTAGGTGAACATGGCCAGCAATTATGACATCCCACAACTGTTCGCACATCTCACTGCTTCAGCCCTTTGAGGTGTGCATCTACCAAATCTTGTGCTCTTTCAGCCCAAGACTCAGTTGGGAACAGATAAACTGTGCTCTTGTAAGCCTTGTTCTGCTTTTCAGCTTATGTCCCTGTTACGAGAAAATAAAAGTTTTAAGAGCAAAACTTCTGTAAATTCCAACGACTTTGTTAGGTGAAATTTGACGCCTTCATTTTACGCCAATTATGCAAGCACATCCTTGAGCTGACGTCATAATCCCAGAGCCCTGAATGTACCTGACGTTCTAGCTTCTGTATTCTCCCACTAATCCAATTGTTATGCAGAACATAACATCCCTTTTTAGCACAAGCTGCTCGAACATTTCTTTCTTGCCACAAGTTTTGGTAGGCACCATTAGGGAAGAGGTTTCTGTCAAGAAACTGAACAGTAAGATTTGTTCTGGGTTCCCAGCATCTATCATCTCCAACACGATTTGCACCATCCAGACCGCAAAGAGTGTCATAAAAACTTGGCTGCTCAGATAGGTCCGAATTCATCGCATGCATCACCACTTTCTCCACGGCAGTAATGGTTGGAACATCAGACCGAGCAAAATAGAATCCAGAGTTCAAGCGTCTGGGTAAGTTAATAGATACTGCAAAATGAGGTTGAGATTGAAATCAAATTTTGAGTTGTTGATTTTTGTCAAGTCAAATGCACAGTTTGTAGAGAGAAAAAATAACAAATATTTGTTTCCTTTAGTTTGAAACAAAGTTTTACGATAATTAGTGGACAGGGACATTAAAAGGATATTTAAACCAAGTATATTTGATTAGTCACCCTACTAAAAGGTGATATTTGATAAACAGTATCTTGGAAGAGTAGATTCAAATGAATCTACACATTTCTAGTTTGCTAAGATGGCATATTGAAAAGTGTACATGCTTTGGATATTAAATACCCAATAACTTCTTACCTTAAGCTACAAGGTAAACAAATTACAGTTACATCCTTATGTGACACTATATACATCCAATACACAAACTAATAATTGAAGAATGCTAATTTTCCAAGTTTGCATTCTAAAGGTGAGTAATTTTTACACTCGCATACATGCTATGTGAACAGGTATTCAGATATAGAAAAAGTTAAAATATCATTTTGGATTACCTGTTAGATTATATTCATCAGATTGTGCAGAAAGAACAGCCGGACCAAAAGTCTGTAGTAATGGAATTGGATTTTTAAACCAGTAAACATCAACATCGCTTAAGAGTACATTGTATCCCAACTTTAAAATCTGCAAAACTAATCTGGATTTTGTCTTGGTGACCTTTTGAAAGCAATTGGTCCCAAAATGACAATCATTGAAGCTAATGTTTCTTGGGGCCAAAGAGTCCCTGAAAACAGGGATGCCCTGTCAAAAGAATAAGCCAAAATCATTTTCAGATTTAAACAAATTATCATAATACGAGACTCCTATGTGTTTTTTTCCGAAGAATTAAGAGATACAGGAACTAAATCTGAGTGTCAGAAGGAGAAAATTGTTACCTGTAAGATAGAGAAGTCATATGTTTCATCATCAAGGGCACAAACAAGAAGATTATTAATCATTAGATGGCGCAATCTACAAACCCAACTCATTAACATGTCCTTGTAGCTGTATCCAGCAACAGCAAGCACCACAGTCTTGTTTTCATTGGCTAACATTGGCAAGAGCTTTTCCAAGCCATATGGAGAACACAGGGATATAGAACCACTTGCCTTGTTCTCCACAGAACAATTCCCAACCCCAGATGAAGTGCTAAAACCTGCAAGACAAGCTATTATTTTCTTTTGTATCCAAGACTGCATGATTTGTCCCTTCCACGGGCTATTTGAGCTGTGATGGCTAGGTGAATAAACAATATTCTGGTCTTTGTTGATAAACATAAACTGCCTACCACACTTTACAAGCTTTACGAAGTCAGAAAAATCAACTTCATGAGAAGAAAACAGGCCATACAGTTCTGCAAGTCGAAAATTTCCATTGTAATCCCAGTTCATCTTTGTACATTCCGGAAAAGTGGAAACTCTAGTAGATTGAATAGGTTCATGATCATCTGAGTCATGCACATGAAAATTTGAGATAGTCCAACTTGCATCAAACACAAACCTATAGTTCGAATGATAAATTTCATTGATGAACCAATGATTATGCACTCCTTTCCCATATAAGAAGGGAGGGAGAACACCCATATGTAAAGGTAGATCCTTGGTATTCCAAGCCATGAGCATCCTATCTCTACAGTAATCCCATTGCCAGGTTTGCGCAAGAACCTCCTGCAACTGATGGAATAGAGAAAATTTTCAATCATGTAGTCTCATAGGCCCATTCACATTGAATCTGAACTAGGTTCTTCAATACCTTCTGCAATGAAATGGGTTTACCATCCTCCCTTAGCCATTGACTCCCAGCTTCATCCAAAAAGAATGGGAAAAAATAACTTCTTTTTGAGGAGGCAACAAGGAACCAATCATGATCAAGTTTATGAACATGGTTCAGAGTGGAAACAAAGTCTGGAAGGAGAATGGTTTCAGGGTGAATCAGAACAGATATATCTGACGACGATTCCTCTGCTCGAGCAACCATGGAATGGAAGAATGGAACATTTAAGAATCTACAAAGAAAACACATGAATAAATTTTTCAGCAACTTTTTAGCTAGTTATGTAAGTTGACCACAATGAATTCTCATATCAATATAGATAGCACTAGAGGTTTTCATTCGCCAATTAAAATCCTTGCTAAGGTATATTTGATACACACCAGAATTTTTAGCAGACAGCAACAATGGCACAGCTATACATGGTCAATTTGTAATATGTTCTGCCATCCACATTTAAATTTTTCTGCATTCTTTGTTTCAGAAGAAAATTTATAGGAAGCGATTTTCAACTTTTTTGTGGGATACAATAAAAAGTTAACTTGTATACAGCCTATGATTTTGACTCTTTTAATGCAAAAATATACAATCATCTAAAATTAAAGGGTTCCAAGTAGCAATTATATATGAAACATTCTGATTTCTTCACAAATATTCAAAAGTACAAACATTTAAACCAAAGGAACAGATGCAAAATTTGAGAAGGTTTGGTTTACCAATTTGGAATAGTATTACTTTGAAACCATTTCTTGTTTGATTGGCCATTTTCACCATGGAATCTCATATCAAAAGGGATCTAATTCTTATCCATCCCCTAGGAATCGCATACCCACCTACCCTCGAGGATTTACAATTCTTTCTTCTCAAGTTTCAAACCCTAGCACGCACAAGAGAGGGGAAAGAGAATCTGACATAATCCAGAGGATGGGGGCCTCAACCTCAATTCCCAGAGGCTGACGCCCACCACTTCAGTTCCCGGCATCCATCATCTCCCTTCTCAGCGACCAGTCATCCACCTCTGGCAGCATAGATTCTTGACATCAGCTTTTTTATTTTAATTATTTTTGTTCTATATGTTGTTGGGTTAGTTAGTGTTAGATCTAGGGTTAAACTGTTGTAAACTTGGGAGGAAATCTTATACATCAGTTTTCATGTTCATAATGGGTTGGAATGTTGTCAATCTCCCGATGTTGAAACTGGTTTGAAGCTCATTTTTTTTCTATTTTTTTTTCAAGATCTTTTTTACTTTATGAAATTTTACTAATTATTATAAAGCCATTATAAGATATAATTTGTTAGAGGTTCTGTAGAGTTTGTTATGGAGTATGTAAATTTGCATTTGTGCTAATGAAAAGAATAATATTTGTAATTACATATAAGCTAAAAATTTGTAAAACTTAAAGTGGTAACTATATGTAAATTGAAGAGAAAAAAAGTCAAATTAAATATATAGATATGAGAATCCATACTTCCATCTTCACACCATTTCATTCCAATGAACAAATGAGCCTAAAGTTACTCCTGCCATTCAATCTACAACTTCCAATAAAAGTTACAACACCAATATAGCCGCAAAAATCATCAGAGCAAATAAATGTAACAGTCTCACGTAAAATATCATGCTTCTACGATATCAACAACAATGAATAACAGAAGGCTTAACAAAGCGTAAAGACATAAAACACAAGCACTTACGAGAAATCGATGTCAGATTCGAAAAAAACACGAGAGCCAAAGGCAGAAGCAAAGGATTGAATAGATGGGTCATTCCCAAAAAGCACAACATTGATGTTAGGAGACAATCCAAGCCATGATCGAACAGCAAGATCCTGCCTTTTCCTGATAGTTCCATTAGAAGGGGTTGGAGCACTAAAAAGGGTTATACTTGGACTACCCTTATCTACAACCAAATTTCTTGGGTACAAAAAACTGGGTTCTTTAATTTCAACTTTAACAAAAGGCAAGAACTTTGTAGCATAAAATGAGCAGCAAATTAGAAGAAACCCACATACCCAAATTGACAACAATCCCAATTTCAATACCTGCGAATTCAAAGTAAATATACTCAAATCAGATTTTAAGAAAATTACAAAAAAAAAAAAAAAAATTAGTTACTTGTTTTAAACTGTGTTACTTTATTTTAAATTTCGAGAGCTTATCATGCTCTCCAGTGTAGGATCTTAAATTACGTTAAAATGCGGAAGAAGAAGAAGAAGAGTTTTACTATACCTTGGATGACATGATGTAAGAGAGGGTTTGATTGAAGAAAGCATTAATGAATTGAAGTTGAAAAGTAAGGGAAAAAATGGGGAAAGTGGAGAAGTAACAAACACGTTGTTACTTTAACAAAAATAGGCATGCCAAAATGTGCCAAACGCCACCACCCGCCAATAACGCCGGCATGGGGTAGTGGGAAGCTAGTTAGTGTAAATTCCATGTGAGAGGACTAGTCCTTAGCGGAGGAGGATGAGTTTGTTTCACTCTTTGATTGTCGACTTTTTTTATGGATTTGAAGTTGAAGTCCATGAATTTCATCTCACTCGGTGGTACGACCGTACGATCAATGACGTTCGTTAATATCTATTTAATGCAATAATGCCTGCAAAATAAATGAGGTACCAAATTTAGTTTGTGTAGTGGTACAGCACTTCATTCGATCGATCTCTCTTATGTGAATGGAGTAAATTATTTGGTCGATCTCCTATCGCTTAGTGCGCTGCTTGTTGGGACGAGGGATTAGTCGTCTAAAGGGATACATTGAGAGACAAAATAAACAAGTGAGAATTTACCTTTTTACCTTTAAATCCATATTTAAAAAATTATTCTATTAAATCCTCCTCCTCCATCCAATCTTAAGATGAGCGAGAAAGAAGTAATTGCATCCTCCACAGGGGTCCCTCAACTGACAGCTAGATGGCGACGCATGGAGGAAATTGCTAACAAGGTTTTTTTTTAATAATCAAATAAAAGTGATATCTAATTCAAACGCCATGCCATGACGGTTTTATATTTTTTTTAAATAATAATTTTATAATTTTTTTAAAAATAATAATAATTTTATATTTTTAAAAAAAAATAATTTTATATTTTTTTTAAAAAAAAAACTTAAAAAAAATTTATATTTTTAAAAATAATAATAATTATTAGTTTAAAATAGTTACTACAGAGTACTATGATAAGTATTATTATTCTTATTATTAAAATATTGATAGTAACAATAGATAATAATAATAATAACAATGATACTGATAACCATAATAAGGTAATCAAAATATTAATAATTATTAATTTCATAATTATCATAATTAGTAAAATATAATTAATGTTATTATTATATAGAATTTATATTAGAATTATTTAAGTGTAAAATATTCAATAATCAGAAAAGTTCTTACCCTCACAAAAAATAAACTATGCAAATATTTTAACTTTACTATAAATGATACTTATACATTTAGTTTTGCAAATTACTCTACAAAGATCTGATGTCTCTTTTGCACTCACAATACAACTCTAATTCAGAAACTTGCTTGCATACCCAACTAATGTATGATGCTATAAAGGCAATGGTCTGATAATGTTTTCTCTCCTTTCCTTTTGAGGAGAATTTCATAATAATGTATTTTATCATTTACCAACCTGAACTAGTTTCAAAACTAACACTTATTACCTGATAAGCACTTGTTCGTAGTAACTATCAACACAATTCATAACTGAAACACAAAAAATCTATACTTCAAAAAAATTATAATGGCATACAAGTGACAATATTGAGGAAATCGAGATGTGGAGAACTATAAGCTTATCAATGGAGTGGGATTGTGGGAGAAACACAAATACAACCTCTCACCAGTCGACAAAATCTGTAACCACACGAAAGGTATTGAAAAAGACGTGTCGGCCTAATTCCCTCCAGAAAGGCACAAAAACAATCCTGCTTTGGCAACATAAAAATGCATCTTGAACTTGCTCTACGCATATCTTTCAACGAAATTTGAATGTTCAAGATCACCACTGGGGGTTGAGTATACATTCATCCTCCGAGGGTCTTTACTCTCACATACTGGAACCTGCCAGTGCTACATCTCTTCACTGAAAGACGGAGCACTTCATCTCGGAAACCATCAAACTGCGTGCTGTAGGTTTAAATCATCTATGGCGACGGGCTGGTGATTTTGATTTTGATCTTGATCTTGACTTCCTTCCCCTGCACAGAAATTTTAAAAATTATGACACTGCAGCTAAATATAAACCTGGCGGACTTTACCTTTCACTTAATTAATCTGTATTAATTAATAATACATGGTTTACTATATTACCAATTATACAGCTGTTACCCCAAAAAAGTATCAAAAACAAAAAAAAGGCTCTCCCTCTTGCTTAAGTTCCCTTTTCTTCTTGTTTGTGCTTTACTTTTTTCTTTCTTTTTACAACAGAGTACTAATAAAGAACTAGTAAAGCATACCTGCTATCGTCAAGAGAAGAGTAAGGAGAATGCCTGCGCCGTGAATGCCTGCTATGAGGAGACCGCGAAACATGTCTAGAAATAAAAACATCCATCATACTGATCCCATGAGCAATTACTTGACATGACACTCAGCCTTTATCACTATGAGACTACTTAAGAATGAGCCCCTTGACAAAAGCAATGGCTTAAGAAATTGAAACATCTCCCAGTAAAAATGAGCGGGGTGTTCACACAGTAACAAGAAAAATACCTTCAAAACACATACCATCCTTTCTACCCTAAAACTTGGACACATGAAACAACTAAAACTTGCCCGTAACATCACCTTTAAAGGGACCCTGGACAGTGTGTGAAGGCTTATATAATCAAATACATACTGTCTTAGAACAATATTCCCAACCCCAGCAGGCCAGCAGACATACACGCACACACAAACTACAATATGAATGCAAAAGCAAAATATTCACGACCGTAGACCACCATCACTTCTGTATTTGATAAGATGAATTCTACAAACATCATTCATAGAACAGCAATGAACAGACAGTGACTTTGACTAAGTTATAAACCAATATAATTTGCAATCACCGGATTTCAAATTTTTGACTCATATCTGTAATAGATAAACTATGTAAGACAATTCTGAATCCAGACATTAGGTTAAACCTAATGATAAACAAGGAAAACAACCATTAGTCCATTACTACCTACTAGTAATACTACTGAGGCAGCTTTGTACTGCCCTACAACTCAAAGGTTACAAGAGATTCCATAAGGAAAATCTAATCCAAAAGAGAAACCAAATTTTGACAAAGAAAAAACGAACCAAATACTAGAAGATAAAGCAAAACACATCAATATATTTAATGCTTCACATGACATAAACGAAAATTTTAAAAAAAGATATTTGATGGTAATAATCATTCTAACATCATAATAAAAATCACAGTAGTAACTTTTAACTACAGGAAACAACAAAAAGAGGACAACCACAAGTTAGATGACAGAAGCAGCAGTAGAAAAAGGTAAGCAAATACGCAAATTGCAAAACAAGTCATGAAATCAACACAACAAAGTCAATCCTTAATCCCATAAAGATGGGGTTGGCAAAACAAGTCACGAAAAGCAAACAAAATAAAATATAAAAAAAAATTTATCTATGACAGGAAAGTGGTGTAGCCAACCACTACAGGACTCCCTCAATGGTAAGTGAAAAATCTGTAGAGATGCAGATGGTATCCAATATTTATAGGTTTTATGTTACAGCTATATCTTGCAGAGCCTCTGTTGCTAGATACTAATCATTTTACTAAGTATACATATCATTTCATTACACACTTTCAGCTTTGTCCTCAGTCAAGAAAGAGCATTATGAAGAACAAAAATCTAACAAGTACTAGAAGGCAACACAATATGGTTGGAGCAGCTTTAAGCTTTGGCAGTCCAACAAAGAAATCAAATTTACATTAATCCTTGATGCACTAGGATTTTATTCTGATTTATCAAGCTTAATTGGAGCTAACTAAAGTAGCATAAACAATCAAGAATGACAACCAAGCATGCTTGTGCAAGATCAAATGAGCATACTACAATGACTAACAAATCGCTTGTAACTAACAAAAATGAGAAAGAAAATATAACGGAGCTACTTCAACAATTATGTAGCAAGACAAATATACAACAGTAGTTACGCAAGTCTGAATCATGCAAAAAAAAAAAGAAGAAAACAAGAAAAGAAAGAGTAGCTCCAAAGTAAGAATGTCGTTAGGTTTAACAGGAGTGAATTTTTACAATAACGGAGTAACTTATATGAGCAACCTTTATGAACAAGAGTAATATTCAAAGGAATGAGAGTACACTTCAGTCTCTCAAACATCTTAGATAGTTCATAAAGGATTCAACATTTGGCCTGCTAATGTTTTCAGACGTAGTTCATCATGGTAAACTCTATAAATTATAAATTAGCCCATTGAAATCAGCACAAGATACTTCAAAGAAAAAGCAACTAATATCTCTATCAAAATTACCACCACACACACTCCCTTTGAAAGGAAATTAGGAACCCAGAGAAAAACCTCATAGTATATCTTCAACAATCAAAATGATAAAAGGATTACAGTTCCGCTTATATTAAGATGAAAGAATCCACTTAGTACATACCTTCGCTTAGACCTGACAGGGGATGGTGACAAATCATGTCTTTTTGAGTGAACCTTCCTGTAAAATAAACAAAATATTGAAATAATTGAGTATTGCTAGTACACAAGACATAGGAGGAGATGAAGAGCTTTTTAATCAACCTTCTAGAGTCATCTGAGGCTTCATCATCTGAACCATCAGATGCAACTGCACTTTCTTCCTTTTTCCTACCTCTATCAACTGAAGAACGCCTCCGTTTGTGTCTACTTGCATCACTTGAGGACTTATGTCTTGATTTATCACCTTTCTCCTCTTTTGTTCTATCTCTTCTCTTGTCAGCATCACCTTTACCATTAGTCTTCTTATCTCTTTCCCTATCTTTTTTGTTATCCTTCACTTCATGATGGGGGGACCTCCTTCTTGAATCTTTCTCCCCATGTTTAACATCTAGCTCTTTCAGCCTCTCTCTTGAGATATTATAATCCTCTTTTTTATCCTTCTTTTGCCGCTTTTCATCTCGTCTACCACGAAGCTCCTCCTTTTCAGCCTCCTTTTCCTTACAAATCTCTGTCTCCTTGTAATTGTCCTTTCCAGATGAACTCTTCTTACTTTCATGTCCATCATGTCTTTTGGAATCTCTTTCCCGTGAATCATCATTGGCTGACTTTTTCACATTTTCTTTTTGAGTGGGAACATCTGGCCTACTCAAAGTTTCTTTGCAACTGTTATCTGTTAACTTAGCAGCATCAGACTTAACAATAGACAGTTCATTGTTAACAACACCATCACCTTTCTTCCCCAAAGACACTGAACTTCTGGAAGACGCTGTATGAACCTCATTATCAAGATTCTTAGTTATCCAGTGGTCATTCAACTTAGAAGCTGGTGTATTATGGTCACCTTTGGCCCCACTTGAACTGCCATTACTACAATTACCTTCAGTAGCAACCATATTTTTTCTGTAACCTTCAGCTTCTGACTGTAGATGACCATTCTCACCAACAGCTTTGTCAGACTTGGACACACTTGAAGTCTGAATTTCATCATTGTCATCATCAGAGGTATAATTTGCAAGGCCTAAAACATTCCCAGCCCCAAAGCTACCAGAGCTAGATTCTCCACTAGCATGTCCGTCAGATTCTTTTGCTTTCACTGAAATAAGGACCTTTGCAGAAGCCTTAGGAGCTGGAAGAGGTGGACCTGCTGGTGATGCCTTTAGAGTTGGGACATGGTTCTCAGTTTTATCCATAGCTTTTAAAAAGAGTGCATGTAGAATGGACAAAAATGTCATGTATTCATCAAAATAGGTGACAATATAGCAGATATGCATGTAAATAGTTACCGTCAGCAGCAAGATCTTCTTCACTAAGTACTTTAGTGGCAATCTCATCAAATAGCTCATCAGTCACCTATATTCACAATGAAAAAGTCAATAAACAAGAAACATAGGGATTACGATAACTTTCAACTTCAATAACAACCTTTAAGAGAACTTCTGTCAAAACACGTTTTATTTCCTGATTGATGGCTGCAGTTTTCCGAACTTCTTCATAGTCCTAAAAGAAACAATTATAAACAGATACTTCAAGATTAGATACCACGATGCTCAGCACTTAACCAGCTTATAACAAAATCAGGATCAGATACCTCATCATCATCCTCATCTTCAGCTGACCTGGCTAAATCCATACTTTTGCTGTCTGCCTGATCACCCTTAATTGTTGACTTGCCAATTATTTCATCTTCATTTGATTGACTTTCATCTCTATAAGACTCTGGTGCCGAACTTGTAATTGTAGCTTTATTCTTAATTATTTCTTCTCTTAGCCAGTTAGGCACTGCAGCCTAACAATAATTAAAAAGGAGAATATATAACTATACAATTTAACGAACATAAGACAAAATGAATCTCAAGTCATAATAAAGCAATACTTTTTTAGGACGCTCAGAACTCATGGGAGTCCCATATGCATCGATCGGAAAAGATGCAGTTGAATGAAGAGAACTTCCTGCACCCAAACCAACAGGTGTGGTAACAGATGGAGCTGCTGACTGAAAGCTTGGACCTCTTCCAAACATAGGTGCAGGCTGTCCAGGAAGTGCAGGTACACCTATAGATGGATCATGCTGCAATATTACCAAAAATCAGTTTATATATCACTAGATCCATAGAAATATATTAGTGAAGTAACCAAAGACCTGTGCTGATGGAAATGAGGGAGTAATTGGTGGATAGGATACGCCAGGTGCAACTGGGGCTGGCCAAGCATGCAAAGAAGACGCAGCAGAAACAGAATCTGCTCCCCTTGTAGGTCCTGATGATTCAGGATGCCCAGACTTCATCTTCAGATCATTTTCGTGACTGAATCTTGGTGCAAAATTAAGTGGTTGATCCATTGGATCCAGCGAGTGGTTCCCATATGCAAATTGAGTATGATCCACCAGTACTGACCTAGCATCAGCAGGAAGATATGAGTGCCCATGTTGCTGTCCCTGGGGGCTATCTTCCTTACCTGTACCATGTTTTGAAATCAACCAGAAGACTATATGAATCCAGATTCATACAATACATGCACTCATACTCTTCTTAAAGCCACAAACCCTCTATTATGAGATGCAAACAAGATTTTATAACAAAGTATTCCTAACTTGTAATACATCTCTTGAACCCAAACTATAACCGATTATATATAGGTCCTACCTTATCAAGACTAAATTATAAACGGCTCAGTAATCACATTGCTTATACAGGCAAGCATCTGGTAGCTTTATTGACTCAAAATATTGCAGGCACGTATCAGATAGTCTATAAAATAACTCAAACAAGACCTGCATATGTATGTAAGTGTGAAAGTATCCCACATGATTGAACCCAAGTCCAAAAGCTTATATACAGATCAAGAAAACAAAATTCACAGTCGCATTATTCTATAATCCCAGAAAATTGACGTTGCATCAATAAGAAAGCCAAAACATTCAGATATCATTGAAAGATGGACAATCTCTAATTTCTTGAACATTTTAATTCACTCTCTGCCAAAAGACCTGATTATGTAATGGTTCTAAAATGTCTGCTTGTGACTGTGTGAGCCATGAGCATAAAATCATCAAGTAATTAGAGAGGTTGTAGCCAGAAAGTGACTTGAATCTGATCATAACTTCAGGCAAAACAGTTCATGTGATCTACTTCACAAGAAAACACAAAACTTCAAGTGTATAATTACCTTGAACAGAAGAATAACTAGAAGGTACCTCCTGCTGATGAACTAGCAAACTTGCTGGGCCTTGACGCTGATGAAATGCAGCGCTCATATCTCCACCATGAGCTCCATCTTTGGCAGCAAATGAGAGAGGCGCATCTGGAGCATATGAGCTGGTGTATGCAGGCTCCTGCTGATGAGCCATCAGCGGCCTACTCAAAGGTGCAACTGGTCCTTGATAATTCTGAAAGCCAGAATTAGGGATGGAAGTTTGCTGAAAATCTTGATATTGAGATTCAGCAGGCTGTGCATACAGATTTGCATAGTGAGATGGCTCTTCTTGCCGTGCCACTGACATGAACTGTGTCTGTGGATGCTGATTTTCCATCGCAGATCTGGCAGATGCCCAAGCCCTTGCCTTGGCTTCCCAGTCTTCTTCATTGGCATGGGATGTTTAATCATTATAAAAAAAAAAATCATTAAGGAGTCTCCTTTTTAGTTTTCTTGTAGGAAGAGGTGGAAGATAGTCCCAATAAACATAGTTATGGAAAATAAGGGCTAATATTTAGTTCAAGAAAACAAATATTAGATGTTCAAGGTATTAGTAATGCTATCCACAAGCCTATTCAAGGGTCCTGAAAAGATGATGAATAGGCCCAACATGGATAAACATAATGCAAAGGAGCCAAGCGTCTTTGGATTCGATTAAAAACTTTTGTCAAAATAGCAGAGAATCTTCGGTTGCTAGGAGGTTCTGGACTCCAAAGAAACAGAAAGATCATGTAACTATGCTTCTTTCATGTAAAGTACGAAACTCACATGAAAAAATAACAGAAGGTATTGCAAAAGACACGTCTAAGTATGTTGCTAACTACCATAACCATAGGAGACCAGACCTTCATTAAAATCCATCATGCATACAATAAAAAGATGACTTACCAGGATATTCCCTACCTACATGATGGCTCCAATTTGCATTTGCCCAATCCTGTAAATGTATAAAGAACTTAAAGGTGGCTAGCCAAACAAAGGCACATAGTGATAACACATCTAAGGATCCCAACAAGACATCACAAAAAAGAATAATGTATCCCCTAGCAAAAGACTTAAAGCAACACCGAACCTCTAGATTGTTGGACCAAGCAGCAATCTACCAATTGCTAATCATCTTAGAATAGTTAATAGAGGAATTGTATTATAGATCACAAAAGAATTCATACAGGAACATAGACAAGGGTAAATTAGTTATAATCATCAGTCCAGCAGAAAAATAACAAGAGTTGACACCAAATTTTTCATTTTCACTTTTAACCAACACTTTCCTAAAAACGGAAAAATGAGAAAACTTGACAAAATATGGGCCAAAAGTACGGGGAAACAGAACAGCACTCTAACCCTACAAAAGAACACGAGTATACAAAGGACTACAGGAGGTGTGAGACAACAGCAAGCCAAATTTACTGATACACCCACCAATAGTCCATTAGCCATATAAGTAACCACTAAACTAACATCTTGCTTAATGAAATTCAAACTAGTTCATTATCACTACAAGCCTACAAGAAGCAGCTACATCATCAGGTGAAATTAGAAGATATTAGCCAGATGAAGAGGAATGCAAACATCACTCTTTCCATTACATAACTGAGGTGTCATCAAGCCAATTATCAATGTAGCACCAATTTACCTTCTCGATTATTCCTTACTTCCATACATAAAGAAGCAAGGGGCTAACAGGAGCCCATAGTTCACCCTAGAGTATAAACCTTAAAAACTATCAATTCAATCACCAAGTCCAAAAATGACAACAGGAACCAAAAAAAAATTCCTTCACAAAAACCTCTCATACTGATTTCTATACAAATTCTGATCAATCCTCATTCATAGAGCTAAAGAAGTCCAATGTCTTCTCACATAAACTAATCTTACCAATAATATATGCAAACCCTAAACTTTTATCAAAGGTTTCAGAGTTAAAACCAAAACTATAACTATAGGAAAGCATGCAGCATTGTTTGGAATCGAGAATGTACGTTTACAGTCGAAATATATTGATCAGATGATGAGACATGCAAGTCATCACTCTTTCCAAGCATAACTGCGATATCATCAGGCCAAATTATCAATGTAGCACCAAGTTACCTTCTCGATTTTTCCTCGCTTCCAGACTTAAAGAAGCAAGGGGCTAACAGGTGCATAGTTTACCCAAGAGTTTTAAACCTTAAAAACTATCAACTCAATCACCAAGTCCAAAAATGACAACAAGAAACCAAGAAAAATGTCCTTCACAAACACTTCTCATACTGATATTCTATTCAAATCCTGATCAATATTCATTCATTAAGCTAAAGAAGTCCAATTACTTCTCACATAAACTAATCATACCAATAATATATGCAAACCCTAAACTTTTATCAAAGGTTTCAGAGTTAAAACCAAAACTATAACTATAGGAAAGCATGCAGCATTGTTTGGAATTGAAAATGTACATTTACAGTTGAAATATATTGATCAGATGATGAGACATGCCAGTCATCACTCTTTCCAAGCATAACTGTGATATCATCAGGCCAAATTATCAATGTAGCACCAAGTTACCTTCTCGATTTTTCCTTGCTTCCAGACTTAAAGAAGCAAGGGGCTAACAGGTGCGCGTAGTTCACCCTAGAGTTTAACACCTAAATACTTTCAACTCAATCACATTGTCCCATTATGGAAACAATAAATCAAGAATAATGCCCTTCACAAAAACTTCTCGTACTATAATCGATGAAATCCTGATCTCTCGTCATTCATTGAGCTAAACAATTCCAATCACTTCTCAAAAAATTTTGTCATGTCAAAAATAACTTGAAATCCTAAACTTTTATCACGAAATAACAGTTGAAACCCAAATCCTAAGACAGCATGTGTTCTTAACTCAAGCAAAAGCAACAACACTGTTGAGCATAAAAAATATAGATTTCCGGTTAAAAGATAATGGCCGGAAGATGAGGCATGCAAATTATCATTCTTTCCAATGCAAAATTACGATGTCATTAGGTTAAATAATCAATATAGCACCAGGTTACGTTCTCGATTTTTCAGGCTAACAAGTGCCCAAAGTTCACCCTACAGCTTAACACCTCAAATGCATTAATCCAATCACCATGTCCAAAGATGGCAACAGGAAATATAACCAAGCTTCCTTCACAAAAAACAACTCATACCGAAAATACACACAAGTCCCGAAAAATCACCTTTTATTGAGCTCAACAAGTCCAATTACGTCCCACAAACACTTCTCATATCGATAATACATGCAAAATTCTTAGCTTCTATCATAGACATCAAATATATTGATAAGAACTCCAGAAAAACGCAGACATTCGAAAATGGCGATTCACGGTTCAAATAAAATATCATAAATACTTTAATAATATAAGATTCACACAGTTTGTTGATGTACTTCCAATCATATTGACAGATTAGACAAGAAGAGAAACCCTAGAAATCCAAAACCCTAGGAGATTACCTGATGCTGGTAAGGAGGAGGGGGAGGGGGAGGGGGAGGTTGGGAAGGGCGAGGGGGAGGGGGAGGGGGAGGTTGGGAAGGGTAAAATTGCTGCGCAGGATAAGGCTGGTGAGTGTGCCCGTGATACGGCGGAGGAGGTGGTGGCAGAGCTGGTCCCCATTGATTTTGATTCTCCTGTGGTGGAGGGGGGGAGGGAGACTGAGAAGGGTGGTATTGGAATTGACCGGAATACCACGAGTTTGCCGGTGGCGGAGGAGGCTGCTGATGCTGGTGAGGAAAGTGAGGATCCCCCACCTTTAAGGGCGGCGCTTGAGGCGGTTGAGGTGGTGGCGGTGGTCTCATGTAGTGGTGTTGCAGCGGTTGATAGGATTCCATTTTCAATTCTCTCTTCTTTCTTTTCTCTCGTTCTACATGGAGTAATTTCTTTTATGTAAGAGAATAGTGTCGCACTATTTAAGTTAAAACATTTGGGCTGCCACTTTAAATTTGCATCATTTTATAATTAATTTAGTCCTATATGATCAAATATCGAAATACAGAGTACTAAATATATTTGTTGAATAGATAAAAAAAATTATCTGTAAGAGGCTAAAAGTCGAGGAAAACAAATATTTAAACCAACTATAAAAACACAAAAAACTAACTAATTCGAATAAATTGAGGGTAAGCTACTCCCCTCACATCATCATCCAAAATTCTCATAAGCTCAACGGGAATTGAATCTATAAACTTGATTCTGGTTGATTGAGTAACCCCTTCATTAGCTAATCAGTTTGCAGCTTTGCTTTCTTCCTTGTAAATATGAATGAATTAAACCTATCCTTTCATAGTCTAGATGTTCTCTTGGCACTCTCTAATCACAGAAGTATATTCATTATTGTTATCAGTAATTTGAGTGATAGCCTGAATACAAACTTTGTTGTCCATTTGCACACTGAATTTGTCTATCTAGAGCTCATTGACCAGAGTCAGTCCCCTGAAAATTACATTGAAGAATACTTTTAGTATTTCTTTTATGAAATTACATTTTGATAAGTATTTTTTACTAAAAAGGAGAGAGAGGAAATATTGAGATTTTTTTGTGAGGCAAGGAAGCCATGAGATTGAGTGAGAGATAAAGTGTTAGTTTAATTAAATGCTTGAATTTGTTTTAGTTATAAAAGCTTCTATATATAACTACTTTTTATAAAAGTTTCTGTATACAAATGCTTTACTAATGTTAATTCAAAGTACTAGATTAAAAAAAGTAGAAGATGAATTATCTTTAATAAAGGCCGAAGAATTATTATTGATAGGATAACACATATCCAATGTGACATTAATAGAGTGTTGTTTTAGTAATAGTTAAAGATGGTTTAGTGTCTTTTCATTGATTTGTAGCTACAAGATTACAAACCCAAAACATTGATATAGACAATGTTTAATACTTTGTTGTCTTACCCTTAGATAGTAGGTACTAACCACTTTGGTATTGCCAAAGACTTCACCAACTAAATTTTTGTCATTTATTTTAAATTTAGGAACACATATATGTATGGCTTTACCAATTTAGCCACTAGGTCGGGTTTTGTTTGGTCATGCCAGAATGGATCAACCCACAACCGAGTTACCTTATATTATAGGCCCCTTAGGATTAAGGATTAATAAATTATAAGTAATTTATTTAGAATTTGGCCATATCAAAATTTTTTATTTGAAAGAATGTTATGGTAATTTTTCGAGAACGAGAGTCAAACAATAGTTTAAATGTGCAAATTTTGAACCTTTCTCTTCAAAGAGCCAAAGAAGTTACTCCGTAAAATATATTAAGAAGTATTCAACATTCAATTTATTGGCAGGTGCACCTTATGTTACACGGAGTAATCAAAGGTACAAGAGTTACAAAATTACAGAAGTAAAGAGATAAAGAGTAACATTATACAATTTACACTTACAAGTTAGCCAAAGTCCACAATGTGCTAGTTTCTATTTCTTGGTGCATATGGATCAAATAATTGAAAGATAAACAATATGTTGCAGTTGTTGGAAGTTCTTGTTATAAAAAAAAGAGTGTTGGAAGAATACAAGAGTCCCAAATTGACTGGGGGAAAGTTTGTTATTTGTTTATATGTTGTAGTGTTTTGTCACTACTTAGTTGAGTGACTTGGAGGTAGATGTTGTGCCACACACACGCGAGCGCCGAGCTGGATCGGGCTCGGGCCTAGGAACTTGGGATCTTGGGGAATACGTGAGTGTGGATTCCTTTTATCTTTTTGGAGAAATTTTATTTGTAAATATTCTTTATTTATTCCAGATTTGACTGTTGAAATTTCAGCAATTAATTCCTTATTTATAGTTTTAACTATTGGGACTTTATCTGACCGTTACTTCCCTTATTTATTGCTCCATATTAATTTAGATGGTTATCTGGCTAAGCAGGTTCCTTCTTTTCTTCTAGCCGTTTTCCCTTTGTTGCTTATTTATACTCGATTTCCATTCAACCAAAATACACAACACAATTTCGTATCTCATTCTCTTCTTTCAAAAGCTAAACATTGTTCTTTGTTTTTTCTGGGAAAATATTATGAGTTCCAGTCGAGTTCGTGAGTGCACATAAACTCTGGCGCCATGCTTATCTTGGAGGGCAACTACTTCTTGTCTACTGCACCGGGAGGTAGTGCGGAATTGTCTTTTAGGTTAGTGGTTCACCACGATATAGCTACCGTCAGTTTTGGATCACGCATCAACAAGTAAACAATCTATGTTCTATTGCTTAGTACAACGGCAACAACTCTAAAAATTGAGTTGCACCTAAAAGCCATGTTGATGAATCACCACTATTAACCCACTAAGGCACCAATGCACATTTTTTTCGTGTTCTGTTTTATATAAGTTTTGACTGCCTCCAAATTCAAAGGTTGACAACAGAACAATTTGCTAGTACCTCCCTTGACTGTAGTAGAGACTAATGTCAAGTGTTAAGATAAAATCTCAATGCAACAATGTGTTCTGTACTCTAGCAAATGACAGTTGTGGAAGTGCTTCATGCTTCAAGCCACAGCATCTTCTTGTCTACAAGTTAATCTTGCATACAAGCCATCCTTTAGAAGAAGATCCTTGTGACCACCCACCTACATAGATGAAAGACGGCCAAAGAAAAATAAAAATAAATATCAATTCTAGATACATGAAGTAATAGTTCACCACCAGTTGCCTAAAGGCCAACATGTACTTGGAATTAAAATTCTACCGTTAATGGACGAAACATATGCACCATAATGCCAAATTAAAAATGATATTCATTAATTGCTTCTAAGCAGGGGCAAGAGAATCAAGATCGTCAAAGTATCAAACATATTGGTTATGACAGGACCTACTTCAACAATTTGACCACCATTCATGACCACTATCTTGTCCGTAGCTTGTATTGTTGAAAGCATACAACGATGTTGCGTTAGATTCAATGCAGTGAGAGCTTTATAAACTAATAACATGTCCCTTGTTACTAATCATCAAGGGCAGTAGGTGAAAGATAGACCTATGTGCAATTACTATGACAGTTCTCCCGGACCGTGAGTCATCTCTCACTGCGCGAAGAACACCCTGCACACGAATTGATTCATGAATAGCAATGTCAAAAAAAATGCTTACATAATTTTTACCCACTTTTTTAACGAGTTTAAAAACTAAAAAATTGACAGAGGAGGTATAACAAAGCTAATTATAGCCTACAAGGATTTCCAAATACTTTCATTTCAAGGCACTCCCAATAAAACCCATGATTGAACTATACACAAACCTTAATATTGTGTTCGTTTTCTGCATCCTAGGCGCTAGTTGTTTCATCAAGAATCAAAATGGTCGGGTCCCTAAGAATAGCTCGAGCAATAGCAATATGTTGTTTTTGTCCACCACTAAGCAGATCATCATCAATGATTGTATTGTAACTATTGGGCAAGGATGAGATAAAGTCATGAGCAAAAGCTTTCTTCGCAGCACACTCAACATCTTCTTGTGTGACCTCTTTGGGACACCCCTATTAAATGTTTGAACTTATATCCATTCTGAAAAGCCGAGGTTCTCATTCAAAGAATTGATGAGTGCGGACATGTGGTAGGTTCCAAATTAAAACTTTGTTTCAAAAGTATTTACCACCACCCAGGCAAGTAACTGGTTGGGTCCAGGAAGCTTCAATTCAGAAATGCAGGACATAAAACATAATAACCTGGCCAACATATCACATACTTTCTCTCAACCATTGAGCATCTAACTTTTTCAGAGGGAAGCCTTGAATAAATTTCTGAAGAAAAGGAAAAGGAGAAAGAATGATTATTTTCGTGTTATGTTTGTTCATCTTTTGTGAGAGAGATAAGAAGCATATGTCTTAAGAAACACATACCTCGCCACTAGGTGGCTCATAAAGACGTAGAAGAAGATTCAGAATTGAGCTTTTACCGTTGTCGCTTAGACCAACCTTAAAAAATTGAGTAAAAAAGGACTCAAGGTTCATAACTCAGCAAGAAAATCACAGCTTAAGTAGTTCCTTTGTCGTTCGGTTTTGATGAAGTTAATAAAGTTGCAAACTTAATTGATGATTGTTTTGTTTAGTGTGTGAAGGTTCATGAATCAAGTTTCGGAGTAGGAATAAGAGAATGTTTATGAGTCATCATACGAAGCCTCGAAGAAATCAAAATGCATTAAGGCACGAGGATTCAATATGCAAATGTTATTTCACAAGTTATAGAGTAGGGACTAAAATTGAAGCAGCGTTCTAGAAAGTCAAGGGAACATGAAGACAAAGTAAAGTGTGCTTAGGATTTATGTAAGTGATTATGATTTGAGTAACAAAGTTTTAACTTGATCCAAAGCTATTTGATTTATTAAAAACGCTTTTTGTGTTGAAATTTTATTATGCTTTGAGAAAATATTCTTATACAAATCTACTTTTAAATATGTACGTTTAAATTTAATTAGTGTAGTTTAAATTTATTGGATTACAAAGTAACAAACTAGATTTAATAAGAACGTGTTTTATAACTTTTCCTAATTTCTCTCTACTTAGTTAGTGGATGCTAGACTTTTTCTAACTAACCATATATTTTCTTATCAAGCTAATCTTATAACCGTTTTGATAAAAATGTGGTCTGCATTGATTCCACTTTAAAGTGCCTCTTTCTTGGTAGACAAGGTCAACTACAATCCTTGCCTTAGTGGAAATATTCCTCCTTTAATTAAGGGAGCATGACAAATAGTGGATTGATTCTTGAACACTATAAAATAAGTACTTTGCTTTTTCATTCACAAAAAATGACGGTTTATTTTTCCTGTTTTGAGTGAAATTTTTTTGACTTGAAACACTTGTTCCAATTAGCCTAAGTTATAATCACGAAGTTTATTACAAGTTGTAATCTTTGAGTTGTTAGTACTAAGTGGTACTAAGGGGTTAGGTTAAGAGACCTTGTAAAGACTTCGAGTCAAGTCTAAAGTAAGTGAGGAATTGCAAGAGTTACTGCAACATATAGGGAAAGGAACTTAAGTTCAGAGTGAAATTTGAGTTGAGAGTTCCTAATAAATTGTGAATAAGATTGCCTATTAGTAAAGATAGTTCAAAATCTCGAGTAGGTCGTGGTTTTACCTTTGAGTTGGACATTAAGAGTTTTCATGCAAAAATCTCTCATGTTCCTTTTGAAAGTTTTCTTCACAAGTTCTATTTAATTTTCTGCAAAAGTTTTGAATTCCTTACACTTCCAATTCACTCCCTCTTATGATTGTTTCATTATAGTAATACCCTTTCAAATGTTGATGAGCTATTCGATCATTGGTCAAGTATTTGCACAAGTAGGCTCATTGGGCCATGTTGGGGGGAGTCAATTAGCATACTGAGCCATGGGCCCAAGTAGGTCTAGGGCCATTGAAAACCTCTATGTTGAAATATCACAAAAATAAAAGGCAGAGTATCGGTCTTTTATTTTCTGAACTTAGGGATGCTTATGAGTTGAGCCGAATAGAGCTCGAGTTTTATCTTTATCCTCACATAGGCTATTTTATCTATAAGGACCACTTAGTGTGATCAACCAATACTTATGTGGGATCTTATTGATTAACTATTTTATCTTTATCCTCACATGAGCCCACTTACTTTTCTACTTAATATGGGTATTTGATATGACAAAAAAAAAAGACACCATAAAATCTCAAATCTTGTACTAATAAGCGCGTGAATTAACTATTAAGAAACTGATTCTACAATACAAGGGTCTGGAGAATAAGGATTAAGAATGAAAATCTTTTATTTGAAGAGTTTCTCTTAATTAAGACCCAATCCAGTCCGATCTTGAATTTTTCGAATTCTTGTAGGATTTGGTTTATCCGAGACCCCCCCCCCCCCCCCCCCCCCCCCCCCATACACGGCTTCGTAACAATGCCGTGATTCTATTACAGTATACTCCGTATTCCACTATCCTTTCCTTCCACGCATTAACCAACTCCATATACAACACCCGCCACAAGGCAGCCGCCTCTCCAACGCGCCACGTAATTTCAAACCTGCTCAGACCATAACACCCTCAACAAACAATTTTATTCCATCTCTTACCACTGTCTATAAATGCATCAACTGGGGGCAGCACCGTCATTTCGCGTCCACCTCCCTCAAAATATCTCTCAATCTCACTCTCATCACTCCCTCCTTCACGGCTCCACGTGTTTCTTCGTATCTCCCTCCTAAGGTTTTCTCTCTCCTCAAACTTCTCCGGCTGCAATGGCAACGGTGCTCGGAACCCTAGTTTTACCCGTAGACCTAGCATTACCGTCGAAGATAATCTCCGACCACCGGAAAAAGCTCCGACTATTACCGTACGACGTCGTATTGAGCTTGGGCCTACCTAAGCGCGTAAAGGAATGCCAGCTATGGGGCGAGAATTCGGAGAGAGGAAGGGTGAGCTTCTCGAGGAAGTCGAATGCGGTCGAGTATTCGAGCGATGAAGAGAACGGGAACGGAAATGGTGGAGGAGAGGGTGGAGGTGATGAGGAGGAAGTGTTTGATTGGGAGATGCAGATGAGGAGGAGAGTAAAGGAGCTTGAGGAGATGAGAGAGTTGGAGAAGAAGGCGGAGGAGTTGGTTGGGAAGATTGATGAGGAAGCTCGTGAAGGTGATGGCGGTGATGAGAACGAGGAGGATAAGAAGAGGAGAGTTCGGAAAGAACTCGAAAAGGTTCGTGACCTCTTCCCCTTTATCATTCGTTGATTGAGTAATTTCCTTTTCTTTGATAATCTTTGATGTTTATTTTGATTCAAATGTGATATGTGAATTGTTTTGATTGAATTGTGTTTTTGATGATAATTTGATTGATAGGCTGTTAGATTGGTAATCGGATTCGTAAGCAATTATCTTGTTATGAGTTAGATTGCTAACTGATTTTGTAAATGAAGGTAACAGAGATAATGTTGAATCTAATTGAATGGAAGAGATAGAAGAGCGGGAGACATTTGGATATGGAAATTGTGAGTAAATGAATTTGGACTTTGTTGTTCTTCAGTTAAGGACAGTAGGTGCATTGGGGAGGAGAATAGCTGTCAAAGATGCCTTGAGTATGTCAGGCCAATTTTTGTGTAGTACAGGGGCAAGGCCTAGGGTACCAAAGGCATCTAAAGCTTCGAAATTTGGTATTGTTGAAATAAGTTGGGTGGAATTTTGAATTGTTTGATGCAAGGCGATTTGTTTTGGAGAGTGGGTGTAGGGAGGCAATTTATTAGGTTGGCAGTGGTAGTGTAGGCAAGAGGCAGTAATTGTCAGTTTATCATGAGAGACATAGCCATTATGCGTAATAATTTAGGTTTGTGGAGGTGTATGGGGGTGATGAGGCTAATTGTGAAGGGCCATGAAAGAGAAGATGTAGGGATGATTTAAGATATTTGCCACCATCATCGGAGGAGATTGAGAGAATGGGTTGATGAGAGAATTTTTGAAAAAGGTTGTAGAAGCATAGATCTCTTGGTATAGTGATCCACAAAATATTATGTAGGATTTTTTTTATTAACATAAGCGAGAATTTTCAAGTTCATACATAAGAGAAGATTAAGTCCGAAGCATTATGTTTAACTTATGAGTTGTGACTCCTTGTTGACATTTCAAGTGTTATAATTGATATAAAAATGACTAAGAATTTGAACTAAGAGTCTTCATAGTAATGGAGAGTGATGGGTGGCCACTGATGTTCTAAAGACCTTGAAGTTTGATGGAAAGAATTCGGTGCCATTCATATACCAGCATACTGCCTACAGTCGTACCTTGGTGGATTGTAAATCTTGTGGAAAACTCAACACAAAAAAGAGCAGTGTAAATTCAGTAGTTATATCTTTTTCTCGACCTAATTGTGATATGGAGAGGATATTGCTGGAAATAGCTCAAACATGGCAAAGTGGAGTTTGCAAAAAGAACCAGTGTGAGACATAGAGTGTCAACCCATCACCAATTATAAGTTCATCAGTGCCATCATATGGAGCATGAAGATTAAAATTGGAAGAGCCAAGAAAAGGAAGAAGTGGAGGAGTGATATCTTCTTCTTGTGTTTGAGGGGATAATTGGAGGCTAAACGGCATGGTGGGGAATTGATGGTTTGGACATTTGGTTGAGATGGAATTTTGATATAGTTATTTAAAGCTGAGGCTTTGCGAATAGGATAGTAACAAAGCCAGACAAAATTAAAGTTAGGCTGTGTCTTGTGAACGCTTCATACGAGTGTTACACAATTTCTAGGAATTAATGCCTCCTTTCTGAATGCTACATAAGCTCTGTGGCCCATTTTGAATACGTGTATCCTAGGAGCACAGAGTGTGGCATATGGTTTGTGGTGCGTCTGGTACCCTAATTATGCTCTTTTTGACCAACATGAATAATAATAAAAGAGATTTTCGTTTTTTTAGCTGTAGTTTGCTTTTGGCACTGACTTCGAGTGTTTATACTCCTTTTGTTTTCCTTAAACTAATTTATTCTTCCTACAGCTGCAGCAGTCACTGCTTTTCGAATATGTTCATTACTACTTCTGGTTTGCTACTGAATTTTCTTTATATACTGCTTCCCTATGTAGCCTCTATTCTCTTTTACTACATACTTTCAGAAAAAGTTTTCAGAATGCCTTTTCTGGAGTTCGGCTTTTTTTACAGGTCTAAACTGCTTGAGGTGAGTGTTAGGACTCGTGCTGCTGCCTATGATCCTGAAACCTATTGTGGGTTTTGTTCTTGTTTTATTTTTGTGATGTGAGAGTTTTGTTGGCTGTAAGGCAAAGGATTGAAGCGTGAAAATGTCAACTATAACTTACTGAGCTAGATACATATTACAAAATGATGACTAGATTTTTGCTCTAAGAATGTATTAAAATAATTCAAAGAATACTGTTTTTTGGTTTGGCTAATTCTGGCACTGAAATTTACCGCCGTGATGGATTTGCTTTGACTTATTGTTTCCCTCTTTATGCTAGTGAATTTTGGTTTTTCATTGAAGCTAATGTTGTTTATTCATCTCATTTTATGTTATTGAAGGTTGCTAAAGAGCAAGCTGAAAGGAGAGCAACTGCTAAATTGATGTTTGAACTGGGTCAGAAGGCTTATGGCAGGGGCATGTATAAACGAGCCATTGAGTTTTTAGAAGCAGCACTGACAATCATTCCTAGACCCACACTTTTTGGTGGCGAGGTTGGTTTGGCTGTTAGCAGATGGATATAAGATAGCTGTTCTGTACAGTGATGGTATGTAACTGTAGTTTCCTAACATCTCTCTTTTTATGGTCTTCAGATACAGATATGGCTTGCTATGGCGTACGAGGCTAACAACCGGCATGCGGATTGCATTGATCTCTACCAGCAATTAGAAAGAGGGCATCCTAGTGTTAGCATCCGCAGACAAGCTGCAGAACTCCGTTACATCTTGCAAGCACCGAAAATAAAGATAACCCAGGAAGAGATGGTGACAATTCCGTTGATTGGTAATAGTTATGACAGGTAATTCTCTGGTCTTAACATCTCCACTTTATTATTGTGAGTAGATGTTAAGTGTCAAAGGTACTACCACCACTTGTCAAGGATTGATCTGTCGCTAGCACAGAAATATAAACACTAGACAATTGTACACGAGGTATTCAAGGTTGGCCATTCTTCCTCTAATAGGGCATAAAACCACAACTATTCTATAATTGACAAATAAATAAGTTACATCATTATTGGCCCAACATCTTGTTAGTATGGACAATTTCTAAGTAACTCATCTTCGACCATTTATAGGCACCATGTTACATAAAACTTTTCCCAAGAGGAGACTGTCCCCTTGTCACACATAGTTGATCATAATGGGAATATGGTGAGGATGTAGTCCTTAAACCCTTACGCCTTAGATAGACCATAATGAAGCAGGTCCCATCACTGCATGGAACACTATTGGAACCAGGTCTGTGGAATACAGAAACTACTTGAAACATCAGGAGAAATAACTGGAACCGCACAAGACTTTGCTTAGAGGTAGCCGTAATTGCATAGTAGAAAACTTTCCTCCTTGGGCCAAAAACCTACACGCATATCAAGGGAGAATTTCACCTTTACACTATGGGAACCATGACCCCACTGTGGACTGTACCAAATTATTCTATGTTTCCTTCCTGTTAGTAGTCATCAATATCCTGCTCAACTTTGTATTGAGGAAATTATTGCCCATCTAATTTGATCCAGTATATTCATATTACAATTTTGAAAGTAGTATGACTTTCTCAAACCGACTAGTATTACATACTCTAGAAGTAGTATAAATAGAAAACTACAACAAATAATTAAGATACAAATATGTTGAAAAAAATCCCTTTAATGGTGCTGCAAATATCATATCAAAGAGCAAGGGCCACTAACGCACTGCTGTTGCTCTCATTGCTTTAAGGACCTACTTCCTGTCCTTTTCAACATCTTGTTGCATAGCTATCATAACACCTGGTCCTTTGCTTAGTTCTTCACTTCTACACGACTACACTAAATTGGTGGGTGCTCTTCATTGTTCCTCATCCGTGTTGTTTTGTTGCTGACATTGGCTATGAGCTCAAGTTAATGAAAAATCATACAAGAGGGGTTGACCCCTTTGCCCATATGGTAGTAGAGATTAAGTAGGAGAATCTCCTACCAAAGAAGGTACTTCGTTGTCTCCGTATGATAACACTATTTTGCGTAGGTAAGTGTTGACAACTTCTCCATACCCCGTTACCCCGGAAGAAGTAAAATATTTCAATAGATGATACTGCTTCGAGCTAGACCTTTTTTTAATGGTTAACATCTTCTCCTTAATGGTAATATCTTTGTTGCAATCTGGTCATGTGTTTGGGGCGATTGGTATAAGTGTCTTAACTGGTATTTAATTGGTGACTTCTTTGAATTTTCGGACTTTATGGGGGTAGGGGTTGGTTAAAGGGAAGCCATATAAGGTGAATCTGATTCATATACGAGTATATGAGGCAATTGTAAACAACTCTGTCAATAGGCTCTTTGCTTTTAACTATGGGGCATAGCTTACAAAGGTGACATTGAGCTTACTTAGAGTAATGGGATTTGTTGTTTGAGCTTACATAGTTACAGAATCTGTAGCATAGGAGATTGTGTAATCATATCAGCACCTTATGTTACTCTTCTGTTCTCTTAGATCTTGGAATGTAAAAAATGCTAGTGATGTCACCAGTCGAGGTTATTTTGCAGCAGCTGTTATGTTAATTGATACAATTCTCTTGGGAATGTTGATTACCTAATCTACGAGTTATGTTTCTTTCTGTATATTTGTCCCTGATACCTTGCTGATACCTGATGATTCCATTGTCTCTTGTAGCTACGCATCAACTTGGACAGACAAAAGCAAAGATAGGGAACAAGTCATTGGTTCTTCAACAATGAATGCATTCCCATCATCCAGAGACTATGTTGGGGACTTTCTGAAGTGGAAACCCCCTGTTGGCTTGGAGAATAATCGTGCCTTTTGGGCTGCACTGACAATATGGTTTGGATTGGTCGGAGCTGCACTCTTTCTCCAGAGATGATCAAACCATAAATGCATCCTTATCCCTATACATTTATAGAATCCTCCCAATTCTTGATCCCTAAGGTATTACTGTTTTGAATGTGTAAATATATGTGCAGTGTTTATTATGTAATGTATGATGTTAGAGCAGAGTCACCTTTATATTCTTTCTTTTATTGGGGTTAATATGAGATGAGTCTTCTAAATCTTCTGTCAATGCCTCTGGTTCATACACCACAG
Source organism: Dysphania ambrosioides (assembly GCA_026401315.1). Lineage (NCBI taxonomy): Eukaryota > Viridiplantae > Streptophyta > Magnoliopsida > Caryophyllales > Amaranthaceae > Dysphania > Dysphania ambrosioides. The sequence continues at coordinate 1,824,467 of CM048660.1, read as the reverse complement.
GAAATTTCTATCTAGGGTCTGTATGGACCTGACTCATTCTGAAGATCTCTAGTAAGTCATCATGCTACCATTTTGGATATGGTCACTCTTGCCTTTAGATGAGATCTTTCACTTCCCAATTGTTGGTGCGTGCGTATTGCATTTGTCCCTAATTTGTTGTAGATTTTGTTAATATATTTTCCAGGCTATAGATGAAAATAAGTGGGGTGTAAGTGGTACTATATTTTGAATCTTTTTTCGTCAGCCTTCACCACGTTTGAGGTTTCTATTAATCTAAACATTTACCTTCCTCAGCAGTGCATGTACTACTTGATGCCCTAAGCTGTTGTAATCAATTTTTCCTTATATTCTCCTTAATATTCTCTACTCCAACTTACCTCTAGACATCCACGTTTTTTTATTTCATCACATAAGGTATTCCTGCACATTCACCTTAAAATACACATCTTATCTACTCTCATCTTCTTAACATGTTCCTTCTTGAAAACTTAACTCTAACCCATATAATAGTTTTGGTATCATAGTATCCTATAAAAATTCTTTTTTAACCTTAAGGGTACATCTTGATAACACAATAGTCTAGTTGTGGCTCTTTATTTAAGTTACCTATATTTTATTCTATGGGTGATATTTTAATTAATGTCTTCATTTCTTTGAAGAACCTATTCTAGGCTTTTGAAACATTTGCTTATAGATAGTTCATTGCCATCAAAAGTCACACTATTTTCACTTTGCTTCCTCTCTATGCTACAATGGTACTCCATATTATTTGTTTTACTCCTACTCTAACTTAACATTCATCCCCATGTTATTCTTATTCACCAGAATAGTTGGCAAAAAAAAAAAAAAAACAACACAACATTTCATATTCTAGAACTGTCTAAAAAGGAAGGATCTAAGACAAATCCTTGGTATAACCCAATTGTAATATGCTAGATTGCTAGTCATTTGTCACTCCACCACAATTTCTAAAATTTATTGTATCATCCTAATATATGTCTGTAACTGGGTCAATGTATTTACATGATATGCCCTTTTTAGTTATTTCCCACCAAAGTACTTTTATTTATACCTTATCATACGCCTTTTCCAAATCAATGAACATTATGTGTAAATATTTATTCCTTGCACGATTATACTCTATCCTTTGGCTAATAAGGTGGAACACGACTATGATGGATCCACCTGCCATTAGGGGCGGCAAAAATTGACGCAACCCGAACCCAACCCATTTATAAAAGGTTGGGTTAAAAATTTCAACCCAACCTTTTATAAATGGGTCAATACAATCAAACCCGATTAATAAACAGGTTGGGTCGGGTTGAAATTTTCAACCCGATTTCAACCTGACCCGAATGGTTTATTAGTGGGTTTGATTTTTATATAAGGCCGGGTTTAATTAATGCGGGTTATAAACTCAAATCATACTTACCACCAGCCAACCCTAGTTTCTACTTTCTATTTGCATGCTACCACTTTGTTTTTTCACTCTTAGTCTTCAATTTTTCATTTTTTCTTCCCTTCGTCACTTATGAATGCTCTCTACCTCTTCTTCACTTCTTAGTGCTCTCTATCTCTTCTTAATATATTGTGAAACTTTTAATTTGGTTATAGTAAGACTATGTTAAGATTTGAGATTTTCATTTTGCATTGTTAAGAACTTGGAAAATTAAAAACTCAAATGACTTTTACTTATTAAACAAGTTGGCTTGGGTCAACCCGAACCCATAACGCGTTGTGTGGTGTTGGGTTGAAATTTTCAACCCATTTAATAAACAGGTTGGGTTTGGGTTGACATATTTCAATCCGAACCCAAATGGGTTGAGCCCGAACCCAACCCATTGCCACCCTTACCTGTCACAAATCCAAATTGGTTTATGAGTTTTATTCCTTGATATTTTAAACATTATTAGGCATCTCCTTCGTTCTTACAAATAGGGACCCCAAGTAGAGAGCTCGGCCCAGACCATATTGCCCATGGACCGGACCAAACCCGGTTTCTTAGTGAGCTGAATACGAATTCAGACTTCCCAACCCCGCCCCTATTTGATTCGATTCATGAAAAAATTCGATTCGCCCCACATTTCAAACCGGCCTGGCCCACTCAACCGGCCCGACCCGGGTAATTCACCTAAAAATTAGCCGTTTTGCACTGTTGGAAATAGCCGTTGATCCCTTGCCTATATATACTGAGAAATTCGGTTTCTTCAATCCACACAAACTCTCTCAAACTCTTGTTCTATCAATCTCTCAATTACTACTAAATACAATTAGCTTACTTATTAGGGTATGCTTGGGTTGAGGGTAATACACAAGAGGACTAATAAAAGTCAAATCAATGAAAAACAAAGTTAGTAGAAATAGTTTATAAGGTAAATGTAGTGTTAGTAATTTGATGAAAGGGGAAATAATACCCTCATTTGAGGGGTAATAGATACACACCACACCCCTAAGGTAATTATTACCACCATAATGAAGGTAATAATCAATCTTTCAATTCCTTCTTCTTCCTTATACCACCGCTATAATATCTTTTTTTTCACATTATTCCCTTATCACCAACTCTATTTAGCTTCATATTTCATTAGTTTGACTTTTATCACCCCTCAATCTATCTCCCTCAATCCAAGCATGACTTTAGTATTAATCTTCTTCTTAATTACTCTCTTAATCTTCATTAGTTATCTTAATTAGTTGGTTTATTATTCTTAATTTACTTGTTTACTACTATATTTTAAAAAAGAAATGGCTTCAAGAGGTAGACTCAGCATTAATAGCTTATACAATGATACAACATATTTTGCTCAAAACTTGGAGGAACACCTTATTGGTACTCTTACTGGTCAAGTTCTTCAAACTCAAACTTCGGAGATGCGTCCGCCTCCTTCTACTGGTCAAGGTAACTCTTAAACTTCTAATTATATAATGTTAATATGAAAATTAGTTAGTTTAATTAGATAGATTAATTAAGTTTATAATGTTTAATTAGTTGATAATGTTAGATTAGTCGATAATAATTTGTAGATTAAGTTGATATGTTGATTATGTAATTATATTTAATTAGTGATGATGTTTAATTGTATAGATTATGTTAATTATATTTATTATCTTAAATAGTTTAATTGGTTGATTATGGTAATTAAGTAAATTATGTTGATATAGTTGAATAGTTAATGATGTTAGATTAAGCATATTAGGTTGATGATAATAAATAAGTTTAAGTAAATTGATTAAAGTAAATTGATTTATTTAGTTAAATTGATTAATTTAGTTAGATTAGTTTAATTAATATAAGTAAATTAATTTAAATTGATTATGTTGTATTAAGTTGATAATGTTAGTTTAAGTAAATTGATTAGTTTAATTAGTTTGATTAGTTTAATTAGTTTGATTAGTTTAATTTATTTAAGTAAATTGATTAATTTAGTTAGATTAGTTTAAGTAAATTATTGATTAATTTAGTTAGATTAGTTTAAGTAAATTGATTTAAGTTAAGTTGATTAGTCTAGTTAGATTAGTTTAATTAATTTAAATTGATTAAAATGATTATGTAATATTAAGTTGATGAAGTTAGTTTAACTACATTGATTAGTTTAATTAGTTTATTTAATTAGATTAGTTTAATTAGATGATAATAAATTGATTTAAGTAAAATGATTAATTTTATTTGATTAGTTTAAGTAAATTGATTTAAGTTAAATTAATTGGTTTAGTTAGATTAGTTTATTTAGTTTTAATTGATTAGTTATGTTAGATTAGTCAGATTACTTGATTATGTTAAGTTAAGATTAGTTATGTTATATTAGTTGATTATGTTATGTTAAGATTAGTTATGTTATATTAGTTGATTATGTTATGTCAAGATTAGTTAAATTAATTAGTTATGTTAGATTAGTTGATTATGTTATATTAAGTTATTGATGTTTAATTAGTTGATAATGTTTAAGTTAAAATGAGTAATTATGTTAGATTAGTCAGATTAGTTAATTATGTTATGTTAAGATTAATTAATAATGTTTAAGTTAAATTGATTATTTGTGTTAGATTAGTTAGACTAGTTGATTATGTTATGTTAAAATTAGTCATGTTAGATTAGTTGATTATGTTATATTGAGTTGTTGATGTTTAATTAGGTTAGTTGATTATGTTATATTAAGCTATTGATATTTAATTAGTTGATAATGTTTAACTTGATAATTAGTATTTCTTTTATGAAGTTGATAATGTTATATTAGGTTGATTGTGTTATATTAGGTTGATAATGTGAATTAGTTAGTTAATGAACTAATAATGTAAGTTTTAGCTTAACTTAATATGAAATGAAGGTGAAGATGATGATGAAGGTGGATTACCTGAGTCCACCCACTGTAGAAAGAAATATTCACTTGTATGGCCATATTTCGAGAAGGTTCTAATGAACGACACTTCTTCGATAGGGAAAAAGTTCATGTGTTATAGCTTGATATGCAAGTAACAAGGGAAGAAGCCAATAGCTTCTTATTTATGGAAAACCAATTATGGGATGGGAACATTATCCTTTCACTTGACCGAAGTACACGAAATCAACCTGGAAGCAGCTGAATCCGCAGGCGCAGCAGAATCGTCAAGTCAGACATAACTACACGGGTATATGGGTTCCATTCTATGAGGAGATATGCCTTTTATGTATAATAGAGATAGGATGATTGATGAATTAACTAACTTTGTAATTGCGGACGAATTACTATTTAGCCATGGTGAGAGTCCGAACTTCAAACATTTCGCTAGATTCTCTTCACAACCCGCTTATAAACATGTCCCTAATATCACACTTAAATGCCATACCCAAACTGCTTATTACAAATATAGAAGTAGTTTAATAGAAATGTTTTGCACTTTTAACGGTCGTATTAGCCTTATTAGTGATACATGGACCTCTTGTTTCGGTGAACCTTTTCTTTTTTGCAACCGCCGATTGGAATAGATGATGAATGGTACATTAAAAAACGTATCATTTTCTTTGAGGATATGGAGGAGAGACATACCGGTTACAAGCTTAAGGTAAGGATAATAAAATGCCTTAAGACCTTTCACTTGCTTGATAAAGTTTTTTCTCTTTCCTTAGATAATGCTTCAACAAACACAAAATGTATAGATTATTTAATATCGGAACCTAGCTTAAAATTGTTGAACAGTGGAGAGATTTTACACATTTGTTGTTGTGCTCATATTATGAACCTCTCAGTTCAAGAAATCTTAGCTGAGTTAAGCGACTTGCTTAACCCCATTATGAGTATAATGAAATGGATTAGAATTACGGCATCAGTTAGAAGAAAGTATATGGCCTTATGTAAGGAAAGACGGCTTAAGAAGAGATAATGGTGTCTCGATACACCGACCCGTTGGAACTCAACATATAGATTGTTAAGTGATGTCATTAAATATCGTGAGGTTTTAACCATTCTTTATAATGAAATCCGAGCGACTGCTGATAAACTTATTAGTGATTTCCATTGGACTATTGCTATTTTCATTCGTGATATTTTAGCATCTTTTGACCATACAACCAAATTTTTCTCATATATTTACGACCCTAACATTCATTTAGTTATATTAGAGTGTATTAACGTAGTTAACACTCTTAGCGAGCATTTCAACATCACCTAAATTAGTGATGTACTTACTAGTATGCTAAGTAAGTGGTACACTTACTTTAGTTAATTCCCCGTCATATATGGTATAACTGTTATTCTTGATCTTGGGGTTAAGGCTTCGGGTTAAGAAAACGTGTTAGAATTTTACTATAACACTCTGGGTTTAAAATATGTCGTCAATGCCTATATAGAAAACTGTAAAAATATTTTATATAGTTTATATAATTATTATGCTTTTATTTAGGCACCTTTCCAACATTTATTGTCGTCTAGTGGAAGTTCTGGTACGCGATTCGTGTTAGCACTTAGTAGAATTTTAAAAAAGTAAAAAACATCATCTTCTTCTTCTTCATCTTCTTAACTTTATGTTATTAACAAATATCTTTCTTACCAACATAAAACCGATGAAAAAATTTCAATTATTAAGTGGTGGCGCGATAATTGCATCCTTGCGATTCCCGCCTTCTCTATTGCTTCTGAGTATGCTTTTAGTGTAGGTAGAAGAGTATTAGACGAGAAGAGATCCCACTTATCTCCGGAGAGGATAGAAATATACGTATGTAAGAAAGATTGGGATCAAGCGGAGCGTAGGACCTAAGGATTGAGGGAGGACAACAACGACGAATATGATCCTTGGATGATGATGGATACGAGCGAATCAAGTGACAACGCATTAGGTGAAGGAGATTCGGGGACTGTCCCTGGCTAGGCTAGGCATCTCTCGAGGTCCATCAGTATTTAATTATATAATTAAATTTTGATTTTCTAAATTAAGTGCAAGCCCTTTCTTTTTTCCCCAACCCCCAAAACATTTTTAGTTAAAATAAATTAATATGATAATGGATTATAAGTAAATATGTAATTACCTAATTACGTTAATTAGTTAATAATATATAATTTGTTCAATAATAGGTTAATTAGTTTATTAAGTTTATTTAACTTATTTGATTTAATAATACATAAATATGAAATTAGGTGAATATATGTAATTAGTTTAATAATACATAATTATCAAGAAAATAAATAAAAATACGACTTTATTTTAAAGTTTACAAAAAATTTCCTTATGAGTGTAATATAAACGTTTCATTACATTCGAAACAGTTTATTTATTCTAATTTGTAAATATCTTTCTATGTAATTCGTTTTGATTCGTAAATTCGTTTTGATACCAAATTCGTTTCGATTCGATTCTCTAATTCGGTTCGATTCGGTTCGTGATTTGGTTTGATCTGGTTTGTGATTTGGTTCTATTCGCTATGAATCACCTCCCAAGGCCCAGCCTGAATCCGGACCGGTCCAATCCTGGTCCTCCTCGTCCAGTCCGGTCCAGCCCGCCTGGACCAGCCTTGTGGCCACCCCTAACCCCAAGGTGCTTTTCCTCTATTATCATGGTACCTTGTATTAGAGACATAGGGGTACCATTATTGAGGATTTTCTTTTTTTGATTTTGGTTAAGGTAAGATAAATCACGTCAATTCTTAAACTCGTAGGAATTTTTGTTTTTAATTTATAAAATTGACCTTAGGTCTTAGTATGAAGATTTAGGGATATTAAGCAAAAATGAGTTTTTACCCAACTATTGGACAAAAAAATGTGAATATAAAAGATGGTTTCATTGGGGAGGGTTGAAGTCACGGTCGGTTAAGGGAATAGAAGTTGTTAAATGGAGAAAATCCTAATTTGTGCTTTTAATTAGCAAAAATATATGAGGAGAAGGACAGTGATGTAGGGCGTCAGGAATTCAGGAAATAACAGAATGAAGTGGTTGATTTCAAAGCAAACTATATTCACAATTCACATATGATATGATATTACGAATTACAAATATAAAGAAAAAAAGCATCGACTAAGTGGGCTTATAAGCTATGACACACACAAGAACCCTCGAAAAGCCCATAGCTCATAGCCCATAGCCCATAGCCCATATATAAAAGCAAAACCGGATTCTCATGAGTCATGACTCCATTAAATCCACAAACCCTAATCCCTGCCCTTTGGCCTCCACATTCCCCCCCTCTCCCCACCCCAAAAACCTAGAGAGAGAATTCTACCATGACTACCCGCTTCAAGAAGAACCGCAAGAAGAGAGGCCACGTCTCTGCCGGACATGGTCGTATCGGAAAGCACCGCAAGCATCCCGGAGGTCGTGGTAACGCCGGAGGAATGCACCACCACCGTATCCTCTTCGACAAGTACCACCCTGGTTATTTCGGCAAGGTCGGTATGCGTTACTTCCACAGGCTCCGCAACAAGTTTCACTGCCCCATTGTCAACCTCGACAAGCTCTGGTCATTGGTCCCCGATGACGTGAAGGAGAAGGCGTCCAACGAAGGGAAGGCCCCTGTGATCGATGCGGCGTCGTTTGGGTACTTCAAGGTCTTGGGGAAGGGGGTTTTGCCACAGAATCAGGCTGTTGTTGTCAAGTCTAAGTTGATCTCTAAGATTGCTGAGAAGAAGATTAAAGCTAATGGTGGGGCCGTTCTTCTTACTGCTTAACCGGGTCGGGTTTAGTATGGGATGATTTATTACTGTTTTCAGATACTTTTAATGATCAGATTTTGGCATCGTTTTATGTTTTTTGATGATTAATAGCTGTGCTTATGATTTGGTTTTGTGTTTTTGTTTTGGTGAAATGTTTAATTTCCTGCATTGGCTTCTGTCCATAGTGTTTGATTTTAAGAATATGGTGGGTTTATAGACGTTGATTGTGTGTTACTGTGCTAGGTTTTGTTCTGAAATAGTCGATGATTGCAGAATTAGTGTGTGTATGATATATTATATAGTTAAAGGGAGAAGGGTTTTGGGATGTATTGTGTTTGTATCAAGTTGTCTACTATAAGACGAGGCGTTTGAGGTCGTATCGAGTGAGCTTGAGGCGTTATGGAATATTCGAATGTACGTTTTTTATTTGGTTGTACTGGAAATGCCTGGAATTTTGGTATTTGACTGCGTGCATATAGGTTGAAATTGGCTGCGTTTCTTTGAGTATGTTTTAGTGGTTTTTTTAAGGAGAGTTTGTATGGCTGTGTAGTACTGAGATAGATTTTGGGGGCTCATTTTGATGGATTGGGTTGTGTTGTTTGATGATTAATAGCTGTGCTTATGATTGGGTTGTGTTGTTTTTGTGGTGTTTGATGACATTTAGATTTCCAATGCTTATGGTTGTGTTTTTGGTGCTTGCTTGATGGACTAGTAATTGGCTGGGCAATTGGAATAGGAGAACTTGATGCCTTGATGATTTTTCTTGTTTGTTTGAGAGCATTTTCCTGGATTTAAGAGCTTGTTTCTACAGATAACAAGTTAATATCTTGTTTCGTGGAATATGTTAGAGTTGAGGATGAAGTCTTCACCAAATCCCAGTCTATATGTTTGTTTATAGAAGCTTCGGTTGATGATATTCAGATGTCTTATTATGGCAGGGTTTTGGGGTTTATTTATTGCTATATGAGCAAAATTTTATTAGAACTTAGAAGATGTATCTACTGACAGACCCAATGGTAGATATTTCACTTAGGAGTAGAATTGTTCAAATGGGTGGGGGGCCGTTAAGGGCCCTCGACCAACCCATTTGTAAAAGGGTCTAATTAATAATGGGCTTAATGGGTCGGTTTCTTAAAGGGTCATGTTTTATTGGGTTTTTAATGGGTTAAGTCGGGTCAATAGTGAGCCTATAGTTTTCAAGACTTGTAACGAATTATTTCTACTTACGTGCCGATGATTCATTACCAAAGATTGGAGATGATACACATAAACTATTCCCTCTATAGATAAAAATTACTCTCTTTGTACGGCTTGACTCGGCCTGTTATATATCTCTTCTGTCTTGGCCTGTTTTGCATTTTCTTTGACCTGGCCCGGCTCGTTTTGCTTGTGACCTATTTCGACCCTGACCCGATTCAATGCACAAGTCTACGTAGGAGGGGCCTCTTGTGGTTGTCACTGTTTTAGTTTGGTGGATTATATTTCAGTGTCAGAGAGATCTATTTAGTTGCATTTGGTATTGAAGCACTGATATCTATCTCCTGGGGTAATGCTCTTTTTTCCTACTGATCATAGTTGTTTGAGCTGGTGACATTGCCTTTTAAGGATCTTTAGTGAGTCATTTGTAGGTAACTGATACTTGAGTAGCACTATGCTGTTTTGTGTTTGGTTTGCACTAGCCCTTAATGCAATCGAACAGTGGTAGTTCGGCTGTTCTATATCGAATTATTGATCCCTTTGATCCTAAAAGCTACCATCCATGGGAGCATACCTACACTTGTGTACATTGCGTCTGATATGTCATTTGTAGCTGGACCTGCTGTCTCTTATCTCATAAAATCAACTTTGCCTTTCATTGGCATGAACATGACTATAAGTTGGTGCTAAGTAGATGTAGATCTGTGAGGGTTCCCAAATCCCAATACATAGTACTCATACATTGGAAAATACATGAAACGGACCAAAATAAAAAATAGAGCAAAAAAAAGAAAAGGATAAAGGGAGTTTATGTTATGGTATAGTCATTGATAAGAGTACGTTATAACGTGAAGTAATATATATATATATATATATATATATATATATATATATATATATATATATATATATATATATATATATATATATATATATAGTCCGTTATTTATAGGAATTTACCAAAGTTGTACTCCGTAATGATTTCGTATAATGCTACAAATTAGGATCATTTATTGTCCTTGATTACTAGTATTCCAAGTTTCCCCTCACTCCATAACATATTAAAATGCGTTGGTTGACAATGTTGATATAGGAAGCTTAAACTTTTTTAGCTTTTGCGGTAGTAGGTAGGCAGGTTGCATAGTGAAGCACAATAATGAACTATTTAAACATTGAGGTTAAAGAGGATTACCAAAGAAAATAATGGCTATAAATTTGCAATACTTATCTTATTTAGCTGTATTTGATAAATATGGCATTTTTATTTTCTTCTGGAGAATTTATGCCAACGTCCAACACACAATTGTATCTAATAAAGTCATACCTTCGTGTTATACTTCTTTTTTAGAAATAGATTAAAGTTTAAAACAATCTCAAATCTTGCGTCAATCTTCAACTTTTTCTAACACAATATCGTTTATTATTGATTTATTAGTTCCCCATCTTTCAAATATACCGCTTGATAGATGGAGGGAAAGTTGGGTTTCTACAAATCCGAGAAGAATGTGAATGTGAATGTGAATGTAATAGCTATTCTATTCATCCTAACTCTTGGTAATTATTTTACTATATATGATTTTGTTTTTCGGTAGTATATGATTATTAGATGCTGGTATTAATTCATTAATACTTTGGTATTGTGATTGGCACTTTGTCAGTGGTCATGGCTGGTACATCAATGGGTCTTGAAGATACTTGTGGTCTTCCCGGAGACCCATGTTGGGGAAGCGCGGATGATTGTTGTCCGGGTTTAAGGTGTTCCAGAGGTGCTGGTTTCAAATGTGTTACTGGTAAGCGATTAAACATTGGTGTTGTTATCTTGTTACAAATTAATTGCACATGATGTTATATGATAACCTTTTACTATTTTTTTTTTTTTGAGGAAACTAACTTGTAAAAATATAAACGATTTTTAAGACTTTAGTAAAAACTTTTTAAGTTCAGTTTTATTTGGAACCATTGAATAAGATATTGAAACGAATTTTAGAAAGTTTAGAGTGAATTATACGCCTCATATTAGTCGTCGAAATTAGCATTTGAATAGGAAACATTTGTGAAATAAGGTTAGGATGGTCACACAGTGTGGAATGTGTTGTAGGAGATTGATTTGAGGGATGGCGTTAAAGAATTTAATAATTGTCTATTCCAGTGTCTTTCAAAATTTTACTATACTTTACGTCCCTTAAATATTGTCTCATTTCTATTTATAATGTTAAAGTTTGAATATAAATTTTCGTCATATTATAAGAAATAATATATTTAAGTGAATGTATTTCAATGTAAATTTTTAGAATATAAGTTTTCATAATTTTTTTGCATTACGAATTTGAAAATAAAACGTATCGGGAAATCTTTGAGTAAAGAAAGTAGTAGTTAAAAATTTCATTGTAAATTAGCTACTTAATGATTACATTGTTCAATTCAAATTGTGTTTTCAGATGAAAAACAAAAATGCCAACGCATAGGACAGAAGTGTGGTGTGTTTCATGGTGGTTTTATTCATGTCAATAATTTTCTTCGGGATTACTGCTGTGGAAGAGCATTTTGTACAGGCTATTATACAGGCACTTGTCAAAATCCATAATTATCACTTACCAAGCGCTTGCATTACTTTATTTTGGTTTGTTTAGCTAATTTGATAGTCGTTCATAACGAATGATTTAAAAGATAGTGACAACGACGATGTCCTTTTCTCTCCTATTTGGAAATATGTATGCTAAAGAAGTTATTATTTTGCTGGTTGTATTGATGTTCTCTTATAATCCATTGGCTAACCTTTAAAACGTTTCGTCTACCTACGTGTTGTTAGAAACATGGATTCAGGTTATAATCGGGTGGGAATGAGTGATGCTTACTGTTAACCCATCCACTTTGGGTTCGATTCAACTCAATTGGGAGAGTTAAGAATTTTTTTTCCCTATTTTAATTTCAATAAAACATAACAATTTTACATCTTTATTATCAAGAGGTTGTTATCACATACTTTTTACATAAGAATTAAAGAAAAGTATAACTTATTATAAGAACGAGAAGAATAAAACTTAACTAAAGTCAACTCAATTGAGAGGGTTAAGAAATTTTTTTTTTCCCATTTTTATTTCAATAAACCATAACAATTTTACATCTTTATTATCAAGAGTTTTTTTTGGCAACAGACATATAGAAAAAGACGAACCTACCCTCCATCTCTAGTCCTAATGGCTAGATTGCGGGCAAGTAAAACAAGAGATCTAGAAACTTTAAAACAAGTAAAAAAAAAACTGAAATTCAGCAGCTTCCCTTCTAATATCTTCCACTAGGAATTGCAACTCCTTGCCAGCCTTGGGCTGGCACATAATGGCAGACACAACATCAGCGCAGTCAGTACGAATGATACAATTGTTTCCTCTTGCCTTGGCTACTTGAAGACCTGTACTGATCGCAATAAGCTCTGCATGGGTAGGACAGAGAGCCCTAATCTTCTCCTCGCCTCCTTCAATTTTTCCATCACTGTTGTGGATGACCCAACCCACTCCGGCTTGAATCGTCAATCCACCTTCCTTTTTCCTGATTCTCTTCCATGCCCCATCAACTTCAAGTATGGACACATTGTGTCATTGAAGCTTACCAAAAGACCAATAAAGGATAGGTAAAGGGGATGTATGCTACATATAATGATTTTTTGTCTAAACCTCCCATACTCTGGAGATCCTCGTCATCCAAGCCTGGAACATACTTAGAATTCTCCCAGGATCTGGCACATTTTCCTTGAAGTAGACTTCATTCCTATGAATCTAAATGCACCAGCAGAGAGTAAGAAACTGGGTCGATCTTTGGTAAGTCTAGTCATCATCTTTCATGGGCCGAGAAACCCAATTCTGACACCACTCTTTAATCTTCAGTTCATTTTGTTGAATACACAGCCCTAGAAAAGAGCCAAACCAAACTCTCTTCACAAAATTACAATCCCTCATAAGGTGTTCCAGAGTTTTCGAATAATCTTTATAGAGCGGACAATTTAGGATCAAATCAATACCTCTTTTCTGCAATTCAACTCTGGCAGGAATAACTCAATGTAATATTTTTCAACCGAAGTTGAGAATCTTCGGCATAACTTTAATTTTCCAGAACCTAGACCAAAAACCCACCATGGTTGCCGAAAGAGAAGACGATCGTCACATACTTTTTACATTAGAATAAATAGAAAAGTATTACTTATTATTATAACAAGAAGAATAAAACTTAACCAAGTGATGAATAAGATCGCAATAGATTAGCGCTATTGGCCTAGTACGTGTGCTATAAATGTGTAACCTACAACACTACATTATTAAGGTTTGAATGGAATGAGAATTTTAAATTGAATGACAATTACGTAAGGTTTCATATTTGGATAATATATTGATTAACATCGACTTATATTTGATATGTTTTTTTTGGGTCAGGTTCAGATCGGATTTCAAATCGGATCGATTTTGATTAGGTTTAATAAGTATAATTATCTTAAAAGTGTATCTTTCCTTGTTCCTTCTTAATTTGATCGCCACAAGCTCACAATGAGCTCATAAATCCAAAACCCTTGGAAACATTTTATGAATAATGTAATTGATGGGTTCACGAGTCCTTTTATAGCCAAACAATCTAAAATTAAGTCAAAAGTTTCATTAACCTATCTTGCACTATTCTTGGTGGGATAACCTTCAATTTTCTTTCCAATGATCATCACACATTACATACAATATAATACATTAAAAACAAATGGGATATGAGCATTATAAAGAAAAAAGGGCTTGAATTGAACACCTTTTACTGCTTGAGCCATGTCTTAATCTATACTATTCCAATTAATCTATACTAGTCCAATTGATGCAAGAACTAAGCCTATGAATGTAAAATTACCGAGTTTTCTATTGATATATTGTGGGGTTTGGTTCGCACCTTGATCAATATGACTATATAATAATTTTAGAGATTTTGTTCTTGACCAAGGATAACTTAAGATACTCCTAATGACATACTTCGTATATGTAATATTAATCTTATTATAACGCTGCGGGCTTGCGGGGGTGCTGTGGGTGATACGAGCTTAGTTTTTAAAAACCTACAAAAAGTACATGTGCAGGTGCTACATTCTATTATGGGTCTAATGCATAGGGCATACGGTTTCAATAACTACTGCTTTGCACTAGAGACATTAAAAGGAAATCAACAAGTAATATTCCATCGTTTTTTTTTTCATTCTTGGTATTTGAAATTACGGACAACTAATTTGTATAGACTATGTAGAGTAACATCATTTGTGATTCTTGTCATTTTATTTGATTATTAAAGTCAAGAGAAAAATATGCTATAAAGATATATTTAAATACTTATTGATGGTTGTGTACAAATGTTGCAACTTAAAACTTATATTCAGTGTGCAAAGAATCAATTTTTGCTATAAATATTAATAGCGATTTTTTAGTAGACCATAGTCTACTTAGTATTTCTTAGTGAAATTATTTGCCTTACTATAAATGTTTGATATGACTAGTAAGATGAGTGATCATAACCAAAATGGTTAAGTTATAAGCATAAGCAATTCTATTAAAAGCGTTGCCAAAAAAAAAAAAACAATATTATTTAAAGAATGGAATAATATGAGAAAAAAACAGTACTATTAAATGTTGGTTATACATAGGGTGTTCAAAAATATTCGACCCGATGACCCGACAATAAACTGTTGGGTTTTTTTTTAAAAAAAATTATATTTCGGGTACGGTACCCGACCCGGTAAGAAATATAATAATCGGGTCGAGTCATGGACCGAATAAAACTATAATTGGGTATCCAGGTACCCGACATATATATTTTTTTTAATTAAGTTTTTGTTGTTTTACTCAAGAATAGTAGATTATCATTTTATACATTGCTTTATTTTGGCCAATCTCTTCCATTTTCGTTTTATTTCATTTATAGTACATTTAAAACGTTATTCTTGAGTTTTTACATCTTTGTTAGAGTAAGTATCCAGTAGGCGGTAGACCACTATTATTGAGTTGGATACACACACATTACGGGCATAACTAATACGAACTACTATTACTCCGTATTAAGTAAGGTTTGACTCGTTGAGACGCTAATTAAGTTTTTATTTACATAGAATCATTGAAACTTGGGTTCGAATATTGTCACTGTCACTGCGCATCCATTGCTCGATGGTTGATTCTAGTTTTTATAAATGTAAGGGAAAAATGCATGAATCTCAAAAACTAATATCAAGAGTATGTCATCATTCAAAAAGAGTATAATGTATTATTGCATATTTGCATGCAATGTCTCAACAAAAAGTGATCATTATAATAGGTTTTGAACTAACAAAAGTTGAATTTTGAGTCCATCCATCTTCGCTACTCAGCATCTCTTAGTTATGCTTCATTTCTCTACTCAAATATTGTAATATAATGTAAGATGATAAGTCCATATGCATTATCATAATGTCAAAAGCTGTAATATAATGGATGCATGATACACTCACTACTCAAAAGTAGATTTTTAGCAAAAAAATTAAAATAGTCATTGAGCACAAGTTTTTTAGTAAAAAAAATAAATAAAAATAAACCGGGTACCTTGTGACCCGACCCGCTTAAAGCAGGTCGGGTCATGGGCCGATTTTTGAACTACCCGGTTTACCGGGTACCCGGTATATCGGGTACCCGAGAATGAACACCCCTAGTTATACATAATTGTTGAGGTTCATATACACCAGCAAATATGTACTCCGAAGTCCGTATGGCACAACGACCCAATTATCCAAAGCAATCTGATTAAATCTAAAGTAACTCATTTAAAATTCGTGCATTTGATCGACTTGGACATAACGAACGCAGTAGTGACTAGTGATTTACATTTACCCAATATCACATTATCACTCAACTCCATAAGACAATAATACTCTTTCCGTCACTTAATATTTGCTCTATTCCTATTTATAGGGCCAAAATTTTAAGTTTGACCACAATTTGTCGTCATGTTATGAACTGTTATATTTAAGTATGATCTTATTAAATATATATTAATCTAAAATTTTAAAATATCTTGACTTAGAATTTAAGGACAAAAATGTTTTAATTTATAAGGTACGAGTACCACCAGTTATGGGTTGTACACTTGTAAAAACACTATGAACCAACCTTTCCAAATCAAATGAAAAGCAGCCTGCAGCCCCAAACTCATAAAAAGTTACTTTTTTTGGTAAACTATTTTGTTTTATGCGAAGTATACAAGATTAAAATCTTTAACAAAATAAAAAATAAAAATATAAAAAAAATGTGCCATTATTGGCACGTGTAATCCTGCTCTCTCCCACTCTTTATATATCCACCCGCATCTTCCCATTCACTGCAACTCTTCCAGAAATCTCGAGAGAAGATCGTTCTCCGGCTGCGGCGGAGTAGTGGTGGAAATTGCAGCGGAGAGAGGGTGTCGTTGGCGAGGGGATTGAAAGTGAAAGTGCTGCTGTATGTCAATTGTGGAGCACTTTTCTGACGATAATTACTGCTACTTCCGTTACAGTGGGATCTCTAATCCTCTCCAATGGCCTCAGCTTCGCAAAAAGCGTCGTCCTCTCCTTCTACATGTTGCGATTCCGGAGAGATCCGTGCTCCTCCGCCATCTTTTATCGCCGATCAGCTGTCGCCGAACGACGGCGATAGGGTTGTCGGCGAGAGACAGGCGAATTTGATTCGGAATGTCGAATCGCTTCCCGAAAATTCTACTGTTACTGCTGCTGCCAAAGCGAAAGGTTACATCTCATTTTGCTGATGAATTTTCTCCGATATTTACAATTATATGCTTTAAATTTGGTGAAATAATTCATGAAATGTGGTATATTCATCAAAATTCATACTATTGAATTATGTTGAATTTGATCATTCCGAAGTTTATCTGTTTGATTATGCAATTGCATTTAGTTCTTCACCAAATGGTTTCGTCGTAATTTCGTACGATATCTTTGATTTATGGATAGACGCTAGTTCGTTGAGTGATGCTGCAGTGTTTACAAGCACACTGAGGTCACATAGAAAGGTTAAGCTTGTCTCCTAAGTTAAAGACTTTAGCTGTAATCTATATGCGGTAGACATTTACCTAGGCGATCCGTACGGATGTGCTATGGTATATGATACTTTGTGTTTGCTAATGGTAGGATGTGCTCGGCGATCCGTACGGATGTGCTATGGTATATTAGTGTAGGATTCTCTGGTACCATTAGCATTATTTACTATGGGTCTTGCTATTGAAGGATTCTCCGGTACATAGGCCCCTCTTTTTTTTTTTTTCATTATCCTGCTCTACCCACGATTGAAATAGTTCCATTGTGGTTTATTGGATTAATGAATTTATTCTGTTCTCAATGGATGATGTCATTAATTGTGCTTCTTTTACAGTTGTCTCCATGCCATGGAGGGCTCGAACAAGCCACCCTTTGGATCCATTAACTGCTACTGAAATCAAGGTGGCAGTTGCCACTGTCAGGGCTGCAGGAGCAACTCCCGAGGTTTGTTTTCTGTCTTGATATGTTTTCTTTTATTCATTTGGTGTTTGGGTAACAAATGGTAGTGGTTGATTCATTACAACCAAATTATAACCAAGTTATTCATTTTTTTTTTCTTATGATATTTTGTGTTTGTTTCTTCTGTCAGGAGAGAGATAGCATGCGATTTATTGAGGTGGTTTTAGTGGAGCCAGAAAAGCATGTAATTGCTATGGCAGATGCATATTTCTTCCCTCCTTTTCAGCCGTCTTTGTTGCCTAGGGTAAAAGGCAGACCTGTTATTCCATCTAAGCTTCCCCCGCGGCAGGCAAGACTCATTGTCTACAGCAAAAAGTCAAATGAGACTAGTATATGGATCGTTGAACTCCTAGAAATTCATGCTACTACAAGAGGGGGCCACCATAGGGGAAAAGTCATTTCATCTAAAGTTGTTCCTGATGTCCAGCCTCCTATGGTATGTGACTATGTGGTGCCGTAATGTATAGGAATATGTTTATTCTTTCACAAGTCAAGTGAGTCATGCTATTATCTTGTGTTGTTTCTTCCATGTATTTTTTCCATACTATTGGATCTACCTCTTAGGCTTCCTTTGAAATGACTTCCTTTAGTCTCCTTTTACTATGATATGTCATGTTCATAATCTGTTCTTGGAGATTGTGCAATGCTTAGTCTCAAACTCTTTGTTTAAGAAGTAGTAATGTTCTTTGCTTTTCTCGTCGTTTTCAAATCCCTGTCAATCCTGGACGTGAAGAATTAAAAAAAAATAATAATCTTCTGCTTCTGATTATACATAAAAGAAATTTATCCAAGTCTAGTAACGATGATGTTATAGATTGTATTTATAGTTGGTTATGTTTTGAATAAATATATTTTGTTAATACATTCAAAAGCTACATAAATTGTTAATACTCCGTGTTTAGTTGTCGGTGGAGGAAGAGAGGGATTCAAGCCCTTGGTTTAAGTTATCCTTATCATGACTTTCATTTTTTATCAAAGTTATGGGTACAGTCAATTCCCAACTCCCAAGGGGGTTATGCCACACATTCATTGGTGAAATCTAAGCCAATTATATTCTTTTTTGTAGGGAGGGGGTGTGGGAGTGGGGATTATATAGACTACAGAGAGGTCCAATTCCAGAACCAATTGGCAATATGAGATATGATGACGTATGCTTTTCAGCTACAAGTTATATGAGAACACATCTTACATTCCTGACTGCGGAATAAAGCTGAATTCCCTGCAAAATTCTGTATACCAATAGAAAATTTTGAATATCAAATTACGCATTAGTATTTGGATGAACTTGCAACATTAATCCCATGATAATGTGCTTTTTGAAGGATTTATGATCCTAGGGGATGAACAAACAAGGAATAATTAAAATTAGCTTGATTTCATGTTATTTGGTTGATTAAAATTCCAAACTGTGCTTGTGGCCAGCAATAGCTATGCATCTTCTAAAATTGCAATATCACTATCTTGTGATTGTCCCAGGAAGCTGTTGACCTTCTACTATGTTATTAGTTTTCTCCTTAGCTTCTCAACATTTATGTCATCCATACTTTAAGGGCATTTCTTATAATCCTATTGGTAAGAGAACTATTACTGGACAAAGATCTTGATAGTACTTGATAGCTTCAAATGTCTTATTCCTTTTCTGCTGTCTGTCAGTTGTTTAGTTCCATTTGAATTCTTCCTGTTTCTTATAATGAAATTTGAAATTCCAGGATGCTGTAGAATATGCTGAATGTGAAGCAGTTGTGAAGGACTTTCCTCCATTTCGAGAGGCAATGAAAAAGAGGGGTATTGAGGATATGGATCTAGTTATGGTGGATGCATGGTGAGATACAAGAAATTAGATCCTTGTTTTCAAAGCTGTTTTTAGCATTTCCGGTCAACTGAATACTTTTCACAATCTGTAGGAAAAGGGATTGCGAAACTGTCCTTTCACTAATGTTACTGTGTCTGTTCGATAGGTGTGTTGGTTATCACAGTGAGGCTGATGCTCCAAGGCGTAGGCTTGCTAAGCCACTTATATTCTGCAGAACTGAGAGTGATTGCCCAATGGAGAATGGTTATGCTCGTCCAGTTGAAGGAATCCATGTCCTTGTTGATATGCAAAACATGGTATTGATTGAGTTTGAGGACAGAAAATTTGTTCCCCTACCACCTGCAGATCCATTAAGAAATTACACTCCTGGTGAAACAAGAGGAGGTGTTGATCGAAGTGATGTGAAGCCATTGCATATTCTTCAGCCAGAAGGACCAAGTTTTCGCGTAAAAGGCCATTTTGTTGAATGGCAGAAGGTGCTTATTTTATTTGTATTAAAGCATTATGCCATTATCTTGCCAGTTGCAACTATTTCTTCTAATCATTATATCGACTTCTTCTTATTGTACCTATTTTTCTCTTCTTTTTGCTTGATTCTGGTTGGCAGTGGAATTTCCGTATTGGATTTACCCCACGTGAGGGTTTAGTTATACATTCTGTTGCATATGTTGATGGAAGCAGAGGTCGTCGTTCTGTAGCTCAGAGGTTAAGCTTTGTTGAGATGGTGGTTCCGTATGGTGATCCAAATGAACCACATTACAGGAAGAATGCATTTGATGCAGGTGAAGATGGTCTAGGCAAGAATGCACACTCTCTAAAGAAGGTTTGATATTTTCCCGTTGTGTCAACTTTTTTCTTTTTTCGATTTTCCACATTATTGGGTTTGTCTTAAGCCAGTTGTTTGCTGCTATGACATCTGATAGAATATGAAATGATTGTTTTGTTACTTTTCTCATGCTGCAGGGTTGTGATTGTTTAGGTTACATTAAATATTTTGATTCCCATTTTACAAACTTTACTGGAGGTGTTGAAACAATTGAAAATTGCGTCTGTTTGCACGAGGAAGATCATGGTATGTTATGGAAGCATCAAGACTGGCGAACAGGCTTAGCCGAAGTGAGAAGATCTAGGAGGCTTACTGTTTCCTTCATCTGCACAGTGGCCAATTATGAGTATGGCTTTTACTGGCACTTTTATCAGGTAAGTTGCTTTGGCTTTTTTCTGCACTGGGTTCATCTACTGGTCATTTGGTTTGCTAGAAAGATGCTGTTGGTTGTATTTCTGTCATCCTGTGGCAGGACCAAAATAATGAATTGTGTGGTTGATAAAGTCTTGCAATCATAACTCTTACAAAATAGGGTAGTTACTTGTTTTCCCTCGTAGGTGAATTATTTGAGATTTGTCAAGCTAACAATCTTGGGTAATTTGCAGGGAATTGCGTTTCCTGAAAAGTTCCTAGAATCAAGGAATCATTTTCTTGAGTTGGTGGATCAAAATTTGAAACATTTTGCTATTGCTTGGGATGTTTGGATCATTTGATGCATAGTGCTGTAATTTGTTAGTTTAATTGTATATGGTGTTATGACTGTGTGTGTGGCCTCATTTTGTTTGCTCTTATTTATGGACCTAAACATTTGGGCTGTCTCACAGGATGGCAAGATTGAGGCTGAGGTTAAACTTACTGGGATTCTCAGTGTTGGAGCCCTCCTGCCTGGAGAAGTCCGGAAATATGGTACTACAATTGCCCCGGGTTTGTATGCGCCAGTGCATCAACACTTTTTTGTTGCTCGTATGGACATGGCTGTGGATTGCAAACCTGGTGAAGCTCTAAATCAGGTAACCTCTGTAATTGCTGTCTGGATTATCTATTAGATATGCTCCGAATGGATGAGCTTTATAGCTTCTGCACTTGCATGGTGCCATAATGTTTATTATTCACTTTTGAGGTGATACAGTTAGCTCTTACTCCTGAATTTCTGAGGCCATGTTATGTAGTTAATGTGGATAAAATACGACTGCAGTATGCCTGTGGGGTGCTGAGTGCTGAGTGCTGAGTGCAGTTTGGCATCTTGTTTATGCTTTATTCATTATCTGTTTTCTTTACAGGTTGTTGAGTTAAATATCAAGGTAGAGGAACCTGGGAAAAACAATATTCATAATAATGCGTTTTATGCAGAGGAGAAATTACTTAGATCTGAGCTACAAGCAGTGCGTAATTGTAATCCTCTGACTGCCCGCCATTGGATTGTAAGTTGCCTGACTCCTTGAAGTTATTCTTCACTGCTGACCTCTTTCTAATTTGTCAGTCTTCCACGACTCCCCTTCTCTCTTGCCTGCTACATTTACTCATCTTGCTTCAGTGGTCTATTTCATCAAACAGTGTACTGTGGTTTTTCTTGCCCTGTTATACTCCCTCTGTCCGGAATTTTTGCTCCAATTCCATAAAGTTACTTTTTTAACAGTGGACCAAAAGCTCAAATTTTTAGCTTTTCATTAACTTTGGTAATCATACAATAAGTAGAGAGAGAGTGTGGTGGTAGGGAGCTGTCAAGTTAGATTTTTTCTCAAAATATTCTAACATTCACGTGGTACAATGGGAGCTGTCACTCCAAATTTGAGCCAAAAATCAGATTTCCCACCAAAATTTTGTGGGAAATTTGAATACAAAAATTCAGCTAAATCAGATTTCCCACCATTCCTCATAAAGGGACATATAAAAGCCTTCAAAGCTACGGACAAAATTAGAGCACAAGCTGAAGTTTATTAGAAGATTCTCAAGAGTACAGTGTAGACCCCAATTCCCTCGGACAATACCATCATCGAGAAATTAGGTCATGAGCTGTCCATGAGTATAGAGGCAACACAAGCAGCATATGCACAAGATGGAGCACAACAAATCAGTACCATTGAAGTACAAGCACTAGTAACAACAATCACATTGGAACATGCACCACAGGCAGGAGGTGATGCACAAGAACCAGAAGCGACATAACTGAGGAACACCTACCATAGGCAGAATATGAAGCACAAGACCCAGATTATGGAGCAAACACACAACAACAAGCAGCAGAGGCAGAATATGAAGCACAAGAACCAGAAACAGGCCTCACTAGGACAGACATGAGTGATGAACAAAGATATGAATGTATTACCAAGCTTTTACACAACAGTAGAAACTTGAGTTATCAAGGGGATGTATATCAGAATTAGCCAATTCATTCACATGCTCAATATAGACCATTCAAAGGATATGGAGAGATGTAAAGAATAATGTTAGGATGCAACAAAGCATGAAGATATCCAAGAACTACCAAGGAAGAGTAGGAAGAAAAGGTAAGCACCTAGTGATGGAAGATCTAATGGGCTATTCCACTCAAGAATAAAACAAGCATTCGTTCATTGGCCAAGGCACTCAATGTAAACAAAAGCATAATCCATATGTGGTTCAAGAAAGGATGATAAAGAGACACAACAATGCAATGAAACCCACTTTGATAGCCAAGAACAAGCTACAAAGATTAAACTAGTGTATGTCTCATCTTATTAATGTTAATATGTCGCCCAAATTTGATGACATGTTTAACTATGTTCATGTCGATGAGAAATGGTTTTTTATGTCTAAAACAAGCCAAACATACTACTTAGCACCCATTGAATTAGAATCATAATGACATGCAAAGTCGAAGAGCTTCAACACCAAAGTGATGTTTCTCACAGAGTCACAGCAGTGGCAAGGCCTAGATTTTCAGAAGATGGGAGCTGCCTTTTTGATGGGAAAATAGGCTGCTGGCCTTTTACTCAAGAATGGCCAACACAAAGAAGATCTATTCACAGACAGCTGGGACAATGGAGATTAAGCCAATCAAGAATATTACAAAAGAAGTTATAAAGGAGATGTTCATCAACAAGCTAGTTCCAGCAATTAAATGCAAATGGCCACTTGATGCAAGTGGGAACATCAAAATCCAACTAGATAAGGCCACACCCCACATATTACAATTTAATTTAAATTTCCAAGAAGCAGCAAGTACAGATGGTTTTCATATGGAGTTGGTGTCACAACCACCAAACAGCCAAACACCAATGTCTAAGACTTAGGTTTCTTTCGAGCAATTCAAGCTATACAACATGAGCAAGCACCTATGACAATTGAAGAGCTAATTGGAGCGGTCTTTCATGCATATGAAGTGTTTCAACCAAGACTCATCAACCATGTTTTTGTAACTTTACAATATGTCATGCTAGAGATAATGAAACATGGGGAAAACAACTACAAGATACCACACATAGGCAAACAAAGACTTGAAAGAGGGGATTCTGCCAATAGCAATTGAAGTACTAAGACCATTAATAGAGGAGTGCTTATCATCATCAATTCGACAAACATTAATGGACTACCAATGACTGAGGCAACAAATGCAAACATGGCAGTTGAAGATGAGACAGAAATCAATGCACAGGAGGTGCTTCTCCTCAACTTAAACTAGTATACATTCTCTGTAGTTGAAACTTTTGTAAATCATTTCTTCAAACATGAATTTGTCAAAATTTCAAATGGTTTTAGGGTTAGGAAACTTTTTGGAAATCATTTGAAATGCTTAACACTTTTGTAGTATGGACAGAAAGTAAATCAATGAAGAATGACACGCTTTCAACACATCTTAACCTCTTAGGTGAATGCTTCTGTCAACATATAGTATGAACATGTTCTTTTAGACAAATGACCTAGCATAACTGCAAGTGCATGATATTGTTGGTGGCATATGGCATCAATAACAACATAGGCTAACAACACACATGCATTTACTCGTAGATAGCTCTGTTATCATTGAGACTACCTCTCTCAGATTTAGAAGACATTTCATAACTCTTGTGTGTGTTAACCTAAGCGATTGCCACCCTATATGCCTCATTAACCACATATGCACTTATAGAAATGGGTTCTCTGTCTTAAAAAATAGTGGACACGCTATTCAAATCACACTCCTTTATCATAGAGGATCTACATGCAACTTACTACAAACACTTAGATGACTTAAACATAATCATATGCAAAAACATGGAACATGATGTATAAAGTGAAAGTAACATAAAGCATATACTCAAATAGGAAGCAAAATAGAGAAATAGGAAGCAAATAAAAGAATCCTATACTTAAAGATACATCAGGAAGCAAATAAGAGAATCATATGCTCAAACAGGAAGCATATACTAAAACAGGATGCATAAAGTGAAAGATAAAGGAAGCATATACTCAAACACCATGCATATACTCAAACAAGATGCATATAAGTCAAAGAACCAAATGACCTAAACATAGTAAACATCAACCCTAGATGCATATAAAGTCAAAGAACCAGACGACCTAAACATAACCATGAGCAAAGAACAGATGACCATGAACAGAAAAGGAGGCATACATTCAAACAACAAACATAAAGTAGAATTAGAGCAACATATACTAAAGGACACAACAAACACCAACCTAAATATGCATTGACTGGATTACACATAAGACCTTAACATAATCATGAGCAAAAAAACGGGAAGAAACGAAATCATGAGCAAAAAACAGGGATTAAACTGGATCATGAGCATAAAACAGGCAAGAAACAGAAGACCTGAACATAATA
The DNA here is from genome assembly GCA_026401315.1 of Dysphania ambrosioides. Lineage (NCBI taxonomy): Eukaryota > Viridiplantae > Streptophyta > Magnoliopsida > Caryophyllales > Amaranthaceae > Dysphania > Dysphania ambrosioides. The sequence goes on along the minus strand of CM048660.1, from coordinate 1,799,177 downwards.
CTCAGAATCGGAAGCACAAAAAAAATAAACATAAACTCAAAGACGCAACAAACATGAACCCTAGATGCATATAATAAAAGAACCAGAACTAAACAAGTAACAAATGACCAAAACAAGAACATAAATCAGGATCGAGAACAAATAAAGATGACCTAAACAAAATCATGAATGAGACAGAGATGACCTAAACAAGAATATAAATCAAGATCAAGAACAAAGAGAAATAATCAAAGAATTACTGAAAGAAATACATATAAACGGGAGCGTTGAAGAACGAAAGTACCAAGAGAAATAACCAGATCCACATGAATCACACCCAAAAATATAAACAGGATAAATAAATAATGAAAGAGCAAAGAATAAGTCAAAGAATACTTCACTCGGGCTTCACGAAGTACAGAGGGACAAGCAATTTGAGCGTATCGTGGCTGGGTCCAGGTGTGTAGCGCGGAGGAAGCCACTCGACCTCCATTTCTTTCCCTCCGACGTCCAGAGGGAGATTACTTCTCTCATCCCCCGATTTCCCACCATTTTTGTTCAGGCCCATGCTCCACTCAACAAGCACCCATTGAAGCCTTCTCTCTGCCCTTCTTCGCTGCTGGCGTCTGTACTCAAGGGTGGACCATTTTTATTCTGGTGTCTCCAGCACCACCAAATGGGGAGGTGGTCCAAAAGGAGGTGGAGTTTGGTGAGTTGGTAAAGGTAGGAAGAGTAGAGGAGTGCTAGGAAGCGAAGGAGGACAATGGGGACTCGTACATGGAAGTGAAGGAGGACTACAGGGAATCTGCAGGGAATGTGACTAAAGCACCAGTGGTAATAACCTATGCCAGAAGGAAGAGAGGCCAAGGTAGGGATACGAAGCTGGTAGAAGCTTGATGCATGATACCAAGAGCAACTCAAGGGGGCTGAGGCACGTGGACTCAAGAAAGCAAGAGCATTGCAGAAGACAGAATTATGTAAATAATATATATGTAAATAAAGATATTACAAGGAATCTTTTCTGTTAGCTGAAAGTAGACTTGATTGTAATTAAAAGGGGAGGGGGTCTGAAAGGGGGGAATCATTTCAGTTAAGCTTTGTCAAAACATTGGAGAGCTCCTTTTCTCTCGAACCAAAAGGAACACATTTACATATATTACAATCCTTACAAGCTCACTTCTTATTTTTCTACGCCATTATCTGCAAACTCTGGGAGCTCCGAGCACCAGTTTCTATAGCAACGAACTGATTCCCAGCAGAATCGTAGGAGTGTGAGGACCCAAATCCGGAGAAGGGGGAGTATCTGGCATGAACTCGGACCATTGTCCACAAGATTCGCTCCATAATTCATCACCCATGCCAACCTTACCAAGAATCTAGAACAAAGAAAGGGTAACCAAGCTCTTTGAAGTGTAAACTCATCGGAAATCGCAACAAAGGCTCACAGAAGTGGAGTGTGAGTAGAGCAAACACTAACAAAACGCACCTCAAAATGAAGATCAAGAGGAGCCACAATTTTTGGTGTAATTATTAGCAACAATTGGCGACAAATGAGCTGTAGATCTAGGGTTTACAGTGGGAAAAGAAAGGAAAATGGTGGGAATACTGATAAGAAGGAAGACAGAGAGTGGATTAGGGTTAGGGAAAGGGAGGGAAGGGTTAGTAAAGGGGTGAAGTAACAAGAGCCGTCCATCACAACACATCACCTTCATTAAATCATTAACAATGGGCTTAATATGAGCCCAAACTTTACTAAAACAAGAAATGGAGCAAACAAATCAAGACAGCCCAAAGAAGCAAATGGAGCAAAAATTTCCGGACAGAGGGAGTATCTTTGGTATCTTGGTTTTCGTGTTTGTATTGTTTTAGTGATGAAAAAGATTTGTTTGCAACTCCAATCAAATTATCATGTGTTAGTGCCCCTTCCACAGCAATTATGCAATTTTGTGAACCCTTCCCCCTGACCTACTGATAAAGTGACATGTGAAAGACTTGCGAGTTTGTAATTCACTTCCTGATCTGTCAAGCTGATATAGTACTGTTTGTCTCATGGCATGCTCCATGATATTTTTTATCTATGGAGCTTGGAGAGGAGTGCATTTGCTATTGTAGTATTTGTAGCCAGTAATTTGTGCCCGCCCTTTTATTTGGGGTTTGGGTTTGAAATCGTTACCATCAACAAACTGCTGTAATGTTTTCTGTCACTATCATTGGCATTCTTAATGTCATTTTGATCGATATCCCATTTGTTTTACTTGTGTCCTAATCTATCTCATGGATTCATCACTTGAGTTTTTAATCCTTTGTATTTTTCTTATTTTGTTGACGAGTGTTGTACTCTCTCACCTTCATTTACTTTAGTTTCACTTCCGTTGACAGTAGGCACTGATTGCTACTTTGTGTATCCACATTCATGATATAGATCAGGAATACAAGAACTGTTAACCGCACTGGCCAATTGACTGGTTACAAGCTAGTTCCCGGGTCGAACTGTCTACCATTAGCAGGTCCTGAGGCAAAGTTTCTAAGAAGAGCTGCCTTTTTGAAGCATAACTTATGGGTTACACCTTATGCCCATGATGAGATGTTTCCTGGCGGAGAATTTCCTAATCAAAACCCACGCGCTGGCGAAGGATTGGCTTCTTGGGTCAAACAAAATCGTTCTTTGGAGGAGGCTGATGTAGTTCTTTGGTAAGTTCTCTTTCTACTCTGAATGTTCTCAAATGCTGAATATCTTTGCATATGTTCTCTAAACATATCTCATTTTCTTCATTGTCGACTTTTCTGTTTGTTGCTGGATTCTGGAATTGTTAGGTACCGTATTTGTTCTCTTTTGACAGTACTCTATGCATCTTTGATTGCCAGTCAACTCTCATTTGCTCTTGTGCGCCTAATCATGTTTTGATTTGCTGTAGGTATGTATTTGGGTTGACACACATACCGCGTCTGGAGGACTGGCCAGTCATGCCTGTAGAGCATCTGGGTTTTATGCTCATGGTAAGCCTTTTCCTCTTATTTGGATTTGACAGTACTTGGCCATTTAAAAACAGATACTAAAATTTGAACCTTTCAGTTACTTGTAAACAAGATAATTTGCTTTTTAAGTGGAATTTTTTGTACTTTGATTTCAAGTTGTAGCAATAGGAAGAGGTGTCATATGCTCTCGGTTTACGGATTCGGACAAGCATCTGTCACATAACTTTCTCATCTCTCTATAGACCCGTGTGCCCTTTTGGTTAAGATCAAGACACAGAACACTAAACCTATGACTTTGAATTACTAATGAATTTCTCATGTGAAATATAAGAATGTGGGCATGATACTTTTATCTTGCGTCCTCTTTCTTTTTTTTGCCTTTTATTCTATTTATATATATTTTTTAATCTGCTGCCTATAATATCCTTGTGTTGATTGTTAACATGGCAGCATCTTTTGAGCCAGTTTTGCCATTCTGAATTACTCATGCTATTCTTGATTCTGTTTTGTTGCTGCAGCCGCATGGATTCTTTAACTGTTCACCAGCAGTCGATGTCCCACCCAACACACATGAGTCTGATACCAAGGAAAGTAATGCTGTAGTTTCTAAGACTGTTCAAAATGGGCTGATCGCGAAACTCTGAGACGTGAGGAAAACTATGAACCGCAACTTGTATTCATGTGAACTTCTGTTTTTAATATTTCATTGGAAGAATGCTCTTAAGTTTGATCCCTTTTATGTTATTGGCAAAGTACTGTTTAGGAAGCATTTTGTCGCGTTTGGGACTGACTAAATAGTTTGATAAGGTTTGCATGTGAAGCAGACATTTATTTTGCATATTTCTGCATTTTCCTCATCATTCATCAAGGTGCTTTAGAGTCGGCATGCGGACCAAAATCGGCTACTAAGATTTGGGACTATTCAAAATGGTTTATATGATTGGATCTTTACCTTATTAATCAGCTATATTTTATATTCAATGCTTTAATTTTATCATTTTAATCATGCATGAACCAGTGGTGTGTTAGGGTTTTTTTTATAGGTCCGAAATCTATAAAATTAGGTAATATATAAAATAGTCTAAGATCTCAATTTTAGGGTCAAAAACACCAAATGTACACCTCTAATAATGAACAATTTATAATTAAATATGACGAGTTGTCATGTTTTAAAAATGATATATAACTTCATTGCTCTTTAAAAAAAAAAAATTCTCAATAAATGTGATTTGATACACTTGACAACAACACAATAATAACATTACATAACATTTTGAGCATAACAATCCAATTAATCAACAAAAACATACAAACATAACTAATTGGATATCAACAACAATTAATCAATATTTCAAACCAAACACCAATGTACTAACATAACTAATTTGAACATCAACAAAACAACAATTAATCAAGAATTCTATATCAATTCTATCAAATCCCAATTTCAAGCTTTTTTCATGTCCATAACTAAAGCTTATCAAGTGGTAGAGCACATGCAGTTAAATTTAAAACAACTAGGTTTAAATTTCCCCTCTTCATTTTTGTTACGCCGCTTCATAGCCTTCAATTAAAATAAAAACCTTCATGTAAAAAAAAATCGTAAAATTACTTATTTGCCCTTAACCAATTTTTGCTTAATTTTCTCACATTCACTTCATTTCTACATTCTCTTTCCACATTCAATCCATCTTTCTAAAAAAATTCTCTCTAAATGTCAAGAAGACCAGGCAAAGAGGTAGCGCGGTAGGTGGATCCGGCGGCAGCGGAGGAGGTAAGTTTTTTTTTGAAACGTCAGCGTGGCTGGCGTCCCCACTGAACACTGGTTCTAGTGGACCGGCGTCCGTCTTGGAAGCTGGTTCCACCCGACCGGTCCGGTGGGGATGCCGATTCCGAGTTTTTTCAAAAAAAAATTTTGAAAAATAAAATTTTAAACGAACCCCATTTCCAGTTTGGACGTTACACCACACTTTACGAATCTAACCGAGTTTCGCGGCGCCGTCGACAACTCTTCTTGGTTTTCCGTGACCCTACATCCTTTCATTCGTGTTTACGAGTTTCCGTAGGCCGGTTGAAAAGAAAATGACAAAAAGACGGTTTTAACTGGATATTTGTGGGCTTTATCGGGATATTTGTGAGACCTAAGCACACCGTCAGTCCGTCAGACCCATCAGCAATTCAGCACATTAGACTATAAGAGTCTCACTCTCAAATTTTGATTGCCTCCATTCGACAATCGACATTCGCTCTCTCAATCTCACTCTCTCAGTCTCTCATTCGACATTCGAATCATCGCTCTCACTCTCTACCACGGCGCTAGCGGAGTGGCGGACGGCACACCCACAGAGGCGTGGCTACATAAACCGCTCCTGCAGGTACATAATGAGCTACCCACTTCCTTGCCCATCTAAGTATCTAACTCATTCGAAATTGGGTGATGTTTAGTCTATTTTTTAAGGTATGATTGTATGAACGTGCGGTTTATGTCAGCCTGGGTCGAATTGAGTACCCTAGTTTTGATCAAGTTACGTCATCTACTCATCAACTCATGTCGTCTACTCATCAACTCATGTCTATGAACTTCCAATATGTAAGATAGTAGGAGTTGCATAGATGAACTGCAGAGCTGCTTCATAACTTTGTTTACTTTATGCTGGGATTATTTAAGTATGAACATGAAAAAAGCTCGAAATAGGGAGTTGCTAGGATTGATGTTGTAATGTTGATTAATTATTGTTGTCTTGTTGATGTTCAAATTAGTTATGTTAGTGTATTGTTGTTTGGCTTGAAATGTTGATCAATCGTTGTTGATGTTCAATTAGTTATGTTAGTGTATTGTTGTTGATTAATTGGGTTGTTATGCTTGAAATGTTGTGTTTTGTTGTTATTGGGTTGTTGTGGTGTGTTTGAAATTACAAATATCAACTACTGAATGATAGCTTAGTCATATTTATTTATTGAGAAAAAACCTTTTTAAATTTAGGAATGTAATAGATCGTTTTCAAAACACGAAAACCTGCTGTATTCGATTGTGATTTCTTTAGTATTGTAATTGCACATTTAGCACCCAAATTGTTATTTGTAATTTGAAATTTCAGACTATTCTATATATTACTTGATTTGGTTGATTCTGAGCCCATAAGGAATAGTAGTTGTTGATCTTGCATATGTGCAATATAGTTTTTGAAACCATACCTATGACTTATTATGTGATTGTAGCTTGTAAATGTGTGATAGTTTTGCTACTCTCTATTGCATTGATTCAACAAGATTAGGCCTGTGGTATCTGTGTTCCTTAGTTGGACACCGTGTTAGGGTGTATTTTATGGAGGGAAAACCAAGATTTGATTTTTATTTGTTTGCAAAGCCACTTTAGGAAATCATTCAAGGACATATCGTATCATATGGAAACCTCAAGAAAAGGAGAGTACAAAGGAATTAAACAGGAAATTGGGGGATCAAAAAAGCATGTCATCCACCCTTGAGCATTATACTCTTTACCGCCTTTAAAAATCTTGGAAATTTTCCCTGCCACTATGAAACATTTTTCTGGTTGCTGTTGCAATTAATCGCTTGTCGCTCTCACACTCTGCTCATACCTCTTTGTTTTGTTAACTGCCACATTTCAAATTTAAGCTCTAAACCCACGTAACACTCCTTTCGAATTTCTGGGTTCTGTGTTTCTTCAAAAAGCACTTTTGCATCCCACATTGGCCCACATACCTTAGTCATCAATACGACAATACAGCTTCAATTAAATGCTGACTAATATTTCTTATCTTTTTGTCGACTCAGGTGATTATCTGAAGAAGTGCAATGAATATGAATGAAAATGTAGCACAAGTCCAAAAACAACTAACTGAGCTTGAAATTGAAGCTGAGCATCTACTTTTGGCTCGTCTTCAGGTCGATATTATATCTAAATTTTGCACTGTTATACAGTTTGTTAGTTTTAACTTATCTATGTCATAATTTATAATATTTTTCCAACATTTTGGCTGCTTGGTGGTGTGATGTTGGTTTATAGAAGTTTATTCTCACATAACGGATCACTTTTGTTGGAGATGTATTTGGTGTTTATATTATTATAATATCTTCTTGGTGCTTGATCGTAGGCAAAAATGTGATTTCTATTTGGTTTTTGTCAAGTTGTACAATGACCTTCTCATAATTTATGTGGCAATGTGTGCTTTGTGTTGTGGGATATGCTTATTACGATTCATCTATGATTTAATGCCTGGTCAAGTTTATCTTTTTATATCTTATTGATGGATTTTTATTTTTGGCCTTCTGGTCGCACTTTGGATAAAGATTAACTGGTGATCATCGCCTTGTTAATGAAATCTGTTATCAGTTGGTGTGTCCCTTTACTCTTGCAGAGAGTGCATTGTTCATTTGTGTGTGCGTCATGAATATGAATAGCATATTTCTCTCTCTCTCCCCCTTTCCCTTTCCCCTTTAATGTCTTAAGGTGGTTGATGATGAATGAGGCCATGGTTTTTTTTTTTATGGGGAAGGTTATGTTTTTATTTGTGTTTTGTTTTGTTTTTATTGGATACTACCAGACCTATAGTGTGATCGTCAAGTTTCTGGTTTATTATGGCTGATGTTGTATTTGATGCCTTGTTGTCTTTTGTCTTTCATGTGAATGATTTTATTTGAATCTATGAAAGTGCTGCATCTGTAATGTTTTATCTTAGATTATGCCTGTCTAAGTTTATCTTCATCTGCTTCATCTGAAATTGTCAGAACAATATGAAGGTTGCAACAAGTTTATGAATGACAAGCTCATTTTTGAAAATGTATGGTATGTTGTGTTAGTGTTTAAGGTAGCACATTATTACTGTATGAGTTATTTTGTTGCATTGGTTTTGTTCTGATAACTCATAATTGTGGATGTTCAAGTTTGACTAACACCGGTTGTATTGTGATCTATGGTATTAATGGATTAAAAGATTTTTATTTTGGATTAAGGGTTAATTGGAATCAACCTCCTTTATGAATGCCAGACCCCTGTCCCACTTCATGTGGAATTGTTGAAGTTTCTGTGGAAGCGTTGGGATGACATCAGTTGTATTTGTATTGCATCATCTAAGTTGTCAGGCCGAATAATTAGTACTCCCTCCGTTTCTTTTTGTTCTTGTCATTTTTTTTGGCACAAATTCCAAAGCAAACTTAAATTTTAAATATGTTCAATTGTGTATTTCCAAAAATTATAAAAAGTTGATATTAAAATATACATTGAGACGAATCTTTTAAGACCTTATATGATTATGTTTTTTCTTATAGATTAAGAAGAATTCATGGTCAAAGTTTGGCTCTAAAATCTATAGATTCCAAATGAGAATAACAAAAAGAAACGGAGGGAGTAGTACTCACTATGATCACATACTTTCTTTTTTTCGAACTGAAGCTTTTTTTTTTTTTTGGTTGGAGGGGGTATTGTAAAATTTTGAAATAATATTAAATGGTTTCTTGATTGAGAATGACACAAAGTCCTAGCCACCTGCTCTGTACCTTTTTCCATAGATACTTTTGCTAATCAGTTTTGTAGCCCAAACTTCAGCTTGATCAGTCAGTAGAGTCTGTATGAGTTGTTCCCGTTGGCCTTGGCCCTCTCTTTTTGTCACAGAATTGCTTGAACTCCCCTCCCCTAGGAAAAGGAATCCATTCTCATTGTGAAGATACAGGTTGTGGAAAATGACAGGTTAAGGAATGGGAACAGGGAGGCATTAACAGCACTTAGGAAGAAGGCACGTACAACAAAAACTAGTGTTCCTTCTCCATTTGAGTCTATTATGAAGGACATTGGGGGTCGTGGTTCTAAGGCATTGGTTCAAGAAGTCTGTCCAACCTGTGGAAATCATGACGCGACTGAAAATATGTGGATGATGTTCCCTGGAACAGATGTCTTTGCTCAAGTCCCTTTTCATGCTGCTCATACCATTTTAGAGGAAGGTTTGTTATCACATATTTCTTTAATTAATATTTATACCACAACGTTACGAATATATTATCTCGTTCTTTCTTCCTTGGGAGCATTTTAGCAGAAATACACATATCTTAGTTAGATGGCTTCACTTATAAAAATTTGAACCTTTGTGCTGGTATGATTTTGGATTAAGGCTCCCTTTGGTTTGAAGGAATACATTTTCAATGTAGAAGGAGAGGGAGAGTCAAAGAAATTTCAGGAGAGGGGTGGCAAACATGACTTCTTTTTTAAAGGAAAATGTTTTCTTCCAAGGGATAGCTATTTCCCACCTTTTGGGAAACAGTTTACACCCCTTTTCATACCAAACAAAGGAAAATGGGAAAATGGAGGAAATTCATATCAAACCAAACACACCCTAAACGGCTAACAGAAACTATTTGTAACCATTTGCAACCCTGAAGTTTTGAATTGTCAGTGTTATTTGCTTGACTTATTACTGAAACTATATGTTACTCTCAGGCACTTAAGTCAGAGATAACTACGTGTCCAAGTTTTAGACTTAACTAGTTTATGAATTTTTGGGTAGCTGTAAAGTTGCCATACCTATGTCAAAATGCTAAGATCCTACGTGAAGTTTTAAGGTGAAATGATAGGTCTGAGCAACATAGATGAATCTTTAAATCTCTGATATGTTGTTAGGATCGTTTTGGGAGTGTTTGATAATTTTTAAGCAGAGAATCAAATGAAATGAACAGAAGGATACACCGCACAACTTAGGAACACATTCACCATTGTGAGGGGTCTTTGAGCAACAAGTAACAAAAAGTGTCTCACTCTCGAATCTTTTACACTCAACACACAGTAGAGGATGCAAAGGGAGTCAATTCACACAGAAAACACTAGGGTAGAAAAATCGCAAAGAAATTCAGAGTTTTAGTTAAATTCCACTTGAATTGCTGTGTGGTACATCATTGGACATTTTTATAGGATGAGGAACAAGGAAGTTAACTAGACTACTTAATCAGCACCATCTACAATGCTGTTATAAACAATTCATAATGAAAAATGCGGTAAAAGCCTTGTAAAGAGCTTGAATTAAGCCCTAGAATCATACCTATGCACTAAAAGCTTAATAAAGGGATTGGAATGGTGCTGCCGCATGTCCATTCTTATTCTTCACTTTTATAAACTTCATTCTGCCTTTGTGAGGCTTGATCCACGTTCATTTATCAAGGGAGCTTGAGATTCGTCAGTTTTTCTTGTTTTACTCCAGCTTCTATTCTTCAATTATCTTCCCAATTAAGGCATGTAACAAATGAAGCTCTTGACTGGAATTGGTGACTTGTTTTTTTTAGTCACTAATTATAACCGCAAGTGTACGACTATTGCAGTACAATTACGAGTCGTCCTCTAGGAAGCTAATAAAGGGTCAACTTAGCTCAATTTAACTAGATTACGCTATAAAAGAGTTGTTTAATGAGACTAAGAGCTAAAATTGCAAGTATTAAAATGTGATATCAATAAGAAAAAGACCTAGGATATTAATATATCCCCACTAACATGCATTAACCATCATAAAGTACACCAACATCAATTATCAAATCAAACAACCCTTCAATTATCCTAACCTCAGCTTTCACTTCTTGATTAATCTAATTGTATTAAGTGTAGCCCTCTTAATCTCAGCTCTCGCTTCTTGATTAATTAGCAAATATCATTAAGATAAAGGAAGCAATTAATCTCAGCCGTCGCTTCTTGACTAATTTAAACCAATGAATTTAACCTAATGATCAATTTTAACAACCTAATAAACCAACATAAATTTGATATTGAGTTGATATTAGAACCCACTTAACTCATGCTAGAGTTCATATATTAACATTCTAGAGAGAAAACTACTCACTACTCATAATTAAAGCCATAGAAATAATAATAAAATTAAGCATAAACATAAAAAATTATAAGATTATAAGGAAATTTAAATTAAATAACAAAGAGGTATGAATAAATAAGCAAAAATATTATCAACTAAAGAAAAATAGAAAAACTTATTTGAAATTTAGATTGATGATAATACTAGGAATAAGACTAGAATATTCAAGAGTAAATAATAATTTTTAAGAGAAAAAATCTAAACCTAAACCCTAGAAAAAGAGAGAAGAGAGGAAGACGAGAGAACAAGGTGACGAGGAGAATTCTCTAAAAATAAAAAACTGCCTAAGATTTATGAATAGCCTTCAAACTAACCTAATTCTAATTAAAGACTAATTATTAATTTCAGAATAATAATAAAAAAAACTTAAAAGGAAAAGAAATATTTATTTTCCTTTTCTTCAAATCAACCTAATACCGTGAAGACCTTGACTCCAATTCCCTTCTTGTCCACGCCACTCCAAAAACTTTACTTTTTTTTTTCCTTTTACCTTGTGGGCTAATTTCCTTCTTTCTACTTTTCTTGGCCCAAATTTCACAAACAAACCCAATGCTAGCTCCATCATGTTTTTGTCACCAATATGCATTTATACTAAAAGCCTTAAAAATTAGCAATAACCGAAACGATTATGGCTAAACTAGGATTATGGGTTTTTAGCATAAATGAGCCCAAATAAACCTGAAATTATCAAAAAACTTATTCAAAAAGAAGTTCGAATCAATACCAAAAAATGCAAATAAATGTACGTATCAGGAATCCTATGAAATTAGCTGGCTCTATGTGATTCAACAAGGTATGGACTGTTCCTTCCTTGCTCTTGTGGATTCCTTGGACTGATAGGATTGATTGGGCAGATTCCACATCAATCTCTTTTGGCCTCTCTTCGTGAATTCAACTAGTTATGGCTTAATACAAGTTGGGAAATACCTCATATATTTCATCTGTTTTAGAAATTTGCCTTCATGAACTATGTGAAACCATGGATTTGACTTTATCGAAATTTGGTGCTCTTGGTACTTTGAAAATGTGGGAATTGCTCCGTACAAGAGACCGGTGTATTATTTTAATCAACATCCTGAAATATATATATGCTCGTAGGTTTTATGCTCTTATTTTTTAAGGTGAAAATTTACTATTTCAGCGAGAGATTCTGATGCGTCACGAGAGTAAATTTTTTTTTTTTGGAACAGCAAGTCCTCGTAATATCAAAGTAGTTAAACAAGGATGTGTATGGTGGAGTGTGTTTGATTCAATTTTTTTGTTGATCCTGTTGCAGATCAAGAACGGCTCGACTCAGACTTGAAGGAGCTGCAGAGTCTTGTCAAAGAGAAGACTTTGATTATCTCAGAAATGGGTGCTCTTGCGGACAAGATTAGTCCGGGAATGCTTAGGTCTTTAGTGACATTAACGGACAAAAAATAAATATTTCCTCTGTATCCAACTAGTTTTGATTCTTCTATCCAAAAAACATCTGTATAATTTAAATTTGTATATTTAACTTTTTTCGAATTGGTTTAAATGCTTACCGAAGTGTAGGAAGTGAATTTATGGTGATTAAGGTTGATAATATACCACGAAAGTCAGGGTTTATGGTCATAAAGGCAAGAATAGTTTTGTTGTGACTAAATTAGTACTAGTTCGTTTCAGAAAAAGTGATCATATCTGATACTTGAATTTTGTATTAGCCTGCAAAGGTAGACTCTTAATTAGAGAAATCTCACTGATATGCCCATTTACTTTTGCAAAATTCACGTGTAGCCTTCACTTAATAGACTAGTCCTAAAAAATTACAAGGGTCTCAACATAAATACTGCCTCCCGTATCACTTAAGGCTCACAAAATGAAATACAATGCACTAGTATTTGTGTTATAGCTTGCTTGCTTGCCGATCGACCTCAATGACCAAGTGTGAAAAAATGAGACCTGAATTCCCACAAGGAAAATGAGGGACAGGAGAGGGGGCTTTCACATAACATCGGTGTAGACCTCAATGTCACCGTGACGAAGGCAATGGACGCCAATTTTCAGCAAGGCGCATAGCACAGTCACGTGAAGCAGCTGATAGTTGTTGGACAATGACATCCTTCACATGAGAGGCACCAGTCTCCCCTGCACGGGTAGCGAGTTCCAGGTAGACAACAGCTTTTGACAACTCCCCTTCCTGCAAAGGAGAACTTGAATTCTCATTATAAGGCCTATTAAACCAGACTTTTGCTAGAGCGAAATTAACAAGATATAAGATGTAAACATATACATACACACTAGAATCAGGGTTGGTTAAGGTGGTAAAACCTTTCCCCATTCACCCTTGTGTATATGTACAAATAAGTCAATATATGCATGGGGTATAGGGGAGGGGGTTATGGCCTTGTGGGAGAAGCTGAATGGCTGTGCTTATATCTGAGAAAACATGAGTTATTACGAGGAAAAATGCTACATACAGAGAAAAGATTAAGTCCGTGTTCAAACTGTGCTTTGCTGTGACCATGATCAGCAGCCCGCTTCATCCATTTCTTTGCTTGCTGATGACTCTTAGAGAATCCTTCACCAACTGAGTAGCAGAGGGACACATTGTACATAGCACGAACATAACCACCCTCTGCAGCTCTGAGGTACCATTTAGCCTGCTCAAAATAAATTGTAAAGATCAGTCATGTGCCATCTTAAAGTTGACACTTAATACCAGCAACACCGGAATTATTAATAAATAGTAGTGGTGTTTGATAAAAAAAAATAGTCAAAATAACAACAAAAAAAAAAAAGAAAAGAAAAAATCCATACAGCTTCAGGAAGATTTCGTCCAGTCCCACGCCCATGATGCAGACAAAGCGCTAGTTGGTACTGAGCACGGACATGGCCAGCAGAGGCAGCCTGCAATAACCACTTGACAGCTTCCTTAGGATTTGCAAAGTCAGCTGCATACACATAAGCATGCATGTAAATCATCTTGTGCACAATTCAATATTGTTCAACAATTTCCTAGAGAACACCTATATCTTTGGCCTCAATCCCAACATGTGTAAGGTTTTAGGACATATTCTGATATTCACCATTATTAAGAGGCAATCTGAAAGTCTGGATAGGTTTTTGCCTTTTGGGTTACATAATTTCCTCAGCACAAAGATAAAACTTGTTCTCCAGTTCATGAAAGTTATTCCAAAACACTTCAGGATAACATCATGATAAGTATTTGCATTACAAATTTACAGTAGCAGGTACCGGAGCGGACGAAGAATGTTGATCCTATTTGGAGCCATTAGACCAAAATAGAAGCACAACTTAAGAACTAAGATCTCTTGACACAAGGCCAGGAACCGATGACATCCAACTCTGGCCCTGAGCTGAAGAATGCCTCTGCTCAACATAGCCCCCTTACTCTCGGAGCTATGCACACAAATTATTAATAAAGGCGACAGATTGCAAGAGGTCACACCCCAAGTCCCCAACCCCCCCGAATATCTAACTGCTATGACCACCACAACCCTCCACCCCGCACGCACACACTCCCCAAACCTAATCTCTCGCCTCACCTAGGTGCTCCATTCATTCCCACAATCCGAAGTCATTCCACCGACCCTCCACGTACACGGTACACTTGACTTACAACACAGTGATTAAGCACATCAACTAATGACCACTCCGTCAAACCACATACAATCTCAAACATCCAACATCTAACACCCATTTGTGGTATTGGACCATGTAACTCGTATACCAAATACAGCAAAACTCATTCCTTACCATCCCAATCAAGATGTGGGGTCGGATCGGAGATGAATACCCTTATTTGCTAAGTTGTTTAAGACGATATTGTAAACCCGAATTAGTAAGAACCAACCTAAAAAAAAAAAAGAAAAACCTTACCTTGTAAGTATGCAATGGCTAAATTACACTGACCCGAAGGATCACCCAGCTCAGCTGCTCGTCTATACAAATCAATCCCTTCTTCTTTACGCCCCATTTCCCAATAAACCAGGCCCGCATCCACCATAGCAAGGCTCGACCCTCGGGCCGCACCTTTCAAGAACGAGTCCAACGCCTTGTCCAAGTTCGCCCGAACCCCGGCCCGTCCATGTTTAAACCGCTTACCCCACCTCAGCAGCTGCATCGCTTCTCTTAACGGCCTCAAAGCGTCGCTCCATGACTTGCACACCAAAGACGCTGCGTTTAAGTCACGGTGCGAGAATCCCGCCCCTATCTTGGTCAGCAGATCGTACGGTAGAGAAGAGTAGTCCCGCTGATTAAGATTGTGATCGGACGGTGATGGTGAAGGGATTCGAGTCTTGATCGGACGGTCGAGAAAGTAGGACTTAGGAGGAGTGTGGAGGTTTCTAGAAAGGTGCTTGGAGATTGGATGATTTTTGGCGAGGGGAAAAGCGGTGAAAGGAGAACCGTCGGAACGTGATGGCCATGTTTTTTGCTTCATGTCGAGCCGTAGGATTGGGTTCGGGCAGGTGAAAAAGGCGGTTTGTGATGGACAAATACTTGTGAGGGGAGGAATCACTGGTGATGAAAATTGGGAAATTTTATTTATATGAAAAATGAAATAAAAGGTATAGAAAGTTGGTGAAGAGTGAAGACTGAAGAGGACTATGTAGATGCTCTGACCTCCTAATTGAGGGTTTGCTCACGTTTTGCAGCATCACATTCATATATTCAGCTATTCCTCCCGCTATTTTTTGTTACTTTGTGCACCGCTGGTCGCTGCTTCTGCCATCACTGGTCAGTGGTCACTAGAGGCGTCGAAGGTGACCGTTCCGACCGAAATGGATAGTCATCCGACTCGAGTTTTTGAAACCAACCCTGGGCTGCCATTCGATTTAACCCGACAATACATGAATCCAAACTCAATCCGCAATCAATTGAATAAATTCTGACAACGCATTTGGATCCGATAATGCTGACTCATACCCCACACGATAACAATTCTATGTCCAATAGGAACTATAATTGCATAATAGAACCGACCCAATGCTTGGATCCGATTTAAACTTACCCGATTAAACTTGGGATCTAATTAGACGCTACCCAATCCGATTCTAACCAAGATCTAGTTGAATCGACCTAACACGACTTGAGATGAGATGATTAAACATGGATCCGATCCCCACTCAATCAAATCAAAGACATGCACTTGGTAGTCAACGTAATATGCATAATCTTAGTCGTATAAGATGACCGAGTCTCGATATATATAAAATATTTGTTATTATTCTATTTAAATAATTTAGATTATTGCTTAAACTAGAATAATCCTATACTAGATTCAATTATTTGAATACGAAATAATGAAATAATTTAAAATGTAACTTGATTATTAGCATACGGAGTATTAGAGACGAAAATTAGAGAGGAGTGGAGGCTATAGAAGGGAGGTTTAGCTCCTTTAATACGTTTTAACATAAGGTTATAATTGAATCCAAGACTCAATCATCTAATTCAAATTTGACTCTAACTAAATCCTTAACTCATCAGATGTGAATTTATCCCAAATCCAAAACTCATGTGATCCAAACTTGACCCATACTATTGACTCATCTTACATTGTCCAATTTCTCGAAACTTATCCAATCTGAATTTAACCCATCAACACTTATTTGATCACAACTTGATCTATGCTTGAAATTCATTCAATCCGAACTTAACCCATACCCAAGACTTATCTGATTCGAACATGGCTTGTATGTGAAACCCATCAGACCCAAACTTGTCCCATATTAGAGGTTCATTCGACACAAACATGACCCGAATTTGAAATTACCCGATGCAAGCTCACTCCAAAACCACCCAGTTCCAATCAAACAGAAATCGACCCGATCTAATCTAAATCTTACTCAAATAAACACACTAAATCCAACATCACCTAACCCCATCCATAACTGACCCGACCTGATTTGACAGCTAATGGTCAATAATCTCGATACTCGAGCGCTAGTCTAGCCCCCACTTATATTATGCGAGAATAAGGTGCAATATCTCACATAATTAGTACTTAGAAATTCACGTATTGAGACATGTAGTAATAAATAAGTAGGAAAATGCAAAGGATACGTTGTGCATCTAGCCATATATTGAATGCTGATCTATTTTGTTGAGAAATGGGTTTCTTATGTGTACTCTTGCAGGTACATTACTAAGGGCAAACAACATGATGGAAGTCATTAGTTATTAGTTCTTTATCATGGATCAGCAAAAGAGAATGTCTAGAGATTGCTATTACGTGTGATTAGGAACTTCACTAGAAAGTTGACAGCATATTTAATGAATTGAAAATTGGCGTCGTGCTAATATTGGTAATGGAGGAAGTGGTACTAGTAGTAAATCTTGTGATTAGTAGTTGAAGTTGTGAATGTGTGAGTTGTGGTTCTCTAGTTTTGCTTCATGAAGAAACAAACGTGGAAGTTGATGCAACGCATAAATCTACAATTTAAGGGTGTTTCTCTAGTTTTGCTAATGCATTAAGATGAGACTGCGGTGGGCCAGTGCCCAATAATCACATTCTATGGCTGTTCGGCATTAAATTGACAAAGTGAAAACATGAAGGTCTGGGCCTAATAGTCCATTATTACTCAATCTTGGTGCACATTTCAGGGCTCTGACCCAAATTGTCCTATTACCGAGGCCCAATGAAGAAGACTAATATCCATCTTTCCATGTTTTCTAACTTGTTGATTGCAGAGATTTCAGATTTGCAACCAGGATACATACCGATGTAGGCTTATTATAGGCATCAACAAATAACTAAAAAGTGTAGGCTATATAATGTATAAACATGCTGTATAGGACATATTGATGATTAGAGACTTACAAATTTGCAAAATTGTGAGCAGTAAAACAACTAAGCAATAAGTCAGGCGATTACAAAAAAAAGGATTTAACAAATGAATGTCAACAAGTCTTGAGTAAATTAGTGGAAGTTTAGAGGATGTTAATCAAGACTGGAGTAAACTTGTAGTTGGTATAATATAATTGGTAATCCATTAGTTTTACAAAGAAAAATTCCTAATTTATACCTAATATAAATATATCAAGGGTATTTTTATAATTTCATTTCTATACTTGAAATTATAATGTATATATTTGATATACGTTTTTTTTTTTGTATATTTGTATATCTAATATAGTAATACATATATCTGATATAACAATAACTATATTTAATATAATAATACCTATATCTTAAATGATATAATTTATATCAGGTATGAATTAGAAGAATCACGTTTTACAAACATTTGGTTGTTGCAAAGAATAAGAAGAAGCTAGCCCAATATAGGCTAAAGTCCCTCTACGTTCTCCCTTGCACGCATGATGCATTTTCGTCCTGCAAAGTATCTAAGAAATGGAGCAGTCAATATCTCAAGGAATTGAAGAGAATCGGGCACCCGCGAAACGAGGCACATATCTGACCAAAACTTTAGTTTAGAACTATCAAGAATATGAATGAATATTTAGGTGCAAGTTAGCATAGGAATGGAATAATCACATCCCAACGAGGCAACGAATACTACGAGCTCAGTTCTATTAAATTTCCAACCGTTTCTATCGTATATTTCACTAACAAGCAAAGAAAATGCAACCAACATTAAATTTCATTCTGTGGCAAACTCTGCAACTTGGCAACGTTGATGGCTCCACCTCCACCGACCCTTCATTCTTTGCTGGAGTTTTGACTTTGGTAGGTCCCCTCTTACTGCTACCTACAAATCCATTTCTAAATCTTTCGTGAATATATAAAAATAGAAAAAATTCTAATTTATATTTGATATAAATATAATAGGAGTATTTTCGTAATTTTATTTTTATATTTGAGATCATAATGTCTAAATCTGATATGAGTTTTTTAATATTTTTATATATAGAGTATATATTCTGTATTTTTATATCTGATATAACAATACTTATATTTAATATAACAATATTTATATATAAAATCTTAATATCCTACCCTCCATTGAATTAATGACCCAACCAAGAGCCTACCCTCATTTCTCCAACAATAACGAATATATCTTGGGATATATAGACGATGTAGTTCTCAAATCTCGATCATATCAAAGTGTATAGAACAAAAAAACTTTAATTATTTTCTATACCTTACATTTAGCACTAATGTACAAGTCTACTGGCCTGGAATCTAGCCACCACTATTCTTATGGTATGGTTGGCATTGGCATCATAGGTTTATCCTACTTTCGTCTTTCTTGGGCACCTCGCTCACTGAGAGCATGCACCAATCATTTGTTGTGATGTACTGATGTCCATCATTTTCACTCACCTCCTTCTCCTGATCACCAGTGATAACTGAAGCATAATAATGTTTGTCCATCCTGTTTATTGCTTTTTCACTTAAATTTCCTTCAACTATACATACAACAGTTTCAAATGGTTTTAGGGATGCACGAAAGTGGAAATTTATGCATAAAAATGCATGCATGCTTAAAGTTGGACAAGCATATATATTATCATTGATGCATGCATGCAATACATTGCATGGAATTTCTTCATATAAATGCAATTGCATACTTCGTACATACATAATACTCGAATCCATATTATGCGCTAAATCATCAAATTATAATGTTGATAAATACGCCGCGACTGCCTATGAGCATATATTGAGCTCTTCATGTTTAGCCAATAAAACCTACAAGCTAAGTTATCATGATAAACCTAATACATAGAAACATACAAAAAAAAAAAAACTAATATCCATATCCATAATCCATAATCCATAATCCATTGATGGGGTAGTTACGTACCATCAATTTTTTAAATTCATCAGGGCATAATGCTCTTTGATTCCGATAGATATTCTCGCATATAATAGATCCAAGTTATATTCTTTCATTAACTTGATTGTCCTTATCCATTGATGGAATAGACTAAGGCCAATAATTAGCAGCGTAGGTGTAATTCATAGACTTGAATTGTACGAATAATAAAACAACATGTGGCAATATTATTAGTTTTTTTTTTATAGTATATGAAAAATAAATACGAATTTATATGATCCACTTCTATGTGCTCACCAATAGTACGATCCATATTTTTTAAGTGTATGAAGAAGATGACGTAACACACAGTAAAAGTAGAGTAGCAAAATCCACTAGGGCCGGGCCAGAAAATGGCAAGTAAAGTTACAAAGTTAAGAATGATAGTACGTGTTAGATAGTGATTGAGTAAGTAGCTAGGCTCCGATCCCAAGAATGGTTTTGGTAAAAAACTTGGGAGGAATGAGGAATCGAACTCTTCAGATTAGGTTAGCTTTCTCCCATGCTATGTCATATACGAAGTGTATATTAAAATTATATCACTATTCCTCGGTTCCTCCCACTATGCCACTCTCACTTTGCTTTGCCGTCGGGTTGCAATTGATATGAAATTAAATACGTAGTATATATCAATTTTCCTCTTTTCAAGTTATGCTTGATTTTTCTGTCTCGTAGAAAATGCTGGGGCTTTGGGAATGTTGTTCTTGCTAAAGGGGAAATGGCAAGAATGTCATCGCACACTTGTTTAGTTTAGAGATTCGATTTTTGTAATAATTTAGTATTTACTTGAATTGGGTAATTAATTTTACATATTTTCTCTGTTCTTTTTGTTTGCAATACTTTTGATTTTTACACTATTTATATAATTATCTTTGATTTTGTTTGGTGAACTATCCTCAAAATAAATATATAATTATGTGAAATTTAATATTGTAAGATATTAACAATTAAAGATATACATTAACATGGGTGTTTTAAAAAGTATTATAAATAATTAAAAAAAAAATCAACAAAATACATGATTCACCTCACTTATAGATAGACATGCTTCTCCACATCACAACTCAGTTAAGAAGAGCTACTTTATGTTATGAGTGCGGCTACTATGTCCATTAATCGGTCTAAACACTAGAAAGTTTGAATTTTGAATATCTACATAGGATTCTTATATACACCCTATCCATATGTGACTTGTCCTCTTATTCGAAAAATATATTAAAATACGAAGCTTTATGACAAGAGCATGAGAGTTTTAGAGTGAGAACCTTCCTAGCCCTTATTAGATGGTGTGGAAACAAGACATGTGTAGTGGGGTATCACAAGGAGCAAATTTGGAGGCTTCAACCCAAAGAGGATGCATGATAAACTTTATCACTGATTTTTTCCCCCTATTATATTATATTGCATTATTATTTTACTTATAATAACAATAATATATAACAGTATATATTTCAATGTAGAAACGAAGGAAATATAGATATTATTTTTGTTAGATGTCCCACTATGAGAGAAAATAGGAGGCTTAAAAGAGACTCAATAAAGATTATTTTTTTTAAAAAAAAAAAATAGTTTTAATATTTTATTTTCGATGACCTCACAAATAAAAATGCAGCGATGCACCAATATTGATGTGATAATTATAGAAAATTAAACTCTTGCGAGTTGTTTTGATATGGTTTCATTTTCTGATATTTTTTTTAGGAGGCTAACAAAGTTGCTCCTATTATTCCTCACTTGCGCTCATTAAGTAGGGATGGGATGTATGGGGTTGAGATTGAAGCATTTAATTTGTAGATTCGGATTTCTATTTAGTCATTAAGAAGAAAATTTGTTAATATGTTCATTCGAGACCTCATTAACCCAACCACATCAATGCATCATCCGCCTTATTGAAATCATGACACAAACAAAAAAAAGTCACAACCATGAACCTCTGCTGAGGTTAGTAAAAACTAAAAAAGGGGGTCAAATTTTTGGTATTTGGTGGGCCATGGACATGGAGAGGGATATATTCTTGCAATGTGTCTGTCAATTTTTTTTGCAAGTACTAGACCACATAAGCTAATTGCACTAGCTAAGCCAGCATATATTCCATGAAAAGTAGTATTTTTTTTTGCCCCCTTTTACTTCTCTTTTGGACAAACCTTTTTTATGAAGTGGAGTGGAGTGAGCATCAATATTGACTTGCATGTGCTCTATATGCAATGCTACTATATATATGCTGCACATTTTGACCCTCCATATCCATGTAGTCATAGGATAAAATTATCTGAAAGTTGGATATTGATGTTATGATTATGCCTAACAAAGATCTAATTGCATAGTTGATTCTTTTATCCATGATTGCTTTCACATATTATAATATACTCCTTCTATCTCTTAATATAATATTTGCTCTATTTTTACTAAAAAATTAAACTCTCATAAAAATAGGCTGATAGAGCAAATGTTAAGGGATCGAGGGAGTAATATATGTCTATATTAGAATCATAAAGCATGTATAGGTAATCTAGTCAGAGTGTTAATGCACTAAGAGTGAAGAAAATACGTACGTTGTAATTAACTAGATTGGATAGTAGGGAGTTTTGTTTGAACTCCTTTGGAGTTTAGACTCTGCCTATAAGTCTCTTTGACCCGAAAAATAGAGCAAGTTCTAGTATATTCTTACATTTTCTACAACATAGAAAGTTTTGAACTTGTAGGTTTCATAAACTTTTATATACCAATATATATGAAAAAATGCATCAAATTTAGCATATTCCGTAGTATACATGAAGAATGCATCAAGATCAGCATGTAGAAGATCAAATATACTAATAATAATACCCTACTACCCATAAACGTTGAGTTTAGGTACTACAAATTGCGATTAACTGACCAAGTATAAAAAAACTAAAAGGAACAATGTAAACGAAAACTGCACCCAATATAAGTATGCACAAACAATTAGAAAACAAAACATTATTGCTTCTTGCACTAGAAATCTCATACCAAGAACAATAATTATTTATCTAAAATGTCACACTGTACAGAATATTAAAACATCTTGCACTTACTATTACTACTGCTTCAAACTTAACTACATTGTACTGCATCACCTGAACTTTAAGATCTAACACAATTCATAACACCTAGCTTAATTAGTGATATAACCATATGCTAAGTCATCACAAAATTACAATATATATCACACCATATACCTAACACAAGGAGTAATGATACGATCGATCATGAACAAAGTCTTCCTACCACTAAAATTAAATTAATTAGAGGATTAATAAGAATACTAAAACCTGATTTATTTTTGGTTTCTAAATCAGCAGCCAACATTATTATGACGGCGTATGAAAACAGCTTCCAAATCAGGGGGCGCAATAAAGAACTCCCTTTTACCAGTATACTTCAACTTACTATTATTAGTACTTCCACTATTCTTGCACACCCTCACATTTTTAGCTGCAGGAGCCGGCTTCCGCTTTCGTGGCGGAGGCGGGCATGGCAGTTTCAAGGGAATTCTAGAACCCTCCGACGTAGGGGTCGTCGGCCCGGACTCGCTATCACCGCCGCCGCAATGCGTTGTGTATATGGGTTTAAGAGTACTAGGAGTACCTCTTAAGGGTGTCACCCAATTATCAGAAGAAGAAACTCCCATTACTATCGGAGTTGTGAACAATAACGTAGGAAGATTGGATTATAATTACAAGGGTTATGTGTAGGACACAATTTTGAAGGGAGCAACAAGAATCAAACAAAGCTTAATTTTGATAAATATTTGGACTTTATTTTGATCTTTTTGCTTTTTGTGAGAAAATGAAAAGGGTTGAAAACTTTAGGAAGAAAATGTAAACGCGTAAAAGAATTGAAGAGGGGAATAATAAGGAAGTGTAACGCAGAAATCTTAGTCTAGTTTTTATAAAGGGCTAAAAAAAAAAGTGTGTTAAGGGTAGAAAGAGAAAGTAGAGAGAGAAAGGGAACCCGAGGAAATCCGTGAGTTAAGCAAAGGAGGCGTAAGGGAGGAGTTTTAATTTCCCTCCAATTTAAGGGTGGGTACCCTTGTTGAGTTTTGGCGGCATTTGTGGTTTTTAGGGACGCTGGGATCTTCAACACCTCTACTCGATCTCCTCTATTAATATTTATTTAATACACTCCTTTAGTCTACTACTCTACTGTCTAGTACTCTAGTCTACTCCATCTCCTCCCATTCTTTCTCTTCCGATACTGTAATTAGCTCTACGTTTTTTATACACTCACTTGATAACGCATTTTTATATTATCTATATTTTTATTTATTTGTTAAATTTTTATTTTTAGTGTTATGGTTTTTAGCTCTAATTATATTATAACATATACTAAATTTAACTGACATCTTGTTAAATGTATTTCAATATAAATTTTTAGAATAAATTTGGTTTTATAATTTTTTGTCTTATAAATTTAGAGAGATAAAAACGTTTAAATTATAAGTTGACAAACAATACAAGCTTGTCACTATATTAATTGAAAACAAAAACTTACACTATGGATGGGAGATCATATATACGTACGGAGTCGTAGTATTGGTTGTTTATGATAATTTTTATTAATTACAACAAGTTGAAGGTTAGCAAAATTATGTTCTGAGCTATTAAGACATTGTAGAAGTCTTCTCAATTCGTCAATTTCCAAGGAAATGTTGTTGCATGCATGTATAGCAGCATTTTGGTTACTTTCTCGGAAAATTAGGAATCTGATTTTGTGGGAAAGCTAATATGCAAAATCCCTAAGATTAAGATTTTTTTTCTTCAACTGAAAAACCTAACTAGCAAACTAACTGAGTACAAAACAAAAAAAAGAGATCCTCCTAAACTTCATTGTGAGCTGATCACTTCCCTCATAAGAGTAGATACTTTATATAATACGTAGTATAAAGATAATGTATATAAATATAATGAATATACATCCATACATATATACATATATTTAGAGTTAAAAACAATACATTATAGGAAAGTGACAGCAGCATGAGTGGTTATGGCTGGCTAGATAGATAGTAAGATATGGCTTGGGTTGGCCTAGTTTTGTAATACAGTATGTTGGTGTATTGGAGTTTGTAGATGGGTGTGATTTCAGGGTCACAACATTGAAAGAACAGAATTTTAGAAAAGATTCCTAATGTAAAACTTTTAACTAACTTAAAACATGTTAACTATTACAAGCACTTTTTACTTCAATGCTTGTTTCACCGCTTTACTTGTCGGCTTCTGGATGCTTCAGTGGATGATCTTGACACTGTACTTTGTTTCTTTGATTTCCAACTGATTGGAGAGCCATTGAGTAAAAGCACATACCCTGAGATTGATCTTTGTATTGCTGAACATGTCGCCCTATCAGAATCACAAAACGCTTGTAAACACATATTAGTAGAACCTTTTAAAATGATGCTATGTCCTATTGTACCAGAAACATAACTGAGTGTATGCTTAAGCGCTTTGACATGAGTTGTTCTGGGTCCCTGCATATATTGACTCAAAGTCTGTACTAAAAATGCCAGATCTAGTCTTGTGCTGGTTAAAGAATTTAATTTACCAACTATAGACCTCTAGAAATACGGGTCACTATAAACATCTCCTTCATCAGCCTGTAACCTTAATGTAATAGGTAATGGTGTGAAATGAAACTTTGAGAACTCCATACCACATTCTTGCAATAGTTCCTTTGTAAATTGCTTATGAGATAACACTATACCAGCTTCTATATGACTGACTTCAATACCAAGGAAAAAATTAAGTTTTCCAAGGTCCTTGATGCTAAAAGTTTTATGTAGATGACTTTTAATTGCTTCAATTTCATCAAGGTTGTTCCGTGTCAAA
This sequence comes from Dysphania ambrosioides, assembly GCA_026401315.1. Classification (NCBI taxonomy): domain Eukaryota; kingdom Viridiplantae; phylum Streptophyta; class Magnoliopsida; order Caryophyllales; family Amaranthaceae; genus Dysphania; species Dysphania ambrosioides. Next base: position 1,773,734 of record CM048660.1, on the reverse strand, counting down.
ACAATATCATCTACGTACACAGCTGCTATAGTAATGTTGCTATCTTCTTTCTTCAAGAACAATGAAAAATCATTTTTAGATTGTTTATAACCTTGTGCCTTGAGTTCTTCATGTAGTCTCGCAAACCATTGTCTACTAGTTTATTTTAAACCATATAATGATCTTTGTAATTTGCATACATGATTATTTGGATTGGGTATACCTTATGGCGTCTTCATGTAGACTTCTTCAAGTAAAAATGCGTTGTTGATGTCAAGCTGAAAAGGAGGCCAATGTTTACTGGCTGCTAAGGATATTATACACCTAATGGTTGTCATTTTTACCACTGGTTAACGTTTCCTTGAAGTCAATACCATACCTTTGAGTAAACCCTTTGGCTACTATTCTAGCTTTATATCTTTCCACCTTTCCATCTACTTTTAGCTTTATTTTATAAACCCATTTACACCCTATGGGTTTTTTTCCTTTTGGTAGAGAAACCATGTCCCAAGTCTTCTTGTTTGTCAATGCTTCTATTTTTTTATTCATTGCATCTATCCACAAAGGATTTTGAGCAGGTTCTTTATATGATGTTGGTTCAACTAGTGCTTCTTGCTTATAATTTTTTTTTTTGACTCTTTTGGCCACAAAGAATATGGTAGAAAATTGCAACATGAAGATGAGGCAAGAATGGCATTACAAACATAATCACTCAGATGAGAAGGAGTCTTGTGACTTCTAGTTGATCTTCTGGTTAGAATAAATAAATTCTCGGCTGCTAAATTTGATGGCATTGAATGAAAATCTATAGAAATTGACTCAACAGCATCTGCATTATTTACTTCCACATGTTTATTTAAAATATGCATGTATGTCTCTTCTTGTGTCTTTGTAACAATCCGTAAAAATATTTTATTTGAATACACCTTTGTACTCCCTTTAAATAATATGTAGTGATAAGGTAGATGCCTTTTATAGAAATACACATCTCTAGTGATGCTGATCTTTTTGTGTACTAAGTTGAAGACCTTGTAACCTTTCTGACCAACTGGATACCCAATAAAAATGCATGGCTCAGCCCTTGGATCAAACTTCAATCTATTTACCTTTGGTGTATAAACGTAGCAAAGACAACCAAAGACTTTGATAACACAATTTTATTCTTGTTTTAATGCCTTAGATGATCTTATTTTATCAATTTTCCCCCATATTTTCCTCCTTTATGAGCTTTCATTTCATATATTTCAATATTGCTCTTCTCAGGTATGCTACATTTTGTTTTGTATGATTTTAATGCAATAAAAACTCTCATGATATCGTGCTTGACTCATGTTGGAAGTATATGCGTCGTTTAGTAGCCTTGTCTCGGGATTTTTGAACACATATTGCAACATGTCTCTAGCTAGACGTTGATCTTTCCATGTGAGGTGCAACAAATGAAGTTTGGGAAGCAAAATGATGAATTTTGCAGCATACACCGCACCTTGATGGCGGTCCTTCACTTTGCACCGCAACCCTTTGGCGCCCACTTTAAAAGAATATTTTTGTAACCCTAAAACCTAGACATTAGTTTAGCTAAGTGGGGGAATTTAATAAGTTTTGGACTCCTTTAAGGGGATTTCACACGTCACTTTAGAGGGAGCTAGGGAAATGTCTGATTTTCTATTCTTAGTTTTTTAGTTTTCATTAGCTTTAGTTTTTCATGTTTCATTAGCTTAGGGTTTTTCAATAGCTTTCACTTTGGCTCTTTCTCTTTGACATTCATGAAAGCAAGGTTTGGTGTTTAACATTGAATTGATATTTTTAAGCAATCTAAATCAAGTATTATTTTCTCTTCTCTCTTCTCTTATTGTTACATTTAATCATGTTTTCAATTTATAATGCTTTTGTTATTTTATTCAATATGCTAGAGTAGTTTTCTTATTCTAGGGAGTAGTTTTCTTATTCTAGGGTTAGGTTGAACCCTAGCATGGAATGATGTGTTATTGATTCCTAAATCCCATTTTTGATTAGTTTTTAATTCATTTATATTAGGGTTGGTTTTATTATCGATGAATGACTAGAAATAGTATTTTTTGAATGTGATTAGGTTACAACGAAAGTTGATCCTTAATTGAATTTAGAACCCTAATTTAAAATAAAGGAAATCACTACGAAAGTATTGATGAAATTTTTTAGGATGTTAAGATGTTATGCTTAAAGTCTTTGAATTGCATGACTCCATGAAAATAGGTATGATTGCATTATTGAAGAAGTCATTGATTGATCGAAAGAAATCATGGGTATTGATTAGGGCGTATCTATCCTATGAATTTTTAGTAATTGACTTAGGGAGGAAGGAATCGTTGTTGTATTAGTTCATGCTAGAGGGGATACTTAACTCTAGAAGCTTTTAAACCTTGGTTATTTCATATCAATCTTACTTATTTCAGTCTTTAGATTAGATCATCACTATTCATTTTGATTACTAGCTTAGTTTAGTTCAAATCATTCTAGCTAATTGAACCATTAGTCTCTTGGGATTTGACCCTTACTTGCTATGTTATATAGTTAGGAGGTACAATTAGGTTTGTTTTCTTTAGGTGCGCGACACGCCTATTAGACTTTAAGATGACTTAAATCCGACTTTTTGTTAAACATTTGTTCATAAGGACTAGAATAGCCTATGCTTCTCAGCGGCATCCGATTGATTAAGTAAGTTGAAGTGCTTATGCAATCTCACGAAAATTTTATTGGTACCTTAGACTATAAGTATGATGCCTGGGCTGTTTCCAAAAGATGTCTATGTTTCCTTTCTATAACACCGTTCTGCTAAGGTGTGTAGGCAAATGACTTTTGCTGAGCGTTTCCCTTCTCAAGCAATACTGTTTTTATTTTACACTCACACAATTTAGAGGCATTATATGTTCTGATGCACTTGATCAAATATATCCAAGTCATTCTTATGAAGTTATCAACAATTGTTAAGAAAAATTTATGGCTAGAATAAGTGCTGAATTTGTATGGACCCCAAACATCAATATGCACAAGATCAAATGAAAATGAACTTTTGATATTGCTTGTAGAAAAAGAACACCTTGTTTGTCTTGTCATTGGACATATTTGACAAAGACTTTTCTTAACACATTCTTCAACATCTACATTATCAATTACTTTCTTTATTTTGTCAAAAGGAATATGACCAAGTCTCAAATGTCAGAGTTTAGCCTTTTCTATTATTGTAGGATCCTTCTTTATAGAAGTGTTTGCAACCGTATGAAGTTTATGAATTGACAGTTCTTCTTTCAGCTTGAAAAGTCCTCCCTCGTTTTTACCAAATGACAGTGGCTTCTTCATCAAAAGGCACTAGATAAGACATTGATCATGAGTGAATTGAATTAAGAACTTATCATCTTTGCATAATTTGCTGACTAAAATAATATTGAATTGAAACTCCGAAACATGCAAAACTCCACTGAGAACAATACCTAATCCAATCTTGACACTGCCTATATATTGAACTCTGACTTTGCTTCCATCAGGTATTGTGATGAAGTGATTCATATCACTTATGTCTTTATATCTGCTGAACATGTTAAGATTTGAACAAATGTGGTATGTTGCTCCGCTATCAATAATCCACTTATTATGCAAGATGGAAAATAAACATACTTTACCTAATAGAGTACTTGTTGCTCCAAGTCCAATAGAATTTCCAGAAAGGCTGTAATCATTGCTTTGCTTACTCAAAAAATCAACAAGTTGTTCATATTGATTTTTCGAAAGCATAGCTTATACTTTTTCTTCTTCTTGCATTTCTTCACTATCCTCTGATTGAATTAATGCAGCTACCCTTTTATTCTTTGTAAATATGTGATTAGCAGGATATCTATGAATCTTCCAACATTTTTCCATCGTATGCTCAGTGATTTTACAATGTACACAGAATAAATTTCTTCTTCCAACAAAATTCCTAGTAGTTTTACTATTTTGAGATTTCGCGGTTTAAACTTTACCTTTTGAGCAAGAAATATCCCAACATCATCAAACTGATTTTTACTCCATCCCCTGTGACTTTCTTCTTGACAAAGTAGCCTATAAGCTTGATTTATATTAGGCAAAGGTTGCATCATTAGAATTGTGCTTTTAACCATCGCACAACTTTCATTAGTTTTCGTCAAGAATTGTAAGAGTCTTGTATTTTCTTGCCCCTTAGCTATCTTTTGTGTCATGCAACAACAACAAGATTACACGTTACATACACAAGTTGGCAAAAGATCTATTCCATCAATAAAATTCCAAATGGACTTAATTCTTGTAATGAATTCAGAAATACTTTCACCCTCTTCTTGATTTATATTATATAACTTGCTGTGCAAATTAAACAACTCATTTCCTGAGAAATTTCTGAACCTTTCTTCTAAGTTCAGCCATACTTCTCTAGCAATTTTGAAATACAAAATACTCTTAGCAATGGTGGGTTGTAAAGAAGCTAGAAACCATGCTATTTCCAGATTGTTACACCTCGTCCAAACTCTATGCTGTGATGTGTTTATTGCTGGCTCTTGTAGCGTTCCATCTATAAAGGCTAGCTTATTTCTTTCTAAAAGGGTAATTGTTATACTCCTTTTCCAGTCATTAAAGCCATTGCCGTCAAAGACTTTTGATACTCAGAAGAACTTAAGTAAAATACACTTGACGGATCTTATGTATCATCAACCGGAACTGCAGTAGCCATGCTTTGCGAATTAATTTGAAATCTTCCCGTATGCTCTGATACCATATAGATTAGTGTGATTTCAGGGTGGCAGCATTGAAAGAACAAACGTGTGAAGAGATATGACAGGATAGAAAAGAAGAGAAAGCTTATTATTAAATCTGAAAAATAAATGAATATTATACACTTTGACTCCTATTTATAGACAAAGCTCTTTAACAGAATTTTAGAAAAGATTCTTAATGTTACTAACTTTTAACTAACTTAAAACATTTTAACTATTACAAGCATGTTTTACTTCAATGCTTGTTTCACCGCTTCACTGCTTCACTTGCCAGCTTTTGTATGCTTCTGCAGAGTTTAGTTCTTCCCAAACATAGTTGCAATTTCTCATCATTTGTATATAATTATACTAGATTTATTAGTGTTATAGGTTTTTTGATTGTCAAATTCTGAGTGATTTTTTTTAATTTTTTTTCATGTAGAAGACTCTTTATTTTTTCCACATACATATACTCTGTTAAGTTCATTGTATATTAGCTATAACATTATCAAATTTATCTACGAAATCTCTCTATTGCTATTTTGTAAAAATGTATTCTCAATCAAAATTTCTTTGTGAAAATAATTCATGCAATGGGGTTTAAACTAGTATTAATATAATTTAGTTACTACCTTGTAATGTTGTCAATTTGTCATGCTAAGAAATGAGATACATATCACATAATCGCTTAATTTTATGTGAATTTCATGCATATTATCAATTGTTAAACATCATTAAGTAGCTTTGAATTTTTTGTAGTTGTAGTCACAATTCTATATGAATTATGTTACCTTTATTTTTAATCAATTATCCCTTCTTTCGATAGATATTATAAGTTGAATTTAATTTTTTGATAGTTATCTAGGGAGTTGAATGATTATACTTTTCACTAATGCTATTATTATAAGTTTAATGAATTCAAATTGATTTGATTGTTTTGAGTTGATTTGGAACTTTTAAAAGAAATAAGTTCATTGCCTAAAATGTCAAGACTAGAGAGTTGAGTACGGGGGTTAGTTTGTTAATCTCTCATTAATTTTGGCACTAAGATAATAAAATATATGCTCCTTAATTCTATGATTATGATTAGAAATTTTAGAAAACGATTGGGTAGAAATCTAGAACTGTAGAATTGAAGTTAGACATCTTGCTTTTTGTATTCAAATGCAAACAAAAGTTTTCCAAAAAGTTAACAAGACAAGACTTTGATCACTACTCTACGCAATGTTTAGATTTATTTTCTCCTCACTTATTGTTTCTTCTTGTTTATTTATTAACATGTGATCTCCTCACTTGTTGGATAACCAAAAAGTCTATGAAGCAAGAAAAAACTTATCTTCAAATTATGTTTTAGAGTAAAAATCAATTGATTGACCAATAATTATTGAGAGAATGAAATATATAATACAGTCTGTAAAACTTGTTGGAAAAAATAGTTGCACATGAAATCCCCTTATTCACAAAAGGGGAGTAGAAAATATATTGTTACACAATTGGTGCAGCAGAGAGCTAAAACAATATGAAACAGACAATCCTATAATTCCCTCATTCAAGTATTGCCTAATTTGTATAGACGGTCCATCCAAAATAATCGCTGTATGTAGAAATAATCGCCGTACGGCAGTGTAATACAACCAGTAATACGCGTACATGGTGACTAAATCCAACACCTATACATTCCCCCCTCCCCTCTCCCCTCTCCCCCCTGCGGAGTCTAGACAACTATTTGAAGTAAATCAAGCTAACTTAGTTTAGTGAATAATCTGAAAAGGGACAGCTGAACGCTGAAGTAACTGAGTTGCCATTTGCCATCCCCTAAGAGAGTAGAGACTGAGTAGGACCGATATTAGTAACAACTAATAAGTAGCATGTCACTCCCACTCGACAACTGAGCTAGACAAAGGAACATAAAATGCTTGGTTGCCTCAATTTCTCAAGAAATATTTATATCAATAGTACTCTATACAAAAATTTTACACACAACCCTTAAATAAAAGGCAAAACAGATAAGAATATATGAATAAATACTTAGTTCTGTCTTCTTCATCCCATGTGACAGCATCAGATAGTTTAATCAACATAGTTTAAATTAATGTCAGAACACCACTATTAACTGAGCTTGAACAACAACAATTGACAGCTTCACATGCCGTATAATATAAAACTCCGTACTTGCTATATGATCTTTATCATGGAGGGATTGAGTAAAAAAGAGAATTGTTTACAAATCATACAAAGTTTGGAATCATGATTTGTACAGTGTACATTGAATTTGGATAAAATTTTACAAGCATAATTTAGAAAAGAGGGGGTGGGGGTGGCAAGATGAACATATAAAGTAAGGGACTTCAAAAATATCTCTTACAATTTTACATCCTTGAGTATCCTTGGTGGTCCTCATACTGCTCCATGAACGCGTCATTGAACTTCTTAAAGCTTTCCATTATAGCAGGCATCTCTTCCTCAGCGGGTAGGATGGTAGTCCTCATGTGGAAAACCCTGTTACACAATGAAAGTAGCCTATCATTCAACATCACTACCACATTGTTTGGTTTTAATAAGTTTCCTTGGGTTTGAAGCTTTCTTAACTTACTTTTCCCTGTTATTTCTTTTGGGATGGGGATGTTGGTTCATAGGAGACAGTATCCCTATGGAATCGTACTCATATAATTGGGGAGGAATCTAGAGTTCAATACCAAACACTTAAAAAAAGAATTCAATGGTTTGACATGAAGACTGAGAAAGTTTGTGAAAGCAAGGTGTATTCTAAGATCAGGTGGATGAAATTCTCTAGGAAAGAGCTCCAAAGCTCGCAAAGTTAAACCAATTTCAACTGAGGATAAATGATGTGTAATTTTCATTTGCGACAGAAATTCCCTAGTGAAAACTAAAAGGCCAACAAACAAAATGACCCATTTCTGCAAGATATTGGATAGGCTTAAAAAAATCCATATCTAATTTAATAGTTTTATGGTTAACACGTTGATTTCTGGCTTGCAGTAAATCAGAATCATAAATAGTGTATACTATATACTTGTCATAAAAGGCTGTGATGTTAGGAGATATACTTTTCTGTTATAAACGGGGGAGGCCAAATATGAGAAAAATGAAGACCTTTTTTTTGTAATGCAAATGGAGTTGTGGAATAAACCAAAGGATTTGAAAGAGGAAATCCAAGATTTCATAACACTTTCATAGAAGACAAGTAAAAGTTAAGTACCCTTCTTTCTGCCCAAACCCTGAACCAGGAACAGTGGAGATGCCGGTGGCTTCCAAGAGCTTAAGACAGTAGAAAACATCAGGATGTTTGCCAGCTTTCTTGGCAGCCTCTATAGCCTTGGGTGGTAAGCATATTTGAGGGAATGAGTACATGGCACCTGTAAAGAGTATTTATCATGCACATTAGTTTCTGTTCAGAAGAACAAAGAAATGACTGTACAAAAACTACAAGCACAAGCAAGAAACCTTGAAGGGAAAATAGTCTTTACCTTCTGTGAAATTGCAGACAACATTTCTACAGCTGTTAAATCCATCTGTCATTATTCGCGCTCTCTTCCTCAATGATTCCAGGATCCCTTTGCTGAAAATTAATACATTTTTATCCATACTCAGTGTCACAAGCTATAAATTCCACACGCACGAAAGGAAATAATTGTTCAAAAACTCTGCAAGATATGCTTTGTCTCCAATCTAGAAAGGGTAATCTGTACAGTTATATCATAGTTTCATACTCATTTACTTAAATATGAAATTTGTCTTTTGCCACTGAATCGTAAGAGCTGCTTCCACTTGATCGACTTGGTGAATAGAAGAGCAAGGGGAACTAGTCTTTTTAATGTTAATGAATAGAGTAAGACTCTTTACCTCTCTTGATCATATTTAAGATATGAGATATCCCCAGGCTTTGGTGGATTGACCATCAACCCTAACTATCAAAGGGGAGAAAAAAAAATAGTGAACTTATGCACGCAGGATCCAGAGCCTCAACTCAGGCAAATTGACAGCATGGAAAACTGCAAAATGTTCGAGAAACTTACAAATATTTGCCCTGGTACATTAGGACTTAGTGCTATTGAAGCAATTTTATAGATTTCATCAACTGACTGCAAACAGAGATCAACAATCCATTGTCAAAACAAAAAAAAAGAGATCAACAAAACTGGAATAAGATATGCATCATCTACTCTTAATCTTTGCTTTCTAGTGTAAGGATATAATAGTACTTCCACATCTGAAAATCTGTCCACGTACAATAACCATGACTATGTTGACACTTAGGTAACTAGAGGGTATCCCTCAGCTACTAAGGAGATATTTAAGAAAGTGCATGGAAAATACCACTACCAGGAAATTGAAAGTTATAAAGATTTTAAGAAAATACTTCTGTATCAGAACCCTCTTTTCACTCAAGAAAATGGTCATTGATACTTGATTTAATTGTTACAGCTTGAATAATTGAGTTTAAGGGTGGTTGAAGTTGCTGGTCATTTCCATTGAAATTTCAATTATGAATTTCGGTTTTTTACTTGTCATTATATAATAGAAAAACCATAAAGAAATATAGGGAAAAAAAATCGATCAAAGAGCACTAGAATCTGGGCCACCGACATATTATATACACCACAAGTTTACCACATAGCAGCTTAAAATTTATGATCTCTCTTCCTACCACATAAAGGGGAAAAATTCCTTTTACTTCCATAAATCCAAATCAAAATATATTTCCAACTTTCACAATCCTCTTCCTGCAAAAATTTGGTAATGTCCCTTCTTTAGTTTAGAGCGAGTTTAAGAGTTTATTACAGTATATACTGCCCCTAAGTAAGATACCTATTAGCTTTCATTAATTTCACTGAAAGAGCTGGCTAGTGCAACACAATAGTTTTAGATGCTTTGCAAAATTAAGGATGGTATGGTTAGAGAAAAAAAATGTGATAGAGTGATGACTCAAACAAAAAGATTACCTCTTGAGGAATGTTTGTCATCTCAAAGTATCCACCCCTCTGTCCACATTCACCCCAGTATCCTTTTGATACTGTGTGGTAAGACACGAGTTGGAGCTCCTTGCTCATTGGGGAACCCATGTCCATTAAAACCTTTCAGGAATAGAAGATCAGATAAATAAATGCTCCAAGAGGGGAAAAATTTGAACAGAAAAGAAACTGAACCATCTGTTACAAACTGCTGAGGGAGACAATATGACATACCTTTCTTGCACTTATAAAGGGGCGCTCATCTTGGTATATGTTTTGCTGATATACTTCATCAGCTAAGAGCACCAACTTCTCTTGGATACAAAAGTTTACTATTTCTCTTAAGTTGGCTACACTAAGGCATTGTCCAGTAGGGTTTCCAGGGTTTATAATGACCATTGCACGTACCTATCAAACAGGAGGGTTTTTAATAAGCTGCATAATCTTGCAAAAACAATGACCAGATTCAAATACCAACCAAACTTGATAAGTAAACATTTTCAGTGCATTAGGTATAAATTACTCCATACAAATAAGCAAGTTGAACGACTGATAACCTTCAGATATATTTTGCAGGAATTCAGAAGCAACATGATTAACATGCCATGAGTTAAAGCATATATAATCTTAGAACTTAGTGCACATTCAGTAATGGCATGCCAGTCATGACTTCAACTAAGCCCATAAAATTTTGACATTGTAAAACCAAGGAGAATTTTAACCTAGCAACAGTTGATAAAATTTTGAATATTAAGAATAACTATGTTTCTTACAAATTATTATTAGTCAATTTTTTTTTTTTTTTTGAAATTTGTCCTTTTCCATATACTAAGTAGGAGTATAGGATGACTCCAGAATTCAGGCTTACTTTTATTCCTTTGAATGTGGCTTGACGAATTGCATCACGGAGATTGTTAATATCAAGGCCCCAGTTTGCAGTCTCCTCCAGATAATATGGTACAAGAGAACCACCCAATAATGATATTGTGGCAGAATAAAGTGGATACTGTGGAACAGGAACTAAGATCTGGACAAAAGATGAATAAGTAAGGCAACAATAATCAAAGAGAAACACTTCTATCGTCAACAACAACAACCCAAGCCTTAATTTTCAAAAAGATGGGGTTGGTTGCATGAATCGAGAGTCTATCTCATGTGGTCCTCTACAAATGACCTCCTCCTTCTCTACTCCCTCCAATTTAGTGTCACATCTTCAGGTAGACCCATTTTCTCCATGGGTAATACAAGAGGAAGATAAAGATCTAAGAACTTCAAAAAATTTAGAATAAAAAATTTTACCCCATCATTTTGACCTCCAATGATAGCGTTCAAAATTTGCATCACTCCTTTGCTGGCACCATCAGTTAGGAAAATGAGTTCTGGGTCACTGTATCAGGCAGAGAGAACATTAGACTTAGAATCAATAAGAAAACGGAGACCTTTGGGGCTCTAGTGCTGGATGATAAATAATATTTCCATGAGACTCCTACAATTTAATCACCTTGGATACCCATCCCGCCTTGCAATAAACTCTGCAATCTCTTTCCTTACACCAGGAAGGCCTCTTGAATCACTGTAAGCACCTGATCATTAACATAATAGGAAATGTTATAATAATTTTACATCAAATGTTGCAATTTCCAGGATTCTGAAAAGAAAGAAAACTACAAGAGACTCAGCTTAATCTAGGTGAAAAGATGCTAGTCACCCTAGGTAAATACAAAGGATGTAAGCTAACAAAGACAAATGAAAAATAAACTATGCTAGCCCTAGAAGATATCTGCAAAATATCGAACTGAGCAATTCACTTGTTTACATGACGAAAGCGGAAAACTTGGGACTTGGGGGTGAGGATGTACTTTCATGAATCACCAAGGTATAATTTTAAGGAAATTGAGTGTTTAACAGAAGGTAGCCTTCAAAATCGGAACTGACTTCATTTAGCTATATCAAATGCAATAAAGAGAGAGGGAGATTGAAGTAACATCAAGGAGAGACGTCAATCAGCCAATAAATTTGGCATATCAACAGAACATAGCATGAGTAATATAGCCAACCAAGAAATTCCTAAGTTAGTCCAGGACCATTTTGGATAACGCCATTGTCATCAACACTAATAAATATGTAAGCAACTAGTCCTAAACTGCTAATAGCTACAGAGTACTTGTTTTCTTTCTTTAGCTGCCTTTGGGAGATGGATGCAGATCAAATTGATATTAGAGTAATGTAACAAAATTTGCATATGACTTCAGATAATTTTAGCTTTCCTAGCATATCTATTTCAGTATGAGGATAGAAAAGATAAAGATGTACCTAGACCGCCTGAAGTCAAAGAAAGGTAATGTTTAGCTCTAGCAATAGCATCAGCTGGGAACACGAGTCCAACATTAGGATCATCGAGTAGGAATGGAGCTTGACACAAAGCAACCACCTGGAAGATCACATTTTCTAAAGTAAGAACATAAGTTTAAACACCCAAATAGTGAGTGGACAGTAACAAAGTGAAAATAATATAACTTCTATCATGATAAACCTGGCGCGGGAATGTCAACGGCTTCTGCCCTAATGCATGAGGATTACCAACATTTGTGAAGATGATCTGCATCGTTACAAGAATAGTTAGCGAACAAGATGAGATCTCTGTGCAACATGATCAAGTTAAAAATATCCAGAAAGAAATTTATGCAGAAGAATGAACTTAAGCCATACTTCAGTACTGAACTTATAGTTCATATTTCTAGTGTCTAATTATGAGACTAGCTCAGTCTTTTCAACCATATATTACGTATCAAGCCGAGTGCCAACTGAGCTGAACTATGAACGCATATTCTGTGTATCATTCATGTCATGAAAATATTCTCTTGTATAGTATAGGAAACTATAGATTGTATCCTCTTATGTACATGAATATATACCTACAGAATATTCAATGAGAAGATATAGAATCATATTCCTTCATATATCAGAATGTTATAAACCTGTCTATAAGGGTTATCTTTAACAATTTTATGGAAAGAGGAAATCATTTAACACTGCTTGAAGGTGTACAGTTGAGTAGAATGAGAAGCAGAGCACTTGAATTAGTGTTATCACGCCCAAAGCAAAAGAGATGGATTGTGCTATCTCTTCATTAGTTGATACTAATGTTGATTTTGATAAACAAATATGAACGTAATTAATTATCCCACATGGAGCAGATATAGATGTGTGTGTCAAAATCAAATAGCATGAGGAATCTAGGTCAATATTTAATCAAGTTTCAGGTGGGGACTCTCAAGTCAAAAAAAAACCCAAGGAATTGAATAAAAATGTCATTCACCTTCTTCCCTTCTTTCTGGAGTTCGGAAGCTCGAAGATACAGCTCACCCCTAACAGCATACTGGCACTTTTTCACATTCTCATTCAATAAATCATAGTCCAATCCCTTCGACATTATAGCCAAGACTCAAGCTGATATCCCTCAATTTGAAAAAGAGAGACTAAACGGCAGCAAGTAATAAGAGTTCAGGTCATAAACCTGAAATTAAACTGTTGCAATCATTTTAGATTCAGCAAGAAAGAAAGATTTAATCACATACATCAAAGACCAGAGAAAGGTATTAATCGAAACATTTCTATTTCATTACATAGTTCTACAAACAGCAAATTCCATTATAATTTTTCACAAGCTTTATCACCACCATGCCAACAAATTTTATGGGCTGTAAGGTCCGCAATCAGTGGAAGGAACTGGAACCAAAACATGATCAGAAATATAATAATCATGCAGGATTAATTAATTAGATCACTTTAGATAGGAGATGAGGACATCAATTAACGAATTTCATAATGGGAAACCATTTCATTGTGAAGCCGAACAAGGATCAAAGGGTTAACAGGAATGATACAAAGAAGGGAAACAAAATGAACAAACTCTCAGCCAAATGTTGAGGTATATGGGTCATCCCCTTTCTCACTCTCTGGCCAAAAGAACACAAGAACCTAGCAGTCCTTCAGTCATATTGACCATCAAAGATATCAACTTTAACTATTCCAAATAAACTGATACCCACCATGCTAATATCAAACCTATTTAAGGGGCTATAAAACCAAAACCACTCAAAAAATGGCATCGATATAAAAATATAGCAAGCAAAACCCCACAAAAATTAGAAGGGTGACCCAAAATCACCCCATTTTGCATAAAATAAAATCTAATAATTCCAAGTTTCATCCATCTTTAACAATTAACAAGTATCAATAAGTATAATCAATGAATTTTCTAGTACGATTGTTAAACTAATACCATCATAAAATTAATCTGCAGAATCAAACACTCAAAAATCAAATGAACGCAAATTCATGCATAAACCCCAATTGGGTAATCATGCATTTTCAACAAAAATTGAACAATAACCCCAATTAGAGCTACTAATCATATAGTAGTCATAAATAATACCGAAATTTCATGGTTAATAAAAAATATCAATAATATCACTAAAATAGTTATATAGTTTCCCAGATTAATCATAAAGATCATTTCTTTTCTAATAAAAATCGTAAAAAAAAAAAAAAAAAGACCTTGAAATTAGAGAAGAAGCAAGTACCTCAGAGTTTAGCTTAGAGTGAAGTGGCCAAACAAAACTCGGGGTTGTTAACCGTTGAAGTAGTACAACTGGGAAAATACAAACACACACACAAAAGCACACTTTTTTATTTAGTAGGAAAAAAAAGGCAATTTTACAGTCAAACTATTATTTTTTAAAAATAAAATAAAATTGCAATTTAGCATGAAAATGTGTGACGTGGCAGCATGGAATTACATGGTAACACCACGTCCACTAGAAATATTTTGAGATAATTATGTTATATGCTGCTTTATTTTCATTTTGGAGTCAATTTTATGATAATGTTTTTCAATGAAGGAGAATTACAAAGAGATAAAGTTGAATGAGTGAAGTGTGGTGTAGCTTGAAGCTTCAAAAAGTTTCTTGGCAGATATTGGAACTAGTTTTGCTACATGGTTTATCCCTATTTGGGACACAAGCATTTGTATGGTATTTAGTGATTTGCAAAAACATTTTTGTGCGATTCATATTGTTAGATTACTTCTTGTTTAGATATAAGTCCACATACAATAATGAAACTCTAATATCACCATTGTTGTTAGTTTTTATGATATTCATATTATTTAGTAACTATATATATCAGATGTTATTAGTACTCTGGTGTGGATGTTATTAGTACTCTGGTGTGGTTGTTCAAAATATAAAGTCCGATTTGAAAATACTAACTAGTAAATGGCCCAAACGATATTTCATGTTTTTACATGTTGAAATCTTTTACCTAACTTGAAAATATTTTTAATTATCAAACTCAGAAAGATTGATGTGATAAACAATCATTAAAAGTATAAAAAATGAAAATATAGCTAGATCTATAAAATTTTATGAAATGTGGTAAGAAAAAAGGTCTAAAATGTTAATTTGTTACTTATTTCTCCGATACATGTTCGAATCTTTACATTAACAATGATTGTAGTATTTAATATCATGGAAACAAATTAAGCATACGCAAGCATGAAAATGTCACTCTTTTTATCAGATGAAAATAAAATGCCAAGTGCACTTAAAAAACTACCATCTCCATGACAAAAAATAGTTAATGTATTTGTTTCAAATGATAAATTTAAAATACCTCGAAAATTTATCTTGTAATTTCATTGACATCTCATGAAAAAGTAGTACGGCTAGTACCTCTAATCAAATATAAGTCTTATGTTTCAAATGCTAACAAGAAAATATATTTCGACATAGTGGTTAATAGTGTTGGCCAAAATTGTTAATGTAGCATGTGTGTTTCTGGCTTAAATGAGGTTGGATACTTGGATGTATTTTTGGAATAAGGTCAATAACATTAAAATTTCACTTGAACTGATCATCGAGCTTGTTCAAGAGCTTTCAAACCAAGTAGAGACTTGCTCAACTTGGTTTGTTTAGGTCCCAAAAAGAGCTCTATTTGACCAAGTTGAGCTCTGCGAGGAATGTCACCAATAAACCTCCAGTAGTGTAGAGGCATGGCAAGAAGAGTATAGAGCTGTGAGCATTTTGTTGGTAAATAAGAATGATGTAAAAAGGGAATATGATTCAGTTAGAGTACAGAAGGTTAACTGTATTTAGGGGAATCACTTTTATTCTGTTAAGCTTGCTTACAAAGGAGAGATCGTTTTCTCTCGAACAAAAGGAATGTACTAAACAATACACTGAAAGGAATACAACTATCCAGCCACTTCCGCCTTCAATCTTTGTCTGTATCACAAATTGTCACAAATTCCACACAGATCTCTTGCATTTGGTTTCAGAACAGACCATCCTTCGGGCGGCTTATGGCACCGATGACCAACGCGCAGAGACTGGAATCAATGGAGGCCGAGATCTCGTCCTTGGACTCAAAAATAGCTTAGGCGATTTCGACGGCGATGGGAGTATTGGAACAGAACTTCCTTCAACAAACCCACGAAGTGCTAGAGAAATCGACCCAACAATTGCGAACCAATCTGCACTAGTGGGCTACAGAGAAAAACCACCTCCCAGGGAGAACCCTATGTTCAGAAATTACTACCCTATCCCGTCAAAAGAAAAAGAAAGAAACTACCTCCCTGTGAACACTCCCTAAACACCCTGTGACATAAAAGAATAACAGAAATGTAAATTTGCCAGAGCTTCTAACTGCTAAGTTTTAACATCAGTTACCATAAAACAGATGAACTATTGCAACTGTCAAATGCATATACAACTTCCAAACTTACAGTTTCCTTGGTCATAATAAATTAGATCAACAGAATCCCACTCACCAAAAAGGCAATTCCTTTCAGGGGGAAAAAAAAGTAGGAGAAAATCTGTCACAACCTTCAGCTGTATAAAGGATGTAAACATGGAAGCCTAAACCACTATCTCAAGCAACCAAATCGGAAGACTATTCTAAAGAGGAAAGCAACAAAAGAATCTAATTACACATTTGGCTTTGATGTACATAAAACAACAGCACTCCAGTTCAGAGAACCTTTCACTTCACTTTATGAGAAATCCTGATGTAATTTAGAAGCCTCTTCAGGGCTTTACCACTGTCAATGGCCTCTCTAGCTCTATCCAGAGCTGACGTAATATCATGTGCAGCATCGCAACCCAACAAGTGATCTACAATTCCAGCATTTAAGACAATCCGATCATATGCAGGGCCCTTCTCCCCACGAAGTGCTGATATACCAAGCTCTATGTTCTTTGCTACCTGCTTAGCCAACAGTTCATTACTTTCATGTGTACCTTTAGAAAGAGGAATACAGTGCAAGGAACATATATGGTATAAAAAAAAATTATTCATGTATAAGAATAAAAAGAAAGAAAGAAAAAGAATACTAGCTTCATGAAATTCTTGAAAGAATTACAGGCTAAACCAAAATATGTAAACTGGGCTGCACACGAGGGTATTGAACCTGATGGCTGATACGAATCATGACTTAGGAAGATCAGTGCTGATAGTCTTCTACCCCTCAATTCAAATAGGTCAACTCAATTAACACATGTAAAATGGTTTAGTGTTGAGTTTTCAAACATAGATATGATCATATGAAAAGCTCTAACCTATTTAACTCAAAACATAAAAATTCAAAAATTTAGCACAATGAAAAAGAAAGGCCACAATATCTGACCTATCATTTGAATTATCAGTACATAAGTTCAAATGAATCTTCGTCAAACACACATGCACACTGGCATAAAGGACTGGACAGGAGATTCTTTATTAGAATTTAGTACATATTTCTATATAAACATGTTTAATGGAATAATAAGAGTAAGGCAAGTGTCTAGCAGTCGAACCCATTTAATAATGTTTGGGTCAAAGTTAATGAAATCACAACCTCTTACTAATGAAATTGTCTTCCCCAAAATAATACAATTACGACAGGAATCCATATCATCCCCCAATGCCCATACTTCGTAAGATGTCAACTAGTCAACAAATTGACAACATGCCAGAAATTGTCTTACTCAAAATACCATTTATAGTCCCAGCCAACAAAAGGCAAAAGGCATAGTTCTCTACTTATAATAAAATTCTGAATAAAGCATGCAAAATTAACATATCAGCCATTCATCGACCAATACCACTTACTTTTCAGTAATGACTAACAAGTCAAATGCCTAAAATACATCCAACTCCAGAATCCAGATACACAAGTATCCATATATAACCATAAAATATACTCTCTCAAAAGTTCTCTTTCACCCTTTAGCCATCATAATTTCACTTAAGCCCCCAAAAAATAATCATAATAGGTATCAGAATTAGTATAAACACATCATATCTAGGAACTGCTTCTAAGTATGAATTGAATATACAACAAAAGATACAATTTGAAATCTTAAAGGTATCTCCTGACATAAACAAATATACATATGTAATTCATCCAAAGGTGGATAACCGAACAGTCATCTCAAGAAAGATATTTGCTGGACTAAAGTTTTCAACATTAGGAAAATTTAAACAAGTAATACATATGTTACAAACACAAGCATTCAAGCACGAAGATAAAATCAACAAAATGAAGATACCAGAAATAACAGTTAAGGAAATGAGTTCCCTTACTGATCTATCAGTCCTTGGAGTATCAGAGGGCTCAAAACCATAGTCTTTTGCATTCACCTCCATACTGAAGGCCTCCCGTGACACTCCTGAAGCATAAATGTTACAGGGACTTATCATAGGGAAACACAAATAGACATAAAGAACAACAAAATACTGAAGAGTTGGAGGAAAGCATAGCACACCATCAGCTTCAAATGCAGCACCATTGACAGATGAGCGAAATCCTGAACAATAATTGACTGGGAGTCCTTTTGATGTATTTGTCCGTAATCTGGTTGTCATAGAAAGCGCCCCTTCTTCACCCTGCACCAAGCTGAATTTTGAGGTGGAGATTCTTACTTGGAAATCCATAAGCCATAAGTACATGATGCAACAACAAAAGAGCATACCCAACAAGAACCATTTTGTTGAGCATTACTTAATTGGTGGGTCTAGAACAGAAAATGAGCAGACTACAAGCCAAGATACTGATTAGAGTGAAAACATCCTGACCTTGACAACTAGACCAGCATGGATACCTCTTCTTCTCATAAGCATTAAAAGTGGTTCTTCATATCCTTCGTGATAAAATCCAGCAACAATTGATTCCTTTCCTCGAGCCTGTTCCAATCATTTAACTTCTTCATAAAATTAATTCAGACTAGCAAAATCCTTTACAAATTGAGAATGCTATCAATTTTGTCAACAGCAGTAGACATATAAAACGAATATAATGATGCTAGGTCAGCAACGGTAGCTCTCACGGGATTTTCAAAGGTCATGGTGTCATACATCTGAAAATGCTTGCTCAGAAACTAAGAGACAGTATACTTAAATCATAATCTCCATCAAAATTCACATAATCACATGCAATGTCAAATTACCAAATGCCAACAAGGAGACAACCTGAAACTTACCCTCACAAACTGCTGAACTTTTTCAGATGTTGCCAATGGTGGACGTTTCTTTATGTGTTCTCTCAATCCAATCAACGAGTATCTACAGAACAAGTTTTGGCATTTAGGGGCAATGTCAGCCTATTAGAAAACTATGCAGCAAAAAAGTGACTTGCCACGAGATGAACAAATGACCAACAGCCTCCTGATTCAGTTAAACAGTTAAATCCCTTATGGGGACACTACAGTAGTTTTTTGTCAGTATGAACAGATCTGCTAGCCAAGGATTAGTACAGAAGGTGAACAAATCTAAAGATGTAATTTAACAGGCAATATAACTGACTGTGCATTCAAAAGTTTTACTATAGTTGAGTGTAGTCAATTCTTGTCAAAATGTGTACTCTGACTAAGTAAAAACAGTAGAAAAAATATATCAAACTTGTTACAATTATTATAACTTACAGAGATGGGCGGACTTCTCGTAAACTTACATATGCATAGCCCAAATTTTCATCCTGATAGACAATACAGAGAAATCAATATCATGAAGCCAAGCCTAAGGATCAAGCTGGAAGCTTACAATGCCACAAAACGATAATACAGAGTAACTCCTAACCTCAATAAGTTGTTTTGCCTGCAGTGCTGTCAAGTGTGTATTTGCCCCCATATATTGCAGCATTTGCTCTTCAGTTACACCACCCTAATTTAATTATAACACACATATTATAACACAGAATAACTGAGAAAAAGAATCACTCAGATAGCATAAAAAAGGAATGCCTTTGGAATCTATTAAGCACTGCAATCACTATGTGCTAAGGTCAAAGAAACAACATGGTGAGACACTGAGACCATAACACAGTTTGTCTAAATGAATATTGATATAGAATGGTAGATTGCTCCTACTGTCTCTCTATTCTAAACGTCAATTAACTTACCTTTGGTGGCATCCAATCCACACCATGAAGCAAGCATGATTGACCATAACATGATCTCACAGCAGCTACAAATAACGTGCTCCTGAAAAAACGTGTGTTGCCATCATAAGGTTCACCATAATGGGTCAAGGATTCCACATCAGCAACTGGAGGAGGACCTAGTCATGCAGATATAGAATAAAACTTTAGTCCATTTGAGATAATTAATTAATAAATAAATTACTTAACAAAATTCATGCCCCTTGAATGCAAAACAATTTTCTAAAGGATATAGTCAATAGGACATCAGCCCCAAATTTTGTCAAATGAGGGGCATTACCAACTTCATCATCAAGTGCAAGACAATATGCTTTAAGCTCTCGATCTGTTTCCCTGTTAATGCGCTGACCTATCAAAAATGCTGAAAGCAATGACTCGCTCACCCCTCTTGATTTTTCTTCAGATTCCAGTGGTAGAACATCTCTTAGAACGCCTTGAACCTCCTCGTAACCTAGATGACCTCCAGCCAGAACTTCTCGTAAGGCACCAACTAGCCTCATTTCCCTAGCATCTTGTCCTGTATAATGTGGCCCAACACAACTTGCCAGACCCATTATAGAACCTTCAGGATCAGCGATGAATATTACGTCATGTGGAAGAGTTCGAACTAGCTCTGGCCAGAAAGCATTCATGGCACGTCTTTCTCCTTCACTCCATTGGGTAGCTTCAGGAAAGGCATTAGCTCGGATAGTCATTCCCGCAAAGAAGGCACCAAGCTGAGCATTTGAGACTTTATCATCATCTTTGAGTTCCCCCTTCACTGACCAACCAAGGAAACACCGGTGTGAATAACTTCATTTTCCTCCCTTTTAAAGAAAATCATCAACATCCATTTTCTTTTTTACAATGTTCTAGTTTTACAGATTCATACACCACATTAACTAAACATGATAAAGGTAGAAATATATAAGTAGACACTAAGTGAATACATCTAGTGGTTTGCACAGTAGTACGGAGTATATAATTAGCCAATTTTGTTCGGACCAACAAAATCTGAATGACTTGCCTCCAAATAATAAGTCATAAGTAGCCATTTATCTACAGAATTTCACACAACAAATTTCTTGCATACATCACCGTACCAAATTTTATTACTTCCTCCATTTAATATATAACTGGCAAAAGATCAACCTTAGCATATGTTGGGGTACTCCCAAATGGACAGGATCCATCAAGAATATCCAGCCAGACCCCAAGTTAAACACAAAGCTCAATTTAACCATAACATTGAACCAAGCACTTCTCATAATCGGGTAAGTGCCCGGACCGAATATACTATACGACTTAGACCTGGTGTGACCAGACGTAACTATAAATCCATGTGGCAGCTAGCTTCCATTTGTCAGCTAGGCATAGGCTTTGGTTTAAAGATACAGTGATAGCCCAAGTAATTGAGGTATTGAACTCAACACCTACCACTAACAGTTCTTTTACCGACATTCTTGTCAGAACATCCAAATCCATTCTAACTTAACCATTAGAGAGGTTTCCAGTATATATTAATATTCTTTACCATCAAAGACTAAAAAAAAGGGACTAAGTTCTATTGATTATGATTTCAAAAGATAAAAATTACTACTTTACTGTTGTGTATTTTTTTTTAATAAAATATCAATACATTATTATTTGTTTGTCTTACCAAATATCTATGTACAATCTCACTAACACTAGTTCAAATTTGCCTGAGATAATAATAACTCGATCCGCAGTCGACGACATTGGGAAATAGCTTACCACATCATGGAACTTTCTTGCATTCTCAATGCCAAATCAATGCATAATTAATTTAATTGGGAAAAGAGATAAATAGCAGAGGCTTGGACCTGATTTCAAGATAGTGTCTAACACCTTGACAGCTTGATCTTCACTGAGAGGCTTGGTTTGGGTGGGACCAGTACAGACTTTGGCTTGAGCTTCTAGGACCGTCTGATTTGGCCTCGGAATATCCGGACGACGATACGTCGTCGATAACGCTGGATTTCGCACGTGGTCTTCATCGGAGAATCCGAATTCCTCGATTATTTTTGGTGAATCGATTGTCACAGCGTTAACGGTGAGCCCGCATCGCCGGCGAATCGGATGGGGGTGGAGTTTTACATGGGAGAATTGGAGGAGCGGAGATTTGGTGGTT
Source organism: Dysphania ambrosioides (assembly GCA_026401315.1). Taxonomy (NCBI): domain Eukaryota; kingdom Viridiplantae; phylum Streptophyta; class Magnoliopsida; order Caryophyllales; family Amaranthaceae; genus Dysphania; species Dysphania ambrosioides. The sequence continues at coordinate 1,751,435 of CM048660.1, read as the reverse complement.
TTAGTCGCGGAGGTGGTTGCCGGAACCGACGAGGTCAACGGGGTTATGCGATTGGGGTTAAGCAGGAGTCTCATGGCTGGTGTTCGTGTTAGTGCTCGCCCCCTGGTTTTCGAGTTCGTGGGAGGACCTAAAATCAGAGTTACGGGTAAATATAGAAAGAAAACGTTGAGACTTGAAACTTGAGAGTCGTGAAGTGCAGACACATGAATGAAGGTATTACCCAACCACCAAGTGTAGAGGAAACTACCAAATGGCAAAAGGGAGATAGGTGAAGAGACAGGTGCCTAACTGGTCAGTCAATGGGCCAGGCTGAGGGAGTTGGGTTGGGTTAGGCCTTCTTTATTTGTAATCGGCCAACGCCTGAAAATGAGCAGGACAAGGCTGAGTTGGGGTGGCCCGGCACATTAGTCATCTCTAGGTAAAGCCTATGATATTCTTAATAAAAGTAATTTGGTATAATTTGGCTTGTGGCACTTTGTTTATTTAAATTTGTTTTATCTTAAATGATTTTGAACTTGTTTTCTCAATTTAAGTTGATGAGAATAAATCCTAATATTCATCTTTAATTCTAATAATTTGTTATGCTAAGTGTAAGTGTACGCATTTGGATCTAATAGGAGACGACAATTATAGTGTGTGACTCGAGCGATGCTCGATTTTAATACCTATAAAGTTCAAATACATACTACCTAGTAGTGCTCACACATGATAAAGAGTATTCTTTTTTTTTATCTTAAAAGTAGAAAACCTTGTCAAGACCATTATTTTCCTCTCTTTTTTTAATCATTTTTATTAGTATTTGTTCACATTTATTAGAAGTTTGAAAATATATATAAGAAATAAATGGCTTAATTGGTAAGACATCTACTTATTGTCTAGTTGATCTCAAATTCGACTTTATCCAGGAGCATTTTATGAAAGACACTTTCTAATGTTTTATATAAACATAGGCTCTGATTGTATAAGTGGAAAGAATTTTTCACGGAAAACAACTTTAAAGGAAAATACAATTCTAACATAGTTTTCTTTTGTTTGTTTGGATGGATGGAGAAAGGAAGGGAAAAAAAAGTAAGGAACATGAAATTTGCGGTAAACCTCTCTTACCAAAGGAAAGATGTATCACCCCCTCTCATAACAAACACAAAGAGAAATCATTTTCCTTGAAACTATTATATGTCAAAAAAAAAAAAAAATGGAGCATGGCAATTGATTTTGAATGAAACTTTACTAGCTTGATCATTGACGTGAGTCTTAGGCCTTTTACCCCTACCTAATGGTTGGCTCTATTAGTTTTGGTGATGACAAACATGATTGGTTTGACATTTGATTTCTTAGTATGCGAAGTTCTTGAGTTAGAATAAGTTATGAGGTTGGAATAAGAGGTATAATAATGATGAACGTACTCTAAGGCTATAAGAAAACAATTAGAAGATATGATCAAGTAGTGTAAGTATTGAAGATTTCGGTTTAAAGTCTCCTAGAGGAATAAACAAGGAATTTCATGTAGGATGATTACGAGTTGGAAAAATCATGAAGCTACTGAATATAAGCTTTGTGAAGAGAAGACATGAAGACTAAAAATACTTATTTATGTATTTGTGAAACTTTTAGCATTATGGAACAAGGAATGTAACCTTGACTTAATTAGAACAAAGACTTTCTTGTTCGAAGATAGTGTTACTGGATTTATTTGGGAAATTTCATTAAATAAAATATTTTTTTAGAGCTTGAATTACTTTAGTTGGACGTTTTCTTAACTTCCAAATAGTGGGCTTTGGTGGTTCCTAAATTCTCCCAATAAGATTCTGCATTATTCCATGGCCAACTAGCTCAAACTTTTCATGTTTTCCTTGGTGGACAAGGTCAAGGGTGTTACCATAGCCGTGGCTTAAGGAAGAACATGTGAGAGTTGGAGTGTGCATGGGAGTCTATATAAGGGAGGATTTTGTTTTGCTGAAAACACAATTGACTAACGTGAAAAATCCTAAGTTAGAAATATCTTTTAAGTTTAATAGAGAAAGAGGCTTCCTTATTCCAAACTATTTTGAGATATCTCAACCATTAGAGTTTGTATATAAAGAGTTATAATTGGGATAAATGATTCAGTGAACCTTTCTTGTAAGGCTTTCGAGTTAAACATTAAGTCAAAACTTGGCTTCAAAGTAGAAGCAACACTCCTACTCCACTTATAATTTGAAACTCCTACTCCACTTACAATTCACCTTCTTCTTGTAAGTATATTCCATCGAAGCAATACTAATCATGTTATTTAAGTATATAATATGTAATATATTGCCAAAATGATTATCCATTCAGGTCAATTTTAATGAAAGTCATGTGATTTCAAGTTCAATATGGGCACGTATGTGTTTGCCAAGTATATTCTTGATTGGTGATATGTCCATAGAGAGCGAATATTCAAACATGTATGTAAGTAGAGAAGATGAGAATAATGTACTTGTCACACACATGAATAACAGGTTGTGCGAATGAACTAAAGAGTACGTACCCAATGCTATTAGTTTTCTCTATATGAGTACTTATAATTATATACAGTCTTTGCAAAGAAAAATTTATATATGGAGCATTCACTTTGCCAATATCATAATACGAAGTTATGAGTACTTCAAAACAGACATAACAATTTAATTTGGTGCTCAAGAAGAAGATTAACTTGAATGAAGAAGGTTTAATAAACTTCCAAACATTATTACAATTGAATTTGGAATTCGATTATCATGGACTAGTCAATATTATTTTAGCTTACAATCATCTTAATAGTATTTACTCCGTACTACTTAATATACTCCATTTTTACCTATCAACTAGCTTTGGTATTGTATTTCAAGTACTCTCTATGCCTAATTTTTTGCCCTATTTGAGTTTTTTTTTTTATAGTTTTTAATATATAATTATAAATATTTTTATTTTCAAATTAGTAAGATATAAAATTATTAAATTTAATATTTTAAAATTTTACGTTAAAATTCATACAATAAGACAATATTTTAATTATTTATAACATGATGAAAATTTGTACATAAATTTCAAATGAAAGAACTATAATATTATTTAATTTGAAAATTCAAATGATTATGCAAACACTACCGGTTTTGCTGATATAAATACCAACATCCCCTTTCACCAAGCCACAACAGAATCAAAATTTTTTTAAAAACAAAGGTGAGAGAAATGGCGGGAGCAATGGGCTTAGAAATGGTGGAGAAAGCAACCGAGAAGCTGTTAATGACGACAACTCGAGAGACGAATCCATGGAAATGGAAGGCTCAGTACGCTCGCTGCTTCACTTATCCTACTTCCTACCTCTCCAAAATCACCTCCGCTGACACAATCACCACCACCTCCGCCACCGCTACCGCCACCTCTCCTCCTTCTTCTCTCTCTCCTACCAAGCGATCTCACTTCAAACGGAATTGGATTTCTTCGTCTGGACTTGCCACTGTCTCTCTTCATCATTCCTCCGATGGCTCCTCCGCCGCTCGTTCCATCCTTACTGTCACTCTTCAAGGGATTGTTATGGTAAGCCACTATCTCAGTCTCTATCCTATCTCTAGAGCGATGAATTTTTTGGAGATTTGTAGCTACGTTTAATCTGCTTCTGTTTTTGTGCTTTTGCGATGATTGATGATGATTTTCGGTTGATTATCATACTAGATAACGGTCAATGAAGCAGAGACATCTCAATTTTGACTAGTTTTTATGATTTGTTCGATTTACCTTGATATTCGTATGCGAGATGTGTTTATTGTGAAATTTAACTAATGATCGCGTTGATTTTGTCGCTAGTTCTTTGCTTTTGCATTTGCGAGCGATAATCTGTTCGATTCAACCGGATGTGTGTGTGTGTGTGTTTTTTTCTAATATGAGGCTGTTGTAATTTCTGATTGTTGATGATACGCTTGTTGAACGCCGCTTCGAACGTGAATTTGAATTCCGACGAGTATAAAGGCTAGAAGCTATGTTTTACCGATACCCATACGGATGCTTCAAAATCATTTAATTGTTAGTGCAACCTTTACCGGATAGAAGATCATAAGTGAATCCGTGCAACATAGGCTAGAAGTTATGTTTTGGTGAAAGGATTTCCCGTGATTTCGGCTTTCATCAAAATTGTCGGAATTATTGGTTTCAAATTTTTCAGTTTCTGTGAAAAATTCAATTTCAGAAGTTAGATTTACAGCGATTCGAAAATCTACAGACTGAATTTTAGTGGGACATTGTGGCTAGAGTTCTCTTTTGGAAATTCTAGGATGTGATTGAAAAAATGAATGAAGTTTCGTGGTAATGTGAAGGATTTGAGAATGAGCTGATCACTTAGTTGTTCAAATTTGTTTAGATTCATCACCTCACTGATTCGATACATCGTCCTTAACTGAAATTGTGTAATTTTGCTAATAGTTTTTGGATATATGTCAGCGGCTTGCTGTACTGATGATGTATTGCTGTTGATTTACAATTGATGAAAATTTGGAGTTCCTGATGAGACTTGTTAGATAAGTTAATCTTACATTTTATGCAAGGTTATTAGGTTGTGTATTTCGGCATGATGTTTTCGAGAGATGCGGCCGGATTAAGTTAAGCGTCAAAAGTTACTCAGGCTGTGTAGTTGATTGATTAAGCATTAGTGTCAATTTTCCAAGCTGTTAGGATTTGAATGTGGGTTCATTTGTTCATTTTGTTTTGGCAGGAAGAACACTTTATCTCTAAGCTGCAGTTTGTCTGGCCTCAGGTATCATGTCTCTCTGGGTTTCCAACTCGAGGTAGCCTTGTTGTCTTAGTAAGCTACGCGGATAGTTTTGATGAGGTAGGCTATCTCTTTGTCCTGCCCAGATGATGTCCTTTTTAGAAACAGTGTCCTGTAATGTGAGTTATTGTTTCTGTTAGACTTGGAAATAATCTGTATGTAAACCTGCAGTACTTTTTAGTTTTGAACTGTCTCAGCATTAAGGATCTCGAATTTGATTTGAAGAAGCAGTTGAGACATGGGCTGCCTGGCTTTGCCCTTTGATTAATATATATGAGTTTCCTTTAGGAAGAAAACTCAAGTGCCTGAGATTTGCAACATTTGTATCAGTCCATTTTTTTAGTTTATCAGATAGAACATATGAATTTATGAACTAAGAATAAGCACTACTCGTAACATACTTTAGGGAATGAACTTGTAGTTGACAATGTTTTGTTTCCACCGTGCTTATGTTTGCAACTTTGCACTGTCATTCTGATTCAAAGTTATTTTTGGATATTGCTATTTGCAGAAGCAGAAGTTTGCTATGCGGTTTTCAGGAGTCTCAGAAGCACAAGACTTTGTTACTTCATTGGAGGTGAAATCTGAAACCATGTCTTATTAACATGATGTATTTTTGTTTAGGAAAAGCTTTTGAAGATAAATTGTTCATTACAAGCCTTGTCGTATTTACTCGCAGGATATCCTTTCAAACAGAATCCCTTGCGATATTTCAGCTGTTGATGTGTCTGAAATATCTTCTCAGTCTGAGTTTATTCCTCCGTATAGGTAAAGCTAATAACATCACCATTTTACCCTGCCAATCATGATTGGAATATTCACTCTGTAACTCTGTGGTGAGTGGACAGAGAGATTGGTTATAATTAAGCGCAGAGGAAAACCTGACTGGAAATACCATATCAATTTGCAGGCCTGACACATCAAGCATGATGACCCCCAATAATAATTCTATCATGCCAGAGATCTTTCCCAATGAAGATCAGCAGGACTTACAGACCCAAGATGAACTTTCTGATTCTCAAAGCAATGCTTTTGCATATCCTCCTCGCTTCTCTTCACTTGTGTCCAGTTGCTCTGCTGAGCACGAACAGGGTATACGCTTTTGTTCTTAACAAGAACTTCACACTCTTTCGACCTTGCATAACATCTTTTTTCTTGTATTGTAGGGAAATTAGCTCTTGCTCTTGCACCTGGACCACAGGATTTTGATCTGAAAGCTCAAATTTTGGTACGTTTACTTGACTTTAGTTGCTACACCTACACTGATTACTTTATTAGAGCCTATCACCTATTAGTTGAAGCAAACCTGAGGACATTGTACTGTTCATTTTTTTTACAAAAGTTATCAAAATAGGGCCTCTAATTCTTCTCATGTCTCTATTTTCCTCAACTAATATTCTGGATGTTCTCGCAGAAATATATGCAAGATGCATCTTTCCTTGGTAAGTCGCTCTTACAATTAGCGTATAGTTCTCCCTTTCTGCTTCTTATCTAGTTCTCCTATCGTGTTGTAGGTATGGTTTTATTGATTTAGCTCTTTACAAACTCAGATAATAGAAAATGTTGGCTGGTAGTTTCTTGCCCATGTCAGTCGATTTTTTTATTTTTTTATTTTTAAGCTTTTTTTTTAAAAAATTTGAAAAATAAGCTACTGTTCAAACTATTTTAAAAAATAAGCTAATTTAGCTTCGGATTAAAACGTTGCCTTTACCTAATGCAAAATCGCTGCCCAAGACAGCGTTTTGCATGGGACTGGATTTGGGGGGTTAATGTGGGTCAGGGGAAAACGCTGCCCTTTCTTTAGAATATTTTCAGGAATCTGTGCAAGGAATCTGGTCAGTAAGCCAGTCAAAATCGCTGCCTCGGGCAGCAATTTTCCTGAGGCCCAGGTTTTTTTTTAGATTTTTTTTTTAAGAAAAACCCCTGATCCTGATTAATCCTCCTACACCAGAATTATTCTAAAGAAAAATGCTGCCATGGGCAGCGTTTTTTTTCTGACCTATAACGCAGGGCAACATTTTCATATGACCCAAAATTTCTCTCCAAATCCAGCCCCATGCAAAACGCTGCCTTGGGCAGCGTTTTTTTATTAGGTATAACGCTACCCGAGGCAGCGTTTTTAGTCCGACCCTAAATTCGACTTATTTTTAAAAATAGTTTAAACAGTAGCTTATTTTTCAAATTTTTATAAAAAGTTGGCTTAAAAATAAAAAAAAATTCCATGTCAGTCCCCACAAGCCACCAATAATCTTTCAAACTTGGTGTTTTCACTAAATGGTGCTATATATGTCTGAATTCATTTATCATCACAAATTAAGAATTCTCTTCTGTATGATTCTTTATTCGAGACTTGAATTCACTAATCACTATCAAGAAACACTAGTGATCTATTTCATATTTCATCAGAGTGTGCTAATTGCTGTGCTACTATTCTATTTCAGATATGGTGAATAAAGTGAATGAGGTCATCACTGAACTCGGAGACGATTTTGAGATTTAGAGGTCCTAAGAGTATGATTTTGTCATCAAGTCACCTTATGTATAGCGATGTTCCATTCACTTAGAGCTTAACCTGAAGTTAAAGATGACTTTGGCATGACCTCAACCTTTTTCATATGGGGTTGCTTCCTCATTGTATATGCTTATGTGACACTCTCTTTAAAATATGTGTAAACACAACCTGCAAATGAACTTATATAATATCGATACAGTTCCCTCCTCCCTGGCAACATTGAAAATTGAGTTTAGATGTATATATGTTTAATACGGATTACGGAGTATTTTACTTTGTTTCCAAATGAGTTTCCTATAAGTCTATAACTCACATCTTTTTTCTTAGGTTGGAGTTGAAATCATGACCTAACAACTCAGTGCTCACACACCTTATCAATATAATTGACACTTTATTGTATGTTATTATTTCTAAGTGAAGTGGTAAAAACCTTGAAGTTAGCTTAAGAAAAGAATTACTCCTTACAAGTATTAACTTGGAGACAGGGAATTTGGGTTTTGTTAAACACTGCCCCATATATACTCCAACCGCCCCATATATTTACGCTCTCGCCCTTGCCTTCCCACTCTCTCCCTAACTCTAACCCTCCTCCACCGCCGCTAGTCAGACCCCCTCACCCGTCGCCGCCTCCTGCCTCTCCCACTAGCCGGAAGCCACCGCGCCGCCACATAAAGTCGCCGGTAATGAGTCGTCGACTCGGAAAAGATCTTGCATCCACCGTAGAGGGAGAAAAACCACCGCGTTCAAGGGTAAATTTTTTATTTTTTTTTTCGAAATTTCCGGCCACCGTGCCGTCTTAAAATTCCGGCCAAACCCTGGGGTAACCGTCCAAAAATTCCGGTCGGCCCTAGGGCGGGCCGTCTAAAAAATTTCCGGCAACCCCTAGGGCAAGCCGAAAATTTTAGACGGCCCGCCCTAGGGCCGGCCGAAGTTTTTGGACGGCTCCCCCCCCCCCCCCCCCCTCCCCGGCTGCCGCCGGATTTTTTTTTTAATTTTGTATTGTTAATTTCTTTGTTAATTATTATTTAAGTATAAATTATTGTTGTTAATTTTGTTATTTAATTTTGTTTAAATGTTATTATTGTTAATTAATAGTTAAGTAGTTTTAAATTATAATTATAAATAATTAATAATTAGGAGTATTGATAATAGAAAATAAAATTGAGTTAGGAATATGTTAAGTTATGTTAGGAATAATAACTTAGGAATATGTTAGGTTAAGTTAGGAAAATGTTAGGAATAATAATTTAGGAATATGTTAAATTAGGAAAATTGAGTTAGGAAAATTAGGAAATTAGGAAGTAATAGAAAATAAAATTTAGTTTTGGAAAATTAGAAAATTAAAAGTTAGGAATAATAACTTAGGAATATGTTAAGTTAAGTTAGGAAAATGTTAAGTTATGTGAAGTTGGAATATGTTAAGTTAGGAAAATTAAAATTTATGTATTTGAATGTTTAAGTAAGTAGTTAAAGTATTTGAATTTAGAAAAATATTATAATTTAGGAATATCCACTTTAATTAGGACATTTTAAGTTAGGAAAATTAGAATTTATGAATTTAGGAATATTAACTTTAATTAGGATATTTTAAGTTAGGAAAATTAGGATTTATGAATTTTTGAATATTAACTTTAATTAGGATATTTTAAGTTACGAAAATTAGGATTTATGAATTTATGAATATTAACTTTAATTAGGATATTTTAAGTTAGGAGTATTTAGGAATTAGAATTAGAATTTAAGAATTTAGGAATATTGACTTAAGAATTTAGGAATCTAGTTATAAATGTTAAGTTATGAGAATGAGTATATCTAGGATAAATATGAGATTCGTTCGGTAGTATTTCTAAAAATTATGTTGTTATTTATTGAATAGAGGGTTACGGGATATGTCATTCCCGATTTTATGACTACGGACGAGTTCTCCAGCCAGCACCACACCCGGGCTCGAGATGTTGACGCTTCTGTTAGGAGGGCGAGGTCTACACAGCCGCAGCCTGAGCTAGCGCGTTCGATTCTCTCTTCCCCAAGAACTGTCCGAGCTGTTGTTTCTAGGGCTTCTGGTTTCCGTCCTTTCGACGACGAGGAGGATTATGATGTTAATGAGAGTGATCTGGATTGGGAGGACTTTGCTACGGAGCTTGACCAGGAACTTGACGACGAGTTCGTGCTACTTCAGTCACAGGGTCATCGTGGCCCATCTCGGTCGAAGGGTCAGTTTGTTAGGGCAGAGACCACTAGCACTAGCACCAGCTCACGTAGTCACAAGCGCCAAGCACCCGAAGATGACACCTGACTTGTACGTGGAGCGAGGCTGGGCAGGCCGCTAGATATTAGCGTCATTCCTAGCTATGGGGGTCACGTAGCACGTGGGATCTTGACTAGATCGGAGAGAGGGGTGCTGAAGGGCCATGGTAGGATGAGGGGTTGCGCTGTATTGCGTTCTTGGAGAGAGGACCTTCTGTCAAGGGAGTCAAAAGCTGTTGTTGATGGTACTGGACTATTTCATTTGCCGTATTCTCTCTTCGAACACCTGGACATGGCTTTGATTATAGCTTTTACTGAACGCTGGCAGCCCAAAACGAGCTCGTTCCACCTCCCGTTTTGGGAGATGACTATCGCACTGTTGGATGTGTGGCACATTCTACGTATTTCGATTGAGGGACGTGCAGTCTATGGGATGTTGGGCCCCGATGATTTGATAGAGGAGGCTAGAGAGTTTATAGGATTTACGTTGCCATAATTTACGAAAGATTATTGGGGTAAGGGAGGTGCCCCCATCCGCCACATATTGGTATTGGACACGATCGATCTCGTACTGCGCTTTGGACTCCTCGGAAGGAGCCGGGTGATGGGGGGCGATTGGTAGCCCTACGTCGGCAGTTGGACCGTATGCAGGCCAATGAGGTATTACTTTTTTCTATTTCGTTGTGTAGTTGTACTTATATTGAACAATGCATTGACATTTGTTTTCTTAGGTTTATTGGACCCCTTACGGAATGAATGCAGCACAACGTGTCCCGAGGTTGGCATTCACTTGATGGATTCGATATCGGGACATCATCGAGCCATATATGCTTGATCGAGTCCTCCGTCAGTTCGGGTTTATACAGGTGATTCCCATGGCACCTCTGAAGCCGTAGTCGGCATTGAGACCCGGTAAGGGTACTTATCGGATATAGTTCGGTGAGTCTGCAACTGAGTCGACATGGCAAGTTTTCCCTATTACCTTCCGACTTGAGCTTGGGCGGTTCCATCTGGCAGACGACGCCCTAGAAGGATCATCTCCGGATTACATTCAGTGGTTTTTTCGGGTCTCTCACCCGATACTGATCGACGAGGAGGTTGTTCCGGCTGCACCAGAGAGAACGAACACCCATTACGTAAGTTTAATTGGAATTTGATTAACTTTATATTTATATTATGTTATATTCTGTAACGTTATACTAACTTATGTATTTTTTCATTATTTGCAGTGGGTCGAGAAGTTGTTGAGGATCGTCCAGCCTATCACTGATGCTAGGGCGTTGACACCCGAGTTGGGGGCTTATGCTGACGCCATCAACTCATTTATGTACGAGTACTATGCTGGATAAGACTCTTTGTATATATAGTTATTTATTTAGACATTTGTACTTACGCACGGTTTTTCTCTTTTTTGTACTTATTATGTAATTGGACTGTAATAATTTGTAGTTGGACTCTAATATTTAGACTATATTTATTATCTAAGTTCCCGAATTATATCAATCTTTGTAAGTGTAATTTTTCGTCGCCGATTACGAGGCAAGAGCGAGAGAGTTGATAGGGGGGAGGGGGGTTTGAGGAAGGGGAAGTATGCCATTGTGTTCGCATAAAACATACTTCTCCTTCATCAAACCCTCCTCCCTTTCTATCAACTCTCTCGCTAGAGCCCCATAATCGGTGCATAGATATACGTTGTCAAAGAGAGGTATAAGTAGGAAATTGTTACTTAATAAGGTCTTGTATATGTATTAATATGTTCAGCAATATTATCAGTATGTTCAACAATATCAACAATATTATCAACGACATGTTCAAATATATACATTCGTAACAATATCGTACAATATACGTTCACAACAATATCATACAATATAGGTTTAGTTCACATTATAAACTAGACAAATTCCGCCAAAGTCTTAAACGTGCCTCATACAATTGCTCCCAACCTACAACACTATGATCTCGTACCTGAAACCACAAAATGCATATGGGCGGCATAGGACAATCACCAGATAGAGTTAGTCTAATGTAATGCTTGTAGGTACCGAGGTGTGCAATGCATATCTCCCTTCGTGGCCGACTAACGTTCACGGGTGCAGACCATGGCAATACAGTCATGCAAGGATAAAGAGGTCCATCCAACCCAACACTGAGAAATATGACTACACAGTTCCAGAACTACACTATTGGAAATAAGTCTTGCTGGACCTCCATCCAATGTTCTATAGAGCAACTCCCTCCATACCATGTAATACGAGTCACGCCATTGTCAACGCCTTCGTAGAAGATGGATGAGTAAATGCCTCGATTTGCTAACAACTCATTACATATGATCTTCCGCGCTTCAATTCTCCTCGCTACCTAGGAATAAGTCTGCCACCACTCGAAAACCACAATTACCATCACCCTGGACGTCGAGATAGTCAATTACGTATTCAAGCATGATCGCCGAAATCTTATCTACGTTCGGGTATACTGTAATATCTGCATGACAAGTCAACATGTTCACAAACGACATAGAATGTCAGCCCCGGCTAGACGTCGTATGCGACCCTCGTCCATGCCCTTGACTTGAGTACTCCCACGAGGATCGTTCACGTCGTGTGCTAGGTCATCCAGGGTTTGACATCCTCGGCTCGGGTTTAACGTAACCCGAATCCTCTGGATGGAGTTGTGCATGGATAATCCTAGACACGTGACGAACAACAATAGGATCACTTCCGGTAACCTTATTCACGAGTGACTGGAAAAATTGCACGTCTTGCGTTGGAGAATTAGGTTTGATAAGCATCTGCACGTTATCTCCTTCATTCACCTCTAGTGTTCTCTAAAATTGATGGACTTGCTGCAGTTTAAAGAACTGGTCGTCTGCAATAGTATCGTAAATCTGACATGTGCACGGTATCCCGTGGCTTGTCTGGTACGCACAACCACATAGATCATGCACTTCATTACCCAATGATTTCATCCGCTTCTCTTCCTCAACCAACAACTCCAAGCAATAATGGGATGTTCGTCCACACAAATGCTGGAACGAGATGTGTCGATATTGTTGGCCATGTGAGCGTCTCGATGCCTCGAGGGATGTGTCGATATTGTTGGCCATGTCAAATCTCTATTAGTTGTGCATCAATGACTGTGTTAATTTTCCGCCAAACAGTATCAAACGACCCGTTGGAGTATGACAACCAACTCTTCAGCATAGAATGAGCACTCTTAACCCGACAGTTAGTTGTATTCCCAAAATGAAGTTTCTCATTTGTCCACCGCTTCCCGAACTTGTTGGCGTGAACGAGCCATGTACCCTCCAAATATGTTATAACAGCAGGGAATGCAGTTCCCCACGACCCATGAAAAACTCCTATGGCATGGTCATAATCTTCTTGAGACTTTTCTTCCATGATACTCTTCAATCTTCCTTGCTTGAATCTCTCCCCGACCTTCTTATCTCTGCAAATTTTACCAACCCTATTCTCCACATCCAAGTTGATGTTCCATGTACATAGTAAGTTTGCAGTTCCGGGAAAAACCTCACGAATAGTAGCCATTAGCCCTAATTCCCGATCAGTGACAATTGTCGATGGAGACAAGTCATTTCCATATAACATCTTCAACTTATCTAACACCGATATGTAGCTACTTGTAGTCTCATCATATAGGAATGCATATGCAATCAGGAAATTCTTGTTGCACGGAGTGAAACCGCATATCTCAAACAAATGCATCTTTTACACATTCGTCTTGTAAGTGGAGTCCATGCCCAAAACCCATGGATACGTACATAACAAGTTCGCAGAAACAAGATGCGCCATAAACGCATGGGTGACAACATTCGTTTCAGGATCAGAGCGTAAAAACTTCACATACTTGCTATCAGTAGCAAGATGAAAGAACTGACTAATAAAATCCCGTCCGCCAGCCTCCTCCAGTCTCATCCTATCTCTGAAATTGTAGATATGTCGCGCATTGGGATGATCATCGGGAAACTGAGAGTTCACCGCAACCAAAATAACCTTGGGCTTCGCTTGAGCCACAGACATATCTCGCACCAACTTCTTTGCTTCGGGGCTAAGACCACTCATCTGTCGATTTCCCTCCGAATACTTAATCATTTCGTGATTGTGCTTACCGTTATCCTCGGGACCCAATACTATCAACCACCCCTCTACAGAAGATGGAATCTTAATCAGAAACTTACAACCACAAGCTTGAGATTTAGTCCCCGGTCGTTCAACATTCTCTAAATCTCTATTTGCTCCCCTGTTTCTCTCTCCCCGATTGCATGTCATGTACATATTTCCTCTTTTGTACGACGAATGAACCAATTGAAATCCGTGTTTTATAGCAACCGATTTAGCCCATGCAGAAGCCGCATCTTTCGTCGGAAATATTTCTGCAGTCGTAAAATGAGGGTAATAATTTATACCATTGCCGCCAAAATCTTCTGTCGGAACCTATAAAAAAAAAATTTAAAATTATTTTTCCCGGTGGGCCAGCCGTTTTTTAGACGGCTAGCCTACCGGCGACGCCAATAATCCACTTTTCCGATCTCGAACTAAGTTTTTTACCTCCGACATTGTCGACAATGGCTCATCCATAGTTTCCGGTGAATTCCGGCGTCCCGAAGAGCGGTTCCCATCAACTAAAACACGATCTTCCGGCCACCGGGGAGGTCAACGAGTGGTTGTATGAAAATTTATTGGAGTTCGTTTTTGTTACGTTTTTACGAGATAGTGAAGTGAGAAATAAGAATTGAAATGTATGATGTTCGATTTTATTAAAAACGAGTCAAAGGGCAAAATCGTCATTAACGGGGACTGTTCGAGTAAGTATGGGCGGTAAATAGCGCTCCACAATTTAAAACCTCTATTTTGAACTTTTTGAAGATTGAATTCTAAATGTTTAGTGGTAGTAATCTTACTATCTATAAGACAAAAAAAAGTATAACGATTCTGCTTGTTAATATAAAATATTCATTAAATGTTTTTTTTAATGTGCTTTAATTTAAATGGTTGAACTTTAGCTTTATAACCTAATAATAAGCACATAGTATATCTATTGAAATTAATTAGGACTCATCTTGGATGAGATTTCGTAGATAAGAAAGTCAAAGCCCTTAGGCTGTAAATTAACTTAACATGCTCATTATATTTTGTGATACGGATAATTAATTGTTATGGTCTAACTTGGTCCATCATAAACTCATTGATCTATAATTGTTGAATGCTCTTTCTAGCTATCATGTATTCATGATACTCTCTTTATTTCTTTTTTACTCTTCTTATTTGTTTTTGTAAAGAGTACAAAGCAAACTTAAATTTTAAATATCTTTAATTGTGTGCTTATAAAAAGTTTAAAAATTTGATATTTAAAAAAAAATACATTGAGATATACTTTTAAGACTCTATATAATTATTATTTTTTCTTTATAGATTAGGGAGAATCAATAGTCAAAGTTAAGATTTTAAAATTTATAAATTTTAAACAAGAAGAATAAAAAGAAACGAACAGAATACTAATATGTGTTTACAAAGAATACATTTATATACTTATATACTTATGAGTGTCTTGTAATTTAATTTATTATTTATTTTTTATGGAGTGTCCTAATATTATAAGTACGAAGCATTGGTTTATGACAAACTTTGGTATACTTTAAACACTCCAAATACAAATATAATAAGTAATTTATTTGTAACTTACAATATACGGAGTAATCATCTAGTCAAGTAACCAAATCGTATCTATATCCGTATGTATATTTCATTGTGTATGGAGAATAACAATTTACCAATTACTCTCCTCATCTTCCCAAAGACTTCTCCCTCGGTCATCATCTAGTCATCTCCCTGAACTCCCCCGCAAAATTTTGATCCCCTTGTTTTTTTTTTAATTATTTTTTTCATCCCACATAAACAACACAGTAACCACACAAAGCTCGTTACAATTCTCAAGAAATAAAGACCTCCGTATTCCTCAGATCTCTTCTATGATCTGAATCTCTCACAAATAGAGGACGAGTGAATAGTTTGTTAGGGTTTCTACTGAGTTGCCTCGATAGAATCAAACATGTCGGGAGCGGCCTCAGCGCTGTTCCTCCTCGACATTAAAGGACGAGTCCTCATTTGGCGCGACTATCGCGGCGATGTCTCTGCCGTTCAAGCTGAGCGCTTCTTCACTAAGCTCATCGAAAATGAGGTTATTTTTTTTTTACTGATCTATTCATTCAGCTTTAGTCTTCGTTTTTAATACTGTTGTTTGATTGATCTGATCGAATCATACGTGTTTTAGTCACATTATTATGCATAATTTAGGGGTTCTAAGTGAAATTATATTGCCAGTTCGCGATTTTCGATGTCGTAAATGAAAGTTGATCGCAATTGGAATGTTGTAATGTGATTTTGGAAGTGAGGGTTGAATAGAATTGAGAGATGGCGGCTTCGGATTCTTTTGGAGATGTACCGATCTTGCTTGCTTTGCATTGGTTGATTTGTAGTGCACATTGTCGTTCGTCTTTTTTGAGCGATTTAGAATCTTGTGATTTTTCTGACTGGAATAAAGATTTGGTTCGACTTTTACTGGGGGTTATGTGTGGTGATCAATGTTACTTGGAGTTCGGACAGATGCTTTTATGGGGTTGTTTGAATATTCTAGATTGACTAATTTACAATGTTAAGAGATTTGTTTGAAGTTTACAATAGGGATTACATACTACATCAAAGTAGGGTTAAATTGAGGCAATAGATTTAAGTTTAAGTTTTTCTCCGGTAGTGGCACAAAGGATCATCTTCGAGGAATTTTTGGTTTTCCCCAACTAATTTAGGGATCTTTTGAGGAATTTTCGAATTACGGTGGGTGTGGGGAGGGTGTGATTTTTTTGCTATATATTTTTCCCTTCGGAATGGACTTGATGTCCAGTCTCTTCAAGTGGGCAAGTTTTTTTTCCAAGTGGTATTTGGTAATACATCACACCTATTCATAGTAGGATTGTTTACTTATGTCTTTAGGTAAGCTGTTTCTCTGTCTTTTACTCTTTTTGCATGAATGGTTGATGGATCTTTATATTTACTTTTGTCAAATGGTGCATGTTTCTGGGTGATCCACAGTCTCAAGACCCAGTTGTGCACGCTAATGGGGTTACATACATGTTTATACAACACAACAATGTGTATCTACTAATTGCTGCAAGGCAAAACTGCAATGCTGCTAGCCTTCTTCTCTTTCTCCACCGTGTAGTTGATGTAAGCTCCATTGGTAATCATTGTACATTGCTTTATGTTTCTCTATGTTTGTAAAAGGTCAATTTCCTTGTAGATCCTTTATCTGGGAACAACTTCCTATGCAGGTGTTCAAGCATTATTTTGAAGAGCTAGAAGAGGAATCACTTAGGGATAACTTTGTTGTAGTGGTAAGAGGTATTTTCTCTCTACTTGGAACAATACTGGTGTAGTTGAGATTGATGAACTGACACTATGTCTCGTATGCAGTATGAGTTACTTGACGAAATAATGGATTTCGGTTACCCTCAGTTCACCGAAGCAAAGATCCTTAGTGAGTTTATTAAAACTGATGCTTATAGGATGGAAGTGACACAGAGGCCTCCTATGGCTGTGACCAATGCAGTTTCATGGCGTAGTGAAGGAATATCTTACAAGAAGAATGAGGTGAGTTAAGAATTTTCTTAATTTTCTTAGCAGCTTCGCCAGCTTGGACAGCCTGCTAATATTTAAGTGTTCTCTTTTGTGAGACAGGTATTCTTGGATGTTGTCGAGAGTGTCAATATTCTGGTAAACAGCAATGGACAAATAATTAGATCCGATGTTGTTGGGGCATTGAAGATGAGAACATATTTGAGGTGAATTACCAACCTCCCTACTGTCTGCCTTATTTATTCCAGTGTAGCTACAAAACAGCTCAGTATTATTACCCATTTTTTTAATTCTTACTGTTGTTATGCCATCCTTGTTTTTAGTACGGAAGCTTTTTTTTTTGTTTGGGGGGGGGGGCTTGATTTCTTATAACTATACATTTGGAATATTTGTTTTAATGCCCACTGCTATTCTTCTGTTTACAGAATTAGAATATGCTCTAAATGTCAGATGTTGCTATAATGTCTTTGGAAATTTTTTGTATTGCGTAAAATTGATTTGTGATCCTTGCAATTATGCTTGGTCAACCTAGCAGTGAGTCTCTCTCACATAATTTCCTTCACTGTAACTTAGCTTCATATCTTTGAAGCAGATTATTTATGATGACTAAAGAGACTTGGGTTTGTCCTTTGAATGTTGAAGATTGGCTACAGATTAGTTAGTTGGGTTCAGAAGGGGTTATGCTGAAGGAATTGTTGTAAAAAATTGTCGTATTTGCAGTCCTGTATGTGGAGCGTATGACTGGATAGGATTGACATCTTTGTTGATCGTACTGCTGTTTCCGGTGACTTACTACAGGATTAAGCCACATTTCTATCTTTTTTATGGGCAAAGAGGAGGCTGATGCTTTCTTAATTGCTACTCATTAGGGGAGTGACGTAATTTGGCTAAATTTTAACATAATTTTCCTTGTGAGGGCACTTTGTTCACCAGCTGTGTTCCATAGTTTGTAGCTTTAATAAATTTATTTTTCCAAAAAAACTCGTGTTTACAAAGTCCGGAAAAGTAGCTTAAATATGCTAAGGACCTTAGGTATGATTTCAAGAATAGGAAAGGGGAGAGTGGATAATTATGACAGGTTCTGGTTGCCAATGACTCTTCTATGTCTCTGTGTGCTGTACATACATGTTTTGGGTTAGAGTATCAAATTGATCCTATTTCTTTTCTTGGGGGTATCACTTTTGGTATATGATACATTGCTACATTCTTATATGATAAAGCTTTAGGAAGGTAGCTTTCAATGGTAATAGTTTCTGTACTGTTTGTTTGATCACCCACATATTTTAGGGTGGAGATGATATTTCTTTGTTTCTTACTGAACAAACCTACATCGGTGGGAAATCATTGAATTGGTTGAATTTCTGAATTTCTTTGTACAGTTTGCACATTTAGTGAATGCTTGCTAAACTTAAATGTTCTTTGTGGCAGTGGGATGCCTGAATGTAAACTAGGCCTTAATGACAGAGTTTTACTGGAGGCTCAAGGACGAACAACTAAGGGGAAGGCCATTGACCTGGATGACATCAAATTTCATCAGTATGTTTTAGACCAAGTTGTAATTGCTATTTTTGCAGTTACGTGTGAGCTGCTAGTCTGATGGTGGGAATCATGTTTGATTTGTTGATAAGCTGAATGATCATGCTTTCCATTTACTATAGGTGTGTGCGTTTAGCTCGCTTTGAAAATGATAGGACCATATCATTCATACCTCCAGATGGAGCCTTTGATCTCATGACGTATAGACTCAGTACTCAGGTTTGCTTCTGTGATTTCTTGCATTTCCTCTCCACTTTACCTCTTGGCCCGAAATCAGCACATAATCATTTCTTCTCTTATGATATGGATAATTGTTTTGTTTCAGGTAAAACCTCTAATTTGGGTTGAGGCCCAGATTGAGAGGCACTCAAGAAGTCGTATTGAGATAACAGTGAAATCAAGAAGCCAGTTTAAGGAACGAAGGTATACCTGTAAATTGTAATTATGTGATCTATATCGGTCAATCATGTCTTGTGCTATTAGTGTAAATTGCATGTCACCTAGATTTTCTGATTGTGTGATCTTATTCTGTAGCACTGCAACAAATGTTGAGATTGAACTGCCAGTGCCATCTGATGCCACCAATCCAAGTATTCGCACTTCCATGGGATCTGCTGCTTATGCACCTGAGAAGGATGCTTTAGTCTGGAAGATAAAATCTTTCCCCGGTGGCAAGGTAGCAAGTAGTTGGAAATTTAACCTGCCTTATTATGATATAAAAAATAATATTTTCTCCCTGGAAGTTTTCGCTTTACTTTTTTGTTTTGGGTAATCAACAAACTCCAGGAATACATGCTGAGGGCAGAGTTTAGTCTGCCTAGCATTACAAGTGAAGAGGTGCCTGAAAGAAAAGCTCCTATACGGGTGAAATTTGAAATCCCGTACTTTACAGTTTCAGGAATCCAGGTATCAAATTTTATGAACCTTTGGAACAAGAGCATATTTCTTTCCTTGCATCATGCTCTGGCTCTAACTTGCTATCTCCTTTGCTTAGCTTGTCACTACTTATATCTTTAGGTGAACCAGGAGACTATAACAAACATAAATATGTAATACTAGATTACATAGTAATTGTGGGAATAATTTTCGTCACATTTACTTGCTATCTGTCTCTCTCTCCCTCACTTTTTTTTAAATTTTTTTTGTAAAGAGGATAAAGCATTAAAGACGAAACAGTTATTACATGGCCAAATTGTCTTCTAAGATTTAATTTGCTATCTCTTTTGCTTGGTTTGTGACTGTTTATATACTTAGGTGAAGAAAGGAGATAATGATAAACATAGTTTTTTAGTTTATATTTTTGTTTACATATTTTTCGATTTTTCATGTTCCTATCTAATTGATGATCATCTATGTTAAATACAATAAATTTTTAGAAGAGCACTTTTACTTCTGTGACACACCATTGTATAGTAGAACAGAAATTTGGAAATGTAGAAATGGAGAAGAAAAGGAGAATTTGGGTTAGAGTGATTGTACATTGTTATTCAAAGCAATTTATTCTTCGAGAGGGCTGTACGCGTTAACCAAAAGCTAAAGAAAGAAAAATGAACTTAATCTTAATTATCTCCATCTGATGATTTTATTGATCTCCTCTCTTTATATATGGATTTTGAGTGATCACACTTTCTTACCTCTAACCAACACCATAGATTCTTCTCCAAGCTAATCCTTATCTACTAATATTGTCATACCAATAGTTCCTCTCCCCCTAGTTTAGCCTATTACACACATTGTCAAAATCCCCTGTCATAAGTTTAAGCTGTCTTGCCTCCCTTGTAATTGGATCTTAGTTTAAAAAGGCGCGAGACGCCCTAAGGCGCTAGGGGTCCTAGGCGCAAAGCGAAGGCGCTAGCCTTTGTGTATGAGGCGCCCCGATTATGCCTAAAACCATATTTAATGCTCGTAAATTATATTTGTAATCAAAACAACATAATACTCATATAATAAGCGCTTCCTATACTTTCTTTCTGGATTTAAGTTATATGTTGATCCCGTGGATGATTGCTCATTTGAAGACATCCTGTAAACAAATCAAAAAAGATAATTAAATTGACTGTGATATCAATTAGTCAGGGAGTTGGATTTTATTAGAAGGAAAATTAAAAGTAACATTTACTAGAATATAGTTACATTGCCAATTCCTATCAACAATCACATAAGAGAGATACCATAAATCAACTATTATGCAAATAATATATACAGAGTGATGAGACTGTTTCAAATAAACATGTCACATATGACTAAAATAATAAATTTGTTACTATATTAGTCAACCGTTTCTCTTTTCTCTTTAATCCATGAAAATCAAACTACATCGCATGTTGTAGCCACCCCATTATTTAGAGTGAGGTAAAGTCATGCTTCGGCTTCTCAATTTCCTTGGCATGTAATCAACCCAGAAATCCAAAAAAAAACCTAACCTATAAACTAAAATAATAAACCCTTACGAACCTCGAAAAAAAAAAAAACCCAGCCCCAAGTGCCGAAATTGAAAACCAGAAAAAATAGATAAAAAAGAGAACTGGGTGCTTGGGGAGGAAGAAGACTAGGAGGAAGAAAAGGAAATTTAGTGAAGAAGGAGGAAGAAAAAAAAATTGAAATAAAAAAATTAAAACATACCTGGTGATGGTGGCTGGCCGTCGGCGGAGATGGGGTGGGCTGGTGGCTGGATGAGCTTGCAGTGGTGAGTCGGTGCCTCGGTGCTTGCTGTTGGTGCTTGCTATAGGTGAATAGGTTTAGGAATCCTCTTATGTTTAGAAATTCATCCCTCCCAATTAAATATAATATATAAAGCCAACCACTATTCCCAAATTCATATAATATATAAAGCCAGCTGTGCTCCAATTAAGTAAACCGTGAAGCGCTCGTCTCCTTGCCTCCACGCCTTCGCCTTAGGCGCTCCAAGGTGCACGCTTCCCGGAATCGCCACGCCTCACCTTCCCGAAGCGCTTCACCCACCGCTCGCCTCAGTGCCTCAGGCCCGCCTAGGTGTGCTTTTTAAAACCAAGAATTGGATCAATGGATCAATGAGAATAAGTGTCTACTATGAGGCCCGCTGTATCTAATTCTTATGTCTTTAAATGTTATGCTACTAATTTTTATTATCGGTCCTTCAAAAAAAAAAATTTAATTGGAATTTGAAAAACCCTTGTCTTTTTGTTATGTTCTTGGTTATGATTCTCATGAATCACATATATTAGTATTACGATTTTCATTTTTTTCTGTCAATGATGAATATTATAAAAGCAATTTGGCCTCTGTATTTAAGTCCCTTTTCTGTTTCTGTTCTGCTGTCTTCTTGTTACTCTGCCCTGTTCAATTAATGTATTTGTAAATATTGCTCTTATGGTTAGAGTGTCAGAAAACTTGGTTTTCGAACTCAACATTGAAATTAATTCAAATAAATTGTCTATGTCTAGATTTCTGCCATTTTACTTGCTCCTCTCTCCTGTGGTGTAGACGTGTAGTTGGTGGTGGTATAACGATATGCTATGAAGTTAGGAACAATAATTGGAGCTTCATTGATTCTGTGAGAGAAACCAACAAATGTGAATAGGCTGGAGATTAGGACTGGCCTATTTATTTAAGATGAATTTCAATGGATAGAGTTTGAGAGGGGGTACTGGAAAAACAGGAGAGGATATAGTTTGTCTATTAATCCCAGGAAAAAAAACTAGATGCTGCAATATAATTTTTTAAGTTCTAGGATTGTTTGCATTGGCTCCTTGTTAGCCACTGCAGTATGACACATATTGGCTTGCAGGCACAACTCCATTCCAAAATATACTTCCTGGTAGGCTTTGGCAAGAAGAATAAAGGTGTTTATTGACCAAAGTGTACTTAGTGATGAGTTGAGAAGATTGCTACTACAAAATATTTACAAGGGATGGAAACTTTTGACTTTGTTTAAAAAGGGTCAAGGAACTTCTTTCTGGGATATCTCTACGTAGTAGCACATAATTTTTTGTGGGGATGTGTTTTTAGACTTTGTGTCATGTGAGGGCATTTTTATTTGGTGCAACTTACTCGTACCATAAATGTCTCTGATTATAGATCCCATGAATGGCATAAATGCTTTTTTTGTTGACTTTATCAAAGACTTATAAACTATAAGAAGTAACTTTCCACTCCACCTGTTCTCTTCCACATGACCATTTTAGATGTGAACCAATCCCAATCTCATTTAAATATCGCTGTTATGGACATTAATATACCATAGGGCACTCTTTCTTTTCTTCCTGTCCTGCGTCCTGTCAAAGCCAACTGGCAGATACAGTGACAGAGCAAGCTCCTCATATTTACTCACCCTTGAAAGTTTTTCGATCTCATGAAATAATACTCTCCCCTCTCCCACTGAGCGTGGGCTTCTTAGTTTTATCATTTTGAGTTACCAATAAGCTATCACTGGAGCTTTGAGCCATTGCAAGGATGCAGATGTTGTGATTTATGACAATATGATCAACAATAAATGGCTGGTTTTGTGGTTCATCATATTCTTGTATACTGTCCAGTTGCTCTTGGTGATAGCTACTCTAGTTTTGTTACCGTTGGAAAAGAGTTCTATTAGCCCAATTTGTCAGGTGCCAAAAACTATGAGATATAAATTTTGAGGGTCCCAGGGAAAAAGGGCAGAGGACAATCACCAGTCTAGTTCAAAAATGTGTTCTGAAACCTGGTAAGGGGGTTGTTTCAAGTTGATGGGTTATGTATGAAAATTTCCTTCATCAGTAGGTCGTCTGTCTTCATATGTAATATTATTGCCAGAAAATGAGATCTAATGTCCACATATCTCTTGCATATGTTGTTTTCTTTTTATTGGCTGATCTTGAATTTTTAGGTTATAAACCTTGAGTGCTAGAATTGTGGCTGATTTTTTGTTCTCGTCTAGTTTGTTATTGCAGTCAGATTTTGGGCTCATCTTGTGCGCTAGCATCTCTTTATTTGCTCTGCTAATTGTCCTTTGAGCTCTAAATAGCTATGATACAATTTATCTGCAGGTTCGTTATCTTAAGATCATTGAGAAGAGTGGATACCAGGCTCTGCCATGGGTGAGGTACATAACCATGGCTGGCGAGTATGAGCTGAGGCTAATGTAACTCAACTGGTGATACGAATCGTATATGGTATATTCATCTGAACTTTGGGATAAAATCTGGAGAGTTGGACACAAATGAACATGAAGCAACTATGGTTTCTTTTTATGGTTCGAGCAGTCTGTTGTGACGAATATCCATTCTCGAGCTGATGAGTCCAACATTCATTATCTTTGTTGCAAACACTTGAGAGTTTATGATGATGAAGAAAAGCATCTGCATATAACATTTTGTGTTAGTTTTTTTTCTGGTTCTTGTGCAGAAGTTTTCTTCACTGATGTGAAGATTGTGTTCAGTTCATAATTTGACCTGTGAATTGAATTTTTGCTAGTTACTTTCACTTCATTGTGCCATGAGTGGTGTTGCGGTGCTTGTAAGAGTATAAATACCTGTTATGAAATTTATAATTCTATTATAATATCCCTAATGGTTTTGTTCACTTTGAAATTATTATCAAATACTTTAGCTTTTCTGATTCTACTTAATTGAGGAATACCCTTTTATATTGTTTTGGTATTATGAATCAAGTTACAACCTTTTGATATCCTAAGGCTCCGTTCTGTAGGTGAAAACTGTTTTTTCCATTTTACATTGTTTGGTTTGGAGTAAAATATAGAATGTAAATTCATTTTACACCTTATTGAAACATTTTCCCCCAAAATTGAGAGTAAAACAATTTTATATCCATTCACTCTAAAAAAATACCAACTAATAAATAACTCACACATTATCAATTCTCGCATAGAGGTGAACATGGGTTGTGTCATGCTCGCCTACTCGTGCATGACCTCTTGTCGTGTCATGCCATATCACTCGTAACTGTGGTCGTGTCATATCGTGCTAGCTTTCCCTAAAACTCGGCCCATGGCCTAGGATGGCCACAAGCTTGGCGTGGCGTGTCGTGCCTCATGTTGACCTAATTTTTTTTTACAAAACATAAAGTATATAATAGAATTGAAAAAAATGATTTTAGATAATTTAAATTATATTATAAGAATATAATAATATTAAAAATAATAGTAATAGTAGTTATAATAGTATTAAATGTTATTAAATAAAAAAACCTAGATTTTTCCCCAATTCGATTGAATCATGAAAGTTTCTCATGAAATATGGACAATCAACAGTTTATTTGAAATTAGGGTATAAATTTTCTTTATGTTAGAATTTAATATATAAAAGTATAAACTAATACATTACAACCAGTTGAATGGTTTACCTGTTTTATTACAAATACATTTACTTGTTTAATTGGTTTGCTTATTCGATTGCGAATACTCCTTTGTAGTGTTAAACCAAAATTTTTAGGTTTTTCTGGTTTTATGAAGATATTTTGTATAAGTAAAATGTTATTAATAGATCAAATAAATATATTGTAGATTTTATAAAAAAAAATATTTGTTGTAGCATAACAAATTTAACAAATTAATTACAAATAACTAGAAAATACAGCGGAAAAAAGTTAAAAAATGACAAGAGAATAAAATTAGAAAAGTTAATAGGAGTAATTGATTTTCAATTCAACCAAACGTCTGAAAATATTTAAATGTAAAATCATTTTCCATGCAACCAAACAACAGAAAAGTTCTATGAAAATGAGTTTTCCACCGTAAAAGATTTTCTATGAAAAACATTTTCAGTTGAAAACGATTTACATCCTACTAAACGGAGCCTAAGTGAGAAGAAACAACTAACAAGAAAATATGTAATTAAAAGCCTTACACCAGTATGTTGGGTCATTATCCCTTGGATCCCCTTTTACCTTTGATTACAATTGAAATTTTTTCTCGCCTTACCAACATATTATGCCATTGAGATTTTGAGTAAAAATTACGAGTCTTATTTGAACAGACTATTGGAGGGAGGAATAGAGATACTAAGTACTTGTATAATATATATTGAGGAGGGTGGGAGTAACTCTATTAACCAAGTTCTGTTATGAGGGGCTCTCAATTATACATGGTGAGTCAGGGATGCTAAGTGTCAAAACATTAGGAGAGAACATAATTTACTGGACATAGATATTTCGAGTTTTCCAATTGCTGTATTCGTAAGGAGAGGGGCATCGACCTGTAGTGAAAATGAAGGGGGGCACTGACATTGAGGACATAAGTTTGATCATTTTAATTTAAAGTATTGTTGAATAATCAATGAGAATATAAATATAGTGATCAAAGGGGCTATGAGAAACGTTTATGAGAATTAAAAAAAAACACGAAAGCTTAGATGAGTTATTATACTTTGCAATGACAAAAACTTAGATTAAAAAAAAAAAAAGACATTCATTAAACCTATCAGTATTTCACCATTACAGATGACTAGGCCTGCAGGCCACAATACTAAGCTAAACATCACTGCTACTGCAGGATGATCATATTTCTACAACTGTTTTACAATTGCTACAATCATTTAAACAGTTTCCATCGAAATATATCGATCTGCACTTTTCGAACATATATAAATGCGTCAATCTTTTTCTCATGGCTACAGCATATTGCATATATTGTAGTCATTGCAAACGCTTCCTAGCTATACGCCTATACTAATTAAAGTCTAAAAGAGAAACCGGACGCACCATCTAGTTCCTCTTTCTATTTTTTTTTCACCTATATGTTTGCCTTACTTATTCTGCTCCTTATATTAATTATCTTGTATAGTTTTCGATCTACTCGAGAGTAGAGAGCCTCTCCAGGAACTGGTTGAAGGTTTCATCACTCTCCAGCATGCTAACTCTAGTGTACTTTGCAGAGACTCCGAACCTTGGTCCTGCCCTTGTTATGATCTTCAGCTCTTTTAACCTTTTTTCAGCATCCTCACCTGTTTTCAACTCCATCCATGCATATGCTGCAATCAGAAGAAATTACAAATATATTATTACTGGGATGTAATTGCAATTCTTCAATTATGAAGATAATTATTAGTGTTTTATCAGTCTAAGAACGTACATTATTGGTTACCAAGTTTATTATGACACAGTTTAGGCTTTTCAGTTATGTAATTAAGCTCTTAGAAAATGAAGATACAGTTAACTAGTTCAAATTGGAATACAGGTATGTATATATAAGAGAATGTGAAGATACCTGGATTGGGATAAGTAATCTTGTTCATGAAGTTACAATACTCTGGGGAGTAATCTGGCAGGTTGAAGACACCACAGCGTTTGACGGCAGCTCTCAGCTTCTCCCATCGGTCAGCCAACACGTGGTGGCTGAATTCAAAGAACTTTTCCATGGGTTGTTCCACCTCTGGCTTACCATTCGCACGTTCACCATTGGCAAGCTTACCATTGCCAAGTTCACCATTGGCATACTTACCATTGCCGAGTTCACTATTGCCAAGTTTACCATTGCGGAGCTTACCATTGCCAAGTTTGCCTTTGGCAGGATGCTCATAGCTATCAGCAACGAACTCGAGTAGCTTTGCTGCTCGAAGTTGCCCTTCGTGGCAACTTCCAATGGTGATCAACGACATTAGTTTTATCATCCTTGCTGCAATACTTTTGTCCTTCACAATTGCCCACCTTCAAAAGATCAAGCACCATAATCAAAATTTTAATTTGTATTTCACATGATACTTTTGCATGCATGTGTTTCTTAGGCTTCATTTACTTATTTAATTAGCTATGTTATCATTACAATCTCTCACAAACTATTCCCACATAAGTTCAAGATAGATTTGCTTATGATAATTGTGAATAAGATTAAGGAGCATATATAATAACCTATATCAACGAAGAGATGTCTGTGCTCATTATTGTTCACAAATATGAGACAGAATTTATGAGATAGTAACATATGCTCATGTAGACATGTAGTCATGAGCTAAAAATAGTTCATTGATTAAATTGACTGGATATCATGAAATAGACATAATGCTTTGAAATTAGAAATCAAATATCAAAAAATACTAAGTGTAATGCATTGAAAGTTGAGAATTGTTAAAATTCAAGACAAATTGTGATGCTTACCCAACACGGGAGCCAGCATGGCCAGTAGCCTTAGACAAGGTGAATAACATAACATCATAATCAGCAGGAGCAGTAATGGGCGTATACTGTGGCCAGTAGTAAGCAAGGTCACATATCACCATCCCACCTTCCTTCTTCACTACCGGCTCTTGGATCCTACCATCAGGGTTGTTGGGAGTTGTCACCACTTCAACATAGGGGCCTTCCACGTCGAAAGTGTTGGCATCTCCCTGCCACTTGTATAACTCTGATTTCTCTTCCTCTAGTGCTTCCTCATAACACTGCCAAGGGATCGGAGTCAGGGAGAAGGAATTGAAGGGCTCAAGTCTTAGGACGAAACCGGCCAAAATTTAATGTCATTAGGGCATCAAATTAAAATATGATTTCATTTCATCAATCTATACCTGTCACAATTTAGAATTTTGGTTCTAAACTTCTAACTACTCCGTCTTTAGTATATCTTTTCAAATAAGTTTGATGTATAGTATTTCATAAGTTTGATGATTGCACACGATATAACCACGCACTACAAAATCAATGAAATAAATTATAGATAATCCGATGAAGTAAGGTTAATTAATTAGCATAAGTAATTAGTTTGAATCAATAATACAAACGTACTAATTCAACAAAAATTAGTCAAATAGTGCAAGCCTTAAAAAAAACCTCCTATAACCGCTTAATTATTATTAGTATTATTATTTTTCTTTTTTGAAGAACCGCTTAATTAATTAGTTTAGTGTACTAATTAATTAAGGATGAAAATCGATGAAATTCAAGTGTATAATCTATGATTTATTAGTATTATGTCTAAGTTTTTATACTACTTATATGCCCCTTTCACTTGAAGTAACAAGATCAATTGTCATAAAATTGAGAAGAAGAAAAAAAATCATAATTATGAAGAACATGAAAAAAGTGGATGGGTCAATGAATCATTTTAACATGAAGACCATCAATAATGCTTCGTCAAATTATACACATGAGCATGTGCTCATGGTTGTACAAATGGAGAGCACCCATCCAAATTTGCATGTGTTTTATTATTTTATTTTAAAAGCATTTATGGCTAATATATTCTCTTAGCTTCAATCGCTTTCTTTGATCTCCAAATCTTCAATATATAATAATTTTAGATAATAGATAAGCAGCCATTAAACATATACGTTGTCGGTCCATATATATATTCCGCATTATATAAACACATTGACTGCATGCGTGGCTTCCAATATTAGTATATACATTAATTCATTTATAGTTGTAATAATGTAATGTGAAGGACCCAACAAATGTATATTGCTTATGCTTTACTAAGCACTTAACATTAGAACTAGATTCTTAAATTTAGGGAGCCTTACCTAATTTTGCTTTACTAAGCACTCAATATACATGGACAAGCAAATTAAATAAAGTGAAAAAGATGGTGATCAGAGAGAATAAAGCTAGGTACAAAGAAATATTATTCTAGCTCATTAATTTATGTATTCAATTCAATAATTACTACTTAATTATTAATTGATAGAAAATCAAAAGGAATAAACATTATAATTTGTTTTATATTTCGTACGTACCGAGCTTGTTTTAATAGTGGATGTCAAAAGTTGGAAGAAATTGAAAAATGATGCATGCAAATGTTAAGAATAAAGTAAGCAAAGGCGCCAGCAATGGACACGGCTTGTATGTAACATGTGAAATTAGAACCTCGATTCATTTCAAGCCCTCCACACAACTATATTCTTGCTCTCGTACAATAATTAAGCCGAGTTAGTCAGATTAATAAGCTAATTAATTAATCTAATCCATGCAATTCTAAGAATCTTAATTGTATAAAATGTTTAATTTTACTGTAATAGATAAAGTACGACTTGTAATATCACTTTTTTTTAAAAAAGGGGGGTAAATGCCAATAAATACCAATGTGTACTCCGCACATAAAAATTACTCGGGCTGTCTAATATTACCATGCATACAAATAAAAGATTAATGGTGAAAAAAAATTACCGAGTAATAGGGCTTAGCACAAACAACGGGTATTTGCCTTTTCTTCTTAGTTGTAGCAGTGTTCACTGAGGAGGCCAAGGCACGAAGGGCTACAGTGAACAATTGAGATGATCCTGTTCCTCCAATGATGTACCGTCCTTCAGTCACGGCGTTTCCCACCACACGATGCAGTTGGCGCACTGCATCGGTGAACTCCGGCAATTGGTAGAAGACACCACCCTCGTCGTAATCAGCAAAGTAACTCATAAGCTCTGATGCTTTAATGGTCACTTTGCACTTTTCATCCACATTTTTCCAAAATTTGAAGTACACCTTTGGATCACCCCTGCATCATTTCCCCCAAAATTAAACTATAGTAAAGCAAATTGATGGGTGAAATATAATTACTTTTGAAAATAAGTGTCATATATAATTTATTTTCCCTTCCTTTTGAGGTTGAAATTTAATTCCATATGCGTTGACCCATTAAAGATTATATGACTTGCTAAGACAATGCAATTATAAGATGATCGTAACGTACCACAATGTGCCATGCATGCATGCTGTCAAAAAGAAATAATAATAATAATAATAATAATAATAATAATAATAATAATAATAATAATAAAAGCTATTTTGGAAGAAAAAATAATTTGGATATTTTCAAATAAATGTTCAATTTTTTTTTCCTAATTAATCTGAGAGTAGATTGAAGAATTTTTTTATGCATGTCACCGGCGACGGATGTAGCTGTTGTCGTGATGGGTCAAATGACTCACCAGTCGGCCTAGAAAACATTAGATGTATTTTTTAATATTATTATTTGATAAAATGTTTATCGATTATGATTCACCATGCGAAAAATCCTGGATCTATCATTGCATGCGACTAGGAAACTACCTAGAGTACTTCGGACAGGCTGCGTGTCGATCTCTAGAAAGTTATTATTCGATGATATAGCATTACAAGTATAGATCATTGTCACCACATGAAATTTTTGTAATTCAAGTTGACTTCATGGGTGATATGACAATTAAAATTCCAATCCATTGCATGCATGCATATAAAATCTTACCAAATTACAGAAAATCATCCTACAATAACACACTATTCGAACTCATATCATTCACATGTTAAATCATATTATATATCAACAAGTTTGATAATAATTATATTTCCTTCTACAACAAAGTTATACAACATTACTTTTCATTAATAGAACTTCCATTTTCAAGTGGAACAATTATAATTCCAAATAATTTAAACTGGATTCAATATATATCGTGGAGTACTGTTATCCTAATGAAATCCGTTATTTCCCACATTTTTATGGAAAGAACTACGTACTAAGTGGTGTCGTGGTGACGCTAAAAAGGGAAAAGAAAACGAAGAAGATGATGAAGAAACTTACCGATCAAGGCTTATAAGAGCATCGGAGTTAGGCTGGGAATGGTGATTGCCATTACCATTGGTTTTGACAGCATGTCCATTGCACTTACCATTGCTTTTAACACCATTTCCATTGCAATTACCACTGACATGGGAGTGGTTAGCACTGTTCGATTGCTGATTTACCTCTTTTTGACACATTTCTCTCTCGATTTTTTAATGAAGAAGTGAAGTTGCTGTTGAATTTGAATAATGAATGGACCCTTAGCTTCAGCCTATTTATAAGGGGGGGATGGTTTGAGGAGAACCTAGTAAGTTACTGTTAGTCCACTAGTTTTTTTTTTTTTTTTTTTTGGACTTCAGGAGTCCACTAGTTTTTAGTGTCAGCAACAGACTTTGGGTTCTTTCTTGTCACTGTTTAATTATTAAACTTTATTCTATACATAATTAAATTAATTAAGTTGCTTTCCCACTTAATCATTGAATTATATTTCTTAAACGAGTCCCACTTGATTTACTTAAATTCTGTATATGATGTGGGTTAGGATAGTACCAATTTTTGAGTAATCTTTTTTCCTTAATTACAACGTGGAAAGGATTAGTTGAAGATTTCTGCATGCATATGTACTGTGCAAAATCTCGTTTATTGAAATTTATTACCTTCTTAAGAAGATTAACTTACCTATTTAGGGAAATAGTGAGTCAAGTCTTGCAAAATAAACGTGAGAGGGGCTAAGTAAGTTACATTTGGCAGACAGAGATTAAGCTAAAGAATAGTGATGTCAAATTGGGAAAATGATGAATCATAGGAGAAATTTTTATATATCTTTGTTGATATGGAAATAATATATATATATTTTTTATCTGGTGGAATACTTCTATTGGTATATTATTTTTCATTAGTTATAAACTCTAACTCCGAATAGCAGATGTGTTGGATTTGTATTACATCCGACCTAATTGTGATCCGAGTCCGATTCGAATGAGTAGTATCAATGCTAGTATTAAAAAAGCCCAAATATAATAACCCAAAATAAAAAAAATTAAATATATAAATAAAATAACCATGGTATTTTCTTGTGTTGTATAATTTTTTAATTCATTTTATATATTATAAATAAATTATAGTATGAGTAATAAAATCAACAAAAAAATATAAGTAAGAAAAGTGTAAAATTTACATTATATTAAATTTTGGATCGAATTTAGAGGTCCGACGAATCAGATTGGATTTGGAGGTCCAAAATCCCTAATCGGGTCGAAGTCAGAGTTTGCGCATTCGGAGTCGGATTCATATCCAAAATTAAGGTTTGTAAACTTGCTGGATTCGGAGGTCCAAAATTCCTAATCGGATCGGAGTCGGATTCGGATCCAAAATTAAAGCATGTATGCTTATAAATATAACTGGGGTGGTTGTAAATGTCCAACAAATCTGGGTCGTGCCAATTCAGTTGGTCTGGATTGTTCGAACGTCGGCCCCCTTGATCTCGTGATCCACTCTTGGACAAGCTCTAATTAATGAACAATCACATTTTAATCAGACGATGTATATTTAACAAATTCAATTACTTCATAACAATAGAAGCTGTCATAAATCATAATAATGAATTCCAATGTTGCTTTCATCTTGCGTGATATCTGAACAGTAATTGAGTTGTGGTTTGAATATAAACCTATTCATTCCGTACTTCGTTTCACAATGTTTTTATATTTTTTTGTTTAAATACGTTATATAAAGTCTTTTGTATAATTGTTTTATTCCTTATATGACATGATTTTTAAAAAATATTTTCCTCAAATGACCCATCACTTGGGACCATATTTAACCTCTTACGTATAATTTGTACATCATATTTTAGTTTTCTATCCAAAGTGACCCGCTTTTTTTTTTTACTTTGCCTAGATTTTAAAAGTAACTTCAAAGGTAAAAGAAATTTAGAGAATGAAGAGAGTATTTATCTACTGCAACTACGAATTTGGTTTTTGAATTAAAAAAAACTTTAACAATTAATTTACAAAATTTTGGTATTTGTAATATCTTGATTGAATTTTAAATTGTTAATGAATGAAATGTGTAACAATGTTTCTATACATAATATATGACTCCTTAGTCTCATAGTAAATTGTTTTTATGTAACTCATTGTTTGATTCTTCTAAATACGATATTATAGTTTGTTTATAGGGTAGGGATCAAATCCCAAAGAGCTAATAAGACTCTAATCAACGAAGCATCCCTTAAAGTTGTGAAATGTGTAAAAGAATATTGAATTTTCTAAAGTAATGATTTTTCTTTAACAATAAATTACACATTTCATACATCCGATTTAATTTGCAAAGTCAAAAGACTTCCTAACAATAAGACAATTACAAATATTGAGTAATGAACACATTTCATTCTTAGTTATGACTCGTAACATTTCAATGTTAGTTATTTGACCCGACCCGCTCAGGCCCTTTTTACTTGACCCATCCTGACCCTGACTCGGCCCATTACACAGGTGTACTCGTAAATAGCATTCTATTCTATCGAGTGTATGTAACAATTAAAAACTTGCTCATTGGTCTAACTAGGAATATGAAAAGTTTCATAGAGTTAAAAAATTGACATTCATAAAATAAATATCCTCAAGCAAATATTTATTTGGCAAAAAGTCTCTCTTTTGACTTATATAGATTATAATGATTATACTTGCTTATCCCAAATACATTATACATCGCATATTGGAAATCTCCTATCAAACAGTCGTTGTTAGGGATGGCAACGGGTATTGGACCCGACCCGGATCCGTGGATCCATATCCGTTTTTACGGATATGGGTCTTCAAAATTTAGACCCGACGGATCCGGGTCGGATCCGGGTCCTATGACTGAAAAACGGATCCGGGTACGGGTCCAACCATAATACCCGTTTAGGACCCGTTTTGGACCCGTTTTGGACCCGTCTTGAAATATTTTTCATGATAGTAATATATTTACAAACCAGTAACCAACAAAGAAAGGAGAGAATGATAGTAAGATAAAGTTTGACCGTTAGTAAGAAGTATTCAAATAAGGTT
This sequence comes from Dysphania ambrosioides, assembly GCA_026401315.1. Taxonomy (NCBI): domain Eukaryota; kingdom Viridiplantae; phylum Streptophyta; class Magnoliopsida; order Caryophyllales; family Amaranthaceae; genus Dysphania; species Dysphania ambrosioides. Next base: position 1,717,237 of record CM048660.1, on the reverse strand, counting down.
GATTTGGATATCTATTAAAAAAGAATGAAAAATTGATTTTGATAACATTTTTTTAATTTGTCTAATTTAAAATACTGTAATTTTCTTTATAATTCGATCTGAAAAATAAAGTTCTTTTCTCATTAATGTCTAGGCAAATGTTCTAATGTGTATAATAAAGTCCATAATTTCAATTACAAATTCATTTTTCTAGTTACGGAGTATTATAAACAATAATATAATAGCACAAAAAATGTCTTCCCGCCCAAATTATCCCTTATGGTGGTAAATACACCTAAATATGCAAGATCCGTTTTGGACCCGTTTTGGACCCGGATCCGTTGGATCTGGATCTGGATCCTTACTTTTCATACCCAGCGGATCTGGATCTGGATCCATCCTTGAAAAACGGATCCGGATCTGGATCTATCAGGACCCGGTCCAGATCCGGTCCGTTGCCATCCCTAGTCGTTGTTCACTATTACCCCTATCCCTAATTTTTTTTACCTCATTTGATTTTTTTTTGTCTTTGATACGGCTTAAAACGTTTTTATCTTTAAAGTGAGACAAAAAATTATAAAAACTTGATATTTTAAAAATTTACATATATCCAACAAAATTTTACTTAAATATCTTATTTTATATAACATGACGAGAATTTATAGTCAAACTTTTTAAACTTTGATTCCATAAATAGAAATGGAGCAAAAATAAAAAGAGAGATAAAGTATATTTAATCAATAATTTTGAACTTATCTAGAGGGCATTGAAATTGTCTAGGAATTTTATAAAAAGTATGATTAAACGTCTTTTTGTTGTGTGCATAATATAGTTCTTCGTTCTATCGTCATTCCAATATTGTTGGATGTCTATATTAATTAAACTGTCACTCATTCATCATATGTGTATGTTCTACGGTAATTATAAGTACATGTCGGGTTTCTACACACGTTTGTTTTATCCTATGCTTACTAGCGTTGCTAATTTTCGGTAGGTCGAATGTTGTTGTGATACATCATGCAATCAATAATTTTTGTGTTTATGTGACAAATAGCTAGATTGATTTGATCAATAATTTTTATTATAAAGATGTTAATATGAATAAAAAGACCATCATGAAAGTAGTTTTATTATTGCTATCGTCTTATGTTCAAAATTTTAGCACTATTAAATTAGTTATTTCATACGTTCTAATAGAAAATTGATCGAGTCATTAAATTCCTTACTAATTTAAACGAAAAATTGATTGTTAACTTAGCTTATAGTTTATCTTCAAATTAAGTATTAAACCAACATTAACTTCACATAAAACCACCACTCCATCGTTATTACTTTTGAACGTCGAATCCAATCGTGTTTTTTTTTTTTTATTGAACTTAAAATGCCAAGGCACCCAAAATAGTGCGACCATACATACTTTTATATTTTTAGGTATCATAGATAATTATCATAGCTATAGCAGTTATATATATATATAATAAAGGTAATAAAGATGCACGAGGCATTAAATTTCATTAGCCGCAAGGAGATAAGGATACCATAATCATGTTCAAATCCGTTTGCATAAAATATGTTTTAATTTCATTTGTTGATTATAATCACTCCGTATGTATAAGTAAGTGTTCATTTAGGTCAGTCATATTCTAGTAACAAAAAAGATAAGAAATTGGTGAATAAAACATTAAAAGTGTATAGGTTAATCGAGTAAAATCAAGCATTAAAAACATCTATTTACGCGTGAAATGTCGCACTTTCACATACTAATACGGAGTATCATATAAAAAAAAATTCACGTATATGTTGGATCATCGCCATCTATGCTTTGTGCTGTCATTAAGATAGGCACTCTTGCAGACAGGTGCTTTACACTTTACGACATACGCATTTGGAGTTTGTATATGAGGATGCTTCCTTACTTCCATCTATTTCTTGCTTCTTTTATTTTTAGAAGTTGCTCTTATTATATAAGGAACTATTTTATGTATGAATATTTGAGAAATTTTTAATTTATATCTTATATAAATAAATTAGGGTTATTTTTATAATTTCATTTTTATATTTAAAATTATAATTTATATAATTGATATGAGTCTTTCTGTATTTTTATATCTTTTATATTTCTCTATCTAATATAATAATATTTATATCTGATATATCAATATCTATATATGAGATTTTAATATCATTATATGATTTATATCAGTTATGATGAATTAGGAAAGCCTCCTATGTATAAGGTTTTTCTGAAAATTTTCCTCCAATACCTAAACTTTGTTTGGATAATCTGAGTTATCGTTATAAAAGAAAAATCACGAAGTTGTCCACTTTCTGCATCCAAAGCATGATGATCTAAAATTTCACCCGAGTAGGTGTTGTTTGGTCTGCTTGTCTAGGAGTAAGGAGCTAATTATTTATAAAATAAAAATTAGCTAGAATGTTATGAATAAACATTGTGTACTCTTTATTGCAATTAAGAAAAATTATTCCGGAAAAATTAGAGCTGGAAATCGAAGGAGCTAATAATGTATAAAAAAAAAAAAAAACTAGAATGTTATGAATAAACATTGTACATAGTGATTAAAATTTTTTATTTAAGCTAAAAATAAGTTGATATCCGTGCGAATGTGTTAGCCCATAAAATAGTAAATTAATCTAATACTCCCTCCATTCTCTTTCATAATATAATTGCTTTTTGATAATTTTCAAAGTACATATTAGATCTTTAATATCCATAAATATGTATTAAAAATATATAATTTTCATATTAAAAATCTATATTTTAGACGAATTTAGTAAAATCTCACATAAATATGTTTCAACTTATATATATCAGCAAAAATCCATGTTTATATTTTTCATTAATCAAATAAAATATTCTAAATATGATGAATAAAAAGGAATTGTGCGATTATATATATGTAGGTAGAAGTAAAAATGAGAAAAGTGAATAAAATGAGTAGGACAAGAAAGGATTTAAGCCCTTCATTCCTAAATTCAACCGCATGATATTTCACGTATATATATTAACTATTTTTTAACTTATAGAGACCAAAGTATTTTTTCAGTTATAATGGTCATTTTCACTGTTGTAATAAATTTTTTTTACGAGAAATTTTATGTGTTAGATTTTACCACGAAATACTACGATATCTTCTTATCTTTCTCATTCTAAGGATTCTTATTATAACTTGGAAGCGATATTGTCAATTAGATGAACATTAAAAGCTAGAACTTGTGTCCGTGTCAATAATCAAAGCTCCACCTCTTGCTCATTGAAGTAATTGGAATATGCAAGACTCATCATATAATCTAGATATCTACTACAAGTTACAAAATGCCACTAAGAATTGCGAGCATGCGGCATGTTCACGTACGTGTAACTTGACGATGGAAGTAGGCAACTGAAAAAAAACATGCCGGAGTCACTAAAGATTTCTGAAATTGAGAAGGATCGTTGGTGAAAGCCATTTGATAAAATTCTATAAACCGATAATACAAAATATAGTAGTACTTCGAAATTAGTAATGCAAGAAGACCGCTAAGAAAAACAAAAGAAATAAATTGATGGCCGTATAATTCTAACAGCTGTCAGCTTTTAATGTACAGTAAGCCCATATTCATATAGCAGAGTAGACTTGCACATTACCTTGTGTCATCCTTGATTCCTTGCCTTTTACCTCACTTAGCACAACTAGTTCTAACACAGTAACTATATCCAATAATTATATTGAGTTAATTGTTATTTATTACCAAGTAAATTTTTTTACTTTGTAAATTAATATTATGTATATTGTATTTTACTATTGTTTACACCTTTTATCACCATATTCCTACCCTTCTAAGTTGTAACCCCAATCGTGTAGGAATTAGATGCGTTTAGCGAAGTTTCAATAAACGATTCGTTACCATCTAAAACAGGATCTCATGCTTATAATAATATGAATTATCATTATAGAACAATATACCCTTAATGCGTGAATTCCTCAAAGCAAAAGGGCACAACTTCGGAGATTTTAGAACGTCAAACGTCGTTCCTCTAGTATTAGTCCGCAAGCAACGATCGGATCTCCCACGTATGCTAATACGGAATCAAGAACCATTCTTGATTACTTTTTAGGGTTTAATCATGTGAGTGGAGGCAAATAAAGAAGTAAATTAGGGTTAGGGTTATGAACCCCATATGTATATACCTATATATGTAAAATTTACATATATAATTATTTACATAAATATAATATTTACATATATGATTATTTACATATATATAACATGTACATATGTAACATTTGCATATATAATACTTTACATACATATAACATTTACATATATATATGACTTTGTATTAATTAAGTAAATCAAAGTGACTTAATTAACCTAATTTATTCAATTTGCAACTCTCATATAATTATATTAGATTTGTCCAATCAATTTCTTATATGTGTGACCTTATAGGACTCAGCTAAAGTTAGTAGTATATTAATCTAATTAATATACAGATTATAGTGGGTTTCTAGCAAAACATTATAATCACCTAAAATAACCGAATATTATTATCTCCATAATTAGTCCTAATTGTATTTAGTTTGTTACACTTGTTGAGTACATTTCCTTCAAATCACCCTCTTCTACTCTCCCAAACCAAGCCCATCAATAACTCCTCGCCTCAATCCCTTTTATTAACTCTTGTTTGACCATAGCATACCTTAATCGCCTGAGTACGAGTTGATATATATATATCTACTACCCAAAAGCAGTAACTCTCGTCTTCTCTAATCTCTATTATAATGGAACCAAGTCACTAACCATTAAGTTTAAATAGCTACTCGGAACATGCTTATTTGGCTAATGCATTGAATTATCATCATAAGCAATCAACGTAGCATCAAATGGAACTTCAGAGGATTCACGGAAGATCTGGATGAAAAGTGAGAAATATTTTGGAATTATGAAAGTGTTTATGCTAAAAATTGCTGACTAACGATAATATAAGGTTGGTATACTTAAAATTTAGCTATATAACAGATAAACGATAACAAATGGAGAAAAAAAAAAATGAAAAGAGAGTAAATTAAACGACACAGCAAGTTGGTGATGCAAAAACTCAAAGACGAGAAAAATTGTGGAAGCTTGTTTGGCCATTATTGCACTAAGTTGAAGGAGCTCTGTACATTCGTCAAGTATACACGAGATGTAACAAGATTTGAGAGTAAAATAAGTAAAGGAGTACAATAGGTGACAAACAATTGGATAGGAAGAAATGAGCAATGATTTTGAGTAGGATAATGGCTTCTAAGTGAATGACTTCGTAGTTGCTGTTTTGTTGCTTATATAGAGGCTTTTAGTGACCACCAGTAACAAATCTAATTTAGATAAGCATGATTTCATGCAATTTCAGTCAATTGAAAACTGACTCTCTAAATCTTTGACGATTGACAACTGACTTCAAGAATTTTTGGTTGACCTATGCAAATAAGTCTTTTTTCGCCTTTGACTAGTTTAAACCTTATTTTAATTGAATAAGCGACGAATTGTATCCTTATTTTTCCATTTGACACAGTCACGTGCATAACTATCTAAGCGTGATTTCCGGGAATATTCCAATACTTGTCAGGTGTTGGCGACATGATGAGTACCCAACCGTCGTTTCGGGTACCTAGCCGACAAATGTTGGTTAGACGCAGGTTGGATTCATATGAACAATAACTTTTCGTCTCCCTATCATTTATTGCATGTGCATGAAATATGCAATTACAATTGTCAACATATACTCCTACCATTGGCAATTTGGCAGCCATTAATTCGAAGAAAGCAACTTAGTTTTTACTAAGTCCATAGAGTAGGGTTTGGGATAATAGAGGAGAGAACAAGAGCAAATGAAAAATGGAGTTATGAAGGTAGGAATTTGGCGAGAAAAGTGGCGAAATAAAGGGCTAACACCGGTAAAGTATAGCCCATGGACGGAATCCGGACGAAGGTTTCTTTGCGTAATTGCATACTTCTTGCCAAAAAAAATATCGTAAAGTTGTTGTCACACGTACGTTACAAATAAGCTCGGCAACGTTTTTCAACTACGAAATTAGGCCTAAGAAGTTACTGAATTAGTCATGACCCGAGGCAGCCACATACATTTGTCATCCCATGACTCATCTTTTGGACATGTGAAGCAGTAAATACTATATAATCATGGCTCATGAGTAATTACCGTTAATACACTATATTATATTATGCCAAAATATTTTAAAGAGTTGAGAGCCTTTCTATGAAGAGGTTGAAGCATCTTCCAGATCGAGACGCCAACTCCGAACCGTGTGCCGTTCCTTGCTCGGATCTTCAATTTCTTTACCAGTTGTTCAGCATCTTCGCCCCTTTTACATTCCATCCAAGCAAAAGCTACCATAAATCAAAATCAAAATTAGTACGTGAACAAACTATCAAATTTTGACCATTAGGTCACGTCTAGACCTCATTATTTTAGCAACATATTAGAGGTACCTGGAGTGGGATGAGTGAGTTTTCCCAAGAAGTTACATAATTCTGGAGTAAATTCTGGGAGGTTTATATTCTCTGTGCGTTGAACAACAGCTCTGGGCTTCTCCCAACGTTGCGTCAATGTACGGTGACCATAATCAAACAGCCCTTCGATTTCGAACAATTTTGGCTTCTTTTCAGGCTTCTCATTCTCATAATAAGCCGCATGCTCATATCTATCAGCAATGAAATGAAGGAGCTTTGTTGCTCGAAGCTGCCCTTCATGACAACTTCCAATGTTCATCAACAATATTTGCTTCTTCATCTTTTTGGCTATCTCTTGGTCTTTTACAATGTTCTATGTATGAACCTGATTTCTCTTTGAAGGTGTTGGCATCTCCTTGCCATCGGTGAAGCTCCGATCTCTCTAGCTCTACCGCCTCCTTATAAAACTGTGCCAAAATATATATATATAAACTAAAATGTGTCAAACCCACGTCTTTGGTAGTCTAAAAAGTTCTCTGTTGGGGGTAAGTCGTTGGGATAGATCTAGGCTTAAGTTGGAGGCAAATCTAACTTTGAATTGAATTTATGCGTTATATCTCAATCCTCGTAAAGTCATAATCCATAACCTAACATACATGATACATGATACATGGACGTACGGTATGTAGTACGGCTAGGAAGTCACATGTCGTGCTAACTAGCGCGTTAGTCAAGATCGATCCATTCAATCTTACTTACACTACTATGGTTAAACTCCGTTTGTATATATTAATCCTAACTAAGCAAAATAGATTTGTACTAGCTAAGCTTATATAAAAAAAAATTGACATGGATTGTTTTCATTAGTAGAAGAGACCAGGAACAAAATACTACAATACTTATAAGTAAACAAAATTAGAGCATAATCAGGCAACTTCACATAACAACAGGAATTTTAGAACTAGAGTGCTCAACAATTACCGAATAATATGGCTCAGCACAAACAACAGGTACGTGCTTCTTGTTACTAGCGTTAGTCTCCTTGACAGTGGAAGCCAAAGCACGAAGTGCGGCGATGAATAGCTGAGATGATCCAGTTCCTCCAATGATATAGCGGCCTTCGGTCACTGTATTTCCTACTACACGATGTGTCCTACGGACCGCATCAGCAAACTAGGGCATTTGATAGAAAAAGTCGGGCTCTTTGGGGTTCTCTATGTAGCTTAGCAGGTCCGAAGCTTTAATAGTCACCGAGCATTCGTTATCCACCTTCTTCCAATATGGGTAGAACATCATGGGGTCACCACTGCATCAATGACATAACGAGGTCATGTTCACAAAAATGGAGATTTTAGTTTGTGAATGTTGAACATGATCTTAACTTATACATCATGGAGATTTTACGTCAAATTAAACCTAACTTATTAGCTTAATTTTTCAACACATGGTCTTGTAAAGACTCCCAAAAATATGTTAAATTATTCATGTATCGAGGGATATAATGATAATTTCATCTCTTACTAGGTAACTTTATTTTATAACAATACATCATTCGAAATTTCTTTTAAAAGATTTTTAGGTTGAGAAGGTTAAAAATTATACAACTTTATTTTTCTAATAGTATAATTTTATCTCCAATGCCATTAAACTCTTATAAAACAAACTAATTAACTAAATTGCGTATCAACTGTAGGTCAACAATGAAAATCTATCATCACCTACCATAATAAATAAATAAATAAATAAATAAAAACTTACTGATCAAGATTGATAACATCATCACCATCGTTGGCCGGGTTGTGATCCATGGTAGTACCATTGCCGAAACCATTGATGGTCACATTCTTTTGCTTAACTTGGTGTAATGCAACCTTTTCAAACCCCATTGTTGTATATATCTAGTAGTATGAAATCTCACTACTCTCAACGAAGCTAGCTTTGAGACAGTAAAGAGTCCTATTTGTAAGCCTAAGTACCATGCATTTGAGTAAAAATCCTATTTGTTAGCCTAACTACTCGAGTTTGTTTGTTACTATTTTTACTTTTTTTAGGGGAAGATTATTACCTTGGATTTATTCTTTTGAAAACCAAATTTTTTTTCCTTGTATTTTTGTATGGACAATATGGCTGTAGATCGTACGCAATGCTGGTGAGACTATATTATTGTACTTTTATTTATCAACTAATAGAGATAAATATGAAACACATTGAAGTTCTAAAAGCCCATATAACATTACATGTGAGTATTTTACATTGACAAATTAATATAGAAATGTCCACTAAGTAAGGTTGTTGGACTACTTTCCTAATTGCCATATAGTTTTTAAGGTGGAACTCTCTCAATCTTGTAAAGTAGAAACAAGCTAAGAAACACTAAATAACTGACATACATGACATTAACCTAATAAACTGATCTTTTCTTTGCTTGTTTCTTTCTTTTCCTGGTTTTGTAACCTCCTTTGGATAAAAAAAAAATTAACTGATTATGCCACAACTGTACGCAAAACTGAAGGCATAAGATTTCAACATAATACCATACATGCTACCTCCAAAGTTGTTAGCTTTCCTTAGTTGATTTTTGTTCTTTTATATATTACTCTATACAACTTTCGAGTTCAAAAAAGGACAACTATAATGTACGGAGGCCTTAATCCAAGAGCCGGGCTAGGTATGCATTGAACTAGACTAAGGCCTAATTGAATGATCTCAGTTGGACAGTCAAGGTTGAGAGGAATTTGAAATGAACAGTATGTTTGTATGAAACTGAGAACATGTCTAGAGAAAAGTTTGAGATCTACTCTTTTTGCATTCAGTGAAATTATTTCTACACTGTTACTCTCTGAGGGGAAGGAGGCTAAGCATTCCACTACAGCCTGAGACGAAATTCCAAATAATTTCTGTAGCCCTGTGATGGTTTTTCATTAATAGAAAGAATTTTCTTAGGACAATATTATATTTACATCAGATGAAGGAAATTGGTGAAAGAAATGGGGGAATATTAGAAAACAGAATTACTATTCCTAACTCTCCTGAGAATTATCAACTGGCAACAGTTTGTTGCGTTTGATTTGGTAGCGTCTGTGAGTTCTTCCTAAACACATGTTTCCTACAACGTTCAAAGATGCTATCGTATATCAAATCAAATAGAACTCCAGCTCTCTCCCGATTGATAATGAACAAAATGTGATCACCTTCAACGATTTTGTAGTACCTGCATACAGAAGTGTTGATCCAGGAAATCTGGTTAGACACACGAGAATGAGAAGTGCATATGCTCAAGTGTAGAACTGTATTAGTACTGCGTGTAGATTTGTCAAAAAGTTACTAGTAAGAACTTGCTCAAGTCATTATCAGAATATTAATTCCCAATTTCAAAATAATTTATGTTACTCATACAATTAACGTTAGCTCAACTATGGATACTTAACACTTCATTTTCAACCAAATAGATGAGTCGGGCTCCTGGTTACGTATCAGAGTCTACACCTGAATCCATGTAATGTATCTGTAAACGACTATGGTATTCGCTTACACTTACATTAGTATCCAGGAAAGAAATTCTCAAAGCCTCTCAGAATCAAAGAGAGGTTCCGCCAAAACTGTGGTCATCATCGTATTATCTCTTCCAAGACAAACACACACGACCTAACATCACTTTGCGGCCTACTAATGATTGATATCAAGTATAAATACATTATCTTCTGAAACCGTCACTCAATTATGTTTCCAGCTATAGGTGGGGGTCAAGAAGAATAAGTCTAGAAACTTTCCAGCATTCTATTGATCCTTTTACGTTTGATCATTGTCAACATGCTCATAGAAAATTAAAAACATTGTGCTAAATAAATAGGGTCGAAAGAACATAAGGTGACAGGGCATTTGTCGAATAATTTTTTCTACAATAATGGTGACAATTTCAGTTGTTCCTTCAGCTTGGAATGAAACTAATACACAAACAAACCAGAGGATAAAATCACAGCATAAGGTTGCACTGCCTTTACTCGAAAAGAAAGTTCATTATTTAAACATACCAGATACCAGGTAGCATTGGCCGGCAATCTGAATCATTTGTGACTAGCTTGTGAGAATGTTCGATGGGTAATCGGGGATACATCATGGATGTTGTGTTGAGTGCTCCGTCATTATCCCACCAGTCTTCATCCCTGCAATATGTTTGCATTCAGCAAAGATTTACACAATGATAAACATACAGCAGAAACAAGGAATGCTTTTGACCTTAAATCTAAAGCATTTCTAGCCTTACCATTAACCACAAAACTAAGGATTCATAAGCAGCTCTCAAAGGAAGAAAGACCATATGCATATATGTTACTAATCTTACATAACCATCTCATTAAAGAAAGGGAAATATTAGATTCTCACACAATGGTTCCTTCGAATGTAGATTTCTTATCAGTCATCACATAAAACATGGTAAGCACTAACCAATGAAGATGGCTCAATGTCTATGCTACAAGGTGTACATTACTACATGATAGTGGAGGAGTTCATAGGTGGTGATACCAACTCCACAACACTGAAATTTTGCTCCCACAATGACAAGTCAGTTACATCATCGTACACATCATACTGATGGAAAGATATACATGTGCAAAATTATGATAAAAGGTTGAGCCCAAAATGGAGATCATAGAGACGCAGAATTTCAAATTATAGGCAAGCCAATAGACTGACTAAGATAAAGTCCAGGATATAATACCTGTAGCCTTTGTAAGGAGGCGGTACATCTACTGGGTGGCGCCACATGCACATCTGCAACACTCTGATAAACAACAGAGGGTGGATCCCAAGAACACCGGAAGGAACTGTGAAGCCCATGAACTGACGGGTTCGCTTCGTAGCATAACTGAAATAATATGTATCTGGGAATGTTTGTAAATGTGAGTTAAGCCACATAGACCCCTGAATTGTCAGATCGGGTAGGATCCAGTCTCCTGTAGCAAATGGACCAGCATTTCCCAAAAGACAGTCTACTAAACCCCACACTCCGATTTTCCTCCATGACAAATTGAAGTGATCAAATCCAAAATTGTAATAGGACTTTAGCCAAGGAACGTCAAACCATTCATATATAATAACTCCTAATCGACAAAGCTGAAGTAGACATATGGGTTTCAAGGTCATCCCATCCTCAGGCCTGTTATCAACATTGCAAATACAAATCATAAGCATTTATGAATTATTTCAGACTAGTAGAACATCATAGTAAGCAATCCACACTTTCTAGGACGCACCAGTTATGTGATTCGGAGTAACAAAGATGACCAATCAACGGGCGTAGAAGGAACTAGGTTAACAATGATATTCGATGATTATCAGATGGATAAGAAGCATTAAGGTTTCCAATTTAATAAAGTGAAAAAGTATGGTACAACTACTAATCACACACCATCCAAGTCATCCACGTATCACATCACCACAATAACACAAATCTTTTACATACTGAAATTCCAAACACAATCCAGCACTTAAACTGATACACATCACAAGAGAAAGAAACTTACTGCATCCCATCAAAATATGTTCTAGTGGTCCCATTTAGTGCTCCAGATAAAGAAGTGATACTCAATACCCAGTTTGGAGAAGTATCATGACCCTTAAAAGCCTACAATCACAGACATACCAATGTCAAAAACACACGAAAAATCAACATATTCCGGCCATTAAATTCAATCTATTCAAGCCAATATCATCCTGACCTTATCAGCAAGCATTTGCTGCAAAACTCGAACAACCTGTGCTCCAGCTGAATGCCCCACAAAGTGAATAGGATTATCCTCATCCCATTCAGGGTAATGTCCTACACACATTCAAATATACCATATTGAAAATAAAATTTCATCACAATCCCGTTGTTATGTCATTCAATAATCATCATATTAACAAAAATAATACGAAATACTAACATATAATATGAATAAATTAATTTACCTTGTTCATAGGTTCTTCCAAATTGGGAATGTCCACATGCTTTACTGTGTTCTTCACCATAATCAACCTGTCCCCCTTTCAAGTAATAGAACAATTCCCGCGCCCTGCAAATTCATTCAATTAAACAACAAAAAACCATTCGTTTACAATTCAAAATTTCTAAAAAATTTTGAAAAAAAAAAATCTTGAAAATTCAAGAAATACACACCTATCATAAATGCTAGTCAATGAACCCAAATCTGGAACCAAAACCCTCTCATCTTTCTTCTCTGCTCCAGCAAAATAGGACAATCCACCCAATCTCTGTAATTTTTTCCAAAAACAAAGATCACCCAGATTAAACTCAGATGAAATTTTTGCTACAAATGAAAAAATTTGAAGAAAGATTGAAGCTTCGACTTACCCCTTGACCAAACCCAAAAATTCCGTGAACAAGAACAATGGGAGGCAAATCATCAAAAGATGAAGAATTTTGTTGAGGAGGAGCAGAAGAATGGTGTTTGACCTCAAAATTATAGGGTTTAAAGAAATCACACAAAGCTTGAGATAAATCATATGCCATGGCTTTGCTAAATATGTAAAACCCATATAATAGATGCAACCATGAACTCACAAATAGCTCCACTGATTGCAATGAACTCAACCATATTCTCATCATTTTGAACTTTTTTACGTGACTATCCCCTCAAATCCCTATAAATTTGAGGGGAAAGGGTAAAGAAACGTCCTTTAATGTTTAAATTTTTTTCAAAATTTCTTAACCCTCGAAGAACACTAAAAATGAGGGAATTTTTGGGTGTAAATTATGAGAAATTTGGAGAGACAAGGGTAATTAAATTTTGGGAAATAAAAAAAAAATGAGGATAATGGGTTGCCTCCTTAGATGTAATCTTGCTACTTTGCTAGTTTTGTGTAATTATCAATTTATGTGATGTTAAGGATTGTTTGGTGGTATTGGTATGAATGGGCTACAAATTTTTCTCATACATTCCTTTCATCGTTTGCCCCACAACACTACAAGTCTACAACAGTCACAAGTTACACAAGGTGAAGGTAGTAAACAACAGCCAATCAATGATCTACTCCGTATTTTAGAAGGCTCCGGGATTTTGGGCCAGATCCACGTGGCGTATTTTTACTTGTTTACATAAACTGCACGATTTTTCGTAGTGGGGCCTATTATCAACCGAGAACAAGTGGACCTATTGTGATTTTTGGATTGATAAAATAAAAAAGTCTTACATTAAAATTTCCATTAAATAAAAAGATTTATTTTAACTTTAAATTTTTTAAACCAAGACTCCATAAATAAAAATAAAAGAGAATAATGAACTTTGTACTTTGTACAATTGAAGATTTGTAGTAAATTGCTAATGGTTGTTTGTTGTTAGTTGGTTCACTTGGTTTGTTTGACTTTGACTTGATAATAAATGAAATGTGGATAGAATATGGAGTCAGATGTAAGCATTTCACATAAGTCGTGTCAAGAGATAGTAAATGTATTGTTTGGATTAATTGTGTGATTTAATTTTAATGTAGATCATACATACGCTAACCAGGTTATATGATTTGAATGTTAATGGTAGTTATCGAACTCGGAGGACGAGTCATATATTTGGCAACATCAACTCAGTAGTCCCTAATCCATGAAATCCAATATAGAAATAAGATGGAGATGGATTGTTTGTTTTGGCTTAGGGAGAAAAAGACATTGAAGTTTGTGGGGGCGAATTGACAATTGGTCATGAAAGGGAGATGGATATTATTCACTTCGTCTTTTAGAAATTGTCCCAAATACGAATTTTAACTTTACAATAAAAAATCTTTGGGAGGACAACCAAATAAAAAATATTAAAAATAATCGGACAGTTTTTGGAGGACCGATCAAAATAGAAAATGGGACAATATTTAAAGGATAGATAAAATCATAAAACTGGTAGGTAGGACCGTAGGAGTAGGAGGAGTGGTGAGATTCTAGGCCTTTCTTTTAGACGGAGAATTTGACTGGAAGGTTCTCTTACATGCACTAATTTTGTTTCCAACTCCTTTAAGTACGGAGTATGACCTTAGCCCTTTTCCGTGGAATTGTCCTCTCACAAAAATATAGGTTTGTAGTTCACACGTTTTTGTAACTTTTTATTTTTTTATGTCGGGTATTCTACCACGAAAATAATATTCTAATAAATTCGAACTAAGCCTTGAAATGTGATATACTCCGTATCAAGTGTCTCTTAAATCCAACCAACGTATAATATCAGAAAAGATACAGTGAATTGAAGAGAGGAAAATATATCAGTCGAAGTATCTAAAACTTCGTATTATTGTACTCAATATTTAAGTACTTTATTTTTTTGCTCCAAGTATAAAAATCATTTTTTTAAGATACAATAGAAAATCTTTGGTAAAAAATGGGACAATAATTGAAGAATGGACCAAAATGGAAAATGAGAAGGCAATAAAAAAGGGACAGAGAGTATAATAATTATCTGACTAAATAATTATTAGTATAGATATTTTTAGTTGATTAATTGTTTATTAATGTAATTTGTAAAGTTGGTTCGTAATTAAATTACTCTTAAAATTTAGAAGTTTCTATGAAGTATTAATATTGCTATCAGTTGAAAAACCACTGGATGAGTATAGAACATCCACAACATTAACTGATTAAGCACAACATGAGCTAGTTGATTTAGTGCGAATTTAATGGTGAAGTCCGCCAAAAAATTTTACTACTAGAATTGTGTCACACCAGTAAACAAATTTTTTTTAACCAAGAAAAACCGTTTGCTTTACAAATCAAAGACAACTGCGCAAGAAAATATGAAAATACTTAACTTGAGAAAATATATTTCTTCCAACCAAATGCAGAATGATACGATTCTCATAGGTGGCTAACGTACGGCCCTGTATAGCAGTAGCTGATTATATTGTTTACCATACATATCATATCTTGTTTTAAGCAAAATATATATCATTTTATTTCTATAGTTTTTATGTTCTTATGCTTCTTCGCATGACTAATATACGTTTACCTTTGCCTCACCTTTCCTCTTAGCTTACTGCTGCTTACCTCAGTCAACATGATTTTGATAACATTAGATTACACACATAGATATTCATTATTCTTTCGTTGATTTCGTATAAATATATGATACTAAAAATTAAATGAGCAATAAAATAAAGTTGTAAACAATTAAAAAAATTATCTTATTGTAATATATACATTATCGTACTACTACTAATGTAGACAAAGCATCGGAGATGTAATTGATTAGTTAACATATACTCCCTCCGTTCTTTTTTGTTCTTTCCATTTTTCCCATTCGGAAATTTCAAAAAGTTGTTATCATTTAGAATCCTTATATTTTAGTTTAATATTGTGGTTGGTTGAAAAAGTTTGGTTATGATCACTATCCATGTGATATGTAGTCCATTGGTTGATTTTTTAATTATTTAATGTCATAAACTTTAGAAATGCTACTACTTATTTAATGCCCAATTCACTTGAATTATTTTTTAATAGAATATATCGTATTTTTAGATTAATTTAAATTATTTTATAGAATTTTAATGATATTTAATATTGTCTTAGTTTCTTCCTTGATTCCAAATGGAAAGGAAAAAAAAAGAACGGAATTGAAAACACATATGTATACGTTGAAAGGACTTGAAGCAATCCTCTTCCAGCAATTATTCGGATGGCAAAGGCAACAAGAATCTTGTAGAGGATTAATAAATGAGGTGGCCCTTAAATTAACATATCCTAATCAAAGTTTATAGTAATCTCAAAAGAAGACAGTAGCCCTTAAACGTGTCTTAAGTATCCTAATATTATAATCAGTTGTTGAGATGCATGGTGAACAATAAAAGATGGAGCATCACAAGATAATCACCTTTTTAATTAATCATATGAATGAGTACCGGCCAAACCCAACCTAAATGTGCCTTCTTCTGTATACTATAAGTCTATATAATACATGATAATATATATGATAATGACTTTAATTTCTTCATATATATATATATATATATATATATATATATATATATATATATATATATAAAAGTGAGAACACCCATTTTAAACATGTGTTATTTGACTTCTAATAGTACGTTGATGTTTAAAACTATACAAATATGAGATAATATAAGCTCTATTAAAATATAAAAGTGTGTGTTCTCCAGGCGTGAAAAGGATTCCAGTCCAAGTCAGTACTATAATATATTGAAATAATATCATTTCAAACTTGAATGTAGAATTATACATGAAGCAATACTTATATTGGTGTAGACAGAATGATGGACAAAGAGAGTATGATTTTGTGAAACTTGATGACAACGAATGATGAAAATGAGGAAATGCTTTGCAATTCATATATCAAACACTAGGGGTTGGCCTGGTGGTGTTGACAATTTTGTAATAATATGACCTTGCTTTACTAGTTGGTAGTGCTGTCACTAATAAGCTAGCGGAATACCAGTCGCACACACACCGAGGCCATGACCTCCTATACCTTGTACAGTTGTACATTCATACACTCGGATGCATAGTACACAGGTTTAATAATCAAAAAGAGGGATATGTTAGACTCCTTTCAAAAATAATAATACTATGATGTGTAAAGTTGTCAAAGTTCGCCCTTCGGTTATGACTCTAATCGGTCATGTCTAGTTAGATAATAGTTTGCCCAACATCAATTAATTTTGAAATTTGGTTGATCTAGGTCATTTTGAATAGCTCTACGGCCTCTATTGGTAAAGTGATACAAAAAGTATTGTATACATACTGAATACAATAAAGTTATTGTGTTCCCAATAAAAGTAACCATTCAATATAACATAAGTTACACCTCAATACAACATATCTCAATTTATATTCATTTTAAAGGGATAACTTTTGTTATATTAAGAAGTTACTTTTACTAAGGACACAATAACTCTATTGTATCACACGTGTATACAATAATTGGAGCAGACTATCATTAAAAAAAGCCCAATTCAATTTGAGCACGGCCCATATCTTATCAATTCAGTGAACGGGTCCATAACTTCGAATAGCCCAAGCCCATATACCACGAATTGCTATCTCTCTCAGTCTCTCTCATTTGACCACAATGCAACAGTCACACTTCACAACTGAACTGCATAACCCCATTAAACCCTAATAAACCCCACCCCCTCCTCCAAACACATTTCCAGATTCCTAAGTCTGATCCTAAAATGGCGTCGATTTCATTGAAAGGGAAGACGAAGAACATAGCGAATAGATCGAAGAGATACGTTGAACAAGCTTTGTACCTTCGCCTCTTCAAAAATGGCGGGGATGAGGTCAGCGTCCGTCATGAATTGAATGAGTTCCTCTCAAGCCGCAAGAAGGTTTACAAATGGGAAGTTGGTGACACCATCAAGAAGCTTCGTCATCGCAAACACTATTACGCTGCTCTTAAGGTCCCCTTCTTTTGTTTTCTCTCTTATGTGGGTAATATTTGATTGGCGCTTTTTTAAGTTTTCATCGGTGGATAGTTAAGTGGGCTTCGAGGATTAATTATTTTTTATGCTAATGGTTGTTGTTATTTTTTTTTACTTTTTTTTCATGGGTTTTTGATTGTAAAGCTTTTTGTGCATTTTTGGGTTTGTTGGTTTGATTGGTTAGCGTAATTTTGAAGATTGGTTAGTGTAATTTTTTGATTGGTTTTGAGCTTATTTTTTGCATTTTGGTGTTTTGTTTTGGTTCTTAAGTGAGTTTTTGAAGATTAATTAGTGTTATTGATGCGAATAGCAATTGGGGGTTGTCTATTTTGGATTTTTTGATTGGTTTTTCATTGTTAAGGTTTACTTTGTATGATGTCTAGATAGATGTTGCTAGTTGTGTGATTTGTGATGTTAAGTTGCTGGTTTAAGGTGTATAAGTATTAGGTATGTAAACATAATTTATAGCAGTTTGGGAATGATTTGTGAACTGGTGATCACTCGATGGTCGATTAAGGTTGATTTGATTGCTTTGAGTATATATTGGCTGCAAAAGTTTTCTTAAAAAGTCACTTTGATGGTTTTGATGAAGGGGGATCGGAGCCTTGGAGGCAATACTGAAGCTTAATAACATTGGATTCTTGGATTTGTGATTAAAATTGTTGTCTAAGGTATTCGACGAGTAGTATTTATGTAAACATTATTCAAAGCAGGTTGGGAAAAATTTATGAATCGATTATCATTTGATGGGGTTGAGTTGATTGGTAGGAGAATGTATTGGCTGTGAAACTTTGCTTAGTTAGTCATTTTGGTGGGTTTGTTGAGTGGGAGTTTGTGGCTATGCTGAAGCTAAGTAATTTGGGGTCTTGAATTTGGTGCATTGTGATATGAAGTCTCAATAGTTGCTGCCACATCTTCTCGGAACTGAGACCTATTAATTGCGAGTTCTAGTGCACGTGTTTATTTTGCAAGAATCGGTTTTGAGTGTCACTCGACTATGGCCTTCTTTATTTATATGTTGGTAGTGCCTGTTTTATCCTTTAGGAGTGTGTCTATTTGGGTCTGGCTGTCTAGAATGCCTGAGGTGTTGTTTTAGACAAAGTATAAGAACTCTGAATAGAGTCTAGATATGAGAAACTTATTTCACTTTAACGAAGTTCCTTGTTTGGGTTATTTGTGGTTACTGATATATACAATGCAATGCTTTTGCAAAGTTATTTCCACAGTGAGGTGATTGGGTTAAATGCAAATTCCTTGCTACTTGTAAATTATGGTACTTATATTTTATTAAATAATGGTATCTCTCCTTTATAATAAAAAATCGGGGCATTATATGAGCTTCTGTATCCTAATCCACTCCTAATCTTATCAGCCTGGGTAATAGGGACCTTGAGCTAGAAGTACTGCTATCTGGAGTTGGATTATCTGAATATTGATCTTTGTGCTTTAACCTATTAGACCTTTGGACGTCTCGGCAAGATAGTCCATTAACATATCACTTTGTCTTAGATGACCCTGTATCTCAGAAACCTAGCTATTTCTTGAGGTGTACCTCAAGTTTATAACCTAATGACCCTTTCCATCTGGATTATGAGTTTTACTGATTTTGATTTGACAGGGTTTGTGAGCTTGGGACCTAAGAAAATATGAGGATGTAGTGTAAATTATATGATTTTCCCTGTTTCCATTTGGAAATGCTGGAGCTACTTGTTGTCCTTCATTTCTTTGTCTTAGACATCCTCAAGTCTGTTGGAAATCTGTATCAGGGCTTTGGTGGTGTAAGTTGTGGATCTGGAGTTCATTCAGAATCAAGTGACTATCAGTCTGTTGTTGCATTTTAGAAATACCTGTTAGTTTTTGTTAATCTTTACATCATTGTGTTAATGAATTGTTGCTGCAACATTTTGATTTTCATAGAGTACTTTGCATAAGGAAATGCATCCACGGATATGCTTTTTTTTCCCAGTTGGTTTTCTCTTTTCTCTTCTCCTCGTATATGGTGTAAAGTAAGAGCCCTTGTTAATTCGAAGAGAGATTAATTTTGGAGGTCACAATAAAGAAAGTATTGGTGGAATGTTATACAATTGAAGTAGGTTTTAACAGAGATTCATTTATCTTATTCTGGAATGGGATTTTCCTTCATTAATGTTCTTTTTATAATTTAAAGGTTTGAATAATAGCAAGTATTGTATCAGGGACAATGGAGCATGGTATGTCACTTGATAGCTGTCTCCCGTACCTGAAACGTCCTTGTATCAGGGACCTTCACTTGATAGCATGTTGTGCCTATAGTTTAATATTTTTCATATATGCCATTTTCTGTTTCTGTCCCCATCCCCGTAGCAGTTTTTGACCCATCCCTGTTACGGTGCAACCTAGGTAATAAGTATCTACTTATGCATTGCAACCTTGCCTACAATATTTCTTATGCTCACTTTCTGATAGTTTCTGATAGGATTGTGGAAGTTGCATGTTTTGTTGTTACTTGTCATGATTGCTGTTCTTTTTATTTTCTTCATATTTTTAATTTTGTTTTCTCATAAAAGTTCTCCTTGGTAGCAAATTAATGTGGTATGTCTTTATGCAGCTTTCAGACACTATGGCCAAAAGGGGCATGAACATGACATTAAGTGACCAAGCTATCCACCTTGATCTCATTGCCAAGACTCATGGAATTGCTGCTGCTGAGAATCATTTCATTGATCTTCCCGAATCATCAAAGTACATTGAGTGCTATGGTGCCCTTCTTAACTGCTACTGTAAGGAGTTGATCTCTGATAAAGCTGAAGCACTTATGGAGAAGATGAAGGAACTTGGCCTCCCTATTACAGCCATGTCTTACAATAGCCTGATGACTATGTACACTAAAAGAGGTGAGCCTGAAAGAGTACCTGCTCTGGCACAAGAAATGAAGGCCTCTAATATTATGCTACAAGTGTACACATATAATATCTGGATGAGAGCTTTAGCAGCTGATAATGACATTGATGGGATTGAGAGAGTTTTGGATGAGATGAAGCGGGATGGACGAGTAGCAGAAGATTGGACAACATACAGCAATTTAGCATCAATTTATGTTGATGCTGGGATGAATGACAAGGCTGAGAATGCTCTCAAGGAGCTTGAGAAGCGGAACACTTCTAAAGAGCTTTTACCATACCAGTTTCTAATTACGTTATATGGACGAACTGGGAATTTGCTTGAGGCTTATCGTGTTTGGCGCTCTTTAAGGCTTGCATTTCCTAAAACTCCAAATATTGCGTACTTGAATATGGTTCAGGTGTTGGTCAACTTGAATGATATGCCGGGTGCTGAAAAGTGCTTCAAGGAATGGGAATCTGGCTGTTTGAATTATGATATTCGGATAGCAAATGTACTAATAAGAGCCTATGTGAAAGACGGTTTGTTGGAGAAGGCTCAAGCACTTAAAGAGTGTGCTAGAAGTAGAGGAGCTAAACCTAATGCTAAAACTTGGGATATCTTTCTGGATCATCATTTGAAGAAAGGGGAAATTGAGCCCGCGGTTAATTGTATTGAAAATGCAATCACAACTGGTAGGGGAGATAAGACTAAATGGGTCCTGCCGGCTGAAAAAGTCACTGCAATGATGCAGCTCTTTGAACAGAACAAGGATGTTGATGGGGCTGAAGGTTTTCTGGAGCTTGTCTCGAAAACTGCTGATAAATTGGGGGCAGAGATCTTTGAATCATTGATAAGAACATACGCAGCCGCCAGAAGGACTAGTCCTTCCCTCTATCGCCGATTGAAGATGGAAAATATAGAGGTGAATGAGGCGAGTAAGAAGTTGCTCGACACGATTACTGCGGAATGAGTTTTGTGGGCTTTGACCTGTAAATCTTGCTCTTGCAAACTTTTGGCTAGTTGATACGCATATGCCAACTGATGCTGTTTCAAAAATGAAAACAAGTCGTATGGCCCATCTTTGAGGCAGCTCTCTCTCAGATGTGGTAGGGTGAAATCTTAGTTCTCATATTTGTTATCAGCAATTCTACTGGTAAATTCCTTATTTTGTCGTTATTGGCTCTCAGTTTGGGAGATGCACGAAATTGATTTCTTTTTTTTAGCCTGTGGTATATTGGGTTAACTTCATCCATCAGAGAAGGTGTAATTGTGTATTTCTCAGATCAGGGAGTTTGTAATTCAATCTTTGGTATTTTCATATTCCTACTTCTCTTTGAAATAAAGCATTCCTGGCTATCAAGACTTGAACGAGGTGGATTTTTCCTGTACGCTACTCCCCCACTTGAATTGACCTCACAATCTGACCCGTAACTATTCTCCCTTACTTCCTGACACTAACCCGTAATGCACCGAAAAGGCTAAAATGCTAAAACTACATGACTCAATTTTTTTTACTATGTTATCATTTTCTTGGTCATAAACAATATTAGCATGACTATTAGATGTTTAGAGGCTTTAATTCGAAGGTGCACCTGTTCCAAAAAAATCTACATCACGTACATGAAAAATATATATAGTACACATGTGAGTTATGTGGAATATATATCACGTACATGAAAAATGTACATCACATACATGAAAAATGTACATCACGTACATGAAAAATATATATAGTATACATGTGAGTTATGTGGAATGTACATAACTCGCATGTGTACTATGTATATTTTTCATGTACATGATATATATATATTTTTTGGAGCAGGTGCACCATGCTCATGGTGCACTGTCCACCCATTGGTTTAGAGGGCGGTAGTGGAATGACTGGACTCCAGTTGCTTAAGTGTCCTTGACGATGGAGAAACTACCAATCGTAAGAAATATTATTGCTTGTGACGCTTTCATGGATCGTTTATGTCAATTAGGTGGCTTTCTAAATTTCGTACGAATCATGGCTAGACTTTGACATGATCCCAAATCTATTCTATTCAAATTACTTGGAGTTCAAATTGTTGGGAATAGACTTGTTCAAATGGGAGTGGCTCTATTAAAGGCTCTTGATCGACCTGTTTGTTAAAATGTCTATTGAATTATGGGCTTAATGAATCGATCTTTTAAATGGTCATGTTTTATTGGGATATCTAAGATTGAAGGTGATACCAACAAACTATATTCACTTAATGGTCAATGGTCTAATGCCAAAGATTGGAGGTGATACCAGCAAACTATCACTCTTTATAGATAAAACTATACTCTCTTTTGGCAAGCTGGCCCGACTCGGCTCATTTTGTATCTTTTTTTACCGACTCGACTCAGTCTGTTTTGCATCTTTTTTTGCCCAACTTGTTTTTGCATGTGATTCATCGCTGCACTGACTCAACCCAATGAATAGGTTTAGTTGGGATCTACTTCCCTCCAAAACTACTTTGATTTTGAGTTGAGAGACTTCAATTTTCTTACTAGCACAACTTCTATGGATGCAATATTAATCCTAAATTACTCTTCGATCAATATTTCTAAAACCCAACCTATATTGTCCTTAAAACATCAAATAAAATCTGTAAGGATTAAAAAAAAAAGTAGGTTCATAACAGTAGTGGATTTCGCTAGCTTGGGTGACTTGTGATAATCTCGATCAAACGTAGCAACACCCTCCGAATATGCGATATAGCTTCGTTGGCTGTCCAATTGTTTGAATTTCACAATATATTCTCCTACATGATCCGACGTAGTCGCTTATAATTTAAGTCAAAATCATTATAAAAGTACCTCTACTAGTTGGTATTTATACTTGCAAGTTTGACTTAATCCCCTTGAGGCTTGAGATATAAAAAAATCCACTCATTATCAACTTGCCGTCCAAGTTACGACCATGGCTGAGATTCTTTGATGCTGTCGGAAGTTACATATTTGAAGTGTTGATATTATGTACACTTGAGCTCTTGTCCCTGTCTTGAGTATTGATTTTGCTATTGGAAGTGGGCAAACAATGAAAGCAGCTTCCACTTTAAGAAATATTGGATTGGCTCCACTCCACTCCACTAATGTAGTTGGATTAAGAGGAATGGGATTTACACTGATTATGTACACCACTTTACGTATCAATGTATGTGAGGATGTCATTTTACTGTGTAATGATGATTTAGTTCGTGGGTGACATTAAATTCTACATGTGCTGTAAGGCTTATTATTATTAAACCATTCATTGGGTCATTCCGCAAAGTCCAGTTATGATCCCTAAGATCCATCATGGTTTTGCGATAATTTTGCTGTCAAAATGCCTCCCTATTCATTCATTAATACTACGCATTCATTACAGCTTCTTTTGGCACTTGCCATTATCTTGTCTATTTACCATAAAACGTGACTCCTAATTAATCCTGCTTTAAAAATCTATTGTTAGGAAGGCCTTTCAATTACCATTACTTT
Organism: Dysphania ambrosioides; assembly: GCA_026401315.1. Taxonomy (NCBI): domain Eukaryota; kingdom Viridiplantae; phylum Streptophyta; class Magnoliopsida; order Caryophyllales; family Amaranthaceae; genus Dysphania; species Dysphania ambrosioides. Next base: position 1,693,033 of record CM048660.1, on the reverse strand, counting down.
ATTTGTTGATTAATATGACTTGGGTTTTTAAGCTTAGTTACGTTGTTCTCTTCAACACTATATATAAGTAGAGATTAGAAGTTCTAACAACGTGACTTATGTATACATCTTCATTCATAATCATTTCCACAACCGTTTTCACACAAATTCACTACATGCGATATGACCAGGTTTAGCAAACATTTGTGTGTTGATTGTGGATCTATTCAAATGGGAGGAGCCCCATTTAATCAACCCATTTCTTAAAGAGTTTTATCAATTATAAGCATAATTGGGTTGATCTTTTAAAGGGTCATGTTTTATTAGGTATTTAATGGGTCAAGTCGGCTCAATAATGGACCAATAATTTCTAAGATTTTTAAACACAATCAGGTAATAAATAATTTCCACTCGCTTGCTAATGGTCCACTGTCAAAGATTGGAGGTAATATAGACACTCCACAGATAGAACTATACTTTATTTGGATCGGCCTAGCCCGACTCGGCCCGTTTGCATGTGACTCATCTCGCCCCTAATCCGACTCAATTCACGTATCTAACTAAACGACCAAATAATCATTTAATCATTTTCCTGCATTGTACTCGGTGTACATTTGGATTCCTATGAAGATCGAATTCTAGCTACTTCGTATTTCAATTTACTTAATCAGAAGTAATTCGTCTAAGCTGGCTTGGATTGAGTATAAATATAGAATTTATGAACAAATGACTTAATTGAAACCAAGATATAGTATGCAGCTTTTGCTCACACAGATGACATTATTTTAATTGCACCAATATTTAATTTAGCTTACAAAATATTCTAATCACGTATTCCCATCAAAATATATGTGGGAACTATGAACTACATACCTTCGTATGATAAGTTACATCAAAACTGATTCACTCACTAATATACGAAGTACGTCGTATATTGTCCTAGCTGTTGAAGTACCTGCAATGATTGTGTTAGGATTTAGGACTATATTATAACTATTGGGTTGTAGGACTATGGTATTCATGCCATTCGAGTACTTGTGACACAAGATTGTTTTGCTAGGCTTAGCTTTTCTATCTTATTATTTTGACCAAAATGCAAAAATAACTATATCTGATATTATGGACTAATATTTATGACCTTATAACATTCAAAAAAAGCATTTTCTTGTGATTCAGTGTCACAAATTAAACTTACGGATCAATAATTAATGGTTAATTATCCCCGTTTAACATTTTTTTTCCATTTAAAATTTACCCAAAAAAGAAAAAAGAGGGAACAAAGAAGATACATAAAATGGACAAACCATACTATATTCACTTTTTTTCCTTTTTCCGATAAAATTTATACAAAGGCTTCCTAAAAGAAGGGTGATTAATTAATTGATCACCCATTAGGCTAAGAATCAAAACTTTTCAAAAAAATATATAGAGAGAGAGGAAATAGCCCAAACCCCATGCACAATTTTGACAAAAACCCTAGCTAAGACACCCAAAAAAAAAATGAAATATGTGATGGAAAATTTCTCAAAGCTTGCTAGCTAGCTAGGTACATCTAACATTTCTTCCAGGCCCCCCATAGTAAAAATAATTACCCCAAACATTATTAATCCCACCTCTAATATCATAACAATTTGGATGATCGGCCAAAACTTTGAGGTTGGATAATGGAATTAAACTATTACCCCAATCTACAATTTGCAAATTCCTAAAATAGGAAGCCTTTCCAAACCCTTCCCCAGAAAAATGCCCACTTCCCATTTGAGTTGAAGTGTGGAACCCTCCTTCCCTTGAATTCACTATTTCCCCTCCAAATTGAACCATACTTGCATGGTCACGTAAGTGGGTGAACAAAAATGCGGGCCAGTACCCGACTAAGATCCCGTTTCCAAATTCAAGCCACCAATTTCCATGCTTCGGATCCTGGAATGCATAGGGAGAAACGTGTTATATCCTATCATATGACACAATGGTATACTTCATATATACACTATGTTATATTGTACATGTAAATATTACTACTTCCTCCGATTTTTCTTTTCATTTGAAATTTACACATTTAAGAGATAACTTTGACTATAAATTCTCTTCTATCTATAAGAATTTTTTTTTTGTCATATGAGATCTTAATTAATAGATTCATTTTAATATATCAACTTTTATAATTTTCGTAAACAAAAACTAACGGTGAGAGTAGTATTACAGGTGCATATGACTATTCATGTTCATGTGAATGGTAGCAATAACTAGGCAAGTTATTGCGGGAAACATAGAGGTGATTGAGCCGTGCAAACAACGTTGCCAGGTTTTAAGTATAATTTAACTTGTTATTATATGGTTAAGGCCTCGAACTCTGATAGTACGTGCCTTAAAATAATAAACAATTCGACGTATACTACAAAGTATATTTACAACGGTAAAACAGAAATCTTGAAAAATTTAACAGGTTACATGCATATTTTTTGTTGGACTCGTTAAGTAGTCGTTAACTATATAACCCGTGAAGAAATATAACATAAGTTTTACCGAAAATAACATTTTTTTTCCTATCATTATCAATCACTTTAGATCAAATTCACCTATTTTCACCAACTTAAATTAGTGTCGTATAATTCATAAAATTAGATAAAAGTTAGTAAAATAAACAAATTTACTTGAAAGTTGCAAGGTAAAAATGAAGATTATTACCTTCCATATTAACAAGCTGATATCAAACTGTCCTCCACTGTAAGAAGATGTTGGTGAAATCGCAGCCCCTATAGCAATCCTACTATTAGTCTGAACAAAACCTGAGCATAGCAAGTTGTAGCATCCGGTGGCTTGGTATGCATCGCTCTGCCATTTGCAAAGGTAGGAACATATTTTAATTAGTCGCTACATAGTTATATATTTACCGTCATTCAGGCTACTGAATTACTACTCGTAGTTTTAAGGAGTGATATCCAATCACGAAAGAAAAATAATATCATTATTCATGTTTTAGTCCAAAAATTTTACTCTATAATCTATATTAATACTTGGTATGAACTTATATTAACTTGGTTACCATCATGTAGGGGAGTCACACAAGTTAAATGTCTTTGATTTTAGATTACAATAGCCTAAATTAGAATGAACGGTCCCTTTCCTTGTGTCCTAAACACATAAAGAAAAGAAAGAAAAAAAAAATGAAGGGTGATTAACTTACAGTCCAATAAGTAAAGAACCTAGGATAGTTGTCTCCATATAGCTCTGGACTAACCTGAAACAGAATTCATTGATTTAGCAAAGATTAGCCACAGGTTGACAGTGATTCATTGTACTATATAGTATCCCTAAGAAATATAATCTTCAAAAAAGTGAGACATTAAAATGAAGAAAATAATTAACCTACCTGCCAACCTGCTTCGATTGTATTAAGATCATCACCAAAGGAGCCAGAAATTACCCACATTTGTGATAAGCTGAATTCATAGGGATTAGACACTCTAGGTGACCACACATTTATACTAGCCTTTGCTCCATAATATTGTTGTCCAGATACATACCCCACTGCATGCTGTATAATCGCAAAAACAAACATGTTAAATACGGGTCTAGGTGTATCGGTCACAGAGAGAAAAAAGAGTTCACTTAATTACAAGGTATAAGAGGGTTCCATCCTAAAATTATATGGCAATAGAAGAAGTTGCCCCTTAGTCTTATAAAATATTTAACATTCACTCATTTAATAAACGTGAGACAATTGGTCCCAACTCACAAGTGGATTTTTATCTCTTAACAAAACATTCAAAAAGTTTATAATCAGTAATTGTTACTTGAGTTTAATCAAGACTCAGTAGGTTGAGGGGAAACTAATTTTGAGCCACCTAATGTCATATTCATGATAAATAGAGGAATGCATTCAGTGATAAGGAGTATCTTTGAAACAATGACACAACACCATGAAAACATACAAAATTAAACTCCGAGACTGTAGAATGTAATCATAGGGTAAAGTTGCAGGAAATGTCATCAAGCAAATTAAATTGAAGTATTTCTACAAGGGAAATGTATGTGAAAATCCACACTAAATGAAGAAAATCATGAGAGTGAGGAGTTACTACATGAAGCAACCTGTGTATGAAATTAAATGAGGAGACGTTAAAGAACAACCAACTACCATAAATTTTTCTTCTTTCGTTTCTCAGTCATAAAAGTCAGTCACTGAGGTTGCTCAAATCCTGTCATACCAACATTTTTACATTTAAGTCTCTGGTCATCTCCTCTTTTTGTTTGTACTACCAACTCTGGTTTCAAGGATGGTAAATATTTTTATACGATATGACAATATGACATGACTCATGTCAAAGCCCTTAAGTAGTTAAGTTGACAATCTAGCTTAGCTTCCTCATCAGTAAGAGTAATTTAATTTATTTCTACTCAAAGGTTACTTAAGTTAATTCTATATATAATGCCTACAATACTCTGTATATCCTGAAGCTTAGAAAGACCCCATAAGTGATAGAGTAGGTATATATATATAGACGAATATGGGTTGATAAAGAGAATGCTTTATTACTTTTTATCAAATGATAGTTATGAATGTCTCTTTATATGAGTAGGCGAAAAATAAATAAGTTTGCCTATATAGAGTAAGTGATTCAATGTGCAAGTTATACATAGAATACTGTAATTACACTATAAACTCTCACTCTAATTGGTGAAGGAAAATATTGTTATTATACTTAATGTAAATGATTTGGTTTATTTTCATTCCTCGAGAATAATTTTCCCTCTTTCCCCGAAAGAAAGCCCCATTTGATTTTCACGTTTTTTACGTCACGATTTTAAATGTTTTTATCTCCAAATCCGTAAGGCAAAAAATTATAAAAACTTGGCATTCTAACAATTTACGTTGAGATGCATCCAACAAAATCTCACGTGAATATATTATTTCTTATAACATTATGAGAATTTATAGTCAAACTTTTCACTTTGATTCAAAAAATAGAATAGAGTTTTCTTATAAGGACGGAGGGAGTATAAAGCAAAGACAGAATTTCATATATTATAGTTCCATTTTATACGACGAAATTGATAATACATAGTGATAATCTAAGCTTGTAATGCTTAATCGATGAATAGTGATAATCTAATGCTTAATCAATGAAATAGGGTTTATTATAAGAAGAATGTGTTATAGGAAGAAGAAAAGAAAAGAGGGACAATCAGAAAACTTTAATAGGCTCTTTTCCAGTCTCTTTTGACTCCTTTGCCTTAAGTTCACCATGACCCTTGTGGTATTAATGATGGACAAACTCAAGCACATTTGCCTTTTCTTTTCTTTTCTTTTTTTTTAGTGCTCCCTTTGTTTTACAAAACTTAGCGAAAATGATCATCATTTAAAATATTGTGAAATTCACTAGATATTATTCTTCACATATATTTCTTAATTCCCATGTCATTCATGGTGAAATTTACATAAGTACTCAATTTCCTTATTTTATTGGTGTCTAAACTTTTTTTTTTTTTTTTGATCCATGGTGTCCTAACATAATTTTGAATGTTACTAAAATAATTTTGGAGGGTATATGTAAATGGTAAAGTAATAAAAATATTTACCTCATGGTCAGAGCCAGAAGAGTCTCTTCTAACATATTTTCTAGGCTTCTTCCTTCCAAATCTTCTAATAGAACTAACTCTCATCATATCTTCTTCATTAGTTCTTCTAATTGGAATTGTTCCTTCAGGGCATGCTTCACCTGTTACATGCCACAATTGAAAACTTTCTTCGAACATATTGCCCTCTCTTTCCTGCCCTTTTGGCCTCTCTGGTGCTTCCTGAAAATTATTCAAAATATTAACCAAATTATTATAAAAAAATAACTACAATAAAAACTAAATCAAGGTTTATATCATGTATATCTAATTATAGTGAAACGTACCAATGGTTTTTGACCTCTCAACATAGGATGATCAAATGATGGTTGTTGATGTGCTATTATACAATCTATAAGATCCCCATCTACACTCTGTTGGGAAAAAGTTGAAAAACATTTGTAATGCGTACAATCATGAAATCATGTATGAACCCGCATGAACGTGTTTCAAATATTGTTCAAATGCATTCCAAAGATTTAAAACCATAGATAAAAATTAAAAAAAAAAAAAAAACAGGATCAAACAGAGAAAACAGAGAGAAAGTGAAAAACACATACTTGAATAGTTTTGATAGGAGTTTTGTTGATCTTCTTAAGATGTTGTCTGATTCGTATTAACCTTTGAACATCATCAGCTGGACGAAACTTCTGTGTTTCATTGGTTGGATTATCCTTAGAAATGCCGGGTTCCGAGGCAGAACAAACAGGAGAAATCAGGGTAGAAGAAGCAAGCAGGAAGATAAAAACAACAATGGGAATGATTGATGAGGAAATCTTTATCAAACAGCAGCTGAAGCCCATGATTTTTCCTGTGCTTTGTCTACATTGATGTTGTCTTCTTGTTCTTGTTTTTGTGTATTGGTAAAGAAAACTGCCTATTTCTTCGTCTTCTTGGCTGCCTTGATTATTGCTCATAGGTTGTTCTTCCCATACAAACACACCTACCATACATTATATCTCATACTATATTATGTCACCAAGAAATATGTACACCCCAACAAAAAAAGATAGAATTTTTATTTGGGAGGGTCTTAATGATAATCTTGAAAACACTATTTCCAAGGTTTTGAGAGCCAAAAATGACAAACAAAATGAATACTTGCTTCTATTCTACTGCTTCTGTAGTCTATAATAAGTGCTCTTGTTTCTTGGTTTTAGAAGTGGAGGAAAAACTTGAGAAAGAGAGGAAAGGGTTATTAAAAATGATATGAATCCAATGAAAGAAAAAATGGGTTGAGTTAGGGTTTTTATATTGAAGTTATGCGCGGTCTACTAATTCTACCCATGTGGAGATGGGTGCATTAGTACTTGGGGGTGTTATGATCTGAACATGTTATTTTTTAATATAAGGTTTCCATGAAATCTGAACATTATGATTTTCTGATTTATGATTTTACACAAAGAAGAGAGAGAATGGGCGTGGAGCAATGTTTCCAGTCTCCAATACATAGACTGAGAACTTTAGCTTTTCTGTGGTTATTTTTATAGGCAATCACAATATGGTCCTAATATTATAAATCTTTTCTTTTTCTTTTTTTTTTTTTATGTTTATTTGTTATTCTTTGCTTGGGTCCTCAAGACAGATAGGAATTACACTGGGATTTTCTGGTTCTAAAGTTGGGCTGTTTTGCTTTAAGGGAGGTGTCTTTCTCACTTCCCTAGATTTTCTTTGTGTCACACTCTTCCAATTTTATTATGTTAGTGTTAATAGTGTTTTGGTAGTTTATATTACTAGAAAACTTAGTTTACCCACTTTGTTTGACATTCCTAAAATTGGTTTTTTGTATTTGTCATACTTTCTAGATATGGATGATGGATGATTTTACGCAAATTATCTGTTAATATTAAGATTTCATCACATAAGCTTGCTCAAAACAATGACACTCTATATAATATCCTAGGATTTTGTTTTCACTAAATTGGTAACTTCGTTCTCCCCTCATTTTCTACCAATAGAAGTATGACTTTCTCCGTACTCAGTAATGTGGAGGTCTTGTTGTAACAAATGTAAAATGATAAAGATCACGCAAAAACATGTAACTTACATGGTTCACTATGTTAGCTACGTCAATGGGTAGGGGAGAACAGATTTTATTGATATGTGAAGAGGGAGCCGAAACACAAAAATAAGAATATAGAGATTAGATTAACAAAGGTTTAAATAAAAACCCTAGAAAAAACATAATCATTCATTGACTAATTACGAACCCAAAGTCAAAATCGATAGGAAAACCCATAACATAGCCCCTGAACCCCATCGGGGTGCATCAGCTCATTAACCAGGCAGCGAGACCCCGCCCGTTAATCCCATTTTGGAAAGATACAGTTGACAAAAACCATGAAATCAAAGATTTTTAAGCCTGTGAGTGTTGGACACCCGCAAGATTATAAGAAGCTATTTGAACTTTCATTACTATCATCAGTTCCTGATCGATCTGGTTAATGCGTTGTAGTTGACAACGAGGTTTACAAGTTAATTTATGATTATTCACTGTGGTGTCCAAAGGAACTTCTAATGAAAGCGAATTATGAATAGCATTAAGATACTTTCCCATCATAATCGACGCTTAACATGCAAAACACTAAGAAGATCCACTTTTATAATGAAACTGTCGTTTTCCAGGAAATAGGAAAAGTAAATTAATATTTCCTTAATCATGTGTCATTTGTCACTGTTTCGTATGCATGGGGGGGGGGCCTGGGCATGCTATTTTGGCATGCGTACTCTCTTATTTTATTTTACAGATCAGCGTTACAATGCCTACATGAATATAATCGCATACATGCATGCGTATGGCCTTAAATAATTTGTCATTTTCTTGTTACCAATCTAATTAGTATATATCCATGCTTGCTTAGGTTAAAAAGAAACGACTAATTACCTTGATTTTTGTTTGTACAAATTTTCATTACCACAAAATGCTACAGCCTACGTGCGCCTGCTATGCTCAAAATTTCATTGCATGGTCATCAATATAACTAAAAGTTTGTGAAAAGATTAATCTTGTTTCAATGAGATACTCCTTCACAAAACCCAAAGGCATAGATTATAACGTGTTTCTACTGCGTCATTATGATTATAGCCTAAAACTTGACATTATATTGTCAAATTTAATATATATATACTTGTATATTTTTATCTAAAATTTTCGATATTTGAGTTGTAACAACAACAATATACAAGTTAAAAGTGCAAACATTTCATTTTGAAAAACAATGTGTATAAAAGTGTACCATAACCGACTTCACCTAATTCTCACGTAGACTATGTTTTAATTTCTTCTCTTTATTCATACCTTTACAATGTTAAGTTTTAATAAGTTTAAATCAAGAAAAACAAGCTCAAATATGTCAAATTGATTACTTAAAATAAACTGCATTTACAATGTTAACAAAAAGTGACCCCTTAGTAATTAGTGTAACAAAAGTTACCCCGTTACTTTTACTAGTGACACAATAACTTAATTGTATCATGTATGTATACAATACTACGTGCAATGCTAATAAATTAGAGGTATAATTTCAAGCTCAAATATTCCACTTTTTAAGGTGGTGTAAAATTATAAATAATACTACTAAGCTAGTAGGAATAAAACCTAATGACTGTTCCAAGATTAATCATTGATATCCATGGGATTTAGACCTTAGCAATAATCATAGTGTCTGCAAGTGAAATCTATAGGATGACCCATGCATATACAGCAAAAAGACCAAAACCAAAATATAAAGTTGATGCGATTGCATGCTTGATATTCATACTTATTAGCAGGTACGATTATGAAAATTTAGAGTACATAGTATTGAACATAATAATGCACATATAGGTATGATTGTGGTGTGATGTTGGAAGTAATTTAATCGAATCCAATTTTGCCGCATTGACTCGAATTCAAGTCCTTAATTCTAAGGAAAAGCTTCTTCTACATTCTCTTTGCCTGCTGCGTATATTATGCCTTTTCAGGTTGCAGTCCTCTTTGTTTAGTTATACTTTGGTTGATCAATGCGGCTTAGATTTGGATTGAATAATCAAGTCATATCGCAAGCCAAAAAGTGGTTTATTTGGATTCAAGTGAAGTTAAACCAACACGAAAGTGAAATAGGGTCCACTTTGGTTTTGGGCTTTTTGGCAGCACAGCATCTAATCTCAAACAACCAACCTTATTGCTTTGTGACACTAGCAACATTGTCACTCTTCAAGGAGGGTGGTAATTAACTTCTTGCTTTTACAGTTTTACCTTGTTTATTATACTCTTTATTATAAAGACACTGTAACTATTAGAGCTCATGCTTACTGAACCAATTTGAGGTTCATGATAGAATTTGTTCTCAACCAACGTCTTCTGTGTAAGCAAAGTTAACCCTTCAAAGTTGATTCGTAATGAAATTTCTTTCTTCAAGTTTATACTCCATGGCCCATAGAGGTTATTAATTAGGCCATATGGCCATACCTTATTTGCTCACGTCGTCGTTTCATTTTATAAAGAGAGTTTAAAGAGACAAATTACAAATCATGTGCAAAGGAATAGAAATGGGTACAATTCGGAAATGATATTTATATTATTGATGTACTAATTTTTATGATATTTCGTGAATATATATTTTAAATCTAACTAATTGTACAATAGAGAAAGTTTTTGAGAGTGAAGGGAGCACCATAAGAAAAGAAATTAATTATTATTTTTATTTATAAGGGTGCCTCGCACATTTCTTAAAGCCCAAAGGTACTGCTGTCACTTTCCTTGAAACCTAAATGACAGGCACTGCACATGCCTTATCTAAATTTCCTAAAAATAAGTTTATGACTCAATCATAAGAGTTTTAAAAATGGTTTAAAAAGGGTGTATAGAGTCAAAGTAGATGCACGGCTCTAATAACTCTTAGGACCTACACTGGCTCCGAAACTATCAAAACTAATCAAATTTTGAAAGTTATTATCATACACTATTTTTGAAATATTTTCAAAAAAAATTCTAAAAAATTAATGTAAAGTTATTGGATGCTTTTTTGGGTCATATGAGAAAGTTTGAAAGTATTTAATACCCTATGGCCTTAACAGGCCCTAAAAATGAGTTAATAACCCAATAATAGAGTTTATAAAAATTGGTTAAAATATGTGTTTAGAGTTAAAATAGATGTAACTAACCTTATAATAACTCATGGGACCTAATATGACTATAATACCCGTGCAAATCAATTGGAGGTGTTCATTTGCCAAGTCTGAAATTGTCAGAAAATGACAGAATTTTGTGGTCAAAAATTATTTTTGAGATATTCTCTAAAATTGAAAAAAAGATACTAAATGTTTTTTAGTGTCATATATGAAGGTTTAAAATCATTCAATACTTTATATTCGGTCTTTATAGACCCTAAAAAAATAGCGAAGGTCTTTATTGTAAGAGTTTTAAAAATCGATTGAATGAGTGTCTATAGTTAAAGTAGATAGTTCTAATAACTTATAGGGTTTAATATGACCCTTTAAATTTCATGGTAATATAGAAAGGTATTCCTGTACAAGGTCCAAAAATATCAAAAATTACTATATTTTGAAGGTATTTCTAGGCGGGTTTAAAAGATGTTTTTAAAAACTTTTAGAATTGAAATAAAGGTATCATAAGTTCGTATAAGAATGTTTGGAGCCATTCAATACCTTAAATTAGGTTTCCGTAGAACCACAAAACAAGCTAATTAATAAGGACCTTATTGTAGGAGTTTTGAAAATTAGTTTATAATGTACGTGTGTATGAAGTCAAAGTAAATGATCCTGATAACTACTATAGCCTAAAATAAACCTATAAGACCCATAATAATCCTGACAAGGTGTTATCTCACCTTGTCCAAAAATTGTCAAAATGACCGAATACTCATTGTAATCGAGATGTTTAGGAAAAAAAATTTAAAATTGAAATAAAGGTACTAGATATTTTTTATGGTCACATCATATGCGGAGGTTTTTAACCATTCAATATTATACATTTATCTCAGGAGATTATGGACTATTCATAAGTAGATGAAAAAAAAATTGAATAGTGTGTGCAACCAAATGCTTCAATATACAGGCAAATAATATTCTAAATTCAATCTAGCATAGTCCCATGTTAACACTTATTAAATTAGATGTTTCAAGGACAAAACTCTCTTTAAACTTGGTAAATTTTTGAGAAAGCATTATTGTTGATTGCAAGTGATATACATGTAAGAAAATTGGTCCAGGGAATGCCCTTGGAGCGTGACAAGGAGAGTCCCACAAGAAACAACGAGAGACTGCTTTTCAAGGTGAGAATTAGGGAGACAAAAATGGAACACCTCATGTTCATGATGTGATTTAGCAACTACGCCAATATTAGCATTTCTCCCAAAAATTCGACTTGATTTAGACCCTAGTGACTAGTTTTAGTGAGATGACCTAAACTACTCAATCTGTCTATTGCATTGAATTCAAAGTCAAAAGATAATTTGGTCGTTGCACGAACTCTCATCATTATATTTGATCCCACATACTCGTATTTGCGTTATAAACTTTGGTTCACTCCCATTACAGACGGAAATTCTGGTGTTGTGTGCTTGATCTGATTATGTCTACCAGTCAGCTTTGACGTTTGTTGTCTAAATACCATAAAATAAAATAAGTGGTCGTCTAAACATCTTTGCATTTTATTCATCTACTTTATAAAGCTTCTTTGCAAACCAATCAAAATACATGTTATACTATTATAGATCTTACTATGATCTAATAAACTCTTGATTTTATGATACAACTTCTCATACTTGTATATAACTTCCTCCCCGTCACCTAAAGATTGTCCAATTTGACCATTTTTTATGAGAACTTTTTTTTATCAAAATAAGGCAATTTTCGAAGGATATAATTCTTAAGAGATGCATATATATAGACATATAGACTATCCTACATTGCAAACGATTCTAGGAGTGACCGAGGTTTAACAAATTAGGGGATTTAGTAAAAACTTGGTCTTGTCTTCGATCATGATAACAAAAGAGATGGAATCCATAACTTCATGTACTTGGAATTTTTCATCACCTAACTATAAGCAAGTTACTTGAAAAAAGTCCCTATAACTCAATAATATTCCGTTTTAAGTAATGTCTAATCTTACATTGCTATAATCATAGATATACATTATCATATGCTTTACACAAGCTAAGCATGAAGCCTTACTAGCTAATGACTATCTATTATATTAATTTGTAGACTCGAGTATTATATAACCATTCAATTAATCTTACACTCATCTCGTATTGATTTATGGAGTAGCACTCATCCTGTGATTAAGCTTTTCTCACTACATGCGCGCTTAAACTGTAAAATTTTAGTCATAGAAACTCGTTGAAAAACCTTTTTCAAGAATTAAAATAATGTGGCCATATTCTCCTTGCTTCACTGATATCTTGTGAAGTCAGCATATCTCATCTCTAGCCATGCATAAGTACTTAGATTACTACCATACGTATACGTACTCAGTGGTTATTCAATTGATACTCCGCACATAAGTTTAGCCCCCCTTTTCATTTCGTTTCTTTTTTTGGGTAGTTACGTTATCCAACTTGTGCTTCAGAAACTTGGATCAGCTTCAGAAACTCAAGGTGTAGGTGTAGCAGACACACTGAATGTGGCAATGTGCAGCCATAATTGTGTCAAACAAAGCACATTCCATCTTTTTAAATGCTTCAGCCTAATCAAACTCCAACTCATCATTTGTGTGACTCTCATATTGATACCTTTTATTTCTTATATTAATTTCCTCAACTTATATTCCACTTTATTCTTTCTTAAACTTGTCGTACTTTCATTTGAATCTCTCATTTTTCAGTGGTTTTGAGAGGATTAGTGTCGCACCATTGCGTATCAGTTCTTTTGTCTGATGAAGGAGATGGACTTCTATCCCAAATAATTTTCTCAAAGTTTATATGCATAATTTCACTAACACCCTATATAATTATATATCTCATATGCCAAATTCAATATATATCGGTAAATGACCATGTTTTCTTATTTTTGTTGAACTTAAATATAATTATTTATAATGATTAAAACTTAATTTTACTTATTATATATAATTGGTTTTGACTAATTTAAACTAATTTTTGTTGATTTATAATTAATTTTAATGTATAAAACTATTGATTTTTATTTATTATAACTGATTTATTCTTATCAAAACTGATTTTTACTGATTAAAGTTTTTTTTTTCCTATATATTACTTTTTTAAGATGAAGAAAATATATATGAACTTAGCATAACTAAACCACATATAGATTATTCCGGTAGGTCGAAACATTAAGGAGTATTTTTATTATCCAAAATTTGTATGCATGCAATATCGTACTGTATCTATTTATATGGAATTCCTGTGTTTTTTTTTTTCCTCAAAATCAAAGTAGGAACTAACCTGGTTAAGAGTAGTGGCATACTTATTAATTTAGTAAAAGAAGACTGCTTAGTGCTTCTAAATTTTATGTTTTTAACAATTTGGAGGGTTCATGAGTGGCACGTTTTAAGCAACATATCATAAATGGGGCGCCATGCCAAATGTACAATGATCAGTGTATCATGATGGTGTTGCTCATTCTCTGTACACGACATCATCAACATGGTTACGTTCTCTACGTTATTATTTGATGACGGCTATTCCCGTAAACATCATCATCATCATGCTTTTGCAGCGCCTTCAATCACATAATCACATGCATGTATTGATAATATTGGTATAATATACGAATTGACAGAATTGTTATGTAAAAAATTTAAAGGCTTTTTTTTGTCAAAATAAATATGAATCTTCGAAATTCTTCGTAGATTTGCTTAGTTAAGTCGCGGAATAATGAATAATGAATAATGAATAATGAATAATGCTACAACTTAAATTCCTTAAAATAGACATAACACCTAATGTACCGATATAATATACCTCATACTTTTTTTATTGTTGATGTATAATATACATTGCAAGTATTACGGACCCTCAAATATAACTTAAAAAGTTGGTGTATTGAATAGGGAGCTCACCTTGTAACTTTTAGATAACAAGTTCGAATCCCATCAAATAAAAAGACTCATACTCCAACTCTTACAAGAAATATATTTCATAAAATCTAGAGAGAATATATGATAAAGGCGGAGTTTTGTTTTTCTAAGTGATGTGCTAACTTATGAGATGTCCGACTTGATCGTATTAGTGAGCTTAAGAATTGTTGAGATAAAGACAGGGATGTTGATTCAAATCGTATTTGATCTGATTCGAAGAAAAAAGTTCGATTGAAACTCGTTTAAAAAAAATTATGACTCCGAATCCAATAAAAAAAACTCCGACTCCGAATAGGAGATGGGTCGGATTCTGATATTGTATTATATCTGACCCAAATATAATCCGAGTTCGATACGAATGGCTAGTGTCAAGGTCAAACAAGGTCAAACTCTTGCACCAATGATATTATGCTTGTGTTGTATAATTTTTTTAACTTATTTTATATATTATAAATGAATTATAGTATTGGTAATGAAATTAACAAAAAAAATAGGTAAGAAAAATGCAAAATTTAAAATAGATGAAATTTCGGATTATGAGGAAGGTTCGACGGATGGGATCAGATTTAGAGATCCAAAATCCCTAATCGGGTCGGAGTCAGAGTCCACGGATTCAAATCCTAAATTAAAGTTCGCAAACTTGTTAGATCCAATTCGGATTTTATTGGGTTTACTCCGGCTCTGATTAAGTGCCATCCCTAGATGAAGGGCGCAAACTGGAGTGGTGTTCGCAAATTACAACTTAGCATGTTTGCCACTAATGTCCTCGCCTTCTGAGTAGTTGGATGAAAAAGGAGGAATATAGCTTAGTGGGTTCAAAATGAGCCCAATAATATTGCAAATGGTATCAAATCTTGGGCTTATGGGCTAGGAGATGCAAACCATGCAACCACTAACTGAGTAGATAGCTGAATGGACATTATTGTTTGACTATATTTCCTGTATTGGGGCCTACTACTCCGGATTAACTTCATACGCTAATGTGGAATTTTTTACACTCACTTGGATGCAATGCATGGTGTACACTTTTACATAAAACAAAAGATTACATGTTTATGTATAGAGCATGTGTAGGAGACTAGGGATGCATCTAAGAATCAGGAAGTTTATATTAGTTGCTCTATTGAAAATGTGTACACGATGGACCATGGTGATGTTCTGCTGGTACTTATGACTTGGAGGAAATGATACTCCCTCAGTATGTGTGTATTTACAAAATTATTATGTACATTATGTTTGCAATATCTTGCTTTTGTTATAACCTCATTTGCAATACATTTTTATACTCTTGATATATGTGATAAGTTATATTCAGTGCATATTTTAGGAGCAGTTACATATAGTTTAGGCGCATTTAGTGTGGTTTGGTTTAACTTTGACTTATTTGTGATCCTTCGATGGGTAATTTCAATATTTTTTGATGTATTTTAGGAACATTAAGGCTATTCCAGAGGATTTATAAAAGTATGGACGTCATGGATACAATTTACGAGACATCAGTGCTCGTTTCGATGAAGTTCATGTTCGAAAGTGAAGTTTTGACTCTAACTGAGCATGTCGTGCAAAGGCGTGTTCAAGCCAAGCTAAAGCTTGGGAGTCAGGAGATCATAAACATATGCTAAATGTTTGACATGGACAATTGGACATATATGTAAAGATGTGAAATAAAGTAATCTACAAAAAATATAACATACTTGGCCAAATATCAATCCTTGTGTAATTATTTGTAACACGACATGAAACAGATGAACATATGCCATTCTGGCAAGTTTTTTTTTTCCCTATACATAGGATTTGGGTATAACAAGGCTATAAAACCGCTTTATTAGGCATTCTATTTTTGGTTATCTCATTTGCTTAATCAAAGACTACTTAGTACTGCTACCTATTCTTTTTCTCCTTTTTATTACCACTTCAGAGCCGTCTGGTCTGGTTTCCATCAGCAAAAGCATACATACTTCCTGATCAAGGAAAATACATGCTGTAGAAGCTTAAGACTAGTTTGTTCCACTTGTCTCATTCCGTCTGAGTCCTCTGTGAGCTGATCATAAGTTTCCTCCTTTCTTGGAACTTCAATTGCAAGTTTTTCTGTTGCCCTGCATTCCAAATTATTGTTCTCATTGCGCTGAGACACAGGGCGCCTAAATGGCAGTTCTCTTGGAGAAGAGGCAATAAATGATTAATTACATCTGTGGTCTGGTTTGTACAACAAATATCTTCCCATCCTTAACAACACCTTCTATATCTTGAGGAGACCCATACAACTCCTCAATTGCACTTCCTGTCTTTGCAATTCCTGAGAGCACTGATTGACGGAAGTCTCTGTCGTTCATCAATTTATCGTCTGAGTAGTCTAGCACAACTTTCGCTTCTTCATCCATTGGAACACTGTTCAAGAACAAGATTTGTCAAGTAACTTAAACACAGTGGCGCCACGTGGATCAAAGCTAATGCACAATCAAAATTTCTGAAAGCTACCCCAAGATGTGTTCAGTTTTAAATTTAAAATACAGCACCCTGTCCTGAATAAGTTTCTTATTTTCTTTATGGCCGGAGATTTTGAAACATAATGGACAAGGGTATTAGAGAAAGTGTAGGATTTGTGAGACAAAAAAGGTGGTTGTGATGGAGAGAGGAAGAGTAACAAATGGAGTGTAAGGAAGCAGAGGACTTGTTTTGGGATAGCCAAAAGGCCCAGAAAAGATGATAGGGATATTATTCTGGGGACTGGGATGTAGAGTTGATATAAGCAATACTAGCTCCTTATGCACGCGATGCATGCATATAATTGAAAAATAGATGTATTTGTGAAAAATTTGTCTTTGCTATATTTGGTTAATAAAATGATTGTTTTATATAGATTAATTTAATTGTCAAAAAAGTAACTTCCTTGACAAGTCTTTGTTTTCCAATAGAGGGTAAAAACAATATTTACTTTTTTGATGCCACCACAAGAGTTGGCTTATGTAATAGAGATACCTGTCATAGAGCCCTGCACCAGCATAACCTTCAAGGTCTTCACCATTTGAATCGGATCGGAAAATAATTGATCGTTTAATAAAGAGGCCAATAGGTTTACTTGGGTATCCAGAAACCTACAATGTTAAAATTCAATCAGTACATTTTTTAAATTTCATAGGCAAGAGTATGATTCATCAATAAGATAGCGTAATTGTTCGTTCTTAAAGCTCCAATTTTAAGTTGGATAATAATACATGGCAAAATTATGTATCCTCTATTGAGACATTAATGTTAGTCCCTTGCTGGTTTAGAGGTACAGCTACTAAAAGCTCAAGGTAACTAGAAGTCTTACCAGATCTAACTATTTCTTTCATAATGTAATAAAACAGTTAACATCAAAATTGAATGATAAGTTACCTTTGGCGAGTTGAGATCCGTTTTCTTAGAGATGAAACTTAAAGCACGGCCAGGATATGCCCCAACCAAAGTTTCTCCAAGTCCTTTCACGACCTATGCCAATCAAGATGTTCACGCAAAGTTATATTCTAGGAAATGTACAATGTATCTTAATGGACACATAAGAATCATAATTGCATTACCTCAGCATATATTTCTGATGAATCACCGGAAGATGGGTTAGTTGTGTGAATGACAAACGCATAATCAGCACTTATAATTTCTTGAACCAACACTGCCATGCAGAGATACTCATGATCTAGCCCAACTTTTCTCGTGCTGAAGTATGCTCTTTCATTCCACTTTGAGGCCCAAACCTGTAAGACATAATTTGATTTTGATTTCACATCTCTGTCTCCTACGGAATATTGAGCATGAACATAAAATAAAAGGGAGGTAAAAATAAACTTTGGAATAGTTACTGATTTGTGAGGGGTGCAAGCAATGGTCTGGGACTATGCAATAAGTTTTACGCTCAGGGTAGGAAAAGAGGTGTCATAAAAGTCGGGTGTTGACCATTTAGTTGGCCAAAACCCCCAGCTAAGAATCAAATGTGTCTCACCTTTTTTATTGCTGTCCATGCTTGTTGCCAGCGTTTCTCATCTTCATCACCAGGCCATGGCATTCCAGAGCTCTTCATCGTGATTTTAAGCTCTTCAACCTGAATCATGATTTGGTGCAGTAAACATGTCAACCTTTATTTACTAATAAAAAACTAAAGATAGTATTGTTTAGAGGTGTGCCTGGGGAAGCATAAAACTATACATGTTGCAATACTTGTGGAACGGAGGAAGTATACTAAGTTAAAAAGTTCACTTGCTAAAAGTAATGGCCAATTATTCTGGACAGCCTGAAATAGAATAGGAGGGCCAATGGGAGCATTAGATTGAGACCAGATTTCCCAAAGTATTCCACTAAAACTGTTTGATGCAAAGAGAATGTACATACCACTGTTTTAATAAAGGTATCTACTAAAGCTGTGTCAAATTCGTAATAAAGACGCGACAATGAGACTAAATAAACAATGTGACTGCATCCGTTATGATTCTGATGGTAAAGGTTCGATGAAATGCAAGGAAACCCATGGTTCCTCACGACCAACCTATCTTGCTTCTAAACTCAAATGCTCTACTTCCTTGGTGTTATAGGAAAGGCCCAGATAAGACAAGACACCTAAAGAATCGTTAAGGTATGGATGGGAGCATAAAGGGCCTTACCAACTGAGGTGGTTCAACGAGTTCTAGAACTGTACTACGAATCTTTGCAAGAGCTCCAACGTTTCCACCATCTAATTCCTTCTTTAAGATCTTCAACTTGTCATTCACTTCCTGTCAACATACGGGAATATGAAACACGCATAAATCTTACTCATACAAAAGAGAAATAGATAATACTCCAATGCTGCCAAGTTGGGTTTTGTTAAAAATTATAAGATGATGGTAAGTATTCAAATGGGTGAAGGAACTATTCAGGCCTGTTTAAGGTCCCTCTTTGGGAATGTGGAATTGAGTTATAATTAGTGCTAAGGGGCATAATAGGGAAGGGAAAAAATGGAAAATAAAATAATATTCAATCTTGAAAGTATTAATTAAACATTCTCTAAGAGCGATACATTTTAAATATTTGTCATTCTTTTACAAAACCAACAGAGAAGGGAAATTTTAAATATTTGTCATTCTTTTACACAACCCACAGAGAAGGGATGTGAGAGAGTTGTGAGAGAAAGAGAAGGGGAAGGAGTGGGCTTGCACTTTCCTTCCACAAGTTTAGAGCATAGTAATACATCTCTTTCTCCTAATAATTCACTTCCCATATCATCTGAATAAACAAGAAAGTCTAAAATATTATAAATTTAGAACAGAAAGACACCTTATTGGGGCCATAAGAAAGGACTTCCTCAAAAGAACCAAAAGGTAGGGCAACAGAAGTAGGGACTCCAACCCATGATGGAACTCTTCCTCTTAAATATGAGATATTACGTGATTTTGCACCAACCTGAAGAGAAAGAAAAAAGTCATGACACAAAATTCATAAGGATGTAGTTTATAAGTTTCCCAGGACTTCACCATAATCACCAATAAACTCTTCTAATGTCACAGGTAGGAAGAGGGAGAAAGTAAGCTGCTTCCGTAAAGGTAACAGCTCATATAGATCAAATGTACTAACCATTTCACTAGTAAATTCCTCTGATGCTATGGCATATTTACCACCAAATTTTTTCTTGACCAAGCTTATCGATGGGGAAAAACTGTCACTTGTCGCATTTGAGCTATTCCCATTGAGCTCATTCTCACTCACCTCACTGAGAAATCCAAGATGAGAATAAAAAATAGAGCATTTGAGCTATCCAGGAAATTACATAAATAAAAACACCAAAATTGAGAAAAAAGAATACATAGGGAATATTACCTGTAGAGTACATCAGTTGATGTTGGCTGGAGGCGTAATAACTTCCCTTCAGCTGCTTTGAGGTCAGAGAGAACTTTGCTATCGAAGCATGTGGCAAAGCAAACCTAGAAGTGAAGAAGTGTCTCGAACATTGAGAATCTTATATTGGTACAAGAATAAGGTGCTAACATTCAAGAAGGGACGAAAAATCAGAACACCTTGCAGTTTCTTGCTCTCACAGAAACATGTGATAACACATCTGGCATATCTGGTGTCAGTACAGCAACAGTTCCATCAGGAATTTCCTCCTCTCCTTTTACATGATTTGCAATAATTATAGTGGGTTGTGCATAAGTTTTATTTTGGACAGACAGCAATTCATTAACAATCACAACATATCCAACAGCTTCAACTGGACTGATGATCTGCCAACTGGTTGAGAAAGTTCAGGAATAAATCAAATGATGGATGGCATTAATTAAACAAAGTACAACATAATTTCAAATTTTCAGATTGCAACTATCCCAAATTCTAAATCTCTAAAATTGAGAACAAATACCCATATAATTCATTCTGTTGTTCTCTTTACATGGAACAGATTTTGTAAATCATGCTAGTGTTGCATATATGCATGCCACAGTGGCAATTATAAGATGGAGTAAGGCAGTCAAAAGTAGTAAAACAAACCTTCCCAAATTGGCAGTCTTTCGAAGAACAGGATCCAGTCTATTTATAAGAGCAGAGAGAGATGCAGCTGATCCAGCACGAATCATTTCCTCAGTAAATATGCTGACCTGCAGTACGTAAAAAAAATAAAAATTACCTCAATTAAGTGCATTGCTAAACAAAAGACAAGATAAAGTGACAGTCATTGACATACAGCCCACTGATCAACTCCAAGAAGTGAGCCCAAATAATCTGCAGATGGCTGCAAAATGTGTTGGTACAACTCTGCCTTGCTTGCAAGTGACAGGCGTGTTCGGTCAAGGACTGATTTTGCATATAAAGCCCAATCTTCGTCATTACTCTTTAACATATCAATTGCACGATTCCAGCCCTTCAAGAGTAAAAATAGAAGTCAGACAGACTTATAAAGAGGATAAGGAAAGAGTTTGCTTTTTGCCTATTCCAATTTATCACAATTGTGCAAGATTATCAATTCTTTTTGCAATTAAATTGATCACCGACAAGCAGGTAAGGTGGGAAAAAAAAAAAAAACACAAGTTGGCCTTCTATTTTCCATGACATTTAACAAATTAGCCACAAAGAACTAATCTGATTCCCAGAAAAACACCTGTAAGCACATAAATTATGTAATCAACATCATTTAACAAGCATGTGTATTTGAACAATAGCATATTCCATGTAGACCTATACCAGCTCAATGTCCTTGTTTAATCAGAGACAATAATAAAAGATGATAGACAGAGTCACAGAGATGCATGTTAAACCAGAAACTCAAGGTAATAACCATTTTCCAGCATAAGTATACTGGTAATTATTTAATTGGAAAGGGAGACGGACATGATGGAAAATATTATGAGAGTATATACTGAATGGAAAATAAAGTCCTGCTTAATGATCTTTTTCATAGTAGAAGCAATAACGAAGATGATGTTTAAATCCACTGAAGCTCTTCATGTGCCAAATACCTTTAAGCAGTAGACAAGATCCTCATTATCATCTGATGAAAGAGCAAGATTTTCCACAACCATGGAAATGAAGTACATAATTTTCTGCATAAACTCACAAACAACAAAGACTTGTTAGAATATATACCTTTTTCAAACAACTTATTTAGTCCTTGTGTAAATTACAGGAACTTAACAAAGTAAAGAGAAAAAAGTGGACATGCACTTTTGAACAGAGACAATTCGCTGACAGGGTGACAGAGAGTATGCCCGTATATTTGTGTGGTGAAATTTGAACAGCTGAAATCAGTCAATGACTACATTATCTATAGCAGATAAACAAACTTAATATCTGGTCTGTAGCTTTGATGATGAAACTAATTGTCCAAATCATTAGCTATTTTTGGGTCAAAAATTGATTACATTATTTGGTTCAGATACAAGCTTCTTTCAGCACGTCTCCTACAGATTACACACATTACTTTCTGAATATCCTTTGGGCCAATTTACATGGAACCTAGACCATTATCCAAAATCTCGAGCCCCTATACAAGCATGCAATAAATCATGGTAGTCTAAAATAATTGGGCAGAGTCATTTTTGGTTTGTTTTTCTAAACATCAAAATAGCCTAAGAGGCCACATTTTCTAAATTTGACCTCAGAGCATGAAGCTGGCACAAGATTTTCATAACTGGATTTTAAAATATCCTGTCGTATTACCTCAGGTCCAGCATTGTTCAGCTCTTCATAACCCCTTTCAATGACAGTCCTCATTGAAGAATCAAGAGCAATATCCAAAAATATAAGATCCTTAAGCCGATTCTGAGGCTTAAACAACAATGGTCGGAGTTGCTGCCGTGCCTCGAGTAATCCCTGTATATTATTTAGTCCAACTTACGCAAAAAGTAAGTTTCAAATAAAAATAGAGAGAAAAAAATAGGAGGTAAGAGATTAGATTAGAGATGTAAGGTTTAGGTACCTCAAGCAGTGGCTCCACATTCTTATCTTCCACATGTTCCAAAATAAACTGAAGCAAATCCTGCAGAAAAAGATATACAGCACTACTTTAAAAAGGGTACCACTGCCCACTACTCAGATTCTGTCTGACAATCAACCAACAAATAAATGAGTAACAAAAATGAACAGAGGTAAATATATTACCGGAAATCCTGCAGGCAACCCAGGAACTGGATCTATATTCACCCCAACCATGAAGCCTTGACCCTGAGATCATCACATATAAATAATGTCTCTACAACAAACTGATCAGTAGAGAGGAATGTATACGACCAACAATACCTCAGATATGTATCCCATGCAATTTGAAATAGCAGCCTCCAGATCTGCTCCAGAATGAACTGCCTGCATTATCCAACAATCAAAGTCAAAATAATAGAGCAAGAACAAAGAACAGGTATAGATTTGAGGAGAGAGAATGGTATAAGAATAAAGAATATGGTGAAAATCATGCAAAATATCAAATACAACACATAAGCCAAATACATACTCCTCATAAAACTATTTCTCTCTCTGGACCAAAATCCCGTTGTTCAAATTTATTGAAAGAGAAGACAAACATTTAGTTCCATTCTATTTTATACACAATATAGTTCAGTAACAGAATCATCTCAAATTCCGACAAGATATATAGATAGTCACTGTTTAAAGTTTTGAAACAGACAGGGCTCAGTCACTAGACCTGCTTCACAACTTTGATAAGATGGTGTGATGACTACCTTCAATGTTCTCATGTAATGTCCGAGATCCCTGAGAAGCCCATCTTTCTGTTCTCGTCTAAAGTTTGGTTCCGAATGGATAGCACGATCATAACTAAGAAGGCGCTCTTTAGTAATCCCGTTCTCATTTAGCGATTTCCAGTAAACACTGATATCAAAGTCATTTTTGATGTAATCAATCAACGCCTGAAAGAGAAAATCTGTAAGCAAACTTGATTGCCTAAGAGAAGAAAAGTTCAACCATTCTCTTTGACAATACCTGGCAGATGACTACGTCGTCAGGACTAGTATTATTGTGTAGTTTTTGGTGCCATTCCTCCATCATTCCACCCTTGCAATCATTGTTTCTCTGCAATCACCACATTGTGCAACATATGGCCATTGCAATCAATCACAAGAAAAAGGGAACCAAACAAGACTATACATGTTGTGAAGGGCCAAAAGACCCAAAGCTGACCTGAATGACCAAAATTTCATCTCTAATTCTCTGTCCAACATCCCCCTCACCTCCACGACCAACAGTGGACATTATCATCCGGAGAAGTTCTCGGTACGGGGGATGACTTCTGAATATGTTCTGCAGAGAATCTGTAAGTCTATCTTGAGCTTTACTTATCTCACTGCAAAAAGAACAACACAAGAACAGATATAGTAAGCAAAAAAGGGAAAGGCAGAATTGTAGTTCTTTATTTGGCAAAAAAAGGCAGAACTATATTAGTTGAAACTAAGTAATAAAAAGAAAATGAGGTTGATAAGTGACCAAATCCCATAGTAAGGTAAGATATACATTAAAGATAGCTAGATCTGGAGAGACAAGCCTCAAAACAAATACACTCATCTACAGATTGTATAGAAATATTTCATCAATATAAATTCAATAGGAAAATTTTACCGTGGCTTCACATTGTAATTTTTGTTCCATATTAGCTGCCTTGTCGCCATAAATCTCATCCATACTAAAATTCCAGCAAGACCCAATTCACCAGCATCCAAGGCTTCATCAACCAAGTCTGCTGCAATATTGAACCTGAGAAATTGGGAATAAGATATATATGACATATTTCATGTTCGCTGCTTCTAGAAGCTCATTTTTCAAATACTGTAGAACAGCAAAGGACTGCCAGATCCAATTCTAAAACTATACAACATCCAGCCTTTTTTTTCTCTTTTTACTGACCAAATAAATTTTTTCCTTTCATGAATCTTTTCGGACAGCACAGATAAATGAATAAATGGGCACATAAGTTAAATAGCTAAGAAGACTAATAGAAAAGGCTTCCTTTTATGTAACCCATAGCTTATGGAACCAATTGCAGGTTGATATGTAGGCATCAACCAACATGACAAGAAACTATTATGTGAAGTAAGGACAAGATAAAGGTTTTACAAATTTTGGTGCCACATCAATCAAGAGATTTTATCATTTTAAAAATTTAACTAACCTATGCATAAAAGATTTTTGTGCTTCACTTTCCAGTGAAGCGATCTTTTCCAGCAGAAATTTTGCAGTCCCACTTCCATCACCTGCGTCCTTCTGTTGAAATGAAATTCAGGCATAATATTTTCAGTGCCAGGTGAAAGGAAGCAAGAGAGATCATATATGTGGGCATTCAAAATTGAGGAATGTGCATAAGATTTAAGCAAAGTACAAACCTGCTTGGCTCTGACACCAAAATCAGTATAGAAATCTGACCCATTGTCCTTTATCCAGTTACCAGATGATATAAGGACAAATGGCATACCTACAAAATCATCACCGTCTACTTCTATCTCCAAGGACTGAAGCTGTAACAGCAAATTAAGTTATCCCAAACACATTAGCCTTATACTTTATATAATAACTTTTAACTCCCACATAATACCAACCAAGTCAAGTTCCAGGCCAAACCTGGTATAGTGAATCATCAGAGGGGACACTGGCAAACTGTGTCTCTGCAGCCTGTTCTAGTAATTCTGAACCTGGTGGAAGGACATTCTGAGGAGGTGGCTGCAATTTTTTTACAGAACATTCAGACTCAGACAAAGGGGGAGGGTACCAAACTGATTCAAATTTCAGGTTGATAACCAAATTAGCACTTACCAACCACTCATTTCCTTCTCTCGATAAAGCCCAGTGAAGGGTAAGAGGATCGCTATAATCTGTAGCCAGACAAATCTTTGTCCTGTTAGCAAGCTTAGTCACAAGTACCTTAGAAAGAAAAAGAGATATCAAAGGTCAATATCTTCTCACGGCGGGATGATTTTTGGAAGTAGTCGGGTTGGCAAAAAGGAACACCATTCACTCACCAGAAGCTGCTTATCTGCAAGCTGAAATATCTTTTTTTTAACAAGAGCACCATCTGGAGCTTCCTTTGCCTCAGCAAAAAGCTCAACTGCAGATAAGGCTTTTGGTTTTGTCTCTTTTGTGGACACTTTTTCCACTGGTTCAGCAGCACATTTATTAATAATCTGCACCAGATCCCTCTTCTGGCGTTGAATCCTGTCAGCAGAAAGATACCCTTTTTTCTCTTGCTGCTTTGCAACCTTAGTTTTTATCTCTCCTTTGGAAATTTTCTTTCGTATATCATCCAATGAAGCACCCTTATCGAGTTCCATCTGCAACTCTTTTCTAGCTTCCTCGAATTCCTTCTGTCGATGAAATCCAAATTAGTTTCTTTGCTAAAAAGAGGACATACAGAGGAAAAAATAATCACTATCACACAAACAATTTGAAGTAAATAGCAAACTCTATGAACACAAATAGGGTAAAAGATATAAATTTTACACTTTGCTGATCCGGAGAGTAGTTTGGTTTCCCAGCTTTCTCCCATCGAAGGTAAGCTTGAATCTGTGCAAGATCATCTGGGATCTTGCTTCCAGTTTTTGAAGGGGCCTGTTCTTTAACTTCGCTTGTATTACTTCCTTTTCTTAACCTTGCTTGAATCTCCTGTATAGAAGCACCTCTGGCTACCTCCTCCAATAATTCAGCACGAGCTGCTTCGTATTCCACCTATACAGATTGTAGATATGGTAAACAACAGGGAGTTAGCACAGATATGCACATCATAGTCCAGCACAATATTTAGTAAAGAAGAAACACAACAAAGCGTTCATTTTTTTATTTTTTTAAAAACGATTAGCATTCATGACTTGTTACAATTTCACTTTTCAGAAGCCAAAATACTGCATACTACTGCCCATGATGAAGCCCCCAGGATTGGGTATCTGGGGAGTTCCCTTATGTGAAAGCAAATGAAGAATAATGACACAAGAGAGGGAAAAACTGGATGCTCTTGTTCCTTCATATAGAATCCACTCTATTAAAGGGATATTAGGCTCCTTAGTACTCCGTAGTATCTTTATATGCTCAAGAAAGTAACCTGTGTCTGGGATCCTCGCCATGTAGCTCCTAATTGTGGCTTACAGCTTAATAGAATTAGGGTTATGAGCAAATTCATATAAAAGAACAGGTACAAGTCGTGAGTAATGTTCCTAGTTTTGTTACGTTTAACAGAAATTACCCGCAGAAGCCTATATGACTAACCATGGTGCCAACCTTCACAGGTCATGAAGTTAAATAAGCAAAATTTGAGGTGTTTACAGTTTAAACATCTTCGAAAATATGTCATGCACAAAAAGAGAGCAAAGCTGATTAATAGAAGCATAATTCAAAAATAGTTCAACATAAGATTAGGGGATTTGGAATGGATCCCAACCCCCATGCCAAGACATGCAATAGATCAGCCTTGATTTCCTTGATCCAAACCCCATACAAATTTTACATGTTTCATATAAAATAGAATTTACATACCTTTTCCTGCTCAGGGGTATACATTTGTTTACCCTTTCTTTCCCATCTAAGATATGCCTGAATCTGCACAAGATCTTCAGGAACTGATATTTGTTGAACATTCTCAGCTTTCCTAGGCAATCTCACATGAAAGTTTTGGCCATTATTCTTAAACCTACCAAAATGACAGAAGATTCACAGAAATATACATGAGAAGGGTATATGATAATTTATAAACCCAAACAATAGAAGAAAGCTATCATTAGTTAGATAGAGAGTGGCAACCATTTTAACTCACCAAACGTTTCGGGCTTCATTAATGATAAGAAACTCAATAGCTTGGATCTTGGGGTCATCAATCTCTAAAACTAAGGAAGAACCAGAACCTGACTGTAAACACAAACATGCATTAAGACTATGCCTAAGCCTAACGTAAGAAACAGTGAAAGCACATAACATCCCAAGCAACACTCCTATAGAAGTAATATGCAAATAATATTGAGCTTACCTTGGGAAATGGGGTTCTAAGTGCCCTATCCTTGTGAACTTTGGTACCCTCAGGTCTGCGTGAAGGAAGCACCCATTTCCTAAAAGGTACAATAAAATCAATAAGGTTACTCCAATGGTGATATAAGAATATTAGTGAAGCAACAAGATAATGCAAAGCAACAAGTAAAATTACTCTTTGCCATCATGTATCCCACCCCAGTGAAGCACTATATTATCATCATGACTATTTGTCACCACTACCTCCACTTTAGAAATGCATCCAGATGACATAGGGGTCACTGAAACCTGTTAAAATGCGGAGCATAAGTGTCAGATTGACCTATTATTCAGCTTTTTAAATAGAAGATACATCAATTATTTATCAACAATTGGGCCTCAATAGAGTTGGTTTCATATACAAATACCTGCAGTTCAATATCTCCATCAAGATTATATCTGCCAGCTTGCTGCAATAGACAGAGACCGTCAAAATGAAAGGTGAACTAAGATGAGCACAATGTTAGCTCGCTAGCATCCCAATCTCCTAGGTTTCTACCATCTACTACAGACACATAAAGAAACAATAGCGGCCACGAAAAAGACAAAACGTTTTTCAACACACTCGAAATTCTGCCATCAGGCAAAAGCATAAGGATATCTCTTCAAGCAAAGCTTTCTTTAGTTCTACTGCCATTTCCTACAGAAACTTCACACTTTGACAGCTTATGACCCTAAACAGATGTTGCTCTAGATTTCAGGCAGCTCAAAAAATGGTACTTCCTCTGTTCTTTTTTGTTCTTCCCATTTGAAATATTGTAGAATTTAGAGCCAAACTTTGACTATAAATTATATCCAATACAGATGAAAAAACATAATTCATTTGGGATCTTGATAGATTCGTCTCAACTTTTCAAATATTGGTTTTTATAATTTTTTATAAAAACAAAATTGAAAATATTTGAATTTTAAGTTTACAACGTGATTTGACGCAAAAAGCGACAAAAAAAGGAGTACATGTTTTATGACTATAGTGACATTTGTTTCCTCTCCCAAACACTTTGGTTAGTCAGTGGAATACTAAGGAAATCCATTACTATATCAAAAAATATGAAAACTTTTACCGATCATCCTAAAAGAGTATATGCGATTATTAAATCCCGACGAAAAAGTGGCATACTAAACGAACATATTGCTGCCACCCCACATGAATTAAGTTGTAATCATGAATTTGATGCATCCAAAGTATTTTTAGTCTTAGCCCATATCCAAATATGCATATTTTTTAACCAAAATCAAATGGAAAAGGTTGCTTCCGCAACACCCAAAAGTAACATCATCATAAATCTCTATCATTCAACCATAACAACTAAGAAGACAAATCTAGAAACATTATGAACTCGAAATAACCGTATATCCCTTTCATGATTCATTTATTGAAACGGGCAAAAGGCTACCCACGACCCGGAATTTGTTAAATCAATAAAATAACCCACCTTTATCCGTCATTAACGAAAACCCAATAACCCATTTTTTAACGTCCGAAATAGATTATGGAGTAATATAATAACAAACCTTACATAAATAAATAAATGGAACGATAAATTTTCAAAAAACTAAATGCGAAAGTAACGACATTTAAAAAGAATAGGTACCTGAGAAGCGGGATCAGTAGTTAGAACAGCACGGGCAACATAACGAAAACGCTGGGAACCCATGAAATTGTTGGAATTCGTGAAAGATCTCAAGCTCTTGCCATAGAATTGCTTACTAAATATAGAAAGATTGGAATTTCTAAACTTGGATGTTGCTTGAGCTTTGAATATTGGAATTCCAGATATATTCCCATTACTATTCAAAGAATTTACCTTGCTTTGATGCTGCTCCAACAACACCAAATTCACATTCTTTCCTATTAAATTACTCATTCTCTAACTATTTCACTCAAATTGTAATCTCTATAAATCATGTAATAATCTCAGAAATATACCAAATGAAATTAAACTAAGAACCCAATTCAAAAGGTTGGATTTTTAATGGAGTAAAGAATATACTCCGTAATAATTTGGACGAACAATCAAGTAAAGAATTCACTCTGATTTTTGGGAGAAAAAAACTGTGACTTGAATAAGAGAGACCAAAGATATTTTTCACAATTTATAGGAGATTTAGGACGACGCCGTTCGGGTGTGGTAAGACGATCAGGTGGACACGTGGAGGGTGTACATGAACCGCGTATGAGGGGGAGCCTTGAAAAAGGTGAAGTTCTCACGTGCGAACTGGTGGGGGAAGGGCGGGGGATCCCAAATGTGGGGCCCGTGTATGGAGAAATGCCCAAATTTAGATATATAAAACTTTAGTGAAGGGCCTTGATATTTGGGAGGGAAGTGATCAAAATTGTGTGGGGTGTGTGTTTCTTTGCTTTTGATTTGTGTAGTTTTCCCACATCTTTGGTTAGAGACTTGGAGGATTTTGGATGCTATTATTGGATGATATTTTTTCTTATTTTGTGAGGTCTTACTTTAAAGTTTTTTTTGATTGAGTTGTTGAAAACGCAACTCATTTGCTTCTATCTCAGTTTCCTTTTCCTAGTGCTCTTGTGATGATGGAGTTTAACATTTGAAAAGGGATTTTACTTTTTTCATAATGCATTATGTTAGAGTTTGAGAAATTTGTTGACGGTTTATATTTCCCCTTGTGTAATATATGACATATAATATTATATAATCTTTTAGTTTTCTATTTATTTTTTATATTTGACTTCTTAGGATCTTTAAGACACAATTTAAAATATTTTTTCTTTAAATTCATAAGACTAAAAATTATAAAAATTTGATATATTAAAAATTCATTTTGAGATATATAAGGGTCTTACGCTACTTAAAAACTTCCCGATGTGAGTACATAGTACTGTGAGCCATATATATTATGTATAATAATAAAGCTAGCTAGGATGAGTTTTTAAGTAGCGTAAGACCCTTATATATAGCATCATCGTAGTGGTTCTTACATGGTTCTTGCATAAACTGGGAGAGAATATGAAGCAGGTATGAAATGTCAAGTCGTGTCAAGGTTAGATATATCAAACGGTCAATGAGATGTTTAAAGTGTTGGGTCTATATATAAATTATTGTATTTTATTAAATTGTGTTACATCCTTTGTAGGAATTTAGTTCAACAAACTGATTTATATCCACTAGTTTCTTAGAATTTAACCTTTAGCTTCCTAATTACATATTAGTAGGATACACTTAGATATGTTTTATGGGTTTGCGATAGTCTTATTATTTGCCTGGACAAGTGGACATATTGATGGTTGCTCCTGAATTAAGACTTTAAAGATAATGACAATCAATTAGACCTGTGCATTGGGGCGGGTCAGGGCCGGAATGGGTCACAAGCAAAACGGGTCGGGTCAAAGAAGATGCAAAACAGGCCGGGTCGGGCCAAAGGAGATATATAACGGGCCGAGTCGGGTCAGGCCGTCCAAAGAGAGTATAGTTTGTATCTATAGAGGGGGATAATTTACGTGTATCACCTCCAATCTTTGATAGTGGATCATCGGCAAGTAAGTGAAAATAATTCGTTACCTTATAGTATTTAAAAGTGTTGGAAACTATAGGCCCATTATTGACCCGACTTGACGCATTAAAAACCCAATAAACACATGACCCTCTAAAAGACCGTCTCATTAAGCCCATTATTGAGATTAGACTCATTTACAAACGGGTCGATTAAGAGCCTTTAACAGACCCCACCCATTTGAACAAGTCTACAACCAATGTGCAATTCTCTTCCATATATTTGGAAATATATGCACGCTCTTAATAAATTATTTTTTTCTATTATTGTACTTATTCTAAATAAATAAAATTAAAATCTCATGACATTTATAATAGAGATAAAAATCTAACGGTTACAATAGCCGTACGACATTTATACAATTATACTCAGCTTTATGTAAACTCATTCATCAAGCTTATTTTGTGTATAGGAAGAAGCTAATGGCGCCCTACGTATGTATATCCCCCTAAATATTGAACTAGCGCAAAGAAAACAAATATAGCCGTAAATGTGTAAACTCTTGTATATATAGGGGTCATTTTTTTTTTCCGATCGGCCTCGTAACCACTAACTCTTCAACTTAAAGTCTCAAAACAACTGGCTACCTTAGCCCACTAGACCAAACAAGTTACAGATATGGCTAATCTACTACTTCCTTCTTCCGTAAACATCATTCTTGTCCTCCTTTTTCTCTCAACTCCCACGGTCGTATACTCCTCCCAACCAATCCTAGACGTAGATGGTAACCCACTAGAAGCAGGCTCACAGTACTATGTACTCACATCGGGAAGGGGGGCAGCAGGCCGTGGCGGCTTACTCGCTGCCCCCGATCTATACGACGGCATTTGCCCGTTGTATGTAGGTCAGTACAAGAGCTGGACCAAACAAGGTAGCCCCGTACGTTTCCTCCCTGCTGACCCTTCACAGAAACACATCACTCAAGGTTCAGACGTTAACATTGCTTTTGAGCCAAGCCACGTGTGCAACAACCAAGGGCTGTGGCAGGTGGGGACTACAACCGGAAGAATATTCTACA
Organism: Dysphania ambrosioides; assembly: GCA_026401315.1. NCBI lineage: Eukaryota > Viridiplantae > Streptophyta > Magnoliopsida > Caryophyllales > Amaranthaceae > Dysphania > Dysphania ambrosioides. The sequence continues at coordinate 1,660,364 of CM048660.1, read as the reverse complement.
TAACGACCAACGGAGTTATTGAAAACCCGGGATCGGCCGCCAGCTCCACCAGTTTGTTCAGGGTCGAGCAAGCTTCAGGAATTGGCGGATCGTACAAGATAGTGTATTGTAACGCCCTACCTGTTCCTGCTAGAAGTGCGGCTCAGACTCAGAGCAGTGACAACTGTCAACAACTCGGGGTTTATGTACCTGGGCCGCCGGGTTCGGATTGGAGGTGGTTTAGTTTGGTACCAATTGATGAACCTCTATCGTTCTTTGGTTTTGTATTCAAGAAGGTTACTCTAAGTAGTATGTAATACTTTCGTATTTTATATTATAAAAAATAATATGTTATAATAGATTTTTATTAGATATATTTTAAATATAATTTTTTATCTTATTAAAAATAAAAAATAAAAAATCATATTCTAATAATTATAAAAAATGAAAAGAGACAAAAAAATTAAAAATAGAGAAATCATACTCCGTTTGTATGTGCCAATGTGCCATTTGCAACAAACCATGGACGTGGCTGTCCATATTACCATATATCAGTCATGTTGTGAACTTGTGATAATTAGCTTCTTAAGGACCTACGTGGATGTTCGTATATCACTCATATTCTGAATTTCTTTAGCTTTCATGTGGCACTCTACCAAATGAATGGGTCCACAGGACATTACTTTGTGATAACTTGGTGATATTTTTCCTACTAATTGTACGGCTTCTACCTTCGATAATTGTATCGACTTTTTTATTTTATTTTTAAATTGACAAAAAATTATGAAAACTTGATATTATACAAATTTATATTAAATAGAAAATTAATATAGTTTAGCAGTTTGGATATTGAGATTGAACCGATCATAGAAATACTGAGCAATAATATTATCTACTGTTAACTCCACACCAAAATAGAACCCGTAGCACATAGCAGTAATTCAGCCCTTGTAATTAGTTAGTCCATGATATGACCCGGGTCGATTTCGGATCGGTATTAACTTTGTGCTCCAATAAAGCCCCTTAGATAAAAGGGTCAGGGTTGTTATGAACTTAAATAGATTAGATCATTTTAGGGTCGATCATTAATAATTGTGAGAATGAGAATGAGGCAAACTTTTTATTTTCTTCCTATTTTTGGAGTCTTGAATAGTGTATACTCATCACCATGGCGTTATTTGCGAACACGATATACACGCTATTTGACATCTTCAAGATATTTAACTTTCCCAACTATAGAGATTGGGAAAAGACTGCAAGGGTTTGACAAATGTACGCGAAAAAAGTTAGACTTGTTGATATTTAGTCATTTTGAAAGAAAATTTTAATTTTATTCATTTTGATCATTTGGTAAAATTAACATTTGACATAAGATTCATAAATATCTATGATTATGTTTTATAAAAAAAATCATAGTTATATATTTTGATGATAAATTTTAAAATAAATCTAAAATCTAAACAAATATTAATTTATAATACACATATATAGATAATATGATCAAAGTTTTCTTATTTTGATATGGAAGAAGTATGCGGTAAACTATTTTACTTTCTAGCTTCTACAAAATTAATTATCTTGGGTATATTTATATCAATAATAATGATGATGATAATAATAAGTAAAGAATTACTCTGAAAATTCTTATGCACTAAAAATTAATACTATGCTGTATAATCACTATGTAAGTCAAGATTTGTATTTTATAATTCTAAGTTATACACTAAGACCATGCTTGGATTGAGGGAGATAGATTAAGGGGTGATAAAAATCAAACTAATGAAAAATAAAGGTAAATAGGGGTGGTAACAATGGAGATGAAGTGAAAAAGAAGATATTATAGTAGTGGTATGAGAAAGAAGAAAGAATTGAGATATTGAGTATTACCCTTATTATAGTATAATAAGTATCATATATAGGTGTGAATAATATCTATTATCTCTCAAATGAGGGTATTAGTTTTCTTTTCATCACACTACTAATATTATATTTCCCTTATAAACCACTTTTATTAATCTTATTTTTTATTAATTTAACTTTTATTACTCCCTTAATACATTACCCCAATCAAAACATGCCCTAATAAGTAATAATTATGCCGCATACTTATTATTGAGTATTAAACGCACCATCCATTGGGTACATTTACACCATGAGAATATCAAACGCACGACCAGCCACCATCCAATCATCCAAACCAGGCCATCATAAAAAAGAAAACAGTGGTCGCTAGAAGGAGGGCTTGAACCTCCGACCTTGTGGTTAACAGCCACACGCTCTAACCAACTGAGCTATTCCAGCAATGCATGTTGTATAGTGAGTACTAAATATTTTAAAGTAATAGAAGGTAAGTAAATTATTTTTGTATTTAGTTTGCCAGTATTAGTAAAGACCATTAACGTAATTAATAAGGAGGGGGGCATTCTTAGTTTGAAATCACATATATAATTATATAAGGGGGGTCTATCACCTTCCCATGAAATCCTACACTCATCTTAATCCTAAGAATTCGCAACTCATTCCTGGACACAAGTTCCTCTTCCTTCCAATAACTTCTCCAGTTTCGACGTATCCTCCTTGGTCGCTTGGTAGATTTCGTCTGCTCCAACACTTTGGACTGCTGGTAGTCTCCACTTCTCTCAGTAATGGGCTTTTTTGAACAATTTCATTGCCTTAGGCGTCTTATAGCCGTGGCTCAAACCTTTATGGAGGCGTCGTGCACTAGCTACTTTAACTCTTTAGACCTCATGCACAACAACAACAAATGCTTTTTTACTTTTTAAATTAAATTGCTTCTTTCTTTGTGGATTTCCCATTATAATGGACTTATATATGTTGCCGAATTTTGTTGATATTATTGTTTATATTTTACAGTCAAGTAAGTAATATGATGAATTTCTTATAACTCAGGACATCTACTACTACATATTGTTAATGCTGTAATTTTTCAGGAAAATTATTTTATAATTTATTTGGTATTATCACCCTTAGTGCATTGACATTTTCAACGGTCAATCAATGATAATGGTTCTTACCTATTTGTTGCTTATGCTGACAGATCTTGTGGGATGTAAGGTTGGATTTGGGCAAAAGGGGGCCGAAATTCATTGTGATTTCCATATTTATCTAAAACAGGTCATTGACTCATTACTAGTCAACTGTTACCTTATCTATCTCCCTTTGTTAAGTTTTTAGCATCCCTAAACTGTTGAGTCCCAAGAAGTCTATCAATAATTCAATACCATGGGGAGACAAAAATGCAAAAATAATGACTCACAATCTTGTTGCCTTGTACATAGTTTTCAGCATTCCACTGCTTTTTTTTTTTTTTTTTTTTTTGAAGTATAATCCTACGACGTTTTCTAATATATTAATTTATCCCAAAATATATTCATACAGATATAAAATATATTCGTTTTGTAATATAAGCTCAAAAATTAATGATAGTTTATTGTTATATATTTCCGAGATTCTTGCTCACTTACTAAGTGATCACTGAGAAGACTTGTACTGAATCTCTGATAAAGTCAACGTTCAAGATTTTGATTTTGATGAATATTCTTAAAAACCCCAAGTCAAGATTTCACCTACTTCTTCTAGTTTAGTGCCAGACTGCCTCAAAGTTCAAAGCAGGCCAGCCAGCAAGAAAAATTAGCCCATACTCAGAAATTCTCATGGAACTAAGTTCTATGATTCTTAAGTCAATCTATGATTCACCATACAAGATTCATGATTCGCTCTGAGAATATTCTTTCATCGACGACTGCATTACATATCGAGATTGTCTTTGGAAACTATAACTTCTCTATGACAAAGCCAATCTATATTCCCTGTACATTTTTATAGATACCATGTGTTTTTGCATTACACAAATACCAAGTATTTAGTGACAACAATAGGCCAAGTAGCAAAGTTTGTCATGGCATCAACTGAAAATATGAGAGATTTGGACACAAAAAAGTTTGCTGTTCCAGTAGATGCAGAGCACAAGGCAACAACCTTTCCTTTATTATCAGTGGCAAAGCCTCATATGCGGGCATTTCATCTATCTTGGCTTCAGTTCTTTGCTTGCTTCCTATCAACTTTCGCCGCTCCACCCCTTCTTCCTGTCATCCGTGACAACCTCGACCTTACTGCAACTGATATAGGTAATGCAGGGATTGCATCAGTGTCTGGGGCAGTCTTTGCCCGATTGGCTATGGGAACTGCCTGCGATTTAGTCGGGCCTCGAGTGGCCTCTGCAGCCCTCACCCTTCTCACTGCACCTGCAGTTTACCTATCTGCCACGGCAGATTCACCAAAAGCCTTCTTGCTCGTCCGGTTTTTCGCAGGCTTTTCTTTAGCCACTTTTGTATCTACCCAATTCTGGATGAGCTCCATGTTCTCTCCTCCTGTTGTTGGCCGAGCTAATGGTTTTGCAGCTGGATGGGGTAACCTTGGAGGTGGAGCAACCCAGATGATTATGCCTCTTGTGTACACACTCATCCTTAGGATTGGAGCCACAAAGTTCACAGCCTGGAGGATAGCATTCTTCATTCCTGCTGTTTTACAAACTGTTTTGGCATTTTCAGTGTTGCTTCTTGGGCAAGACATGCCAGACGGTAACTTCCAGCAGCTCCACAAGTCAGGTGAAAAGCACAAGGACAACTTTTCTAAGGTATTGCATCATGGACTAATTAATTACAGGGGCTGGATTACTGCTCTGTGCTACGGGTTCTGTTTTGGCGTGGAGTTAACAGTGGATAATATTATTGCTCAGTATTTCTACGATCGGTTCAATCTCAATCTCCACACAGCAGGGCTTATAGCGGCTAGTTTTGGGATGGCGAACATTATTGCCAGGCCAGGAGGTGGATTGGTTTCAGATATTCTAGCAAAGAAGTTTGGAATGAGGGGAAGACTCTGGGGCTGGTGGATCATCCAGACAGTAGGTGGTGTATTGTGCATTCTTCTGGGACAGATGAACTCTTTAGGTGGTTCAATCGCAGTAATGCTAGTCTTCTCCGTGTTTGTTCAAGGAGCCTGTGGACTTGCATTCGGGGTTGTTCCTTTTGTCTCTAGAAGGTAACCATTTGACATATTTCTTGCAATGTAACTAATGCTATCTTCCAGCAAAGACATTTTTTTGTGGTTGTCTGGGAGAAATGAATATGAATAGTAAGTAGGAACATATGCTATAGTTAAGTTGACAATAACACATGAACACACTTCTTCTGGAAAATTCTATTTCTCACCAATTGGAAGATTTGTTAATTTACTAAACTTCCTAGGTAAATGGGAAGAAGAACTTCATGTATTCAACAAGACAAATTCTCTGATGTTCCTAAACTCACTATATTTGTCAATTTCAGAGCCTTGGGCGTAATATCTGGTATGACAGGAGCTGGTGGAAATGTGGGTGCAGTCATTACTCAACTGATTTTCTTCAAAGGATCTCAATACACAACAGAAACAGGAATAACTTACATGGGTATTATGATTGTAGCATGTACTCTCCCTGTAGCTGCCACATACTTCCCACAATGGGGGGGTATGTTTTGTGGTCCTAAGGAAAATTTTACAGAAGAAAACTATTATTTGGAGGAATGGGATTCCAAGGAGCAGCAGGAAGGACATCACCATGCGAGCTTGAGGTTTGCAGACAGCAGCAAGAGTGAAAGAAGCAGAAAAGAACAGTCTGCATCCTCTGATGAGAGCATGCCCGCTTGTGTACGTCGTCTAATTAAGTGCTTTTAGCCTCTTCATCTGTTACATAATTTGATGAGGTATTGAACGCCTAAACACTGATACAGTTCACTCTTTATCTCTTTTTTTTTTTTTGGCAAGGTCACTCTTTATCTTAAAAACCTATATTAGCTAGTTAGAACGCTCTCTCAAGAATATATCTTATCTCTAACAGGTAACATATGGGGATCAATTTTGAATCATGACAGTGATCCATGCATAACCCTAACTGGTATCAGTCTCAGGAGTTCACACTTTCCAATATAATATTTTTAGAAGTTAGTGGAGTTAAACCTATGAAATAAACGGCACTACAAAAGCCAACCACAACAGAACTCTAAAAAATACCTGTAATAAACTAGCTACCGGTTCAATGCTTTTTACTAAAATTAAACGGCCCCTGTGAACAGTCATTATCAGCTTTGTTCTGGATCATAGATGTGGGTTTTTTTGGATATACTAATCAAATGTGAGACAGCGTCTTGTTAGGTTACTTCAAATCTTGTCGAATTTTATTTTGAATGATTTGAGCTAGTTTATACGAAGGTTCAACCCATGAATATGTTTTCGAATGTTATGTATTGTAGGAAGTATAGATGTACAAACGGAATATATATTTTTTTTTCTTATTCTACCAACCAAGATTATCTTAATCGTCCACAATTTCCAGCATATGAACATTGTTCTTATCTCTTCATTTATCATTAAGACATTTTTAATTCATACCTTGTATATATTATATTAAGATATTGAAATATCATATATAAGTATTATCATATAAGATATACCTATTCTTATCTCTAATATTTGGATTCAAGCGTACAACCAAATTAGACACGTCTTATCTTAAAGAATGAGCAGTTTCTCGTCCAAGAAGAAAGACCACAGATTCTTATGAAATTAGCCATTTCATTTTATGATACATAAGTATTACATCGTTGGTTTTACATCGCAATGAGAATGCAAATGGTGGAAAGGGGTGTATATTTTCCCTCCATTCATCCAAATTTACCTAAAGAGTGTTTCTGATCGATATTGGTAAATTACCATTAGCACAGATACATAACCACATAGGATGAATTTGATTCTCGTGTGAAGTGAAGGGGTTGAATGTGTAGATTGTGCCATAAGTTTCCATGGTACATCCTTAGTCATCTGCAAAGTGTTGTCCGGAGAAATTATCCATGAGCGCATAATGCATGTTCTCGGATGGTTTCCAATGACGCTTCCGTTGATTTATGAACCAATTGTTGATTTGCCTTTGATCAAGACCGGTCATGTCAGCCAGTGCAATTTTATCGGCTTCCTGCATTTTAGAAGCCAACGTGAGGAATGATGCAGACATTCACTGATACACATGCATTGTGCAAGCTCAGAGACGAAACACACAAGCAGAAACCACATATAATAGACTTAGTTCAGATGAGGCAGCAACGATAGGTGTATGTTGGAAATACACTACCAAAACTACTCTAGTTATTTTAGAGGATGTTTTCAAGAGTACTTTAGGCATATTATGAAAAAAAATCCGAGGATAGTTCTGGGATAATTTAGGGTGAAAACTTGACTCTTCTATATACTCTCATACTTCCTCCAAACGAGGCCTTACTGTAACAACCTAATCTAAATCCCATGAAGGCTTTCTGCAATGGAAACTTATAATGAATGAATCTACTATAACAAAAATAGGATACACTAAAGCATTCATATTGTGTAACATTGGTAACGAAATTCCATATAAAGATCAAGAACAGGAAAAACAAATCAAAGATTAGGAGATAGGAGGGGTATGGGTATACATAAATGCATATGCTCTACTTACAGTAGGATATGGCCACTTATAGTGAGCATTCCACCACTCGAAAAGCATTTGCCTTGCTTCCCTTGGGAGCTTCCCTTTCTTCTTTTTCTTAGAAAATTCAAGCTTGAGGCTGCTAATGTGACTCCCAAATCTACGTAGAAGCTGATCCTTGAGATCCCGTTCTTCGTCCTTTGGCTGGAGATCCTGTAAATCTATCTCTCCTCCGCTATAGTCCTCATCTGATGACACAGCACCTTCTGATGACATGCGTGTACTAGTTAGTGGGTGGAAAAAAATGCATGCAAATTGATTCTCAATTGGAAAAGATATCTAATGAGTCATAATACAATGCTAATAATCCACCTTTAGTTAGTGGAATGATTCCAGTTCGACGATAAGCTACACCTCCTAACACAATCTATTCTATAAGAGGAGACGACAGAATTTTGTCAAAACCAATACAACAACACATCTGTTTTCTTCCATCAAAGCTGCTTAGTAAAATAAATTGTGGACTACTTAAACAAAAGCATGAAGTAAATAGCTCTTCAGATCTTTAATGATTTGATAAAAAAAAATAATGGAAAACGATACACATAAAACATGAATACGAGTTGAGAAATATTATTTATAACCAAAATATTTCGGTTTCAAGTTCAGGTTAGACATTTTTTAAAAAACTAGATGAGTAGTTTTGAATGAAAATTTTCAACCTAAATTATATAATATAAATTTCAAAAGAAAAGGTTTGTATTCGAAATAATTACATATAAATCTTTTTTAATAATGTTCGAAGCACAATATGAACAGGTATAATGAAACTTATTGCGACAACAAAATCACTCAAAAATATAATATTAGTAATATGACGAGCAAAATAATATCACTTCAAAGTATTCTTAGTATGTCAAAATATATCTCACAGTTACAATTAAATGGACTTATCTTTTTTCCTTTATGATTACACAATTGCTAAATTTGCTAATAAATTATCAGTTATGGTTAGGTGTTCAAATAGGTCGGGTTTGACTCATAAATTTACATGTTATTTTGGGTTTTGACTAATAAAATCTTGTTCAAGGCCCTTCTTTTTTTGGGGGCAGATTTTGGGTCGATTTTAGTTTTGGTCAACTTCTAACTTCTCTACTACATACACATCTTAGATGGAAGAGATGTAACCTATCCCAGCGTGGTTTGTTTTTTATTTTATTTTATAACATTAAGGACGATTTATGAGTTCCACATACTCAATAACCCTAGTCACTCTTTGCAATAATCAGTTAGCATAGACAAGAACCTGTAAAGAACCTCGAATCATTTACCATCTTCACTACAAACTCATTCCAATTGCAGGCTCTAAGACTAGTACCCCAACTACTTTACCCAAAAAAATGATAAACAAAACAATATTTTACATAGAATTTGAGCACTTAACTTTTAACTAAAGAGATATAAACGGAAATTGATCAAACACATGAGACATGAGCAACAAAGCTACTTACATTTGCTCAAACTACAAACTTTACATAGACACGATTAGAACTTCTCACATGAATTCCAACACCAAACAACTTTACTAACTAAATAGAATTTAAAATTGCACATTCAAAAGAAGTAGAGCTTCCTATGTGCAATTAAAAGACCACTTAATCTCCTAAATGCAATCAAACAACCCCTTAATCTCCTAAATGAAATCAAACAACCACTTAATCTACCCTCTAATCCTAGGAATTATGGACTACTCATGATGTACACCAAGTTCATTCATCACACATTTCACAAGAAAATACTCCGTATGAAACAAAGAGAACCAAAGAAAATGATACGCATACAATACATACAGTAATACATGATACAGGCAAATATATGGGTGGGAAAAAATGAATATTTATGAAGGTAAGAGAGCTGAGAAAGATGGTGGAAGACAGGAGGAGGTAAAAAGGGTCACAGACCAGTCCTTTCCCAAATCAGAATGGACAAGACGGGCACAGTCAGAGGCTGCAAAAATATAAATTGCAAAAATTTTATAAAGAAAATATTGACAAAAAAGAAAGGGGAGTCAAATCCCCGTAAGGCACGCTGATAAGTTGTCAGAGTATGTGACCCCCTACCCTATACATAGAGTCCCTAGACCCTAATCTAGTCTATGCTGTGTGGGATCCACACTGATGAATGGCCCATCCATTTTTTTTCCCTCCTACTGGAATCAAAGAGGAGGAGAATATAAATTACTTAAACAGTGAGATAATCCTTCCAACCAACATAAGATACGAGGAAAACGATGATTTTCATTTTACAGGTCTTCTAGCTTAAGTATACACACTCTTGTCATTGTCATCCGTTTCCTCAATCATGCCCTAGGGATGCTCATCAATTATTTGTTTCTTTTTTTATTACTCAAGTCACTACAAAAAAGGAATAATGCATCGGAATTTATGAGCCTAACTTGAACAAATTATCGTTCGTTGGGATGATTGATTAATTAATTGCGACTTTGCGAGTAGCACAGAAAAGATCAAAAGAAGCCAAGTACTGTTGTACAAATCACCTGATCCACCTCATCTTGCAATACGAGCAACATCAGCCCCCTACATTTTGCTAATTCATACACCGTAATATATAGCCCCTCAACTCTCTCCCTACTCACTTTCGTCAAATATGTGCAAAATCAAAGTATGGTCAGTTAGCTTATTTGGTTAAAGTAATACTAGGAAGGTGATATCAAACATATGCCATAGAATATTGCCCTTCTATAAGTAACACATAAAGCAAATATTTCCTACCTCTTAATGTTTGTCTCATTTTAAACAAAAAACTCTTACAAAAACGGATAAAATGGGATAAACAATAATACAAATAGAGTAAAGGACTGCAACTGATGCGGATGAGCTCGTTTATAAGGCTGATCTACTGCGGGGAAGGCGGGTGCACACACCACACGCATGCCAACATGCTTAATTAAAACATGAACCTTATACCATTGCCCAGTTGATGGGGAACTCAACTAGTAAGTCCTGACGGATCTTAAAACAAGAATCAAAACGCACAAAACATGATTCATAATTAACCAGTAGAAGAGAGACAAAGACATAAGCAGGCAAAAGCCTCGTAGGGCAATACAAGCAGTAACCTAGTAGGGACCCTAGCCACAAAAAATAAAAAAAAAACCTAGTAGGGACATGCAGAGGAAGCGCACACAAACAAACACAAAACAAGAGGCCCCCCTCACTTATTCATTCCTCCAGAACACGTATGTAGCGTCTTAACTAGAGAAAACTCTGCAAATCATACATGCAAAATTGACCCTTCATATCAGAAATTATATACAGAAGAAACCTCCTTGATGATGCTCAGCTCAGACAATGACATCACAACCAATTAACCCCAAAGAAGGAGAGCCACTTTGCCACCAAAAAGTCAAGCCAAATAGAAAAAAGAGGAGGATTTTTCTTGCATTAAAAAGCTGCTTTTGGAAGTTCTTCAGCGTATACCCCGGGAGTCTCCATGTGATGAAGTGAATTTAAGCCCCCACCTTACTCAAACCTCCGACTCTCTCACTCTTGTCCTAGGAATAATAATGTCATGTTGCTCATGCTTCTATGTTCCCTTAACGAATACAGTAACCATCCACACTAATTAAGGGAGGAGATGGAAATGTTCGTCTGTAGTTTACCTCACTAATTATAGGAAAATATCTAGATAATAACTAAGCTAGATAATTCTCCCGATACCCAAACACAATACAGTAAAGACATACTAATAACAAGTAGGTTATTGTGCTATAGCCGATATTGCACTAAGCATCCAGCACCAGATCGAGCAATACATATATGATGAGCAATACATGGATTAAAAATATCTAATAGTAGTCAGTAGATGCCATGTACTAAGAAGGAAGACCAGATTAGAGACATTCTTAAGTCTGAAGAGTATACTATCATGAAGTCAGACCTACCATTTACTTGATTTACCTAGAAAAATAACTACTTTAATGATGCATGTATCAGACAGTTCACACAAGCATATATTAATTTCAAAGCTATACAATGTCAGTATGAAATAAAAAGGTAGAATCCTACATTCCTACTGAAACCTCTCATCGTTGTACATTATGAAAGTCAGACCCAATGACTAATGCTATGCAAAAAACTCTCTTCATAGACTACCTAGGGTAGATGCATGTCCAAAAATATAGTGATCAGCCCCATGGAAACCTAGTAAATTAGTGTAGAAAATAAGACACTAAAGATAAGAATCCAATTTAGACCTAATCTCATAATTAACATCTTCATAGGTGAATTGAAGTATACTAGGCACTAGCTTCCATCAACAGCTAACAATCAGGCAATTCATTCTAGAATATTCACCCACAGCATCTAGGATCAAGCATTTCACAAACATCTTCATAGGTGAATTAAAGTTACTCCGTACGTAGTAGGCAAAAGAATTACTCCCTTCCCACATATCACAACTCAAAACTTGCTAAATTATAGCAGATGTCTATAAGATAGATGCATAAATAATAACCATGGTGATGTTGCTCATGGATCATGGCTGAATAAACATCTTGATCGACTGAATATATACCTATAAATTCACCATGAGATTTCTACTATATGATTGTTAAAATCACGTTTGCAATGAAAATCACATTATGTTTGAAAATATTTAGATGAATGCATATGATTCTTAAACCCAATCCATCACATTAAGACTTTTACCTTCAAGTGAGCCTTGTTCTTGAGAGGACTCCCTTATTGTCTCTGTATCATCTGTTGTACCGAAAGGAAGGCATGTTAATTCACTTCATTTCTAGATTACAATTTTCCCAGTTTTCCAATATTACAAAACAAAAGTATAACATCCAAAAAAGGGATATAAACCATGTTTGCTACTCATGTCTAGAGAAAATCCTTTAGTAAGGTAAGATGAGAAGGACCAATAACGAGGTAAACATAGCGCCAATTTCATGAGAAAGAAAGAACATAGAATTTTCCAATCTTATTATTCAAGGAGTAAACACAATAGCACAGCACGTGTGGTCTGAAGAAGGTATGCATAGATCATATTAATAAAAACAGCTTAGGTACCCTAATACACCTACAAAAAACACAAAGTGAGAAAACATGAATAAAACCTAATAGCTAATTTTCTTTGTAGCTTCAGCAGGTCAAGGTTATCAACCATGCCTAAAAGTTTGAGTCTATGGGTAACCAAATATTCATCCCCCATAACCATGGCATAAGCTTTCAAACTTAAAACATAAGACCAAGCAAGATTTCATAAAGAAAATGGAGAATCGATCTTATAGCATCGAGCAGGCTAATCATCCAACAATGGCTCTTAGGAAAATATCAACTCCTTAAGTTACAAAATCGGTCCAAATTCCAAGACATTTTTAGGTGAGTTTCCCAAGCTATAAAGTGAAGGTAAAAATATAAAAGTGAAAATTCACATAATGCCAACAATTACATCTTGTGGGATAAGGTATAATTGATGCATAACTATACCATAGGAGTATAGGACCAGAAAGGGAAAATTGGTTTAGTGGAAGTTACCAATAGTCCAAGAACACTAAGTCATAGACGAAGACATAGATAATAAGAATAGATGCATATCATAAAGGATTAAATATCCAACAGTGAAGCCAGTGATGAATATTTTAACACCATTAAAACATAAGAAAACTTTCCACTGAATAATGTGTACCTAAATAGTTCTCAATTGCATAATCACTATGTCTAAAATGGCAAGTACAAGGTAAGCATGTGGCATATGTCAAAAATTCTTCAAGTGGGTATGTGCATGTGTTTCAGAGAATCTTAATCAAGTGGAAAACAATTAAGAATTCACTTGAGCATAGAAATAAGATAAAAAAAACTGACCAGACAGGGCAAATCAACAGAGCAGATTAGAGAGCCCAAAAGTTAGTTTGTACTTTCAGTTAAGAAAAATAGTTTCAAAACAGAAGTAAAGATCACCTTCATTTTGCCTTTAAGTAGTTTAAGAGAAATGTTTCAATCATACAATCGTTTAAATAAGTAAATAGACCGTCAAAGTTGGACAACCGCAAGAACTAACAATTAGAAATGGAGACAGCTTTTTTTCCTGACAGAAGATGATAATAAAAAAACACATCTTAGTACTTTAATTAACCATAGAATCAAGTTTAAAAAGTCAAGTAACTATCCACAAAATGTGCTTACCAACAAATGCCCATGGTACTTGGTCTGTCTAATCATCATCTAGCCTTTAATTAATTCAACCAACAACACAATCAAACACATAGCATGATAAGAGATCTTAAAATACAAAAAAGGTCCCAAGAAAGACATTTGCAAGTCAAAGAAAGCAAATCACCAAAGAGAAACAGCATGCTATCAAGCCACTTATTAGCTGAAATAAATAACTCTTATGCACCATTGGAACTTGAAACCCTTTGAAAGTTACAAGGCAAGGCATTATCAAAGGCAATGTGATTCAATAAAAAATAAAGAACATATACTCTCTTGATTACTTTCAAATAGCCAGTTGGTTGTCCAAACTTTTTAAGCCTCAATATAATATGATGTAGGAAACATTTTCTTTTTTCTTTTTATATCTTTTGAGGGAATGGTCATTCCACAACCCCCTCCCCTCTTACACATCAAGGTATTTTACCTTTTGGGGATCTCATAGACGGTGAAAATCAATTCTACACTTACGTCAAAGCTTATGCTCATATTTAGTGATGATACACATTGATATGTTTGACGAGGCTAGATGAATGTTTGTTACTAACTATTCAAGGTATTCAAGATACATAGAAAAAGGGGCTTTTGACAACGATGTAATGTAGGGGATACAATTTGAAGTAATGCAACATATTAATCACATGTGATTCACAAATGTACTCCAAAAACATGCAATCATTTCACAATTAAGTCAAACAAGAAGAGTTTCTAGCAGCAAAAAATATGGATGTGAAATGTAAACCTCCACACATAAGAATGTTAACCAAGAAGATCATAGTACCATATGCACTTTGTATATCAATTAGCATGATTTTCCTAAAAGAATCTATATGCTTGGAAATTGTATGTTGTTATTCCCATAAAACCTAAGGAAGCACGATCAAATCACCCAACAATATTTTGGGATAAATTTCTCATGAATTAAGAGCTATTGATCACAAAGAAAATTACTCGGTATAGCCATAAGATGACATAACTAATTATACTTGACACTTCATTTCCATTCAAGTACATAGTCAAAGGCTTCCTTATGGCCTTAAAACCTTAAAAAGTTCTCAAACACATACCATGTATGATATGAATTCTTAAGTCCAAGTACATGTGTTCTAAATAATTTTTTTTAAAAAAAGTAAAGCGCTCTAGTACTTTCTGAACCCCAAATAGATATGTTAGGACTGTCATAAACTAACAAAACAAATACACATCATAATTCGAGCCAGTAAATATTTCCATTTAAGTGTGATACATACTGCCAGAAATTATATTACCTCAAAAACTGCGGAGAAAAAACCGGGAGGAAAAAGAAAGAAAGCAGGTCATGAAATAGCTGTACATTGCATGGTTATAATTGAAATGGGTAACAATTGGGCCTACAATTCAGAACACAGTTTGTTTAGGGAATGACAAAAAACTAGCCGATTTTAGTAGTACTTAAAAAAAAAACTTCCCATTTGCTCTAGGCATAGAGCTCTGAGAGAGACATCGTAAATATTGAATTCATATAATAAAAATGTAAAATAATGGATACATTTGATTGTTTATCTATTAAGGTAGGAGAAAGAATAATGTAAAAGTGAAAGATTGAATGGTAAAATAATATTATATAGACTATAAATGAATTTTTTTGGAGGACAAATAAATCATGGAAAATGTAAAGTTTGTTGCAGGAGGAAAAGAGTACTACTGAAAAGAAGTCTAAGGCTGTTAAAAAAGATATACACAAAAAAGCTGCTATGAACTGTTTTCATCACTATACCTTCATCTGAAATGTCAAATTCAGAATCTCTCAACCATGCAAGTCTTAATCTTTCAAGTGCTCAATTATCTTTCCCTCCCCCTTTTATATCACACATAAACTCAGATAATTCAATGTAAAAGGAGAAATATAACCCAAAAGAGATACAAAGTATATAAGGTGAAAGGATATGTAATTCTTAAGACTATTCAATCTAAACCCATATTAGTCACATAACCCACCCGTAGCAGGCTGGGTAAGTACCAGAGGATCGCATGTATTACAGTTTGTTCCCATTTAACCCTTAACTGAACAAGAGCAGCTACACTAGAGACTAATAAGAGGATGCTGCTAAGGTCATATTAAGCAGCAAAAAAGATATGAATACTCATCTCATTACTAGGGTTTTACAGCGCTAGGTAGAATTTTCGTGGAAGATTAGATAAGAAAAACCTTGAGACCACATTTCGTTGGGAATAAGGCTCTTGTTGACTTTCTATTACTTTATGGAGTAACTAAAAACATGTATAACAATGATTAGACGGAATTAATGTGCACCAAATATGGTGCACAAAGCTCAATGAAGCTAAAACAATAATATATGTACTGTATTGAATAGAGTATATAGCGAGGAAGAGAGACAAACTAACCAGTAGCGGCGCTCTTTACAAAGGCTCCCTTGCAGAGATTGCGGAGCTGCGTCTCGATGTTGTTCAAGAAGATTGTGGCTTCGTCAAAGGGTCTCGAAAGATCTGACTTAAACTTGTCCAATATCTCACAGTACGTCTCCTGAAATGAATAAAATTATACATTTTTTTCATATAAAGTCAAAAACAAATATACCCCCTCATATTAAGTATTAACTAAGTAACATATAATCCAAATTCCAAAGATTTCAGAGTAAACATAAGTAGTGGTTTAGTAGGAGACCATGAATTCATCAAGCTCAGGATCCACTCCCAAGCACGTCCTCACACCTCCTCCTACTATGTCTCGCCTGTACATCTCACTTTCCTGCTTCATTTCCTCAAGAATACTCGCTATCTCAGGCGGTGCTCCCACCTACACAATCCCAACATTCCTAGTCTATATCACTCACTAGAATAATACACGGAGCAGTACCTGTGCCACATCAGTACTACCCGATGTCGCACAAGAACATCCCGTTGACTTGTGTCGATCATAACGCGCATGTTAGCACAGGCTTATGGGATAGAGTATCTTGTGCGATAGCGTATCACACTTACGCAAACCCGTCATCGGATTGTGTGCACAGCTTATCGAATAAGATACTGATCAAAATATTAATATAAAGGAAAGAAAGCAAGTTCCACTACACCTTATGACAATCTATATAAGCCTGAAGAAGGCGGGGATAGTGAGGATGAGAAGCGATCTTAGCCTTGATAGAGGGGGGAGTGTCATCATTTCGTTGCATCTGAGGAGCGATGGAAGCGAACTCAGAGATACAAGTGGCGGAGATGAGCTCATCGGAGCCGAATCGAACAGCCGCGGTGCTGGCAGAATTCATGATCAAGGAATGATAATCAGTCGGAAAGATAAGATTATCGGGCGGAATGAGCGGCTTATCGGAAAAATCGGTAGCCGCGGAGTGGAGGCCGTAAATCTGGTCCATCATAATAACAGCAGTTACAATAACATGAAATTGGTCATCTTCAAGAAGAACATCGAAACACGTAGACAACGGGAGTTAGGTTATATTAGATGTTGTTTGTTCCTATGGAGGAGAGAGAGAGGGTGTAAGGATGGAATTGAAGTGGCAAAAAGAGAGGGATTGAGATGTTGGGAAGTGTGAACTCCTGATTAGGATTTAGGAAGTGGAAGTATTGTCAGTGATTTAACTCTCTGATTGATCGATCAATGGAAAATAAATTAACACTCCTACTAATAGACGCTACTCGCTTAGTCTCTTCATCTCTTGAAATGAATGAATGAATTACTGATTATGGAAAGGGTGACTGGTTATGGGATATGGGGTAAGGTTCTGGTGATGGAGTTATATGATGTGTTCATCAGTTCATGATTTTCTGTTTTTTTTTTTTTTTACTTTTTAATCATAAAAATATATTGTTTTCTTTATTATCCTTTGATCTTGTACTATTAAGTCCACATTTTATAAGCTAAGATGCTTCTCTTAGTTAGATTTAAGAATGAAATGAACAGTTTTTTTTTATTAATTTTATGCTACTCATGCATGACATTAGCCATATAAGGTATTATTTTATTTTGACTAAAAATCTCTCACAATAAATTACTAAATGGGATAATTTTTGAAAGGAGGAGAGAGTAGTTGAAAAATATTGTTAAGAGTAATGAACATAAGATAGCTCTTTAACATGTTCATCGAGTTAGGGGTAGATCTATTTATCAAATTTTTTGAGGTGAATATGAGAGTACTGTCTTCACCTTTTGGCATTAGCTATGCATATTTCGCTCCCCTTCCTTTAGTCCTATTATTTTATTGACATATTTAACTATAATACGTGTTTTGAAAATTGTGGAAAAAAATAAACGTGGCAAATAAAAAAGACGAAGGGAGTAAGTGGATATCCACCTAAAGAAATACAAAATACAATTACAGGCTTAAGAAATGTCAACACAAGCTAAAGTAGAATCTTAAGTACAAGTCTACAACTCTTACTGAGTTGATAAATCACAAGCGCAGCTCAAGTGTCATCAAAGGGACGGCAGCATTCGACAACAATTAAATTCTCGAAAGTAGACTTGGAACAAGAAACCTCAGATCCAAGATCTTGTATTGTAGTGTTGCTAGTCTTGCCACTTGCCATCATAATCTTCCTGTAGGCTTGTAGCGTAGCTTACCAAATTGAGTGGAGACCAACATAATGTTTTAACCGTGTTAAATTTACCTGAAATTTGACACTATCATTAGTATGACAAAATTGTACGATGTCTTAACAATTTGAATGGTATATAAGTGTTCTTCAAGATTACAAGAAAAGTATATAAATTTATACATCAAACATATACCCTTCTTATCGCAAAAGAAGAGCTCCTCGTTATTTCAATGAATAATGTCTCTCATCGGAAGTCGGTACGGATGTAGGGTAAACTAGTAATCCACAAATCATTCTTGATTTTCATCTTCAATATATTCAAAGGTTATCGTATGTTTAAGAGATTAACTAGAGATTAACCTAGTAATTATTTTTAATACTTTAAAAAAAGGATATCGTATGTTTATTAGTTACAAATAACTAGAGATTAACCTAGTAATTAAACTTAAAATATCAATATGAAATAATTTGCAGTGAAGAATGGTTAAATTACAAGTGTTCAATGAAAAAAGTTACAATTTAGCACATATAAATTACATCCTAAGTTACACACCATCTACACATGCATAGTTCGAATACAAACTTAGGATGTAACACGAAAATGTCAATAATTAAGGAATTGTAACAAGTTTATTTTGATTCTATTCTGTTTATTTGATTTTAATAGTCAAACTAAATGTACTTGAACTAATGATATTGATCAGCTCTTATTCAATTGATTTATACAAATTTGAAAAATGCAGGAGTTTGACTGATTTGTATAACATTTTGCTTGGGAGCGAAATGGTAAAAACCTACCTAACCTTCTCTTAATTATGCATTAATACTACTACTGGTATTATTTCTCACTTGAAATGATTATGCTAATTCAAGATCTATCCAGATTCCATGAGAAAGCCAAGCTACATGTGTAAGGTAAAACATGCATAAACAACTGAAGATAGAACATCCTCTTGATTTGTAAGTGGTGCAACTCTTTTATCTTTAGCTTTGGCAAAAAAAATATACTACATAATTCATTTGAAAAGGTGGCGTCCAACTTACTATATCCATTGTTTTGTGAAATGTTTGAGTAGATTCATTCATACATAATTTGATGCCTTTTTCTCATCATGGACTTCCTCTGGAAGTTTAGGATAGCAAATTAGAATAAAACTTATTTATTATATTCCTTTCGTTTTTTTTTTCTCTTTCCATTTTGCTTTATGCGCAAATTCTAATGTAAACTTAAAGTATAAATATCTTCAATTGTGCATTTATAAAAATCATAAAAATTCATATTTGAAAAATATACATTGAGATGAATATAACAAAATTCCTAATGAATATATTTTTTCATTTACATTAGAGAGAATTTGTAGTCAAAGTTTATTACTAAAGTGTACAATATTCTAAATGAGAAGAATAAAAAAGAATAAAAAAGAGAATCAGAAGAGATAAGACTCATAAAATGAGTTCTCGACGTCTTCCATTCATCAACTAAAGTTGTACAAGTCATACTTGGAAAACTCCAATCAAAAACTCATTAGAATACTAACATCAAGATATGATCGTCAAAACCCGTATACTGTAACGAAAGATTGAAGAGAAAACCACAAGGGTCGATAACACCAAACAAAACAACGGCGGAATATCTTGGTAAGTAAGGTTCTTTTGAAGTCGACTACTTAACTTGTGGAGGATCTTAAGATGTACCCCATCTTCGTTGTTTATTTAAATCTACTGAGTTTCTTTGTGAAGGCTTCATGCTATAAATCGGTCTAACCTTAAATTTAAGATGGATTCTCATCTACTATAGATGAGGAACTTTCAAATTAAATTTTTAGTGGTTGTTTGGCAGGAAATAAAAAAGTTACATTTTTAGTAGCAAGTCAAAATATACCATACTCGTGTGGATTAAAATCGTGGCATGAATAATGCCCTCAGGTTAAAAATGATTGCCATGTTATTTACTTGTACATGTACATATGAAAGACTGGTAATTAGGATTACCCGAAGCCAATGAGAATGTGATTGTATTTTGTTGTAACGAATACGAGAACGAAAAACAATGATAAGAATTACACACACTGAATTTTACGTGGTTTACTAATAATATTTTAGCTACGTTTACAGGCAGAAAGAAAACATATTTTATTGATATGTGAAAAGGGAGGCGAATTACAAAAGTTAGATTACAGAGATTAGGTTAACAAGGGTTTATGTCCCCGGACATCTGCGAAAACCGAGTACATAAATATATAACGCATATTATAATATATATTATATTGAGAGAACTTGATTTTGCTGTGAGTGTGTAGCAGAAGGGCCAATTCGATCCACGCCGTCGTATGATCCGAGCCTATGTATGTTGGTCATTAGATTCACCCCTAAATATGCTAGCAAAGGCTAACAGAAGCATTCAATATATGGACTAAGGGCCTTGAATTCTATCTTTGCATGACAAACATACTTTTGTTCACAACTTAGAGCAAAAATAACATCAAAAGTATTTTCAAGATAAAAACAATTAATAAAAAATAAATAACTTGACTTTTTTTTTGACATCAAGTAAAATAAATACAAACTATTACAAGTTATACTCTAGGGATCATTATTCACATCCTTAACCCATATGAGGCTATGAATACGAGCTTCACTGGCTTTTACAAACCGATTAAAACACAAAATATTAGACGTCATTAAAACAAAAATCATTGTATTTGGTGACTTTGGAGTTGCCATGGATGAAAACGTTGATATATTGGTGTTAACCAAAAAACACACTCGATCTATCAAGATAGTTGAGATGATGCCTCGATTCATTCTATATTCGTTAATCATATAGTGTTCCAATGTAGGGGCTGTTTATTTGCTAATCCAAGCACGGAAGAGCCAAGATGTGTGGTTCACAACTTCACATGAGACATGGACACGAATTTGGAGAAGAAGAAGGATATACAAATCGAATAAAATTTAAGAAAAAGAAGAAACTTTAGCTTGTGGCCGACACGACTCTGATTGTAAGCCCAACCAGAACAGTTGTAAAACTTGTAATCACCAAATATATTTAACTTGATAATAATGAACCCATTTTCTCAATCCGGAAATTTCTGGTCAAAGCATCTTAGACACTTACCACATTTTGACTTCCGGAAATAATGGGCTTACTACAGATGGATCCCATACATATGCCAAATTTAGGGATTTGAGCTGATACTTATGTACTTTAAATTTGAAGGGATTTTGTTATATCACTGCTTTAGACTTGTAGTGTTTGAAGAATTGAAGGTCATCTGTAGTCTGAAGATGCTACTAAGGTTCTAAGGCTTTGTTCAATTTAAATTTTGTCTGAAGTTTTATAAATTTTCTTTAAGAAAATTCTAGAATTGTCTAAAAAGTCTGAAATGGTGTGAAACTAGACTTATTTTCGCTAAACTTATTTTATTTTATTCTTTTTAAGCTAATTATATTTTTACTAAATTAAGTCAAATAAGTTGAATAAAACGGACTTTAACACTGCTGATTTCTTCTAAACTAGGTATCAAGTGCTATTTTATTGTTCGTTTGCTCATATACCATTTTTCTTTACCTCGCTTATTAAAAAATAGGGAGAATACATTTATTCGAACGAATTACAAATTCAATTGTATCAAAATCAAAGGCCCAAAATACCACAAATGGGGCCAAGAAAGATCACACATTTGCTTCAATAGTTTCTATGATTCTATTAGATGGAATTCCACACTATTGGGCATCAACAAGTGGGCATCTGATTTGACTGGGCCCTTTTTAATACACGTTTTAGGTGTATCGAAGCCCTATCTCTCAATTTCTACAAATCTTATCCTATTAGCATAGTTCCTCCTAAGAAGCCCATGTAACATTATTCAAGCCCAATGAGGTTCTGCCTCATTCTACACTTTTTTCACTTTTAAATTTATTTTTATTAAAAAGATTCGCCCACGAATATAATTTTAGTAGTCAAACTGAAAAAGTGAAAACTTTCATCATTGTTCATGCTTGAAACTTTTTTTTTTTTTTTTTTGTTATTATTGTTGTAATATACAAGGTCACTAATTTTTACCTAATAAAATTGATTTGTTTATTTATTTTTATTACTATAGAGTAATTACAAATGTTTTACTTTTGAGGGACTATATAAGCGACAATCGTCATGTAGGTATCCCTAGTAAATACAAAAAAAATTTAATGACTCAGGTTTAACCATTCATAATAATCTATACTATCTTTGTCCTTTAAAGATTGTTCTATTTTTCATTTTGAATTAATTATCCCATAAAAATTGCCTTATTTCTTTAAAAAAATTTTTTTATTATCCCTAAATATTTTTCACTATGTTCTAAAAAAATTATTTTTCGTATTTGAGACAATCTTTGGAAGATGGAGGGAGTATATAGTACGAAGTAACTCAAATACGCCAATTAATTTCATGCATATTGTGAATTTGTATGAATTTGTATGTTTACATATTACCCTCCAACAGAACTTTAATTACAAAGGCCATTAAGATTTTGAGATACTTCGAGTGTTATTTTTTTAGACGATGATCAACAAACATTTTGTGAGTTGACTGTTGAGCAAGTTAATGCTCCTTAGCAAATTACTGGGAACATTTTACTCCATATTTCAATAAACTAACACAGTAAACGTAGTACAAACCAACTTAATATTTTTAATTTTATTTCAGTAGGTTGAGTAATACAAAAAAGTCAGAACAAACTACAGAAAACAGTTTTTGAGGGAAGTGAGCAATATATTCAATCTATAGAGGACAGAAATAGAGGCTACGACCCTTTAAACGACCAGCTCCTTGTGCGCCAAAGTATTATCAAATGTTCATAACTTATTATTCATGAAATTATCATCTATATGTTAGGATCTATTTTTCTTGGCGTATAAAATAAGGTAAGAATACAACATGTTAGGGTAATCGTCATTGTGGAAGGACACGTAGGGTTTGGGGTGAAGAGTGGAAGATGATATCATTATACACATAACTTATTATTGAAGGACTGCCATCATCAACTTACTCTAGGCTTATGGCAAAAGCAGCTTCAAGCTAGCCAAACTTGTCAATGTGGGAATGGCGCCACATAGGGCCGTTAGAAAACAGAAGCTCATGATTGGTTTGAGTGAAGTGGCTAACTCAGCTTCAAGCCTCGGCTTAGCCGCTGTCTATGGGGCAAAACTTAGTGGAACTTCTACTATTGTGGATTTGTGGTACACCATAGCAAAAGACAATCCACTCAATCAAAAGAAAGTAGCCACGAAATCCATAATGTTTGTCGACTCCTATATCATGAAATCCATAATGTGGATTTGTGGTACACCATTTCCTATTAATTGTCCCATTTTGACCAAAAAACTTTCACAAAAAATAATCAAACGAGATAAATTTTGGGAGACGGAATGATATTAGCTATCCCATTATCTTAGATTTTAACTTTCATTCATTGCTATAAAATGCGAAGTAACATTTGAAAGGTTTGACGATTTCGTATAATTTTAATTTGTATCATAACAACCTACAATCAACTCCTATCAAACTATAATCTCTCTAACAAATTTTACATTAAACAGATGCATCACATGACTTTGTAAGTAATGCATCAATAATTGCACATAATTATGCCTGAAAAAGAAAACAAACGTAGTAGCATTATTATCGTAGAAAAGAACAGAACACGTCAAAAGTGTAGGAAAATGACTCATAGTTCCTCACCCAGCCTTTTTGATATAGAAACCTAAAAGCCAAAAGGAAAACTGCTGGTAAGAGTCATCAATTTGTTCATCAGTTATGACTCTCAACTCCCGCAATCATATAATATATAGTCCATTCATATATTTATTACACTCTCCACTGCCTATATAAGAACCAAAACGTAGGATGCTAAGCATGGCTTATCTTCCTCATCACCTCCTACAAAAAATTATGTAGACTTATCCACTAGTAATGGCGACACGGATAGATGTGACTGTACTTGTGTTCACGGTATGGGAGGAGTGTCTTCATGGGTCTTAATAGGACGAGTGTTCGGGTTTCGTCGGATTTCCACAGTTTGTTTGTGCTTTCACCATTTGTCTCTGGGCGTCTATGATCAAAAGCTAGCAGTTGGGAAGAAGATGAATAAGACAGTGAGGGGGAGAATGGGAGATAAATGCTGAAATAACAAGCAAGCCGGCAAGTCAATATAATGGCATTTTGGGTACTTTTATAAATATAAATATACATATATGTTTGTCAATTACATGTTTATGTTTGTGTGTATGTGTTTTTCTATGCGTCACTTGTTGAAATTAAAGGAATGTAAGCTACTTACGTACATTTGATTGTTGTTCGGTTTCCAGAATGTGTTATGGAAACTCGAAAGCCTAGGATTATGAGCAGGATTGAGTTGGTTTTTTTTTTTTTTTTGTAAGTTATCAATAATACTGTGATGGATGTGTCAGTTCATTGATTATACTTCGTAATTATTTATTATCCCTTGTAGGCTATGAGTCTCGTATGTCTTGTTTTATATTGACACCCCTTGTGGTAAGCCCTTAATCAACCCCTTTATAAAAGGATCTATTCAATTAATGGATTAAATGAATCGATATTTTAAAAGATCACATTTTATCGGGTTTTTAATGGGTCAAGTCGAGTTAATAACATGTGAATAGTTTTCAAGGCTTTTAAATACTATTAGGTAATGAATTATTTCCACTTACTTGTCGATAATCCACAACAAAAGATTGAAGGTGATACATGCAAACTATCACACTCAATAGAAAAAAACTACACTCTCTTTGGACGGCCCATTTTGTATCTTCTTTGACCCGATCCGATTCGGTCCGTTTTTCATCTTCTTTGGTCCAACTCAACCCGGCCCATTTTACATGTGACCTATTCCGATTCTGACCTGACCCAATGCATATATTTTCTCGTGGGTTATTTATATGAGAGTATTGTCCAGTATGAATTGCATATGTAAGTGATTGAAAAAATCATATAATAGTGATTCACAATTTAGTTATTTATGTCTCTCTTTTTTCTTCATTTAAGTGTCTCCTAGCTTTACTATGGGTCTAGTGCTAATAGATCAAGATTGTGTTTAGGGTAACTATGGTTGCATACTTCATTGTTACTCCGTAAGATATTGCGTTTCTTTAACAACTATCGATTAACCATACTACATATTCGTTATGTTTAATTTGTTTCATGTTGTCTTGTTGATCAATTACTTTAAGTGGTCGGAAAAATTGTGTCACAAGAGATTATATTATAATACAAAAAATGTGTAAAACACCCGAGTTGTTAATAATTGAATGATAAATTATATATCAATATTCAACATGCTTGTTGCCTCGTGGATTAGTTTACATGTATCCATCAAAAAACAAATTTTTTTCTAATAAAAAAAATAACTCTTTTCTTTTAAGAATCAATCTTTGACTTTTTGTTGGGGCTCAAATAGACAGAAGTGTTCTAAAAAAAATAGAATGACAACTTTGATAAAAGTTTTTCTTTCTTAAAAAAGAAGTTTTGTTTTAAAATAAAAGAAATATAAAAATTATGCATTAATAACTCATAATAAAGTTTAGTAATATAATTTGTCGACATTCTTTTAAAGGGTCACCATTGAAAAATTGAATTTCAAACCGAATCTTAATAGTAAAAATAATTTCAAGACACAACATTAAAAAAAAAGTATTTAAAAAAAGGTTTTTATACGTAAAAGCTCATGAATGATGATGCTCTAGTACTTATAAAAATATTTACCAATATCAAGACCAAAAGATTGTGGTGTTAATGTTCAGATAATAAATAAGGGTATCTACTTTTGTTAAAAGAAATTATAAGTAAAATTCATAATGTAGTTGGATTCTCTTAAGTGAATAATGAAAATCTAGTCAATTTTGCCAAATTAAACGGAGAGTAAGGGTTGCTTAGGATAGTTTATGTCTTTCCACGCGCACAAAGGCCACTTTTGGGGCCAAGCAAAAGTTTCATTTAGCTGAATTAGCTCCATTAGCAGAGTCATTGCTTTGGCTCAGTTGAAATGAATTGGGTTAGGTGACGAAATTGTGTGGTCAAAATCAAAGATAACAAAGAATATTATTTCATATTTGCAAGCAAATACTTCCATTTTGTCACCTCTGAACACTGAACATACACCAGATGGCAGAAATTTCGTTTAGCTTCTCCATTGTGATCATTGCAGCTCTGCTTTTGCTCACTCAATCAGGTTCTCTCTTTTTACCACATTCAAAGTATTATTATTGCTGCCTTTACTTACTAATAATAAGATCTAATCGCAGTCTTATCTATGTAGAATTTTGATCATTTAGCACTTGAACATTCAAGTTTCGGGCTATTGTGTTTGTATGTAGTCATATGTGCATGGATTATCTATACCTTATACTCCTAAAAAAGGGCTAATTGTAGGATTGCTACTTTGGAGGCTCAACCAAAGAGAATAGTAAGCCATGATCAAACAGCGATTAGGTTCACTGTAGGATAACTCTAACAAGAGTTTATAGTCCAAAATCTAGGCGTCGATGTCAACTAGTTTAATTGATTATAATCTTGAAATGAGGTATTCAAGATATGGGATCAAATCCTGTCTACTTCAGTCGGTGTTTTGCTGCTCTCTTTACAATAATAAAAAAAAAAAAAAGCGTTGTTATTCAGGTGAATTGCCGAAGAACTAACTGACCTACTCTGCACCAGCCTGTGTTTCTTCAAAAAACTGCTGTCAAAATCAAGTGGGAGATCGTTATTCCTCGATGTGTCCGTACAAAACCATCTCAGCAACTTACTGATTACAGTGTTCAGAGTTAATTACTAGGTTCTCACCTTAGACAACTACCATAACTAGGGTATGCACTCTCGACTTTGGTTGCTATTAACATACTCTATTACAGCTTGCAAGTTTAGGGCCTAATACAGATATTACCAAATTTATTAGAAAGAGTAAATTCTGTCTAATTGACTAATATAATTTCAAGTATTCATGTGAAATGAAAAAATACGAGTTAAATGAACTTCAACGCATGGAGTGGATAAATGCATAGTGTAAAATAGTCGTCCAATTCAAATTATCTAAATTTATAGAGTGAAATATGATATCTAAATATTGAAATAACATGATTGAAGTTGGAAGCAAGCTCGTTTTTAAGGAGACTTGTACTGTATCTACTATATTAGAAATATTACCTTAGAATTTGGGGACCAAAAATTAAAATTTAGCAAGGAAAAAAGTCTTCATTTTTCATGTACAAGTCACAATTTTTCTTTCAACTTTGACTCTTCTAAAAATTTAATTTACCAAAGGAACTACTAAAAGCAGAAGCAGTTCTGGCAGATGACATTCATGCGGATACGATGGAATTACAACGGCAAGATAATACTTCATCAGAAAAATTGAAGTGCACTTACTGTGGTAGAGATTGTTCATCCTGGAATGAGTGTTGTGGAACTTGTCGCTGTATATCTAACAGGTGCCTGTTCTTACCGAACAAAATCGTTATGCTCAATGCACAGTGATTGTTCCTTAGTATGACGACTATGATGTCAAGATTGTACTACGCAAATAAAATCTTTTTAAGCTTATTGAAATAAGCTAGCTATAGAAGATTATTTAAATACTGTATTTCATAATGTAGAACTTTTTTGTATATATTCATTCATTATTGTATTGGCTCTCATGTGTATTTATACATGCTTAAAGTAGAGTTATACTCTACCTCAACTCCTACGTAAGGCTTATCTTTTACTTATCTTATCTAATATCCTTAATTATATCTTAATCCTAGTTTTATCTTATCATTATTCTACAGCTATATCAATTATTGTGTCCATGCACTCTATGCTACATTCAAAGTGACATCAGAGTTCAATCACTTATATTCAAATGTGTTGCTGAAAAATGCTCAAGAAAAATGTAGAATGGCATGTATTACACAGAAACATTGTAATATGCTAAACAACAAATCCTTGTTTTGGAGTTGGTTTGTTGCTCTTTATATTGAAACTAGCAACAACACAAACCCTATTTAACAAAATAAAGTGATTAGGATTCCCAAAGGACAAAACACTCTAAATTCAACCATGAAATCGACAAACTCAAATTAACAGGCCACTATAAGTAGCAATGCTGAACTAACAACAGGGGTCCTCACTTTCAAACGTAAGAATTTAATGCAACGGAATCCGTTGCAACTCCTACTTGTGTGACTGACCAACCCAGTGAATCTCGGCTTAGTCTAGACATACGTCTACGCCCCTTCAAATTAATTTTTTGACTGATCTGGTTCCGTATCTACATCTTGAACAGTAGGAAAGCAACATAAAACTACAATTCCAATAGATAATAGTGTTTTCCTACGTATTATCATGGGTATCTTTCTCAAGAAAAGACAACCCTTGCATTTTATGAGGCCCTTGCAAAGCTTAATAACTGCAAATTAAATTTGACCCCTTTGTTGAAGAAAGTTGATTCTTCCGGTTGCAGACAATAACTAATTACTCCAAAACAACTGCACTTGTTAGCAGAGAGATTCTATCAGCAGAGGTATAGCTTGACAAGGCTTCTCAATAGTCAAGAAAAGTGACAGTTTCAAGGCATTGCATCACACAGGCTGAAGAAAGGTCACACAGAAGCATATTGCAATCACAGAAATGATCCTGCCAATAATTGAATGAAAATTTTCATATGTTATATTAAAGGTAGTCCTTAGGGAGATGATAAATTTTATATATAGATAGACTTACCACATTGGCATGTATTATAAGTTCTTCCAAGTTCGATGAGTTTCTCATCAATCTACAAAAGCCTAAAACATATTCCACGGACTCCTGGCCTTGAAGCTGAACGAGTCAATTGATTTTGTTGCAAAGACGACTCAGCAGTTCCACAGAACTGTAATCTCTGGATAATAATGAAAGGACAAAAACGATTTTACTATTTCCCTCTAGTAATCTAGTTCTCCACTTATTGTCAAAAAGTAGAACTATAAACTAAGAAAATTATTCCGGAAAGTTAACTTAGATTTCTCTGAGCAAACGACACAAAAATGTTATTTTGATAATCATCATTGTAACAAGTTCTCTATTATGCGAGATAGATTCTTGGTTTATATAGCCTACCTTATATTTTAGGATTAAGGTTTGACTTTGTTGTTGTTGTTGTAACAAGTGTTCTGTTGGGCTATATGTATCGTGAATGGTAGCTAAAGTAATGTACTTTGTAATAAGTAAAATGACACTTAAGAGTCATAGAAACTCTAGACTCGATTCCCAGAGATCGAGTGGCATAGACCTATTATCAACTGCTCCAATGTAGCATACACAACAAAGAATATCAGCGACAAAAAAGTGAAGGTTAATTGGATTCCTCCAATGTTTCTTCTATCCTAACACTCAAGAGGAACAAAATAATATTAAAAATGTACTCCACAGGTTGTTGTATCTCCATATAACATAGATCACATGTATATATCTATTCAATTTATTCATCCTTAGAGCAAGAAATCCCGTTTAAGATGGCTACTTTGTGTATTTGAAGCGTGTTGCAAAAAAAAACACAACAGTAATTAAGGAGTCAGAAACAAGCCAAAGTGGGTCGAAGAGGGCGGCAGTGGTGCAACCAAGGTGGTTCAGTCCCAAGTGGAAAAAGAGTACATGAGTGAAGATAGGGAGATGATTTCCAAGAAATCAAAGCCATAAATGTATATGAATGTTCACCAAGTGTAAAATTTAAAAGAGGAGAGGCATGGAACATCACAAACATTCCCATAACTTTTCTAAATGACTTTGAAGCTTGGATCCAAACCAATATTAAAGATGTTAAACCCTATGTCCCAAAAAATATCATTCACATTTTTGCTCTCTTTGTCAATTTGAAATAGAAGAAATAGATTATTTTCTCCTAAGAAAACATTAAACTCTCATCCCTTAAAAGTTAAAACCAACATACTATGGTCTGCCTCATAATGGTTCTACATACAGAACCTAATCTGGACCATTAAACCCAACCAAAACCAGTACGGATAAACCCCAAAAATGTTATTAACATAAACATGTAAAACAGATAAGAATAGAATAAGATTATGATGGTTATCAAGATAAGATTAGAGTGATTAGCACAACATAACATAAGATATAGTTCTAGAGTACTTAGAGTTCGTAGGTCAGTATGATACCAGGGCCATTATCTTATCTCTGAACAAAGTGTATAAATACCTGTGGAACTCACAGATCAAATTAATAAAAAAACACTTTATTTCTTCTATAATACTGGATTACTTCTAAACTTTGTATCAGAGTAGGCAATCAGGAGAGGGGTCTACCGTGTTTTTGCATCATCATTTACCAAGTATTAACTTACCTGAGTCATGGGTGGAACTCCAGAAAACCCAAGTGACAACCATGTCACTATGGCTCAACTTCTGCAAATTCTAGAAAAGATGAATAGCAGTAGGAGCCAAGATAACACTGGAGGATCACTACATGTCTCAGAAAAACTGAGCAACCAAAACTACACAAAGTGGTCTCGGTTGATGCTAATGGCGATCGAAGGGAGGGGGCGGCTCATACACATCACAGCCAACCCACCATCCACAAACACCGAAGAGCATACTCTTTGGGCACAGAAGGACGCAATAGTTAGATCGTGGATTATCGAAAATATTGAGTCAGAATTGGTTAATAAATTTCTTGACTTTTCGACAACCAAAGATCTATGGAAAGGGGTGGAGGCCGTGTACAATAGTGCCAAAGATGGCCTATAGATTTTCGACCTCACCGTCAAAGCAAATACAATAAAACAAAGCAAAGTATATTACAGCAAACTAGTCACAATTTGGAAGGAAATTGACAGAAGAATTCCCAATCCAATGGAGTGTGCAAATGACATCACAATATTCAATAAACTCACACAACAATATACCAGCTTCTTGCAGGACTGGATGAATCATTGGACAAAGACAGGCGTGATTTAGTCAACCAAGAGTCGTTACCAACAGTGGAGGCTGCATATAATGCCATAAGAAGAGAGGTGTCAAGAAGGGACATAATGAAAACCACGGGATTACCTGACTTACCTACGCCGACGGTGAGTTTGGGAGGTGGGCTCGGTGCAAAGGGCGAATCAAGGAAGCCAAGGCGTGAGGATGACAAAGCTCACCTCAAATGATCCCATTGCGGTGGAACTCGGCATACACACGAGGGGTGCTTTAAATTAGTGGGATACCCCGACTGGTCCACCGAAACCAAGAGGAAAGGTAGCAGTAGGGAAGAGGACTCGAAGAGGAGGGGCATGGGTGCTGGATCTGTGAGCCAAAGCTCAAAGGAAGCCATGGACAAGGAAGGAGCAGCGGCGGATGAGGAGAGCAACCCGAGGGAGAGAGAAAAGGGGGAAGGTAATGTAACTCCTAACCCTAGAAATTCACGAGTGAGCTGCTGCCACAAACCCCTTTTATCACAAGACACCCTAATCCCCACTACCTCACTCAAATCCCTCGTGGCCTAATTCCAACCTGAAGCCTAGAGACCTACCCACCTCACAAAAACGGCCTAAAACACTACCCTCCTCACTAAAGGTTGTTGGGCCACGACTCTACCCAATAACACCACAAAAGAAATTCCTACAAGCCCGAACCTAGGTACCGCTAACACAGTAAAACCTGGGGAGCAGTGGATTTTTTACTGTGGAGCAACTGACACGATGTCCTATGACAAACGAGATTTTATAACATCAGAAACACCAATAAAAACCCTTATACAGACAACCAGAGGAGAATGTATGGAGGTGATGGGAGTAGGAACCGTGAGATTTGGGGACAGTTTATCCCTAAATAATTGTCTTTTCATTCCAAATCTCGCTTATAAACTGTTATCTATTAGTCATTTGACAAAAGAATTATAATGCGTTGTTCTAATGAGTTCTGATCATTGTGTTGTACAGGATGCTCGGACCGAAAAGATCATTGGGCGTGGTATTGAGAAAGATGGACTGTACTACGTTGAAGAATTTTTCGGAATAGGAGATGCATTAGTCAGTCATGAGTCAAAAGAGAAACAACGAAGGATATGGCATCGCCGGTTAGGTCATCCCTCCTTAGGATATTTAGAACGTTTGTTTCCTTCCCTTTCTGGTTCAAAGTTAGTTTTTGATTGTGAATCATGCTATCTTGCTAAAAGTCATAGAAACTCTGTAGTGTCGGTCATTCCTCTAAACCTTTTTCGTTGATACATTCGGATGTTTGGGGCCCTGCTCTAGAATTTGGTAGTCATAATTTTAAGTATTATGTTCTCTTCATTGATGATTGTACTCGAATGTGCTGGGTTTATTTTATGAAACAAAAATCAGAAGTATTTGAAATTTTTGCAACCTTTTATCAAATGATCCGAAACCAATTTCAAAAAAATATTAGCATTCTTAGGTCTGATAACGGAGGCGAATATATAAACCAAGATATGAAATCTTTCTGTCAGACTCAAGGCCTCCTACATCAAACCACTTGTCCTGATACCCCACAGCAAAATGGGGTAGCGGAAAGGAAAAACCAAACGCTTCTGGAAATGACCCGGGCATCCAGTGCCCCAAAGGTTTTGGCCTGAAGCTATTGCAACTGCTACATATTTATCCAACAGACTACCTACAAAGAAACTCCATTACAAAACACCCTTAGACACCCTAAAATCCTTCGGCTTGGATCCCTCAGCTCATTCACTTTCTCCCCGTGTGTTCGGGTGTGTCGTTTATGTTCACCTACCCAAATGAGATAGGAGTAAATTAGACCCCAAGGCA
Source organism: Dysphania ambrosioides (assembly GCA_026401315.1). Classification (NCBI taxonomy): domain Eukaryota; kingdom Viridiplantae; phylum Streptophyta; class Magnoliopsida; order Caryophyllales; family Amaranthaceae; genus Dysphania; species Dysphania ambrosioides. The sequence goes on along the minus strand of CM048660.1, from coordinate 1,627,275 downwards.
GTAAAGTGCATTTTTGTGGGATATGGTCTATCTCAGAAAGGCTACAGGTGCTTTGATCCTGAATAAAAAAGGTTATATACTACTCTGGACTATGATTTTACAGAACACATATTCTTATACTCCCAACTCCGATGTCAGGGGGAGAAAAGCGGAGACGATCTGAGTTGGTTACGATCCCATAACAATGCTGAGGCAAGGGAAACTGATAATGTAGCACAGTCCATACCATCAACATCACCACCATTGATCACTCCGGAGCCCTTGCATCAGGAAATGGAGGTAAGAGACATTTAGAACTCATTAGACACTAACATTGTAATTGATACTGATGAGATACAGGAGAATGTAACTGAGGAGACACAGGGAGAGGCACCAGACAGAGAAAGATATTACTTACCCTCCGAAGCACAAGAGGGATTCCACCAAAACGATATGAGCCATACTATGAGGCACAAAGGTCAAAATATCCAATAGAGGGGACAGGATTAGCAAATGAGAAGCTGTCTCATATGGCAGTGGCCTTCAACACTGCAGTTTATTCGGAAAAAATACCGAAAACTTTGGAAGATGCTCTAAAAAGTAAGCAGTGGAAAAATGCTATGGAGGAAGAAATGAATGCTCTACTCAGAAACAAAACTTGGGAAAAATGTGTTATTCCAAGTAATAAAAAGGCGATAGGGTGCAAATGGGTATTCACTATCAAGTACAGATCAGATGGGAGTATTGAGAGATACAAAGCGCGACTGGTGGCAAAAGGGTACACACAGATCTATGGGATTGACTATTCTGAAACCTTTTCTCCAGTAGCCAAGATCGATACAATCATAGTCTTATTTTCTGTGGCCGCAAATAAAGATTGGCCGTTGCACCAGTTCGACGTAAAAAATGCCTTTTTGCATGGTGAAATCAAAGAAGAGGTCTATATGGAGGCTCCTCCAGGTTTTTCACAGAAGTTTGAGACAGGAGAAGGATGTAGACTAAAAAGGGCATTATACAGATTGAAACAATCTCCAAGGGCCTGGTTTGGAAGATTTACACTGGCGATGAAAAAATTTGGATTTTAGCAGAGCAACTCTGACCATACCCTGTTCCTAAAAAGAAGAGGAGATTTGATTACGTGTCTGATTATCTACGTGGATGACATGGTAATCACTGGAGATGATAAGGAGGAAATTGCTAAACTAAAAGGGGAGTTATTCAAGGAATTCGAAATGAAAGATCTTGGAAAGCTTAAATATTTTCTGGGAATTAAAGTACTAAGATCTAAGCTAGGTATCTTCATTTCTCAGAAAAAAATATATCCTGGATCTCTTAGCAGAGGTTGGAATACTAGACTCCAAATATGTGGAAACTCCGATGATGGTAAATCATGGGCAGCAAATCAAAGAAAACGCTAAATCTACAAACCAAGAGCAGTATCAAAGACTAGTAGGAAAGCTAATCTATCTTTCACACACTCATCCTGATATTGCATACTCAGTAGGTGTGGTAAGTAGATTTATACATAAACCACAAGTCCAACATATGGAGGCAGTGTATAGGATCCTCAGATATCTTAAGGTCACTCCAGGAAGAGGAATAGTGTTCAGGAAAAATGGACATTTGAATCTTCAGGTATATACAAATGCTGACTAGGCAGGAGATAGGGACAGTAGGAAGTCTACATCTGGTTACTTTACTCTAGTTGGAGGCAATCTTGTAGCTTGGAAGAGTAAAAAACAGAAGGTTATAGCTCTGTCTAGTGCAGAAGCAGAGTTTCGAGGTATTGCAAAAGGAGTTGCAGAAGTTCTCTGGCTCAGGAAGCTGTTGATTGAATTAGGTTACCCACAAGAGGAAAGCTGTGAGATGATGTGTGATAACAAAGCAGCAATCAGTATATCTAAAAATCCGGTACAACACGATCGAACGAAGCATGTCGAAGTGGATAAACATTTTATAAAGAATGTTCTAGAATCCGGAATGATCAATCTTACGTTTGTTCGATCTGGTAATCAGTTAGCAGATATACTAACCAAGGCTGTAGGAAAAGGTGCGTTTGAAGCTACATTGTGCAAGTTGGGTATTGAAGATCCGATAACCCAACTTGAGGGGGAGTGTAAAACAGATAAGAATAGAATAAGATTAGGATGATTATCAAGATAAGATTAGAGTGATTAGCAAAAGATAACATAAGATATAGTTCTAGAGTACTTAGAGTTCGTAGGTCAGTATGATACCAGGGCCATTATCTTATCTCTGAACAAAGTGTATAAATACCTGTGGAACTCACATATCAAATTAATAAAAAAAACACTTTCTTTCTTATATAATACTGGATTAGTTCTAAACTAAACACAGATGGATCCTACTGTAACATCACAGAGAGAGAACAGATCTTGCAGTTATTTTTGCAGCATAATTCATTAGGTACTCAGTACTGCAAGCAGAAGTGGAAGCAATTTCTCAAAGACTGAACTAGCAGAGGAGAACCATCCTGGCAACAGATTCCAATCATACACTAAATGAGATTTAAAACAAAGAAGGGAACAATAGACTTACAACGGTTGCTCCATCCAATATAAAAGTGGCGGATCAGATTGCTTGGATGACTAGATGTAGCACATACACTCTTTTTAAAGTTTGTACTATTTTATCCAATATTACTATGGAAGATAAAGCTTGTTCTACCCTACAAGCACCATTTATAGTGAACTCTAAGAATCCTTAATTTTATGCTGTAATCCTTTTAATCCTAAACAAGAGGAAAAATTATAGAAATCCGAAGTATAGAATATTAATTAAGCCGATTTACTGTAATTTTGTGGGGCAATTTCAAATTTATTCCAATTTATATTGTACTTAATGCCTATATACAATCCAAAGAAGGGTATAGCATTTTTTTAGGATATTATACTATGCATCTTTATCTAAAATTAATGACAATCTCTAACTTACTACTGTCAAACTAGAAATGTTTGATTATTGAGCTTACATCATCCATTCCTAGAATTTTTTAGAGTAGCCTTGGGAAAATGAAACACCATAGCATCCTAACATTATTGAGCCCTTAAACATTTTTGCAATGCCCCTTGTTGATGTACTAATCCAAGTATCTCCTAGTATGGCAATGCCAATGATAATGGAACAAGTACCCCAATCATCCGTTTTTTTTATTATAAATTTCAAAAGATTAATAGTTACTGTTAACCTATCCTGATTCAACAAACAAGGGCATAGTAATCTGCATTAAAAAAATGTTTCACTATTACTACTATTACGAAGAGTACCGACCAAACATGTTGCAACTTGCAAGCAAAGAGCTACAAAATGTCACTAGTTTCAACTAGACCAATTCAAATGAGTGGGAGCCCGTTAAGGGCCCTTGACCGACCCGTTTGTAAAAAAACCTAATCAATAATTGGCTTAATGGGTTGGTCTTTTAAAGGGTCATGTTTTATTGGTTTTTAATGAGTCAAGTCGGATCAACAATAGGTCTATAGTTTTCAAGACTTTTAAACACTATCAGGTAACGAATTATTTCCACTTACTTGACGACAATCTACTACCAAAGATTGAAGGTGATATACGTAAATTATCCCCTCTATAGATAAAAACTATACTCTCTTTGGACGGCCCGACTCGGCTCTGCCCATTATATATCTCCTTTAACCTGACCCGACCCGTTTTGAATTTTTTTGACCCGACCCATTTTGCTTGTGACCGATCCCGGCCGTAACCCCGACCCAATGCCCAGGTCTAGTTTCAACCAAACATACTACACAAAAACTTGTCACCCTTGGATTCAATGATAAAATAATGTCCACAAGAGACGGCAGAGAAACGCAGGAGAAGACATAACAACATAGCATCTTACAGCAACGTAACATAACAAAAAGTTGAAGATGGTTACCACAGGACCAAAAGCGCTAGAACGAAACCATTTTCCTAGCAGTCCCTGGTTATTAACACCAGGCCACTAGCAGTAGCAGGCTAGCAGCAATGTTGAATTTACAAGAGGGATCCTAAGTCTCCAAACGTAAGATATCTTCCACTAATCAACATGCACTTAGCTATGTGTTCCTACATTTTATCATCAGTTCAATTTTTAAGCAAAGACAACCCTTGCCTTCTGTGACTCTGTGAGGCCCACGCAAAGCTTGATTACATGAAAAATTCCTGTCAGTAATTACATGAAAAATGCCTCACTAATAAATTAAACTGAATTAAATATGTTAATCCTTGTGGTTCTCTTCGTAAGAAAAACTAAAGTTTAATTTTAAATGAATTCTCAATAGTATGAGTTTTTCAATATTTATTGTTCATTTTTCAAAGGATTCCGAGCATGATTTAAAGATGAAATCTACATTAAGTTATAAAATACTTCTATTTCTTTTTACTTGCAATACTTTTCAAAACACGCTTATCAATGTATATTTTTAACCAATAATATTTTTAATTATAAATAAATAAGAATTATAAAAGTTGATACATTAAAATTAAATACCAAGACAAATCTAATAAGATCCCACGTAATTATATTTTTTTATTTGAGAAAATTCACCAAATAAGATCAAGGCCAAAGTGCAAAAATCAAAGTCTTGCAACTAAAAACAAATGAAGAAAGTATGTCACATTAAAATGCAATATTTACAGCAATTGATTCATATTGAAAAATAAAGTTAAAATAAGATTCATTTAGCTATATGTAAATATATATTGGCTTAATCCGAAAATACATTAAAATATGTAATAAAGTGTTGTGAAAGAAGATTAAATATGCATGGAGTATAACCTCAATAATCAACTTTTACTACTTCAATCAGTACAACTCAATTTTTGTAGGAGTCATAACATTACTTAAAATTCAATAATATCAAATTAGAACAATAGTAGACTTAAAATGTAGGATATCACAAACCCTTTTTTTAGACATCAGGACATCACAAATCAAACGTGACCAGACTCCTAACTACACAATTATAATATTTGAAATTCTATATTAAATTTCCCAATACTAGAATCCTACTTTTATACGGAGAAGTTTTAGGTGACTTCCTAAAATCACAATATCACGGGCTCACGGCTCACAATGAGTGCAAACCCTAGCGAATTTCATGGTTAACACTAACACTGTAGGACGCGGGAGCTGTATGGATTGAATACTCAGGGGCTTTGTTATTTACTGCTGTGAAATTATTCGATCCGCCCCCCGTATTTATTATATTACCCCTCATTCACTTTTCATCTTTACCCAACAATTCCTAAATTAACACTAATTAATTGATTATACAACTTAAAAATAATAATTAACACTAATTAATATAATTAAAATAAATTAATATGATTTTAACTAATTAACACTAATTTATTGACAATACTAAGTAATTAACATAAGGGGGGTGTCGTATCTCAAAAAAAAAAAAGGCTTGTCGGAAATTTCGGCCGGCAACCCCCCTACCGCCAACAAGATTTGTCGATTTTAATCAATTATTAAATATTGTTTAATTATTATTTATAAGTATTATTGTTACTTTTTGTTAGTTAATATATATATTATTTGATAAATTAATATTATTATTTTTTATTCGTGTTTAATAGTTTGTTAAAATGATATTATTCATGTTTTCAATTATAATTTAAAAATAATTAATTAGGAGTATGTTAGGTTTGAAAAAAAAGTTAGTAATATTTAAAGTAAGGAAAATTTTAAGTAAGTAGTTTAAGTTATAAATATTTTAAGTTAGGAAAATATTATAATTTAGGAATATTTTAAGTTAGGAAAATAGAATTTAGGAATATTAACTTAAGTTATTAAATGTAAATTTTAAAAATAATATATTATGAAATTATGCAATGAATAATGAAATTATCAAATTAATCGTAAATTATGAAAATATTAACTTTTATATTATAAAATTATAATAAGGTTTGTTTTCGATTAGTTTTTACGAGAAAGTGAGGTAGGAAATAAGAACTGAAGTGTAAGATGTTCGATTTTATTTAAAATGTGTCAAAGGGCAAAATCGTCAATTAGAGGAGCGGTTCGATCAATTTGGGGGTGGCGTTTAGCGCTCCACATACTTAATTGAGTAGTAGCCTTGTGAAAATCAACAGTTCAAAATACGGCTGACGGAATATTCTATCCATTCCTTAATTTTTGTCCCGTTTTTTTTTATAAAGTTGAAGTTTGAAATGTTTAGAGATAAATAAAAACGTTAAAGTCGTATCATGAACACCGTGAAAAATTAAATGGGGTAAACAATTAGGGAGTAATAATTTAACAGTATTGAAGTTATGGGAACATAATCTTCGTGAGCAAAGTTGAAGCAAAGTTATGTTTCCAATTCGAAGCTAATTTTAATAGGCTTCACTCGACCGATCAGTTTTAATCTTCCCTTCCAATCAATTAAAAGGAGGGAAACAAGGTTTGCATCAATTAAAAGCACATGGTTTGCATCTTGTTTTACTTGTTGGAAGAATCGAACACGTGTAAACTGTTACAGGAGGTACCCATGTATAATCTGAGTGCAAGAACCTGGTTGGATGTAATTTACAATTGCATAACATCCATTTAGTGGCACTCAAGACAGCTTAAACTGCTGAAAGCTATCAAGTTCTTCACACAGTTCCACGCTTTAGCGTCACATCTCTTTGCTAGAAGATCCCCATCCAACCTTCAAGATAGACGCATAAAGTAGTTCATTCCACAAGTCAGGCACACCAGGCAAGCACCAATGGCTGCAATCTTGAGATTGCTCAGCCTCAAGTCTCTCCTTTTCACTCTCATATGACTTTCTGTAAATTGACGGGTGAGCATCTTTTCGGTAATCTGTGAGCCTACTGATGTTTAAGTATATCACTGGGGTCTTCATTTTCCCCATAACTTCCTCAAGGGCTCTCATCTTTAAAGGGTATCTTCCTAAGTAAGTCTCATTGAAGATGGGTTCAGTTTCCTTGTGGCATTGCCCTCCCGAATTCCACTGGCCTCCTCTGCATCAAATACTGATTACCGTCAATTCTGAATCTCCTAAAAAACTAACCCGTTTATGACTTAGGAACTTGGATAAGAAAAAACACAGCATATAATTCCAGGGCAAACACTGATACTCTGGCTAATACTTTGAGTTAAGAGCCTGAGATCAGTATGATCTTACATCACTATCTCCTCTGCTTTCTGTTTCGATTATGAATAGGGACAATAACTACACCATGAAAAAGCATCTCCAAAGACTAAGAGCAAGCAAAATCATTCTATATACATACTCTGTCTGAAATTACTAGTCATGCAATTTTAGGATCTGTATACAGTTTTCACATTTCCTAATGAGGTAATGGTTTATGATTAAGTTTCCTAGCAACTACTTACATTCAGTGATGTTAATTAGGAGGGGTTGAACATTTGTAAATTGTAATATCAGATGATCAAATCAAGTCCTGGAACAATGAGTTAGGCATCAGTTGAATGAACGAGCCAAATACAAGCCAGTCAATATGCTAACCTGAAATGAGTGCCTGCATATCCTCTAAAGAAAACTAGAGTTTTATTGTAGTCAATATGCCTGTCAACCCATCTGCCCCAGGTGTTGAGGGCCTTCCTGTAAGCCTTCAGAGCCTTAAGCCGAGGGTGAACATGATTACCTTCTTGATAGTACTCTTCCCTGTAGAATGATATTTGTTAGTCATATACGCAATGTCATTAGTATGCCAGATCAATAGCAAACTCACCCCTTGGAAGTTTTCTCATGTGTCCACCAATGACCTGTGTTAAAGACTAGAATATGAGCATCATGATACATTTGGGTAGTTTGGTCCATTAAGTCAAGCCTCAATGTTGGTAGTGATACGTTTCTCCTCTGAAATATGGATTCCCTTACCAAAAAGGGAGCTCTAACATAGTCAACAGTACAGTTGTGATCCTGCATACAAATCCATAAAATCTTAGAAATCTATGTAGGACAACGAAGGAGAAGGTCGGGTTACTCTCAAGGATGGAAAGATCAACAATCTTGCCTCGAATCGGATGGCGTAGATACCCTCCTTTTTGAAATCCCTCCTCCCCGATATCTCAAACACCCTCCTCTTGTCCTTGATACTATGCCAAAGAATGCAAACTAGAGATTCCCACATGTTTCGATTCAATGAATCCCCAATAAAAACCAGCTTCCTTCCTCTCATCCGCTCCAAGAAATCAGTAGCATTCAGTCTAACAGTAACATCAAAATACAAATAAATCAACAAGGCATTGAAACATAAAAGGCACATAAAAACACAGCAAAATTCGACAAATTTAGCAGGCAGAAGCACAACGTCAATCAACCCAATGAATGAAACAAGTCCTATATTCCTGCTTGATTGTCTCTGTCAAATCACTATAACCTCACAAGACTCATGCAATCAGCTAGGGATGTCAATCGAGCAAGGCGGGTTCAAACCATCGCCCCTCACATCCAACCCCACCTTAAATCATCAGTAATTCAATCCATCTAAAACAGCCTAATAAGCTACTTCTAAATAGCAACAATCACCAAAATTTCAAACAATGCAATCCAAATTTAACCAGTAACCTAACGAATCAGCAACAATGAATAGCAATACCCTCTAAAACAGCTAGGGATGTCAATGAAGCGGGCCCGGTTTGAAGTATAGTCGAATACATCTAAAACAGCTTCACATACTTCCAATCATCAATTATATGATCAACAATTCTTAACAGCAAAATTTGACACAATACAACCCAAATCAGTGACAAATAAACAGTAATACCCACTAAATAAATACATTACAACATGACTTAAATAGCATATACATTATAAATAAAAGTGTTACCCCGTACCTAGGAATGTTGCACCCCAGTGGCTGCCACCTCCATCTGTAATACCCATGATCAGGCCTCCCATTAAGATGACAATTGAAATCCCTATCAATAAAAGGACAAGACCCAGGTGGGTAATGTGGTAACTCATCATCCCCAACCCACTTCCCATCAAAAATATCACAATCCTTTGGTAATGACAATACTACCTCTGCATTCCTCGACCCCACCTTCTTCTCTTCGACACTACTGTTTCTTGAGACATTGATGACTACCCTTGATTCCAAACCATGAAAGCTCACATTCTTCAGCCTCAAGTCAAGATTCTCGAAGCGGGTCCCACTCCCATTATTAGTAGAAGTGCAAGAAGAAAAGGGCGCGTTTGGGACTGGGAGGGAGAAAGTCCAAGAAACAAGGGAGGAGGTTGAAGGTGTAATTATGTTGGTTCTGAAAATTAAGAGGGAGAAGAATATGAACAAGGCAGAGATTATTAGACCCTTTTTTGGATGTAATTTGTGTAGCAGATTATCACATAATATTGCTTTTATTGATGCCATTACAGCTTCTGCATGAACACCACTTTCGGACTGAAATCTGAAAATGTGTTAGTTGCAGAGAAAGGAAGGAGGGAAAACTGTACGTACTTAGGAATTGACTATAATGCCCTTTGAAAAGTGCAAAACTTTTGACGGTTTTGGATAGAAAAGGATATTTTTGGTAGTTTCATTGGAGTTGTATTGCTGTATTTGGGGGGAGCATAAATGCAAAAATGCAATTTCGTGTATTATTGATGTGGGTGTTCAAAATATTTTTGGAATTTATGCAGCGGTTGTAAAGTTTGGCATTTATTGGAGAAAATTGACAAGGGTTTTCCTATTTGGGGTTGTTTCCATTGTTATTGCAAAGCATAATTATGGGCTGTTTGAGACTTTAAGGTGGAGTTTTATGATTGACCACTTATTTTTTAATATTTTGCCTTTCTTTGTTTGTTGTTTGAATTTGGCAATGATTTATGAATCACTTTGTGCTCTTGTTTCCTTTTTAAATGGAATTGAGAATATTGGGAGTTAGTAAGGGCATTCATAAGGTAGCTTGATGTTATTTGATGTGACTTTTTAATAGATATGGTCAAAATTTAAAGTCAACGTCATTGATAGGATTAAAAGAGTAGTAGAACTGGTAATGAGTTGAGTTGGGTTGGATTCGGATTTAACCTAATTGGGTTCGGGTTGATAAACCCAACCTGTTTATTAAATGGGTAGAAAATTTCAACTCATTCCAACCTGCTATGGGTTGTGTCAACCCGAAGTCAACCTATTTAAAAAGTAAAAGTCTTATAGTTTTCGATTTTCCAAGTTCTAAGTAATGCATAATGAAAAATCTCAAATCTTGACATAGCCTTAGTACAACCAAATTGAAAAGTTTGACAATACATTACAACTCCATTATAATAGTTTAGTGATGATGATAAGTTTTATCATAATAAAAGACAAGACATTAATACTTCCGGATTAGGAGAACTGGTAAGTTTGAGAAGAGAAGAAACGCATAACAGATGAAAAATTAAAGAGGCTGAAATGCAAAAATTAGAAAGGAAGAGTTGGTAGGGTTAATAGATTAAGACAAGGATATTATGGTATATATTTTAACCCGAATCATAAAGAGAATTTGAGCGAAACTAAACCCAATAAAAAAATAAGAGAGACATTGTTTGAATATCTTAACTTATATATTGCTTACGTAAAGGGTGTTAGGTTATTATTTTATTAACATATGTATGAATAAATAAAGAGTAGGTGAGATGCTTATTCGCTCAATTTAAGGTTTCTAGTTTGATTTGTTATTGAATCGAATTATTGATTTAGGTACGCTAGTCCAAATTCAATACAGATTTCGTGAAACCCATTCTAACAGAATCATATTGTTATTACTAATTTATTTATGTACATAATTGCTCAAGGTGATAGTTTCAATCGAAAAATAACACGAAGTACCAACTAAAGGAACAAAACCACTTTAATTTGTACCCAATTATAGAGGGAATTTACTTTATAGTGAGTAAATGTTGAGTGTAACTTATCTAGAAATTTATGTAAATCATGTGTTGAAATACCTTGCCTATGTTTCCATTTAGATGATAGATTTAGTAAAATATAGCAGGGATATCACTCTATATACTTCGCATTCTTCAACCTTCTCTAATCATAATTACCCTTAGATAGGACTACTTGTAGCATTTTGGCCATTTTCCTCTTAAACTATTTGAAATATGCAATTATAGACTGTGATTTATGCTCACCAGTGGCAGTCACAACATAGTAACTCTATACTTTGAAATGGGTAAAGTAAGGAAATGGTTAGCTAATTTAGTACGGAGTAGTAACGTACATAATGACACAAAAGAGGAAAGTTTATGAGCATCATCAACCATTCGTCAGCGAAGCTAGAAAGGGGTTGAGTGTAAGTTGAATGAAATCTCAGAGACACAGCAGGTGCTGAAGTACAGGGAGCACAGCTATCCATACCATTACATAACAAGTGAATAGTACTATTATTTGTAAGCGGTGCACTGTGTTCTGCATGCGTAGCGCTGAGTGGGTGTTTGCTTCGCCTGATGATCGAATGCAGACCACCGATTAATCAAACTATTCATGCTTTGCCATACGTCATTAAAGTTATGCTACTTCTCGATTACCGTTGTGCAAGAAGCCAAGCATACGCGCACTGCACGCCACTCTATCATACCACGTCAACTTTGTAGCATCATCTTTTTCACAATTGTGTTTCCCTGCTTAGATGAACTTTATAAGTCAAAGATTTTATGATGGGCAACTTATTTTTTGAAATTATAAATTTATAAGCGACACTCGAATCGTTTGAAATTAATGGATTGTTGCAACTCTTGCAAGGTGACAGCTTGGTAACTAGGGATATTGATAGAATTTTTACCATATTTAGGGGTACTTACTTGAAACTCTAATAAGAAAAAATGTAACGAGTGAACAAAATAAACTCTTAAGGTCACCCAACTTTAGATGCATTCAGTTGTATGTTAGATATTATAGATAGTGTAGGATATTGATAAGTTGGCTTAATTTGTTATATGTTAGGCAATCTAAGATGTAAGGTGACTTAATTTTTTATTGCTAATTTGCTATAATGATGGTCTCAGGCCCAATTAGAAATGGCCAAGGTAAAAACCCAAGCTTGAATTTTAGGCTAACTTAAAACATCTACTTCCTCCGTCACTTTAGAGATTGTCTAAAATACAAAAAATAATTTTTTTAAGACATAATAGGAAATCTTTGAGGGATAATTAACAATGAAAAATATTAAATGGGACCGTCTTTAGAAGACAACTCAAGATGGAAAATGAGGTAAACTTTAAAGGACGGAGAGAGTAGCATACATCTAAAGTTAGGTGCACCCAAAGGTTTATTTTACTCAATATTCTTGCTCATTAAAATTTCAAATGAGTAATAAAATAAACTTCGATGTAGATATACTCAGCCACTAAGGTACACGTGAAAAATTCTAAGGCCAACCAAGCATGACCCCCCTAGTCCATCTAGCTGGTCGTAGAATTTGTAATGGCCTTGTGGGCGACTCTTGAAACGCCTAGTCCAACTTGAATCGATACAAATGGCTTCCTTGCACAGCACTACAGCAGAATAGATTCAATGACGATACGTTTGGGAAAAGATACAAAAGGATATCGGTCTGGTCCGGCAGAGGACCAAGTGCACGACCTCAAAACTTTATTTCCATAAGCTAAAAAGATAACAACCTACCTAAGTCTAAACCTTATACATTCTTCATATAATGTTCCTTTTTACAGAATGAATTACATCAGTTCTATAGACATCCATCACACTTTCTTTTTCTTCCCACTTTCTTTTTCTTCCTCGTGCAGCTTGAGTGAAAGAAGGTGAGAGGAGGAAGCTAACTATGAAAACTAAAGGGTGCTTTGGGGTCAGGATTCAATCCAGTAACCACAGCACTTTTACTAAGAACCGGAAGGGGTATCAAGACTACCTGGATGGTTCATATTACTGGAGAGGATCCTCTTTGTTGCTCTTCACATGACTTACAACAGCACTTTACTCGCCGTCTGGTTTAGTACTCCAGATTTCTCAGTAAGTGAGAGTCATTATGAACATGCATACCAAAACTACGCTGTGTCATCTTGGGCCAGAAAGCTCTATAGCTTCAACCACAAGTGAAGACTCATCTATGTAATCTGAGTATCGTAGGGGCTCGCTGGACCTTGACCTAGGAGTTTCGATTCTCTGTGAAGCCTCCCATTTCTCAGTTAACCCATCTTCCAACATCCTCAAGACTTCTGACATTTTTGGGCGATGAGTTGGATTAAATTGTGTACATAAAAGAGCTACCTGTACCATTTCTCCTAACTCCACCTTGTTATAGTTGTTATTTAAGGCTTTATCTACTAACTGGCTGAGCTTCCCTTCATTGAGCAACTTCTTTACCTGCATCATTTTGGCAAACATGTAAGCAGGAAACAGAGACGCTCCCCATAAGCATAGTCCAGGAATATGGATTTTTTGCATTCATGCAAGATATCCAGGTGATAACAAAACTCACAGACTACACATTGTGGCTTTTTTCGCCTGAAATTGCTTTCTAAAACTTTTGGATGATTTGGAACTTATATAACCTTAGTAAAGTTGTGCGCTGAACTTTGAACTTGGGTAGAGCCTTAAATGAATTTACTTTCTCCGACAACTCATCTAAGAATCCATTTTTCAGTTTGTATTCTAGAAAGTTGAGAGCATTCAGAGGATGGAAGGGTGGAGGGGGTAAGAGAGAGAGGGGAAATACCCAATCAAGCATGACACCTTTCTGATTAGATGCTCTGCCAAAATCCAAGGCCTTTTCCCCGGTGATCAGCTCAAGGAGCAATATTCCATAACCAAAGACGTCAGTTTTCTCAGATGACTGGCCTGTGCAAAGATATTCTGGAGCAATATGTCCAACAGTGCCACGAACTGCTGTTGTAACATGGGACTCACGGTGATCCAACAGCTTTGCTAGCCCGAAATCACCAACAACTGCCTCAAAGTCCTCATCAAGCAGAATGTTGGCTGCCTTGACATCTCGGTGAATTATTTTAGGGTCACACTGCTCATGCAAATACAGCAGCCCCCTCGCTGTTCCTAAAGCAATGCTTCTACGCCTAGACCAATCTAAGACAAGTGTACCATGAACATGATCTGCAATAAAAGGAATTCTTGTCATTTCCCAGGTGCACAGGTATTGGGTGATAATTTGTCCACGATAAACTATATGGTTGATAGAGTTTCTTGTAAATTAGCTAGAGAACATATATATGTGATTTTTGTTGCTTGGTGTTATTAGTTTTACACAAGAAGAAAATATGAACAGATTTTTCAAAAAAAAACTTCTCAAAGTAAGCATATCCTTACCTTTTAGGCGAGATGCCACACTACCATTTGGCATATATGGATAGACAAGAAGCCGTTCATTCTCAGTTGAACAGAAACCACAAAGCCGGAGAAGGTTCCGATGAACAGCTAGACTGATCGTCTCAACTTCTGTCTGAAATTGAATTTCCCCAGCAGTTATGTTATAGTCCTTCAACCTTTTCACTGCTACTATTGTGCCATCGTTTAGGCAGCCCTTGTATACTATGCCAAATCCACCTCTTCCGAGTATATTCTTCGAGCTAAAGTGGTCAGTTGCAGACCGCAACTCTTTGAAACTAAATCTCCTCAGATGGCCAAGACATATCTCAGGGTCATATTGTTCTGCAATCAAGACATAATCAGCTGAAAGTAGGGTTTATCATTTTAAACAATACGATACAGAAAAAAGAGAATTAACAATCTAAGTTTGTAGATTGAAGAAAAATTCATTGAAAAACTTTCTTTAAATGCCTGCTAGTAAAAACTCAAGATATTGTTTACAGAAAAACTTAATTCATTCCATCCATTATGTGTGTAGTGCTTATATAGTATTAATTAATTTTGTTATTTGTGTTGTCTCTTCTTTTTAGTTATCATTTTAAGTTATCATTTGACTCATTTTCTCATCAAGTTCATGCTCAAAATATCCATAGGCATCTCTAGTTCTTGGTATCCATGGAAAATACTCCAATCATGCGCAATATAAGCAGAAGCCTCAAAAATTCATATTGTAAGATGAAACAATAGCATAAACGATTAAATTCTCTTGCAACGTAAGAGCTGATGAGTGGACAAACCATTCACATCAAAGAAAATTTGTCTTTTGCGGCCGTAACACCACCAAATGCCCAGCCCAACGACACCAATGGTTAAAAGAGCAGCACCAAAGCTTAAACCAATAACTACAGCAGCATGGTGACTTTTGCCTCCAGAAGAATTTGACTGATCTGGAAAATCATAAAGCAAACATGATTTGACTAAACAACTTTTTTGCTAAAAAGAAGGAACGAACATAGCTCCCAAAATAGTAAAAGGCAACATTTCACTAAGTTGCACTTTTTGACAATAGACAAAAAGGGTATAAATTCTAGGAACAGATACCTCTAAGAGCATCCGGTGGAAAGGAAAGTGGCTCAGGAGATACCACAGAGCAGTTCGTACTCGAACTTGTTCCACAAATCAAAGGGTTGCCAATAATCCTGAATAGAAGAAAAAGAGAATGAAAACTTCTCTTACAAACTTCGTGCTATGCAGAAAGGTATGATACGTGCACTCAAGGTACTTGCATCAAAGACAGGTGCGTATGCAATAGTAACCCTCACTAACTTATGAAACATTTCATTGAACTGTATCATGTCAAAGTGTCAAAGGCCCAACATGGGTGCTTGAGGTGAATTAACGAGTCAGGGTAACAAGGAAAGTAAGTGGTGATGTCAAGCAGCCAAACTAAAAGAGGACGTACTTGAAGGTTCGGGTGGAGATCTTCGGCAAGGAACCACTTAAATTGTTGAATGACAGGTCCCTGCAAACCATTATCACATACAAAATAATGACCTTCAGATTTCCAAACAAAAAGATGCTCTTATTATATCTGACCAACATTGGCAAGTGACCAGCTCTTATATTCAAAAGTGAACTTACACAAGGGTTAGACCTTCAATCTTTGAAAGAGAATCAGGGCAAGGTCCTGTAAGGCTGTTGTTATTTAGTCGCCTAACTTATACAGAGAAGGCAAACAACAGAAATAACTATCAGAATAAACTAAAATAAATCCGCGTCAAGTAACAGATCATATGCACCCAGAAATCAAACAAAACTTAACAGAACCATTCGCTGGAAAACCCTGACTATTCATGTTCTACTTATCTCAAAATTCAGACTAAAAGCCATAATTGTTCTAGCACAATGTAGAAAATGGAACTTACAAATAATTAAGATTCTTCAAATCTCCAATTGAACTGGGTATCTCTCCTGTGAACTCATTGTTTGAAAGATCTAAAGTCTGAAGCATTTCCAGCTTCCCAATCTCAGCTGGAATATGACCAGATATAGCGTTGTTTTGCAGCAACCTACACACGGCCGCAACAATAATCATACTCAGTTACCCAAATGACATAAACCATGAATTGACGCAGAAAACATGTATATTGAACCATTGGGGAGATATATTTAACCAAAAAAATACTCACACTGATTCCAACTTAGTGAGGTTCTGAATTGCAGGAGATAACATCCCAGATAAGCTCTGACTTGGCAATCCCCTAAGAAACATGTTCAATTAGAATAGTCAGAACTCAGGTCAAAATTCTAAAGAAAACACATATTTCACATACAAAGCAGAAACGTAGCCATCTGGAGAGCAAGTAATCATCCTCCAACTGCAAGGATCTACAGAGGTCATGTCCCAATTCTCAAGAACATTATATGGATCCTTCAATTGGGTTTTGATGGCCATTAGAGCTACAACTGCAAAAATTTTGGACAAACATAAGAATTTCGAATGCAATATGTAAATATAATAAATATATAACTCCTACTCTATAACAAAAAGAATGCCATAAAACAGACAAGGAAAAAAAAAGAGGGAATTTAGGAGATTTCCAGGATAACTACCTGCACAGAAAGACAATGATACTTGTATTAAATGAAGTGTCTACTGATTTTGTGGCCCAGATAAAAAAAATTAGGTGGAGAAGTATAACTGAGTTTATTTCTCAATAAGTTACATATACACATTAATGAGCACAATTTAACCCAAAATTTTAAAAAAATAAAGATATATAAGATTGTGACAAAATTACTAATTTCAGGATTGCTGTATTATAATTGCAATAAAAATTTAAAAAAAGAGAAAAAAAAGAGATAACAATAACAACTAACCTTCATAGTTGACACCAGTAGGTGAGAGAGTTGCATATACAGCACCCACCAAAATCAGGAAAAACAAACCTACAGTAGTAACCAAACAATAACCCATCTTTTTGCTTCTCACAAATGCAGATGCAATTCAGATGATCCACACTCAAATAAGCACAACCCCACTTCAGCATTTAGCAATACAACCAACAAGTATCACAAAAAGATCTCATTTTTCTGACAATGATTGGGTTTTTCAGTATACATTGCCTGACCAACTTGGTCTTATCCAAACCCCACCTATTTTTTTACACCCAGCAAAAAAAAAATGCATCAAATTGAGAATCCCATAAACTCAACCATCATCATTATCATTGAAAAGATATGATTTTTACCCTTTTCACTGCTGAATGAGGAAATACCCATATACTATTTCACTATTGAAGCAATTTTGAGTTATGGGGGAGTTGAAAAGTGGGTAAGGATTAGAACTTTGTTGAAGAAGGTACTCAAGGAAGGAAGGGAGGATGAAACAAAACACAACAAAGCGGATGCGCAAAAAAAATTTGAGAGGAACAAGAAAGGAGGGAAGAACACTGAAATTCTGGGAAATTCTGAGACCCTAGAGATCTAGAATGAATTACTATGTGTGTTGTGTGTATGAATTAAGGTCTGAGTGTTTTGCTCCAAAGATAATTAGAAGAAACTGATCCCCACAAAATTCCATGTGAATGTGTGTTGGAGGGTTTGGGGTTTAGCTTGGTGCCTTTATTTGAACCCAACTGATGCCATTTTGGTATGAGCTACTACAGACCACAGTATTATCTTCTCTGAAAGCAACCAAATAGGATCAGATTCAGTGTGGCTTTCCACTGATGTTTTACAGATACAACCAAACTACTTAAACCCACTTATGTAATGCCAAAATTAGGGGAGACATTGAATTATAGAAAGTGTTAAGAGTAATGTTGTTTTATAACAATTTTATTGGATAACCATAAGTATTATCGTGAATTATGTTGCACCAACTCTTTATTTGTCATTATAAACTTGTGTTAGGTACTTGAAACTCGGACGTAGGTATAGTACACTAGGACAAATTCAGTTTGACCAAAATTATGCAAAACTTTCATAATTTACTGTGTTCGACTTAAATGCATTCTCATGTTGGACATTTATATTTAAGTAGGGGAACATAGTTTATGAACGTAGTTCATTTATATAAGTGATACTCAATTGTTCTTTTATTTTTACCCATTTTTTTCGAGTTAAAATTTAAAAAATTTAATCATAATTTTTTTTATTTTATAAGAAATAATATATTTAAGTGACATCTTATTTGATGTATTTTAAACTTTCACAATTTTAGATATTTAATTCAGAAAGTAGTACGAAGGCAAGTGAGATGATGAATGTTGTTATTGATTTGTTTTATTGGTTAATGTTTTAAATAACTGTTAGGTTCTTCCTGACTTAGTGACTTACAGCAAACCATTGAGATTGGATATTTTTTACTCCGTAACAATTATTGCTAGTACGAAGTTGTGGTGGCACAAGAGAGAATAATTTGAGGTAGAACAAAGCTTTAAGGGGGGAAAAACAATAAAGTAGGGTGATTGAATTGAGGCGGGTGTTGGCTTTTTTGGTGCCTTAAAAAATATACTCCGTATGTTATATTTCTTCAGGCTATGGGCCTCACTATGTCACTGTGCTAGAATGTGTTTAGGTTATTAGGTGGTGAAACACTAAAACTAGCTCTCACAAAATAAACCAAGCATAATACCCTTTTATTTTATATATATATATATATATATATATATATATATATATATATATATATATATATATATATATATATTTTGCGAGTATTAGATTTAATTTTGTATTCACTTTGACATTCTATCATTAAGGACATTTTATTCATACGCCTTAACTATTGAAGGATGAATCTTAATCTTTTCACCTTAAGACTCGATATTTTAATGTACTTGGTTCCATACAAGTCATAGCGATCCCCATTGCGTAACCCTTACAAGTTTGGTGTGCATTGTCATTCATCATATGTTAGAGCATGTTCTATTTTACTTTTCTTTTTAAAACAAAAATAAAATGATTTTACGAAAATAAAATAATTTTGAATAAAATAAAGTTAAACAAGTTATTATTTACATTAATATTCGAATATTCGCAAATAATAACATGCATGAGGTGATCAACGTTAATTATTCACATTTTTCATAGTTTTCTTTGGGGCACTTGTACGCCATGTATCGCCCTGACTTATGAACGTTGAGTTGTGATATAGACATGTTGCTAAACATCATCAACTACATTACTACATTAGATTATGTTTAATTGATTGGTTGATTGATACTCTCGATCTGATCCATATTATAATAAGTTGGTTGGTTAATACAGTTTTACGATACAAATTACGAATTACTCTAAAAATCTCAAGAAAAAAGGACATTTGTCTATATAAAATAATATAAAAATATTATATACATACGAAACTCAATAAAGTTAGTATGTTCCTAATAAGGGAATACTATCAGAAAAATACTTTAAGGGACAATTTTTTGTTATATTAAGAAAGGAGTTACTTTTACTAAACACAATAATTTTATTATGTCATGTGCGTGTGAAAACCAAATTACGGTTATACAAAATTAGAAACCAAAACAGTATGGCATTGTATAATACAATAAAACAGACTTTTAATGTGTATAAAATGCTAAACAGCCTATACTCTATAGTAGTGTATACGGAATAAGGGAGTACAGTCCAAGAAAATTGTGAAAACAAGAGATTTAAGAAATGAGTTAATGTGGAGCTGTTTAAAAGTGGAAAAAGATGCCATAGAAATAGAATTGGTAGAACGTGGAATCCTAACCTATAAGACTACAAGGGTATATTTGTCGCATTGGAAGAGCTGATTATTCCCTGAGACCAACTAAACACACTCGGAATTTCATCAAAAAACTACACATACACAAGGCTGCCTATAGTACTACTTGGAACTCTCAATCCTCACATTCTCTTTGCTACTCTCTATAAATTCAATTAATTTTCTTCATTTTATTAATGCACGCCATTACTTACTTTCTCTTTCGAAAACTCTACTCTTCTTTACTATGCAACTCTTTCCATCAATTCTTTTTCATACATATAATTAATTAACATTACTATATGTTTTGAACTTGTTGAACTAGAATTAATATTCGTGCTCATTATACATGCTAATTATTTTCATACATCTATATTTGGCATTCTTTTTGAAAATAAGTTTTTCTTTTTGGTGGCATAAAGTATGCTTAAATTGCACCCATTCTCTTAAAAGATTTTGAAGTACAATTATTTATTTTGGGTCATCCCCTAAAAATTGCCTCATTCTCTTAAAAGTTTTTCTATTTTGAGATGTCCCAAAAAACAAGATCATTATATATTTAAAAAGTTAATTTTCGTACTTTGAGCAATCGATATAAAATGGAGTTAATACTTATTAGACTACTTGTTAAAAGAAAGCATAATATAATACTCCGACTTTTACATTTATTGATGAAAATTTTGAAAAAAATGTTCTATTAAAGTATGCGCTAAGATTACTCAATTAATATTTTATATGATAACAAATATTATTTAAATATGAGTACAAAAATCGGTAATAATTAGTATATAAATAATGTAAAAACTAAAAATATTGCAATTTTAATGAAATATAAAAAGTCCTCAATATTATTTTCAGAAGGATTATTGATAACAATAGTATAAATAGCTACGGAGTAGTAGCTAGCTAGCTAGGATAACAAATTAAATCTATTGTACCAAACGTAGTTTGATCTTAAATTTTGTCAACATTGACCATTCTTTATTTTACACGGTACTAGCTATATGGTGCTTCAATCATTTACTCTATCTTAAGCATCTCAATTTTTCACCTACTTTAAGATAGTCTTAATTCGTGTGATGTGGGGATTTATCAAATTTTATTAGGTTGTGACAGGTGAATCTTGATTGAAAGAAAGTTTAGTGCTGTGCTTAAAATATAGTAAAACCAAACTACTGGCTTAAAAGTCTTGGTGATCTACCAAGTTTAACAGCCCAAAGCAAGGCAAAAACTCTTTAATTTCTTCTATTTGATCAGGGAAATCAAAGTAAAAACAATATTTTCATTAAACATCCGATAAAAGAAACAACGAACTTGCTTCACAATTAACCCCATCCCCAAAAATCTAGCCATGTTTCAATCAAGTTTTAAGACAAATGATTTGATGTGTTTAATGCTGCTAATTACCGTAACAAGATATGAATTAGTTGATAATCCTTAATCCTAATGTCTAACTTTAGTTAACAAAAAGATTGGTTACTAATTATGTTGCTAATTATGGCTACATATACACATATACTTGTTTTTCTAATTGTTTAGGTGGAGCAAAACAATGGTAACGATTAGAATTTTTCGGATCAAGTTATTTGTTTGGACTTAGGGCCTTGCATGAGTCCATCATTGGTATTTTTCTACTCACATACGTTGTATACGAACCCGTGAGTTTTTTTTTTTTTTTTTTTTTTTTTTTTTTTTTTTTTTTTTTTTTTTTTTTTTTATATTATAGGGTGCACATTAGAAATAGGAAAGTTTCTAGCTCCTTAGTCATCTAACTCAAGAATGTGTAAATTGAGCCATCATTGTGCTCCTCTTAGGGTTTCATTTCCTACAACCATGTTCAATTTCATCAGCCCAATATGTTATTAGATTGAAGGGTTTTCATGTAGACCACTTATATATGGGCTTATCATAGCAGCCTCACTCCTTCGACCTTTCTTTTCATTAGCTCTATTTCAAAAACTTCACGTAAGAAAACGAAACACACTTTGGATTTCACGCTTGGTTAATCTCCATCTTCAGTAAATACAACTAGTTGTTTGGTCAACACTGATTTAGGTTTTTTCAAACCTACCAAAATTATTAAGTAAAATTATTTCTAGTAAATCCCTCAAAAATTATTGTTGGTGTTTGTCCACTTGTCGTTCTCGGTATTAATACTGATCAAAATTTACATTTCTAGAAACTACTAAAGTCACGATTCTATTCTCTCCAAGTCAACAAAATAGAAAAATAAATACGGTTGGCACTCATTTGAACATAGCTTGGAACTTCGAAAGAATGAGCCCAGGGTAAACGATGGTTAGCAGATTTAGTTGTTTATAAATTGTAAAATGTTAATGAACTATTTTTAATATCCCATATGATTATCTTTTTTCTTATATATTAAAAATAATTTATGGTTTATAAATTTCAAATGAGAAACACAAAAAGAAATGGAGGGATAATCCATTAGACCATTATCGCATTACATTAGAAATACTAGCTAGTAGCTACGTGTCCACGTGTAATTTACATTTAATAGTTTATTTAAATCAATAACTATACATTCAACATGTATCAAACATTTGTTGTTACATATCAAGTATCCGTTCTTTTCAATTTATTTTAAATTATTCCAACAAAAATAAAATAGGTTCAACAAAAGTAAGTTTCAGATACAATAAGTATAGATTTTTCTTTTACTATTTCAGATTATTTTTAGACTATTTTATATTTTTTATATAAAACAAAATAAATAAAGTTAAGTTAAAAAAAGTCCAGCCAAATAAAATTGACTCTCAACAAAATATCCTTAAATTTTATGCCCATACTCTGTATAAAGTAAGACTCCTTTGGCAGCCTAGTTTGACAAATCGTGGTCTCTTTTTGGAAAACGAGCCAGCCAACCAAAATCGGTCAATTAGTTTACTATGGACTATGGACTCCAAGATATCTCCTATTGGTTAAATTTAATTAAAATAAATAAAATAATGGATAGATGCGGAGAATTACTATGGCTTTTAAGAACGTATTTATCAGCATTTATCTCACTATCTATATTTTTCAAGGTATCATAATTAGTTATTTCTGTTAGAAGTGAAAGTTACACAAACTCTGTTTTACTCAATTTATCAAATAAATTTCAATAAAAATAAGTTAAGTTTAATAAAAATGAGTATAATGTAAGACATAAGTTCAGGAATAATAAATTAGTTTTTTTTTTTTTATATGTAACAATGGATGAAAATAGAAATCTAAAGAAGCGAAGGCTAAGAAATGGTAGTCCAAAACTCACAGAAAATACTAGTAACCCAAACCAAAAGCTAACTGTTGCCATTGAAATAAGCATCAATATCTCATCACCTAATCTAGAAAAATATAATTCACTGCTTTCAATCCTTCGTGATTGTGACCTGTCCTTCTCTCAAGAGCCCCCATCATCACTTACACAGGATTACATGGCACTGGCGAGGTAATTACGAGAAATCAAGGCAAGATTCAGGGTTTTAGTGTCACTAGGCGAACTTAATATCTAAATCTATTTACTTCATTTAAGACTAAATGTTATTTGACATTTGTGTGTGCCATATAAGGCAACAATTAGGAAAGATTAATGTATAAGCAAAATCTATATAATTAAAAAAAAAAACAGTTATTTTTACAAGTTATCATACATTTTGAGTTAAATTATCGGTTTAAAATTCAATGTGTAATATACTAGTACATTTTTTTCAAACTAAGATTATAAAAAAAAAATTTTAATATTATTTCATTCTTCTTAATAAATAATTTAATACAAGATCCATTATGTAACATCTTAAACGAGATATTTACTACTTCCTCCATTATTTTTAATTTTATCATCTTTTTTTTTTACCATAATAAGTAAGAAGAATATAGAAAAATAGAGGAAAGAAATTTATTGACCTAATTTTGTAAGTTGATTTATTGGCCGGTAAATAACTGCTCCACACATATCTTATCAAAATTTGAATAAAGTTTTATTATTATACTCATGAAGTATAGTCATTTGAAATAAAATATATACTAAGTATACATCAAACCCTCTTTTCTTCAATATCCATCATTACCTACTACAAAGTACATGCAAAATTTGAATTTGTATATTCCTTTGACCATAACAAAGTATCAAAATTATTGTTCTAATTGGGTAAAGTTAATGTCCTACATTAACTACTCCGTAATTAACAAAAAATTGTATATTTTTTTTATTTGAGAAGCAATATAATACCTATCACGAAGAGTAAATAAAATAGTTTTAAATTTTCAAATCATGGAGCTTGACATTTTTTGAAGATAGTTAGAGGTACTTTGCATAAAATTGTATTTCCTAAAAATTTTATGTAACTATAATTATGTGCACATAATACCTTAATTTAATCATATATGGTAAATAGCCGAAAGTATTCATTGGATATAGTTCATACAAATGTATAGATTATTAATTCACATACAGTCTATTATAACATTAAAAGAAGTTGATAAAAAAATTATGTTTAATTTTTTTCAAAATAAAATGCATCATCGTGATACAATTAAAGAGAATTGAGTAGACCTAAATTAATATAAGCCTTAGTAAAATATATTATCCAACACAATGTAATGTTAAGTAAGTACTCGATTGAACTGATCAATATTAAAACTATGCCTAAATACAAAACATAAAACATTTCAACATTAAAATTTCTCAAAGTATGTCTATATTTTCATTAACATATATCAAAATAATTAAAAATATAAAATATAACTAAATAAATAAACATGTAAGAGCAATAAATAAAATAAAGGATGAAATAATCCTAATTTTTAAATCTATTTTTTTAACTTCCATATGATGAACTAATCATCACTATTGTTATCCATTCAATAACTTGAGACAATCATAACATAAACTAATTAAGAATAAATTAATGGATATATACTGCAATTAGGAATGAACAAAAATCTGCTAAACGTCATATTTCAAGCATTCACCCATCAACCCAATGTACGAAAGATAACTCATTTACTATTTTTTGGTTCTTGCCTTTAGCATGGTGTTTAAGTATCATGCTTACACTTAGGGACGACAATGGAGTGAGCGGGACATGTTTGGCCTCTATCGAACCCTTATCCACCAAAATTTAGTGTATCCATTACTTATTCCACCATTTGTGGCGAGTATAAATTTCATATCCGTATTTACCTAAGAGGGTTCAAATCTAAATCTACAGCTGCTTATACCCGTTTTCATCCATCTTATACACATTACCAAAATGAATGAAAAAAGAAGCCAAAATCACTCTTAAAACCAAATTTTAGTTTATAACCAAGAATATTCCTTAAGTAATTAGCAAAATTTAATTTGCCTAAAATAATGTTACAAAAGTTGATAACGCATAAGTTCATACTTTGTTTAATACATAAAGCAAAAAACACAAGGGATAGATTTACATTAGGGTTACAGTCACTTTAATGAATAATGGGCCAATAAAGTTTGGGTTTAACCTTGGAATTTTCTGGGTTAGAATATAAGTATATAAATGGGTTTTGAGGTCACGAGGCAGGTTAAAACATAAAATTTATCATCCATTTCATAAAACTTTGACGATATGGCTTTTACACGCTTGACCCGCCTATTCGCCTCATGACAAATCAAAATAGGATAAGTCTCCTATTTAACACGTACTAGTGCCATCACTACTCACCCTAGTCAAGTTGTCAATAGGTGCGTTTTAACTCAAAGTACTACAATTTGTAAACAGATTTTTTTTTTGTGTGTAAGGAACTAAAACGTTCCATTTTTTTAAACTAAACCAAGAGGTTACCCAATAAATGGACTAATAATGCATCAAAGCGAGACAATATCAACAAATATTAAATTACTACGATAAATAATCGACGATGGTGAATTCTCACCTTACCATCAGAGCAAAAAATCTATCTCAAAATTTTCATCAAATACTCTAAACTTTCAAAGAATGATTGACTAATGCAACATGTATGATGATAAAGTGTTGAAAAAGGTGGTATATAAGATTTGGGATCAAATCTCATCTACGTTAATCGTTGTCTGACGCTTGTGACTTTCGGTAACTTTAACGCTAAATAGAAGTCACTTTTAAGAATATACTCCGTAGCTGACTAATACGGAGTAGCTGCTAACAGCCTACCACACACAAGCAAACACAATCACACACAACTTCATCAAAACTTCATTTGAATCATAGTATTACATCAATAACGTACAATGATTGCCAAAAAAAAAAAAGGTACAATGACACACAACTTCATACGTTGGATTTCATCATTTCACCACAAATTTGATATTTTTAGAATTCATTGCCATGTGCAAATCAGCAATCCCAACCCTCCCACAGCTCATCACCATATTGTATCCTATTATACAGTCACCATCCAAAACCAAATTTGTCACCCACCCCCATTTGGATACTCCGTCATTGAATTCACAAAATATTATATTTGCTGGATCTGACGTCTTGTAAATATAAATAAAATCTTTAGTCGCCAATAATGTGATCGAAGATAATAAGAAATACGAATTCTCCCCCTGCAATTTGTCCAATAACTTAGCCGGGATTTCTCCAATTTCATCAAATTCCGTTAACTCTGAGTTGATCTTGTAGAGTTTTAAGGTCTTGACACTTTCCGCATGCCCGACTAGGCCGGCGAGGATCAAATCATCCCCGGCGAATCCAATGGTTGAAAAAAAGACGCTTGGTTCGGGCTGCAGTTTATACGGCCCGGACCAAGTCCTAGTCTCCGGACTAAAATAGTATGCAATGCTTGAAGCCTTTTCTATCACGTACAGCTTGTGCTGGTTGGATGCCGTGGAAAGCCACATGGAGGTTGCTGAGTCCTTGAGGATGCCAGGCATAGACTGACATGTGTACCACTGGGAGGTCTTCATGTCGAACATCTCAACCACGAGGGGGTCGTCGTCCCAGTAGCTAGAGCCCCCGCCGGCCACGACGACGTGGGGCCCAACAAGAGCAACGATAGGGTCTGGCCGCCATACGCGTGGTGGGGGGATGTGGTGCCAAGTCAGGTGAAGGGGGTCCACCGAAAAGGAAAGTCCTTTGGAGGACAGTTCGTAGAGAAGGGAAGACCCCGAGGATTGCAGGGGTTTCACTTGATTGGTAGGGTGGGAAACATGAAATAGTTGAACCCATGTATCCGATCTTGGGTCATAAGCGTGTGTCTTGAGTTTCTTGGGTGGGGAAGCTGTGCTTTGAGTTTGAATGATAAGCCATGGTTTGACTTTGTTGATATGATACAATGAAGATGAAACAGCGAAATCCCATGATTTGGAAACGCGAGACGCACAAGCAAGATCGATAAGAGGCACCCGAGCTAACACCTCCTCTAAGAGGTCTCCATGGATGGGAATTCCTTCATCTTGCCCTCCCATTTCTTCAATCTCTAAGCTTTGCATTTTTTTGTTTTTTTTTTTTGAATTGTGTCGTGGTTTCTCTCAAACGAGGGTTACGATTTACGAAATACGGGAAAAGTGGCAAACTCTGTGGCACTGCACTAAAAATTAGTGGCCTGTTTTGCGCGTATATATAATATAATACACTAGTGGCCGGTTTCTCTTGTTTTAGGTTCCTTTAATTTTCTCTTTGATATTTTTGCATCTATATCATTGTCAAGTTATATGTGTTGAATGGTTCTATTTATCTGAATATTGTGAAGCAAAATCGACATTGGATATAGAGGGTCCCTTATGAGGTAATGAGGATAAAGGTGGATGAATCAAGATGGATAAGATCAATATACATCTTGAAAAAAACGTAAATATTCATTTCATATAAATTATAACACTTTAATTTGTATATTTGATGATTAATATATTTCATTATTCACTAATTAATTATGAAATAGTTCAATTAAAACCATACTTTGAGGTTCATTTATGAACATATTTTATTTGACAAAAAATATTTTTTAACACTGCTAGAACTATACGTTTTTATCTACTCCATATCTACTAGACTTGGCATTAACATTTATTTCTTTCAGCCAACCACTTTGCTACTGGTCCTACTTTACATCTTATCCAAAATTCAATTCAACTTTTCAACCAACAATTAGGACTTTAGGAGTTGCTGAAAAGCAAAAAAAATGGATAAGAACTATCTAGAATATACGATGAATGTGAGGATTCTTGGCCGTTTATCTGCTTCAAAGGTTATCCTAATAGGAATGACAATGGTCAGAGTCGGGTCGGACTTAGCAAAATTCGACTCCGATCCATCTAGTTTACGGATCTCCATTTTGGATTCGAATCCGAGTCCAAAATTATAGAATTTGAATCCGATTTGATTACTATTTTCAAACCTTTGATTTCGATTCGATTTATTGGACCTCCGTTATAATCCGATATTAAGTGGAGATTCATAAGTTATACAAATATTAAGTTTATTCTATTCGCTGCATAATTTGAGATAATTATGTAAAAACGAGGATTGAAGTTTTTTTATTAACCGTTAAAAAGTGCGGACTGTTACATGACAGCCAAGCCTCATCTCTTTATCAAATTAGAGTCCCTATAACTAGGACAATTTTACAACAGCTACAACAAATTTGTAGGCACTACAAAATGTTTATCTAGACCTTACATTTTGATGCATGAAATCGACAACCTTTATTTTTTTGTTGACTTGACTTTCAAAATGATTTAATTTTCCTTATGATGGAAATAAAATTCATCATCATTAAAAGAAATAGCCAATTATAAGGCCATACATATCCTTAATCCACATCACTAACAGTAAATGCTTTTCAATCTTTTGAGTCAAAAAAAAAAAATAAAATATTCTACCATCCATTAGCTACTTGAGCTGGGCATAGGCCGGCTAACATGGCACGACACGCAGCTTTTGACATTGACATGACAAGGTATGAGTTCGGTCGTAGCCCTGTCCAATACGCTAGCCCATGGATTGGGCCACAGACACAAATTTGTTTTGGGGCACGACCCGAGTCCACTAGCACCCCTCCAATTTAGTATGAAACATGATATATAGGCATGACGCAAAGTATATTATTATTATTATTATTATTATTATTATTATTATTATTAACTTTAATATTACTAAATTCTTGTAGTACTATTTAAATTGTCCGATTTTTTTTTTTTAATTTTATAGTACTTTATTTTTTTCAAAAACAAAATAGTGAGTCAGCATGAATGACACAACACATGAGTCATGTCATTCCATGGATTAAGTTTTGGGGAACAGTGAAATGACACAACCACAACCATGCATGGCCCGACCCAGCCTGCCAAGAGGCCAGGCACTAGTTGACAATAAAGGTGTGCAAAATAACCGTAACCGTTAACTGTGTATAATTGGTTCATATTAATGGTTATTTTACCGAACCGTTAAGAATTAACGGTTACGGTTTTGTAACGGTTGATCGATATTATTATTTTAAAAAAAATTTAACCTACAAGGATAAAATATCAATAAATGTTACAAGTTTTTTTTATGCATGATCAAACCTTGGGTAAATATGTATAATTACTGTTGTAGAAAACCAAGATAAGCTAAGAAATGATATAAGTAGTTTCACAATATTAAGTATACAAGTGCATAAAAGTGAAATAAAGTTAGCGACTAATCGTTAACAGCACCATTAAATACAAGTTAACCGTTTATTGTTTATCGTTACTTAACGGTACGGTTACGATTAGCCTTTCCAATAACCGTTATAACGACTAATCGTACGGTTAGGGTTTAACGGTACGATTTACCGATTATGGACAACCCTATCTAAAGGCCCTAAACACATATTTAGGATCCAATTATAGGTATATTAGAACGGTTATAATTAATATTTCAAGTCAAATTAGATTGTTCTAATAATTCTTTTGGTCTAACATGATCCTCCAAAAACCTAAGGTAAAAATTTCATTAAAAGAATTTTGTGACCAAGTTAAAATAGGTCTGAAATGACGAAATTCTAAAGGTTACAAAACACCGATTTCTGATAGTTCCAATATATTTTCAAAAATTGAAATAATTTCCATGAGTGTCCCCTAAGATCATCTAAATAGGTTTATAACAAACATTTATATATCTTGAACCTCCAATGGCTTCAGAACCGTATTTAGAATAATTGATATTTCAAGTCAAATTATATAGTTCCGATGACTCCTGCTTGCTAATACAAACCCTGTTAAAATTACGGCAAAAATTTAATGGAATTATGTGAGTGAATTGAAAAACGCTCGAAATGATGAAATTTTGAATTTTTTTTTTCCAATGGGAGTCCCCTAGGGTAATATTAGTAGGTTTTAAACAAACATTTTATTTATGTTGGACCTCCAAAAACTCCAAATATGTATTTTGGATGCAATTGCACGTAAATTATAGACTAATGTAATTAATGTTTCAAGTCAAATTAAAAAGGTTCTAATGACTCCTATGGCCTGATTTAATCCTGTTAAAGCTAGAGTAAACATCTTAAAGAGTTCTACGATCGAGTTTTAAAACTTCCGAAATGACAAAATTTTTGAAGGTTATAATACACCGATTTCGGGTAATTTCGGTAGATTATTAAAAATTGAAATAATTTCGTAAGGTATTCCATGTGGTCCTTTAAAGAGGTTTAGAAGAAAGAATTTATTATTCCTAGAAATCCAAAGACTTAAAAAAGGGATTTAGAATCCAATTGTAAATATATTAGAAACAGTTGTATTTTATATTTCAAGTCAAACTAGATGGTTCTAAAGACTCCTCTAGGCTAATATAACCCTGTTATAACTTGGGTAAATATTTAAAAAATTTCGCGACCGACTTCTAAACATCTGAATTGGCGTAATATTGAAGAGGTTTTTGATAATTCTTGAAATTTTTTAAAAATAAAAATAATTTCAGTGGGAGTCCCCCTAAGGTCATATAAAGAGATTTCGGATAAATATTTTATTTATTTTGAACCTCCGAATGCCCCAAACACCTATTTTGGATCCAATTGTATGTAACTATAAACTATTGCAATAAATAATTCAAGTCAAATTAGATGGTTCTAATGACTCATGTTATCAAATTTGATCATGTTAAAGCTATGGTAAGATTTTAAAGGAATTCAACGACCTAGTTTTAAAACGTCTGAAATGACTACATTTTGAAGATTTATAAAACACAGATTTCACGTAATTCCGGTAGATTTTTAAAAAGTCCAAAATAATTTCAGTGCGTGTCCACTTTGGTCATTTAAAGAGGTTTAGAACAAACAATATATTGATCCTACCTTCCAAGGTTTCAAAAACGTCTTTAGAATCCAATTGTAGGTATATTAAAAACAGTTGTGATTGATGTTTCAAGTCAAACTAGATGTTTCAAACGACTCATGCGGCAAATTTGACGCTGTTAAAACTTGGATAAAATTTAAAGAAATTCCACAACCGACTTCTAAAACATAAATAATAACGTAATTTTAAAGATTATTATATAATACACCGATTTCTGAAAATTATTGATTTTTTTTTAAAATTCAGATGGAGTTCCCTTGGGTCATATAAAGAGGTTTCAATTAAACCTAACATTTTATTAATTTTGGATCTCCAAAGGCCCTAAACATGTCCAAATTGACAAATTTTTGAAGATTATAATACACCGATTTCAGGTAATTTCAGTTGATTAAAATAA
This sequence comes from Dysphania ambrosioides, assembly GCA_026401315.1. Taxonomy (NCBI): domain Eukaryota; kingdom Viridiplantae; phylum Streptophyta; class Magnoliopsida; order Caryophyllales; family Amaranthaceae; genus Dysphania; species Dysphania ambrosioides. The sequence continues at coordinate 1,595,637 of CM048660.1, read as the reverse complement.
TTTTAGTGGGTGTCCTTGTGGTCATTTAAAAAGGATTTATAAAAACAATTTATTATTCTTGGACCTCTAAATCTTTGAAAAAGGTATTTAGAAACCAATTGTAGGTATATTAAAAATGGTTATAATTAATGTTTCAAATCAAGTTAGATGATTCTAATGACTCATGCAGATTAATATGACCATGTATACCTTGGTAAAAATTCAAAGGAATTCCGCAACCAACTTTGAAAATATCTGAAATGACATAATTTTAAAGATTATAATAACATTGATTTCTTGTATTCATTAAAATTTTTCATCCATAAAAAGAAATTTCAGTGGAAGTCTCCTAGGGTAATAATAATAGGTTTGGGACAAAAAAAAATATTAGTGTTGGACCAGCGAAGGCCCCAAACATGTAGTTTGCATCCAATTGTACGTAAATTATAAACTATTGTAGTCACATTTGATGGTTCTAATGACTCCTTTGGGCTAATTTGATTGTGTTAAAGTTAGGGTAAAAATTTAAAGGAGTTTTACGACCGAGTTTAAAAACATCCAAAATGAAGAAATTTCAAAAGTTATAAATACACAGATTTCGGTAGATTTAAAATTTGAAATAATTTCAATGGGTGTCCTCTATGGTCATTTAAAAAGGTTTAGAACACATAATTTATTATTTCTACCTCTAAAGGCTTTAAAAAAATATTTAGAATCCAATTATATGTATATTAGAAACGATTGTAATTAATGTTTAAAGTTAAATTAGATGATTTTAATGATTTCTGCGGGCTAATATGACTCCTTTATAACTTGGGTTAAAATTTAAAAGAGTTCCGCGACCAACTTTAAAAACATCTGAATTGACGTAATTTTGAAAATTATAATACACCGATTAATTTTTGAAAATTTTCAAAAATAAAAATAATTTTGGTTGGAGTTACCTATGGTTATATAAAGTGGTTCTGGACAAATATTTTATTTATGGTGGTTAGTGTGAGGTTTTCTAGGTAGGGTCTGGTGGGATAACAAGGGGCATTTATTAGAACTCTTGGACTAACCATTTAACTTCTTTTAGAGGCAACTAATTGGATCCTAATAAAAAAATTGGTGATGACTCCTGAATGAAAACAGAATCTTCTTGCAGGTGCACTTTTGCGTCATATCTTCGAGCAAAACAAAGCTATGATAACAATTAGTTAGGTTCTATGCATCGAATTAGTCCCTAAATTGCATTAGTAGCCTTTAAAAGAAATCTCCATTAGAGAATAGGGCGCACTAGCTGCATATTTATTCTCCAAAATCATCAATTAATCATACTCAGCACCAAGTGTAACCATCACTTATTAGAACCCTTATATTTCTAAGAGCTTGCTTGGGTGATCAAAGACAACAATACATATCAAAATTTCAAAATTAATACAGGACAAAAACTTGAGGAATCACTTTCTAATATCTATGAACCTAGGATAGAGAATTTTCATAAAACACTACCCAGCTGAGTATGCAAATAGCCAAGCACTAGATCACACAACAAAAGAGCAAAAAACCAACTCAGAAGGGACCTACAATAGGAGAACTACAATGGGTGAAATCCTGGCTACCTAAGTCGAACATTTTGCTCTGCCTCAGAAACATTTCTGCTCTTACAAATCCCATTTATTAATCTATTATAGGAGGCAATATCAGGAATGTAGTCTTTGTCCAGCATCTCTTCAACCAGGTGTTCACCTTCTTTTGTTTTACCTTCCCTTGTGTAACCAGCAACTAATATGTTATATGTCACAACATCAGTATCTAAACCCTTTCTGGAAGCCAACAGCCTCAATCTATCAGCTTCAACAGTTCTTTTGGAATGACTTGCATCTTGAAGAAGACAATTAAACGTTACACTATCCAATAGAATACCCTCCATTAACATCCTGTCCACCAACCTCAGTGCATCATCTATGTGTCCGGCTTTTCTCAAACCTTCAACCAAAGTACTACAGGCAATTATGCTAGGACTTTTTCCTGTATTCCAAATCTCCTCCACGACCTCTAATGCTCGACTTGAATTTGATCCGCTGCAAAGGCTCTCAACAAGATCAGAAAAATCAAACCCATCAGGCAAAACTCCTTTCCTTGAGAAATCAATCAACAACTCAGATGCCTTCAACGCTTTCCCTACCCTGCAAAGCCCAATCACCAAAATCTCACAAGTTACAGATGAAATTTGACACCCCAGCTGGATCATCTCATATGCCATAGAGATCCCTTCGTCATAGTTTTTTTCCTTGAAAAATCCTTTTATCAAAGTATTGAAGCTAACCACATTCGGCTCACAGCTGTTGTCCCGCATTTCCTTAAATAACTCTAAAGCCAAACCAAAACGATTTCTCTTGCAGTAGCTACTAATCAGTATGTTGAAAGTAAACACATCAGGCTTAACTCTATCCAGAATAAGCTTATCATACAAGCCCACTGCCTTATCATGTAGGCCATTCTTGACAAACCCATGAATCAAAATGTTGTACACAGCAACACTAGGCCTCCCATCAATCAGTTTTTTCATAGTATCAAAGGCACAAGAAGCATCATCCAATCTCCCAACTCTACAATAAGAATTAATGGCAAATCTAAATATTGGTTCAATCCTCGGGCAACAAAAGATCCCATCAGAGCATGGGCAGGGCTTTGAAGGCATAATTTCAAGGATAACTACTCCGAGGGCATCAAAGCGGTCAGAAACAGCAAGGGTCCTAATCATCCACTCATAAGTATGGTGGTCGTGGCGATAAGAGTCAATGGTGCTGGCCCACTGGAATATATGGAAGTCAAGGTGTGTGAATTTTGGATGGTAATGCAGCTTGTTCTTGAGAAAGTGGAGGAGTGTTTGCGGGGTGATTGGAAATTTAAGGTGGGTTCTGAGGAAGGATAAGAGCTGGGATTGCGTGGTTGATGAGGTTAGAGAAATCGTGGGTAACGGTACAGGGAAGGTGGCTTCAAACAAAGGGGTTGGTGTTGATTTTTGAATGCGCTTCAATTGAGGTGCTATGAGCTTTCTTATTGAAGGTCTCATCTTTACTACTTACTAAGTACCGAGTAATTCTTCCACTTATATACTAACATAGTCACCAACTTTTCAATGTATTCAATCCATTCCGATCTTTACCAAGTTTCCGACATAAGTGAATGCAAAACATCATCTCACTGAAAATCAATGCATAAAGACAAGACTTCCATCCAATGCGTAGGTCAAATATCAAAACCTAATCAGATAACATTGCAAAATGCAATTGTAAACTGAATGAAAAGCACAACATTCTGAATTTAGAATCTCAAAATTAGTTTATGCATCAAAACCCAAATCACCCATCATAAATTTTGCGGAGGTAAACTAGCTTAGTAAGTTAAAGTTTTGGATATAATACACAAGAACCGGAATCGGATCCCATATACATAATTGTTATTCATACACCAGAAAAATCTAGATCGGATGATATACAAATCAAAACCCAGAAAACTTACAAAGCAACCATCATCAATGGTTTATACAGCAAACAATATAAGAGACTTACTTGATGGGTACAATATTTAAAGATGCCGGTAAAAAGGGCAGCGACCGATGAGCAAGGATGAGTGAATGGTGGCGTGAGGATGAAAGAAGAAGTGTGGAGGCTAGGGGTCGGCAGAAGTGAATAGATGTTCAAGATTCGCCGCCGACTTCCATGTTGAAGATCAGATAGGGTGGCTGCGGGTTCTGCTTGGAAGGTTGGAGTGGAGGAGCGGAGGCATGAGTCGGGGACGGCGAGAATGGTGAATGAGGTGCTGCGGTTTAGGCGCAGTCGTCGAAGATTCCAGCGGAGATAGGAGGGTAGTGAAACTGGAGAGACCTGGTTGGTTATCGGGTTTAACTAATTTAAGGGAGATTTATAAGGTAAAGGGTCGTATGCAAACAAAGCTACCACATAAAATCAGCAATTTACAATAAAAAAAAAAAAACTACGGAGTAATATGTAAAAATAATTTTGTCAAAAAATACAATATAAAAAATTTTAATTTTTAAACTGATTTTGCAGAGTTAACTAGTCACGTAACATGACTATTAACGTGACTATCACGTGGTGAGCTTAATTTTTTTTTTCTTTCCCCCGTATTTCCCTAATGTCTTGATGAATCTCAAAGACATTTCTGAAGATCACCATCCTGAACTGAAAATCTGAAATCACCATCCTGAACTGAAAATCTGAAATCAAAGACATTTCTTGAAAGGCCCCATTATTTGTTTACAAGTGTCGCGAATTGTAAAGAATCTTCAATCTTTTGTGTAAAGCAAATGCATATACTCCACGACACACAAAACAAATCTAAAAAGCATTCTCAAATTTGTGCTAAATCACATCAGCTAGAAAATAGCTTTGTAGGGGCAAAGGCCTGAATCGATTTGAATCTTCTCTGACCAAATTATTTAAGCAGCTGCACTGATACATTCGATGGCCTGCTTGCATATTCCAGTCATGGTTGCCTCAGGCCCGTATACCTGCAAAAAAATGCAAAGTGGGCAATGCTCAACTTTTGATTTTAATGTAAAGTTGACCCATCAGTAATTCAAGGAAAGACTATTAGACCTGAATTCGCCTTTAATTTCACTTTTTCCAACAATGTCGAAGTCATATTTCACTTACAGCATAGAATCTATAACTGAAAGCTACTCTAAATTCAAGGCTAATCGTCCAAGAAATATCAAGGACATCTTGAAGAACCCAACATTGGCATGAAGTGGGTATCAAGTTGATTGTTTTACTTCAGAACCTCAGCAAACATACAGGATATATTTACCTCAATAGGGATTCCAATCTCTTCTCCAAGCAAACGCATTTTTGCTAAACCCTTCTGGTAATTAGGACCTCCTCTCCGCACAAATATGTGCATTTGCGCGGCTTTAAGCTTTGATTCCTATTTAAGCAATGACCAGCAGATATATTTCAGAATCTATCTAGATTTAAAATACTAAACAAAAGCAGTGATTGAGGATGCTTACCTTCTCCTTGAGAGCTCTGATTATACCATTGAAAGTAGCAGCAACATCAGTAAAATTAGCAATACCTCGTCCAACCACGAGGGCTCTCTTGCGACCATCAGGATCTGCAGTCGCACACTGCAGAGTGGGTACAAAAATAAGTATGAAATTGGGGTCTAGACATTAGTTATGAATAAGAGTCAGATGAAGAGCTGAACAGAGAAATTGACTTACATCAATTACAACTCTGGCATACTGTAAGACCTCCTCTTCGTTGGGAGCACCACTCTATTCAGCATAGTTCCCAAGTTCAGATGCATAACCGAGATCTCCAACCTAAAGCAAGATAAGTAATTTGAGCCCATGAACCAATTTACACTAAGTGATTGAATGGTCAAAATTCATTCTGCTGTCCAAGTAGAACATACAGTATCCGCATATATTACACTGGCTCCTCCTCCAGCCACCATGGTCCAAATCCTTCCCTTGGGGTTCAAAACTGTGAATTTCAAAGACGCACTAGTCTGCACAAGGAACACAATACACTAAGATCAACATGTACACCAATAATTTTTGAAAATGAACATGGTCAGGCCTTGCTAAGAAAACTGAGAAGGACCCTCATCCAAGAATGGTTGTTACTTTATACCTTCTCATCTAGACCATGAATAAAGCTCTCGGTTGGGCTCATAACTCTTCCAAAAGGCAAAGGGAACTCAATATTACCCCATCTGCAGAAGCATAACAAAATGAAGTAAGTGTTATCCTAATGAAGCTAGAAAGAGCTGAGAGGTCACAGAGCAGTTGTGTATGGGTGAGAGGGATCGTACTTCTTGAAATTCTTGAAGGTAGCAGTATCATCTAGCTCGCCTCTCATGTCCAAGGGATATGGCTTCCCATTGACTAATGTAAATGGGTTCATTTCTAAGAAGGTGAAGTCGAGATCTGCATTTATGTTGAACTAATTAGTGCTTCGTATGATTCAACAAGCCTAAGGGATAAGGTTATATGATGATATTAGCAGCGAACACACTATTAAAAGGTTCTTTTGACATTAGCAAAATGGGAAAAATCTTTATTGAACATCTTATCATCAACTTCCTTTAACATTAGTCTGATTATTTAGATTTAACAAATGTAAAACGTTCAGTTACCTAAAAACAGAGCGAAGATGACTTTGATAAACTCCTCAATAACACTTTTGACCTACAGTGTATAAAATCTGTCAGCAACACTAAAATAAGGTACACTAGATGACAGCATCAATAGATAATTTTGCTTGAAAAGTTGAATGACTTCACTCAGAGGTAAAACAAGATAATACATTTATTAAACAGACTAGCTAAGAATGGAAGTACCTCCAAAGGTAAAGTAGCGACCAGAGGAGCACAGACTTCCGGAGTAAAAGAAACACCAGTGGGAACATATATTGTTCTGACCTGGATAGAGAAGATACAATCTAATGAAAAATGTGTATCAAGTTCAAGTCTACCTTAAAATATGAAATTGACATCTGGGGTAACTACCATGCTAAAAAATATGTCAGAAGTACCTTATCCCAGTTCTCTTCTATCTCAATTCCACCACACTCTGAGAAGCTTATACGGTTCCCTAGTCTTTCTGAAACAATGTTAAGATAGAACTCTTCGTTGTGTGGAACAAAAGGCTCTACAATGAAAGTTGTAATAGGTCCTCTGCATCCACCCATCTCAACCTGTTATTAGAGTGTAAACCAAACATAAATTATGGTCTGAATAATCAGTAACAACTCATAATAGAGCAATATTTGCTAACAAATATAGCAGTCATTGTCCTGAGGATCAGTTCAACTTACCTCTTTTCCAAGACGCTCTTTCACAAAAGCAGTAACCTGGGCAAAGTTCAAATTCAAGGCAACTAGGCCACTCTTGCCACGCCTCCCAAACAACATGTCTGGTTTGACAACCAACATTTCAGATGAGAGCCATGGCTCGTTCTGAACAAGTTCATTCAGGTCGGTTGACTCTGTAATCTAGTCAATAGAAGGAAAGACAACAACATACTTCAATCCAAGTATCATATACATCAGCATCAGTAGCTTAGAAAGTAAAAACTAAAGGACCACTTGCCACAATGAAGTTATAAAAATCATTGGTCAGGTCAAGAACAAAATTAGAACAAAAAGTGAACTTTAAATGTAGTATGTACATCCAAAGGAAAATAAACACCAAAGTAAAAAACTTTGAGCCTACGAATCCAGTTGTCATAACCAGCAAGAAAGGCCATAGACCTTGGCAAGGAACTCCGACATTATGCACAAAAACAAGTAGGTTTAAGGCAAATCAAAGGTTGAAGTCAACAAGATTTCTACTAGTACCACATTCTCATAAAACAGTAGCACATGATAAAGAAGATTAACGAGTACCAAACAGTCATTGCATATCAATTCATGAGTCAATTAGGAATAAACCTCTCACATTATAGTGGGAAAAAGACTGCACATAGCCAAACCCCCATTATCGGTCAAAGACAGTAAGATCTTCATAAAAGTACTTCGGACTAATGTTGTTTATTCAATTGAGAGAAATAATATAACTAGACGTGTTAACCAGCCAAGCCTTTTTGTAAACTACTCAAGCTCATGAACAAGCCAAGCTTTAACCATATACTCTGTTTTACTCCAACTACTCGTGCTGTCGTGCATAAGCTCAATTTAACTCTATTCCTCAACTTACTCCTCAGACCTCATTAATTGTGTACTCGTGAATACGCTCATCGCTCAATTGACCTTTTATAAATTGTTTTTTTTTACCATAGCACTATTTATTTATACACAATTTCACAATGTACTAGTACTCCTTCATGGCTTTCAAGCCGACATTATAGTTAATAACTCTATTCCGGGGGTTTTCACCGTTGTCTTGTCGTGGGCTTTCCAACCAAATGTTGTCCAGGGGCGATTTTTGGCGTATCCACAACGGGTTAAATACCAAATAAACCCAAAAAATTGTTGGGTTTCAATAAACAATTACACAATTCAAGTCCATGACTATTTAAATAGTAAGATCCAATACTAGAGATTTCACGTAAAAAAAATATAATTACTATAACAATAAAAAATGGTCACTAGAGTAATAAAACGGTCACTATACTAATAAAAAGTGTTATTATAAGTGAAAAAAAATTATTTGGTTACTATGAGTTAAAAAAAGGTCACTATAAATACGTGAAATATCATCCATTAAATTTAAGAAATGAAGAGTCAAAATATCTTCTCATTTTAAGTATTTATCTAATTTTAACTTAACAAATGATATAAAAAAATACATACTTGAGCTGATCTAATGGGGAGTTCAGACCCAGCAATTCTCTTGAAATGTTCCTTCAATAGCCTCTTTGAATCATACTCTCTGATCTTCTTCCTTGCCATTTTTCTTCTATGCAACTAAACTTCACCCAAATAAAATAAAATCACCTGCATCACTCCAATTATAATCAAACTATACAATACGAAAATAATAATAAAAATAATAATAACCCTTCAATTTGAAGCCATAATCAATGGAAAATAAATTTAACAACGCGAAGTGTAAGGTAAAAGTGAAAAAATTTACCGTTGGAAGCGAGAGGTAGAAAGAATGTGAAGGTTGAAAGTAGGAGATTTGAGACGAAGGCTGGACCCGACCTCTTTATATAGCCTGCAAATTACAGAGTATTTTATTTGCGGAATAATTTTCTAAACTTTAGGGGACTAAATTAATTATTAGTTTAATTAGTTGAACAGTGACTTCTGGAAATTCGCGGGAAGATCTATTGCTTCGTAACTACCACTCACACCATATGACCAACCGCTATGACATGAAATGTTTGCCGTTGATTTATTTGATCTGATGGAGGATAATGCTCAATAGAGTGTAATTAAATACATTGAATATTTTTTTCTTTTTTTAAGTTGATCGCTCACCAACTAGGAATGTGTCGGTAAAGATACGGCATGTCAATTTACAATCGTTGGAAATATACGGAACTCTTAAGTATTCATCAATATCATATATTATTTATGTATTTTTTGGATTTATGAGATCTTGAACTTTCGCTAATTGCTTATAATTAACGCAAAGATAATTTAATTCTTATGACGACCCACCCATGCATTATTATGGTTTCTAACTCTTACAATATTTTCAGTTATATATATAGTGACTCTTTAATATAACAAAAATTATCTCTCAACACGATACATGTCAATTTTTATTAACCTTTAAGGGATAACTTTTGTTATATTAATGAGTAAATTTTTTATTGTGTCTCTTATGTATATAATATTTCGTGTATTATATATGTTTGGTATTGTCATTAGAAATTTTAGCCAAATCTTAGGATTGGTGTTTTTTGTTAGGCATGACATTGGAAAATGTCTCACATAGATGTTAGAGCTTACTAAGAAAAGGATATAATAATAAATAAATAAATAAATAAAAAATCTGCCACTGATTTCTCTAGTTTAATGTGGGTTGTTTGTTAAATAATACAATATGTTTTTTTGCTGATTATAAAAACAAGGTACATGGTTTAAGCTATTGTGAAATAATTGATTGTAAATGTTCCGTAACTGTGCACTAATTTAGATGTTTAAACTTTTTAAATATGATATCCAAATAATATGATTAGAATTGAATCTCATTTACAATTTTGTGACAACCATGAATTGGTTCCCTACTACTAAATCTCTTAATTAAACACCATTAGGAATTTTATTAACTAATTTTTTCAAATGTTTCAATTAATTTTTTTTGGTTGATTTAGAATTTTTCACATGAGTAACATAACTACATAACATAGAAAAACGTCCCACTTTTGCTTTAGGGGTGTTTTTCTGAACTCTAGTCACTTTCAATTAAAAGAAGACAATTTGGTATTTTATAAATCACTCTTATTTTAATGTTTAACACTTGAAAATGAATTCTGTGTGATTGGTTGTATTTGCATCATCATCTTAAGATTAACACAAAATTTTCTACGAAGAATCTGCTAATTCCAAATTCCAACGAGACCAATGTAATCTTGACCTTATTTAGTACGATCACATGCATCACACACTCTCATAGTACTTCATAAGACATGTTTTCATACTCAACTTTAATTATACCAATGCAATATCTTAAGCATTGATTCCACCTTTAAGTGTTAAAACATACTCAACCGTCCAAAAAACAAAAAAAAAATCCAAAATCTAATGCCCCACAACTTGAAGATGAAAGCTACAACACGTTAGAAGAAAATTACAGATTCTCATAAACTCAAACCCAATCAGTATGCATAATGTAAGGTGGTTCACTGGTACTGACCTATGTTGAGTGATAAATGGTGCAATATGTTGAGTTTTAGACTTTTGAAATAGCTGCAAATGTTGTTGTATGATATGACCATGCTTTTTGCTTGGGACGTTGTAGTATATTAGTGGTTGGATTTCGGGGAGGTGGTGATGATCTGATCTGATCTGTTGTTGTCCTATGTAAGCTAGAGTATGATAGAGGAAGGGGTTGTTGCCTGCTATTGGGGAATTGGTTAATTAGAAAAGGAGTGAGATAGGGGCTGTTGATTACTGGGCTGTCAATTAGTTTTGATTGTAATTTCTATTTTGATTGGGAGATTATTGTTTATTATTAAACTTGGAAATGCTGGTCTATTTTGGGATTTTTATATCCTGGCGGTGTTGAAATTACCTAGTTATAAGGTAAATAGATAGTAGGGGACTGTGAGAAACTTATTTTTTAGGTTGCTTGGCCATTTGTGGTTTCACTTTTAATTGACTAGTGGAATTAATTGTTTGTATTGGCTTCTTCAATGTTAAGAATTCAGATAGTGTGGCTATTTAAGATTTAGTTCTGTTTTCGTAAGACATTGTTGCTTCGCTTTTTTACTGATTTGGTGATATAATTGCTTCACAGATTCAGTAGCTGCAGAAGTAGACTTTAAAGAGCCTGCTTTCAAACTGTAAAACATTCTGGTGCTATTAGCAAAAGCCAAACAATAGAAAAATGAATAAAACAGTTAGCGATTAACTGTTAACCGTACCGTTACAGGTTTAACGGTCACGGTATAATTACGAGTAACCATTTTCGATAATCATTATAACGGTTAACCGTACCGTTAAGGCTTAACGGTATAGTTAATCGTTAATGAACACCCTTATCTCGTAAGGTACCGTACACATTTAGAGACCTGCCTCGTGCAAAACGTGGGAAAACTTCATAATCATCCTCCCATCTTTGTGATAACAATTTTTTATTTCTCTTTTCATAACTTACACAACCTCATGTTCTCTACTCTAAGTGGTCTATGTGCACAAGAACATGTGAGTGAGAATATATAAGCAACTTGTATAGCTCCTCTAAGTCAAGTAAGTGTTTGGTAAATATGTAAATACAGAGAAAGTTGATTTTCTTAACAAGTAGATGTATGAAAAATTGTTTAGTTGATACTTTAATAGGAAGTGGAAGTTCTATTTATCACATAATAAGGGAAGTTGCCGATCTAGTTTCCTTTAGATGAGTGAAAATAAGATTTGACGCGTTACTAAGAACTTTAATTTTATGGATCTTGCTACTATTTATCGATTTCTACTTTCTATACTCGACAAAATAAGAACTAAATGCGAGGGACTACTAGTTATAAAATCTATGGATACTACGAAACTCCCAAACTCCAAGTAAATCTGAAAGCACATTGATTGTCAATTTTGCTACACAAATAAATTCCGCACGGAAAGTTTTACTACTACTACTACTAATAAGAACACTGAAATAAGGTAAGTTTGTGTAGTCAATTTTTGAAAATTTGGTTGTCCATCAAAAGTAGTAACTATAATATGAATCATTACTCTGGACTCTCAAGTTTTTCCATCCACCAACAATCAATTTCTGTGCACTTTAACTATCGTCCACCTTGACTTATCAAATGCTTCAAATAAAAAAAAAACTCATTCTTAACCCAAAAACTTTAGTAAAATAAAGACACATAAACTATATTAATTTAAGGGTGACTTTATTGTATAAAAGGTGACTTGCTTTATTGAGAGGCAAATATTATACAATGTATCCAATATTTTATTTTCGAGTATATCTCAATTTTAATCAATTAAAAGCGTGATATCTTTTGTTTTTGGATGATTTTTGTTGTTTTGAGGGATAATTTTAGGAGAATAATTTTTATTGTCAAACATTAATTTTATTGATGCACAAAATCTGTTGCATACTATAATCCAAAGAATCATGGTTCTCAAGTAAACATGACACTACTATAATCCAAAGAATCATGGTTCTCAAGTAAACATGACACGAAAAAGCAATCACATGGATTCACATACCCTTCACCCTTGCTATAGCAAATAAAACAAGCTGCATTCGTAATCATGATGCTTCAATAATATTCAATAATATTCTGGACTGATACATATGGCCATTTGATAAGTACATTTATTTGTACTTTTCGGCATTGATTTAAACTCCTTTTAGATGAATTTTAGGTGATTTCGGGTTTATTTAACCGAATTTATGCTAAAAGTCTCTAATTATATTTCGGCTTTAATCATATCGATTATTGCTAATTTGTAAGGCTTTTTAGTATAAATGTATTTCAATAATAAAAATATGGTGGAATATTGATTTGTAGGTGAAATTTGAGTGAAGGAAAGTTAAAGAAGATTAGCTCAAAAGATTATAAAAGAAAAAGAAAAAAAAAAGTAAAAGCAAAAAAAAAAAAAAAAGAAAAGTGTGAAAGACTCACGGCAAAACAAAAGGGAAAAAGGGTGATAAGTTTGGTTTTGGCATTTTTATTTTTTTTATTCTTTTAGCAATTAGGTTTAGGGTTTTTTGGAAGGGTGGACTCTTCTCCATCATTGATGATTCTAGTATTCCAGGTTTTTGCTTCTTTTTTTCTCCTCTCTTCTTCCTCTCTATTCTCTTTTTCTAGGTTTTAGTTTTATGGTTTAATTTATGTAGTTCTCTTTCAAAAACCTTTTTTCTTTTGAATAATCAAATTTTATTCTTAGTTCATCATCAATTTAATTCTCAAGTAAGTTTCTTCTATTCTTTTCTTTAGTTCATTATATTTTGTTGCTTATTTATTCATGTCTCTTGTTATTTAATTTAATTTACTTATAGTTTATGATTTTTATATCTATGCTTGATTTCATTATTATTCATATGTCTTTAATTATGATTAGTGAGTAATTTCTTTTCTAGGATGTTAATATATGAACCCTATCATGTATTAAGTGTATTCTTATATCAATTCAATGTCAAATTAAGGTTGGTTTATTAGGTTGTTAAAATTAATCATTAGGTTAAATTCATTGGTTTAATTAATCAAGAAGCGACGACTGAGATTAATTATTTCCTTTGTCTTAATGATATTTGCTAATTAATCAAGAAGCGAGAGCTGAGATTAAAAGGGCTACACCTAATACAATTAGACTAATCAAGAAACGAAAGTTGAGGTTAAGATAATTAAAGGGTTGTTTGATTTGATCATTGATGTTGGTGTATTTGATGAAGGTTAATGCATGTTAGTGGGGATGTATTAATATCCTAGGCTTTTCTCTTATCGATTTCACATTTTAATCTTTGCAATCTTAGTTATTAGTTTCACTAAACGACTCATTTCTAGCGTAATCTAATAAAATTGAGCTAAATTGACCCTATATTAGCTTCCTAGAGGACGACCCGTAATTGTACTGCAACAACCGTGTACTTGCGGTTATAATTAGTGACTAAAAAGTAGTCATCACCATTTTCAAAAGAAAATTTTCAGCATTACAGAGGAAAAATTAATCAATGAAGCTATCACTGATGAAATTAAACCTGTGGATGATGAAGAAAACAACTTCGAAGACAAGCCATCTCAAGCTCACAGGCTGATGAGAAGACGAGTGACCAGTCTCCACAAGTGGTTCATTTTCTTGCACCTAACGAAGAGATCGAATACTTTTCACCTTATACCTTGATAGGACTCTCCAAATGATTTTGAAAGCAATTGGTGCTTCAGTTTGACTATCAGAGCAAAGATACCAAAGCATGGGATGTGTAACAAGCCCACTGTTACATAACTGCACCAGAGGAACATCAGTTGTTAGCTCTGCCCCAAAAAGAATGATAAAGAAGAAAGGGAACCTGGCAGGCAATTCCATTTAATGAATGCCCAGAACACTGAACAATTGTTAAAATACTCGCTCAACAAAAATAAACCAAAACAGACCAAGGACAGGCAAGAATGACGATCACACAAGAAAATCCAATTCTGTGATACATGCAACCCTTCAACTGCTGACCTTCCATGGCTAGTTAACTAAATTCAACATCAACAAGGTGATAACTTGTGAAAATGTACTCCGTAAACTGATGTATGCAAGCATTTTACTCGCATAATCATAGCTTTACATGCAACGGATAAGGAGAATGCATTCTCTTGGATATTCATACACACTTAATTCTTAAAAAGAAATGTGATCATTATAGGTCAAAATAGTCTAGGTAGAAACTATTTACCAAATTGGAGCATATGGAGGAGACAAGTCCATGAATGGATACGGCCACCTGCAGCAAAAGAAGACATAAGGTTAAGGAGAAACTGATAATAACTACATGCATGATTTCTGGGAAACATTAAAGCAAGGTGTGCAACTTATCTACATGCATGAATTCTGGAAAACATCAAAGCAAGGTGTGCAACTTACCTCATGCTAACACAAGCATGGATTATCCATTGGCATATAACAAACACTCCAGTCCACAAAATGAAATATGCAATCCGGAACATAGGGAACCTCTGAAAAATCAGGAAAGGTAATCCAATTAAACGAAACATGAGTATGAACCCAAGTGTCCGTCAACCCCAACAAAAAACCAAGTCCATAATAACAATGTAATTCTTACCATGCAATTGAAAGTTGTGTCACCAAGAATGAGAATATTTAGAGAATGCATGCTGACATCAAACTGCAAATATACAAAAAAGGCAATAAAAAAAATCAAAGGAAAGTTTCATGAAAAAAAAAATCTGTCAAACACCTGCATTATATCTGCATTATATCAGATAAATGGTATCTAAATTTTCCGTG
Source organism: Dysphania ambrosioides (assembly GCA_026401315.1). Taxonomy (NCBI): domain Eukaryota; kingdom Viridiplantae; phylum Streptophyta; class Magnoliopsida; order Caryophyllales; family Amaranthaceae; genus Dysphania; species Dysphania ambrosioides. The sequence continues at coordinate 1,580,557 of CM048660.1, read as the reverse complement.
CATAAAAACACAAATTTTTTGTGCCAAGCACTGTCTTTTGCAACTTTTTACTAGGCACTCCTGATTTGAGGAAAAGGTGCTCGTATTTTCAGCTAATGATACCCAGTCTCACTTTCATCAATGTTACCAGGACAACTTTTCTAAAGTAGTGTCGGACTTGTTAGTAAAATTAAGAATTGATATATCAAGCTTTTGTCTTGTCATTTTCCACGGATCATAGCCCCAGTATATATACCCATTCAAGATCTAATGCATCTATACCAAGAAAAACCACTGTCGTAGAATATACAGCCCTATAAAGGCAGAAAAACATTTTAGAAGTCAGTCAAACCATAGATTTGTGGTGATATGCAACTGTGCAAGTAATATCTGAACATACAGCATTTGACACACCATTATGTAATGCTTAGCATGCAGATAGTTATTGGTGAAATAAGCTTCATTACTGTAGAAGAAACGATAGAGTTCATACTTACAAAAGCAAGTCTATAATCTTTGCCAGTTAGAAATGGGTAAATAAAGAGCCAAAATACAGCATCAGTAAGCAACACAGCACCTGCAGTAACCTGTTTTCATAGTATAGAGGACAAGAAGTTAGATACAAAGTCCCTTATTTGCTACTTATGTAAAAAGCAAAGAATTTGAACTAGAGAAGGTATAATTTTTGCCCAGATGCACTAGATAAAATGTAAACCTATTAATAAAAGAGGATATTGCTTGTTGTATCACATGATAATCTATTCAGTAAACAACCACCCCCATCCAATAATAGTACCATGCTAAGCAAGATTTGGAAAGATACAGAGGTACACAGCCTTACCCCTAAAAAATGCTTAAAGTAGAGATAATATATCACAAAGATTCACACGAATTCCTTTTTCTATACAAAAATTATAAAATCAGGAAACAATACTCTTGGTTCAAAACTCAACAGGAATATAGAGATATATTTTTAACATTTGGTAGGAAGCTGCTGTGTTAAGGTAAAGCAGCTAGATGGTACCAGACTAACCTGGTACAAGATTTGGAGAAGATAACCCATAAAACCTGCAATGTCGTCAACATGAACTTCTCGATTAATCATTCTTTTTAACAAAGATGTGTTTGCACTACCTCCGAGCTTTGGAGCAACATAAGATCCTTGCTCAGCATCAATATCTCGGGAATCAGCCTTAGAGTGAAAAATCCCACAGCAGTCACGCCAGCATCCATGAAGAGAGAATGCAGATGCAATCTACAAGGTCACATCACAAAGCCAGCACAGATGTCGTAAGCATTTGTGGAAGATCAATATACTACGAAAGGAAACATGTAAAAACACTTAGCTTACTCCATTAAAAAAATATAAGAATACAGGAGCAGAAGTATGTTTGTTTTTGGAGGTGGGGGAGCTTTCCTTAAAAGAAAAAGGTTTGCAGTAAATTGTTAAATTGTGTTAGATATATCATAGTTGTACAAAATTGTAGGGTCCATATTGTCTTGTAATGCTCTTACCCTCATAAAGGTTAAAAAAACCTTCAATTTAGTAATTCATAAGAAATGTTCTATCTAGATTTCTCTTCATTACCAAACTCTGTAGCTAAGACTTTTTGCCGGTAAAGTGGAAGAACATACCCCAAAGTATATGGTTGTCATCGTAAAAGTCCACCTGTTTGCCACCAGGGAAAAACAATCAAAGAGCAATCAGCAGAAGGTAAGAAATTCATTTCCCCATATAAGAAGTTGATTGTTTTTGGAACCACATTTTAGAGAAAGAGGAAAGAAAAGGTAAAGACTCTTAGTATCCTTCAGCGCTAGACATAACACATAGATGTTGCAAAGCTATTTCATTTTCAATACAAGAAGAAATATCAATGTACAAAATCTAATAACTTACTGAGTGTAATAGAAAAAGATGCCAGGTCCATCAACAATAGTGTTGCCAATGAGCACTGCCAACAGCAGAACAAAGGCAAATATCCTAAAACCAAGTAGAAGGGCAGGATGGATACATTTCAGACACGTTTTCCAAACTTCATCCTTGTATAAAACTCCAACTGGTATAATTCCGCGCTCTCTCCTCTCATTGCCCACTTTCTTTTTCCCTTCATATTTCCATATAAGAAAAGAACTGAAGACCATGATGCCCACGATATATATTGCACACATAAGAAACCTCCAGTTCAACCAATAAATAGGCTCTGTTGTATCGGCAGCCATGGTTTGCTTACCAACAAATCTGCATAAGGAAAAATTATTATCATTATTCGTGCTAACCTACACTCCTACCAAACAAAAAACTTCCCTAAACTTCTCATAACATATTATACTTCGTATCAATGTGCAAAATGTCTGCTGGAACAAGAACTCAAGAAATACAATTTGCACAATGGTGCACATAAGAGCATAGATCCTATTTATATTGAACACTTACATTAATACAATATAACAGTAACCAATACTCCTTACATCCAAAAGCACACTGAGCTAGTCACTCCATTTGTATTCAAAAGTGACTGATTATATAGAATATCTTGCATGCACTTGAGTGCCCCTACACCAAAGGATATTATTTTGCTCACTAGAAACTCCAATGAGCAAAGTTTAGTGAATGAGCAAAATATACACTTAAGTGTACCTAACTCTAGATGCACTCAGGAACATGTTACATACTCCACTAATTATATTGCATCGATATACTTAGAAGTTAGGAACATTGCCTTGATACTCTAAAGCCAAACTACTGGAAATGGAGGGACAAATCAAGCTCAAATTGTCAAGATTTCTAGTCTAAGACAGTTTGTTGTATACGAAGTACTCCATAAATGGCAAGACGAAGATGACTTTTACATGGTACCAGAGACTTCCATGAAAAACTAACAATGAGGTCAGTCATATGACACAAGACCGTCTCAGGTTAGAATTCGTCTCCATTAATGGAGATATTATGAAAATTTGAGACTGTTGGACAACAGCACAGCATCCAATCGACAACGAATCACTTATACTAACTTTCCCCTTTTTATGTTTTATTTTTGTTGGAGCACTCCTCAAACTACAAGAGTACAAACTACAAGTCTACAACCCCATAGCTTAGTGATCTCCAAATCATAATCTTGCTAAAAATGAAACCAGAATTGCATAAATACACAAACTAAAACAACAATAAAAGACAGAAAACCCCATTTTAAGACTGAAACTTTTCACTACAATTACCAATACTGAACAACAAACAGTCAATTATGTATGAAAGAAATTCTGGGATTTCTCCGAAATAAAACATAATCAATAAGCAATAAAAATAACAAACAAGAATTGCTAAAACAAGAAATAAAGAAGTACCTGAATAGCAAAATGAGAAGTAACGGATTAGGAATTGGCAACAGATCAGATGAACGAGAAAGGTGGGTGAATCACGGAATGGGGTGGTTTCGTTGGCAGGGTAAGCGCTAACACACACACACCCAAGTACCTAGGTCCCCAAGTCCCCCCCCAACAATCCTTGCAAATTTGCAATTCTTCTGTTGGGAAGGGGGAGCTGAAGAAGAAAAGGCAATAAAGTTTACGTACGCCAATGGCCGTAGATCGTGGAAATAAAGAAGTGTTATATGTGATACAAAATCTACATATAAAACGTGGAAATTAAAAAAGTGTTACATTTGATACGTGAGGCAAATAGAATATTTGATAAACTTATTTTTATTTATTTCATGAATATATTCATATGTCTTATTTTTGGAGAGAGTTCATTGGATAAGAATAATACACCGATTTTACCCATTTTAGCAAGCAAGACTGTTTGGACGATAGGGGAATGGCGGGGTTGTGGAATCTTCAACTTACGTAAACGTAACAATTATTTCATTATTTGCTATACAATTTTTAGTTATCATTGTACGGAGTACCTGGTAAAGTTTTGTTATTCATCATTTACACACTGTAGTTTTATTCCCAGTCACTTCAAAGGATACTAGAGTTAATACATGAGATACAAGCATAACTACACCTTTATATGGTGCTATCCATCTAACTGTTGTGCCTGCGCAGTCGCTCTGCAATAAGATCAACAGGTAATGCGCCTAGAGGACCAGGTGATTCTGCCTTTTCAAATAGGTCATTCCCGTAATCTTCAAACTCGTCTTCTTCATCAATTAAATACTCGTCAAATTCTTCGTCGTCTTTGAAGACATTATCTTCTGCTTCGGAATTTGACATTATATCCTCACCGAAATGGACTAGAGCAAGATAAGAATGCTCGGTAGCTTGTGTCATCCTTTCACATTCCTCCACTTTTTCTAGAAGAGCATCTGGACCAAGATCAGTCTCGTCTAATAGAACCGCCTTGTTCGATTCCAGTGCATGCTTCCAACAGTCACATCATTATTGGGCTTGATCTCTGTTTGGGGTTCACCAGATTTACCTGGACAAGAAGAGAACGAGAATTTCAGTCTGCCACACTGTAGGCACCCCAAATTAGACCAAATCTTGATTGCAGTCAACAAGAGACAACTCAGAAAAGCAGGAAAGGTCTCAATCCTTTTTAAATGAAGCATTTCGAGAGCTCAAACAAACCATACCACTCTAGGTGTAAACGAGTACTAAATTATGTTGGCTAGTTTGTGACATTAAGCTTTTTACAATTTTCTAACAATCTATGTTATGGACTCTCATACTGGTATTTGTGTCGTTGTGCTAGTCATTGCTAGGTGTCTAAGGGTCAACCTTGGCCATTTAAAGAAAATTTTCAATCGTCCAAAATGAGGTGTCAAGTGCCCATACCCATGTCCAGATGCCAAGGATCCAACATAAGCACTTGAAGACTTGAAGTGATACATGGAGAGTCTCACAAACATGGCATACAATTGACTAATTTACAGCCAGCATACGTACCTGAATCATCAAAACCATTTACAGTAGTGTCCAAGGCCAACAGGGCTGGAGTGTCTGGGTACAAAGAATTCCAGTTGTATCCCCACCACATTAGTATCTGTTCATCATTGGAGCACACTGGGAACCACATCCTGTTGAACAAAGAGAAGAACATCATGACTGCCCATCCAATTGATAAGATACCCACAATTCTATACGGCTTAGTTCCATTTACCAGATATTTATGTCATATTTATCAAATCAATTATTTATGAATAATATAGAGATATAGACTAATAAGGTACAAGTCTGATGTCAGAACCAAAGCCAGAAGGAACTTTCCAAGCCCAAAATTGAGGATATAAGGGTTTTTAATAGCTTTGGCAAGGGATTAGGGTGGACTTACTATCTATACCAAAATCGAAATGAAATCCTAAAAAGAAAAAACCATACTTTTGTAATTTAGAGTAATAAAAACCTACCCCTTTCATTACAAGTAACAAGTTCATATAAGAAATCAGGCATTTTCACTTTTCTGGGCAAAAAAATGATTAAGTTCTGGTTAGAAATAGCATGGGTTCGTGCATAAGTTGACGGCAGAACAAAATTCATCTCCAGGTAGTAAGATGCTATGCATAAGACAACTTTTAGAATGTCACCATGGAATTCTGGCTATGTCTTTTCTGTTTACCGCAACAAATCAATGAAATATTTGATGTTATACTCTATACTACATTGATCATTTATGAAGGGATCAGCTCATTTCTCTTCCTAGTCCTAAAATGCCTGAATAATCTTTGCAGTTATTGAGCAATGAGAAATTAGAAGATGGCCATCACTTCTGTCTTAACTCTACAGTAGAAAATGGACTCCTCATGGCCTCTCTCAGGACCAATAAATACCAGAACTGAATCCTGTATAATAGCAAGCTATTTAGAAGAACATGACTGCTTCAATGGATTCTATAAGCACTTCAGTTTGGATAATAGGAGACGACCGCCCAATGGAAATTGCACGTGTTCCAAGACTAACAACATAAACCTAGTACCTTTAGTAGCTTATTACCATATAAATAAGTAGTTAAAACACATAATGAAGATACCAAACACATAAGTAGCTTATTTATAAATCTACATTACCACTGTAGAGGTGGTATTAGTGGTAATGAAGTAGGAAGAAAAACACCTAATTTGGATAAGGAGTTAATGCATTACTATTGATTTTCCCATGCAAAGTTATAAACAATCAAGCACCAAATATGATTAGGTTACAGGAAGCAGTAGCAACAATTTAGAACATTAACATGCTAATGAGTGTCTAATAGTAATTGTGACCATAATGAAGATACCAAACAGGATTAGACTAAAGGAAGCTGTATACACACCATAAGTTTAGCCCCAACCTTTTTGTAGTCACTGGGTTCTAGTCTTCGACAATCAATAACAAATTCACTTCCTTCAAAAGCTTGTCTCACTTCATTTACTAGGTTATTGTAGACTCCATTTTTTGCTGCAGCATAAAAGAAAAATTTAGACATGTCACATTATACAAAACAAACTAAATATAATCCAAGGACATGTGACTGCTTGCTACTTTCCATTCTGTTGCCACTCCAAACTTTTTCAACAGAGTAGTTAACAATATAAACAACAAACTACAGCAGAAATTCATTAATATTGCATCTACACAAGAATCAGCACACAACCAAGAATATAAACTCGAAATATGGGAGTAGAACAAGCTAAGAACAAAAGATAGCATGAGATCTTCATAATAAAATATGTCAAAGTAAATACTTGCGCACCTGAGTTTAAATAAATTGCTCGACAAACATCACATTTCTCATTTCACGCTGTCGACAGATGAAGGAGTGCAGCTCACACTCAAAGAAATAAGTGCGAAACCTGACATTAATACTGAACCAAATTTTTATCTCACTTAAGTGTTCTGCATCAGTAGATACTAGATGATATGCTGTCCTCATCACAAAGCATATCTTTAGAAAAGTCATAGCAGACACTAGGACAGGGAACCACAAGCAGTCACCTAAAGTGTTCCTAGCAATGAATGGTAAATGCACAGCAATTCCAACAGCAAAACACTCTGACAAAAGTCATGAAACCAAGAAATAACTAAGAGCATAAACTCTATGAAACTTCAGGGCCATTCATAATCCACAACATTAGTCATTGAGTGCGCAAAATATGTAGATCCGCTAGCAGGTAGAAGAACAATCGAGAGGGGGGCTGTGGAGAGTGAAGAAGTCATATCATGTCTCCCAAGTCCAAACACCAAAGCGTTGAGATAAAATAACAAGAAATTAAATCAACAATATGCAGAATCAACTTTACCTAGTTAACATATTGCCAGAAGGTCTTTTCCTTGTCGTCTAAACTTATCAGCCTCCTGTTTTGTCAAGCTTCCAGGAGCATCTTGAATAAGTTGGATATACAGGGGTGACTGCCTTCCAAAGCAGTACAGGATAATGTGGGCTAATGCGATAGTTGTAATTATGGCCACAGAACAGGTAAACTACACCACCAATGCGATGTATAAACTTACCCTCCGTTTTCTTCTAACATTGTTAAGAACAGTCTGAGCATCAAGAAAATAAATTCATCTCAAACTGACTGTTTCTTATAACTTTGCAGAAATCGTAGCATATAGTACAAAGACAAAGATTCCCATGATACATATTGGTTCAAGTAAAGTTTACGTAGCATGTAATAGAATTCAATAATCATCTAGAAATAGCATGTAATAACATTCTAGATCACATGATTCAGCTCAATGCTAAGCCATTGGACAAGAAGTTTTGATGATCAAACCTCAATACATCTGCATATATTATCCATATCAACAGTTGAAACACCCTTACATTTCACTTTACAGACTCTCCGTCTCTTCCAATGAGAATGTATCATCTCCAGCATATTATTTGTCAATCCAACTCTTCCTAAAACAATATCATACTTTAAAACATTATCTATTGATGAACAAAAACTCATCCAAACCAACACCAGAAATTAAGCTCAAAGTCCCACTGACAATAATCCCAACAGATAACTACGCCCATTTCCTGGCGATTCACATTCAAAATATGCCATATTTTCTCATACACCACTCAATGCAACATCTTCTTTTCTTCAAACCCATAAAACTGAAGCAATTGTCCAGTTTACCATTCTAATTCGACTTCCATAAAAAATTCCCAAACAAATCATCACAAATAAAAGCCTATTAATTACCCAAGAAACAAACTCTTCAGCCCTAAAGCTATCATAAAATTCAAGAGTAACAAACACCTTAAAAGCTTAAACTCTCAACATAAACCCTAAAATCCCCTACTAATGCTAAATCGGATATAAATTCATTACACCCATTTATTATCGTCTACCAAACCCAAAATTGGATAAACCCACGTAAATTAACAACAATTCATACATAAGGGTGGGTCCATGAAATTCCACATACCAAGATTAACCTGACGATTATCCGCAATTAGAGGACGAATAAGAGCCTTAACCTCAGGCCTAGACAAGGGCTCACCAATAATCTCCTCCCTACTCACCCCTAGTAAAGGAAACTCCCCAAGCCTGAAAGGGCCCGGCATATCAACCCGCTTAATCCCCTTCATCCCAGGAGGCGGAGGGTTGAAGGAATCAAACAAATGGAAGAAAGGGAGGTTCTCGAATCGCTAAAGGTTTCACCTTTGGGGATTCAGAGTAGCTAAATTTGAACTCAAAGGGTTCCCCTGGTAGAAGGTAAAACACCCCGGAATCCCCAATTATGACAGCACAGTCATTTTGGTTGTTTTCGGGTTTGGTATCGGCATCGGTTTCGGTGTCTGGTGAGACAGGTTTGAAGTATTTGATCTTGTTGTGGGGGATTTTGGATAATGCAGGGTGGGTTTAGAGGGGGTTTTGGAAAGGTGTGGTGATTGGAGGAGTGAAGGAAGGTGGTGGAGGCGGAGGTTGGGAGGGAGGAGAAAAGGTTGTGGTTTGGAAGTGAAGCTGGGATTGCCATTGAAAGAATGAAAGATTGGAGAATGGAGAGACAAGACTACAAGACTGTTGGAGATTTGGGTGGTTTATGTGGGTTGTTTACTTGTTTGCTTAGGATTTTTTTAGCCTCTTTTTTCTTTGTCAATGGGTTTTAAGAGTTGGGCCAATCTAAATTATGTTATGCAACTTTTGGGTTATTAGGCCCTTCAATTTCTATGGATTCGGGTAAATACCATTATGACCTTTTAAAGATATTCACTTCACTTTGAGTTAAAATGTTCTTAAATGAACTTAATCTTGTCCTAATTTTTTCTTCTTTATCTAGCTTTTATGATCTTATCCAATTTTATCTATGAATCAAATTTTATAAATTCTAATATGATCTTATTTGATTTTTAGATTTTGGTTGTGTTTATCAGAACTTTTAAGGTACTTTATCGATTTTTCATATAATAATTGTTGACCCCTAGTTTTCTTTACTTTTACCACGTACTATTTTTAGATAATTATTTGACGATCTACTCTGTATTAGTAAAACCGCCTTTTTAAAATTAGTACTCGCTCCATTCTTTTTGTTATTTTTATTTTCTTTTTGCACAGTTTTCAATAATATTTTCAATTGTGCATTTGTAAAAATTATAAAAAACTTATATTTAAAAAAAATACATTGAGACGAATTTATCAAAATTTCAAATGAATATATTTTTCTATTTTTAAGGAGAATTTATAGTTAAAGTTTGATTCTAAAATCTACAATATTCTATATAGGAAGAATAAAAAAGAACGAGTAATCGACTCAATGCACACATACTTTAGCAACACAATAATTCATTTAGATATATATAAGTGCACGGCAATTTTGTGCTCACAAGCATTGGGTAATGTTTTTTTTTAGAGGTGCACTGTGCATTACAAAGAAAGCAAATGACTAAGCCATTGGTATAATTATGCACATCGCCTTCTCAATGAAGCATGGAATGAGTACAACGTTTATAACTAAGTGGTGGTGTTTAGTTGTTCACACTGTAACAAAGTGGAGGTAAATGCTGCGGCAAAATTAGGAAAAATTGCACAAAAATTAAAGAACGTGAAAGTTGATGAACCGCATATCTTCCCATTAGACCCGTTTAAATAAGAGGATTTTATTAAGGGTCTTTACTCGGCCCATTTGTAAAATAATAAGATGATTAATTATAGGCTTAATTGGGTTAGTCTTTTAAATGATTATATTTCATTGGGTTTTTAATGGTCAAGTCGGGTCAATAATGGATCAATAGTTTTCAAAAAATTTAAATACTATCAGGTAACGAATTATTTTCACTTACTTATCGATGGTCCACTGCCAAAGATTGGAAGTGATACAAGAAAAATATCACCCACTATAGATAAAATTATACTATCTCTGAACGGTCTGGCCTGACTCGGCCCATTTTGTATCTTCTTAGCCAACCCGACTCGGCTCGTTTTGCATTTCTTTGGCCCAATCCATCCTGACCCGTTTTCATGTGACTCATCCCAGCTTTGACTTGACCTAATGCACATATCTACTTTCCATCCAGTTGGCTCATGTGAGAGTGCGTCAAACAGTGGACTCACTTTAGCCTAACTAAACATGTAGGTAGTTGGGAATTAAATTTGGGGTAAAATGTAAAAAAAAGATAAATAGAAAGCAACACAAAGAACAAGACAGAATAGAAAGTAAATACAAGGTAAAAAAAATCAACATTTCAAAATTTCAACTCATCCATAGATTATGGTCAATTATGCTATAAAATTTCTTTCTTTCATGTAAAGACAAATCCTAAGATACCTCCTTCCCTTTTATATACATGTTTCTATCACTTCATCCCCTCCAAATGATCGAGGTGAAATAAACCGTTTAAACCCTAATTTAGAAAAAGTGACACAAAGATACAAGGGGGCAGAAAACAACAGTTAACAAAATAAGGCATTGGTCCCCTTTTCCTTCAATTTCCCACCATCAAACCAACAACATTTTGGAAATCTATCTTTTTTATGTGATGTCTACCAAGTGTGTGTCAATATTTGGAAATAAGTGTGACGTGAATTCAATGCATGAATTGGAACCTAAGTGAGATCATAATTTTCATATTTCATCCTCACTTTAGCTTCTAATATGTTGTTTGTTCCTCAATCTAATCACAACTTTCAAAATTTATATACTTTGTATGTTGGATGTGTTGATTGAGTAATGATGAAGAAGGTTTCAAATGTTTAGGGTTTCAATATATAGTACATTTGATCACTCTTAGTATTATAATAAATCAAATCTAACAGCATTGCACAAATTTTCTCCTTATTACATAAATGACATGTTTCAAACATTTATTTACTTGGAATTGAATAAATAAACTTGCATAAGCTAGGTTTTAATAACTGAGTAAGTAGTACAACACATAGCTCACTTAAATGAACTTGATATTTTCTATATATACTACGCATTAGCAATATGCGTAGTAGTGTAGTACGACCCTTAGAGCCCCAAACTCCAAAGCCAATCCTCCCCTCTTTCTACACTATTCATTCCCTTCATGGCTACACTTAATCGTTTACTCGACACTCAAGAGCGAATATGCTACGTTCAATGCAATTTTTGCACCACTATCTTATTGGTAATTTAATTTCTTATCCTCACATCAAATTTTTCGAACCAACTTTTTTAAAAGTAATTATTCTTTTGGTCCGAAAATAATTATCACATATTGATAGCTCATTTGAATTTGTAAAGTAACAAACTTAATTTCGAATCAAGGTTGATTTTTTCTTTGTTATTTTATTTGGGGAAGGTGAGTGTGCCATATAGTAGCATGTCAATGGTGGTGGCAGTGAGATGTGGTCATTGCACGGGTCTTCTCTCAGTCAATATGCTAAAAGCCTCCTTTGTCCCCCTCCATCTTTTTTCAGCACTTAACCAAGATCAGGTACATACTTTTAACTATACACTGGTTTACCCCATCTTTTTTGTTTTCTCATCCAATAAATCACAACGCATGTTTACATCATCTAAGTATTTGATAACCAGCAATATTATGATAAAAAGTTATCCCTAAAAAAAATGATAAAATTCTCCTAAGACTTATAAGATTTAGAGACCTAAAATAATGGCGTTCGAACACAACAAAATAAAATACTCTTTATATTCTCTTTTATTTTTCCTATATAAAACATTCCATTCGAAAGATGAGGAACTTAAATGTGATTTTTCGTTAATATATATAAGTTAAAATATATTTTTATTTGGGATCTTGTTATATTCGTTCGTCCCGAAGTATAAATTTTTAATATGCAAATTTCATGTTTTTTTTATAATACGTATTTATATATATTAAAGTTACAATATGTGTTTTAAAAACTATACAAAAAGCAAATGTGATAAACAGAAGAGAAACGAGGTAATTGTGATACGAAATTCATTGCGGATAATCAAACCTTGGCGAACATTCTACACTATAAGTAGAAAATGAGATGATCTATGAAACAAACTTATATTATGTCCAAGTTATATTATGTATAGGTGACTAAGCACCTAGAGGAAGTGGATACTACGACACCAAAGGTAACGGACTGGCACAGCACTACATTATCTATGCTGCCCTCTTCGGAAGAAGACGATAACAATAACGATGACGATGATGATGACGAGGATGACATCGCGCTTGAGCAGATTGTTAATAAACGTAGTAGTTACTTCAAATATTTTCTTTTAGGAGACATGAATTTCTCCTAGCATAGTGATAAACAATGTTTATTGTGATTAAAATGGCAGCTCCAGAGAAGAAAAGAAGGGCACCATCAGCCTATAACAAATTCATCAAGTAAATTTAATAATTTTATCTTAATTATTCATTCGTGCACCATATTTAATATGTATATATACTACTATACGTACAAAAACATAATTTTATTTATTTGTATGTATTATATTCAATAGAGAAGAAATCGGGAGGCTGAAGACTAGGAATCCGAACATGAGCCACAAGGAAGCCTTTAGCACTGCTGCAAAAAATGTAAGCTTGATTGTTTGTAGACTTAGCGTTTGTTTTGACAAATTTCAAGATTTTTTTTGTGTGTGTGTAAAGAAAAAAATGCTAAGAATTTTGCAGTGGGCTCATTTTCCGGCAGTCCAACATGAAGTTGACGAAGAAAATGGAAGCCATGAGAACAGGAACAAGACACATAACTTTGAAGAAGAAGCTCATGAGGTTCTTCTTTCTTTCCTTAACTATTTTTGCACTTTTTAATCATAGCTCTTTGGACTGAGTTGAATATTATACAGTCAAGACTCGATCATGAGGTGATATATATATATATATATATATATATATATATATATATATATATATATATATATATATATATATATATATATATATATATATATATATATATATATATATATATATATATATCACTCTAGTTATTCCATTCACAATTTTTTTTCATTTTTTTTTTCATCTCTATACCAATTACATTGCTCCGTTGCCTTTCCCTCGCCTTCCACATATATTTAACTACAGAGGCTTCCTTAATTTATACTTAATATAAATTATAGAAGGATATTGTGATCTCATATATATGTATTGTTATATTAAATATAACTATTGTTATATCAGATATAGAAATACTGAAAAACGTTTGTCAAATATAAACATTATGGTTTCAGGTATAAAAATAAATTTATAAAATCACCCCTAAAATATTTATATCAGGTATAAATTAGGAATTTTTTAATACTCCACATTATGCATGTTTTACCCCAGTGAGTGTAAGTGTGAGTTGTGTTTAGTGAAGCACCATATATATTGACATTCATTTATGAAAGATCTAGCAGCTGGCACTTTTCTTGTATGTTTCCAAAATACAGAGGATCATATTTAATTCATGATCCAAATAAATAATAGCACCACATTGAAGATCATATGCACAGCGGGGCTTTACTGAATTACAGAACGAAAATGTATTACCATAAGAGTACGTATACTAATTTCTATGTTAAAGAAAATGGGACTATAAGAATAATGGCATACTACGTGTATTCTTTTGAGAATGTCCCTCTTGTTATTTCTTCGATACATTAAACACTTCAAGCTAAGTTTAAAAGTTATGTATTGACAATAAATTCTAACATCCGATCCTCAGCAACACAACATAAGCAGGTAGCGCTCAATATGTTATTCTAATAGATGTAAGAATTTATAGCAACTTGGTCCTTAAAATATTTAAATATCTAGGTTTTGATTGAGTAAGAAACAACTTCTTAGATAAGTTTTTTTTTTTTTTTTGTGTGTGTGAAGATAATAACTGTATTGGGAAATGCTCTACCGATGGTTTCCAATTTCGGCCAAAATGTCCATGAATTGGGGAATGGGTTAGTGGTTTAATGATATAACTTTTTCCCTCCATTACACTTTTGTTACCTCTCTAACAGTAAAGAAATAATGTCCATCATAGTAACTGCCTACCTAAGAGGTTAGTTTTTACATATATATATATATATATATATATATATATATATATATATATATATATATATATATATATATAATGGATGCATTATTATGTGTAAAAGTATATATTTGAAGTTATCTATTGGTGTTCTTGGATTCCTATCAGGTCATAGTCATAGTTTTGCAAACATCACATTTCATATTTATGACAGTTGCTATAAATGATGAGAGAATTTCTAAGTAGAAAGTGAAAAACTCACAACTTAGCTTGTACGTACAACATCTAAGGTAAAATTAAATTAGCAGACTGACACATGAAGGTTTTCAGGTCCATGTAGAAGGCAAATGATTCAGTGAAAGAAAGCCCTCGAAGCAGCATTCAATGATATAATGCAGAGACAACCTCAAAACTGATCGAGACATTTAAGTTACTATGAACTACTTGATTATTTAACTGGCTATCTAGCTAAGCTTGTAGAAAACAGGAAAATCTTTAATTTCAAATTTTATGAATTAAGAGTCACAATCATTTGACTTTTATTGTTAGATGCTCTTGGGAATGGTTCGTGTTGTAGAAAACATAGGTATGCATGCATGGCTGACTGATATGTTCAGCTTTCTTTTAGCTCTCTAGAAGTGCTACTCCTTTGCCTTTAAATATTGTCCGATTTGATTATTTTTTATGAAAGTTTTTAGTTCAAATAGAGCAATCTTTAGAGATGAAGTGATATAAGTAAAGTCTTACTCATGCAGTCATGCATAGTGAAAAGACACGTGAACTTCTAGCATGCATAACTATACAAATATAATCCGTAACCTATAGTCCATCAATGTACAAGATACCTAGAGTAAGGACAAGATTAAAATGGGGTAGTTAAGATTATATGATCAAAAGAAGATGGTAAGGCTGAATATAATTAATATGTGGTACATACGACTTACAAATAAATAAATAAATAAATAAATAAATATATATATATATATATATATATATATATATATATATATATATAATCTAGATTATTAGCGCATGAAGTTTTCCAAAAAAAAAACCAAAAGTATTAACGTAGTATGACGAAGTATTATCAAATACCATTGCTTGATTTTCCAATCATGCATTATATATTGACCAAAAACAAGAGGACAACTAGAAAAAGAAATTTTTATTTATGTGAACAATATCATTAGCGTATACACTACGATCTATCATAAACACATGAAGTTTTCTAGGGAAAAAAAAAATTCAATGAAAAGACCCGGAAAAAAAAGATAATTTATTTAGTGTTGGTTGAAATTCAAAAAGGATATTGTAATACATACGTCGTCATCCTCATCATGATTTAGGGGAAATTATTCTCCATAAAAGGGCGGAACCATAAAGCTAAAAATAAGTTCAAAACTAATTCCAAAAATCCCACAAGCAATTAAATTGTTGACGTGATACACTTTACACAGTTTTGACTAATGAAACAACTTAGTCCTATAGCTTATTCATTTCAAGTTGCAATGCAAGTTAAACTTTAAGCTTTAGTTGTAGAAGATATAGAATTACACAAGATATTCCTAATGTTCAGGAACTAGTATTAGACTACAAAACAAATACTTAAGCTATAAATACTTGCATAATCTTGTATCAATCATATCATTAAACCAATAAACAACAAATATACAAATACGAATGTTAAATTAATCTTTTATTCTCTTGAAAAATTAGACAATTCAGATTTTTTCAAAAGTATAAAAAATGAAAAACTAAGAAAATAATAACCATTAATTGTGAATATACTCTTGTATACAAATTAATGCAATTTGTTTCTCATCAATTATTTACTACGATGATCCATATATCATAGATATTGTATAAGATTATTTATATATTATGAGATATTTAAATAAATATTTTATATATATTCCACTCGATGGGGAATTCAAAATTTTCATAGCTAATAATTTTGAAGCTTTTATCCTCATAAATCATAAGATTTAGGGTTGGCCAAATGGAATCAAGTAGTGATAGCATAATATTTGGGGCCCCACCTCTTTCATCATATTTCCACCGGTCCACCATCTTATAAGTAATAACACCAACAAGGCACATATTCAGTTGTCAAATCAACTAAAAGTAATAATGTTCCCCTCCATCTTGACAAAATAACCATATTGGGTTAATGTTGACCAAAAACTGAAAAATATAAATACTACTGCGTAAATAAAAGGACAATTTTTATCTTTGAGTTTGAACCACATTTATTCAATCTTTATCAGGATGTAATATGATTGACCAATCAAATTTAAGGAAGCTTCCTTCTCTTTGTGTTTTGGATTTGTAGGAGGCATCACATTAGTGGCAACATTGGAATTAGTTTTGAATTTATATCTTAAATGAGATAGTTTTGTTAAGCATTTTAAAAATGGAATTATATATCCAAAATGTTTTTATCTCTTTCTCAATCCTTTGAAATTTCATATCCACCCTAATAACACAGATTCACAACTTATTCATTTATACTATCAAACCCTCTATACTACTAAATAATATTAAAATGGTAAATCAATTTGAATCCATACCCTTAAGAAATGGACTTTCATATCTTTTTATTCATGAGTGGCAAACTAAACGACTCCTAAGTTTCTCAATCGGACGAGGGACTCTAAGTGTGACTATTACACACGGAGTATGCATCTTAGCTTCATTTTTTTTTTTTTGGAAATGGCATCTTCATTTGATGTTAGAATACTATTTAGTCTAGTTTCAAATAGAAAAAAAAAAGGTGATATAGGGGCCCAAAACACGCGTATAAGGTCATGAATAAGGACTAAAGGAGGAGATCAATCAGGTGGTTTCCCAGCTTAATTAATGCCCTAATAGTTAGCTTATTTTTTATGTAGACAAATTAAATTATGTTAATGAATTTCAACTTTTCAATCCTATATTTCCACATCTTGTATTTCGACTTTAATCTCAGCTCACTTTAACCGCCTTCGATTCCTAAGTAATATGCCACGTTCAATAACGGTACTTATTTTTTTTTTTTAGTATTTTGGTAAGTTGGAAAATCATATTGCTCTTGTCTTTTCTATGTATGTTATTGGTAATTTCGTATGTGTCATCGAACCACAACAATAAAAATTAATGAATTAATCTTTTCTAATAATTACCAATACGGCTAATATAAAGAAGTTGTAACTATTGCAATTAAGTTTGACACTTGACAAACTTAAAAAGCAGAGCAGAGTATAATTTTGGACAATCCAAAATTGAAGTTTACAAGAGAGAAACATTTAACTGACTAATTAAGGCCTTCTTTTGTGATATAGCTGGTCATGACTTCAAAGCTCAAACCAAATAATGATTTGAATAAATAGGCACGTACATATCAACGTACAGGTAAAAACTTTTTTTTATAAATCATTCGGTGGCTCCATCGTAAATATTATAAATCTAAAACACTGTGTATTCAGAAATTCCTAACTTATATTCGATATAAATATATCAAATGGTATTTTCGTAATTTTATTTTTATATCTGATATCATAATGTCTATATTTAATATGAGTTTTTATGTATTTTTATATCTTTTAAATTTTTGTATTTGATATAATAGTATCTATAGCTGATATAATAATACCTATATATGAAATTTTAATATTTTGATATAATTTATATCAGATATGAATTAAAAATATGTTATTGTATATTATATGTTGAAGTCGTATGTTAATATAGAAATTTGAGTTTGGACCAACGTAGTAAAACGGTACAAATTCATTTTCTCTTATTAATTAATTAGACACTTGAGAATTTTACATCTTAAATTCCTAACACGTAGATATTATTTTGATAGGCTGGCCACAATAAAACGTGCATGCATGTAAGACTTAGATATGTTCAAAATGCGAGGTGACTTTTTAAGAGCTTTTGATCGATCCGTTTTTAAAAGAATCTGATTAATTATGGGCCTATTTGGGTCGGTTTTTTTAAAGGGTCGTATTTTATTTGGTCTTTAATGATCCAAGTTGAGTCAATAATAATGAACCAATAGTTTCCAAAGTTTTTAAACATTATTAGGTAGGTAATAAATGATTTTCACTTGTTGGTCAATAGTTCACTACAAAAGAATGTAGATAAAACAGGAAGACAATCACCCTTCATAGGTAGAATTATACTCTCTTTGAAACAGTCTAGCTCAACTCGGTCCATTTTGTATCTTCTTTGACCCGGCTCTACTCAGCCCGTCTTGCATCTTCTTTGATCCGGCTCGACTTAGCCCGTTTTGCGTGTGACCCATCCCGACCCAATACACAAGTTTACAAAGCATAGACATGAACGAATTTTCTAAATAGAAAATGTTCAACTAAAGTAAAAAATATATACAAATTACTTTATACTTGGTATTTTATAATTAATAATCCCTATATGTATGATCTCCATACACGTCTAAAATAGTAAAATGCCACAGGGTCCAGATTTGTTCTACCCATATCTAGCATTCTACCTAGTACCAATCCTTATAGGTATAATGATGTCAACAAACATCTAGTTGTCTTACCTTGTCTAGTAGAGCTTTATTCATGTTGATCGATGTTATGTCCCAATAGTTAGGATCATTGACTTAGCCCCCGTAAATTCACTAGTTTGGTCTTGGATCGGCAGATCAATAATTTGGGCGAAATTCACTTAGTTGGAATTGCCAATTAAGGGAGTACAATTGAAGCAGTGCTTAAAGCAGCTTCAAGACAGCATTGATCAACTCAATAAATGCTCATCATGGATTCATGGTAAACATAAAATTGGGAGAATGTGGCTTATTCCACTCGGAAATTTGAAGGTGCACCCGGGTCCATCATACTCAAGGTGAATCCACTTCAAAAAAATATATATTACCTATATGAAAAATGTACATTGCATACATGAAAAATATACATAGTACATATATCAGTTATGTGGAATGTACATTTTACATTACACCTAACTGACATCGTGACATGTATATTATGTACATTTTTCATGTACGTAATTTACATTTTTTTGGAGCGGGTGCACTCTGTCCACCCATTGTATTCCACGCCTTCATCCCAACTTGGCATTCAAGTAATGTTGTAACGTACATTTAATAGGATTATAGTATACAAAGAGAGCCCTTAAGTTCATTTGTACATCATAAAACACCGAGAACACAAGAAATACTTACTACAAATATTTATTTCTATCTAGCTTATTATATTTGGATTGTTAATCCCTCTTACGGCGACCAAGACATGTCGTGTCGAAATTGCCCTTAACGATCTATAATATCGAACTATATCATCTAGCTCAACAACTACAATTACGAAGCCTAATTTTGTAATTGTTATTGCCTCCAGTGTCGCCTTCTTGTCAATCTAACATGTCTATCTGTGGATAGAAAAAAAGGAAATAAGTATTATCATTAGTGGTACGGTGGAGGACTCGTAGTCATAAACCATTCATAATGAAATCAAATAACCTAAACCAAAATCCAAACTACAACTTGAAATTTGGGGTACACATATGCAATTACATTTTAGAAAATTACAATTACACTCTATAAGTTTTCGTGTTTTAAAAATGATTAATTATATTATAATTAATTTTTAATTATACAAGTGAAAATTAATTAAGACAATACGATTAGAAGAACGACTCATGTCTTGTACTCGGTGTTATTTTTCAAAGAACTATGTCAAAAGTCAAAACCCCAAAAATGACCTAAAATATTTACATTTTACCGTACCGTATGTACCAAAGCTATTTGGATTTTCTTTAACATTCTTTTTTATGGATATTTTAAGGGAGATATGAAAAATTCAAAGATAACTTTTTCATTTGGAAATAAATCACCTACTTTTTAAAATTGCGGTAACCTAAAACGACCAAGTTTTTTAAACTTTAAAAAAAAAAAGTAACCTCCATCCGAAAATATTTCAAAAATAACCTTCTGGCTAGCTTTGAGTGTAAATCGCTATTAGTAACAGCGGTTTTAATTCAATGCACAAAATAACTTGGACTTTTTGGACTATGTTAAAATCGTTACCAACAGTTTTAACGTGAGATAAAATTCTGTTTTTAATACGTGATAAATTCACTTAAAACCGCTGTCACTAACAACAGTTTACACCCGAAGCTAGTTAGAAGGTCATTTTTCAAAATAGTTTAGTAGGAGGTTACTTTTTATATATTATTTTAAAAAAAGATAAAAATAAAAAATTGGTCAACCTAAAACTGCTAATATGTGACTTACTCAGCATTATTTAGTGGTAGACGAACTGAAGAAGAATGAAGAATCAGGACATAATTGTGGAGTGCTTACTTATAAGGGGTCTTGGGGAGACAGCATGGAAATATGCCTGAAAAAAACCTCTATTTTCTTTAGAAAGCTCCCTCCACACTGCGAAATTGAGCCAATATCAATATAATATATAGTCATCACTCATCAGCCCGAGGTTCGGTATATGGCAGTACGTGCATGGCATGTAAAGTTGAAGCAGAGCAGTTATGTATGTTAAGATATTTTTATTCATTTATATAGGAAAAATATAACCAAAAAAAAAAACTGATGGTTAAGTCAGGTGAGAAAATACGAGCCTGTAAGAGTGATTAGAGGCCTGATTTTTGCATGTTCAGCCAAAGCCTTGATGCACTGGTCACGGTTCATTTGAAGAAGCAAGCACCTTTCTATAAGGTGTTGAACCTGTATGTATAAATATTTTGTTAATAATTGATCACTATTACAGCAAATGCCCATTCTATCAAACCCAAGCATCCTTTGCCAGCGAAAATGATGTCCTATATATTATTAATCTATAGTCCTCCTAATAGTTAAATTAAATGCCCCATCAGCACTCAATTTAGCTGCTTAGCGGCTAATTCAGTCGAGTTTGGGACTATCAAAAGGATTCGATCAAACCATAGTACGTACCTTACTTTATATAAGGGCTTGTCCATGCATGTTTAGTGTTTACACATCTTCCCTTACTTTATATAAGGGAGGCACTTCACACTTTGGTAATATGGCGCGCCTTTAATTATTAGAAAATTTTACTTTCAAGACTTTAACCAATTAATCTCCTTTAAAGGAAAAAGTAATTTAAGATCGAGAGGCAGCTTACCATTCTAATGTAGCTCTGTGGGTGGCAATGCAAGCAAGGTTGAGAGTGATGATGATGATGATATGTATGATACATGTTTCTCTACCTCCACCCTACAGAAATGGACAAGACAAACAAGATCGATTTAAGATATACTAGAATATTTTGTCAAAATGAATAGAGAATAGAATTAGCGGAGGTAAGGCAAATTTTCCGGAAGCAAACAAAAAGAGAAGGGGAAAAGTGAAAGTATTATATCATGTAGAGAGATATGAGGTGTATATAGTAGAAGAAGATATTTGTAGTACTAAGCTAGAGCATAGTTTATGTCTGAGACGACATATAGATTAGTTAGGTTAAGTGTATAGTATGTATGTAGTACATTTCCCCAAGAAAATGGGGGTAAGTTGAGTGTATGTTTTATCCACAGATATCCGAGCGAAGGGCCAAAAAAGCACTAGCAATCCAAACTAGAGATTCACCTCATCTTTTTAAGGATAAGCTAAGAGAGAAGCAAATAAATTTGTATGTTGCTGAATTGTTGATGCTTCCTTTTTCTTAGGCTTAGCTTTGATTTTCATAGAGATGATTGGGAGATAAAGACTAGTCCATCGTGGCTTACCATTCGACCACTGGCCCAATCATATGGTGCACCTTTGATGGTTTCATCTTTTGGCTAAACATTTTGGGTCCACCCTCATTATACAATTAAATTCAAAGTTGTATTGTGCATGCAATGTATTTGGTGAATGGTGATTATATTATTTTGGTCCCCTCATCATGTTTTTGGATGATCAACTGTTATGCTCTAGTCATGCGTGTTGGGCAGGTGGATTCATGATTTTATTGGTGTTAATTTGGCCCGAGGATATCTCTTTTACTCTTATTTGTGCCTCTGATAAGTTTTTCTAAGCGAGGCTTTCCTAATTCATTCAGGATATTGAATTTTCAGATATAGGTTTTGTTATATCAAATATAGATATACAAAAGATATACAAATACAAAAAATTCGTCAAATATATAGACATTATGATCTCAAATTTAGATATAAAATTATAAAAATATCCCCTGATATATTTATATCAGGTATAAATTAAGATTTCTTTATTCTAAGCTAAGTGGGTAAAATCGTATGTGAAAAGAGTACAATAATCTTTAAAATTTATCTCAAATTATGTAGGCATTTTGTGTTTCTGAGTTCCAAATAGGGTCTTAATCATTCTTATTTACATTTACTCAAATTATTGTACTAGGTAACAAATTAGAAAATAGTGCAATGTTAAGGAAATGGATTATTTACGGTCTATAGCTAGTGACACAAAATTTAAACAACTTAATGTTGTGCCACAGCCTTTACCATAGTCAACAACCTAAGAAATACTTACATCTTGTAAATAAGAAGACGCTTAACTCAACCATGTTGATCGATGACTTTTGTACGTGTAAAAAGAATGTATTTAAAATTCAAACCATTCATGAGGAAATGTAAGGAAACTAGGTAAGAAGATTCTACGGGAATCTCTCTTGAAATCAAGGAAAACAGTTAGCTAGAATATTAGCCAGAATTAGCCTAATTGTATTAGAAATATAGATGGATATCAACTAACTTAGTTGATTTGTTAAAATCTTAGAGGGTGGTATCCAAAACCTGGGATCAAATCCCCATCTCCATCTGTCTCGTCGCTTGCGGCTCTCTCTACATCAATTGTAAATCATGTACAACAACAGTTGTAACAAAAACTGAAGTTAAGCCGTTATTTTTAGCTGGAACAATACAAATACTCAACATAGGGCCGGCCAAGTCTAAGACAGACTCTATATCCTAGAATTCATTTGTGAGTTCACAACAACGTAACCCCTTAACAATTGCATAATAAACATGTGACTCATGGAAACTCCATAATTTGCAAATCAAATGATGGCACATTATGATTAATTTCTTCGTATTAATTTCTAATGCATGATTGCTTTTCCACTCCTGAAGTGAGAGTTAAGAGGAATTCTTGTGGTTCAACTCTCATCGGTAGGGTTGGAGTTTCTGGGAGACCATTTTAAGATAATTAGTTACCTTGAATTATATGGGTTAGCCCATCACCTGGGATTACGTGAGTTGGCCCGAGCCCATTTCATCATAAAAGAAATGACCTTTGCTTCTAGCTTTGACCTTGACTTCACCGTGTTGAATGTCCTGACTACACAACATGAAGCCGGCGAAATTGAAGTATTATACGTACATAACATTATAGAACGTATTTACGTTTATTCACGCCTACCTTAAGTGGTTAGTAAGCCTACTAACCAATAAAATTGTTGTATTCTTTGAGGAGTTCAAGGGAACAATAATGCCAGAAAAACTACCTAAGAAACAATCTCCAAGGCAAGTTGTTGATCATGCAATCAAAAATCAGAGCTGGGTGTTAGGCCTCTGAACAAGTATCCAATCGCCAAATGATCTGTATGATAGATTAGCCAAAGCAATTTATTTCACATGCAATAGGATTGCCGTAGGTGATAAGGCCAAAACTACTTGATGTGTAACTAGATATGGTAGTTACGAATTCTCTATAATGTCATTTGGTTAGCTACATCATGTAATTTTTATGACTACCTCGATAGTTTTTGTGTTGTCTATCTTGATGACATAGTGGTGTACTCAAATAGTTTACAGGAGCATGTCGAACATCTAGTTTTCCAGCCACTTGTGAAACATGAGTTGTATGTGAAAGAAGAGAAATGCAAATTTGCTAGCTGCCACAAACTCTTGACCCTGATTGTGCCTCCCGCCAAGTAAAATTGTACTCCTCCAAACATTTCACCCAACATGCCAATATGTTGGCTCCATTATCCGCAAGAACTATGAACTTCGTCCCTAACAAATCATGGCGCCAAACTCTTAGGTAGTGCACAACCGCCAACATCTCTCTATCTAACTTAGTCATGTATATATCCTCTCCCAACTCCCCTTGTCTTCTCATTTAATTGCTCAACCTAAAGATCCCAATATGCTATAATAACCAGTATTACCCTAACAGAAGTATGTCTCGTGAAAAAAATCTCATGTAATTTACTCCCTCTTCCGAATTGAACCCTCTTGCAACTAATAGAGCTTTATACTTTAAAACCCTATCAGATGATATCCCCATCATTCATTCTTCTTGAAGATCCATTTACAAGTGAAGACTTTCCTCTTTATAGGTTGTTAGACCACTTCTCAAGTCTTATTCTTATGAAGTGACTCTATTTCATCTCCCTTGCAGCAAGCCATTAGGTAGACTCAGTACATGTAACAACTTCTCTAGAGGTGGATGGATCTTAAGGATCCACCTTTGTGCATAAACCATCATATCCTCAGAACCTAACCTACAAGGAGGCTTCTCGAAATTAGCTCTCATTGGATGATTAAGAGCCATATTGTGGTGATTAGCTACTGACGAAGGTTCTGATGGTTGAATTGGATTCTGCATGTGAGGGTTTACCTTGTTTTTGTTATGGTTCATTCTCATCATAAGTGACTTATTACTCCCCTTTTCCTCAACACTACCACTTTCTGACACAAAAACTGGTTTCATGGTAGGGTTAAACATAGAATTTTCACCAAAGACTACATTTCCACCAATACTTAGTTTTATGTAAATGTTTACCAAATCATCTTTAATTACATTCTTCACACGTATTGTACATATGTAATAATATATCGATCCAATATCATTTTATTGCAATTTATAATTTATAATTTATAATTTATAATTTATAATTTATAATTTATAATTTATAATTTATAATTTATAATTTATAATTTATAATTTATAATTTATAATGTTCGACCGACTCTATAAGATCTACCATTTGCATGTTGATGTACATCCTCAGTGTAGTTACTTACCACTAATGTAATAATTAAGGAGTATTTTTGGGAGAAAGAATTGAGCTTGCGTAAAACCAAAAGCATTTCCCAACACCCAAAACCCGTAACTCAACAGCATCACGAGCACCTCCTCTGCTGTCTGCACCTTCACCTGCACCATCAGTACCACCCCCAACTCTTATTGTTCTTTTTCCTCAATATTCCCTCCCCCTTTTTTCATCATTTCTCCGTGCTTAATTTATTACATCGGATCACCTTTTTTGTAAATAATTTCCCCATTGTTTTGGGTTTGTCATATTTTCAGCTCATCTTTCTTATGAAGTATTGTTACTCATCCTATATTATTTCAATCATTTTTTTAATTTAATTTAGTTGATAAAGATTGAAACTTTCTGGGATTAACTTCAAATTTTAAATTATTTTGATTTTGATTTGTTTTGCCCTATTTTTTTTTTTTATATATATATGGCAGGATCTGTTCTTGGGTTTTCTGCTCACGTTGAATTCAAAGGTGTAAACTTTTTTGAAATAAAGGTAAATGTCATGTTTTATATTGATTTCCCTTGATTTTTGATATATTTGGATGGTTTTTTCTACCTTTTTTGGAATGGTTATGTTCTGATTTTGACGGGGTAGTAAGTCTATGCTTGTGCTATGAGGGAATTTCGGTTTTTTTGTTGTTGTATTCTTTCTTAGGTTAGGGATTTATAAGTTGATCATGTTGACTAACAAATGATGGGTTTTTTTGATATGTTTTTTTTTTTAATTTGAGTTTGGATTTCTTCATTTTGATACCTCTTTGAAATTGATATGGGTTGGTTCATTAATAGAAAAAGTGGATTTGAAATATCTGAATTTGTGTTAGTTGTTTGTTGTATCATCTAATTGAATCTATGATATGTTATTCCCTACTTTGAGCTGCTGATGTAAATATATGATATGGAATAAATAATGCTAGAGATTTTGTAGGATGAGTATGATGTGGTATGTAATCAAGTTTTGTGGTACTGCTTGTATTTAGGAGGTTGAATAATCTTGTTTGGGACTTAGTTGCTATGTTTCTGTTAAAGGTGAATAGTTTAAGCAATAGTTGAGACCTTAGAAAGATGAAGGTTGAATCGTGTCACTAAACTGATACTACGTTATTTAGAGTGTCCTGATGGCCATGTTTTGGGGATCTTGTGCCCCAGCATTGCATCCTTCTCTTCAGTGGGGCGATTATGGACGAGCTTCCAGTCTTGAATGGAAACATTCTGTGAGCACAAAAGGCTGAGGG
This sequence comes from Dysphania ambrosioides, assembly GCA_026401315.1. Classification (NCBI taxonomy): domain Eukaryota; kingdom Viridiplantae; phylum Streptophyta; class Magnoliopsida; order Caryophyllales; family Amaranthaceae; genus Dysphania; species Dysphania ambrosioides. Next base: position 1,553,989 of record CM048660.1, on the reverse strand, counting down.
AGGGAATAACTCTTAATAGTATTTTTGTACATCTTGTAAAAGTGCTTACTCTGAAATGACCTTCCATTTTTGTTCTTATTATTTAGATGTGCAGCATGAATGATGACAATTTTTGAAATTTGCTGTGGCCTGTGGGCATCTGCTAGAATTTTGGATTAGGATTTGTCCAATTACTCGGATATCGTTATGGTATTCCTCCATGTCGGTGATTTTTTGAAGTGTGACTATAAATCATGGTAATTGTTTTAGAACTCCTTTGTAATGTGTTGATGAGTGCTTGAGAATTACTCTACAATAACGATTTGGAGGTTTGTGATTGAGATTTGAGAAGCAACCATGCTGAGCTTATCCTAAACTCTTTTTATCAATGGTATATGACACTTGTAGGCACAGGAAAGAATGACAAGGTGGTTGATATGAATCCATAGATAAATATGCTTTTGATGTATTTCTTAGCGAACACTAATGAGATCTCGGGATTGATGCCCGATGGACCCGATGGGAGTAAAATTCATTAATCCCTTCCTCCATGATCATTATTTGTTAAGTACAAGAAATATGTGTTGTTAATATTATATTATTTCCCTTTTTTTTTTTAGCAGCTGATGTAAAATTTAATATATGAACTGCTTGCTCTTTGGTCTATGCAAATGACTGTGTTAACATACCCTGATTTTGAAACAACTGAGATAGGAATGAAATGGATAATGGTAGATTTTCATGCGGAACATGATATGGTATGTAATCAGAATTGGGTTGAATTGCTCATGTTTTGAGGATTGAATAATCTTGTTTGAGACTTGATTGCAATGTTCCTATAGAAGCTTGATGGTTTAAGTAATGCTTTGGACCTTGGAAAGATGAAGTTTGAATTTTGCTGACAAACTTGTATTGACTTATCAAGTTACTTACTGCTTCCTGGGGGACCTTTGATGTTTTGTCCATTTCATTTTTCTGTGGGAGTCGGATTCAGGGTTCAGCCATCTGCTACCCTGCATTGCATCCTTCTCTTTGGTGTGCCGGATCATGGATGGGCTTTCTATTTCAAATGGAGACATTTTGTGTTGTGGCACAGACAGCCAAGGGAGGGAATAAGTCCTATTAAGGTGCTCATATCTAGAAATCTGCATCTTGTCATGTACCACATAATCCTTTTCCTCGCTTGGTCCATATGAGGAACCTTAGGGGTTCTAGATCTTTGAGTTTTGTCCATTTAATTGACTTTTTATCTTCTTTTCTTGGTGCTTATGCCTAAATGACCTTCTTCCATACCATGTTTTCATATTGTATAGATTTGAAGTAGGAATGATGATATTGGAAGTCTACTGTGGGCATGTAATAGAAATTTGAATTAGATGTCAGATATTGTTTTGCCGGTGAGAGTTTTGAAGTGAGACGAACGTCCTTACCCTCAGTGATTGTAATTCTCTTAAAATTCCTTATGAGGTGTTAATGAAAGCTTGAGAAATACTCCATTACTTCATACTAAATATTCTGAGGTTTGTCATTGAGATTTGAGAAGCAACCATGCTTCAACTTATCTGAAATCATTTTAAGTTATGGTACATGACCGTTGTGGGCACAGGAGAGGAAAATTACAAGTTGGTTGAAATGAAATCACTTTCCATGAATGAGACCTTGGGGATTTCTTTGGCTGATGGCAGTAAAATTCATTAATATCTTTCTCCATCATCAGTATTACTTATCTTTAAAAAAATAATTATATGTGTCATTATTACTTCTCAGGGGGCTAAGTTTGCTAGGAAGTACTTTTCACGAATGCACAGGGGTTCTGAATGTGTATTAAATTTAGAAATGAAGATGTGTGTTGAATGATTTGCATGGTACTGTGAATGTAATGAAGTAGCCAAGTAAAGTAGAAATGTACCCAGTTATATATGCTACTTAATTGTATCCAATTCTTTTATTGCCTTAAAATCTCCCTTGTTACACCATCCAGCACCTCTGCCACTCACACAAGAACACGCAACCTTCACCATCTGCAATTCAGCATTTCCATTGCCACAGCTGAGCTAGATAGATCAGCATAGACTATCATCTGGACCCTGCATGCAAACTTGAGTCAACTTGCCTAATCCTGTCGTTGTTTGGCTCTCATTTGATCTTTCACATGGTAGATGTTTATATTCTCTTATTTCTCCAAGCTTTGTTTTCTACTTGGTTATGAATCATATAATACATCGAGTTGAAACTTATCTACTGATATGTATTGTGTATTGAGTTTTTGAATAGATTAAATAAGGCTGATCATATAGTACATAGGAGGTAATCCTAAACTTTTAATACTTGAGCAAATTAGGATCTCTCCTCTCTTCATTTTTGGGAATTTTTTTTGTGGGGAATTGAACCCTCTCTGGTGTTGAGCATTTAGGTGTTTACTGAATGATATATAAGCTAACTGTGCTATTTTGGAAGATAATTTTGGAATGTATACTGTTACCAATCTTGTTTTTAGACTGACATATGCATTTTGTACTTGTATTCTTCAGGTGTCGTTTGTCTAGTTTTCTGTAACAACATTGAGGAAGGCAAAAACTTGTGAAGTAAGCTGAAACTGCACTACAATTAATCAAAATGTTTGGAGGCAACAACAGCAATCATGCGCTTCCTATGTTTCTGGATGATAATCGTTTTCAGCTTAATGCTAATGCTCCAAACCACCAGCTTCAGCTCTTTGGAAATTGTAGGTTTCGCACTTTTTCTTCCTATCCCCTTACTATGTTCATTACATTGTCTTCAATATTATCACTTTTATAAGCATCTGTTTTGGTTTTGCTATTTGCCATGGATTGAAACATAATCAAGGATTAAAATTACTGACTAATTTTGAGGGATTCAGGAAAGGAAAGGGTTAGTAGGGTATGGGAGTTAAAGCCGTTGGCATTTATCTGTGGAAGTTGGATGACATAGACTTTATCAGCCTCAAGTCCTAGTATTCGAAGTTTGGTTGCATGAGTGGAATCATGAATCAATTTGAGGGCTATCATATATTCTTTTGCTGTTTGCATTTGTATCTGATTGGTCCAGTGCCATATTTTCATCTTAAACTCTGGTATGAAAGAGATCCTTCCAAGAAGCACAAGAGTATGGCTGTGTTGCGTGGGATGTGCCTTTAGTGTATGTGCCCATTTTCCCTTTTTATTTTATTGAGATAATGCATGTACACAACATTAAGCGATAGAAAGCAGTGGACAAAGTCATACTCAAAAGCAGAGTGGACAGGTGCTTAGAGGTGTGTCTCAATTTTTGTTGCATGCCAGATCTGCTGCCAATAATTATAGTTCAGTTTCTGAAAGTGTCCCATTTTATATTGATTTTGTTACTCCAGTATACAGTTTCATGGTACTTCTCATGTTTACATAATTTTTTTGGTGATATAACCAGGCACATTTGCTACATGTGTTATTTTATAAGGATTTCTTGTTCAACATATGTCATGTGAGATGTTGCTTTAGTGTGAAATTTTCTGTCATTGTGTGCTTCCTTGTCATTGGTTTATCACTTCTCATTTTATTACTTATCTGGTACTCTGTACTTAGTTAATCTGGCATAGGTGAAGGCTTTTGAACTTGAAGATTTAATTTAGATAGTTTTGGAGGCCTCGGTTGAAATTAATCTCTGCAACCTTTATGTTGCCCCATTTTGACATTTTAGTTTGCAAACTATGCTTTAGCAATTAGTGTAGGCAAAGCAAATAAATTGCCTGTTCTCAAGAATTGTGCGTTATTTAGTTCAAGTTGATGGATTAAGCAGCATTCAAGTAACATTTGTTCCCATTGAGGAGCAAAAGAGAATTATATATAATCCTATACTAAAATTGCTTGAATGGCATGATAACCAAAGCAATAGACTTCCTTATTTTCTGTGTCGCCCCATTGATTCCACCTCATTATTCTAGCATGAGGGCATCTTTTTTCCTTCCTTTTCTTCTCTTTATTGCTGCATTTTTCCCATTGATTTTCTAACCTTGCTGGCACTTTCAGAGTTGAAAACTTGGAACTGCTAGAAAGATCATTGAGTTGTGTAAGTATTGATTATATTATGCTGAGCTCCTTATTAATGTTAAGTCTTCTCAATTGATTTATTGACAGTACCTGCGGGGTGTACAGTTGATCCTGTAAATTATTCTGGGAATGAGCATAATTCATCCTTACTTCGGCCAAACAAACGAGGTAGAGAGGTTGATGATCTTTCAAGACAGCAGAAGCTCCAGATTTCCTTGAATTATAACCTCTGTCATGATGAAGTTGACCGTTCAGCTAGCATTCCAAACCATCATCTGGTATCAACTGGGCTAAGGCTTTCATATGATGATGATGAACCCAACTCATCTGTGACATCTGCTAGTGGAAGTATGACAGCGACACCTTCCATCCTTATGTCATTAGGTGATAGTATCAGGAGTGAGCTTGAACGGCAGAAAGAAGAATTTGATCAATACATCAAAATTCAGGTACACATCACCTATCAACATTTGCTAATGACTTCCCTATTTGTTTCTGGTTATTTTTTCTTCTTTATATCTGCATAGGACTAGATTCTTGGTAGTTAGAAATTTTTGGGGTTGACAATCTGAAGTTCATGAAGACTTGAAAATCTCTGGATTTGTCAAATTTTAGGAAATCATTCTCATTTTTTTGCATTTGCTTCGCATTAAACAATCTTTGATTTTATTCCTATTAGCATCTCGAATGTGTAATTAGTAAACATCTATCATTTTGATGTTTGAGCAGCAAGAGCAATTAGCAAAGGGTGTTAGAGACATGAAGCAAAGACACATGGCTTCTTTTTTAAGTACGATAGAGGATGGCATAAGCAAGAAGTTTCAAGAGAAGGAGTCAGAGTTGGAAAACATAAATCGTAAGAACAGTGAACTTATGGAGCGGATAAAGCAGGTGGCAACTGAAGTGCATAACTGGCATTACCGAGCTAAGTACAATGAGTCCATGGTTAATATGCTTAAAAACAACCTTCAAAATGCAATTTCCCATGGTGTTGACCAAGGGAAGGAAGGGTTTGGAGACACTGAGGTTGATGATGCTACTTCTTACATTGACCCAACAAACTACCTCACAGTGGCAGTAGGGCGGGGAAAATCCATTGTAGGGTCCAGTTCCGAGCATTTGATGTGCAGAGCTTGCCGAATGCGGGAGGTGTCAATGTTACTGACACCATGTAGGCACCTATGTGTGTGTAAGGAATGTGATGGATTCATAAGTGTCTGCCCGGTCTGTAATACCCCTAAAAGTGCTAGTGTGGAGGTATTCTTGTCTTGACATCTGCTGTTTAATAAAGTTATCCATGTATGTCTTCCTGAGTTGTATACCTAACTGAAATGCGGGTGGAAATGAGCCTGCCACTCAGTCGTCTGCATTTGTAATGGAGCTTTGTTGATGAATGGAATGCAAACCTGAAAAATGTGCTCGTGAAATTGCCTGTTTTAAGTCATTGGCATGCCGTTCCGGTGCGTATGCACTTTGCTGTTCAAGGTTTTTGGTTTGATTTTGTTGGCCATGCTACTCGAGTAAAGTTACAACTGTCAGCATAGTCTTGGCGTGAATAGTCAAACATGGCAATCTTATGAAAATTTCACAAATTTACCTGCTGGAAACTTGACATAATTTTACATGTGGTGTAATTTTTACAAGCTTAACAAATCGCAATACTTAATTATAAATGCCAATCATTACCTTTCCAGGAAATGCACAATGGAGGCTATGAAGCTTTTTTACACTTGTAGGTTAAAAACCCAATGACTAGTCCTTCGATGATTGTTTGTGCATGAGTACTTTGCTGCTAAGAACATTTTCTTCTGATATCATAGGCCATGCTACTCTGATTCTAATTTTGGTATGCATAGATTTATAAAATGGCCATCTTATGAAAACATGCATGAAACTCCCTTTCGAAGTATTATTCCTTCCTGAACATGTACGAAATGTATACAATAGTGTTACAGGTCCGTCGTCTTAATCGACGAGGGGAAATTGAATTCAGGGTTGCTTCCACTGGCGTGCTTGCTTAGTTGCTTCACATTAATTATAAATGCTAATCATACTTCATGTTTGAATAAAAGCTTAAGTTAGTTGAATATTCTTGTTGTAACTCTAAACAGCGAAATGGAAATGCAACACAAAACAGATATAAGTTATGAAATGCAACACCTAGCGTAGCATGCGCTTCGAAGTTGAGATATGAAAAGTAGTTAATTCAAATCAAAGTACTTCGTCTCATTAGCTGATAAGTTATAAGAAAAGTTACTCCCTCTATCTATTAGTGTTTGCCTTATTTTGACCAAAAAGCTCTCACAAAAAATGGTCAAATGAAACAAACATTGAGTGACAGAGAGAGTATCAGTGAAGTAAATATTAACCATGCGACTAGTCATCCCGCATGCTCTCTCTTTGATCTCTTTGGTTTTAGAGTGTGTTCTGAAATTTGAAGTCAGATACTTTCTTAATTTGCTCTTCACAATCAGTCAATGTTGACAAAGCAAGGGCGTCGACCTTCTCCTAAAACATGTTTTTACATCGATAAACCATTTTCAGTTGAGGTATATATATTTTCTACAGTTTTCATAATAGCCGGTGATGGATCAACACAAATATGGAATTTCCTGGTCACATCATCCTTGGTGAAGTTGTACCAAAATTTATTCGAATGCATAACTCAGCTTAAGTTTAGGCATCAATATCTTATCAATGACATATTTTTGAAGGATTTCAGCATGAGCCATGTAGTATGGAATCAAAATTTCTAAACTTAGCATTTTTACAAGTGTTCTCATTCTTATATATCATTCTGTCTGCATATCCGTCGAGTGGTTGATAAGGAATACAAAGGTGCACTGTAGTATGTGGACTGATGGAACCAAATCATCAAAGCCCAAATGACATGGGCTAGGGTCTCCATGAAAATGGGTTTGGATTTATATGGGTTTGGGCTAAACATGGATTTGAGCCTTCAAATGAGCTTGGGCCTACTTAGGCCTGAGCTTTGACCCATTGACTTAGGCCTAGACTTTGACTCAATGACTTAGGCTTGGTCAAAGACGAGCTTGACCTTGGACTTTCATGGCTTAACCTATACTTTTACTTTTATGGGCTGGATCTTGACTTTGACTCAATGGGCTGGAGTTATATGAGACATGGACCCTATGGCAGTGTTGAAGATTCTGAGGAAGTAAAGTGCTAAACTTGTTTCAGTTGGACCTACAGAAGAGCCTAAGAAGACTAAGGAGGCATCCAAAAAGGCAGTGAGGCCTAAGCTGCTGTGGCTCAAGTATCTGATTATATCCATGCCATGCAGGCCTATTACTCCTATAGGAACTCCTACTAAAATTATGTCTCTATGAGTTAAATTCTTAAGTAGTCCACTAACTACTATACGTGTATATTATAAGTAATTTCTTCCTCCTAATTTATTATGCTTATCCTGCTATAATGCTACGGCAAACATATATTGTGATTTAGTTGTCTAATCTAATGTATTACAAGTATATGTTTTCATTTCAATATATTTTTCTCCATTCTACAAATATTATAACATATATAATTTCTCAACACACAACTTAAATAATTTTATCTCTAATTCTCTAAATATTATAAAAAGTTGATATATTGAAAGTAAAAATTGAGATGAACCAACAAGATCTCACTTAAATATATTTTTCTTTATCTAAAAATTATACTATATGATCAAAGGATAGTGTGTAAATAATATAAAAGTCAATATGTAGCAATATATATTTCAAGAAGAGAAGACGTATTATTTCCAAACTCATCTAACCAAAAGCTAAGGGGAACGAGGGTTTATGTTTAAACCCAATAAACTAAGGTGTATTCATTTTGTCTTTTAACTAAGAGTTAAGGTTGTGTTAAACTCTAATCTAGCATTACAAAAATGTTAAACTCCAATCTTTGATTAATTAGAAATTTTATCTTATTGTTTTGACTATTTTATCTTATTGCTTAATGTTAATAACGTATCTTATCCCATAAATTAATTTAATTTAATTTATTTGTAATACTTTATAATTAATTTATCCTTATAAGTTATAATAGTAATATTTTATAATAAAAAATTAATATATTTTTGCAATTAACGTATCATGATAGGTAAAAGACCAATCGGAAAAAAGCAATTATGATAATATCAACATTCATCGCTTACTACAGTATTTAATACATACGAATGAACATTGGTTGAGAAATGCTAAGCATACTTTATTATTATTATTATTATTATTATTATTATTATTATTATTATTATTATTATTATTATTTTCAGTACTTATCATTTTGTATTATTTCCCCTTCTTTGTTATTTTTTTAACCTTTGAAACTTTATCTTCTTAAAATAATTTAACTAAAAATCTATAATATTTGATAAGTGCAAATATATCAGGATAAGCTATTAAAATTTGTTTGCGCGCAAATGGTTATATATATATATATATAATAAACTAAGGTTCCATTCTAAAATTCATACTTGAGTTTCATATAAAGCTATAACGCGTATCATGTTTTTTCAGAGGCTATAACACACATTGCCATGAAGATTGCTTTGTTTTTTCTCGTTCTTTCTGTAATCCATGTTTCTACGCATTCAGCAACACAGGTTAAAATAATTATCTACGTACCTATATATGTAGTTTATAGATTAATAATTTTAACATGAATTTTTGCATGCCTATCTTAAAAATTCGGTATTTTATGAACGTTGTACAGTCGTATATCGTGTATATGGGAGCACATTCACATGGTCCTAATGCAACATCAGAAGATTTTGATGGAGTGACAGACTATCACCTTAACTTCCTAGCGAACTTTGTAGGAAGGTATGTATAATAATTGTTAATTAATGGTTAATGAATTTTCTCAGCAATTCTAGTTGTCCTTCAGAATCTATATTAAAATTTATGTTTTAACTTGTGGCTCGGTTGTGTATGTAGCTTTGACAAAGCAAGGGATGCCCTATTTGACTCATATACAAGGCATATAAATGGTTTTGCTGCCATTCTTGAAGAGCATGTCGCATCCAAAATAGCAAGTTAGTAATATGACTATTGTCTCTGCTATCTTTTGTTTTTCTTATTTAGAATATTTTATTGACAATGCATGTGAGAAATTTAAATATAAAATATACATGTGGAATCTTGTTAAAACGTCTTAGATTTATAATTTTTTAATGTATAAATTATATATTTTTTATAATACATATTTGTATATGAATATTATAGTTATAATGTTTGAAAACTTTGTAAAAAAAATGTGACAAAAAAGTAGCGAAGGACCTATTACTTTTTCTATAGGCTATATATATTAAGGTGAAATTTCATGGATGCATCCACGATACAAATTTTTAAAAATATTAAATTTGTTGACTCCCTAGAAAAAACTATAACGTATGACTCAATCCTTCCTCAATCAGATATTTCTTCAATTTTTTTGATCAGGATATAGCCTTCGTAGTAAGGCTTTACGTGGACGAAGCGTTATTTAATTGGTTGTACTCATGAGTCAATCCAAGACTTAAAAGTTTAAATTTTTTAATTGACATTAGTAATTACATACGATGCTTATTACTCAAGATGATGAATATCTTTACTTTGGGGGAGTATGTGTGTGTGTTTTTTTTATAGCAAAAATGTTAAATTTTAAATTTTCAATGAAAAGATGAACGTATTAAGAAAATTTTGGTGAATGGAAGAAATCCCATTAAAAATTACTACGCTCGTTAAGTATCATTGTATCAGAAAAACAATTAAGGTATTTAAGTTTTAGTTTTGGTAACTAATTTCGAAATCACTACAAAACTAAAACTGTCTCCAAAGAAAATATCAATGCTGGTGGTGCTTGAAATAATATCTCTGAAAAATTCTTCGTTATATAACTCATAAAGATGAAAATGTAAGTATAGAAATGAAATTACGAAAATAAATTTTATGTATAATACTTTAATGTCTTATTTTCAGGACAATAAAGTGAGTCTATATATCTATGATTAAGCGTGGGGTTTCTCGTGATTTCAGTTTTTTTAAAACGAATACGTGAAACTAGTAAAAGTTGTTTGTTTGATTCCGCTTTGGTTTTGATGATTTTCACCATGTTGATCAAAACGTGTGACTTGTTTTTAATGAAATTGATGTGCATATATAAATCAGGACATCCAGATGTGGTTTCTGTATTTGTCAACAAAAGGAACCAACTGCACACAACTCACTCTTGGGATTTCATGGCATTGGAAATCAACGGCCAACCAAGTGAAGCATGGAAGGCTACTAAATTGGGAGAAGATAGCATCATTGGCAACCTTGATACTGGTATTTTATTTGGAACTACTAATCCTTTCTTTCTTACCATACACATAAGAATTCTTGTATCACACGGTAAAAATAAAATTACGAAAATATCTCATAAATTTTTCCGTAATATGTTTTGTTATTTTTTACTTCCTGGGCAAAACTGCTAGTGCAGTTCAGTTAATGCATTAAGAAGCTAGTTACGTTTTGTGAGATAATGCGTTGAACATTGACTAGGTGTTTGGCCTGAATCGGAGAGCTTTAGTGACAAAGGGTTTGGACCGATTCCTTTAAGATGGAAGGGGTCTTGTGAGCACAATAACAATAGTCTTAGAGTTCGCTGCAACAGGTCTGCCCTCCCACCATTTACTTGTTTTGGAGTATCTTGCAAAACTTACATTCCTTTGGAGTCGTATTAATTTGCACAACGTAAACGGAATGCTTGTAGGAAGTTGATAGGAGCTAAGCACTTCGACAAGGGATACAGAGCTTTTGATGGTAAATTGAATGAATCCATGCAATCGCCACGAGACTTCGAAGGCCATGGCTCACATACCCTCTCAACAGCGGGAGGCAACTTTGTCCAAGCAAGCTTGAATGGCGTACGCCTTGGGACTGCCAAAGGAGGGTCACCAAAAGCCCGGGTTGCCTCGTACAAGGTCTGCTGGGATCTTGGATGTTTTGATTCTGATATCATGGCGGCTTTCGACACTGCAATTCATGATGGTGTTGATGTGCTCTCGTTGTCTTTGGGAGGTTACGCTGCCGACTACTTTGAGGATGGAATTTCCATTGGTGCTTTTCATGCAGTTCAGAAGGGTATTGTTGTGGTGTGCTCTGCTGGAAATTCAGGACCTTTTCCAGGTAGTGTTTCGAATGTTGCTCCTTGGATTTTAACAGTCGGTGCAAGTACTATGGATCGACTGTATCTCTCGCATATCAAACTTGGTAATGGACAACATTTTGAGGTATGTAATCTTTTTTCTTTGACTGAATTAAACTTTGTTTTCTGCTTAAATAGGGTGCATTTCTCAAATTTTGTAGAGAAATTTGTTAACTTGGACAGAAATTTTCTGATTTTGCTATTGAAGGGTGCAAGTTTATCAAAAGCTCTTCCAAATGATACATTATATCCACTCATATCTGCTGCGGATGCAAAACTTGCCAATGCATCTTCTCATGACGCGTAAGGACAACTTTTAGAGAAATATATGAACGTGCATAAATTTTTTTTTTTTTTAAGTATAATTGACTGATTGTTATTGTACATGTAGCCTCTTGTGCATGGCAGGGACATTGGACAAGAACAAAGTTAAAGGCAAAATTTTGGCATGCCTTAGGGGAGAAACCGCTAGGGTGGACAAGGGCTCTCAAGCAAAGCTTGCTGGAGCTGTTGGCATGATTCTCTGTAATGATAAATCTGATGGAATTGATATTGAAGCTGATATTCATGTCCTTCCTGCTCTACATGTTGATTATAGAGATGGATTAGCTGTTTTCAGATATATTAATTCCACGAAGTAATTAACCACATCCTCTCGTTAGTAAAACAATGCCTCTTTTTTTTTTTTTTGATGTTGATATAGACTTTAAATTTCATTTTATAGCAAGCCACAGGCTTACTTTACTGCCCCAAAAGCAGCTTTAAATATCAAGCCTGCTCCCTCCATGGCTGAATTCTCTTCCAGGGGCCCAAATTCAATAACGCCAGAGTTTTTGAAGGTTTGTTCTAAACTTTAGTCTTGATCTTTAGATGATGTGTAATACTAATCATTATTTCTATCCGTGATCTATAGCCTGATATTACAGCACCAGGTGTAAATGTCATTGCTGCTTATAGTCCTGCAGCAGATCCACCAGTTTCATTCATGGTGCAGTCTGGTACATCTATGTCTTGCCCCCATATATCTGGCATTGCTGGTCTACTTAGGACACTTTACCCTTCATGGACTCCTGCTGCTATCAAATCGGCCATAATGACTTCTGGTAACCCAACTCTATCTTTTTTATTAACCTTCTAAATGGTAATTTTTTCTATAGTGTTTGATTATTCCCCATAATGACTCACGTTGATTTTCAGCAAGGACTAGGGATAACACGAAGAGCCCAATGGAAGATTGGGATCATACTAAGGCCACTCCATTTGCCTATGGGTCTGGACATGTCAGACCAAACCGTGCAGCAGATCCTGGTTTGATATATGACTTGACCACGACTGATTACTTGCACTTCTTATGTGCCCTTGGCTATAACAGTACCCAATTCAAAACCTTATATGGTGGTCACTATAAATGTTCAAATTCAACCAGAAATAACATTTTGAATGTGAACTATCCTTCAATAACAGTTCCTAAACTTTCTGGCCCCATCACTGTTTCGAGGACTGTGACGAATGTGGGATCTCCAGGAGTTTATGTAGCTCGTATTCGCCAACCAATAGGAGTAACGGTTACTGTGAAGCCAAAGATAATAAAGTTTGATAAAATTGGTGACAAACAGAAGTTCAAGGTGCATTTAGCTCCTAGTGCAAAAGGTGGAGAGTCTGGAGACTATAAGTTTGGAGAAATGTTATGGTCAGATGGTCATCATAGAGTCAGAAGTCCTATAGTAGTTGCACATTCTTAGGGGTATTGAATTTTACTTATTAGCATTAGCAAATGGTTTAGATTTTAGTACATGAAATATTAGATTCCGTTACAAGTTAGCCATTGCTTGTAACTGTAGGCTTGTTTTTCGACTCTAAGTTAATAAAACTTTACCAAATAGTATATTTTGAAGTAAATCGTTTCACTATATGCTAATTTTTTTATTGCAATTATGCTAATTTTTTGTTACAATTATGCTAATTTTTTATTTGATTGGTACTCCATATTTTGCACGAAACCCCTATTATTCAATTCCCTTTGTAATTCAAAATCACTAATTGATTGGTTGCATAGGAGAAGAAAACCAGCTTTTTTTTTTTTAATTTATAAGATCATCGAGATAGTTGCTCGATTACTTTTGGATATATGACTTCAAGAGGATGTGAGGCGTTGCATGTCTGAAATTCTAAAGACTGACTGAATCACTAGTAGTTTCCATTTTGAGCTTAAGTACGTAAATCTAAAAGATCCCTATGTATTCGGGTGTTATTCGGGTGTTAGGGGTTTTGAAAATTGGATACCTCAAAGGATTCATGCATTGGCATGATTTTATGTTCGTAGTCATATAGGCTACGTAGTTTTCAGGCTCAAAATTAACAATATTGGATAAGGGGAATGTTGAGTAAACTTTTTGCTTGATGATATTCAACTGTTCGCATCATGTGACACAGTTGATGAAGGAAATAAACAAAATTGTACGTTTTAGTTGCTTGCGATATTGTTTAGGATTGCAAAAAGAAAACCGTCTGTTTTCCTTGGGAATCGGCTGCAGGTATGCCACTGAGTATCAGACTTTGTCCAACACAAAAGATAAATTGGAATTACTGGGGAATCGAATGAGAAATGAGATACTCCTGTGCTCTATGTGCTCTAAAAATTAAATTTTTAAAATTACAATGAAATATCTTAGGGGCCAATCAAAAAAAAAAAAAAAAATAGGGTAATCTTTACAGACTTTATGTTTTGATTCTTGGAAAATCGAAGCATATAATGCCATTATATACTTCGGTTTTCTAACAACCGGAGCACAAGTTCCTATTTATACTTTGGTTCGAACCGAAGTAAAAAATATTCATAATATGCTTTGATAACATCTACTTTGGGTCAAAACAAAATGCTTTATAACGAAGCATATGAGGTTTTCCCCCAGCGGAAGGGAGTGTGTTTTCCTTGAGAATCCGCTGCTTGGCATATTTTCCATAACATGAGAAATGAGATAGATTGGGAAATTAATTTTCAGTTCATCCTCAAACATTGCACCTTGTGGTCCTTACTTACACTTTGTCTACTTCAATATCATCATTTATTCCTGAATATTTACAATAAAATTGATCTCATTCTAATTACCATCATCCAGCCAATTTTTTTAAAATTTGTTATTGTGTACAAATCTTTTGTCATTATTTACTGTGTAGCTTCAAATGTTTTACATTTTAGCAGAGTAACACAATCAAATAGAATGACAACAAAATATTATTTTAGAATTATACTCCCTTCGTTCTTTTATTTTTGCTCCATTTCTATTTATAAAGTAAAAAATTTAAAAAGTTTGAATATAAATTTTCATCATATTATAAAAAATAATAATATATTCAAGTATAATCTCATTAAATACATCGTAATATAAATTCTTAGAATATCAAGTTTTTATAATATTTTATTTTATTAATTTAAAAATAAAAATATTTTAAATCATGTTTTGAAAATAAAACAAAACTAATGCGTCCTATTAACTTAATACTGGTAAGGCTCTCCTCGTCATGGACAACCTAACATAGTCGAGGATGCGATAATACTCATAGAACAGAGAGGAATGAATGTTCTCCCTGAAGCCCATCTCTAGTCCTGCGGTTGCCACCAGCCAAGTTGTTGCATGGACTTCCACCGATCACAAGATCGAACCCATTGAACCCGTCAATCCACTGATCTATCATCTTGTTGTTGACCTTCTGAACATCATCGTAGTGAATCTAGTTACCCTCTTGCTCTGTTTGATCCCACCACTGCCGGACTACTTGCTGGTTACCACGAGAACATTCTATGGACACCACATTCTTCATTTTGATCCCAAGTTTGTAAAGAGCCATCTCTCCTCTCCCAATTCCAGAGAACAGCGAGAGCACATTCATGCCATCCGGATAAAAGGGCTTCAAAACTGAAAGATGGTAGGCAACCGTGTAGATCTGAAACAAAAAAAAAAAAAAAAACGTCGCAGCAAAATGACAACTCTAGTAAATGTGAACCTTACCAAGCGCTGATGTTGCAGTTTGAATAAATACATTCTTTATCATCGAAGTGCATTCATCACTCTTTCCTGATGTGAATGTGATTGTACTTAGATTATTGAATGAAATTGTACTAGAAAGTTACTGATGTATTGATGAATTGTACTTTGAAAGTTACTATAGTAGTCGGAAAAATGGTACTTGATTAGATGCAGATTGATGAATGCTCAAAATGAACAAGTACATTATGTAATAGAAGAGTTTCATGATCTGGGTTTTAAGCAATTCAAAGCGAATAAGCTCGCTTTTTAAGTCCATAAAGTATGTGGGTTTGGCCAGTCTTAGGATTCATTCGGTCCGATGGCTAGGCTTCAAATGTTGAAATAGAATTTTTTTATGAACAAAATATGACCTTTAATCACTATTCACTAATAATCTTGGTGAAAGTAAAGTGAACAAAATAAGACCTCAATTTCCCCATCTCGAGCATTGAACCCACGACCATATTTACCTTGATCCTGAATGGTTTACTCAACCACCAAGTCCTGCTACGGAGCACTTCTTTTGTCGGTTAGTCCTTCGCCACGAAGGGTGATGCACCGCCCCCACCGAATCATAAGGGGCAACTCCCGTAAAATTGGACCCCACTGAAGGCCCATTGCATCACCTTTCCTCTACAGATAAACTGCGGGGAAAAAAAACATTCAGATAAAGACTCCATCAAATTTACATATTTTTGTGCTGCCAAAAAAAAAAGAATTTTAATTTACATATTTATACCCCCCTACTACCTCCACTATCTCCCCATTCTTCAAGTTATAATCAACTCATAACCTTGTAAGATTCATACCCTTTTCATTGTTGTTCATAATTACAGCTATTTTCATGTTAAATTTTGCAACTTCTGATTATTATGTGAGTGAATTGCATCAGAATTTCCTGTTTTGATTACTTAATGTTGATTTATATATTGATCATTTGATTGGGATTTGTTAATGTTACTTTTTTTTGGGAGTGTATGTGATTTTGTTTGGAGGATCTTTTCATATATATGTAAAGTTTAATTTTGTAATATTTGGGGTTATTGCACTATAATATTATTTGATGGTTGTTAATTGGATTTATGAACTTAATTTGTGGGTAACACTCTTTGATATTTGTTGCTTATTTGTGATTGAGTGTGTTTGGATTCTTTGTCATACAAGTTTTGAAGAAGTTTAAGAATTTGTTTGTGCTGGTTACCCTCCTTTTGCATTTTGGATGTCTTGTAATTATGGTGAAGCATTGGAGTTTGCTCTTTAGAAAGAGTTGGAAGATACAAATTCGAGCAGCATACGGATCGGATTTTGACGTGGATATCAATTTGTGTGTAATATTCATACATGGTTGTTGTATTATGAGTATGATGTGTTTCTGGTCAGTGTTGGTTTCTATAGTTAATCTTAAGGTGTTACTTGTTAAGAAGCAGTTTTGCACGTTTCCCTTTTCGGCTTTTCTATGTTGGGGCTGTATCAAAATTGGTGCTGCTATATCATCTTCTAAGTTAGTTGGATAGAGCTTGTTCACTTTGACAAAACTTATTATTTGAGGCATGGAGTGGTTTAATTTTATGGTGAGGGCCGGCTAATAATTGTAAGACAGAAATGTTAGTTTATTGTTAATGAAGGAAATGCGATGAATATTGAATAGATGGGCGTGTGGTTCATCTAATTCAAGTGCAGGGTTTGATAAATCTGTTTATGTTGTTATTATAGCAAATCGGATTTAGGCATTAAGCAACTTCCGGCGTATGTTTGATGTTTTGCTCTTAATGTGATTTTATGGCGTTCTTTTGTACGTGGCTTGGTGACTTCTCCTTTTTTTTTTTTTTTTTTTTTTTTTTTTTGTAAATTTCAGCTGTTTGACATAACTATATCTAGATCTTCACATATCTTATATTGGTGTTGACTCTTTTGATTACAATTGATCCTTCTAAATTATGTTTCTTAAAGTCTGAGTTATGTATGAGAATGGATAGCGTGTCTGTGGGAGTCAAGTTTATGACTGTCAAAAATAGGTATAAAAGGGCATGAAACAGGGCTTTGGTATTTTAATGACGGTTCAGCCTTTTCCAATATTTTAACAGTTTTCCTTGTTTTATCTATTTATGTTTATTTTCTATATTCAACTTATGAGTTTTCCTCAGTTTCTTCCGATCATTAATCTTACAGGAGTTTAATTACTGTAGGTTTTGTGGGGATTTCATACTTGGTAGAGAATTGAGAATTGTATTACTGTTTGCAAAGTGGGTATGGGATCAGAAGGACCTAAGATTGTCACAGTTCATGTTACTGGTTTCAAGAAATTTCAAGGTGTATCGGAGAATCCAACTGAAACCATAGTCAGTAACTTGAATGAGTATGTCTCGAAAAATGGCCTTCCCACTGGTGTGAAACTTGGCAGTTGCACGATTCTTGAAACAGCTGGTGAGGGGGCAAGATCAGCGCTTTATAAGTTGTTTGAGACAGCAGAATTGAATCTTGACAATAATGAATCAGTTGTGTGGGTGAGTCTTCACTTGCATGTATTCTATAATTGATTCCATTTACTATCTACCCAGCTATCTTATGTGTTACTATTATTTGTCCTGCTGCAATGAAAGTTGTAACAAAGCCAAATTTTGGAATTTGTCTTTGGTATATCATGTCTTTTTAATTATCTATGATCAGGTTGTTACTGACATCCAATTCACTGGTTCTCCAATTGATGCTTAGATTGATTGACCCATGTGTACTGGCCATGAAAGTTGTTTCTGGATTCCATATTGATTTATGACCGTAAAGTTTCCCACATAAAACATAAAATTATTGCTTGGTTTTGTGGGAGCTTGTGATAACTCACACAGTTACACTTCCCATTAGAGAAATCATCAAATGCGATTGTGCTGATTGGTTATTGCTCAAATCAAGATATCTCCTTTTTTCTAATGCAGCATGGTAAAGGTTGTGATGTGATGATTTTGTTGTGCTTATTATATCAGCTATGTCTAGTATTTCCAGCTAAGAAATTATGGAAAACGAAAAAATGGAGCTGATGAATAAAAAGGAAAGTGTACTTGGATTTCTCCTAGTTATTTGAGATTTCTATTATTTTCAAGGGTGGGATGAGTAGTGTCCATAAAAGCTATGAATTATGGTATTTTACTAATAGTGAAGCTAATACATTTTGAAAGCCAAATTAGTCTAAACCCTAATGTTAGTGGGAATCATCTGCTCCTCTGTTCTGTTTCAGTGTTATGTCCAGTTTCTCAGACTGATTTGTTCTGATGTTTTGCGACAATGTTGTGTAAAGTAATTGTGTGAATGGTTTTATTGTGTTTCTTACATTCACTGAAACAAACCCAGTGATTATGGTAATGAATTCCTTTCCATAGTGGTTCACTTAGTTGTCACTGTTCATGAATACAATATCCTTATATATACTTGGAAATATCTTGCGATGTCATTGATGTTTTGGCTGCTTTCCCAGCTTCATTTTGGAGTGGATAGTGGTGCAGAAAAGTTTGCCATTGAACGACAAGCATTTAATGAAGCAACATTTTGTTGTCCTGATGAGCTCGGGTGGCAACCACAAGTATTCTTTTTCTCCTTCCCCCATCGCTCTTCTCAATGTTCTCATTATCAGCAAATTCATGTAGCTTGGTTTAGGCTCAAGTTTATTAAACATTACCCTTAAATTTTTTCAGCAAGTAGCAATAGTTCCTGAGGATGGTGATATATCTTATACGAGACAGGTAACTTACCAACATGTGATATGGCTTGTTACATCCAAAAGTAATTTAATTTGTGTGAACTATGGCTTTGACATGTCTTCATACTCGTATATCTTTGTGCTTCGTGTTTATATGTCTCTAGAAGGAAAAAGGTTGATTTAAGGAGTTGCTAGACAAAGATGAGCTAGATATTTCTCGCCCTTGCCAAGTTGCCAAATTGATATTATGTTGCTACTAGTTTTAGACCCAATAAAAATAAAAGATTGTAGTATAGTATCAATGTTTATTTTAAAAAAATTGTCAAAGTAATTAAATTTTCATAGCAAAATATATAAATATTTCGTCCATCAGAAATTAGAAATGCAGCTAAAGATTATATAAAACAATTAAATTCACAAAATTTAGATCGTATTAGAGGAAAATGAGTAGTAGAAGTTTCTTAAATCATAAATAACGGAGATTTCACTTTTTTTTTATTATTCTTGTCGTTGTTGTTGTCATATTTAACAAATATTTTTCTAATCATTATTAGTGTATTACTTGTTCTCATTTTTGCCATAATCCATAAAAATGGTATTCTTCTAATCAGTATTACTACACTCTATACTATTTCTCATAAGTTTATCCCTTTTTTTTATGTTCCATCTAACCTTAATGGAATATATTGTTTTTCATTTATAGAACCCCTATATAAGGCATTGTTCTCCTTATAAAATTTTATTTATTACACTATTCGGACTAGCTTACACTTCCTCCAAACCTCCATTAGAGGGAAAGGCCAAGTTTTTAGAAAGAAATATTTTGTAGATTATTGTTGTCATCTTTCACAATATATAACAATTATCATTGATAAACATGAATAAAAACTATATCATACTTTGTATTTGATTTCACAATGTAATAGTGGTTATTGTTGTCTTCTATCTATGTATCTATCGAAGAGAGAAAACGTTTTCCCACCAAAAAACTTGGGCTGATTTAGTAATTCTCTCTCTTTTATTTATTTATTTACTTACGTGTAAGTGTTTCAATCGAAATTATAAATCACTTAGAAATATTGCCTAAGCCACATAACTAAAATTACCATAGAAGCAACTTAATATTCTTTTATACACCATTTGATTTCGAAGTCTCTTATTAAATCTATGTATGATCTTATTTTTATTATGAATACCATATTATCAAATTTCTTTCCTTGACCTCATTCAAGGTGTTTCCCAAGCATATGAACTTTATTACGAAAGAGATTTAAATGGTCATATCTCATATGGGGACAAATCGTTATAGTTATAGATAATGAAAAAGGATAAACCATCCTAGATTTTGTAAGACTTGTTCCTAGATAACACTTGGTTTAAGAAATGAGATTCCCATTTAGTGACTTTTCGGAGTAGGGGACACAACCCATGTGTTGGTTAGGAGGATAAAAAAGAGTAGATGTTTGGATTGCAAGGTAATATAGGTGTGAGTTAGATTATTGGTCTTGGATATTCACTTCAAATTAAGTCTTAAAAAAATAGACAATTAAAGGAGAAGACAATTAGATAGTTTTGTTTAAAGGGCGCCAACGTTGGAAGCCGAATGAGCTTTTAAGGAGGAACTTGACTGTAGTTGGTTAAAAATGAAGACATGTATTTGTAAAGTAGTGAAGGAGGTACTCAAATAGTCAAGCAGGAAACCATCGATGCACAAGGATATAGTCAAGCAGGAAACCATTGGTGCCCAAGGATACATCATTAGGACGTTAAAGTAGCGGTCAAGAAAAAGAAAGAAAGCTACTTGAACTTTGGAAAATCTAGAGATAAAGAAAATATTGCAAGATATAGGAAAACTAAAGTCAAGGCAAAAGAAAAAGGCTAGAGACAAGGTATATAAAGATGTTAATGACAAATTGAATTTTAAAGGAGGAGAAAGAGATATATAGGATAGCCAAGAGGAGATATATGTTTGCCATGGATTTTTGTATGGTTAGATATGTGAAAGATAAAATCTAAAAGATTTTTATCCAAGATATGACAAGATTAAAGGAAGACGAAGGGAGTAATTTGATGAGTTATTTATTGGAATCAAGTGGATCGTATAGGTGACACTATCATTGAAGATAACGAGGTTTATTGTGAGTATATGAGGAAGATACACAAAGTGGAAGTAGAAGAGACTCCAAAGAGGATGAAATTAGGGATAGCTATTGGACTAGATAATATTCCTATCAAGATTTAGAGACACCTTAGCAAAATTGGTAATGAGTGGTTAATAGTTCTCTACATTAAGATTTTAAGGATAAGTAAGATGCCGCACGATCGGAAGAGAAGCACCTTGGTGTCTATCTATAAGAACAATGGAGATGCTTAAAGGTGTTCAAAATATCGAGGAATAAAGCTTATGAGTCACACCATGAAATTCTAGAAGATAGTGATTTGAGCAAAGGTCGAAGAGGTATGCTAGTATATCGGAAAATCGACATGGGTGTATGAGAGGTCGATGTACCGCAAAAGCTCTCCACCTTATTAGGCGAATGGTAGAGCACTATCGTGCAAGGATGAATGATTCACACATGGTGTTCCTTGATTTGGAGAATGTGTATGACAAGGTACCTAGAGAATTACTTTGCTGAGCAATGACTAAAAAGGCATATTACGTAAGTATATCGAACTAGTTAAGGATATGTATCTAGATGTTACAACAATTGTTATAAGTTGTGGTGGAGTGATAGAGTATATCCCTATTACAATTGTGTTGCACCAGCTAATCCCTTCCTTTTCGCTATAGTATCGGATTAAGTAAAAAGGTTAATATAGGACAAGATTACCATGTTGTTTGTCTTTTGCAAATAATATTGTTCTAGTGGATGAAACTATCGTGGGGGTGGTAAGTTAGAGCAATGGAGACATATGTTGGAATCTAGAGGTTTTAGAGTCATTAGGAATAAAACAAAGTATATGGATTGTCATGTTAGCATTAAGAGGAGGTCGAGGGAATATTGTGTGACTTTGGATGACAAGGAGTTACATGTAAACAAAAGTTTCAAATACCTAAGATCATTGCTTCAAAGGAATGAAGAAACATTAATCAAGTTGTCACTCATAGAATAAAATTTGGGTGACATAAATGGAGAGCTAGAGCTCGACGATTGGGTGATTGTATTGTACCCTTAAGGTTAAAAAGGGAATTGTATAGGACGACAAGTAGATTTTTGTGGGTGGGAGTGTTGGGTTTTCTAGTAAAAGATGTTACGAAGATGCTTGTAGCAAATATACATATGTAAAAGTGGAAAATAAGAACACCTCGATAACAAAGATATCTCGAAGAAAGTTGGAGTAGTGAATGTCGAAGTTAAGATAAGGGAAAATTGTGTTGATAATTTGGACATATGAGGCGCCAAACAATAGATACATTGGTGAGGGAGGCAGAGGGCTGTGGTAATGAAGATTTTGAACGCAATTATGACAGACCAAAGATGACTTCAATAGAGGGAGTTAAAAAAAATTTGGACAAAATGATTCTAAAAGAAAATTTGGCTTACAATACGAAGGAATGGACGAGAATAATTTTTGTGAATATGTAAGATAGTTTCTTGGTTCACATAGCCGATCCCATCTTTTTAGGATTAAGGCTTGATTTGTGTTGTTGACCTCGTTCAACAAAAAAAAAATTCTTTTACCTGGGGAAATATATCAATACGAAGATGAAATTTGGAAATTTTTTCAAGAATTTATACATACACACGCAATGTTTAGGTGGGAATCGGGCCAACAAGAAGATTTTATATACATACACACACAATGTTCAAAGTTCAATAAGCTGAAGTAGTTATGCTCAAATCGGAAAACAAGAAAATTAAGTTATAGCTTCAAAAAGTTTGATTTGGTTTTAGGTGGGAATCACTATTGAGTTTATATATATCAATTCCCTCGAACCATCTATTATTTTTTTTCATCGTGGGACTTTGGGTTCATATATACCACTCTCTCTAACCATCTTCCATTTTATTCCAAGGACTTTTGATTTATATAGCAAATATCTTTTATTTTATTTCAATCTTATATCATAAGTATATTTTATATAAATATATATTATAAATAAAATTCAAGCTTTTCGAGTCGTAGTTAGATTTGCTCAAAGTTAACTTATATTGAGTTTAGTTTGACTAAATTTTGATTGAGTCGAGTTCGAGTAGCTCGTGAGTAGCTCAACTCAATAAATACCCTAAAGGTAAGTTAATAAAAATAAAAAAAGTTAAACAAAAATAAGTTAAATTAAGCAAAAGATGAAACTAAAAAAGAAAATGTTCTTAAAAAAATAAATTAAGTAAATAAAAAAAATTTAAGTTAAGGGGTAATAAGTTAAAGCCAAAATTTTTTTAGCAAAGATAAGTTGAAGAGGAATATAGCCTAAATATAAAAGAAAAATTTGTGAAGTTGTTAACATAAATTTTGCTATGCAAATAATCGATGAAGTGATAATAAACTTGAAATGTTCGTGCGTTGCAGGGATTCATAAACTAGTTACAATATATTAAAGGAAAACTAGTTACTATACATTAAAGGAATCGGAGAGAGAGAGAAAACATTAAAAATGCCTTTAGTTTCGTAATTTAATTTTTTTTCTTTTTAGTTCCTTATATATTGCAAATTCAAGTATCTCCAAATAAATACGTAATCTCAGGACTATGGCAAGATTTGTTTGAATTCATGTCCAACAGTGAAAATGATTAAGAAAAAGTTCACAAAAATAAAAAAATTTAGTCAAAATGACCTTTGTGCAGCTGTGTGTGGATGGGCAATCGGTGCATTGTGCACAGTGAATCAACCCTAAGGGCACACAAATAAGAGTGGCAATATTGGATACTGCAGATTAAGTTTAAAATTTTAGTGGCATGAATTTTTTTTCTTAACCTGTCTTGTTTGTTTCCATGGATGATGATGACTACTGTGAATGTGAAGACAACATGCCCGGTGGAAGCTATGTTTAGTTTCTTGGAGAAGAAAGGCTTTGATGTAGCGGTTTCCGACGATGCTGGCCGTTTTGTATGTAACTATGTGTACTATCACTCTCTCCGGTTTGCAAAAGCCTGTGGTGACCGTAAATCTCTTTTCGTGCATGTTCCCCTTTTCTCCAAGGTTGATGAAGAGACGCAGATGCGCTTCATTACCTCCCTCCTTGAGGCCACTTGTTGATACTCATTGATCAAAAGCTCCAAGGAAAAAAATTCTTTTAGCTAGGCTAGCATTTATGTGGGCATACTAGTGTGCCGATGTTTAAGCCTAAGAATTTTACTATGCGATAACTATTCTTTGCCTTGCTTACTGCTTGTTAGCCATGGAATTAAGTTCCCCTTCAGTAAACAAAATCAGTTGAATTACTGGACCGATACTGTGAAGCTGTTTGTCTTATGTCTCAAAACTTACAGAGAACAGTTTAGTTTGATAAATTTGGCTAACAGATTCATCTGATAAGATGGGGTCAAGTTACCTTGATTTCAATCCCAACAACACATTCATCTTAAACTACATGATAATCATCTTTATGCAGATACGAGAGACTTTTATGTGATTTAGGATGAGAATTGTAGAATGTTGGGGTGACTGAACTTGTTATAAACAATACATGAGATGAATACAAACATGTAGGACCTGTTTATTTTAGAGTTTTAGCTGTAATATAAGTGTATTGCCAAATGCACCGCCCACACAAAGATAAATTAGAAAGAAAGGGATATTGGTCAAGTAGTTTGCTTCTGTTTGTGCCAATAGTAGTTAGTTGGGGACTTGGGGTGATGTTTTGAGTCTTAACTCTAAAGAAATCCAGAGCATATCATAGGCGTTGATAATTACCCTACCATATCAATGTGGTAGCCACAACTCCACAAGCAATGTTAACTTTTCATGGGAAGACATGCATCATAGTCATGAATAGTTTTAAAAACAAAGGTCAACTATGGGTCCTTATAATACTACTGCACAAGTACACATATTGCATTTGCATGCGCCACATGTGATATGCAATAAAATAAGCTAGTACTTTTTAAAGTTATTTTGTTGTTTTATATGCACATAGATGATTTAAGATCCTATAGAGTATAATTTTGCCTAGTCTTTTATTGAGATACTATTTTATCAATTCTTTTATCTAATTGAAGGAAAATTTCTACTTGAGAATTAAATCTTAGATTATGAAAAATTTATACATATAAATAATCATTGACATTTGATAGTAAAATTTTTTAAATAAAAAGCACAAACGATATCTAGGACGATAATTTTGTAAAAGTGATCTTAATGGGTACGAGTACCACAACTTGAATTACTTAACAAATAATGTCCAAGTACATTTATACACATATTATTTATCTTGAATTTTATAAAATAGGAAACTTTTATCAATTAAAATTAGTTAGCACATACACCTGACTATTCCAAAAAGGTCAACATAAACTAATAATGGAACATTTTATTACAGGTACTTATTTCCTCCGATCTTTTAATCATGTCCAGTTCACTTCAAAAAGATGACCAAAAAAGAAAAATGGAGTGTAAGATCTTGACTTGGACCCTTGAGCATCTAATTTATTACTAGGTCATGGAAATTGATTCTATTATAGTGGTATGTGTATCGAATGTGCAAACTTTTAAATGCAACGTATAAAACGACCATCACTTGTCCAAAACATTGGGATTTTATTCAAATCCTTTAAGTGCTGGAAAATATCTGCCTTTTCCCGGCGCTTGCATCTTGATTCCTACTACGAGACTGACTCGGCTGATCTTATCTATACGCACAATCGTGCCATTGATAGTCACATCAAATCAGGGTCTTTAGCCCATGCCCACCAACTGTTCGACGAAATGTCTCAACGAGATTCCATATCTTGGAACTTGCTGATTTCTGGGTATAAACGCTTTGGATTGGCAGACCAAGCTATTGAATTGTATTCCGAAATGGTATCTCAAGGTTTCAGAGAAAACCCATCTACATTTGCCTCTGTAATGAGCACTTGTAGCAACAATGGGCTGTTTTTTGAGGGAATTCAAGTGCATTGTAGAGTGATCTCACTTGGGTTTTGTGGGAATTTGTTCATCGGGGGGTCCATTGTTGATCTTTATATGCAAATGGGGTTTGTTGATGATGGGTTGAGAGTTTTGGATGAAATGCAAGAGAGGAATGTTGGTGTTTGGAATTTGGTTTTTCGCGGTTTTTGTAAGTTGGGTTTGTGGGATGAGGTTTTTAGATTGTTTCCTAGAGTAAAATCTGATGGGGTTGTGTTGAATCATCTTATGGTTTGTTACTTGCTTCAGGGTTGTTGTAATGGAAGCTTTGTGAATCAAGGAGAACAGTTGCATTGCCATGCTTATAAGGCTGGGTTCGTTAAGTCAAATCGGTTTGTTGCTAATGCATTGGTGGATTTTTACTCTGCTTGTGGGAGTCTGAGTGATGCTCGGAAATCGTTTGAAGTTATTCCTTATGATGCTGTGATATCGTGGAATTCAGTTGTTTCTGCGTATGCTAATAGTGGGATGTTGTTTGATGCACTTGAATATTTTGGGAGGATGCAATATTGGAGTATGAAACCTTCTGTGCGTTCACTTGTTGCGCTGTTGAATTCGAGCAGGAAAAGTGGGAGTCTTTTTGTTGGACAACAGTTACATTGTTTGGCTCTAAAAATGGGTTTTGTTGGTGGAAGCATCCTTGTTCAATCTGCTCTCATTTATATGTATGGAAAATGTTACGAGATTGAGAGTTCGTTTAATGTATATGAAGAGTGTCCTTATAAAACTAGGGAGTGCTGTAATGCTCTTTTGACATCTATGCTACATTGTACTTATGCTGAAGAGGTATTAGAGTTGTTTCAATTCATGGTTGATGAGGGGATTGAATTTGATGAAGTCTCCTTGTCCACTGCACTGAAAGCAGTATCTGGATCTTCATTCGTGAGCTCATCAAGCTGCACCTTGCTTCATTCTCTTGCTATCAAAAAAGGATTAGATTCTCATATCATGGTCTCGTGTTCACTAATTGATTTATATTCAAAGTTGGGGCAGGTTGATCATTCACGCTGTGTTTTTGAGGGCCTACTTTCACCCAATGTTTTTTCCTTTACATCAATCATAAATGGGTATGCACGTAATGGATTAGGAAGAGAGTGCCTGAAATTGCTCGAAATGATGGCCCAAAAGGGTTTGAAGCCAGATAAAGTAACTTTCTTGTGTGTTTTGACTGGGTGTAATAATTCAGGTCTAGTAGAGGAAGGAAGAAGGGTTTTTGAGTCAATGATATCTCTTCATGGTGAATCAGATCAGAGGCATTAATCATGCATGGTTGATCTCTTAGGTCGTGCGAGGTTGGTATATGAAGCTGTAGAATTATTGAAGCTGTCATTTGTAAAGGACGGTTCTTTCATGTAGAGCTCACTGCTGAGAAGTAGTAGGATGCACAAGAATGAAGTTGTCGGACAAAAAGTTGCAGAAGGCTTGATGGAGCTTGAACCAGGAAATCCCGGAGTGTGTCTGCAAATTTCAAACTTTTATCTTGAAGTCGGAGATCCTGAATCATCCATGCATTACAGAGGGATTGGGACGGCAAGACAATTTTGTAGGGATAGATGGCAAGACAATTTTTTAGGGATACTGGTCACAGCTTTATCATGAAAGACAAGATAAAATGCTTTAGTTTTGAGCTGCATTTTTATAAAATGGTACCTGAATTTTGATGAGCGGGAACCAACTATTGATCTAAAAAAGCAGTCTAGAAAGTAGCACCCTAGCTAAAAGCTGTTATAATTCGTAAGAGTATACCCTTTTTTTTTGTGAAGGAGAAAGAGTATAAATTAGTTAAATGGTTGACCCTAACTAATTCTTCTTATCTATATCAGGATTTTTTAGTGTTTCTGATCCTTCTGCATCACTTTCATATCTTTACAGTTGTTGGATATTAGATCCTGATAATGTCAACAAGTATTACTCCCTCTGTCCGTAATGTCAACATTTGATTAGAGTTCTTTTGTTTTTGGAATCAAGTTAAAGTACCATTATCGTCCTTCACATTTTATAATTTTATATTTCCACAAAACCAATGCTGTCTTAACTTGAAATTTTAGGTAATGGTAATATAGAGGGTAATATGGGAAATTATGAGAATTAACTTTCTAAAATCATAAAAAGGGCCTATTCTTCGACAACCTAAAATAGAAATTTGGCTTATTATATTGGAATAGAAGGACTTATATATATCCGATACTAGTGGAGAGCTCATTAACTTTTTTGACTAGTGAAACTAGAGTCTACTGGTTTAAGAGTAAAGCAAAGATATGTAAAAGAAATTTCACTTATACTTGAAGTGTAGGCATGGAGAAAGTGTTGGCTCTTCATCTACTTTCAAGTCAAGCCAGATTTCCACAAATCTCTTCGTTTTGAATGCTAATCTATGTATATAAATGCAAACCCAGAATCAGCTCACAAATTATTCTACTCTAATTTTCTAAATCATACAAAACTCACAAATTATGGAGATATTCTTTGTTCTTTTCGTTAGCTTATTGATAACAGTTCATGGGTCTGCAGAATATGAGGTACTTGACAATAATATGCTTGGAGAACTCGAAAGCTTCAACATTTATGAAGAAGATGAAATAGAAGCTTTTAAAGTGCCCTCATGGACCAGTACGAATGCCGGGCATGTTCTTGTGAATGTTGATAGCTTCGGTGCTGTTGGAGATGGAACTTCTGATGATACCCAGGTGATCCTAAAGTGGCATGCAGCTTCATTCGCTGATGAATCATATGTCAGCATTTTAAGTTCTAACGCCACTGCTATACTCTTATTTTTCTATGAAAACTTTGCAGGCCTTCTTAAGTGCATGGAAGCAGGCTTGTTCCTCTGAAAAATCAGTCCTCTTAGTTCCTGAAGGGCGTCGTTATCTTGTTAATGCAACAAATTTTGAAGGACCATGTGCAGGTAGAATAGTAATCCAGGTAAGAAACTATCCATAAAGACAATTTGTCAATGCTGCAATCTCTGCCAAGTTGATGGGAATTCCCTTGAATGTATCTTTTGCTTATGAAATTTTTTTTTGGCTGCTTTTGTATTCTTGGGATGTAGATTGATGGTACCATAGTTGCACCAGGCGAGCCCCAGGACTGGGATCCAAAATATTCCCGAATCTGGTTGCATTTTCACAACTTGACTAGTGCCATTTTCCAAGGAAAAGGGGTTATTGATGGGTCAGGCAGTAGATGGTGGGCTGCATCCTGCAAAAAGAACAAGACCAATGTAATTCTTATCATCAATTCAACTCATGGTTTTTTCGTCTAATGGAATTTAGTTTATTGATCAGTATGTACTATTTTACTAACTTATCTTTCTGTTTTCTCGATTCTCCTTGACCATCAGCCATGTAAAGGAGCACCTACGGTATGTAAACCTATGGGACTTTCGTTTATGGTTCTTTAAATTATGGATTGAAAAATAAGGGGGGGGGGGGGGGGGGGGGGGGGGGGGGGGGGGTTGGATTGGGGATGATGTTGTCCTCGTGACCGTTTTAAACTATTTGTCTGTAATTTTCGGAATTCGAAGAATGAATGAAGCAATGATAAGCTACTTTTTTTTTCTGAAGGCATTAACAATTGATTCGAGCTCTGCAATTAGGGTCAAGGGTCTGACTATCCAAAATAGCCAACAGATGCATTTCGTTATTTCCCGTTCTGATTCTGTTCGAGTGTCCAATGTACTTATTTCTTCCCCAGAAGATAGTCCTAACACTGATGGAATACATATCACTGAATCAACAAATGTTGCTCTCCATGACTGTAAAATTGGAACAGGTATATACATCCTTGAACTGCTCTGTCCATAGATTTGCTGCTACCCTTTTCTAAACCTGGTGCAGAAGACTTCTAAAAATGCTTTAATTGCTGTACTTTATGAAAACTATCTCATGTTAATCTGTGAAAGTACCACTTTGATGTGTATCTTGAAAATGGAATGTGCAGTCTGTGCATTATGCAATAGTGCAATACGTGCTCCATAATACGTAAATTGATTTAGGTGTACTAACTTGCTACATTTTTGTTTGGACACTTGAGTATAGGGGATGATTGTGTTTCAATTGTCAATGCCAGTTCAACTATTAAGATGAAGAGAATTTACTGTGGCCCTGGGCATGGAATTAGGTATGTCCTTCAATGATTAGATGTTTTGAGTTCAAAAAAGTTGATCACTACCTCTGTTCTATGACCTCTTGAATCTTGGCAATTACATTTCTCACTAATTGAGTTTTCTGCTGCAGCATTGGAAGCCTTGGTAAGGATAATTCAACTGCCATTGTCACTAAAGTTGTCCTGAATGGTGCTTTTATAAGGGGTGCAAGTAATGGACTCAGGATTAAGACTTGGCAGGTAATCACGATTTTAAGAAATACAGTTGCAGTTTCCAACTCTCCTCCCCCATTGCAGTTAAATGAAACAAAAAATATGGCATTTCGGCCTGTATGAGTTGGAATTACATGCTTTCTCATTTTATGAGCTCTGTCACCCTTTTTATGAATTCACTTTTTGAATACATGTGAATTTAAAGCATTAGAGCGTGTTTATCATATATCTCTTAAATTCGTAATGCAGGGAGGATCTGGCTATGTCAAAGCAGTACGCTTTGAAAATGTTATGATGGAAGATGTTGCAAATCCTATAATTATTGATCAATTCTATTGTGATTCTCCTAATCCTTGTGGAAACCAGGTAATTTCTGGTTTTCATTTTTTTTTTTACTTTGCTGTTAAGTTAGAAATGTTGTGTGTCTCCTGTTTGAGTAAGCCGGCCTCTGGTTTCTACCGTATAGTAGACAAAGTTCTCCCGTATCTCGTTCAAAAACAGAATACTATATATTCCTGGATTTCATTTTCAGAAGTGGGGTTCTGCCTCTCTTGTTAAACAATAAATGTAAAACTTTAAATAGTAAAAACATGGAAAACATAAATGAAATTTTAAACACAAGGACTCATCTCGACGACTAGCATCGACAAGTTAAAGAAAGCTATCAGCTCGAGAAGGCAATCTCTTGAAAAAGTTGTTAGGAACAGAAGGCAGCTTGCTTCTGAACCTCGGATGTCTCAGGGTGTACAACCCTGCTACTAGAGCAATCACTCTGAATGGAGTCACATACAACAGCACTGCTGCAGAAAGGGAGAACATTATAAATAAGCTTGTTGCTCTTGGATCCCGCCAGCTTAGCAGGGATTGGAATCTCTCTCCTTGAGTCGCCAAGTCCCCCACCACTGTTTGAATTCTTCCAGCCACACTTCTAAGGCGATCATACCTCATCCTAACTATTTCATGGGGCCTTGAAGTAGGAAATGTGTCAAATTCTTCGTCGAGTTCATCTGGATGTACTGCCTCTGCCCATGAAAGCTTAATATCCATATGGGGTGGGTTGCGTGGGCGGAACCTATAGTTCCATAGACCGATGAAGAACATGTAGAGGCACATAGTTGGCAGTATCAATTCTGGATACCATATCAATATCAAGAAGAGAATATGAACCAGGATTGAAGTAATAGGATTTTTCCAATGGCAAACATCACCAAACCATCGGCTTATTGATATTGTGCCTGACAGAATCGACATGATTCTGAAGAAATTAGCTTTGCTCCTACGCATACTCCACAGGTGGGAATCCACATCTAACATGTATTCCACCACCTCCTTTCTCAATGGTGGTTCAGCTCTGCCTAATCGTGCTGCCACTATGTTCATGGCTTGGAATCTGAGGCTGTCTATCTGATTTACTGTGAAAGGGTGGAGATAATGCATTTTAGGGAGCAAGGGATGGCCATACATGTAAATCATATTGGCCAGGGATAGGCTGGTGAATCTAACTGCTAGTTGGAGCTCTCCCATCATCTTCACCCCACCTGGGTGCAGAACAAGGAGAGGATAGGAATTGGCATAGACTCGATGAGACTCAAGTGTTGATAGTCGAATTCTTACCTTTCCGATTCGTGAATCTCTGGCTGAACTAACAGCAGCACCCTGCTTCTCAGATCCACCCAAGTGGCAATTGTCAAACACTCCCAGTGTTATCACTGTACATGGGTCATAAACTTCCCATGTATATTGCTCATTCCATTTTGGAGCGAAGGAATCCAGAATCGTTCTGGTCCGAACCCATTTCTGACCATATTTTGCCACACAATATGCGTCTGTGGTGCCTCTGCCATCCTTTGTCTTCATGGGAAGGAGACCTTGAGCACCTAAAACACCCAGTTCCAAAATTCCAACAGGTGGCTTCCAAAGTTGACGTGCTGTTGGGCGTGTGTCACTGACATACATTGTTGATTCATCCAATACATGGTACCCACCCTCTAGGCAGACTCTAAGGTGCACCCTGCTGGAAAATTTCTGCTCCATCCTCCTATCAGCTTCCAAGACTCCAAATCCAAATTTCTCCAGGTTAAACCAGCGAGAATGAACTGGCCTGTGGTCTAGCCGCTTCTCAAAGACATTGACTGGTAGCATTATCTTGCCTAGCGCATCATCTTTTGCTGGGTGAACACGATCCTCGACACTCAGAATTAGATGCTCCTCGAAGGGTTCGGCAACTACAAAAACCAGATCCTCATTCCATAGTGGATTCATGGTGTTTGATGAACTTATCTTTGTTCTCAAAATTTGGTTCCCAACTTGTGCTTTCACAAAAATTTCTGGAGCTCTACTCCTATCATTTGGAATCATATCCTGAGCTTCAATCACATTCACTCTCAGATACCACAATTTTGGGGTCATATAAACCTTTGACCGAATGCTAAATAACCCCTCTCCCTGAACAAAGGCTGTTTCCGTATGCCATGCCTCTGAAAAAGCTTCATCAGCTTGTGTGCCCATCCAAACAGCCAACATGATCTCTCCCATCACCTTCCCCTGTCCTCGTCGATCCTCCAGCCTGTACCATTGAGGTGCCAACGGGCTATCAGGTGGGACCCTGGTTGGAACCTCACTTAGGTCAAACACCACCCTCCCTATGTATTCATCCCTTCCCACCATCTCTCGCTCTTTCAGAAAGACTTCCAATGTGGATGCTTGGATGCGGTCTTTTGAGAAAGCGAAAACCTGGCTCCACTCTGGATTCCTTTTATTCTCAAAATGCTTGGTCCTCCCTTTGTAGTTTCCTAGCTTGACTTCTACATATGGATCACAGCTCCCAGTGACACCATTGTGGGGAAGATCTTTGGCTTTCACCACTCGAACATAGAGGTAGTGTGTTTGTTCGACAAGATCATAAGTACTACTGAATTTTTCTCCACTATTCATCCAAGCTCGTCCACCATAGCCTCCTGCATTGGGCCACCGTTCTCCCAACTGAGGGTTGGCCTCTTTCAGCTTGTAGTCATTGTCGTGGTTGATAGAGCCTCGTTGCTTGATGCGTATCATAGTCGTCTAGCTTTCTCGGGGTTTGCAGATGTTTTGATTTGATGTCTGATTAGTTTTCTTTGAAACAAAGGAAGTAGTAGATTGATTTTTGTGATCATACAAAAGGCAATGATCGAGAATAGGTTTCTACAGGGAATCTGTGATGATTTTTCCTATACAGTTGTTATCTGCAATAGGTTTACTCTTATAGTAAACGTCTTCTATGGATGGTTTGCACTGGGCTCTGATATTGAAATGGAAGTGTAGCAACTGTCTGTAAGTGGGTTTGAGGTATTCTGTAAGGGTTTTTGTTTGGCATTTCCAGTAACGAGAACCAACTTTCACTAGTGTACTTGCTAGTACTACGATATGTTGAGTAAGATTATGGGTGTGTATGATCCTTAGCTCCAGCTTCATGGTCTTTTTACTTTCTCTTGTTGCACCTGAAAGAAGCTACGCGAGGAATCGCTTCTGCCAAAGAAATCTGAAACTCAATTCACAAGCAAGGAAGCTATGCCATAAAAAAGGTTAAGCAAAGAATCTCAAAGGTTGTAGTGATACCCTACCCTCCCTACTATCACTGCAGCTCTGCTCTGATGATTAAATGAAAAAAATTCCTTTGGTCAAGAACCCATTTGTTTACTATTTCAAGCTCCTTGACAATGATTATTTTAAGAAGTGGGTAAACCTTTCATCAGAAAGCAAGGTGGAACCCCAACTGGACAAGACCCTATATAGCAATTAGGGGGGAATGGGAAAGCTTATTTGTTTCTTTATCTTCTTTTTATTAAGCGTGAAAAGGTAGCCATGAAATGAATGGCAGTAGTAGTTTAATGATGAGCCTTTATTTTTCTCGCTTTCCTTGTTTTTGCCTTTCCCCTTTTTCTCATTATGATCACATGAT
Source organism: Dysphania ambrosioides (assembly GCA_026401315.1). Lineage (NCBI taxonomy): Eukaryota > Viridiplantae > Streptophyta > Magnoliopsida > Caryophyllales > Amaranthaceae > Dysphania > Dysphania ambrosioides. Next base: position 1,519,744 of record CM048660.1, on the reverse strand, counting down.
CATCTACCTAATCTTTTCTTGATGTCTCTGTTTTTAATTTTCCAGTCGACTGCTGTACAAATAAGTCAGGTAATGTACCGGAATATTACTGGAACTACAAAGAGCAAGGAAGCCATGAAGTTTGCTTGCAGCGACTCGGTTCCTTGCAGGAACATTGTCCTGACAAACATTGACTTACACAAGAAGGATGGCACAGCAGAGACATATTGCAATTCTGTCACTGGTTTTGGCTTTGGAATCATCAATCCTCCTGCTGATTGCCTTACCTCCAGCGACAAAGATTATTCCAGTCCTGATGACATCAAAATTTCCCAGCCTGTGGAATCAATAGAAGATCACATAGTTCATACAGAGCTGTGATTTTGCTTCTATCATACTATAGGTATAACTAAAACATTTTAGTAATATGTTCATTTAACTCAAATGAAATTATAATGATGATGAATACGTATTTTAGGGAAGAGTGTTACTTAAGACTTGGTAATGATGCATTTTTTTCCGATTGGGTTGTAATGATGCAATATATATTGGTAATTGATTGTGTTTTTTTAATTTCTCGGTGGGAATGGTAAATATGACATGCAATCGTACATCTTATGTGGCTCGATTAATCGAATTTCAAGAAAACAAAAACTTTAGTCCTGTTTTGGTTCAAATAAATTGACAAAAACTATATCTTTCAAGTGTTATGAGACTTAACCATTAGCATGGTGTAATTGCATAGGAAAACTTCTTGTGTGGTATACTGGTATCCAGAGTACTAATCTTCGAAAAGATACGAGGACATATTATTCATTTCATTCAGTTAGGAAAAGCCAAAAGTGGTCTTACCTAAAGGAATGTAAGGTGAAACAGGAAATCTTTGCTTTAAGAGTAGGCAAAGTACTACTCCTACTCTCCTATTTTTTTTATAATAGTTAGAAATTTTATTACATTTTAGATGCTTAGTATAGGATCACACAAGAGTTTTTGATCTTATACTTATGCTTGTAACAAAGTAAGACAACCAATAATACTAGAACATTCAACCCTACTAACAATCCCTTACTGGAGACGTGGTCCCGAGCTTCATAGCTTCCTGTATGTCACGTTGCCTAATCTTACGATCACTCTTTTTTAGAAACTATGTACATCCAAATACTAGAAACAAATAAGCCCTTGGAGGATTTCTTTCTATATAACAAATCAATAAACCTAATGGTGACACTGCCTCCTTCCCTGTAAGTTCCATCCTTGCCACGGGTAAGAGGCAATGCTCCTAGTGATTCTACCATAAAATACTTAAGATCATCAACGATAACCTACTCACTAACCAACCTACCAAAGGATCTCTCCAATGTCATGCAACAAGTTTTACATCTCTCCCAAGTAGAGGTGGACAAATTGGTGCTAGGCTACGAATGCTCATCGAATGTACATATCAAAGACGTATCAATGTTGGTGAACATGATCCAAGGCAAGTGAAACACTACCATTGTGTCAAGGTGTGTGCAAATAGCAGAACTATTTTGTGACTCACTTCTCACATCATGTTTGCAACGTAGAACATGCTCTCTCGATTTAGACACTTTAAAATGCTAACTACTATTTCACCATCCTCCTGAATACAGGTGGCAATGTGACCAAAAAACTAGGAATGATATTTTTGTCTAAAGGGCCACCAGTAACCATGTCCTTTACTAACTTTCAACCTTTTTCGACTGACCCAAAATAAATCATGAGGTCTGAAGGTTCAATGGGCACTCAAGAGGGGGGGGGGGTAAGGAACCAGTTGTGCTGGTTCCCTTATGCAGCGGAATAAAACAAAGCAATAAAGAACACCACAGATTTAACGAGGTTCAGCCAACTCTGGCCTACGTCCTCCTATCCTAAGTCCTTTATTAATCTACTCCGAAAAATAAAGATAAAGAACACTCTACTGTTTCCCTACTTCGGGAACCAGTAAACCCCACACTCTACTCCGAATGTGCTTTAAACTTACCCTTGTAAGTTCCTAGTGTGTTTGAACTCACAAACACTCACCAAGTCTTCAACCCCTCTGTCAAAGACTTAATACAAGATCAAGAACTCTCTAATGATCTAACTCTCAAAAGTCAAATAGAGAAAAACGTTAAAACACTATTATGCTCTTGTGTATCACTTAATAATTGAATTAGTGCTTTTAGCTCTCAAAGATCAAACTCTATTAAAAATGCATGAGAGCTGTATCATCTGATTATTCAGAGTAAGATGTATTTATAGGTTAGTTGGCTAAACCCTAAAATCATGCATATAAGATATATGCGATTTTATGATAAGTATTTATCCTAATTAATTTGATCATAAGATAAGATCAACTTAGGATAAGATACTTCCTAGTTTTTAGCTAACTAAAAATATCATCTTATCTTTTAGCTGCTTGGATATATCTTAAATCAATATTTTTCGGAAAATATCCTTTTTGTAAAATGTTTGTAAAAACCGCAGCTTAAATAGTCTGTTCAGTTAACCTGGTTCCCTGAACTGAATATGTTATGAAATTTGTTCCAAACCTTGTACCAAATTTCATAATGATATTTAATATACTAAAAGCACTTTATATACTCAATTATATAAGTTATACTACGGAGCATTTACATGAAGATCCTAAATAACTCTTTGAGTGTAGTCTTCCTTCATGCATTCGTTAAGTCTTGAAAGCTTCCATGAATGAACTCAATTATTGACCAAGGACCTTCCTTTAAGTTGATCGAAAATCCTTTCAAGCTTCCAATCTTAGAAATCAACTTAGATGCATAGCTCATTTATCATCTAGTTGTTCCCTGTATAAAGACAGGTTAGTTCAACAAATATCTCATATAAGTAATAACTTATCTAGGGAAACAGTGTTCTATTTTAGCTGGTTCCCCCAACTGTATTGAACACTTTCCAAGACCTGTTTCCCTTAGCTGTTTGTCATCATTCAAAACTATCAATCAAAACCTAAGGGACTCAACAAGGTCATATTGGAGGTAATAACAAATCAACCACACCTACCCTACTGCACTACAATATATAGTCACACGAGAACAAGACGAGAATCTTACTCCAATGAGACCGTGTATGCAACCGTATCACCATTATCCCCATCTTCCTCATAGTCATCGCGTCCTCCAAACTATCACCAACATCCTCCTCCTCCACGACATGTGACTGATGATGCCAAAAGACCTCTCTCCTCCTGGTCGACAGACGCACCACGAGTACGTGTATACCTGGGTCTTGAATCATCCTCCTTATCTAATGTTAACATATGAGCAGGTATCTATTTTCCTATCCTTGGAAAAATGGTGGTCCCTACTTTTATTTGCTAAATAACATTTAGTTATATATTAATTATTATTAATAATATTAACACTTAAGAAAAATTATTTCTTAATTTATGTTACATTGCATTAAACCTAAACAATTTTTAATAAAATAACAATTATAAACCAATAAACAAGTAAGTAATGATAATGCTTGGTTTAAGATTTAAGGATTAGTGTTTAGGAGGGTTTAGGGTTTAAGTTTGGGTTTATAATTTACGATTTAGAGTTTTAAGGTTAAGGGTTTAAGATTTAGAGATTTAAGGATAAGGGTTTACTATTGAGGATTTTAAGGTTTAATAACTAATATTAATTACAATTAATGATTAATAAATGTATTCTATTGCTATTTAAACAATTAATTAAGAAAATTAATTAATTTTATTTATCAATTATTAATACACTAAATAATTCATAATTGAATTTATTGATTTTATTTATCTATATTAATAATAATTGTTAATAATGAGATTTTTTAAAAAAATAGGCATTATATAGGCACCTAAAACCATGTCTATGGCATCTGATCCAAGTGCCTTGTTTGTACGCTTTGAGACGAACTTTTATACTACTTTTGAAGGTTTAATGCTACTAAATTAGCTTATATTGATTGATTATTTCAGTACGCTAATGTTGTATTCATACAAAACTTTCCAGGTATCCTTCTGACCTTGGAGTGTTCTTTTACCTAGTCTTCTAATGCTAGGATTCTATATTCTGATCTTTTACTAATGCTATGATTCTATCTTTTGTTCCTCAACTAACATTATCCTATCTTTTCTACACTCCCCCCTCAAGTAGGGTCATAAACTCTTCAACACCCAACTTGCATAATACATTCTCAAAGACAGTTGTCTCAACAGCCTTTGTCAAAATATCTGCTAACTAATCACCTGTTTGACAAAACTAAAGACTAATTACCCTTGCTTCTAGGTTATCTTTTATAAAGTGTCTGTCAATCTCCATATACTTTGTCTGATCATGCTGCACATGATTTTCAGAGATACTAATCGAGACTTTATTATCACAGAACAAATCGAAACTCTCTTCTAGAAGAAAACCAACTTCAGAGAGAAGTTTTTTAAGCCACAAGACTTCCGCAACTCCTTTTGCATTCCCCTAAACTCCGCCTCAGCACTTGACGTCGCAACAACCTTTTCGTTTTTTTTTTTACTTTTCCAGGTGACCAAGTTCCCTCCTACCAAAGCAAAATACCCAAATGTTGATTTTCTACTGTCTCGATCTCCTGTCCAGTCTGCATCAGTGTAGACTTGAATCTTCAAATGACCATTGTTTCTAAACAATACTCCTCTCCCAGGTGTTTTCTTGAGATATCTCAAAATCCTGAATACAACTTCTAGATGAGTAGTTTGAGGTTTGTGCATGAATCTGCTCACCATTCCAACTGCATAAGCTATGTTAGGATGAGTATGCGATAAGTAGATCAGTTTCCCCACCAGCTTCTAATATTGACCTTGAGCAACAGATTCTCCATATTCTTCAATCTAAAGCCCATGATTTACTTTCATCGGTGTATCTGCAAGTTTGCAGTCCAGCATCCCCATAAACTATGCAACCAAATACCCGAGGTGGTAAAAAATGAACTGAAAGGATAAGACCAAAACCTCGTAAGGTGTCAATCAGGGTTTGGTACTTCAGTTTTTTTTATAGGTAAGCGATCACTTAAATAATTTGTTGTAGCAATAGCTTCGAGCCAAAAAGTTTTAGGTACACCAGATTCAAACATCATAACACGGGACATTTCAATAAGAGTACAGTTTTTCCGTTCAGCTATTCCCTTTTCCTGAGAGGTATCTGGACAGGTAGTTTGATGTAGAAGGATGTGGGTAAAGAAAAAATTTCGCATATCATGATTAACATATTCACCTCCATTATTAGATCTAAGCACACTAATTTGTTTTGAAACTAGTTTTGAATCATTTGGTAAAAAGTAGTAAAGATACTAAAAACATCATATTTCTATTTTATAAAATAAACCCAACATATACAAGTACAATCATCAATAAAAAGAACATAGTAAAGAAAACCCCCTAGTGAAAGATGTCCCAAACGACAATGTCACACTTTAAGCTGAGTTTTAACATATCCCATGCTCACTGTTGCACCACCTTTCTAAGTTACTCCATTCATGTAATACATTACATACTTCTTAATACCATACCCAATGATCTTCTCGATTTAAACATCCTACACAACACAAGTATCAGGAGTAAGTAATACAGTACACTCCAATTCTTTCGTAATCTGAATAACAGACAAAAGTTTATAAGACAGATTTGGTATATAAAGATAGCTTTTAAGGGACAAATGATCCCCTAATTTAAAGTGAGGTTATTTTTGTCATTTGTCATTATATCAGTTGCCCCGTAATCAAATATCAATGGGTGATTTGGGCTCTCGTGATACTGAGTTTTGGGTTTCAGGGCTTAGATTGATTTGGGCCGCTTTAGGTATATTTGGGTAGGGCTGTGAGGTCGGGTTTTTATAAGGATAGGTAAGGCATGAGATGGGCTGAGATTTTTTGGGCTTTTAGAGTTGTGAAAAATTTGGGATTTTTGGAGGTTTTAAATTGGGAAACATAAAGGATGATTTGGATTTGGGCTGAAGGTTAGGAGTGAGATGAGGGCTTTTTGTGGTGAGTGGAGTGTCGGTATTTTGGGGGCTTTTGCTAAGGAAGTTTCTTGGGTTAAAGTTGTGATTCTCAATCACCCCGTTACCTTCTCCAGCCGTTTTCTCACTTCTCCCTTCTTCTGGTTTCGCGTCCTTCTCCACCACCATGGTCTCCCTTATTCGCTCCCTTCCTTTTGTTCTCAGTCCACTAGTTAGGATATCTTTGAAGTTTGTTAGATATATACATACAATGGAAGACCACGTAAAGGCATATATGAAAATAACCAATTCTTAATCTCCCCTCTACTCTTCTCTCTATCTTCTTTCCCCCCTATTTCGTCTTCTCTGTTCTTGAGTGTCCTTACTGTTCCATTGATCGGTTTGATTCGTAACATACACATACGAGAGGAGGAAAGAAACAGGAGACTTCTAAGATGGAGAAAAGAGAGAAAACAAACTCATCTTATTTGGTACCGAATATCCCCATGTCTATCACACAAAAGCAAATACTATGACCTAGATTACCTCCTCGGAAGCTTTTTACTTGCGCTTTATCCTTTCTTAAAACACTCCTCTGTAACTACACACAATAACTCATCCGTGAACCTTCTTTGTCCCTCTTGTTTTATCTATTTTCTTTTTGTTGTTACTGTTTAAACTGCGGTGTTAAGACAGTTACCTAACCAATGCACAGAACTTCAGTTTTGCTTCTACGTGTTTGTCCTAGTTAACTTTACCACATAAATAAGTAGTATAATGTTATAATGGCGCTTTCGGGTGAATTATGCAAAAGATGGCAGGCTCGAACCATTATCCCCCATCATTATCTCCTACAGATTTTAAATCAACGAATATGTTCTGTTTAACAACTACTCCATAGTAAGTTGGAGGAGAATTTTATTTAAGTTTTAGCGCATCTGGAAATTCATAATGTGGATTTCACACACGCAAAAAAAAAAACAAAAAAATACCAAGCAATTTACCCGACGACCTACAAAGAGCCAGGGAGATCGAGAAGTTGGCATTTACCGTTTTGTCACTTACATGCATACACCACCACATCCGCCGCAGCGTGATAAAATTTTATTTTTGGTACAACTATCTTTTTTTACTTCGCTGTTTAATTTTTTAGGCAACCACAAGGCTAACTGATAATCAAGACATCTCAAGCAACAACTTTATGTCAATGTCTGTTTGAAGAAGGTAAAAATGGTGATGAATGCCACATGCATGTGAACTATCAGACAACGGATTGTAATTGACCTCAAAATCCAAAAAAGGAAGCATGACATTCAACATAGGGAATAGAGTTGGACCGCTTGGAATTTTCGGAGTCACTTTTCACATTAATTGGATGTAACTAAATTAACAATTCATAAGGTAAACAGTTATAAAAACAATATAACTAAGGTTTCGTACACTTGGATAGTAGAATGGGAAATCAAGAAATATACTAAGAAGCACATAACCTCATTATAACGAACAAAATTGACTAGCTATATGTTGACATCAATTAGATAGGATGTTAGATCGCCTAAATCACTTTTACAGTGTATTTGATTTGAAATACATTTTTATTGAACTTTTTTATGAGAGTTAATAGTGAGACATCAAGATGAAATAGGATTGAAAATAGATACCCTTTGATTTCACTATTCTCTATTACTAAGTATGGGAATAAAGCAATCTATTCCATTTATTAAGTAATTCGTACATTTTTATAATAAAATATGGGATAACTCAATTTACATGAAAGATAGATTGATATACTGAATTAATTAATTCCACAATGTATTCTCTAACACAACTAATAGGGAAGTGAGAAATTAGAAATTGTTGGTGATTAGTTTTTCACCTATTAACTGATGCACTATAAAACCTAAATTTCTATTTTCATTTTCAAAACATGTTAGTGGCATCAATGCCCCTTCAACAATCTTCCTTTCTGGGTGTATGTACTCCTTGTACTAGGAAAATTGATGGTAATATATGAGCCTACTTGTGATTTGAACTAGCTTCTGAGAATTCTTTCAATCATAAATAACCAACCCAAGGTAAATAAAACACAAGGTTTGAAAGAAAAGGCCCTCGTCACATTTTGGACCTCACACCACATGGCAGCCTAGAGTTTTGGATTAGGCATCCTGCATCCATTCATAGTTTCTTAAGACTCGTGATCTTCAACCACCCACAACACACCCACAAACGCGAAGATATTGAAGGAAATATGAACCTCAAAATCTATATGATTCCTTTTGGCCCCAATGAAGGATGAAATAATGATGGCTTGTGTGTCAAATGCATGCCTTTCAAGGCACTTCATAATAAGGACATGACATCTTAAAAACCTTCATCAACCAATTCCCTAACCACAAGGAAACACACTTCATTTCATCTACAGTTTCACACAATTAATAAAGCAGGCTCAGGAACAAAATAAAAAGGTGAAGCACTCCCCCCTATCTTCTTTCTTTAATAAAATCCCAATAATTATAAGGAGAGGGACCCTAAAGTTCACGAGCATGTGATCCCACAAAAAGACGGCTCTTAAGTAACATCCACATATAAAACCTTTGTTTCCTATCGGAATTTCTTCACTACATTATTCGCTCATGATGGTCAAACATACATACATTTTTTTTTTTTTAGTTTCGTCTATGTTCGTCATATAAAATTGACCCGCTTGACAAAACCAACAATAATATATGGTTCCTAACTACCAAATGTTAGTTCAAATACGTAATATGTAATCTATAAAGTAGTTATCAGACATGATATAATTCAGTGGAAGTACTTGCCCATCATCGCTCCTACCTCCTTAAAAGACCAAAGATAAATATTGCAGTACCTCCATGACATGCAAGGTCGTTATAAGAGCAAATGACTAGATCTTCCTATTTGGCTATTTCTAATGTTTTGATAAAAGAGGCTAAAAGTTCTATACGATACATACAACAGAGGTTAGAGAATCTTGGCTGATGTGCTACCTCTACGGCTCTACCAGTGAAAAACTCTTGAGCTACCAACACCACAATATAATATGCACTAACCTTATTGTCATATTGTCATTTGTTAATATTGATTGTAATGTTCTCTAACTGCATGCTTAAATTACCAACTTGTCAAATATCAACTAACTTGAAAACTCCAGAAATAACAATAACCAAATCATACATTATACCTCAGAACTTCAAACAAATCAAAAACTTTCAACATCGAAGCTTATAGTCCTTTGTCTTTTTTGCCAATAGGGAAACACAAAATGGCACCTATAGTCAAGAATCGATTTCTAATTTTGAGTAGTACACCCTATAGTTTAGTAAGTAAGCTAGTTGATATTCGCATCCCTTACCTCCTTTGTAATAACAAGAGAGCCTAAAGAGTATAAAAACTCACTTTCAACACAGAGGTAAAATAGGGTCCTTTCCATTAATTTCTCCATATCTAACAGCAACAAGTTTCCTGAAAACTCAAAGCTTTTAGTACATCTATGAACATTTATGTCAAAGACTCAAAGTCAGTTGTCAATTCTATGGTTCAACGGTTTCAAGTATTTATCTCTCGAGGGCTAAAAAATCACTCAAAGCTTTGGCTCGTACTGCTGCTTCTACGATCATAATGAGAGCAACAACAAATTACAAGATGAAACCTAAAATCTCCAAGAAATCACTCAAAAAAATTTACACCAAGTTACCAATCAAAGAAAGATAAATAATCTTTAGTATCCGATATACCTAAGAAATTATGCTTCAATGAAAACCAAGCCTCAAGGGTAGAGATGCACGAACACATATACTACGTACTTTATATGCATTTCTAAAATGCTGCACTCATACTACGTACTTCATATGCAATCCTAAAATCCTAAGCACATATATTTGTGTTGCTAGCTACTCAAATCGCAATAATTCACAAACGTGAGCACATAATTAACTCTCACTAACAAGACCTTGATGTCTAGAGAAGAAAATAAAAGGATGAAAACAAGCTTGCCAAGGAAAATTATCTGTCATCTAAATCTAGCAAACACTACTACTAAACCAAGAGGTACATAAGCCATAAGATTCTAAACCCTTCGTTACAATCCTAATTTTCTATAGTAAAATATTTGATGAATCTGGCCCATGTACTTGTGCAAGTTGTCGCATCTTTGATAAAATATATTTTCTTGTTTGGTACCAAATGTTTAATAGTAGTTAGAACTAGGGAATTCTTTAAGATATGTTTGGAGCATAATTATAAAAACCATGCACCTGACAAAATATGCTGAGCTCCAAGCTCGTACACATATCGATGTCTCCTAATGCCTTATTTAAAATTTTAGTATAGAGTTTGTCATCTTTCCATGCCTTCTCTATGGTAATAATAATTGATAGTATAAACATATTAACTGTAATTCACACTGCCATTCTATACTAACTTAGGGTCTTCACAGATACTAATTGACTCTGTAATCACACATTTTATGCACACAAGGATGGAGAGGCAATCTATGGAACTAACATTACCTAAATGTAACTGGCAGCTCTTTTAGAAACAATGTACGTAAAGACGTAAATATACTGTTGATCTACTGACTACTAGCATTTGAACTCACCATGAATTCCCTACCCCTAGCATAAGCGTGATATGTTTTTGACTATATGCTATGCCCCCAATACAAGTGTTAGATCCTTGACACTCCAATATGAATACATACTATTAACATAGTTCATACAAAAAGAGAGTGACTAAAACACACAAAAACCAATACCCGGGTCTGAGTAATGCAGCTCTATAATTACTTTAGGTGGCCGAAGTGGTTTGAAGTTTGTTCCAAAAGGGGTTTTGTGACCAGCGTTGGTGGTTGATTTTAAGTTTGTAGCTTGAATAAATGTACCGGTAGATTTAGATTGTTTGATTCTTCTGCCATTGGTGAACATTAAGCATTGCCTAAAACAGCAACTTACACCCAAATAATGATGTTGATGACACAAAAATAGAATATAATCCCTAGGACACTGACATTTCGAAAAATAAAGGATTTGTTTTTTTACGAAAGAGATCGTTCTCTTTCATAACAAACCAGGAAAAGTTCAAAACAATGGGCTAATTTGGCTGCTATGTCATAGTATTTAAACATAATGGAACTTTCCTAATCTTAAACGCAGTAATACAATGTATAGCACAAGTTTCACCTGGATCAGACTATAACTGATGGTAAATGGAATTTAAGGTTGTATGTCACTTGCCTTTTTTCCAAATTATCCCCGTTAAAATAAGCTGGTTCCAATAAGATTGAACACAAACTATCCATATCTCTCAAATATGACCAATACCTACAAGTAATATTCTCTACTAATTGTTGAAATCTCCAAAAATTGCACTACACTGCTTACTTATTAAATGAAACACTCGGTAGCTTATATCATTAAAACTATTCAATCAACTTGTCAGCATATTATATGAAATACTACGTGCTAACCACACTGCCCGTGGCAACTGTTTCTTTTTGACACTAGTAAGTCATAATGATAAGACGTCGAGTTATTTTCCTTCAAACATGCTAACCGTTCTTAAAGACGTTCCACAGGGACTAAATTTGAGAAAATTGTTACTTAATCATGTTAAATATAAGAAAATACCAAAGCTTAAAGAGTAGTATTAAAAACTTGACTTACAGATACTCTGGCCCCGTATTTGCTATTGGTTGAGAAGACAAGAACAAAAAACTCTTGCCCGTGAATGTTGCATGTGAGCTATAGAGAGCTGTTACAATCAGAGCCCTTGAAAAATTATAGCCATATGATGATAGCCAGTCACGTGCACTCTTTGGCATTTCCAGAGCAAATAACAAAGTGGTGAAAATGTATACTAAATCACGAAAAAGAATAACAAGGGAGATTAAGATTTGAGGCAGCGCCTATCAATTTTAACACTATAGATAACAAGAAATACAAAGTGATGCGCTAGTCTAAATACTATAATTCATATTCATTTACAATGTGATGGAGCAGATAAAATATACATGAGCTATAATTTCGCAACATGAGCATTCTTCACAAGGACAATAATGAAAACAATAACAGCAAACAAAATATGGAGAATATTATACTCACTGGTGAAAATTTGGTATCAATTTGATTTCACAAACTTACATTGTATTTAAAAAAAGTGAGGTCAATTTCTTCAGCAGTACACAATATCGTACTCTGCATTTAATGAACAGTACATAATCACTATGCATACAGAGAAGAATTCACGAGAATGCTTATGCTAATTCCTTGCCTAGTTGGAAAATTTGTAGGTAATCAAGGAGCATTACCTAAGAAAAACCCAATTGGATGACTCACATGCAAACAACACGTATATGAGGGCTACTAAAAAATTATCCAAAGAAAAAAGTTAAGAAAAATGAGCAAAGAATGATGATGATAAAGCTAGCTTTGAAGGATAGAGGAATAAAACAAATATGCCTTACATTATGGAAGATTGGCTCGTGTATGCATAGTCTTCTGTTGTTTAAAATTTCACACTTATTTAAACCACCACCTCCTCAGCTTCTAGTTATCAGAAAAAGCACCTGCTCTGTGTCTTTCCTTAACTCTCCTACCCATCTCTCCTACTATAGAGCCTCTCTTTCTCTACCCCTCCCCCCCAAGCCCTTGCTAATAAAGTCGCCAAAATGAGTGGTTTAGACTTCAAAAATCTCACATTAATGCTTCTCATTGTAATACTCCTTTGGTCTACAAGTTTTGAAGTGTGCAATGCTAGAAGAGGCAGACATTGGAGACACAGTAGACCTCTTTCTGCCTCATTGCTTAAGAAGAAAGGTAACAAAAATCATGGATATCACAGCCACAACAACCATCACAGCAGTAAACCAAAGTCAGAATCTCATTCTCCACCAAAGCAGAGTCCAGGAGCTGACACGCCTTCGCCATTGCCTCCACCATTTCAGAAAGCTCCAGACAACAAAGGATCGCATCCTAAAGCCAAGTCACCACCAAATCCTACACCAATAGAGGAAATTCCGCACCACCACAAAAGTAAACCCAAGACAAAATCTGACTCTCCACCAAAACAGAGTCCAGGAGCAGACATGCCTCCGCCAATTCCTAAAGCTCCATACTATAAAGGGTCACCTCCTAAAGCCAAGTCACCTTCAAATCCTACACCAATAGTGGAAATTCCATCACCCAACCCAGAAAAAGATTCCAACATTTTCAGTGTGCTAGATTATGGAGCAAAGGGTGATGGTAGTAGCGATGATACTAAGGTAAAATACTTTCTCTATAATGTGGTTGATAAGTCTTTGGCTTAAGTTCTAGCCACTCAATATAACAGCATGATCCGAATGTATAACGGTTTTGAGCTCTAAAATCTGGAAGTGAAGTTTCCTTTCAGCGAAGAATAACACAAGAAACTGCAAAAATAAAGTGAACTATAGTTTTCAAACACTCTTAAGATAGTCAGTGTTATGTAGGAGCAAAGCATAAATGAATTGGTATGGTATGCTCTCTAAACCTAAAAATCTATGAATTGTTCGGTGACTTGTCACATTGGCTCTCTCGAGTTCAGTAACTCCTGAAGAGCTGAACTAGCTTAAGTTCAGTAATTCAGAGGGCATTCTTTGTCTGCTCTGTTTCCTAATAACTATCCATACCGTGGAACTTTAAAACTTTCCAAGAAAATGTCAAAAATCAAACATATTTTAACGGTAAATGGTCAAATGTTTAATGGTATGATACTGTCCTTGCGTGTACCACTAATCCTTAGGTGTACCACTAATGCTTTCACATTAGCACAAAATGTCATTCTGCGTTTATGCACCATGATAGGAAGACTATAGCAGGTAAAGAAAAGCAGCATTTGTATGTTGTTTAAATATTATGTTGATTAATGACAAATTTTTTATATAAAATATATTTCAATGACTTTTTTTGGAAAGGATTAAAAGTCGAGGACACAAATATATTTTTACACCCTCGAAAGCTTAGCACATTAAAACCATATAAAGGTTGTTAGAAAATTACTCACCCTGGGCAATCAGTTATGCAATCATCCAGCTATTTGCAGGACCTACATGGAAATTTTTAACTAGAATAAGGAGGTAAAATATATAAACAAATATACCTAAACAGATGTGAGGAGTCTATTTTACGCTTTACCCTCCGTAAATGGAAAAAGGTTGTTGACGGTAACTGATCAACCTAGAATGTTACAACAAATACAGAGTAAAGGATAGTTTAGTAAGACATTTGATTAAGTCTACAGTAAGCCAGTCATGTTCTCCAATACCGTAAAAATACTCAATAAAACTGTCCCTCTCCTAGTTTTCTCAAAGAAAATTGACTTATACAACAATATATGAATTTATGCTTACATGCTATGGTGTAATGCAGGCATTCGAAGGTGCATGGGCTGCAGCTTGTAAAGTTGAGTCATCAACGATGCTGATTCCATCTGGATATCAGTTCCTTGTGGGACCCATTTCTTTCTCAGGACCTTACTGCCAACGGAATATTATATTTCAGGTAATCACCAACCACTCAATGATGCTTTCTATTTTTTTTTCCTTCAATGGACCTATTCCTTTACAACCCCACCTTCTTCTAATTTTATTGGGTACAAGATTACATTTTGTGACGAGTACATAAGCAACATTATAAAACAAACAATTAACTTGTATTATAAGAGTAATACCCGCAGAAGTTGTACTAACCTGGCTTGTTAAATATGATCCAGCTTGATGGAACAATCATTGCTCCTACAAGTTCCAACGTTTGGAAGTCAAATCTGATGTGGTGGTTGGATTTCACAAAGTTGGTAGGAATCACCATACAGGGGAAAGGCGTCATTGATGGAAGTGGCTCAGTTTGGTGGACGGACGCTCCATACGAAGATCCAGAAGATCATGAATTGAAAATGATTATCCCATTAAATGACAGTATCATCAAAAAGCCGCCAATGCCAGTAATTATCTTTACGCTTATGGTTTCTGCCCCATGCAAGTTTACATATTACAAAAACTGACTATATTCCAACTGTGCCACAGGTTAGAAGTGAGCTCAACGGAAAAATGCCCAGTGTCAAGCCAACGGTAAAGACCAAATTCTATTTACAGCAACAATTTTGTACCTCAGGATCACCAAATATCTAACAGAGGATCTCTCATATTGTGCAGGCACTAAGGTTTTATGGCAGCATTAACGTGACAGTAACAGGAATAACAATTCAAAACAGTCCTCAATGTCATCTCAAGTTCGACAATTGCAATGGAGTCTTGGTCTATTCATTTAGTGTCTCATCGCCTGGTGACAGTCCTAATACAGATGGAATCCACCTCCAAAATTCCAAAGATGTGCTCATTCACTCTAGCAGCCTTGCCTGTGGTAAATACATTTTTCTGGATCAACAGTAGCTTGTCACAAGTCCTCACAGGAGTCACAACAACTACTACTCCATTGTTAGACGCCAAAAACAAATCAAGAAAAATATAACCTACGAAGTATAGAGGAAACATGACACTGAGAGAACAGAGTTACCCCCAAATAACCAGACTGGCTATAGAGTTTAGTCATTGGGCCATCTTCCAGATAAATTATGTTCTGGCCTTCTGGGGCTCCAACCTCCTACAGCCAAGTATCAAATGGCAATTGTCAACACCACAAGAACCATAGGGATAGGAATCCAATCAGGACCACACTATGAAACCAACAATAAGATTCCATCAGCCAGAACCAATGGTCCTCTATAACTGAAGTCCATATATAATTTTGTTTCTCTGAGAAAAGTTAAGTCCTGGATAAACACGAACAAAAGAATAGTAAAATTCCAGTCACATAAAAACCAAAGACAAAACAGGTTCATGTGGCATGGTGTCAGTATCTAACGATGAACAATTGAATGCAGGTGATGATTGTATTTCCATACAAACAGGATGCTCAAATGTATACGTCCACAGTGTAAATTGTGGACCTGGACATGGCATCAGTATTGGAAGTCTAGGAAGGTATAACACAAAAGCTTGTGTATCCAACGTCACTGTCAGAGATGTAAACATGCATGGCACAATGACTGGAGTCCGCATAAAGACGTGGCAGGTAAACATAGCATTTAAAAATTCATTTATAATTAAAGAGTATATAAATATTATCATATATGCAAAGCTGATTCTTCTATATGCCTCCAACTGTTTTATTCTGCAGGGTGGTTCAGGATCTGTACAAGGCGTAACATTTTCAAACATTCAAGTCAATGAAGTTCAGCTTCCAATTGTAATCGACCAATACTATTGCGACAAAAGCACATGCAAGAATCAATCAATAGCAGTTGCTGTATCAGGTATCACATACCAAAATATAAAAGGAACGTACACTGTAAAGCCTGTACATTTAGCATGCAGTGATGATCTACCATGCACAGACATTTCACTAAATACTATACAACTGAAGCCATTGCAACAGCAGTATCACTTATATGATCCTTATTGCTGGAAAACCTTTGGTGAACTTATGGCTCCAATCACCCCTCCACTTGGTTGTTTCCAAACAGGAAAACCATTGAAGAACAAAGTTCAGACTGATGTTGATATATGTTGATGACAACAAGCTACTATTAAAGTTATCCAATTTTCCTTTTGTGGTTGAGCAGATTGTTTGTTCAGACCCATTTCACACTATTGGCTAGATAGCTAAAGAGTATATAGATAAAGTTTAGTAGGTTAAAGCACCCTGCCTAATAGTTACGTTTCAGCGTGAGTATTGGCTGTATTGCTTACCAGGCATTGTCATTTTATTGGCGCATTGACCCAGTGTAAGATATTACATAAAGCATGATATAGATGTTTGATAAATAATATTCTCATTCATATGAAGAACACAAAAGTATAAACAACCAGTAAAAATCTTCCGTACATTTTCTAAGAGCTTCACTGTATTTTAGTGACCTGAAAACAAATCTAGGAACAGACTAGAAGTATCAGCAGTCATGTATCTGCAAAATTGACATAAATCAAAAACGAGCAAGAGAAATGTACTAACACAAATATGCAAGTAGAATAAGTGACATGCTGTAACTTCCAAGATCCCAAAGAGTATAAAAGAAAAAAAAAACTGAAGTTTCCAATTTTCAACAATATTAGTTGTATTATTTTCTAGCCCCTAACAAATCCGCACTTATGTCAGATGAAACCAAATTCAAACTTCTAAATATACTCCAAGGCGCTATAGACAATAAAAATCTAGTTTGTATACCTTGGCTAACAATAGAACATATATGTTCTTTCATTTGAATCATCCACTGTGATGCATCCATAACTCTCTTCAAGGGAAACTCACTGAATCACATGTTTGCCAATTATCTACTTAAACAGCTAGCTCAAGTTTATGTTGTCGAAACTGAAACTGAAGAGTCATCCTGAGTCCTGACAGCAGAAAGTTTCCATCAAGATGGTCCACAACTATGTCTATGTAGTTGGGGGCTCCACCTATGAAATCCCTGACAATCAAAATTCTTGAAAGTTTCAAAGTCCCTTCCAAGGTAACTACTCAGCTTCTTACTAAGTTAATAAATAACATAAGATAGTAGCTCCTTTAAATATTGAAGAGTTTCTCTAACTCTGATTTACTCTCTATAAAACAGTATTTTTAAACTCTTCGAAATGTATTTTGCCATCCCTGTCTCCTATGGAAACTTCCAGAGGCTGGAGCCTCACAAAAGTAACAACCCAAGCTTGAAAGTAGAGATCAGACTATGAATTGTCCCAGAAATCGTTTGTCAAGGAAGAAGAAAGAGATCCTCATCTCATGCAATTATTCTCATTTGAGCCCTTTAATTTCAATTTCTAAGCCACATACTTTGCATTAGTATTCTGCAGCAGCGACATTCCGGAGTGAACCAGGGAAGTCATATCAATTCTGTTCCAAATGTGGGAAAAAAAACTGAGAAATTTACACACTCTTACCAAGAGAAAGCTCCCAACCTAGTTGACCAATATGGAAAGAAACAATGGCTCTGCTGTTCTGCTTGCAATTACGCCACGCATTGTCTTCCTTAATCTTAGTATTTAAACTGAGAAATTATGAAAGAGATGCCCCAAACTAACACTACAAACTCCAAGGAGATTCTGCTACTTTAACAAGCAGCAGCCAAGGGGCTCAAGAGAAAATTCCAACTCTCCAAGAATGTTGTACAGCAAACTTGACTCAGGTGACCAATTCAATCTGCATGACAACCAATACAGTATCAAATTTACAGTTCAATTCCTTCCGTTTCAGGCTTCACTCTCCTCTCCACATACTAGGTAGGAATCACCATTGAAAGAGAAAGCCTGA
The DNA here is from genome assembly GCA_026401315.1 of Dysphania ambrosioides. NCBI lineage: Eukaryota > Viridiplantae > Streptophyta > Magnoliopsida > Caryophyllales > Amaranthaceae > Dysphania > Dysphania ambrosioides. Next base: position 1,501,470 of record CM048660.1, on the reverse strand, counting down.
ACTCATCCACATGCCCTTAGCAGATATTTAGAAGTGTTTGGGACGGGGAAAATAGTTTTGTTCTTATTTCATAGAAATAAACTACTTTGGAAGTTCAACATGCCCATTTACTTCCAACCTAATTGGTAGAGTTTACGGGAACCCACATCATAGATGACCACAAGAAGAGTTTACGAGAACCCACATCATGATGCCCACAAGTGTTCTAATAATTGACACGCCTATTAGATTTAGTGCTTCCTGTTAGACTACAAAAAATCATGATAGTAATAGCTATATATGAACTTCTGATCAAAAATGAAATTTAAACATGTCAAACAGATGGTTACTAGAAAACCAAATCATCAACATCACTTATAAAGTTATAAGTGGTGAAAACTATCAACTGCCTCGCTATGTGCAGATCATGCCAAGTCAAGTAACAATCGATCACACAATAATATACCAAAGCATTAGAATCATAATAATGTCATTTCCCATGCAAATATACCATAACAACCATCTCAGTACAGGAATTTTCGAATGCCCATACATTATGCCCAACTCTAATGATGAATCTTTTGGTTTTTGAATTGTACACTCATTTGTCTTTGGTTGAAAGTTCGGTGTGGTGTCACATGTTTAATGCAAGTGTTTTCGATAACTGTATTCATAAAATGATAAAATGGATCAATAGCAAACCAAGTCCTGTCAAACTGGGATATTTATAGAGAAAAATATATATATAATCCTAACCATGGCACTGTATAGTACTTCATCCTGTTCAAAGAAGCCACCAAAACAAAAAAAAGTAGAGCAAAATTATCTTATTAAGTAGCTCATACATTTCCATGTCAGCTAATACAGGAATGCAGAGCCTACTTAAGATATCCCAATGTGTGACATTACCATTTCAAGATCCAAATTAAAAACACATCCATCTCTCCAAGGTTGTGAAGAAAAATCCTTTATCATGGCCCTTGCACAAACCTTATCCTTGAGCGGGGTAATATGTGGCAGATTGGCAGTGTATTATAGCCATCAAATCCAATTAAATGCATTTCACTTAATCCAGAAAGTATAAAACAAATGCAGGGCTGAACAAACAACAGTTAGTTACTAGAATCCTGTAAACAAGTATACGCAACCAGGCAGCTTTGGCCTGTTTTTGAACAATGAGACTTAAGTTAACCAAACATACTGGTTACAATGCTGTCTGCAATCAAATTTCTGAGCATCATAGTCTTGATTTGACTGCTATTGTGCTATGAATGACCAAAAGTTCAATTGAACTGAAATTATCAGAATTTGATCAGGCGCAGGCACTGCATTTAACACTTCCTAACTAAATTCAAATTTCACATCCCTTTCAACAAAAGTAACTTCTCCATATCGCAATCTTATGCAATATCAACACGCTTAGCTGCATTATTTGTTGCAGTCAGATGTAAGGCAATCAAAGGATAGGACAAAAATGATTCATCTACTACGGATTAATAAAGCAATCAAGTATCATTAACAATCTCATCCATAGCATAAATGGCACTTTCACTAGATTTCATTGACATATAACACTCGTATAGAGAGAAAGTGTAGAATTCAAAGAGGTAACGTTTTCCGTCTCTATGGTATGGAACCGTCTTATGCTAGAATCTCCCTTCATAGATAAAACCACGGCCAAATCATAGGGTTTGACCAACCTACACAACTACAATGATAAGATTCATAACTCCAATTCTACATTTGCAACAACAAAACAAAACCTAATTTCACAGTTATCAAACCACACTAACGTAACGAAATCCCAACGTACGATAAAAAAGCGCACGAGTCAAGAAATTAACTCACTAATTCACATTATTATCTCAAGTAATCTCTCATACTTATCAAACACATTATCATTCCAAAAATAATAATAAAAATAATACTGAAGCCCTAATTCTTAAACAAATTCAAATTCAAATTGATTAACTAAGTAACCAAACATTTGAACCAAATGACTAACCTTTTTTATCTCATCTGATTGTCTCAACTAAGTCAAATCAAACCCTAAGTTTAGCGTAATTCAAAAGCTCTAGCAAATCTCAAAAACTAATAAAAATAGAAGGAATAGTGTTAAACTACTAACAGAAGATGGCGCCGCCAAACCAGCTCTTGGCCAATTGTGGTGTTGCTCTATTCGTCGACAATTGTTGTTGATGATCTTGCCGTGTTGTTCAAGTTTGGAGAGAGAGTTTGTGTAAGAAGGAGAGGAAACGGAGAGCGCGCGCGCATTTTGAAAAAATTAAAACAATTCAGAGTTGATCGGTGTTTTTCACTTCCCTTGTCAATGTTGTCAAAGACTTTATATGAAGGCCCGATTTAATCCCTAAGTTTTTATTTTAACGATGAAATATGGCCTTTTATGGGTTTGGGTTTGTGTGTAGAACAGTAGTACCGGAATTATCTGAATCCTTCAATGTCCTACAAGGATTTACAAGTTTTGATCGTGGATATTTTATCAGAAGTTGCTTTTTTAAATATTTTTTACTTGTTTTAAAGTTTTTAGGTACTATGTAAATTTGGCTCGTAATCTAGCAGTTCAAGCTAGAAAATATGGGTAGTATTTTTGCTTTGTTTATTTAAACTGCTGCCAAAAAAATAAAAAATCTCCATCATTTATTGACTTCCTATTGCGTCATTGCGTGTAACTCTCTTATATGCTTATATGCAAATTATTACTAAAATTGTTAAAATCAGACCCGACCCGATAAGTTACTCGATACCGACCCAGACTCGACTTGATTATGACCCGAAAAGTGAAACCCGAAAACCGACTCACCTCAACCTGAAGTCACCCCGAAATCGATTTGACCCGATATTCGAAGACCCGAACTTGATTCGTGTCCGACCCGTTATAAACCCAACCTGTTACAGAATCGACCCGTTACAAACTCGACCCGAAGAGAACCCAAAACCGATTGAATCCGATACATAACCGATATGACCCGATTTATAACAACCCGTGATCCGAATTAACTATCTTTACCCATTAGTTCCAACTAAGCATATGACTTTACCTATTAGTTCCTACTAAGCATATCCATGGCAACTTCTAATTCAAATGCATTCATTTTTTGTGCCTCTTATTCTGCCACATATGTCCTGGCTTGCTCTTGTAACACCCCATTGGCTTCATTATACTCACTGATTTGTTGGCTATTGAGTTCAATGTGTTATTGTATTAATGAAACCATACATTCTTTAATTTATTTATGTGGGTACATCAACCGTTTTTGGAAGCATGTATATTCTCTCCAATATGTTTTTCCCCATGTGTGGCATTTTGTAGTTGTTACCACCAATGTGCTTCATTATTTCAATAATGCAACTTTGTAATATTAAGAAAACGTGATTGATTAACCGTGGTTTGAATATATCATATGCATGTTGTACTGTTTGAACTTATTTTGTCAGGCTCCTAGTTGCTTGCTCGTGTTATATTGCTTGTATTTCCCTAAAGAAGCTTAAGTCCAACACATTAGTGTATGGATGATTAGGTGATTGTGATACTATTTCCATATGGAACCCATCTGTGTTAGCTATTGCTTGGAAATCAACATTTTTTTTCTTAAACATGAGGCATAGCATTGTCTTGTTGTATCTTGATTGTACCATGGGCCCCTAGTGGCAATTCTGCTTTAATTACTAGAATGAGCTTTGTTATGAACATGTCCCTGATGACTTGTTGTGTAATTCTTTGTATGGGCTGGGTCTCTATTGTACTTGTTGGTCTGTGTATGCTCTTCTTCTTTGCTGTTCAGTAAACAGCCAACAACCTATCTTACCATAAAAAATAACACTCCTATCCTCTGCAATTTGTGGCCTTACTACTGCTATTAAGAACATTACCTTGTTTATAAAACGTTTGATTTTGTATGTTTGTATGGTTCCACTCCTGTGGGTGCTAAGTAATATGTCTGTGTTGTTTTGGACATGAAGAACCATTTCTCGTCCACATGAACGTAGTTGTACATGTCATTGAAGGTTGGTGTTGTGTTCACATTAGCCACATGTGACATGCACTACTCCAATCTCTGTATTTTGTTCTTAGTTGTTAGTGTTAGCTTCATTGCATTGATGTGTCACTTTATGATGCCTTTGTTTACAAATTTATGCACACTACTTTTGTTTATGTTATGTGACTTTGCTAAGGATCTGAAGTTGGTCCTGCTCTTGAGTGGGACCGACATAAGATCATCAACAACAAATTGTAAACCTTTCTGACCAACCCGTCCCTTATAATTCTTGGATAGTTTTATGTTTTCTTGGTTATTCATATATATCTTTGCTTCTGCCCATGAATAATCGTTGTATAGTCCAACGACTACAATCTCATTCATTTTCTAACTTTGAAATATATCCACGTGGTAGCTTCAATTGGTTGATGTGTTCTAAAATGCAAGTTATGCACGATAACCTCCTCAACAGTCATATATCTCTTCTTTTCTCTTGAGCTTGTGATCTGATGTGGTGGATTTGATTGTAAGGGTTGATGTTGTGGTTCACTGTTTGTAATAGTTGGAATTTCACTTATTGCATTTGACATTTTAAATAAATTGTGATTTGCAATCCTATGTGGTGCCTCTATTGATGTTGTTGTTGTTGTTGTTGCTGGAGACTTGTTCCCATTAATATATGTGTGTTGTCCTTGTTCTGAAATTGGAAGGAAAGGAAATAAATGAGGTGTATGGGTTTTGTACTGGAGACTCATTCCCTCTATTATTGGGTTTGTACTGGAGACTTGTTCCCATTAATCATATGTGCAATCCTATGGGTTTGTTGCTGGAGACTTGTTCCCTTTATTATTGGTGTTGTTGACTGGTAGGCACATTGAATTTCATCTATGGCTTCTATTGTGGTTGTTGACACGGATGTTAATAGACTGCCCCTCTGCTGTTGGTTGTAATAAATGGTTGCATCATTAGAAATGTATCCAATAGACAACCCTAAACATATTCCTGACAACATCGTTTTGAGAGATTTGGGCCCCACAGATTGATCTTCTGGTTGTGTATTTAATGAAGATTCCATTTTTAAAAATGTTGTAAAGTTAAATTTATGGTCTCTTTGATTCTATTTTTTTGTTTGGAGAGTATTCTCTCTCCTTGGTTCCCTTATAAAGGGCTTATCAGTTCTCTATATTCATCTGATATGTTGAAAAATGAGATAATTTTGAAATTTGGTGGGAAAATCAAAATTTTCTATGAAATTTGGGAACCCTATGTGACTGGTTAATATTAGGGGTCAAACCCCACTTTCTTACTCCAATTAATTTAGATTTAAGTTTCATCATTTTTTTCAAATGGGTCCCCATTGTAGCACACTTGAATACAACTCTTAAAAAAGTGAAAAATGGGAAATGAGGCTTTTAATGGGGGACAGAGGGAGTATATGTTATTGTGACCTAAACTTGTCCTACCTATTTTTATTCAATTTATAATAATCTTGAAAGTAAATAGTTATTAATGACTTGATGCGAACCCAATAAAGCTAAAATCGGATTTCAACCGAAATCGAGGCGCCCCATTACTATAATCGACTTGACCTTAAATCTATCAGAACCTGAAATAACCCGTTATAACCTGTTTAGGAATCGACCCGATTTTATATGAATCGACCTTGATTGAAATGAATACAACCTGACCCGAACCGAATCTGAGCAAGCAAATAAGCAATTTAACCCGGCCCGATAATGACCTGACCTAACCCGACCCGACTCAGACGACCAAATTGACCCTATTTAACCCGAACCGAATAAGGATTGACCCATAGACCCAATTTGACACTCCTAATGAATAGTATTCTATTTATATATATATATTATATATATATAATACTTTAAACAACATACTTACAGAAATATAAGGATATAAGACAACAACTAATACTATTTAACCATAAATACACAACGGAGTTACTAATTGTACATCAATTAAAATATGATTTAACATTAACAATATAACCCTTCCATGAAGATGTGCATATTATATGTAAATCCAACCTCTTAATGTAGTCACATATAGAGTAGATGAGTAGGGCAAAGCCAAAACGAAAAGGGAATACACATCAGTATAAAAATAAGTACATTCACGCTTGATTGATAAATTATTTAATTTACTTTCAATTTCTTTTAGTTATACTACAAATCATAAACTTTCAATTTCTTAGAAAAACACAATCAAATCCTTGAAACATTTCAAATAACATGAACAATAATACAAATACCAACACCAATAATAATACAATCTCAACAAGTGATAGTAAAATAGTGGAATAACCAACTTAATTTTTCTAATGCACACTCTCCAAGCTAGTTCAATATCATTTCAATTTTTTTTTTAATTTAGGTTTATGTAAATTTTATTTTATGAATTATTAATGTTTAGTAATATATAACTAGAAAAATGGATTCAGTTGTTCCTCACATTAAAAACATTGAAATTAATTTGTATGTTGAGCATTCAAAATTTTTAAATCAAGAAGAAAGATTTTATTTTCTTTATAATATTATTTATCTCATTAGATTTGTGTTGTGTCAATAGGTTCATGGTAGGAGTTTTAACTACTCTTTATATTCCTTTTTATTGTCCTGCTTTTAAAAACAAGTAATTTTAAAATTTAGTCCCATTTGTAATTTTTTCTTTTTTATAATATTTTTTTGGACTAAAGTATCCTCATTGAACAATTAAAATTATAAAATTTCCTTAATACATATTGAATAGTCCCTCCGTCCCTAAAAGATCGCCCCAATCAATTATTTGGAGTCAAAGTTCGAAAAGTTTGATTACAAATTTTTATCATGTTATAAAAAATAATATATTCAAGTGGGATCTCATTGGATGCATCTCAATGTAAATTTTTAGAATATCAAGTTTTTATAATTTTTTGCCTTACGAATTTAGAGATAAAAAAGATTAAAGTCGTGTATTGGAGACCGTGAAAGTCAAACTGGATCAATCTTTTAGGGACCGAGGAAGTATATCTTAAAATCTAATCACACTTAATAGAGTCTCCCCTTTTCGTTCTTCCTCGTATAGTTTTCGTTCCATTCTTAAAAAACGTCAATACACTCACTGACTCACATACTTAAATATCATATTATTAAATGATATGACACCAAACGTATCGATATTCGAATGTACCAAATGTTTTAAATATGAACGTTATTACTCCAATAATCATATATAATTTTTTTTCCCCAATGATAGTCATTCACTATGGATGATCATGATATCTCAATAGTTGAATTGATATGGAAGTGATTCGTGTTTTCTATTTATTTTCTCCCTTATTCTATTTCTCTTAATCCAAACTATCAGAATCTCCGACGACGCAGGAAATTAGGGTTTGCTATGATACGAAATTGAATTCCCCTGTTTGACAAATTCAATTTGGGGAACAACTTCAATCTTTTCACTGTAACAAACTTAAAGATGAGCGGAAACGAGTTTAGATTCTTCTTATCCTGCGACATCAATCTTCCCGTTACCTTCCGAATCGATCGTTTGGAAGGCACTTTGCCCCATCTCAAATCCCCTAATTCAGGTAATCCCGATTAGGTTAGTTGGTCAAAGTTTGGGGAGTAGAATTTTAAGACTCGGGATCGAATTTCTTCTACATTTTCTATAGATCAATTTCCTTATTTTTTTAACTTACTTTTGTTGATTATGATATAAATTTTGTATGTGTTTAAGTTCCGATGTTGTTTGACTGATTGTTTATGCTGCCGAGTGTTTATTGTAATAATCGCGGTAAATGGTTGTGTTATTTGTTCAAAGCTGCTGTAGACACTGCTTATTCAGTGGAGGAGAGGGGAGGAGAGCTTTATGTTGAATGTGCTTTGTACGTCGATGGTGCTCCTTTTGGACCTCCTATGAGAACCAGGTTTGACTGTCGTATCCTCTAGGTTTTATGAAATTGATGCCTTTTAGTCGTTTTTATGCGTGTTATATCTTCGGTTTATTTTATAAAGATTTGAATCGGAGCGTATTGAGTAATGTAAACTCATCTATGCTTATATATTAGTGCTCAAAGGGGTATTCAATGCTCCATTGATATTGTACAACGACCGGTACTGTTATACTCCGTAATAGATATTGATGTTGTTAAGCAACGTTTGTTAGCCTATACACATAGCTCATGCCTTCCTAATCGAGTATTACAGAAGAAACCCCACCTTTGGAATTTTCTAGGATTCTCTTTTAGGGGACTTTGATCCAACCAAAAAATACCTCTTAGTTACGCAACTGTGTTGTATATATCATTAAAAGTTTTTTTTTTTTTTTTTTAAATATGGAACTCCTGTTGATTTCATATTGAAAAGAAGGAAATTGTTTGTAAATACTCCATTACATGGCTGGCCTATGCAATTTTGGTAGCAATCACATCTTACTATGCAGGGAGCTGGCCGTGAGGCACACCTGTACTCCACTTGACCCATGTATTGTTTTGTCTCTTTGCTTTTTAGCCTCGGGATCTTGAGATGTTATTGTCCCCACTTATTAGAGACTTCAGAGTCAATCTTCAAGTTGGGTTTGCTGCCCAGCATTTCTTTTATGCTTAGTGAGAAAAATGATGATTCATCTTATCTGTGATTGATGTGCATCGTTTGGTGGATCATTTCTCAAGTGTTTTAGCAGGGGGATTCCTTTAGCAATGATCTTGGTGGCATTTGCATATTGATATGGAAAACATTTTAATACAGATACATTGTAGTTCATTTTAATTAAAAATTACTGCTTTTTGAAAGGTGAAATACTAATTGGGTCTGGGAAAAAAATTACAAGATGAGATTTGGAAAATTTGATTGCTTCCTGCATTTCTATGCCATTTCAGATTTTGTTGAATGTATTATTTTTCCCATTAGTTTTTAAAAACATTTTACAGCCTTTTTGATTATTGGATTCAAATTGCTAAACAATATTGCATTGCCTGATAGTCATGTCCGTCTGTCACTTTTCTTGATAGCAAAACTGCAAATCCTAACTGTTGAGATTCAAACTGCTCTTGTAGGCTGGAATTTGGGCAGTCTTTTTGCTGGAGTGAGCTTATTACATTGAGTACCAAATATCGGGACCTCACTGCTCACTCACAACTTTCTTTCACGGTAACCACAACCCTCCAGTTAGTACCTTTTAGTTTCATTATTTGCTTTTAAAGAAATTTTTTGTGTGGTATAGTTGCTATTATACTAATTTATTTCTTTCCTTTCTCTCTTTTAAATGCTTTGGTTCACTTGCCTTATTGTATGTGCATGCTTTAGCTTTAGAGGATCCATAGATGCAAACTTCTCATTACACTCTTTAGTTTGTATTTTTCTGCCTTGAGTCAAAATGTTACTTGGATCCATGTCCTATTGTGTTCGGACACACTGTTTTATTTGAGATCAATCCCCAACATTCTGCTTTGAATAACACAGAGCATAAGTTTGCATATGCTACTAAGTTTATTGCTCTTATCTCTTTAACTAACTTGTTGGAGAAAGTTTCTGCAAAAATAATTTATGTTATGTGTTAATACTCTGTGTAATTAAAGTTATGCAAAAATAAATTTCTATTAGCAAAAATAAGTTTCTTTTAGAAAAAATAAGTCCTGCAAAAATATGCTGAGGAGAACCAGCCTCATTAGTTGTTTTCAGGTCAATCAGTTTATTTACCATTTGCTAGCTGTTTCATTTTTTATTGAAATTATAATTGCTTTCTTTTTCACTAGGTTGATTTTTATTTTTGTACTTACCCTTTTGTGATTAGGTGGTTACATGCCATTTCCTTTTGGTTGGTCTTATACTGTATCCTTTATTTGAAATTTGTTTGTCGGTTTCCTTATCTCCGAAATTTAGGTGTGGGATGTTTCCTGTAGCAACGAGGAAGGGCTTATTGGTGGAGCAACCATCCTTCTTTTTAACAGCAAGAAGCAACTTAGAACTGGGAAGCAAAAACTTAGGCTGTGGCTGGGGAAAGAAGCTGATGGATCATTTCCTTCTTCCACTCCTGGGAAGGTAATCAGTTTCTGTCTGTTATACATAGGTCACAATTTTATGGTTTTTTCTGTAATGAACTTACAAGCTACGTATTTTTAATTTTTTAGTGGAACATCTGATCTTCTTCTAGGTCCCAAGGCATGAAAGGGGGGAGTTGGAGCGTCTGGAAAAGCTTATGAATAAATATGAAAGAGGGCTGATTCCCCGTGTTGATTGGCTAGATCGGCTGACATTTAAAGCGATGGAAAAGATTAAGGATCGTGAAAGTTGTGGAAGTAGGAGTTCCCAATTATATCTTGTTGTTGATTTTTGTAGTTTTGAGCACCAGGTTGTGTTCCAGGTGACTATCTCCCTTTCTTATGTCTACCACGTAACTTGCCAACTTTTTTTTTTGATCCCTGTTTATTATTACTATGCCATATCATCTTCTTCTTTTATAGCGATTGTCTTATTATCTGAATGTCTATGAGAAATACTGGTATGTGACTTCTTCATGGTGATTTAATGTCACTATTATTACTTGCCTATGGATTACTAGTTTACCTTTGCCAACCAAGACTTGTTTGTTTACATTGCATCCCTTTCTCAAAAAACAAAAAAAAAATATAATTACATAGTACATACCCTTAAATAACATTTGGTTTGGGTGGTGATTTGTTTCTTCATATGCAGGAATCTGGGCCTAATGTTTTCTTACCATCTCCTATTGGTGCAAATGAACTTGTTACTGTGTGGGATCCAGAATTGGGGAAAATAAATCCTTCTGAGCACAAGCAAATAAAGCTAGCAAGGAGCTTAACTCGTGGTATCATTGATCGAGATCTGAAACCAAGTTCTAATGAACGGAAGTAAGCTTTGATTTCTGATAATTACTTATTATTATTGAGCAGTAATTATCTCTCTATGTTATATATGTCTTTCTGAAAAGAGTTTTTTGACATCTTTACTAATTTCTTATTATGAAGAGCAATACAAAGGATATTAAAGTACCCTCCAACAAGGACTCTAAATGGAGATGAAAAGCAGCTTCTGTGGAAATTTCGGTTTTCATTGATGTCAGAGAAGAAAGCTCTGACCAAGTTCCTTCGGTGTGTTGAATGGAGTGATATACAGGTCCGGACACTGGGATTTCTTGTCTTCTACTGAGTCTGAAGTTCCTTCTTAGATTGCCTTAAATGTGTATTGTGAGAAGCTTCTGTGAAAGGATGCTTTATTAGTCTGTCTCAGTGTTGATGCGATTTATGCATGTTCAGGAAGCAAAGCAGGCAACTGAACTGATGGGAAGATGGGAAACTATTGATGTCTGTGATGCACTTGAGCTGTTATCTCCTGTTTTTGAAAGTGAAGAGGTCAGTGATGCCAGTACTTGATTTGCTTAAAGATGTAGTTTGAGTTGAATAAATCATTTTCTATTTTAAAATCTACTCTGCCAGCTATTGCTCTCTCTTGCTATTTAGGCATTATTGTGGTATTGCACACATAGACTGCTTTCCTTTATCATTTTACTACCTTTTCCTTTTTTTTGGGTGTTGGAGGGAGGGTTGTTGGGGTTCATATATTTTTTTTAATTTATTCTTTTTAAACTTCGTGTCTGAGCTGCATTATGCATTATTGATGTCTTTAACCAGGTCCGTGCATATGCTGTAAGTGTTCTTGAAAGAGCTGATGATGATGAACTACAGTGTTATCTTCTTCAGTTAGTCCAGGCCCTTCGGTTTGAGCGCTCAGATAGATCCCGCCTTTCTCATTTCCTTGTGCAACGCTGTACTTTCTTTTCTTTGTCTTTTTATAATTGTTAATGCTGCTGGTATAGTAATAGTTAACGTGAGGTGAAAAATCCTTTCGCAGCCTTGCGAAATATTGAGCTGGCCAGTTTTCTTCGTTGGTATGTTGCTGTGGAACTTCACGATCCTGCCTATGCAAAGCGCTTTTATTGTACTTACGAAATGCTGGAAGAGAATATGTTGAAGGTAGACAAGCTTCAACTTGTGCTGTGACAAGGACTATTGTTTTTTTAAATTGTAACGTACCTGCACAAACATCCATGTTCAATATGATACGTCTTTATATGATTTACTATGAGTTTAGTTGGAAAGAAATCAAGAATACCTTATAGTTATTTTTAATTGGTTATGTTTTAATGTGCAAGCCCTTATGGTAAGAAGGTTGAAAATGTTGGTTTCCCTTGGGAAAGTAAGCTGGAATCATGGTAAAACATTATCATAAGTATTACCGAATGTTTGTGTGAGTGGGATCATGTGATGTTAATGTGTAACTTTTGTAGGCTGTTATTGCAATGTGGGAACTGGTAAGCATGTCTACTGATTCCTCTGCCTGGTTGTAATTCTATATGTTGGCAGCTATCAGCTGCTGAAACTGGAGGGGAGGATGGATTCAAGTTATGGCAAAGTTTGGTTCGTGAAACCGAACTGACTGCTCAGTTGTGTTCCATAATGAGGGATGTTCGTAATGTGCGTGGTAGTACACAAAAGAAAATGCTAAAGCTTAGACAGCTTCTTTCAGGTCTGCTTAGTGAGCTTACCTATTTTGAGGAGGTATGACTTTATATTTTTGAACGAGCTTCGAATTTCCATTTACTTCATGTTCTGGTAAGACGTGTGAATATGAGACTCAAAGCAAGCAGTTTGTTTTTTGAATTCTGACATGTTTATGTTTGTGATGAAGCCAATACGATCCCCATTGCATCCCAAAGTGCTCATTACTGGGATTGTGCCTAATGAGTGTGGACTATTTAAAAGTGCGTTGCATCCTTTACGTCTGACTTTCCGAACGTCTAGTGGAGAAAGTTGTAAGATTATATTTAAGAAGGGAGATGATATGCGGCAAGACCAACTGGTACCCTATGCTTCTTTGATACGTTTATAGACCTTCGGCTGATATTTGAAGTTTTTAATATATGCAAAGTATATGTTTAAGTTGGAGGACATGTTTTACTATTTCAATTTAATATTGTGATATGGCTATCTTGTAGGTGATCCAAATGGTTTCCCTCATGGATCGGTTGCTTAAATTGGAGAATCTTGACCTCCACCTTACTCCGTATAGAGTCTTAGCAACTGGGCAAGATGAAGGCATGATGGAATTTATACCATCGCGTTCTTTAGCTCAGGTATTGTATTTTCTTCTACTCCTTTTGTGGCCTAGATGAAGCAGGGCTATAAGTTTTTTTCTTTTGTCTTTGGTTGCTTGATTTGCTGCATTTTATGTGCCGAAGTTTCTTTTGCTGTTGAAATTTGAAACCTATCTAAAACTCTTTTCTATTTGATCTCCAGATTCTTTCAGAGCATCGCAGTATCATTGGTTTTCTTCAGAAATTCCATCCTGACGAGGATGGACCATTTGGAATAACTGCGACCTGTCTTGAAACTTTTATTAAGAGCTGTGCTGGTTATTCGGTTATTACATATATCCTGGGTGTCGGAGATAGGTAATTTTGAAGCTTGAAAATGATATAATTACAGCTCAGATTTTTTATTGCCTGCTTCTAGTCAATTCCTTTATTTTTTGGCTGGTTCATGTGTACTTTTTTTTTCTTTGGCTAAGTTGCAAAGTTTGGTTGCATCTAAAAATTGTTGAAGCATAGAAGATGAAACTATTCCTTCCAGAAGTTTTTGTTTGTTCCTATTTTTTTTTTTTTTTTCTGTTGAGCGTAGTAGCCTAAAACCCTAAGTTGAGGGAACTATTTTTTTTTCTTTTTCTTTTTCCGGGATGGCCTGTCCTGTACTGTACATTCAGGAGCTACTTGTTCTTATTCCTTTTGATTGGTCTCTATGGGTTCTTATATGTTTGCTGGATTTTTTATTTGTCTTTTGAATCAATATTTGGATTATATATTCATCTATTTTTGTACTTTGTAGGCATCTAGACAATCTTCTCTTAAGGGATGATGGACGGCTGTTTCATGTAGATTTTGGTTTCATACTGGGTCGTGACCCTAAGCCCTTTCCGCCACCAATGAAACTTTGTAAAGAAATGGTTGAGGCTATGGGCGGAGCTGAAAGGTATGTAGTTTTTTTTTTTATTTAAAAAGAACGTATTTTTGGCATCAATTGAATTATTCTATTGCATACAATTGCATCGATATATTTTGTGCTGGTGCCTTCTTATTGGTTCCATTGTCAAATTGGCTTACAAAATTTTGTTAGCAGCTTTGCTATATTTCGTGACACTACGGGTTGAAGTTGTCTATATGCATCCTTGTCATTGTATCAGGATTTCAAGAGGTAACTATTTACACTATTGTTTTTGTTCTTGCAGTCAATACTACACAAGATTCAAGCAATACTGTTGTGAAGCATACAATATTCTTCGTAAATCCAGCAACTTAATTTTGAATTTGTTCCATTTGATGGCGGGTTCTAACATTCCTGACATTGCTTCAGATCCTGAAAAGGGTATTTTAAAGGTAACATTTGTTTCTCCTTACTGTATAAGATTGTATGATCTATGTTGATCGACCATTGCAATCCTAATGATTTTCTATCAAGTTCTGAAGTTCCCATTGATGTTGTCTAGCTGCAAGAAAAGTTTCGGTTGGACTTAGATGATGAAGCCAGCATACACTTTTTCCAAGATCTCATCAATGACAGTGTTAGCGCCTTGTTTCCACAAATGGTTGAGACAATTCATAGATGGGCTCAGTATTGGCGTTGATTAGTGTATGAAAGTGGGGATAACAATATCATTGCTGATGCTAATGTTTGATCGGTATAGCATACTAGCATCGCTGATTAGCTTGCTAATGTTTCTAAGATGTATAGTAAATCTTTGATTTCGTGTAAAGCTAATGAGACTGTACAGTTCAATCTCTTTGCCATATGTACAGTTTCGTGTATACATTTCAGCATAATTCGAAGATTGAGGTATATCAACTCAAATTAGAGAATTATCTCGTGTATAACTCTAAATTCTCGACATTATTAAAGTATTTTGCGCATGGCCAATCTTTCATCAAAGTCTGAACATGAAGTTACTTGAACTAGTACTATCAGTACAATCAAATAAACCAATTGAGATAAACCCAATTTAACTTATTTCTTTGTCATTCCAAGTATATGAAGGGATAGATAGTCCTAATAATAATTCCTACATCTTTTTTATTCTTACCTCGTTGATTTCTCACCCTTGACAATGCTCTATTTTGAGGTCTTGAAACTGTACATCAAATCGTATCCACCCCCAATAACATTTAGCTAAAAGAGGAATCCTAAACGGTCAATATAACTTTGTTTTATGTTAAAACTTGACACGATAATATTGTGTCGTGATTACGCTTCATTCAGGGAAGACAATGGATCTAAGAATCAAACTTGCTCGTATTCTCGGACCCTACAAAAGTACATATAGAATCTAATCCGTATATGATATCAAGCATATTACGCGAGGGTGGCCGGCTCAGAGCACAAACTAGTTTGAATAATAGAAGAATAATTAGAGTCATGACCAACACGAATCAAGCTTCCAATTTTCATTGACCGCAATGAAGCATCCATCCAAACCCCCCATAAAAATCAAACGTGGCAGCATGTGAATGGCCACATCATTGTAGATCCACCTCCCTCATTTCCCCAATCCCCCGACCTTTTACATTTGTCCCACCTTCATTGTTCTTCAATCACATCACGGGGGATATTTTCGTCATTCCACCTCCCCCTCCTCCCCTTTGTTATATTCACCTCCACGTCTTCCGTCTCTCTTCCTCACCGATATTCTACGCTATCTCTCCTTCTTCGTCCTCTCTCCGCTCTTCACAGGTGCGTTTCGTAAGATTATTCCTCCGTTTCGATTCCGATCTCTTCTGCATTCAAGCGTTTCGTTACATTTTAGTGTTGCGTTATAATCGTTTTATTCGATTTTCTCTCTCCTCATTTCTCGAGAATCTTAAGTTTTTTCTTTGAGTGATTTTTATTATGATTTTCTGTTGATCACTTTGATGTTTGATCTAATTGTGAATTTATGATCTCATGCATTCGCATTGTCGATTAAGATTTGTGAATTTCTCGTCTAGTTGAATGATCTGCGAAATTTGTGGTGTAAATCGCCTAGATCTGCTGAATTCCTAGCTGAATTTTTGAATTTTGAATTCTAAAAAGGGCAGTTTTGTTTGATTCATGTATATCGTTGGCGAAATTGTTGATATTATCTTGAATATATGATGCGCTATGATATTAATTCCGATTGATTAGATCTATAATAATGCTTTAATGTTCGACGTTCCGAGCTTAATCGCGTTCGAATTATGGATTTTTAGCTGGTGAATTATTTCTGGTGATTGATATCTTTAGGTTATGCGTAAAATGTTCATAGTTCCGGAGCTTAATTGTGATTTAACGGAATTTAGCTGGTGAACTATTTTCCGATTAATGAGATCTTTAGGTAATGTGTAATAATTGTTCAACGTTCCGAAGCTTGATTGTGTTTGAATTATGGAATTTTATTATGTAATCAGCTTTGATTCAGTTCGTGGAATCGCGAATCTTTTATGTCGTAATGATCTGAGTGATTTGTTGTGTAAGTGTTATGCATCGAGGGAAAACAATCAAAGTTTGGCTTTGCATAAATGTTCAACATTTTGAAGATTAGTTATGTTTGAATTATTGATTTTTTGTGGTCGAATCAGTTTTATGTCTGTCAAACTTTTATTACTCGTGAAAATTTGTGAATCTTCATGTCCTAATGAACCGATTGGTTCGCTGTGTAAAATGTTACGGATCTTGAAAAAGATGAGATTTCAATGAATAAAGTCTGGTATTATGAGTTTGATAGTCAGAATTCTGGATGATCTGTATTGCCTGCTAACATTTACTTGTAAATTTTGTAAATTAACTGAATTATTCATTGAACTTTCGGCATTTGATGTGTTGAATTTTACTGAATGCAGAAGTTAGTGAGTTAATCAAGGGAGGAAAAGATGGGGCTTACGTTCACTAAGTTGTTTAGCCGCCTGTTTGCGAAGAAGGAAATGAGGATTCTTATGGTGGGTCTCGATGCAGCTGGTAAGACCACGATTCTGTACAAGCTCAAGCTCGGGGAGATTGTTACAACTATCCCCACAATTGGTAAGTCATGACCCTTCTAATTGACATTTTGCTTGATTTGTGTTAAATTTTACCTCTGGCTGAAAGTGTAGAGTATGCCAAGTGCAATCTTTATCCATCAATTATGAGCAGCTTTTGTGGTGATTTAAGTGTATATGGTTGAATTGGTGGATAATGTCCTCTGTTTATGACTTTATGTTGCCTAGACCTCAGAGATGCAACGAAGACTTGATATCATCTGGCGCTGTAATTTAATTCCATTAGATCTGATCATATCCAATGGCTGTTTCCGTGTAGCTTGACTTTATGTTTGTTATATTAGGTGTCAAAGTTTTAGCATGCGACTTTGCCGACTGATTTATATACAATGTGTGTTTCATTTGATCATAGAGTCTATGTGGACCTTGTGGTGGCGCAAATCACACACAGAATGACTGTTTATGCTTAAGTAGATTTGTATTTCTGTTAGCTTCTTTTACGTGTTGAAACGGTTTGTGTTTGGTATCCTGATCATTTACTTTGCAACGTGATTTGTTCGGAAATGAGCTTGCGTGATATAGAAGATGTGGTTTGAAAGTGGTAGACCATAATTGTTGAATTTTTTTACCAATACCTAGAAAGTATGAAAGCTGTAAGCCCTAGTAGGAACAAGAAAGGGGTCTATAGGGTGTATTTCTTGGTAAAAGCCGCAGACTTCTTTTGGGATAAATACCTGCAGGCTCACAGTCTGCTACCTATACGATACATTCATATGGCTTTATCTGTGGATTTTTGTAATTTTACTGAATTCTTGATGACGCTAAAATGTGTGCAGCATAACTGCATAAGGCTTGATGTTGTAGAAAGATCCTTTCAATGTGAGTATTGAGGTCGTGCATTTGTTGTAATGATGTCTGCATGTTAGGTTGATACAACAATAAATTATTTTTTGTGCAACGATACAACCATTTTTTGGAAGACAATTATGCTTATGTGAAGCCTAATCATCATTTTAAATGGTATAACAATGTCATAAATAGCTTTAATTTGTAATAAATATTTCAATGTGATGGAATATGAGCTATTTATTTGTTGGAAGTTTTTTTTTCTTTCTTACAAGTAATGTTAGTGTTTATGGCATTCTTTTGTTTTAGCGTTTACTACTTTTAGATGACATTTCAGCTGCTTGTATATTCAAGGAAGTTTTCTGTTTTTCCAGGATTCAATGTCGAAACTGTTGAGTACAAAAACATCAGCTTCACTGTCTGGGATGTCGGGGGTCAAGACAAGGTTTGCATATTGCCATTTGACTTGCAGTTATGATTTAATCAATTGCTCATTATGTATCCATTTGTAGCTTGGTTTGCAAGTGTTCTAAAGAAAAGGTTTATCCTTGTTTCTTATGTGAGGATTTGTTGATATTTATTTCTTCCCTAGGGAAAAAAGAATTTTTAAGAGCTGTTTATGACAAAACCCATATGTGCAGATCCGTCCATTGTGGAGGCACTACTTCCAAAATACACAGGGGCTCATCTTCGTGGTTGACAGTAATGATAGAGACCGTGTTGTTGAGGCAAGGGATGAGTTGCACAGGATGTTGAATGAGGTATGTTGTGTTCTTGTGGACTGATTGATTTGATATTAGTATTATGTGTGTTGTTGTAACACCCCGGTAATTCCCATTTTTCCGAAACCCAAACCTTTAGGATTATCGATGTGCTACCGCCACGTGTTCAAACGTTAAGGCTATAAAACAAAGTTTTGCAGCGGAAAACCAAAAGACTTATGAAATAACATTAAACGTAAATCAACTCCTAATGTAACAAACTGGAACCTCTACGGCCCTTACTGTAATGTACCAAATAACGTTTTCCTCTAATCCAAATCTAACAGTTTAAAACCAAATCAAGCAAACATAATTTATTCTGAAATCTAAATTAAAATAACGTTCCTCTCAAACCCGCCCATGCATGAACGCTCGTTTAGATACCTGTTAATAATCTGCTCCCAATAATACAAATGTAAGTATTGGATCATCACAGTGTCATTTATAGGCAAAAGCCATGACCAATAACACACAAGGCACGTAATCAGCAAGCTGAGTACATACAATTTACAAATTATAACAGTTGAACTTATAATTAAATAAGAATAATTATAAAATGTAAAAACGTAACACGCAACATTTTACTCGACTGACACGATAAATTGATTAATGACTTGGATTAAGCAATAGACTAGGTTGTCTCCCCAATGTCCTGATTTGGACATCAAATAATTAAATAACCCGTGCTCTCCCGTCGGAGAGCATCAAAATACAGTATAAAAATCCAGATGGTAAACGGGCGTGACTCCGTTACCATAGCTAGATGAGATCTCAACTAACCCCAATTTTAAGTTTAAAACTTTATGAAAAAGAGACTCGTAAATCACACGGCCTCCAAAAAAAGTCACGGATAATACCCCGTGAACTCCAACCCCTGATTGTCAATATTCTAGACGTGCACTAGCCCAAAGTTTTGTTGCTTATCCTCTTTCTCTTTAAGTGATTTACTGTTTAAACTCTATAAACACAATCACCGCAGCACACATATGCAAACATTGCAGTTATACAATTTATCTCTGTTATACTGTAATTTTTAAGCTTTTAATTTGAATATCAATAGATAAAATTATTGAATCAAGTTAACTACCCTCGTCATCAATACTTGTAAAATACACTTTTACTCCACTCATACTATCAGTAATGAAGGAATAATAATAAACAACCTAATGGATTAATTAACAATTAATACCAATTAATAAATCAGGGTTTCTCACAAATAACACAAAAGCATGCCCCTAATATAAAGAACATGAATTCTTTCAAATGGATAACCAAACAATCTCATCCAAAGGGTTCCCTAAACATGATACTAAGTTTATGTTTCACCCTAAATCATGCTCCTAATTAAAAGTACCGTTTTTCGTAATTTGTACGTACCTGGAGTAAAATACACGTGTGACCACTTTCCTTACTAGTTAGCACCTTCTACAAAGTACTCTCCTACACCAAATTATACAAACTAAATCAATACACCATTCCCCAAAATTTACAGCAATCCTACTAATCTTTCTAGGGTTTTAAAACAATTCTAAAACATCTTTTTAAGTCTCCCAAAACATAATCTAGTATCTCCAACACAATACTACAAATATTATTTGTAAACGCATAAAAATATATGTTATAAAACTCCATTTTTTACAACTCTTAAAATCTGAAAATTTGTATTTTATGTAGTATACTCAAATTACTCCCAATTGTATCTTAGAATAGTCTTAATATAATGTATATACTAATAGTATATACTTTCAAACTTTAAAACATGAAATCTTTAACAATTAAACCATGATCTTTTATGTATAATATTCTGGAAATTTATTTCAAATACCTTAATATTAAATTTTTAACAAAATATTTCATACTATAGTAAAAATTTCATGAACCAAATACTAGTATAAGAATCTAAGCCTTAAATCATGAAAACTAATATTTTTATACCAAAATATTTGATCATAAAATATGAAAATTCATTTAAATAATAACCCCATAAAATTTAACATAGATGATCCACAAAATATTTAAGATTTTATGTGAAAATCAAAAGCCTAGTATCAAAAACTCTAATTTATGGCACTAGCATGCCTAGGCAATAATATTTTTGCATAAAAATCTTATGAAACTAGAAGTATGTATAAAATAAATTATAGAATATAAGATTTATACACTTTCAATAAAAATTTAACCCATAATAAAATCAATACAAAAATCATATAAAAACTTATTAAACATGTATACTAGGGCATAATAATTAAGGAATAAAAGAAGATAAAACAAAGGAAAAGAAGAGGGAGGAAGGCCGGTTGCCGGGGATAGGTGACGGCAACTGGCTGGGTGGCGACGACTAAGGGTGCACAACAAGGAGAGGGAGAGGAAGAGTGTTTAGGGTTTTGTGAGCTTGTGAAAATAAATGGGAATAGGGTTAGGTAGTATAGTTTTAATAAGAGAGTAATACTAGGTTTAGGTAGTTTGGTTTTGATAAAATAGTAGTACTAGGTTTAGGTAGTTGAGTTTTGATAAAATAGTAGTACTAGGTTTAAGTAGTTGAGTTTTGATAAAATAGTAGTACTAGGTGTAGGTAGTTGAGTTTTGATAAAATAGTAGTACTAGGTTTAGGTAGTTTAGGCTTAGTAGGTTTCTTAGGAAAAATAAAAATATATATAATTTGTAGAAAAGAGTTTAATTAAAAAGAATAAAATATTTTGCCATTTATTTTGGAAATATGTATGTACATATATGTATGTATATATGTAGAGTATATGTATTATATTAATGCATAGTTAATATTTTCGATAAAATATAATTGAAATCTCTTATTTTTCGGGGGATTACAATTGTGGTATGTTGTTGAGATTCTCTCTAGCCTATTTTATATTGGATTTAAAATTAGATGTTCTATGACATATTGTTGTTGATCAGCTGCCACATCTAATCTCATTGACTCAGTAATTTGACCATTTTTCCGAATTATGAAACTTGAATCAGATCTGAGTTTTCGGATTTTTTTCTCAGGATGAGCTGCGTGAAGCAGTGTTGCTTGTTTTTGCTAACAAGCAGGATCTTCCAAATGCAATGAATGCTGCTGAAATTACTGACAAGCTTGGTCTGCATTCTCTCAGACAGCGTCATTGGTAAAGCTCTTGAGGATTAGCTTGTTTAACTGCATTCTTTGTTTTTAAAAAAATTCTTTTTCAACGAGCATTTTTTGTGTTTTCAGGTATATCCAGAGCACTTGTGCAACTTCTGGGGAGGGACTTTATGAAGGATTGGATTGGCTTTCCAACAACATTGCAAACAAGGTATATGCCTCTTTTTTTCTTTTTTTTTTGTTTATCTAATTGTTGTGGTTACTTTCGGTTTTCCCTTGTATGTGATTGGTTCCCAAATTCGGAAATTTGCAAAATCACTCATCCTGGTTGATCATGATTTATGAGTTTGGTCACTTCTACAATATGCATCTCTATCCTTTGCTTAAGTGACATAGATGAGCCCTTAAAAAATATTTTTGTATTATATCTTTTATTTCCTTAATTTTAAGTTTGATTTAGAATATATCTGACTCTTCTAATGTTTTGTGCAGGCTTAAGGATTGAGGTTTTGTCATGGACTGATAGTCCTGGATGCAGGGGTTAACATTATCTAAGTCTCGTTCTTTTTTTCTTTACATCTTTACCTAGAAACTCAGTTTGTGGTTGTAATTTTGTGGACGGGAGCGATAAGCCTTTTGCTTTGAGCTTTGCATATGGATATATGTTACTAAATAGTGGTTGAGCGTTGTTTGTACTCCCTAGATTCTTTGGGTTCCCATTTATGTATTGTAATAGACGTAACTGAAGTTAATTCTAGGCATCTTTGCGTAACACCTGATAGTGATGGTTCAGTTTAGTGATTTTGTTTTACTTTCCTCGAATTTCTTCCACTTTTTTTTTTTTTTTTTTCATTTGCGGAGTAGTTAAGTTGGGCTTGTTCATTTGGATAATGCAAATCTGTATTAACTGGATGGTCCAAGGGCTGTTAACGATTTGATAAAGAATATGTGAAACTTGAAGAGTTAATTTTTTCAGTACATTGCTAATACTGACAACAAAATTTTATGATGGATCATATGAGAATAATATATTCGTGATTTCAAGGCAACCAGTCTACCACATTTCTCTTTTATTTTTTCAGGGCACAAGCATTGTCTGGCTCATTGCGGGTGCTCGCATTCGATCGTAGATCTAAAAAGTAAAAACTCTAAATATTTAAGATTGTCTTGGAAGATTGTAGTGTTCAACTATGTTTAAGGACTGGCCCAGTCTTTATTACAACATGCATATTGTTGCGAGTTGCCCCTTTGAAATTTGTTCGTCTGAAATTTCCAGTCAAATATCATACAAGCAGTGCGCCCACAGTGATTTTTGTTGCAAATTATATTGGGTTTGCTCACCCAGAAGGCCAGACCTTTTAGGCCATGATGTTAAGTGCTCGCAGCATGCTTCTCCTCTCAAACCTATGCCTCAGAAATACTAGTAACGTAGAGTGCCCAAGTCATAATGTGAATTGATGACATGTCAAGTTAGCCTTGAACGTTCTAACCACATGATCTTTTAGACATACTGACTCAATAATGAGGACTTGACCATCTATTTTACATGTTCTTTTAGACAAACCCAATTTGATTATCATAATGATCAAGTCATCGACGTAGACCACGATATGAAACTGACATCCATAGTCATAGACTAGTGAACAGCATCAGTTTCCCCTTTTGATATCTTTTCAGAAATCCCATAGCCTTAAGTTCGAAACATTGTTTTGTCCAAACTTGCTTTTCTTGTACTAATTTATGAATTACTACACATTGAGTATATGAATGACTACTATATTATGTGAATGTGGTGTATGTCACATCACATAGCCAACTTTTGAGAAAACATTGCAATAGCGCCTTTATTTTAGAATAAGCATAGAAGTAAACAAGGGAAGATATACTCACATTTCATCTAATCCAAACAAAAACGAGTCTTCTCCTTCAAGGCTTCATGCATGGCAGCTAATTGTTTCAGTGTGTACGCTTTGCCATATACTAAATGAGAGCTTGAGATGACTATAAATTTGAAGGTGATAATAAAATAGATATAAATGATTACAAATCTATCACATGCAGCTGTATTCCTCACTTTCATCATATTCATCCATGTATTCGGGTTCTTGGAAATGATAATCTCTGAAAAGAACTGGCGCTTCCACTCTGCATCCCAAGCTTGGAGGATTTCTGTCATTCATGTCTATTGCAGAAATAATCTTGTCTTTTATGCAATTTTCTAAGGACTCTTCTTCAACAAATCCCATTTGCATCCCAAGGAGACTGAAACATTCACCTTGAAAGTTACAATCATCTGAAGACAGAATTAGACCAGAGAGGCTTCTTGCAAGGTCAGGGGCATAATTGTGGATCTGATAACCAAGGCAGAAGACTAAGAGTGAGATTGTGTATAGGTAGAGGCATGTAATTAAATCTGTGTACTAAATTTTTCTAGCTTTGCCTGTGTTCAAGGGAAATGGTATGCTAGTTGAGGCTATTAGCTGCATTTGGAGATTGTTTCAAGTGATTCTACTTCTATGCCCGTACATAAGTCAAAATATGAGTTACCATTTATCATGTTTGGAGTTACCCTCAGTGATAATGGTTTTCTCCCAGGTTCAAGGCATTACGATCCCCCCCTCATTCTCCCCAATCTTGAGATAGCTCAGATAGGGGCCTATATAAGTTTACCTTTTACCAAAAAAATTTAGACAGTAATGTATTTGGCTAGTAAAAACATGGCACGTGTTTTTAAAGAGAAGTACCTTGAGAGCATGACCACTAAGTAGAGCTCCAGTATACCTTTCCTTCAAATCATCCAGCGCAAGACTGATGGCTTCCTTCGCAAGCCTTGTCTCAAGTTGGGTTCTTTGCCTTAGTGGAGGTACATTCACCTTGGAAGTAAGTCAAGAAAAAACTGTATACAGCAGAATAAAGCACAAACGATGCATGCAGCTTATGATTATTATTGCCTACCATGACAATGAAAGGGCAACATAAATAACTAGGAAAGGATATTGCTTATCATAACAATGAAGGGCAATGTCAACATGGGTATTTGGTGGCAAGTTCTCCCATTCAAGAAAGAGAGAGCTCTCTTCATCGGCAATACTTTTAAGAGCCATCCCATACTTATTCCACTTGATGCTTTTTAAAGCTTTGACAGCTGACTGATGAACAGAACAAGGCGAGAATTCTTTGAAATATAGGACCTGAAAAGTTAAGAGTCAATCCTTGTCAGATAAGTGGAAGCTGTAGACCCTATGTCATGCATTCATCTCAGAAGTTTTTTTTTTTGTTGTTTTTTTTTCAAGCATTTCCGATGCTTTTATCATTTTATTATTTGGCAATATTGAACTATGTACAACGAAGCACCAACTAAGCTTAAAGATCCATTAGGGCTTTACAAGATTTGAAACAAGTTTAAATACTTCTTTGTGTCTCCTAGTTGGCATATTTGTGTGCATCAGGGAATGTATAAAATTCAATTCAAGATAGATTCCTCAAAAATATGGAACTACAGAAAAGCTGGACATAAATAATTGGACTAAAAATGATTTGTAATATACTGGTACCAGTATGAAATAAGGAGTTTTACAGAAAAAACAGCCAATTTTGAAGGAAGACTCAAAGTGATATGCCAGTTCAAAGCTTTGAGATTATTAGTTAGGATCTCCAAACGATTTCATTAGTTCATTACATAGACTTGAAGCATTCTAAAAGCACATCCTCCACAGAAAACTAACCTCAGTTTTTGGCTCAAAGGCCTTCAAGCATGATGAACTTGATGAACCCAGTAACTCAACGTCACTGATGATAATTACAACTTCCACAGTCAATCCATCATTTCCGTGCTTCTGTCTGCATGCTTGTCCATTCCCCACCTTTAGGTTGTCTCTGAGGAATAGAGAAAAGAACATTGTTACAGATGAGGAGAAGAAAGTAGAGAACCTTCATCCTTAAAATCTACAGAAGCAAACACAAATATTTCTTCACCTGCTTGAAAAGCAAGATTGGCACTTTTCACTTAATTTTCTATGTTTACAAACATAATCCTCAAGCCCTGATGCTAGCTGTTGTATGTTTGATGATTCCGAGGAAGGTAATGTCAACTCAGTAGCCAGAATGACATTTTCATGTTGTATTCCACGTTCATCACGTAATTCAGCCACCAGTTCAAATGCAATGTTCTGGGGGAAACACAGAAATAAGCAATTAGTTTTACTCCAGACTTATTATGCAACAACATAGATATCTGTACTGAACAGAAAATAGGAAGAAGTAGAACTTACATATGTCTTCAGAATCAACATCTGCAAAAACAAGTATAAACAATAAGATATAATGTGAAGGAAAAAAGAGGAAAGAAAATAAACATGCTGCATAGGCAATTAGAGTGAAAGATAAGCCAATTGCAGAAGATAATCCAAAATCACATGAAACATGGCATAAATGTGCTAAAGCACCAGCTCAGAAACATACCGAAATCAGTGTACCTTTCTGAGAACGGAAGTCATATCTACCAATAATAATTCCATGTCCTTCGCAGAAGATAGAGACACTTCAGTTCCACTGAGGAAAAGAAGAATCAAAGAATAATCACTTCACAAAACCATATACTACGTATAAGACTAAGAATTAAACTTTTTAGCTGATGGACAGACCTGAAAATGGCATTTTTCTTTGGGCTTGAAGGGAGCTTAGTTAGCCTTCTGTTAGGAGCACTTTCTTTTAGGTTTACCTTGTAATGGAAAAGCTCAGAATCACCAAGGCCTGTAGATGATAGTGATTAGTCACTATACCACTAACTGAGGAACAACTGAGTAGGCACAGAATAAAAATCCTGTAGTTAAGCTGCATCTCACGATCTCAATAATGAAAAGAAGATTGTTGCCATTTAAGGCCACCAGCATACAATCTATACAGCTGATTTAGATCATAAACCTTAATATTTTCATTCAGGTATGATGATTGATCTACTTGCGTTTCTATGCTATGCAAGATGATAAATCGTGCAGGAATAAGAGGCAACAAGCCCATGAGTTACTACAGGGTCTGGGAAAGGTCTAATTGTACGCAAGAATGTTTCCAGGTTTTGAACCCGAGACGTAACGGATAGCAAGTGACGCTTGACCACTACGCCAGATACGACCTTCATGGAAAAAAACATGTCTATTCCCAAAAAAGACAAAACTCATGCCAGTATCCAGAAACCTCAAGCAAGCAAAAGGAAACCAAAGGTAACGTGATGTAAGACCACATTAATTATCCAAATAAGGAACGGAAATAAAGAGAAGTGATTTGAACTTACCAGTGGTTGTGACCGAAAGCATACCATCTGCATTACAACAAAAACACTCACCAAACAAGCAATCATAAACATAAGCAACCAAAAACAATCCATCCTACAACATCAATATTACTATTATGAATAGTGCCTCAAACAAAAAAAAAGTAAGGCCCATGATAGCATAATACTAACCCCACTCGGCAAACCCATTATAGCCCAATTTCAAGTCCTGGAATTCCTTCAAACAACTTCCAGCACCAGTATCAGAAACTGCCAACAACCATATTTACTTTCTTCAGGCAAAAACATTAAAACAAAATCATTTTTTTATAAAAACCGAATTCCCAAATACAGTCAGATGCACACCTACACACCAGGGAATCATAAAAAATAAAAATAAAAAAGTTAACAAGCAGAGCATATAAATAGGATGAAGTGGGGTACTCGGGCACATAGTAGATGCTATAAAAATTATTTAACTCTTACAAATGAAAATTAAAACAAACAGGAATCAAAACAAACAGTTGGAGTGCATAACAATTACAACATTATATATACATAACAAAGTTGATAAAATGAGAGAGATATGACATACTTGAGATTTGAGTGAGGAGGGCATCGGGAGGCGTGAGTTGTCTGACAATAACGGAGAGGCGGCAGGGGTCTCCTGATAGTCGACATCTTTGGACTGCAACTGAAATCATCTGATAGAAAAATGAATAGGAAACGAATAATATGAATAATTTTGAAAAGATTTGTGTGATGAACAAGTTATTGGCATTTGCGAAATCGTACCTGTTTGCAGAGGTTTGTCACCTCCTCCATTGTTGCAACACTACTAAGATTGGAGTTCTGATCAGGTGTGAAATCCTAATTCCAATGGCTCCCAAGTCCAAACTATAGAGTAAGGGTATTTCAGGGATGCTCTGTACTCCTAAACTTTTATAAAACAAAACTTTACTTTTAATTTGGATCATCATCATATGAAGTATAAATTTCTAGGAAATCAATATTTTATTTCACAAAAACAATAATAATAAAGCGATCAAAATTTGGATAAAACTACTGTCAATTTTGAAATTCTACTTATTCATTTTTTTTTTTACTTCCTACATTTTCATTTTATGAGTCAACCTTTATAAATTTTGATAATAAATTCTAATTATATTATAACAAATAATATATTCAAGTGAGATCTTATTCGATGCATTTATATGTAAATTTTATCTAAGCCACAATCAATTAAGTCATGGCTCTATGGTGAATCAAATATAGAAAGTTCACATAATTTGAGATAGATTTAGAAATTTAAACCTAGAAATAAGGAGGAAGAGTGATCCACTACCAAGCTTCATCTTTTTTTAAAGGATCGTCATAGTGGTTGTAGACAATTGACATCAAACGGTATTGTCAATTCCTAAGCTTCGCTTTTCCATCTCCTAAGTGGATGATCTGGCTTTGTTAATGCGAGGATTGCCAATTTACCATACAAAAGTAATAATCTAGTCATTTGGTTCTTACAAGATTCAATATGCTTAGATAAATTACTTAAACCTATGTCAAATTGTACATTTGTAGAAATTGTGTAAATAACACAGTTACTCTAAATTGAAGTTTAGTAAATTTAAAAGAAAAATCTCTTGCAATCTTCTTTTATTCTCTAGCTAGGTAAGAAGAAATGAAATGGAGAGGACAATAATGGTTCTTTTTTGTTACATTGTCAAAAAAATGTAAAGAGGTTTTTTTTAATGTAAAAATTGATTATTTTAAAGATAAATTCAAAGTAGTCATACAAGAGTGTCTTCTAATATGCTTCAATGAATGTAAGATACACCTTAAGAAGACTAAAAGGTTCCTTTAAACAACAAGTTTAAAAGCAAAATTTCATTAACCAATTAATACAGAGCATTGCAAGGATATGGGTGACCAACCTAATTCCAAAAGTCCAAATTGTGGTCTCCAATCACTACCCTTTTTAAGGTTTTGAAGTGGAAAAATCTAATTTAAGATTATATGATTATGTTATCTTGTTGTATGAAGAATAAAAACACGGTTAAATACTCAAACTTTAAAGATCAAAACACACATTTGAAAAAAAATTAAAACTAAAACCTTCCTATTCAATCATGATATCACATTTGAAACTCTTGTACATTTTAACTTTTAATTAACTCGATTTTGTCCCATTTTTCAAAGATTCCTTTTCTAAAATTATGAAATATTTCGTCATACATAAAATTTCATACGATTCGAACTTAAGACTTTCGATCAAAGAATTAAATATCTTAGCTAATGAATTATGTCATTTTTATTTAACTTAGGTTTTTGTAACTTTTGGACAAGTCAAATTAAAACATATAAAGATATCAAGAAGATTATTGATTCGGATTTGCATTCTCTGAATTCAATATTAAACATAATATGAGTTTCATCAAAAATAAAAATATAAAACTGTAATATGACATTAAAATTTACAACTCAGAGAAAATAGCATCCTATATTTTAACGTTAACCAAATTTCACAATAGTGTGTAATTTGGCTAAAAGAACAGATACCAATTTACTAAAATGAATAAACTAATCGGCTGCCCAAATGCTAGTTATAGTACTGAAAACTGGAAAAGTGAATAGAGTCGTCGTCAAATATTCAACCACGTGGGCCACGCAAGACATACAAGTAATGAATGAATACAATTATACAACTCCAGTTCAAAGTCATAAACTCTTGTCTACAGATTTCAACAAGATTAGCAGTATATAATCCTACTCAACAAGACAACAACAACACTGTTAATCACCGAATTTCCAATTTCTCAACCATATGTCCATCAAAGTCATCCGTCTAGCATTGAATTCTGAGAATATACACGCAACTGTGATTTGGGTTTATTAGGTTCAACTTATAAGATCCCTCAAATTCAACCAACCAACCAACCAACCAACCAACTTCCTCAGTTCCATCAATTTCATTGAGGGGAAATTTCCAACGCTTTTGATGGAGGATCAAAGTTGCAGAAGCGTCCGAATTGATGAGATTTCCACGGCCAATTCTGATTCTGATTCTTATGATCATACTTCTCCTTGGGCTCTTGATATTGGAGGTTTTTTTCCCCTTATTTACTTAAGCTTGTTTTTATAATATCTGAATTTTGATTTTTGCTGGATTTTGTGTTGAAGATAAAGATTGAAACTTTGGTAGTTTTATTAAATTTTGATGCTTTGATTATTTATTGTTGGTTATTCTGTCATATTGTGGGATTTTGGACTTTTGGTGTACAACTTTGATGTAATAGCTTGATTCCTTACTTTATTGGAATGATTTTGGTAAATTTTTATTAATTATTCTCTGTGCTTTGCAAGAGTCTATACTTAGCGAGATGGAATTTGATTCGAGGTCTTGGTACTACCCCTTAACGATTATGCATTTATGCTTAGGCCTAATAAGGTTGAACAACTTAAGGCTATTTTTAATTAGGTTTCCCTCTGGTTTTGTCGCTAATGAGTTAAGTAGTCTGGGACTGAAGTGAAACCTCTGGTTTGGTTTGTTGTAATCCTAACTTGGAAATATCTCTTTTGAATGCCCTTTTGTCGTCATCCAAAGTTGGAAACATCACATTGAAATACCTTGTAGGCAACTTTTTGAGGTTTGAGTTGTAATTAACTTGATTTTATATAATGTCTCATTGAACTGTCCTTTGCTATTCTCTTTTGCAATGAAGTAGTGAGTTGGTTTCAGATCAAGGGTCTAACAAGAACATTATCCTCACAGTTGTAGGGGTTAGGCTAGATCCTTTTTGCATGCGATTCTTCTGATTAAGAAAATTGGATCATCACAGTGGCTTGAATGTTAGTGTTAGAAAACTGAATCATTGTTACTTTCATTTTGTCGACATTTATTGTTTGAACTTTAGTAGTTATTGTTTTTGTTACATCAAGTTGACTTTCCGTTCAATGATATTCTTTCCATCCTCTTGAAGGAGCATACATTTCTTAAGATGCTTTCATTCTATGAGGAGATCAATCCCAAAGCTGCCTATTGTTCATCTTTCTTGAAAGGCATGTGTGTGGCTTCATTGTAGTTACTAAGTTACTTGCAATGCCTTGTCTGTTTCTGTAGGTACTCTTATTAAGTTGGTATATTTTTCTAGAGAAGATAGCTCTTTGGAGAACAGTTTTGGAAATAGTGTCCAAGTGGAAGAGGTTGTTGAACTTGGAACTGGTTCCGAAAAGTATCCTATTCTCAATGGCAAGCTCCATTTTGCAAAGTTTCAGACCAACAAAATAGACGAATGCTTGGACTTTATTGAATCCAAGTTACTTCATGGAAGTTGTATGTTACTGTCTCTTTACCTACTCTTGGCTCTATATTACTTTTGCTTATTCTCCTATTTATTGTATGTGCTTGCATGTACTATAACAAACATTCCGTAGGAGCTGGTGACTGGCAAAGATTTACTCCCTTCTTTAGATCCAGATATATTGAGCTATTAAATTAGTTTTAAGTTAGACATGAGTCACATGACTATGAAAACACTGAGTTTGAGTCAACAGCCTAGCTTGAGCTCTGATCAACTTCATAACGTACCTATTCCCCTAAAATTATCCTATTTAAGCATCTCTCTCTCTTTCTTTTTTGAATAATTGTCAGAGTTTTTCTCATTAGATTATGTAGGGAACCACGCAATTCGATAATGACGAAGACAAACAACGATACGCAAAGGCTATAACTACAGTGGCCTGTGCACGCTTTCTGCTTTCGAGAGGCAGGAGGATCTCTCCCAAATACTTTTTGTATTATTTTCTTGTGATACCATGGAAAGAGGTGTTTCCCCCAATTTGTAATCCCCATCCTAACCAACTCTGACTCCCCTCTAACCAACCATGTAACAAACTAAGCATATTCTTTATTTACTGGCTCTATATAATTCTATACATATATATTCTATTTCCCTCCAACATACTTATATTCTTTACCATATTAATCCTTACTACTGTTGATGCTTATTGGAGCAGGTGTGCCTTCAAGTCATCCTGAATAGCATCCCTTTCCCTCGGCTGATCTTCCAATGATTGCACTGCAGTAGTGCCTCTTTCGAACCTCAACAAGGTATCCCTGCTATAAACCGCCTTGAAAGGAGAGCACTTGTGGCCGAGTGATAAGACGTGACTTTGCCTAGGGTAACCATCTAGACCAGCCCTTGGGCTTGTCATTAATGAATCACCGTAAGTAGGTCTCCATCCCCTTATTTACCACTTTTGTTTGGCCGTTAGATTGAGGGTGATAGGCCGTGCTTCTATTAAGGGCAGTTCCTGTAGCTTGAATAATTCTCTCCAAAACAAGCTTATGAATATCTTATCTGTGTTAGACACAATGGATTTTGGAAATCCACGAAGCCTCACCACTTCCTTAATGAAAACATCAGCCACCTTTGGAGCAGAGAAGAGGATGCTTCATTCCCACATAGTGGGCATACTTAGATAGCCTATCCACTACAACCAGCACCGAGTCCATGCCTCTAGAGGTCGGTAGCCCTTCGAAAAAGTCCATTGATATATCCTCTCAAACCTAGTAGGGATAGGTAATGACTGTAAGAGTCTAGAAGGGGATAAAGAAGAATGTTTTTGTTGTTGACAAGTTTGGACATACTTAGTCACTGCCCTCCTCAAGCCCGACCAAAACCACTCCGCTGCTAATCTTTGGTACGTCTTGAAGGCCCTGCGTGCCCCCCAATGGGAGAGTCGTGGTACTTATAAAGTAAAGACTGCACCACAACATTAGTGTGGCAACACAATGCGATTTTGTGCTTGAGCACCCTGTTTTCCATGGCATACCCCTTAGGAACTTCCTTCCGTGCTGCCAATCCTCCTTTACTTGCGAAATAAAAGTATCCCCATCAATGGCATGCGAAATAAAAGTATCCCCATCAATGGCAGCCTAAATCTCACCCCACAGCACGCCCTTCACACTCACCAATGAACCCAGTTCAATTTGACCAACAAATTCTCTGGACAAGGCATCAACTACGGTGTTGGAAGAACCGTAGGATATATCAAAATGGTACCCTAGCAACTTGCTCTTCCACTTTTGATACTTGGGCCCTACTTCTCTTAGGTGCATCAAAAATTTGAGACTCTGTTGATTTGTCTTGATGTGGAATTTTCTCCCTAGTAAATAATGCCTCCACTTTTGAATCGCCTATACCAAGGTCATAAGCTCCTTCTCATATATTGACTTTAATCTTGCTCTCACCCCCATAATCTTGCTTAAATACGCAATAGGGTGTCCATTCAAGGATAGCACTGCCCCCATTCCAAAGATGCTTGCATTGGCTTCTACCACAAAGGAAAAACTGAAATCGGGCATGGCTAGCACTGGCACACGCGTCATTGTTGATTTTAGCTCTCAAAGGCTGGCTTGGTCAGTCCATCCAAAGCAATCTCTTCTGAGCTGCTAATTCCCTAAGCCCTAACATCCTTACTTCATCCCTAATTCCCTCTTTTAGACCATTCACAAAATGTCCTCTAGCCACTTCCTCTGGAATATCATCAAGGGGGGCCATGAGTTCAACGGACCTCCTTCGGTACTCGTACACCGTGGATGTTTGCCGGTGGTCGAGCCATTGCTCTTGGAGGGCTCCTGTTGCCGTAGCCTATAATTGCCGAAGTAGAAGGCCCTTCATCTCTTCCCAACGCCGAATCGGTTGTCGACGATGCTCCCACTGGTACCATAGGAGAGCGTCACCCTCCATGGAAACCACCACAGCCTCTAATTGCTCATCCTTTGTCAACCGGTAGAAGTAGAAGTATCTATCCGCCCTGAGTATCCACCCATCCGGGTTACTCCCACTAAACACGGGAAAATCCAACTTTTTCACCCTCCAATTTCCTGCGCCCTATACCTCGATTTGTTCTCACTGTTAACTCCCTGCACCCCTTCAGATGGTGGCGGTCTCAGTGGTGTGTGGCGATTCAACAGTTCTTCCCGCAATAATTGTTGATCCTTCCTCAATTGGTTAATCAACTGTTCTTGCGAGATTCATAACTGCTGAAGACTTGCTGTAATTTGGGACATCTGATTTCTTGCCTTACCCATTCTCTACGTGATCTAGATGCGCAACGCCTCTACATCCTCTTCCAACTTGTCCATCCTCCGAGAATGCGTTGGTGCCATTGACGGACTTCCCCACGATCGACTTGCTCTGATACTAACTGCAGGGAACCACGCAATTCGACAATGATGATGGCAAACAAAGATACACACAGGCTATAACTACAGTGGTCGGCTATGTTGCACCGATACGAATCCGATACGAATACGGGTACGAAAAACGACAAAATCAAATTTTCTAGATACGGGTACGACATGAGTACGACAAAAAAATATAAAAAAATTAAAAAGCATTCAAAGGTAACTAATATTAATTAAAATATAACATAATAATATTTATATAAGAAATTAGTTCCTTCTTTATATTTTCATTTGTGTTCTATTTAAAATATTTGAATTAATTGAATAACACCAAATATGTCTATTCTGTAAAAGAAACAAAGTCAAAGGGACAAATAAAATATGCTTTGTTTGAGTGGAAGTGTGGAACGTAGCTACAATGACTGTTGCTAGCCAGTTGTAACCCACGTGATTTTTGAAGAAAATCTTCCGTCTATTCACCTAATCTGGTTTTCATTTATGTATGGAAACACCTTCAACCCTCCACCTCATTCCCCCAGTTGCACATGCTACACACACCCATGGCCTTTCTCCTTCTACCAGAAATGTTGACACACCATATCTAAGTGTTGAACCAAGGTTTTGATACAGTTTCCATGTCTAGATCCATGTTGGGTCATGTCAAGCTGGGTATGTGGTCTAACCTTATCACCCAAATTATGATTAGTTGTTGCCTCCTTTAACTTCTCCGGTTCTACCTCAAGTCGAGAGTTTTGGAGATCCAGAGGTGAAGAACTTAGTAAATGTCGGCTAGAGTAGAAGAAGAGGAGAAGAACATTTAGTTTTTTGTGCTCCAATGAATTGGTACGTCTATATTTAACCCAATTGTATCCAAAACGTACCCAGATTTGTACTCACCCATACCCCATTTAGATAGTCATACCCGCTTTTTGAAAGCGTTTTGGGGATGTATTTTGGCCGTACCCATACCGTATCCTTCCCGTACCCGTACCATATCCTGCCCGTACCGTATCCTGCCCGTACCCATTTTTCGGTATGGGAAACGGTGAGCAAGTGGCGTACCCGTGCTACACATGTGGCAGGTGCACGCTTCCTGCTTTCGAGAGGCAAGAGGATCTCTCCCAAATACTTTTTGTATTAATTCTCGTGATACCATGTACAGAGGTGTTTCCCCCAATTTGTAATCCCCATCCTAACCAACTCTGACTCCCCTCTAACCAACGATGCAATAAACTAAGCATATTCTTTATTTACTGGCTCTATATAATTCTATACATATACATTCTATTTCCCTCCAACTACTTATATTCTTTACCATATTAATCCTTACTATTGCTAAGCTGGTGTTTGTTGATGCTTATTATTGTTGGTTTTTCCCCCCTTCTTCCTTTGAGTGTAAACCAGTGTGATGGCTGGCTTCAGCTGGTTCGTAGCAGATTATTTCATGTAATTTCAATGTAAATAACATTAATAAAAGAAGTTTAAAGACTTTAACCCCATTAACTTTTGAGTTGAACACAATTGAGTTTGAGTCTTTGTGAATGGCCCTTTAAAACTAATAAGTTAAATAGATATAGATCCAAAACTCAACCAAATTTGTTTATTACGTGAGCCAGGACTAGCTCAATTGGTGGCCTGTAGCCTGTCAAAACAGTATTATTTGAAGTTTCTTATCTCCTATCACACTGTTCATGTTGTATAAATCATAGCGAAGTTTCCATGCATTGAGTTCAGATAAAATATGCAGATCTGGCGTGTTGAATTGAGTTTATATTCAGTTCATCATCAGATGTATTTTGTCGATATTTCTGTCCCTTGGATCACAATCCCAAGTTTCAACATGTTCAAGGGAAACGGTTTGGTGTCAGATCAAGGTTTGGCCAGTGATTGTAACATCAGGTCTAACCATCTAATCCACGTTGTCCTTGATGGTAACCATGTGATTATTGCCTTCGAGAACTCTACTGACTACTGAGTATGTATGCCCAAGGTGCAGATTATAGCCAAAGATGTTCTGTTCCACCGGATATAGCTCTTCTCCCTGAATAGGAAACTCTTTTCTACAATAAAAATTTGGAAATCCGTTTAGTGATCGGCTTTACAGCTACTCTTTTTTTGTCTTCTCTAATCATACATAAATTTATGATCACCCACTGTTTCGCCAGCTCATGGGCAACTTTTTTAGCTGTAGACAAATCTAGGTTCTTTTATGTGCTTCGTTCTACTGCTAAGTGCTAACTGACCAATTTGCTATATTTGACCAAAGTTCTGACTTATCGAGGTGTATCTAGGTTGCAGGCATGAAGAGTTTCCAGACAAAAAGAAATTAATAATCAAGGTATTACATCTTTAATTATAGAGCTACTATCTTTACATGAATGACTAAAAGATCTTGCCATTTCTCTGTAGTGATATGTTATAATTGTCTCAGACTCTCAGCAAAAAGCATAAGGTAGACTTGAAAATTTAGCTCCAGTTTTCTTCCCATACCT
This sequence comes from Dysphania ambrosioides, assembly GCA_026401315.1. Classification (NCBI taxonomy): domain Eukaryota; kingdom Viridiplantae; phylum Streptophyta; class Magnoliopsida; order Caryophyllales; family Amaranthaceae; genus Dysphania; species Dysphania ambrosioides. The sequence goes on along the minus strand of CM048660.1, from coordinate 1,464,795 downwards.
GATATCCCATTGTGGTTCAACTGTAAACTCAGCAACATCCCTCTGAAAACCCATTATGCATAAAATATACTCCCTTATAGAAGTAGAGAGAAGGCAGAGAAAAAATACTCAACAGATTCAATACCTCCATAGAAGCAACAATTATTATTAGTTACAATTTTCCAAGGGAGCAGCCTGCTAAGAGTTGGGAGCCTATTCCACATAGCGATCTAAGTTCTAAACAGGCCTCTCTAGGGGTAGCCTTATTGTGGAGGAGTACTCTCCTCCATTCACCTTAGGAAAATCACCTCTGAATTTCTGATACATTTTTTTTTTCATTTGAGAATTCCCCATGAAGTAGCTTTGCTTTCCATCCACCAATCTTCTCAATATCTTCATAGAACCTAAAGGTTTTATTCAAGGATCAATATTATTATTATTTTTTTACCAACACATGTTAGTTGGACATTGAAACCCAGCCAAATCCTTGACCTCATATATTGAAACAGCAATAGGCTTGCTTAAGAGTAGCGAACTTATAGTGTACCCAGGGCTTAGATTCTTCAGAGGGGTGAATAAACCATACTTCACTTACGGAATTTCTTTCTCAAATGCTATGCGCTGTTGAAGTTAAAGAGGATATTAAGTTATAGGTTATGTTACTGTGTTGTGAATCCAGTAGCAATCAATCTTGTTCTCAAGTCCATCGGAGGTCCATACAATTTGATCTTCTTCTCCATGCATTGTGCTGAGAATATCATATAATTGGTCAAACCTTGGGAATCTTTCTAGAAGAAGGAAGATGCGAGCTTCTTTTACTTTAAAATCCTTTGAAATGGTCAATCATACTGCAATAATATATCCTTTATTTATCTTGGCTTAATTAATTGCCTCTGGGTCTCTTTTAGGGTAGTCTATTGATGTTTTTGACGAGGAAACAAATTTAGTAGAATGAAAAGCAAAGGGGATATAACTAGAGGACAAGTTGTCCCTCAGAAGAAAACCCAGAGATAGTAATTACTTCAGCATCTACTTTCCTCAAAACTCTTGGTTTGCAATAGTATGCTTATTTGACTGGATCCTCAAGCTCCGATAATTCTTCAAATTGCTTATCCTCTTCCCTATTCCTTCAGATTACTGTTTGTGAGGATTAGGAAATTTAAGACTCTTTGAACAGCATATTTAGTTGTTTCCTTGAACATATAGTCTTGAACGTAGCAGTTCATGTTTTATTTATCAGTAATCGTTGAACATGACCAGTTGATATTCCTTATCAACACGGGTTATTCTTTGTGATTGCTTTTACTGCATTGTGCCCCCAGAATAAGTTTTGACCTAGACTCAAGTACATGAAATATTTCAGAACTAAGCTAGATGAAGAATATTGTATAACTGCCAATGTGTTGTTAGTTCTCGTCAAGGCTCTAGCTGGACTTTGCTTGATTTTTCTTGAAGTGAAATGGTAAAAATTAGTTACAGCAGCTCCAAAAGGAATACGGGAAACTACTGGCTGTAAGTAGTCTGCTGAATCATTTCCAGTATTGTAAATTGGATAAAAAGCCTTTCTAGTAGTTGATGCAAAGTCAGGAAGGTTGACAATTTATTTTCTTAGGCAGAGAGTTTGAGGATTGGGTTACATAATACTTCTCTAACATAATCTTGCAGATATGATGTCCTAACTCCTTAATAAGACTTTAGGTTTTCTTCAAATTCTGCATTATTTGTGTACTAGTGTTGTTGGACTGTGGTGGCACAACTCGCACAATCCTAGCAATCAATAAATTCTTTTGAGATTCTCTTTTAAGGTGGTTCCTCTGATCCTGTCCAAGACTGTAAAGAGAATAAACAACAGTCTAACCCCAAAATGACGTGGAAAAATTACTTTTACGAGCCTGTTAAACATGAAAACATTTTCTCTCTGAGTTTGATGTTGAGACTTGATTTCCCTTTTAAATTTCCCCCTAGATTGCTTTTTTATCTGTTTTGCTATGAAACTCTGCTAACTATTTATTGTTGGTTGCAGGCAACGGGTGGTGGGGCCTATAAGTATGCTGATCTCTTTAAAGAGAAGTTTGGTATTAGGATTGACAAAGAGGATGAGATGGACTCTCTCGTGGCTGGTGCTAATTTTTTGCTGAAGGTGAGGATTTGTGATGTGATAACATTTATGAAATATACTGTTTCAACAACAGCAATATGTGGTGTTTCCATTTTCTTTTTCTTTTTCTGTATGTCTGTGGTAATAGGCGGAGATTAGGTTTTGCCATATTATTAAGAGGAAGACCTCAAGGGTTTTTCCCAGCATCCGAAATCAAAGGTCAGAAATAGTGCTTGTACTACTTGAGTAAGATCAGGAACGGAATATTGGCTGATCAAGCTAACTAAACATTTATCAAGTTGTAGTGAGTAATGGCTAACGAGTTGTCCCTTATCATGGGGCTGTGACAAATTACAGCTAAATAGCAGATGCAGGTTAGTACAACCAATATGGATTCTTGATAAAGCATAACAGGAAAACCTTGACATGTGAGGCAATTAGATAGTATACTTCTGTGAGAAACGACGTTAGCATGACCTTACTTGTGGTTATATTCTATAACTCACCAAGTTATGGCCAATTTTAAGAATTTCCTGCCTTCATGATGTACATTACTTTCCTGTCCTATTTGCAAAGATAACTGTGAATTATGTTTACCTTTTTCTTTTATGTTTTTCAATGATGTATAAAACTTGATATATATGGACTAGGACGACTGCAGAAAGTTTATGGTACCTTATAAAGTAGCCTGTATTTTTCCCTCCTTATAATGGGCGTCATTTAGGTTATCTGATGTGAGCCTTATATCTGTTTTAAGCTATACACTTGTTCTTTATTATATTCTTTAATTTTGTATCACTTTATTGTGGGCATTATGATTGTACTTTGAGTAGGCAGTCCCTTGTGAAGCTTTCACATACATGGAAGGTCGGAGAGATTTTGTGCAGATTGATGCCAATGATTTATTTCCTTATCTCCTTGTCAACATTGGGTCCGGAGTTAGCATGATTAAGGTAATAATCATATCATTTGTAGATCTATGCTGAGTTTTTCTTTATTAAATTTTGCATTGATAATTGGGGAACAAGTCTCAGATTCGCACATGTTTCTTCTCTCTTTTTGTTTGTAACATGTTAACAATTAGCACCATTTCTTCCATAGGTTGAAGGAGATGGAAAGTTTGAGCGAGTTAGTGGGACAAGTTTAGGTGGTGGCACCCTTTTTGGCCTGGGAAAACTTTTAACACGTTGTGAAAGGTAATCATGATATTCATATAGTTAGCCATATTTTTAAAAAATATTCTTTCCGTTTCATATATCATCTATACTACCTTACTAGGGCCATAGTCGGAGGATCCTTCTGGACTCTGGCAAAAGTGCACCGTGCATTGTGATATTATAATGTTTATGGGTTCATAGTTTGATAAATTACTATCATGCATTGTGAGAATTTACTTGGCAGATGAATAAATTCTTTGGTTTTGGTGCCCTTTTTTTTTTTTTTAATGTTTGGCTGTACTTCATTAGCTGAATACAGTTTTTATAACTTCCAGCTTTGATGACCTGCTGGAGTTGAGCCACAAGGGAGATAATAGAAATATTGACATGCTTGTCAGAGACATTTATGGCAATTCTGGCTATTCTAAGGTATGCTTTCTAATACTTGAGATGCATGTAGTTCTTCCTTTTCTGATCTACCTTTTTAGAGAGTGCATAGGATTGAAGTTAGAATCCCTTATAACCACATATATATACTTTTAAGGGCGTGTTGGTTCTTATCAAATTGTCACCATACTTCGTTATGCTCATATTTCTTTTGACTTACTATGATTGGGGTCTTTCTAATACTTGGGATGCATGTAGTTCTTCCTTTTCTGATCAACCTTTTGAGAGAGTGCATAGGATTGAAGTTAAGTTCCCTTATAACCACATATATACTTATAAGTGGGTGGTGGTTCTTATTGAATAGTCTTTGTACTTCATTATGCTCATATTTCTTTTGACTTGCTGTGATTGGGAGTTTCCAGGTGGGATGAATATAGCACGAAAACAGTCTTACCTTCATATGAAATCTGCAAATACTTAAACGATGCATTGATCCGTCCTCCTGATGGATCTGGTTTACATGTTTATCATCAGCTAAACAAGCAAAGAATTGGTTTAAGCTTCTTATATCTTTTCTCTTTTTGTTGGCTGATATTTGTGCATCTAAACATGACAGCTTGGCCTTTCAGCAACAATTATAGCGTCTAGTTTTGGGAAAGTAAGTTTTGATAATAAAGAGCTTAAGGATTACAAAAAAGAGGATATGGCCCGATCCCTGTTGCGGATGATCTCAAACAATGTTGCACAGGTATACTTGTCTATGAGCATGCAATTTGTTTACTCGGGAACATGTAGTTCAGAGAGAGGACATTTAGATTTTAAAATCTTTTGAAATTATATTTGTCAATTTTAAATTTTGGGACTAGGTTGATTAATTTCAAAGTTGTTGTTCACTACTTTTTTCTTTTGACTTGATATCATGTTGATATGCATGATTTCTTCTTAATTGTCAATTTTTAAACCACTGATGGAATATTTTTTTGTGAATTGAAGCTTGTAAAGTTGTAGTTCTTTTAGCCTATAGAAATTAACATTATTATGCCTTCTTTGGCTCATGATTTGTTTTGATGCTTATGATTGATTAATTTTTTTATGTTACTTACAATTCTGTTTGACTGTACTTTTTTGCCTTCTAGGTTGCCTACTTGAATGCAAGCCGTGAACAACTAAAACGGATAATCTTCGGAGGATTTTTCACCCGTGGTCATGAATATATTATGGAAACAATATCTGAAGGAGTTCAATACTGGTAAGTGCTGAGATGCTTGTCACTCAATCTACATTTCCTTTGTTTGACTGGTGTCTTCTGTGTTATCTCCTTTATTTTCACATGAGGCTCTTTTTATGAAGCTTATGTGTGCTGATGATATATCATTTGGAGTATCATCATTTAAAATATACTGTATTTGGAAGTTGTTTCAGAGTTCCGATATAATAAAATGAAGATTGCTACTAGTCTATTGTTTGACCCTCATTTGAACTTCTTTCCTGAAATAAGTTGTTGTAAGGTGAAGACTAAATAGCCCCTAAGGATGATGATTAGCTAATAGCTGTGCAACTGGGATGGACACTTTATCTTGGATTTACAACAAATTGGTCAAAAGAAATTGGTTCTTTGCTTCTACAACAACCACTATATCTTTATAAGTACAATCTAGAAGGCCTATTGCTGGAAGTCCCTTGGTTCATCTCCACCTCTAACGAATTCCTTTGAAGGCAGTTTTGAGATGCTCAAGTTCCATATCCAATAGTTTTGTTGCTCGGGTTGATCAATTTTGTACATTTTAATTCCATTTTGGGGTCTCTACTCGAGATTCTCAGTTTGGCTATTAATATGGGAAATTGTTCTTAGTGTAGCAAAGGGCATACCATGGGAGACTGTATCACATAGTGTGCGTACATCGAGGAGTTGAATCATGACATGATGATGACTTATATGACATTAATTTTTAGGACAATAAGTGATTTATTGAAGTAGCTAATTGTAAACGAACAACCTTAGAAATCAAAGGAGATTACGTCTCTCGCATTCAGAAGGCAAATAATGAGCAGTTTTGATTTGTTGTTGGTAAGTTGTTGTACTTATTGGTGCATTTGATCAGTGTGAGCTGCAACCGATCAATTAGTTGAATATCCACTAAGTTGACCTTGGGGATCTTGCCAAACTGTACCAATGATTCTTAATGGATCACTGCTCGTACTGTTTGCCTAAATGTTGACCACTAAAGACGCCGAAGACAAAGCATTTGCTTCTGCTTGCAAAGCATTTGTAGTTGACTTGGCTCGTAATCCCCAACCTCTCCAACCGAAGCATTCCATGTAGATGAATAGATTTCTAAGCCTCCTCATTCTGGATGCACCTTACTGGAAAGCCCAATTTATAGCAACCTGTATTACGTGAAAGCAGGTGTGGGATATAGAGAAATTTTTTAACACTCATTTTCTTGGCAAATGAAACTTTCCTTGTCAATTTGTCATAACTTCAGGTGACATGGATGATATTAATGCATTAAGCTCTGTGGTTTATAGTATCATCGAATTATGATACCAGTTCATTCTGATAATGCAGAACCCTAGAATGGGTAGTGATTTTATCGGTCTTTTATTGCTGCTGTTTTCTGCAGCGTCTTAAGATTTCTGAATTCTTTTTACAGGTCGAAAGGTGAAGCAAAGGCCATGTTTCTGAGGCATGAAGGGTTTTTGGGAGCACTGGGTGCGTTCAAGGTCTATGAGAAGCATGGTCTTGGCAATTTGATGGGCCACCATTTAACTGACCAATCGCCTTTAGCATCACCTCGCCCTCATCTTTGTATAAGCTGAATGGTCCCTTGCTGGGAGATGGAAAGACAGCATAGTGTGTCCTTTTATGAATAGAATATGACCTGAATATGGTTTTCGGCATCCATATGGATTTTTTTTGTTCGCCTCATAATCTAAATAGCAGTCTTGTTTGTGGAATACTCTGTATATCATTAGCAATATTCTTTATTTCAACATTCAATATCTGAAGTTGGGGTCATATTTGTAAATAGAAAAGTTACCTGATTTTGTGATTAATGTAGTTCAACACTAGTTCATCACTTTTGCAATTTTTGGAAAATCATAATGAAGCCGTATTTCCCAGAAGTAGAGAGCATGGAGATTTTTCAAAGTAAATATTTCGGCAAAACCAGAAGTTCATATTATGCAACACTGATAATACTGCCAAACGCAATTAACAATGGAAAATGACTAAAGAATATCACAGGATCTTTACTCAAAAATCATCTAAATTTTTCATTAAATTAAACTTTGCATCCCTCCGAGTTGAGCGAATGTTATTCAGAGAATTCACAGTATTTCCAATTGTAGTAAGCTATCTAGTTTCAGTGATACAGAGTATGTTCCTATAATTTATGCTAAGGAACACATGCCTGCTACTTCTTTCTGTAATGCAAAGCACTTCTTCTCCGTAATGCCCATCTTTTCTTGATGTCATGTTCATTTATCTTCATTTCCTTAGTGATCTCTTGAACTGACTTCTCATAACCATTTGAATCTGCTGCTTGAGAAATGCCTTTGATCCTTGCAACCTCTTCAAGTAAATAGTTCATCAGCATCTCTGAGGTCTTTGAGGTGATTCCCCTAAGATACCATGAGATGGGAGGGGGAGGGACGATAGCTGGTTGAAGCAGTTGCTCTAGGCTAACTCTAGATCCAATCCTTCCTTTCCCTCCTGTACAAGAACGATAATCTGACAAAGTTTTCGGTTTAAAGGGGGAGCATATTTCCTCATCAACAAATACCGGCTCTACCCTCCAGCAACCCTCAAATTTCTTCATAAACCCTGTGTTAACCTGCTTGAACTTCATCTAAGACACCAAAATTAAAAAGGAATCAAGATTATGTTCATAAAATTTACACAGCAAAAGAAACATTATATGGCAGCAGAGAGTAAGATAAAAAATCAAAACATAGTTCTTACAGAGTGATCCTCCCTGTTTTGATCTACTACGACATGGACTGCGATTGTTCCTGACAACCAAAGGAACTTCCATATAGCTGCTTGCTCCACCTCGACCACTTGCCTGGAACCATCATCAACCAACACTTTCCTTGATATGACCTCCTGACATGCCAAAGTCAACTTCATCAATGGAAGCAACTTTTCAGGTAAAATCATAGTTCATTTCATCACAAAAGTGTCTTCAAAATGAGAGCTCATGAAATAATTAGTTCAACCACAGTAATCAAATCTGAGAAGTATAAGCAAAGTTTTCTTCTGCTTATGGCCATTGATCAGTAGTTCTTGTCACTGGCATCCAATTACCACTCACCTTGATATTCCTGAAGACTTTCTTACTATCAGGGTCAGTGACAATGTTGTAGACAGCATCTGGTGGCAGCCCAACATCGAATTCCACATGCAGGTTGCAAAGTGATCCTTCAGGTACAGTAACCTGTGAGAATATAGCTCATTAGTAGTGAGTCTTGTGACTCTCCTCTGAAGAACAGCAAGACAATCACATTTATACCATTATTTCAACTACAAACATTAGAGGCAATATCATTCCCATATCAGCCTTGTGAGTAAATCACTAAAGATCAAAATACTTAACTGACATTGACAGCAACTAAAAGGCAGCATTTTCATGCTAATGAACAAGTAAATATATGAAAATCTATGGAAACTTAACTCTCTTTGTTTGTTTAGTTCACATTTTTTTGTCTCATAGATCATAACACAAACAAGGCTTCATATGACAGAATGTTCCATCAATATTAAACACAAAACTTCAGAACTCGTTGAAGTTTCTCACATTTATTTCAGGTAGTTGACCATCCCAATAAGGATTTGCTCGCCAAAGCTCCATCTGCTTCTGAAGATCAACATCCCAACCTGTGGAAGATTTCTGTTCCTTTCCAACAACCTGCTGCAATTCATGTACAACCTTTCCCTCCCGTGCTTTCCTTAGTCCTCTGAGACGCGACTATCAAGAAACAATCAGTGTTACCCATGAACCAAAGCCATAAAACAAACCAGCAAAATACATTACACAACATTACAAGCGGCACAACACGTGATTTCCTTGCAAATTCTTAACTAACTACAATTTTGTGAAACCTATATAATGCTTAAATAAGCAAAACCGACAAGTGAAACACAAACCAAATTTAATTTCAGGCAGAACAACCAACCTGTACAAAATTCTGCAGTCTTTGAGGGGCTTGGGCGAAGAACTTAGGAAATGCAGGATCAGTCAGCTTAGGGTGCCGATTTCTATCAGTACCTTGATTCGCTGTACTCATCTTTGTCTCTCCCATTATTGCCTGAATACCATCAAACGACACAATTCTTTTTCACATGTAGAGCCATCTTATCAAATTCTCACTACCACTTTCTTATCACATGGGAATCACTTATTCAGCAAGCAAAGCATTTCTATTTCCACCTCAACTTAATCTCCTATGCAAAATTTGTCACTTAACTACAAAAACCCATCAAAATGTTCAATTGAGCACTAAAAGTTTCCCTAAAAAATCAAATGAAACATCATAATTCAATCAAATAAGATAACTTTTTTCAACACCCAGTCATCATTCATGCAAATTTTCAAATTTCCCTCAAAAATCCTATAAAATTACAGAAAACAACATAATTCATCAAATTACACTATCTCTACAAAAACCCAGTTCAATTTTATGCAAATTATCAATTGGGCATCAAAAAATTTCCTCAAAAAATACATAAAACAATAAAATTCAATCAAATTACACAATCACAGCAATGCCCAATTCCCATTTATTCAAGAAAACACCAAATTAGTCGTACCCAGATGCTCAAATTTGGAATGAGAACAACTGTAAAAACAGCAATTATAATTATTTTCAATAATTAAAAATAAACACACAAAGGAGACAAAAAAAATTGAAGATAAGAAGTGAGAAATTACTTAAAGAATGAATCTAAGTTGATGGCAGAATATACTTGGATTGGGAAGAATCCTGTTGGATCCAAAAGCTTAAAGATTTGAGCTTGAAAATTAGCAAAATTTGAGGTGAATTTGTCAAGAAAATTTGGAACTTCAATGCAAATATGTGAGGGGTGTAAATATTCACCAATTGGACAAAGGACAGATAAAACGGCACGTGTTGTATCTTTTGGTTTCGTAATTTTGCGCAATTTCTCGGTAATAATGGTATTGCCTCTCTTATTGGAAGTTGGACGGTTCCTAAGCAGTCAACAATCTTGGAATTCCGGAGTATATACATTTCTTTAATCTAAAAAATGAAGAAATTGCATCTTAATTATTGTAAGAATGTAAGATAAACTCATAGACTCTAAGTGACTAAGTTCTCATCCAAATTCCCCTCAGAAAAATGTAATAAACTCTTAATCAAATTGTTTTTCACTCCGCATCATTTAAGAAATTCATAATAGTCCAAAAAATTAATTTTAAACCATTAAAATCTGATATAATTTGAATCAATAGCGCTCAGATTAAACTAGTAATACTATACAAAATAAATATATTAACATACTATTAATTAATTAATTAATTTGACTGATAATATAACTCAAAACATGTTTCATATTTTTGTACAATCTAACTCCTCACAAAAAATAATTTATATTATTAATTTCTTAGTATTTTACAATACTCATTGACAAAATTTAATCTTGTTTATATCATACTTCGACGACTACATTATCTAACGGAGGAAGTGCGAAAAATTGAGTCTAATCTTTGGAAAATCTACTTTATGGCACTTTTATAAGTAAAAACAACAATAAATAAAGGAAAATGGTATAAATACTTGTGCAACGAATACTCTCTGTCTCTTAATATTTGCCCCATTTTGACCAAAAATCTCTCATAAAAAAATGGCCAAATGAAACAAACATTAAGGAATAAAGAGTACTCATAAATACAAGAAATTGATATAAAGAGAGTTAATTTATTTTTTTTAAATTATAAAAATAAAAAAATAAATAGAAATTTTCCAAAAATACACAAGTTAAGATTAAAAAATGCCTCACGTTGTAAGATAAGAAGATACAAAATATCCACGTAAAATAACCAGCATATCCCTCAAAGAGTTCCCAAAGAAAGATGTTGTGAATTACTAGCTTTTACTATTTTTTTTTTTATAGGTACTAGCTTTTACTATGAAATGGTTAAACGTATGACTTATTAATAGCAAGAGCTTCAAATATGAGATGCTCCCTTCATTTTCCTTCAACAGAAGAGCCCAAACAAAAATTGCAATATGAATAAAAAATTCACAACAATCAACTCCATTTCTGGCAATGTATGGACAGTGCACCCGGGTGTACCATGGGCATGGTACACCCGTTTCAAAACGCAAGCTGCAATGAACAAAACGCAGACCAAAATGTACATGAAGTGCATTGGAAATGTACATGGTAAATGTCAATTTATAATACGAAGTCAGATGCAAGTGGGGTCATTGGGGATTCAACCCATCACCTGTCAGTCTACACTTCTACAACTACCACCCTACTTTTACGGGAAAGAGAAGTTATAATAACCCTACAAATAGACTTTGCCATTTTCGAAATACTGAATCTTTTCCCTCTCTCCATAACTCAAACTTCAAACAAAAAAAAACCACAACCAAATCATTCCACCCGAACTCCATTGAAATCATCTATTTTTCTCCAATTCTTATTTTATTTCTTCAATTACTCTATTACAATTATGGGCTAGTCTAGGAAGAAGTATATATTTCTAAATTTTTTTTTTTATTTGGAATTTCGCCATTACCATTACACATATGAAATGTACATATAACTATAGTAATGTATTCCACATATGAAATGCATTCACATGTGAAATGCACATGTACAAGCCATAAAATGTACATATCTCAATAGTAAAATGTATATGTATCAATCGTTAAATGTAAATGTACAGGTCCTAAAATGTAAATATCTCAATAGTGAAATGTACATGTGTCATTCGTGAAATGTAAATTTATGAGCCATGAAATGTACATATCCTAGTTATGAAATATATATGTATGAATCAGAAAATGTACATGTATGAATTAAAAAAAGTACATATATAAAAAAAAAAAGCACACATTCAATTCCTAGACCAATGACCTTGTTTCCCATTTATGAAATGAACATGTATCAATCATGAAATATACAAGTATCAATTACGAAATGTACATGTCTTAGTTAAGAAATGTAAATCTATGAGTTATGAAATGTACATTTATCAGTCATGAAATATACATATATGAATTTAAAAATATACACGTACAGTTTCTGCACCAATGACCTTGTTTTACTAACCAACGAAGCCTTTCATAAAAATTTTGACAAAGAAATAAATAGTGTTTACATAAGTGAAATATGTTCAAATATATGAAATTTTTGATTCAAATTCAAAAATATTTGTAATCATATACCTAGGTTAGTTGCATGTGAAAATGAAATCCCACCAAAATCTAATCCTACCGCCCACTTTTCTGATCTCACTGCCATATATGCTCACTTTTTCCTCCCTCGGTCGCCTCAAACATTTCCACTTCCACATGTCATTTCTCTCGGTTGCATGTGACACTTTGCCACGTAGGAAAGATGCATGATGCGTCCCATGCACCTGGGTGCACCTTCGAATTTATGCATTTCTAATAGGCAAATGTTAGCAATACCAATAGCAGAAGTAATCTTAGGGTAAAACCTCATGCGGTGAGGCCTCAGCTGAGTCAGCTCAAGGGCCATCGAGAATGTAATAGTTTGTTATCCGTTTTTTTATCCTTCTCGTCTGAAATCTATAGATTTTACAGCCAAAATTTGACAATGAATTTTTCCTATTCTATAAAAAAACATAATCATATATGGTATTAGAAAATTTGTCTCAATGTATATTTTTATAAGTATCGACTTTTTATAATTTTTGCAAACACACAATTGAAAATATTTAAAATTTAAGTTTACTTTAAAATTTACGCAAAAACAAATGAAAAGAACAAAAAGAGACGAAGAAGAGAGTAACTTAAATAAACACTGGGTTCCCATTCTCGTTCATACTAGGAAAATCACACTACACTTTTATTATTCTCAATAAACACGGCTGAAATTGATATCCCACGTACATAGTAAAGGCAAATCATCCCAATACGCCAATATGGAATACTGATTATTGAGCATATAATAGCATACAACACGGGAATAGAACAGCCTCATAAACCGAAGATCCGCTAATTATTTGCAAGGTTATGCTTGTCCAGGTCCCAGCAAAGACTTCATCTCTAGACTTTACGACAAACATCACCCTCACAGATATATCCTTCCTTGGTCTCGACCTTGCCCTCATCATCATCTTCTACTTTTACCCCATCCTTCAAGGCACATTTGGCATCCAGATCAAAGTCACACTCATCGCAGTGGAAAGACCAACTATGCCCCTGATCACCACAATTGTCACAATAATAACCATCCCGGCGTTCCTTCACCAGTATGTGTTCATGAAGCGTATGTTTCAGTTTCTCAGGCCACCCCTTTCCTATCTCCTCTATTCTCTCTTTTAAACTCTTTATGTGATCTTCAGTGAATGGAAAAGCATCTGCCCCGTGAGCTCCTATGAGCTGTCTGGCTTCAGTGGTAATTGTTCTACCTTCAGGTCCAATAGACACAAGACAAGGTATACCCCGCACTTTAAACTTACGAGACAGAGAAGTCTTCCTGCTATCGCCAAAGGGAAGGGCTAACCAAGGCATGTCTGAATAGTACTCGTTGAATGAAGATTCATCGCGATCACTTGAGACAAAAATGACCTCAAATGCATTCTCCTTGGCCTTGATTTCATTGTATGCTTCAATAAGCTTTGGTGTGAAAGCACGGCATGGAGGGCACCAGTGTGCGGAGAAGTAAATTAGAATGTGTTTACCAACAAGCTGCGACACAGGCACCTGAGCAATGAAACATAGAAAGAACATTAATCATTGAGCTGCATAGCAGAAACTTGAGGAAATATGTACATTTTGCAACCTAAGAATAATGATCCCCTTAATGATCACAAAAATGAAGGATTTATCACCTGAGAGCCACTTTTGTCAATGACATAGTCTAGTTCTCCCGAAACCAGAATAGATTCAAGGGTTTGTGACAGAAGTTTGGCTTTCTCAATTTCAGCAAGCTCAGCCAGCTTATCTGGAGTAAAAGGGTACGCTGCAGCACCGTGCTCATCTATCAGCTCTGCAACATTTGGATTCAGAGTCTTACCATCTGGCCCAATTATGACTAGGCAGGGAATGGATCTAAGTTCGAAATAGCGAGCAAGCTTTTCAATCTTCTTATCCTTGAAGGGCAAGGCAAAGCATGGCAATTGTGCCAATGCTTCCTCGAATCCTTCTTTGTCATCGTCATCCAAAAAGATTATTACAACCTCAAAGTTCTCGCTTTTCTCTTTGAGTTCCTTAAGAACTCCCGCCAGCTTTTTGGTGAAAGCAGAGGAGGGAGGGTAGGAACCTACGCAGAAATAGAGGCCAACCATCTTTCCTTCAAGCTCAGTTATAGAAACCTGATGAGAGATCAACATAACAAAGCAATTGAAAAACTAGGAATGGTGTCAAAAAAGCTATGTATCACAGTAAGTTGAGGAAATGCAAAACAAATCTGAACATTTTATAAGATCTGAAAACAAAATTATGCGTCTCACAGAACAAACGAATTTTATCTCATATTTTCAAAAACTTCACGAATTCTCGGCGTGTGTAAGTCAACTTCAGAACAATGCCAGTTAATCAAAGACGAAGTGAAAACTTGACTGATAAAACATTTTTTGTTGTTTCACAATGATAATAAAGAAGAGGTAGCTGATAAGTTGGAATAGATTTGAAAATTTCAAAACAAATACTCATCCAACTTAAAGCATAAAGGTCCCAACCAAAAATCTTACATTTGATAAACAGAAGCATAAACTGAGACATTAGGAAAATATGTTACCTTCTTATCATCACTTGAAATCACATAATCCCGGGATCCATAACCCAAAAGAGTTTTCAAGTTTTGGTTCCTCCTTGCTTCCTCTTCCACCTCTTTCAACTGATTGACTCTTTCAGGTGTAAAAGGGTAAGCTTGGCTTCCATGCTCCATAACCAATTCAACCCCATCATTGGTCAAGACTTTCCCATCTTTATCAAGGATCACAAGATGAGGGATTCCCCGTACACCAAACTTTTCCCCCAATGTACTTTTTTTAGCCCTATCAGAAAACGGAACAGCAAGCCATGGCATCTTAGCAAAGTAACCCTGAAAGGATTCTTCCTCTCTATCCGATGAAACAAATACGACTTCAAAATCTCCTCTTTCGGATAGTTCTATGTAAGTTTCAATTAAAGTCGGGGTGAAGCCACGACAAGGTGGGCACCATGATGCAGAGAAGTACAGACCCACAGTCTTTCCACTCAAATCACTGATATTGACCTACAGACATCGGCAATTCCAAAAGAACTTTAACATGATACAACTTCAAAACCAACAAAAGAGCACATACCCACCTAATCCATCATCAATCAAATTAACAGCATCGATAAACAATCAAGCTCACCTATCTATATCCAATCCTTAATTGAAAAACTGAAACATACCCATCTGCTTAGATATAGTTGCACTCACATACATTCACAAAATTGACCAATTCTTAACATAAACCCATATCATCAAATATAAATCAGAAAAAAATGCTAAAAACCCAAAAATCAACAATCAAAACAAAATCACATATACCAAACCCCAGAAATAAGATGATGAAAAAACATCATACCAATCAAAACTAACAGCACGAGATGCAAGAATACGCCAAAGAAATAATCAAGAAAATACAAAAACCACATGAAAGCTTTCCAAATAAAACCAACATATTAATCATTAGCAAAATTTCATGATACCAGATACCAAATAATTTGATAAAGTCGAGATTTTTACTAAAGAATCAGCATAATAAACTCAAAATATTATTGGAGCAAGAAAGTGAGGGTTTTACCTGATCACCATTGTTGCGGATGAGGTAATCTCTCCCCTCTGATGAGAGAAGAGAGCTGAGATCATGGCACTCATTGTTGATTGGGATTTCTTCAGCCATTGCACCTCGAATTCGTAGCAATTATTTAGGTTGAATGAGTTCTAAGGAGGGATATTAGTGGGCTTAAATAGGTAGAGAAGAAATAATACGAGAATAGCGTGCAGAGGAATACACCAAAAAAAAAAAAAAAAAAAAAAAAAATTTTACGGTGCAGAGGAATATGACAATGAGACGACGACTTCAAGTCAATGCGATCTGAGTATTCCTCGTGAATTCTTAACAGTATTCATTATTTTAAACATAAAAATGTAGGAAATGACACGGTTAGCAAATTGGAACTTACTACTCCGTAGATTATTTCGGTCTTGACTCTTGACTTTGCAAAAGGACAAATAGCATGTTTAATACATGTTAAATTATTATAAAAATAATTTATGTCTTTTTTTAAAATATGACGTCATCTATTTTTTTCTACTTTACATTAATATTAGATTGGAAAATATTATATATAAAAAATTGTGAAACAATATAAATTCCTAAATCAATTAAAACCATATTTATTTCTTTTTTTCATTTTATGTTTTCTCTCTACCTTTTTCTATAATAATTTTTTCATTTAATGTGATGAAAAATATTATCCCAATTAAAATTTCTACGATAGTTTTATAAAACCTATAATTTTTCACTAATAAATAAAAATTTCTTATAATTGAAATATTTAATAAAATAATTTATTATCAATCTGTGCATCGAACGGTACTTACCTAGTTGGTGTACGAAGGTAGAGGTCTTGGTTCTAAAGTCTCAACCTCAACTGTTAATTTTCCATATTGGTCCATTTTGAGTGAATTTAACATCCTTTATAACTCAAAAGGTGAGATTATTAACTCGAAATTTGTAAATCCGGCTCAACTTGTTCTCAATCCGAAGACAGTCCGATTCGAAATTGACCTACCCGCTAACAATCAAACCGCCCGATATTAAACTAACCCATAAATAATCCCAAACAGATTTAATTCAACAATAACATATAAGACCCAATCGGTAGCAACCATTAACCAGATTTCAACCAATATAATTTATGACAACTCTGATACTTTGTTCTAAAACTTTAATATTGTTTTTAAAAAAAATCACATTTAAAGTTATGAAATGTGAAATTAATTCAATTATTGTAAAATGTCTTGTGAATTTTTAGTATTTGACATAAAAGTGTGAGGCCATTTTTCAATTTTATATCTGAGTGTTGTATTTTATTATGTAATTAAACCATCTTAACCACTCATACCTGAGCTGAATTGGTTCAAAACTCTAAACTGAATTGGTTCAAAACGACTCTACTCAACTCAACCTCAAATTCACCCAAATCTAAAATTATGTCTTATCTCAATCAACCTCGAACTAATGAAACCCACTATTTAAAAAAAAAAAAAAAACGAAACCCACAAGAATGTTCTAGCAACTGATTCGGTTTGGAAAAAAGAAGGAACATAAACCAGACAACGAAGAAACTGATGACCTCATATTGGATGAGATCAGTGGTAACAGTCAGGGGAATTTATGATGACAAGAATGAGACGGAGTACCTTATGAAAGCATCCCAGACGTAGAATTTGAGAACACAACAAAGCCAGAGTTAAGATAGAGACCTTTGTCCATTAAGTAAATTATAATTACGGAGCACTACTTTAATGTCTTGATCACCGTCCATTTCACATTTTTGCCCCTTTTTTATGTTAATTATTTGTATGAAGATTCCAACAGAAGATGATTAAAAGAACTAAGCAGCTGTCAAATGGGAAAAGCAAGGCCTTAACACACACTCCTATTGGTTTGCATAAAATTTTGTTCACTAAACTCTCTCGACACTTTCTTTCTCTTGTAAACTTTTTATAAAAGTAAGCTAAAATTTTTCCAATTCTTATTTACCTTCCTTTCGAAGTAAACTTTTAATATTTTAAAATATAATAAAATGAATATCATTTTATAGAGTTGGATCATATCTGTCCATCTTCCTCGTAACTATTTATACTTACACGGATTATGTCGTGTGAGTAGAAGTCTATGCTCTTCTTGAAGAGCATTGTTTACCTTCTCAGGCCACCCCTTAGTTGTCTCCTTGGATTAAGATTCAAGTTCCATTAACAAGTTATTAGTAAAATGATAGGCTTTAGCCCCATGAACCATAATAAGATCACTGACTTCTTCTATGATGATTTTCTCATCAGGTTTGACTGCAACCAACTTAGAAGCCCCAAAGACCTTGAATAAACGACTTAGACAAGTCTTTTTCTGATCAACATATGGAATAGTTAGTCGGGAAATAGCAATGAAGGATTCCTTGAAGAAAGTATGGTCTTTATCAATATAGATGAAGATTGAGGCTTTCCTAATTCATACCTAATATAAATTATATCAGGATACCGACATATCAGATATAAGTATTTTTATATCAGATATAACTATTGTTATATCAGGTATGCGTATTGTTATATCAGATATAGAAATATAGAAGATTTAAAAATACAAAAAAAAATAACATATATCAGATATAGACATACTCGTATCAAGTATAGAAATGAAATTACGAAAATGTCATTTGATATATTTATATTTGGTATTGTAGGTTTAGTGTTTAATTGTTTTGTATTGATTTCAATAGCAATATTTCATTAGTTTATATAGTTACAAAGTTGACTAAAGAGCTACCTATAATTATGTATAATATTGACAGATTGCCTAGACTACTGATCCTCTGGTTGATTATGCTCCTTGATTGTCTTGATTAGTGTTGCGGATTGCTTTGATTGACTCTATTGTCATATCTGGAGATCTTTGACTCTTGGGATCAAGGTCCTTCCTCTTACACTCCCCCTCAAGATAGGTAGTGGGGTTTCCAATACCCAACTTGCTTAACAGTTTTGTTGGCACAACTTTTGTCAAAATATCAACAAGTTGATCTATAGATCAAATATAAGGAAGTGAAATAACCTTGGTTTCTAGTTTCTCCTTGATGAAATGCCTGCCAATTTCTACATGTTTTGTACAATCATGCTGGATAAGGCTTTCTGAGATGCTAATGGCGGCCTTATTATCACAGAGGACTTCACAACCTTCTCTTGGTGGGAATCTTAACTCAGTTAATAGTTTCCTCAGCCATAAGACTTTAGTAATTCCTTTGGCTATGCCAAGAAATTCTGCCTCCGCACTCAACAGGGCTACAAGTTTTTCTTTCTTACTTCTCCAAGTTACCAGATTTTCACCTACTAAAGTAAAGTAACTTGATGTAGACCTTTTATTTTTGTCCCCTCCCTAGTCTGCATCAGTAAATGCTCTCATTTCTAGGTGTCCATTTTCTGGAATATTATTCCTATTCAAACAAATCCTTTCAAGTAGCTGACTATTGAATGCCTCTATGTGATCAACATGTGGTTTGTGCATAAATTGGCTAACCACACCTACTGTATAGGCAGTGTCTAGTCTGGTGTGCGATAGATAGATCAGTTTTCCTACCAGCCTTTGATATTGATTTTGATTTGTCGGTTAGTTGTAGACCATGGTTCACAATCATAGGTGTGTCGGTAGGCTTGTAGTCTATCGTCCCAATTTCTATTAGAAGATTGAGAATGTATTTCCTTTGAGATATGAAGATTCCTGTTGTAAATCTTAGAACTTCAATTCCTCGTAAGTATTTTAGTGTCCCTAAATCCTTCATCTCAAATTCTTTGAATATTACTCCCCTTTCAATCTTGAGATCTCTTCTAAGTCATTTTTTGTGAGAATCATATCATCAACATAGATTATCAAACACATCACTAGATTGTTTGAGCATTTAGAGTGCTTTCTGTAGTCTAGATCCTTCCTTAGTACAAAAACCCTTAGCAAAGCCTATAGGTGCTTCCAAATACACTTTTTCATGGAGTTCTCCATGTATAAATGCATTATTCACATCAAATTGACATAAAATCTAGTCTTTGTTAGTTGCTATTGAAAATAGAATCCTTGTGGTATCAATCTTGGCAATGGGTGAGAATGTTTCTGAATAATCAATACCATAGATTTGAGTATACCTTTAGCAACTAACCTTGATTTGTATCTTTCTATAGACCCATCAATCTTGTATTTGATTGTGAAGACCCATTTACATCCAACATGACGTTTCTTTGGTAGGATCTTACACTTTTCCCATGTTTCATTATTCTTAAGAGCTTCAATTTTAGCTTCCATGGCTTTCCTCCATTCCTTGTTTTGTAGAGCTTTAGCCCCATGAACCATAATAAGGTCCTTGACTTCTTTTTGTGATGGTTTTCTCATCAGATCCGACTGCAACCAACTTAGAAGCCCTAAAGACCTTGAATAATCGACTTAGACAAGTCTTTGTCTGATCAACATATGGAATAGCTAGCTAGGGCATAGCAATAAAGGATTCGTTGAAGGAATTATGGTCTTTATCACTACAAATGGAGAGTGATGCTTTCTAAATTCATACCTAATATAAATTATGTCAAGATACTGGCATCTCACATATAAATATTGTTATATCAGATAAAAAATACATAAAAATATATATCAGATATAGACATCATGATATTAGGTATAGAAATAAAATTACAAAAATGCCCTTTTTTACATTTATATTAGGCATAAATTAGAAATTTCTCGATCAAGATTATGTCAAAGGTTTTATCCTTTGCCTTTATCTGCTAACATGCTTCAAAAAGTTTTGAAAGAAAAGTTCGACATGGAGGGCACCAATGTGCTGAAAAGTACAAGAGGATGTCCTTCTCTACTAGCTGAAAGAGAGGAGCGTGCAGATAACAAACTAGAAGAATCAAGTCATTAGCTGTAACATTATGCCACATAACTGGAGAAAACTTGGAAGATGCATCCCCTGATCCCTTCTATGATTTATTGCAAATCTTCATGTAATGCATAAATTGAATTCCCGGGGTTTTCTATTTTCACCAGAAACATGAAAAAATTGCTCAACACCAGTACCCAAAGTCACACATTGGTTGGACACATACTCGGACTCTTCATTTCAACCCTTGTTGGATCCTTGACACTCTCACATGGGTATGGACACTAGTTTGGACACATACCCTAATCCAACACAAGTATCCCAAGTCTGAGTAACATTGCTGATATATATACCATATAATACAAGCTTTAACATTAAAATGATATGATGATCAAAGCAGTGTTCGTGCACATTATTCCTATATAACATCTCATCTTTGTGCCACTTTTATCTATTAAATAATCCATCTTCCCTGAAAGTAGTATTGCCTCAAGGTCTAAACTTCTTGCCTTTCTTCTTCTATCTGTGTTAGTTCTAGAATTTTTTTTTTTTTTTTTTTTGGTAGGAAGGGTATGCCTCAACCCCTTGATCTTTAATTGTTTCTTTTGCATTACTATGAAGGGTTTTCCTATCTGGTCTATCACCAAAGTGGGAAGCGTTGAGAGATCAAAATTACGAGCTAGTTTGATACAACGCTTGTCTTAAAAGGCAAAGAGTATTAGAACATGCTGGCAAATCCTTGTCTGAATAGTTCTTCATCTTCATCAGCGAAACCAAAACAATCTCGAACTTCTCACCCTTTGCCTTCATAACCTTATAAACATCTTCTTGAATTTGGAGTGAAATTCGTGCACATCTGTAGGTATGAAGATAGTGAGAAACATAGACCAACAATATTTCCATCAACTCAGCAATAGGCACCTGATTTTTTGGCAAAATAATATGCTTTTAGATAACTTTGCACAACAATTTTCTAGCATATTTTCTTCCATGAAATGATATACTTTGCAAATAAACCTGTGACAAGTAAACAACTACATACCATACTCAATAGGTTACCTTTTTACCATTAGCTGTAATATAGATCTTAAGGTTTTGTTCCATTCTAGCTGTTTCCACTTGCTCTTTCAATATCAGGATTCTTTTAGGGGTAAATAGATACCCCTCAGCTTCATAATCACGAATAATCTCAAAACCATCATCCAAAAGAACCATGCCATTTTTCATCTAGGATCACAAGGTGAGGAATTTCTTTCACCTTGAAATTATCATGAGTTTCTGAGTCTGAAAAATGGTTTGGCAAGCCAGAGCATCTTTAAGTACTTAATAAAGGATGCTCATCTTCATCAGCTGAGACGAAAGCAACCTCAAAATCGTCCTCCTGAGATGTAAGTCATTGTAAACCTCAACAAGAATTGAGGTAAAATGACGGCGCTGCCTACATCAAGATGCTGAAAAGTATAGCCCCACTTTCTTTCCCTTCAAAGTATCAATACTAACCTACACATTAGTACACATAAGAATAACACTCAAGGAAAGCAAAGTGATACTAGAACAATCAAACAATAACACAACTTTGTAAACAGTTGAGTAAGCAAGCATACCTGATTTGAAACATAGGTTGATCATCTGTATTAATCTCATGTACTCCATATATCATTACATTATCATTGTTTTTATTTTACAAGGAAAAAAAACTAGGCTAGCCTCTAGGAAAAACCAACCTAACTCATCCATTCGGATGATTATTGTAGTATAGTTGTGGCCGATAGTCTCGGACTTGTCATAGAAAACACCTTCACTTGTATAACTATTACTCCCTCCGTCCTTATAAGAAAGCCCCAATTCACTATTTGGATTCAAAATTCGAAACGTTTGACCAGAAATTCTCATTATATTATAAGAAATAATATCAAGTGAGATATTGTTGGATGCATCTCAATGTAAATTTTTAAAATATCAAGTTTTCATAATTTTTTGCCTTATAGATTTGGAGATAAAAAAGTCCAAAAGCATGTCTTGGAGACTATAAAAGTGAAATGAAGCTTTCTACAGAGGGAGTAGAAATTTGCTTACACATAATGATGTTGCAAAAGATTGATACTTTGACAATGATATACACACGCACATAAGAAATTCCATTATGTGCCAGCCTAAGTAATAGCATGAAATTACTTAATTTCAATCAAAATTTTTAACTTTAATCAGAAATCATATCATCATAACTCACATAATAAAAATTACGCAAAAATGTAGCAGGTGAAATTCATCAAATTTAAACTGTCTTAGAGTTTAGCCCATAATTCCAAAGGTTGTCAATGAAGTGTAGAGGTGTTCAAATGGGAGATGCCCGTTAAAGACCCTTGATCGGTCCGTTTGTATAAAGGGTCTAATTAATAATGGATCTAACGGGTCGGTCTCTTTAAAAGTCATGTTTTGTTAGATTTTTAATAGGTCAAGTCGGGTCAATAATGGGCCTATAGGTTTTAAGACTTTTAAACATTATTAGGTAATGAATTATTTCCATATACTTATCGATAGTGTACTATAAAAGATTGAAGGTGATACATGTAAACTACCCTTTATAGATAAAAACTATACTCTCTTTGGACGGTTCGACTCGGCCCGTTATAAATCTCCTTTGACCCGGCCCATTTAGCATTTTCTTTGGCTCGGCCCTGCTCGTTTTGCATGTTATTCATCCTGGCCGGCCCTAACCCAACCCAATGCACAGATCTACTGAAGTGTTTAGCATGGAATATTTCACAGAAGTCAACGATAAAATAGGAACCAAGTTTGCAGCAACTATTGAAAAGGGGGGATAAGGCTTGAATTGAAGAAGTGATACAATAATTGAAATTAGGAAGAGAGATTTGTAATCAGACAACATATTTCTAGCATTATGCAAACATGTAGAAGCGTAAAACTGAAGAATAAGAGATCATTGTGTGGGAATTGAACTTTTGACTTTTCTACAAGTACATTCTTCTTGTACCTCTTGTGATGTATTGATGATCATGAACCGGATTAGGTTACGAGATCATTATGTGGGAATAATCTTGGTTAACGCATTAATTAGGCTAATCATCCATCTTTAATGACCGTTTAATACGTAGTTATATTAATTTTTGCAACAATACATGATCTTAATTGTTATTAGAGATGGTTATATATCCAATTGAAAGAAGTAGCTAACCATGTTTATTTGTTTGGCATTGCTATTATTTTCGAAATCTAAACAATTAGCTGCTCAAACAAAAGTGTCAAATCCACCTAATATGGCTAAGAGGCTTAAATCCCTCTTATTGACATGAGTTCGGCTTTTAAAATTTTGGCCAAAATCTACTTGAGTCGGTTTTGGGCAGTAGCAATTACTTAGCAAATAACAGGTTTAGCAAGAACTGACTCATTGTTAGGGCATTAGACATTTAATAATTTACACATATTCGAACTCAAATAAAGCTCATTTATGGTCATTTATTTAATAAAAGACTCGAGTTTGAACAATTTCAAAAGCTCATTTTAATACATGAGCTTGAACATGAACACACACATATACATATAATATGCTCGTTCACCTAAGTTCATGAACAAATTTGTTTATTTATAGTCATAAATAAGCTTATTTATATATGTTTAAGAACATTATTCACACATTATGTTTGCTCCGATCAATTGACTTCTCAAATAAATACAAGACATATTAAAAAGAAATTCACTTTTAGTTGTGATTCAAAATCAAATCTAGTTGAATTTATAATGCTTGATTTTGAGATTTTTAAAGGTTTAAAGTACAAAGTTCAATTATATAAAAAGCTTGTTATTACTAGCCTTGATCATTAAATGATCCATTCACGAATATTTTACATACTAAACAAAATGAGTTTGAACAGATTTTTGAGCTCGAATAAAAGTTACTATTCAAAGCCGTACCCACCTAATTTATATAACCATGAACATAAAGTTTGACTCGACTCATTTACACCTTTATCCATTGTGTATTCATGATTGTGAGCTTGTTACAAATAATAAGGGTCAGTTAATTTTGGCTTCAAATCCTATCTCTAATGGGCCATGAAATTTATGGATGATCTTTAAGGAGTGATCCGGACCAAACAAATAATATATGTTAACCTTTTCTCATTTTTTCCCCCTCTTGAGATAAGGTGTTAACTTGGTATAAAAAAAGATTTTAATAAAGGCAATTAAGTTGGATAATCGATAATTATAACAAGGATAATGTCAATAAATAGACTAAATATACAAATTAAGGCACTTAGGATTAACATTTTTGAATCTATGGAACTTTCATCAATTAAAAAGCCAAATCTAGGAGTGTATGAACTAATACAAGTGTATATCAAGTTATCAACACATGATCGAGTAATATCCTGTTACAATAGGTTGTTTGGAAGCCTTTATGTTTTAATCTTCGCACAACATGTGTCTTAGGAGTATATGGAGCAAAACAAGCATATATATCAACATATGATTCAATGATAACCTATATATTATATTAGGTAAAGCTAACATCATAAGCCTTATTACCATTAAGCTCAAACACTCCAAAATGCTTCTCATACTCTTGCCCATCCTTGTCATCCTCATCCAACAAATCAAACAAGAAAACCTCCACACCAACACCAGGCCTCATAGGAGTCCCAACATCTCCTAGTGCTCGCTTGACCACATTTCCGTTGTACAACCTAGCATTCTCCGGGCTCGCTGCCTCACCCCCGGCTGTAGGCCACCCAGTCTCCGTCACCACGATCCGCAACCCACGAAACCCCTCCCTCTCCATAGCGGCCACGAACGAGTCCAATGTGGCATCGAACAAATTGTTATAATACAATTGATTATCCAACATAACACCTTGTGTGTTGAAAAGTGCATAGTCTAGTCCAACATCTTTTTTGTTATTAATGTAACTAAAAAAAGGGTACACATTTACCATAAAAGGGGCATCATTTTGTTCCAGGTAATGTAACAAAGAGGCCATCTCTTGCTTAATATCACTACTAAAACTACTATTTGAAGGAGGGAATGAAGTGCCTAGGACACATGCAGCATGAGGGGTTGACACCCTGATCGTTTGATCCAAACTTAGGGTTTTCAATGCTTGATGAATATTCCATATTGATGGGACAACAAAGGGTGTGTAATATGGATCTTTGATGTAAACTTCATTACCAACTGCTAAATATTTGATTTGGGTAGGTGGGAAGTAGTTGAAAATGTTGTCTTGCAACCATTGAACTGAGAAGGCAACAGTGTTCGTAGCTAATGTTGGCAGCATTTCATTTGGTACACCAATTATTAGGTTAATCCCCGAGTCTGAGAATGATGCTAGGATTTCTGGGTCTGGTTTGAATATTCGAGCTGTTGGAATCGCGTTCGATTGGAGGACTGAGACTATGGTTGATGGTGGGGGGTGGTTGTCTGCCACTCTTCCATAGCATATTCCAACTGGTGCAGCTGCATGCAAAAAAGATTACGAAATTTTATAATCAAATAGGCTAAAAAACTACGTCATATTTAGAAATGCATCATCTCTAATATTATAGATTTGAAATGCAGATTTTTTTTGTTGATGATATTTTTGGATATAAGATGAATGAAATATATGTGGAAAGAACAGAGGACTCTGTATTTGCATTACAATTAAACAATGGATTTTACGAAAAATAAAAGTTAATCCTGTCATAATCTTGGGATACTGAAGTGAATTAAAGAGCTTATAGTATGATTAAAACATGGGATTGATTTGTTTATAATAC
Source organism: Dysphania ambrosioides (assembly GCA_026401315.1). Lineage (NCBI taxonomy): Eukaryota > Viridiplantae > Streptophyta > Magnoliopsida > Caryophyllales > Amaranthaceae > Dysphania > Dysphania ambrosioides. Next base: position 1,438,555 of record CM048660.1, on the reverse strand, counting down.
AAAAATTAGACAAACCTACCACTTGAAGGTGAGGAGAGGAGGAAGGAGTAGACAAAAGAAACAAGTGAAAACAGAGAATATTGGGAGTTCATTTTTGGAAAAATGAGGTGATTGTCAAAAGAGGAAAGATTTAAAGATGAGATTTGGAGAATTAGGATGAAATTAGTTTAAGAGTATGGAAAGGGGGTAGTTTAGGTTAAGAGTTAGAATTGAACAGTCAAATTTAAAATTATTTACTTTTGTAAAAAAAAAAAAAAAAGAATTAAGAAATGTTCCATGTGTGACTTGATTAATGTAATATTACCTTGGGATCTGTTCCCACCAATGTACTAACTGTTGTAGTATACAAACTTTCGTATAACCCAATGTTGATTTTATGTAAAGACAGTGAACTTCTTTTTATCAACCTATGGGAGAAACAAGGCCACTTTTGCATTGGTGCATGATAATGGGTCGGTCAAATAATTTTATCAACCAAGATTATGTAGCTTTATCTCTTATTTTTATGGGGATCACCTACCAACGTTAGCTACCTATGCGGTCTTTTTAGGTAGATGTAGCTTGTCCTCGTACGGTACTTCGCTAGGTTTCACAATAAGTTGACAAAAACAAAATCAATGTAATGTTACTGGGATAGTGGATTAGTGGATTAGTGGATGTGGAATGCTATGACTCATCCTCAACAAGTACCATATTATAACAATAAATCTTCTAATTAGGAAACAATTATGCTCCTCCACTATGCAAGAACTTTGAACTTTGAACTACTCCATATTACTTGCAACTTGCTGGTTAAAATCACTAAATTGTACTTTTTTTTTATGTTGTTGAGGAATTGTCATTATTTCAAACTTGCTGTTAAATTGGACCAAAACGTCCTTTTTACCAACGTAAAGGGCCAATGAGCTAGGCTTGCTTGGTGTCATGGTCCTCTACAGTTTCCATTAAGTATCATAAATTCAGGATAGTCCTTCTCATATGCCCTGCAATGTACTATATCATCTCAGTTTGTATAATGTCACAGTGTTCCACAGTACTCTCATACTCGTCATAAATAAGAAAGTCGATATTCGATAAGCAAGCCCCATGCGTTGTAACTTGCTAGCAAACACGGTGAAAAATGCAATTATTGAGGGGGTAGATGTGAAAAACTGAGAACAATATATGATACAGTCAGTAGTAGCCACATGCCAATTGTCCTGACATTGAATAAGCAACCTAGCAAAACCCTTCACCCGGCCAAGCTTGAACAAGGAACTTAAAATCTCATTCTTCAAATCTTGCGAATTACACTATTAAAGGATTTATGAAGTTAAGCGTACGTATGTCAAAACTCGACTCAATCTGACTTATTTATACATTAAGTCCTAGGTAAAATCATACTTTGTACAAGCATATATATTCCCATCAAATTGATTTGCCGTATAATTGTTGCTAAATTTTAGAGCAACATAATAATAAAACTTCTAATACTATTCATATTGATGAGAAGGATGAGAAGATCACGTGTCAAAACGAAAACATCAATTATATCTCCCAGTATCACTGTACGAAGGTGGACCTATCCTCGGCCAAAAGTATCCTTTCAAATTTCAATTAACTAAAAAATTTCATAGAGTATGCATAACCAAGCTGGACTATACCAAGTGGAATCCGATACAAGTTCACCTAACCTCAATTATTATTAGTTTTTGTTTAAATCTATTTCTTTCCTCTCTGATTACTAACAATGGTACGTTATGTTAGGAAGCATTTATATGTTGAGACAGAAAGCTACAATAACACTCAATTAAGGTTCCGTTTAGGAGCGCCTGAAAGGCCACTAATTTGCAAGCATGATTGCAAGGTATATATTCGATGTGTCCAATTTGTTTATGATAGGGATAGAACCCTTTTGAGATGCTCAGACAAGCACACAAATGGAGCAGAACACTGTAGCACGTTGCTTTTACATGACTTTTGGGCATGCTGGACCAGAACTATGGTATGGCCAAGTAACTTCCAGGATTGTGCTTGGTGCCCTAATAATCAATTCTTCCTATCAAAACACGTTAAAATCTTTTATCACTCTAGCTGATCCGCAAATGTAACCATGTATTGGAGGAGATTCTACCACTTATATTTTCGTAAATTTTCTTTCTAATACCTAATGAACATCGGGCGGTAGTCGTTTACATTTTAATACATACACAATTAGAGGGAGAGAAAAGAGAAATGTGTAGAAATGAGAGCATCATGCACATTCAATTGCTGGTTGAAATTGTTATAAAGTCTAACCAACAATTTTGGTTTTTTTTTTTACTATTCCTTATGCAATTATACGGAGTGTAATGGTATACAATTGTTTGCCCCAAATGACTTTTTATGATATTCAAGGTATGACTTAAAATATTTTTTTTTATCTCCAAATCTACAAAACAAAACATTTATGAAAATTTGATAATATAAAAATTTACATTGAAATGCATTAAACAATATCTTACTTGAATATATTATTTCTCATAACCTAATGAAAATTTACGATTCAAACTTTTGAAATTTTGATTCTATAAATAAATATGGGGTCAAAACTAAAGAGACAAAGAGAGTATACTTGTATGAAATCTATCTTTAGAGGGACAATTGAGTAGGCTTATTGTCAATATTTTTATTAGGTGAAAGTAAAAGTATACTTGTACTCCGTATAATTTATAAACATAGTAGTCATAAATTGTATTATGAGTACGTACATTCATTAAGGATTGGGATAACTAAGTTTGTTTTAGTTTATATGTACTCCCTCCGTCTCCCAAAGCTTGTCATATTAGACTATTGTTATGAGAGCTTTTTGGTTAAAATGAGATAATTTTTTAGAACGGAGTTATAACATAGAATTTTTAATCAGGTGAAATTTTGCTAGTGTTATTCTTAGAAACCAAACTTTGTTTTCCATTTTTTGCATGGCTTGAGGATAGAGCTGCCTGGATTCTTTCCTCATGATTAGAGCTAGTGATGATAATAATGATTAAGCGATCAAAAATCCTGGTAATCAAGTAATCATCCTAAGGCAGATAAACCAAATCAAAAGGCCTACCACATTCTGTCAGAATCATTCTCTATAGAAAAAAGCAAAGAATAAAGATAAGTAGCTAGGCATAGGAGTTTTTGATTATATTGTTCGGCGTGTTAAGTGTTCCCTTTTGGTAGACAAAAGCAAAATCTCTCAAAAGAATATTACCATTTGTCACACTGCCTCAATGCTACAATTTCTTATTGCATTTCCCACATCAAATTTTTCTACGTGCATTTCTGTAATATCCTTTTTAGTCATGTAATTTAAATTTTTTTTACATCAATATTGACTGTAATATTAAACACAACAGATGAAAATTGTTTGAAATCTTTGAATATACTTGGTTGTATTTACTTCATGCGCTAAACTTTACCTTTCCACATTCTTATCACTAATTCTAATTTGATAAGTATATACGGAATGATTTATCATTTTATATCGAAAAATACAAGATTAAAAACAGCTATGAAAAAAAAATATTAAAGAGCGTCTACTGTTTTTAGCTAAATCATGAGCATATTGTACATACTTTCTAGAAACCTTTTTAGCTAAATCATGAGCATATTGTACATACTTTCTAGAAACCTTAAGAACTGTGTATATGTTGAATTGCTTCCCCATCTTCTTGTAATGCCTTTAGTTTCATATACGGAATGATTTACCATTGGTTCGCAGCAGGGATAGCAATGAACCGGGTCCTAATGGATCCAATTTCAGATCCATTTTTCAAGGATGAATCCATATTCAGATTCATTTTTCAAGGATTGATCCATATCCAGATCCGATGGGTATGAAAAGTAAGGATTCATATCCAGATCCAACGGATTCGGGTCCAAAACCGATCATACATATTTTGGCTAATTTTTTTGCGACAAAAATAAGTTTTAAATTTATAAATCTTCATTTTACATCAACGACAACAGTCCAACAAAGGATGTAAGTTCAATACTTGAATATAATTCATATAACTACTCAAATATTACAAAACAATAAAGTACAAATGAAAAAAAATCAAAGTTTTACATGTCTTTTGAATAACAATACAAACAACTACAAATGAGTAAATGAATAAACGGGTAACGGATCTGGATCCGGGTATTATGGTTAGACCCGTACCCGAATCCATTTTTCAATCACAGGATCCAGATCCAACATGATCCGTCGGGTCTAAATTTTAAAGACCCATATCCGCAAAAATGAATATAGATCCACGGATCCGGGTCGGGTTCAATATCTGTTGTCATCCCTAGTTCGCAGTTTGAGCGAGTGACAATCCTTAAAAACTGTTCTTGCTATAAAACAGTACGGAGCACAAAACTAGTGTTGCACCATATATGCCATCGCCCACGGTTTAAACAATGGCTCGTACTCGTAGATTAAAACACCCTTTGAATATGCTAAACCTAATATTCTTGGCTTTAGTTATCTTTCAAGGGTATATATCTTAAAAGGATAAAAAAAATTGTAATTTTATCAGTTTTTGGGATCATTTGCTCCAACAATTAGCACAATCACAACATTCAATATTTTTATCATTTTACAGCTGCATATAAACTTTAATTATACTATTTAAAATTAAAGATATACTATAAAAATGTAGAGGTGTACTTTTAGATGCAATGAAGATGTACTTTTTAACCCGTAATCAAATTTAATATTCTTCAAACTAAACCTTAAGTTATATTTATTGGTGTTGCTTGAAAATAAAATTAATATATTAAAATATAAAGTTGTATTATTTCCACATGAATTCGTACTTTTCAACCAAAATACATAGATTTACTAATTAACATACGTTAACATTTTTTCTTATTTACTACAATTTTCTTTTTATTTGGCAATAAGATGTACACTATAGCATATTTCCAATATATATTAGGAATTTCTCGTATTCTTACAAGGCATCAATTTGTTTTCTAACTTAATCAGTGTAGACATACATCATACATATATGGTAAGATTGCAAAGTCATCATGTGAACAACTTGCATCATAATTGTTTATTGGTTGATCCAAAGTTTCACCTCATTTAACCTCCCTGATGACTCCTTAACTATTAAAGTCCATTCTTAAACATCATATATGCAATAGTGGGTAAGTTTAATTATGACTAATATCAAGTACAACCCGGTCAATGTCAGTTCAAATTACTCTAATAAAAATGATCGGGGATCATTCTTTTTAGGTGGAGATTGCAAGTGCCAACATGTTAATGTTAAATCCAGCACTAATCCACTACCACGGTCTAAATAATATTATTAAGGACTCTAATTAGAAAGAAAAACATGGACCCCTTGAGAAGCACTAATTCAAAAAAGCAAAAGCTCATGATCAATATGAAACTAAACTAACGCTTTCTTGGGGACACACTTGAGAATGTGGGATGATAAAGAAGAGGAAAATGTATTGCTTTCTCTTCCTACAAAGCAGAAATTTCAGGAAAATTTGGCCTAAGAATTCCTTCTATTCCGCAGCAAAGAATAATCTTTACTTAGCTTAGCTTAGCTTACTCCTTTCTTTTTTCCTTTAATAAAGAAAAAGAAAAGCAAATCACCTTAAGCTCCTCACTTTTTGAATTCAAAATAAAAATCCTCCTATCATATCCGTTTCTACATATACCATAACTTGTACAAGACTAATGCTTCTTAGCTTCTCCCACATTGCTCCACTTCAATTAGTCTTCGATCTCTCTAGATAAGCCTACAATCTCATCCCCATTTTCTACGACACCCGAAGCTAGCCAGAACATCCAACAACAAAAGAAAAATAAAATATGTCAGCCTCATTTCAAACCCTTCCAAACCCCGGACCACCCTTGCAACCTGGCATGGTCTACCCAACTACACCAACTACTACTTCGTCAATGGGAAATGATCAAAACACGGCTCCGGACCACTCGAGCGGGTCCTTTGGTATGGTATTCGTCGTCCTTGCGATCATACTCGTGGTTTCGGCCGTTGCTTGCGCTCTAGGCCGGTTTTGTGGCAAGAAGTCAGACAAGTCATCCAAGTCTAAGGCTCATAAGCAGTCAAAGCATAGCCACGGAACCAACCATAACCGTAACCCTAACCATAACCCTAACCACAACCACATGATGAACCATCATCAAGCTAACAACCACAAAAGTAGCAACAACCATCATCACAAGCAGCATGGTGGGGGGAAGCCTAAGGACCGGGACCTCGAGTTCGGGTATCGGTCTAAGGAGGGCGATATCATGATGGGATTCGAGCCTAAGGCGAGGTCGATGCCACATCCTAGTGCTAAAGTTGCTCATAACAATGGAGATTTTAGAGTTGATAGCATGGGAAGAGGTATGGAATCTCATCATCATCATGGAAACCCTAGAGATTTCAGAGTTGATAGCATGGGAAGAGGTATGGAGCCTCAATACCATGGAAACCCTAGAGATTTTCCTTAGATTTGGTTACTACATGGCCTTATTGTTGAAGATCTCCTTCATAAACAACTTGTTTAATTATCTTTGCTTCTTTTTTTTTAAATTAGCTAGATTATGTTGCTTGGGAGTGATAAAATGAAATGTGTAATGGTATATTTTCCTATGACAAAGACTGTCATCTGCATTAAAGGATTTATATAGTATTTATTATATTCCGGGTTTGGAAGCAAAATTACTCTTCGTTCTTAGCCTGTATGAGTTAGTGCTACCGAATTTGTCTTTATGAGGGTTTATGTAGATGAGATTCGATCTTGGGTGTAACCCTTTATACTTTAACCTACTAAAATAGTCGGCATTTATATAAAGGCCAAAATATACCACTTTCCCATCTTAATTCACTTTTTATGGTCCGTGAGGGTTAGGGAGTGGGATGTGCTTAATTGGTTTGTGAACTTGATGCTTGTGATCATGGTTGAATCTTGATAAGGCCAAAGTATGGCAGGTTTTGTATTGAAAATTTCCAATTTCTTTGTGGTAATCCACACTTTCTGACAAAATGAGTGACGGTAAATAATCCTTTTATGTTGAAATGGTTGAATCTTCATGAACTTCGCGTGTTATGTGCCAATTTCAACAATTAAGTGATGCAAAAGTTACTTAAACCCCAATTAAGGAATCATGGCTCAGCCCAAATCAAATTCATATATATATATATATATATTAAGTATTGAATACACACGAAACATAATAAATTTATTATATCCCTATAAAAGTGACCTTCATTATAATATAATTACCCATTTGATTTTTGTTACATTAAGGGGTCGCTTTTAAAGGAATACAATAACTTAAGTATTTTCCGTGTGTATACAATACTTTGTGTATTCCTATATGATATTATATGCATAATTAATCTGAAAAGCAAGAGTACAAACGTGTCTTAACTACCATGTACTCAACAAATTCTTCGTCGCTAGTACGAAGGGTACTACAATTGTACATATAGATGGTACTATTAATTACATATTCGGTAGAAAATGATGGGTTGAAAGTCTCGAAACGAATATGAGGATAAGAAAGGCCACTTGTGCTGATTCTGTATTGACTCAAAACAAAGGAATATCATAGAAGAAGAAAAATATAGGATTGATGAGATATTTTCATTGTATTCAAAGAAACATGAGATTAATGAGTTATATTAGATATCCTCATTGGCTAAGCAATCACAAGTACTCTGCATAATGATAAACTATAGATCAAGTCCTCAATACAACAATACTCCCACGATTGGTACACGAATAATATAACTTGTCAATCGAATTGAGCATCATTTACAAGTTTAATTAGTAGATTAAGGGAATTGACAAAGCTAATTAATTAAAACTCTGTGCCGAAGTCCAATCCCCTTGATTTTACAGTAGCTTGAGAAGTTTCGAAGCACTACCAAAGAATACAATGTTGAAGTAAAAATAGTCTGGCGCATTCTGGAGCATTGGAAAGTTTGTACGCACAAATGTAGAAATTCTCTCTAGTCTATACTACTCCAATCTGGTACTCGATCACCCAAGTTGATGTCACCGTGACATATTATCACTTATACTTGTCAGTTTGTGTATCCTTTCAAGTAATGTACTGTCTTTCCCCAGCTCTACCTCTAGAATTTACCAATCACATTACAGTTCTATAAGATATGTATTCTGTACTTTTATTTTTGTGTTATTTTTTATACGGGTTAAATTCTCATCGTATAAGAAATAATATGTTTAAGTTTTAGGATACGAAATTTTCATAATTTTTTTATCTTACAAATTTAAAAATAAAACCGTTTTAAATTGTAATGGGACAAAACAAATTAGGAATAGAGAGAATAGATATTTGACCGAACTTGTAATTATGCTTTGGCCATTCCACAATCTATTCATTTTGGCCTAAATTTGATCAAGTCTTCAAGTACTACGGAGTAACAATGAGCAAATCAGCATTTGCCAATGCATTTTTATCAAAATTGGAGGCAATTGGTCATTGCAATTTGCCAATCACATGTCCGGCTAAAACAATTGTAAAGTGGTCGTTAAATTTGTGTGCTTGGCCTATACAGTAGGAAAGTATCTATGACTTTAAAAATGAATACAAAATCACTTTTATATTTATTACTTTTGACTATTTCTATAAATATGTAAAAAAAAAAAAAAAAAAAAAACAGTTTGTCTTCAACAATCAACAACGGAAACCGTAGACTACTAAAGTGCCCTAACAAAAGTATCAAAGCTTCCAAACTATACCAATAGTAAGACCCTTCCTTAGACCAAAACCTCCTAACCCTTCCTTAGACCACTTCTAAATATACTCCTACTCATAATTTTAGACAATTACCACTCCATTTTCAGTATTACTCTCGAAAATTCACGCTACCAAAATAAAATAGTTTTAAAAAAAAATAAAATATATATAGGCATATTCAAAAGATTCCGAAGTCCCCTTCCATGTCAACCATGCCAGTGGTCCAACCAACGCGCCAATTTCAGAAGCGTGAAGCTCACCCTTCTCCCGCATGCTTTGATTGTATGATCCTCTGCATCACACCTTCCTCAAATCACATGCATCCATCGTCCTCTGATCTCCACCTGGCCCCCCTTTCTCTCTCTCTACTTTCCCACTCTAGAATCCGTTACAAGTAGCTTTCCCGCTTTTTTGAACCGTTCTTTCTGTTAAGTTTTGAGAGGAGAGAGAGAAAGTTTTGTCCGATGTGTCTGACAAAGCAATGATTTGGTGCTGATTTTTTTACCTTTTCTCAACCTCGGTATAAAAATTTGGGCAGTTAAACTTCTGGGGTTGAGAGTATTTCAGTATTTGGCTTGTAGAAGAAGGTTTGATAGTTGCACACCAAATGTTTGATGAAATGTGTCACTTAGAAAGAGCATTGGATTGGTTAAGGCCTTTGGTTTTAGACTCTAAAATTTGGGATTATTGTGTTGTTTGGAAGCTTGGTGACGATCCTTCAAGGTGCCCTTTTTCAAAATTTGATGAGTTTTTTTTTTTAATTGTGTAAAATTTGATGTGATTTTTGTGTTTTTTGCTAGGTTTATTGAGTGGTTGGGATGCTGCTGCAATGGTAGTGGGAAGCAGGACTTGGGTTTGAAAAAGAGGAAGAAGGAGAAGAGCAATACAATCCAATATTGTAGGGATGCATACTTTGTTCACTTGGCTAATACAAAAACTTGTGAAGCTCTTGCTCAGTTGCCTCCTTTTTTGTCTATCTATTCTGGGTAACCTTCTTGTTTTTTCCCTTTTAAGTTATGCGATTGAATATAATATATTTTAATATATTGGGTTGGTGTAGGAATGGTTTAATGTGGTGATGGGGTTCAATTGCAGGCTTCATGGAGAGGTTGTGCTTTCTTATCAACCTCGGTGGCTTACTACTGCTACTGCTAAGACATCAGATTTGAAGACGTGTGACGAGGTGGTTTTCATTTCCTTCCTCTTTTGGTTTGTTGCATACTGTATGAGTGCATGATCTTTGACGGATGACAGCTTGAATCTTGTAATTTTGTGTCTTAGATGTGATATTCATACTTCTTTCCTAGGATGTCGTGGATGAATAAGAGCTTAAATCTAGTGTCTTTTATTGTATGGTAATCTTAGTATTGCCTTCATTTCATCACATGTTAATTATGAGATCGCATATGTGCTGTGCCTATTTATTTATGTTGGTGGTCTACGATGTTGTAAGGAGGCAACTGAGATTTATTTCACTTCCTATTTCATGTATTGCAAATTGTAATCCCATCCTTGGATGAAATAATAGCTTGAATCTCAATATCTTCTAATTCATTGTTAGTATTGCCTTCATTTTTGGCCACATGTTTTAGGCTGAGATGTGGTGGTGTTTATGAGATTGCATGTTTATTCTATGAAGGTAATTTGATCGATTTGCAAGGAAATTTCCCTTTCACAGTTAGAGTTGACAGATTTGATTCAGACGAAATTCTGCTTCTTTTTTTTATTTTATTTTTTTAAATCAGGGATCCTGTGGAACTAATGTTGTAATCCCTGTGCCTGGTGGTCTGGTAGAATTGTACTCGTCGAAACATGTAAGTGACAGTTTTTGCTTTTATCTTGAATTACATAATGTCGTATGATATGAACTCTTGGTGTATACTGATTCTGCATGTATCTTTGAATGATTTTATGATTTGTTAGGTAGAAGAGGATGAAAGCATAATAGACTATGTGAGAGGTCAGTTCAACGTCTTCTCGCAGCTAGAAACTATGTCGACCTCTACTGTAAGCTTTGATAGGCAGTCCGTTGATCCATTTTTCGATATAAGATCAAATAGTTGTCTATCATCCCTAAAGGAACCCAACATCCCTGCTTGGCCTCAACCTAGAGTAGTCCCATCAGTTGCCCATCACCACAAGGATTCCACCTTAGACGGATCCTCCACTGGTTCATTTCCTACAGATGAGCGGCCTTCTCCTGATTCCAATCCTTGTTCCATATCTCAAGAAATCGTCTTCAATCCGCTCACTGCCTGTCACAAGGATTCAGTCATTGTGAAGGAGGAAAGAGTGGAAAATAGACACAGGCCAGAGAAAGGCACAGGAAAATCTAAGAATCTTTTAACTGAGAGGAATAGGAGACAGAGGATTAACAATGGCATTCTTTCCCTTCGTGCTCTGGTTCCTAGGATCACCAAGGTAAATACTTCCCTACTTGAGTTTTGTTGTGATGATGATAATTACGTATAATACAGATAAATTGACACGGTTACTCTCCTGCATATGTACATAATTATGTATTTACATAGATGCACAAAGCTGCGACTCTTTCGGATGCAATTGATTATATAGAAGAGCTAAATAATGAGATAAAGGAACTCCAGGGCGAGCTTAAGAATTTAAATGAAGAGGATTCTGACAATAAGAATAAATCAAATCCAAGCATTTCCCCTTTGGATGAAACTGTCAACAAGCCTAAACAATCTTACTCTTCTTTCGCGGAAAGACCAAAACTGGAGGTATCTAAGGGAAACAGAATTTTCTTTGAGGCTTGAACTCTTCATGTACATTATTTATTCAAGTGTGAAATTGTTTGGTTCTAACAATAGGCATCTTGGGCCATTTTCACTCCCAGGTTCATGTACAAGTGAATCAGCTTGGTACTGGGAACTTCTTGCTCAGAATTGTATGCCAACAGAGACCTGGTGTGTATACAAAGTTGCTTGAGGCTTTAAGTGCTTTAGGTTTGCCCATAAAAGATACCAACCTCACCACCTGTGATGGCAAAGTATCAACCATCTTTACAGTACAGGTAATATCAAATTCAGAAGCTAAAACATGAGTGTATTCTTCATACATATTCATGGTTTGCTCTATTTGATAATGATTTAGTATTCCTTTTCATAACCATATTCTTGATGTTGCACGTTTTGTAGTCAAACAAGAAGGATATTAGAGAGAAGGACTTAAGGGACTCATTGACAAGCCTAGCAGCTTAAAGTTGTACTCCACGCAAATGACATACACCGTATACTCACTCAGCCAACTTAGCTCTTCGACGTTGGTCGCTAAAAGTTATATCACTTCTCGGTATTTAGCAGCTAGCCTACTGCCCTAGCTTTTTATTTTGAAGTTGAACTCTTATCCTTACCTTAATTATGTCTATATTTCTTGTCATTAATAGCTAGCGACTAATTGATAGCTTGATAATTACTACTTACATACCAAGTTCAGTTGGCAGGTTTTTCTTATGGTGGTTCATTTATGTAATTTGGTACATGTATTCCTGGATTGCCCTTTCTCAAGATCTACACCCCAAGCCCCAATCATACCCCCAGCGGCCCAGCCCCTACCCCCTCTCTGATGTCAGGACTCAGGACTGAAGAGTGACCCTGGAAAAGCCATGTTGGAAACTTGGATTTATGTATCAAACGGGTTGCTGCTGTCTGTTTATATACAAATTTATGTTCTTTTTAGAGCCCACTTTTTTCTACTATAGATTGGTAAGTTGGTGACTCATTTCATGCTATTATATACGAAATGTTGAAGGTCTAAAAAGCACATAGAACATTATATGTGATTATCTCATATTAGCAATTTAATAGAGAAATGTCTACTATATAAGGTTGAGGGACTTAACCTTGTAAAATAGACTCCTTCCTATAGACCGGTGTAGCACAAATCCGAATTTAACACGAAAAATAATTAACTCCAATAATAATACTTTTTTTTAGGAAATGCAATTTTCAATCAGTATCTTCAAAGAAAAAATTACCACAGAGATGAGTTAAAAGAAGTTTAGTAACTGAAATTCAGTTTAATTCAATCAATACATAAAAGGCTTAATTAGTACGGACTAAAAAAATTAGAAATCATTATAATTAAGGTGAAAAAAGACAAGGTCAATATCACCCCAACATAGAAGCTTAAATTTATAGATCGCAGACGCCTAAAGAAAATTTTTGCCAAAAGGTTCATACCTAAACCAAGTTGGAGTTTTAATTTTGCCTAACGTCAAAATCACTCAAGATTGTGACATTCCTACGGGCTATAACGTACCAGGGTGTTCATAACCTAGGTATCCGCTTTTTCCGGGTACTTTGGATATCGGATCACATGGTACTCGGCTTATCATTTTTTTTTGCTAGAAATCTTCCACTACTCAATTACTCAACTTGCCAAAATGCCTACAATGCAGAGGTTGCTAGCCTCCTAGAGCAACTAACAAGTGAAAGGTCCTAAGAAGCAGGGGTGAAATACGGCAATAGATCAAACTGCTTACTTGTTGAGAAAATTGGTAGCTTTTGACCAGAGAAAAAGGACAGCAAGAGAAACTATCATAATGTGGCATAGCAAGTGATATTCAAGCAACTCAAAGATAACCAAATAGCAGTAGCTACACCAAGTGCAGTAGCAGAAATCACTCACGGTCCTATGACCAGGGGATGAAGAAAACCAAACATGGCAGAGGACAATCAACAGTAGTCATGGACAATCATGGCAGGGGATGAAGAAATCACATAAACATTAAAAACAATATATGAACATTCACTTTCAAGCACTGGGCCACATGAAAACAAAAATAAAGGTCCTCAAATTTTACCAGTGAGCGAGTCGGAAAGACCCCTCTTTCTAGATGTCTAGTCCGCATAGAGACATGATATGAACATCTTTGTTCCCTTCTATTCCTCACATCCTTTAGAGTTACACGCACATCACCCAATTAAAGATAACCCTACTCCCACTCCACCCCAACCCAACCCAACCCACCCAAGCAAAATGGTAACCCTGTCTTTGAGATTGGACCCAAGAGTCCGTTTTGAGTTCTAACTTAGGGAATTTCCACCAATAAATTCTCCCAATCAGCTGTCATAAATATCTGAATTTATTCTAACAAATCTCCCAAACTCCTGGGACGCTATAATTATTTGCAAGCAGTAGGGCATTAGGAAACCCTACTAAAACAACCACACAAGATTTTTAAAAAATTTATTTCCAATATCACCCGATTACATCTTTTATTCTGCCCTTGACCCGACCCGAAAACAATTTTTTTTAAAAGCCCGACTATTATTTTCGGGTCATTGGATTGGATAGTTTTGAACTCTCCTATAAAATCAATATTTTCCAAAGCCCGTTTATTCCTTTACGTAGTTAACATGAACATACCAGGGTTTAGTAATAATTAGTATACATATATGTTAGTCTCAATTTATTTGACAACTTATTTGATTACAATTCCTACTCAGACTTTTGAAAGGTAAGTCTCCTAAACTTATACCATTGTTATAGTATTTGGTGTCATGTTCATAATTCTCTTGGTACTCTTGTTGGGTGCTTTACAATGGTTGAAACCGTTGTACAGTCATCTAATTAATTCGTCGATGATAGAAATTACGGGTTTCTCCTTCAAATTTTCTATTATTACTTGTAAAAATAATAACTCTGCCTCTTCCCCCATTACATACCTTGGTTTTGTGCCCAGTAAAACCGCTCTTTCTTGGGTCACAAGGTTCAGATGTAGTCAGCAACTTCGGACGCCAATACGCCATGCATTATGCATGCAATTACACAACTTTTAATTCAGATATTCTTATAGTAAATTATTATACGTATGCCTTTTTATCTTGTTAGTCGTTTCATTAAGCTTCATATAATTAATAATTAATTTATTAATTAATAGAACATACGAGTACTTCGTACTATTGTGTCATATGGTTGGCTTCTTTACTTTCAATTTTTTTATGTTTTCAAAATTATTATATTGCAATTGTTCTGATCAATAATTTTTATATTTTCGATTGTCCGTAGAGATTTTGTTTCTATTTTTTCATGGAAGTCGATGTTCATAATATGGTACGTAATCTTGACGTCTTGTGTCATACGGAATACTTATGCATTTACTTCATATAAAAAATAACATGTAAGAGCGTCTTCTACGAGAATTTTTTATTTTTTCATAATATACAATAATACAAAGTTTTATATTTTTTTTAGGGGTAGAATTTGCCTTTTTGATCTTTTGGAATTGGAGCAGTCAGATTATAAAGATGTCAGTACAATGAGCATGGTAATCATCCTCGAAAGAAAGGAAAAATCGTTTTAAAAAAGGAATAATATATATATATATATATATATATATATATATAAACAAATAAAAGACAAAAAAAATGTGTATAAGATTTGAAAAATATCCCAATTATCTAGAAGTTTAAACCCTAAGACATACATCATCCAAAATTCCTAAAAACGAGATTAAAATTCAAATATACAAGTTTGAAAAATTAGTTTAAATGGGTATTTTGAATCAAAATAGATGATTCCAATAATGCTTATATTATGGTCTAATATAATCCTATAAGATCTAACTATAAAACATATTAACGTGTTCTCTTATCGTATCTAGAATCGTATATAATAACCAAAATTTGAAGGTAATGGATATTTTCAAATTTTTTATTGAAATTAAAATAAATGGTAATGAATGTTACGTAATATCATTTAATACCTTATCTATAATCTCTAAAGGCCCTAAAACCAAATTTATGACCCAATTCTAAGAGTTTTAAAAATTAATTAAAATGGATATTTAGTGTCATAGTAAATAGTTTTAATAACTATAAGGATTAAATATGACCTTATAAAACTCATGATAAGTATATTAATATATTCTATCACTAGGTCCCAAACCATCCAAATTAACCGAATTTTAAAGTTATTATATACTGTTTTTGATAAATTTTGAATATTTTAATAAATTTATAGGTATTATATGCTTCTATTGGTCATATGAGAAAGTTTTAAATCATTCAATATCTTATGTCTAGTCTTAAAATGCCTTAAAAGTGAGTGTATGATTCTATTATAGGAGTTTCATATATCAATAAAAACAGATGTTTAGAGTCAAAATAAATTCGTTAAGGCCCAAAGACTAGATTAAAACGATTGTAAAAAAAAAAAGTCTTATAGTTCCGTAAAAACTATAAACGAAATTAAAGTACAAAAGGAAATAAGAAAAATAAGGAGCAAAAGGATGGAGAATGGAGCCATAAATAAGGA
This sequence comes from Dysphania ambrosioides, assembly GCA_026401315.1. Taxonomy (NCBI): domain Eukaryota; kingdom Viridiplantae; phylum Streptophyta; class Magnoliopsida; order Caryophyllales; family Amaranthaceae; genus Dysphania; species Dysphania ambrosioides. The sequence goes on along the minus strand of CM048660.1, from coordinate 1,422,543 downwards.
ATGAGTTGAAAGTAGTAAATGCATAGTAATGCACATGTTAGAAAGTTAGGAAGAACGTAGGAATGTAGGAGAGGAGAAAGGAGAGTCAACCACGATGAAAGACCATATATCCAACAATTAACAATCATTTCTTACTGGTCATACTTTACAGCTTGAACGGTCAACTTTGTATCTGAGTCAATGTTGACCAGTAAACTCACTGACTCTGTTTGGGCTTTTAATTTAGTAAAATTAAACAAGGTCGAGCCTTCCTACTGTCCTTGGCAAAATGGCAAGTTGTAATACTTTTTATCAGCAAGTTGCAGTAAATCATGAGTAGTAAATTACGGAGTAATTGAGAAGAGTAGGTAAGATCAGTCCAATGGATATCGTATGGAAGTTGTTAAGACCAACACTTTATGATTGTCTAAATTGTTAAGAATATGCGTGAAGATGTAATAAGTTTTACTCTCTCCGTTCTTAAATATTGTTCGTACTTGAAATTTATAGTTAGCGGGATAGTAAATGAGTTGTATATTTGACATAATAGTTCCCATTTATATTAACGAGAGGAGAAAAGAGGATCTGGAAAATTGAGGAGTTGTACATAATTGTGCAAGAGTTTAACGTGGGAGGATAAACAAGGCATAGGTAACTCTTTGTATTCAAGCGGCCATCATCGGCATCTGTTTTTACTTTTCATAGCTTCAAACTTGCAGTTTAGTGGCGCTTTAATTACATCTTTTTGGTATGTATCTACAGCACATACTAGAAATTAGTCACTGAATCTTCATTGGCACTCACATCTTCGCCCCCATATTCAGCCAAATAATGTGCCACTACATTCGTGCCTCTCTTTGCATGAAGTGTTATCACGATCCAACCACACATCAGTGATGATTCCCCCAAGTTCACAATTCGGATATTCATTGGTGTGATCAACCAAGTCATTGAGATAGGCTGCATAGATTGTTAGATAAAACCCCCCAACTACGCTAGCTATTGTTAGGAGTAGAAATTAAGTTAAATTATCTTGCTATTGGTTTTAGACTAGTTTGCCTTCCCTTCAACAATGTTCAATATTCATTACAGACCGACTAATGGAACGTAAGTACACCACCCCTTTCATTTATAGTTATGGAACTTTCGTAGTTTCACCAACCATAGAAATGAGGGGTGGTGCAACTGCGAGAGTGGTATGCTGTACTAAAGTGTTTTTACCCTTTTATTTACAATATACTTTGAATATAAGTTTTGTATTTAGATCAATAATCGGTAAAAATCCTAATCCAACAACAAAAATTACTCTCACTGGCCTTAAATATTGCCCCATTTCTTTTATTTGTAGAGCCAAAGTTTAAAACTTTTGACTATAAATTCTCATTATGTTATAAGAAATAATATATGCAAATGAGATGTCATTGGGTGATTTCGATGTAAATTTTTAGAATATCAAGTTTTCATAATTTTTTATCTTATAAATTTGGAGATAAAAATATTCAAAATCGTATTTTAGAGATCGGAAAAAAGTAAAATAAGACAATTTTTGAAAGACGAAAGAGTACAATTTTGCAAGATAGTATTAATGATTATGCGGGAAAAGTAGGAAAAGAACCCAACACTTGACTTCCTAGATCTAAAATGTGCTAAAACTTAACTGTCAATAATTCAATATGTCATGTAACAAAATTAATAATAATCAAATTCACCATCACTAATTCACTAATTATAAATTATAATGGACTAATATTAGCCCTAACCAGACTTTCATTCCTCCCAACCAATAAAAAATTCCCCAAATTAATCATTCAAGATAATTTTGTGTTGAATATTCTCACTTTCATACGGTCTCTTTCCACGTGGACCCACCTTCTGGAACCCACGCGTAGGGCCCGTGACGTGGACGGTTGTCCTTCAAAATTGCTAACCTCCCCCCTTTTATATTTAATCCCACATTCTAGCCTCCGTCGTAAGCCTCCCATTTATCCATCCTCAATTTATTCTTAAAAATGGAAGAATATCAAAATCCAGCTGAAATCGACGAATTGTCGGAAATCACCGTTAAATTGGACCAGACTGTAACTCTAGAATCGTCATCTCCGCCGCAATCCGACGCCGAAGATGAGAATGAGGACGATAATGAGGAATTCGAGTTTTGTCCCGCCGGAGGAGGCTTGAAATCGCCGGTTTCAGCTGAGGAAGTTTTCAAAGACGGTCAGATACGAGTACTTACTCCGTTCTCCGGTGAAGGAGACGCATCATCATCGTACGGACCACCGGTGAAAAAGCTATTTGTGGTGTCAAATTCGTCGGAAAACGAAGACGATGAGGCTGAAGGACCGTACTGCGTGTGGAAGTCTTCGACGCCGGAGATGAGTCAGAAGAGCAACTCCACGGGATTCTCAAAGTTATGGAAGGTGAGAGATTTGTTAGCGAGGAGTAATAGCGACGGGAAGGACGCGTTTGTATTTTTGAACGGCGAAACGGCGGCGGCGACGAAGAGGAAGGAGGTCAAAAAGAAGGTGACTTTGGAGAAGTTGGAGGTGGCGGCGAGGAAGGCAGTGATAGTTGATACGGCGGCGAGTGGTGGAGAGAGAAAGAAGGGGAAGAAGAAGAAGTCGGCGTACGAGGCGTTGTATGGTGGCGGAAAAGACAAAAAGAAAGGCGGTGGGAAATCGTATTTGCCATATAGGCAAGATTTGGTGGGGTTTTTCACCAATGGTAGTGCTTTGAGTAGGAATGTTCATCCTTATTAATTAAGCTACCTCTACATATTATTATTCTTAGGTTATTAAATTTTTTTTTTTTTAATTTGTTATTTCTTGTGAAAATGGAAAATGTGAGTTGTGAGTTAATAATAATGTGACTTATGGCTTGCATTTTTGTTGATATTAGGCTGGTTGGGGAAATTGTCTATTTTTTGATATGATGTTTTTGTTTATTCTATTTTTGGGGGTGATGGCTAATTGATCCATAATTAATATTTATGTTTTGGGATTATTCATGTAACCAATTGTGTCTTGTCATATTATTGGCAAGTGTAAATAAATAAAGTTGAAGCTCTCTTTTGAACATAATATTGGCAAAGTGTATATAAATAAGTGTGTCTTGACATTTGAATTAATTATGTAGTGAGAGGGACTATAATTGAGCACTTCAAACGTGGAGTCCTGTAGTGTAGAGTATTATCTTGGATGTGTGTGGTAATTGGCGATGTAGCTTCGCTAACAAGAATTTAAATCGTTTAAAACAAGACCAAGATAAGGAAATAGTTAAACCTCTTTTAACCAAGCCTTGCAGCAGAGGTGTTAGCTAAACTGCACTATTGCGGAGTAAATATGTGCATTAGATCGGGTTATGGCTGAGATGGGTCATAAGCAAAACAGATCGGGTCAAAGGAGATATATAACGAGCTGAGTTGGGTAAAGTCTTCAAAAGATAGTATAGTTTTTATCTATAAAGGGTGATACTTTACATGTATCATCTCCAATCTTTGGTAGTGGACCATCGGCAAATAAGTGGAAATAATTTATTACCTGATAGTGTTTAAAAGTTTTTAAAAACTATTGGCTCATTATTAACCTGACTTGACCTATTAAAGACTCAATAAAACATATCCTTTAAAAGATCGGCATATTAGACTCATTATTGATTAGGCCATTTTACAAACGGATCGGTCAAGGGCCTTTAATGGGGCCCTTCCCATTTGAACAAGCTATTGCAGAGGTGGTAGGAGTGTTGGAGTGGCTCTATCCATTAGAGCAAACTGGGCATAAAGTTAGTGACATGTGAGTCAAGTAGGCACGGCATGCTTTGGTATGGCACAATACGAGCACAATTGTGGCCTGTTACGACACGATGTTCATATAAACAAAAATTTAGGAATAAGCAAGCGAACATCCCGCCAATTTGACATGAATTACGTCTTAAAGCACACTATTATTTAGTATTATTTAATACTATTATTATTAGTAGTATTATTGCTATTACAATTAATATTATTATTTTTAATATTATTATATTCTTATAATATAATTTAAAATTATTTTTTTGATTTTATTACTTAATTCATTTTTTATGTTTTTGTTAAAAAAATTGGCCAATACAAGCACGACATAGCAAACCAATATATGAGCGTACCAAGTCATGGGCCGAAATTTTTTTTGAAAAGATAGCATGTCACAATATGAACACAATCAGACACTACATGATATGACACACAAGAGGTTAGATATTTCATATACCTTTACGTACATATTCAACCATATTGTCACATAAACTGTTTTGCATTTGTTGCATAAAACAAGAAAATTTTGTATTACTTCAATAAAGATCACCATAATGAAAAAAAAAATCATCATAACCGTGTCACTACTTAGTTACGGAGTAGAAAAAATCAAACAAAGATTAGAGAAGATTGGTGAACATTTCCAAGTAAAAAAAAAAAAATCATCTATGTTCATCTGTGTTTGTGCCCTCTCTGATCTCCATGCAAACCACCCTTCATGCAATGATCACAGGGATAATATCATCTCCTATTGATCGAAAAACCCAATGGCTCAGTGTACGAGCTTTAAGCGGGAATCTAAATGCTATACAAAAATCACAGTATTATTCCTACCCCACCAATGCCAAAGAGGTTAATTTAAAGTTGCCATTATCCTCTAATAATTGCAGTACATTGTTAAAGTATAACACTTTAACTACTGTACTTCATAATTAAATGTATAATCAGAATTAGGCAAATTCACTTATAAAACAGTATGGACCTACAAAGTAGACGAGTTGTACCATATGTTACCAACAGAACAGAGGGACAGATCACAAGCAGCCAGCAACGCAAGTAGAGAAACCATTCTTGACCATTTAAAATGTTGTAATATCGACATCTTGCACTGAATTGGATATTTCTATATTCCTATTAGTTAGTATAATAATAGATGATGAATATTGCAACATTTCATAGATAAGTTCTATCATACACCAAAGACCTTTATTTGACACATTATCTCATTAGCAAAGGTCACTTCAAACAAGCAAAAGACTAATGTATGTACCTATGCACATGGTACACCATCACCTATAAGAAAGCTCTTATCTAAGTCATGGTAGTAGTAGCGGATATTAAGCCATATTCCTACAACACCTAAATATTGTTCCCACTAAATTCTCAATCCAATTAATCTATTAGACACCTAATGGTGTTATTTTATGGGTATTTTTTGGCAGAAACAAAATAACGATGTTTATTGCAAAGTATTCAAGTGGGAAGATAAACAATACATTTGTTTTTTGCCCATTTGATCTTTGCATAACTGGATGCAGTTGCAGGGGATCAGAAATCATCTGGAAGACTACATATATACCTTATCCTCCACAAATGTTTGGTGCTAGCCGTACTGAGCTCCACATCCATGATTCTATAGTTTAGCTCTATTCGTCTATTCACAAATAGGAAACCAAGCAAGGTTCAGTCATATCAACGCAAGTCGAAAATTTCAAATCTCAGGTTTGGGTTGATGTACACATGTGTGCATTGTTCATACAATGGCCTCCCATCGCTGGAATCCTGGTGAGGGTGGAACCCTTTCTCATCACATCCCTTCAGAACGTTCATACCGCTAGGATCTGTCAGCCGGAATATGCCGTAATTCCTGGAAGACATCAATCACTAAAGTTACGGCTCAGTAAAACTATTTATGATCCTGATACACGTACATGTAACTAATAACAAGTACAACATCATCCTTCTCAATAATTTGTCCTCCCTTGCCTTTTCCTTTCATCTTTTCACATCTCTGATGATATAGCTTCTGAAATCATGCACTGCACTACATTAGTTATAATAGTTATCAAAGCAAGGCTCATTTGATTATGAGTTTGCTAAGTAGGGGTCTCAGTCTATCATCAGCAGTTCGTTGCTCTTAGATATTAACAGGATGAGAATGATGAAGAAAATGAAAGCATAAAGAGAACAGATAATTGTATCTTTCAAATAATCGACTAAGATGTCATTCTATTTCTCACGCAAGGTATGATTTTTGTAAAATACTGAACTTTATCAATCATCAACATGGTAGTATAGTTATGATTTATTTCAGAAGCTCCAATAACTAACTGAAGGAAATTAACAACCATGGGAGTAACATATAACTAAACATGCTTTTCCAAATGCTAGAAGAACAAAAGCACACATGTGCAGTTGTCGATCGCACACTCTCACATTTGACATATCAATGAAATGAATACTAGGAACTTGAAATAACAAGTCAGACAGCAGAGTGCAGACCTTGTCTTATCTGTGGGAGCCACGACAATAGCAATAGCCTCTGGCACCATTACCTGCATAGCAACAGATAATCTGATGAGGAAGTAGGGCACATCAATATTGACAGTACCCCCAACAGGCCAACGCCTCCAAAGAGGTTCCTGCCTTAGGCGGTTCAATGGAGGGTCACATATACATTGATACCCTTGTATTGACAAGGAAAAGAAGAAATTATTTCCAAATAACCTTTGATTCAATATGCAATTATTGTAACGCTACTTGGCAAAAATACAGAATCACAGGTTATTGAATGAGCCATTCTAAGTTGGTCCATTTATTTAAAATATGAAAAACAGTAAATAGTTCCAATTTCAAACAGTAAAAGTTATCAATCAGTAGTAATTTCACTCAGAAATGCATCTGCATCACTGCATTACGATATGCAAGGAGTAGAAAGCACATGTCTGGGCTATCAACAAGTATTTTCTTGCTTTGATGATGTTAAACCATAAAACAATCAGGGAACGATGTCGCCCATTTTTTGGCCCATTACCAACCTTGGAAAATAGGTTGATAAATGTGGGAGGATGAGTTCACGAGTAGTATAGTGGACATAATTTCTAATAATTTATCAATATAATCTCCAACTACGGAATATCCTTCAAAAAAAATAAAAAAGAAAACACATGGTCTGGAATAGAACTTTCAAAGATTTTACATAAAAATAATTTACATAGAAAGATATGGAGTGGGTTTCAAGTCTCTTGAGGAGAATTCCTCGGCTGATTACCTGATATGGATACTGTGTGTGCAGATCTATCGATGACATAAAACAACTTTGAGAAGGATGCGTCTGAGAAGAAAATAGCAAAGTGATCAGAGATGGAATTTGTGTTTTATATACAATAAAACTTCACTCATGTCTCCAGAGAAGAATGATAGAAGTAAATGCTTACTAATTCAAATATATATATGCGAAGTAAAAACAATAACTTTCATTACTATGGTCTTTTCAATGCAATCCTATGTTGACAGTTTATATAGTGCATTCATTCAACATACAACGGTCAAGTAAAAATGACAAATTTATTTATACGAAACAAGAGAGATGAGGCATACATGAATCCATCCTACAGGAAATAGGGAGCGATCATTCTGTATGTTAAAGATTTCTTCTTCATGTAATGCCTGACACTACAACAAGAACAACTAGATTAATGCGAGCTCCTAAGACAAACGATTATAATAAAGATACAGAGAAGCCACATAAAGGTGTCATCCGAGAGACTCACAGAACTGGAAGTGGATTTCTGCTTTGGTATTATCAATGTGGTAGCGTAGAATGTCTCCTCTTTCTGCATGCCAAAATCAGAAAATTTAAATTAGATCAGGGATCAGACATTCAGATTGCTGTCATCAGCCAGCCAATTAATCCAGTACATCTGAAAGGTTTACAGACAGTAGATAGGCAACCAGAATAAATCAAATGCTAAACCAACAGCCTGTTAGATAGGGGTATTAATAAATGCCGTAATGGTTTTTAATTTGTAACAAATTCCGCAACAAAATCTATTCCAATTTTGAGGTAATGCAACTTCATAATGAGTTTTTCTTCACAGATTTCCATCACCATACCAGTACAACTTTATACGTGGTACTGAGTGGCACAGAAAATTTATAGACAAAATAGGCAGAACTCCACAAATAGTATGGAAGTTCGGTATACTTCACTCGCACAAATTACGTAGTACAAGACATTGAAATGTATTACATTAAAATCTAGCTGCCCAATGAGCTCAACTGTTTGCTTTAAATAAGAAATGACTCAAATGTTCCAACCACTTCGATTCAGTCCCAAAATAATCATTTTTCATTTGAATATGCATGTTTAGAGAGCCTTTAATCAATTATCTCAATGTAAGTGAGATAAAGAAGCATTATTTTAGTTTTAATATATAGCCCAACGATGGCACACGTCTCTGTCAGCAGATCCATGTACCATTTTCATTCATAAAGAAACCGTGGCAAGTAAAATTCTACTGAAGGATAGTGATGAATGAAATAAGGTTGATTCTCAAATACAGAATTGAATCTCCTGCCATTCCCTAGACTTCAGAGTTCAGACTCTAAGGACTAAATATAATTGTGGTAGGGATTTCCCAGAATGGAAAGTGTATATACTCAGGGGGAAGGAGTATGAACTAAGTCAACAAAGCATTATTTCTACAAATATGGTATAATGAAGTGGAAATCGCAACATATCATTACATTTAAGATCAGACAGCTGCAAGAAAAGAAAAGAAAAGACACTCACAAGGGAAGCACCAAGCACCCCACATGTCTCGAGATCCTTGTTGGTGTTGTTACGAGCAATTTCAAGAAAATTCTCCATCAATTGAGCTGACTGATGAGAAAATACATAACATTACAAAAATGACCTTATCAATTGACAATAAAGAGGTATTTGAGACTGCAAGAGAGGTTTAAAAGAAACAATATCAAACACTTATTACCCTCAAGAATTCAAATGAAGTAAACTAGATAACAGAATAACTCTGCAGTAAACGTGATAAAAGCAGATAACGTAGTTATTATTCACTTACAATATGTAAATTTTTAAGACCTTGCATAGTGCATTCCGAGGAAGCATATCGCGAGTCACTAGCTGTTACTTGCGAAACTTGAGCAGCATTAGGTGCAACCTCCGTGCAGGAAATTGCAGTAGAAGGATAATGAGTGACCATATTCCTGTATTCTACAATACATATTTAAATTAGTAGTAGAAACTTTTTCTGAGAGTCCTACAAAAAAAAATTCTGAGAGCAAAAAGAAATTTAAATTGTAAAAAAAAAAAAAAGTTTGTAAGATCAAGAAGTTGAACACCTATCCATTTGAGTTAAACAGCCAATATGGACAAAAGGATTTACATTAAATTATGAGTAAAGTAACAATGTTCATTCTACTTTATGTCTTGGCTACATTAATTTAAGAGTAACTAAGCACAATCCATAAGATAAACTTGAATCGTCTACAAGAACTTCAAAACCAGTCACAATCTCAGTAAATTAACTAGTATTCACACTGTACTAAAATCCCCTATGTAAATTTAATTAGAACTTTGTCTTGATTAAAAACAAATGCAAAATAGTTTTGTTCCCAGAGCTAATTCAGGATCATCTTTAACAGCTGCATAATCTCCAGCAGGAAGTTGCAATAAGCTCCAAAGACGCATCATATGAAACAGGACAGCATGTAGCTTACAGTATCACAAAGTCATTTTTGCTTCTGTTTATAGTGAAGTCCCTATCACAAGAGGCAGTCATGTTCCGATGTTCGAGTCATAAATCTAAGAGAAACAACCACAGTATACGGGAAAGATTATGTTATTGAACATCTGATCCCCTTTCAACCACCACGTGTGAGGCAAGCTTAGCACTTACTCATATCAGCATGGAATAGTTTTAACAGAAAATCGCGTTCCTTTTACCCCCTCTATTTTACAAATTAACAACAGATTCTGTAAGACATAAGAATTTTATTCCGCAGTAAAAATTAATTTCTGCAATAATAACAAGGACACTTAAGTCTATTAGTGTTCTCTTTCCTATATGTGAGAATCATTTTGTTCCCAATAAAGAGAATTTCCTGATAATATTTCAAGTTCACAGCCTAAGGTCAGCAAAACAATATCTATGACTAAAAGCAATGCTGCGCGTGTAGTCACCAATTATGTTGCACCTGTACAAATTCCGATATGGATACCGATATAAGTAAAAAAACGAAACGTTGCAACAATTTTGCAACGATACGAATTCCAATAAAGATATGGAAAACGGGCATGTCATCGCGAATTCGTGCAAACACAAGCCCTGAAGTATGGATACCGATATAAGTGGAAAAAAAAGGCAAAATCATTTAATTGTTAGTAAAACGTTGGAACAATACTAACCCATTAATGATATGGAAAACGGCATGTTATCGCGAATCCGTGCAACATAGGTGACCAACACAAGCCCTGAAGCAGTTAAGCTCTCTAAGTGTCATAATTGCCTATGCGTCCAAGTAACGGACATGAAGACATGCCACCCTCTAGCTACGTCCAACAACTGTCGAAATCCCATAAACGAGTACCACACATGCCACTTTCTAAAACTGTCTGTGCTGTGCTACTTACTCATATTTCACAATTATAATAATCTCAAACTAACCAACCAAAACTCGAAACTTCATTGCCAAAAAAAAATTCTCCAAACTTTGACTAATTTTCCTACAAAAACATTCTTATGCTTAATCAGTTAAGTAAACCCGCTGACAATCCAATGATCATTTCGGCCCCTTCATGAACTCAAAAAAATAAAAGTGAAATGAAATGAAATCTGAACTCTGTAAATGCTCGAATTCTGACACATACAAAACAAAAACAGAAGATACAAAATTGAAAAACTTTCCAACTGTTGGCAGAATTAAACGATGATAAAATTTCAAAGATAATAGAAGAACGATGATTAAAAGGGTAAATTTCAAAGAAGGGGGGATTTGCCAACCTTAAAGAATGATGCAGAATTCCTGTGTTTTCAGACCTGATAGAATAGTCTCATTTGGAAAGGGAGAGAAAGATCAGTCAGCAAGAATTCGAAGATGAATAGGTCGGTTTTAGGCGTGATGGGCTTCCCCTTTTTCTACTTATTCTTAAATCTCTATTTATATTTTGGGTAAATTCCGTATCGTATCCAACCTAACTTTGCGGACATACGACTCCTACTCTCGAATTACGGAGTATTCCTTATCGGTTTTCACCTTTTTCAAGTCAAACTTTATTTATTTATTAAAAGATCTTGAGGTAAATATTATTATATTCCATCAAAATTATTCCTAAATATTTCAAAAGGTACCCTTAATATAACATAACTCATAATATTTTTTTATCAATTTCAAGGAAATTTGTTTGTTTTATAAAAGGATTATATACTGTAAAAATTATTCATATTAAAAGTATGTAATTGTATTATTGACATGTTATTTAGATGAAATGTACACATTGTTTATTATAATACTACTATAATAATTAAGAGATAAAAATCACTTCTGATTTGAAAACCTAAAAAGAATTTAAATCACATTCAAAAGTAGTAGATTTTTGGTTAAATTTGACGGCTTATTTTGTCTTAGGGTCACTAGGTTGAATACGATTCACAGGTTTATGCCCCAATATAAAAAGACTATAATAATGAATACTTAACAAAAGCACATCTATCCATCAATTATCAAGTAATATAAAATGTCAAATGGAAATCTGACTGAGAAAACATTCAAAGTTAGTAGGAGATCAACCATTATGTTTCTCACCATATGTCAAAAAAAAAAAAAAAAAAAAAAAAAAAAAACAATATCCAAGTGTCCAACTATTCATAGTTAAACTTTGTACAACATTTTATCAATGAATATAAACCTACAACTGAATACTACAAGGCAAAAAGCAACCTTCTCAGTTCTCACCCTCCCACCTCCAAGTAGTTCCTGCAGGGGCTGCCAAAAAAAAAAAAAATTACAGGCTCGTAAACTTCGCTTCTTCACCACACTCAGAATCTATCTTGCAGATTGAGACTAGAGGATGGTGATTTAATTCCTAAGTTGAAGCCCCTGATGATCTGCTTGATTGAGACTGCGTATGGCAATTTAGAACAGATAAAAATGCATCCCCAGAAATGCTGCGCGCTGAGCTTGTTTCAAGCACCATGCAGACAGCATTCTCTGCCAGCAGTTGCTTCAGATGTTCAGAAGTACTGCAGTAGCATCCCATATCTACTCTTCTCTTACCTAGTGAAAGTTCCTTGAATTTTTCAGATTTCTACCCTTACTAAAACAGGCGAGAGATTTACGTGAGCATATGCTTGTCTGCTTGAAAAGCCCATAACGTTACTTCATATATTCGTGCCAAATTCATTCTCATACCCCTGTCAGTTCTGAATGTTGGGACAACAGAGCTCTTGAATTAGGGTCAATAATATACGAGCTAAAGCAAGATATAAACATGAGAATTTGGGGAATGTATTACATGCTCCGCTACTTCACTACTTGACCAATGAAATGTTGTCAATTTGACCAGGCCATTTAAAGCCGCCACTTAATCAGTCTTCACTATACTAGACTCGAATCCATTCGACTAGCTGTGAGATGAGCTCAATCCAAACACTTGATTTACCACTCTGATCAATTTGGTCCAAAGTCCAATACTATTTATCGGTAAACACTCGTATTTACTCTTTTGTGTTCATTTTTTGATTTGTATATAGAGCAGCTCAAATGAGAGGAACCTATTAAATACCCTTGATCCGTAAGTTTATAAAATGGTCTAATCAATTATGAACTTAATTAAATTGGCCTTTTAAAGGATTATGCTTTATTGAGTCTTTTAAATAGTCATGTTTTATTGAGTCTTTTAAAGGGTCATGTTTTGTTGGACCCTTCTAAAGGGTTATATTTTATTGGGTTTTTAACTTTTAAACACTATCAAGTAATAAATGTTTCCCACTTATTTGACAATAGTCCACTGTCAAATATTAGAGCTGATGCAGACATACTATCACTTTTCATGGATAAAACTAAACTCTCTTTGGATCTGCCTGGTCTGACTCGGTCCGTTTTGCATCTTCTTTGGCCTGTTCCAGCCTGGTCCGTTTTGCATCTTCTTTTACCCGGCTTGTAAAGTATATGACTCGCCCCGACCCTGATTCGACTCAATAGATAGGTCTATTTGTATATAGAAATTCATAAAAGATAACGATGTTGACAAAGTTTTTGAGAAGGCCTTTCATATTGTTGGTTTTGTATGCAAGTTTTCTTGTGTGAACCTAACACCTTACTAAACATATGATGAGTAAATTAAAATAGATGATGAGACAAGATAATAAGATAGATAATTCTTAGTAATTGGTGACACGTAGTCTTATAATGCCTTCCTTTTGGAATTGATTGTGTCTATTCGATACCTGAGCTTGGCATATTTAATCCCTAGATTTAGTGACTCAGCTGTAAAGCCTGTAAGTAAGATGCATTCTAAGTCTTTTTTTTTATTCAAATTGAGGAATACTCCGAAAATCAACTAAGGACGCAAGAAAGACTAGAAAGGAAACTAAGCAAAACAAATAAACTAGGCAAAAAACGAGACCATAATCAAGGAGTAGTAAAACAGAGCCAAGCTACTCATCTAACATTCTCATCCAAAATTCTATGAAGTACAATGGAAACACCATCTAATATACGAATCTTCATATGTTGCGATACTCCATTATTAACGAGCCAATTTACGGCTCTATTACCTTCACGATAAACTTGAGCTAATCGAACCTCCCAATTTGTCAAACTAATCAAGGAACAATTATCTTAAATCAGATGAGCACAGCCACCTCCTCTATTGTACCACCTAATATTTTGGTGATGACATTGCAAACAAGCTTAATATAGTTTATTGTTCTAAGTTGCTTGAAGGTCCAAAGACGAGTTCTACATAGGAGCATGAATGTCCAAGGAGAAATTGCTCTTAGACATGAAGATGTCATGTGTAACACACTTTATGAAGCCAAGCAAAAATTGAAGAAGAGTTATTATTGCAACTTCTGAGGTTTAAGTTCCAATCTCTGCAGAATGGTGTTCCATTAGCAAAGGGGCGGAGTTCCTGAGTGGAAATTCTCCGTTGAAGCTTCTGAGTGGAAGTATGAGTGAAGCCTTAGAATAAGTATTCTTGAGTCTTATGTAAGTACAAGTGGGTCTACAAAATTTGATACAATCAAGGCATAAGTTGGCAATTGGTTAATAACCACTAGTCACTAGGAAATCATCATTAAAAATCTGTTTAAGCTAATAGATAAAAAGACACAACAAATAATCGTTCTTTAATCAGAAAATCTTTTCACAAGATAATGCTTAAACAGTTAATCATAGTGAAGAGTGACAACTTGACATTTTTCCCATGCAAGCATGCCTTAGTGTTTTGACACTAGTTGATTTTACACGCAAGTTGCAAGAACACTTGAGTATATTGTACTCATCTAAGTTCTTTGGAAGCAAGCAAGTAGTTTTAACTAGTATAAAAGAATTTACTCGTCACTTAGTTTTGCTAACCTGGCTGAGACTACAAAGCTTCTTACTAAAACTTTAAGTCAGTGTTCTCCCTACTTATGTTTTAGTCTTGTATCAAATTTGTAATCCTCTTATACATCATCTTGATTTGTATTTTTCGAAAGTTTAGTACTGAGCAGTACTAAAGGAAGGGATTGAGTGAAATTATAAGGAGTTAGAGTTAAGTCCAGGGAAGACAAGAGAAAAAGAAGATAGTGAGTGTTAGGGAGTGTTGTATTATGAGTGGAACACGAGCGAAGAAAAGGAAGTGTGTTCCTAATAGAATATATAAGGATTTGTCCATTAGTGAAAGAGTTCAAAATCTTGGAGAAGGATCGTAGTTTTCCTTAGAGTAGGGCACAAATATTTACGCGATAAAATTCTTGCGTTTTTTTTACTCTTTGTTCCAGTTTGAAGTTCTGCAATTAAGAGTCTAAAATTGTACTTTTAATTCAAAGTCTTTCTTGTAAGTACCCATCCAAGCAACACCTCCTTCTTCCTCCTTTAAGATCACCCTTACACAAGTTTGATAGTCGAGTTGGACTAAGAGCTTGCTAATATTAACTCCTTAGCCAAGGCTAGTCCACGGACAAGAGCTTTGAAGTCTGCCTTGCATGCTGAGCAGTACCCAAAATAAGCAGTAAGAGCCGAAATCAATCTCCCGGCCGGAAGCATCCGTGATAATCGCACCACCCCCATAAGGACCCGGCAAGCCCTTGGCAGCTCCGTCTGAGTCTAAGGAATACAAATCAGCTTGGGAAGGCAGCCATCGTACATCGTACATCGTACAAAAGTCTCATTCTTTTTCCCCTTGTTGCTGTCCCCATTTGAGGAAGTCTTGTTAATGGTCCACCAAGTTTCATCAAATCGAATCTTGAGGAATGCCATGAAATCATCTGGGATCTCACCTCTAATCCATTTAGTTAGTTACCTTTCTTTTCTTTATTAATTGTCGGCATGCTACCTTTCGATATATTTAGCTTCCTGAGACAATGACTTTGAGTTGGTTGATGAGACATTTCAATTTCATAGGTGAGTTTGTATACTTACACTTAATAAGAAGAAAGAACAATGTATTACGTATTTTTGAATCAGATTTTGTAATACTCCAAAGAATTGTTCTCAACTATCTATATTCAGCCATATCAAATGAAGGCTCGAGGAGATAACAAAATAAAAAGAAGGATTATTTGTGATCCCAATTTAGCCAAATGCATATACGAAGCCCAACCGAGTGTTGACAAATGTGTTCGTCCTTCTCTTCTCCGTAGTTTGTTACCAAATTCCAATCCTGTACTCCAGCTGCCCGCTTACCTTTTACTTAGCTTAACTGCTTACCCCTTCCTTTTACTTATTGGACGCATTTTGTCTGACTTCTTAGTTTTCCTGTCTTTCTCCCTTAGTTTAGTTCATTTTTGTCACGTCAAACTAAGAGTCAACGCAAACGAAAGGGGGCATAATAGAAAAGTCAAGCTTGTCTCCTGGCCCCCACCACAGGGCTGTTAACCTTAGTTTATTTAGTCTTAAATACTACATTCCATAGTATAATTGTTGACTCTTCCTCACCAATTAAGCCACTTACAACTTACAAGGTCTCCTTTCATCCTATTTTTCTCAACTTCTAAAAACAATAGGAAATCTCATACTTACTCCATTTAACACCACCGTATTACTATTTTACAATCTCATAATCATATGATTATGTTGATTGATGTGTACATACTTAATGTCTAATTTAAAATAAGACAAAATTAACCTTACTCTAAACCATTTATCCAAAGAGATTTATCGTTGTATCTTGCTATCTTATCATTTTAACACTAACTTCCAATTCATCGTTCACACCAGCATGCTCACATTTATAGAGATACGTGGTATTTGTCAATCATAACCATAGTAGAGGGCATTTTATATGAACGTGTCTGTCATCCATTAATGCACCAACTGGATGAGTGTATCCTAACCTTAATCTACAATAGAGTTTAGGATTTTTTACATCAACTACTCTTGTGTTTTGAGTCAAGTCAGGGTCGAGGTGGCCCATAGATCTTTATGGACTAGGTCAGATTGGGCCAATTCAAAGACAGTTTAGTTTTTATCTATTAAGGGTGATAGTCTGCCTATATCATCTTCAATCTTTGACAGTAGACAATTGACAAGTAAGTGAAAAACATTCATTATCTGATAGTGTTTAAAGACGTTGAAAACTATTGAGTATTGATCTATTATTGACTCTTTAAAGACTCAATAAAGCATATATAACCCTTTAAAAGACCGACGCAATCAAGATTATAATTGATTATATGCCCTTTTATGAATGGGACGATCAAGGGCCTATAATGGAGCCCCTCCCATTTAGGGATGGCAAACGGATCAGTTGGGTCGGGTTTCGTGTTCGGGTTAGCCATCCCTCCACTCGAACCTGGTCCATTTAAGTTTTCGGGTTGAAAATCCCAACCCGAACCTAACGCATTTAATTTTGGGTCGGGTTTGTGTCAACTAACTAAGTTTTTTGTGTCGAAAATATCAACCCTACCCACTAATTTCGGGGCGGGTCGAGTTCCCTGAGATGTTGTTATTTAATAGAGTAGCTGGAAAAAAAAACTTTTAGAGTTGAGATGAAACGACGATTGACTAGTTCACAGTAGTAGTTTAATTGTCCTTTAGGGTTTTAATTTGGGCTTGGGGTTTGGACAGAGTGGGTGATTGGTCAAGTAATTTTTTTTAATCTACTTAATATCGTTTGGTAATAAGGTTGGGTACGGGTTGACCCAACCTGATTTTGACTCAAAAATAATTTCGGGTTATGTGGGTCATTTTTGGGTTTGAATTTTCAACCTTAACCTAACCCAATTAATTTTGGATCGGGTTCGTATTAACCCATTTAAGTTTTCGTGTCGAAAATCTCAACTCTAACCGCTATTTTCGGGTCTGATTTGGATCGAATTCGGTTCAGACTTTCAGGTTCCCATTTGAACAGATCTAAAAGTTGGTGTGCTTGTGGAATCGCGCACCTTTCCACAATAGCAAACCACAAAAACACATGGCACCTCATCAAATTTGTAGACATCTGAAAAAAAGAAGTTTCTCAATAATTTAATTCTCTTAAATGCAGAAAAGGGAGATTCATCGCTTCAAATAGACATTGAGACAGCTAATGTAATAATAATTTAATTTAATTTTCCAAATCCATAGGGTTTGTTACCCTTTTGGGATCACTAAATTTGAATACCCTTTCTTTAACCATAGTTAGTGGGATACATTTATCATCATATATAATCCATACAGTATCTCCCTATATATAGTCCTATGCCTATCCCCCACACTCTTACCAGAAGTGCGCCTCTCTCCTCATTTCCTAAAATCTCTCGTCTTATCATCTTCCCCATATCAAATACACAAACCAAACAGGTACTACTCTTGTCATGTTACCATCACCATCTACTTCTCTTATGGATTATGTATTTTTTTATAGAGAAAATTATCACGAGTTTATTGGTCGAAATGGGCAATAATAATTGGGGGGACGGAGTTATAATGGAATTTATAACTGATATATTTTTGTTTTGTTTTTGATTTGTGGTGTAGTAAGAGAAAATGGGAAGCAAGTACGAGGAAGCCATAGTAGGACTCACGAAGCTTCTAAGGTCAAAAAGTTTTCTTTTTACCTCATTTTGTTTGATCGCTGTAAGAATTTCTGGATTCATTTGACTTATCGATGGTTTTTACACGACGACCTCACAAGAAGAGGGGGTTATTATATTGATCAAGTCATTACATCAAGGGTCCCACATGACGGTCGAATGCTGCGTATTAACCACCATTACCGTTTGTGAAATTCTTTATATAGTATAGGTTGCTTCACGAGAATTACCACTTGCTAATTTGTGAAGAAAGTCAAGAAACTAATCTTTAAAGAATTTGATAAATAGCTATACTTATTACGGATCGAGTTTCCTACATTTTTCTTCAATTATTCATAACTTTTTATTTTATTTTTCATAATCCGACTCGTTAATCTTTCCCTTATATTTACAATTCATCTAAAACATTTTTGTTAAAATTAAAGGACGTGAAATATTTTTTTGAGGACACTAGTTTTTGTTTTGATGGATTGGGGATTGTATTTGAATTTTATGGATTTTTTTTTTCTTTGTATTGAGAACATTATATTACGGAAAGATTCTTTTTCAAAAACTACTGTCTAAATAATATGGAATATGATGAGTTGACAAAAGACTTTGACTTAAAAAAAAACATCATTTACCTAGAAAAGTCATATTTTTCATTCTGAAATTTCTAAGTGCTACCACTACATGAAAGACTCGTAGATTTTTTTTTTTTTTTTTTGAATCACATAACTCTCCATATATTATCCTTGTACAGAACTTTTTTTAATGGATCTCCTAATTTAATCACCATAAAACATATATACGGAGTATATTTCTAGTTTCCATATTAACAGCATTAAGAATACTGGTTTCTCTCTAATTTCATGCGATCACTATTTTTTTAGTTTTGTGAATGTATTTCAACACCTTTTAAAATCTTTATCAATCCATTTGAAATGTTCGGTTTTAATCATTAGAAAATTCTTAATTTTCTAACCGATTCTCAACGATTATTAATATTTTCTTAAGTTCAACCCAAAAATGAAATCTATGAAATAATGGTTAAAATGTCATTGGTGTATTTTCCTTTGAGTTATAATCATATATTCTCTCCATCTATTTTTAATTGTTATATTTTCACTTTGAGAATCAAATTTATAAATTTTGACTATAAATTCTAATTATATTATGAAAAATAATATATTTAAGTGAGATTTAGTAGATGCATTTTTATGTAAATTTTGAAAATATTAAATTTTTATAATTTTTTATCTTACAAATTTAAAGGGAAAAAACGCTTTTAGGTATATCTTGAAAATGGTAAAAGTCAAATATAACACTAAAAAAAAAAACCTTCACAATATCAATTCCTATTCAAATATGAAAATACAAGGTAATGTTTTACGTTTTTTCTTGCGTTATTTTGTGTTGAATCATACACCATAGTACATACAAGTGAATACTCGTAGTCCTAGGTTGCATTATTTGCTGCAAATAACGAGGATTTTGTTACATTGTGTTTTGTGAACAGTGAGAAAGGAGGATTGGATGACGTAGCAGCCGCAAAAATAACGCAGGTGACAGCTGAGTTGCAGGGCCTGAAAGCCGAAACTGGTGTAGCCAAAGGTGAATTTGACCCGGTCGAGCGCCTTAAGTCCGGTTACATCCGGTTCAAAACTGAGAAATATGAGTACGTTACATTGTTTCCTCTGTCCCCTTTATTTCTGGACCCGTTTTATACATTAAATTCTTTTGTAATGTAGTGCACTTTGGATAATTCTGTGTTTCCTGTAACTCCTCATTCTCCATTACATTTACTACTCCTTTTATTGATTTATTCTGATTTAAGCGTCATATTATTATAGTTTACGTAACACTCTATATTATATATATATATATATATATATATATATATATATATATATATATATATATATATATATATATATATATGTATATTTCTCATTAATGCTTCACGTATATCCCTATTTAAACGATTAATAATGTAAGTATTGATATTTTAATTTTACTGTTGCTATATATGTATAGGCCTAAAAAGTAATGTTAATGCTTTCATGTTATTTATGTTACCTTAATGTCCTAAGAATATTACCTTTTTTTTTACTTAATTAGTTAGTTAAGTACCCAACGTACTCGAGTATATATGTCGACTATAGGTATGAGTTTGAATAATGAAATTTAAAACCGTGATTAATAGATTAGGAAATTTATCATGTTAGTAAAACAGTGTTAGAAAGAGAAAAAGAAAATCAATATGAATTAATGCAAGAAAAAAGTACTCTATTTATTTTTTATTTTTTCTTTCCATTTGAAATGATATATATTCTAGAACTAGACTTAAATAAAAATTCTTCTTAATCTGTAAAAAAAACACATTTATTTAGCATTTTGATAGATCAATCTCATTTTTATAATTTTTGCAAACAAATAATGAAAGAATTTAAAATTTTAAGTTAAATATGCGCAAAAAACGAAAAACAAATATGTAATTGTAAATTGCTAGAGTATACAACCAAAGATGCCCTTTTGATCATGTTGCAAGAAATTCTTGCTTTTAAGCTTGTACTTTCAAGCTAATACGTACTTAATACAGTGTGAGAGAATCAAGAATCTGGCACATTTGCAGCTGCCGAAAATCGATGTGAAGTTGTATTTTCTCATTTAAAGTCTGAGGAGTATTTAACGCCGCTTTATTAACTTTTCAAAAAGATTTTTTTTAATCACATATTCTTGTTAGTGATTGCACATTACTTGAATGTGAACATTAGTTAGCTAAATGACCTGATTTGCAGTCAATTCTTGCCAGGAAGAATCCTTCTCTGTACGGGGAACTTGCCAAAGGTCAAAGCCCTAAGGTGAGAAACTTAATTAACTACGGGAAATGTTGCATATAATAATGTGAATTGAATTCGTATGATATTCTAAGCAATTACAGTGAATTGAGATGAATAAGTTTGTTGATTGATTAATAACATGTCCATCGTTGTTATACACAAGACCCTAATCTTTAAAGTGAGGCCATGGTTTCCTATTTGGTAACACTACCAACAGGCTAGATTGCGTCCATTAAACGGCGTTCAAGAAAGATTTACAAGGCATAATGTGATAAAATGTAGAAGAAAAACGTAACAAGTAACGCATACTTTCCTCCTCGATCTTCTCATTGAACCTCAAATAAATGGTACATCGATCTCTATGGATATACACATAACGCATAATTAATTTCCTAAATAATGGACTCTACAAGATAAATATCTTTTAACATGATTATATTCCTATCAGAATATAAATGTATTACTCCGTATGTTTTACTATAGGAGTTGCCATGTTATTTGGTGCTGATGAAAATACTCCAAATTAGTGGGAAGTGAATGAGTAGTGAGTGGTCCATGATACCCTATGCTGTCACAAGGATATGCCACCATCCATAATTGCTTACCATGTGCTCCTGGACTGTAAAGAGGCATCATGCATGCTCATATCAAAAAGTCAATGATGTGAATAGTTTAATGCAATAGTGTCTGCTCATTTCAATTTCCCAATTCAAGGATATAGGAAAAACAATTTGATCAAGGGATATGATTAACCATAACTACAATTAATTAGTACCTTATTCTCGGTGCATTTTGGTTTGACAAGTGTCCCACTTTATCAATGCGGCATGTTCACGGTGGAAAGCTATTGCAAACTTTGATATGGTTAAAGTGCCTATGAAATAAAAGGATCAAGTAGTGTTTGATGGAAATCCCTTATGCTTTAAGCAATATGGTTTTAAAAATAAGAGATGCTTGATTTTTACAACTTTCATTTGTTTCATACTTTCAGTCAAATATAAATGCAATGGATCTTTCTTCTGCCATCTTTTCTGTCTAAGGCAATCAAACTCGCTTTCTTTACATTCCTCTAAAAATTACTTAATATTATCAATAAATATAACTTAGAACTTTTCGAATGGCTACTCTCGTCCTAAT
This sequence comes from Dysphania ambrosioides, assembly GCA_026401315.1. Lineage (NCBI taxonomy): Eukaryota > Viridiplantae > Streptophyta > Magnoliopsida > Caryophyllales > Amaranthaceae > Dysphania > Dysphania ambrosioides. The sequence goes on along the minus strand of CM048660.1, from coordinate 1,400,575 downwards.
AAACCTCCTTCAGCCCTCCCATAATATAATAATCATGCACAAATTGTCTCAATTAGTAGTTAAATAGAAGTTTCAGATTCTTAATTCCAGAAACTAATACTTATTTGTATAATTAAATTAAGTAATGATGCTTGGTTGCACATGCAGTTTTTGGTGTTTGCCTGCTCAGATTCCAGGGTCTGCCCCTCTCATATTTTGGATTTTCAGCCTGGAGAGGCCTTTTCTGTCAGAAATATAGCCAACATGGTCCCACCCTATGATCAGGTCCCTTATCTACATATTTACTAATTTTTATTTTGTTTATTTGCGATTATAAAACAAAGTCAAGATAATCAAGATTCATTATTGTTTGTAAAAAAGTTTGAACTCTGGAATCCATTTGTTTGACAATACTGCAGAACAAATTTTCTGGAACTGGAGCAGCAATTGAATATGCTGTTGTGCATCTCAAGGTAAAGAAGTTTGAACTTTTGTATCCAACTTGGTTATATTAGTGCTACTTTCTATAATTTTGCGAGCATTGTTATTGCTTAGCTTGTCCTTTCTATGACTAGTCTCTTAGTGGAACTGTGGCAAAGTCATTTTATATTACCTTTTTTTTAAAACAAATTCTCATTCCATAAATTAGGCCAAATCAACTTCCACAAGAGAAATTACTTTTTATTACCTATTAAAGCTTAGATGGTAATTCGGATTTGGTTAAAAGGAAAATATTATATTATGAAAAATAAACAATCTCCGACCATAGACCGAGCCAATAACTAGTTATCTATTATCTGTTATGGGATTGAAGCCGATAATTAAAGGGGTTAAAAAATGGTTGTGTTTAGGTGGAGAATATTGTGGTGATTGGACACAGCTGCTGTGGAGGAATAAAGGGCCTCATGTCCATCCCTGATGACGGTAGCACTGCATCGTAAGTTTTAACTCCAATCTTGACTGTAATTAAACTACAAAGAATAATTACTTTCTAAGTTCTGAATCTTTGTTTTAAGGTGTTTAATTATACGCATAATCTTAAACTAAGTTTTAAGCTTTTGGTATTAATTCCTCCATGCTATATGTGGCCTACTATAATCTTTTATACTCCCTCTGTCCCTTAATGTTTGCCCCATTTAGACCAAAAAAACTTTCACAAAAAATGGTCAAATAGGTCAAACAATAGGGATTGAGGAAATCGAGCATCTTTTAACAACTTGGTAAGTACTCTATGGTGATCTCTTCTGATAGTTGATCAGCTTCTGTGAAGAATATTATCTCGAATTTTATTACTTTAACTGATTTTTCTCTAGATATCAATGTACTAATTGTAATGTTGGCATGTTGCTCCCCTGTCTGTGTTTGGGTTAGTGATTTCATTGAAGATTGGGTCAAGATCTGCAATCCTGCTAGATCCAAGGTGAAATTTGAACTCAGTGACGCAGAGTTCGCGGACCAATGCCATAACTGCGAGAGGGTGAGTTTCTAGCCCATCTTATTGAACCTCATGTTATTGGTCATGTAATTAGCAAGTCATGCACAACTCTGTAGACTGTACTGCTGATATGACCCCAAGTGAAAGAATTTCCTTGATATCCTGAAAGAAGCATAACACAACTTTTCAAGTAATTTTATGATCTTCATTTACATATGAAAAATGAAATTTATTGATTATGGATTTTGTATTACACAGTCACGACAACAATAATATGGTCATATGATTTGAAATCCAAAGAAAGTCTTAAGAAAACGCAGCATAAAAGGGTATATTTTTGTAAAAACATGATACATTCTTAATTATGAAAGAATGGAACAATGTGAGAACTAATTTTGGACGGTTGAAATATGAAAGTCTTTTTGGACATGAAATGAACGTCATGCAACTTGTGATTCCCTATGCAAATTTTATCAATAGACTTCGATAAACGTAATGTGTTTGAATCACAGGAAGCTGTGAATGTATCTCTTGGGAACCTCTTGACGTACCCATTTGTAAAAGAGGCAGTGCTGAAGAAAACTCTATCACTCAAGGGTGCACACTATGATTTTGTCAAGGGATGCTTTGAGCTGTGGAACCTTGACTATGTTATTTCACCTACTATCAAAATGTGAAATACGGAGTACATACCAAACCATAATGTAACCAGTTCATTGTACTTTCATATTCCAGTTTTTTCGAAGTTTCCCTTGTCGAGGTTCTTCGTAATGTGTAATCTATGCTCACCGATGCAGCAATATAAGCGGTTTTCATCCTTTGTTTAATGCTAGTCCTGTTTTTTTTTTTTTTTTTTTTTTTTTTGTGTTTAGTGGGCATTTCTTTCTTATTCCTGCAAGGTTAATAATTTTCATTTAATCTGTTCAAATGTTACTCTCGGCAATGAAAACTCTTTGCTTTTAATTATGGCTGATCTTTCTTGAGCTTTACGCTAAACGAAAGGACAAAGCTCAAGATTTAAGTTAGACAAGTGATCATGGCCTGCATTTCGTGTCAACTGTCAAGGCCACTCCGAGGATCGGAAAATTTGCCCAAACTCAATGAATTGGGCCTGACAGACTTAAGGCCAGGAGAATGTATTAAAATGAATGCACAACTTAGCCTATCCTTTCCAAATTTTTTAATATAGTGGAGTTACTGGAGTAGTTTTCATTTGAGGCCTGCGTATATGTATATCACTTGCCTCTTTGCCATTTAGCGCAATGAAAACATACGATTAAATGATTAATCATGCACAAGGTCGAGTGAGCTTAATCAGAATCGAAACCAAATACCTTATTCTCTTGCTTGAATTTGACCTCTTGGCCATCCCATCTAAGTTGCTCACACAGCCGTATTGTGCCCGTCATGGACTATGTCAACTCGCGCCAAACCTCTTCTCATGTCGTGCCATGCTATATTTTCCTAAAAGTCGGCCTATGGCCTAGCATGACCTACGTGCCTAACATGTCGTATTGTATCGTGTCTTGTGCTGCCCAATATCTTCAACAAAAATAAAAATGAAGTACATAATAAAATTGAAAAAAATACTTTAGATAATTTAATTTATATATAAGAATATAATAATAAAAATAATAATATTAGTTATAGTAGTAGTAATAGTAATAATAATAAATAATAGCTTGCTTTAAGCCATGCCTCGTGTCAAATTGGCAGGCCGCCCGTGTGCTTATGTTGTGCTTGTACCTAAATTTTTTGTTGTTGTCCGCGATCTGGCCTGCGGCCCACTCTACGGACAATGTACTGAGTCAGGTCATGATCTTGCTCGTGTTGTATCGTGCTTGCTCGACCCACATGCCGGCCCGTCCCATGCCCAACTCTATTCTTAATGATGAAAGACTACTACCCTATTTATTTTACCTTAAAAATAATTTAATCGATGAAATATCAATTTTAACTGATATAGATTAGTTCTAATCAGTAAAAGTAGGTTTTAACTAGTAAAAAACCCAGTTTTGATTAGTAAAAACAGTCCCATGCATAAAAATAATGATAAATTAGTAAAAATCAGTTCAATATTACAAGGCCTACGTGTAATCTTATGATTTGATAACGCAATAAAAATATGAAAAAGGTAAGAATATAGTTGTATTTTCACATGCTTATTATTTAGAAGGAAAAGAGTACCATTTGGGAAAAAAATGTAATCATATCATATGATGCAAACTTTATATCGGCCTATTGAATCCATGACCCAGTTCTAGACAGGCCTGGGTGTACTTGAATTTGACCCAATATCAAGCTAGGTGAAACAAGATAGCAAACATAAGTAGATTTGATTCTTTGCCATACAAGTGTCGCTTCTCTAGCCAGATACAAACATTGCAAGCTATACTCAACATGAAATTCATGAACAAATACAATCTAAGACCTTAAATACTCTATAGACTACACACATCTCATATTGCAGAGTGGCTTGAAAAATTGTAGCAATCGGATAAGCAAGGAAATGGAAGCCATTCTTACCACCAAAATTCCCCTTCCCTTCTCCAACTCCTACTCCACCTCAAACTCATCCAACACACCTTCACTCTCACTTTCCTCACTCTCAATCCTAAACAAAACCACTAGAAAGCTGACTTCTCAAAGTAATATCATTTACAAGAGCACCCAAGAACATTGTCCTTCTCTTAGAATTAGTGCAATGTCCCAACCTTCCCCTGCTTCTGTCGAACCCTCTACTATTCCTACTGAGATGAAAGCATGGGTATATGAGGAATATGGTGGTGTTGATGTCCTCAAACTTGGTACTAATGTTAAAGTCCCTGAGTTGAAGGATGATCAAGTCTTGATTAAGGTTGCTGCTGCTGCATTGAACCCTGTTGATTTCAAGAGAAGGCTTGGCAAATTCAAGGCCACTGATTCACCTCTTCCTGTGAGCCCACTTTCCCACTCATAGCTCTTCTTGTACTTTCTCTGTTCAGGTTGTCACATTATACTTTGGATTGAATCATCAACATGACTATTTATTTCGGACAGAGGGTTATCTTGTTACTTCCTATTGCTAGTGGAATTTCGACTTACAGGTTGAGTACTTTTTATGTGCTTAAAATACAAATAGTCAAACAGCATATACCAAGGTAGAAAAACATAGAAGTAGCTTGCTGCATACTTCAGTGTCGCAGATGTTGGGTTGATTTGGTAGCACTGACCAATTATGTTTCCTTTACATTATTTACAAAGGTTATATTAGGTTACTTGCGGGTTTATAATACAAAATCATACATGGAATTTACCCATATTGGTAAAATGTTGTTGCTTTGGCAATTTGTGAACATTCCAGTGAGGTCAATGATAATGTACACGCAAAATGAGTCAATTTTATGAACTTTCTTAAACGCAGATTAGAACAACCTGCCTGTAACTGAATAGTGAGTCTCCTTTCTGTTGCATATTTAATTACTTGTGTACTTGTATGACATAAAGGAGAGACTCATTCTTCATGATGTCGTGTAATTAGGCAATGTTATCAAGTGTTATATTTATGTGTTGTTGTGAGAAATATGTTCGATCCAGTTCTCGGGTCCCTAGGGAAAAAATCAGTTGTATATAGGTGGTGACGTGAGTTTGGCATTGGATCCCTATGATAATATGTAGTATACTAAAACAGCTAATCAAATCACAAAGGAACGTTCGTGGTAGAATTGGTTTCTTTGTCTTTATTACTTAACATTCTTGAGTTATATTTTGGATTATGCATCTTAAAAAGAATGGAATTTTTAGTGCAGACTGTCCCAGGCTATGATGTTGCAGGTGTGGTAGTGAAGGTTGGGAGTCAAGTGAAAGAATTGAAGGTAGGGGATGAAGTCTATGGAGACATCCATGAGAAAGCAATAGATGGTCCCAAGCAATTTGGGTCATTGGCCGAATACACAACCGTGGAGGAAAAATTGTTGGCTCTGAAGCCTAAAAATCTTGACTTTGCTCAAGCTGCTGGTCTGCCCTTAGCTGTTGAGACTGCCTATGAAGGTCTCGAGAGGGCTGGGTTCTCTGCTGGAAAATCGATCCTTGTTTTAGGTGGGTCTGGTGGTGTTGGATCCCTCGTAATTCAAGTAGGTCACTTTTATCCTTTTGAGTACCTTAATCTTAAGTATCTCTGAGTCTCTCACAAGGAGATGAGGTGATTTGGTTCTTCCTCTTTGGATTTCTTTTTTGTGGCAGGTTGCGAAACACGTATTTGGTGCCTCAAGAGTTGCAGCTACTGCTAGCACAGGGAAAATTGAATTCTTGAAGAGTCTTGGTGTTGATCTTGCTATTGACTACACCAAGGAGAAGTTTGAGGACCTGCCAGAAAAGTTTGATGTTGTGTATGATGCTGTTGGTAAGTTTATGCTGTTTCTACTGACATCTTTTGCACTTGTAGTCAGTTCTTCAAATTGAAGCTTCTTTACAGACTTGACATGTCCAATCTCCCATTAATTCCGTTTCTAACTTGCATAAACAACAGGAGAAGGAGAGAGGAACGTCAAAGCTGTGAAAGAAGGGGGAAGTGTGGTGGTCTTAACAGGCGCTGTCACACCACCGGGTTTCAGATTCGTGGTGACATCCAACGGAGAGGTACTGAAGAAGCTAAACCCCTACCTTGAGAGTGGAAAGGTGAAGTCAATACTTGATCCTAAGGGTCCCTTTCCTTTCGACAAAGTTGATGAGGCCTTCAGTTACCTTGAAACTAATCGCGCTACTGGAAAAGTAACCATCCATCCCATTCCCTGAGTTCAAAGTTTCAGACCCCTTAATAAGTTGTATCAATGTCTAAACTCAGTAGAGCTCAGTTGAATTACTCGGAGGCTGTGATTAGCGTGATCAGAGATCTAAGGAATACTGTTACTTATAACGGGTTCGGTTTGTTTGTATGCTTTGCGCATTGCTGTTGGATGTGAGTGAAGAGAATTCACCTTAATCCCCTTGAAAAAGTCCGTGAAAGGGGTAAGATTTGGCGATGTTCTCTAGTGTTTACAAGTGCAGGATGTAATGCTTCTGGATTATTGCTTATCTATGAATGATTATTATTTAGAAGGGTTCATTTGGCCAACTTTCAATTGCTACATTGACACTAATGAGTAATGATGCGTGCTAAGAAGAAGAAGTGGGCTAATGATTGAGGAAGGCTATGTCTGAATTCTGGAGTTTAATTAGTCTTAAATATTATTGTTTCACTTAATTAATCTTTTAATTCAAACAATTTTATTTGATTTGATCTGCAAGGTTGGGGAGGTAAACAAGTGAGATATGGATTAAGTATACCATCAAATTAACAAACTAACAAACTATCATCCATAATTTTTAGAAAAAGCGTTATTTATGGATATGCTATGAATACAAGCCACATAGACTTAAAAAAAAAAAAAAAAAAAAAAAAGACTAGTTTTATCATCCACAATTTGTTAGAAATTAGGCAAATAACATCATTATCTACTGCAATTAGGAAAAAATTTAAGTCATACATAAATTATATTAAATGACAACTTCTTACAAAAGACGCTTTTATTAAGTTGAGAGATGGTTTTTATTGTATAAAGATATGCCTTTTGTTTTATAAGAGAGTGATTTTTATATAATATACCCAACATTTTATTTTTAAATATGTCTCAATCTTTATAAAAAATCATAATATTTTTGTTTATAGAAGTGACTTTTGTTGTATAGAGATGTAATTTTTATTATATTTAGAAAATTACTATTATTAATCATATAATAATTTTATTGTATCTCGTATAAATTTTTTTATAAATGAATAGAATTGAGACTAGGGTATGGAAGGAACAAAAAAAATTTCAAACTTTAATCCCACAACTCTTCTTTTCGTGTTTGAAGATATTTAGAACTCTTAGCTCCTACAGTTAGAATAAGATTTTACTTTGTATCTTCTTTATCTTTGTCCAAAAAAAAAAAAAAAAAAGTCCCACGACTCTTTTCTTTCAGTTGCTTATATAAATAGCAATAAACCCCTAACCACAGCACTCGACGGCTATACTTTTGAGATCTCACTGTTCTGCTTCATTCTCCAGGTCATTCTCAACGCCCTCGACCAGGTCTATCATTCCGTCTTTCAATGTTGTTTTTTTTAATTAATCCGAATTTTGCATATTAAAGATTTTCGAGGTGCAATCTTAGTTTTCTCCGATTAAATTTCAGATTTTTTGAATTTTTCAATAAGGTTTCCGATATTACATAATATAGTGTGAACATGACGATGCATAATAGGGCTACTGGTGTGCATTAAATCCGTGATTTTTAGAAAAAAAAATAGCAAAAGAATGTAGAAAGTGGTGTGAGTATAGGTTTGATAAGGAGATGAGGGAGACGGTGGTAGGTAATTTGTTAGTAATAAAGAATGAAAAATGGGGTGGTGGTTGTTTGATGCATGATAGGTGTGTACAAGTACAATGGCAGACTCAGCAAAAGAGATGAGGAAACCGGTTTTCACCAAAGTTGATCAACTGCGAGCTGGTAGCAGTGGACATACCCTCACTGTCAAGGTTGTTGACTCGAAGCTGGTTATGCAGAGAGGCAGGTCTGACGGATCCCAAGTACGTCAATTGAAACTTGCTGAGTGTTTGGTCGGTGATGACACTGGTATCATCATCTTTACTGCTAGAAATGACCAAGGTATCCGTTTTTTGTTCCTGTCAAATGATCTTGTTGCTTCACTCATGTACCTTGTTTTTAAGCGACTTGGATGCTGGCCTTGAGTAATGTTTTTGGTGAATGTGCTATACAGTCTTCCATGATTCTCTGGAACTTTCCTGTCTATTCTTACTTACGCTCAGCATTAGGTTGGCATTTCTGGCAAGTATGCAACTATTCAAGTTGCACTGTTGTAGCACTCCTTTGTTTGATTCTTTTTTCTCCGACCATGATGAATGATATGGACTATTGTAGCAGCTTTTAGAAGCTTCTTTCACGTTGAAATAGAGGAATAGGAATGATATTAGATATTGAGACTCATTGCCCTACCCAATTGTTATCATTCTTCCTCGCCCTTTCAAAGGACTTTTCCACCCTAGACTTCTTTTGTGTGGGATTGGGTACTTAAACTAACCTTGGGCTTAGTCTGGGTTATGGCCCTTCCCGCTATTGGTAGGATAGAGGGATTGGATGGATGCAACTTTACCCCTGTGATGATATAGAGGCATCTTCACATTGACCCTTGATCCTAAACACAGTGGCCATCAAATATGCAATTAGAATGAAGCACAAACAGTTTAGTGAGTTATTACTCGATTATAATCCATAGATGAGAGTGGTGAATCTTGTATGCTTCATTGGAATCCTTGATGCAAATTGCAAGGATTTTGTGATTTTCATATAGCCACCAAAATATGGTCTTCTGTTGCTGGTAATAGTATGCATAAAAATAGACAATTTTGTTGAAAATTGAATGTAGGAATCAGCATCTGTCTATTCAATGTATTAATAAAATCCCTTCCGGAGGAATGTTATAATTTCTCTCATATATTTGCAAGATAGAGACAGAGAGGTGATAGATTTTCCAAAGTTATGGGTGGCACCGATTGATTGGTAAAAATGATTTCAGCATTAGCTGCAGTGCAGAAGATGGTTTAAAGGAGGTCAAAGAGAGAATTTGTTCTTTTCAGTTGGTGGATGTCAGAAGGGAGAATACTTGATTGGGACTTTTTTTACTTCATAAAATTTCCTTGTCCACCCCTCTTAAGAAGTTGTATTGCTATGACATCCATATTTAGGGACCCTAGATCGATTTTTTGGGAACAACATATCGTGTTGTGATTCTATAAATCTGTTCCAATTCAACATGTACTGGTTCTTGATGTTGTTCTAATTGACCTGTTGCATAATGACTAGAGGAAAAAAATGAAAATCACAGCAGCATATATGTCTTTGTAGTTTATGCATAATAAACCTTAAGTATCCCTTCATATATTTTACTATTCATATGTGCGCTATTTAGCAGTTCATGCTTGGAATATTGCTGAAAAGTGATGACAGTGAAATTCTGAATGATGTGGCTTATTTATATTTTAGGCAAGGAATTCTATTATACGCACATGTGTTTGTGACACACCCTTTTCATTTTCTTCTTCTGTGAATAGGAAGGTATGCTGAAGGGCATGCCCCTTTTTCTCTAATTTAAGGAATTTTAGGGTGCTGGAATTATGGATGAGGAGGTGACTGATTATCAAGTGTGCATAAAGCCTTAGACATCTACTTCTTTCCCCCTCTTACTAGGAATAAATAAACACTAGATATCAGCTTTGCAACCTTGCTTTCTGTGGGAGAAGGTAACAATCTTGCCAGATCAATTAGTTGTTGGTTGGCGGACCCATATTCTTCTCGTTTAGGGTATGATATATTGTAAAAGTAATCTGGGAAGTGAGCTATAATGTAGAGTAATTAGAAAATTTATTTTTCCCAGGTGGTAGGTTCTCTTAGAGAGATAATTCATCCCAAATGTGGTAATATGTATAGGTTCCTCTATATTGTCCAAACAACCACTATTACCACACTTGCACCATTCTGCCACCCCTTTACTTCTTATTCTCTAGTTTCTTCTACTCATTAATGAGCTTTCCCGAGTGAGAACCTGCTTTCCAGCTAATGATATTTTTCAATTATTTGTGGGATAAGGCTCTTGTAGATTGCTTCAGGAAGCTGGTGAATTTTAATCTTCAGAGTGGTATGAAGAAGTATCATAGATGTGTGGATGAAAATTTCTTCTGTTTTGGGAGTGAATGAGGTAGCTGCTCCTCTAATCCACTGCTGTGCTCCATGAGCGGGTAGCTTTTTGAAAACTTCAATTTTTCTGTTAAAAAGGGTAGTGTGCATTGCTTAGGGCATTAGGTAGAAGAGCAAAATTAGGTTTCACCAATATTCCTGTCCATTGAAAAAAATTGTGCATGTCTGTAAGGGATGAATAATACAGATTGCGGCCACCGCGGTGTGAAACTTTTCAAAATATTCACATTAATGAGTTTAATATTGATTTACATTTTATTAGTTTAAAAAGTATTCTTTCAACATACTATAACCAATACAGTCATAAAAATATAATATGAGTGTTATACCTTATGAGAACTAATAATTACTTAAACTACCATTTTATACAAACAACATAATAGATAAATAAAATATTTTAGGCAAATTTTGACAAAAGAATGGATGTAACGGGTAAAAAAATGTTCTAACACATGAGTCATCATCACATAACGGACAACGCGGTGAGAAGGGTGTGATTTTTATTGCAGTATTATGTAACGGGGTTTTGCAGAATGGCAAATCCAAAACCCAATACAGAACAGAACGGAATGCCTAGTTTAATTCCATGTTCCTGTCTGCTGAATTAGAAGACTAATTATCACTAGTGTGTAAAGAGTGCTCCTTGAACGGGTGTCTTTTTATTCCATTGTTTTTCCGTAAATTGGAAAAAATTCATTGTCTAGGCCTTGAGGTAGAAGAGCGCAATCAGGCTCACATAGATTCCTGTCTGGTGAATTATTACATAGAATATTTTAAATAATGTACATTTGCACTTCAGTTATATGTTTATTGCCATAAATACCCTTCAATTAAGTAACATGCCATACATTAACCTGCATGGTCATACATAGCAGAGTTGTATCTTATCAAAGGAATCATGGAATGTGAGTAGAACAAGAGTCTGAAGTTCTTTATGTTTGGGGATTTATCTTGGAAAGGTTTTACTCTGTTGCTTAAAGCTGTTCCTTTTCTCTTTCTCATGTCATTCTTTTTTTCTTTTTGGATTTTCTTTAATGATGGGATATGATCTCTTTCTCAGTGCAATTGATGAAAGCGGGCACTACAGTAACCCTGCGCAATGCTAAGATCGACATGTACAAGGGTTCAATGAGACTTGCAGTCGATAGGTGGGGGCGCATTGAAGAGTCAAAGGAACCTGCCAATTTCGCTGTCAAGGAAGATAACAACCTGTCACTGATTGAATATGAACTTGTGACTGTTGTAGACGGTTGAGTTGGATCTTACTCCAACTTATGTTCCGCCGTTGGAACCTGAAGAAATATAGGAGGAATTAAAAAAAAAAAGGTGGAATTTTATTTAGTTTTTGTCTCCAGGGCATAATTCCTAGCTGCTCGTGAAAACTTGCCTTCCTGTATGATGAATATTAGACTTCTAATCACTGCCAAAGTTGGAGAGGTAAAACCATTTTGCAGCCGTGAAAGCAGCCTAGTGGAGTTTGGACCCCCCAATATAAAATGGTATACTGGTTTGTGTTTCTAAATCCCTTTCAGTTACTAGTCTTGAGACAGAGATGTTCCTTGGTTTTTATGTCATATGTGACTGAGATTTCAGATGAACTGTTGCTCTAGTTTTCATTCGCAGTCTATTGTTACTTGCTCTAATAGCTTACAGACCTTTTAGAGCCAAGAGTCTATGGCAGGACGTACTGTTTGCTACAATTGCATTGTGTGACATAAATGCTTATACAAACATGTCGATTGTCTCTGGTGTAAAATTTTGTTATTAGCACTTCTTATATCACTACTGTTTCTTTCTGTGGTCATGACCGTAGCGAGAGGCGAAGGCATGAGGTCTGGACTCTGGATCAACATTGTCAAATTCCCTCTAAATCTCCCTTCCTTCAGCCCCCAACCATCCGCCGCCCCTCTGCTCAATCAACTTTAGGTATTACGGAGTAGTTGTTTGAGAAGATGTTAAAGTCAACGATAATTTTAGTCCACTAATAAAATTAGTTGTTCATTTAAACGTAAAATGCCAATATATCATTTTCATATTACTTGTGCTATTCGTGTAATCGACTACATGAAAAGGTTGAAAGCCAAAAGCTGATGTAAAAACCATAAAAGCTTTTACAAAGTAAAGTCAATAAGTCATGCTTAAAAAAAATGACGCGTATGTACTTGTATAAGTTGTATGTAGAAATAGTAAAAAGAAATTAAATGGGAACATTGTGATATAGAGAGAAGTAAGAATGATGTTTGAATATGAGCGGACTTTGGACTAAAAAAAACCCGAGAAAAATGCTCTTTTTGTCTTATGTGACTTAAAATACTTTTATTATAAAAAATTATGAAAACTTGATATTAAAAAAATTTGCATTTAAATGTATCCAATAAGATCCAACTTGAATATATTATTTTTTATAACATGAGGAAAATTTGTAGTTAAATTTTTTAAAGTTTAACACCATAATAGAAATGAAGAAATGAAGCAAAAAATAAAAGGAAGGAGGTAATATTAAAAATCAGTTTGATTTGAACCGTAGTAACTTCATAGAGCAGAGGGATTGGATAGAAGAGGTCCCTCGAAATTAAATTCTCTTGTATTCAAAGATACGATAATTTATTGAATGAAAGCTAATTTGTTTTCCTGTCAAAAAGAACTTTGGTTAATAACGTTGATATCGTGAAGCAGAAGGTGACTGTCATGTGATATTCATTGCAAAGCTCCACACTAGTCCCCTGATTGCCTCAATTAGAGCCTATTTGATGCGTATGTATATCATTATATACGCGCTAATCCTGAAATTGTGTATCTTGTTGGCTGTTGTCTAATCAAAGCCATCCCTATCTTTCTATCTCAATCAAATTAATTCCCACCTCATTCTCTTTACTGCTTGTTGAAGGAGAATAAACCCACCTGCATTGATCAAATAAGATTTTGGGGATCAACTTAGAGGGTAGTGTTTTTCCACATAAAAGACACAGTCTTCGAAAATATCCCCATCACAAAGAATGTAAATAAAAATAGCTTACGTTATGTGGGTTATGTGGGTGAAGCGCACCAGCACGTACATGAAAAAGTACATTTTACATAATTCACATGTATATTATGTACATTTTCGTAATGTATATTTTCCATATGTGTGATGTACATTTTTCATGTATTATATTCCACATAACTCACATGTGTACTATGTACATTTTTAGAGCGGGTGCACCATGAGCATGGTACACCCAGGTGCACCTTCGAATTTGCACGTATCAATACTAGCTGCTTTTGTTCAAATCAATCATATGTCATGTGGCTTGATTATTGAACTGCCAACTTGTGCGTGATTTGTGACATAGTAAATGGGAATTACAGTGGATTAATTGGAATTAACTCCTTTTTAATTGTAGCCAAATGCTCATGTTTATGGTCGACTGAAAAAGAGATCGACTTGCCGGAGGACATATCTGTTGTATTCTTGAATATGCAAATCGAAAAAATCGTGTTTTTGATGTATTTTTGGAAGCTTGTGTGTGATTTGCATGAATTAAAAAGGATAAATGAGTTGATAACTTTCAAGATTAGTTGGATACAGAAACACCAGGCCACCAAATAATCCGAAAAGTCTTCTAAGAACACCACCTAATTCACCAACAAATAATTAGGCTAGCATAGGAACGAATAAACCAAGTTTTAATCCAAAAACTTAGAGAATTCAAAATGTCACAAAGATAAGTAGGTTTAAACTTCAAAATCTAATTTATTTGATGAATAGAATCCCTTTTATATAGTAGAGGATCCTTAGGTTTACATTAGAAGTCTAAAGCTACTGAATTACATAGGATAAAGTTACATAAATTTTGAAACTCCCTAAGATAATAATAGCAACACAAGATACTACTAATACAAGAGTTTTAAACATTAGCAAACACTTAAAACCCTTAATAACTAAGTCTGCTCACATCCATATGTTGCCCAACAAAATTCCCTCTCTATTTCCATGCCTAAAAGGGCTCCTAACAACTTAAAAACTAACCAGCTATCTAAACCTATGAAAATAAGACTTAAATCTAAGTAAAACTCTTAATAAAAGATAAATACAAGAGATATTTGAATAACTTGGACTCTTGCACTTTAAATCTGATTTTAGACTCCTTTTAAGCTTGGAATCCCATGCCTTTAGCCCTTTTAATGCACGTCCATGTTCAGCCCAATTGCACCTCTTTTGCATGCCATTTAAGCTTTGCATCAAAGCCCAATCACTTATTCCCTTTGCTCTTGCTTTAGCCCTCCAACTCTAGCCCTATGTTGAACCAATGCTTCAAGTCTATTCTCTCTTGGCCCATCTCCATGCTTAACCCATTTATAACCAAGGCCCAACCTCATGAAAGTCAAACCCCAAGTCAAGATCCAACTCATGAAAGTCAAACCCCAAGTCAAGCCCAACTTTTGGGCTAACTTTGACCAAGCCCTAACTTGAGCCATGGATATAAAGTTTGAATTTTTATGGGCTCAAAATGTTTTATTTTTTACCTACTTCTATTTTAAGCAATTTAGGGTTTATTACATACAAGCACTTTCCCACACTAGAAAGTTTCCAAGATTAGAAAAAGTTTCCTAAAGTAGAAAGTTACGAAAATAACTAAAAAAGACTTATTAAAAATAAATAAAGACTTTTTCTCAAAGCTTTGGAATGATATTTCCATCAACATCTCTTTAGGTTGTTGTTGACGTTAATTTTTGAGCCATTATCTTTCTGGAGTACTCCGTATCAACCTTTTTCCTTTAAGCTTTTGACAATTACTTACTAGTAGCACTGTGTGTTTTGGTTTTTACCTCCTTTAAATAAAAATAAAAAAAACTAGTAGCGTTGTGAAACAACTACTACCCTACTTTCTTGGCACTTGTTATAATGACTAACCTTTAAATTTCCCCTTGTTCATAATATAATATATGAATCTCATTTTTAACAACTCTGCGATGGTTTGTCTGAAAATGGAGATTAATTACATCAGAATATTACTCAAGGTGCCTGAGAATCTCTTATGATAATTGGGACCTCGTGAAGTACTTCTTTGAGTTATTAAGAATGATGAACATTTGCACAGTAAAGATTACTAGTGTTGGTGGTGGTGTTCAATGGAAACTCTTTCCAATGCTTAAGTCAAAATAGTACTCAAATTCTAAGGAATTCTCCAAAACTAGTGTTTTTGTATATATAGAATAAATAAACTTTTATACGGGTCATGAATGAGATATTATTCTCAAGATTTAGGTAAGTGTGGAGTGAGATTATCCTTAGATATATATTGAATTGACGTGACTGAAAGTGTTTGGTTAGGCTCAAAAGTCCTTCTTTTCATATATTGGATATGTGTCGAATAAGTTTCTTAGGGCTTGCTTGGTTCACTAATATGGGATGGAATGGTATGGAGATCTACAACATGAGGTATGAATCTATATATCCATACTATTTTGAAGTTATTTTGTTCTTTTACAAGCTAGGGTTTAGAACTTAATTAAGAGCAATAGAATGTAAATCCTTGGGAGTAAGGTGAGTATGAGATTCCTAAATAATGAATAGGAGTATAATCTCTTAGATATGCAATTTCATAGTGAAATTGGCCAACAAAAAAAAGAAAGGTTTAGGAATGAGTTCAAACTTCATTCCAACCTATTCCTAAATAGGTAAACCAAACACCCTCCTTAATAGGATTATTGATCATGAGCTCTTAAACGGATCTAATAACTTTTAGCCAATCACCCAGTAATAGTTATATATATATATATATATATATATATATATATATATATATATATATATATATATATATATATATATATATATATAGGACGGGATCATGTGAGAACCCTCTCCTTATGTGAGAACCGTTTTTGGGTGAGAACCCATCTTATACTGTTGAATGCTTGAAAATTTACGGCTGAAATGGCATTAAAAATGGGTGACAAATCTGTAAACATCTAAACATTGATTTCATTTTCTTTGGCTGGCAGAGTCTACTCAGACAAAAGTATTGTTGTTTTCTTCGGTTGTCAGTGACTTTTTTGTTTGGCTGACACTTTTCCCTCTACAAAAGTATTGGCTGTCAATGACTTTTTTGTTTGGCTGGCAGAGTCTATTGAGAAAAAAGTATTTAGTGCATTGCCCTTTCGTATAGGTTTAGAACATTATGTTCACTAGTTTAGAACATTATGTTCACCAATTTAGAATATCATGTTCACTAGTTTAGAACATTATGTTCACTAATTTAGAACATTATATTCACTAATTTAGAACATGATGTTCATTAGTTTGGAAATTCCCACCAAACTATTTTGAACTAATTACCAAGCGTTTAGAACAAGCAAGTAACCATTTTAGTATATTATGTTGATTATTTTAGAACAATATTTTCTAAATTGTCAGTCCATTGAGGCTTAGAACATTATGTTCAATACTTTAGAACATCATGTTCACTAGTTTAGAACATTATGTTCACCAGTTTGGAACATTATGTTCACTAAAGAATATTTAGTCCATTAACGTATTATGAAAATTAAAGAATATTTAGTACATTGTCATTTCGTATAGGTTTAGAACATTATGTTCACTAGTTTAAAACATTATGTTCACCAATTTAGAACATGATATTCATTAGTTTAGAACATTGTGTTCACCAGTTTAGAACATGATGTTCATTTAGTGATGTTTGACTATTTTTATATTTTTTGAATGTTCACCGATTTATATTTTTATATTTGTATACTTTTTGAAATTTTATGAAATATTAGATTAGTTAATTTGAAACAAGAAAGTAACCATTTTAGTATATTATGTTGATTACTTTAGAACAATATTTTTTAAATTGTCAGTCCATTGAGGTTTAGAACATTATGCCCAATACTTTAGAACACCATGTTCACTAGTTTAGAACATTATGTTCACCAGTTTGGAACATTATGTTTACTAAAGAATATTTAGTACATTGACGTATTATGGAAATTAAAGAATATTTAGTATATTGTCATTCCGTATAGGTTTAGAACATTATGTTCACTAGGTTAGTATACTATGTTCACCGGTTTAGAACATGATGTTTATTAATTTAGAACATTGTGTTCACCAGTTTAGAACACGGTGGTCATTTAGTGATTTTTGAATATTTTTATATTTTTTGAAATTTCACTAATTTATATTTTTATATTTTTTGAAATTTTATGAAATATTAGCTTAGTTTATTTGGAACAAGCAAGTAACCATTTTAGTATATTATGTTGATTACTTTAGAACAATATTTTCTAAATTGTCAGTCCATTGAGGTTTATAACATTATGTTCAATACTTTACAACACCATGTTCACTAGTTTAGAACATTATGTTCAATACTTTACAACACCATGTTCACCGGTTTGGAACATTATGTTTACTAAAGAATATTTAGTACATTGACGTATTATGGCCACATCAAGTTTGGAAATAAAACATTTAGTAATTTCAGTCCATTGAGGTTTAGAACATCAAGTTCACTACTTTAGAACATGATGTTCACTAGTTTAGAACATGATGTTCAGTAGTTTGGAAATGCCCACCAAACTATTTTGAACTAATTATCTAGCGTTTAGAATTAGAAATTAACCATTATAGTATGTTTCCTTTTACTGAAGTGAATGAAAATTGATGTGTGTTTCCTTTTACCGAAGTGTCAGTCACATTTTTGAAGCACATGCTTTTTGTCAGTTTTTGGGTTAATTACGGATTTGCCATTATACTCAGTTAAATGTCATCCATTAGATCTGCCAATGTGTGTGGTATTAGATGGGTTCTCACCCTTTAAAGGGTTCTCATATTAGGAGGGGTTCTCACATGAACCCACCCCTATATATATATATATATATATATATATATATGTATATGACATTTGAATTGTGGTAGTCTGACTTTAATTGATCGAAATGATTAGTTCTAAGTTAGTGTAGGAGTGTAACACTCATAATCATAGTACTTTTAATTTAGAAATAATACGAACAATATTAATAAGAATATGAATGCGTAGACATCCAAAAGATGACTATCTAAACAATTTGAGTTTTGTAGGGCTGTCGGTGTATCTCCACACGACCTTAATACTCCCATCACACTCTAATTTCCCTTCCACCAAATACAGAAAAATGTGTGGGTCTTAACAAAACCGTGCATGTCCAGCATTGAAATCGTTAGATACATGCATTATGCATAACTGCGCTAGTGCTGAGTAGTGATCTTTCATCTTTTAGCTACAACTTGGCCAAAAAAGCTACCAAAAACGAAGAATGAAAAGTATTGGAGCTTATTATACATTTTGACATCACATATCCTACTACTTCGTACTCAATAACGGTACGTAAAAGCCATAAGTTATCTTAATTTTAATTAAATATTTTCAATTGCGTGTATAAAAATTAAAAAGAAAGTTTATATATTAAAACAAATCTTTTAATAATCCATATGATTACGTTATTTCCTTATAAATTAGGAAAAATTCATTGTCAAAATTTGACTTTAAAATACATAAATTTTAAACGAAAAGAAAAAAAAAGGGAGTATTATTTTTACCTACACCTACCTTAAGTACTTAACTATGAACCCTATGTATCACAACTCACAAGTGGTTTCTACAACTACCACTTGCCAATAAATCATCTTCATGCTTGCACAAAAAAAAATTGAACTTATCTTTCATGTTCAAGGCCACATTAAATGCACACGTAGTTATAGTTTGCAATGCGAAACTAATGACCAATTAAATTAACATGTAACTTGTTTTCACCAAACTTCTAATGATTCGGCTGCTACTTTATAGCCAAATCTACGGAAAAAGAAATGACTTGTAATTTAAATAGCCAATTTTGGGCTTGTAACCCCCAGAATGCCACAACACTCCCATAACACTCTAATTAATTACCTTTTTATAATTACATTGACGATATACAAAATCTGGCTTTAAATTCCGTCTACATCAATTACTGTGTTATCGCTTATGACTTTCTTTATATTAAAAATAATTACATTGCTCCATATGTAAGGGGAAATAGGAATATCCATTCAATAGAGGCTAAAAATCCCAAATTACATAATGAAAAGGATGATTCTCCATCTATAAAATGACAAGCATTAGGCTCTCAAGTCTCAATCAACCTACGGACTTGAATTTTATAATAGGCTCGAAAAAATGGTGCATGTCCATCATTCTAATTGTTGAATCATTAGATTGTTGCTAGTGCTTCTAAGCCATAGAGTAGGGATCCTTGTTTAATCTTTTGACAAAACTTTGGCCAAAAAGCTACCCTAAAAATGTATTTGATGTACTACAACTTACGTAGTTGGAGCTTGTTTTGCATTTTGACATCATCGTTGCCACTGCATTACATCATCCTATACAACTCAATAACAGCGCAAAAGTAAGCAATCAATTAATAAATTATCATTAAGTTATCGTCAACACTTTAATATCTATCTTAATCAAATAATTATACTTCAAAGGTATATGTTACATATGTTTAACTTGATCCGATTTGGTTTGTGGACTTCTAATCATTTGAAGCAAACGTTTTCTCACGTAGTCATATATATAAATGCAACATGCAAGATCTCATGTTGAGGTAGATACAATAATTTACTAAGAGTTAGGATGAATTCTTATTTTAGGGTTCACGTATTACTATAGAGGTTGTTTTTAATAGTTTTATAATACTTCACATAAACCACCAAAAATTTGCTCACATTCACTTAATTTAACCCAAGTTTCTGAACTACATGCAGGCCCGACCTCGAGTAGGGCGGTCAGGGTGGCCATCCATGGCCTATGAGAGCAAGGCCCAACTTTGGCTTTCAAAGTAAAATAAAGGTTAAAACTTTAATGTGTATTTAATGATCATATTAGCTGAAATAGCTTAATGGTTGAGTCCGATTATGAAGATTTCTTACCAAAGGGTTGAAGGTTCAATTCTCAATCCACTACTTTGATTTTATTTTCCCACTCATGATTCCCTTTTCATTTTCAATTCCCTACCTTATCAAAAGAATTGTTGTCTTAAGAGTATTTTATTCATAATATTCTCATGCACGATTTTTCCTTCTATAATCTTGAACTTTTATTTTGTGTTTCTTGATTTTAGTTAGTTACTAAAATAAGAAACCTATTAAAATCAAATGTAAAATATTATTGGAATCCAATTTAATTAAACTAGAGTTAGACTAGTCATCACTTTGCTAAAATTCCATTGATAAAAAAAATTGAGAAAATTACCCAATTATTTTGCTTCCTATAGAGCCCAATGCCTATGAGTAATTAGTTTATTATAATGTAGAAACAATCAAAATCAATTGTAACTTGATAGATCATAATTATTTGAGTTCATGTAACTTTCATTATTAAACTTAATTAAGAAATAGACTTATATTTTGCATAAAAAATCTATATAATAAAACATAGTGTTATCTTCAATGAAATGTTTGAATTGATTGTTTGTTATGTGAGTAAAACTCATGTACAAATAAATTTTATTTCTTTTAATAAAAAAAAATATATTGGTAATATGATGGTGCCTCTATTTTTTTTTATTTTTTTTCAAAACCTCTAAATTGCTAGAAACAGTCATGTCTACATCATGAGCGAGGAAACTACTTCGAGGAGTACATGTGTAGGAGTAATTTTGACAATGTTGCATCTTCTAAAGAAAACATATGACATTTTATGTATTCCATGTACAATCTAAGAGTACAAAAGTTTTGAAAAAAATAACACACACAAAAAATAAAAACACTCTCTGAACAGCTTTGAATCTTTATCTTTCATTTCTTCATCCACAAGACCACAACCCTAATTGAGAACTTTGTCCAGGTCCTGGTCCTAAAAGGCTAAAATGACAAGGCGACCTAGAATTCAGGAACTTGAATGAACCAGATAAAGCTCTCTTGTTTTGAACTCCTTTATTTTATTTGCTCTCACCCTGTCAGTAAGATGCTCAATTACTCATCAAGATCTTTATTTCTTCACCTTAATTTTATTAATATAGTTATTTTAACAAAGTAAACCTTTTGCAGAGTATTATAAAATCTATATCTTTATTAAATTGAAATAATTATTTTAAGGTGGAAAGAATAGAGTATAAATATTAAAATTAAAGTCCCTACAAAAGTGTTCTATAAAATTGGAAATAAATAAATAAAATGATTTGTCTCAAACAAGAATGCTTTTAGATGGAGCCTATATTGCACCAATACGACTTCGAATATGTGTGCGGGTACGAAAAATAGGATAAGCATTTAATTGCTAAAGTACTATGTTGTACCGATACTAATCAGGATAAGAGTACGGATGCAGGTACTAAAAACGACGAGTAATACGCAAATTCGTGGAATATAACATGGAGCAAGGGAGTTCGTAAAGACGTACTCGGTAGTAATTACGAAAAGGGTTCTATTTTGCCTCGATAAAAATTCAAATCCAGATACAGATACAGATACGTGTACAAGTATGAAAAATGGCAAAATCATTTAATTGCTAGTGAATTATATTGCATCGATACTTGTTCAAATACGAATATGGGTACTGATATGAGTACTAAAAATGGCAGGCAAATAAATGGTGGCAAAAATTGACCCAACCCGCCAACCCATTTATAAAGGATTGGGTTGAAATTTTCAACCCGTTTAATTTAATGGGTCAACCCAACTCAACCCAATTAATAAACAAGTTGGGTCGGGTTGAAATATCCAACCCGATTTTAATCTGACCCGACCTGTTTATTAGTGGGTTTGATTTTTATATATGTGTTGAGTTTTATTAATACGGGTCATAAACTCAAGTCATAATTACCACCAGCCAACCCTATCTTCTACCTTCTACTTGCATTTTACCGCTTTGTCTCTTCTCTCTTAGTCTTCAAGTTTTCATTTTCTCATCTCTATGTGTCTTTTACTTCACTTCGCAGTACTCTCTACCTCTTCTTCACTTCTAAGTGCTCTCTTCCTCTTCTTAACATATTGTCAAGCTTTTCAATTTTGTTGTATTAAGACTATGTTAAGATTTGAGATTTTTATTTTGCAATGCTTAAAACTTGAAAAATTAAAAACTAAAATGACTTTTATTTATTAAACAGGTTGGGTTAGATCAATTCGAACCCATAGCATGTTGCGTTGGGTTAAAATTTTACAACCCATTTAATAAACAGGTTGGGTTTGAATTGTCATATTTCAACCCGAACCCAAATAGGTTAAACCCAAACCCAACCCAACCCAACCCAACCCATTATCACCCGTACAAGCAATACATAAATTCGGGCAACATAACATGTAACAAGGGAGTAAGTAAAGATGTACTCCATAGTAATTATGGAAAGGGGTCAACGATTCTGGATAAGAAAACCGCATTCACCATAGGATTGTTGGATTATTCTACTACGTATTGTACATTGCATGTTTCTATGGTATCTTTTGATTATAGAAGTGAATTGAAAGAGGCGTGAATTTAGTCAAATATGTAGGTAGGATAAGTGACCGGCTCTGTGTGCATATAAGTTAAACGCAAACATAGATTTTCTCACCCTGTTTTAGATAATTTGAGTTATTAAATGGAACTTCTGATGCAACTAATAACGCAGTAAGCAAGTAGGAAACAGTTCAGTGGCGGTAACAAAGAACTTTGGACCCGGCCAGTTCCATTTGATTACTATGATAGTAGAACAACATTAGGATAATGTATTCTGCAAATTGTACACAAGACATAACACCACGTTTAATTGTACGTTCTAACTCATATTAAAACTTTTTGCCATTTACAAAGTAAATATTACTATAATCTAACTCAACCATAAACTGTGCTTCCACCTTCACGCATAAAAACTAGACATCTAGACTTTAATTTACATAGTGATGGCAAAGTCGTTCATACTCGGCATAATTATACCATCTCCAAATGCGTTTTATAAATGAAAACTTTTTTATGGAATGTAGAGAGTATTTTTTTATTGGCAAATACAAAATAAATGTGAGTGGTTATAGTAGATACAGTATTACCACATCAAACTTCATCAACGCCAAAAATAGTTCAGCTATAATTTATGCTAGCCCCAGCTAAAAGCATTTTATATAGTGCAGCATACCAAGTCATTAAAAGTTGCAATACCAAATAAATGTGAGCTTTGATATGGCTTCATGCTGTAAGTCTGTAACACACACAGACACGTTTATGGAGGACGCATGATTTTGCTCTAACTCCATTCTAAAGAAAAGTAACCCCCTTCCCAACTGTTGAAGAAGGTTGGGTCCTAGATTAGGCTGAGGAACTATAGTAGTCGGACCCGATTCAGATGCCCCTTTTATTATTACGGAGTAGATAAAAAAAAAAAAAAAAAAACAATATTGACGATGCTGTTGGTTAAGCCCACAGCCGTAGCCATTCTTGCCGTCGGTAGGAAACCCTTGCATACCTACGTTGGTGCTATGGGAGTAGGAAGTGAAAGTCCCGTCCTGATTTCAGTGGACCATAAAAGACTTACCACGTACTTGTTGCTAGAATTGCATCACAAAACTCGAGCTCTGGACAATCTTGAATCTTAATTTCCTCTTTATCTGAATCCCTCTCCTCAATTCTGGGAAGTGATAATAGTTGTATTCATCTCCTTCCCGTTTTTGCAGACAACCCATATGCTTCTGCACTGTCAGGTCCAAATCCTGGTTGAGAAGCGACAATAGTAATCGATTGTCGGTTATTATCAAATCGGGCTTATGTCGGATTATGGATTACCAGTTTTACATATGAAAAGAGTGTAGGTCGGATAAAAATCATTAAAGGTTTTGATTGGTTATTCAGATGGTATCAATTTTTGACAACTGTGGGTCAATCTAACAACTTGTTTTTCCCTTCTTACCTACACAACAGAATCAACTAATCAAACTGTAGTTGGTAAAATAAACTCCCAGAGAAGCAAAAGGACTTCTCTTCCTGCAAAAGATTTATGAGAAAAGTTCCTCGGTAATTGATTTGACCTTTTATCCCTTCTCAAGGAAGAACTTTATCACCAAGCACTACCTTCTATGATGGCCAAACAAAGCCTGTGTATTTTAATCAGACGTCATACAATTCATCAACCCTTTATCTTCAAACACAATATTACATTACAGTAAAATTATATGAGCATAACACTAAGAAGAGTATGAAACTTAATGATTGATTTGCATATGTTATGACGCGCATAGCCGGCAATGCATGTCTTTGTTTTTTTTATTTTGTTGCTCTCAGCTTTGCCTCCAGTAAGTTCCATCCCATACATGATTAAACCGATCAAATATCATTGAACGAACAAAATAAATTCTATAATAATATTATTAATCCATCAATGGACAGTGACGGTTCTCGTGACTATATGTATCACCCCTTTTTATATCCCCTTTGTTTGCATCATACATTATTTGCTTCTTAATCTTTGCTTCGTATTCGAACTTTTTCTCCCTCCGTCTTATACTTTATGTTGGTGGATTTGATCCCGATCGTTTCGGTTTGGATCAGTTATTGAATTTTGATTTAAGTCATATCCGGGGTAATATAACATGCATCAGTTTAATTACTAGTTAACTTAATTATTATATTCCATAAAATGTGGTTTAGGATTCTAAGCTAGTGTATAAAATTTGTGTTTCGAGTATTCTAGTAAGGGTCCAATCTTGTAAGATAAACGATAATTGCTCTTGAGGTTTCCCTCTAAAGATTAAGTTAGTACAATATTATAATATGAATACTCTAATAAGAGTGTAATTTCCGACACGATTTTAATGAGAAATTTGATTGGATTTTATGTGAGTAATGAATACCTGTAATAAATAAGGTCTATCTTAATTTATAGATGTAAATGCCTCCAAGTACATGGAGTTATACCATGACCATGGTCATTTGAAATATGTTCCAAATATGGAGACCCTGTACAATTTGACTTATCAAAATATCTAAATTGCAAAAAAAGTTGTAATATAGGTACAATAACTTCAAAATGTTGAATTTTTGGATCATTACTGAAAGTGAAGCCATACTGTGTTTATTTATAAAGTGGCGAGTTCAATAGATACCTCATGAGTCATGACTTGTCACATGACATCAAAATTTAATTTCACATGGAAATATATATATTTATATAGTGACCTTATGAGTAATAGTTTGTAAATAATACTCCTCATAAGGTAGTCACCCTCCCATATCCCACTCTCTTATCTCATCAAGGCTATTGTCCTCTAGTTTTCTACCACTCATCTATTTTATGTATATATATAACTTCATCTTCTATTATCTATTTTAATGTAATATTTTGTATTTTTCCTTATTCAATCGTATCTTTATAAGAAATTTTAAGAAAAATGATATATCAATTAGCACGGATGATAATATTAAAAAAATTATTACTTCCTCTATTCTTTATTATCACTCATTTTTAACTACATTTCTTCCCTCCAAATTATATGTCGCATTTGGGAATACTTACACTTTGGTAAGTTAAACTTATGCGCGCACAAAAGAAACCATAGTCATTATTATTAGAAGTCCTTATTTCCGAATAATGCATGTACCTTCATTAATCTCATGCACCACAACTTAAAACATTCGATACATAGTACCTTTATTTTGTCCAAAAATAATAGTAATAAAAATGGTTCCTTCTAGATGAATTACCTTCATTAAAATACTCTTAAATTTATGGATTGGAGAGTTAATTTTATGCATTACCTCCAGTCTTCCACTAATAATTTCCCATTTAAAAACATGTAAGTGCAAAATTTAAAAATTGGATATTCTAAGACTGAATAAATTAACCAAGATTAAGTAAAATTGAGGGGATATTAAAATAATAATAATAATAATAATAATAATAATAATAATAATAATAATACTAAAAAAAAGAGTAGAGGCCTACATTATAGTCCACTGTCCAGTGTCCACTACATCAGTTCAACTGTTTAACAATCCCACTCCCAAAGTTCACCAGCCAAAATAGAGCTACCCTCACACCGATTTCATCCTCTATAAATACTACGATTCCATCCAAACTCACCCACATCTGTATTCTCCAACATTCTCCTATCTCTGCTCTCTCTCTCTCTCCACCGTCAGGAGTAAAACATAATTATAAAAAAAATATGAAAGAACAACAATGTCATGAGCTTATCACCTCCTCCGTCTTCCTCCACCTGTTACTTCTCCTCTTATCCTCCTTTGTATGTCCCATTTTTACTGGTGTTTCTTTTTTTTATTATTATTATTATTTATTAGTTTTTTTTTATTATTAATGTTAGTTATATTAATGATTAAAATAATAATGTAGGTGGTTTCAACGGCGGCAGGTGGGCCCTCCGGCGAGAACCCGTTTACGCCGAAAGCGTACGCTATCCGATACTGGAACAATAAGATCTACAAGGTGCCCCGACCCGAATTCCTTCTTCAAAAGGCATCCCCACTCTCGGCTGCCGACTTAGCACGATTCACCCAACTTGCCTCTTCTAACTCGCTCTCAACTCACCTTGACTCATTATGTAAACTAGCTAACCTCCTCTGTTTTCCCGACCCCGCCGTTTCTCTCTCCTCCAAACACTCGCCCAACGGAAAGTTCTCCCTCTACTCCGACACAAACTTCACCAACTACGCCACGGGCGCAGCTGGTGGCTTAAACTCGTTCAAGAACTACGCAGACGACGAGAACGAGCCGCTTGACTCGTTCCGGAGGTACAGCCGTGACTCTGCAGGTCATAAGGATGACTTCACCAGCTACGCCAGCAATGGCAACGTCATCTCCCAGACGTTCAACACCTATGGCGCCGGAGCAACTGGCGGGTCCGGTAAATTCACCACTTACGCCGATAACGTCAACGTCCCCGGCCTTCAGTTCACCTCTTATTCAGACGAGGCGAACGGGCGAGACGGGTCGTTCGCGTCGTACTCTAACGAAGCCAACGCCGGGGACCAAGGGTTCGCCAACTACGGCAAGAACGGCAACGGGTTGACCAACAGCTTCGGGAGCTATGCCCAGGATTCGAATGTCGTGGGGTCCACCTTCTCCGGATACTCCCAGGCCGGGAATAGTGGTAACGACAACTTCACATCGTACGGGTTCGACGGCAATGTGCCGGAGAATAAATTCAACAGCTACGCGGATGGCGGCAATGCCGGATTTGAGAGTTTTACAAGTTATAGGGAACAGTCCAACGTTGGAGATGACAGTTTCAAGTCATATGCTAAGAATTCCAACATTGAAAAGATTAAGTTCAGTAATTATGATGGAAGTTTCAATCAAGGATCCGATAATTTTACCGGGTATGGTGAGAATGCTAAAGGGCAGCAAGTCGGGTTCACGGGTTACGGGCAAGGCAGTAATTTCAAGAGCTATGCTAAGAAAGGTGTGACCTTTGCTGATTACAAGAATACTAGTAGTAGTAATAGTGTGGTGGGTGCATCTATGATGAAGAAGGGTAAACTTGTAAATAAATGGGTGGAGCCAGGGAAGTTTTTTAGGGAGGCAATGTTGAAAGAAGGGACTGTAATGCCAATGCCGGATGTTCGAGATAAGATGCCAACGAGGTCGTTTTTACCGAGATCGCTATTGTCTAAAATACCCTTTTCGAGTTCGGAAATTACAAAACTCGGGGAAATTTTCCATGCCTTTGATAACTCTACTATGGAGGAGATGCTAAACGCTGCGTTGCGGGAGTGTGAGCGGGCCCCGGCCGTCGGGGAGACCAAGAGGTGTGTTGGTTCTGTTGAGGATATGATTGACTTTGCGGTTTCGGTTTTGGGTCAGTCAGTGGAGGCCCGGACGATCGAGAGTGTAAACGGGTCAAAAACTGATATATTGATTGGGAAGGTTAGAGGGATCAATGGTGGGAAAGTTACCAAGTCTGTTTCTTGTCATCAAAGTTTGTACCCGTACTTGTTGTATTACTGTCATTCGGTCCCTAAGGTTCGGGTTTACGAGGCGGATATGTTGAACCCGAAGACCAAGGCTAAGATCAACCACGGCGTTGCCATTTGCCACTTGGATACCTCGTCATGGAGCTCCACTCACGGTGCATTCCTATCACTCGGTTCGGGTCCGGGTAAGATTGAGGTTTGCCATTGGATATTTGAGAATGATTTGACTTGGGCTGTTGCTGACTATAACTAAATGTTTTTCAACAACAAACATTTGGGGGCAGGCATTCCCATTGAGATTGGTTTCTCTACTTAAGAACCAAATTGGGAATGGGTCAAATATTTTTATTGAAAAGGTTAGTTTTACATTTTAATTTTTTTTAAAATAGTTGTTGGTTTTGCAAAGGCCAAGCCACGAAATCGAAATGTGCAAGCATAAAATTGTAATTTGTTGTTTCTAAATGTTGGTTAGTTCCTTGTCATTGTCCTTAGTATATGGGTAAATTTTACTATATAGGTGGAAATAATGGATATATATTTATATTATATAGTTCTTCTATAGTCCTATGTACCTATCAAACGAGTATGCATCAATTGGATACATTCGCTAATATAATGCACATTAGCCATGCAGGGTTTTTTTTCAACTGTTTTCATTTGATGAACAATTTTTTTTTTTTTTTTTGACATGGGGAGATGCACAAATCTTGAATGACTTGTAATGCTGTTGATGGAGACTTGCAAATGTTGGCAATGACTTACCTAGCAACGCGTTTTTTCTACTTTCTAGTTTGTATGGTCCCTAGAAGTGTTTCACATGTTTGGATATGATAAAAGGTGGCGGATGATTGGAAATACGTTGTACTGGATTCACCATATTTGGATTCATGGCCTTTTCATTTTTAGCAATTCATCAGATAGTCAACAACTTTAGTAGGTGAATCTGTCTTGCGCATTGCACTAATAATGTAGTTATAATTAATAGTTGGTTGGTCTCATAGGATGTTGAGTAGATCAGCTTTGGTTAATATAAGTTTTTTTTTTTTTTTTTGGAAATATCAAACCCTTTCTTGCTGTTCGTTTTACGTATCTTTTTGGAGGTCTTTGGATGGTTATCCAATACTAGACCTGCAGGTTAGGTTTGGTAGGGTGGGGATGAGTCACTTGAAAAACGAGTCGGGCCAAAAAAGATGTGAAACGGGTCGAGCTGGACCGGACCAAAGGAAATACATAACGGAGCGAGTAGAGTCGGACCGTCCAAAGAGAATATATTTTTTTCATCTATAAAGAGTGATAGTTTACATGTATGACTTTCAATCTTTGTTAGTAGATTATTAGCAAGTAAATGGAAATAATTCATTATCTAATAGTATTTAAAAGTCTTGAAAATTATTGGCATATTATTGACTCGACTTGACCCATTAAAGACCCAATAAAACATGACCATTTAAGAGACCGACCCATTATGCCAATTATTGATTAGACCTTTTTACAAACGGACAGTTCAAAGGCCCTTAACGGGACACCTCTCATTTAAACGGGTCTATCCAATACTAACATCAAATTAATTCCATGTTATCATCATATTTTGGAGCTCTCTATTTAGCTGTTTTTCATTCCGTCTAACGACATAACATACGATTTGTTATAATATTGTGGTTCTTAAATTTGGTTGTATACATGTTATCTATGTTGAATTGTTGATGGGGTTTGAAGGCGGTATATATGCATAATTTCATAAATATCATATACCATACGATTCATTATTCCATATAAATTGCCGCTATAAACAATGAGTGCAAATAGCATGAAAAACTTGGTAGTTAATTTAACAACAAAGGGACAATGGTGTTACACTGTTACGTGTATTTGTTTGCTTGCGACTGTTGAGTCACGCACTCTTGTTCACTTGCATACTTACGACTTGCTAGTTGCTACCTGTGAGAGAAAGATATTCACATTCACTTAGTAAGTAGGCTTCTATTGCAAAACAGAGAATTCAACGCCCCTTTGATTTGAAACAATTATGCTCTTCTATTTGTCTGATTAAGTATTACTATTACAAGGTCTTCACCAATGCTCCATCATTTATTCATCTTAATGTTTCTGCACTAATTTTATTGTTTCATCATTAACGTGTCAAGTTATTACGGAGTTCATAGTGTTGTGGAAAACAGTACAGTTTTTGAAAGCTGATGCTGATGAAATCTAAAACCATGCACTTCATTGCTAATATGAAAACGAACTAATGAACTACAAGTAAAAGCTCAGCAAACTTAACAAGTCAAAACTTCGTACCCATTGCCAAAAAAAAAACTTTGTACCCATGAAATACTTGCAACTAGTAAATAGCATTCACATTGTACAAAAAAAAAAAATATAGCATTCACAGAATTCGATAATCCATAAATTGTCAATATACATCAATTGCTCAATGCATAGTACCATATGACAATGAGTACGTGGTAGGTGGCCTTGTGGGGGATGCATTATAGTTTTATCATGAACTAGGTATATATATTAATATATTTATATATATATCCATACATATAGCTCACTTTCATTCAAATGTGGAGCTTATTGTATATGACGAAAGATGAAACGTTAGTTACACTTGCACTCTCTTTAGCAGAATTCTTGACACCTAACAACACACATTTTGCCCCGTCAAATACTTTACTCCCTCCTTAGGTGGAGATCATTATTCTTCATGTATGCATAACTATAGCCCTATGAAATACTTTATTCCCTCTGTTTCTAATAATTTATCCCATTTTATATTTTTACTTTAGTAAGTTTTGATTTGATAAAGTAGGTAAGAGAGATAATTAGTTAGATCAAAATTTATGTATGTGAGAGTAAAGATATGGCCTCTTATGATCATTTAAGGTATGAAGCAATATTTAAAGGACATCTATTTTTAGTATATGTGGCAAATAACTAAGGACATATGAAGTATAAAACTAAAGTATGATCTGAATCTGTAAAAAGAATAAGTAGCCCTTCTACTTTTTTTACTCTAATTGATATTATTTCAAAACCAAATATTAATCAAGACTTAATTAATTAAAGAAAAAAAGAATTGGAATCCCTTGAAGTTTTGCAGAATTTTGGTCCTTTCCGTGTGGACCTTTTTATCTAGTGTTAAAGCAAAACAAAACCTCTAGCAATCTCAACATAAGTACAAAACCATGTGAATTTGAGAAGAAAGAAAGGTGCAAGTGGTCCTTTGAATTTAGAACCAACCCAAACTTAGGTGCTTAATTTCTGGCCTCCAACTGATGTGTATTAATTCCAAGTTTGCCAGCTATAATTATGGGCCACTTTCTTTGTTCCACCCTCAGTTTTCACTTCAAACTGGTGGCTCAAATTTCCAATAGTACTATTGTGAGAATTCAAGAACTGGCAACATTTGTAAACATGCAAATTTCGAATGCAATGCAACATATATAAGCTGCAAAAGAAAGATATTTTGGACACCTTGCAGTACGGTTATTAATAATCATTTCTGAGCTGTCCCAGTTAAAACCTAGAAATCCAATCTATATAGAGTGGATGTTGACTTGCAACAACGGGTAGAACACTAGGACGTTTTTTTTCGTAGTCTCGGCCTCTCGGGCGTACGTATAGCTGGATGACGGATTGTCACTGGCTAATTCACATATGCAAATATATGCTAGGAGCATGAGGTGCATTTCTTTGATTTTGAATGCATATTTCTCAGCTTTTTCTTCTAGATATTCTTTTGGATAAAGTACATATTGTACTGCATCGGTTGGGCTTTGAAAATTCAAAGTTGATATCTGTGTCATGGAGAACACATCAATTATTGCTATTTTTCCTATATATGAATTTTATGTTGAAGAAAGACTAAATTACGGCTTGTTATACATTTTATATATTTATAGAGATTTTTTATTTAGAGTGATTACGTTATTTTTTTATTTTTAAAAATCTTTTTTTTTTTATTGTTATAGTTAACTTAATTTTTTTTTAATATGAAATCTCATGTATTAGATATTTCTAGTTGAAAGTGTTAATATCTTTTCATTTTTCATAATTTAAAGTCCATTCTCATTAAATCCCTCTTTTATATACAAGATGGATCAAATGAAAAATTATTTAAAATGAGAAAAATAAAAGAGATCTTGACCCTTTAAGTGGTACTATATATGATATTTCACATAAAAAAAAAGTTACTATCATAATGAAAAAGGTGTGAAAAAATAACTTTGTCATTATTAGTTAAAAAAAGTTACTATATATACATAAAATGTTATACTTTAGATATAGGAGACACGAGGGAAACTTTATTTTTGAGCCAAAAAAATTAAAAAATTCGAAAAATAAGCTACTGTTTAAAATAATTTCAAAAATAAGCCAATTTAGGTTCGGAAATAAAACGCTACCCAAGGCAGCGTTTTAGCTTGAAAAAAACGCTACCCAAGGCAGCGTTTTTTCTAAGGACCAATTTTTTTTTTAAGTTTTTTTTTTTTTTTTTTTAAAAAAAAAGAAAAACGCTGCCTTTGGGCAGCGTTTTTACTGAGAGTCAGCGATTTTTTATTAATGAGTAAAATCGCTGCCTCGGGCAGCGATTCATTAATGAGTAAAATCGCTGCCTTGGGCAGCGATTTCCTCTGTACTGATTCCCTGGCCTCTGCAGCACTGACTCTGAAAATATTCCAAAGAAAAACGCTGTCCTTGGCAGCGTTTTTCATAGAATTGTAACGCTGCCCTAGGCAGCGATTTCTTTTAGCCCAGTATTTTACCCTAAAATCAAGGCCATGCAAGTCGCTGCCCTGGGTAGCGTTTCTTCATCAAGTATAACACTGTCTTGGACAGCGTTTTTATCCGAACCTAAAATTGGCTTATTTCTGAAATTATTTTAAACAGTAACTTATTTTTCGAATTTTTAATTTTTTTTGGCTTAAAAATAAAAAAAGTTCTAGGAGACACCCCTAATCCACTGTACATATGCTCCTCGTTCAACTGAACCCTTCTCTTCATTATGTTTTTTTTTTTTTTTTTAACAATAGCACTATTTATATATCCAATAAATACACAATGTACTCATACACATACAAAGCTATGACACCAACATTATAGTAGATTTGTGGATTCACAACCATCCACATTGCATCACCATGTCATGCCGCCCTCTTTGTTTATAATTTACTTTATTCCATTTATCATATTTGTCCTAATCTAGACTATCTAGTCGTCGGCTTCCCAATCAAATATTGTATAAAGAAGACTTTTGGCATAAATAATAACCTCATTCAAAATTTTAATAGGAAGTGCACATGTTGTGATTGAACTGAAAGAAACTAAAATGAGATTAGACATGGTTGTGGATTAGCCCAAGACATAGGGAAGGCAAAAGAACCTCTACTTCATGCTCCAATCACTTTAATGCATATCACTCTTTTATACTTAGGCTAGCTAGAAAAATAGGGTGTACACAATATGCTTTCTTCATGGAATTTGTGTTTGGTCTTTACGAGGTGTAGTTATATCCATGCATCCCCTAATCTTATGAAGTAGTACCTAATACGTTAGACTAGTTATGAGTTTATTGGACCACGTCCTAGTGTCTTGTTTCATACGGAGTAATTAGCTAGCTAGCTAAGGTCCACAATTAAAGTATCGTTTGGATTCTTTCCTAATTTAGGATGTACTTTGACAATGGAGAAGGAGATACTAGAAGCTACCACTATCATTCCATGCCATTTCAATACAAAATATAATCAACTTAAAGTTTGAAAACAAAGATACTCAAGAATCAATATACATAGTTATTACTCCCTCTATCCATTAATATTTGTCCATTTGATTTTTTTGTAAAAGATTTTTTGTCAAAATAAGTCAAACATTAAGAGACAGAGTAAATAGATGACTATATATGTTCTAGATAATTGCATGTACATGAGCACATGCACACTTTACATTAATAACCTTAGTTCTCTATTAGGAAACGAAGCGCATACTTGTATTTAGAATAGAAAACCACCATCCAATATAAAATTATAAACCAATACGCCCCAAATTAAAAAAAAAAATGAAATTTTGAAAAAACTAGGCCGCGTTTGATTGGATTCTTTAAACATGTCATTATTGTTGGCTGCGTGCGGTATTGGGTATGGCATCATCTATATATTTTATCTTTGATCAGTGTCTTACCACTTTATTAGCCCTTCAATGTCATTTAGTTGATGTCTACACAATATATTCCGTAGACTCTTTTACTACACGTCCACACTATGAAATATGAATTGTACATGTCATGTAAAAGGACTGCCATTAGTTTATGGTTTCAGATCACTGATGAGTTACAGACTCACATATTCAGTCTCCATATGAATTATGACATTATGAGAGACTGAGAGTTACCAACTCTAGCGTCGAGTATGAAAGTTTTGGCCAGAATTGTACGTAGTAGGACGTGCATTCATGTTTTTTTTTTTTTTTTTTTTTTTTTTTTTTTTTTTTTTTTGAAAATGTGCAGTCATGTTATTTGGTGTGAAAAAGACTGATGATGTTTTCAGGGTCTTTATTAAATTGTCATTTTCATTTTATCACATACACAGTTACAAACCATGCATGTTGATGTTAAGGAACTTCTTCGATTCAAAGTCTTCCGATCTAACAGCAAAAATGACTTGAAGTCATCGTCTACACTCTACAGTCCTGAGTCCCATAATGTACTGTTTTTTCTGCATGACTGTTGACGGATCTTTGCATGTGTATATGTTCAGTTGGTTCGAAATTGGAAATGATGAACGCCGCTTACATATTCCAGGTATTTAATGGTTTATCCTATGCTTCCAAGTG
Source organism: Dysphania ambrosioides (assembly GCA_026401315.1). Classification (NCBI taxonomy): domain Eukaryota; kingdom Viridiplantae; phylum Streptophyta; class Magnoliopsida; order Caryophyllales; family Amaranthaceae; genus Dysphania; species Dysphania ambrosioides. Next base: position 1,365,652 of record CM048660.1, on the reverse strand, counting down.
TTAGAAATAATAATATGAGAATGAAAAATTAAGGACGTGATTTTACCGTCTTCAAAACAATATATATAACCAGCTCCAATTATTATGGGCTATCGATCAATTTATTTTCAGGATTTACCCTAAGTTTGAGATTGATTGTAATAGCGTAAGCAAATCTCCCTAAGAATGCTTAAGAACCGTTTTGAGAAGGAAAAAGACAAGAAGTTAGTAAATAGTCTAAAGCATGATAATTTTTTAAGGAACCAAACCTAGCTATCAACAAAAAAAATAAGATATCATCCAAAACTAAAATTAATTAATGAAATAATCTCCTATTTACTTAATTAATTAACAAGAACATAGTTAGTTAGTAAATAATTTTCTTGATCAATCACTTACACATACCTCTACTCCTCATATTCTTTCAGTATAGAAAAGTGCCCTAAACACCAGAAATACACTAAATTTGAAGAAAAATCTTAACACCAATTAGCATCTTGGTGGATTAATACATAACAAAGATAGGAGGATATATTGTGCGTGTGGTAAACTAGTAACTGCTAAATGGTGACATTTAACTAGCTAATACTGTTCATCGTTATCAGACAAATGTGTGAACTTCAAATACGACTTCTGGCAAATATGTGTGAACTTCAAATTATGACTTCTGACAAATATGTGTGAACTTCAAATTATGACTTGATTATTATTGATCAATAGGCAGATTATTTATACGAAACTTACGCTCATAACACAACAAGTGCATTACATGTTTACATCATTACATATGAAGTTCTCTAAACGTATAGCACAAGTGAATACACTAGGTGCACCAAACATGTATTATTGAGCCGAGTATAGCAGGCTTTGGACGGCAGAAGGGATAGGCCACAAATTTTGGGCCTTTAGGAACATTTAGGATCAAATGGGTCAATTCGGGTGGGGTCAACATGGCTCGCTTTCTAGATTGACTTTAATTAGGGCGGGTGTCATTTACAAACCTCGTTATTCTCGAGTATAATTGTATAATATACTATACTCCTTATTAGGCAGTATCCTATCACCCATTTTTTTGGGAGATATATTAGGTTTTCTACATGCATTCAGATGCATTTATATCTATGGTATTTTTTTCCTCATTTATAAAATTAATAAGATAAAATTATCAAGTGAGAAAAATGTATCAACTCTATATACACCCGAATGTATATTAATTATTAGATGCTTTATAATCCTATTCAGTAACCCGGCAAGCAATGGACCTCTTCACATGCCAGCCCAATGAACAAAGATATCAAATCTATACCACGTAGGGAAGTCTGAACTCTGAAGGCCCATCACATTGCACAATGAACTCTGAAAGCCTCAAAACTTTGCCAGGAAGAGAGAGAGAAGGGGGGACAACAGAGTAGCAGCAATGGCGAGTGTATGTGGGAGAGCTAGACAAGCCCTACAATCTTCCACTGTCTCAGCTGCAAGAAACGCAGCTTTGAATCTATGCGGCTCCACCAAGTCTTCTGCCGTTTCAGGAGCTTCAAAGTTGCCTGGGTTTGCATCCTCTCCTAACCCTCGTTTCTCTCTCCAGAACCTGTTCACATCTTCTAGGTATATTTCATGACTTATAAAGTAGTAAGTTGATATTATATGATACCCTTTAGAGTATATTATGGATTTCTGGAGTTTGATTGATTACCCTTTAAAATTTATAGCTTAAAGAGTTAAAGGTTGTACATTTTGTTGACAATGAGTCTATGATATTGGTTTCAAGATTGCATATTTTGTTGTTTATTGTTTGATAAAGAATTGAATTGCAAATTTTACTGAATTGATTATCGTATAATTGTCATTTATCATGGATTATAAAATTGTACATTTTGTTGATTATCGTTTAGTAATCAGGTTGCTGAATTCTAATTAGAAATGTGAATTGATTTCTGAGTTGATTAATGTGTAATTATCATAGCAAATACTAATTTGATGGGTATTTGTTCATTTTGAATGCCTACCCATGACGTTTTAATTGAATGGTTTCCCCCTATCTCAATTTCTTTGGTTCTTTTGCTTTTGTTTTGTTTTGTGAATTTGTGCAATGTTATGTTAGGGCTGCTTGATTGATGAATAAATTTGTCATTGAGGCCTTCAGGGTAATCTATGTTTTTTATGAAATGATTTTAACGATACAGGATTCCGGTAGAGTTGGGTTGTGCACAATCATTGATGCCTTTACATAGTGCTACTGCCTCGGCATTGTTCAATTCCTTGCTATCACTTCATTCACAGAGCTGGGGTTGTCTTTCTGAAGGTAAAACTCTTAGTCTCACATGCTCTTCTTTTGTACTGTTAGTAGTTTGTTGATGCAAGTAGTCTATGACCTTGTATAGTTTTTGATGTTGTAAGTAGATGTAATAAAGATAACCTATCCTTATTGTTACTCTATGAGATGTGGATTGCTTCCACTGGTTTGTTTCAAAATGAAAGTACTAATTTTCCTTAATTCTGAAGATAGATTGATAGTCAATGCTTGTCTAGATAAGTCCAAATGTCCTCTAAACAGCTGGAATTTATTATTTTTTCCCCTGAACTTCAGCATAGCCGATACTTTTAAACCCTCATGGGAGGATGTAATTATTCCACTGTTAGATCTGGTTATTGCGCATATGGCTTCTGTTGATATTGAAGTGAAATTCTATGTGGAATACATGATGTCTCATTAGTAAAGGAAACATTGAACATCTTTCTCACATTAACTAATAGTGGGGAACCTGGTTCTATCATTAGTCGTGGGTTAAATTAAATACATGGACATATTGTCTTTGTGCTCCCTCATCCGGAATTCAGCAAGTCTTGGTGCTTCCTTTGATATAGAGGCCCTCTGTAAAAGGGCTTTTCTTTCTTTAGGGCTTGTTATAGGAATTTTGATGCTAGGTTAAGCTACTATTGAGAATTAGGACTCAAAAGCAAGATATTTTGGTACAAAGATGCCTTATTTGTCCTAAAACTGTGTACTGTTGTGGCCTCCAAGGAGACGAGTGCTAACTGAAGCCTTAAATATTTAATACTTAATACGATATCAACTCCCAGTCCTGTCCTTTGCCTGGAAGAATGTTTACTTGTTGGGAAATTTTATGACGTACCCTAAAGGTTTTAGGAAATGCTTGAGTACCCTTTGTTTTTCAAATTGTACAAGGTACCCTTGAGGTTTAAAGAGATGCATTAAATGCCATTAATCCTTAATTGCGATTAAACTTCCATTAGCATAAGAAGATCAAAATAGCCCTGTTGTGAAATGGCTTATATTTATGAACTTATCCCCATTCTTCTTTATTAAATTATCATGCCTTCATTCTTTTAAAATTCTTCTTCAATATGAAAACATCATCTGTGAGATAATGATTCAAACTAATAATGCAAGTGTAGAATAACATCTGTAATTTTGGATACTTCAAAATTAAGGATTGAAATAATAAAAACATTTTTTAAAATGGATTACGTAACTACTTAAATTAGATTTAATATTACTTCATACACATTTCAAATAAAGTTTACAACATAAGCTATTCAGTTTTTGTCGTACAAAAAATCCACAAAATACACCTTGTGTGTGTTTTCAACTCTTATCCACCAGATGTGCATACCAAATATCCCAAGTCAAAAATTCCACCAAACTAATATTAAGCTTGGCTTGTCTATCTTTCATTAGGATCAAATTTCGATTTCCTCTGCCTTCTGCTTGCTCTCCCCTTGCCCTCCCTTTGCTTGACACTCCTGTTCCTCTTCCTTTACTGCTCGCTGACCCTCCCCTTCCCCTTCCTTTGCTATCTGAAGTCTCTCCCTTCCCCCTTCCTCTGCTTGAAGTCTCTCCCCTCCCCCTCCCTCTTCTACCAACTCTAGTGGGGGCTGATTCATATACAGGGACTAAGTGAGATGCAAAAACTGTATTAGGTACTGCTTGAGATGTTCTTTTTGTTTGAGATGAGGTAGGGACTGAGTGAGACGCAGTGTGAACTTTGAGTTTGTGATGCCTGTTGCTTTTTTTGTTTTGTACAAGTTCTAGCGTTGTGGGTTGTTATCCATGTTGTTGCACTTTCTACATTTAATTGTGTTATTTCTCTTCCCTTTTTTTTTATTCTTCTTTCCCTCTCTTTCTCTTTGTATTTGTTTAGACTTCATCTTGTTGTGAGGGTGGTAGTGGAAATGTTGTGAGTGCCTGAGTGGTGCTGGAGTTAGAGTGAGTTGTCTAAGTGGTTGGGAAGGCGGTGTAGGATGTTCGGATGGTGATTGAGAGGAGTAGGATGACTAGGAGGTGATGGAGATGGAGAAGGTTGCAGGGTAGGAGGTTTATATAACCCACATTCTTACTATCCAAATAGTCTCTTGCAACTTTTTCTTTCATTAGTCTATCATTCCTTTTATCAATTGCCAACGTAAAGACACCTCCCAGACTAGTAGTTTTCTCCAACCCATATTTCAATCATGTCTCCTAGATTAGGATTTTTAAAGAATAACCTAAAATAATGCGGTAACAATATATCTTGCTTTTGGGTAGCTTTAGGTAATTCATCAATTAAGTCTGAAAATTTAGTTACATTACCTTTACCACGAAGGCTCCGTTTAGAAGGACGTAAAACGTTTTTAACTAAAAATAGTTTTCCATGGAAAACCTTTATACGGTGAAAAACTCATTTTCATGAAACTTTTCCATTGTTTAGTTGCATAGAAAATGATTTTAAATTTAAACATTTTCCATTGTTTGGTTGAACTGAAAATCAATTACTCTTATTAACTTTTCTAATTGTATTCTCATGTCATTTTTTTAACTCTTTTTTTTCTGTTGTATGTCATTAGCTAAATTTGTTATGCTACGATAAATATTTTTTTTTGTAAAATCTACAATATGTTTCTTTGATCTATTAATAACATTTTGCATTCTATAGAATATCGTCATAAAATCAGAGAACCCTAAAAAATCCGGTTCAACATTATAAAAAGAGTTTAAGTTAACTATAAAGGAGTATTCGCAATCGAATAAGCAAACCAATCAAATAGGTAATGTATTTGCAATCAAACAGGTATACATATCAACTGGTTATAATGTAATAGTTTGTACTTTTATCTTTTAAATTCTAATAGAAGAAAATTTATACTCTTATTTCAAATAAACGTTTGACTGCTCACATTTCATGAGAAACGTTCATGGTTCAATCGAATCGAGAGGAAATCTATGGTTTTTTTTATTTTTGATTAAAATGGATCAAATTTGTTCGAATTCATGATATAATAGGATAATTTAATAAACAAGGCATGAAATTCGAATAAAACGTACTTAATTGATGATATTCAAAGAAGATGAAAAGAAATTGTGGATTTTTCCCAATTTTTAAGAGAGAGAAAGTGTGGAGTAGAGAGAGAAAGGCTACCAAGAAGATGAGAAATGAATAATGCGTGAGAAGAGTTGGGCATGGGCCAGGTCGACATGCGAGCCAAGCAGGCACACTTTTGGCACGGTATGACACGAACACAGTCGTGGTCCAGCATGACACACTGTCCATGGAGTGAAGTGGGCCATAGTCAGGCCGGGTATTGCAAAAAAAATTGAGGCACGAGCACGCAAGCGGCACGGCCCGAAGCACGCTATTATTTAATACTATTATTATTAATAATATTATTATTACTGCTACAATTAATATTACTGTTATTTTAATCTTATTATAGTCTTATAATATAATTTAAATAATCTAAAATTATTTTTTTTTTCAATTGTATTATATACTTTATTTTTATTTTTTGCTAAAAAAATTAGGCTAGCACGAGATACAGCACGCCAAACATGTAGGTCGTACTAGGCCATAGGCCAAGTTTGAGGGAAATGTAGCACGGCACAGCACAACACGACCACAATTAGGCACGACACGGTACGACAAGTGGTCAGGCACGAGCTGACATAGACCATGGCAGGCACAGGTACCCGCACGTCCCGTCCCCACCTCTATGTGTGAGTTGGTAATCCGTGAGTTGTTTATTAGTTTGTATTTTTTTTGGAGTGGATGGATGTAAAATTGCTTTACTCCCAATTTTGGGAGAAAATGTTTTCAATAGGATGTAAAATGAATTTACGTTACATTCCAAGTTTACATCCCATATTTTACTCCAAACAAACAATATAAAAATGGGGATAAGAATTCAGGGAAAACGTTTTACACCCTACTAAACGGAGACTAAACCAAAATCACTACCATTATAGTGGCACAACAACCAAACTGCATCTTTCCTAATAAACAACAAAGGAAAACCACATTACAATAGTTTTTTTAACAAAATTTTCATACTTATCACCATATCCCAACATGCAACCACATCAAAAGACCTTAAACCATAAATCCACCAATAATTAAATATACAAGGGAAAATTAGTTTAGAAGACTAACCATTTTGACAACTTTGCACTCCAGAAGCAAGCTCTTCATGTTACGCTTGGAGATTGACGCGAATTACCCTTAATCTACAAAGCAAAAGAATGGTTTGACTTTATAAAGAATGATATGAAGTATGGATGTTAGTTGCCATTCCTCTCTATAAACGCACTATTTATGAAGCAAATTCACTTAAAACCAAGTTAAATCGGGGTAGGTTTTGTCACTTTGATTCTGCAGTTTTTATTAGATTTAGGTTTTCAGATTATGAAAGGAGAAATAACAGAGGATAATTTGAGAAGGGAGGGTGATGATTTGGGTATTCTGTATTTTACCCAGCATTCATGGCATGCTATTTCAAGAAAGGGGTAATTCGGTCTCTCTTATGCTAACCAAAGTTTAACTGTAGTTACAGATTATTGGTTCTTCAATGCAATTCTTTAAATCTCAAGGGTACTTTGGACAATTTTAAAATAAAAGGGGTACCTCGTACATTTTCTAAAACCTCAAGGGTACCTCATACAATTTCCCTTGTTTTATAAATGATAAATGCTTCCTAAGTCAAATGAGTTTTCATTTTGTTTTGATATTTTACTTCCCAATTCCCAACCAATTCAAGCCTGGGAGAGTTGTAGTTCATGGAATCTGACACCCATTTGCCCAGCCATGTAATAGTGCTTTGTTGTCGTTGCTATTTTTTCTTGTATTTTTACCTTTAGGATGGGTAGTATACTCAGTTTTTAGGCCCTGAAGATGAACTTCTCTTGTGGAAGGATACTTCTTGTTTGTACCCTAATTCTTGTTGTTCTGTATGTTTATGAATCTTTAAATACTACTGTTGGCTTGTGGAATGAGAGCTTTTAAAATAACCTTGACTTCCTTAGATGCAATGTTAATATTGTATTTTGAGAACACACTTCCAGAATAGGCATGAGGTGTTTTTTTTTTGAAGTTTTGGAGAGGAGCTCTAAGAGCTGCTGTACTTGTGGTAATGAATACCTATTCATCCCAATGTTGCGATGAAAATCTTTTCATTTTTCAACCACTTCTTGCAATAAAAACCTTTTCATTTAACCACTTGGTCCACTTTTTGCATTGAAAGCCTTTTCATTTAACCAAATCGGTCCACTTACTTGCAATGATAGCCTTCTCGACCAGTTTTAGTATTCCTCCTATGGATCTACGAACATGCTTTAGGACATATAGCACGTCATAGACATTGGACAATCATTAAGTAGTCAATAACTTAACAACATAGGCGCCCCCCATCCTCAATCCCTTGTTATATGATGAAGTGAACCGATCTTGGCTTGGATACTTGAAGATTTTCTCCTTATATATGTTGGTTCAGCTTGAAGGAGGTTCATATATATCTTAAATGCATGATTTCAGCTATTTTCTTCGTGGGTTGGGATTACTTGAAATAGTAGTTTCGTTGGATATTAAAGAGAGATAGGTATTTGGATTCGGTTTGGTCCTCCTTCGTTATGGGTATTTGATGATTGAAATTGAATCTTCTAGGTACACTTAGGTTTAAGGAGGAACATTTGGGAATTCTAGATATTAATAAGTATTGTACGCTTATATTTAATTTCAAGAAGAGAACTCAACTAATGTAAAATGAAATTATAGTGCTGTTGGAGCACTTATTTTGAAATTGCCCACATTTTGGTGAAGTTGTTTTCTCAGTTACTCCTGATGCATTGTTTCTAGTTAGCAATTAGATGATTCGGCTGAAGATAGTAAATTTGTTACACTGATGCTGAAAATATGCAAAATTGAAGTGGAAATTCATGGCTTCCATGTTTTTCTCCCTTGAATAAATATGTAAATCATAATGAACTACTTATATGCTCAATGATTGTTCTTGGAAGTTTGAGATTATTGTGAAGATAACACTTTCTGGTATTGACTTGTCCTCATAACTCTGAAGCATGTATTCATCCGCCAGAAAAATAGAAAAGAAAAGAAATGGAAACCCTCAATATAATTGAGTTTTAGACAAATTTCTGGTGTATGAAAAGTATGAAATTGAGTTATCCTTATACGTCAGTGTACACATACATTTGTAGAAGATGTAGCTCTTCTTGTAATCCCATTCTAGACTTTCACTTTACTGAACTGAAGAGGGAGCATTAAAGCAAATGTGATGGGGAAGGGATTTGTCTTTGATGAAAATATCATTGATTGACATATGGAATTGTACGCAAGATAAATGGTCCTCATAGTGGATAGCATACTATGACGTATTTCTATTATTTCATTCACTTTGCACTTGCAACATTTAACGTTTTGCTCGAGTATTAAGGTGGATTTCTGTTTCTAGTTTGAATTCATGGTAATCATGGAGGATCTGTACTACGGTAATTACTTCCAGTGCAAGTCTCACTTCTTTTCCTTGCCCCCTCCCCTACATGGCTACACCCAAAAGCTAAAAAAGGAGGAGAAAGACAGAAGAAAGTGTCTTCGTTAATTTCTCATCTGAAATCCCAATGTCATTGTTGATATCCATAGTTTCTCTCTTTTTGGATGGTACATAGCTGGATTCAGCCTAAACACTTTTTTGTTATTGGTGACAGGATTCGCAACCCCTCTATAGCAAGGCCTTCAACTTGAATCCAGTAGCAGGACTTGGGGGATGTGCAATTTGGTGTCTTTTAAGTTGGACCACACCTTTGGATGACAAGATGGAAATGTTAATCTTGTTTATGAACTTTTAAAACGAAGTACAATCTGAACTTGGTGTTCGCTAGCAAGCTGCCTGTTAGCATTGAATTTTGGGGAATGGTATCAACCATGTAAAGATTTTGTTTTCAGATCAGATCTTGTTATCATCTCTTTTTCTTTCTCCTTAATAATGTAAAAGATAGTCTGAAAACTTCATTCCTTGTTCATTTTAGTGCTATGCTGAATCGAATCTTCTGCTTGGTTTTATGTTCCTCACATGCCTTGATGCCAATGGCGAGGACAGCCTCATGTGGCAAAAATCTCAGAAGAAATTACTGACTTTAGTGTATCTGTAAATCAAATACGCAAAAAGGGAGGTCTAAACTCTTGACTAGTATTACGTACCTTGGGTACTTGGTCCAAAATTTTGGATTAGTTACCCAATACTAGAAATTGGCAAGTCTAATACTCGTAAATAGACATGTTCAAATGGAAATGATCTCAATAAGGGTTCTTGACCAACTTGTTTGTAAAAGGGTTTAATTAATTATAAGTTTAATTGGGTCGGTTTTTTAAATGATCATGTCTTATTGGGTCTTTAATAAGTGGTCCATTGCCAAATATTAGAGGTGATATAGGTAAATTATCACCCTTTATACATAAAAATTATACTCTCTTTGGACGGTTTGACCTGACTCGATTATTTTATATCTTTTTTGGCTCGACCTGATTCGTTTTATATCATCTTTGGTTCGGTTCGGTCCGGTCCGAGCCGTTTTGCATGTGACTCATCTCAATCCTAACCCGACCCAATATGCATGTCTACTCGTAAACGATACTCTTTGCACTATAAGTATGTGTGGTTTGTCTGGTCTAATACTCGAAGCACTATAAAAATGGATGTCTCACATTTTTAGAGTAGTACAATATATGTGTAAATTACAACCCCTTGAAAACAATTGTGGAGCGCTATTTACCGCCCCCAATATACTCAAACCGCCCCCAATAATGACGATTTTGCCCTTTGACTCGTTTTTAATAAAATCGAACATCATACACTTCAATCCTAATTTCGCACTTCACTATCTCGTAAAAATGTAACAAAAACGAACTCTATTAAATTTTCCGACAACTAGTCGTCGGCCTCCGCGGTGGCCGGAAAATCGTGTTTTAGTTGACGAATTCCGCTCTTCGGGACTCCAGAATTCACCGAAAACTATGGATGGGCCATTGTTGACACTCGAAGGTAAAAATCTTAGTTCGAGATCGAAAAAGGGGAATAATGGCCTAGCCGGTGGGCTAGCCGTCTAAAAAAAAAGGGCCAGCCCAAGGGCTAGCCGTCCAAAAAAAAGGCTCCCCCTGGGGCTAGTCGTTTTTTTTAGACGGCCAGCCCAAGGGCCAGCCGTCTAAAAAAACATAAGATTTTTTTTTGTTTTTTTTTTAAGGTTCCAACATAAGATTTTGGCGACAATGGTATTAATTTTAAATTTTGACGACTCATTTCCGGCGACAAATAGTGGCGGCACGGCGGCTTCCGGCGGGTGGGAGACGCGGCAGGCGACGACGGGTGAGGGGATCCGGCGGGGGAGGAGAGTTAGAGAGGGATAGAGAGAGAATGAAGGAAGTGGGAAGGACAAGGGTAAAACGGGAATTATATGGGGCGGTTTGAGTAATTATGGGGCGGTATTTAACAACACCCAAAAAATTTCAAAGAAATTGGCAACTGTGCAAAAGTGTTTACAACAATTTTGAACTTTTTACGCTCATCCAATCATTAAAGAAGAAGGGGATCACAAAAAGCAACTAGATAAAACTACAGTTTTTGATTTGGTGCTCATCTTAAGTGGGCTTACTTTTTCAGTTTCCCTAATTAGAACCTAAGCAAAGACGCACAGAAGCCAAGCAAATCTAAGTATCTAACAACTCACATTAGCGTCTCCGTAGTAATAATTCAAACACAATCATGACCCGAAACCACTGTCACCTCTCGACATGTGACCGTTGCAATAACGTTCCAAAACCTTTTTTAAAAATCCGTCACGCTCTCTTCTCTCTCCCTTCATCTTCCCTTCGTACCGCGTCACTCACCGGCTAATTCATCATATAACAGATTCATCCCCACTTTTGTCACCATTAATGCAAAAATTTCAACTTTTTTTAAAGATCATAAAACTAAAGAATTTCCAAAATACCCATTTTTCAATCATTTTATTCTCAAAAATCCCATCCTTGTTGTGGTTAAATTAATCATTATAGCTTTCTAAATCGGGAAATAAACCCGGAAAGTTTCTAAATTTGGCCATAATTTGATCAAAGCTTTCAATTCTCGGGTAAGAAGATGGCAAGTTTAGCACCCGGGGTCCTTCTAAAACTTCTTGATGGTTTGAAAACAGGGGTGAAACCCACCGGCGAGCACCGGAGCTCACTTCTTCAAGTAACCGATATCGTACCGGCCGAGCTCGATGAGAAGAACCTCTACCCTAAACAAGGGTTCTACATCAAAGTATCCGATTCTTCTCATTCTATATATGTAAGCCTACCTTATGAGCAAGATGATCTTGTTTTAAGCAACCAAATGCAGCTTGGCCAGTTCATTTATGTGGAGAAACTCGAACCCGGGTCGCCTGTTCCGGTTGCCAAAGGCGCTAAACCGCTCCCCGGGAGGCACCCTTTTATGGGTACTCCAGAACCCTTGATGGGTCTTAGAGGGAAGAAGGAGAAAACTGAGCAAAAAGTTGTGATCAATGGGACTCCAAGAAGAGGTTCTTGGGAGTTGAGCCAAACTATAGGCTCTCCTACTATGAAATTGATGCCTGTTCCTTTGGATTTTGATCAGTGTACTCCGATCAAAGAGAAGAGTAGTGGTGTTAAGTTTCATCCTCCTATGTCTCCATTGGTTAGGTCTGTGAAAATGAGCAAAGATCAGTGTAATTCAGCAATTAGGGCTTCTGTTGGAGGTGCTTTGTTGTCTGCTAAGTTTGAATCAAGAGGTGAAATTCCTGCTTTAGTTAGGAAAAGTTGTGTTACACCTACAACTTTGAAGTTTCCTAGGAGTAGAAGTGCTTGTGAAAGAGGACCTAAGATTGCTTCCACTCCATTGAATTTATCTGTAGGTACATTTCTCTTTCTAGTTTTTGTGTTTTTTTTTTCTTTTTCCGGTTTCACTACAAGTTTTCAGTTTCGGTTTTTAAACCTGTAAATTTATACTACAAAAGAGTTTCTTGATGAATTGGTTGTTATGATGCAGGAAAAGAAAAGTTGTACACCTCCACCAAGCTCAAGGAGAGATGGGGGTTGCATGAGTTTCACAGCACATGTGCAGAATTCTGCCAATTCAAAGGCAAACCTGCAACAGCTACAATCACAGTCTAATAATCCAACCTTCAATTCGAATAGTAGTGGCACAAGTTTATCAGTTAATTTACCAGGAAAGCTTGCTATGCTTGGCAAAGTAAGTTGATCACATAATTACTTTTTGTAAACTATTGTTGCTTGAGGTGAACCTTATGTTCAGTCCTGACAGTTTTGCTGTGTATGTCTGCATCGTAGGAAGCTGTTCAACAAAGAGAAAGAGCTCAAAAGATTGCCTTTCAAGCGTTGAGACAATCTACCGCGACAGACAACGTTGTTCACTGCCTCAAGTAAGATTCACTTTGATTAGGCTAGTTATTTTTTCTAGAATTTGGACTGCGAATCAAATGGCTTAAATAGTAAGAGCTTATTTTCTGCAGGATGTTTGCGAACTTGAACAAATCAGCAAAGGCAGATGCACCAGCAGCCTGTTTTGATAAGTTCTTAGAGTTTCAGAACCAAATTACACAAGCAGTAACTGACATGGTGTCAATTCAAGCAGCCACTGCCACCCTCCAAACCAAACTAGATACGAAAGAAGACACTCCAATCTTACATGAAATTGCACATAATTCCATGGAACGATTCCACGAAAATGAACCAAACAGCACGTCTAAGAGAAGATTAGCATTGTACAAGTCCATTGCATCATTTCCTGAAAGAGTGAGTGAAATTCAGAAGCCAAACAACACTGGAAGAGTCTTAAGGTCACATTCAAAGGCGTCATATGCTGAAAATGATGAAAACAAGCAGCCAGGTAGTGGTGATACTGGTTGCTTAAGCAGCATGATCAAGCTGTGTAAACAGATAGAATTGGAAGCCGGGAGTTGGTTTATGGAGTTTATAGAGAAGGCACTCGAAATAGGGTTGAAGAAATCGAAAGGGAAAGCGGATGCTGATGTTCGAAAAGTTCCTCAAGCGCTTATCCTCAAGGTTATGAACTGGGTTGAGGTTGAGCAAAGCGATTCGAACAAGCGGTCAGTTCATCCCAAGGCTTCTCAAATTGCTAGGAAATTGAGAATCAAAGTGAAGAACCCATAATTCTTTGTTGTGGATGATGTTCTTTATATAGCATAATTATGTGATTCAATTCAACGATATTGAAATTATGACGATTCATTGTAGGAGTGTATGTTTTAGCTTGATTGCTAAATAAAGATCTAGGATTAATTAGTGTTTACTGTTCAGAGTGTACTTGTGTGTTAGAGTTCGGATGTGTAAGATTTTCAGTCACGCCAGATATCTAGATAATACTTGGCCCTTCTTTGCATATTGATACTGAAGGAGCGTGTGGTAAGGATCCCATTTCTCCATATGTCTGTCACTCACGGCAACTTTCAAAAACTTACGAGCACTTCGCCAACAATTTAGATGCCTTGGTGGTAACAAAATTCATTGGATACTTGGTGCAACAAGCCAACAAGCACCTCAACCACACTTGTCCGACTTGTTTGTCACGGTTGTGCATCTTTCTCCAAGTAACCGGATTTTTAAGTGAGTTGAACAAGTTTTAAAATTTGAACTTGCTTTAATGCTTCCTTAATAATTTCTTATGAAAAACAATCTCATCACCTTGGCTAATCCTGGCTCGAACGAAGAATTATACGAGTTTTAAATAAACTAGAAAGACTAAATAAATCAATAAAAACGAATAGATTTCTCAAATTCTAATGCAAATAATTACATATATCATTAATTTGAATGTTGACTAACTTAATTAATTAGTTAAAGTATTTAAAATGATATTCAATTCTTGAGATTAAATATCTATTATACTACACTAATTGTGGCTCTGGCAAAGTTTTTTTTTTCCCTTTGTTTGTGATAGGTTGGTTGGGTTTTAAACGAGTTAAGTTTTGATCGAGATTTAATTAATAGCAGTGCTTATAGTCATAACAAGATAAGTAAAGTTCTCTATATTGAACCCTCCTCCTTCGGTCCTTCCTCTCCGAGTCTCTGCAGATTCATCAATCCGGTATCTTTTCAAAAACACAAATAATTCAACACACTACCTCAGTCTCTCTCCTCTCCGAAAACCCAACCAAACCCCCATCATTTCCAATGGATCTCCTCCGCAGCTACGCCAACAACGCCGAAGACGACGACGACAACGAACAACCTCGATCTCACAACCCTGGACAGCACAACGAAGACGCAGAATTAGAAGACGAAGACGAGCCATCAATAATCTGTCTCCCTTCGAAATCAGCTGCCCCAAAAGTGGACGACACGGCTCTGTCTCTCCTCTCCACCACCACCTCCGCCGCCTCCGCCACTAAACCCTTAGATCCAACTCAACACTTAGTCTCCTACAATCCCACCTACGACCAACTCTGGGCCCCCATCTACGGCCCGGCCCACCCGTACGCTAAAGACGGCCTTGCGCAAGGGTTGCGCAATCACAAATTAGGGTTCGTCGAGGACGCCGCCATTGATTCCTTCGTATTCGATGAACAATACAACACTTTCCATAAATACGGATACGCCGCCGATCCGTCTGCCTCCGCTGTGAACAATTACATCGGAGATTTGGACGCTTTGGAGAAGAACAGAAGGGTTTCTGTGTATAACATCCCTCAAAGCGAGCAGAAGCGGCGTCGTATTGAGAAGAGGGAGAATGGGGAGGATGAGGTGGAGGAAGGGGTTGATAAGGAGGAGGTGGAGAATCCGGCGTCGGAGTCGTGGTTAGTGAAGAACAAGATAAGCCCGTGGGCCGGGAAGAAGGAGGGGTTACCGACGGAGCTGACGGAGGAGCAGAAGAAGTATGCTGAAGAGTACGCGAAGAAGAAGGCGGAGGAGAAGGGAGAGAAAGTTGAAAAGGGTGAAGCTGTGGTTGATAAGACTACTTTTCATGGCAAGGAGGAGAGAGATTATCAGGGACGGCCTTGGATTTCGCCCCCAAAAGATAAGAAGGCGACGAATGATCATTGTTATATCCCGAAACGATGCGTGCATACTTGGAGTGGACATACTAAGGGGGTTTCTGCTATTAGATTCTTCCCAAAGTATGGGCATTTGATTCTCTCAGCTGGGATGGATACCAAGGTTAAGATTTGGGATGTGTATGGTTCTGGGAAGTGTATGAGGACTTACATGGGGCACGCCAAGGCGGTTCGTGATATTTGTTTTTCCAATGACGGGACAAAGTTTTTGAGTGCTGGTTATGATAAGAATATCAAGTATTGGGATACTGAGACCGGTCAGGTAATCTCTACTTTCTCAACTGGGAAGGTTCCTTATGTTGTTAAGCTTAATCCTGATGATGATAAACAGAATGTGCTTTTAGCTGGTATGAGTGATAAGAAAATTGTCCAGTGGGATATGAATTCAGGTGAGATTACGCAGGAGTATGATCAGCATTTAGGGGCGGTTAATACTATTACGTTTGTTGATAATAATAGGAGGTTTGTTACCTCGAGTGATGATAAGTCTCTTAGAGTGTGGGAGTATGGTATTCCTGTTGTTATTAAGTATATTAGTGAACCCCATATGCATTCCATGCCGGCTATTTCTGTGCACCCTAATAGTAATTGGTTGGCTGCTCAGAGCTTGGATAATCAGATTTTGATTTATAGTACTAGGGAGCGGTTTCAGCTTAATAAGAAGAAGAGGTTTGCAGGGCATATTGTCGCCGGGTATGCTTGCCAGGTTAATTTCTCGCCTGATGGTAGGTTTGTCATGTCCGGAGACGGTGAGGGTAGAATGTGGTTTTGGGATTGGAAGACTTGTAAGGTTTTCAGAACATTGAAATGTCATGAGGGGGTTACTATTGGATGTCAGTGGCATCCTTTGGAGCAGAGCAAGGTTGCAACTTGTGGCTGGGATGGACTGATTAAGTACTGGTGAGTTATATGTTCCTTAATCTTGTCTTTTGTTTTTAATTCTTTGAATTTGATATTCTGCTGATTTTATCTGTTGGTTGGATGCGGTTGGAACTTGGAACTAGTGATTTGCTGCTTGGTACTATTTTCCTGCATATTGCTGTTGCGCCTATAGATTTTGACAGGAAGGTTGTGTGAGTATTTGATTGGATTATTTGTATGCTTGAAATGGGTTTTTCTTTTTGTTGCAAGTATAAATTATGTGCTGCCTGCTTCTGTTTTTGCTGAGTGTTTATGTTGCTCCTACAAACTCCGTCAGTTCAACATGAAGCTCTGTTGCTGCATATCATCACATTGTTGAGTGGATCATTTTTCAAAATGAATATTCTGTTTTTGGTGTTGACCTTTCTGCATTGTTTCAGTTATTGTGTCCATTGCTTCACCTTGCTACATACACACCCTTGTTTTGTAAACTTAGCTTGAAAAATAGACAAAAGCCTTCTATAGAGGAGCATTCTGGTTCATGATTGGTATCTCAAGTCTCAAATCTAGCTTTTAATAGTGCTTTTGTTGAATTCTTTCAGGGGTAAATATTTTCTCAAAGAAACCTCTATACCATTTATATTTTTATTGTCAAAGGACATTTTGTTTCCCCAATCATGTACTTAAGATTTTATCAACCCCGACTTAAGTCAGGTGTCAGATCTCACTAATAGTTGCTGATGCAGTTACTAGTCTGGGATATTGTTGGCCGTCCCATGGTTACAGATGTGCCTAGCCTTCTTCTGCTCACTTCTGCTACATCTGGGACCTATTTTCCACTTTTTTTTCCTTTGATCATAACATGGGAAGTAAATAAGTGTATCAGTTGAACTTTATCCTTATTATTACTGTGGTAGATGAATTAGTTTCTTTTTTGCCGTCAAATGTGGAAATTTTTGCTGTCTTATTATTATCTTGAAGGGGATTTTTGTGGCCCTTTGTTACCTGATGCCAGAACATGCTGGAGGAGAAATAGTTCTTGATCTGTTGATTCCAATTCTTGTAGGCTTTGAACTAATTTATACTCCCTGTATGATATCTACTATGTGCTGTCAGCGTTCTTTTCACGTTAAACTCATTTATATTGACTTATTAGAACGTATCTGTTATATTTTTTGGTTTAGTTTTTGCGATAAGTACTTAAGGTATGCGGATTGTATTTGAAAGACACCAAGGTTGTCTCACCCAAAAGGAAAGAAAAATCATGTTCTCGTATAAATTGAGGGTAATTTATTAACATACTCACAAAAGTCGCGCATTATTCAGAATTTTAAACTGGACTTTAGCTGTACAAAGGCTTTAGAAAAAAAAAGTTCAAACCTTGACTTGGGGAGGCTACACCCTCAAAATCCTTTGGTTCCTCTCTTTCCATGTTCATTCATTTCAGCAAGCCACTCTTTATATGTCCTTTTTTTCCAAGCTACACTAGCTTCTTTCACCGGTCATGGTTGTACCCAGCTAAGAGCATCTTTCTCTGAACAAGATGATTGACAGACTCTTCCTCCTGACCTACCCCGAGCTTGCAATAGTAAAACTCCTTCTATTAAGATCTGAACTTGTCCGGCTTTATTTTAGCGGAACTCATGTGAACTTATTCCATGCTGAATTTCGTGGACTCTAAATCAATGTTTTGCGTTGGTGTGGCACTTGAGCTTAATACATTTAGTTTAGTGTTTCACTGAAGATCTACACAATATGAAATTCAATTTTGACTTTGTATAGGTTAACTATTAACCGAAATAAATAAAGTTTCTTTGCCTTTTAAGTAATGCTGACAAGTGATTGGCCATATTTCTTTTCCTTGTTTGGTTTATTTTTATTTGGTTGATGAAGTTTTTATAAACATCTCTGGAAGAATGTTTGGGTGTTTGTGGATGTTTGTAAACTTTATTGTCTTTCATGAATACTTGTGGCAATAAATTACACAAGTTTATTACTGATAAGAAACAAAGCTTTAAGTTATTAAATTGATTATTTGATGTATAATGATATATTTTTGGTTCCAAATCAATGTGAAAACTTCATTCTTATGACAGGTTTGCTTTTGATGAAATTTTCCAGTTTAAATAAGATGTCTCATCAAGTATCTTTTATCTACACTCTTTTAAAGTTTTGATTTTAAGTACCTTGTGTACAATTTTATTAGTTGAGTAGATAATGGTGTGTCTGATGAATATGGATACAAGAATTTTAGACAGAGTTCCTTATATGATTATACTCCGTATTATTTTTTATGGAAAGGATCATGTAGCTTTGCCTCTATGCTATCAATTGTAAATCATCAATATTAGGATTTTGACTAATGTATTAATGGAGTTGGGAGGCATCTCTCTATGGCTTGGTTTATGAAAATTCAACTTATCCTTAGCAGGATTAATTAGTAAAAATTGGGATATATAGAAACTCCTGCTGACTGAGGATCAAAATCTTAGCTAATTCTTAAAATGTGCTTAGCTGCTTATCAGGAGGTATACTTATTAGCATGGAGGCATGGCTTTTATTGTAGAATGTGGCTAGTCTTCAAACATATATCGAGGTGGATAATGTGATTGCCTTTGCCGAAGTTTATTTTTCCCCCATTATGGAGCTGTGTAGTCATGAAGTTGGGAGCATCAAAATATCGCTAATTTGTAAAGTATGCATTACTACATATGTGGATATATACTTGTTCTTTGTATAATGTGGCAAGTCTTCAATCACAGATCTTTAGTAGAAAATGTTGCCTTAGCCGACATGTGAATTTCTCTGTTTAATTTTTTTCCTCATTTTGAAGTATTGTATACATGATTTTGTACTTCCTTTTGACCTGCAACAACATATACTCGGATGCAATGGTGATTGTACTGCTACTTGTATGACTTGAAATTTTTCTTAATGTTAATGTACTTCACTTGTCCATTGGAAGTATCAATTATTAAGGTATTTGTATTGCAAGTCGTGAGTTCATCTCTCTTCTTTACCAGTTGATGTGAATGGAGACTTTGAACCATAATCTAGTTGTCTTGCCAGTATTGTGTTCGCTGATGATGATTTGGTCAAGTAGTACAAAGTTTGTCTGGTTGAATTCA
The DNA here is from genome assembly GCA_026401315.1 of Dysphania ambrosioides. Classification (NCBI taxonomy): domain Eukaryota; kingdom Viridiplantae; phylum Streptophyta; class Magnoliopsida; order Caryophyllales; family Amaranthaceae; genus Dysphania; species Dysphania ambrosioides. Next base: position 1,346,314 of record CM048660.1, on the reverse strand, counting down.
TTCTTATACCCAGAATTTCTCACATTTTTCTGTGTGGATGGGAAGTCCTAATATGCCGTTAAGACGTGTTTACTGTGAATAATTCGAATAGTTTTTCAATCTGTTTGGCCTAAGCTAATATTTCTGACTTGTGTTGCAGGGACTAGATTCTTTGGCTCCACAAATATCGATAAGTTGCGTATCTAGCGTCAGGTCTGCGCAAAAAGCTGAGTTGACCAAATGTCTGAGTATTGCAGCATCACTGCATGTGAATCGGCAAAAGAATCCATCACCGAGAGTTAGATGTTCGTATTGGTTTCACATTATGTAAACTAACCCGAGAATGGAATTGATGATGTACACCCCAGGGTTTTGGCTTTTATTTCTTGTCATTTTAATCCGCAATAGGATACACAGTTCATGTACTATAGTCGTGTCAGGAATTCCTCGTAGAAAGCAAATTCTGTTAGAAGTAGAAGCTGCTACTGTTAGAATATCATTTGACCGTCAAAAGAGAGACCAAGAAACTCAGAGGAAAAGCAGGTCCTACCCCTTACTTGACTATTAGTGATGTTGGATTCAACTGATTACTTAATGACTTGTGAGTGTTGTGACTGGTAATTGCATGCTAATTTTTATTTTTTACTCTCTGAAGATGATAGATTTGGTTTCTTGTATAATAAGTTGAGTAAGACTGTATGAGGCTCAACAGCTGATTGAAGGAAATTGTGAAGCGATTATCACCATCCAATGACTCAATGAGTATATGGATCAGTATTTCATAATTATGCATCACCATCTGATGAGTATATGGATAAAAAAAAAGGTTTTGTAGTTACCGTTGCACCATTTTCCTCACAATTCATTACTGTCGAGATTATAGTTGTCAATCGATCATTGACCTTTACGCATCTTAATTATTGTATAGTTGAGATCATCTTTCACTTGACGTCGCCAATTCTTCTAAGACCTAATTGAACCCGCAATTGTGTTCTTCCACTTTATAGAATTGCAACCGTTGACTTTCTTATTTGTCGACACACTAGTTAATTGTTAATATATCTCATTATCCACTAATAAAAAAAGCATGAAAAAAGTGTTCAATAGAAAAATATAAAGTATACATTAAACTTAATTAACGGATTTATATGAAAAAAAAAATTAATTGAAACTAGTCAAGGCTAATATATAAATAATAGTGTCAAATTTTAAAATGTTGCAATTTTATAAAATGGAGGAAATACGTAATAAAAATACCTCTAACAGCAACAATTATTGAGCTCCATAATTCCCAAGTCCATGCACAAATTACAAGGGAGCTTGGAGATCTTACGTGCAAGAGTTCAGATTTTCCAAATGTACATGACTATTTTTTAAGATGATATAGTGATATGCAATATAAGTCTTTGCTTATTTTTATCACTTACTTCATACTGTATAAACTAACAACTAAGGTATACATTCTATTTGACTAAACTTTACGAAGGCTAGAGTCAACTTATTTTTGCCGAACTTATTTTACGAATTTTAGCTAGAATTTATTGTTATTTCAAACTTATTTTTGTTGCATTTAACTTAATTTTGCTAAACTCAATGTATTTTTTTGTTGAATTTAGTTTATTTAATGTATCTAAGGGTGTCAATTAGATTTGTCGGAATGAGTTTGACTTGGTAATTGGTACTAATAGGGTCGATACTAAATGAGTCTAGTTGAATTAAGACTTGGGTCGGGTCAAAAGTCGGTTTGAGGTCAATTGATTATTTGCTAGCTTGGATTTACACCGAATTCTATTTTGGTCATGATATGTTTGAGTCATGATCAATTCAATTTGAATGGGTTAAGACTGTTCTATTTCATGTTTGATTGGACTTAAAGTTTAGTCAATTTGAATCAGCTCGGGTCAGTTTCAATCAGGTTTGGACGGGTTAAGACAATTTATTTAAGGTTAGATATAGAGGTGGCCACTGGGCCGATTCAGCCCGGCCCATCACGACCCGCATATGAATCAGGCCAAGCCTGGTTCGACCCGTCAAAATATATGGGCCAAATCCGAATCCAAATTCCCCAACCCCGGCCGTATTTAATTCGGTTCGAGAAAAAATTCGACTCGGCCCATGATTCGAACCAGATCGACCCACTAAACCAGCCCCGTTCGGTTCGTTGAACCGACCTGGCCTGACCCTATTTGGTCTACCTAAATCTTCTAGTTTTGTAATATTTTATTTATTTAAATGCATTTTACTTTATATAAATGTTAGTTTAGTTGAACGTAAATTAATACGAATGTTAGTTGATTTGCATATAGTTTAAGTTATATAAATGTTAGTTTATTTGAATATACTTTAGTTTAATTCTTATGAATCAATGAATGATAGTTTAGTTGAATATAGTTTAGTTTATAAAAATGTTAGTTTAGTTTATATGAATCAATTAATGTTAGTACAGTTAAATTTAGTTTAGTTTATATGACTTAATGAATATTAGTTTAGTTATATATGAATGTTAGTTTAATTGACTATAGTTTAGTTTATATAAATATTTGTTTAGTTGAATGTAGTTTAGTTTATATGAATCAATAATTGTTAGTTTAGTTGAATTATATATATAGTTTAGTTTATATGAATCAATAAATATTAGTTTATTTGAATATAGTTTAGTTTATATGAATTAATGAATTTTAATTTAGATAAATATAGTTTAGTTTACATAAATGTTAATTAATTAGTTGAAAATAATTTAGTTTATATGAATCAATAAATGTTTATTTAGTTGAATTGTATATAGTTTAGTTTATATGAATCAATGAATGTTAGTTTCGTTGAATGTAGTTTAGTTTATATGAATTAGTGAATTTTAGTTTATATGAATGTTAGTTTAGTTGAATATAGTTTAATTTAGATGAATTTATGAATTTTAGTTTAGTTGAATCTTTGTTTAATTGAATCTTAGTTTAGTTTATATAAATGTTAGTTTAGTTGAACATATTTTGGTTTATAAAAATCAATGAATGTTAGTTTAGTTGAATATAATTTAGTTTATCCATTATATAAATCAATAAATATTAGTTTAGTTGAATATAGTTTAGTTTATATGAATAAGGTAAGTTTAGTTCGTTGAATATAGTTTAGTTATATGAATCAATGAATGTTAGTTTAGTTGAATATAATTTAGTTTATATGAATCGAATATGATTATGTCTTTTTGTGATTATATGTAATATATGTAATTTATGTAAATATATAGTGAAAATGAAAAATATTGACTAAAGAAATGAAAAATAAATGTGATTAGTTGAATATAAAAGTTTACTACGAATGTCATTATGTGATTTGTGAATATAAACGTTTAATTACTTTCGAAACAATTCATTTCTTCTAATTTCTAAAAGTCACTATGTGAAATTCGGTTCGCTATTCTGTTTTCGATTCACTTTGATTCGGTACAAATCCAATTTATCAACCCCAACCCCAGCCTGGACCGACCCGCCCTTAGACCGGTCGGGTCCTTCCCCTCCTAGCCTGGCCCGGTGATTGCCCTAAACCGTCCCCGTGGGCATCAATAATTAGATAGATTTTAATTCATTTATTAGACAAGTCATCTTAACTATGATTGATAATTATGAATTCCTTATTCATTTTAGCTTTTCTCCCAATGAAAAGGGAATCTAATTAACTCAAAATTATGAGTACTATTTAGTTGTCATTTTATAATTTCTTATCATTAATTAACTTTTTTCTTGCTTCAAGTACCGTTCAAATACATTACACTTATTATGAAGCTAACTATGTAGTAAATTAACTCTCATAATAGCCAACCTTGTTTCATTGATTATATATTTTTGCTCTATTGCTTACGGACAAGCACCTTATTGCTTTTCTTTAACTCATACATGATGCAAAGCAATAAACACTAATAATTTAGTCGACAAAGCGTCCTAGTAGGAACATTTCATTTATGAAGATTATATAATTTTATTGTTGTTTATTTGTCTAGATAAGGTCCTCAAGGCCCTAAATCCTAATTCATGAATTAATCCAACTAGCCCAAGTTAGTAAGGAACATTGAAAGACAGAGGGATAAGAGTTTTCGATTTTGTTGTAGGGTCGAATCAGTTTCGAGTTGTTTATGGGTAAGTTTAGAATCATAGTAATCCTAAATGATATGGGTGAAATTAACTCTAGTGTTTCTAATCAATTAGTCTTAAACATGTTGACTTAAATCGAATAAAGGGTCTCTATCAATAGGGCCTTTGTCGGTTTGTTGTTGGGTTGAATCAGTTTTAGGTTGTTACTTCTGGTTTACTATTGGATTAAGTTGTTGACGGGGTTGGTTCAATTTCGGATCAGGCTGTCTTCCAGTTGAGTGTAGGTTGGATTTTGGTTGGGTCAATTACACGTTGAATCGATTTTCGGGTTGGTTTTAGGTTAGATTGCGGGTTTCATCTTTTAGGTTGTAAAGTAGTTTAAATTAGCCCAAATCAATTTGTCACAATCAAATTGTTAGTTTGGATTGAAAAGTGACAACTCTAAGTGTATCTCCCTTATTGTTGACCTTCTAGAAATTCAACAACTTGATTTTTTTTCTTTTTTAGAGAGAAACTTGATTTTTTGTTAATATTATGGGACTCAAGGCCATGTTGGATTGCAAGAATGGAATCATGAATGATACCAGAGAGGAATGAGATTAGTTTTAAAAGTTATTTGGTTAAGTATAGGAATAAGTTTTAACCCTTTATAGTTGTTTGGTTTAACAGAGGAATGAGATTTAGTTCATTACTTGTTTTTTGGTTCAAACATGAATAATTGTAATCTTGATATTAACAAAAAAATATTTTTTTATTTTTATATATTCACGATATTAAAACTAGGGGTGTCAATTTAGATCCATAGGGCAGTTATGGATTGACCCATCGCGGGTCGATGCTTATCGATTCGGGTTAAATCAGGTCAAAAAGGCATATCGCGGTGGGTCAAGTTAGGTCAAGCCAAATCAGTTATTTGCTTGCTTGGATTCGGGTCATTTCGTATTCGATTCGGGTCAATGTTGGTTCATGTTAATTAGAGTTGGTTCCTAGACGGGTTATAGTATGTTTTGGGTTAAATCAACTACGGGCTATTTGTTGGGTTCAATCGATTTCAGGTTATTTTCGGGTCGAGTCTATATTAGGTCGGGTTTGTAACAGTTTGGACACATATCAGGATTGGGTCTTCGAATATCGAGTCAAATCAGTTTCAAGTTGAATTCTGGTCGGGTTGGGTCGGTTCATGTGTCTTACTCTTCCAGTCATAATTAGGTCGAGTCCAAGTCATTTTTAGGTAGTTTATTGGGTCGAGTAAGATTTTAACAGCTCTAATTAAATTAACTATAAAAATAAATATTATAGAAAAAAGTACTAACGATAATTATAATAGAAGTTATAATTATATTAATAATAATGATAATAGTAATTAATTTAATAAACAAAATAAAAATTATACTACTAATTATTATTATTATAACGCGACATTCAAATGGAGTAGAATGACGGGGTTTGAATGAACATTGGGTAAAAAATAATTAAAACCAAAGGAATCAAAATAAGATTTTGGGAGTGTTTGAAGTTCCAAAGGTATGAAACCCATTTTAATTTTTTTCCAAACCAAACAGCTTTTAGTTATAAATGAGTTTCAAACCCTATTCCATTTCATTTCAATTTTTTGTACCAAATAAACCACTAAGTATAATTCTTTTGTTAATTGTTATCCAATCAATTACCCGATTCGCCCTTCTAAACCAACTTTAGAATTCCCCGAAGACCCCTAGTTTATCGGAATCGAACGACGTCGCTGAAGTCGTAATTCAAAGGACACACTCCATTACTGTTGGGAGTGATAACTGATAAACCCTACACTTCATCATTTGTTCTTCACAAACGCACAAATGGAGAGGAGTTGCATATGGATGAGGCGTATTGTGGTGGGAATTAATCCTCTGCATTTCTCACAATCATCCCCTTCAATCTCAGCCGTCAAAACTCCATCGCCATCATCAATCCTAATCTCTCTGTTCTCACCCCATCAACGCCGGCGCTCTCTTTCCACCACGGCTTCCTCTCCTTTTCATTCAGTCATCAGTGAACCTTCCAATCCCACATTTCCAGGTAGTCTGTCTTCCAAAAAGGTTGTGATTTTTATTATTGTTTATTTATTTAATACATGTTAGGGTTGCTGAATTTGTGTTGTAGGAGCTGCTGAGATTAAACCCAAAACTATGCTCAAGGGAATGAGATATGATGAGCTTGAAGTATGTTGCTTTTTTATTTTATGGGTTTCCTACTTTCCTTATCATTTTCAGTAAATTAAAGTTTTGATGGTTTTGCTTAGCTTCAGAATTGGGTTTTGAAGTTTGCTAGGTTTGATGGGATTAGCAAGTAATGAAATGGGTTTTTGTCTGATTGCTTAAACTTATACTTGTATATATTGGGTATGAGCTTTGGTTCGGTGCATTTACCTTATATGGGTCTTTCGGATTCCAAATTGCCTTCTTTGGTGATGTAGGACACTGCGTTGTTACAATTAGGGTTAAGCTGCCTGAGAGTATCTTGTTCTAACTTTAGTTTGGTAGTGTTCCTGTCTTGGAGACTGGAAATGAATCGCATGTTGATGAAGTGAGAGTATGAGTGAAGGATGGCGAATGCCTGCCTGCACAAGAGAAACAATTGGATTCGAATGCTCAAGTCTATATTGGAAATAATGCTAAGGAAAACTCCTTGTCTCACATTGGTGGGAGAAGAAAATTTTTCTTGGTTTAAGTTTAAGTGTGTACACTTTGTTGTTTGAAGTACATACCCTATTGTTGTGGGCTAGAAAGGGGCATCCCCATGCGCGCGCCGCCGCCGCCGTTCGGCCGGTTCGGTTCGTGTTTGTGACACGTGCGCGGTGGGGTGTGGCTATTTTTTTGGGCAAAGTCGTAACTGTCGTTCCAGTGTTACGAGATTATGCAGTTACGAAGTCCGCAACATTATTTTGACTCGATTTTTAAAAGTCTATAACTGCCGCTGATTTTAAAAACCGTTTTATTTTCGTGGCTTGATTTTCTCCAACAGTTACTCTTCTTCTTCTTTAAAAACTGCTCTTTGTTGTTCTTAATTCAGTCACAGAAAAACGTTATTCTCTTCTTCCAGTTTTCCTCTAAAACAATTCTGATCATATTGTGAGTTCCTTCCTCTCTTTTTGAGTGCACATTAAGAGAATTTGATGTGTTAAATCTTGGGGGGAAACGCCATCTCCGATTGCACCATAGTCAGGGCGAATTTGCTTCTAAGATAGTGTTCCTAACACGTTACGACATTTCATTTTCACGGTTTTGTTTCTCTGATTTTACAGTGCCTTTTCTTACAATTTAGAAGCAAATTCTCTACTGTAATTTCAGATTATGGATTTCTCAATCTCAAAAACCCTTCCCGATCTCTCTAAACTTGAATCCCTTGATGGGACTAACTACAAACGTTGGTCTCAAAAACTGTTAATCTTTTTTGAACAATTAGAGGTTGATTATATTCTTGTTCGTGACTGTCCGGTTCACCCTCAAACTGGAGATATCCCTGGCGTTTCATCTTCTGCCATAGACGAACATATTGCTAAATATGAAAACTATAACAAGTTTGTTCGGGGTTATCTTCCGAGTCACATGTCAAATCCACTGTTTGATCTCTTCATCAACAATAAATCTGCCAAATCTATTTGGGAAACTCTTGAGAAGAAATATGGGAATGATGATGCGGGAAAGAAGAAGTATGCAACAGGAAAGTGGCTAAAATTTCAGATTGTTGATGACAAGCCAATCATGGAGCAAGTTCATGAGTACGAGAACTTGGTGGCTGACATTCTGGCCGAGGGTATGAAGATGTGCGAGGTGCTGCAAGCCAATATTCTGATCGAAAAGCTTCCTGATTCATGGTACAACTACCGCAACCATCTCAAACACAAGAAGAAGGATATGTCACTTGAGGAGCTAGTCGGTCATATGAAAATTGACGAGGCCAACCGACTTAAGGATAAGTATTCTTCCCCTTATGAACTTTCTGTTAAAGCTAACATCGTGGAATCTTATGTTCCAAAATATGAGAGGTTAATCAAAATCAGAAACCTCTTGGAGTTCGAAACAGGAGCAACAACTTTAAGAAAAACCATAAATCTAAGAAGGGAAATGGTGGCTGCTATGTCTGTGGAAAGCAAGGCCACAAGGCATGGCAATGCTACAACCGAAAAGATGCATCTAACAATGGGCAGAAATCAGACCAGAATAAGAACCAAGCCCACATTGCTGAAGAGTCTAATGATGTCATTGCCGCCGTAGTTTATGAAATTAACCTCATTGGCAACAAAGTAGAATGGGTCGTTGACACCGGTGCCACCAAACATTTCTGTTCGGACAAAGACCTTTTCACCAAGTTCCATGAATATGCAAATGCTAATCAGGTATTCATGGGAAATTCTAGCAGTTCTGAAGTTCTCGGTAAAGGAAAAATTCTCCTTAAATTAAATTCTGGAAAATCTTTGTCTTTGCAAAATGTGTTGTATGTCCCTTCCCTTTGCAGAAATTTAATTTCTGGTGCACTTCTTTATAAGGCTGGTGTGAAACTTGTTTTTGAAGGAGATAAGTTAGTATTATCTCGTAATGGGGAATTTTTGGGGAAGGGATATCTGTCGGGTAGGCTATTTATTTTAGAAATTGTGTTGGTTGTTGATTCTTTTAATAAAGCCTCTACTTCTGCTTATATTGTTGAGACTTTTGATCTTTGGCATGCTAGATTAGGACATGTGAATTATGGTTCCATGACACGTTTGCAAAACATGTCTTTGATTCCTAGCCTAGTCTGTAATGGTCATAAATGTGAAATCTGTGTTGAAGCTAAACATTCCAAGAAACCTTTCAAACCTGTTATTAGTAGACATACTGAATTACTTGAATTGGTTCATACAGACTTAGCTGACTTTTAGAATACTGAAAGCAGAGGTGGAAAATGGTATATAACCTTTGTTGATGACCATTCTAGATATACCAAAGTGTATCTGTTAAGAACCAAAGATGAGGCAGAAAACATGTTTAATCTATAAGGCAGAAGTTGAGAATCAGTTGGATCGCAAGATTAAAAGACTTAGATCAGATGGGGGGTGGGGAGAGAGAATATGGAACCACCTTTTTAAAAGAACTTTGTGCGAAAAATGGAATTATACATGAACTTTCTACTCCCTATACTCCCCAACAAAATGGCATTGCTGAAAGGAAAAATAGAACCCTTAAGGAAATGATGAATGCCATGTTGATAAGTTTTGGTTTACCTGATAATATGTGGGGGGAGGCCATTCTTTCAGCTACTTATGTGTTGAACAAAGTATCTCATAAAAAACACGATAAAACACCCTATGAATTATGGAAAGGCCATATGCCTAACCTTAAATATTTGAAAGTGTGAGGGTGTCTTGCTAAAGTAGCTTTACCTTCCTTTAAACGGGAAAATATTGGACTTAAAACCTTTGATGCCATATTTGTTGGTTATGCTGTAAATAGTGCAGCCTATAGGTTCATGTGCTTAAATGATAGGTCTATGTGTGAATCTAGAGATGCTGAATTCTTTGAGCATGTTTTCCCTTTGAAGAAAAATAATGTATCACATGATGTGATTTTATCCGTTCCTTCATCCTCTTCTATGCATGTTCTTTCTCTTGTTCAAAAAGATGATGTGGTACAACTTAGGAAAAGTAAGAGACGTAGAGCGAAAACTAGCTTTGGTCCTGATTTTTTGACTTCTATCTTAACTGAACTCAATGATGTTGATGAAATAGATGAACTAGTTGTGTGTTATCATTTATTTAATGATGAGCCTAAAACATTTGAAGAGGCCATGAGTTCAATTGATGCTAGTTTTTGGAAGGAAGCTGTTAACAGTGAAATAGAATCCATCATGTCTAATCATACGTGGGAACTAGTTGATTTGCCTAAAGGTAGTAAAACTATTGGTTGTAAATGGATTTTTAAAAGAAAACTCAGAAGTGATGGTACTGTTGAAAGGTATAAGGCAAGATTAGTGATTAAAGGGTTCACTCAAAAATTTGGTGTTGATTTCTTTTACACTTACTCACCATTGACTAAGATCGCCACTATACGTTCTTTACTTGCATTAGCTTCTAGCTATAATCTGATTGTGCTTCAAATGGATGTAAAAATTGCTTTTTTAAATGGCGACTTAGAGGAGGAAATTTATATGGTTCAACCTCCAGGTTTTGTAGTTCTTGGACAAGAACAAAAAGTTTGTAAGTTAAAGAAATCTTTGTATGGATTAAAACAAGTATCAAAACAGTGGTATGAAAAGTTTCATAAAACAATACTTAGTTTTGGGTTTGTAGCAAATCGTGTTGATACTTGTGTGTACTCAAAAATGTTTGGATCTGGTTGTGTAATTGTCTGCTTATATGTAGATGATATGCTGATTTTTGGTACACATATTGATATTATTAATGATACAAAAGAATTTCTTTCCTCTCAGTTTGAGATGAAAGACTTAGGTGAAATTGATGTGATTTTAGGTGTTAAAGTTACTAAAACTAGTAATGGTTTCTCTCTGTCTCAATCTCATTATGTGGAAAAAGTGTTAAAGAAATTTAACAGTTATGATGTTGTGCCTGTTAAAACTCCTTATGATTCTAGCATTCACTTGAAAAATAACTATGGCAATAGTGTGTCACAAACTGAGTATGCTAAAATAATTGGGAGTTTAATGTTTCTTATGAACTACACTTGTCCTGACATAGCTTATGCAATTAGTAGACTTAGTCGGTATACCCATAACCCTAATAAAGAATATTGGAATGCCCTTAGACGCCTTTTAAGGTATCTTAGAGGTACTATGGATTGGGGTTTGCATTATGTTGGTTTTCCTGTTGTTTTAGAAGGATAATGTGATGCAAACTGGGTATCTGACAATGATGAAGTAAGCTTCACTAGTGGATATGTTTTCACTTTATGTGGATTACCTGTGTCTTGGAAGTCTTCAAAACAGACTTGTATTGCCCGGTCATCAACTATGGAGTCTGAATTCATTGCTTTGGACTTGGCCGGGCAAAAGGCGAAGTGGTTAAGAAATTTATTAGCATATATTCCATTGTGGGAGCAACCTGCTCCTCCTATTTCTCTACATTGTGATTCACAGGCTGCTATTTGTGTTGCTAAAAACAGTGTTTACAATGATAAAAAGAGGCACATTCATGTGAGACATGAGTCTATAAGGACTTTGATAGTAAGTGGTGTTATCACTATGGAATATGTCAGATCTGAGAGGAATCTAGCAGATCCACTGACCAAAGGACTGAATAGGAGACTTGTCCTTGATACGTCAAGGGGAATGGGGCTTAAGCCTGTTAGTTGATGAATTCATGGTGGATACCCGATCTTGTTCGCACAAGGATTCATGTAGACTAACGAAGCCATGGAAAGACTCATAATTGTACACTTCCCATTCCTTTGGCTTGTACATTTGGTAAGGATAAGCTTTTAGCTTTTAATGAATTTATAGCCCAGTATTTGGATGGTCCTAATGAGACGGACTTGATGAATTCACCGCTTTGATAATGTGAGGTTGAGCAAAGGTTCTTAATGGTTTCATATCCCAGGGTTTGGGTGGTCTATGTGATAGACTTGATGGAATCACCTACGTGGGTGTGAAGTTTTGGCCACCTTCTATGAAAGACATGGGCAGTCTTTCTAAAGCACTCACGAGCAACCCAAGTTTGATGGCCGATATTGGTGGTTGATTGTTATCGCGGAACTCGTAATGTTATAAGGTAAGATATGTGTTATTAGGACTTAACTTCTGAGTTGAGTAAGTTCCAGATTCGTTCACTCACTTAACAAAGGAGTTGCCTAATTTTCATTATGTATTGGTTCAATTGAAAGATACCAGTACTTAAGTATCAAACCTATTGAAATGGGTGTGAAGGTTTGGCCACCTTCTATGAAAGACATGGGCAGTCTTTCTAAAGCACTCATGAGCAACCCAAGTTTGATGGCCGATATTGGTGGTTGATTGTTATCGCGGAACTCATAATGTTATAAGGTAAGATATGTGTTATTAGGACTTAACTTCTAAGTTGAGTAAGTTCCAGATTCGTTCACTCACTTAACAAAGGAGTTGCCTAATTTTCACTATGTATTGGTTCAATCGAATGATACCAGTACTTAAGTATCAAACCTATTGAACTGCTCAGAAAAGGTGTTTTTATTTACTTTTAAAATCTTTTTCCTTCCGCATTTGTGGGGGATTGTAGGAAATAATGCTAAGGAAAACTCCTTGTCCCACATTGGTGGGAGAAGGAAAATTTTCTTGGTTTAGATTTAAGTGTGTACACTTGGTTGTTTGAAGTACACACCCTATTGTTGTGGGCTAGAAAGGGGCATCCCCACGCGCGTGCCGTCGTCGCCGTCAGGCCTGTTCGGTTCGTGTTCGTGACACGTGCGCAGTGGGGCGTTCCAGTGTTACGAGATTGTGCAATTACGAAGTCCGCAACATTGTTTTGACTCGGTTTTTAAAAGTCTGTATCTGCCGCTGATTTTAAAAACCGTTTTATTTTCGTGGCTTGATTTCCTCCAACGGTTACTCTTCTTCTTCTTTAAAAACCGCTCTTTGTTGTTATTAATTCAGTCACAAAAAACGTTCTTCTCTTCTTCCAGTTTTCCTCTAAAATAATTCTGAGCATATTGTGAGTTCCTTTCTCTCTTTTTGAGAGCACATTAAGAGAGTTTGCTGTGTTAAATCTTGGGGGGCAACGCCATCTCCGATCGCACCATAGTCGGGGCAAATTTGCTTCTAAGACAGTGTTCCTAACACGTCACTGCATTTCATTTTCATGATTTTGTTTCTCTGATTTTACAGTTCCTTTTCTTACAGTCTATACGTCCCTTAAGATCAAAAATTACCACTTGTGTTTGTATAAAATCAGGAGAGAACATAATAACTTTCCTCATGCCATGAATGTGGTATTTATATGTGCTGTGGGGTTAAGAAGTGATGGGTTTGTCCTTTGGCACCATCAAGTTAGATTCCTATGATTTAAGGTCATTGGGTTTGACCCAATATGCAATATCTCCTTCTCTCCATGCGTTTGGATAGCTTTCTCAATTAGGTTGATGATCATGGGCCCTTAGACAGCCCATCATGGCTTTTCGACCCATGGTCCGGTAGCAGACCTATATAGGTAGTTTCTGGATTTGATGCCTTATAGAATAGGGACATTTCGAATTAGGATATCCTTGATTTTGCACCTGTATGTATGCATGTTTGTTTATTTGTGAATGACATGTGCTAATGGCATTAGGATTTTGAGCTACAATGATTCACAATGAGTGGTGGGTGATTTAAGGAGGATTGTTTTGATGTTAAATTGAAACTATGAGAGAGGAAATAATACAAGGAAAAAAGTTTTTGGTTGGATTATGCTGTGGATGTTCTTGTGGGAAAATTCTGATTTACGAGAATAAGTTTGACTTTGTTGGAATCATATCAACCAGTGCGTTGATGACTAAGTGCTTTTGTCTGAATAATGAATCAACGTTGTACAATATCTGTAGTCTATACGTATGTGCATAGAAGTATAGAACCTAAGCTTGAATTCCATTAATATTGCAACTTGCTATCTTTTTGAGTGGAATCTTATAATTGGTTGATTTCTCATTTTGATATATATGTTTGACAGAAATGGGTTCAGTCTCATGGCTTTAGGCCTGGGCAGGCGATGATGTTGTGGAAACGTCTCTATGGTAACGACATTTGGGCGCATTCTTGTGATGAATTGGAAGGTTGTTAGCTTACAAATTCAATCTAGTTCTTCTTATTTCTTTGTTTTCCTTTTGATATACACTAGCTACAAAGCAATTTTTTCCCTCTAATGAAAAATGGCTATATTTGATACATATAGCTTAAATTTACTAATTTTATTGTCGTTTCATTTAAAAAATATAAACATGTTGGCATTTTAAATCTTGGTAAAAATCTCTTTAAGCTCTCGGTTGACATTTTTTTTTTATCCCTGTAGGTCTTAATAAAGATTTGAGAAAAGTATTAAGGGCTCATGCAGAGTTTAGGGCCTTGTCTCTGAAAGAAATTCGATCAGCATCTGATGGAACTAAAAAGGTGAAAAGGAACTTTCTTGTTTGTGTGATTGCCATTTACCATTGCCATGTATTACCCACTGTTTGGCCAATACATTTTCTCATTGTGCTTTCCTTTCATTGTTTGTTTTTGCTTTACATAAAAGTATTCTCAATGATCCTGAAACTCACAGGAGCTTGCAGATATTATTCACATTGGAGGATGGACTGGTTATTGAAACAGTTATTATCCCTTGTGATAGAGGAAGAAATACAGTGTGTGTTTCAAGTCAAGTGGGCTGTGCCATGAATTGTCAATTTTGCTTCACCGGAAGGCAAGAAGCAAGCTTCAATTATAGGCTTCATTTAAAGTTTATTTTGTTCAACATTTTCTCATATATTGTCCTGTCTGTAATCATTGAATTTTACTCTGCAGGATGGGATTAACAAGGCACCTAACTGCTGCTGAGATTGTAGAACAGGCTGTATTTGCTAGGCGCTTGTTCACAAAAGAAGTTGGGTCGATTACAAATGTTGTCTTCATGGTAAGTGTCTGAGTTCTAATGAAAAAGTAAATGCTTCTACTTGCTTTGTAGGTCTAGAGAAATCTCTATTCTACCGCCCAGTACGATACTTTCATCCATTAACTCCTGTCATAGAGAATGCTTTTTAAAATAGTGTGTTGAATGTAGTTGACCCTTTACTAAACGCAAGACTCGTTGGTTTAGTTCCATGTACGTATTTCTTATTGCCTTGCAGTCTGTCTTGTTTTGCAATAGTGAACAACGTAGATGTCACCCTAATGCCTCAAAAGATGCTCATTTATATAGCTTAGGAGCTTGACTCTTGCTATGATAAAGGTTGTTGCAAATTGGGGGTTCTCAAATGTAGGCAGTGTGACCCTTGCTATAACAGAGGTTGTTGCTAATGCAATGACTCCCAGTAGTATATGCAGCTTGCCTAAGTAAAGGTAGCCTTGAAACAACTAATTTCTATGTTTATTTTGTGAATTATTAACGATGGAAATTTTGACCGGTCTGAATTTCCCTTAGATATCTTGTGTATATGTTTCTCTTACATCATAGTAGTTGATCTTCATTTGGTTTGATCTCTTTTGGAGTGAGGTATGGGTTTGGAATCAACCATAAACCCATACCTAATGTTTGGCTCTAAATTTTTAGACGATTGATTCTAGGGGTCCTATTTCCGAAATGCCTGAAATCAGCCTAAAATAGGGGGAAAAAAAAAAGAAAAACAAAGCTCCAACCATCCAACTGTATCTACATATTCTTCTATAGTCCCCCACTATATGATAGCGATACAATTTCCTTTCTCCTTCACCCCTGCACCTTCATTTATCTTCCTCTTTATTTCCTCCTTAATTTCCTCCTTACCCTGCCTCTGGCCACTGCTAGAACCTCCAGCCTTCCACTCCCTTCTTCAAATGAGATTGTCACATATGTCTAGCCTGTTTTGAAGTTTATAAAATTTTCTGGTGTTTAGGAATTCACCAAATCATGAAAATGAGGTTGAATGTATACTTGATATCACTTTTCAAGATGGTTTGAATGCTCCGCATTCATTATCTATTTGGGGATCATGGTTTGATAAGAAGTATGGTGGGGAAGGAGAGGAAGGTATGAGTTTACCTTTTTAATTGTCATGAGCAAGGTATATAATATCAGGTACTGATTATCCCTAACCCATGGGTCTGATACCTTGCTCCATATCTGATAGGCTGATACCATATTTTTAACCAAACACCCTCTTTAATGTGGTCAGTGTTGATAGCTTCCAAGCAACTATATCGTTGGGTACAGACTTTGTGGTTTATAAACTTTTAATAGTATAAAAATCATTGAATTTGGTTCCAAAAAGAAAAAGATGATTGTTAATTCTTTTGTGTATTTCTTCCTGTTGGTTGGTCTGTTCTTTTTCTGATTTGTCAAATATGTATTATTTGTAGGGCATGGGAGAACCACTTCAAAACATTGACAATGTACTCAAAGCAGCAGATGTAATGGTGGATGAACAAGGGCTCCAATTCAGTCCCCGGAAGGTTACCATGTCGACCAGTGGACTGGTCCCACAATTGAAACGTTTTCTTTGTGAATCCAATTGTGCTCTTGCTGTTAGTTTGAATGCTACAACTGATGAGGTAGTATACTATAGCCCCAGTTTTCCTCTGCATTTATTGAAGTAGAAAATATATGCTATAGCTAATAAGCCGAGGGAAATTTCAGGTGAGAAACTGGATCATGCCAATAAACCGAAAGTATAACTTGGAACTACTTCTTGGAACGCTTAGGGAGAAATTGCGACATAGACGTAATTACAAAGTTCTCTTTGAATATGTGATGCTTGCGGGTATCAATGACAGGTTAGGTCCTTGTGCCAATTTATGCTAAAATGTCCATAGTATGCTCTGCATGTATAAGTAATTTTCAGCACATCTTTCGGAAGGTATATTTGATGAATGAGGTGACGATTATGAGGAGTACAAAAAATGTATCCTCTTTCTCTCTCCCAGAGGTTGGATAATTTTCCTCCATTTACTCTGTTTATGTGCAGTTTTTCCTCCTCTACCCCAACCCAAGGCTTTTGGTCATAAACCTAGTCTCCTATTACTCTATTAGGCTATTATGGTGTGGTTCACAGACTGAATTACTTCTTGTATATTGTTTGCAGCATGGAGGATGCAAAGAGGCTTATTAATCTTGTTGAAGATATTCCATGCAAGATCAACCTCATCCAATTCAATCCCCATAGTGGGTCCCTCTTCAAGCCAACCACGGATGAGAAGATGATCGAGTTCCGGAATGTTCTGGCTGCTGGAGGTGTTGTAGTCTTTTTACGCCTTAGTAGGGGTGACGATCAGATGGCTGCATGTGGCCAACTTGGAAAACCGGGGGATTTTCAAGCTCCTTTGCTTCGAGTCCCTCCTCAGTTTGAGAAAGTATTGAACCCCTGACTGTAGAGAGTAAACAGCTTCATCTCCAAGTTGTCTTAATTACGCTATTTCCTTGTATATTTGACCTTTTGATAGCTTATACTAATTTTATTTCTTCGTTTTACTATAACTTCACTAAAGCGTATAAAGTTTCTATTTTTTTGTCGTCAAAGCATATAACGTAGAGGCATATGTACTAAATTACCGATTTAGGTGAAAACAATGGATCCACAGGGGGGATTGACTTGAATAAGAAAGGCTGTTTATGACACTATGATAATGAACTAATGAGCTTGTATAGGAATAAGATAGTAAGAGCTGTGCTCAGCGAATATTCTGTTTGTTGTGAATTATCTGGATAGCTTTTTTATTTTTACGTTCAATTTTGGCGACTTTTTAAGTAGGGCCTTGTTAAACACCGCCCCCAAATTACTCCAATCGCCCCCTATATTTACGCTCTCGCCCTTTTCTTCCCACTCTCTCCCTAACTCTCACCCTCCTCCTCCTCCACCGCCGCCAGCAAGCCACCCTCACCCGCCGCCGCTTGCCGCCTCTCCCACCAGCCGTGTCGCCACACAAAGTCGCCGGTAATGAGTCGTCGACCCGGAAAAGATCTTGCATCCACCGTAGAGGGAGAAAGACCACCGCGTTCAAGGGTAAGCTTTTTATTTATTTTTTGAAATTTCCGGCCACCGTGCCGTCTAAAATTTCCAGCCAACTCCGGGGGCGGTCGTCTAAAATTTTCGGCTAGCCCTAGGGGTGACCGGAAATTTTAGACGGCCCGCCCTAGGGCCGGCCGGAAATATTGGACGGCTCCCCCCCCCCCCCCCCCCCCCCCCCCCCCCGCCGTCGGTTTTTTTTATTTATTTTATAGTTAATTTGTTTGTTATTTATTGTTTAAGTATAAATTATTGTTGTTAATTTTGTTATTTAATTTTTGTTTAAATGTTATTATTGTTAATTAATAGTTAAGTAGCTTTAAATTATAATTATAAATAATTAATAATTAGGAGTATTGATAATAGAAAATAAAATTGAGTTAGGAATATGTTAAGTTATGTTAGGAATAATAACTTAGGAATATGTTAGGTTAAGTTAGGAAAATGTTAGGAATTAACTTAGGAATATGTTAAGTAAGGAAAATTAAAATTGATTTAGGAAAATTAGGAAATTAGGAAAATTAGGAAATAATAGAAAATAAAATTTAGTTTTGGAAAATTAGGAAATTAGATGTTAGGAATAATAACTTAGGAATATGTTAAGTAAAGTTAGGAAAATGTTAAGTTATGTTAAGTTGAAATATGTTAAGTTAGGAAAATTAAAATTTATGTATTTGAATTTTTAAGTAAGTAGTTAAAGTATTTGAATTTAGGAAAATATTATAATTTAGGAATATCCACTTTAATTAGGACATTTTAATTTAGGAAAATTAGAATTTATGATTTTAGAAATATTAACTTTAATTAGGATATTTTAAGATATTTTAAGTTAGGAAAATTAGAATTTATGAATTTATGAATATTAACTTTAATTAGGATATTTTAAGTTAGGAAAATTAGGATTTATGAATTTAGACTTCAATTAGGATATGTTAAGTTAGGAGTATTTAGGAATTAGAATTAGAATTAGAATTTAAGAATTTAGGAATTTGACTTAAGAATTTAGGAATCTAGTTATGAATGTTAAGTTATGAGAATGCGTAAATCTAGGATAAATATGAGATTCGTTCGGTACTATAATGAAAAATTATGTTGTTATTTATTGAATAGAGGGTTACGGGACATGTCATTCCCGATTTTATGACTACGGACGAGTTCTCTGGCCAGCGCCACACCCGGGCTCGAGGTGTTGATGCTTCTGTTAGGAGGGCGAGGTCTACACAGCCACACCTACAGCCTGAGCTAGCACGTTCGAGTCTCCCTTCCCCGAGAACTGTCCGAGCTGTTGTTTCTGGGGCTTCTGGTTCCCGTCGTTTCGACGACGAGGATGATGATGATGTTGATGAGAGTGATCAGGATTGGGAGGACTTTGCTACGGAGCTTGACCAGGAACTTGACGACGAGTTCGTGCCACTTCAGTCACAGGGTCGTCGTGGCTCATCTCGGTCGAGGGGTCAGTTTGTTAGGGCAGAGACCACTAGCACCAGCTCACGTAGCCACAAGTGCCAGGCACCCGCAGATGACACCTAGCTTGTACGTGGAGCGATGCCGGGCGGGCCGCTAGATGGTAGCGTCATTCCTAGCTACGGGGGTCACGTAGCACGTGGGATCTGGACTAGATCAGAGAGAGGGGTGCTGAAGTGCCATGGTAGGATGAGGGGTTGCGCTGTATTGCGTTCTTGGAGAGAGGACCTTCTGTCGAGGGAGTCGAAAGCGTTGTTGATGGTATTGGACTATCTCATTTGCCGTATTCTCTCTTTGAACACCTGGACATGGCTTTGATTACAGCTTTTACTGAACGCTGGCAGCCTGACACGAGTTTGTTCCACCTCCCGTTTGGGGAGATGACTATCACACTGTTGGATGTGTGGCACATTTTACGTATTCCGGTTGAGGGACGTGTAGTCTCTATGATGTTGGGCCCCGATGATCTGATGGAGGAGGCTAGAGAGTTTATGGGATGTACGTTGCCACAATTTACGAAAGATCATTGGAGTAAGGGAGGTGTCCTTACGAGTTCCATTGTCGATACTTGTCGCGGCGTGGACCGAGGAGATAGATATTTTGCTGAGGCTGGTTGGTTGTTGTACATGTTTGGGTCCACATTGTTCGTGGACAAGAGCGGTCACAGGATGCGACCCCAGTTTTTACATGAGCTCCGACTCGGATCCGTACGTGATTTAGGGAGTTATGCTAGGGGTGCTGCGACATTGGCCGCGTTATATCGACAGCTGGGAGAGGCGAGTAGAGCGGGTTGCAGACACATTGCAGGTTGCCTCACCCTCCTCCGTCAATTCGGGTTTATACAGGTGATTCCCATGGTACCTCTGAAGCCGGAGTCGGCATCGAGACCCGGTAAGGGTACTTATCAGGTACAGTTCGCGGAGTCTGCAACTGAGTCGGCTTGGCAGGTTTTCCCTAATGCCTTCCGACTCGAGCTTGGGCGGTTCCATCCGGCAGACGACGCCCTCGAGGGATCATCTCCGGATTACATTCAGTGGTTTTTTCGGGTATCTCACCCATTACTGATAGCAAGGAGGTTGTTTCGGCTGCACTAGAGAGAACCAACACCCATTACGTAAGTATAATTGGAATTTGATTAACTTTATATTCATATTATGTTATATTCTGTAACGTTATACTAACTTATGTGTTTTTTCGTTATTTGCAGTGGGTCGAGAAGTTGTTGAGGATCGTCCAGCCTATCACTGATGCTAGGGCGTTGAATCCCGAGTTGGGGGCTTGTGCTGACGCCATCAATGCATTTATGTACGAGTACTATGCTGGATGAGACTCTTTGTATATGTAGTTATTTATTTAGACATTTGTAGTTACGCACGGTTTTTCTCTTTTTCGTACTTATTATGTAGTTGGACTGTAAACATTTGTAGTTGGACTTTAATATTCAAACTATAATATTTATTATCTAAGTTCCCGAATTATATCAATCTTTGTAAGAGTAATTTCTCGTCGCCGATTACGAGGCAAGAGCGAGAGAGTTGATGGGGGGGAGGGGGGTTTGAGGAAGAGGAAGTATGCCATTGTGTTCGCATAAAACATACTTCTCCTTCATCAAACCCTCCTCCCTCTCTATCAACTCTCTCGCTAGTGCCCCATAATCGATGCATAGAAATACGTTGTCAAAGAGAGGTACAATTAGGAAACTGCTACTTTAAATAAGGTCATGTATATGTATTAATCAGCAATATTATTAGCATGTTCAACAATATCAACAATATCTTCAACGACATGTTCAAATATATGTTCAACAAAATCGTACAATATACGTTCACAACAATATCATACAATATAGGTTTAGTTCACATTATAAACTAGACAAATTCCACCAAAGTCCTAAACGTGCCTCACACAATTGCTCCCAACCTACAACACTATGGTCTCGTACCTGGAACGGAATGTGTCGATACTGTTGGCCATGTGAGCGTCTCGATGCCTCGAGGGTTTGTCGAATCTCTATTAGCTGTGCATCAATGGCTGTGTTAATTTTCCGCCAAACAGTATCAAACGACCCGTTGGAGTATGACAACCAACTCTTTAGCATTGAATGAGCACTCTCAACCCGACAGTTAGTTGTATTCCCAAAATGAAGTTTCTCATTCGTCCACCGCTTCACGAACTTGTCGGCGTGAACGAGCCATGTACCCTCCAAATACGTTATAACAGCAGGGAACGCAGTTCCCCACGATCCATGAAGAACTCCTATGGCATGGTCATAATCTTCTTGAGACTTCGCTTTCATGATACTCCTCCATCTTCCTTGCTTGAATCTCTCCCTGACCTTCTTATCTCTGCAAATTTTACCAACCCTATTCTCCATATCCATGTTGATGTGCCATGTACATAGTAAGTTTGCAGTTCCGGGAAAAACCTCACGAATAACAGCCATCAGCCCTAATTCCCGATCAGTGACAATTGTCGATGGAGACAAGTCATTGCCATACAACATCTTCAACTTATCTAACACCCATATGTAGCTACCTGTAGTCTCATCAGATAGGAATGCATATGCAATCAGGAAATTCTTGTTGCACGGAGTGACACCGCATATCTCAAACAAAGGCATCTTATACATGTTCGTCTTGTACGTGGAGTCCATGCCCAAAACCCATGGATACGTATGTAACAAGTTTGCAGAAACATGATGCGCCATAAATTCATGGGTGACAACATTCGTTTCAGGATCAGAGCGTAAAAACTTCACGTACTTGCTATCAGTAGCAAGATGAAGGAACTGACTAATAAAATCCCGTCCGCCAGCCTCCTCCCGTCTCATCCTATCTCTGAAATTGTAGATATGTCACGCATTGGGATGATCATCGGGAAACTGAGAGTTCACCGCAACCAAAATAACCTTGGGCTTTGCTTGAGCCACAGACATATCTCGCACCAACTTCTTTGCTTCGGGGCTAAGACCACTCATCTGTCGATTTCCCTCCGAATACTTAATCATTTCGTGATTGTGCTTACCATTATCCTCGGGACCCAATACTATCAACCACCCCTCTACAGAACATGAAATCTTAATCAGAAACTTACAACCACAAGCTTGAGATTTAGTCCCCGGTCGTTCAGCATTCTCTAAATCTCTATTCGCTCCTTTGTTTCTCTCTCCCCGATTGCATCTCATGTACAGATTTTCTCTTTTGTATGACAAATGAACCAACTGAAATCCGTGTTTTATAGCAACTGATTTATCCCATGCAGAAGCCGCATCTTTCGCCGGAAATATTTCCGCAGTCGTAAAATGAGGGTAATAATTAATACAATTGCCGCCAAAATATTTTGTCGGAACCTACAAAAAAAAATTATTTAAATTCTTTTTTCCCGGTGAAGAGTCAGCCGTCTGAAAAAAACGGTCAGCCCAAGGACTAGCCGTCTAAAAAAAACTTATTAATGATGTCTAAATCTGACATTTCTTCCCTAGATGGCTATATATCCATTTCTCAAAATTAACTCTGCACACTTACATTTCTCAAACGCTCTTGGTCTCATCTCCTTAGTATATTTTCTCCACATTTCTTCAATTTTTTTGGCCATTTTCGGTTTTTGTATATTTACTCCACACAAATTTTTTTGCTCTCATCCGAGTCTTTATTTTAAATTTTTTGGGTTTTTTATTGGATTTTTTTTGTGTTTGTTAAATGAAACTCTCATGGGTTTTGCTACAAGATCAAGGCTTTTGATAAAATTAATTTTTCTAAATTGAAGTGGATGATGTAAAGAGGAGTGTTTCACGATTCTATCTCTTTCTTCTATTCCATAATTTATTTTGTGAAATTGAATTAGTGAATTATCATGTATATATGTGTGGTAGGTGAAGAATGATTTTGAAATTCTGTTGTAATTTACGAAACTATGATAGATTTAATTGATATCATCATGGATGCATAGTTTCGATCTCAGTTTTTAATTAATATAAGATAATATTCGGTTAGTCAAGCATCCACTCCTTCTAAGATGTCTAATTTATTTGATATCATCATCAAGCATCCAGTACTTCTAAGAAGTCTAATCTCTAGTACTTATTCTAAGAAGTCTAACATTTTTTCTGTTAGTGAATTTTTTGATGTATTTGTGTGGTTTGTTTGGTTTAATTAAGTGGGTGTTTTTTTGTTAGCATGATTATTATTTAATTTTGCTAGCCTATCTTCCTAATTTAGTGAAGTCCTTCCTATTAACCAAAGAAATTCCACAAACAATAGGAATTTTATACAACGAAGAAAAGTAAAAAAATGAACTATCTCAACATCCAAACCAAACAAAACCAAAACAAATAATGGAGAGGAGTAGTGTGAAAACCTATTCAGTGAAAATATTTCGGTTAGCATGAAGTTGTGATTAAATCTGTCGTATACGAACACGCTATGTATAGTGGGATGAACTCTGATTTATTGTGGTTTGTTGGTTCTAAAGTTGAAGGAATTGGGTAATCGTGGGTGTGATGAACGTTTATCTTCTTTTTAGTTATGCATATTTATCTTTCAATTTTTTATGCATGTTTATCATTCAAATTTTTTTTTTTTGGTTTTAAACCGAAGTAACTTATTTTTAAGATTTGTTTCATCCAAACCTAAGATTAAGTAGTTACCCGAAGCAAGTTATTTATATATATTTTTTTCACTCAAAGAAACGAAAAATCTCGGTTTCTAATTTGGAGGCTTAACATTAATTTATACTCGTAAATAATTATATAAGAGATATGAGGAACGTGGTTTGTCTTTAATTTTTTTTACCCTATTTCACTTTTTACAGTATTTAAAGTATGATTTAAAACACTTTTATCTTTAAATTCGTAAGATAAAAAAATTATAAAAATTTGATATTAAAAAAATTTGTATTGAAATCCATTTAACAATGTCACACTTGAATATATTATTTCTTATAATACAGTGATAATTCATAATCAAACTTTTTAAATTTTGACTTTATAAATAAAAATAAGGCAAAAAATAAAGAAACGGGGTAGTATGAATATATAATATGAATATCACGTTGGAGTGCATAGTATATGCTAGTTTCTGGATACAAAGTAATTGTAATAATTTTATTTGAGCTTAAATTTACTATGAAATATATCAAGTGGTTGTATAGTAAATGAAAAACCATATTATAATGTGTTAGTAGAGTTTGTGGGGATATTCGTTTTATTATTAGTGAAAGGGGTGGATGCTAAAAATTTGTAAAAATTAGGTCATAGGAAGATAAAACCAATTTTAAAAGTGTTACATTATTTTCTAATGGCTAAAAGCACTACGATTATTAATAAATAAAGAGAGTATAATTTCTCGAGAGTATAACAACGAAATTTGATTATGAAACTATTGAATTGTGCATGTTACGAGTGAAGAGTGTGATTAGCGAAAGCTCCACTAATGCGTCCTATAATGGCCAATTAATTTTGTAACCCCTGTTTTTTTTACTGTCACATTTTGTTTTTGTATATTGCTTCCTAACTATTTTTTATTTTTGTGGTGAAATATAGTTAAATTGACTGTATTGGAACAATTAATTAACTCCTTCGCATGCATCGGCTTCTTGATTATTAGAAGACAATGTCACACGTTCTTGAAATCGAAAAACACGCAAGTAGTGTTGATTATGGAAAACCGAAGCTAAACCTGGTTTACAGCTCCTGAAGTATTGTTTTGATTGCACACGGTTCATAGGAGCATCAAGTAGCCTATGTTACATGATTTCGGAACATCTTCCCCGAGGCACTCTCAAACTAAGTCATAATTAACAAGAAATTCTAGGACACAACTCTCTCTAAAGATTGTCATCCGATTAGCATTGGATTTTGTCATGAGGGAAAGATTTCTTTACCATGTTTTATGAAATTTCAAAACATTAGCTTTACATTTGCCAAAAAAAAAAAAACATTAATTTACGTATGGAGCATAATTTTACTTCTTCACTGGTTGTTAGCTCGATTGTTGTATTGCTTTTAGGTTATCATATCTTCACTCAAAAGAGATTTTGCATAGAGATGTGAAAACTGAAAACATGCTTCTCGAAGAGAAAGGTCGGGTAAAGATTGCGGACTTTTGGAGTTGGTTGCTTAGTCTCGTTGATACAAGGGAAAAGGATAGGACAAACTGGAACTCATGGTTATGTGGCTGGCTCCTGAGTTGGATATTACATACATTTCTTTTTAAGTGCGGCTAAATGTCTGACAGTCAGACGACTAACAAATGCCTAATGTCGATAAAGGGTCTTTAGACTGTTGCATCTTTCTCTAACAAATAATGGGATGGCTCTCTCAAAACAATTATATTCTAGTTGACTGTTACTTGAGGGAAAACCTTTTGACATCAGAAGTGACGTGTGAAGTTTGGAATATGCTTGTGGGAAATACATGCTGTGAAACGTCATTCTTACGGTTAAGGTTTGCAAAGGTATCTTCCGGATTCGTCGATAAGGTACGTAAATGATTTATATCATTAATCCATGAGGCAAAAATTGGAAATGGCTTAACATTGGTTTGCAACCCAGATATTCATTTGCCAAGGTCTTGTTAATCTTGAAATTGTATGTGATGTTTGTAGGACTCAGCTTGTTTCCTCGTATTCTCAAGTTTTGTCTGAAGTCATTAGCTAAGGTTATAAAAAGTTGTAGGTCATCAAATCCGAATAGGGGGCGAAAATGAATGATTTAGTTTTCAGTTTCGAATGTATTCGACACGACGATAGGGGGTGGAATGACACCTTCTGATCAAGCTCATTCCTCCTGCTTCTTTCGTTGACAATGGCACTGATCTACTGAGATAGCCCATAGCTCATTGTATGGTCCATGATTCTTTCAATGAAAATGACAATAATACAGTTCATTTCTCGCGATACTTACAATGACAAGGGCACTATCTACCAAGACCAACTCCGACCTTGTTTGTACGTCCCATTGGAATTTGACGCAATTTTTAATATTTGGTAGTGCCGATTTGAAGCGAGGAAAATAGTGGAATCAAAGGAAGTTGATGAGAGAAAAAGTGGGGTGACCTTACGATTATGTATGGGATGGGGCATACATTCAGGGACATCTACAAATGAAAATATTAGGGCCTTGTTAAACACCGCCCCCAAATTACTCACACCGCCCCCTATATTTACGCTCTCGCCCTTTACTTCTCACTCTCTCCCTAACTCACCCTATTTCTCATCCTCCTCCTCCACCGCCGCCAACACTGACACCGCTGTCGCCGCCCCCGCCGCCGCCGCCTGCCTCCTCTCCCACCCGCTGGAAGCCACCGCGCCACCCCACAAAGTCGCCGGCAATGAGTCGTCGCCCCGGAAAGGATCTTGCATCCACCGTAGAGGGTGAAAGGCGACCATGTTCAAGGGTAATTTTTTTTTTTTTTTTTGAATTTTCCGGCAACCCGACCGTCTAAAAATTCCGGCCAACCCCGGGGGGAGCCGTCCAGGAATTCCGGCCGGCCCTAGGGCGGGTCGTCTAAGATTTCCGGAATGTTCCGTAGTGCAACTCCCTCCATACCATGTAATACGAGTCACGGCATTGTCAACGCCTTCGTAGAAGATGGATGAGTAAATGCCTCGATTCGCTAACAACTCATTACATATGATCTTCCGCGCTTCAATCCAGTTCTCCTCGCTACCTAGGAATAAGTCTGCCACCACTCGGAAACCACAATTACCATCACCCCGGACGTCGAGATAGTCAATTACGTATTCAAGC
This sequence comes from Dysphania ambrosioides, assembly GCA_026401315.1. Classification (NCBI taxonomy): domain Eukaryota; kingdom Viridiplantae; phylum Streptophyta; class Magnoliopsida; order Caryophyllales; family Amaranthaceae; genus Dysphania; species Dysphania ambrosioides. The sequence goes on along the minus strand of CM048660.1, from coordinate 1,319,391 downwards.
ATGATCGCCTGAATCTTATCTACGTTCGGGTACGCTGTAATATCTGCATGACAAGTCGACATGTTCACAGACGACATAGAACGTCGGCCCCGGCTAGACGTCGTACGTGACCCTCGTCCACGCCCTTGACTTGAGTACTCCCACGAGGATCGTTCACGTCGTGTGCTAGGTCGTCCACGGTTCGACATCCTCGGCTCGGGTTCAACGTAACCTGAATCCTCTGGATGGAGTTGTGCATGGATAATCCTAGACACGTGACGAACAACAGCAGGATCACTTCCGATAACCTCACTCACGAGCAACTGGAAAAATTGCACGTCTTGCGTTAGAGAATTAGGTTCGATAAGCACCTGCACGCTATCTCCTTCATTCACCTCGAGTGTTCTCCAAAATTGATGGACTTGCTGCAATTTAAAGAACTGGCCGTCCGCAATAGTATCGTAAATCTGACATGCGCACGGTATCCCGTGGCTTGTCTGGTACGCACAACCACATAGATCATGCACTTCATTACCCAATGATTTCATCCGCTTCTCTTCCTCAACCAACAACTCCAACCAATAATGGGATGTTCGTCCACACAGATGCTGGAATGGAATGTGTCGATATTGTTGGCCATGTGAGCGTCTCGATGCCTCGAGGGTTTGTCGAATCTCTATTAGTTGTGCATCAATGGCTAGCCCTAGTGGGAGCCGTTTTTTTAAGACGGCTAGCCCAGGGCTGGCCGTTTTTTTCAGACGGCTGGCCCCGGGGCTGGCCGTTTTTCTTAGACGGCTCGCCCACCAGCAACGCAAAAAAAAACAATTTTCCGAAAACGAACTACAATTTTTACCTCCGATGTTGTTGACAATGGCCCATCTGTAGTTTTCGGTGAATTCCAGAGTCCCGAATAGCGGTTTCCGTCGACTAAAACACAATTTTCCAGCCACGGCGGAGCCCAACGACTAGTTGTCGGAAAATTTAGTGGAATTCGTTTTTCTTACTTTTTTACGAGATAGTGAAGTGCGAAATTAGAATTGACGTGTATGATGTTCGATTTTATTAAAAACAAGTCAAAGGGCAAAATCGTCATTCTTGGGGGCGGTAAATAGCGCTCCTGTTGAAAGGTTGAAATGGCAAATAATGTACTGATTTTCACTGCTAAAAGAATATTTCCTAGTGAATCTAACACTTGTACAACATAGTACCTTAAAAAAAAGGTTCATTTGCACCTTGAAAAGGCAAGTACGGATCAATGTCCCCTGCCAAAGCTTGACAGTATACAACTTTGCTGCTCCACACTGGACACGGAAAGAAAAAAAAAACATAGTTCTGCAGAGTATCGAAGGCAAATTTTATTACCGCTTGCTCCAGAGTCTTCTTTACATACATAAGCGCATAAACGCTGGACTCGGCGAATGAAGGTGGAATGACTTTCAAAAGCCATCACATAACAGAAATCCTACCCCATTCTGTACAACGGACAAGAAAACTTTTAAAAAGCTGCTTCCTGATACTCCAAAAGGAAGATGGGTACAAAGGCTTGATATCCTGCCCAATAACTTCCTACAATATCATGACATGATTCCAGTTCTAATTCTATTCTATACAAAACTAACTGGGAAATGTATGTGCAGTTACAACACATCAGTGCCCTCATCACCACTATACAATGTAGGGATTAGAGATCTCCAAATTTAGCTCCATTCAGCAGTAGTTTATCTGTACCAAGTATAGAGACACAGCTGCAAGATTGTAGCTGTCACGAAATTTCAGCAAGGTCTATGGCTTCGATTGTTTCAGCATTTACAGACGAACACACAGGTTCCCAGGTCCAGCTATCCTGTTTTAGTGCCTCTTGGAATTCTTTCAGGAGTATACTTTTTATTCTCCCTCTCAAATTAGAGGCCTCTTGAGGTTTAAACCAGTGCTTTCCAAACTGAGAAGAATATTGAAGACAAGTGAGCACATGAAAGAAAATTAGCCAAGAGAATACAGTGAAACTGAAAACCCAGAAATGGTCTGGATTGTATCTGGATCAAGACATACCATAGATGAGAGTTGTCTTGTCAACCTTGCAGGTGCCTCTTGTATGAATCGCTCCACATAGTATAATACAAAGAGACCACAATCATAATCATTGGTCTGCCGGGGAACCTGTGGGGATGAAAGAAGGCAGATATATGTCAAAGTTCTGGATGTATACTGACAACTACCGCATATCAACCCCAACAGAAAGCCCAGAAGGGTCAAGATTAAGACAGTCGTACTCTAAAAGTTGAAATTCGTAGAGAAGGCTATATTGAAACCTGAAGAATACAACACGATCAATAGAGTTCCAAAATTCACAATTCCAAATCTTTAGAGATAATTAGACAGATATCAGTAATAGACGGGGTATAACAGCACAAACAATTACGGGCACACAATCTAATATTAACTATCAGACCCACAATAGCATAAACTACCCGTTGGGTTGCTTTAGTCACTGTATGCTTTGAAATAGTTGCCTAAGTACATAAAAGGGCAAGTCTTACATGGCCAATCAAATACAAAAAAGAGCAACTCTAACATGGTGCACAATAACTGTTATTGTGCCCCTTATGCATGCAATACAATCTAATTCAAACAATGTAACCACAAGAATAAAGAAATCTACTTCTGTCTACTACAAAAAAATTTATGTGAAATTTAAAATAACAAACTGCTAGGCTTACACAGGAAAAAAGATTGCTAGATAAGCCGGGACAAACGGAAGTCATATGCAGTTTTACAAGAGCTCCACCTATCAGCCTACTCCACCCTCTGACGTCATGGAAACTGAGGCTTCCTCTGGGCCGAGGGCAATAAAATAAAAGATTTGGCAGTAGATAAGGTTAGCCTTCACTATTTTGCATCAATGACTATCTCCAACAAAATCCATTTATATCAGGACCTAACCTAGTTTGAAGTTTCTGGCAGAAATGTGCAATGTTTAGATGGTTGTTCCAATACATTAATTTGTCAAGCCCCAGAAAGTAGCGCACAAATGAGCTTCACACGATGTGTATTATTCATGTAGAGTCGTTAGTTTAATATTTCCCAAGGAGGCACCATCAAACACTATCAATATCTTGTATATTGAGATTGAGGTTAGAAAGGAGTCCTCATGACTTATGAGTTCGTTGGGAAGTACAACCAATAGCAAACTGACATCTTGTTCACGATTTTTTACTTTATAGAAATTAACACAGCCAAATGACCCAAAAAATTGTAGGGTAAGAACAAGCAACCCATTCTAGGTCAACCTAATACTATTCAGTACAAACAATATTAAAAGCAGGTAATATAATTCATATTGATCCAAAAGGCCAAAAGAAATACAAAATAGGCCTTGTTCACTTGATAGGAAAATATCTTTTAGCTACTTTTCAGTAGTTAATATGGTCTAACATCTGTTCTTACATGGCTTTTGGCTTAAAGTCAGCTTTTTAGCTTGCCAATAGCTTATTATATTCAACAACTTTATAAACAACCAATGCATTTAGCTTGCCATACACACAAAGTGAGCCAGCCTTTGCCATATTTATAATTCAACTTGTTGCATATTTTAGAGTAAGAGTACAATTCTAGCATATTTTAGAGTAAGAGTATGATTCTTGCATATTTATGCAAACAAAACGTTGTATTACATACAGATAATGGCATGAAAAAAAAATGGGAGGTGCCATTGACCTATATGGCTGACTTATAATTTAAACTAGATCACAAACATGCATTTTAAAATCAGTTTGACATGTCCATTTCTGAGCAATTATAATACAGATGCAAACAATTAATTTAAGCAGAATAATCAAAATCTTATGATAATAATGAAAGCAAGCAATCCAATTAGAATAAGTATTGATATCAATTATAAAAAATTTATTTATAATACTACTACTATAAACAGACAAACAGGAAAGCATGCTGACCAAATACACAAGAGTATCTCACAGAAACTAAAAGAGTGACGGAAAATGTTAACACCCACTTGAAACTGAAATGTTTAAAAAATTAAAAAAAAATTAGCACTGGAGAGACATAATTACCACAATATATTTCTGCTCAATTCTACGAGGAAGATGTTGCCATATCCTGTCGGGTATCAGAGCATTGACAGCTTCGTTATCTTTCTTTAGTATCTTCCACTCATTAATCAACATACTGAACAAAACATAACATAAGTGGGTCAGTTTACAACCAGCATCCTACCCATTAAAATGATCTAGGGTAACAGAGTTTGTTGTAATTGCCAAAAAAGTGTTTGTTGCATTTAGAAATGTAAGTCCAAAGTCTGTTTTACCTTTGTTCAAATAAGAGTAACTAATACCTGTAAGGGATTCCTCTCTTTCTAAACATGATCTGTATCATAGTCTCTTTTCCCTTAATTAACTCTCTTATCCCATCTAGATCTATGAACATGTGATATGTGCGCCCACACGCCTGCGCTAAATGCTTCCTATATAATGATATCATTCTACATCAAATGAAGAAAATAGGAATATTACAGGCCATAAGATAACGAACATCTTTGGCACCAGATTTAGCTTTCCAAATGAGAAGGAATCAAAAAATTATAGAGTGAAGCTCCAAAGTCTTCCAGAAAGATACTATATCAAACTTCTAGCTACATAAGAAATATAAAAAATCACCCCAACCAAGGACTCAACGAGTTCCTCCGTCAGAAAGCTGACATCAACCACTCCATCCTCTCCTCCCCCACAGAAAAAAGAGCATTAACAGAAAGATACAAAGCTAACATTATTGCTCATAAGAAACTCTAGGGTATAAACTTTTCCAATCGCCCAAGAACCAGATAATACATTGAACAGAAAAATGGCACTTAGACCCCATGGTATGAAAAAAGTCCGTACAAACAGATCCTACATCAATTCTAAGGATAATTGGATCGTGAGGTGAAAAACATCATAATTGTGAAACTAGAACAAGTGTTCAACCCAGCAGAAAATCCATATACCTTGAAGGAGATCATGAAGCTCTGCAATGAATCCTGATTGATCCTACAGGTCTATAAAGAGTTCCATGACAGAACATCATAGGCAACCTGCAACTCCATTCCCCATCTCTCCCCTGCCAACAACCCAATCACCCGAACAACCCCCCCCCCCCCCCCCCCCCCCAATCAAAAGGAAGCCTCACCTACTTGTTCGTGTGCTTATACTACCTCCTTTTATTTTATACTTACCATCATTTCTTTCTAGGTAACATCAACTTAAGGCCACCTCATACAAATCCTATGTAAATGCCTAAAGTAGATGCACAAACAAATGAACTTGATCTTTTGACTAAATCATCTTCTAGAAAAATTTAAAAAATAGGACGAAGTACAGTTAGAAACCCCAATATGAAAATTTATAAAAGGATGAAGTACTACAATTTGAAAACTTTTTAATAATGTTCTTTGCGATTCCCTTTGCATTACTTTGAACAATAGTGAGAACCCACTCTACAAAGAATCTGATCCATTTCATTTTCATGCTTGATTTTCACACCAGCCTATAATATTTTGTATCTTAAATACAAAAGAATGTTTTGTTTTAACAACATAATCAAATGAATATAGGCAATGAGTTATATATATTCATTAAAAATTATTGATTACAGGTATATTCCATTACATTTACAGCCTACCGCCCTTTATAATTCCCTTCCTCATCAAACCATTTGTCTCCAACTGATCTATAATTTGAATATTCAACAACTGAGTCAAGTTAAAAAGTTCTAATCTTATATTATGTGGCTACGTGCAATCACACAGATTATCCCTAAGTCAATAGTTAGTTAAGTTTGATAACAATGATCAATGCAAACAATGTTCACCCTCCCCCCTTCTTCCACATAATGTCAGCTGGCAAGTGGCTAACAAAATCATATGCTGATTACAAGCATCCCCAAGCATCCATAGGCAGGGAAGGTTGCAAACAGCACCAAGAAATATATTGTCAGTATGCAACTAGCCAGAGGTTCAAATGTTTGCAAAGAGACAATTTAAGACCATATGTTAAGTAGTTTACAACGACATGCTATCAAGGTTGAGAGCTCTCACCTTTTAATATAATGAAAAATAGAACTACTAGAATGCAATCCCAATGAATCTAAATGAAGTATGACGAGTCCTGTTTCCCCTTCCTCACCAGGGATGCATATTATCGCCAAGCTCCAGTGATTGCTGTAAACAACACAAAAATATTCATAATATTAAAATGACTTTTTCCACCTCTAAGGCAGCTTCCATAAGAAGGGAAAGGATGGAAAGAGAAATCTAAGAACAAATTATCAAGAACAAACTATCATGAACAAATTTGTGAAATCCATACCATCTAAACGCATGACATGTGTTTGTATTCAAACAGCCCCCCAATCCCCCATAGCTAGCTAGATTTCTGCAAGCTCTTGCTTTCAAATATGTTTTGAAAGCATACAGGATTTTAAGGGCAAAACAGAATATGGCATCCTTCCTAAACAAGATATGCAATAATAGTGTGCACCATTGTTTGGTTTATCATAAGCACAGAAATAAGAACCTTCATGCCATAGTTTCTCACCTTCAGCAATTACAACCTGAATCACTTCTTACGAGGGGATGAGGTATTCCTCAACATGTTACGAGTATTCTCTTAAAGATCAAACAGTAAGCTCCAACAAAGAACAAATATCACGACCATCACCCTCAACATGTAAGGTAACTGCAGTCTCAAAGTACCATAAATATATAAATTATGGGAAAACTGACTCAAAGTATCGAATGGATGAATGATATGTATAATATAACCCAAACAGTGACACGGCTCCCTGCGTAACCAACTATCAAGCCATTTCTGCCGAGTGTATGTCTCACTGGCAGATTCTCTGCCAGAATTTGTTAGAAAGAAACAGGAAAAAAAAACCTTCCTACCAACGCCCCTCACATCCCCCCCACTGACCAACAGTTTAGTGTGCATGCCAAAATAAACAACAGGCCAGTAGGCTTCTGACTTCTGGCAATAAAAGTTTCGCATGGGATCATTGTTTTGCTGGACACCTAGCCATATTAGGCTATGAAAGTAACATAAGGTTAGCAATAAGATAGGGCAGCACTAATTAACGTTATTATTTACCGAAAAAAAGAATGTGACAGATCATGTCAAGGTGATTTATCATCAGGAATTTCAGGGTTTTCAGTACGCACACTAACTCTAGAACTATAGGCTTGGTAGGCAAGTAATGTAATTCTAGTTTAGGAGGGTTTTCTTGTTTAGCCTGTGAAAGGGGGCTTAGGCCTAGCTAGAATAATATAATATTTGGTGACAGAAATCATCTATTGAGTGGGTATAGTGTTGTTTTGGAGAATTTGATAATACAACAATATTTGAAGGGGTGTGAGCCCAAAATTTCCTCATAAAAAACTGTTCTTTAATTCTGTAATTTTTCTATTTGTGCCGTAATGTATTTGCAGGACACGTTCCTAATCATTTGTGGCACATAATTCCACAACCGTACAATTTCTCAGAGTTCCAGGAATTTCCTGATTCTTTTAACTTCAATTTCTGGTCTATAGCGAGTTGTTTACCCTGATTAAGATATAGTGCAGTATGAATACATTGCTTTATGAAGGGTCCTTAAGTTTTCTGAGTAAGTAACAATTGGCTTCACTCCTGTTTATTATCTCACAACCTTCATTGTGAAGTAGGTCAAAACTCCAGATGGTTTTATAGTAAGTATACTGAGAAGTAGCAATGGATGTCAAGGATGATGGAGGTGAGCAAGGCTGTGCGGGATGGTGCATAGGGGCAATTAAGGAGGGGTGGAGGATTTTTACATTTAAAAAAATTAGAACAAGAAGGTTTTTCATTAACATAAAAAAATAAAACAAAATAAACTTTCAACAGGAACTTCCATCCCAGTTCCCCCGGAAGTAAGCCATACAAAGGAATTGATAGTTGGTAGTAAAGCTAGGAGAATTTCCCCAACTCGATTATACTCAACATAACGAGAACACTATAAGATCACTACAAATAAACCTCTCATGTTCATGCAATAAGCTTCATAGTCTGTTACAAATTCCGGAAACAACATAAATTTATGTAAACTTCTCAATCAAGCAGACCTAGAGATTATCTGAATGACATATCAAGCACTATGACAGTGCATAAGAAGTACCAGATTTTAAATTATCATATAGCACATACATAATCTCAGCAGAATATATAGTGATGAGAAGTCTACACTATGACCACATGCCAGCAATTTTCAAAAAGAGGTCCCTAATTATAATGATCACAACCTCATTTGGGAAGAAAGAAATAACATTTGATGAAATATCATCCTTTCTAAACAAAAAACTGGCAAAAATTGAAAATTAAAGTCATCCATGCTGAATTAAAACAGGATTATATTGGTGAACACTGAGGATGCACGAAAGAAAAGAAAAAAAAAATATTGGAACAAGCCGGAACTGCTGACATTGAAACAGTAAACCAATGATAGATTTCAGACTGTACTCCAAACCTCAGAAATGAACTTACTCTTCATTTATTGGAAGAAATATATATGCCTTCTGAAATATATTGACGCCTTTCCACCACCTTCTAAATTTCATGAAAACAGCTTCCTTGTCACTCTTCTGCTATTTATATGAAAGAAGAAAACCTTTATTTATTATACAATGTGCATAGAGCATTAGAGGTTCAACCAAGAATCAACAAAAGCAGAAGGCAATTTTGAGCATCTAATGATCAACATTATTCATTATGCTATTGTACTTATTGTAACTTTTTCGCTTTTGTAGGCTAAAACAGCATAACCTAGACCCCAGGTCAAATATTTGGTTTGTGCAAATGGGTTTCAGAACACATTTCTGGACATTGACCTATGATAATTGTTCACTCGCTAAGCTAGATGATGTCCAGTTTTATAATCCAGTATTTTGGTTTTAAATTAGATTCATAAAAACCAGTGGGAGCTCACTATGTAAAATATATTGTACATATTCTACGAACATAGTTGTAATCCCAGTAGAAATCAAAAGTCCAATAACAGAGTCATATATATGCCCAAACCTTTAGCTCCTTCACAAAATGTTCCAGCTTTCCAGGCATTCCGTAACAAAAAATAACATTTTAAAAATCATACAATATGTACTCGCCCAATTTTCAAAATTTTATGAACGATTCACAACAGCATCATCACGAACCTTTTAAATTAAATCTTTTCATTACATATTCAAAATCTCAACAAAAACTACTTGGATTTTTCAGGAATTGGTGTCAAATTGACACCCCAAGTCTCTTGGTGGATATATGCCCACCACCCATGCCTCTCATTCCTCACCCAAAAAAGGAAAAGGACAAGAGCACATGAAATTCACAAATAATCAACTTTCCAAAAACAAATCTCACTTCGTCAACAAGCTTTTCAAGCAGCAATTAGCAAATTAGTGAAGCTGACACATTAAATAAATGTCTAAGCCATGCATTACATTTGGTAGAACGGATCCAGCCAAGATTAAAGCCTGGTAGTTTCACCAAACATGAAAATTAAGACCTTGATCAATGTATATGTTCATTTTAAAATTATCTCTTAGTGGAGAGTCCTCTGAAAAATGTATTATAAGTGATACCCAACAGATATACTGATGGCATAAGCTTCCTTAAACTTGATAGGAAATTACCGGTAGGAGGGAGGAATATATTACAAAAGCAGCATCAAATTCTAAATGATTCACCAAACAACTGAAAGCCATAACGAAGCAAGAAATGCTAAGTAAAACAGATCTATGAAAAAGCTAAAATAAAATAAATCAGACAAGAAAGTAGAATGTTAACCCGTCACAAGTTATTACGTTTGTCAAAAATCAAAAATCACCAAATATAATTAAGAAAACAAACCAACAAAAACAAATAGAGCTCTTATTTCTCAAGGGTCGAGGAGAGATGGAACTTAGATAGTACCTGGTAAGCTACAGCTTCTTGAAGCTTACTGTAGAAGTATGTGTTGAAAAAGTAAAAATTGTGCTCTGACGAATTAGCTGGAGAATAAAGCTCCTGTAGATATCTAACATATAGAACAACAAATAAGATACCAAAAGTCTAATCTCACAACCAAACAACTTCATTAATATATTTTTAAAAAATTCTCAATGATATGCTTGGTCAACTCGAACAAAGGGACATATCTAAGAAATGAGATGAGACATTTACTAAACCTGCCCCTGCCTAATCAAACACCCCATTATAGTATAATAGCAGAGTCTCGTTAGTAATAAGTATAATAGTAGAGTCTCATTAGTAATAAGCAACAACAGACAGATTACAGGAACTGGCATCTTGAAAGAGTAACACTGCTCATGATAAACATTGCGGCCTTATGGACTGACAAATTGGCATGATTTCCATTTCACCATTCTAATTTTGAACGAAAGTTGCTGTTCTTAACAACATACTTTCCAACACCTTGTTTTGAGAATTTCTGGAGAGATCAAGGGATTCAAAATGTTTCCTCCCTTCTAAAATGAGATTGAATACTCATCTTAAGCGGATTCAACAGTATCAATGCGCTTGAATAGACTTTCAACAGCTAATGATGTAATACAACAACCCAAAGTGTTTAAAAATGGCATATAATTAATTGCATAACCCCCGAAGTAATGTAACATACACCACTGTGATACTATATCCCTGACTACAGGAAGTCAACAACAGTAACACAGTGTGAATAAACTTCATCCTAATACTTTTGCAAGCATAGTACTCGAGCCAAAACCATCAACAAAAGAAAAATAAAAAAAAATTCACAGCCATTTACCCTCCCCTTTAAGCTTAATAAAAAAAGTTCCGAACCCTAACTCCAGCACAGAAACTCTGACCCCCATACATAACTCCGTATATGACTCTTAGGTCATCTTCTCAACAGTTAGGATCCCAAAGAAACTGGGTAAAAAAGTGCTGCAGAAGCGGTGATAACACAATATTATTCTTGGTTTTAATGCCTTAGATGATCTCTTTTTATCACTTTTCCTCCACATTTTCCTCCTTTACGAGTTTTTATTTCATATATTTCGATATTGTTCTTCTCAGGTATGATTTGCTTTGTTTTATAGGCTTTTGACGTAATAAGAGCTTTCATGATATTGTGTGGCAAGTGAATTTGGCAAGCAAATACCGCAGCATGGTTGCGGCTTACTTGAGCACGCCGCAACACCTTGGCAACCATCTTGGAAGAATTATTTGAAAGCCCAAAATTCTAGTCATGGGATATAGCTAGGTTTTAGAATTTGTGTAGCTTTAAACCTCTATCCCCCCTTGAGCTTTGGACGTGACTTTTGGGGTTTCTTTAGGAGAATTTCTGATTTTCTTTTCTCTAGTTTTTAGTATTCATAGTTTGAGTTTTTTTAGTTTTTCATTTGTTTTCACTTTTACTCATAGCTTTTGGTTTTTAGGTTTTGTTCTTTCTCCTTTGCAATTCATGGAGAACAACTTTGGTGTTCAACAATCAATTGGTATTTTCTATCAATCTAATTCAAGTATTGTTTTCTTCTTTCTCTATTCTCTAACTATTATTGTTATTATGCCTTCTCTTATTCATTGTTTTGTTTATTTAATTATCATGTTTAAGTAGTTTTATAATCTAGGGTTAGGTTGAACCCTGATATGATTTGATATATGAATTTATCCCAAACCCTAATTTGTTTATATTATATGTTCTTACTAATTGAATCGTGCTATTTTATCAATACTAGGTTAGACGTAATTTGGTATTAATTTGAACCTAATATCTAATTGTCAATGATAGTTGGATTTAGATGGTTATGATTAGTTCAATAATAACATGAAATTCTGCATGAAAATATGTAGAACGGATTGTTAGGAAGTTAGGGTGTCGTATTTAATATCTTTAATATGCATGATTCCATGAAAATAGGCATGATTGTATGTTAGGGAAGCCAATAAATTGATCGAAAGAAACTATTGGTATTGCAAAGGGCACATCTTTCCTTTTGACCATTATAGTATGATTGTTTAGGGTAGGGATTTATCTTATGTTAATTCATATCAGCGAGAATACCGAGTCTTAGATGTCTTAAGTTCATATTTTTATTAGTTATAATAGTATAACCACTCTTTCCTCTTACTCATCTAGTTTTATTAGTATTAAAGTTGATTAAATTGGATCGTCGTTTCTCTATGGGATCGACCCTGACTTACCCTACTACATAGTAGTTAAAAGGATTAGTTAGGTTTTTATTTTTGTTAGGTGCGCGACACGCCTATCAAAATTCGGCGCCGTTGCCTGGAAACGGTTTAGTTCCAATATAAATTGATGTTTACAATGGTAAAATTTAGATTATATATATTTTTTTTCCTTTCTTGTTACGAACTTTTGTTTTGTAGAAACTTTTTCTCTTTTGAGGTATTTTTTTCTCTTTATTAATTTTCCTTTTCCTTTTCTTTTGTACTTATGGCTATTTTTTATTTTCCTACATTTGAGTATGAGACATTTTGGAGATATTATCATAGACTTGGGGATTATATCGGTCTTAATCATGGAATTGAAAAATGGGATATGTGCCGAATTTTTTATAAAGGTTTGAATTATGAAACTAGATTGTTGGTAGATTAGGTGTCTAATGGAGAGTAATTATTGTTGGGATTTAATTGAGTATTTGGCTAAAGATATTTATGACTAGGAAATTTCTACATCTATTGGACTTATCTACCACCTCCCGAGACTTACATGACTCATATCAAAAATCCAATCTTGAGCTAATGATGGAGAATATCATTACCACCGCCAACAATTTCACCAAACAACTACAAGCTCGAAACTAACTCGAAGAGAACAGCTAAGCAGACTTGATCATCAAGTAGGCCAACCATTACTACTCACCACAACCCCCATCCTAGCAAAACACCTAGCAACACACCACGAAGCCCAGAATACCCGGTCGCGGTCTTCAACTCCTTCCCACAGCCCTATCGCGGCACCTTGTATCAATTTCACGCATATCACAAATTCATCACAGCCCACACCGCAAAGCCTCCGCAATTCCTCAATCCACTTCACGACTTAACCGGATCAACACCCAACAATTCCACTACACTCGCTCAATACCCCAACAAACCCCACGACAATACCGCAACCCTTCTACTTTGCCACAGCCCCTACGCATCTCCATCGAGTCGATCTCCCACAAAACATCCAGCACAATCCACAATACCCTTGACCCATACCACAAGTCGATCTCCCACAAAACATCCAGCAAAATCCACCATACCCTTGCACAAATTCACACAACATCCAGCATCAACGCATGCCCCCAAGAACACAAACTCCATTCGAAACTCAACCCCATTAACCCTAATTGCTTTGGCTTGAGTCATGGGTGAAATTCCCACAAAATTCGCTGCACCCTTCAATCCTTGGTTCGATCTCTTTGGGTATCCTTGTTGTTTTCGTGCCCTAACCTCAGAGCTTTGATTTTGGTAAGTGTTATTGATCTCTTTGTTCAATTTGGATTATTGTTGGTATTTCGGTTTGGTTTTAATGTGTATTGCTGAACTTTTGTTCTAAACTTGGCGCGTATTGATGTTCTTGTACTCGGATTTTGATTTGTGGTACTCTCGGTTTCGAATTCTAGGTGTGGATTCAAATTTTGGTGCATTATATTTCATCAATTCGATCTTAATTTGATTTTGAAAATGTATTGTCGATCCATTGCTCGACTTTGACGAGTAGTATTGGTTCGAATTTACGTGAATTTAGGTGCCTCTTCGGTTTGATTTTGGTGTTTATAGATAATTACTTGCGTCGATTATGTTGTATCGTTGCACTTTTGGTTCGAGTTCTTGGTATATGGTGACTATTTGATTCGATTTTCAGTTCTGGGTTCGAATTTTGTTGATTATTGTTGTTCTTGGTTCAAGTTTGGACTGTCTTGCTGATTTTTGGTATATATAGGTGAACCTTGATTTGATTATTGGAGCATATTGTTGAATTTTGATTCGTATGTTGATGTGTTTTGGTGATTATCAATTTCCTTGATTCAAATTATGAGATTTAGTAGTGATACCCGAATTCGATTTTCGTTTTGATGTGTACTGCTATTCCTTAGGCTAAATTTTGGTACTTGCTGCTTACTTTTGGTGATCACTACTGAGTCATTGTTTGAATTGTGGCGAGTAATTGGCGAGTCTTTGTTTTGACCTTCGATACTGATTTTTCTGATTTCGTTATTTCTTGCTCGAACCTTGGTGTATTTCGGTGATTTTTGGTTCAAAATTTGGTGTGTATTGTTACAATTTGGTTCGAACTATTGCTGCTGTTATTGGTTCGTTTTTGGTGAGTTGTGACAATTCTTTGATTCGAAATATTGGCATATTAGTATTCTTGATTCGATTTTGATGTGTATTAGTACCTTGGTCCGAATTTTGGTAACTAGTGGTAAACTTTGGTTCGAATTTTTATTATTGGCGATTCTTTGGTTCAGATTACGGCTTTAGCGGTCGTCCTCTAGGGCAACCTAGGGGTTTAAATGGCTTTTTGCATACGCTAAATGCAATCGTGATTCCTACAATCTTGATTCCTACGAAAGTGAGTATTAAGATTTCACTCCTTTCTTAGATAGTTTTCCTATTTTCGTTTTGTTTACTCGAACGAGCAAACGTTAAGTGTGGGGGAATTTGATAACACAATATTATTCTTGGTTTTAATGCCTTAAATGATCTCTTTTATAACTTTTCCTCAACATTTTCCTCCTTTACAATCCTTTATTTCATATATTTTGATATTATTCTTCTTGGGTATGCTTTGCTTTGTTTTGTAGGCTTCTGACATAATAAGAGCTTTCATGATATCGTGTGGCAAGTGAATTTGGCAAGCAAAAGGATGAATCTTACAACGAATACCGCAGCATGGTTGCGGCTTACTTGAGCATGCCGCAACACCTTGGCGGCCATCTTGGAAGAATTATTTGGCAGCCCAAAATCCTAGTCATGGGATATAGCTAGGTTTTAGAATTTGTGCAGCTTTAGAGCTCTTTCCCCCCTTGAGTTTTGGACGTGACTTTTGGGGTTTCTTTAGGAGAATTTCTGATTTTCTTTTCTCTAATTTCTAGTATTCATATTTTGAGTTTTTTTAGTTTTTCATTTGTTTTCACTTTTACTCATAGCTTTTAGCTTGTAGATTTTGATCTTTATTCTTTGTAATTCATGGAGAAAAACTTTGGTGTTCAACAATCAATTGGTAGTTTCTATCCTTCATGTAGCTTGCCCTAGCCTTCATACCGTTGGACCTCAAATCTCTCAGTCCCTCCTAATGTCTTAACAATGAAAGTTATTGTATAAGTTATCCCCTGATATATGCAAACACGTGTCTTTGCCCACTGCAACACCCACCAAAAAAGAGCTATCCTACTCATTTCAGATCAAGATTTCATAATTTACTTACCTGTCTATTCCATCTTTCCAAAAAACCTCAATCTGATTAGAAAAAGGCAACAATTTTTTCACGGAAAAACTGCACCTTCTCTAAATGGCCTAAACATACATTTGTGCTCTCCTTAGCTCCTCAAAAACCTAAAATTGTCAACACAAGCATCACAAAAGGAATGCTTCAAAAACCACAACATACCCAATTAACCAGAGTACAATGAAAACAGCTTCACACCATAGAGAAAGACTTGGAAGCTCTATGTCAAATTCAAAATCCACATCTAATACAACTTCACAACATTGGAGCACATCATAACAGACTCGACTCCTAGAAGGTAGAATGTTGATATCCAATCACCACCATACTCACAGTGTATATATTATCAAAAATCTACTTGACACCCCGAAAATCAATAAAGAATAAGATTATAAGAGGATTATTTTGTCTTTCACTATGAATATATCAAAGGAAATAGAGAGTAAAGATCTCCCAAGCAATCAAAATTCCCATTCAACTATTGAGGAGAGTAGATGAAAAGGGAGTGCGCTGAACAGATCTATGGGAGTGTTAATTCCATCCCCCATTCAGGATACTATTGCAAGGAAATGTAGTACTTTGAGTACAGAAAAACCAATTTAGTAAACCACACAAGAAAAACCTATCACAAGACAATACACAGTGTGCTAACTTCAAGCAAGCCAAATCATAATCAGTAAAGATATCACTTTCTAATTGAGAAAATTGCATTGTCACGCGCATCCTTCACTGTGGTGGGATGGGATTTAAAATTTCAGCCATGTCACTGCAGCTGCGTTGTAGAGGTTTTTGCGCTAATCACAAACACCTCAAAAACTACCAATATGTACAAATTTTCCTATGATATTAAAAACGAGAATAACACTAAAAGCAGAAATCAATATGAACATATATGTCATCTACCTAACTTTTAGCCATTGAGAACCCCCCCCCCCCCCCCCCCCCCCCCTCCTCTTCAACATATATATATATATATATACAACCAGAAAATAGTTCACCACCCTTCAAAATCTCCATGGAGATAGATTAAGTACAAATTTATTCCAAGAAAATGAAAATTTTTGAAAACCAATTTAAAAATTATATTCGTTCTCTGCAATAAGGTGGTTGATTATGTACCTTATATAGAAATTCATAATAGTTGAGGTCAAGCACTCTCCAGGTTCTAGGCATTTTAATTCTGACCGAAAAATTTCAAGAGATTCAGGATCCTCCCTGCATGTAAGTACATCAAAAAATGTGAGGAACAATAAGTTCACACAAATAAACATCTCAAAGTCTCAAACAAATAAGAACGAGAGTATGTGATAACCCAAAGAGCACGTATACCTAGATGGATAATAGATCTTGCCTTCAGCAGACCTGTTAATGTGGACAGTAGAATCATTTCAGTATTCACAGTGTAAAAGTGAGATGAAAGACAATAAAGAATGTCTAGAAAATAATAGCTATGATCATCATACATTGATGGTAGATCTTTATCTTCTTGGTTTTTCTTTAAAAGCTCAGGTCCCTCCTCGTCCACCAAAACAACAGTCTGCCCTTGGTACAAATGTACAGTGATAGATACATTAGATACAATTTCCTCTTCCCTATACTAAAATATGATAAATCCAATTACAGAAACACAAGCAACTGCCCTATTTTCCCAAGCCAATTAAATTTTAAAGTTGCCAAATTGACAGAATCATAATAAGATAAAATCATAGCAACTCACACTTCCGCAAGCTGACTAAAAGCAGTAAGTATATATATATATATGTACATATATATATATATATATATGTATATACATATATATATATACATATATATATGTATATACATATATATATATATATATACATATATATATATATATATATACATATATATATATACATATATATATACATATATATATATATATACATATATATATATATATATATATATATATATATATATATTTTAACCAGCAGTAAGTATATATTTATCAAGTCTAAGAGAACAAGGTTAGATGCTAATATTGGACAAAGCAATCAAACAATTATTAACTTCATCTGAAACTAGTGTACTTGGAGGGAGGCAAATCTGGACAACAAATATACCTTCTCATTCTTCAAGCCATTTGCGTTTGAAGCTTGAGAACCTTCACTGCAAAAAAGGTTGGAAAACACAAAAATACATAATTTATTCAACAATAAATATGCACAAACCTTAATCTGAACAAGGAAAAGAACAGTTCAAAAGACAAAGGAACGTGATACAGAAAACTAAATCATACATGAAATTTCATAATATTTCCAGTAGGCTTAGAAACAACAAATCAACTTCCAATCCTATTCCAAAACAAATTAAGTATAAGTACAAATCTTCCATTTTTATTCACATAGTAAATCCCGAATTTTCTTGTTTCTTGCAGGGTTAAGCAGCACAAGAGAAGAAAGGCTCCATTCAATACATACAAATTAACATGGTATGCACACTCATTCCAAAGTGTTAAAACATCTTACTAAAATATCTAACTTAGAAGACTAGTGGTCGATACAAGCATGAGCTAAGCTTAAACTCCAAAGTTGGCAGATTATGAAACCTGGTTACCCATTGATCATAGGATGGGCAAATGCAATGATATAAAAGGTGGAATAATAAAATAAAAAATTATGATGCCGGTAAAAGTAAAGAAATCTATTCCATGATACTTCAAAAAAGTGAACATGCAACAAATAAGAGTGTTCATGATCAGAAAATACAATAAACCAACAATTTCCATCTGAGCTAATAGGCTTATGTAGGATAAAATCACTACCAGGTCACCAACAATAGACGTTTATATAGAGATGGAAAGCAATATTGAGCAATTATGAAATACGAAATCTAAAATCACTATTACCATCAGAGATATTAATGTTAGACAAAAAGCTTACCATCAGAGAAGAAATTATGAAAACCAACTTAGGAAAATGAGCAACAAAAAACAAGAGTATCTATTTCAACCAGATTAACATGAGTAGAAAAAGTTAAATCAGCATACGCTAGATATAATTAATAAATTTGTGTGAATCATATGTAGATGACTAGTTCATAAGTCCAGTTGTCCACCCTCTTTCTGGAACTTTGGCCTAGGACTAGCTGTGAGCCACTGAGCTAATGTTAAGATTTCGGTGAAGCCGCACCCGTTTAGGCTCCAGAGATTCTATAGGACCTACCGGTCTATCACGTATCTGATCTATAGAGTCACACAGTTCAAAAATGGGGGGGGGGGGGGGGGGGGGGGGAGAGAATCCTAATAGAGCAAAACAGAAAGTAATAGAGCAATGCATACTCATCCGTATATGTGCAAAATAAAGAAATTTTTCCAGCATGCTTTCCATTCAATTGCATGTGTTTTCCACCATTGAGATGACGGCGGTCCTTGTAATTCCACGCAACAAATCCTTTGGAGCACAGCCCAGCTTTTGCTCTTTTGCTTTGTGGTAACTTTCCAGATGAACTCCTTTTAGACTTGTCAGAAGGATTCAGGTAAGAAAGTTCAGAGTCAAATGCATTGCTCGCTTGATTTCTGGTCTGCAAAGTATGCACAGTTAAATTGAGGGCGGAACTTTTTTACAATAAAAAGCTTCTGTCAGAAGATAGATGCAATACATTCAGATCCTGTTTCGGATTATCATCTTCCATTTTCTTCAAAAAAGAGGTAGCAAAGGATGACACTGTAGGGGATTGAGATGATGGTGATGCTTGCTTAGATCCATCAAACAAACCTGCGAATTGGTATTTCCTATATAAGTCCTCATCCAAAATACAACTAAAAAGCAAAGGATACAGGAACCAAGACTAGTGCATTTTGAATAGTGCATAGAGAAAGCTGATATAACATTGATACAAATCACACACACACTCTAAAATGATCCTTTCAATAAAAAATTAGCAGAAAAGTTATCAGCCATCAGAATCTAAAAGGAACAAAGTAACATATAACTTAACTAAAAATGGTGTACAAACTACACAGTCTGGAATCATCATAGTATGGACAAATGTTATATAAGGAAATTCATTCTCTCCACAAACACCCAGCCATCATCGGACACATCCCCTCATCTTATTATAAAGTGCGCCTATGACACCTAAGGCACCAGACATAGGTGGGCGCAGCATCAAACGCCCTGCAATAGCAACATGAGGCGGAGTCCATCGGTCGAGCTTGGGCGAGAACCTCAGAGCGCCTAAGAGGAGGTGCTAGGCCGTGCGAGGCACTGGCCTTTTGGTTCATGTGCTCCAATCCACTGTTTTGCAGGTTTATAAATGCTTTAAAACAAAAAGGCATGCATGTGGGATTTTGGCCCATTATGACAGTTCAAATTAAGTGCTTCAAGAGCTTCAGCTTTCCAACCCATAAGCTTTGGTTCAAGCTTCATCTTACTCACCCAACTCCCCCACAAGTTTCTGGCATTTTACCAGGGTTTGAAGTTCATCATTCTCACCCAGATCTGCCGCAAGTATCTTACCTATCACTGGCGACAGGATTAGAGTAGTAAAGAGTCAGGTTTTTTCTTTTTTTATTTCAATTATTATATCTTTTTCTCTTCTTCGTAGTTACTCTTCTCTTCTTCTTCTCTTAACTTTCTCTTCTCTTTTTTTTCTGGGTTTTATTATTTTCCATTTTTTTTGGGGGCAAACAAGATGGCTTGCAATGAAACATTGAGTGACATTGTGACAGTGAGAGTTTTCTTTTGCTTTAATATCCAGTTTCTTTTGCTTTTCTCCACAATTCAACATTAATATGTGCTTAAATATGTATAATTTCAAGATGGCTTCCAATGAACAACCATACACAGGATCATCATATAACCTCGACTCGGGAAGAAAATATAAGAAGTCGGATCATAACAACAAAGATAATTGCCAATGTAGTTTTTGTCCTAAACGGAATAAAGGAGGGATATTTGTGAGATTTGTGTGTTGCTTTAAGTATTTTCTAAGTACTTTTTCCTTTTAGCAGTCTATAGTGACAAATGATTCTTTCTATTATCAACTTATGCACTTATTACATGAGTATTATATAGTTTAGAAATTATAATTTTGGGTTTTGGCACTTTTGGGGTACCTCACACCAAAAGGCAAGCGCCTAGGCTCCATGGACCTTTGGTGTCTTTGGGAGCCTCATGCCTTACAAAACTAAGCCCTTCATAAAGATAGTTCTCATTAAACTGTTATGTAGTTAGTCAAAAAAGCCCATTAACTATAATGAATCTCGTGTAAGAGGACATGAACGAACATAATGTGATTGCAAATAAGTTAATTAAATCAAACCCTATGTTATGGAGAAGCTGGAAAGTAAATTGAGAAGTCTGATCTATGTTATCCTATTAGCCAAGACCTTTGTTTAGTTGATGAACTTTGATTTGTCAATCCTCAAAACAATGAAAAATAATTAATTAATATATTTGTCATTGTCTTTTGAATAACTTCATAAAAATGTGAAAAGGAAACAAGTACTTTGACACGTTCGCAATTCATTTGCCATTTGTTCCATAATCGGCATTTATTCCCAACTCATTTCATTGTCCGTATATGTTCCTCCAATGGTGGCTCTATTCAAAACCAATTGAAGTTACATGCCTAAGAATTGCATGTATTCATCATCTCCAACCTTTTCACATTAGAAGAGAAAAACTAGAAGTCTGCATTTCATCAATCAAAACCAACTTCAACTGTTTTTTTACGAATGTTTTTATTAAAAGCATGATTTATTATACCAGAATACTAATATCTATATAGGTTTCAGTTTAAAGTCCCACGACTCACATCCCTACCTCGCTTTGCTACTTCAATCTTTTCTCCTTCCACTAACTTTACTTTGTACAAAAATTTTTAAATCAAACCACCACTCTTTTCTGATATATATATATATATATATATGTTCTTCTAGCATTCAAGTTCTATTGCAATATATACACTACCAAAGTTGACAGGATTTTTCTATTCAACTAGGTGATGTCAGAAGACAACTTCAATGTCAATTATGGTTCGTTTCCTTATGAGTTATGGAAGGTGGGTAGGGTAGCAGGATGGGTAAGAAGTCCGCTTTAAACTTAGTTCATGAGACTAATTGATGAAGTAATATTTCATTCCCAGGTTTGCCAAGAAAATAAAGAGAAAATTCTATTTCTGGGAAGGATAAGCAAATTTGAAGGAAGTGAGTGAAGGCATTCTTATGTTTTTAGTATGTAATCTGAATATACTGCAGATCATGCCACATTCACTTTCATGTTGTGCTACTACTCTGTTACCTTGACAAATCATCTTATGAATAAGAGCTCCTTCCAAGCTCTCTGAAGTCATTATTTCTGTATGAGAACTTACATTGTTCATATTCTTTTGTTCTACTTTTCCGACTATTTGAGCAAGAGTTCCCTAAATAATCACAAGTTCACAAAAGTGCAGTTTACTTCTTTAAGTTGTCATTTCTTGCACCTTGATAAGTTGAATTAAATACATCCAGTGCTCTTTAAAATTGCAATTGTGATACCTTCGTCTTCAGGATGTTGCAAAATAATAGCAATATTTATTTATTTGGAAAATGGTACGTTTTGTCTCTCCTCTTCAAATGGGTCCCTCTTGTTATCTTTCTCCTATACTCTCTGTTTGACTTCTAATTTATTCCAATTTACCATACATAAAATATTGTTCATTTTTCAGGCATGGTTGTTTATTAGAAGCATTTCATAACCAAGTTTTTAAAAATTGGTCTAAATTTATCTTAATACTTCAACCATCATTCCTAAGTATTACTATTAATTTTTAAATTTGTAGTTGGCATTTCATCGTATAGTGGTTTTCCTCATAAAACATTAAAAAATTACAAATTTACATTTGTATTTTATAGTTTTCTTGCTTCCCTTTCTCCCTGCATTATTTATATTTAAATAATTGTTTTTTGAAACCCTCAAACTAAATCTTTTCATATTCAAAAAAACACTCCATTGAAATTTTCTATGAATTAAAAAAGTAATTTCTACACATCTTCTAACATTCGGGCACGCATTGTATGCGCTTCTAAGAATTGTCTGCATATAGTGGGGATAGCCCTTGATGAAAGGGTGTGACCCTCCAGTTTCTTCACAAAATATACGGTATAAGAGAATGGTATTGGATATCATATTTCTAAAGTTCATGCAAATAGCAGCCCTCCTGTCCTCTGGATGCTAAAACTTCGAGAAGTAGGATTCAGATCATTTGTCAGTTTCTACAATAATTTACCTACCAAAAGCATGGTCAGAGACCTGCATCAAGTAGAAATTTTCCAATTTCACTTAGCACTTTAACAGATGTAAGGATGGGAAACAGCCTCAGAGACAAAAATGAGTCAAGCTTTTCTCCATTAATGATGTTATTATCTAATAAAAAACTACAATGTATCTTCAGTGTCAGACTCACTCAAATATTCACCCAGTGGTTTATCTGTCTAAGAGCATGTGTAACAAAAAACAATAATTCCCTAAATTGAGCTAGCATTGGACCCTAAGCCTCTACAAAAGAAAAATTTATTTACAAATGCCAAATCATGATAAACCACATCTAGTGCTTTGCCCTTCATTTACAGCAAAAGAGAGCACATAACCAAATACAATAATTCCCGTAATTATTGGATCCTAAGCCTTTCCAAAAAAATTAACTTTTATCTCTAAATGCCCAACCATGACAAACCATATCTAGTGGGGTATCTTGAATCATTCAGCAATTATAACCTTACTAGAAGAGTATAGCTATTTGCTTTCAAAGAAAATCTCATGTAAGTTGTATGTGCTCATTTAGTAACTATTCTAAAGATTTTGACAAACAAGCCTAACAAAGTTTTGCTCCTAAACAATTCACAATAACAGCTCCTCAATAGAAAATGGGAAAAGAAAAAAAAACACAACTTTCGACACAGCAAACCATCCACAACAATGAAAGAAGTCATATGAACAAGATTTGCTATCTACATGACAAAGAAAACAGACATTTAGTGAAATAGCTGGCCAGGCTTTTGTTTCTGGGACAAATCATTTTTACTAATCCCAGTCAAAAATAGAAGTCAATTGAAGGCTCTCACCTAAAGATAAACCTTAGCCTTCCAAATGGAATTGAAGACACAGTCCAAAAGGTTGGCAGGATATTGAGGTAACATGATTAATCAACAGAAGCAAGAGTTGCAACAAGAAGCTCCTGCCTCCTGAAAATCTTCAATCCACAATTCCACATCCTAGACTAACCTACCTCATATAACCAAACATCCGAAACATAAAGCTCCTTAAGAGAATTTGTGAACACCTTAAGAGATTAAATTAAAAATGTGAATATCCAAAAGAAAGTTGGAGTAGGAGGATAAGTTAAGGAATAATTGATTGTGTTGGTTTGGACATGTCGGACACCGTATGCACCGCAAAGGAAAATTGAAGTTTGGGATAGTGGATACCTCAAGCGTGGTCGAGGCAAACCAAAGATGACTTGGATAAAGGCAGTTAGATCTAAAAGAAGATGTGACTGTAAATAGAAGAAAATGGAGGAGCATTTTCATGAATGATCATCCTAGATAGAGAATTGGTTCATGTAATTGACTACATCTTTTAGGGACTAAGTTTGAAATCTTTTATATAAAATGAAACTTTTTGTGAACAGCCAAAACAACTCAAACAACTAATCTTGAAAAAGAGGGCCAAACGTGTTCCTAGTTCAGCCTCAAAAACAACTAATTTTTATCATATCTTTCACACTCTAACATGAGAATAGGAAGCTGAAAAATCATTTTAAACAAAATTTGTAATTTAATATTAAAATAGCAGAGTGTAATCCACAACAAAGACAGAAAAAGGATCTACCACCTCAAGAGTCAGTACAACAAAATTTAGATGACATCGCAAGAATACAGAATGGAGAAAATGACCTTACCATTGATACCTGAACTCTTCGGGTGCATTGGCTTCTCATACCCATTAGAACCCTGTTAGTTTTTAAAAGAAGAAATCATGACCATTATTTAGAAAAATTTAGAAGACATACCCTAATTTATATTTCATTATTGGACCACATAGTAAAATGACAGAAATGCACAGCTTAACATAAACAGCAAAATCTAATATAAAAACTAATGCTTAAATGAGATAGTCATTTTGTCAAATACAAGCAGTAATATCCTTGGCCACCAGCTTTCGTGCATTCTCCAAATCTTCACGAGTGAGTGTAAAACTTTTGCCCTCCACAACCAAGCAAAGAGCATCATGATCCTTGGGGCAGCTACTCCCTACCGCAGAGGTCAAGGCTGAAAATGACTACCCTAAATACGATATTACGTCTTCACAAACAAGAATAACACTATAACTACAAAAGCTACATCAGAGTCAATTAAAAATGCTACTCAACAACCAGCTACATTGCTTCAACAATACTAGAGCTCCAAACAATTAACGGAACACAATGAAACCCTCATTTTAACTCGCAGTTTCTTTCATTTTCTTATCCAGTCTCTAAAAACAACCATCCTTCCCAAACCTAACGCCAAAAATTTCATCATGCATGCAATCCAAAACTCGAAATGGCCGTTTGCCGTCGAACTAAGAACGAATTTCTAAATTAGAAATGCAACAACAACAAAAACCCTAACTTTGAGAAATAATCAACAACTAGTACCAATATAAAAGAAAGCATATTCGGATTCAAAGGGAAGGAAACGACCATGTCACAACGGCGGAGGCGGCGCTGCAATTCATCCTGCATACCCTGCAATCTCGCCTTCAGCTTCTCGCCTCCATCCTTCAACTTTACAGACATTGTAGGAAAAGTTTTCATTAGCCTATCAATTCTTACTTTCAATTCACTGTCCGAAATCGACGAATAATCATCACCACTACGAGGCGGTTCATCACCATCCCCGTCATGCATTGAATCAGTCACCAGTTCCCTCTCCTTTACCAGAGGCGGCCGGCGGCGTCGATTGGTGGAGACGACAACGATGTCTTTGACCGGTTCGTCGTGATCCTCACCGAATAGCTCCGCGAAATCGATGTCAAATGGCTTCTTCTTCACGGCGGTGGAATCCGCAGCCTGGCCTTCGACCTCCCCCATTTGACGCCAGACCTTGGACTGAGAGTGAAAGTAAGAGTGATGAACTAAGAGTGGAGGCCAAAGGAAATGGAAAGGGGGGGGGTGCTGATTGAACTGTTTCGTACAATATATACAAGGGTTTTTACTTTTGTTCGAGGGTGGTGGTGGAACCCAACGACCCCGTCTGTCTTCTATAGCACGATATTAACCTTGTCTCAACTCTCAAACGATAAATTATCCTACCACTCAAACGATATTAACCCACTACGCAATACCTATACTAATTCAAATACAATGTGATTTTTTTTTTGCCAGTTATTATCATTGTTCTCATAGTATTCGTTGCGGATTTTTTCAAAATGCATATATTTTTTCTTTGAATGTTAATTAATAAATTCATGTGTAAAATAATATGTCCACCTTTCTAATATATATTTTATATTCAATTATCTTGATATATAGTGCAATTATTGACGTTGGATGTTACATCTTTAAATAGATCCATAACTTATATTTAGGTTGGATAGCAATTATTACTCACCTTATAGTGCAATTATTGGTCTTGTCTTGTAAAAGTGTTTTATGAAGCCTCTATGATAATCATTACATCATAATAAGACAATATCAACTTGTTCACATATAATGTCTCTCTTTTGTTTAGAACATTATGTCTTAAGATCCAAATTAAGTTTACTTTACTCACGTAATTGTGTAAATTTTTAAAGTCAAACATCTAGTCTACTAACTAATCTACTAAATCCCAAACCATACTTTTTGTTGATGATAGTAGTATATATTTAGCACCGATTGTGTCACACTTACTATTCATTGAAGATACTATTATCTTCTCTCGAACAACTGTGGAGGAGATGCATGTGATAAACAAAAGTTGTTGGGATTGTGCAAGTGACAAGTTGAATCCAAGGTGGTTGGTTTTTAGAAGACTATTGTGTTTATTTAGCAAGGGTGTGGTGTATGAGTGGGGTAGTGAGCTTGCAAAGTGTTTGGTGTTAAGGTAGGGGTATTTATGATGAGTATTCGAGACTTCTTGTTGTAATAGAGACATCTAAAAATGTTTTTACAAAGGGTGTTTGTAAAAAGTTGTGGAAGAGATTTTAGGAGTGGAAAGTGATGATGAGTTACGTTCATTGGCATTGAACTTTCAATGCGATCACAAAAAAGGTGAAGGTGTGCTTGGAATAACTTGTGTATTACAAAAGTAATAGGGAAATTGGGGTTTATGACTTTTAGGTTTTTCACGGCTCTTAGATTTTGATCAAATTTGCCAAAATATTTTGATCAACATATATCTCAAATATTGGTCAATACGCCGAACTCACCTTATATTTTGGTCAAAATACATCTCGGATTGTGCTCAATACGTATCACATTTTGATTCCATCTCACCAAACACTTGGTGAGACACCCTTACCCAATATTTTTAATATGATCAACATACCCTTTTTTATTTGAGGAATTAATAGGATGATAATTTTATTAAGTTAAATTGGCTTATGCTAAAGCAATAATACTTTACGTGAAAGAGTCATTACAATTGTATTTTGGCCCCTTTGTGTCCAATGGGGATATTAAATGAACCATATTTCCCCTTTTAACATTGAAAGTTAGCAATATTTGAATAACACTTTATTCTAGTAGGATTTCATCGTAAATGATCTTAGTTTACCTTTGGCTTGCCAAGTAAGGCTTATAAATTGTTAAAAAAAAGCCATATATCCAACAAAGCAAAATAAAATGTAAATGTGTGAACTTATTAACACATGACCACATGTAAAATGATTTGATTGTTTTAAATTGAATGCGATGATATAACTCAAAAATCATATAATGTAATACTTCGTATTAAAACTACTTGTAACATATGCACTCGTGAATCTTTCAACTACAATTTAGAGTTTGTTCCCACATATCCCTATTTAAGCACAATTCATCTAATGTACATCAAAGATCAAAGTACTATATTATTTGATTTGATACTCGATAATACAATAGAGATATTATACTCCCTCCGTCCCTAAAAGAACATCCCAATTAACTATTTGGAATTAAAGTTCGAAAAGTTTGACCACAAATTCTCATCATGTTATAAGAAATAATATATTCAAGTAAAATCTTAATGTATATCTCAATATAAATTTTTAAAATATCAAATTTTCATAATTTTTTACCTTACGAATTTAAAAATAAAAAGTTTAAAATAGGAGGACGATGAAGAATTTACCAAATCTCCACCTCCTAATCTCCTGTAGTTCTGATGTTCTATAAACCTCGTCGGAACACGCGCACCAACAAAAACCAAGCATACTTTTTCTCTCAGACTTTCCTCTCAATCTCACTCCTCACCCAACGCAGCAGGCCAGCAGCAGCCATGGCTGACCCCACGCCATCTCCTTCTACTTCAGACACCTCAAATCTACCTCCTCCTCCTCAATCCCCAATCCCAATCCCTAACCCTAACCCTCATCCTAATATCACCAATCCCGATTCACAACCCAATTCAACCCAGCCACCTTCTTCAACACCTGCTCCTCAATCCGTCCCCCCTTCTATTAACCCTAACCCTGCTTCCGCAACGACGTTTCCGCTGCCGCATATCAATCCATACGCTGCTCCACCGTCGTTTTGTCCCCCAGGAGTTCCTCCCCCGATGCACGTCCCTCTGTTTACTCCTATCCCTCAAAACCCTAGTACGCACGGGTATCCGACGCCGCAACTGAATCACAGCGTTCCGCCTCCTGGAGTAAGCTCTGCTCCACCGTCGCAGCAGCAACAACCACAGCAACAACAACCGATGATGCCCGGGCAACAGGCGATTCCACCGCAGCAGCAACAACCACTGATGATACCCGGGCAACAGGCGATTCCACCGCAGCAGCAACAACCACCGATGATACCCGGGCAACAGGCGATTCCACCGCAGCAGCAACAACAACCGATGATTCCCGGGCAACAGGCGATTCCACAGCAACAACAACCACCACCACCCATGATGACTGGTCAACCGCCGATGCGGCCGCCGTATATGTCTATGCCTAATGGTTATATGCATCCTTCCTCAATGCCTCATGGATCTCTTCCTCCTCCTGGTGGGTTCCTCTCCTACTTTCTCTCTCTGCTATGGTTCTTTAATGATGATATATGTGGTCCGTATTGGCGTATTGCTAATTGCGGTAGGATAAAATGACAGCAGTTTGAAGTTTGAGCTGATTGAAATATGTTGAATTGATGCTTTTTATGTTGTAGGATTGTTGAGTTTTATAATTGATGTTGATTCCTGAAGTAGTGAAGGCTGTAACATGGTGATTCTCTGTTTCTTTACGTTTATCTAAATGGCTGTAACCCTTTCTTGGTGGTATAGTCTTGGCTCTTGTATGGTCCTAAGTTGTAATCTTTAGTGTTGAAAGCCACATAGGTCAAATGGGTCGACGGATTCTGATTTGAGGTCTTTGGGTCTATGTTCTGGTCGTGGTATGCCACAAAAATTGACAACTTTGCATCTTCGAAGTCCAAGAAGGAAATTTTAAGGGTTTAGTTTTAGGAGAACTTTTCCAGTATTCCCATATGTCCTGCCTTTGGTGGGGTTTTCACTGGGTTACTGTTGGTGCAATGATAGGGTTCTTTTGCCCTCTAACTTTGGACTTTCCTAA
Organism: Dysphania ambrosioides; assembly: GCA_026401315.1. Classification (NCBI taxonomy): domain Eukaryota; kingdom Viridiplantae; phylum Streptophyta; class Magnoliopsida; order Caryophyllales; family Amaranthaceae; genus Dysphania; species Dysphania ambrosioides. The sequence continues at coordinate 1,290,193 of CM048660.1, read as the reverse complement.
TTACGTTAGTAGGTACATCTGATAGAGGAATTTCCCAAGCTTAGATTTGCATAACCGTAGGATGCTACCTCAATGAACTGCGAGGCATTACTATAAGCTCCTCAAGAGCATAGGATTGAATTTTTTTTTTATGTCCATCAGCGCATCTTAGAGTTTCTTTTTGTTCCTGTTGTTGCTGTGTAGTTAATGAAGTTAAACTATTTTTAATGTTACCTTTTTGTGCTATATATTACATCTCACTGAATACTTTTTTAGGAGTTTACAGGTGTAACTGTGTCTTTGGTTTGTTGCTAATTGTATAATGTTAACATGAGTAATGTAAACAAGCCCAAAGTTATTGAGGTAATGGTGATTAAAATTTATGGGGTATTAGACAAGTCTATGGCTATTCCAACTCTTCAAGGTAGCTGAGATTTACCGTAAGTTGAATTATGAAGAATAAAACTTTCAACTGTAGATGAGATTATTAATTTGTGTTTTGGTGGATAGAGTTTAGATGAGAGAAGATTGGAGAAATTCTGAAATATTGACTAGTTGACGGGGTAACGATAATGGGATGTTTTCTCCTACAGTGTCTTGATTGAATTCGGTGAGAAAGGCCAGAAGGCTTCCTATTCCAGTTGTTTAGAGACTCCTTCTGCAACTCCGTACTTTGGTATGCACATATCCGTAACTTACTGAGTTTTGTCAATTTGTTATTCAAAGTTGGAGAATATTTCAAACACACTATAGCTTAGCCTTAAAACTTTATCATCCAGCACTACTCCAATGCTATTTAATGGCTGGTGCTGTTATGTCGATTTAGTAGGGTCTTTGTGGTAGTTTAAGGAGTCTTTTCCTTACTGGTCCTTGAGTTTCCGGAGCAAAATATGAGGCCTGCTGAGTTCTTGGTGCCCTTGTTTGGCAAGGTATCATTATCCTTTAACATTGTTGTTTTCCTTTCCCTTCCTATCTGAATGTTCTTTTTGTTTACATTTCATTATCCATATTGGGCAATCAACAGTTGACATAACAAAAGTTGATGGGCTTAATTTCGGCTTATGTCATCAAATATCATGGGTGTAAATGAGATTTATGAATTCTTGTTGTACACAATAGCAAAATTTATTATCTTGTGTGTTGCTATTTTGACAAGTCTACTGTTGTTTCTACTGGATAGCAAGGTAAGCATGCTTGGCGACTTGTTGATTATGATTCTTGTATTATGTTGTTATTCTCCATCAGGTCTGTTCAGCTGCTCATAATTGCCCTGCTATGCTGCCATATCTCTAATTTTTGATTTGTGGTAACTACACTTTTAAGTTTGTGAAATTTCTTTGCCCCTATTTATGCTGTGATATTTCTGTTAATTTTTTTAATAATAATCACGAACCTATTCTGATGTGTTTGCATAGATTTTGTTTTTTATATGATATTACAGGAGTTGTTCGCTATCCTTATCCGCCTATTGTTCGTCCTCCTTTTATTCGTCCCGGAGTTGGCATGGTTCCCCCATTGCAAAGGCCTCCTTTTATGGGACTTCGTCCTGCGGTGGCTCTTCCACTTGTTAGGCCCCCTGTTCTTCCAGTTGTTGTACCAACAGAGAAACCACAAACTACTGTTTATGTAGGCAAGATAGCTCCCTCGGTAGAGAATGAGTTTATTCATTCGCTCCTTGAGGTATGTAAATGTCATTTGATATGCATTTGTTGGTTTTTTTTTCCATATTCCTTCCCATGTTGTCATGGTTCAATTTATCTTTTCATTAAGTTATTTCCCATTACTTAATTATGGTTTTTTATATTTTCCTTAGCTTTGTGGACCTATAAAGAGTTGGAAGCGTGCTCAGGATCCGTCAGATGGAACCCCAAGAAGATTTGGTTTCTGTGAGTTTGAATCTGCTGAAGGGGTTCTTCGTGCTCTTCGACTGTTGAGTAAATGCAGCGTTGATGGCGAAGAGTTGGTGGTATGTTCCATTCTTTTTGTTAAAATGGTCTCCTTAAAGTAGGAGGCTTCGACCATGCATCTAGTCTTGGAAAAACCCTCAGTTCTTTGTATGCTTCTGTTAGTTATATACTGATATGTTTATCTAGAGATTTGCTTCCTGTTTCCCTTTTTACTGGAAAAAAGCAAGCTTGCTGAGCTAAGTTTTTATTTATTCATATCATAATCCACTAATAATCAGTTTTGGAAAATGTGAATTCTGTAGCTTTTTAATGAGACTTATGGTGTAAAAATGTATATAGCTTTGTAAGAAAATCAAAATCAAGGCATCACTTTCATTTTTCTTCTTGAAATATAGAAGTCCCTTTGTGTAGTAAGAGCTTGGGCAAGTTCTATGATGATAAATATAATTTACTCACACCAAAAGGAGAAAAAGGAAAGCATGGGAAAAGGGTTTATATTTGTCTAGGAAGGTTGCAATAGTTTATGTTTTTATTTTTTCATGATTTTCTGGTGGAGGCAGTAAGGGTGACTTATATTGTCAACTCTTCCACACTCAATCCAAAACACCTGACTCTGCCTTATTTGAAACTTGCCCGAGTATGATTAACCTATGGATTTGATTTCACTGCTTATGAACATTATGTCGTCTTAGAAAGAGGGGAAATGGCTAAGGTTTTATCTGTTTTGAGATATCACTAACCCTAGAAGCTGTATGAGTAAAAGATTGTCTTTATCTTGTCAATTAGTAAGAATTGCTGATGTGTTATATGTTTTATGTTGATGTCTAATGGATGCTTTTATGGTCTTGCTGATGAGTAATATTTTCTTGTGTTTTTATTCAAAAGATAGTACTTACGGCTATCTTTAAAACGTAGATTCATTGTATGACCTTTGTGTAGGTGCAAGTGGGAACCTATTGGTTATGCTCCCGGTCTATTTATCTCCAGACATGCAGGACTGAGTCCTTATTTGGGGCATGAAAATGGGGGTTATGGGGGGTATACATTCCTGTAAGCTTGGTCTTTCTCTACTGAAAGAGAAGTTTGACTTGTGGTGCTTTACTTTTATAACTTTGCCATATAAAATATTACAGATTGCTATTTGCTTTTGTGAAGGGAATTTTCATTCATTTGGATGACACCTTAAATCAACTTTGGTCTTCGTTGTTATTGTGAGGTTAATATGTTTTTCTTACCCAACTCGAGTTTTGACTGAAAACTAAAAACAATTATTTTGAATCCAGAAAAAAAATTAGTTGCTTCTATTTGATGAATTTTCGAAATAAACATAATTAAAGTAAGACTGACTAATTTGAGTCCATTATCCAAGTTATATTAAATAAATGGAAATTTATAAAACCAAAAATCGGCAGAGAATCAGGCTCTGAACGTCTAGCTTTTATAATCAAATCTACTTTGTTAACAGTTTGATTATAAGTTGCTATGCCTTCTTTTCTATTTCTTTTTATTTTATCACCACTTTTTGTTGTGTGTGTGTGTGGAGTATGTAGAATCTGTAATTTGTATCAGGACTGCTCCACAACTTCTTGCTGTTGTATAAGCATTCATTTCGTCTTCCTGTAGGTTTCATAGTCCTGGTTCTTTTGTGGTACTTTTCTCGTAGTCTGACTTTTTGCTTTGTTTTGCTATTGTGTAGCTGAATGTTAATCAAGCAACAAGGGAGTATTTAGAACGTTATGTGGAGAAGAAGAAAAATAACTTGACTAAATCTAGTGAGACTGGAACTGAAGAAGCCAAGAAAGAGGGGGAAAGTTTATCTGACGTTGACAAGGGCGAAGGTAAGGTAAAGGAAGAACCTGCTACAATTGCTGTGGAAGAGCCCAAGAAGGATGCAAACGAGACTGAAAACAAGGAAAATGATATGACCAGTTTTGGTCTTGTTACTGATGAAGACCGTGATGTTGATCGAGAGGCTTTGGAGAAGCTCAGAAATATGATAGAAGAACGCATAAAAACAAAGCCTCTACCTCCTCCTCCTCCACCACCACAGAAGATTATTGATGGCATGACCAGCTTGAACTCTGAAGTGCCTTCTAAATCTGGGGACAAAGATTCTGATATTGGCACTGTGAAAAATGGTAAGTTGAAGAAAGGTTTGATTGTAACTTGTCTGGTTTTGTTTTATTTTCATGGTCTTAATCTTAAAAGGCAATCTCTCAAATTCTATGTATGGTTTGTATTTCCAATGTCTTCAATTTTTTAATTTTCTGAGTTTACTGCAGAAGATAGAATTGATGATGAGACGACCAGTGAGATTAAGCCTTCAAATAGAGCAGGCACAGAGTCACCTGATAGGGGTAGAAGGTATGATAACCGGAGTCGTGACAGAGACCGTGATCGACGGGATAAGGAGAGAGAGCTCGATAGATTAGAAAGGGAACGAGAACGTGAAAGAGCAAGGAGAGAGAGGGAGAGAGATTTAGAGATTCAAAAGGCTGAACGGTTTTACAAGGAGCGAGTTAAGGGATGGGAGACTAGAGAAAAGGAGAGAGAATATGAGAGGAAGCGTGAGAGAGAGAAGGAGAAAGAAAGGGAACGTGAGCGGAGGAGGCTGATTGCGGAGCAAGAGGATGAAAGCGATGAAGATTCTAGGAAAAGGAGACGGAAATCTGAAATTGAGGATAAGAGGAGGCGCCGACGGAGGGAGAAGGAAGATGATTTGGCAGACAGACTTAAAGAAGAGGAAGAAATCATGGAGGCCAAGAAAAGAGCTGAGGAGGACCGGCAGAAGCAACAAGAAAAAGAGGCACTAGAGCCTCCTGTTCTAGTGGCTAATGGAAGTGAGAAACCTGTCTCACTCTCGCCGGAAGTTGCTGGCCATGAGATTAAAGATGATATGGAAGTGGATCATGATTCTGCTCCTGCTCCTGCTCCTGCTCCTACTAGCCATAATGGTAAGTGATTGTACAAAATTTTTCCTCTTTTATCCTTTTATCTTTTCTTCCTTTTGATCTTAAACTTCTGCAATCTCAATTTCATTTATTCACTTTGTCCAGATGAAATTCTTAGCTGGCTTCTCTTGACAGGTGATGGGGCTGTTGAAAATGGCAATGCTATTGAACCAACAATGGCACCTGGCTCAACACCCGATGTCAAACTCATGGGCAATGCCCCAGCCAAAAAGCTTGGATTTGGTTTGGTGGGGTCTGGGAAACGAACAGCTGTGCTATCTGTCTTTCACGAGGAAGAGGATGATGATGCACAAAAAGATAAGAAAATGAGGCCTCTTGTCCCAATTGATTACTCTACTGAAGAACTTCAGGCCATACACACAAATGATGGAGAGGCACCTCCAATCTCAGCTGCATCCACTGATTCTAATAAGCGAAATAATTCTAGAGAAGCAAAGTCCGATTTAGAAAAGGATAGAAGTCGGCGTTCTAATGATAGGTCAAGCCATCGGGAACGTGAACGTGATGGTGATGAGCCTCCTCGAGTTCGGGAAATTTTGGATGCAAAACAGTTGATTGATATGATTCCAAAGACTAAAGAAGATTTGTTCTCTTATGAAATTAATTGGACTGTGTATGACGAGGTAGGCTTAACTTTTTTGTTGGATGGTCCTCATATTTTTATTTTAATTACCTTTCTGAGGCTTAACTGTGGGTACTTTGCTCTTAGATGTAGTCTACTGACCTGTATGTTTCATACCCAAGCATATCTGGCTTTTACCCTTGAAATTTTAGCGCTCATACCTTAGCATCTTGGTTTCTACTCCGGAAATTGTGGGTTGGATCTTGGATGCTTCATTCTTGATTATACGTGGATCAATATCCAATAAATTATGGTTTTGTTTGCTTCATAAGTTAGCATATGTGGTTCATGCCTCATAAGTTGTGGGCAGTATGCTTCATGATGCCTTACAGATTCTGTCCCCAGAATGATTGTTTACTTTCTGGAATGTGCCTTGCTAACAGCTTACTTGTGGAGTCGTGGGCTGTATGCTTCATTCCCTAATATATGAAGTACGTCCTTTGAGATTTTGGCCTAGTGGTTAAAGATTGAGGTACCGGGCAGTTGGGTGCGTTAGATTCAAGTTTAAATCTCTCCCCTTTTTTTATGTATGAATTTGACTATGCTTTTGCTTTTCTTGCATATCCCCGTTTTGCTGATGATTTCTTTGGGCTGGCTGCTACTGTTGGTGACTGATTGAATGCATACTTTCTCATATATATTGAAATATGACCAACACTAACTCATTCTTCCATACAGAATCGGTTACATGAAAGAATGAGACCCTGGATTTCCAAGAAGATTACAGAGTTTTTGGGAGAAGAAGAAACCACATTGGTGGAGTTCATAGTAGATAGATTTCGGGAACATGTCAAGGCTGAGAAAATGCTTGATGTACTCCAGCGAATATTGGATGAGGAAGCCGAAATGTTTGTTCTCAAGATGTGGAGGATGCTCATCTTTGAAATAAAAAAGGTCGAGACAGGTTTGACAGCAAGGCCAGGAGCGTGAAGTTAAATTTTGTAACTTCGTGTTCTTGCTGGCAATCTTTTTTGCCTTTCCAGTTTTATCAAAGTAGAAGAAATTGTAGGCAAATCTTTTGGTAATATTTGAATTTTTCTTCCTCAACAATCTCTCTTGTATTGTGTTTTTTTTTTTAATCTCAAATTAGATAAATGAAATTTAGTTTCATCAGCATTCATGCGTAGACAATTGTATCATTATTGTAAACGCAAAGGAGGTTGCTTGTGTTTTCTTGTAGCCAAAATTTGCTTCTCTTGACGTTTAGTGTCATTTATAATAGTTACTCCGAATTAGCCAACTGCTACAACCAGTAAACTATCACTTGGTGCGGCTGGCAAGTGGCCGAACCATGCATTTGTATTGGAAGTATGGTAGGCTAGTGTCCAACTTGGTGAGCTGTGTTATAAGTGGTGCTCAGTTTGGCAACAAGGTTTTAGATGAAGAAATAACGAATGATGTAGTAATCATCAGTTGATGTATGGCCCGATAATAGTTTAAGCTAATGTCTTCGTTTCTTTCCTTTCTTACTGATGATGGTGCAAGTAACGAATCATTTAGTAGGCAATCACCTCTCCACCACTTTACTAGCTTTAAACTACGGGATTATAATTATGTCAACTTTGGCAATGAACGGAAAATTTTCAACTTACATAGTTTAAAGAAGCAAAGTTAGTTTAAATTTTGTTCTATAAATCTTTTTAAAACATCTAACTATTAAATTTATACATATATACGAACGTAACTAATTTAATACATTTAAGCCATTGAAAAAGAAAAGTTAAAATTTAAAAAATTTGACTATAAATAATTTCACCCTCCAACACATTCTGAACAGCACCGTCATTTATCCCCAATCAATTTCAACATCATTTATGCCTAGTTTATCTTGTGAAAGTTATGACCTTAGTTTAGTCTTTCTCTGTCAAATTATAGCATGTTTTTTATGTTAGAAAAATACTCAAAATATCAATGACATATCCCTTCTTCCCATTCGTCTATCGTTTTCTCTCTCCTACCAACTATAAAAAAAAAACCCCAAACAACGGCGTCGTTTACCTACCTTCTCCCCCTCTCCCTCTCCTACAACTCCCCACCAATTCTCTCCTCTCCCCTAAAAAATGGGAGCCGCCGTAACTTCCGCCGTCGATGACGACGCCACACTCTCTCTCCTCGCCTCCAATGGCGGAGAAGCCCCGAAGAACATCCCAAAAGATAGCTTCCACTTCGCATACATAATCTACTTCACTCTCGGAGCTGGATTCCTACTCCCATGGAATGCCTTCATCACAGCCGTCGATTACTTTGACTATCTCTACCCTGATCAGAGCGTTGACCGCATCTTCGCCGTCGCTTACATGTTGGTAGGGCTAGTCTTTCTCCTCGCGATCATCTTCTCCCCGAGAAAGTCCGATGCTGTCGTTCGAATCAATATGGGACTGGGGTTGTTTGTGGTAGCGTTGCTTGTTGTGCCTTTGATGGATGTCTTGTACATTCAGGGCCGAAGTGGGCTTTATGATGGGTTCTATGTTACGGTTGGAGCTTTGGGCCTGGCGGGTGTAGCGGATGCGTTGGTCCAAGGTGGGATTATTGGGTCCGCCGGTGAGTTGCCGGCAAGGTATATGCAGGCTGTTGTTGCTGGCACTGCTGCCTCAGGTTTGACTTTATAGTTATTTTTCTCTTGAATAATTTTTTTTGGGGGGTTTTAAAGTTTCAATTTTTTTTATGAGTTTTGATGATTTAGGGATGAATTTGGTAATAGTTGTTTGGATTTTGAATAATTAGACTTGTAATTTTTACGAGTTTTCAGGTTTGAGCTTGGATTTTCATAGAATTTTCATCTTTATTGATTATTTTTTTGGTGATTTAAATTTCAATATTTTGGGCGTTTTGATGATTTGGGGGTGAGATTGGAATTGGTTGTTTTGTTTTAGGATTGAGTTTGAGGGATGAATTTGGAAATTGAGCATTTCGGACGAGTGTGGAAATGGATTTAGCTATGATAATTGAGGGATATGTTGTTAGAGCCTTAGGGAGTTGAATTTGGAAATGGATTGAATGTAGTTGAGTTTTGTAGGGTTTAATTTGCAAATGGATTGAGTTTAATTGAGTTATGGTACTGGTGAATTTGAAAATGGATTGAGCTTAGTTCAGTGATGATAATTGAGGGGTGAAGTAGAAATTGGACTGAGGTTAATGGAGTAGTGATAATTGAGGAATGCGTACTATAGAGTTATAAAAATATTGAGATTGACTAAAATTGGAATTGGATTGAGTTTATTGCGTTATGATGATTGAGGATTGATTTGATTGGAATTGGATTGAGTTTAATTGAGTTATGAAAATGGCACTGGATTGAATAATAAAATTGGAATTAGATTGAGTTTAAGATTCAATGTTGTGACTTTGGATTACTTTTGGTAGTATTGCCAATGCTGTATCATTCGATCTGATTTTACGGCAAGAATCAACTTATAAATTGCAGGCTTTCCAAAGGACTGTAATGGAAGACCTGGAAGTTAATGTTCATTTCAGTTTCGTGTATGTACCATTTTAGGAATGATGATAGCTAAACTAAGTTGCATTTGCTTATTAACTGCAGGTGTCCTTGTTTCTTTTCTGAGAATCTTTACTAAGGCAGTATATCCGCAAGATGTCCATGGATTGAGGAACAGTGCAATCTTATACTTCATTTTTGGGATTGTATTTATGATCATCTGTGTTGTCTTTTATAATGTGACACATAGACTTCCTGTGATCAAGTACTACAATGAGCTCAAGCTACAGGCTGCAACTGAAGCAAACGAGAAGGGTTCTTTGTCTGGCCCTGTTTGGGAAATTATTGGAAGAATCAAATGGCACGGGATGGGCATTGTGGTCATATATGTTGTTACTCTATCCATATTTCCAGGCTTTATTACCGAAGATGTTCATTCAGAATTACTTGGGGATTGGTATGCAATTCTCCTCATCACTGGCTACAATGTTTTTGATTTAGTGGGCAAGTCTCTTACTTCCCTCTATCTCCTTGAAAATGCAAATGTTGCCATTGGTGCATGTTTTGCTCGGTTGCTATTTTTTCCTCTCTTTTTGGGATGCTTGCATGGTCCTCAATTTTTCAGAACTGAGATTCCTGTAACAGTTCTGACTTGTCTTTTGGGGCTGACAAATGGCTATTTTACTAGTGTATTAATGATTTTGGCTCCCAAAACTGTTCAACTTCAACACTCTGAAACAGCAGGGATTTTGGTCGTGCTGTTCTTAGTAGTTGGCTTGGCTTCTGGTTCAGTTGTGTCTTGGTTTTGGGTTATCTGATCCCAATAGCATTTCATTTTACCTGAAATTCTCTGTAACCTGCTGGTATGTCGCATTTTAATTTTATTATTTTGAGATCATTGTCAACCCTTGTGTAGTTTAAAAGGGAAAGTGTCTGATCTCTAGCTTATTTCATGCCTGATCTCATCAGAATGAGGGCTTCAGGGATGTACTATTTCAAATTGTAAACCCTTGTAAGTAAGCTTCTTTACATTCCTAACAATGTTCCACTAAGTTCTTCAAGCTATTATGAACATAGTTTCCTTTTACGTGTGTCCAGTGTCACTTTTTATTTTTTTTTATTTTGTACTCTTTGTAGTAAGTGTAACTTTGGGTTGGTTTTAACCCTCCCTTTATTTCTTTTTATGCATTGGTTGGCGCAGTGAAAATGGCTCTGTAGTTAATATAGAATGTCCTGCTCCAAAAGAGATGATTGGAAGGCAAAGAAATATAGTCTCTCTCAACCACTTTACTGATGTCAGGAAGCCGAATGTGATATTGTCATCTTAGGTTCATATTTTGCCTAATCGCTTCATAAGTACTAGGCAAAGCAAGAGGCGTCCTAAAATTTTCAGAATTGCCATTTCTGTGTTGGCAACTATCTTACAGAAGTAATAGAAACCGAGTCTGTTACTGAATCTATCCAACTTCAACACCCAAAAGTTGCAGGTAGTTTTCATTACTGTGTTTGATTATTGTATAGTTGGCCTGCTGGTTAAACGGTGTCTTGGTTTTGAATTGTCTGATACGATCTCAATTTTGTGTGGTTTAAAATCTGGGTAACCTGCTGATGTCTCGCAGATTAAATCTTCATGATTCTGCTGATAAGTGATAACCTCATTGTTAAGACCCAAGTCCGGAACTAGATTCATACCTTAATTCTAGTAGGATTTTGATCCTTTGCTGAGCTGTGCAGTGTGCACAACACAACTAGAGAGTGAAAGACAGATATAGAACCCAGAGACAGGTAGTACTAGTACCTCTCTCGCTCTCAATAATGTATTGTGCTCAAACTCACTAGTCAATTTCAATACAAAAAAAATGGAATCCAAGGAAGCCATGATTTCTCTTCTCCATCACACCACCAACTATGAAGTAACCCACAAACTTACCAACGTACCAAATGAGTGATGACACTTTCAACTCAGCTTATACAATCTATTTCACGCTTGGAATAGGTATCCTACTCCCTTGGAATGCCTTCATCACGGCTTAAGATTATCAGTTATTCTACCTAGTAGCATTGATCGAACTTTTTCTGTCGTTTACCTACTAGCAACTCTTCTGTGTCTCCTACTTATTATCTTTAGCTTGCGCAAGTTCCATGCGAGAGTTCGTAACATCGGCTTGGGCATCTATTTGGCTGCCCTCCTTGTTGTGCCCACTCATGGATGCGGTCTACATTAAGGGCCAAAGTAGGCTTTATGTTGGATTTTATGTTATTGTTGGGCCAATGGGTTTCTCCGGTATAGCTATTGCGCTTGTCCAAGGTGGTCTTTTTGGGTCTGCTGCTGAGTTGCCAGAGCGCTACATGCAGGCTGTTGTTTCTGGCTCTTCTGCCTCAGGTAATGGTGGCGTTCAGTTTTCAACACATGGTGTGATACAGAATTGTGGACTGGATTATCTTTTTCAAGGTGGTTATTATTCTTGTCAAGTTTAAATACGGAGTATTAAGTATTCACTAATGAGAGCCATCTAGAGGAAGATCCTCAAACAACATTACCCTTCACCCTTGCATGTTGCATCTAATCTAACCTATAAAATTTCCTCTGTACTTGGGATGCTTACAGGGTCCTGAATTCCTCCCAACTGAGATTCCTGTGACGAGCTTAACGTCATTGTTGGGGCTTAGCACGGGGTACTTCGCGAATTTGTTATTGATTATGAACCCCCAAAATGTTGCAACTTCAACATGCAGAAACAGTAGGGATATTGATTGTGGTGTTCCTGATTCTTGGCTTGGCTATTATTAGTTCAGTTTTGTCTTGGTTTGGGCTATTTGATCCAACATGTACCACAATTAAGGTATATCTCAACACCAAATTTCTTTGTTTTAGAATCTTAAGCTTATATTGTACCTGATCCTATGAGAAGAATTAAGAATTTTAGCATATCAGTATATGTACGGCAATTTTGGGGGCGCTATTATTATGCAATTGTCTATGATATTTTCTAACAATGGTAATATATATGTGAGTAGTACATAACGAAGATTTTGACACTAAAAATGCATATCTTAAATTACAAAATTACTATATATTAGAAATAAACATATAAAATTACATATTACATTACATCCAATTACTGATAAAAAGTATGGAAGTATTGAAATCTGGACAATATGAGCTTCACTAAAAAGTTGGAAGCTCACACTAGGATTAGCTCTCAAAAACCCGAGCTAATCTCTTGGAAATGAAATTTACAAAGATATCATGCTGTATGTATATATCTACAACAGACTAGAAAATATCAAAAGAATTTGGAGAATCTGCGTCATGCTCTAAATTTACCACACATGAATAAAATTTTCGTGTGGTAAAGCATGATGCATGGAGTGACCGGAGCTTGTTTCCGAGTACTTGTGTAGAATGGTGATGAGCGAGCTGGCCTTCTTGCTAGCCCTTGAAGTTCCCTCAGCGTAAAGGGAGTACAAAGCTCCTATCAGAGAAGTGTTCCTCACTAAAACCTCGACCACTTCTCTCCCACAGTTTAAACACAGAGGAACCAGCAATGACACACAGTGCTCCCTTCCAAGACTAGAATAATCGGAGGAAGGCGAGCACAAGATCTTTATGACTACGTCTAGGGCCTTAGCACGCAGGATTGCCCTAGCTCCAATGGGATTTTCAGCTAGAGATGTGAGTACTGCCAGGAAATCAGCAATAAGATCTTCGCAGACTTCAATAGAACCTAGGAGGTTGACTAGAAGAGGGACCAGCTTAGCCTCAAGCACCTTATGATGATTGCTTGGGTGCATTAGGAGACTAAAGATGGAGACTAAGGCATTTTTCTTGCAATGCTGGTCTCCAATCCGGATCAATTCTACTAAGGACGGAATTGTATCCGGGTTGTTTCCGATCAATCCTCGGTATTCCTCTACAGATGAAAGATAAAACAAGGTGGCAGCAGCATGTTGCCTCGCCTCCATCCTGATCCCATTCTTGAGTACCCTAACAACCAAAGTCAAGCCCCCGTTGTTAGCAATGACGGGCTTGATTTCCGGGTGCTTTGAGAGGTTCAACAAGGCAGCCATGGAATTCTCTTGGGCTGTTAAATCTTTTGATAATAGGAGATTCAACAAGTACGGGATAACCCCGGATTCCATGAAGCATGCCCTATTGAATGCACTCCTTTTAGTAAGCATTCTAATCTCATAGGCTGCCTTACTTTTCTCTCCAATTGTTCCCATTGCTAGCTTAAGTGACAAAAAGTCAGCCACCATTTTAGTAGCTTCCTCAGTAGCTAGAACTGCTACATCATTAGTGTTACTCTTCTTGCTTGCTCCCTTGTCTTTTAGAATGGGATAGGCTATCCCATTCTTTAAACAATATTGCTTGATGACCTCCTTAAGTGCTAAGTTAGGCACCAAGTCCAAGCTTTGGACACTTTGACCCGTTGTTGGGCAAACTGGGTTGCCCGCTTTGAACCACTTTACAATGTTGACCCGATCGTATGTGTGACCCGTTGAAATTGTAACGGGATCCACCATGATCTCTAGTGAAATTGGACACTTGATATCATCAGGGTTCAAGAAACCTATATTGTAGTTGTAGCTCTTGCTCTCAACTTTTCTAACATCATCATCGATGCGATCAAAGAGCACACAACGGCAATACACCATAAGGCCCAACAATCTGGCAGCGGGCCTTGACCCAAACCCGATTTCCTCCTCGAGGAACTTGACTTGGTTGTTACAATCTGCCCATTTCTTGATGCCCAAGTAGTCCATGACCCACCTGAGCTCACTCGGGTCAGGTATGACCCGATTTTCGATTCGGTACAAGGCTGATATGACTACATTTGAGGCCCAAACATCCTCTCTTTGGGCCTCAAAGTGGACCTGCTTGACTTTGCTGATTAGAAACAACCCCAACTCTTTCACCTCATCATCACAAGCACAAACATCCAAGGGGAGGTCATCCAAAGAAGCAGTCACTGACTCGAGAAAAGCCTGAAAGTGACGGCCCACAGAGTTGTACTTCATGAGCATCCACCCACGCGCGTCATGGCGCGTGCAATCTTGAAGCAATAAGTTGACCTTCTGAAGGGCCACGTGGAGATCCAAGAAAGGGGGAATGACTGATTTGCCTACCTTTTCAAACCCCCCAGCATCTCTTACCCCTTCTAGGAAAACCTGAAGAACTTGTATCAATCGAAGGGCATTCTTGACATTTCGTTTGTTGGAGGTGAAAACAAAGTGGGGGGCATTGAAGTTACAGATTTGTTTGGAGAGGGAAAGCAAAGAGTTGACGAGGGTAGTTAAGGAAACTGACTCGCTAGGCTGTACTGCCGGAAAATACAAAGTCCGGCGTGTCAACTCTCCGGAATTAATTATCATTTGAGTGGTCGTGAATTTGTAAAATAAAAGTTTCTTGGAAATTTGGATGTGTGTATTTTTGTGTTTGGATGGGATGAAAAGGACGAGTGGGAAGTTGAGAAGATATAGTCCTTGGAGGTTGATGCATGGATGGCGATAAGAACACACGTGTCGAAAGATGATGGGTTGATGAGGGTTCGAAGAGGGTGCGTGGCACGTGGGGGCGGGAAGAGAGATGCATGGTGATGGGCTTAGCGCACCCGACAATTTCGTGGGAGTTTGCTGCATGTTCAGGGCAATTCAATATTTTGTCTTTACTTCATATCTAAGAAATACGGAGCCTTCAAAGAATTATCAAAATCTCATAAACAAGTTAGATCAGATTACTTAGTAATTATTTCTCTAAACGATATCAGGTGATTACGAAGGATGTGTCATGTTAATTACTACATACTACTGATACTAGCTCAATAATCAGCAAAATCTATCGATCTCAAAAGGTACTATGCTGTGTCTTACAAGATAAACTAGAAATCTAGAATTGACTAGTTAATGCAACTAGCTAGGATGTGCAAGAAGGGAAGGGTCCGATATAAAGGAGGATCACACATTCACTTCCTTCACTGTAAAGTGATATAAATATATTACGAGATATTTTGTAATTTTATTTTTATACTTAATATTTGTTTTTTGGTATTTTTATATCTTATGTATTTCTATATCTGATATAACTATATACATCTGACATATCAATATCATGATATAATTTATATCAGGAATGAATTAGGAAAGTCTCATTATTGATACAGAATTAGACTATGCCTTTTTTCATCCATATCATTCACCATTCAAAAGTTCTAGTAAAAAAAAAACGGCGGATGAGGATAATTCACGTAAATTATTGCGAGGGAAATTACTTAAGCTACACGGGAAAGGCCAAATGAGGATATGAATATATGAAAGGGTACTTATTTAGATAAGTTTGAATAAAACATCTAGAGTTGCACTTTCTTTGGATACCTAGAAATCAAACAATTTAGCACGCACAATTGAATTAATTGTGAGGTTCGGAAATTTCTTGAATCTTTCTTTAATGGGAGGAAATTTCTTGAATTGTATATGAAGAGGCAAATAATAATAGAGGACATGCATGACAAATTGATAATGGAGCGTAGAGGTTGGAGCAACCTGGTATGTATGTATTGTCAGCCGGAGATTATTTAAGTAAGGTTGACTTCAATTCGTTTGAGCGTAGAAAATGGAAATAACGCGTGATGTTTCCAGCTCCAGAGCGTTTTTATTAAGCTTGTACCACTGCACTTCATTCAGTTTTAAGGCATGTTTCATATATGTTTGGGGTTTATGATTTGGGATACGTTGTCTAGCTTAGATTTCCTTCATTCTCTTTGGTTCAGAATTTCCATAGATTACAAGATGGTTTGCTTCTCTCTTTGGAAGGAGACTATCTTCACATGAAGGCAACATTTTAACTCACTATATTAACTACTTTGCACTATCAAATAACTTGCTGTTTCTATACCAACTTCCCCAGACAACCTTTGTGTTACTTTAGAGTACTAGAATTTGTACGAATATAACTACAATGGTATTTAAATATGCATTCTAATAATCTTAAGAGATAGGCTTAAACCATGTATTATACAAATTTAACAATATTCAACAAGGAAACATTATACGTACTTATATGGATTTTGAGTACCATACCTTATAATAAGAAATCCTTCCCTTTCTTTGATCAATGGCCAGAATTCTATTATTAAATGTGTGCAGTTCAAGGTTATAATATATCTGATTCATCAGTTTTTTTTTTTCTTAAAAATGAAAACAGTTCTCCTTTGAGAAGGATGGGCATTTGCTTTAATTTTATTGAATTTTTTTTTTTTTTTGGACATATCAAGAGAGAATTTAAAGTATAGAATTTGACTATTTAAGCAAAAGTTAGGATTATGCGGTGTACTAACATAACAGCTCTATAGTGAGCTTGAAATTTATTTTCTTTTCATTGGTTCTCTCTCAAATTCTCTTGTTTCAGTATCCTGAATCATTTTCTTGGAAGTCATTGTTTCTGATATAGTCACAACTTGCTTGTAAATTTCTGTCTTCATAAGCTCAATTGTCCTGCATTTGTGTTAGTTTAAAGGCAGAAGAATAGGTCTAGATTATGCACAACAGACACTATGATAGTATGATCAACATAAGTGGATTAGTATTTAGTCAGAACTCAACTTTTGATTCTCAGAAATCAATGGAATTGTATTTTTGTAGACTTATAGTCTATGCCGTTGTATAATCAATGAAATTGTTACTTCTATTTCTGTTGTAAGAAATTGAAAATGAAGGCGGCCACGCAATTGACAAAAGGCCTAAGGGTCCACAATCAATAACTTTTTTCCCTGACCAAATTGAAGGGCTGGCTAAATAATATGGGCTCACTCTAATTGTTTATGGACTTTACGGTTGCGCATTTTAGTGAACTTAACACAATATATACGGTGCGTATTTATTTTGATATTTATATGCATTGGCCCATTCAGTCCTTTCCGGGCCACATGACCTGAAAGTCTACCGCTCAAACTTTTTATTATTATTTTTATATAAAGTGAGCCGTAAGCAGCAAGACATGTAGAAGAAATTTGATCCTAAGTCTTGGATATTACCATTCAATACATTAATCAACTAAGCTAATTGACATTCATATCGCTCAAACTAATGTAAATCAAAATGATCACCTTTTCAACTAATGTTTTGTTTTGACTTAGACTCAGCCTGCTATTTGATTGACGGAAATGATTTTATATGAAAGACATTTTACAGGAGATGCGTTTTTGGTTTCTTAGGAGAAATGTTACAGAGATAAAGAAAATGTAAGTGGAAGAAGAGAATGGTGCAGTGGGAGCTTTAGTTAAGGAAATAGGATCGAAATGTGGCTTCCCTTCCTTACTAAATTCCAAAGAAAAATTGTTTTTTCATCCTTAAAATACTAGTAATATACATAATATATTAATATGTTGTATGAAAATATCACTCTTTAGGTGTGATACGCATAATTACTAATATCCTCGATCAAATTGAGCAATCGATAATCTGTACGTCTTGAGAAAATCTTCCCCTCTACGTTCTATTCCATCTTTAAGCTTGATTTAGTAGTTGGTTGCTTGAAGTTATTGAGGTGTATGGTCAAGATGTTGCGGTAAACATGGTTGCATAACTTGCATTGTCGTGATTTCTTCAAGTATTAAGTAGGCCTAAGTCATTATAATCATTTTATCATGACATCCCTAAGCTATATGGCCTTTGCATGATTTGAATAATTATTGTTATAATATATTTGAGTTTTCTTAATTACTTAATAACAAACTTCTAAACACTAGTTATTCGTTAATCCGATCTGTATATCTAAATTAGTAGAAAAAGGATGATTTGCAAACACTATCAATATGTTTTCGAGCAGTAATAACCATTACAAGCGAGCTGTTGAAAGGGCATCTAGTTCCGTGTTATATGAATTGTTACTTTCATTTTTTAGAGCAAAGATACACATAGAATGTCTTTTGGGTAAAGATAGCCTAAGATGAGATTTGATCTCAGTCTCTAAATCTTGGATTCATAAACGCTATCTCCAAATTAAGAGTTCAATCAACTAAATTAGTTTATATTCATGACGTGTAGATAAAATATTATCAATTACCATAATTAAAATGGTTTACTTTTATTGGTGATTAATAATTTATCTCTATTATGTATTATATATTTTTCCTTATAGTCCTTTATAAAGACGTGGGGGTTATTTTTAATTAATTCTTTTAGTCGAAAAAGGCTTTCTTAGAGAACTTAGAATTTAAGAAAACATTTAAAAATAATAAAATTAAGACCACGTAGTGCACTCCATATAAACTACTACGGAGTACGTACGTGAGATTTGGATCGCATATGCCAAAGAATCAAAAGCGTAGCTCACTATTAGCACTTTTTTGAGGAATTTTTCTTTTTTGGGGAGCTACATTTAATCCGGCAAAGTCACTTTCTCATTATTGGTCTATGCTAATGGAATTAAATTTCCAACCTTCGCAACTTAATTTGCAATTTGCAAATCCCGATAATATTTAGTAATACTAAGTGGCCAGTTATGTTCTGGCAATCATAGAGTGGGCACGACTACACTAGTCTACAAGATTTTTCCTGCACTTTGGAGCTGGGATAGAGACATAACCACATAGGGAGATAAATGTTGAGTATTTATGGACCTATAAATATATGAAATACTATATATTTATGTTAAAAATTATCGATTAATGATAATTTAAGGTTGAGAAGACGACGATTAGATAAGATGGGTATGATAAATGACGAAAAGTAAATAGCGTAACACACGATATGGTGGTATGAAAAACTCAGAAATAGAGTAAAACCCATGAGTCCACCAATCCACTGTAGTGTCGGCGTAAAGCCACATATGGTACAAGTATATTATATAATTGATTGTAAATAAATAAGACTTATCGGAGACGATAATGGGCAAGAGATCGGTTGAGCTTTGGGCGTAAGTCATGTATGAATTAGGAAAGTCTAAAGTAATTTAATTACCACGTATTTAAATTATGAGTATAACTCAACTCGGCCAGTAAACTCATCTCTTAAGAAAAAAAATGTAAACTAAACTGCATTGACTCAAAATTTGACGCCTACCAAATGATGAGATGGCAAGGTGCCATGCAAGATGTCATTATATAGACTTATGTAAACCGACTTTATGGGAAGCAAATACTAGCTGGCATGGCGACCGCGTCATGGTGTATGGTTATTTGTCTCGCTCACCTCAAGTGGACCACAAATTTCAAATTTAGGTGTGCTTAAGATCTTCATCCTCTATCTAATTGTGCAGGTTTTCTAGAAGTGTAGTATTCTACCTGTCCTAGATAATTAATCTTGTATCACTAATAACAATGTACTTGCTTACTTCCATCAACATTAACTATTTTGGACCGTGTCAGTTACTTGCATGATCATTAACAATTGAGTGGGATTATTGCAGAATATCATGTTGTATTCAACACTAAGCAACAAATTCGGTGATTCATTGCTATTATTATTATTATTATTATTATTATTATTATTATTATTATTATTATTATTATTATTATTATTATTATTCACATGTATGTTTTATCATGTAAAACAGCATGCATGGCTTGGCTGGGCAAGGCTTAAATTATTGTCACAATAGAAACTACTAGAGATTGAATTTATTGGAAGTACCAAAGTGTTTGGCAAAAGTAGCTGTTGGCTACGAGTTAAACTCCAAATAAGATATGAGGAGGTTAAACAAGTGTCATAAATAATAACAATTATATATGCATGAACTAAATTATTACATCGATTAGCAAAGCACTATAACACTTTATTTAGATCATCATTTCTTCCTCAAGCTTTTACTCGTAGGCCTTAGCTAGATTTAAACTTTTTGGTTGAACTAGCTTAGCTACCCCCATTGATAAAATTTATTAAGGAATTTCTATATACGAGGTAATATTAATTAATATGATACTATAAATAATGTTGAAGTTAGAATAGTCAGGTATCATCCAAAGTGTAGAAAAACATGACATGAAACTACTACAATTAAATTCACAGGGCTAGTTGATCAAAGCAATCGTACATACAAAAACCATCAAGATTGAATGCTAAGCTTAACCGGTAAGTACAAACCCCCAAGTCACACGGTTGGCCAATCATAGACGTTTAAGGTCTAGTCAAGTTTGGCGCGGCCTACTTTGTTTTCCCTTTCTTTTTATTTTAGGCCAGCTAAAACCTCTAGTTTTTGTTCTGTTTGATTTTTGAGGGGAGCAAGTTCAAGTCACAAATTTGACATCATGTAAGTCATAACCAGTGGTAGTTCTCCATTTTATATTTTTACACACAGACTTCAGATCACCAGTATTTGTCTATGTCCTTTAAACAACTCTTGCAGTTGGCACTTACGGATTACATATATATTTGAGTTAAAGCTAGATGTACTTTGGTTTACAAAAAACCACGAAATACTCAACCATGAACGTACAGTAGTTTTCGTCTCCAGATAGGAACACTTATCACCTTCCTTCTAAGCAAGAGCTAACCTTGAAAGTTGAACTTGACCGTCATACAAGGGTTCTGGTCCAATCGAGTCCTCTAATAATATTTTAACAATCATCCATATCACATGTAATACTTTAATTCGTAATGCAATTAGTGAGTGCTATATGGTACTCCTAAGTGCTTGGTCTTGGCAGAACCCTTAAGAGGTATCAGCATTGATAATTGATTATCCAACATGTCCCCACATATGTTCTCTAGCCAAACATACCTAATCCAACCCCACTTGCTGGCTTGATTATACAATTCACAGGACCTGGTTTTTATTTATTCACTTAAATGGTAATACAATCTTAATGATTGACAATGGATAAACCGGCTACGTTGGATACTTAATTTGAGATATTACTGGGACTGATAGATAAGATAAGATAATAGGTTTTATTATCTTGTGATTAGTTTGTAAAGATAAGTTAGCACAAGATGAGTTTACCAAATGTCTCGCGTTTTTTGAACTCTCTTGTATTTGTATATTTATACAAAACTAATGACAAGGCTCTAATCAAGGAAGAGTTATGCTATTCTATAGGGACAACTAAGGTCAAAGTAGCCTACAAACTTTCATTGATTAGGCTTAGCTCGTCTTGAATAGGATGATTATGATAGTTTTAGGTTTCTAGATTTATGTAATTGATCTGAATTGGTTTTCATATATTGGAAGAACAAACTGTACAATATTTATACACCAAGCATTGCCTAAGATACATGTTCTAATGGAGGAAGGTAATCCCCTAAATTACTCCTATAATTATGGTTGATTTGTTTCCTTAATATTATGAGATTCTTTGCCTTCTTTTATTGATTATGATTCTCTTACTTTCCTACACTCCCCCTCAAGTTGGACAGTGGGATCTCCAATACCTAACTTGTTTAGAACTTCAACAAATTATTTAGTAGGAACTGCCTTGGTTAGGATATCTGCTAGCTGATCTTCTGATCAGACATATGATAACCCTACCACTCCAGCTTCAAGCTTTTCTTTAATGAAGTATCTGTCAATTTTAACATGTTTTGTTCTATCGTGTTGTATTGGATTTTTTGATATACTAATAGCAGCTCTATTATCGCACATCAACTCACATTCTAACTTGGTGGAAAATCAAGTTCTGTTAACAACTTTCTTATCCATAGTACTTCTGCAATTCCTCTCGTAATGCCTTTGAATTCAACTTCAGCACTTGAAAGAGCTACTACCTTTTGTTTTTTACTCCTCCAAGTCACAAGGTTTCCACCCACCAAAGTGAAATATCCTGAGGTAGATCGCCTATCCAGCTTATTTCCTCCCCAATCGGCGTCTGTGTATGCTCTCAATTCTAAGTGGCTATTATTTTGAAATAAAATTCCTTTCCCAGTTGTTCTCTTGAGATATTGTATGATTCTCAATACTACTTCTAGATGATCCGCCTAGGGTTTATGCATGAATTGACTCACTATTCCAACTACATATGATATATCTGGTCTTGTATGAGATAGGTAGATAAGTTTTCCTACTAATCTCTGATATTGACCTTGATCTGTCATTTCGGCCTCTTTGTGTATCTGTAGTCCATGGTTTACTACCATTGGAGTGTCTGCTGGTTTGCAGTCAATTATCCCTGTTTCAGCGAGTAGATCCAGAATATACTTTCTTTAAGATATAAAGATTCCCCTTTTTGAACGTAGAACCTCAAGCCCTAGGAAGTATTTCAAGTTTCCTAAGTCTTTCATCTAAAATTCTTTGAACAATTTTCTTCTTATCTCTGAAATTTCTTCTTCATCACTTCCAGTTAAAATCATATCATCTACATAAATAATCAAACATGTTATGAGATCCCTTCTTTGTTTCAGGAAGAGAGTATGGTCTGAGTTACTCTGATGATACCCGTACTTTTTCATAACAAGGGAGAACCTTCCAAACCATGCCCTCGGGGATTGCATTAACCCGTACAAGGCTTTATTCAATTTAAAACCTTCCATTTTCCCATAGCCTTGTGAAAAACCTTGAGGCGCTTCCATGTAGACTTATTCCTGGAATTCTCCATGTAAAAATGCATTTTTCACATTGAATTGGTGTAAGGGCCACCTTTTATTTGCGGCGACTGAAAACAAAACCCTTATAGTATCAATTTTTGCTACTAGAGAAAAAGTCTCCGAGTAATCAATACCATAAGTCTGTGTGTATCCTTTAGCTACCAATCTCGCCTTATCCCTTTCTATTGATCCATCAGCTCGATGTTTTATAGTGAAGACCCATTTGCTCCCCACTGGCTTCTAGCCTTTTGGAAGAACACACTTCTCCCAAGTTTTGTTTCTCTCTTGAGCAGATATTTCATCTTCCATAGCCTTTTTCCAAATGTCACTCTTTAGTGCTTCCTCAGCATTTCTAGGAATATTCTCAAAATAGATTGATGTGTTATATGCCTTTATTTGTGTCAAGTTTCTAATTGGATACTTCGATCGTTCAGATTTATATTCTGGTTTGTACCGTTTTGGGGGTACTCCTCTGGTACTCCGAAATGGTAGTTTGTATGTAGGTTGTTGAGCTTCAGCCTGTACCACTGGGTTAGTATTTTCAATGTTCAAATCATTTTCTATTTCTTGGGTACTTACCTCAGATACATCGGCTGGTTCGGATAAAAGAGTTGAAACTGTGAGCTCAGGGATTTCTACATTCTCAGAGATCGGCTCGGTGGCATTGCCATCTAGCTTTGTCAGAACCTGATCTGTCGTAATAGGGCTAATTAACCAACTTAGTAGGTGTACATATGTCTCCCCCTGACTACTAAGGTGGTTTGGGTTTTTGTAGAAAAAATCAATTTCTACAAAGTCACAATCCATTAAAGTGTAGAGTCGAGAGAAAATAGGATCATAACATCGTTATCCTTTTTGATTTTGACCGTACCCCAAGAAAACGCATCAAACTGCACAAGGATCAAATTTGGTTCTTTGTATTTTAGGAATATGAACAAAAACAGTGCACCCAAAGACTCGAGGAAGGAGAGCAGGAGAGGCTATGTATGTAGTGTGTTTTGATAGGGTAATGATGGGAGTTTGGAATTTTAGGATTTTTGTGGGAAGTCTGTTGGTTAGGTACGTTGCAGTGGCAATGGCCTCATGCCAAAAATACTTTGGAACATTGGATTCGTCCATCATGGCTCAGGTGATTTCAAGAATGGTTCTGTTTTTTCTTTCAGCTACTCTATTCTATTGAGGTGTGTGAGGACATGAAGTTTGATGAATGATACCTTTCTTAGTAATAAACCTTTTATATATGAATTGATATATTCTCCGTCATAATCTGTTCTGAGGATTTTGATCTGCTCCTAAAACTGAGTTTGTATCATTGTATAAAAGGATACAAATTTATTTAATACCTCAGATTTCCTTTTCAAGAAGTAAACCCATGTCATCCTGGTACAATCGTCAATAAAAATAACAAAATATGCAAAACCATTCTTCCCGATTTCTGGGGCCGGTCCCCAAACATCAGAGTGGATCCGTTGGAATGACATATCTGAAATGGTATTATTAGGTTTAAAAGTCTGCCTATGACTCTTTGCTTCCCCCTCCCACTGATTGCCAAGTGCGTGAATTTGGATCACTAGGTGAAATTGTTGTGATTGAGTTTTTCTGGTATATTGATGGCGTGGGTATTTGTGGATTTTGAGAGTAATTTGCTTGTGTTCAACTTCTGTAGAAGTTGAAACAATTGCTCTACAGAGACCATATTTTTGACTTGGTTGGTTGTGTCTGAGGCCGATGACTGATTATCATCATCCATTGTGTTTAGGTAAGTCATAAATGGTAAATGATGAAGGGATTAATATACCCGCTCTGATACCATGATAGTTTTAGGTTTCTGGGTTTATGTAATTGATCTGAATTGGTTTTCATATATTGGAAGAACAAACTGTACAATATTTATACACCAAGCATTGCCTAAGATACATGTTATAATGGAGGAAGGTAATCCCCTAAATTAATCCTATAATTATGGTTGATTTGCTTCCTTAATATTCTGAGATTCTTTGCCTTCTTTTATTGATTCTGATTCTCTTACTTTCCTACAGATTCAAGTAGTGTAAATGGTCGATTTAAGTTTGGTTCTAGGATGTATTGGTTCAGTTCGAAGCCGGGGAAATGATCATCCTGAGCCAAAAAGTGGCACTCGCCATTTAGCCTGCTGCAACAACCATGACACACCAACCCGAGTATGGCATAGCCCAACTTGCTAGACCTAGACGAATGTTGGCTGCCAACTTAATGCATAGGGCTAGTTTTGAACCTGACTACCAATCAAAACCTATTAAGTACACAGATTTTTCACACCAATCTTGTTTACATATCAGATATTATATAATACACGTTGTTTATATAAGAAAATATTATTTACATACTTAAATAATTCGAATAAGAAATTACTATGTATATCATATATATTCCTAAGGATTTATGTAGTACCTTGCTATATTATTGCTAAATAAAATATAACAAACAGATATCAAAATGGACTTTATTTAGACCTTATAAAAATAGATCCATACACGGTTATCAAAATTGAAATTCAAACACTACCCAAAATTATTAGATCCGAATCTTACCCAAATTGAACTTGACCCTACTTAAGTTGAACAATCTAGCTATAAATGTTTCGTATAATGATTATTTGTCACATTACAAAAAACTAAACTGGAAAAAATATTTACCCGAACGTGACTCGAACTGAGTTAACCTAACCCAAAACCAATATAAACAACCTATTTGCCACCTCTTGAATTGATGGTCCATAAGATACCATACCATTCTTAACAGAGTAAACACAGTAGTTGGTTCTTCAAATACATACCTTGTGCTGCAGTAGCACCCAATCAAAAATATAACACGTAAGGGGAATTTCAAAAGAGAAACTAAAAATCCAGCTTGCACCAACTCAGCAGCGCCAGTCAGCACTCAGCACCCTCTTGTGTTAGTTGTGTACCATATAAATATAGCACCCCTTATTTGTCCAACACTACGCTCCCCTGTTTTATGACATTTTACTACAACTAGTAGTCTAGTACTCCTTCAAAACTCTAAAAAAAAAAAAATGGCATACTTGCATAACAATAACCTTTGTTTACATGCCTTGATTTTGTATACACTCACAGTACTAAGCTCAAACTATGGCGATATGATCGCCATCACTGCTCAGGCTATACCGCAAAGCTCGACGCGACTGACTACCCTCTTCCCTCACCTTTCCTTCAACCACGACTTCTTCCAAATATTTGGAGACTCTAATGCCCAAATTTATGGCAATGGCTCATATGCTAAGATTTCTCTCGACAAAAAAACTGGTAATCTTTTGAACCTGTGCTTTTTGCTTAAGATTTTTATGTCATTAGTCTAAATTGTCATAAAAATAACATGATCAAAACACGCAGGTTCAGGTTTTTCTTCCAAGGAAAGGTACAACTACGGTTTCTTCAGTGCTGCTATAAAACTTCCTCCGGGTTTCACATCTGGTGTTGTTGTTGCCTTCTATGTAAGTCCTACCCTTAATTGCCATTTCTTACGTCTTTTGTACTAGTTGCAACACGTAGAATATTGAACGACAGTAATAATCAAGGGACTAATTGAAAGTAAATCTTTTTTCTGCAGATGTCGAATGCGAAAGATTTCCCACACAACCATGATGAGATTGATTTTGAGTTACTGGGGCATCAAAAAAGTAGGAACTGGGTGTTGCAAACAAACATGTATGGGAATGGAAGTGTGAAGACAGGGAGAGAGGAGAAATTTCGGCTATGGTTCGACCCTACTACAGAGTTTCATGAATACAGCATCATATGGAATAGCCATCATATTGTGTAAGCAAATAACGCCAACCTAAGCTTATACTATACCTACTAGATAATATCATGTCATTTAATATTTTGTACACTATGGTTTAACATGACCACTCTTTATAACCAACATTTGTTCAAACTTTTTTATCCTTTAAAAAGATAGTTAATTAAAAACAAAGTTGTTTCTTCTAAAATAGTCACAGTTATATAATACCTTATTTTAAATCAAAAAGTTTTAATGAGACATATGAACTCGTTTCGACTTATAGGTGTAATATTACGGCTCTTAAGAAAAAAAATATCTTTGATTATTGTTAAGTTTTTTTCTAAAAATATGATATAACTTATGAAAATCTAAGAGGTTATAACTTACAAGTAAGGTGGTGCTCATTACGTTTTGGTAGCTGAATACATAGTTGTCAAGGTTTTAGAAAATTTTGCATGTTCCTTGAGAATGTATATACACACATCTCAAATACGAATTTTTTTAGAAACACGGTCATATATTGACTTACTAAAATTTAAGAGGTTATAACTTACAAGTAAGGTGGCCATTATGGATAGAACCTCTTTCTCAAAACACTATGAGTTGTATCACTTGGAATTGTCCATACCAAGTACACACTAACTCCCCCACACATACGACATACCTTAAATGTAAGCTAAATTAATACACCTACATACATATAAGCTCAGAATAGTATGATATGTGTATTTACATCAAAACTATATTATAAAGAAACTTAATTTAGTAAAGGACATAAACTAGTTTAACAATGATTTGTAACCATACATTTCGTATTTAATGCAGGTTTCTAGTGGACAATATACCTGTGAGAGAAGTGCAAAACACACCAGCTATGTCCTCAAACTACCCTTCAAAACCTATGGCAGTGTATGCCACAATATGGGATGCATCCCCTTGGGCGACCCACGGAGGAAAATACCCGGTTAACTACAAGTACGCCCCGTTTACCGCTTCATTAGGGCAGATGGAGATGGCCGGGTGCGTTTATGACCGCAAAGATATTTCGGGTAAATCCTGTTCTAAGAGTAGTAGTCCATCAAGTTTGGACCCCGTTGATGGCCAAGATTTTATTAAGCTATCCAATCAACAGATTCAGGGACTTCAATGGGTAAAGACCAAGCAAATGATCTATTCTTATTGTAAAGATAAACGTAGATACAATGTCCTACCACCAGAATGTCACACTAAATAATTAACAAGCTTGCTAAGGATTCAATTATTATTTCTTTTACATTTTTTTGTAATATTTATTTTAATCATACTAAATGTTAATTTTTATTAAGTAGAGATCTAATATGTAATTTGGAAGAATTGAAAATTGTACTAAAATCCTAGTATCAGAGATCAGAGTGTAACAATTCGTTAAAGTTGTGACTGATTTGTTGTCATTAGACATTGAATCTTGTGATAAAGTCTATCAACAAAATTTAAAGTTATGCATAAGAACAAGAACCGCTGAGATCTCACATGAAATATACTACTATATTATATAAAAAAATATAAAGTATTTTATCTTTAGCATATAGTATTTTGGTTAAGGATCCAGCTTACATTATGTCTAAGTCATAGACAGCTATAAACAGTGATCTAAAAGATGAGCAGAAATCTCATGAGCTGGATCACAAAGTACTTCTGATTCCTAAAATCCCTTTTATGATGCAAGTTGGGCTTGAATGAAATTTGGTGTTCCCTAAATTGACTATTCTGTACTTTGTTTCTGATTTTTGAAATTTGATTTTAAAAAATTTAGAAAGAGATGCATCCAATAAGATTTCACTTAAATATTTTATTATTTATAACATAATGAGAATGTATTATACAATCATGCACTACATAATAAGAGTGTGCAAAATGACCTAAACCGTTAATCGTGTATAACTACATTATTAACGAGTTTTTCACCGAACCGTTAAGAATTAACGGTTAGCCGTCGATAAACCAATATTATTATTATGAAAAAACTAAACCTAAAAGGCTAAAATATGAGTGAATGTCACAAGTTTTTTTTATGCATGATGTGTTATTACTGTTATAAAAGACCCAAATGAGCTAAGGAATCATACAAGTAGTTTTACAATATTAGGTGTACAAGTGCATAAAAATGAAATAAAACGGTTAGCGATTAACCGTTAACCGTACCGTTAAATACCGGTTAACCGTTTATTGGTTACCGTTATTTAACGGTACGGTTACAATTTGCCTTTTTTCGTAATCATTATAACGGTTAATCATACAGTTAGGGCTTAATGGTACGATTTACTCTTTATGGACACCCTTACCTAAAGGCCCCAAAAACGTATTTAGGATCTAATTATAGGTTTGTTAGAAATGGTTATAATTGATATTTCAAGTCAAATTAGATGGTTCTAATAACACTTGTGGCCTAATTTGATCCTGTTAAAACTAGGGTAAAAATTTAATTAAAGGAATTTTGTGACCGAGTTCAAAAAGGTCCGAATTGACAAAATTCTAAAGATTACAAAACACCAATTTCTGGTAGTTCCAATAGATTTTCAAAAATTAAAATAAATTCCATAGGTATCCCCTAAGGTTATCGAAATAGGTTTAAAACAAACATTTTATATATCTTGAACTTCCAATGTCTTCAAAACCGTATTTAGAATCCAATTGTAGTTATATTAGAAACATTTATAATTGATGTTTCAAGTCAAATTATATAATACTAATGACTCTTGCGTGTACTAATACAACCTTGTTAAAATTAGGGAAAAAATTTAATGGAATTATGCAAGTGAATTCAAAAACATCTAAAATGATGAAATTTTGAAGGTAATCTTTAAAAATTTTCAAAAATAAAAAATATTCAGCAGGAGTACCCTAGGGTAATATTAATAAGTTTCACACAAATATTTTATTTATGTTGGACCTCCAAAGGCCCCAAACATGTATTTTGGATCCAATTATACGTAAACTATAAACTGATGTAATAGATGTTTTAAGTCAAATTAAAAGGTTCTCGTGACACATGTGGTTGATTTTGATCCTTATAAAGCTAGGGTAAACCTTTAAAGAAGTTCTACAATCGAGTTTAAAAATGTCATAAATGACAAAATTTTGAAAGTTACAATACCGATTTAGGTAGTTCCAGTATATTTTCAAAAATTAAAATAAATTCAGTGGTTGTCCATTGTGGTCATTTAAAGAGATTTAGAACAAAGAATTTTTTATTCTTAGAAATCCAAAGGCTTCAAAAAGGTATTTAGAATCCAATAGTAAGTATATTAGAAATTGATTGTAATTAATGTTTCAAGTCAAATTAGATGGTTTTAATAACTCTTGTGGGCTAATATGACTCTATTATAACTTGGTTAAAATTTATAGGAATTCCGCGATCGATTTCTAAAACGTTTGAAATCACGTAATTTTCAAGGTTATAATACAACGATTTCTAGTAATTCTTGAAAATTTTCAAAAATAAAAATAATTATTTAGAAGTCCCCTATGGTCATATAAAGAGATTCCGGACAAATATTTTATTTATGTTGGATCTCCAAAGGCCTCAAACACGTATTTTGGATCCAATTGTATGTAAATTATAAATTGTTGTAATAAATGTTTCAAGTAAATTTAGATGGTTCTAATGACTCTAATTGCCTAATTTAATCCTGTTGTAGATAGGGTAAAATTTAAAAGTAGTTCTACGACCGAGTTTAAAAAGTCCAAAAGGAAGAAATTTTGAAGGTTATAAATATACCGATTTTGGGTGATTCTGGTAGATTTTCCAAAATTAAAATAATTTTAGTGAGAGTCCCCTCTGGTCATTTAAAGAGGTTTAGAACAAATAATTTATTTATCCCAAACCTCCAAAGAATTCAAAAGATTATTTAGAATAATCCAATTGTAAGTAAATTATAAACGGTTGTAATAGATGTTTCAAGTCAAACTAGATGGTTCTAATGACTCATGCAGGCTAATATGACCCTGTTATAACTTGGAAAAAAATTTTAAAAAATTTCGCAACCGGCTTCTAAAATATCTAAAACGACGTTATTTTGAAGATTATAATACACCAATTTCTGGTAATTCTTGAAAATTTACAAAAATAAAAATAGTTTCAGTGGGAATCATCTAGGGTCATATAAAGTGGTTTCGAACAAACATTTTATTTATCTTAAACCTCCAAAGGCCCAAACATCTATTTTGGATACAATTGAAGGTAAATTATAAATTATTGCAATAGACGTTTCAAGTCAAATTAGATAGTTCTAATTATTCATGTGACCAAATTTGATCTATAGAGTTTAAAAACGTCTGAAATGACTAAATTTTGAAGGTTTACTGATAGGCGTGTCGCGCACCTAACAAAAATAAACCTAACTAATCCTCCTAATTATGTAGTAGGGTAAGTTAGGGTCAATCCCACAAAGAAACGACTAAAAATACGAACTAAAGCATCTAAGACTAGGTATTCCGGCTAATATGAATAAATATACGATAAATATAATATTAATTCCTACCCCCTAATAATCAAAAGGAAAGATCGATGCACCCTTTAGAATACCAATAGTTTCTTTCGATCAACTTATTGGCGTACCTAACATACAATCATGCCTATTTTCATGGAATCATGCATATTAAAGACATTAAACACGTTATCCTAACTTCCTAACAATCCGTTTTACCTATTTTCATGGAGAATTTCATGTCCTTATTGAATTAATCATAACCATCTAAATTCAACTGTCGTTGACAAATAGATATTAGGTTCAAATCAATACAAAATTATGTCTACCCAAGTATTGATAAAATAGAACAATTCAATAAGAAAGAACATATAATATAAACGAAAGGGTTTGGGATAAAATAATATATCAAATCATATTAGGGTTCAACCTAATCCTAGATTGAGAAACTACTTAAACATGATAATTAAATGAACAAAACAATGAATAAGAGAAGACATAATAACAATAACAATAAGAGATTGGAGAAGAGAAAACAATATTTGAATTAGATTGATTAACAATAACAAAAGATTGTTGAATACCAAAACTTTTCTTCCATAGTTGCAAAAGAGAAAGAACAAAAACTAAAAACCAAAAGCTATCAAAACTAAAAACTCAAAACTACGAAAAACTAAAACTAAGAATTATGAAAACTCTCTTCCCAAAACTCAGCCAAAAGTGGCGCGAGTTCTCTGCTCAAAAAGAGTTATTAGACTCACCAAACACCCCACGTAAACATTAGCATTTATAACTAGGATTTTGGGCTTCCAAATAATTCTTCTAAGATGGCCTCCAAGGTGTTGCGACTTGCTCAAGTAGGACACAATCATGCTGCGATGTTTGCTGCGAGATTCATCCTTTTGCTTGCCAAATTCACTTGCCACACCTTACATAGGAAGATCAACGACTAGCCAAAACCATCCACGTTGCAATAGGTATTCAAAAATCCCCGAAAACAAGGCTAATGATTGACGCAAATTCTTCAAACATGAGTTGAGAGATAAGCTTACGATATCAAGAGAGATCTTATTATGTAAAAATCCTACAAACCATAGCAAAGCATATCCAATAAGAGCAATATCAAAATAAAGGCTCACAAATAAGGAAAATGTGGACGAGGAATGATTAAAAGGGATCATTTAAAGCACTAAACCATGAATGATATTGTGTTATCATTTACAAAACACCGATTTCAAGTAATTCAAATAGATTTTTAAAAAGTCCAAAATAATTTCAGTGCATGTTCTCTACGGTCATATAAAGAGGTTTAGAACAAACAATTTATTTATCATAAACCTTTAAAGGCTTCAAAAACGTCTTTAGAATCCAACTATAGTTTTGATGTATTAAGTCAAATTATATGGTTCAAACGACTCATGCGGGCAAAATTGACCCTGTTAAAACTTGGGTAAAAATTTAATGAATTTCACGACCGATTTCAAAAAAATTAAAAATAACGTAATTTTGAAGATAATACACCGATTTTTGAAAATTCTTGAATTTTTTTTAAAAAAATAATTAAGTGGGAGTTCCCTTGTGTCATATAAATAGGTTTGAGACAAACATTTAATTTATCTTGGATCTCCAAAGGCCCAAAACACGTAGTTTAAAATCTATCGAGTTCAAAAACATCCCAAATGACGAAATTTTAAGGCTATAATCGATTTTGGGTAGTTTTGGTAGATTATTAAAATTTAAAATGATTTCAGTCAACGACTCTTGCGTGCTAATACAACCCTGTTAAAATTAGGGCAAAAATTTAATAGAATTATGTGAGTGAATTCAAAAACTTCTAAAATGATGAAATTTAGAAGATAATTTTTAAAAATTTCCAAAAATAATTTTTTTAGTGGGAGTCCCCTAGGATAATATTAATAGGTTTTGAACAAACATTTTATTCATGTTGGACCTTCAAAGTCCCCAAACACGCATTTTTGATCCAAAAGCATAAATTATAAACTGATATAATAGATGTTTCAAGTCAATTTAAAAGGTTCACATGACTTATGTGGCCTAATTTGATCCTATTAATGTTAGGATAAAAATTTAAAGGAATTCTAAGATCGAGTTTAAAAATGTATGAAATGACAAAAAATTGAAAGTTAATAATAAACCGATTTCACGTAATTCCAGTAGATTTTTAAAAATTGAAATAATTTCACTGGGTATCCCTTGTGGTTATTTAAAGAGTTTTAGAATAAAGAATTTATTATTCCTAGAAATCCAAAGACTTTAAAAAGGTATTTAGAATCCAATTGTAGGTATATTAGAAATAGTTGTAATTGATGTTTCAAGTCAAATTAGATGGTTCTAATGACTCATACGGGCAAGTATGAACCTGTAATAAATTGGATAAAAATTTAAAGGAATTTTGCGATCGACTTCAAAAATATATGAATCGACGTAATTTTGAAGATTATAATACACCGATTTCTGGTAATTCTTGAAAATTTTCAAAAATAAAAATAATGTCAGCGGGAGTCCCCTAGGGTCATATAAAGAGATTTAGGACAAACATTTTATTTATGTTGGACTTCCAAGGCCCCAAACACGTATTTTGGATTCAATTGTACCTAAATTATAAACTATTGTGATAGATGTTTCAAGTCAAATTAGGTTTTACATAAAATATAAACTGTTGCAATAAATATTTAAAGTCAAATTAGATGGTTCTATTGACTTATGTGGCTTATTTTGTTCCTATTAAAGCTAGGGTAGAAATTTATAGGAGTTTTACGATTGAGTTTAAAAACGTCCGAAATTACAAAATTTTAAAGGTTAATACACTGATTTCGAGTAATTTCGATAGCTTTTTAAAAATTGAAATAATTTCAGTGGGTGCCCCCTGTGGTCATTTAAAGAGGTTTAGGACAAATAATTTATTTAACCTACACCTCCAAAGGATTTAAAAAGGTATTTAGAATCCAATTATAGGTATATTAGAAACGATTGTAATTGATGTTTTAAGTCACATTGGATGGTTCTAATGACTCTCGCGGGCTAATATGACCATGTTATAACTTGGGTAAAAATTTAAAGGAATTTCTCGACCGACTTCAAAATGATCCGAAATGACGTAATTTTGAAGATTAATACACAAATTTCTAGTAATTTTTAAAAATTTTCAAAAATAAAATAATTTCAGTGGGATTCCCCTAGGTAGGGCTATGCAAAATAATTGTGACCGTTAACCGTGTATAACTAGTTCTTATTAACGGTTATTTTACCGAACCGTTTAGAAATAACGGTTTCGGTTACCGAACCGTTTAGAAATAACGATTTCGGTTACCGAAACGTTAACTTTAACGGTTAATGATTACAATAATAAAATTTTTGTAACGGTTAATCGTCGTCTAATCGATATGATTATTTTTTTAAAAAAAATTAAACCTAAAAGGCTAAAATATGAATGAATGTCACAAGTTTTTTATGCATGATCAAACCTTGTGTAAATGTGTGTTGTTATTATTATTGAAGACCCAAAAGAGCTATGGAATCATATAAGTAGTTTCACAATATTAGGTGTACAAGTGCATAAAAATGGAATGAAACGGTTAGCAGTTAACCATTAATCGTACTGTTAAATACCGGTTAACCGTTCATCGGTTACCGATGCTTAACGTTACGATTACGGTTAGACTTTTTCAATAACCATTACAACGGTTAATTATATTGTTAAGGCTTAATGATACAGTTAACCGTTTATGAACACCCCTACTCGTAAAGTGATTGGAAAAAATTGACATTTTTAGAAAAGTAAAGAAAAGAATAGAAATTTTTGGTGGGCTAATAAAGTTGGTCCAAAATGAGTACATGCAGATCAGCACATATCCCGCCAAGACATGCAATATTACAAATCATTAACACTTTGATTAAGTCATAGCCCCATTGAGGTTAGAACTTTCCATTGCATGTACATGCAACCCTTCAAAATAATGAGGCCCAAATATTTTAGGAATTGCAATAGCCGAATCAACACTTTGATTTAGTCATAGCCCCATGTTCATTTTTAGCTATAAATTAAGTATTTCATATTACAAATTACAATTATTGATTTATTTCTTAATTTGAACAATTAGTTATAAGTTATCTACCATTTCTTCCTCAAGTATTACACATCTAATCAAGTTGTTAAAGTTGCATGTGGGACATTTTTCATGTGAACCTAATTGGTAAGAATTTGCATAGGATCTTTGGTAAGATTTCATTGAAGCCAAAAAAAATAAACGATAAAAAGAGCAACAACATTTGATAACATTATGTTATACAAGTTCACAGAGTATCTTCCATTCATTTAATTGTTTTATGATTTTTAGCATATCAAATTTTCTGACACTTATTTTTTAAAACTATAATGGTTTGATATTAACAAGCCCAAGAGTTTTATGAGTTGCAAATTAATGGTTGATATTATAGAAGTATTTTAAACACAAGTCAATCTAAAATTAACAATCCAGGATTGAAAGTAAAAGGGTGTGTTCCTCTCAAGTAGTGCCTCATGAATTAGATTAGCAACTGTAAGTGCTGACAAAGGGAGTCTGATCTGCTGTCTTCATAGGAACTGTAACACCACACGCGGCTCCAACCTTCCAAGTGAGCATTAGAATGTGAAAGTTCCATGGATTAATCTGCCCTGTTACACCAATTGGTTCACGCGGAGTCTGTACATGATAGGATTCGATCCAAAAGCAGGAGCAGTGAGACCGTGCATTTTACGGTCTTACCTGCTCAACCTCTGGATCAAAATTTTCCATCAAAATAAGGCCTCTGATAATAAGTAATTCTGGCACAAAACATAAGAAATGCAACATATTAAGGTAATTTACTCATTCAAAACAAAATTCCTGGAGTAAGTACTTACAGCAGATTATGAACTTACAATTTTCAATAAAGTAAAATGAAAAAAATTGATCCATATATTACAAGATTTCCAGCTAAAGTTCACATATATAGAGGCTAACAGGCCTACTGTAATATATGCACAAGGCTTCAGAATATCAGAAACTTGCAGACGCATCAAACAAAGATTTGGCGAGCGTATTCCATCCATAACCTCAAATAGCTCATCCAAATGACATATACAGCACTCACATTATAAAAAATAAGTAGCTTTTGATCTTGTCACAAGAAATTACAACGTATAAGTTAGGATGAACTACAAAGAGCCCTATTTGGTGTCTAATTCTACATTTCGTCCATGTTGCTGAAAAATTCCATACACACAAAAGCATCCACCCTTCATGGATCCCTTAGCTTTCCTTTTCTTTTTGCCTTGTTTAGAAGGCTGAAATCATAGAGAGGGACTCACCAAATTCATCATTATATATTTATTTCAAGCAAGGAGAATTCTTGACTAGCTAAATGAATTGAAATGATTGATTCAGACAAGAATTTTTATCTAATAAGTATTACCAGCATAAACTAGCTCTGTAATTAGAATGGCACTCTCAGTAGTTCTGAATCCTTTCCCACATTGGTCTATAATAAGTATTATTACTTGGGATACAACTATAAGAGGTAGATATAATTGACCTACACTCTCAGTAGGTGATTTGGAGGGGTACCTGTAGAACATCTTCCCAAAGAGGAGGAGTGTGCATCATAAATTGTGATAGTTGGGGTCTGCGTTCATGCAACCCCTCAATTCTATCTCCAATAGTATTAAGAGTATTAGAGTAAAAATCATATTTTGCAACGGTGGGATCCCGAATTAATCTGATCTATTGTTATATAATGCAATTCTACAGTGTAGATCAATGCCTGAAGAAACGCACAAGAGCAAAACAACATTTTTATATACTCTCTCGAGTTTTATACTCTCTACAGTTCCTGATTTTACCAAGTAGTTAACAGTCAAGGAACCAAATACTAGCAACTTTAATTGTGACTAGCTCCACATTTACAAAATAGGTTCAGAGTTTTTATAATGCTCAAGCACTTATCTATTGTTATTATTTAGCCTCTAGGTTTGTGTCATTTTTTCAACTCTTGGTCCTTCATGTCCTGATGGTCCAAAGCCCAAAGGTTTATCAAGTTCTATTGCGGATACATTTTAAGAAGTTGTCTGTGTTTAGGAATTAGGAAACAAGTGTTGCATATTCTGGACTAGATGAGGAAATATCTTGATATGTTTACCATGATTCTTATAGGATCAAATTAGGTTTTAGGAGTGATGAAAATCATCAATTTAGACTCTCAACATATATTTTCATTAATTTTAAAAACTTCCATAAATAGATCCTAAATTCATTTTCATGGTTTACGGTTTACTGAGAGTCTGAGAGTGACTATAAAGCATGCATTACCCATTTCTAGTTTCATGCGTAGTACATTTTTGGATCTTCTTGATCTGTTGTGTCTGGGCCAACTCGAATCTACGAACATGACTTCAATTTTTAGTCTTGGACCCAATATATGACTTGGATCACCCCAATCACTTGATTAACTAGTTGAAACTATAAGGAAGAGAGATATAACATTGATACTATACCAATTATTTTTTTATTTTTTTTTTATCAGATACACAAAATTGATAATACCAACATAATGAAATAAAATAAATAATGTTTAGATATGCAGGGTAAATAGTACTTGTCTCACTGACAAAAACCAAATAGATGTTTCTGAAATTGCACATAAACTAGTGTCATACAAAAAAAAAAGACAATGATAATATAAGGAATAAAATTCTAGGCATATAAAATATGCTCCTAGTTATTGCAGATAAAGGAGTAATCCTGAGGAACAATGCTAGAGAAATTAAGAAAAACAGTGATGATAATATGTGTGTATTATTACAACCATGCCGGATTTTTCAAAGATGTAACCACAGCCTTGACTTGCAGGTAATTCATCAAGCTGTAGATACCCTTCTCCCTACCTTGTCCACTCATTTTGTATCCGCCAAAAGGGATACCTGCATCAAAGATATCGAAGCAGTTCACCCAAACCGTGCCAACTCTCAAGGCTCGAGCTAAGGTGTTAGCAGTGTCGAGGTCTTGGGTGAAGACTCCGGCTGCTAGCCCATAGTGGGAAGCATTGGCACGTTGAACAACCTCTCCTAGGTCCCTACAATATAAATGATGAGACAAGAGATTTAGCATTGGACTCATCATTAGTAAAAATAGAAAATGGTACTTAAGATTATGTACTGTGAAAATACTCACTTGAACTTCAAGATAGATTGAACAGGACCAAAAATTTCATCCTGTGCAATCAACATGTCTTCGTTGACATTGGAGAAAACAGTGGGTTGAATGTAGAATCCTTTTGACCCAAACTGTTCTCCACCAGTTTCGAGCTTAGCTCCACTCTCGATTCCTGATCTTATGTACCGCATCACCTTCTCAAATTGTTCTGAATCGATCTGAGATATCCCAGGGATTTGAATATTTTAGCCTCATCACGCTTAACTATGATTTTTGGCTACTGCTTACAGAAATTGACCAACAATAGTTAAAAAGGAAATACTAGATAGTCTTTATCCTGTATATGTATACCTGAGGACCTTGTTCAATGTCCTTCCTGAAAGGATCACCAACAACACGCTGAATGGCACGTGCCTTTGCTTTCTCAACAAATTCATCGTATACACTTTCATGGACATATGTACGGGAACCAGCACAGCAGCATTGTCCCTGCAATAACATTGGAAAGGCTTTAGTTTATGTGAAAACTTGATAAGCATGCATGAAAATATTAAACTATCAAATTAAGGTTTCACTAACCTGATTGAAGAAGAGGGCAAAGTGTGCAAGTTCAACTGCCTTATCTATATCAGCATCCTTGAACACTATGAAAGCTGATTTTCCTCCAAGCTCCAAAGTCACTGGCTTCAGATTACTCTTTGCTGCCATCTCAAGCACCAATTTTCCAGTCTCTGTTGACCCAGTAAAGGCCAGCTAAAACATGAATTAAATGTAAGTTAACAGTCTTAGATACATAAACTGATAGATCATAATGCCTGCACAAATGGCAGGGTACAGTAGATAATGCCTCTTTAATGTGGAAAACTAATAACTTAACATGAAGTTATATGAATGACACTTTTGCTTATGATTGATCGAATTGCTATTACCTTGTCCACATCCATGTGAGATGCAAGGGCTGCACCAGCGGTAGGACCATAACCAGAAACCACATTTATGACACCTTCAGGTAGTCCGGCCTGCCACCATATTCATAAATTTTACAAACAAGTATTAGTATGATCATTTATTTTCAATGGCTGGAGAGAAAAGGTATTAGTATTCAAGCAAAGAGATCAGTCAGAGGGTTAACTCTGGCATCATTTGATTGCCAACTTTTATCCAATATTCTCATGTCCAAGATTTCCACACCAAACAAATCTTTTCTCCATTCATCTTAATAAAGAAAATACAACTTGATAACTCTATAGTGCCATATATATATAAAGAATAGGGACGAAAAAAAAAACTGTCAAGGACCTCATGGAGGAGTTTTGCTGCATAAATTGCAGATAATGGTGTTTGTTCTGCAGTCTTCATAACAATGGAATTGCCACAAGCTAAGGCTGGCCCAATCTTCCACACAAACATGAGAAGAGGGAAATTCCATGGGATTATTTGCCCTGCTACACCAATAGGTTCATGGAGGGTCTGCACATGATACGGTCCATCAGCTGGCACAGTAAGACCATGGATTTTATCTGCCCATCCTGAGGAATTTAGAACACCAAACTGTCACGTAAACACAAATGCATAACTATTTTTTTACAAAAATTAAGAACTTGTATAATACCAACCAGCATAATATCTCATAATACGAACACACATTGGTAGTTCGATTTTAGCAGCTTGCTCATATGGCTTTCCATTGTCCCATGTCTCGAGGGCAGCAATCTCATCAGTGTGCTGCTCAAGTAGATCAGCAAACTTTAAAATAATTCTGGACCTTTCCTGTAGAGTTAAAAGCACGTCATTAGTGACGCAAAATAGGAGCTTCAGACCAGAGGATTGAAAAAAAAGAAATCAAAACACATGTTCAAAGGAAAAAAAGGCTGGTTAGTTACATAAGCAGTCATCTTAGGCCACGGTCCTTCATCAAAAGCTTTGCGAGCTGCTGCAACTGCACGATTGATATCCTCAGCATCACCCTCGGCAACCTCAGCAATCGTATTGCCTGTTCTAGGGTCACAAGTCTTGAACTTTTTACCTGACACACACAGCAAAAGCTCAATATAATGCAATATTTTGAGCAGGGAATTTCTGCTGCTGATTAATAGTTTTGTGGAAGACTCACCTGAAGCGGAATCCACAAATTGTCCATTGATAAGAAGCTGAGTATATTTGACTTGTACAGGTGGAGTGATGGGTTCCTCAACGGCAGCAGCTGTGCTGTATCTGCAGACTACTCTTTTCGAATGAAAAGCTCTCCCTAACAACAAATACAGAAGCTGCAGCATTAGTCAATCTCGAACAAGTTCCATCATCACGAGTTATTTCTATATATAACTGATCTTATTCACTGCAATACAAAGACTAACTAGAAGTAATTAAGTTCAGCATCACTTTCATTGTTCATCCTGTGATACAATTACACGCATCATCTTACACTTGACTTTGTAGGCAAAAGTCGCTTACATAAACTACAGATTAACCTCAGAATAGTTCAATTTCTTGTATAACGATTTGTTCATAAGTTCCTGGAAAAAGGAGAAGAGAGAGACTTGTTTTTTAAAAAAAATATTTTAAAAAATATGTTTCGGATCAAAATATTTTTAAAAATAAACTTCTCCATGTTTCGGAGAAAATGATGCCTAAGGCATAAATTTTGCTGAAGTAAAATTGTTACTTTGGGCAGCGATTTTGGATCAACCTGAAAAGTGTTATAAATTTTTTTAAAGTAACATCTCTGCCTCATGGGCTAGACTAATACTGGGTTGAAAGTTAAAAAGGTGCGATTTCATGAAAAGGAAAATCAATGTCCGACAGCAAAATTCTTTTAGTCATAAAAAAAATTTATAGGCAGTGATTTTAGTTTTAATTATTTTTAAAAAAATAATAAACTACATTTGGCCTAGCCCAATTTAGGCTGATCCAAAATCATTCGTTGCATTAAGTGGCGAGTTTATTTGGAATATAGAGAATCTTATTTTTGAAAATATTTTGGTATAAAACCTATCTGTTTAAAAAAAAACTTTTAAAAAAGGTCGAACAATGAATACCACGAGAAAGGGATCGAGTTGAAGAAGCCAGTGCACGAGAAAAGAATGATGAGATGCTTTGAC
Organism: Dysphania ambrosioides; assembly: GCA_026401315.1. NCBI lineage: Eukaryota > Viridiplantae > Streptophyta > Magnoliopsida > Caryophyllales > Amaranthaceae > Dysphania > Dysphania ambrosioides. Next base: position 1,249,219 of record CM048660.1, on the reverse strand, counting down.
TTGCCATATTGCACCTTCTTTTCCTCTACTGTACTTGAAGTTGTAGCCTTTGTAGGTACCAAAGCAGAAGCAGCTTGAGTTTTACTGTCTGAGTTGTGAGCTTATTATATAGTAAAGGATAATGCAGCTGTTATAAAACCAATGACTGAAAATTGTTGAATATTATTACTCTCATTTTAAGACTAAGACGAGCCATTCTAGAATCAGTGCACTGAAATTTTTATATATTATGAGCATATAAGAAACCAGCTCTTCAATCTCCATGCAAGTTAGAATTAAAAAAAATAAAATTAAAGAGTCGCTTCGTGGACTGCACGCTTAAAGAAGCTCCTACTCTTAATAATAACTTCCAATCCTCACATTAGATATATAGGTACTATTTTTCGCAAGCAAATTGACGTTTTAATGTTAATATCTCTAAATTATACGTAAATAAAAATTATATAAAAAACATTAAAACTATATATCAAGACAAATTTAACAAGATTTGACATGACTATATTTTTTTCTTGAGAATAATTCACCAAAAAAAAAAATTAAAGCTAAACTCGTAAATAGTGTAAAATTCACGGCGTTAAAAGTTAAAGAACGAAAGAAGTGTACTAAACAAGCGATTAGCGACAGAATCCATCGAATAAAAAATGCCGCCAGTGAAATTATTGAATCCGAGAGTTAAGGAGAAGAGATCACATTATGATACACCTCACATGGAGACATGTTACAGCTAATACTTTCCATTATTCAATAAATAGTGTGGCTCATGTGATAGATAATATTCTTATTACTGATTGGGCATAATTAATAGCGTAAATGGCTAAATGGGTAATTATCACGACCAAACAAACTAATCAATAGTGCATTCTGAAGAGAAAATCTTTGTTTTCTGTATCAAATGGTACAGAGTAAAGATAACAGGGATTCACAACAAGAGTAAAATCAACTAATTATCTCCTTCGATATGCCTAAATAAGTAATTTCAGCGTAACCAATATTGCATTCTGAAACTGGTTGAAAAAAGAACCTTACTGGAAACTAAATACTGATAATTGGGTAAATTGCTTCAAATCGTGAGAGAACTCTTCCCAGTCAATTACAAATCTCACATTACAACTGATTTGAAGCATCAAGCTGAATTGCTTACAGCCATAGATCCCCAACATAAACTAACTTACAAATGAAGCTAGCAGCATAAACTTACACGAGTGCCAAAACCACTACAGGTCCCCTTCGGCCAAAATTAGTTACATGAATATAACAGTTTTTAAGCTTCCTTAAATTTGAAGTAATTGAAGTTCAGAATAAGTAGCTATATAATGAGGCTCATACACACAAGCTGATGGCAGACAAAGTAAGGCGTCTCTATTCTCTTGGATCTTGAGATAACAATTTCTACATTGTTTTTGTAATCTAGAACTGGAAAGTAATGGTACATTGATAGATGAGATCAGTTTCAAGCATGTCTAATTACATGTGAAACTTGCAAAGCACCGAACCTGATACAGGCAAACATTTGAATACCTACAGTAGCTCACATTCTGCCCAGATTACTCTTGATTTTAGAAAATGTGCCGGTTTCAGAGAAATATGTACTCTGAGTTCCACTGCCGAGTTGATGTGCATGAGCCTGCGGATTTGAAAGTTCAATTCCCTGCAGATAACGTTCACAACCTCAACATTAGCAGCAAAAAAATTAGAAATCGCAAGATCAATAGTTGCAAATCAAATCTCTCAAAATAACTCTAAATAATAGTCGCCAAATCGTTAAATTCAACACTGTAAAATGTCAACCAGGAAAGGGTTGACATACATACCACAGACCACAAACTATTTAAAAACAAGCTTAAACTGTACATTAAGTGGACAAAAATATTTTCATAGCATCAACTGACTGGAGACAAAATTCAGTACTGTGAGTGTGGATACAAATCTAACACAATGGTCAAATATAAGCCACATCCTACAAAACACAAAGGCTAACCTGATAGGGCTCACAGCAAACCTCCAATCATTATTATTACATACAAGAGGAGAAGGAATGTCCAGAGTAAGAAGACAGCATCAGACAAGTCAGACAAGGAGAAGAGTGGAAGGGCAAATATGTATTAATGGCAAATAGCATAACAGAATTATCGTATTATTGTAATTAGAATAAAGGAATCTGGCAGGAGTTTGTTACAAGTTTGTTAGAGTTGAGTTGTATAAATAAAACGCTACTGTATAGAAATGCTTATGAAAAATCTAATACACAATTTTCCCTCTGGAGAATCCCTACTTCTCGAATTGTAGTACTATTTTTGTTTTCTTCAGTTTTCCATTGTTGTCCAGGTACTCGGTGCATTGATCCCTATCATAACCTCTTCCTTTTAAACATCTAACAATGAATTGCACCCCAAAAAAAAAAAAGTGGAGTGGGAGGTATGTAAGGTGAGTGATAAGGAATTGTCCTGGCATTTCATTTTCACCTCATAAGCATAGAGGTTAACCACTTTCAGAAGAAAATCATTTCCTAAGTTGAGTAATAGACAGTCCATCAGAATTCATAAAAACATTGACCAACAGACTATGTTATCAGACAGCAAACAGTGTCATAATACATTGTCCAATCGCTTATTTATAAATGATCACCATCATAGGATATCAGAATGTGCCTCTCTAATCCAGAGATGCAATGCATACTGAAACACTGGGGTTTCCAATTCTAATTTGAATTTCTATCCTTGATGACGAGATTAAACCAAAATCCACAAGAAGTAAAATGCAAGTAGCTTCTTTCCCCTTTAGTTCTCAATGCCAACACCACCCACCCTCTCCTTCAAGGCTCCAACCCTCTATGAAACAGATAAATTAAACAAATCTAGGATGGTAATTAGATCAGGGGAGCTACTATTCTTAAAAATCCTATTACATCTAAGAAATACATATCTCCAGTATGCTATCAGCACAAAACACATCAATATAGCATAAGTTCCAAAAAATAGCAGCAGCAACCGCTATGAGATGTGAAGCACACATCTTGACAAATAAGACTGACAAAGCTGAAGTTTGTTGGAGGTGTGTTAATATGCCAAATTGGTTACCAAACAGTGTAAGCCATACTAACTGACTCCCCTTAAATGGTGAAAGTGCTATAGTCATCTGACTTATATTTCTTCACATTCCCAGCATATAGTCATTCATCTGTGCAAATTTTTGAAGTCACAGAAAAGGGTAAAGCAAGTTAAGCAACACAAAACCATGATTCAAATTTCAATTGGTCTCTTAGAGACCATCCAATACTAAAGATGCATAAGTAGTTAAATCCGTGAGGGGTAGCAAGAAAATTAAAGCAGCTTGTGCAATCAGATTATCAGATGTTACTAAAGCAAGAGAGAAAAAAACCCTATGAAAATACTCCGTCAGACACTACCTACAAGGCTACAACTCATCTGCCCAAAGAAATGACCATCCTAATTTAAATTCTAACTAAATATCTAGAGATGTCAACCAAAATATAGTCCATAAAAAGGGACAACATTGGAATGATTGGATAATAGATAAAAGACACAATGATTGTGGGACAGAGAATGGTAAAAATCTAAAGGGCAATATAGCACGAACCTGAACAGGGGTAAATGCCAAACTTGAAGTTAGCCCTGAGGTAGCCCCACTACTTCCATAGCGTTTCTCCTTGAATCTAGTAACAACAATAACGAGATGTCAAAGGACTGGTCAAGGAACCCAGAACACAATCCAAAGGACCAACTTCCAACCATTTATACTGACGAAAAGGGAATAACTCTAAAAAGTAAAACGCTTACTTCTTAGCAACTTTCGCCGCAAGCTTGCTTGGACCAGCAGACATGCGTAATTTTCCACTTCCAGCTTGACCAAGCATTCCATATCCTTCTCCCAACCCATCACCTTAAGAATAAAGAAAAATGTAAATGTAAGATATATTATTATTCCAAGAAAGGAAAACACTTGACCAAAAGTAAAACCTTTACACTAGATTCGTTCTCAAATATTACTGTTTGCACCAGAATAATCAAACAAGAACGGCAAATTTAAGAAAATCATTTCCAGTATGAAGGTGTACCATCATTAGCATTGCCTATATTATCAACAGATTTAAAAATTAATAATATCAATATTCCCAAATTTTACATAATGAAGGATGCAAATCATTAAGGTTTAGCTTTGCTACACTATAGTGAAGAATTTTACCTAGAGAACTCTCTTCAGGCACACCAAACTGCATCCTGTTGGCCAATTTCCTCATATCAGTGATAGCATATCTGCAAAACAAGGCAGAAACACACTAAGCATATATTATATGGAAAGAAAATACCCTGAAACTCTATACTAAGAGAGGCTCCTGCCTTTCCTTCATCTTCCTGAGTCTTCGTCCACCTCTTTTCTTCTTAGGTTCTGAATCTGGAACAGGAAGGGGTTTGGGGATCTTTGGAGGTGGTGGCTCTTGCCACTTCTCAATCTTCTTGCGAATCTCTTCACGTAATGTCCTTCCAGTCTTACCAGTTGAATCTCCTCTAGTAGAATCTACTCGGGCTGCAAGGGTTGACTTTGCAGACAAAAGACGACATGCACGCATTCTCAAAGGAGGAGGTGTACTCTGTAGTATCTCTGCCTGCTCAATGTAGCCAACACGAAATTGAGATGTTGCAGTTGAAAAACCCGCCAGATTCTTTCTTTTGGCCCCAAGAATCTGAACATTGCAAGCTGGCATCTTAGCTAATGCAGCCAAACCTCCAGCAGTCCCCATAAGTTTGGCAGCAACAGCACTTCCAACAATAGCTGAAAGATTTGGTGCAATATATACCATTCTGCTTTCTACAAAATCAAGCACTTTTTTTCTTGCTGAATCAAGTTCAATAGCACGATCGCATGCCTCAACAGTCTTCTGCAACACATCCTCTGAAAGTGGCTTTCCACTGGTGGTTGAAGCAGTGACTGAAACTACCATAATGATGGCAGAAGGAAGCAGCCCTTCCAGATCAACTAGAGTCAAGTCCACCTCATTTCCAATCTTCTTCACAACGCGAGCATAGTCAATAGGGTGATGAACAAGAGATTCAAGCTCTGGAAATTTCAAACGGTATTTGTCCCGGATGAAATTGTGGATAATAATAATCTCATTCTCAATGTCAACCGATAACGCATTACAGTCAACAATCAACTGATATTCAGGATCATCTTCCAAAACTATTCCATGGTCAGGAACATCAGAACCTTTTAGCAAAGCATCTTCAACTTTCTGCAAGTTCGAGAAAAAATATGTGGTGACCATAAAACTAAGGAAAACCCCAAAGATCAATGCAGTAAAATATTCACTAAACAATACACCCCCTCCAACCAAGGAACAAAAAAAAAGACAGAAACTAAGTATTATTACGTGGCCAGCAGACAAGGATCCCAAAGAGGAGAGGGAGAAGGAACAGCCCATATTAATTTTCACAATACGACAAAAAGGGTATGCATTTCAACCAAAAAAAATTAACACACAACTGCTATCAGTTGCATGATTTGGAGACTTGGTGCTAACAATTGGAGACTAATCAACATAACATGTAATATTCATGAACTAACCTGCATAATGTCTGTGTAACGTTGTGATTTTTGTAATTTCGAAACACTATCAAGATCATCATAGTTGAGGGATTCTATGTCAGCCAACTCCCCATCAATGTCCTCCTCCATGTTTTCTGCACCAGCATCTTCTTCCACCTGCAAAAGAAACAAACAAATTACTATTTCGAAACTACTACTAGTAATTTCTCTCACAACCATCATCGCATTGTACTTCAACAAAGTAAACTTAAAAGGCTCATCAACTACAAACCCTTCACGCACATTTAAATCAAACATCGATCACTAAAGAATAAGATCTTAAAGTCAAGAACTCACCACAATGTCATTTTCATTGTCAGATAATTCATCGAGATCCGCCAAGAAGGAATCAGCAAGTGTTGCCTGAAACAAAAGTAGAAAACTCAGCCAGCAGGCAAAAGCGGCAATTAGACTAAGCAGCTAAGAAGGTTTACAATAAGAGCAACCACAAAAAGTTCAGATAACTGGTTAAGTATGCACGGGATATAATCATATCATTAAAGTTACTATGTTTGATGAAACCAACATCCTAAAATATCATCTAAAAAATCTACAGCACCACCAGCTTGTCCCAATCCCAATACTAAGCTTCATAGCACCAACCCTTGGAATCAAACTGTTAAATGCACTAAAGAGTTAGAAGCAAACCAAATCAGGCAATCAATTCAAGAGCTATGGTCCGGTCAAATTACTTCACAACCGCTACCAAATCTTCACTCGTAAGTTGTAAACTCGTAACACTAATAGCTCAAGATTGATACATTTCACTTACAATGATGAGTTAAGAATAACGACAAGCTGGAAAGTACCAATTAAAACTCTAGGGTATAATAGAAATTTTCGAAAATCTTAATTTAACATAGGCGTGATAGTTCTATTGCAGTAGAACTTTCTACTCCGATGGCTTCCCTCATAAATGTAGCCTTTCCACGAATTGAATTGATGGAAAAAAAGGTAAAAACACAAAATTAGGATACATTCCCATTTTGCACATCCAAAAAAGATGGCTCCCCTAATCTCTTACTACATAAAACCGCAACTTTGATAAATATTTCTAATTCATACGACATCCTTATTATATACGGATATACCAAAATTCCTGGATCGCTCGACGTGTATCTCTAACACAATCAATAATTAAGCACATGAACAACATAACAATCATTTATGGATATTGAATTGCGCAATAAGTTAGGGTTTGATGAAATTCGAGCAACGCACACAATTTGACAGGAAAAGAGGATAGAGAATATTGAAGAGGACTAACCATTGTGAGAGTTGCGACGGAACGGAAGAGGGAGAAATCCAGAAGAGAGGAGTTGCCGCAATGCCGCGTGCGACCACCGTCTGTGAACTTTGACAACGAAGTTTGTTGTTGGATATCCTATGTGGGTATAGCAGAGTTACTATTTGGTTGGGCTTGGGTTGTTTCTTGAAATGGTCTAGCTTTTTTTTAGGTGATGTTCGGTCCAGAACCATTGTAGTACTCTTGCATCCTACTATAGCTATATTCTCAATATTGGCTACAAGGTTAGGTGACTTAGGTATAGTGTAATGACATATATTATTAGGGAAGATTTTGTATATAAACGGGTTATTATAAGGTTATGTGTGATAATAAAAGTTATCTTTCAATGCAATAAAAATCACTCATATAATAAAAAATATTATAATTTCAGTTAATAAAGATTGAGATATGTTTAAAAATAAAATGTTGAGTATATAGTACAAAAATTACTTCTTAAAAAACAAAAGTCGCCTCTTAATTTAACAAAAGTGATTTCATAAGGGTATGTTATTCAATATGTTTTATGTGTTCCCTCTTTACTAATTTTTTTTGTAATATTACTAATATTTACATTTGAATTGTTAATATTATGTTATTATGATTTAAAACTCAATTTATAACCAAATCCGAAAATTGCAAACATAAGTAGGTATTTATCTACCCTTAACTTAATCTGTAACTTTACATGTAACTATGTAAGGCCGTATTTGTTCACAAATTACTTTAAAACACATTCCCTTCTCCGTAATAAAAAAAAAAAATAGCTTATATATTATGTATGTTGTGTGAACTTGGCACGTGCAAGGCAAGTTGTTCACACAACAAGAGCAAATAAATGCAAGAAAGTTAATTGTGCTGGGCTTGACCTTCTAAAATTAGGACTTAGGAGTATGATTGGTCACCTTAGCAAATGTGCTTACCTTTACATAATTACATCATGAGCAACATGCAAAATCTGGAGGTCGAAATTCATGCATGCCATCATGAAAAAACAATTTTTTTGAGTAGTACTCAGTATATGATAAAGATTGCGGCTCTTTGCTGTACGTGTTCAAAACTCACACGTTTATACATTTACATGGAATTAACTTTTCACAGTTACCAAAAAGAAAACTTTTCGCAATTACCAACCCTAATTTTTTTTTTTTTTGGTGTGTGTAAACGTAATATTGCATATGTCTAAGTCTAAGAGTAATAACACTCATATATGCTTTTAGGACCTACTTGTAATTTTTGTCATCTTTGAACTTTAATTCTATAAGCTTTACATATACAACAATTTTTTCCTTGTTTCTTGACAAGTACATAACTGCTTTTTAAAACTACTAGCTAGGGGTGACTTATGAAACTTGGGAGCTTTTCATTAGTAAAGGTTGATTTTCGGTTAATATCTCAAGGGTAGTTTGACCCTAAATGAATTATGAAATTTTCCATCAATGATAAGATTGGATGGATATAATTTTATAAGAGTTTTTTTACGCTAAGTTTTTCTTCAAATTAGATTAATCTCACCCTTCCCTAATTTCAAAAAAAAAACAAAATACTCTGTTTGTAGCGTAAGTATGGTTTTAACTATTTGAGTTAAAAGAAATAGTTTAGAATTTAAAATTGAATCACGTGATTTATGTGATACAATAATCTAATTCTCCTTGATTCGTTAACGTAATTACTAAACAAACCCCATACAAGGAATTTGATAAAAGAAATCAAAATGACCGAAGCAAAATCATAGGATACTCAACACCCTCCTACTTGCCTAAAAAAACAGCTAGCTTAAAGACATAAAGCCCATATTGGCCGAATTCCAATTCTCTGGGCCTAATCGAGATTCGAGAACCCTATCATTTTAAAATCATATGCTCCAACACCTTTAACTTTTTGGAAAAATTCTCAATCTTTTAATAAATATGCAAATAAAATACTTTATATTATTCATAATTACAGCTGCTACCCTTCGGCCTCCCTCGCTTGTCTGCTTCACACTTATTTTACCTTTGGCCCCTTTTCTATAAACCTAAGTGCACAAGGTTTTACTAACAAAAAAAACCCCATAAAAGGATTAAAGTGTAGTTTTAACAATAATATTCTTATAAATTGATTGATGGCAGAATTGGGTATTGTTTCATCTGGGACAGATTTGCCAGTGAAGAGACCAAGAGAGGAAGAAGCAGAAGAAGCAAATATGAGTGAGAACACTGGGAATGGTGCTGAAATTGCTGACAACAAACCCAATTCAATATCTTCTATTATTCCTGGCTGGTTCTCTGAGATGAGCCCAATGTGGCCTGGTTTGTTTCTTGTCGTTAAATCTCATTTTTTTGTTTTTTCTGATTTTTTTTTTGGATTGGATGGTTTTTTTAATTGGGTTTTTGGTTTGATTGTTTAATTTTTCTGGGGTTTGAATGTTTTCTTGTAATTTGTGATTTTTTCTGGGTTTTGTGTGTGTTCTTGTAATTGTTGATTTTTCTGGGGTTTTTGATGTTTTCGATATTTAAGTTTCAAAAAAATGTGTTCTTATTAATAGTGGTAAGTTCTTTTTAGGGTTTTGGTTTATATTTTTAATTAATGTTATTAATTTTCAAAAATATTTTTGTGGGAATGATTGTTCCATGTGCGGTGCTCTGGATGAAGTTGCCATATAATTGAGCTACTTGAGCGGATATGGCGTTGTGCTAATGATTTTATCATATATTTGAAGCTCATGTGCTAGTGATTTCACCTTCTTTTAGAAAGTGTTTTCACTGCAAGTTTTTTTTTTTTACTGGTGTTTCTCGGGTGTTTAAAATGCTTGAAAGTTGAAAAAGCTATGTTCTTTTATATCTTTTTTATGTTATTGTTGAACGAGTGTGCTTACAAGTGTGGATCTGCTATTACTTGTTTAAGAAATGCCGGTTTGTCAAGTTTGAGTTCTATTACAGTTTCGTTGTTGCTTTAAGAATTTCTTTGTTAAGCATACCTAACTTATGTGTTCGGATTCTATTTGATTTGCGGATTAACCTAGAAGCCTAACGACACATGCATGAGTTATTTGTACGGGGCGTTGTCTACTAATAGTAATTTTGTAGCTATCTTTGTCAGAATAGATTATTTTTTGGCCGAAGTAACCGTGCTTCTCGAGTCGTCCATTATCTCATTGAACTTCTCTCTGTAGCTTCTCACATCTATACTTCTTATGGCTTTGCAGCATGTTAGTCTTAGGAGTACAGAGGTCAGAGACTGACTTCTAGAACTTAGTAAAGAGCTTCTAGCTGCGGTAAATTTGATCTTGGCGATAATTATTAGTAACTTGATAGATTAAATCAAAATGGTTATTCATTAAGACTGTAAATCAGATTAAATCAAAATGGTTATTCATTAAGACTGTAAATCACTAACAGTTCTTGAATTCGTCTGGTTGCCCTATTCTTGATAACTAAAATAATGCTTTATTAGTGGTGTTTGAAGCAATTGTTTAGTTTTAAGGGGAAAATGTGGTTTAATAGCTTGTTGGGTATGCTAAACATTAGAAAATTCCTTTTCCAAGGGAATGGACATATGGGGCTGAAATATTGTGGCTAAATAATCACTTTGGAATATATTCCATATAAACACTTTATTGAGGGAGCCAAATCAAGCTCAATACTGTCATGGTTTTAGAAAATAGAAAGTTACAGCCTAATAATATTGTTTTGTGCCCTGATATGATAACATCGTACCTGACATTTTTGCAATTTCTTTTGTTAAATTTATTATAGAAAATTTGTGGCTTGCCTTTCACTTAGCTGACGATGAACCCGTACATTTTGTAACAGGTGAAGCTCATTCTCTGAAAGTGGAGAAAATTTTGTTTAAAGGAAAATCAAAGTATCAGGATGTCATCGTTTTTCAGGTATGTGGAGTCTATGACTTCATTTTATGCAAGTCTAGGGAAAATTTTCTGGCTTTTTCTTCGAGTAACTTGATTTTATCTTTGCTATTGCAGTCATCAACCTACGGGAAAGTTCTTGTTTTAGATGGGGTGATTCAGCTCACCGAGAGGGATGAGTGTGCATACCAAGAGATGATCACTCATCTCCCGCTTTGCTCTATTCCAAACCCCAAAAAGGTTTGTTTCTTTGCCTATTGTGTTCATCTTCACTATTTTTTAGTCTATTTTCTCATATCTAGTTGACAGATCTAATCTCCTCATCTAAACATCAGTGGTCGACCAATTTGTTTGTCACAACAATAACAAAATAAAATAGTGTTTCCATATCTATAAGTTGTGTTGACATAGAAATAATGAAACAGAAGCTAGAAAGAATATATTCTGGAATTTTACCAGTTCTTTTGGATTGGTTTTGTGTCTGAAAAGGCTTTGCACTTCATCTTATCTCTTTATTCCCTATACCAGTTCTATTAGGAAACCAGTACCTAGTTGATGGGTTCTTTCAATGATCAGGGTGATTTCAGAAGCTAATGTATGCTTTGTCTCCCTTCCTCTCTTGAATTTTTTTTTGTCTTACCATTCATGAATGTTAAGGTCCCTAAGAAAAAATATATTGGAAACAAGAATGTGCTGAAGACAGGAACTCTTACTCCTGTGACATTAGATGACTTCTTCTTTTACTTCATGATATGATTTTATAGAGTACAACTTTTTGAAACTTACTCAATGGGCATTCAAGAGGCTATCTGACAACTTTTCATGATTCCTATGGGGGAAGAACCTGATTGAGGCTGGCCTTCTGTAATCCTTTACTGATGAAATTTCTTTAAGCATATTCTACTGATTCTGTGTTTTGCTCGTAGGTTCTGGTCATTGGTGGAGGAGATGGAGGTGTCCTGCGTGAAGTAGCTCGTCATTCATCTGTTGAGCATGTTGATATTTGTGAAATTGATGAGATGGTAGTAACGGTGAGTAGTTTAGGCTGATTTGTTGCTTCAGTGTGCTCTCTTACTGAAAAAGATTTAAATGCAATCTCTTGTTATTCAGAGATTATGCAATTCATATTTTCATTAATGTTTTTTATCACTGTTTTGTTTCATTGTAGATGGTTGCATCATATTATATCCATGATTATGGCGTGCTTGTTCATGTGATAGCTTGACTAAGTTTCATCCTAGATAGATTAACAACTACTTTATAACTCCAGGTTTCTAAGGAATTTTTCCCTGAGGTAGCTGTTGGATATGATGATCCTCGAGTAAAATTGCATATCGGTGATGGTATGACTCTTAATCCCTTCCTTGGTCATCCTCTCCTTCGTAATTCTCTGTTCTCTCCTTTAGGGGTGGGGGTTGTATTTCTTACCGTGTTTATATTTTCTTTCTTATGATATTGACTAATAAGCTTATAAATTTTTAGGAGTTGCATTTTTGAAGGCGGTTCCGGAGGGTACTTATGATGCGGTTATTGTCGATTCATCTGATCCGATAGGTTTGTCCGTCTATCATTTTTTTGTTCTTCATTTGAGATGTGGTTTGGAGTTTTCATCTCAATCTTTTTAATATCAATTCTAATGTTGATTAGGTCCAGCGCAAGAGCTCTTTGAGAAACCCTTTTTTGATTCAGTTGCAAAGGCACTTCGACCCGGGGGAGTCATATGCACTCAGGCTGAAAGTATATGGCTTCACATGCATATTATTGAAGATATTGTTGCAAACTGTCGTCAGATTTTCAAGGGTTCTGTCAACTATGCATGGACTACAGTTCCTACATACCCAAGGCATGTTCACTCACCCTTGTTTCTCTTTTTCCCATGCATACATATAATTAGTGGATAACTTGTTTGAATGATTTCGTAGGTTCTTGTGCTCAAATCAATCAATAGGCTCATATAATGTGTTGTTTTTCACTTCCGATTTTCTTCACTAGTTATGTAGATTGTTTACTACACTAGAAATTGTTATTGAATCTGTAATAACTCAGGATTTGTCGTTGAAATTTCAGTGGGGTGATTGGCTTCATGCTTTGTTCTACTGAGGGGCCAGAAGTTGATTTTAAGCACCCAGTGAGAAAAGTTGAGGACCATGAAAATACAGAACGACCTTTGAAATTCTACAACTCAGAGGTAAGTTTTCTCCCATTATATTGTAGCTATTCCATGATGCACCAAAGAAATCTCAGTTTTCTTTTCTCGTTTGCAGCTTCATTCAGCCGCTTTCTGTTTGCCCTCTTTTGCCAAGAGGGTCATTGAAGCAAAAGCTAATTAATCCATTTGTGCCGCGAAGAAGCCTTATCATTTAGATCAAGGAGATGCCTTTTCTTTCAACATTTCAAGCAGACGAGCTTTCAAAGTAATATTTGTTTGAAATTTCTTTTCCTTTAAACAAAATTGAGAGAATTCATGGGAACAAATTTGTTAGCTTGCTTTGTCGGCACCTGCAATTTTATAATGATAATGGATGCTAGTTTCTAATTCTATGTTATATCAGTGACACCTCTCTAATGATGTAATGGAATGCGGTATGGTGATAGGTAGAAATTAGGAAGTCGATAATAGTCGAAGAAAAAGTTGAAATTTTGAAATTAAATTAAAAAAAAAAAAAAAGTGGAGATTTGGTAGAAATTAGGAGATGAATGGAATTATGAAGATAGAAAGTTGAAAATTATTTCATAAGAGTGAATTGAGTGATTAATGGAAGGTGAAGGTTGAAAATTGAGAAAAGAAGATAGGTTGAAAATTGAGAAAAGAAGATAGGTTGAAAATTGAGAAAAGAAGATAGGTTGAAAATTAGAAGACCGTAGTTCACTGAGAAAGTTTGGGAGACAGGAAGAAAGGAATAAAAAAAAAATGGGGATCTGTATATTTTGATCCCTTAAAATTTTAGGGCCCTATGCAACAACCCAGTTTACACAGGGTCAGGCCCGAGCCTGAATATTTTGAAGATGAAAATGTGCATTCACGCTTAGGCAAGTAGGAAAGTTTACGAGTATCTTATGAATTTGCTTTGTTCATTTTTATAAAATACAATATATTGTGTGTTAATGGTCATTAATATTTGACCAGATTTTTTATATGGTCTTCTTTCTTTGATTTTTTGTATGCTCTCATTTATAAGCATATGGCCAACTAATTGTGATCTAGTGATGTTTATAGTTAGGCCAATAAGATAGGCCCACATGAGTTGTAGATGTAGTTTTATGGTATAAATTGAAATGCAATGTGATATTGTATGTTTAGGTGGACTCGTAAGAATAGGGTTATGTGAGTTGAGGCCTATGTGCTAAGCTAAGTGGCTGGTGAACTTGTTGTTTCTGAATTCCTCAAAGTTTTGTCTTCAATCAAATTCTATCGATTCGATTACTTCCTGATAACTTTTTAATTGAGATTATATCGATAGAACTTAGTCAAAATAAATAAGGAGTAAAAAATATTCCGTAACTAGTTACTTTAAAATTTGTATTGTAATGGATTGGATTTAAACTCTTGACCAAATTATAGTCAAACAGTCCAATTAATAGCCTTAGTTATACCCGTGCATTTGGTCGGATCAGGGTCGGGATGGGTTACATGCAAAACGGACCGGAATGGGCCGGGTCAAAGAAGATGTAAAACGGGTCGCGTTAGGCCAAAGAAAATACATAAGGGGTAGAGTCGGGCTGGGCTCCAAAAAGAGTATAGTTTTTATATATAGAGAGTGATAGTTTACATGTATTGCTTTCAATCTTTGGTAGTGGACCATCAAAAAGTAAGTGAAAATAATTCATTACTTGGTAGTATTTAAAAGTCTTGGAAACCATTGTCCATTATTGACCTGATTTGACCCATTAAAGACCCAATAAAACCTGACACATTAAGAGACCGACCCATTAGACTCGTTATTAATTAAACCATTTTACAAATGGGCCGATTAAGAGCTCCTAACGGGACCCCTCCCATTTAAACAGGTCTAGTGTTAGTGCGGTTCGCATGATCACCTTAACATAACACATTAGTTACAACACATCATAGTAATTGTCTATTAGTTACTAATGATACTGCTTCAGTTATAAGATGTAGTTCTTCATACAGTTCCCAAAGAATGAATTTAAGACCCAATTATGTGAGTTTTGAAAATAAGTTAAAATAGGTATTTAAAAGCACAATAAACCGTTCTAATTAGGGATGACGTTAGGCTATGCCAACCAGACTACCTGCCTGGTATGACATGAAAAAAGCATAGCTAACATAAGCATGTTCAAACCATGATCTAGCAGAAAAAAATTTGCGTGGGGCCCAAGTGTAGTGCTCGGGCTGTAATTTTTTTACTTAGGCACAAGGCTGGCCCAAGGAAAGAAAATTAGCCCGAAGAGGTACGTGGGTTGGCAAGAAAGAAACATGTTAGACATGCTATCTTGTTTCAGAATTAGAGATTCGGAGTAGATATAGTTAACTAGGCAATTCATGAATTGTTATAATTTACGGGAATTTGTATCTAATTTGTTGTTTCTTAGATGTTGGCCAAACTAACTAATAAAAAGCCAAAAAGTGCAAATTATATGTTTTTGTCATGGACTAGCACAGATACGCTCATGAGATTAGCATGAACTAGCTCGATTAGGCATGTACATTGTTGTGCCTTGTCCTTGATCTTAGGATTTATTAGCCCAATCCAGTATGGGCACACACTTTTGTGTCAGGCTATGGTGTGCTAGAATAGAGCCGAAGCACGGTTGGCTTGGCACGAGAATAACCCACTGTCATGCCTAGTCCAGCCACTCCTAGTTGCTAATATAACATTATAAGACCAATGTCAAGTATATCAATTTATTCACCCTCCCAATCAAAAATTATTCTAAATGATCGAATATTGAAGGTATTTTTGAGATATTCTTGGTATAATTTTAAAAATTGATTGAAAGTACTAAATTTTTTCTAGGATCGTGTTAAAATTAAAATATTCACATGTAGCGAGAAAAAATGAAACAATATGGGTAACATACAAGCCTTAAAATCTTCCTCATATAGTATTATTCCCAAAAAAATGTATACGTATGTACATAGTACTTAGTATATATCATGTGAATGTTTAATAAAGAAAAGAACAAACTATCTTTTATTTTAAACCCAATTCTACACTCTCTATAAATAGAACCTTTTCCATTAAAATCACTCCCCTTCCATTCCATTCCATTTTTCACCTCTTCTTCTCATTTGAAAAAATGTTTCTCTATTCAATGGCAATAACTGCAATTGAACAGGAATAATCTAATACTTTGCTTCTATACTCTAATCTTGGTACTGTTGTTGTTGTTGTTGTTGTTGTTGTTGTTGTTGTTGTTGTTGTTGTTACTGCTGCTCTACTCTAATTTGCACGTTCAATTGTTGATTTTAATTCTTATTTAACATAATTTTTAGATGATTGTTGTTCTTTGGTATTATTATTGTTGTTGTTGTTGCCTGCTAGCGAGCTTCAAGAGGAAGTCTATATGGAAGCTCCTTTAGGTTTTTTTTTGAAGAATTCTCTGCTGGGGAAGGATGCAGACTAAAAAAAAAAAGCCCTGCATGAACTCAAGCAATCACCAAGAGTGTTGTTTGCAAAACTACAATGGCGATGAAGAAGTATGGTTACCATTAAACTAATTCAATCCATAATCTCTTTTTGAAGAAAAGAGGGGATCTTACAACATGTTTGGTCATCTATGTTGACGATATGATCCTTATTGGGAATGATTATGAGAAAATCTCAAAATTGAAAAAGGAGTTATTTAAAGAATTTGAGATGAAGGATCTATGGATGTTAAAGTACTTCTTAGGAATTGAAGTTATAAGATCCAAGATAGGGATCTTCATATCTCAGAAGAAGTACATCTGTGACTAACTGGTTGAAACAGGAATGGTGGATTGTAAGCCGATTGAAACTCCGGTAGTAAATAATGGTCTCCAATTGATAGTTAGAGCTTAACTAATTTATCAGAATAAGTATCAAAGGTGATTAGGGAAACTCATTTATTTATCTCACACAAGACCTAATTTTGCCGACACATTAGAAGTTGTAAGTCAGTTTATCATAAGCCCCAAGTGATCATATGGAAGCAGTTCTAAGAATTATCAAATATTTAAAGGGGACAATCGACATTGGGATACTGTTTAGAAAAAATGATTATTTGGAAATGAAAACATATATTTATGTTGATTGGAGGGGGTGACAAAGTAAGAAAACATTAGGGTATTTAACCTTAGAAGGAGGAAATCTAGTAATAATGAGAAGAAAAGAAATAGAGTAGTTACTCTTTCAAGTGCAGAAGCTGGGTTTAGAGGCATAGCTAAGGGTGTCATTGAAATTCTATGGTTAAACAAACTATAGGATGAGTTTGGGTTTTTACCCAAAGAAGGTTGTGAACTCTTTTGTGATAACAAAGTAGCCATTAATATTTTAGAAAATTCGATTTAGCATGATCGAACGAAACATGTGGAGATTGATACACACTTTATCAAGGAGAAGTTTGAAACCAGAGTTGTGACTCTCTCATGTATTTGATCTAAACAACTTGCTAATATCCTAACCAAAGCTGTGCCAACTAAACTTTTTTGCGATACTCAGAGCGATCTAGGCATTGGAGATCCGATCCCACTGCCTATTTTAAGGAGTGTAAACCAGAAGGAGAGCATGATTCGAGAGATTGTGAATTCCCAAGAATGGCAACACTATTAATATAAGTCAATCTAGAACAGCAAGATCAATCAATCAAAGACCAAATCAGAACATATACATAAATAGGATAATAGTTTAGGAGGCGTGTACCTATAAATATTGTGCATGTAATACCGATGATATGCAAGAAAAACCAATACAAAAACAACCATCTTTACAGAATTAACCTCATGTTGCTGCAGGTTGATCTCATTTTGCAGACCCTTTCGAAACCCGAGCTCTTCTACTTCTTGTTCTAGCTTCATGGGGATGTAGCATTGCTTGTTCAGCTTCAGAAGTCATGGTTGTTTTCTCTAAGCCAGTAACTAGTCTTCTTAATCAGCTAGCTTGGACTTGGATGATTGAAGTTGATCTTTGTTTGAACTGACTAAGAGAGCTAATAAGTTGGATCCAATAAAATCGATCGGTGGATGACCTTAGCTTTTGCAATAATATAGTCATGAAGATTAGGTCTAAGACTATTATTTATGAGCCTTCCATCTTGTTTCGTGCTCTCATCTATAGGTATATGCATGCAAATCTGTTTCCTAGTTGAATTAATTTTCTGCGAGAATCCCACATAAGAAGGGGGGAAATCTTTTATAAAATAGAGCATCCATAGATTAATAATAATTACTTGTTTCTGCAAGACATGTTAGAGGATTAATATCTTCATACTCCGTATATTCTAATTAAGATCATGTTGTTTCATCAATATTCAGATTCCTTAGCTCCTTACATTCAAATCAAATTCGCATTACAAGTTTGGCTAATGCTTTTGTTTTCACCAGCATTCAGCTACAATTGAACAGTCACTTAAAAAACTTCAGCAAAAAATAAATAGCAAGTCATCTCTACTGAATTACAAGCTAGATAGAAAATGTCACTTCCAATTCAAAATCAAGGAAGATCAGCAGCATATACACTTTCATCCAGCTTATGATCAATCTTCTTCAACATTGTTTGCTGCTTGCAGTAATAATAATACAGCAAAAAAGTAACCCACTTCACCAAAATTTTCATTGAAACCAACATTATAGCTATATAAGTGATCAAAACAGTTGCAACACTTCCGATCCAAAATCTGGCTAACAAACAGGGAAGCCTCAGGACGTTTCCGAAAACGAAAAAGCCGAGCATCAACTGAAACCCGGTTTTATTGCAATGCTTACCATAGTAGTCGGATACTCCAAACGCCTTGATTCCAGTTTGTTCTTCTGTTACAGATACCACTACACTCATGTTCCAAAATGCACTCCACTCTAAGTATTTGTAAAGCAAACCTAAGGAAAGCACTGAATGAGCTGTAGTTGACAGTATAATCAGCCTACAGTCTATAGAATCGTAATAATCGAAACTGCTTAATATGAGAAAGTGATTCGAAATTATCCATAGAAGGCCTAATAAAGTCATAGTTGACAGCAAGTGAACACAAAGATAGGTAATCAAAGGGCCCTTGATGTTGATTTTCTGCTGAAGCAAATCTCTGAGACTCAGAGTTGCTGGTTTCTCCGCTGCATAAACTTTTGCTGCAATTTTCAGCGTTAAACTCATGCTAAAGAACTCTAGAAGAGGGTACAGAAATAGGTAAAACAGAAATGGTCCGAGTAATTTCAGTAAAAGTTGGCTTAATTTGATGATGTAACCAGAGTCATCATCATAGACCCTTTCTTCATTCTCTCCATCTTCACTCATAACATAGGTGTACTTCGAGGAAAGTGGTTTGAGAAAGTTTGATATAGAATCCATTTCTTCAGAGATTTTGATCTCATAAAAAACCATGAAAATAAACAAAGGTAAAATAGACAAAACCAATAAGAAAATGACTTTGGTGTTACTTGTAAATATTTTCAAAGCAGATTTCAGAATCTGTAAGGACTTCAGCTGATGCTTGAGATTGAGATTATCATGCATTCCATTCCGAAGCCCAAGTTTTTCTTCTTGTTCTTCTTCAGGGGGTTGCAGCAATGCTTGTTCTGCTTCAGAATTCATTGATGTTTTCTTCAAACTTCAAAGTTAGGTAAGTAACTAATTACTAGATTAGTAGTGTCTTTGTAGTTCGTTCTAGTGGAAATATGTAATCAGTTAGCTACTTTGGATGCTTATTGAAGTCTTTTTTTTGGACTGATTAGAGATTGAATTTATTTGGATATTATTGGTAGACGACCTTGACTTGAAACATAGAAGTCATAAACGGTAGGTCGAAAATATAATTATGAAACTTCCATCCAGTTGCATGCTCTCTTCCCAAAGAATATGCTTCGTCATGATGAAGCGTTATATTGCTAATTGTCTCCAGTTGACTGCTCTTTTCCCTAAGAATATCCTACAAAATAAGGTGTTTTCAAACAACTTTTGAAGAAAAGAAATTGTGTTTCAGATGATTGGAACTGGTACAAAATTGAATATTTTATTTAATGTACAGATGATAGATGAAAAATTTGAAGAGTATACGACTCCGTTTAGTAGGGTGTAAAATGTTTTCAGTGAAAACTGTTTTTCCCATTTTACGTTGTTTGATTTGGAGTAAAATATAAGATGTAAAACTTGGAATGTAAATTCATTTTACACCATATTGAAAACAGTTTCCTCCAAAATTGAGAGTAAAATAATTTTACATCCTTTTACTCCAAAAAAATTATCAACTAACAAACAATTCACACATTACCAATTCACGCATAGAGGTGGGAACAGGTCGTGCCATGCCCGCCATGGATCGTGTCAACTCGTACTTGACTTCTTGTCGTGTCGTGTCGTGTCATGCTGTGCTGTGCCTAATTGTGGTTGTGTCGTCCTACCTTTCCCTAAAACTCAGTCCATGTCCTAGCACGTCCCCCAACCAGTGCTTAGCGTGGCGTGTTGTGTCGTGCCTTATGCTAGCCTAATTTTTTTAACAAAAAAAAATATATATAATAGAATTGAAAAAAATAATTTTAGATAATTTAAATTATATTATAAGAATATAATAATATTAAAAATAATAGTAATATTAGTTGTAGTTGTTGAGAAGATAAGATTGCATCAAGATAAGATTAGGGTAAAAGATAAAGTTAAGTAAAAGATTAGATTAAGCAAAAGATTAGATTAAGTTAGTAGTAGAAGGTACCTCAAACACTGATATCGATTTGTATAAATACACAATGAGTTTGTATCAAACGGTATTGAAGCAATAAACTCATAAACCCTAATTTACTCAAAGCATAGTTTTTAGTACTCAAATTCAAGTTGGTAACAGAGCCGGCGCATTTCCCGATGATTTTTCCGACGGCACAGGAGTCATCACATACCAACATCTTACCTGATGATGAGTGAGCCACCGAAGGAATTGATTGAGGCTTCCACCATTACTGTTGCTCAACTAATGGAATTCTTTGATAAATTCCAAGTTAGGAGCATCAATAATGGGGCAACAAACTCAGTCAATATCTCAGAAAAATTAAACACACAGAATTACATCACATGGTCAAAGCTGATGCATCTTGCAAATGAGGGGAGGGGAAGGCTCAACCATATCATTGCCAAAACCCCACCCTCAGACGCACCAGATTATGAAAAATGGACCCAAAGAGACTTAACCGTAAAATCATGGATTATAGAAAATATAGGTCCTGAATTGGTTAACCAATTCTTGGACTTTCCCACAGCCAGAGAGTTATGGAAGAGTATCGAATTTACCTTTAGTAGTGGTGGAGATGGACTCCAGATTTTCGACCTAGCAGTAAGGGCGAATAATATCAAACAGGGAATTGATTTCCTTGAGATCTATTACGGAAAATTGACCGTAATTTGGAAAGAAATGGACCAAAGAAGGCCAAACCCAATGACATGTGCAAAGGACATGGATATACACAACAACATCACCCAACAAAACCGGTTATACCAGTTTCTAGCCGGTCTAAATGAAGATTACGACAAAGACCAGAGAGATCTGGTCAACCAAGACCCTCTACCTACAGTAGAGGTTCCATATAGCACCATCAGGAGAGAAATAACGAGAAGAGAGATCATGAAGACCCACTTACCTGACGCACCGGCGACGCGTGGAATAGGGAGTGGGCTAAGCTCAAACTCCCCAAACAACCAAGCCATCCTCACGCAAGGAAGATGACAAGAGCCACCTTAGATGCTCACATTGCGGCGGATCTAGGCACACCAAGGAGGGGTGCTTCAAGATTGTTGGCTACCCCGATTGGTGGTCAGATTCACGCAAGAGAGGAGAGAAAAACACGGGATAGAGGCAAGAGGATGGGAGGAAGAAGGGAGTAAGCTCAGCCGCAAATGGAGAACCGAAGGAGGAGGGAGACACGAGAGAAGAAGTAAAAGAAGGTAAAGGATTCTCTCAACCTAACCGTAGAATCATGTGGTATTATGAAGCGCAGGAAAGAGTTCACAAGATGGGGAAAAAACCCTCAATCCTACTGTCCTAATGACATCCCCACTTATAAGAAGCAAGGTGAATGTGGACCGCAAGATGTGCAACTAAAACCTAAATCCTACGACTCATATGTCACGCAGGGCAAGACAAATTCGGCCCACACTAATATAGCCCAATGCTATGGGCTAAAATCCATGAACCATACCTTGTCCAACGAACGTTGGATTTTTTATTGCGGTGCCACGGACACCATGTCTTATGACGAACGAGATTTTTTAACATCAGAAAAACCCGGAAAAACTCTTATTTAAACGGCAAACGAAGACTGTATGGATGTGGTGAAAGTGGGAAAAATAAAAATTGGATCCCAAATCTCCTTAAATAACTGTCTTTTTATTCCTAAACTTTTGTATAAATTGTTGTCTATAAGTCAACTTACGAAGGAATTAAATTGTACAATACTAATGAAACCCGACTGTTGTATTGTGCAGGATGCTCTGACAGGGAAGATGATTGGGCGTGGTACTGAGAAGGATGGACTGTACTTTGTCGATGAAATTACCAGTGGTGATGTGCTGATTGGACAAAGTTCAGTTAATGACCAGCTCCGGTTATGGCATCGACGATGGGACATCCATCTGTGGGGTATCTAGAACGCCTTCTTCCTATACTAGCTAAATCAAAAACACCGTTTAACTGTGCCTGATTTCTAGCTAAAAGTCATACAAATTCATAAAAATTCGTATCTTAGGAATGTAACTAGAGCTAATAAACCATTTCATATTATTCATTCTGATGTTTGGGGCCCTGCGCCTGACTATGGGATTCATGGTTTTTCATATTACATTTTGTTTATTGATGAATGCACTCGTATGAGTTGGATATATTTTCTGAAATAGAAATCTGAGGTTTATGATGTCTTTACTGACTTTTATCGTATGATTGAAACTCAGTTTAAGATCAAAATCAGTATCCTTAGGACAGATAATGGGGGAGAATTTGTCAATCATAAAATGGAATCCTTTGCAAAAAATAATGGAGTAATACATCAAACCACATGCTCTGACACCCCTCAGCAGAATGGAGTTGCGGAACGGAAAAACCGAACTCTCTTGGAAATGGAACGAGAAATGCTATTTGAATCTAAGGTACCAAAATATTTTTGGCCGGAAGCAATTTCTGCAGCAAACTATCTTTCAAACCGCCTACTTGCAAAAGTCCTTCATCATAAAATCCCTCTTGATATTTGCAGCAGCCTAGTTACACTGCCCTCATCTCACTCATTGAAACCCCGAGTCTTTGGGTGTGTGGCCTATGTCCACCTACCTAAACGAAGTCGCCATAAATTAGAACCCCGAGCAAAAAAATGTGTGTTTGTCAGATATGGAACAACTCAGAAAGGTAATTGATGCTTTGACCCTATCGACAACCATATGTATATTACTATGGACTGCGACTTTGTTGAAACATCCTTCTTTTACACCCAACCTCGATGTCAGGGGGAAAATTCAGTTGACGATCTTAGTTGGTCGATACATCATACTTCTGAAGATGATACTACTATGAACAAAATTCCTGACAGAATTGACATTGTTCAGCCTACGCCTATATCAGTACCATTACCAGCATCTTCCCAGAACGAGCATCAGGAGGATGAAGAGGTAAATCTTGAAACTCTAAATAATATACCTACTGAGAATCCAATAGGTATGTATGATGATATATAGGAGGACACAAGAAGAGGTGTTAACGGTACTACAGAAACTGGAAGGTATCATTTTCCAGTCAGAAGTACAAGGGGGATTCCTCCGACAAGATATGATCCTTCTTATGAGCCCAGACAGAGTAGATACCCTGTACAAAGTGGACCGAGTGGAAATATGTCTAATATAGCAACATGTTTTAATACTGTAATATATTCAACTCAACCCCCAAGAACGGTGGAAGAAGCCCTAAAAAGCAAAGTATGGACTCAGGCAATGAAGGAAGAAATTGAGGCGTTGATAAAAAATGATACTTGGGAAAAATGTGTCATTCCTGAAGGGTGCAGATGGTTTTTACTATTAAGTATAGAACTAACGGCAGCATTGAAAGATACAAAGCAAGGTTAGTGGCAAAAGGCTACACACAGGTGTATGGGATAGATTACTCTAAAACTTTCTCTCCAATTGCGAAAATGGATACTATCAGAGTCCTCTTCTCAGTATTAGCAAACAACGTCTGGCCTCTACATCAACTAGATGTAACAAATGCCTTTTTACAGGGTGAGATTACTGAAGAAGTATATATGGGAGCTCCACCTGGTTTTGATCGAAGTTTTTTACCTGGAGAAGGTTGTAGGCTAAAGAGAGCGTTGTATGGGTTAAAGCAGTCTCCAAGAGCCTGGTTCGGTCGTTTTACCGTAGCCATGAAAAAATTTGGCTTCCGACAGAGTAATTCAGATCATACTCTATTCCTAAAGAGGAGAGGAGATCAGATAACATGCTTAATCATCTATGTAGATGATATGATTATCACTGGAAATGATAAAGAAGAAATCAGACAGCTGAAGGAGAAGTTATTCCAGGAGTTTGAAATGAAAGATCCAGGAAGACTAAAATATTTTTTGGGAGTAGAAGTGCTGAGATCTAATCAGGGTATTTTTATATCCCAAAGAAAATATATTCTAGATTTGTTGACAGAAACTGGAATGCTGGATTGTAAACCAACAGATACACCTATAGTCACTAATCATGGATTGCACATTGATGAACGGCGAAATCCACATATCAACCTAAATATCAGAAGTTAGTAGGGAAGCTTATTTACTTGTCTCATACCAGACCATATATTGCCTATGCAGTAGGGGTGGTCAGTAGATTCATGCATAAGCCTCAGGAGCAACATATGGATGTTGTATTTAGAATTATGAGATATCTTAAGAGTACACCTAGAAGGGGAGTATTCTTCAGGAAAAATGGTCACTTGAAGCTACAAGCATACACCGATGCTGACTGGGCAGGGGATAGAGACAGTAGAAAGTCGACTTCAGGATATTTCACTCTAGTAGGGGGTAATCTCGTGACATGGAAAAGTAAGAAACAGAAAGTTGTGGCAATGTCAAGTGCAGAAGCGGAATTTCGAGGTATTGCGAAAGGAGTTGCTAAAGTTTTATGGTTGAGAAAGCTTCTGTCTGAGATGGGCTTCTCGCTAAAAGAAAGGTGTCAGATCTTTTGCGATAACAAGGCTGCAATTAGTATATCGGAGAACCCGGTACAACTTGACTGAACAAAACATGTTGAGGTGGATAGACACTTCATCAAAGATAATCTTGATGCAAAGGTTATAAGCTTACCATTTGTTCGATCAGAAGACCAGGGAGCTGATATACTGACTAAAGGGGTAAATGTAATCGACTTTGAAAAAGTCTTGTGCAAGTTGGGTGTTGAAGATCTTACGCCCAACTTGAGGGGGAGTGTTGAGAAGATAAGATTGCATCAAGATAAGATTAGGGTAAAGGATAAAGTTAAGTAAAAGATTAGATTAAGTAAAAGATTAGATTAAGTAAAAGATTAGATTAAGTTAGTAGTAGAAGGTACCTCAAACACTGATAACGATTTGTATAAATACACAATGAGTTTGTATCAAACGGTGTTGAAGTAATAAAATCAGAAACCCTAATTTACTCAAAGCATAGTTTTTAGTACTCAAATTCAAGTGTAGTAGTAATAATAATATTATTATCAATAATAGTATTAAATAATACTAAATAATAGCATGCTTCGGGACGTGCCTTGTGCCTAATTTTTTTTTTGCTGTTTGCAACATGGCCTGCGACCCACTCTATGGATAGCATACCACAATCGTACTTATGTCTAGGGGTGTTCATAACCAGGTACTCAGGTTTTCTGCTACCCAGTAGATTGGGTACCCGCTTTTTCTGTTAGTTTGAAAATCGGCCCATGACTCGACCCGATTTAAGCGTGTACCCACTTAAAGGGTACCCGCTTAAACCAAGTTGGGTCACGGGGTGCCCTGCTTATTTCTTAAACTCTTTTCATTCTCACTAAGGTACCTGCTTAAACCGGGTCGAGTCACAAAGTACCCGCTCAAACAGAGTACTCGATTAGCGGGTACCAACTTAAATCGGGTCGGGTCATAGGGTACCCGACTAAGACCCTACTAAAACAGCAAACCAGATTTTAAAAAAAATTAATTCGGGTATTCGGGTACCTGATTACATTTTTTATCCAGCCCTTGACCCGACTCGAGTACTCGATTTTTAACCGGGTCGGGTACTCGACCCGAAAAATCAATTTTTTTAAAACGGACTATTTATTTTTGAATCATCGAGTAATCGGGTCGCGTCAATCGGGTCAGGTAGTTTTGAAAACCTCTACTTGTATCGTATTGTGCTACAAGCGTGTCTGATCAGACCTTGTGCCGGTCCGACCCATGCCTAGTTCTACTCACGCATTCTCCACACTTCTCTCTCGTAAAAGTTGGGGAAAAAAATCCAAATTTCTTTTCATCTTCTTCGAATATCAACAATTCAGTACGTTTTCTTCGATTCTCATATCTTGATTATTAAATTATCGTACTATATCGTGAATTCGACCAAATTTTATCCATCTTAGTCGAAAATAAAATAACAACCTAGATTTTCCCCCGATTTGATTGAACCATGAAAGTTAATATGAGAATTGATTTTCAGTTCAACCAAACAACGAAAATTTTTTAAATGTAAAATCATTTTCCATGCAACCAAACAACGGAAAAGTTTCATGAAAATGAGTTTTCCACTGTAAAAGGTTTTCCATGGAATATCATTTTCAGTTGAAAAGATTTTATGCCCTACTAAACGGAGCCTACATCTCAAGTTTCGGAATAATTGTCAAGCTTAGTAATCCAACTCCATATTAATACGAGGCTTTTATACAAAGTATGCTCGAAAAAAGTTGTCATGTGCCTTCACAAATATACAAATGACTTCTATGATCTAATATGCCACCACATAAATTTGTGATAATGTTTCTATGAAACCATAACATATCAGTATATGACCGAGACACCAGTCCTTATATTGATGATATCAACTGATGTTCTTTACACTCTACTGCAACATGGCAACACCAAGTCATCAAATTAAAGGTGCAACATGAACTTTAGAGAGAGCCTGGTGAACAAAAAATTAGGAGTATACAGCTTCAAATAATACTAGCTTTATATGACATTATTTACAATCACTGATGAAATATTACAAACTTGGGCAAGGACACTATTGTCTATTTCGAGATTAAACTTCAGACTTCACCATACCATCAGCAGCTTCCAAATTTTTCCTATACCTCCGTATCATCCACCTTTTCAATGATAACTTGCTCACAATCATTAAAGTAGCAAAGAAATGCGACCCATCTCACCAAATTTCCTAGACAAACCAATCCAATAACAATGTGAGTGACCAAAAATCCAACACCACTACCATAACAACTCCAAGCATACACACTAAGCACCCTCAGAACAACACCAAAAACAGAGAAAACACACATCAGTTGGAACCCGGTTTGCTTACAATGCTTCCTATAGTAAGTTGACATCCCTAAAGCCGCGATCCCAGATTCCATGCCCAGTACCGAAATCACTATGCCCATACTCCATCCCGCGCTCCAGTCTTGATACTTGTAAAACAAGGCAACAAACAACACTACAGATATCCCTCCTGACAGAAAATCCTCTGTGAAGTTGAACGAGCTGAATGACAATATGATATGATTTGACACTATCCAAAGAAATCCAACAAGTGTAGCAACTGAAAAAAGATGAACATATAGGGAGGTTATAAAAGAGCCCTTAAGTTTAAGATTACTACTCTTTAAGAAAAGTGCTTCTTCGATATCCATAGTATTATCTGTTTCTCGTATATCTCCTGCATGAATCTTTGCAGCAAGATTTACTGTTATGACAATGGTATAAAGCTCTAGAAGAGGGTAAATGACAAGATAAAAGACACCAAATTCAACAACCTTCAATATGAGACTACTGTCATATATGTGACTACTGTCATCAGTGTCATGTACCAGTATTAGCTCAGAGTATTCTGAACTATATGATTCTGTACAATCGTAGTTTTTGAATGCCGAAAAGGTGTTTTGGAGAGTGATTTCATTAAAAACCATGAAGAAGTACAAGGGTGTTGTAGAGAAAATCATCAACCTCATGAAGTTGGTGTTGTTAATGAAGATTGAACAGGCCAATCTTATAATCTGAAAGGATTTCAGATGCTTGAGATTCAGGACAAGTTGCTTGACGATGATCCTGAATCCTAAACATATTCCCTGATTTTTGCTTGCAAGTTCTTCATCTTGCTGCAGTAAAGCTTGTTTGAGCTCTGAACTCATGACTTCTGTTTTCAAAAAATTGAAAAGAATTGCATCCTCATCTAGTCTATATATATATATATATATATATATATATATATATATATATATATATATATATATATATATATATATATATATATATATATATATATATATATATTCCAATGAAAAGGGTGATTAAAAGAAAATGATGATATGGATTTTAAAAAAAAAGTTGAACTATTTTATAATTATGGATTTTAGTTTATGGTACATAATATAAGTGTGTCCAACGAGGGAGGGAAATTCCTCAAATTGGGAGGCGTGGACGGTGACCATTGATCTCAATTCACAGATGCATGGAGCCACAAGTGACGATAAAATAGACAGGCAGACTGGATTCCATCTCAACATTCACCCATCTTAAAATTTAGCTATAACTAATTAGTTGGTTGGTGGCATTAGTATCTAATAATAAGCTTTTCATTCCTTATAACTAATACGAATTATTAACATGATAGTGAATTTTGGATGTTCTCACCTTCTCAATCTATAACTATTACTAAAGCAAAACGTCATATTTAACACGTGTCAAACTATTATAAAAAAAATTCCCACCTTTTTTTTAAATATGATGTCATCTACTTTTTTTTCATACTTTACATTAATATAAGATTGAAAAATGTTATATATCGAAAATTACGTGACTATACAAATTCCTAAATTATTTAAAACTACCTTTATTTATTCTCTTTATTTCATGTTTCTTCTCTACCTTTTTCTATAATAATTTATTCATTTAATATGATAAAAGTATTATTCTAATTAAATTTTTTACGGTAATTCTATAAAATCCATAAATTTTCACCAATAAATGAAAATATTTAACAAGATAATTATATATCAAACTGTATATCTTGACTTACCTAGTAATTCAATATTTAACTCTCTTTTTTTCCTGCAATCAAGCTTAGCTTTAATGCTTAACATGAATTTTTAAACCAATATGTAGTTATCCTTTGCAATGGATCAAAGTTGACAATAGAATATTTGACTTTGAAGTTTCACACTTACAAAGTTCCATTTCCAATTTTAAGTTGCACCTAATCCTAAAAAGTCAAGTCACTCAAGTGCCATGAAATTTCGGTACCGTGTAGCACTACGAGGGGAAAAAAAGTTCCAAACATATTGAGTCCTACCTTGGTTTTTTTAAAAATATTTCCCATATAACGCCAAAGTAACAGAAGAATTAGCGTGTCATAACTCATAATCTGGACTTAGGTAACCATTAAATTAATTTATTCTACCAACGTTTTCTATACTCCATATATGATTACAATTATCTATTGTACTTTTTCTTATCTTAGAATCTTTGAATGATTGTATATTTGTATTCATCCAAAAGCCACATTTATATATTCTGTCGAATATTTTTCTTAAATTATCACACAAAAATATTTTTGAAAAGTTGAGATATTCTTATTTTTCCAATAATATGAAAGAATTTTCATATTTTATTTTCTCTTATAACCAATGCATGATTTTAATTTAGTTTAAGGTAACCAATGCGTAAATT
Organism: Dysphania ambrosioides; assembly: GCA_026401315.1. NCBI lineage: Eukaryota > Viridiplantae > Streptophyta > Magnoliopsida > Caryophyllales > Amaranthaceae > Dysphania > Dysphania ambrosioides. Next base: position 1,219,457 of record CM048660.1, on the reverse strand, counting down.
CGATTTTAATGTTATCTTCATAATTTGGACCATAAAAATAAAGGGAGAGTTGGCATTACTTGTAAATATTAGCAGAGTAGATCTCATAATCTATAAGGACTTTAAGTGATTGAAATTATGAAGAGCTTGCCTAACTTGACAAAAGAAAAAATTTGACTTAGGAAGTATCAATTCAACTAACTGCTGACCTCAGATCATCCACTTATTTTTGGAGAGAACGCATGGATTATTTTACCAAATATTTCACAATAGAGCACACATGTATTCTCTGACCAAACTGCACATGGACACATCTAGTCTGACATATTGATCTAAAGGCTCAGTCGAAAACCTCTGAGGGTGAGGTGCCAGAGTCTTTTCCGATTGATTTGCATATTTTCTAGGCATATGTAACCATCACATGGCTACTCCTCCCCCCATTGATTTGATTTTCTGTGAGAACCCCTCAAAAGAAGGAACTAAAAAAAGAAAAAAGAAGTAAGGTGACTAATACTAATACTAATACAAAAAGAAATGAACATTTAGATCATAAAACATCAGCTTACCGCTGGATTGATCAATTTTTTCTTCAAGAGTGGTGAGAGGGGTGGCTAAACCCCCTGCTTTCCTGACAAAAATTGTATTGCATGACAGTTTTGAACGAGTTTCAATGAACTACAATCGAAAATCATAGCCCAACACCCTCCTCCCCCAAATACCAACAGCACCAAAAGATCAGTTAGGAACAGAAAAAATGTATGAAGGACAAGTTTATTACACAAAATGCAGGAATATCACAAAATCAAGACAGACATTTACATTTACAGTTTTCTCCAGCTCTTGAGTCTTGATCATCAACCTTTTTCTCAATAGTTTGCTGCTTGCTGTGATAATATTACAGAAGCAAAGCAATCCACTTCACCAAATTCCCTGTAAAACCAACATAAAAACCATGCAAGTGATCAAAACACCATCAACACTTCAATCAAACAATCCAGCAAGCAAGCAGGAATATCATTAAATGTATAGTAAGCTTCCATCAACACACTTGCATCAACACTTCCATCAAACAACCCGGTTTTCTTGCAATGCTTGCTATAGTAAGCTGACATTCCGAATGCCACTATCCAAGTTTCTTGTTCCATAACAGAAATCACCATACCCATGTTCTAGAAGGTGCTCCACTCTAGGTAATTGTACAACGAAACCTAGGAAAATCACTAAATGAACTATTGTAGACGGTAGACTCAATATAATGTTCTATGGTTTCCAAAAAATCGAATCTGCTTGCTGGAAATAATCTTTAGTTTTGAAGCACATTGATTAGTTGTTGACCTTGAACACCAAAACAGGTAACCAAAGGACCCTTGGAATTGAATTTCTGGTTAAGCAACTCTCTGAGAGTTGTCTGTTTCTCTACTGCAAGAACTTTTAGCTGCAATTTTCAATGTCAGAACATGCTAAAGAACTCTAGAATAGGGTAAAGTAACAGATATAAGAAAAAAAGTTGAACAAGAATAGATATAAACTCCTTTCTTTCAACGATCCAACTGGAGTTTTCAGAGTAACAAGTACTAGAGAAATTATAATAGTGCAGGGGTTGAGAGTGTTCCAGTAACTTTAGTTCTGTAAAATTTGGTAAATAATCAAAAGGGTAATCAAAATTATCATAGTGCAGGGATTCCGAGTTTTCTGATAACTTTGATTAATCAACAAGGAAATCTGAAAACCCCTTCAAGGTTTCGAATTTTGGCAAGGGGTTCGATGATAAATAAATTATTAATTTTGGAGTTTAATCTCATAGAATTCCCTGAAAACAAAGAGAGAATTGACGACATCATTATGAAAATAAACTTGGTATTACTTGTAAAGATTTTTAGAGCAGATTTCAGAATGTGAAAGGACTTATTCAAGTGCTTGAGACCAAGGACAGTTTGCGCTTTCTCAACCTCGATTCCCAGCCCTACTCCCCATCCCCTGCAGCCACTCATACTAGGACACGAGGTTGTTTTATTTAGGTTGCAGTGAAGCTTCGTCATTCCCTTAACTTATTTTTTTTTTCGCTACATACTTCTCCGACAAAACGTGCAGTTTCAGATTAGCTTTCTGATTTAGATCACTGAACAGATATTCTAAATATCTAACTCCCAAAATAGAGGTCTGACCGTCTGATACAGTATTCAGCAAATTAATCAGTTGTTGACCTTGAATTTGGAAGTATCAAGTCACCAGCTAAGTAATTACTAAACATTTAGAGCATCTTAAGTTTTTGAATCAAATTTCTTTATAAATTTTATCAGGAGACTTATATTTTTCAAAGCCTCAAATCTCCTGGTTGGCTGGTTGTAAACTTCTTCAGATCTCCTCCTAAATATTAAGCTAAAACTCGTGGACCCTATAGATTCTCATTTACGTCCCACATAATAATTTGGGAAAATAATAATACTTCTAAAAGAAGAATTAAAAAAACATGAACATCAATGGGGCATGAAATGTTTGAAAATTTTTCCTATCCACATAATAATTTGGGAAAATAATAATACTTCTAAAAGAAGAATTAAAAAAAAAAACATGAACATCAATGGGTCATGAAATGTTTGAAATTTTTTGCGTTGGAAATTAAGCAATAATACTAATGCCAAAAGTATTTAATCAGTACATGACAGTTGTGTATGAAAATGAGTTGGTTATGCTATCCCGCATTGTTATTCGCAATTTCAAACTTACATAGATACTTTTTTAGTTCAAAGCACTGAGATGACACAGAATACGTAGAAATAAAGCAATCATAGTGGTGCCTAAAGTATTTAATCAGACATGGCAGTAGTCTTTGCAAATAGACTGGCCATGCTATACAAATTCGTTCATCTTTTAACAGAGATCATCAGCTTTCACCGCTTTGCACACCTCCTCATCAGCCATCTTTAACAACACTAGTGCCTTACACTCATAAAAGTACAACACAAAAGCAACCCACTTCACCATACTCCCGAAGCACAGCAACCCAAAACCAATGGCAGTGAATATAACTGTACAACTCACATAATTACAAATTCTTGCAAGTTGAAAGGGCAGCCTCAGAATAAAAGTACAAGAAATTACTATAAGCATCAATTGGAACCTGGTTCGCTTACAAAAATGCTTTCCATAGTCAGTCGACAACCCTATAGCATAGGGTCCTGCTCCAGTCTGCAATAAAGAAATCACCATAGCCATGTTCCAAAATGTACTCCGTTCTAGATACTTATAAAGCTGGTCCAAGAACATCACTGCATGAAGCCCTACTGACATCATGTTCACAAAATCGTCTCCTACGTAAAAGACAGTGCGTAATAAGATGGTGGCTTATAATTGTCCAAACCAAACCAGCAATAGTACAAGTTGAGAGAAATTGAACCCAAGGAAATGTTATAAAAGGACCCTTAAGGCTATTATTCTTGTGGAACTCTTCATCTATGATTTCCTTCAAATTTGTTGATGATGCCATCTCCCCTTCGTAAACTTTTGCTGCAACATTTATAATTACAGGCAAACTAAAAAGCTCAAGTAGAGGGAGCAGGATCAAATAAAAAGGGAAGCGCTCTAGAATGATACTAAAGTGTTTCCATTCAGAGTACAATTTATCATGCTCAAACCCGTCACCTCTTAAGTTATATAAGTATGAAAAGGAAGGTGGTATTTGAAACTTGGACACAACATCCATTAAGATTGTTATCTCATAGAAAACCATGAAAACAATCAAAGGTAGAATAGACAAGACCATGAACTTGGTGTTACTATTAATGATTTAGCAGTAGATTTCAGAATCTCAAAGAACTCCAGATGCTTCATATTACTCGGATTTTGCATCCCCTTTTGAAACCCGAGCTCTTTCTTTGCTTCTTCTTCAAGGGGTCGTAGCAACCCTTGATGAGATTTAGAACTCATGATTACTTTCTTCTTCCTAATATTATACTTTCATGCTTCAAAAAAAAATTATTATACTTTCATCTACTTAATTAATAACTGGTTTTGTTTTGGATGAAGAGCTTAACAACTACTTATTGTATTCAAGCGATATAGTGGGTGAAGAGCTTGACTCAGAAAAGTCAAAGTCACCAAAGCTTATTGTGATTCCAACTAAGTATAGCCTTCCCATTCACCTAACTTGTGATACAGCTAATGGTCAGAAACTCAGAATAGTAGCAATTGTTTGGTCCAATATAAAAGGGTGTCAAATTGTTAGGCTCTATATTCAATGTAGAATCTCTTTCAGTATAATCCGTAAGTAATCTTTACCTTATTATTACTATTCTCCTTAAAAAAAAAAAAAAGCAAGATGTATGTATCCAACTACTCAAGGAATTGATTGGGTATATGGGTATTGACTATTGACTCTTGATTTTGACAAACCAAGCTCATGTTTCCATATTATCATAAAGGGTGGGCCTGGCTAAGGTACCATGCAAATTTTTTTACCCTTTCAAGTTGCTGATCTGATTTCCTTAGTCGTAGTACCATCAATTTTGACAACAGAAAATGTAAATCAAAGATTAATCAACCTGCATCTGGACACACAGTTATCTGAACACAAATTTAAGCTTTTTAATCATCACTATACTCTATCGTCTCTTTACTGCAGAATCAAATCCTGGGAGTGATTATTATATATTATTTTTGGAATAATATTATAAATTAAGTTTATAAATCAATTTTTGGAATAATATTATAAATCAATTTCGGAATAATATAATAAAATAATATTATTTATTATTTTTGGAATAATAATCTAATTAAAATTTGTAATAAATATATAAATTAATTACTTTTGGAGTGATTATTATTTATTTGTAATCAATGTAGAACTAAAGTTGAGTTAATCGGTCAGACGGTTTAACTATACCACTCAAAAAATAAATAAATCTTTGAATTTTTAATTGGTGAAAAATTATAAAACTAATTATCTAATCTTATACTCAACTCTATTATTTCATCAATAAGAGCTGTGAAGATGATAAGTATGTACAAAAGAGGTGTTAAGCTAGTGTTTACTTGAACCGAAATCATAATCTTATACAAATAAAACTTCAAAAGTGTCCAACACGTATTAGGTGGCAAGTGTGTTCATGATTCCTATTTCTTAGATAGGTGCTTTTAAGGTAATTTCTTCACTAGTGGCAATGCTTCTACGGAGAAGCATTGAACAAAAAAAGGTAGGAATCATATACGAAGCATCGAAATACAAAGTACGAATTATAATTAAATCAGTAACCCCCAAGAAAAATAAAAGAAAAGACATTGCCATATAGAACTCGAGATTGATCACCAGCAGCTTTCAAAGCTTTCCCAACCTCTACTTATTAATTATCTTCTTTTCTTCATCCATCAATTTAAACTTCTCCTTTTCTAACTCTTTTTTTAACCCTTTAGGTTTTCAAGGTTCTGAAATTCTCTAAAATAATGTGATAGCTTTCGAATTCTCTCAAAAGATCTCTCATAGTAGGATAAGTTACTTTCAAAGGCACCTAATCATACCCCTTCTTGTTGAGGATCAAATCACTCACACACAATCTAACAAGAGTTTGTATGATTTGAAGTAGGTAAGCTAAACAAAGCAAAATGAAATTGAAAGAGATTATCTCCATCCCTTAGAGTAAGTCTACAGTTTGATCAAAATCCTTTCTTAACTTCCTATTAACAAGTTACTAGAGATGTAGTTTAACATATCCAACTAAAAGAAATCCACCAACTAACATAAGCTTGTTGAACAAGCAATTAATGTTCAAACAAACAAGTATGAATACTCAAAATAAACATTACATATATGTAATTAGTTTAAACATGATCCAATCCAATTAAGCTATAAAAGACTTTAGCATTGCCATTAATGTCTCAAATCCATACTAATTCATTGCCTTAAAAATGTCCAAATTGTTATAGAATTAATAAAAATCAACTACATAAACCTTCTAAGTTGACCATTCACATCAAATTGACATTATTCACATAATTTTCAAAAATAGCAAGTATCAAAATAATCAAATTAAACTTAATTAAAATCTATTCAAAACCAATTATACATTTATGATGCAAATCAAAAAATTATTTAATCAACAATTTTAAACACGCTAACTAATTTTCAAAATATCCAATTAAATAAAAAATTCATAATCTTGATCCAAATCTTTTATTTAAGTGTCTCAAATTTGCCTAAATTAATTAATTAACTAAATAACCGTGTTTAACATAAATATTTTTTTTAGTTCGGACTATTTTTTCCAACTCAAGAAATAAAAGGTTTCTAATTATATTTATGGATTTTGTAAATAATTTTAAAATAATTAATTCAAACATCTTTTCTAAAAAATTTATTAATTTAAAAAAATTCATAAATTCCTATATAAATAATTTCCGAAAATGTGCAAGGAAATTTTATAGAATTCAGTCCAATTAAGTTTGAAATTAATGAAATAATGATGCACATATTTTCAAATAATTCATACATGGGAAATATGAAATAGTAATTTTTTTATAACTATTTAACAATCCAATACCTAATTCATGATTTAAATTAGTTGGTCCATGTATGCTCCAAATAAGAGCAATTGTGCACAATGTTAGCCCAAACCTACTCCATACCTACACAAAACTACATTCAGCAAATAAACTTTCCAATCATTTCATCTCAAAGTAATAAAATAATTTAATTAGCAATTAAGTTGGAATGCAATGCAATAGAATACGAAACTCTAACCTATATGCCCTGCTCAAAAATCTACCAATACTCACTACATCAATCCAGCTGAAGACCATGAGATACTTTTAAAAGACACAGATTCAATTGAGTGATCAAAACATCTTAAAGAAACTAAGGAGCACAACACAACCAACTAGCAAGCAGGCAAGTAATCTTAAAAGTACCTTACCTGCAGGTCTTAAGTGATGTCCCGCAATTTGTGCAAAAGAAAATGATCTTTTACCTTGGGGACAGAGATTGGAGCAGTACTTGTACTAAATCGCATTGTCAAGAAGCAAATTTCAAGTCCATAAAGATTCCATAGAAGTATGTAACCATGTTGGGACTCTTATAGTTCAAGCAAAGGGGAATGTGCAACAAATTCCTTTTGAACCCTTTGTGTACTTTTACAGCATCAGGAAACAAGACTTTTGATGACTCCTAATGTCCTCACAAAGACTATGATGAAAGGTGACAAAGTCTCATCTTCTTCAACCGGACAATCACAGTGCAAGTGTAGTCTAAGTAGAGCAGCTTGGTCATAGATGCGAGATTATAAGTTTGAGGGCAGCTAATGTACTGAGGATGCAGATTCATGATGACACGATGCTAAGAAGAAGTGACGAGAAGTAGATGATGACGCAGGCAAGCAGATTTGGAAAAACGGAGCAGGGTAAGCAGAAGGATCGAAACGATGCCGTTTCATCCTAAAATCACACCTCACAAAAGAAAATATGAACTCTTAGTCTTTCAGAAACATCAACTTCAAATAGAATACAAGCAAACTAAGAAAACAAGTACAGAAGATTATATATAATCGCAAAACTAATAATAAAAGATAAAAAGAAAAAAGACATTAAGATGGCAACCATATCAGAAACCTACAACATTCAGAGAGCTGTAGAGAGCAAACTGATGCAGAGGGGGGAGTTGCATAACCTCCCTTCATTAAAACATCATAGAAGCACTCCAAGCCACTGAAGCAAGTTATTAGCAATTCATAGCCTTCAATATGCACATTAGTACCAAAAGTTCCTATTTCCTATAAGTACTATCTTTGGATCCTGCAACTGCTTCCTCCCAAAAGGCTTCATCAAGTTGACCGGCATCAAACTCTGTTCAAAAGAAAGAAAAATTTTGTAAGACTAGAAGCACAAAGAAAGCAATAGGAGATATTACCTACGAACAAAGATCAAGAGTAAGATTTAAGATGTCACATAGGGCAACAAATACTTGCTATTCCATGCTACAATTATGAGGAGAAGAAAATGTACCATGAAATCTGAACCAAAGTCCAGAGAGCAACATCAAGTTACATATATTTTCACATCACACAAAAGCACACCTGACTGACCTTTAAAAATAAAGAAACAGCAAAGGTGACAGTATGGATACTCCAAATCAACATAACAAACCAAAAGAATCTCAAAACCAAAGTAGATACCACCCTACAAATAACAGGTTTTCTTAAATAAATGAACTTAAAAGCACACCTATTAGCAATCAGTCAATCACCAGGATTTAACCCAAACCCTCCATAATCTTAAGGTATTCCAATCAAACATAGCAAATTGATCATCCAACAACTCTCACCAGAGAAAATAACATTCCATTGCAGGAAAAATGGGCATTCACCAACAAGATAACCACAAATATGAGGTCATTAATTTAAAAAACTTCACATACCCATTAGCATAAGGGGAGGCACGACGAGCACGACGATATGGTGGTGATCTACTGTAGCTTCGACCGTGACGATATGCAGGGGATATGCTCCTTTTTCTTGAAGGTGATTTCTTTCCTCGTGGGCTGTAACCACGAGGGCTATAACTCCTGGCACATGATAGGCTCAATCAGTGCGAATTGAGGTAAAACAGTGACAAACCATTTATGGTGCTTACAAGATTTATCCCAAAAAACTCTATTCCATCTCTTAATTTATGCCAAAAGGAAACAGAACAAGGGCATTACTCTCAAGTATCAAACATGTTATGGATTGTCTACTATCCCATACTTAGTACCCAAACAACTATTTATACTGAAATGCCAAGCTGAACAAATGCTTCAAGCATAAATACTGATCACACAAGCCAAAAGTGAACTGCAGTAGTAAACTGGAAAAAAGGCAATCAAAGAACTACCACAATGAATTGACACAATCCTAAATACAACATTAAACAAAAATAAAAGTATTCACCGTGTCTCAAATGCAGACCTGTGTCCATAACCAGGACTTCCACGATGACGAATAGGAGAAGGACTTCGACGTCGTCCACCTCCTACCCCTCTTGAACCAACCCGCAAGCGACATTCACGAGCAAAGTGACCAGGTTCTCCACACTCGTAACATTTCATATCTTCACCCCCTCGCCCGCGTCCACCACCCCTAGTATTATGGGACAGCTCCACTCGCCAGCCATTCCTACCTGTTGCATGAGTTGCTAGTGAGTACAAGTAAAGCAACCTTTATTCGTACAACAATTACAGAATCCAAAATATATATTTGAAAACAACAGGTTCACATTGCATATGCATATTGTAAGCATTCCAATGTCTATCATAACCCAAGAAAGATCCAAAACAATCCAACCCCAAAAGAAGCAAAATGACAAGCACAAAGTCGAAAATCAGACCTTTGTGGCTTCATGACACTACATCCCTCATCCGTCAATAGTCCAGATACATGTACAATTAAAAAAAACAAAGGAATAATTGGAATATCTCATCTAATACACAATTCCATGCACCAAAAACTTGTTGATAAGACCAAGATTACCCAAACAACAAAGAACAGAATCAAAACACATAAACTCAAACAAACTCCCCCTGCTTAATAACAAACACATAGCATGGTATAAGGCTACCACCAAATCCTAACCAAATTAATTTTTGCACAACATAGCACGGTCAATAACAAAACAATCATCAATCGTATTCATAGAGCATAACTACGAAAGAAAGAAACTTAAAAACAAACATATCAAATAAATTGTTGGAACTTATTATGTTGAAAGTTGAAGTTTATAAGGTGGGAAAAGAGAAGTATGACCTCTTTAGGGATGTTCACTTACTTAGATGTGACCCAAGGATTACCCACTTTTGTGAAAGGAGGAAAGGCTTAGGAATCCAACCAACACACACGGCGCACGCCGTGCACAGTTGGGTTGGGTCTTTAATGAGTGATCATGAGCTTCTACATTTTTGGACCGTTTTTTAAAGTAATGCTTGCACATCACTATAGGCGTGAATGTTCTAAAAAAAGTGACATAGTTCGCAACTCAGTCTACACTCGATAACATTGTTTTTAGGATTAATTGACCACATTAATCTAACCTTTGCCCGATTTGTGGATATTAATCCAACCTTTTGTTTATTTCTGATTGCACCTACCTTTAGCCACTCTTTGCTTTCACTAAACCGGTTTACCAATGACCTGAATAACAAGTTAATTTATGTGACGTGGTATATGCAGTTCTATTTCCCACTTAAATTTGCTTTTCTATCATACTAAGCTCATATATAAATTTGGGGTCAATAAAATATAAAAACCAGAATATATAAAAAAAAAAAAAACCAAGATTGTTTCCCAAATCTTTACTTCTCACCCTTCTCTTCATTTCTCCCACTCCTCATCCCACCATTGTTTCCCAAATCCAGAAGTTTTTTCTCCAATCACCTCAGCAATGTCCTTATCAAAATGAAGCGCGTTCAACACTTTAACCATACTCTACCATTAATATCCCTCTATAAGTAGCTTGAGTTATCTGGTATCTGTATAGTCAAAGTCTTGATTGCCTTAGTACTAGGAATGTTAAGAAATGAAGAGAATGTTTATTGGGATGTTTATTGGGATTAGCAACGGTCATCCAACCAAAAAAAATCTTAATTAACATAATCAGATTCAATGATGAACAGATTAAGCACTAAAATTTAGCAACTCCTAGAATTTTATTATAGCATAATCTGCACCAAAAGATTGAAACAATGAATCTTTTAGCATACTCAAGTTAGATCTCATTCAACAATCCAATTAATACTTCATTAATTCTTAAGCAGACCCATAAATTACAAAAATGTAAACAACATATATTACTCCAAAAAAAAAATACCTGACAAAAAATTAATTCATAAATTTATGACATCAAAGAAAATATGAACAAGAAAACACAAAAAAAGCAATGAAATTTAAACACACGAACGAAAACCTAACGAAACCCAGAAAAATCACACAAAAATAAACAATACCCAAATCCCAAAATAAAGCTAAAATCATTCAGAAAATAAAAAACCTATGGATTCTGAGCTGAAAGTACAAGATGAACAACACAGGAGATCTCGGAGTTTTAGAGAATAAATGGGAAAAAGTAAAAGGGGGTGATATGTATTAATATAAATTGAATTATAGTATATAGAATTTCATGAAATTATAGAAAGTACAAGGCGAACAACATAGGAGATCTCGGAGTGTTAGAGAATAAGTGGGAAAAAAGTTAAAGGGAGTTAAGTTAAGAAATGTATTAGGAATGTTTATTGGGATTAGCAACGGTCATTGAAGATTAGTTTTTATTTAAAAAGATTTATTCTATCAATTACCGGTTTATTACCGTCAATTACAGGTCACATTTTAGAGGTGGCTTAGTGAAAGTAAAGAGTGGCTAAAGGTAGGTGCAATCTAAGGTTGGATTAATATCCGCAAATCGGACAAAGGTTAGAAGGCGGTCAATTAATCCTTGTTTTTATTATCTTGCAGTTTCGTTTATAACATAAACCTTATTAATTTCTCAAAAAGTAAGATAGGAACTACCATCAAGAGCGCGGATAGCATCAAGAGCATCCCTTTTGTCATCGAATTCGATAAAGGCATAACCGGGCGGCCTCCGAGCAACCCACACACTGCATTAAGATCATTTTCTAACATTAGTACATCATAATCATACCTAAACAGTCTAACTTAGGCTAATCTAATCTAGAATAAGGGCAAAATTTAATTTCCTAAAAAATTGGACCTGCGAAGTACGCCGTAGACTCGGAATTCATCCTCAAGGTCGCGTTCGGTGACATTAGGGTCCAGATTTCCGACATACACACGTGCCATAGTTCCTGCGATTTGGCGCACCTGCGAAAATTCGACGACTTCTAGAGTAAGATGATACGCACAAACGAAGAATTTGAGAAATTTGAGTAAATTTTAGGGTTTGATTGAAGGAAGTTGGGGATGAAAGTGATTGATGAAGTGAGGAGAGAGAACCTAGGGTTTCGATCAAAAGAGGCGAGATTCCGAATGTGTCAACTTTTTCGGGGTTATGATTTTGATTTCTTTACTTCCTTTGGAGTTCGGGTTTGAACGAACGAATATGGAGTTGGATTATACTGCTAATTGCGTGGGTCATGCTTTTTATGGCCCACTTAATCCCTAAGGCTTACAAACTTGGATATTGATCGTACCCGACAACCTACAACAAGTCAATTTCCAACGTTATCCGTGAATTTCTACCTTTATAAAATACATATTTTACACTTTAATTTCAACCTTATTGGATGAAAGTAATTGTACCGTCCATTTTTTATTGTTTTCTCCATAGATGAACATTTATTTTTTTTTATGTTAAAAATTAATTAGTAATTATTTGAATAATAATTAATATCTTTGTATAATAAGAAGTATACGATTAATAATAATTAGTATTTGACTTAAAAATTTAAGTACTATGTAATTAGTAACTATTATTGATTAGTATATTCAATTATGATTATTATATATATTAGTTTAGTTATTAATGATTATAATTGGTAATACATTTATTTTACAAATTTCAGATTTTATTTATACAAAATTCAATTTTTTTTTACAAATTTAAGAAATAAAAAAATTAGCATAAACAAATAAAAATAATTAATATTTTTTAACAACATAAAAATAATTAATTCATGTTAGTGTATTTAATATTAATTAGTAAGTATGAATACGTTCATCAATTAGTTTGATTTAGTTCTTTTAAAATTAATTATAGGTAAAATTAAAAAAGTTTCACAATTTTCCTTTTAGAGGCCTTTTTTGGCAAAATTAGTGAAAATTTGAGGCGTTGTAGACCACAAAAAAAATATATAGTTTCAAAAAAAGTCCCCATAGTTTAGAGTCATGTAGCTAAAGTTATGTCCCTTTAAAGTTAATTTGGTAAATTTTCTATTCCATGAATCGAACGACTTTGCGGTTATACGGGTGCGTACATGAGCCTAAAATAAGGGTTTAAAAAAATAATAACATCAAATCTAGCCCCAGGGTTAGGAGGTACGCCCTTCCGAGAATGAAAGTGGGAGTGAAAGTGAAAGTGAGTAAGTGACAATGAGTGAAAGTAAGATAAATAAAGGTAGTATGGAATAAGGGCATTTTTAGTAAAAGGCGTTCAAAATATTAGCGATAGATAAAAATTTACAGGTAATGTTGAAGTGGCGTTATTACATGAATGAACTTGAACATCGAAGTATAAGTGACATGCATGGACATTGAACTTGTATTCTAGTCAAAGTCATACCACTTATGTTATACTTCTTTTGTCCTTCTTTCGGTTGTTATATTTTTATTTTTAAAGTCAAAGTATAAAAATTTTGACCATAAATTCTAATTATATTGTAACAAATAAAATATTTAAAATAAGATATTATTAGATGCATCTCAATATAAATTTTTATAATGTCAAATTTTTGTAATTTTTGTCTTATAAATTTAGAGAAAAAATATTTTTAATTGTATCTCGAAAATCTTGAAAAATCAATTGTACAGAGGGAGTACAATAAAATAGCATGAAGCCTTCAAAAGCAGCCACATCATCATCTTATTTGAGTCAATTTCATAATTAACTAATCAATTAACCACCCCCAATTAGCTTCTTGTAACTACAATTGAAGATCGTGAAAAGTCAATTGTAACATGTAAAATGAAACGAATGGAGTATAATAAAATAGCATAAAGTCTGCAAAAGTAATCATATCATCTTCTTCTTATCTAAGTCAATTTCAAAATTAACTAACAAATTAGCCACCACAATTAACTTATTGTGACAACAATTGTATTGATTATGATTTTCCGTTCACCTCGATCAATCAACGCTATACAATGACGAATTATTGAGGCCTTTTTTGTACATATGTGTGGATTTTACATAGCAAATTAAGAAAGGCCACATGTCAAACATTCTTTCATAAGAGCCATAAGCCCATAAGTCCATAACCCATTAACTACAGTCAAAACAGTCATCGAATCAAATGACCAATAGATACCTCGATTCTCGAGGCTGACTCGAGCCATCCTCCTCAACCAATCTTGGACAAACTTTTAATGCTATATTTACTCCTTCCCATCATCACTTTCTTGGTATGACATATTACGTGCCAATCACTGATTGGGTCATGTGTGGCTCAGTTTGTCATGTTCATGCAATTTTCTGTGACACAGAGCAATCTTCCCAAGCTCCAATTATTGATGACATGATCATAAATAAAATCACATGAGATATGCCTTTAAAATTCCAAAAGATATGATAGCATACTCTGTCTAATCTATAAAATTTTACAGAGAACAACCATACAAATTGATGGGTGTTATCTGTAGAGTACAATAAATATTACGGAATCCGTAAGACAACCCAAAACCTTAGTTTCAACTCCATGAATTATTATTGTTACGATTGTTCCCGAGCGGCAAAATTCATACCATACGTAAAAGGGATGAAAATATTGTTCTTTATTAAGTTTGATTCTTCATTCTAGATAATTTTTGTGGGCATTTATGGTTTTGGGTGGCTAAATAAACTAAAAAAAAAAAATGGGAGGAGATTTGATGGAAAAAGGCAGTAGTACTAGTTTGAGATGGGTAGGAAGTGGTGGAAGTGGAACGCCGAGGTGGGTTGATGGAAGTGAAATAAGTTCTGAAATGCCAAATTGGTCAGAATTCGAGGAAGCTGAGATGGGGAAGAGAATACATGGCTCTCTTTCTGGTTCTGTTAAAAGAAGGCTTTTTAAGAAGCCTAAGAGACTTGATTCTTTAGATGTTGAAGCTATGGAGATTGCTGCTGCCCATGCTCATCATAACAAGGTTTTATTTCTTTGCTTCACTAATCTTGTAGATTTTTGGTGTCCGTAGTCCCAAGGGTCATTATTATTCGCTTTTGCTTCTAATTCATATCAATTCTTCTACACCTAGCCCGTGCTTTTGGTATCAACTATTAAGGTTGTGATTACTTTTTTGTTGAACTTTGATTTTGAAAATGGTATGAATTTGGGAATTTCTGAAAGTGTTAGTAAACTGGTGTAATTGATGTTTAGTTGATGCTTGAAGCTTCAACTTTTAGCTTCTTATACTTAGCCCTTGAGGCTATATGCACCATTATCTACTCAAAGTTAGGAGGCGGATTGATTTTAATGTGTAGGGGGTTTAGGGTGAACTTGAGCTTGAAATTGCGTGGGACTTGGAAATGGAAAAACTACTGCAATTTCCTTGTGAACATGGTTAATGAATCTAAGCATTGGGAGCATTCTAGAATAGTGAGTGAGGGGCGAAGATTGTAGAGTTACGAAACTATGTACTTGGCCAGATTCATCCGAAAAATTGATTGAATTATTATTGTGCAGGAACAATCTTTCTGGCGTACTTTTGCACTGGCGTTCCAAACTCTAGGTGTGGTGTATGGTGACTTGGGCACAAGTCCTTTATACGTCTTCACTGATGTGTTTAGCAAGGTGCCTATAACATCAGAAGTTGATGTTCTCGGGGCATTATCTGTAGTATTGTATACAATAGCTCTCATACCCTTAGCAAAATATGTATTTGTAGTGCTTAAAGCTAATGATAATGGGGAAGGTACAGGAATAACTTTCCATTTTATTGAGTGCTTTATGATTGATTAATTATTTATAGCATCCCCAAATAATATGGAACTTTTGGGTGCAGGAGGAACATTTGCGTTGTATTCACTTATAAGCAGGTATGCCAATGTGCATATGCTTCCAAATCGCCAACAAGCAGACCAACAGATCTCTAGCTATAGGCTTAAATTGCCCACACCGGAATTTCAAAGGGCTTTGAATATTAAAGAAGTTTTGGAAAGGAAAGCCTCTATGAAAAACCTTTTGTTACTTTTGGTTCTTATAGGAACTTCGTTGATTATAGGAGATGGTATCCTGACTCCAGCTATGTCAGGTAAGCTTTTTCTTTTAAATTGAACAATTTTACTTGAAATTCGAGCATGCATGCATATATCTGGCATTTTCATAGTGTCCTGAGATCCTTTCTTTAGGGAAAGTAATAGTATAAACGTGCTACTTGATCATATAAGCACTAAAAGTATCCAGTAAGTCCAATCCAATCATCAGAATAAGTTTCAAATTTTGGCTTTGTGAACACTTCCCTTCTATGTTTTTCAGACTCTTGAATCAGCTTGGTCAAATAGTCAAACACTTATCCAACATCTGAAATGGACTTTTGTATGATTATTCTAAAGCAATGGAGAAAAAAAAAACATTGGAAAGATTTGTGTTTGTGTTACACAATTCTTAAGAGTTCAAGTAACCTTGCTTACCTTTGTACCATCATTTCTTGGATGATGACGATTATGGTTTTCCTTTGAGTACCTGCATACAGATTCATGAAGTTATGTGCTGTAGATTGAGTTTTCTTGTGATTTAGCTTGTTAATGTTACCTATCACTTCTCATAGACTGATTTACTTTTGGGCAGTTATGTCAGCTGTGAGTGGTTTGCAAGGCCAGATTGAGGGACTTGGTACTGGTAAGTATATCTACCTTTTGTGCTGACACGCTTATCTCCTTTTATGCAACATTAATTAAACGCATGATCAGACAGTAACACTAGAAGACCGCATTGTGCAATTTTAAAAGTCTATAAGCCTTTACAATAAGCTAAATATCCCTCTTCTGTTGTGAGTATAGATACCACAAAACATATAAGAGTTAATTGTACTGTTAATGGTGATGTATGGGATCTAGAAGTTGATTGATCTGACATTCTATTGTTGATTTGTTCTGAACATATTTAGCAGCTTCTGATTTGTTAGCATGTGTTGCATTTCCAGCTCACATAATAATGTAAAATGCGAAAATTGTTAGTTCGTAGATGGACTGCTGTGGCTGTAATTATAATATAGCCACAGAATCTTTAAGGTATAGTACTTACAGTTTGTTGTAATGACAGATGCTATAGTCATTGTTTCAATGATCATTCTGGTTGGGTTGTTTAGCATACAGAGGTTTGGGACAAGCAAAGTAGGGTTTTCATTTGCCCCTGCCCTGTCATTGTGGTTCTTTTCTTTGGCAACTATTGGAATCTACAACCTCGTCAGACATGATATTACAGTCCTGAGGGCCCTTAATCCAGCATATATTTCCCTTTTCTTTAGGAAAAATGGTACTCAAGCGTGGTCAGCTCTTGGTGGCTGTGTTTTGTGCATCACAGGTATTTTGAGCTCTACCTCAAGTTGTGTTTGTTTATGTGTTGAGATTTTAGGACAAACAATATTGTTTTTCTTTTTGGGACAAACCGTTGTTCTTCATTGTAGCATTGTTTCTTTTAGTTGATCATTGTTAATTAGTATGAGACTTTTACGATTGTTTATGCTGCTGCAACTGATTACCCTGATCTCCTTGGATTCTGAGAGAATATCTTGCAAGTATTAAGCATTTCTTGTCTGAAATCTGACATACTTTATGAAATATCTGATGAGTTATTCATTTCCGACTCTACCATTGTAATTTGTGAGCTATGTGATTACAGGAGCTGAAGCCATGTTTGCTGATTTAGGCCATTTCTCCGTACGATCCATCCAGGCAGGTCCTTCTGAGTTCTCCGTAGCATAAAATACTTGTAATTTCTCTCCTTTCTATAATCTTTAATGCATAATGACCTTGCAGATTGCATTTTCAGCGGTTGTGTTCCCCTGCCTTCTGCTAGCTTACATAGGCCAAGCAGCATTTCTGATGAGATTTCCAGCCTCAGTTGAGCGAGTATTTTATGATAGCGTGCCAGGTGACCCTTACGGAAAACTACTAGTTTATCATCTTGGATAATATGAGCTATTTGCTGACAATTCTATAAATTTTTTTGGCAAACAGATGGATTTTTCTGGCCTGTCTTTGTGATTGCTACACTAGCTGCTGTTATTGCCAGTCAGGCCATGATATCTGCAACCTTTTCGGTCATAAAGCAAGCCATGGCCCTGGGATGTTTTCCGAGGCTGAAGATAATTCACACCTCAAAGAGGCTGATGGGTCAGATTTATATTCCTGTCGTCAACTGGTTTCTGATGGCAATGTGTCTTATCGTGGTTGCAACTTTCAGAAGCACCACAAGCATTGCAAATGCATATGGTAAGTAGCCTTCCTTAACCGAACGTCTTGCAATCCCTCAGTTCCTCCTAAAACTCACTTCAGATATGCCATAAGCATTTAGTGGTGATGTAGATGGATTATTTAAGAACTGTGTAAGGCGAGAGAGCACTAGTTAGAACATTTTAAATGTATATGCATGAGCATGACACAACTGTTGAAGAACTTTAATCTTATTGAATATGCATTACTCAACTGTTGAAGAAGGTACTTATGTGGCATAACCAATGAAATTTCAGGCATTGCTGAAGTTGGAGTCATGCTGGTCAGTACAATCTTGGTGACACTCGTCATGCTTTTAATATGGGAAACAAATTTATTCGTAGCTCTCGCTTTCCCTATCATATTTGGAGCAATTGAGCTCATATACTTATCAGCAGTCCTATCAAAAATCTTGGAGGGTGGTTGGCTTCCTTTGGCTTTTGCTGCCTGCTTCTTACTAGTAATGTACACTTGGAACTATGGCAGTGTTCTCAAGTATCGGAGCGAAGTCAGGGATAAAATCTCTATGGATATCATACATGAACTAGGATCCACTCTGGGAACTGTAAGAGTCCCTGGAATTGGATTACTCTACAATGAGCTGGTTGATGGAATTCCGTCCATTTTAGGGCAGTTTCTTCTAAGCTTTCCTGCCATTCACTCTACCATTATCTTTGTTTGCATTAAATATGTCCCAGTTCCTGTAGTACACCAAGGAGAACGATTTCTCTTTCGAAGAATTTGCCCAAGAGACTTCCATATGTTTCGTTGCATTGCTCGTTATGGTTACAAAGATGTTCGCAAGGAAGACCATCACTCATTCGAACAACTTCTTATAGAAAGTCTGAAAATTTTTCTACAGAAAGAGGCTCAAGATCTTGCACTTGAGGCAGAATTTTATGAAAGGGATATTGTGGACAGTGCTTCAGTGAGATCAACTGATGCAGGAGTCACTGAAGATGAACTGCGAATCCCCCTGCTGCATGATCAACAATTAGCAGAACCGACGCAAACATTGAGATCAGAAGTGAACGAAGAGCAGCTATCGAGTATAATGTCAGCAGAGGAAGATCCTAGCGTAGAGTACGAATTCTCTGCTCTTCGAGAGGCTGTAGATTCAGGCTTTACATATTTGCTTGGAGACGCAGATGTCAGAGCAAAGAAAGATTCTTGGTTTCCTAAGAAGTTGGCCATCAACTATTTCTATGCTTTCTTAAGAAGAAATTGCAGGAGAGGTGCAGCTGTACTAAGGGTTCCTCACATGAATGTCATGGAAGTAAGGATGACATACATGGTTTGATTTATGCCATACTTTGGCTGCAAAATGTGAAGTAAGAGTAGGATTTTGTGGCAAAGGTATACAAGCTGGTACCAAATACTAGGAAGTCAGCTTCATGAGGTTGAGTGTTTTTCTCTTGACCTATAAGCATGGTATAGTAATATAGTTGTGCTGTACTGTATTTTTTGGTTCTTCATTTCAAACGAAGAATGGGTCATTATTTGGATGGTAGCTTTGTGATATACAATCTATTTTGATTGATCTCATCTCATCTAAACTTCAGCTTTTGTTTTTGTAAGATTAACCTCGCTCATAACCAAATAAA
Source organism: Dysphania ambrosioides (assembly GCA_026401315.1). NCBI lineage: Eukaryota > Viridiplantae > Streptophyta > Magnoliopsida > Caryophyllales > Amaranthaceae > Dysphania > Dysphania ambrosioides. The sequence goes on along the minus strand of CM048660.1, from coordinate 1,199,781 downwards.
TTGTTTGCAAATACATTAGCGTCAAAAAATCAAGCAAATTAAATTACACATGATTGTTTGTTTTTTTAAAACTTTATCATCAAATATGGTTACTAACAGGAAAATTTAATCTCAATGCTGGAATTTTTTTTAGTTTTGATACAAGATTTATCTTTGATTTCCATAAGGTTTCATTTTTTTGTTTTACCAAATATATATGGTTAGAGACTTAGAGGATATAATGAGATAATAATCCTTCACTCTCTATTTGTCTATAATATTTCTATTTTTAGAGTCAAAGTTTAAAAATTTTGATTATAAATTATAATTATATTATACAAATAATATAGCTAGGTATTTTGTTAGATTTATTTTAATGTAAATTTTTAGAATTTCTAATTTTTATATAAAAAATATTTTATATCGAAATGACAAAAAAGTATGACGTACGAGATAAACTTAAAAGAATAGGAAAAAAAAACCTATCTCAAGGATATTCTTTATTATATTGGTACAAATTCCATTATGTGTGGCTATATAATTCGCCACTTAAACATCATGTTTTTTGTAAGAGATAATGTTCATGAGTAAGACATTTGTGAGTGACTGGTTATATTAGGATGTCTAATTATACCGTTCATGTAAATAAACTGGTAGATATCACACTTTCTTACAATGTCAAAAATATGTCATTCATATTATATGAATTATACTTCCTCTATTTTATAAAAGTTATAACATCTTTAGTTTTAGTACTATTTGTATATTAGTGTTGACCAATTTTTTTACTCATAAATAAAAAAATATTATTATATAATATTATAAATTAGTGTTAATGTATACTATCAATAGAATTTTTTTTTAAGTTTAATTAGTAGATAACTAGATACTTATCTTATTAATAAAAGCAATATATTGACAAACGTATAAGTTAAAGTATTGTAATTTTTATAAAATAGTAGCTAGCAAAATAGAAAAAAACATTGAAATAACACTTTTCCTTTGTAAAAATAAATGGTCAAAGTTTTATACATCAAAGAAGTAAAGGGTGTAATACACTTTCTTGATTCTCTTTTATTTATACAAGGCAACATAAACAAATCCACAATCTAAAATGAGTGTGCCATTGACAAACAAATCAATAAAGATGTGGTATGCCTTTATTTTTCTTTCTTTTTTTTTTTTTTGACGGGGTGGTATGGCATAATGGCATGTTGAAGTAAGAGAAAGGGATTGAGAGCTATCCATCATAATTTCTGACAACCTTTATAATTGGATCCAAAGACTTAAACTTTTGGGCTAAATCAATTCGTAAATATTAAAAATAATTTATTTTTCACCAAAAAATAAAACACATTATTTCTTTTTATATACTCTTGAAAATTTTAAAATGTATTATGTCAGAATCACAATATAAACAACCGGATAAAAAAAAATTGACACGAAAAAATGATAAAGAACTATTTTTTCTCTTTGAAGAAAAGATATATAGAGGACAATAATGTTGATCGTTAAGTTTAATTCATTGATTAATATGTTTACTTATGCCATGCTTGAATTGAGAGAGATGGATTAAGGGGGTGATAAAAGTCAAACTAATGAAAAATGAAGGTAAATAGAGGTGGTAACAAATGGGATGAAGTGAAAAAAAGATATTATAATAGTGGAATGAGGAAGAAAAATGAATTGAGAGATTGAGTATTACCCTTATTATGGTGGTACTAGAGATATGAAAAGTATCTATTATCCCTCAAATAAAGGTATTAGTTCCCCTTTCAATCTTTCATCAAACTACTAATATTATATTTCCCTTATAAACACTTTTACTAACCTTATTTTTTATTAATTTAACTTTTATTACTCCCCTAATGCATTATTCCAATCCAAACATGCTCTTACCGAAAGGAATAATTTGAAAAAACTCAAGAGTAAAGTAAAAACTTTCAACAAAGTTGATTTAGCACTTGTACAGTTAATTTGGCTTTTGCATGTACGTAGATCGTGGACTAAAGCCTATAATACGGCCCAAGACCATCAAGCTAAAGAAAGAAAGTTGGGCTGGATCATATCTGAAACTGCAGCCTTCACCTTATGTCATGCTTTTTTAAGGCATATCTTAAATATATACTCCGTATATACTAAACAGCAAACAAACATCATTAAAATTTAAAATAGTACTATGTAGAGTCTCTATCCAAACAGCTGTAAATTGCCAACCCGAACTCTAGAATATTGTATTTTGCAGAAGTGGCCCCCACCTTTAAAGTTTTATAAATGTGTTAATAGGACATTATCCTCAAAAATTCAATTTCGGACTATTTTTATACATAGAGGAGAAATTAAGTAGCAAGACAACAATTAATATAGATGAAATTTGATATTAAATCTTAGATATCATACTTTAAAACTTTAATCAATTAAATTAATTAAGTATTTTAAGTTAGTTGACGCTGTCTACAAATTTTGTTCTTTAGCCATCGGTCCATTCCTAATATGCAACATTTTACATATTAAAAAATCATAGTATATATTCCGTACAAATATATCAATTTCACATATTAATTAATGGACTAAATGTCAAATTGATATATACGGAGTAGAAAAAAGGCGTCTTAATCATATTGGTGTATGAAGAGAATTCGGTAAAAAAAACAAGGCTTTATAACATATGGGATTATGGAGTATTTAGTAAGGCATTAATATTGGTTTGAACATAGGCTCTCTATATCATATTTATTAGGGCATTAATGTTGGTTGGAAAATAAGGCTCTATTAAGTATTTAAATTTCAAATTTTCAATTGAAGGTTGTATAACATAATTATTAGAGCATTAATGTTGGTTTGAAAATAAGGTTCCGTTAAGTATGCAAACCTCATTTTTGTCAATTGATGTCTCTACAACATATTCATTAAGGCATTAATATTGGTTTGAAATCAAGGATCCATAAAGTATATAAACCTCAATTTTTTTAATTGAGATTATATTAAAACTCAAGCAAGAACCACACGAAGTTTTCGAAAGTTTTTTCACGGAACTCAAGCTACTTCATCAATGTTTCAGGAGAAATTGAACTTTACAAAAATGTTTTATGCATTTCATCGATCTTACCAACTAAAGAATGTGTTAAATATGTAGTTATTATTCAATTTCGCATAAGGAAGGCATTTTAAACCTAGATCCATTATCTTATCACTCTTTCGTAGAGACAAAAATGAGTTATTTTTTATGATATAATATACTTTGAATAACATCGTTGCTATGTCTCCTTTTATTTGCATTGTCGTATTTGTTTTTTTTATAATTTTCAAAGCAAATATTATAACCATAATATTTATAAATACATACTATAAAAAAATATAAAGTTTATATATTAAAAAATTATATTTCGAGACAATACAACAAGATTCCATAAAAATATGTTTTAACTTATATATATCAACAAAAAAATCATATTTAAGTTTTTTATTTCTCAAATAACATATGGAAAAAAACAGAGGAATTAATAAAATGGCACCATGCATAATATGAGAAGTATATGACTTTCACTAAGATGGTCATATTACCAATTAGTTACAAACTTACAACGACCACGTAATATAGAATAAACTTACAAAGATATGACAATATGAGTAAGCATGTCACATCATCAAGAATTTTGATAACAACCTTTTGGGGACATTCGTCGTTCAAAAATTAGGTAATGCCCTTTTAGGACGGAAAGAGGGTCCCTCAAAAGTCATCATTAAATTTTTTTTTATTTTAAATTGTAAAAATAAGCTAATTTTCAAACCAATTTAAAAATTAAGTTAATTTTGTTTTTGCAACTATTTGTAATAAGTTGGAATGGGAAAATGGCAAAAATGCGGGCCAAGGAAAATCGTTGTCTTGGGCAACGATTTTTATCTGACTCGGGGCAACAATTTTATAAATTTTTTTTTTAATAAAATTCTTTGAGCTAAAATTGTTGCCTTGGGCAGCAATTTCTCCTGGCCCAGCTTTATATCATAATCTAGTTTACTATATATTATTTCCTAGGACAATGATTTTGGCTCAGATCAAAATCGACTTATTGTTTAAAATAGTTTTGCAAATGGCTTATTTTTGCAAATTATTTTTTTTGAAAAAAAGCTTAGAAAAAAAAAACCATCAAATTGGTTTGGTTCCCACAAATTTTAGGTCTTGTGTTCTAAAATCCAAATGGTTCCGTCATCTTGTATAGTTTTAAATGTATTGTGACATAATCTAATCCTATTCTTACGAATCCACTACGATAATTTAATCATAATAATAATTACAATTATATATTGATTGTGACGCATCAATTGTTACCACAATATCCTATACTCTCGTTCTCCAGCAAAGTCCAAAACTCCTTTCCCTTAACCTAACAAAATTCTTAAATCGTCCGTATAATTTTTTATGATAAGACTTTGATTTAATAGGAGTATAGGTTATATTTATGGATGAGGTTAAATCAAATATAAATTTAAAATACCAAAGCTATCACATATATCAAATTCTAAAAAGTATACATTTAAAAGAATATAATAAAACTATAGACCGCTAGGTCTTTTTTTTATTTGTTGTATGGTTTTGCTGTTTGCAAGCTAAGGCCTTTGGTCAGCAGCCTTATGAGGAAGTTTAGAAATTGTTTTTAGGGTTTGACATTGTGGATGCAATACATACCCATTAATCTTGTATAGTACATCAAAAATATGATTAAGATTGGATTTTTACGGGTTGAAGTTGATATTAATAGGGCCAAAAGAACTGCCAATTAAAGAGAATTTTTTTAAAAAAATTAAAATATAATAAGGTGTTACATATATACTCTCAAAATGTATTATTTAGATTGCACTCGCACCACTTTAACCTAGACCTATGCATTGGGTTGGGCTTAGGTCAGGATGGGTCATATGCAAAATGATCGAGTCAGGCGAAATAAGATGCAAAATGGATCGAGCTGGGCATGGCCAGTCTAAATAGAGTATAGTTCTATATATGGAGGATGATAGTCTGGTTATATCACCTACTGTCTTTGTAGTGGACACCATTATATTGGCAAACAAGTGAGAAACATTCATTATCTAATAGTGTTTAAAAATTTTAGAAACTATTAACCCAATATTAACCCAACTTAACCCTTTAAAAATCTAATAAAACACGACCTTTTATAAGATCAACTCGTTTAAGCCTATTATTGATCAGACCCTTTTATATACGGGTTAGTCAATGACTCTTAATAGAGGTCTTCTCATTTAAACAGATCTAACTGTAAACTCTACTCTAAAATTATATATATATATTTGATGTCCAATATTACTCAAAAATAGCCCACAAAAACAATAATAATACAAAATAAGTATTCGTTAACTCCCCACCATAGCAAAGAGAGGACAATAATTATTTGCAGAATGAGTTAGGGGGAATAAATAACGAATTGAGAATAAAGGGTAGCTAGACTTGCTACTACATATACATATACATATACACGGAGTACTATCATAAACTCGGTAACTTCACAGTTGAGGTTGATTTTCGCACTTTAAGGCTCTATTTTCATTAACCTATTTTTGCTGAATTTAACATATTTTTATTTAAGTTTTCTTATTTTTGCTAAATTTATTATTTTTTATACTCATCTTTTGCCAAACTTAATTTATTTTTCCTGAATTTAACTTATTTTTAATAAATTTAATTTATTTTTACTAGATTTAATTTATTTTTACTAAAACTTATTTAATTAAGTCGAGAAGAAGAGAGCCTAATTCAATTTTCACTTTGAGCACGTTGACTACAACTTTTGATTTCTTCACATGTGTGTATATGTGCAGAAATTATCATCTGTATGTGTGTAAAAAAGAACGAAATAGTTATTCAAAATAATAAATCGCTAATTATATGAGCCATATATATAGGTTTACACAACCTTAGCTCAAGTCACAAAAAATATTCACCTGAGACCAGGTGAAAAATAATTAGGATACTTTTGTCCACTCAGTGACACCATTCAAGTTCCGTTAGCAAGTAAAAGATGGCCTATAAAGCAAGCAATTATCTTCAAAAATATCATTATCTATCAAATATATAAGAGCAAAGCAAGCAACTATCTTAAAAAATATCCTATCTATCATAAGGCCAAACCAAAGTGAAATGCAACTCAACGTATCAACACTGTCCTTACATAACTCCCACTTATCATTTGCTTTTTCTGCTTTCTTGGGAGCAAGCAAGAGGTGGTCAACCTAATGAACAAGTAATAAGAATAACGTAATGTAGTTGCACATTAATACAGTAATCTGCACGACGAAATATGGACTTCTCTAGATCTGACCTCATTCTCCGTGCAATGATGTCGAATGTCGGGATGGTGGTGTGTCAGAGTCCGAAGGCATGGCGTTGGGGAAGAGAATGTGAAAGCTAAGCGGTGGAACAAAACAGGGCACAGGATGCAAAGGAATAAGGAAAAAAAATTGGAAGGAAACACTAGAGCTCTGATACCATGCTAGATTTTGGAAAAAACTCCCCAAGGTGGAGTGTGTATTATTGAATCATTATTTATATGATTACAGTAAGAGTTCTAAGCATACTAGGAAGCTTAGTATGATAAGATTTAACAAAATCTATCCTATACAAATTATATCATTATTAAGATATCTATCACTTATCTACAAGTGCGGGTGTACAAATACATCGTCCAAGTGACGAGTGGCCTGCTCACGCTCCTGCACAAAATGCCTATGAAGCCCCTGTATCATTTCAAGTGTACTTTACTATATGAAGTGTCTGTATCATTTCAGGTATACTTTACTATAGATACCTTGAATACATAATACTTTCTCGGTTCTTCAAATATTAACTCATTTCTATTTGTAGAATTAAAGTTCGAATAGTTTGACTATAACTTCAAATGTAGTTAGTGGATCTTATTTAATGAATCTCGATATCAAATAGATCTTGAAAATCGCAAAAAGTCAAATGATATAAATAATTAAAGACAAAAGGAGTATATAATAAGAATTGCATTTAATTAAGTCACAAAATAATATTTCGCACTATATTTATTTATACAATGAATTGAATATATCGATTAGGCCTGTATTTTTATAATTAGCTTATGTATAAATATGTTATCGTGCAAGGGGTTATCGTACAGGTAGTTCCCGAATTGTAGGAGTCAACAATATCATATGGACGACTCTTGATAGACTAGTCCACAATTGGACAAGTGTCTGCAGATTGTCTTTGCTCAGCCTATATAACCGTAGTACCCCTATCCCCGTCTAGATTTTCTCCCAATTGAAGACGTTCCTTCGAATCATCACTAGCAAAGACCGAATGGCTAGAGCTTACAACCAGTAAGTCAACCACCGAAGAAAGATGAGGTCGGAGCTTTGGTACTGCGCAGATCAGACGTGATAGGGCTTGTTACAGTAAAAAATAGATGAAATTAGGCCATTCAATTCCAAAAAAAATGGAGGGGCTTCCTATACTAATCGCGCTCCTTCTAAAATACTGTTACAATAATTAAACCTATCAAATGCAAGTATTTTAGCAAGGAAAACATCGTGACAGATGGTCGTTTATTTATTTTTCTTCATTTGATTAGTGTTTGGAAAGGGTCCTACAAACGAAGAAAATATAAGGTTGGATTGGCCAGATAATCCCTCAATCCCTTATAGGCTTATATCTTACATCACTTATCAAACAATTTCGTCCACACATTTCTTCCAATAATAATTATTTAGTGAAAGTGATGTTAGCTTTGTTGGGGCGCTCAATTGCTAATCACTTTGCTCATATCTTATTTCTTCATATTTATCTATTCTTGTTTTGTAATGGGTATAGACTTGTGAATTGGGTTGGATTAGACTCGAAATAAGTCACACACATAACGAGTCAGGCCAAAGAAGATGCGAAACGAGCCGGACCAGACCGGGTCAAAGGATACACATAACGGGCCGAGTTGGGTCGGACCGTCCAAAGAGAGTATTTTTTTTTTTATCTATAAAGGGTGATAGTTTACATGTATGACCTCGAATCTTTGTTAGTGGACTATCGGCAAGTAAATGGAAATAACTCATTACCTAATAGTGTTTAAAAGTCTTGAAAATGATTGGTCCATTATTGACCCGACTTGATCCATTAAAGACCCAATAAAACATGACACTTTAAGAGACCGACTCATTAGGTCAATTATTAATTAGATCTTTTTACAAACGGGTCGGTTAAAGGCACTTAATGGGAGGAGTCCCATTTGAACGGGTCTAGTCATTGATATCTTTCTTGTACGTGTTTGATTCTGACTATTGGGAATAACGAGTAGCCAACCAAATCAACTAACGAAATTGGGCATTGGGTAGTTTCTTTCATTTTCTAAAAGTAAATGTTACAATAGCATTATACTTGTAAATACTTAGTGAACTTTTATGATGATTAATTTAACACCGGAGAGTAATCCATAGTTGATGAAAGGACAAAAAATGAATGAATTTTAGGTAATAAGTTATCGACTTAGTTTATTTACATTGTTATACATTTTCACTACATATTAGATAAAGATTGAAATGGGGAAATTTAAGTGATTTGTAAGAATGAATTAATTTTTACTCGAACTTTTTCACGTAACACAAAATTCCTTTGGTGGATGAAAAAGAATTATGAATGATACGAAACCAACGGATGCAAGAAATTACTTACAGCAATACAGCTTCATGTTGGGGAATGGGGAGGGGGGAAGCTGCTCAACTAAAAGTCTTTCGTCTGATCTTAAACACAATCCCAAAGTCTTTTGGCTGATCTTTATTGATTCTAAGCTAGTCTTGATTTTTTGAAACACAATCCCAAAGTCTTTCGTCTGATCGTAAACTAAGTAGTATACTGTATACATATACCATCTCATAGCATGCGTACGTAATTGGCCTGGTAATGGGTATTTTGTTTTAAAACTTTTTCATACCACTCAACATTCTATTGACATTTACTAACCTCTTGAAAGCTCTAAACCCTTCAATTTCATACGGCATATTATTTTAAGCGAATGCAAATTCAGTCTTGGGTTGAGTTATGATTTGAGTTTTAAGACTTTGTTTACACCAACTTTGATAAGAACCGACCCGCGATGTGTCAAAACGGATCTATGGGTCGGTTCTGGGTTGACTGATCGTGAATCTGTTCTTATTGATTCCGGTTAAATCGGGTCAATTTGGTCTAACGGGTCGGGTTGAATTAGGTCATTATCAGGTCGGGTTAAAATCAGGTATTTGCTTGCTCGTGTTCGGTTCAGGTTGTATTCAGTTCGGGTCAAGGTTGGTTCAGGAAAAATCGGGTCGATTTCTAAATAGGTTATAGCGGGTTATTTCGAGTTTGAGTAGATTTCGGCTAAAGTCAATTAGAGTAATGGGTCGCCTCGATTTTGGTTGAAATTCGATTTGGGCTTTATCGGGTTCGCATTAGGGTCATTAATGACATGTTATCGATTTATGACTCGGTATTTGACTATTTTATTTTATACGTCCCGGGTCATATTGGGTCATTTGGCTCATTTCGAATCAGTTGATGCAATAACTTATTTTTATATGATGGTTAATTCATAAATTGGACAATGACGATGTCAATAAGTCATTGTAAAATTAATTATTTATGAGGTAATGATTATTAAATGTGTATTATCGTATCAAACTAGTATAGGATATGTATCTTTAGTGTATCAATGTATGATATGTAATAATTGTATTATGACTATGATCTATATCAATTATTTATATTAATGCATATATATATTAAATAAATATATAATCAATTTGACGATTGAATTGTTTTATCAAATACGATAAAGTATCAAATTTCAAATATAGACATATCTATCAAATTAAACAAACTCAAATTCAGATAATTAACTGAGAATGATAGATTTAATTGAATCAAATGAATGATAAACACTAAGTAATTTGATATATTTATAAATGCATAATTTTTTATATATATTTAAAAGTTATAACATATTATGTTAAGTTTATATATACATAAGTAAAGAACTTATAATATGTTTAATTTGAATGAAAAAGGAAAACCTCGTGTAGGTGAATTTAAGTCATACATACTAATACAGATTAGTTAAAATAAATTGCATGAGTTCAAATCACATATGATCTTATTGATCACTAGACTTTGAATGATATAAACTATGATGACAATGACTTAATGAGTTTTGTCTTTTATGACTAATTTCAGTTAATAACTTATGGAAAGCTGAAAAATATTGGTAGCTAGAGTTATAAATGGGTAATTATTTGTTAATATATACTTATAAGTTATAACATAATAATTAAATTAATAAAAATATTTGGTTTCAAGGTTATTAGAAATTGGGTAAAAAAAGGTCGGGCAAGATTAGGTCACATTCACATATATTCATATTATTAACATATCGAGTGTATTTGGGTCACGGGTTGTTATAAATCGAGTGATATCGGTTATGTATCGGGTTCCATTGGTTTAGGGATATCTTTGGGTCTGGTCTATAACGGGTCACATCTGTAACAGGTCACGCGAGTCCCTAACGGGTTGAACACGGATCGAGTTCAAGTATTCGAATATCGGGTCAAATTGGTTTTGGGTTGATTCAGGTCGGGTTAGGTCGGTTTTTAGATCTCACTTTTCGAGTTATAAACAAGTCTAGTCTGGATCGATTTTGGATAACTCGGATGTGATTTTGACCGCTCTAGGCATACCTACCTTTCACTTCACCTCATTTAATTTACCTTACTATTATTTTTCTTTCCTCTCAATAATCGTCTATCGCAACCTCATGCTATTTCTTTCTCTCACTCATATCGATACGTCATTCTACATATCTCGTCGAAGGTGGGACCTAGGATATCAGTGCTGATTAATCAGTCGCTATCATTAAGGAGACTAGGGATCCCCTTTTTAAGTAGCACAACTAATTACTCGATTAAGGTAAGATTATCTTCTTTAATCAATCCTCTTTGAATTAAGGGAAAACTATTTTTGAAGTACTCTATAAATCTATAATGCATCAACAAAATGGTCCAAGTCCAACACTTGATCTCTGATCATAAGGAGTTTCTTTATTTCTCAATACACTCTTCCTCAAAATGTAAGTCACCTAAATTCAACAACTTTAAAACGAACCCCTCTACATCAAATAAAGTGTCGTTAATAATTACCCTCATAAAAATAAAAAAAAAAGCATTAATAATAGTACATAAGGCTTTTCTTTTAGTAAAAAGAACACTATGTATTCTACATTGACAACTAATTTAATGCATGAAATGTATTTTATTTTAGGCAACACTATGGAGTAAGAACTATACATTACAATTTCAGAATAATGAAAATTTCATTTAAATGGACATATGTAAATGACACAATTAATATACTATTTTGATTTCCTTTTATTTGTCATATTTATTTTTTACACACTTTCAATATACATATTATAACTATAATATTTATATATACGTATTATAAAAAATATAAAATTTACATATTAACAAAATTATACTCAAAGACAAATCAAATAGGACTCCATATGAATATATTTTAAATTATATATATATATATATATATATATATATATATATATATATATATATATATATATATATCCATGAAAAATCATGTTTAAATTTCTTACTCCTCAAATGGAATATTCAAAATAGAACATATAAAAAGAAATGAATTTGTCATGTATATTCTAAATAGGAAAAATAATGAAATATTCTAAATATTCTTATCCAGGATATTAGAGCTAAACCTTTAAATTTCTCTTTCTTAACATGTTTTCAAGTTTATAGAGTTCTTACTGATAGAGCTCATAAACTAGCTACTTTAGCTAAAATGGGTTAATTTTTATTGTTACTTGTTAGTTTGGCCTATTGCCAAAAAGAAGAAGAATATGTCCTATATTCTAAAATTGTTAGATGGCTGTTACTTGTTAGCCATGTTAGGAGCAATATATTCGAAAAGAATTTTTTTTTTTTAAAAAAAAAAAAAAGCCATGGTAGGAGCATCGGAAAGCAAACCCCTTGCTACAAAGGCAATTTTACACTTGCACAATAATACTACTTGGAATAATCATTTACAAAGTATATAAACTTGTTCAAATAATATTTGTTTCTTAAAAAATTTAGTGTATGGACCCATAACATCGGAATAGAATCTCTAGAATGCTTTAGCCCTTCCTTAGCCCATATTGTCACCAAATCCTTGCTGAGTGCAACAACAGTAGATCAGCAGTACATAACTACAAAAGGCATGAGAATCAGCAGAGTGTAGTAGAGCTACAAAAGTTTGACAGCAGATTTATGAGATATCAACATCACAATTCACATTTCACAATATGTTCCGTATGAAGAGTGAATTGAATAGAAATCTAGAAGTAGAGTCTACAGATGGCCAGATGCAATTCCTCCGCATCCGCTGATTTAACATTAAAACATTTGCACAGCTCCTTTGACTTTCGTCACAATTTGAAATTAATGTTATATAACTTATAACTTTATAAGCATAGCTGTATAAGTTGTAGACCTGTAGCTTAGAGCAATGTTAATGCTCTTATAGTACTGCAAACGATCTACACATAATACAACAACGATCAATTGCCCCAAAATCACGTAATAATGAAGCTAAATAATTTGTAAAAGATAATGTAAAGAGGAGGCCACCAAATCATATGAATAGTTAAATTAAATCCATATATAGTCTCTGTCTTTCCTCACGCAAAATATTCCTAAAATCTGCCCCCCATTTTTATATACACTCTGATTTCCAAGTTCTCTCTCCAAAATTATCAACCACTCTCTGTCTGTCTCCTTCTCTCTGTCTCTCTCTGAAAAGTGTGTTAAAGTTTCTGTCTTTGTTTGCTCAACTGCTTTAGACACACCCACAAGAGAACTCACAGTGTTGCACACTCCATATTCCCATAAAAGTTCGAGACTAAATAAACAAATACTATGTTTTGAATCTTTTGTTGAAGTGGGTAGTAAGATGAAATCCCTTGAAATAGCTTCAAAAATGATATTGTGGGCTTTTTGAAGGAGTTGAGTATGGATCCAGAAAGTGGGCTTTCTCAAAATCAAGTAAAGGTGAGTTGGTTTTGCATGTTTTGACTCCGGCTAATCCTGATTTGATACGGCTGGAATATCATTGTCATAGTAGTTGTTTTGTAATAATAATGGATGTTAATGATGTTCTGTGAATGACGAATTGAAGCAGAAGCAGGAATCATGGAGGCAAGTTCTGATCTTGGCATATCAAAGCTTAGGAGTAGTGTATGGAGATTTGAGCACATCCCCTCTTTATGTATACAAGAGTACATTTGCAGAAGATATTCAGCATTCTGAGAGCAATGATGAGATATTTGGGGTCTTGAGCTTTGTGTTTTGGACACTCACTATTGTGCCTCTACTCAAGTATGTGTTCATTGTTCTTATAGCTGATGATAATGGTGAAGGAGGGACATTTGCTTTGTATTCTCTTCTGTGTCGACACGCCCGAGTCAACTCGCTCCCTAATGGCCAGTTAGCAGATGAGGAGTTATCTGAATACAAGAAGGATGCGGTTGTTGTTCCTGCTGAAGCAAGTGTTGGGTCAAGGCTTAAATCTATTTTGGAGAAACATAGAGTCTTGCAGAAGCTGTTGCTTCTGCTGGCTTTAATTGGTACTTGTATGGTCATTGGAGATGGTGTCCTCACCCCTGCTATTTCTGGTAAGCATTTCCCTCTTCTGGATTTGAAAATTTAGGGGGTGCTTATTTTTCGCCAATCCTAAGACTTGACCAATTAAGGATGGGTAGTGAGTTTCTAATTGCTGGATTTGTATTTTATTTTTGATCATTGATTTCTGCAGTTTTCTCTGCTGTTTCGGGTTTGGAGCTCTCAATGTCACATGAGCACCACAAATGTAAGAATTAATCCTTGCTTTTATCTTATCTTTTGCTGTTTTGAATGAAATAAGAACAATATGGTAATATTATTGTTAGGTTGAAATTCGGATTTAACAGTTATGGTTATGATCTAAGAATGTGATTTAGTATAAGGTTATGTTAGATGCCATAGAAAATTGGACTGTCAAATCATTGCTAGATATAAGATATGCAGTTAAGTTATATGTATAGTTGAATAACTAGCCAGCCTAAGATGCCCATGAACTCTGATTCCTTGGCTTTGTTCTTATTCTGGTATACTCTAACTAGAAACTGTGTCATCTTTTCTAAACATGACCAAATTTTCCGAAAGGTGCCAATTTTACTAATCCAAGTGTTTTGCATCAATTTGTCCGTAACCTTTATTATCCGAGGGGAAGTATCTAAGGGCTATTAAAATCTCAACTTGTATGAATTCACTTATAATATAGTAATCTATACTTAGCTTTCCATTGGAAGTATCAACTTTAACACTCATAAAATATAGTAAAGTGTGTGACTGTGTGAGAAAAAGTGATTTTTTATGAAGCAAACCATGCCATATTTCATAGTGATTTTGAAGCCTAGTCTATTTCTTCAATTTGACAGCACCTCAAGCAATGAATTTTTTAGTTTAAGACTTTAGTGTTAACATTTTTACACTGAGTTGATCAGTAGATTACATCTGTTATGATACACTGGAGTGATTAAACTTATGCGCTAACTGGGATGTTATATTTTAAGAACTCTCAGTTGACCACTGACCCCAAACAAAACAGCAGCCGTTTTGTATTATTGTGAAGGGGGAATGTACCCTAGACGGTGCTTGCTAATTTTCTTCACCAAATTGGATGTTTGGGATTTGATTTTAATCTTAAAATTGAGAGACTAGGAAAAAGATGCATCATTTGAAGCTGCAAATCTTTGACTGTGTTAAATATGTTTCAACTAAAGCAACTTTTGGAAGTCGATGTATCTTGCTACCTAAGTTTTACGCACAAGATTCACAAATCTCAACAAGAAAGCCGTTCATTATATCAGTGACTCCTTCCAATATCATATTTGGGTTTCAAATGATCCATAATGGGAATGAGGCTTGCACTTTTGCTTTCTGCTAATAGTGAAATTAGTTATTCTACTTTTGAAGTTCTATAATAATACTAACATAGACCCAGTTACCATTTTCATTATTCTGCAGTCTGGACACTCTGGAGGATCCGTCTCAATTTTGTGCTTGTACTTAGCTATAGTGATTCCTGTCTTGCCAAATATTTTGTTCAGGAATCATGTCAATAATGATACACTGTGTATTGACATTCATGGTTCAGCTCTAACAACCATATTCCAGGACACACTAGGAAGCGTAGATTTCATCTGTGTTTCCACTTTTAGGGAAAGGATAATAATGTTTAGTCTTATGAAAGATATTAAAGAATTAAGCTTAGTGCATTTATGTTGTCTACCACTTTGAGGCAACAAAAACATGATGAATTCCATTCAAGCAATCGATTAAAAACTTGCTATAGCACATGTGTTTTTTAGGACTGATTTATATGGATTCTACGTCTATGACTACATTTGAACATTTATTAGATCTTTGCCCCTAAAAGCATCATACTCCCTTTGCAAGGCAGACGTTGAACTCCCAGTTGCATGCGTCATACTTATTGGCCTGTTCGCTCTCCAGCATTTTGGGACCCACCGAGTGGGATTCTTGTTCGCGCCAATAGTTGTGACCTGGCTTTTCTGCATCAGTGCCATCGGTTTGTATAATATTATACACTGGAATCCATATGTTTATCAAGCACTCTCCCCCTATTACATGTACAAATTTCTGAAGAAAACACAAACCGGTGGTTGGATGTCTTTGGGTGGAATTTTGTTGTGTATGACAGGTAACAAATCTCTTTAGTTTTGAACAAGGCATATCTCTTAGCCCTTTTTCTTTTGCTGTGTTGAATTTCACAATGTCAAAATATTCTAATACAGGTTCAGAGGCTATGTTTGCCGATCTTGGGCACTTTTCGCAGTCGTCAATCAAGGTATATCTCTAACTTCAAACACTCATCTTAGTATAAACTTTGGCAAAGGGCATTGAGCGCCATTTTCAGCAGTTATTCTGGCCTTCCAGACTCAATTGACATATCTTCGAACTGCTATATGACATGTGATAGGGGGAGTAGGAATGACTTTTAATTTCATCCTACTATGATATGTTATACTATTTTCACTTTTTTGCCTAGTAGAGATTTTGATTTTTGTCATAGCTTGACATGATGACTTTGGCTGAAGATTGTTTTTGTTTTATTTAAGTGTTTTCAAGCTTAATCATTTGGAGGTCCAAGCTTTCTATACTCGAACAATCTCTATGCAATATGACGTTGCATTCTGGTACATAAATCTTAGAATCACAGTTATCTGTGCAAGAAAGCTATATAACAATTAATATAGACACTTCCTTGGACTTCTTTCAAAACCTAACTGATTGCTTTACCCATTTCACAGTCTTACTGCCTAATATAAGATGTACAGCTTATCTTTATCCCAAAAAAAAAAGCTGTACAGATGAGTCTAAAAAGGATTTATTTTGTCCAGATCGCCTTTTCGTTTGTGGTGTATCCGTCATTGATTCTTGCTTATATGGGGCAAGCTGCCTACCTATCGAAACACCATGTGATGGCCACTAGTTACCAAATTGGATTCTACGTATCCGTTCCAGGTAGCCATGTTTTCTTGATTACTATAATTTTTCCCTCGAGTTATTCTGTGGGTTGAAATCTGACTATGAGACAATATCTGGCAGAAAAACTAAGATGGCCGGTGCTTGGAATAGCTATTCTTGCTGCTGTTGTTGGGAGCCAAGCCATAATTACTGGCACCTTCTCAATCATTAAGCAATGCCAGGCCTTAGGGTGCTTCCCGCGAGTCAAAATTGTGCACACTTCATCCAAGATTCATGGGCAAATATACATCCCAGAGATTAATTGGACATTGATGATATTATGTCTGGCCGTGACTATTGGTTTTAGAGACACAAAGCGTATGGGTAATGCATCAGGTATGTTTTCAGGAATTCATTATCTCTTAATTGGGCTGTTTTTTTTTTATATTATTTCTCCTGAAACCAGTAGCTTAAAGTAAGATTTTCTGGTTAAAACAGGTTTGGCTGTCATTACAGTAATGCTTGTGACAACATGCCTAATGTCACTCGTTATTGTCATTTGCTGGCGGAAAAGTGTTTTCGTAGCACTTGCATTTGTTATTTTCTTTGGCTCCTTTGAAGCACTATATTTCTCAGCATCTCTGATCAAGTTTCTTGAAGGGGCTTGGGTCCCTGTTGCCCTTTCATTAATCTTCATGGTTATAATGTACATTTGGCACTATGGAACCCTCAAGAAGTATGAGTTTGATGTCCAAAACAAGGTGTCCATCAATTGGCTTCTTAGCTTGGGACCGAGCTTGGGTATTGTACGAGTCAATGGCATGGGTTTGATCCACACTGAGCTTGTTTCTGGGATCCCAGCTATTTTCTCTCACTTTGTCACCAATCTTCCGGCTTTCCACCAAGTCCTAGTTTTCCTGTGTGTTAAATCGGTCCCCGTTCCTCATGTGAAGCCTGAAGAAAGATTCCTTGTCGGTCACATTGGGCCAAAAGAATTCCGGCTTTATAGATGTATCGTTAGATATGGGTACCGTGATTTCCACAAGGATGACTTTGAGTTCGAGAATGATCTTGTGTGTAGCATAGCAGAGTTCATAAGGGGTGAAAGTAATAAGACAAATGGGTTGAAGGATGAGTCGGAAAAGGATGACGATGAGAAGATGACCGTAGTAGGAAGTCCCTCCACTCATGTAGATGGTATAAGAATGCATGAAGACATGGATAAGGACAACGAAGACTTACCAGGAACTTCTGAGCTAAAAGAGATTCGATCTCCAATGATCACACCTAGGAAAAGGGTCCGGTTTTTGTTACCTGAATCACCAAAGGTTCAGGATAAAGCTAGGGAAGAACTTCAAGATCTAATGGAAGCTAGAGAGGCAGGAATAGCATACATATTGGGGCATGCGCATGTAAGAGCTAAGCAAGATTCAAGTTGGGTTAAGAAGCTTGTGATTAATATAGGTTATGACTTCTTGAGAAGAAATTGCAGAGCGCCTTCTTATCCGCTCAGTGTTCCTCATGCATCAACTCTAGAGGTAGGAATGATCTGCCATATTTAGTTTAAAGTTATGCAGGCATCATGATGTTGCGTATACTTTGTACATGATGTAATTTTGCTCTGTATATGGAATGGTCACCTTGTTTTGGCATAATTGAAAGGGGACGATAGGAAAACTGTCCAGAAAAAACCTCACATCTGCAAAAAGCATTTGTTATTTTTGGTAAAAAGAAGTGTTCAAGAACATAAATTCAGTTTCTTAACATACAGTCTAGGATATCAAAACCCCAGTAAAATTGTCCCCAACTTTAATTACTAGTAACAATATAACATCTAGGACCATCTCTCTTTTCTATTTAATGTACTGGTCGGGTAGCAAACCATTTGACAAAATATCCAAGTCGGTTTGTGTGGCCATTACTCTGTAGTTTTGCTCTTCGAGTGCTTGCTTCTGCTAACATGAGAAGCTTCTATGTACCATAGCATGAATTGTGGAAACACTATGGGTCATTCGAGTCCAATGTCATGTATTAAAACCAAAAGTATATGGATGACCCCTTGTGTTTCCCAAGTCTTAACACCAAGTTCCAATGACCTGACTCTCATCATTCAAATGCACAATAGCTACAAAAATTGTCGTGATATGATTTGAATCTCCAAATTTGAAGTATCTACTTGCTCTTGTGACCTAAAGTTGCTAGGTCTCGCCCTTATATATTCTCCACATAGCCCATGTAATGAAAACTTACCCTTTCTCGACTCCCATGCCTCACCAATTGACTACCTCCTTCCCCGCTTACGCCAAAAGATGTGGACCAAAAATTTATCATATAACCCTTGTGGACAGTAAGATGGTCCGATCTTTGTAGAGGCCCAATCTCATCATGCGCACGCCCTTAAATAAGAAAGGAACACCTTTTTATTTTTATTTTTTTGAGAAAAAGGTCTCGAAAGCATTATTTTTATCAAAATGTATAGCCCTTGCATCTGCATGCATGTAAATTGTGTGAAACCCTCAATACTTGCTTGTGTGAAACCTGCATTTACTGTGATAGTCCCCTTATTTTGGAACGTATCATGTCTAGGCTGTCTGCAGCAAATTCCATCACTTCTGCAGCATCATAATTCATTAATCATGACCGTTTTCCATGTGCTACATACGTGTTCATAACATCAGGCTGCATGCACCATGAAATCATGAATACGAGGGATTCACGATACAATACTGGAACTAAGGGGTAAATTGGTCAGTTCAAGTAGAAAAGTCAGGGTATATGTATAAATTTGTGCAAGTGAGTAGGGGACTTTGTAGAAAAAGGGGACAAAAAAGCAAAACATCAAAAGACAGTGAAAGGGGTAGAAAAATTAGTTGTATTATTTGAAAGATAGTGTGTATCATTCGACCTTTATATTGCACTTTTAGACCATTCTTTTTATCTATCAATTGAGGAGTGGTGAAATAAAAGGTGGAATCCACAATTTCAGCGATTAAATTATGACAATATTGCAATTATTGAAGGAAATGTTATGTGTGGGATATGGGAAATCTCAGATAATGCAATGCGGCACCACGACTTTCACTGTAAATTATTCCACAATTTTAACTTCTTACACTATTTAATTGTTTTGATATGAGCGTGGTAAAAACAACACCTAAGATGAGTAATTTCTTCCTCCTGATACAGACTACAGACTACAGACTACAAATTATCTATTTTAGAGTAGGAGCACAATGACGGATTGAGTCCTACGTAATGCTGTAATCTTAGCTCGATATGCACATGGTTCCTGTAACTCTTTAAGGCTATAATTTTGAGAAAATAACACTACACTACTACAGCTAGCTGTAATCTTTATTTTTCAATGGACTATTCATTATGAGATCAGCCTTCGTTGTTCATCGTACATCTACGGAAGTTTTTTGAGTAGTTTAACTTCTTTTTTTTTTTAGTTTAATACTTGAATGACTTGATATAATTGGAGAATATATACTTCATATTGTTGCTCTATTTGTACTGATACATACGATGTCAACTAGCTTAATTTATTAAACTTTTTGGAGTGATATTTAATTCCTCTCTTTGATTTTTCTGATATGGAATATATAGGATTTTGGGTAACACAATTTACTCTATAGATTGACTTTTTTGAATAATAAGTTGGGAACAAAATACTTCATAAATTAATTTACAATGTGAGATAATATTTTGTATATTTGTTTCAGCAATAGTTGCGTTCGCCAATACTTTGGACACCTAATTACACATGACTGAAAAAATCGCAATATATTTATTTTTTGCAAGATTATGATTAAGAAAATTTAAAAATAAAAGTTATCTACAAATGATTATAGTTGGGGAGGGGATAATAAGATGTTATAAATCTGTCATGATTCCCTATATTAAAAATAATTATAAAATTTATAATATTGATTTATGAGTATTATAATCACCTATTTAAGTTTATTATTACAATAATTAACGCTTTTTTATTAATTTTTTAACATTATAAGATACGAATATATACTGGTTGCTTATTAGTCTATAGCAAAGAACTTTAAAATGCATTTCAAACTTTCAAGGGTTGTAAAAAAGAAATAAGGAGAGCGAGAAATATTTCAGCGTGGAAGGAACGTTTAGAACATTCTACAAAAGAGTGGGAACCAAAACACTTTGGAAGAAGTGGATAAAGACCGCAAACAGTTTTCCACATATTTTCATACTTTATGAAAGAAAATCAACACTATTATCCACATGGCATGGGAAATTTATCAAACCCCACCTCGATATTGCTTTCCTTTTAATGCGGCCAATGGATAAGCTTCCCCTCATGCTTGCAATCATATTACGTGTCCTCCATGCCCATTTTTATGAGCCTTGTTGCCCATCGATTATATTCGGTTGCTGCTTTGTTTTGCTTATTCCAGTGTATTACGTATAATCGCAACTCACAGTCAATAATTGAATATTTCCTTTTCGTTCTTATTTTTTTTTTTCACGGATTTCAAAGCAAATTTAAATTTAAAATATTTTTAATTGTGTTATTTTTAAAAATTATAAAAAATTGATATTTGAAAAATATATATTGAGACAATCTTTTAATATCTCATATGATTATGTTTTTTCATTATATTTTAGGAATAATTTATGGTCGAAGTTTAACTCTAAATTCTATAGATTCTAAATAAGAAGAACATAAGGAAATTGAGGGAGGGAGTAATTATAAATGTGTTTGGTTAATTTAATAATTGGTTGTTGACTTTTACTAAGTGTAGAGCACCATACATTCAGACTACGTCTACACATCTGCATTGCCTTATGCACTTCAGATTAGTTCATTATGGTAATTATAGTGTATACTGCTTCCTAATTACTCGGTATATAGTATATATGCCCTAATTGATCATATGAGTTTATGATAGCTTATGTCATAAAAGTATATGTAATATTTTAAGTGATATTATACTAATTTTTTTACACTATCTTCTCTTTCAAATTAGGTGATTTTAAAAATCTTTAATTTATTAATGTTATGATCACTTCTTACTAGTACAATCACAAGACTACTCTTTTTTTTCTTTTTTCTTTTTGGATAAATGTGCTAATTAAAGACAATATAAATTTACCTATTTCATATTTTAAAAACATATGCCACGTTATTCCTCGATCACATTCTATATTTATGTTGTGTATTTGTATGGACACATACTAGTATTATTAGTTAAAAATTACTTAATCATTACTTAAAAAGTATTTAAAAATTATTGACAAAGTAGTTTATTTTTTATTAACTTATTAAATCCTCTATAATTAAAAGGTTGTTAATTAATATAGTTATTAAAGGTAAAGTTGTATTTTATCATGCCAATATGCAAGAGCTAGTGGGAGTGTCATTATTATCTTTGATTAAAGTCAACTTTTCAACCAACCAAAAAAAGAAAAATTTGAACCTTTGACTATTTGAACATATAAAAAAGTCTAAAGCAATCCAAAAGCCATTTTCCAAATACTCCCTCCCCTCTCCCTAAAAAATTGCCCCAATTTCCTTTTTGGGTCGTCCCTTAAATTATCCCGTATATGTTTTTGGTTATTTGCGATCAACAAATAAACCCATTAATCCCTTACTTTAGATAGCTAATGACTAGGGGCCTAGTAACTAATGACTCTCTCTCTCTTTACCTCACATCCATTACAATAACTTCTCTCTAAAACTCTCCTCAATTATAGATTTACTTCATCTCACTCGTTTCCTGACTTTAATCTTCACACCAAATCCTTCGTCACATCTTTCTCTTCCTCTTGACTACTTTTTCCTTCATTCTTCCTTCCTCTATCAGTGTTGTTAGCTTTAGTTTTGTTTAGTTCATCGCCTAACCCTAATTCACCAGTTTGCAGACCGCCAAACACGAATTACCTAATTCCTTTGCTCCTTATCTTGGGCTACTCCTGGTCTTTTCCAAGTTCTCATAGTCTTTGGGTTCAGATCTGTTGTCTTTTGCGATTCACATTTCGCATCCCTTAACATGGATGACGAAAACTACTCTAATTTATTTTGTGAGTGGTCCGAGTTTGTACAGGAGACTCCCCTAACACTGTCATCTTTCTCGGTACACTTAACCCCCCCCCCTGTGTCCTGTAAACTCTCCTCCTCCATCTATGAGCTCTCAGCCAGTTCAGATGCACCAAACACCTCATTCTCTCCCTCTATGCCAAACACCTCCTCATAATTATTCCTTGGTTATCCTTGAGCACTCTTCCAGCAATTGTGTAAGCACCTCTACTACTTCTGGAAGCACTCCCTCCCTTTGCATTCTATGTTTTCGTACATGAGGGAGCTTGTAGTTGATTCCTCCCCTCTGTTTCATTATTTCAATCATCACATATTGTAGTGATAGGAAAACGCTATTTATTAATCTTGGCTCAAACACATTAAATGCATGTAGCACTACTTCAATTAGTTCTTGAACATGTCCTTGGTGCTTGTTCATATTGTATTGATTGGATGACTTTGAAAATTCCTAAATCTAGGACATTCAAATCTAGTTAATTAGGTGGTTGTGATACTATCTTGATATTGAATCCATCTGACTTTGTTGCATTGTTGAAATCCACATATGTATCCATTATGTGTGGTGTGGCATTACCTTCTTGTATTTGATGTTTCCATGTGCACCTAATGTCCGTTTGCTCTTTACGGCTGGAATGACTTTGTTGATCAGCATGTCTTTAATCACAGCCTAAGTAATGTTCTTGATGGGCTTTGTTTCCATAGTCCTAGCTTATATGTGTACACTTATTCTTTTAGCTATCACTTTCTCAACAAAGGGCCAACACCCCATCTTTCCATCAAATGTACAAGTGCCATCATCTGAAAAATGAGGCCTAGCTATGGCTGTGAGGAACATTGCTTTCATAATGAACCTCTTTGATTGTTTATGTCTGTATGACTCTGCCTCAGTGGGGAATAAATAGTAAGTTTGACTTGTTTTGACATGAAAAAACATTTCTCATCAATGTGTATAGTGTTGTACATGTCTTTAAATGTGGGTTTATGTTGATGTCGATTACATGTGATAAACACCAATGAAGCCTCTATACTTTGTTCCTTGGTGCCAATGTCGGTTTCATGGCATTACTATGTCTCCTAATCTCACCTCCTTTTATAAATATGTGAATTGTTCCTTTGTTAATGTTTAATGCCTCGACAAGTGACCTGCTATTTATCCTAGTCTTTAAGGGAATTGACATTAGTTGCTCTTGGTTTAATTACAATGTTTTCTTCCCCACTTTTCCCTTATACTTCTTCTCTACGTGAAGTTGTTCTATGTTTACTACACTATTTTTGACAGTTCTCCATAGCCTCTGCATTGTCCATCTACTGCAATTGTAAAGTCTTGCAATATTTGCTATGTATCCTACTGGTAGTTTTAAGTCAGTGTCGTGTTCTAAAAGGTATGTTATGCATGCATTTCAACATTTCTTCTTCATTTATATCCTTTCTTTTTCCTATCATGCGTTTTAAGTGCAAATCTAATGTGGTTTTATGAGAATTTGGAACAATACGTTCGATAAGGACATGAAAATCTATATCTGGCCCTTGTTGAGTGTAAGTTGCCTCCTGACTTTGGTGACTTGGGAAACATGGTCCTAGCTTGTTAGCCAATGCTTGGGTCTGATTGTTGGATGACAGATTCATCTGAAATCTGTTGGTTGCCTACTGCCTACTGCATCTGTCAAATTTACGGTGCTTGGCCAAAAGCCACCAATGGACAACTTAGTATCTAAAGGATCTATCATGGCTCTAAACTCTATGATGATTTAATATGATAGTGATTAGAAGAAAACACGTAGAAATGTGTTGTTAATGTGTGTTGTTCCACATTTAATGTGCACGTCTTTAAATATTTTTCGTGATGGCTTTGTAATTTTTGGGTGGGAATTTAATTTGCTTTGGAAATTCCATCTTTTGGTGAAAAGTTGAAAATTTGGTGAAATTTTCAAAAAGAATTGAGAAAGGTTCCTACCTTTTCCATAGTGTACACACCATCATTGTTCTAAATGAATTTGTGGAATAAACAATAAGAAAAATGAGGAAAACAAAGTTGACAACTCTAAATTTGGGCAACAAATCAGTGTTTGACTTCATTTAAATAAAATACCAAAAAGCAAGTAATCATATGCTGATACCCATTTTTTTTTTTAACACATTTACAAAAGTGAACAAATCTGATTGGAACAATTTTTTTTAGAGACATAGAGAGTAAAAGCCTTAGTTTGCCTAATCATATACTCGAAAACTATATTGTCAATATATTCGTGTACTCATCAATAAAATTAGTCGTAAGCTCATGTGCAACTCTACATAAAGTTTGTAAAATTAGGGATTATGGTACAATCTTACTCACTTTCGTTATGCTTTTACTAGAGTTCCTATCCCCTTTACATTTATTGAACGAAATATTTTATGTTGTAGTTCATCATATGTTACAAAATATAATCGAGTTTCTAACTTTAGCCAATTAATGCCACATACTTGTCAGTAAAATAGTTATTATTGGTACACTTCATGTCCAAAGAAAACAAAAATACATGTTTTACAAGAGGGTGAGTCTATCACAATTTTTTGTTTTTCAATATATATATATATATATATATATATATATATTTATGTAATTGTTTATCTTATAAAGACATGTATTTTTATATGAGAATAAAGTATATTGTGTATTTTGAATTGGTAAGCAAGACGTACTCAAAAACGAATATAGCATAAACATAATGAAATCGTCTATAAATGAAAATGAGTTTGGGGTTTGAGTTAAAAAATGTCATCATTATGCGTCCATTACGTGATTCATTCATAAAAGTCGTCAATCTATATCTATAATCTATTGCTTGAATGTTCAAGATTAGGAATGATGCTTAGCTTTAGCACATGAATATGTTCCTTGTCATCACGTTTTCTAATTAAGTAATTTTGCTATACAATTCCGGATACATATATATTTTTTAGATATGCTAATTTCATAACGAAGCCGTGGTCTAAGCATATACTCCGTATCTACAGCTCACTTCCTTGGCTAAATCTAAGATTAGAGGAGTGGGCCAGTGTGACCTTTTCGAAATCATACATTATTGGACATGCTTTCTCGATCTCTTTTAAATAAAATAAACATGGCCTACTGTCTTTGACTCTGTTTTTTTATTTCTAGGTCAAGTTACAAAACAATACCAACTACGGAGTACAACTGTACGATTTATTTGGTTTACCATAACTCATTTTTTATATTACATTTTATGAATCAAAATATGATATTGACCCTTAAATTTAGTTTAATGAATTGAATTATTATTGCTGTGCAGTGTGCACTGCTCGTAATTGTAACACATCACCGACTAGGCTATTTCAATTGTTGTCCCTCTCTTTCCCAAGATTAAATCCAAGACATCCTGATACCAATTAGACTAATTATATTGTATACCATACTTGCTTCTTTTTCTAAAACCACTTCTCCAAATATTATAATACCTATTTCATTTTATTTATTATATTTGATTTTTTTTACGTGGTTTTAAAGGCACAATTTAAGATGTTTTTTCTCTCTAGATTCGTGTGATAAAAATTATGAAAATTTGATATTTTAAAAATTTATATCGAGATGGATCCACTAAGATTTTATTTGAATATATTATTTGTTATAATATAATTAAATTTATGCTAAAAACTTTTAAACTTTGACTTTAAAAATAGAAATATAATACTTATAAAAGAAATTGAGGGAGTATTTATTTCATGGAATTGTTACTCTGTATAGATCTAATACAAACACCTTAAAGGATATGTTTTTGTATTAGTAGGTCCTCACCATACCGATAATTTCATGAGATAAAATAGTTGCCAACTTGGTACCTTAAATAAAAATAAAATAGAAGTTCCATAAAAATAAAAAAAGAAGAAAAGACAAAAGGTGGAATTAGAAAGAGGGGGCCAAAATTATTAGGGTTAAAGCAGAAAAAGGTTGTCCAATTAAAGAACAACTTAAATGGCCTTTGAGGAGACAGGAGAGACGTGTGCCCATCTAGACCACGTGGTTAGACACGTGTCATAGCATGGTCCATCCGCGTGCATTTGGAAGTTCCTGATTTGCCCACGTTTGATGTTGGGGTTTTGACAACTAGTGAGTGGGACCCACTAGCAAGATGGCTTTGCATCTGCCCTGCTTACTTGGCATGTTTCAATTGGTTAGAGGAGGGTGGCTGAGAGCTGAGGAAAAGTTACTTGAGGTTTTGAAAAGAAAGAGTGGTAAAAATGGCATTGGCTATGTACTTGGTGCGAATGTGCGATTGCTTATGCTTTCAGCCTTTCATATTTCGTGGCTTTAAGGTGCTTGAAATTATGCACCATTTTACTTAGAAATTTTTTACGTGCATGCCATTTTCAACGCTTTAACGCTCTTTGCCTTCCACGTATAATTTATTTATTTTATGCAAGGGGCCTTATTAAGGGTATTTGATCGGTCCGCTTAGTAAAAAAGTCTACTCAATTATGGGCTTAAATGAGTCGAATTTTTAAAAGACAGAGTATTAAAATGGTCAAGTCAAGTCAATAGTTTTCAAGACTTTAAACACTATAAGATAATGAAAGCTTCCTACTTGCTTATCAATTATCCACTATCAAATATTAAAAGTGATATAGACAGACTATAATCATCCATGGATAAAATTATACTCTTTTTGACCCGGCCCAACCAGACCCATTTTGCATCTTTTTTGACTAAGTACGATTCGTTTTGCATGTGACCCATCCCGACCCCAATCTAATGAACAAATCTAACTGTATGTACTTATTGAGTTTAATGTACACATAATATGTAGTGGGCTGACATCTCTCAAATAAGTATCCAATTAAAATCGACCCATATCCACGACCTTATTCATAAAGTAACTTATAGAATTACGTAGATAATAGGAGATGGAACAATCTCAATTATATACTCTTTGATTTATTCCCTTTTCATCATAGTTAAGAAGATAGATTTATTAGATTTAATCGTAAGAAATACAAAACCATTCCCCTAATAGATACAATCTAAAATATTTTTATCTCCAAATTGATAAGATAAAAAATTATGAAAATTTAAATTTTTAAAAATTTATATTGAAATGCATTCAATAAGATTACTATAATATAAAAAATTTAATGGTCAAACTTTTTAAATTTTAAATCTATTTATCTAATCTAGGCCCCTTCAAATCTTCGACTGGATCAGATAAGCTCAGTCTCTTTTCTAGGAGATAAAAATGTTCTATAATCCACTAGTCCAATTTTTACAATATCAATATGTATTATAATAATGTCATCTATGTACCTAGCAAACCATTTGCAACGTAGTCTTCTAGAGCGTACAAATATAATTATCAAATCATTCGGTAATAAGAATATCAAATTTAATACTTTGTACAAAATTTATCCCGTACGTTTCATATATTGACATACTATATATTATACTATTGTAGTAGTGACATATTATTAATAAACTAAAAGGAGATCATATATATATATATATATATATATATATATATATATATATATATATATATATATATATATATAAAGAAAAGAAACACTAAAAGAAAGTCCTAAGTCGTCGATCAATAGCCAACACAATAGCTTGTTGCATTGTTCTATGCTTAGTTAGGACTTCGAAGTAATTTATTAACCTTTATTTTCCTAGAAAATGAGAACAACAAGTAGAATAGTATTTCTAGGGTTTACTGACTACAAATGACTAGTTGTTGAGTCTACACGATCTTAATAGAAAACCCTACTGAATTAGCGTGATTAAATTAGTTCAAAGAATCACAAAATTAAATCAACCACCTTTATTATTATGCCAATTCACAATACTTATCTGATCTAATAGCCTTTTGAGAATATTGAATTTAAAATATATTATTTTATTTATATTTTAAAAGAGTTATAGTTTAGAGATAGAAAATGTTCATATCCCTCCTCTCCCATCTTCTTTGTTCTCTAATTCATTCTTCTCCCAAGTTTGAGTTTTAGGGATTCTTTTTCAATCACGAACATTGATGAAATTACACACTAATCTAGTAAATTTCGATGGCGAAAATGTTGTACAGAATATTCACATAGAATTGTTCGAATGAAATACGGTTGATATCGATCAATTTTCAACCAATCGTGTTACTGTTTTCCATTTCAATTAAAATAATTTATTTATTTATATTATTAAACGACTGCATGAGAATTATCTTAAAAGAAGATAATCTGGATGTATGAACATGAATTTTATCTATTTATTAAGAATTAATTTTAAAAGAGTAAGATATTACTTAGTATAGTGCTATATGCAATGTCTAAAACAATTTTATGTAAACCCCTATATCAAAGTTTTATAATACGTATTGGATTAGAAGTACTTTACATCAAAACTTTATGTAAACAATTTTATGTAAACTTGTATATTTGCTTTGTGTGATCATGTGGTCCAAAACTATTGATTTTATAACTGTAATAATTCAGACATTAATTGATTTAGGGTTACTCTAAACAAGTTGCAACTTGCATGGTTTGTTAGTTGTTGGCAGCAATCACGTATTTATCCCACTCAAAATAATTATTACAACTGGAGTACTTTTCTACCTATGTTTAGTTAAGATAATATATATATATATATATATATATATATATATATATATATATATATATATATAGGTAAAAGTTAATATAAAAAGAGTACTTAAAATGAGAAGGACGAGAATATATCTTGGCCTTTCATCTTATAGATCCAACGCGTGATATTTTACAAACATATAGTGACTTTTTTTAACTCATAAAGACTAAAATATTTTTTTTCACTTAGTGATCATATTCATCGTTACAGTGATGACTATTTTCATCGTTATAGTGACCATATTCATCGTTATAGTAATGACTATTTTCATCGTTATAGTGACCAATTATTTTTACGTGAAATCTTATGCATTGGATCTTAGTACTTAAAGGGTCAATATTCATTCTTTTTCTTTCTTATTTTAAGCACTCTTCTCATATATATATATATATATATATATATATATATATAGGGGAGAGATCCAATGAGAAGGGTGCTTAAAATAAGAAGGATAGGAAGAGATCGTAGCCATTCAAATGGTAAAATCCAACGCTAGAGATTTCATGTAAAAAAAAATGGTTACTATAACAATAAAAAATGGTCACTATAATAATAAAAAGAGTCATTATAAGTGAAAAAAATTATTTGGTCACTATGAGTTAAAAAAAGGTAACTATGAGTACATAAAATATTATTCGTTGGATTTAGAAGATGAAGAGTCAAGATGATTTCTCATCCTTCTCATTTTAAATACCCTTCTTATTTTAACTTTTACCTATATATATATATATATATATATATATATATATATATATATATGTATGTATGTATGTATATATGTATGTGGTGTATTGAGTATCCATACTATTTTATTTGAAGAGGTTAATATACCTCGCACATGCATATACGCAACTAAATTAAGTATTACTAAATGGGCGATTAATTTAAATTATCCAACTAAATTAAGTATTACTCCATAAAAAATAATGTCTGGTATTGAGATGGATTCCACCAATAAACATCTATTCCCTTTTTTCATTTTTTTCGCATTTTTATTTCACGATCATAGACCATACGTAGTGTCCTGGCTTTAGAAGTATCTATAACGAACAAAGTTGTGCATAACTGAGTAATATAAAATTCTTGATGGAGTAGCCTCGAACTCGATGTGGCCGGTTTAATATCTCTCAACTCACACGAGAAATTTCTAATAGTAAATTGAACTTGAATAGATTGATTAAATTTGTATGGTTAAGTTGCCTACGCCTAAATGCCTTAATTAGGGTTAGGATTAGGGTCTATAGGGAAAATGATATGCGATTAGTTATGGGCTATAAATAATACTAGGCATATTCAGGAGCCTATGACTAGTATACTTGCTGAGAAGTTGATCCAATGTGTATAGAATATATTACGCACACTCAGGAGTACTTATACCATATAGTATTTTTTTCCCGCTCATTTAAAATTCCAATGAGTAAGAAAATACCTTTGGGTGCATCTAGTTCCTGATGTATTCGAATTTATACTAAATATTTTATCGGTTTCTTTATATCTTAACTTAAATTCTTATTTAAGTATCGAAGCGGATACCACACCCGAGGGTCGAGGCTAATGATTTTTCTAGTACAAGTATTCATTACTTATTTTCATTAGGTTTAATCTAATATTCTTCATTTAACAAATCAATTGACTCATAGTTTCAAACAAAAACACAAATTGTGTAAAAAAGCTAGCTAGGCATAGTCACATTAACGACATTAGGTAAATATTTCCTTTATTTTTTCCCCATTTCTAATTATAAATTCAAAGTTCAAAAAGTTTAACTACAAATTCACATCATGTTATAAAAAACAATATATTCAAGTGATATCTTGTTGGATACATCTCAATGCAAATTTTTAGAATATAAGTTTTCATAATTTTTGTCTTACGGATCTCTATATAAAACATTTAAAGTCGTGTCTTATAAATCGTGAAAAATCAAATGGAACAAAACGTTAGGAATCAAAAGAGTATATCCTGCACCATACCCCGTGAGAATAGGAGAAATAAAGAAGATAACATTGTTAATGTACAATATTAAGTGATTAGACATCTTCACCTTCTTAGAAATGCCAATCAAGCTAAGATAAATTATTAATGTAGACGTAGACGTAGACGCGTAGTAGCTAGATATAAGAAAATCTACTAATCAAGCCTTTATATGACCATCATATCCCTACTATCAATCCTATTTTATATCTTGAACAAAACCTTGAAGACCGTAATGATTTGTGTACATACATAGACTGCTGGGATAAAGATTAACTTAATCTTTCTGTACTTAAGGTAAAATACACTTTAGGATGTGGTTGGTAGGCGGTAATGATTTGTGTTAGCCTTAATACGTGTTAATATTATATTTGGTGTTAATGCTTCTTAATAATTTTATTTTTGGTATATATTAGTTTGCGAAGAGAAACATAGAAGTAGTTGGGCAAACAAAAAGGATGTACAGTATAAATTACGTCAAAGAAAAATGGAAAGTTTTTAAGAAAATAAAATAATATTTAAAATAATAAATGAGGCGGAGGGAGGGAGTAGTAGGGAAGGCGGAAGAACAAGCAAGGGATAGATATGTAATAAAAAGCGACAAAAAGGGTTAAAGACAAGCCTACATCAAATTTAAACTTAAACTTATAAACAAAAAAAAAAAAAACCTTATCCAAAATCAAGGTTTAAATCTAACTATGGTAAACTCTCCTACCCTGTCCAGTCTCTCTCCTCCCTGGTCCTCTTCAATTCTTCCGTCAATTCTCGACACTTTTAACTTTCTCTCTCTAAATAACCTCAGTGTTGTAGCGTCAGTCTGTTCTCATTTCTCAACTTCTCACATATTTTTCCGCCATTTTCTGGTGAGTCAACTCGTTTTCTCTCACCCATTTTCACCTTTTTTTTTCTCTTTATTTCTCTGATCTAAATTTTCCAACTTTTTATTCTTTTTTATTTTATTTTTAATTTTTAAGTGGTTTTTGGGGTTGGTTTATGTTGAATTGTTTGTTGATGAGTAAATTATGCATAACTTAGTGTTTCTTTTTAATATATAATACGCAGATCTTTGTTTCTTCAAAAATGATGCATAAATTAGTAATTGAGGTGTTTATGTCTTAACTGTGATTTGCATAAAAGTTTTGGGTTAAAGTTTCAATTTTTATTTGTTACTGTGGTTTGCCTGTTTATAATATGTCTTTCTATTTTATAAGATTTATTATGATTTTACTGGAGAGAAGTAAGGAGTGATTTTCAAGGAGTTATGAATTTCTTTTATATGTAGTTTTTATTTGAGTGTTATTAATGTATGTATGATTTTTGGAATTTTTGACAATTTTTTTTTTGTGTATATTTATGATGAGTTAAAGAATATTCTAGCTTACGAGTATAGATTTTTGATTGAGAAGGTCACTGTCAACTTGAAAATATCCCTTGAAAAAAAAGAATATTTTTTAGGAGTCTTCTACCATGAACAACGGTGAAGGAGTCTTCTAGAATACTGGGGTATGAAAGGGTTCAAGCTAATTTGTCTGTTTATTTGGGTTAATTTGTTTACCCTCTAAAAAATGGATTCCTAATTAGGGGTTGTTGTTGCTGCTGTGAGGGGAGGAGAAGGTTGAAGTTTAGTATCTGGGTTGAGGTTTAATTTAGATTTGGCCGAAGTCTGTAGACATGAAGAAATATTATGAAGCTCCGAAACTCAAAATCCGGACACAACTGACAATATGAGGAAAATTGATTTTGAAAGTAGCTTAATAGCCCTAATGTGATCTTTTAGGTTCTGAAAGTAGGCGCTGATAATTGAGGGTATGGTAGTTCAAGGCTACAAGCTGTGTCTTGTGTGTTTTTGGTTGTTATTGCATAGTTCGAATGGTCTTGAATCTCAGGCACTCATCATACTTGACCTGACTTTTTTTATGAACTTATAATTGTGCCTTCTTTGTTTTTGAACATTATAGATTATCTAGCTTTTTGATGGCCTGACATAGGTTTCGTCAATGTATTTTGAGTGCTGTATACATGAAATGTTTTTGGTTTGATATCGTGTAATTCTGATACTGGTTTGTGTAGCCTTGACTTATTTTTTCGCTCTTCTTTCCTGTATTTGAGATAGATATGTTGTTGAACTAAGTAATATAATTTGACCTTCTGCAGTGCAAGCTATGTGTGGGATAGCTGAATGTTGTGCGCTGCAGCACTAAATAGCCATACTCTGCAAGTTGGAGGACTTGAAAATCTTTAGTTGGAATACCTTTTTTGATGATTACTTTGGGCTTTGTTGATTGATCCTTTTCTGTATATAACTCTATAATCCCTTGACATTATACATTGGTGGTTGCACTAGACACTTGTCTAAAGACTCTAAACCAAGCTCAGTGGTTACTGCTTGTACAAACTTCCGTAACTTTTGTTAGGGTTTGATTTTCTAGTTAATTTGAATAGCACATGGAAAGCTCAAATTGATGTTTCAGCTCATGAGTGGAAATTTGTGGGGAATTCGATTTGTACTTATGTGTCCATAACACCAAATTATCATTGGTTGATGGTTACTACCAGTATGATTTGTAAAGATAATATCTTTGCATAGTAGACCTTGTGCTAAGTTCCAGCCATGTATATCGGTGATCTTGGATATGACTACATGAGTCAATTTTGTTGACTTGGTTTTCTTTTAGTAAGTTTTTCTGAACCAGTGAGCATTCATTGACTGCATATTGAATGAAAGAATAGTTTTGTTGAGGGCTGAAAAATATTTAATCGTGACTTACATAATTATACCCTAGTTAAGGTATCACTATGAAGCATTGGTACTCACTAGATAGCCATACCCTGTACCTTATACGTTCCCATTCTGGACACGATATAAGTACTTATTTTAATAGTGTGCCGTATCCATTGTCTAATAAGTATCAAATTTATCGTTTTCTGTTTTAGTTTTTGAGCCCTTTTCCATGTCAGTGCAACATATTCACTTGATAGAAAATGTGGTTGGCTTCATAGATTTTTCTCTTGAAAGGGTGGGGTTATTGACTTCTTCGGGATTCAGGTTCATAGAGTGGCAAAAGGGTTCCGTAATAGTAGTATCCAAGTGTATTATAATCTGATGGCATATCAGTCCTGCAAGGATCTGAAGGCTTTTGCAACTGTGACCTGAGTTATTGAATGCTGGAGGATTGTGGGAATTTTTGTATAATAAATTACATTTTTTTTTTGTTATTGAATGCTTACTTAGAATTTTCAGTTGTTATGTATGTTGTGGAAGAAGCAGGAAGAAGGGGGTGGGGGTTACTTGACATTTACATGATTAATTTGTGTTTTTACCATTTTTGTTTGTCAACACTTCATGTAATTCTTGACTTATTTTACAATCATCAGATCACCTGAATGATTGAGCTGTCTGATAGGAGCTACTATCATCTATGGGATCGAAATCGTACGGAAACTTGCTGGGCCTAATTTCTGGTGATCTACTCGATATCTCTTGTACACCTAGAACTCTTCCACGGGTAATGACTGTTCCTGGGATTATATCCGACTTGGATGGTCGCGAAAGTAGTGATGAAGATGTGGAGGCTTCAATTGTTCGAGAGAGAACAATTATTGTTGCTAATATGTTGCCTCTTCATGCCTCTAGGGATACAGAAACTGGAAAGTGGCGTTTCACTGTAGACGAGGATTCAATTCTGTTGCAGTTGAAAAATGGATTGGCTCCCAATACTGAGGTTATCTACATTGGTTCCCTGAAGGCTGATATTGATACTAATGAGCAAGATGAGGTTTCATTAAAGCTTTTTAAGGAATTTAAATGTGTTCCTACTTTTCTGCCCCCAGACCTCCAGAAGAAGTTCTATGATGGGTGCTGTAAGCAGTATTTATGGCCACTTTTTCATTACATGCTACCCATGTGCCCAGACCATGGTGATCGTTTTGATCGCTCACTCTGGCAGGCATATGTTTCTGCTAATAAAATATTTGCTGATAAAGTAATGGAAGTCATAAATCCTGAGGATGATTATGTATGGGTGCATGATTACCACCTCATGGTCCTGCCTACTTTTTTAAGGAAAAGATTCTATCGAGTGAAGCTAGGATTTTTCTTGCATAGCCCATTCCCTTCTTCGGAGATCTATCGAACCTTGCCTGTAAGGGATGAAATCTTGAGAGGCCTGCTGAATTCTGATTTAGTGGGTTTTCATACCTTTGATTATGCCAGGCATTTCTTGTCGTGCTGCAGTAGGATGCTAGGATTAGACTATGCATCAAAGAGAGGGCATATTGGTTTGGATTATTTTGGTCGCACTGTTTACATTAAAATTTTGCCAGTCGGTATTCATGTGGGTCGAATAGAATCTGCTTTGAATCGTCCTTGCACATCAGTCAGAGTCAAAGAAATTCAAGAACAATTCAAAGGGAAAAAAGTGATAGTCGGGATTGATGATATGGATATTTTCAAAGGCATCAGTCTGAAATTATTGGCCATTGAGCAACTCCTGCTTCAGAATCCTGAATTCCAGGGAAAGTTGGTCCTGATTCAAATCATAAATCCTGCTCGAAGTTCAGGCAAGGATGTACAGGAAGCAAAGAAGGAGACATATCTAATTGCAAAAAGGATAAATGAGTTGTATGGTTCTCCAAATTATGAACCTGTGGTTATTATTGATCGCCCTGTTCCTCGTTTTGAGAAGTCTGCATATTATGCTGTAGCTGAATGCTGCCTAGTGAATGCTGTTAGGGATGGTATGAATCTGGTTCCATACAAGTACATTGTCTGCAGGCAGGGAACACCTACGTTAGATGAATCTTTAGGTGTGAACCCAGACATTCCTCACACCAGCATGCTTGTAGTCTCGGAATTTGTAGGGTGCTCTCCTTCTCTCAGTGGTGCCATCAGAGTAAACCCATGGGATATTGATGCTGTAGCCGAAGCCTTGAATATGGCTCTTACAATGCCTGATTCTGAAAAACATTTACGTCATGAGAAACATTATCGATATGTTAGTACTCATGACGTGGCTTATTGGGCATGCAGCTTTGTGCAGGATTTGGAGCGAGCATGCCAAAACCATTATAATAAGCGGTGTTGGGGATTTGGTTTAGGGCTAAGTTTCAGGGTTGTCTCTCTTTCTCCAAATTTCAGGAAGCTAAATGTTGATTATATTGCCTCAGCATACAGGAGGACCACTAAAAGAGTGATATTCCTGGATTATGATGGCACTCTTGTACCACAATCGAGTATGAACAAATGTCCAAGCCCAGAAGTTATCTCTGTTTTGAATGCCCTTTGCAATGATCCTAAGAACACAGTGCTCATCGTCAGTGGTAGAGGAAAAGCTCAACTTGGCGAATGGCTTAGTCCATGTCAGTTGCTGGGAATAGCTGCTGAGCATGGGTACTTCTTACGGTAAGTTGGAAATTTTTAAATTTCTTTGGCATTTATCGAATTTCATTGTAATTGACAATGATGGTGGAGGATGAACCTGGGCTTCGGTTCTGATCTGGTAGATATTTGGGAGGGATATTGGAGGATAAATAGGAGGGTATTGAAGAGATAAGGGTAATATGGAAGAGATTGTTTTCACAGGATAGGAGCAAGAAGCTAACTGAAGTCAAATTTGAACATAATAAATCGTAGTCATTGCTTGATCTGGTTGTCCTTGGGATGGCTAATGGTAGATTTATATCTGTAAAAGTTTTGATTTAGTTTTGATTTCTTAGATACAACCAAAATAACCACAAAGTTCTAGATAGTTCTCCAGCTCTAGAAGTTCCTCTTTGGTTGGCTTCAAGCTTGACTTTTTCTTGCATTTTGCAGGTTGAATGAGGCTGTTGATTGGGAATCTTATACTGCAGATCTTGACTGGAAAGAAATTGTTGAACCTATCATGAGATCTTATACTGAAGCAACTGATGGCTCTAGCATTGAAACAAAAGAAAGTGGTTTAGTGTGGCATCATCAAGATGCAGACCCTGACTTTGGGTCCTGGCAAGCTATGGAGTTAGTGGATCATCTTGAAAACGTGCTCGCCAATGAACCAGCTGTCGTTGCCAGGGGCCACAACATTGTTGAAGTGAAGCCACAGGTATTAAGTTAGTTAACTCTTTTTCCTATTTGTCTTCTTTGTGCCACGTAATAATTGATCATTTTTTGGTGTAAGCAGGGTGTTAGTAAGGGGCTTGTTGTTGAGAAGATTATTACAACGTTAATTAATGAAGAGAAACAGCCAGATTTTCTTGTGTGCATTGGGGATGACCGATCCGATGAAGACATGTTTGAAAGCTTGTTGAAGTTTTCAAGTCCCTCTTTACCTAGGCTCCCTGAGCTCTTTTGCTGCACTGTTGGGCAAAAGCCTAGCAAAGCAAAATACTATCTTGATGATATATCTGACGTTTTAAGGCTGCTTGGTGGGCTAGCTGCTGCCGCTTCAACACAAAAACCTCGGTATAATCCTCATGCTCAAGTCTCGTTTGAAAGTACTTTCTAGTAAGACCGGTGTGTTCTCGTAGTTATAGATCTGCCCAGTGTTTATATGCCAGAAATAGAATGCAGTCTCAGGATTTTCTTCTATGATGGAAAATTGGTGCCTAGTTGTAGTGTGAGAAGTAATCTCAAGGGGATTTCACCTACAGTTGGTTCTTTACTCAACCCCTGTGATCTCAAGCGCTTTTAAAATCTCTTGGCACATTGAAACATTTGGTACTTGTACATGGTGACAGTAGTGTAGTTCTCCAACAGGAAGGGTCCTTGGATGCAGATCAACTTTCCACTGTGTGGCTGCTTTAAACTTGCATCAGACTTTGCATCAACGTGTACAGCATTCTGTTTGATGCCTTGGTTCCCTTGTTGTCTCTAACAAAGTGATTCGGATGATCATGAACAAAAACATAGGGATATCAGACTTGATCTTTTGGAGAGGTCAACAGATACTCCTTGCTAACAACAAAAGCTTTAGTGGACATAAGCGGTTTCTTCTACTTCCCGTTTGCGTTTGTCGCGTATTAGTTATTTGATATGCTAATTGTTGTGGGAATGGGATTGTATGTTTTGTCTTTGTAAGTAAATGTCTGTTATACATGTACAACCCAGTAGACTTATTCCTTGGAGTAGCAGAAAAACGGCTATTGTTGTTCTTTTTACATTATACCATTGTGTCTTTTATGGTTGATAATTTGCACGTCTCAACTTGCTTGAGCAACTTGTGCTGTGACTGATCAGCATTTGCTTATCTGAGTGGGTGATAGATGTGAGCCTCTATGCAGGTCCACATGAGGAAAGCCATCATGCCTGGGTTGTAGGCTGCACATGGTTATGTTAAAAGATATTATAAAGATGGTAGCTCTTTTGTCTGCATGTATGATTCTTGTGGTTTGATCAAAGGGTCTTGACGAAATGACATTTTTGCCCTTGTAAGGGTTACTTCGTTTTTGGCTGAAAGGAGATTCTCCGAAGACCAGTTTTTCATTTCTTATGTTATTGTTGACTATATTATTCGATGCGGAGGTGATAGAGTATAAATCACCAACAATAGTAAGTACAACTTGTGAATAGTATGGAGTATTTTGTATCGAAATACCAAAAATATGTAGAATAAAAAGAAGTAAAGGGAGTATTTTACTTTTTGTAGCCCCATCGCAGCACCGCCCTTGGACAAAAGATTAGCTTGCATGGGGATGGTTGAGATTTAGATGATGGTGAAGCTTGTGGTCTTTGCTTCAACTAGTAAAACAATTTGAATTTTAATTTCGAGAAGTGTTAGGCTTACTCTGGCTTTACCATCATAAAGAAGGGTGAGTATTAAGTAAAATGCTCTCAAGTTACAAAGAATATAGTGTAGGTTAACAATGACTTTTCAATTTACGCTATGTTAACAATGACTTTTCAATTTACGCTGTCTTATCGTTTGTGTATCTCTTTATAATAAAAACAAACCCGATATTTTTCGTTTTTGTGTTATAGAGTGCGTGCTGTGGATTTCCATATCTCTTGTTGGGTTAGGGAAACCTTATGATGTTACTTGTTCGGTAGTTTTCTAGTTGCTACTACAAATTTAGATATGGAAAGGGTTAAAGGTCATTTCACATCAAGTATGGTCTTTCATCATTGATCTTGGAAATTGAATAAGAGACACCGATAAATTGGACCCTACTTTACTAATCCATGCAAAACAGTGAGTTTAATGTGTAAGCTCACAGCGATTGTGAGATGAAAGGTGTGGTTGCAATTATGCAAATTAGCATGGTTTTTTTTTTAATTAAAAAATTAGCATAGTATGTTAGAGTTTTCTATTAGAACAAATGCAGGTTGATTTCCTATCAGCAGGGTTCATATGTGTTTAGACTTTTCTATTACTAAAATATCAGAGTCTCTTGAAGTATATGTCAGCCAATGAACAAATGGAGATTTTACCTTGGATTAAGGTCAAGGCCTCATTTTTACTTTTTCAAGAGCCTCACATTAGTAACTAATTTCAGACCTTATAAAATATAATTACATAAACAAAGATTTAGGATTTAGGATTTAGGAATTAAAAACTTCTGATAAGATGGCTCCCTGTCAGTCCTCTCCCTTCAAATAATTTCATAATTTTGTTAGGTGAATATTTGCCTAACTTATTTACTCTCCAGGGTGGAAAATTGGTCTACACACTCATATTATTACCTTTGTTATTGTTGGGACTCTGAAATTCAGTCAATCATCCTCAACAAAAGGACCACCTTTCATTTCTTTTTCTTTTCTGTTCATATTTATCAGGTCACGAACTCACAACATACCTAAGTTTACATCTCATATATAAATTCGTTAAATAGAGTTTCTGGTAGTTTACATCTCATATTGTCACCCTCTCAAAAAACTAAACAAAATTTTTAACACAATTTAAAGATTATTTTATTATTTTATTTTTGTAATTAAAGTGAATATCTAATATTCAGGTGCAAATAATCAAATAGGAAGTTTTTACTATTTAAGTTTTAGTAAAAACTTAAATATAAAGTCCATGCATATACCCAATAATAGTAGTTTTATTTTAAGTTTTAGTCGTATGTATTTAAGTTCATTCCTGATATGAAAAAAAGAAAATTCGGTAAGTATGGAGTAGGAAATAACCAATAACCATGGATCCATTCTGAAGTGCTTAAAGGAATACATATTGATACTAAAATGTTCAAATTATATCAAAAAACTAAGTGCACAAAATACCCAACATTGACCTTCCTATGAAATGCTCAAAGTGGGTAAATGGATCACATGAAAGATGAAATATAATGATCGCTCCATCACACATCGATGGATACATGGTGAGTGGCGATGTATACTGATATACATACATGAATACATGATACATTGATACAGATAGACATACATAGTGACCTAAATTTGATCACATTAGTGACGTTACCAGCAAATATAGTTGAGTGTAGATATTAATAGCAATGTACACAAATAAAATAATGACGCAAATCGTATAAAAGCAAAGGCATTTCTCCTCCCTTGATTTGCTGTTAGAAAACATACCCAATTCCAATCTCTCACAGTTGTACTAATTCCACTCTTCATTTATTAATCCACTTTCTCTATATTTTCTCCATTTTTCCACTCTCACTTCACTTACTTCACTCGCTTCACTTCCCTAAGCTTTACTCCGTTTTTTCCCCCTCCTTTGCTTCCAAAAAGCAATCCAAAAAGCTTGAAAAAGTTCATCAAAAACCCCAAAAATTCCACTTTTTTCCCCTTAAATTTTCGTCTAAACCAAAAATATAAAAAAACTCAATCCAGATTCTCACTTTATCTCTTTAGGGTTTTACTCACAATGCAAAGAACCTCTTGAATTTTTCCGGGTTTTTCCCCTTTCTTTCAAATGTCAACAACAATGTGCAATAGATTTTTAGTGCTGTTCCTCTCAATTTTGGTGTTGTTTTCTGGATTTTCTTCAGTTTCAGTTTCAGCTTCTACTTCAATCCCACCTGCAAGTATGTAACCCCATTTCATTAATCCCTTCAATTTCTTCTCATTCTCATTTTTACTCGCATTTTTTACTGTTTTTTTTATATATTTTTTTTGGCAGAAATTGTAAGTGGGTTTATCTCAAGTTCATTGGCTAAGTTGATGAAATGGGTTTGGTCACTCAAAGCCACTACTAAAACAGGTACCTTTTTTTAATTTTTCAAAGATCTTATTTTTTGTTGAATTTTTGCAGATTTTTTGACATTAAATGTGGGTTGTGTTTGTGCTATTCATTGGTAGCAGCAGTTTCAGGGCGTTCAATGATGAAATTTGAAAGTGGGTATGAAGTTGAGACTGTGTTTGATGGGAGTAAGCTTGGAATTGAGCCTTATTCTGTTGAAGTTTTGCCTGATGGAGAGCTTCTCATTGTTGATTCTGCTAATAGCAATCTTTACAGGATCTCCTCTTCACTCTCTCTCTGTAAGTATGCTTTTTTTTTTTTTTTTAAATTTTTTTTATTACCCTCAGTTTCACTTTTTTGGTACTTGATGAAGTGTGTAGGAGTAATAGATGGGTCTTTAGGGTATTTGAGGGTAGCGGGTCCGGTGTCACTGTCAGTTTGCGGTATTGTATTATATTTCTGTTCTATTGTTGTGCAGATAGTTGATGAAGTGTTTAGAAGTAGAGTAGATTCATGGCAATATGATATTTAGGGGTCTGGATAACCGAGGGCCTGTTTGGTATCATTCTCGGCTTTTGGTGTCGTATTTTACTGCTATTGTGCTGTTGGGTCATTGATTTGCTTTGGATTCTAATTTTGATTCTTTTGTGATGGTTTATTTCTTCAATTCTTATGTGGTTGTAAGTGGTGTACTTGTGTGCACATGTCCATGTGCATTGTTTATCTGGGTGGATCCTGAGTGTGGTTTATGGTAATAATGCACTTATGCAGACAGTAGACCTAAGCTGGTTGCTGGATCACCTGAAGGATACTCTGGACATGTTGATGGGAAATACAGGGAAGCGAGGATGAACCATCCTAAAGGTGCAGCTGTAGATGACAGGGGAAACATTTATGTCGCGGATACTATGAATATGGCAATCAGGAAGATCAGTGAATCAGGTATACCTGACACAGATGGAATTTAAATAGCCAATTTGTTGATACATGATACGGAGAACGCATTGAAATCATGATGGAACTATAATACTTGGGATTTCCTTTCCTCTCAATTATGAACTAATGGTATAATAAAGATTGCATAGATCAAAGAATATTTGTAGTAAATGTCTTGATTTGCAATTAAATGTGGCTTTTGGTCTTGTTTCTTCTGAATAATTATGGGATGAGCCCAATTTTGTGAAATGCAGAATATTTGAACTAATTGAGCTTCTAATTCCAGGAGTCACAACAATTGCTGGTGGAAAATGGAGTGCAAAAGGTGGTCATGTTGATGGACCGAGTGATGAAGCGAAGTTCTCCAATGACTTTGATGTTGTCTATGTTGGAAGCAGTTGTTCCTTGCTAGTTATTGATAGGGGGAATCGGGCTATCAGAGAAATTCATCTGCATTTTGACGACTGTGCTTATCAATATGAAAGCAGCTTCCCTCTTGGTAAATGAAACAGATTTTTTTGTTCTAGTTATCCTGTCTGTTGACATTGCTTTGCCTCACTCTTTCTTGTCACCATCACAGGAATTGCTGTGCTTCTTGCTGCTGTTTTTTTTGGCTACATGCTGGCTCTATTGCAGCGGCGAGTTGGTTCAATTGTGTCTTCTCAGATTGTAAGAACACCACCCACCCACCCCCCCACCCCCCCTATTTTCAGGTGTAATCACTGCTATGCATGGGTTTGTTTTAAAAAAACAATTGAAAAAAGTGTTCATATATTGAGTTGTATCTATGTATGTTAATAGTACTACATTATTTGACATGTTTAGCATATCAACAGGATGCAAATATATTAGAAAACACTTCATCCAGTCCATACCAGAAGCCTCCTAAATCAGTGAGGCCCCCGTTGATCCCTACTGAAGGTGATACAGAGAAGCAAGAGGAAGGATTTTTCGGATCCCTAGGGAAGTTGCTTGCCAATGCTGGCACATCAGCCATGGATATAGTTGGTGGTATAATCCCGGGTTTGAAAAGAATGCCAGTGGCATATCAATACAGGAATCAGGGACAGTATCAGCAAATCAATACTTGGCAGTCGCCAGAGAGCTATGAGATACCCAAAGAAGAGGAGCCTCCTTCAATTGAAACAAGGGCGCCTACCCCGAAGAAAACCTATGCCTTCATGTCCAAAGATGCAGAAAAAATGAAGCAACAGCTGAGACAAAGCCGTGCTTTCTACAGTGGTTGGGACACAGAGTTTCAACAACAGCCACAGCAGCAGCAACAGAAACATGAGAAGCATCAGCACCGTCATCAGCATCACTCATCCATACCTCAGACTTACTACGAGCAAAGCTATGAGAAAAATGAGATTGTGTTTGGGGCAGTCCAGGAGGAGGGACAACGTGAATCAGTCATTAGGCCTACTGATCATGCTATGGATGCGTTTAATCAGCAAAATATTCGGTTCAGAGCAGGCTACGCCCGCAGCTTCTCATATACATAAACCAGATCATTGATTTGTTGGCACATATTAAGTCGTACCTGTTATCATTCCTTCCAAAAACATGTAGATCGGTATGGTGATCCTTTTTTGAAATAGGAGTATTGGGGCAGTATTTCACTTGATGGTTGTTACTCTGTTAACCCATCATAGCCTTTTGTTTAAGAAATGGCATCCCCTAAGAATATTGGTAAATTGAATTATAATATATTGTTCATTACCCATCTCAAAGTGCTGTTAATAAATCTTATGATGCCCCTATCTCTTTTCACAATTTCCAAAGGGTAATCGCTGTTTCTGATAACTTGTGATCCCAAGTATGTGGAAATTCTAAGCTCATGAATGTGTGGGATGGCTCCCCTCCCCTTTCCTCTCAAATCCCAAGTACTCAATTT
Organism: Dysphania ambrosioides; assembly: GCA_026401315.1. Taxonomy (NCBI): domain Eukaryota; kingdom Viridiplantae; phylum Streptophyta; class Magnoliopsida; order Caryophyllales; family Amaranthaceae; genus Dysphania; species Dysphania ambrosioides. Next base: position 1,155,583 of record CM048660.1, on the reverse strand, counting down.
TTTCTCCTTTTTTAGTACTTATGTGGAAATTCTAAGCTCATGAATGTGTGGCCCAAGTACTCAAATTGTCCTCCTTTTTAGTACTCATTAAGTACAAACTCATGCACTTACTTCCCACTTCAGAAACGCTATCCGTGCATTTATTATTGGTCTATATTATTCTTGATGACCTTCCTGAGGCATCGTCTTTTGGCTGTTATCCCTTATCTGAACTTAGCGGTGAAGAACAAAGCCGATTATTTGCGAATAATCAACATAGACAAACAGGGTTTTCATGATCATCACAATTCTTGATGGGGTTTTGTTTTGTTTCACCCTTTTCAACGCCTAAAATGGTGTTTTGAACACGAATTTCTATGCACATCAGAGTACCCGAGGAGTTTAATCATTGTCTAGTTTAATCTTTATTCGAATTGATCCAAAGATGCACATTCTTTAACTTGGAATCCAAATGTTTTGCCAACTTGCTTATCTCAATGGCATGCTTCTTGTTTGGTGCATTTAATATTCCAGATTCCCGGAAAGACACTACCAGCCAAGCAGAATTAGCATTTTTTTATGAAAAAATTGTCAGATTTGAATGCGTTGTTGTCGCATGAATATGTGCTTAGAAATTTCTCACTGTCAGATGCTGCAGTCAGATGAAAAACATTCATGCTCACCAAGTCACTATCCTTCCTCGCCAGCCTGATAAAGGTTAGGGCAGAATGCATGTGCTTTTTAGTACTATTTTTTGCTGCCTATGGTTTTCCATTATGGTTTGTTCAAAGTGGTTATTATTTAGTATTTGAAAGGAAAACTACATACGTATACATGTTGATAAGACTATCGCTTATCTATAAAAAAAATAACCTAACTTATACTTATTATTTGTGCAAAAGGTTCGGTCGAATCCCAAGATATTAAGCATTACACAATTAGATTGACTTTAACTCTTACTAAACAACAACTATAAAAAAAAAAGGCAATTTTGACGCTAACGCTAACTAATCGTGATGGAAATAAGGTTTTGCTCGGTAATTAAAAGTATCTAGGGTTAGAAATTCCCACTAATATGAATTAATGCAATGAACATGGACAAGTAATCAATCAATACAAAAAAATCTCCTTAGATAATACCAAGGATCTCTTTCAAGTATCTATAACTTTTCACTAATGCAATTATACCATATTGTCGTAAAGTCAAGCAAAATCAAGACATTAGACACGACATTCAAACATCCAAATGACCATGTTTTCTACTTCTATGATGACGTTCAACACCTTAAATTAGGTTTTTAGACTCAATCATGAATCATCTATAGTTGCAAACCTAATCACATACATTCAATAAACTACATCTAGTCGATTAGTGAGAATAAAACCAACCATACAATAAATGAATTGAATACAAACCAAAGACATCAAGAATCAAGATCAAAATATACACTAATCTATAGTAGGGTTCAATCACACCCTAAAATAGAGAAATAGTCACTCATAACTAAATGAACGAAACAATTAATACTTGGAAGATGAATTCTTGAAATGAAAATAGAGAAAGAACGTCGTGTAGATTAAGCTCCCCAAATCAACATCCAAAACCAAAAAGAAAAAAAGTTCCTCCAAGTCTTTCAAAAACCTATTTATACCCTAATACATTACAAGACTTTCCCTTAATTCACAACTCCTAAAGTTGCTCAAAGTCGACCTTTCAATGACACAACGGATGTTAGCCACAACCTTCCCAAGGCCAAGGCCAAGGCCAAGGCCAAGGGCTCTAGGCAACACTTGCCTACGATGTTCACTATTTTGTCGAGTTAGAAGCTTGAGAAAGGGTTGTGGCCACCATTCAAGCAGGGCTGATGTTTCAAGTTACAAGCAAACCAATGTTGTCGTATTATAGGATCATAAATCTATGTGAAATGAAAAACGCACGAGAGAAAAAATAATACAAAGTTTTATTTTTCCTAAAAAGGTTAAAATAATAGAGAAATAAGACAAAAACCGTACATATAACTCTAAAAGAAAGTATGAACAACACTTATCACATATATGATAATGAATTTGAAAAAAGGCACGGTTTGTCGTAGGTGAACCCAATTGCATCTAGGACTGTTTGATGTAATGGAAAATTTATGTGGAAAAGGATATTTTATGTGGAAAATTTTTCAGGAGGAAAACACATTTCTACGTACATTAGTTCATTTTATCATTTGTTTTCAATTCAAGCAAATGAAAAAAATCAAAACACGAAAAAATATTTTCAATGAAAACATTTACATCGAACCAATCAGAGCCTAATTTCATCCCATTTACCAAGAAATGAGATCATTTAATAAAAGCACTATCTCCATATATAACCATGGAAAAAATAATGCTACGTACGTCTATACCCATTTGCAACGGTGCGTCCACATCCAAATTCTTTGGTGATTTTTCATTTTATGAGTGGATAAACACTCTAATTTCCAAAAAATCAATGTTAGATTATGAAAAATATTTATTTGGAAAGTATTCCATTATTGATTAATGTATATTCAAATTATTATTATCAATTGTGGATGATCATGGATGATAGACTAATAGTAGTCTTTGCTTCCATATTACCCTCCTACTAAACTAATAAATTGAAGAGTTCCCTCCTTTCATGTCAATCACAATAAAAGTCCTGAATAGGAGTGTGAATGCGGGTCTATAGATCGGTTTTTGGGTTGACCCATTATGGGTTGGTGCTAATCAATTCAGGTTAAATTGAGTCAATTTAACCTTTCATATCGAGTTGGGTCATTATTGGGTGAGGTCATATCAGTTATTTGGATTTTCGAGTTTGGTTCGAGTCGTATTCGGTTCAGGTTATGGTTGATTTGGGTCAATTAGGATCAGTTCATAGACAATTATAGGGGATTGTTTCAAGTCGGATAGATTTTTGGTCAAGTCATTTATGGTGATTGATCACCTCGATTTCGGTTAAAATTGGGTCAGACATGATCGGGTTCAAATTTGGTAATTGATGACATGCTATTAACGATTTATGATTCTATGGACTATTTTATTGTATTAATCTTGAATCATATTGGATAATCTTGGGCCAGCTTATTCAATAACTTGATAGTTAATTCATCAATTGGACAATTACGAAATTATGATGTCGAAAAGTCATTGATAAACAAAATATTTATGAATTAATGATTATTAAATGTGTATCATTGTATCAAACGAGTATGGATAAGCTAGATTAGGTCAAAGGCATTTAGGTTGTTAACAGAGCGATGAAAGTCGAATCACGAGTTGTTATCAATCAAGTCATATCGGTTATTTGTCAGGTTAAATCAATTTCGAGTTGTATCCGGGTTGGCTCTATAAAGAGAAGGGTCACATTCGGATCGGATGCAGATTGAGTTCAGATTTTTGAATATCGAGTCAAATCGGTTTCATGTTGACTTCATATCGAGTTGGGTCAGTTTAAGGGTTTCACTACTCGGGTCATTATTAGATTACATACATGTCAGTTTCAAGTAGTTTTTGGGGACGGGTCACCTAGAGGAAAACAAGAGATGGTTAAATCAATGTCTCTCGGCAATTTCTCTTCTATACGGACATAACAGCCAGTTTGTGGCGAATTTGCCTTCTTTTCAGCATCTTCATTTTTATTGACATTGACGCGTTCATAGTCATCGATCCATTAGGTATAATTGCAAATTGTAACATGTAGAAAAAAATAAGTTAGAGAAAAGAGCTTAGTTAACAGTAATGTGTAACGTTTAGTATATAAAAAGAGATAATACAAAAGGTGGCATAATGCAATCTCTACTTACATGTCTATAGGCTCTACTAATGTTTCAGAACAAAGTCAACGGAAGAAATTGTTAGTAGTCCGTATGTACAAATCAAAGTATCTATTATTTTTATGATCCAATATATAACTATTATTAAAGTAAAGTCCCTACTGACGTTATACTTACCACATATCAAGGTATTATAAAAAAAAATTTCGTCTTTTCTGAAAAATGATAAATGTCATCTATTTTTTTCCTACTTTATATTAATATTATATTAAAAAATATTATATATAGAAAATTATGTAATCATATAAATTTAAATTATTTAAAATACATTTATTTCTTCTCTTTATTTCATATTTTCTCTCTAACTTTTTCTATAATAATTTTTTCATTTAATGTGATAGAAAATATTATCCCAATTAAATTTTATAAAACCTATAAAATTTTCACCAATATAATTAAATTATTTAACAAAATAATATATTATCAATTCATACAAGAGAAGTTACCTAGTAATACAAACAATAAGAAAGCTATGAAACGGGACAAAATTTTGGTTAAAACTATAGCTTTTATTATGAACGCATGACAAAATACCTGTAACCGATATGTGATAGTATTCCAACTAAATGAGGCTAGAAACTGTGCCTACTGTGTCCTTTAAATCATGCAAAGTCGTTCAATCACACCACCAACTAAGACAATATGTAATTTAGGCTTCTTTATATTATGGCATCCAAGATTCTAAATAATCCCAGGAAGAAACTTTGTGTATTCTCCGAATTGCCCCAAATAAAATTAATCAATACCATTCTTACGTTGACATTAGCAAAAAGGGCTAGAAAAGTAGTATCAAGCATGGAATTGTTTTTAACCATTGTTTTTCAAATAATTTGAATAACTGCCAAATTTCAAAATAAAATCACTGCTTAAGATAACAATTTTATACTAATGAAGCCGTCTTAGAGAATAATATAGGTTGAACATAGAACTGGGCTAATATTTTATGATTTTTTTTGGATATGTTTTCTGTCATGAATTTCTCCCATCTCACTCCTTCATCCCTAATTTTTCCGGCGGCTAACAATTTCCTTTTAAGGTTCTTTTTTTTTTTATGTTTTGTTAAATAATTGATTAATTGATGTCAAATAGTGTTGTTGAAGTAATGTAGATGAAGTAGTAGTGTTATAGAATTAAGGGATTGGATTAGTGAATTGATATTGAATTACTGTAGTTAAATTAGTGAATGGATATTTAATTAGTGTTGTTGTTGAATTAGGGAATTGGATTATTAGTGTTATTATTGATTTAGGGAATTAAATTTTTATTGAATTAGGGAATTGGATTAGTGTTATTATTAATTTAGGGAATTGAATTAGATATGGTTGTGTTTAAATGAGTATCTAAAAGTTTGTTGCAACAATGGTTAAAAAAAAAAATCTTCAAGTTTGGCCATCTTGTTATTTGGAACCGGCTTTGCCCTAGACATACAAATACCCATTATCGGATATGCGTGGACCTATAATATAATCAATATCACTAATTCAAACCACAATTCCATCATAAACAAATGATACAAACTTTGCTCGACTTTATGACAGATTGTTGCAGACGTATATGTTGTGCGTTAACCACAAGATTAGCATGACAATCGCTTGAATATATATATCAACAAAATAAAAATAAGTGAATGTCAATTAACTTAGTTGGTTAAAGTAATAAAAGGTGTTACCAAGACTTGAGATTAAATCCTGCTATTTGTATTTGTTTCTAGAATGGAAAAAAAAAAAAAGAATAATAAGCAAGGAAGGTATTGAGAAGGAAGAACTCAATACATACAAATTTTAGGATTTTTTACGCTTTTTTAAAAATTATTTACAAAATTAGGTTTTGGATTAAAATAATTGCAAAAATAAATCATTAAGTAAATCACTGCCTAATTTTTAATATATTTAAAAAAAAAGCTTTAAAAAATTCCAAATTTCCGGGTGTATTTATAGAGATGGTTTGCCCCAGAGTAAGTTTGTTTCAAGCTTACCAAACTAAATGCCTAATCCCGAGGAAACTTGCTTGACAAGAATTTTGTACTCCGAATTTGTTTAGGAAAGTAATATCTCAACCATTAAACAGCAAAGCATGCTTATAAATATTGCCTTAATGGTTCATGATATATATAAATAACCTAAGCTCTCAACATTAATTATCAAGCTAAGCCAGAATATTTACATATAAATACCATAACTTTTGTTTAAACATATTCAGCTGCCATGTCAGGGGTTAACGGATGCAAGAACCGTACTTTGCCATGTCTGACAGCTCAAAACTTTAGTGGAGCCGTATACAGTAATCAGGTCACTTGGTTTGTTGACGACACTAATTTAAACTGTGACACAAACCAAGAGACTTTTACTGCAAAACCAAACAACGGTTGTGTGCTGATGTTCAATCCTGTGACCGGAGAGATGTTTTTGAAGGTTATTCGCAGAAGCGTATGTGCTGCAGGACAACAAACTCTTCGAGATCAGTTGGCTACAGCTAAAGAAATCGCTGCTTTTGTTCGGTCTTTACCTGATAAACAACAACCGAAACAGATTATTGTGGTTCGCATAGGAATGTTGGTGATGTTGAAGGCTCATTTGCTTGACAAAATCATCACAGGATGTGAGATGCACTTTCCTTTCCAGGCCTTGCTAAAGATGGAAAAACTTGGTGATATCTTAAAGGCGCAAACGGCAGATGAGCCACTAATGGTTTTGTTCAACATGTATGATGATTGGTTGAAGACAGTTCCTTCACATACTGCATTCTCTCGGCTCAATCTCATACTCCGAGCGCTTGATGTCAACTCTGAGAAGGCTAGGATGGTATTGAATCCTAGTACTGTAGTAGTTACTGAACCTCATCACATATGGCCTTCTTTCACAAGAGATCAATGGTTGAAAGTTGATGTTGCTTTGGGAAAACTTGTTCTTTCTGAATATGCCATGGCTAGCAATGTGAACGTATATACCTTCAGTCTGTCTCAGGTTCGCGATATTTTTCATGGGATCACTCAGTGGCCTAATAGATCGTTGATATGAATTCAGATTATTTATAATTTTACGTGCATGTATTTTCTTTTGCTTTAGAATACAGGGTGTAGGATGATGAATTCAGATTTAGATATTCCTAAGCGTTTTTATGTAATATAACACACCATCAGTTTTTTTGGGTGTTGATAAGGAGCAGACTGATATTTGAAATATTATTCCTAGTTTGATTAAATATATACTAAGGTATAATGCATTTATGCATATGCGTATTGGAAAAAGAAAATTTATGTTGAATTTGTTTCGTGATTGCTCGTATACCGTATGATATTAGATAGATTCATGATACCCGGATTTTTTTGGTACCCACAATTTTATTCAAAATTTCCTAGTACAGAGTATCAGGTACTGCAATTTGACATGTAAGAGTTAACTTGAACATTTAGTTGGATTTTAGATGTATGATTGGTCTCCAAATATGTCACGAATTCTGATATATTTACCAATTAACTGTTCATAGGTCTTAGTTTAGAGAGCTGTGTTATAGATTGCTGGTTAATTAACATGTGTTCACCTGTATAAAACCATATGATCTGATGTTTACCTATTGCTTTGAGAAATAATATGAGATCATGAGATTATAATTTTGCAATTCGTCTTGGTACTTGGTATCAAGAGCGGTTAAGATCTTGGTTTTCCTCTGCATAGCGTAATTAGGAAAGTTGCCTAGGAAGTTGTATCTGGTAAGGAGATACTCCTCTCAACCGTGTGATACTAGGCATGTTGCCTCAGATTTCCTAGGTAGATTAGGATTAATCTTGGTGATCAAGCTAAGCTAGCTTTTCTATATATAAAGCCTTGATAATCAATGGGACCTAAATCCTCAACACTGTCAAGCTAAAGTATCCTGCATCTTAAACCATAAAACCACAATCTTTTTGTGCTTAACCATAATCGGCTGCTATGTCAGGAGTTTACGGCGATACTATTTTTCTGCATCTGTCAGCACAAAACTTTGGAGGGATTTTAACTGATCAGAATCAGATGGTTTGTTGATGACACTAATGTCCATTGTGTCACAAGCCTTGAAGGAAATCATACCGCGAAACCAATCAATGGCGTGTGTTGATGACTAACACTTTAGCGGGAGAGCTTTTTTTTTTTTTTATGGCTGCAGGACAGATGTTTCAGGATCAGCTGACAACAGAGCTGAAGAAGTTGCGGCTTATGTTCAGTCCTTACCTGCTGAAGAGTAACAGAAACAGATTATCGTGGCTCTTAAAAGAAGGTTCGTTCTGTTGAAAGATCAATTCCTTGATATCCCTATCATAGGAAGTGAGCTGCATATACCTTTCCCTGCCTTGTTAAAGATGGAGAAACTTGGTGATACCTTAAAGGCGGCTGTGACAGGTGAGCCAGTAAATGTTTTGTTTAACATTATGATGATTGTTTGAAGACTGTGAGTCCATTTTCTGCGCTCTGCAGGCTCTCTGTCATACTCCGCGCACTTGATGTCAACTCTGAAACGGCAAAACTATTGCTGAAGCCTAATAGTACTGTAATCACTGAACGTAATCACATATGTCCTCTTACCAGTGAACAACGGATGAGGGTGGAGTTCTATATATAAAAAACCTTATTCTCTCCGAATATGTAAAGGCTAGTAATTTGAACACATCTCCTATTAGGATTGGCATGCACACAACATTGTTCCTTGCCAAAGAATAAGACAATTAGTTCGTTTCTCTATGTTTTAACTATGCTAGTTCCTCGTGTTCGGTTGAATGTCAAATGGATTGATTGAGTACTACTGAAATATGTTGAAAATAATGGTGCCATGTCAAATAAATATTTTAACTTACACATTCACAACTAGATAATACATAATTTGTGATAATTTAGGAAGCTCCTAAATTAAGATAAGACCTATTTTGAGGTAACTTATTCGTATATTATCCAGTTCTAATGTATTTCTTGGATGTCGTATGTTTTTTTTTTACCAATCAGTTACATCAAGCTCCATTGTACAACACATCATCAAATCGTGCCAAAGATGCATCTGTTAATTTAGGGGAAAAGCTCCTCCAAAACGAGTTTGTTAATAGAATTAAGCTGCTCCCACAATTCCAGCCAACCCCTTCGTTTGTTCCTTAATCTTGTTCCGCCATGCCCACCATTCAGGATTTTCCACACATTTCTCCATTTTTTGCAACATCTTCGAACTAAGTAAACACAATTTCAGCCCTCGGTTCATCAAGCAGAATTTCAGGTACCCTTTTATTCAATTTTCACATTTTTTTTTTCGGTAATCATTTCTTTAAATTTTCAAAATTTGTCAATATTTATGCTTAATAAAAAAAAAAAGGGTTTTTGCGGGGTTTGGAATTATTGAGCCGTCATTCTGGATAAATCAATGTATGGACATTTGACGCTTCTTTTTGTACCTAAATGTTGGTTGGAACTTTATCAAAAAAAAAAAAGTGGAGCCTAAAAGCAATTCTTATGATTAGAATGCTTTCCCCTTTAACCCCATGATTGTTCTTGTAGAATTGTATGAGCACAATGGTTATCTTGTTAGTGTGGATAGCTTTCGATTATGAAAGATACAAGTTGGCTGAGTATGGCACTTGGACACGTACCCACGTCCAAAAAATAACATAGTTCTTATAATCAGAATGTTCTTCCCCCTAACCCCATGATTGTACTTGTAGAATTGTATGAGCTTAATGGTAATCGTGGATATCTTTTAGTAATATTTCAAAGAAACTAGTGAATGGTAGTGAACCAACCAGCAACGCTTTGTCGTTGCAACTTGCAACTGGCATTACGCTTTCTCTTTTCTGTATTGTTGTGTTGTCCTCATATATCTTAGTTACTCCGTATTAGTTAATGCTATCGTCTTTAGATCGAGAATGCTTCAACAGTTTAACCTGTTTGTAAATGGTTCTTAGTCTTAACTCTGGACTTTTGGTGTTGGATGCCTCTAGGCTTCGAACATAATAAGCGTTTATACAATGTCACGTAAGTTAAAGAAAGATTTTGTTTACACACGAAATACAATAAGTTTATTGTGGAGCCAACAAAAAATAACCCCTTAATATAATAAAAGTTATTCATAATACAACAAAAACACCTCAGACTTTGTTTATATGATTTATGTGTTCTCACTTTACTAAAGCTGTTATGATAAATTAATAACACGTGCTAGTGCTTGCTTTAATGCTCAATGTGTCATCTTCATATTGGTGTTTTAGATTGCCATGTTTGGCTCTATCGCGCACCCCCAGCACTAGCTATAAGATGTAAATACTTTGTAGGCTGCACATTAACTATGTTAATTTGAGACATTAAGAGTGTTCATCATATGACTGATATTGTTGGATTGCCTATGACAATTTTTCTAGGTTGCACCGTTGCTAATTACGTTTGTCAATGCCGATGGGACCTTAATGTTCACCAGATCATTGATTTATTTATGATTGGGTCGTGCATTCTGATTATCTGCTAATACAGAATTTAAAACAAAAAATATAAAAAGCCTTGATCCAGTGCCAGATGTGCTTTTTACTCTCTGTTCCTGCTGATTCTTGAAGCAAGCAAAGATGAAATCAGATCATAGTTTAGTTTATGGAGTTATTGGTATGATCCTCTTCCGCATCTCTTGAAAGTTAAATTTCTTTTGACTTGTATCCCATCATGGTTCAGACCTCGGTTACTACTATAACCACATTCTTAATTAGGTTTGATGCTACATGCAAGTATGTCTTCCGATTAATATGTAACGTATGGAATCTTTTGAAATACTCCGTACTTTATAGTGAAGCTTGGTTGAGCTAGCTTAATTTTTCCATTTTTTTTTGGATACGACTGAACTCAAGAAGTCTAAATCTTTATTAATTTTTTCTCATATTATTGGTCATAGACTTATAGTTTTGGGTTTAAATGATAATTACGGTTGCATTTTACTTGGTTGAGTACTTGAGGTTTTGTTGCTAATTTTGACTATGATTATGAAGAGTATGTAAAATGGAAAAAGCAAATTTATCTGTTAAAATTTGTTCTTGTACTTCATATTAGTTTCTTATTATTTTTGGATATGATTGGGTAAAAATTTTGAATATCATGAAGGTTCCTAGTACTGACTGTTTCTTTTCGACTCGTTGGTTTTGCAGGCAATGTCACTTCTTTCGTCCTGTTTGCCTTACCGTTGTATGTCATATGTTCTTTGGTTGATGAACTAATTTGTAGTATGAGTTCAACCTTTGATCATATTTCCTCAGGAACTCAGGGCTCGCGCCATTTATAAACAAGAAATGTGAATGAAATCATATACGAAGTACATGTGGTCTTAATTGGTAACTTCAGTAATTAAATAAGTGGGTAATTTGGAAAATTGTAGCCCTTCAAATTCACAACTACAGGGTAAAGATCTGGAGTTTTAGTATAAGGAACACTAGTCTGCCCTTCAGTGAACGGAACTCGTTACAAAAATTAAATCTGTAATGTTTAGTCTGGGATTCAAGCTTGTCTGGGATGGTTGGTTTTGATTATTCTGTTTGTTATCTTTCGTTTGGTTTTTACTGGACATGATGAATATGTGGTCTGGTTTTATAGGCCAGCAATTCGGAGAATTTGGAAGAATAATTCAGTGGAGGAATTTAAATATCTCCCTCTTGCTGTTAGTATGATCTACTGCATAATGTGGGTGTTCTACTCAACAATGCCGTTTTTGTACCCAGACCGCATCCCCCTCACTACCATCAACAGCGTTGGGTTTGTTCTGTATATGATCTACAGTGTTATATACTTCATAAAATGTAGCAAAACCGTAAAGGTAAGAAGAAAAGAATCCTCTAATAATCAGTTTTAGCAGATTAAGTTGCATTGCTAGCTAGCTGATCCCTGGTTTGGCGTCTCAGAGGTCAATGGTGCAGCATTATGTCGCGTTGTTTGTATTTCTGGCTGGCTTTATGTGGAGCGCACTTGTTACATTCAACAACAATGTTAGGCCCAGCTATGTTGGGATCTTTTGTGACATCTTTGGGATCATACTCTATAGTTTAGAACTCGGCATTACGGTATAGATCTTTACTTGTCAAATATATACATATGTATACTCGATCCCTTCGTCTGAAACTAGTAATCATCATACTTTTATTAAATCATTAAACTCCTTTGGACAAGAAACAGATTAAGATCATTAGTACGAAGAGTGTTGAGTTAAGATTACTGCTTTATCCGCTGGTGTGTTTTCTCAATGGAGTCTTATGGAGTTGGTATGCCTTGACCAAATTTGATCTTTTCATACTGGTAAATTGCTGATTTCTTATTGTTAATTTGTTGATATATTGTGATTTTATTCTAACCGCGTTTTCTTCATTCTCTTGCCCGTGGCGCACAGATTAACAGCGTCCTTGGTGCGCTAATTGGTTTTATCCAGCTTCTTTTGTACATTGGCTACTATTGTGTACAAATATGTAAGCCCATCAAGCTCAGTCCTGTAGATGATTGTTAATGATGATAATTAGCTCTGCGACTAGTCTATAACCCCAGCTATGCTCACTCACTCAGTCATGTTTTTGTACATCCTTGAACTTGAAAGACTTGCTTTTTAATTAGTAGAAAATTTATGTTTCCGAGCAAAATTTTCTGATGTATGTAATTCGTATAATTCCATTTCAGAATGAAATTGTTATCTAATAAAACACTGTATATCAGAGGGAAAAAAAAAGGAAAACAAATTTGGCAGATACAACATTGGCCAAACTTTTGTTCAATTTGCAGCTGAATTTGTAGTTCTTAGACTAAATTTGTTTTCTTTGGAAGTGAATGCTTATAAGATGACACTTAATTGTTGAACACTCCAACAATACCAGTTTTGTTACTTAAAGCCAAACCTTCAGTCATTTGGATGCTTAAGTTATAGAGAATGTAACAGAATAGTAAATTCAGCACTGAGGAGGATCATAGGCAATTCAAGAACACTCATATAAACCATTAGCAATGTCATTTGAGGAAGCCACAAGAAAGGTAGACATTCGATTAATTACAAAAACCATAGTTAATGAAGTTCATCTCCTCTTGACTATAGTAGAGACCCCAAGGAAGGCTTTTTCTTCAGGTATAGCGGGTGCATCCACATCAAATTTTTTCATATTAGCTGTGATCAGATTATCAATCTTCTCATTACAGCGTTCATCTTCCTCCACCACATCTTCATGCTCTACTATGCCATTTAACGCGCTGGATGACCCCAAGTCTTCATTAAAAGTAACTAAATCCTTCAACTGGGCAGCATATTTTTGATATGAAACACACTCTGAAGTACTTGAGTGGTCAGAATCTAATAGAGAAACATGCTCCTTACGTACACTATTAGGAGTAGAGCTATGATGAAACCTCTTCGATATAAAACTAAAAATAAGAGAGAGACGAGAGATAGAGGCCATTATGAACTCCCTCAAAAATTTAATTGCTGGACTAGCAAGTGCGCTTCTGGTGCCGAAGTAATGCATCAGTGCTTGTCTCCCCTGATTCATTCGGTAAGATGTCCATGACTTGCTGCTGTTGAGGAGTTTGTATAATTCCTGTCTACAAAAACTTTCTTAGTAAAAGTAGAAATCCGAATTTATGAATGACAGTCAAACCAATATAACTGGCACTTACCGTACGGATTATGTAAGGACGGACTGCGAATCCAACTAGCAAACCAACCAAGCATGAAAATACAATCTCTACTGCCCATACTGCAGTGGACTTCACAGCACCTAAAAATATTTAGGACAAAAAAAAAATTTACAGTTTCATGGTAGAGGAAGTTAGAATCAGGTTGCACGCCCACTAATCAGGGAGAAAAGGAACACTGGTTCAAATTCAGACTGTTTATTGTTAAGGGTAAGACAGTAGCAGTTGGTCCAACGATAACTCATGAAACCTTTCCTGCCATTAAATTTGGTAAGAAGCCAAGAAACAAGAGGCACAAGCAATTCAAGCATACTTTTTAATTCATCAGTTCTCCATAGAACCTAAAAATCCCCTTGACTAGATTGAACAAAAATAAGCACTGAAACATTGAAATGAAATTTAGTTTGTTTTCTATAAACAAGAATATGAGGGGAGGACAAAAAAAGTGGGTGGCGGGCACCTCTTCCCTTTCTAGTTTCCCTCTCTAGCACTCTGAAAAAGGACCCTCTTGTGGACAAGAAGTTTCTGTCCCTTGCTCAAATTCATAAGAACCCGCATGATTGTCACTAGCAGAAGATATACGGAACTATGTAGTTGAGAACAATTAACCATAAATCAGGATAAATTAGCATCTTTAATTTTTATTTATTTATTAACTTCTATTTATTGGGAGGGAAGGGTGTAATTGCAAAGTAGGTAGTTGGGGGAAGAGGCGGTGGTAGAATAATCACAGACTTAGTCTGATATATGAGGAATATAACTCGTACAACATACTTGAACTCTAAAATCAACACCGGAAATTAGACATACCAGATCGAGAGTAAACACAATCTTCCTGCTTCAAATTGATCTGGCGAATCAATTTGTTCCCATGATCCAAAACAAGCAGAGCGCACATCTCAGGAACAAAGCTTAGCTCGAAATCTGGAGAAAAAGTTGCATTTTCACCAGGTCCATCAGCATGACCAGGGGGCTTAGAGTAACCACCCGCAATAGTAGTAACACCTTTAGAGAAGTCAAAACGCTTAAATCAGTTTTAGGGATCTCAACTTCAAATTTAAAGGTCAATCACTGGAAATCATACTAGCAAATGGGAAATATGTCTGACAGAGCACTGTGATCGGTCCTCATAAAACCACCACTTTTTGAATGACTAGGGTACTTATTCCAATAGTTGAAATAAGCATCTATACCCGTGCCCTAGATAACAAACATATGCAAAGAACTTCAGAAAAGAACAATTTTTTCTCTAAATAGGGCATCTTTTTCGTTTCAGAGTTGAAAAAACAATAAGCATGAAAAAAAATCAAGAGGACAAGATTTTGACGTCAACAGGAAGTCCTTCCCTTCTAGACATGAACACAAGTACACAGTCTAGCATAGATCCGTGAAAGGGTACCACAACAAGTATCTTGTCTCACGGACACTCCTCAGCTTAAAGTCTCAACCAGTCTTTCCAACTAATTATCGTAGTAGGAAAACAAATATTTTACCATTAGATCACAATCTGACAAATTGAACAAGTCCATACACTTTCAAGAAGATATTCAATAATATGAAATTGGAACATGTCTTCATATGATAAATGTGTACATGATTGCACGAATGATATTCATCTAGAACAATTATATTCCAAAACATGTTAAAAATCAGTTCAAGTAGCCAATTTGCCCTGACTAAGATCTCTAGAAGTCCACACGATTATCTAAATTAATGAAATCAGAAATGTATGGTGTCCATTTCAAACCCATATGCATCAAAACATCTGCTATCTCAATTCTCAACAGAAAAACTTAAAACCATTTTATCAACTTAATTAAACCCTTTTAGGTAATTGATTTGCCTCCAAACAATATTATAAATATAACACATTGATACACCCATCTTACCTTATTTCCAACAATGTAAGTTCACCTCATATTCTAGCTTGCGCTGATATAAAACTATGATCTCAAAGAATTCTAGTACTTTCATCTTATTCAGGAATTATCTACTAAAGTAAGCAAGTCCCAGAACCAGTGCATATCATGATTTAAGAAACTTTGTGAAGATTTGCAATAAAATTAAATAAAAAGGACAAGTAAAGTGAACCTGAAGGACTAATCTTTCGAACGACATGATTGCTTCTATCAGCAACATATACATTCCCCTTCAAATCCACTGTAAAGCTCTTGGGTTTGTTAAACATTGCTGAACTTGCATCACCATCAGAGTACTTAGGCACCCTATTGCCAGAAAAGTTCTTCACCAAACTCTCTGAATATGCGACAAAAAAACACCAACAAATTTTCATTAATAGAGAACTTAACAACAAGAACCTCATAAATCATCTACGTTGCACTGATATCCGGATGGAATGCTGCGGATAAGGATACAGGTATGAAAAAATGGCAAAATCATTTATTAATAGTGAACGACGTTACTCCGGTATGAATCCGGATACGGGTATGGATATGAAAACAGCGCTTTATAGGCGAATCTGTTCAACATAGGAAATCATGAAGTATCTTATTTCAACTCGAACACATGTACAGAACATTCAAACTAGGGCATTTCTTAGTAGAACCAGTGAATTTGAAGCAAAGACTTTAAAATAATAAACTCATCAAAACAAATTCTTCACGATTATACTCCCACAGTCCCACCATCCCACTAAAAAAAACTACCCACTAACCATTCACCCCGTCTCCAACGCACCACTGTTAACCATTAATATCTTTGTCCGGCTAATATTAAATCATTCCTCTCAATTTTGAATTCCAAATTTATAAATAATCATACAAAAAAACCCAATAAATCGAGTGTCTCACCCTTGTACAGAGCCTACTAGACTCCGACTAAAACAGCCCAACAAATTGTAAATATATATATAGATAAAATAAGTCTTGAGAAAAGTAACAACCTTGGGAAAGTGGAAGAGAGAGAGTGTAGAAGACACTGTTGGCTGAATCAAGAAGGAGAAGATCAGGGGAGTCTGGGATAGAGGCTACTGAGTGGGGATTAATTTTGAGCTTGTTCCCATCAAATACTGTTGTTACTGCGTACCCTTCTTCATATATCACCTCTGATAACCCTGAAATATATATTTCATATAATTAAATTATACATTAACGAAAAAAAATACAGTGAGGTTAGAGTGATAATAAAGACAAAGATTAAGATAAAAAGATGGGTTTTTTTTACTACCATGGGGGATGAAGATGAGTAGGTTGATGAGGGTAAGGAAGAGGCCAAGATGTTGAGGTTCAGCCATGTCAATTTCACGGCCACTGGAAATTCAATTTGGTGAAGGATGACAGGAAAGTTTGGATTATGACTCATGTATAAATGGGTTGGATTCCCAACGAGTCAACAACTATTACTACTTTATCAATTTTTTTTCATTCCATTATCGATATTCTTTTACTGTAGTTTACTTTAGAGAAAGATGAACGAGTTATAAATTCAATAAATCAAAATCGAGCAAAGATAAGAGGTCATGGGGTTACGAATCCAAAATAACTATAAACATAAAATATAAAAATTTAGAGAGATTATAAATATCGTCATAGTAGTAAATCAAAGTGATATCAACGTCTATGACTTTGATTTCCCTTACTAATCTAATAACATACCTTTTCGATCGTAATTTTTATTTCAAATAAATTCTATGTTAACCCTGTTGCTTTAAGTAAAGGGAAATCCAAGTGTAGATACTACTTAAATCAATGCTTACTACTTTTCCCTTGACAATTATATTTTACGTTTTTTATACCAAAGAGTTAAAATTCATATGTCACAAGTATAATTGACTCATTTGGTCTAAAAACCTCTTAAGCATTTTAACAATGTTAATATTTATAAATATATGATCCTTTAATCCCAATATATGCTCAACAAAATTGAGCTCATAACATCCATAAACACGTTTTTTTATCCACGAACTAAGTTTACTCATTTGGATAGCTCTTCTTATAAGCTTTCTAACAATATATTATAGGCCTATTTTTTTATTTAAAATGAAAAAGTTATGAACGACTTACTAAAATTGGGCTCGATTCGAATATCTTTTACTATATGGGCTTTAATTATTATTTCAATTATCATCAAATGATCTAATTAAATTTCATCTGCTATCTAGTTTCTTGTCGTTTCTATTGATGTGGTCTAGGCTTTCGTACGAAGGTGTATAACAAAAGCTATGGCTTTGAAGCGCGACTTCCGCTGCAAGATTGTGCGCAACACGAATTCTTTGCATTTGACGCAAACTCTTTGCATTTGACGCTTAGTCTAATTTCACCAATTTTATCCGAGCAGTTGAACATCCAAGTGTGACGCAAAGGGTCGCATCATACGCAAGTCAAGTGCGTATATTACCCATGTTTCATCTGTTTGACCTAATTTATATTGTTTTCTTATAAATATAAGCATGTTCAACTCACCTCTTAAAATTTTTGACCCCTTAAGAAACCATTTTTCTTCTTTTTAAACCCTAATTTTCTGAATAAATCCCTCAAAACTTGATGAAGCATCCATCAATTCATTTTAGGTTTCAATCATGGTCGTCCCATTCAACTTAGTATACTTGTAACACATTAAATTGACTCCTTAGATGATAAAGGTAAATCTCAAGGCCCTATTAATTATTTAATATCTCTTTTTTATTATACTAACTATTTGTTCATGATATAGATCCATATTTTTACAAAGCATTCATGGTTGTACATATTTCTAACAAATTTTAAGCAGGGGATTTATTTATTTTATTGTATAGTTTAATCCATGTTTCAATTCTTTTAGTCATATTTTAATTATTTTATTATAATTATTATTTATTTGAATCCACCTTTATTTATTGCTCTATAGAAAACTTATATTTAAAATCATGCTTAATCAAGATAATTATGGACAACATATTTTAGGGACCTTTGAACATGATTATGAAAAAGTGATAAAAAAAAATATCTAGTCTTTTTGTGAATTAAATATAACCCACTTATTTATAGATTTTAGTTATGTGAAATCTTAATTCTCTTAATAATATTGCTTTTGTTAGTCTTGTATTTTATGATACATGATTCAATTAGAGGAAAACCGATTTTATATGGATTATATGTAAAGACGTAATTCATATCTCATTTTCAAATCCAACGTTGGCTCAAGACGATTAATGGAATTAAATCTCTCAAGAGTTCATAACGAGGAAACATTTGTTTTATGTATGTATATTTAATTTGTTCTTATTCATTGAATTCTTAAAAAAGTTTATGAATCTTCTTTAAATATTCATTGGTGGCTCTGGCTTTGACCCTTTGATTATCCCTTTTCAATAGTCAATCACAAAAAACCCCTATGTTTACGCATGCGAATACCAAATGTAGGTGAATCGATGCTTACAACCACCATACCTTCACCCTCGGAACAACAGATAAACATACCTTCCATTGGCATTACAACACATAGACCAATTACACCATCACCTATAATACTCGGTTCAAAACTTAAGATCAAAACACCTACAAGAGGATAAGACAATAATGTGCTAGGTTGTAGCCCCATTGTGGATGCAACCTCACAAATCTTCATTGCGTACTCACTATATTCATGCACTATCTTTTGCATAATAAATCGTAAACATCTCTTTAAAATGTACCCTATTTAAGAAGATTTTCTTTACAAGCCCATGTTGCTCAAACAAGTGTAGCCAAGGATTTTTTTATCTTATTCGTTGCAAGTCAAAGTTTTATTTAACATATAATTGAATCGGAGTAGAAGTTCTTATGGGTGGATTATGACTCATGGCCTAATTTATATATCATCTCTGAATCCAAATTTGATTTAAGACCATCAATGGAATTATGTTTTTCAAGGGTTTATAAAACCTTTGATATAGATTCCTTTCGATTTGTCTTTATTTAATTTGTTGAATCCTTAGCAAAGATATATGAATCTTTCTATAAAATTTTATTGGCATCTCTTACTTTTTTTATTCAATTGTCCTTTTCAAAAGTCAATGATGAAACCCACATTGTCAAACACGTTCATACGTGCAATTAGTAAATGTAGGCAAATTGACGTTTACGATTTTCAAAATTCACTAATCACTTTATCCAACTGGTTAGCCTAGTAAAAAAATCAATTTGTTCATCAAGTCATACTCCATTTAAAAGCCAATTTTGAGTATAATTCATCTTTAACAAAAATATAACAATATTAAAAATGGTGGTATCACAGTACGAGATGGTATTAGGGCATTAGTTACAATATTTTTCTTTGGATTTTACTTATAATAAGTATAGTAGACCTTATTACGTGGGCATTGTTAAACATTGCCCATCAATCTCTACCTATCGCTCATATTTTGTATGTCTTTTACCAAATTTGCCCTTAATCCATACAACCTTTATTTATCGTACTCTCATTCACTTTCACCCTCGGAAGGGTGTAACTCCTAGTTTGAGTAATAGATTGACGTGTTTTTTTTAAATCCATTACTTTAGGTTCATGTATGTACCTGTAAAACCGATAAATTGTTCGATTCGCGGATTTGAAGATCTACTAAACAAACTTCAAGGGGGACTTGACTTTAGCTACGGGGCACCGAATGACGCGAATTTCTTTATAAAACTGTATATTTTTTCGAGATTTATGATAATGCCCCAAATTTTCATAGGGGATTTGGCTTATTAGGTTTTTCAAAAAAAGCATGTAAAAGGGAAATTGTAAAACATTTTAAAATTTTACTAACTACTACTAATTTTAATACTTCGTAATAACTAAATCATACAAATTATGTAACACCCCGGTAATTCTCGTTTTTTGAAAACCAAACCTTTAGGAACTACCAATGTGCTAACGCTACGTGTTCAAACGTTAAGACTATAAAATAGAGTTTTACAGCGGAAAATAAAAGATTTTTCAAAATAATATCATTCATAGAACAAACTCCTAACATACTACAAACTTGAACCATTGAGACCCTTACTGCAAATTAACAAAATAAAGTTCAACTCAAGTCCAAAACCAATAGTCGAAAATCAAATCATAGCAAACGTAAATTAATCTAAAATCTAAACTAAAGTAACACTCCACTCAACCCACCAATGCATGAATGCTCTACTCCCTAATAATACAAATATAAGTATTGGATCATTACAGTGTCATTTAAAGGCAAAAGTCATGACAAAAAACAAATAAAGCACGTAATCAGCAAACTGAGTACATACAGATTATAATGTATAATAATTGAAATAATATTTAAATAGAGAATAAGTACAGTATGAAAGAATGTATTATGCAACATTTTACTCGATGAGAATGACAAATTAATTAATTACTTGGATTAAGTAATAGACAAGGTTGTCTCTCCCACTATCCTGATTAGGATATCAAATAGATAAATAACCCATGCACTCTTATCGGAGGGCATAAAAATACAGTATAAATCCAGATGGTAAACGGTCGCAACTTTTTCACCATAGCTAAATGAGATATCAACTAACCCTAATTTTTATTCAAAACATTATAAAAGAGAGACTCGTAGATCACACGACCAACAATAAAAGCTATGGATAATACCCCTTGAAGCTCCAACCTAGCTTGATTGTCAATTCTCTAGACGTGCACTAGCTCAAAGTTTTATTGCTTATCCTTCTTTCTCTTTACATGATTTACTTTTTAAACTCAATTTAGACAATCACCACAATACACACATGCAAACATTACAACTATACAATCAATCTCTGTTATACTATAATTTTAACCTTTTGATTCCTTCTTAACTTTTAACATGTTAAACAAAGTCAAATACCCTCGTCATTAAGACTTGAAATTCACCTTTACTACTATTAGTAATGAAAGAGAGATATTAAACAGTCTCATGGATTAATTAACAAATTAATTTCACTTGAATCAATTGTGATTCATCAACCAAACATGATTACGTTCTCATTAGTGCTAGTAATTATTCATTAATCATCACACATCAATACCAAAATATAATCCAATACAATCCAAAGTAAGGAGTACAACTCATTAATGCACAATCAGTAATACTCTAAGCTTATTAAACATGAAACCAAGCTTTCCATTTTCGATCCTAGCTCATGCTTAAATGCCGAAGCATTGTAATTCATATGTACCTTGAGTAAACCAAGAGAGTAGTCACTTTCTCTATAACTATGCACCTTATATGAATTGATTTCCCACATCAAATAATACCACCTATATCAATACAACAATACCCAAAATTTATAACAATTATACTAAGCTTTCTAAGGTTTTAAAACCATTGCAAAACATCTTTTTAAGTTTCCCAAAAATAAATTCTAGTAGTTCAAACATAATACTTCAAGTATTAGTTGGAGATTCATTAAAATACATACTCCCTTAATTGGTTTCAGCTTAGGTAATAAAGTTTAGCATGCTGGACATCTCATTTTTTATTAGATTATACTACTTTTGAAACTCCAATTTGTAGCATTGCACTACTAATCAATCTAAACATTTTTATATACTTAAATCCTTCAAATACATTTTTATCTAAACATTCTTTTAATATAGTATAATCAAATTACTCATAATTGTATCACAAAATAGTCTTAATTTAATGTATATACTAATATGTATAATATTCTAAAAATTTATTTCATCAATTAAACCATAGTATTAAATTTATAATATTCTAACATGAAATCTCATCAATTAAACCATGATCTAATATTTATAATATTCTAAAAATTTATTTCAAATACCATAGTATTAAATTTTTATCAAAATACATCATACTATAGTCATAATTTTATGAAACAATTACTAGTATAAGATTTAAGCCTTAAATCATGAGAACTAACATTTTTATACTAAAACATATGATCATAAAATCTAAAAATTTATTTAAACTACAACCCCATAAATTTAACATAAATGATTCACAAAATACTTATGATTTTATGTAAAAACTCAAGAGCCTATTATCAAACCCTAATTCATGTACTAGCATGCCTAGCCATCATATTTATGCATAGAAAATTATGAAAACTTGTAAGATGCGTAACATAAATTATAGAACATAAAAATTTATATACTTTTAATAAATTTAACCCATGATAAAATCAATATAAGTATCATATAAAAATTTATTAAACATTCATACTAGGCATAGGAATTAAGGGAGAAAAGAAGGAATGGAAGGAGGGTTGGCCGACTGGCTGGCGGCGACAACAATTGGCGGTAATAAGAGGGGTGGCGACATCTATCACGGCAAGGAGAGAGGTTTGTGAGGTAGTTTAGGGTTTCGGTGAGTTATGAGGTTTGTAAAGTAAAGTGAGAGATTAGGGTTAAGTAACATAATTTTATTAGGTGTGGAGGATAATTTTTTTAAGGTCTTTTTGCCTGGTGGTATTCTTAATAAAAATAAGAAATATCTTTGATAAAAGCAATTTAGTTTTATGATTTAAATAATAAATACTCACATAGTATAAATAATGTGCTATTATTTTTGGAATATGTATGTATATATGTAAAGTATATATATTGCCAATTTGTAACGAAGATATTTTTGATAAAATGTAATCACAAACTAACAAATTAATACTAATGGCTTTAACATGAATTATTTTTTTTATTTTGTTGAATAAATATGAATTATTTTTATTTATTTATACTTGTTAATTTATAATTATTTATTCCTAAACAAATATGTCTTGTAATCATAATTAAATATGATAATTAATAATAATTACTAATTATTATAAAAAATACTAATTATTATTCTAATAATTATTAATTGTGTTTTTAACATTAAAAATACAAACATCCATTTTTAGGCGAAATCTATATGATTTTTGCCTAAACTTCACCCGAATGATTTTATTGAAGGACAATATGATTAAAAAATGTACAAAATATGTATTTATACATTAAAGATTAATTATCGAGATTCACCGGGCCAATTCCAGATTTCGAATAACCCCCGATGGCCCGATGTTCATAACACACAGACTGACACACACATCTTCCTGCTTTTCATACTTAATTCATTCTTCTTTACAAATCACAAAATATAGTACACACCAAAATGACATTCAAACCCAACTAAAATTTCTCACTAAATCTGCAAACGGAGCTCAACCCCGTTAAAATTCTACCCCAAAATTGTTCCTTTTCTCTCTCCTCCGCGGTCACAACCCTCAGATCTCTCTGATCTCTCCTCAATTTATCCACTCTGATAGCTGCTCTTCTGCTTCCCAGATTCGGCTTTTGCACTTTGAATTTGT
This sequence comes from Dysphania ambrosioides, assembly GCA_026401315.1. Taxonomy (NCBI): domain Eukaryota; kingdom Viridiplantae; phylum Streptophyta; class Magnoliopsida; order Caryophyllales; family Amaranthaceae; genus Dysphania; species Dysphania ambrosioides. Next base: position 1,131,850 of record CM048660.1, on the reverse strand, counting down.
TAGTTTCAGCAATCAAATCAAGGGTTCTCCAATTCAATCAATCATGAACCCCTTTTCATCTGGGACCCGTTTGAGGTGAATTTCTCAAATACCCATCTTTTTATCTGAGGGTAGATCAAGTTTTTGACCGTTTTATTTGATGTGGTTGTTGTGTTTTTGATCATTGCAACATTAGAATATATGGTTTTGTGAAATTATTTTGATTTTTTGGTGTTTGATTACATTTGTAGTTGAATGTGTGATTAGAAGATGTAAAATATGATCTTTGATGGTTCAATGTAGTTGAATTTGCAACCTTTTTGAGTTAATTTATGTGGTGAGTTGATGGGTTTGGAGTTAACTGGATTCAAGAGGGCATTTCTAGGTTTTTGTAGAAATATGGAAAACACCTTTGGAGGATAAAATTAAGAAATGGTTTTGGCATGTTAGATGCCAAACAATAGATGTACCAGTGAGGAAAGTGGAGATCTCAAACGTGGTCGAGGTAGACAAAAGACGACTTGAATGGAGGGAGTTAAGAAAGATATGGAGAAAATGAGTTTAAACGAATATGTAGTTTAAATAGGAGAGAATGGAGCTAGGGCATTTTTGTGGATAATCATGTGTGATGAACTCTTGATTCATGTAGTCGACCCCTTCTTTTGGGATTAAGTTTTGGCTTTGTTGTTGTAGAAATATGGTCTACCTTGGAGGAGTGATGGGTATTAGATTTTGGTTGTGGTAGGAGGAATCATGTAGATGAATCGATGTGATGGCTGCTATGGATGTGGACTATGTGGTTAGGCATGTGATGATTTATCGTGAGGGGACAGTTTTTTTGTTGTTGGATAAAGGAGAGGATATTTAGGGTGCTAATTGTTGCTTTAGTTTTCCCTTCTGCTCATGTGCCTTGTGTAAAACTACCATGTACAGTTGAATGGATATGAAATTCTGCATTGTATCCTTCCTCTAAATTAGGAATTCTGAGAACAGTGGTCTTGAGCACATCCTTATTGGTTTTTTTAATAAGTGTAACTCTAGAGTGGCATGATTGCTATCTGTTAGTCACTGGACCAATGGGATCAGTGCAAAAAGGGAGATTATACATTGCAGTAGGTGTATGTTGAGTTAGTGAATTTAAGGCTGCCTCTATTACTCTAACCAAACATCAGGCCTTGAGTGGCAGATCATCTCTTTCAGTGTGATCAATGTAGCTGTTATTAAGTTAGGGCGGATGATCTGGAGGATGAACTTAATATTAGTAGATTATACATTTTTGTGCTTACTGGAAACTCCTGTGGTGTTCATGGGGCTAAGATGAAAATGTGTAAGGAAATGATAGAGTTTACATGTATCCAAGGTTAGATAAAGTAGGACTGTAAAAAAGTAAAGTGAATATTTCATGCAGATTTGTTAAATTTGGAGGGAAATCATATATTTTACATACATAAAAACTAGATGAAATAGGGCTGTAGCAAACAAAGTGTGTTTTTATATAATTATGTTTAGTGTTTAACCACATGCATTCATTGAGGAGTGAGTGTATGGAACTTGTAGAAAAATTTAATCTATAAGAATCATTAATGCCCTTCCGGGTTCCCCTCTTCATATTGATCTGTCATTTTATTGCTGGTTGCTCAGCACAGAGGAGGGGGCCCGAGGGGGGGGGGGGGGGGGGGGGGGGGGGGGGAGCCAAGATAGTTTGGTTATCAAAATGATATGAAATTGGTAAAAATAGAGTGCTTGCAAATGCTTGCGGGTGCCATGGGAAATTCCTTAGCTTTGTTGGACAGTTAGAACTTTTCCCCCTTGTAATTCTCTTTAAAGCCTCAGAATATTTTGTTCACAAAATGAATGCCATTCAATCCTTCTCCTTGTGATTTCTTCTAAATAGACTTTGTGGTCTTGAAATCAATGCATATAAAGTATTAAGTTGATCATGGCTTGCAATTCTTGAAGGATGTGTAGAGACTAAATAGGTATCAATTAGCAAGCTGGTTGAATAGATACTCGTAGCAAACCTTTTCAGTATATGCCAATCTTAATCATTCATTCCCCTTGGAATAATGAGGATTTGTATGAAATTGGTATTTCCTTTTCATTTGGGTCCTATTAGATATTGTGGTACAAATGTTACTCATATCCCAGTTTTTCTATTTGAATGAATGTAATGCGAATTTTGGAAATTTAGTATTAGGGTGAGGACCGAGGAAGCTATAAGTGATTGTAATTTCCCTTTTTTTTTGTTGGGGGGGGGGGGGGGGGGGGGTGGGGGGAAGGGTCATGAGATGTTAAGGGTTGAGTATGGACAAGTATGACAATAGTTGGAGAGATCTAGGCCCTAGATCAGGGGTTTCGATTTTACTTATGTTGCACCGATTCTTGTACCGGTATGGAAAACGGCAAATTCGTGTAATTTCTAGTGACTATGTTTCACCAATACGAATCTTAATACGGATACGGGTACGAAAATGGACGAATCTGTGCAACATATGATTTTACTACTCTGCAAGCACTAGAGGTCTGAGTGTCTAAAGGCAGTTTCCAATGATTCATATTAATTTTGGGAGATTTGGGTGGTAGGGATGCTAGGGGTTAAATGATTTATTTTGGGACAATAAATTTCTAAAGTTATGCAGTTTCTTTTTTATCTGATGGGTTGATGGACTCCACGTAGCTCTATTGTATAAGACAATTGTTTACCCTAAGGTGCTAAGGGGAAAAGGGCAGCATTTGTGGCGGAAGAGACATGAATGGTTCCAGCGTCAGGTCTTTTGGTTGCAGTGGCAGTGTTTCCAGTGGATGGCGGTGGTTTGGTAATGTGTGAGGATTTATTTTCTGATGTTCTTTAGGGAGTCCCATACCTTTGGGGATTTGGAGGGTGCCCTCCTTCTCTGGTTTTAGTTTTAGAAATAATTTGAAGCGAACATCAAGTATAGGCATATAGATTGTATGAGCCTAGATCTTAGTGGCTCCAAATAGTTTGCTAGCAAATGCTCCATAGTTTATAGGGTTTAATGTTGTATCATTGTATGATGTGTCAGTATCATCTTTTGTTGTGTTTGTTGAGCTAGCTTAGGGATGAGCCTTAAGGGCATCTAAATCTTTGTAACTTTCTATATTTGCTTGGGAAGTTGGGAATCTAATTTTGGTCATACAGGTAAAATTGGATTTTCCTAATGAATCTCAATTTTGAAATAAATCAACACTTACTAAGATCCCCCCGAATTGAATTATTTCTTTGCAAAGATATGCGACACGGTTCTTATGCAAATAGTTGGAAAGTTATATCAGTATCTCAGGATATCAAATGTTTCTTCTTCATACTTATCCACACAACTAGTATTTCAGGACTAGGAGAAGAACCAGTGAAAGAAGCAGTTGATGCCATGATGTCACATTGAGATAGTGTACAAAACAAATATAGAAGACACTTTTCTAATGATTAGTGGACTATACATGATTAGAAGACAGCTTATCCTATTTCTCTGTACCCCTTTATAAGCTATTGATATATCATATTTTCTTATAAAAAAGGAACTATACATGATTTCGTCTCTCTCTTCATCTCTCTTATTGATTGTGCAATACTTCTTTGTGCTTGGAGGTTAAGATTGCTCTTCTACTATTCTCTCGTTTCTTGATTTTTTTTTTCTTGAATGTAATTGATCTTTAATCATGCTGTCTGAATGCAGGGACATGATTCGTGCTATACGTGCTTGTAAAACAGCAGCAGAAGAGCGTGCAGTTGTCAGAAAAGAATGTGCAACTATCCGTGCTGCCATTAGTGATAACGATGCAGACTACCGGCATCGGAACATGGCCAAGCTCATGTTTATTCACATGCTCGGTTATCCAACCCATTTTGGGCAAATGGAATGCCTCAAGTTGATTGCCTCTCCTGGATTTCCTGAGAAAAGAATAGGATACCTGGGACTCATGTTACTTCTTGATGAAAGACAAGAAGTTCTTATGCTGGTTACAAATTCCTTGAAACAGTATCCTGATATTATGATGTTTTTCTTGCATTTTTGGTAATTGAATAGACTATATTTTATATGCTTGCCATGAATTATTATTTCTGTAACTATTTGCTCCATATGCAGTATCCTTAACTTTTTTTAGAGATCTCAACCACACAAACCAGTACATCGTGGGTCTTGCTCTTTGTGCTCTTGGAAACATATGCTCTGCTGAAATGGCGCGTGACCTTGCACCAGAAGTAGAGAGATTGCTTCAATTTCGGGATCCAAATGTTCGCAAGAAAGTAAGATATTGATCATCTTGAAACAGATACATGTCTATTCTTAGGAAAATCATGTTTAATGGTCTAAATGGTGGCTGACTTCCAACTAGTTGGCGCATCAGTGCATACGTATATTCATTCTTCTGAACATTGGTCCTCAGTGCCGAAAAATGATATATATATTTGGGGTATTTATTGACAGTAATCTAGAATATTATCTTTATCCTTATTCTATTATGAAAAAATTAGAAAGAGAGAAGGTGACTTTTGTTCAGTTAATCATTTAATAATGCTTCAGTTTATGCTTAGTTCATTGTTGCTTGTTATCATGATTCCTTACTACAACTTTAATCATGGTTTGGCTGTGAAAACTTCAAATCAAAGTTCCTTTTGGGTGTTTTATCTTGGCAAAGTACTATTTGGCTTCTGTACTTCCATTTTGGCTTTGACAAAGGCTCATGCAGCAGCATCTGTCTATGTGCTTTGAATGAATGCTCTTTGTATACTCAAGTCCATTAATAAATAAAGATTGAAGCTATATCCATACTTGGTTTGAGATGTAATATAAAAATGTTTGCTGCTGCAATATCTGTCTCTTTGTCTTGCCTTGACTTGTTTGATTCTAGAGTTAGAGGTATGATTTCTCCAAGCTGAGCAGTAATTTTTGCAAGGTGTCTTGTTCCTTGAGTCACTATCATAAGCTGAATAACAAATTTGATGTGAAACAGGCAGCGCTTTGCTCTATTCGGATTATAAAGAAAGTCCCTGACTTGGCAGAGAATTTCATAAACCCTGCTGCTTCTTTGCTGAAAGAAAAGCACCATGGAGTCCTGATAACTGGAGTGCAACTTTGTACTGATCTATGTAAAAGCAGTGAAGATGCTCTCGAGTACTTCAGAAAGGTAATTCTTTTTTCTAGTCTGCCGGTACTAAATTTCTGGGGGTTTTCTTGTAAAATCAGTGAAATTGCTTGAAATCTGGGTAGTAGACAAATTTTGCGTTGTTGATACTGCTTGATTATTAGGCACTTTCTGTTTTGTTTCGATTGAAATACCTTGGTACAAGTACTTTTTAATTTTCAATTTGATAGGGTAATAGCTCTTATGAAATCCATTGCTATTCAATACAACTTCGACACGTCTGATTCTTCTGCTTTTTATCATGTTTATGTAATTCATTTTGGCCACATTCACCAATGTTCCTTCTATCATATGTTAATAATTTGGATAAGCTGTGAAAGATGGAAAGACTAACCCAATCATCTAATTATGAGTGAGTTTGGAAAAATTTCAACCAAGGGTTTTTTGTGTTTTGTAAACACTCATTATTCAGTAATTTATGAATTTTTAGAGAAAAACATACAATGCCTTGATTTCTGTCTTTCTTGTGTGTATGTATGTTTTTATTTTTTAGGGGGGGGGGGGGGGGGGGGGTAGGCAGTCAAGTAGCCCTTTTCTGGTGTATTTTTCTCTAATTATTTTGTTTTTTTTTGGCCTTCCAGAAATGCACTGATGCTGTGGTGAGAGTTCTAAAGGACCTTGTTAACAGTCCTTATGCTCCAGAATATGATATTGCTGGAATTACAGATCCTTTCCTTCACATCAGACTACTGAGATTTTTGCGTATTTTGGGTCATGGTGATGCTGATGCTAGTGACTGCATGAATGACTTACTTGCACAGGTTGGTTGATTTCCTTGCTTTTTTTTTTTGTATATGTTCATTTTTAAAGATCTTGGATAAAGTATGACTAATTAAACTTGAACTTTCTGCTGTTAGATGGTCACCTTCAGTTTATAGAATAATATTAGAGCATTTGTAATAACCATACACTATTTTTGTTTCTTGTTTGTTTATTTTTTCCATCAATTTTATTCTCCCATGCCTCTTATTGGGCATTGGTTGACCATTTTGTATCATATTCTTCATCTGTTTCTTTAAAGTTTCTACTTAGAGAAATGACACAACATTTTTAATGGATGAAGCACCTTTTTGGCATATTAGTTCCACCTTATACTCCTTTAAATTTGGTCCCCTATATTTCTTAAGAGAGATTTTTGTATTTTCAGCCATTTTAGGGGCGAGGACTTAGTATGTAGCAAGTATTCCGTTAACGAGAAGTCGAGCAACTAAAGGGAAACAGATGAAGTATTATTGCAAAATTCTGATTCTACTCATACCTTTTCCTTGATTTGCCCGCTTTAGCTTCTATCTTACATTTAGTGTCTTGTTTTGTTTGCTCCATAGGAATGTTTTCACCTTGGGCAAAAGTCCAATTCTTCACCCTCATTATCTTCATAGGTTCTTAATCGTAATCATTCCCATATGATTCTCATATAAGAGAATTATTGCAAATTTTTCTATGTATCCCACTCTTAAGCAACTATCTTGTGGTTGAAAGATTGGTTAAAGAAATTGATTTAGCTTTTGTTAAAGATGAAGGCATGTATTATCGAGTAACAAAGGAGGTACCCGACAACACAACATGGTAGAATGAGGACATTAAAGTAGCGGTCAAGAATAAGAGAGAACGTTACTTGGACATGAGAAATTTATAGATGAAGAAACTATTGCTAGATATAAGGAAGCTAATGTTAAGGCAAGAGAAATTATAGAGGCTAGGGGCAAGGTGTCTAAGGATGTTTAAGATAAATCAAACTCTTGGGAACAAGAACAAAAGATATATAGGCTAGCCAAGAGGAGACAAATGTTTGCCAATGATCTTTGTATGCCGAAGTTTGTGAAGGGTAAAAACCAAATGATTTTTGTCCATAATGATGAGATTAAAGACAAACGGAGGGAATATTTTGACAATTTGTTTGATAGAAGTGAAGTGGGATGTATAAGGAAATGACTATTGAGGATAATGAAGTTAACAGGGAGTAAGAGGATTTGCCCCCTTATTAGTTTTGGTTTATGACAGGTTGATCTACCACATAAGCTATCCACCTTATTAGGTAAAAAATAGAGCATTATCGTGTAAGGAAGTAAGATTATACATGGTATTCATTAATTTGGAGAAGACGTATAACAAGGTACAAAGACAAGTACTTTGGTGGACAATGACTAAAAAGGACATAGCATGCAAGTACATCTTCCTAGTTAAGGATATGTATCAGGGTGTTACAACAAATATTTGAAGTTGTGGTGGAGTGATGTAGGACTATTCTATTACAATTGGGCTTACACGATGGATATGCCCTATGTCTCTTTCATTTCGTGACTGATTTGGACGAATTAACACGTTCAAGGTGTTTAATTTTTGTGGTTGATATTACTTTGGTTGTTGGACCAAAGAGGGGTAAATGCTAAGTTAGAGCCCTGGAAGTAAAGGTTGGAATATAGAGGTTACAGAGTTAGTGAGAGTAAACAAAGTATATGAAGTGCCATTTTAGCATTAGGAGGAGAAGTGAAGATAGGGTGATTTTACATGGTAAGGAGTTGCCAAATGTTTCAAATACCTAGAATCAGTTTTCCAAATAAATGAAGGCATTGATCATTGTGTCACCCAGAATAAAAATTTGATGACTCAAATGGAGAACAACTGCAGGATTAGTGTCCTCTTAAGGTTGTAAGGAAATTTTATAAGATGACAATTAGACCAACATTGTTTTATGTGTCGGTAACTTTTATGAAGGATTATATTTAGAAGATGAGTGTAGTAGAGATGCGTATGTGAAGGTGGATTTGTGGGAACACCTTAAAGGATGAATTTGGAAATGTAAATGTTTTAAAGAAAGTTGAATTAGCGGCTGATGAGGATAAGTTATGGGAGAATCAGTTGCGTTGATTTGAGCATGTTAGATGCTTGACAATAGGTGCACCTGTGAGGAAGGTAAAATGTTGGGTAATAGTGATCTCAAATGCGGTCCAGACATGTCAAAGATGACTTAGATGAAGGGATTTAAGAAAGATAAGGAGAAAATGAGTTTAAAAGAAGATGCGACTCTAAATAAGAGAAAATAGAGGAGGAGCATTTTTGTGAATGATCACGTGAGATAGAGTATTGATTCATGTAGCTGATCCCATCTTCTTGGAATTAAGGCTTGACTTTGTTGTTGTTGAGCAACTATCTTGTGTGATTTTGTTTGCATTTTTCCTTTTTTCCGACTTTTGGTTCAAGAAAGAGAAAGGATTAAAAAGAATATCCAATTGAACAGTATAAGACAATTTATAGGCTAGAGGATAGTAGGCAACATAAAATAAGATGAAGAATGACTACTCTGCGAATCTTGCTAGATCTATTAGAGGATTCTCTTTGTTCTTCCCAATATTCTCTCTTAGTTAAGCTCCTTGATGCAGGAGTGAAAAAAATACAATAGTTGCCTTAAAAATCAATTTATAAAATAAACGAGTTAAAGGCAAGGATATATAATTGCATGGTCCAGACAATTGTTTGGAGCAAATGGTGTATAATTGAGAAAACGACGAAGTTAATTTGTTTGGGATAATTGTTTGGGACCATACATTATAGTCTTGATGGGATGACAAAGAATATTAGTTGCTATGTCAGGGATTTAACTCTACAAAATAACCAATGTTTTGAAGAGGCATTTGAAATAGTCTTCAAAAGGAAAGTAAATTAAAGTTGGTTTGAAACTTATAATAGACATTTGGCGGAGAATCTAGTCTGAGCTTTTCAGTAGAAGTTCCTTGGCCATTCTTGGTGGCAAATTATTTGTGGAACTAATCCCGTAATTTGTTACTAGATTTGTTTTATTTTTAGGTTCTCTGTCATATCCTGGATTTCCTGTCAATACATTAGGAAGCTCAGGTCAAAAGTGAAATACTTCTGTGCATATCCCAGTTCACATTAATTCCATTTTCTTTGATGAGTTAGAGTCGAGCTGTGTTAATTGTTTTAAGAATATTAATTTGTAAAGGGGATTCATGATTGATCCCTGTTGGAGGCCTTGGAGCTAATATCCAATTTAAGAGTTTTGATCACATGTTTGAAATCTGGTCAGCATAAAATTGGGTTTGAACTTAGTTAAGTATTTATTTATCTTCATCTGTTTTAGCAGTGGCGTGGTCAATATTCTTCTGTGTGTGTTATCAAACTGTATGAAGTATGATGGGAAAAAAAAAATCTAATATTGATTTATGTATTTAATTATTTTAGGTGGCAACTAAAACGGAGTCCAACAAGAATGCGGGGAATGCTATTCTTTATGAGTGTGTTGAAACTATAATGAACATTGAAGATAATAGTGGTTTGCGTGTACTAGCAATTAATATTCTTGGAAGATTTTTATCAAACAGGGACAATAATATTAGGTAATTATTGAATATTTTTCAGTTTTTGTTCCTTACTTCTCATTCTCTTTCTGTCTCTAGCTGATTTCTGTTGATTATGATTGTTTACCTTGTTTTTTGGTCAATTTCTACTTAGTTTGTTCCAAAAGTTTTTTAGTTGACTTTTTGCTTGCTCTAAGAAATAAGAATGGTTGACATGGTGATATTTCCTCCATTTGCTCTGAAGATATTTTCCTTCTAGAATCAATAACTTTTTATTGTGTTTCCTGTCTTGTCACCTTAGCAACTTTCATTATAAGTACAGTACATCAGCTTTCTATATTCTAAGTCTTAAGTAAGGCTGTAGTCATCTGAGGCACATTGTGTGGATAAATCTTAAAAGAAGGAAAATATATTTGAAAATCTGTAATTGATCTATGCAATTTGTATTGTAGACCGTTTACACCTTAAAACTTTTTGTTATGATTCAGTTACCTAAAAGGCACTTTCATGCAGTTCTTTCTTCTGAATGCTGTCACTGGTTAATATTACTTTCTCTTTTTGAGGGGATGTAATTGTGTTGCGTGACCAAAAACCTTAAAAACTATGCTCTTTTACTTGCTATGTTGTCTTGGTGATTGTAAGGCAGTATTAAGCGGTTATATTCATTTTTTCACCAGATATGTTGCTTTAAATATGTTGACGAGGGCTATAAATTTTGACGCTCAAGCAGTACAGAGGCATCGAGCAACAATTTTGGAATGCGTGAAGGTATGTTATTTTTGTTTCAGCTATTTTTTTTTGCTACCATTGATGATCATGTATCCTGCTTAACAAGAATGATTTTTTATTTTATTTTTTATTTTATATCAGTCAATCCTGAAAGAGCTATTTGGTTGTTGGTACGGCACCAACAACCTTTATTTCTTTTCATTCTTAGGAAAGTGATAATAGAAATATCTTTTTATCAACTGATCTTGTACTTCTTCCCGTTCACAATTTAGAATTGAGGCAATATGAGTGTTCAATAGGTGCTTAAAGACATCCAGAGAAGGAAAGAGTGACAGCTAACAGAGCCAAAACTTATATTTGACCATTAGTAGAGGTCTAAAGGGAAAATTTTAATTCGGTTTATACTACTTAAATTTGGACAAACATAACATTTTGATCCTATCTACAATTTTTAGCGACCCACATTAGAAATTTACATAGTTCTTGAGGGTGTTGACTGCCAACTGCTGACTGCTGACTGCCGAAGGGCAGTGGCCAGCCAAATTTTGGAGAATATCTTGAGTGATTTGATTCCAGTCTCAGGGTCTGGAACTCTGATTACCATTTATTGCTTTATTAGTATATGCAGAGATGTTACATAAAACATTGCTTGCTGATGCCTCTCGATTGCTTCATGTACTGCTGGATAAATGCATAGAGACTCTGCTATTTTCTTGACTTGGTATTTTTTTTTATTAAGTTGCTGACTGCTCTATGTTTTTGCTATTGAATTTTCGGTGGGCATTACATTTTTAAAGCTATTAAAAAAGAATGACTTCTGAGTTCTTACCATCATTCCTATCCAGGACTCAGATGCTTCAATCAGGAAAAGGGCTCTTGATCTCGTGTATCTTCTAGTGAATGAGAGTAATGTAAAGCCTTTGACAAAAGAGCTAATTGACTATCTGGAAGTTAGTGACCTCGACTTTAAGGAGGACCTTACAGCCAAAATCTGCTCCATTGTTAATAAGTAAGTATATTAATCCAATGTAGGGTGTGTAATTTGTGTGGTTGTGCGTCTATAATGAGTAATAATGAGTAACAGTTATTGTTCAAACTTTGTAATTTTTGCATTTTTTATCTGTGTCCTTTGAAAATGATTTAAGCACTGGCAAGGTATAAACTGCTGTTTATACATCTGCCATTACATTTACAGAACTAAATGCTTAAAGACAATCAAATTGACTTAGAGACTTGTATTCGACATCCTATCATTCCTTGGATCATGTTTTATGAGACCTGGCCTAGCTAGCTCTTTAGGGAACCCTGTTTTCTGCTTAATTAATTGGACCTCTGTATGCCCTGAATCTCCACTTGTTCAAATAACTTAATTCTTACAGGTTATCCATATTGGTTTTTGGTTTTGCATTATACTTTACGCATTTGTAAAGCCAGCAAAATAGAAATGAAAATAGATTCTGTTTGAGGAGGGATGGGCATAGAAATGGTGGCTGGGAGTTCTGTAAGCCGAACTGCCAGAGGCAGTTTCTCCAAAGCAATGTAAGATTGGCAGAAACTAGAATATTACAGAGCTCATGAGGTGTTACTGACTCAACCTAGCTTGAATATGTTTCATTTTAAGTATATTTCTTTCTAATATAATTTTTGTAAGACCTCATTGGAGCTTATGGACTATTTTGTTTCAAAGTTTATGTGGATATCGCAATTTGTACCGGAAAGGGGGGAAAACCCTAGAAACCCACCTTGCGGATTTTCCTATGGTAGGATCTGGGGATTACAAGATGTTTGTAGCCTTACCCGTTATCAGTTATGAAATTCTGATAGACAAATTGGTTGAAGTTGTTGGTCCCTATTTATGATAGAAAGTGCACGCATCTTGCAACTTTTGCGTTTGGCTGTGTTTTGATTGAATGTTATGGAGTTTGGATGATGTTATATCATTTGGTTGATTTATTTTTTTAGGTTTTCACCAGAGAAGACATGGTATATTGATCAGATGCTGAAGGTTCTTTGCGAGGTATGCACTTGCTGCTTGGTCACAGTTATGGGGTTTCAGATAGGTGGAAAGCCTTTTTCATATCTTTGGTTTTTTTGACGATGGAGGTTTCACTCTCTTTTCAAGATGAGATTTTCTTAAAAATATTATATCTTAACTAGTCCAACATTCAAATAGAAAGAAAATATACTGAAGGGAGAGACAGAGGGAAAATGTGTAAAACTAAACATTTCAAAGGAAGCCAGTTCTCTTTTCTAATCAACTTAACCCCCTTTTTTGGAGGTGGGTATGTATTATAGAAGCCTGCATTTTTCGTTTTTCCGAGCACTGATCATTGTGATTTGCTTAGTAGGCTGGCAATTATGTGAAGGATGAAGTTTGTCATGCCCTTATTGTTGTCATAAGTAATGCTCTCAATCTCCATGGATACACTGTACGATCCCTATTCCGAGCTCTTCAAACATCAATTGAGCAGGTATTGTTTTTCTTTCTTTTTTCTTTGTAAAAAAAATGAAATAAGTGTATGTATTGTGATTTTTTTTTTTTTTTGTTTGCTCAGTCATAACACTTAGCTATTGCCTGGTATCAATTTATTTGTCAGGAAACTCTTGTCAAAGTGGCTGTGTGGTGTGTTGGAGAATATGGTGATATGTTGGTCAACAATGTTGGGATGCTAGACATAGAGGATCCAATAACAGTGAGTTCCTTTCTTCTACCAGTCTTTTGTTTTGGAATATGCCCCTCTTTTGATTTTTTTTCTTCTTCTAGGTATAGTTACTCATTCGCGTTGCAGTTTTCCTGGAATGGGTTTCCTGTTCAAGGATCACATTGCAACATTTTTACGTGGTTGAGAGTTCTAAGATTGTATTTGTCACAAGTTCTACATTTTTCTCATGCTGTCTAGATCGTTGATTGGCATTAAATTTCAGTATGTCTAATTGGTCAAAAGTTTAAGAGTCCTTCCCTATGTACGATGTCAAATTATTCTGTAATTTGAAGGGAAAGGCTAGGCATTTGTTTGGTCATCAAAGGTTGCCACAGTTTCGATCTGATAACCATTATTTGAATGAAAGAATAAGTATATTAAATGCAGGGAATCGATCCAGCTTTTGACTGAGAGGTGCTTCTAAATGAAAAACTATTCGATTTTCCAAATAAGGGGTGATCAAACACAATACAACAAGCTCTACCTTATCATCTGCTAATCCTTCAGACAAGTTTCTCACTGCTTGAAAGCTTTTGATGGAATTTATCTTTTGCTAAAGTTGCCAACTGAATGACTATGTCTTCTGCATGGTTCTTGTCACCATAATGCAGATAAAACCTAGCGACTAAGCCTATTTTTGTTCCCACCAGTCAATTCCGTATGGCAGAAATGCCTCGGGATCTTTGATTGTGTACCTTCCCTGCCTGAAAATAATAATTTCTTTTTAGATACAGAAGCGGCCTTTATTACCTTTGCCTATTTGTCTTGAGTAGGTCAGTCAATTACCTTTCAGATGAGTTGTCAACTAAGCAACCTCCCTACAACCCCAGGGGTAAGGTATTCTACCTCTCCTCCCTAACCTGCTTAAGCTGGAAGCCTTGCTTATGACAGCTGAGGTAATGGTACATTATAAGTTTGCATGGGCAGCCTAAAAAGGTTGGTCAACCTATAGGGTGTGCCTAAAATAGTAAAACTTGGAACATCCTGGCTGTGACATACTATGGTTGCATGAGTTGACCTCGGTGTATTTTTCTGTTTGAATTTCCAGCATTTTATACTAAATCTTTATGGTATACAATGTGGTGTCTGTATTCGAAGTAGTTTTGATGTTTTGAGGCTTTCTGAACAGGTAACCGAGTCTGATGCAGTGGATGTAGTAGAGATTGCTATTAAACGTCACAACTCAGATGTCACCACCCGTGCTATGTGTTTGGCTGCTCTGTTGAAGCTTTCCTCACGATTTCCTGCTTGTTCCCAGTAAGTTATTCTATTTGCTATTGGCCTTGGGTTATGTATATATATATATATATATATATATATTTTTTTTTTTTTTTCTTTCTCATTAGTGCCTATGTACTAGCAAGCCTGAAATCCTTTAATGGTTGGCTATTATCTTAGGTTATGGGTGATGAGTTAGAAGCATCGTCGGTGAGCTTTAGCTTGCATGACCTATTAGCTGTGCCTCCTGCAGAAGAGTCCTTAGTTGAAATATGTAGTCCTCCATGTCAGATAAGATGGCAATAATGGCTATGGGTTTGGGGTTTGAATGAGGGGTGTTTTGTGCTTCAGCTGGGGTGACCTGTGCTAGATTTGTAAAAAAAAAAATATGTAGAAGGATCTTGTGTTGCATAAGCAGTCTCTACTCTTTCCAGAATCTGATGATTTTGTGACATCTTTTTAGTGTGGTAGCATTGTTGTGATATGACGTCCTGTTGTCTTAATGTTGTATGCAGGAGGATAAAGGATATAATTGTGCAATATAAAGGAAGCCTCCTCCTTGAATTGCAGCAGAGAGCTCTTGAATTTAATTCGATTATTGAAAAGCATCAAAACATTAGGTATCTCTTGGTGTTTCATTCACCAAAGGATCTTCTCTCTCTATCTGATGCACTTTTCATGAACTATAGTTTAAATAAAATGAAGAATGTTGTTCTCACAGAGCTGCTAAAATGATCGTGCAGATCTGCATTGGTGGAAAGGATGCCAGTTTTGGATGAGGCAACATATAGTGGAAGGAGGGGTGGCTCTTTGCCAGCAGCAGTTTCTAGTGCCAATGGGCCTTCTGTCAATCTTCCGAATGGAGTTACAAAGCCTGTTGCCCCCCTTGTTGATTTACTTGATTTAAGCTCGGATGATGTTCCTGTTATTAGCTCTTCTGGTGGAAGTGATTTTCTACAAGACCTCCTTGGTGTCAACCTTGCACCTGCACCGTCACAGTCAGGTTAGTTTTCAGATCAAGAGTCGAGTAACAGTATTATGAACTTGATTTTCCAATAGTCTGACATATAAACTGATATGCTTCAGTAATTGAACAATGTGATTATTCAGGCATTCTTTTATGATTCCATCCATCTTAATAGATGGTGGATTTTCTGTTGAAACTTAAGATAGCACCTAACCCTTTCATATGTTATTCATAGAGGATAATTATATATGCATGCATGTTTATGTTAGTCTATTCTCCATATAAAGGTACTTTCAAGTCAGGAACTGATGCACTGTTGGATCTCTTATCAATTGGGAGCCCCCCTGCTATCAATAATTCATCAACTCCAGATATATTGTCCTTGAGCCTAGGTAGCAAAAGTTCTGGAGCCCCACTTGAAAGTTTGTCTTCAATTTCATCTATGCCTACACTAGTATCTTCTCCCAATGGAGCTTCTCCTATAGTGGATTTATTGGATGGCTTGTCGTCCAGTCAGCCAACAGGTATGATTTTCTCTATCTTAAATGTGTTTACAGTCATCACACACTTCTTTGCTTTATGCTGATTACTATTTCCAATCTCAGAGATTAATGGTCTGCAATTCCCATCTATGGTTGCATTTGAGAGCAGCTCCCTTAAAATGACGTTTGAATTTTCAAAATCTGCTGGAAGCCCACAATTGACGTCAATTTCGGCTACTTTTACTAATTTATCAACCAACGATTATACTGATTTCCTATTCCAGGCTGCTGTTCCCAAGGTAACCGATGTAACAGTGAACTCTGTGGTTTTGCTTCTATGTATGCTCAGGCATGCAAGTCAACATAGTTCTAATGTGCTTTGTTGGACCTTAGGTCTTGTGCTTGCTGGTTTTGGAATATTGATTTGCTGCTTTGTCACTCTACCTCTATTTAATGATTTTTTTACCCCATCAATTATAACAGATGGTTAAAAGTATGTTTTTTCTTCTGGGCAATTGTTATGAGTTTAAAATGCTATGTTATTACACCTGTCCATGTAATTTGTCCAATTTAGGCCCCAGCCTGAAAATTGTTCTTGAACTATCAACACCATCAAGGCTTTCCGGTTACAGTCTACTGATACATTTTGATGTTTTGTTCTCAGTTCCTTCAGCTGCACCTTGATCCAGCAAGCAGTACTACCCTGCCTTCCAGTGGTAATGGCTCCATCACTCAGACTATGCGGATTACAAACAGCCAACATGGGAAGGTAATATGACTTTTCCTTTTCGCTACTTATCCTGCTGTTTCTATTGGGTAAAATACCTTAAGCTTTTCATTACCTCACCCCAACATGATCAGTCACCAAGTGTAGAATTAAAGTGTTTGCTAGGGAATGTTGGTGATACATTTTATGGACTCGCAGTATAAGCTGTCATATAGGTTGCCTGACTTGCTACGGTTTTCTTTTTATAGAAATTGTACATGATTAGTAAGATATTACCGTTATTTTGGTTATAGTACAGATTGGAAACTAATAAAGTTTAGCTATCAAAGACAGCTTCACGAAGTGTGTTTACTATGCTATGTCTGAAATAATTTATGTGCTAAACTAGGTGTTGTTCTTGTTGCTTTTGCAAATTGGAATCACGTTCTGACAATGGAAACCTCATGTGTTGACAACTTGACATTTGGCTTTTGGCTATTACCTTTTACTATTGTCTCCACGAACATGTCAATGGTCTAGTTCCTTAGTAAGATTATATGGTGTTTATATCTAATTTCTGAAGTTTTTATTTTGGGAGGAATGTGACACATTTTCTTTTCCTCAGAAACCCCTGGCAATGCGCATAAGAATAGGTTTCAAGGTAAATGGAAAAGATTGTTTGGAGGAAGGGCAAATCAGCAACTTTCCACGTAATTTGTGAGGTTCGTGGTTTATCTGAATCTTCAAGTAAGGTGCATAGGCTGAAGAAGGTACTGGTTCGAGCGGAGTGACTTCACAAGTCCCATCGTATCTCTCTATCTTTCATGTATGGGCAATATTTTCTTCAAATTCGTCCAATGAAAGTGAATGTGGCTCGTACCTATTGGAATTTTCCCGATGTTAAGGTCTTCAAGTGTTATAAGTTTTGGGTTTGTTCATTCCTCTCTATCTTTTTCATTTCTCCATTTTGGGTTTAGATCCATGTACATTATATATATATATATATCAAATATATTGAAATATGAATTTGGAAAGTTGTCAAGGTGATAATGATATATGTCGATGTTGTATTAAGGAACTGGAAATGTCCAGCTATTTTTGTTGGCTCTCTTGTGCCTCGGAGCTCAAGGCATTGTTGATTACTTAAGTACGAGGCATTGTTGGGAAATAGAATACTACCTGCATAGCTTATGCGATTCGTTGATTTTTTTTTAAAAATAAATATTGTAGCGTTATTTTCTGCATGATTTTCTGATTGTTCAGGTCTGACGTGGGAAGACTTGAACGTTCATATGATTCAGATCTTTTTGTAGTTTTGTCCGTGATTACATCGAGAATTTTCTAGTGAAATTTTGAGTGTACAAGCCGTTTATAGCTGTATCTGTACTTGTTGCAAATGATCCAATCTAGGAATATTATACCACGCTTATTTCAGAAACATTAGAACTATTCGTAAGGGTGTAGGAGCTGAATCAAATTCAACTTGGTATCCTTTTCTTTGAAAGAAACCATTCCACTATTCTTTGGTCCGTAGTGGTATGAAGAAGCTATATCAAAATTATGTAATTTAACTGCTTATACATACACTGTATTTTACAAAATTCCTACGAGTATTTCGTATATTTATGCTGGTCTCCTTACATTCGATCAGTATCATTATAAAGAAATAAATTTGAATTACTGTAATTATGCTGGTCTCTCTACGGAAGTGAAAGGTTCAGAGTAATATGAACCACTAACATGGTCAGTAGTAAGAAGTGACTTGGGAACTGTGGTTAATTTCTCTCTGCGGAAGTGAAAGGTTCAGGCTTGGGAACTTTTTTCAAGCTTGACCGACTCTTTAAAACTTAGCTTGTTAACTAATCGTTTATGAACATGTCTGTTTACTGCTCTAAAATTCTAAATGGATCCCTTTGTGTAGATTTTGCCTAGTATTTCTTTCATCTGTCGCTTTATAGTTGCTTTCTACTTGATGGGGCCATACAGAACCAAACGCCAATCTTGCCACGAATTTTTCGGTACTGCGTGTGGGTTGACTGCTTCAACTCAAGAATTTTTTACATTGTAGAATTTTCTCACAAAAAGCTCATAGGGAACAAATAAAATGCCCACCATCTACTATCTCTTAGCATGTGATCTTATTATAAAGCTTAACCTTACGCTATCTATCCGCATAAATCAATGTCCACCATCTACTATCTCTTAGCCATTCACTCCTTTACTCACTCATAACCACCTTTTCTTAGTATTCAACATGCATTCTTTGGTTCATTTTATGATACTTATGTTGGTATCTTCTACCAAACAACTAAACCGAATTGAAGCTAGAAATTTGATTTCGCATGTGTATTTTGAGGCCAATCTCATCCTCCGAGATTCACCACTCTCTGCCAACTATGACTCTTCATTGACGCTACAAGAACGTCAACGGAGAGCAGCCCTTGGCTCAGTCTCACTTGGCCACAACATTCGACTGTCCTCTGCATACTTCGATGAAAAGGATCTTAAGACGGATGTAATCCCCAATGGAGGGGATTACCTCATGAAGATCTCCCTTGGCACCCCGCCTGTTGAATTCACTGCTGTGGTTGACACTGGGAGTGATCTCACATGGGTCCAATGCTCACCCTGTCAGCGTTGTCTACAGCATGAGTCTCCACTCTTCGACCCAACCAAATCTTCGACCTATCATGTAATTGATTGCAACTCCCAAACTTGCAACTATCCTGATTTTGATAGTGGTTGTGTTCCAAATAATGTCAACAATAGCGAGGCGTGTGTTTATACATCCTTATATGGTGATGGAACAAAGAGTATTGGCATCCTAAGTACCGAAACAATTAGCTTCCCTTCAGCTGATGCTACACAAGCCACTTTTCCTTCCACTATTATCGGTTGTGGTTATGACCAACAAGGTAACTTGGGCATTCGTGGAGATGGGATCGTTGGTCTTGGGCTTGGGACATTGTCACTAGCTTTGCAATTAGGCCCGAAGATAAACTATAAGTTCTCCTACTGCTTGACCCCCAGGTCTTCCAGTGTAGCCGGCAAGCTGAAGTTCGGAGCCGATGTAGTTGGCACTGGAGTAGTATCAACTCCCTTTACCACCCAAGACCCTCCTACATTTTACTCCATCACTCTCCATGGTGTTAGCATTGGGAATTCCTCCTTATCTGTGGGCCAGGATATGATCATCGACTCTGGTACCACTCTAACCTTCCTACCGACTAGCATCTATGACGGCATTAAGACTGCCATGAAGGGTGCTATCGTGCTTAGCCCAGTGCCGGACCCTAACAACGCTTTCGACCCTTGCTACGCGTCCCAGCCCTCAGGTGTCCCTGATGTGGTATTTCATTTCAAAGGGGCTGATGTTGTGTTAAAGGCTGTCAATACTTTTAGGACATTAAAGAATAATCTGACTTGCCTATCAATTGTACCGTCAGATGATACCCTCCTGTTTGGGAATACTGCTCAAGTGAACTTTGAGGTTGGATATGACTTGAAAGCAAAACAAATATCATTTGCTCCAACAGACTGCACCAAATCCTAGGCCTCATTCTTCTTCAACATTTATAGTATTACTAGAGTTGCAGAGAAAGTACTACTAATTATATTAATCTTTCAGTTGATGTATGCTTTTCTTATTATGGTTTTCTTACGGAAATCCATTCTGTTTTTGTTATAATATTTACTCGATTGGACCATTACTTGACGTGTCCTTTAATTTCTCAATATTTTCTCAGATGCCTAAAAATATAAGCAAGAAGACATAGTTTGTATTGGATTCAGTTGAGTACGATCTTTGTATATTCTTCAATCTGTTTTGAGATTTGTGGAGTCTGAAATCAGTTCTATCTAATCTTTTGAATCTGTAGGTTAAATCGAAACTCAACAAAACTAGCAATCAAATAAAATTACACAGTAGACTAAATTTGCTTCAATCAGGAAGAATGGACACCAAAAACTCTGCTCATTGCAGTGGTTTACTTAAGAGTGCATAGAGCTGAAATATGTCTTAAAAGTTTAGACAACATCTATTCCCTCACAATCTTCAAACTCGGTAATCTCTTCCAATATGTCGTCCTCAAAATCATAAGCGAAAATGGTAGACTTGACAAGGATGAACACTACAGTAGCATCAGGATGGCAGGACGCATGTTGGTGGTATCACTCAATGGCCTGCTTTAAGAGCTTTTGCTAGCTGAATCTGTACTTCGCCTTGTTACTTACATGCAAGGTATCCAGCTGCAAGGTTCTTAACTGCAAGTTATTTATAATCACAAACAAGCTGACTGCAGAGGGATCCAATTCCCAGCACAGCTCAACATCAATTGTAGAAGTTTGATGCTTCTTCTAAAGCCAGAGTCCACTTACATCGTAATAAGATACATGGAGACTTCTATCACATTCCCACAATTCATTTCCGCGTATATTTCCAATCTAACATCAAAGTTACGTTCAAACCATAAATTTTGTGGTACAAGTTCGGTCGATCTTTAACGACTAAATCAAATTATTTTAAAAAAAATCCTTATCTCTAAGTCTAGATGATTTTATGGCTATTTCATCTTATATTTTGACCATTTTAAGAGATTATGAAATCTATATATATAGAACATATTTGAACAATCCGTGACAATGCTAAGCCTCAAACGATAATAGGAAACTAAATCATACACAAATACTGCTTTATAATATTTTCCGTTTTCAATTTCGACATTAACAACGTCCCATTCATCCCCAAGTTTGAATAAGTTAGAGTAATTTATTTTCTGCATAGTTGCTAGTTCTTCATGCAACGTATCACGTATGATCGAGTTCTGTATCGAGAAGTTCTACAAGAGAATACGTACTGCATTTAGCTTGGGATGTGGGATACTAAAAGCATCTTGTAGGGAGTGATTCTTTAGGCTCAATGATTGACAAGGCGATGTTGTTGCTCTATGTCCAGATCAATCGAGTTATTACAACTGATTAGCTTGTTTAGAATATATCTACGTACAAGACTAATTTTTTTTGACCATTTTTTTTAAAAAAAAATTCGAAAACTAACCCTCACCCGAAAGTATTTGGAAATATGACCTTCGTTTGTAAACCGTTGTCACTAAGAGAGTCTTAATGGGACTTGAATTTACGAAGTGTAAAACCGCTGTCAAGGACAACGGTTTTACAAAAAAAAAAAAACCGTTGTCAATTTTCAGACCTCATTTTTCCATCATCAAAAAATATTTAAACACCAATGTAAAACCGCTGCCAAGGACAACGGTTTACACCAGGTAAATTCAAGTCCCATAAAGTCAATATTGACTCTCTTAAATCCGTTCATATTTCGAAATACTTTCGTGTGAGGGTTAGTTTTTGAATTTTATTTTTTAAAAAAAGGTGAAAAAAAAATAAGCCTACGTACGGCCCTCTGGGTATGTAGTACAGTAGCTCACATAAGTCACTTTCAACCATGGAATTTAAAGTAGGTAGACGTATTTGGTTTGAGAATTTCCCTCTTTGTATCGAACTTCTGCTTGATTCTATGAATGAATATCCTTCCCGTCAGGCCGGGCTTCTTTAAGAATTCCTGCAGCCCTTAGCACAACACATGAGTATATGCGCACTATCCATGACACGTATTCTCATCAATAGTCCATAGGAATGCATAAAGTTTCTTCAAAATAGGAAATTTCCTAAACCACAGAACATCAACAATAACAACTAAGAGATAATGCATTATACTATATTGCGGAACTTTATTTTCTTCATACAACACTGATACATTACACGTATAGCAAGCAATCATTGTGTAAGTTAAAAAAGGGAAATATGATCAAACATATATAATATATTTTGTTTACAGTAGTACGTAGAGTACTTGTATATTAAGTAAATGATGAGATCTGGCTTAGCTAGTTGTTGGTGCAGTCTGCTGGAGCAAAAGAAACCTGAGAAGCCTGCAAATCACCCTACCTGGAAGTTGATTTGAGCAATATTCCCAAATAAAAGGGTATCATTATGACCTGCACATAGCATTGCCAAGCAAACCACACCATCATCAACTTGGACAAAGGTGTTGATAGCATTTAACACAACATCAGCTCCTGTAAAGCGGAACACCACGTTGGGAGGGGTAAACTGACCACTGATAACTAAGCATTGTAACAAAGGTCAAAGGTATCGACTGGGCTGGGTACTGGGGTTAGTCTAATAGCACTCTTCATAGCATCCCTAATTTTGCTATCGGCACTGCTTGAATAATTGTTAGAGTGGTACCAGAGTCGATGATTATGTCTAAGCCAACTGGTACTTGGAGGGAATCCCCAACGCTAATTCCATCGAGGGAGAGGATGTAAAAGGATGGAGGTTGTGAAGTTTGCAAGGGAGTTGACACTACTCCAGGGCCCGTTACATCTCCTCCAAAGGTTAGCTTGGTTGTAACCCCTGAAGACCGGGGAGCCAAGCAGTAGGAGAACTTGTTGTTGACTTGAACCGAGTTGCGAAATTAAGGAAGATGGGCCTATCCCCGGCCCAACGAGCCCTTCTCCCGGGCTGATGTCACCTGTTTGGCTGAATCCACTCAGGATGGTGACTCGCTATTTGAGTCACAACTGGTAGTAAGATCTGAGTTAGTACAAATCGGGGAAGAGCAAGGGATTACTTGATAGGTAGAAGATGTGGTTGGGTGGAAGAGTGGAACCGGTTGTTCGATGCAGGTATTACAGGGTGAACACTGGACCCATATAAGACTCTCCGTATCTGCAATAGCAAAGAATTCGACTTCAGGAGTACCAATGTTTATTTTTATGAGGTATTCCGCTGGAGAAGAGATCAAAGCAGAAAATTTCGATGGCAGGTGAACTTTGATACTATAAGATACATAACCTAGGGGGGGGGGGGGGGGGGGGGGGGGGGGGGGGGTGTTCTTTGTAGACGTTCATTAGGTATCATCGAAGAGTTATAGTATGGAGATTGTGACGAATCGCGATGAATGAGATCGATCGTAAAGACACCATTAGAAGTAGCTAACCTTCGAGCGTCAACTGAGATTGAATTAGGGAGGTTTGAGAGCAAGGGTGCTAGCAAAAGAAGTAGGAGGATGTTAGTGAAAGTATAAGCATGCATGTTTGGTAATCTTGCAAAGTCGTTTTAGCTATATATTCGCTAATACGCAATGCAAGATCAGACTTTGTATTATGGTTTAGTGACACCTTTCATGGTAAACATATATATAGCTTTATATAGTCCATGTTAAGGCCTATATTACTATAATATAACAAAAATCAAATCGCAATCTGGGGAGTTCTTTAAACTCTTCAGTTTGATTCTTTTGCTTCAATAATTTGTTCATACTCTTCCGTTAGAATCTTTTGTTTGGCGTAGGTTGTTTACAAATGAAATTAAGATAGAAATTCTTGGCTAAGCAATTTGTCTTCGATGGATTACGATAAAGACTGGCTTCCCATTCACACTAACTGATCGAAAGACGTTCCATCTGCATAATATGCTTGCAAATGATGCAACGAAGTGCAGTTCAAATATGGATTAATTAGTTGGTTACAATGGTACTTGAATAATGATGTGAAAATACAAATTGTTACAGCACATCTGTAATTAATAGTATTCCCGAAACTTAGTCCTATTGTATTCAACATAGTTAGCAATATGAATAAAAAATATACTAGGTTTTAAATTCAACTATAGATTAATTATAGCAACAATGCAACATGGATTATAACGACTTAACAATATACTTGGTTTAATAAAATACCAGTATGATTTTAAAAGTCTACAGTATAGTCTTAGCTAGTATATATATTTAGTCCATCATATATAGATTTAAGCAACATGTATGAAGTTCTCTTTTCAATTAGCATTATGCAGTTTTCTTTCCCTTAACAAGATTTATTTTTCAACTCTTGTGCACTTTCAAATGACAGAAGTTGATGTGCACTTGGCACCTCAAAATGAGAGGAAAAAAAATTATTGTGAAATACTAGTAAACTAAACGCGAAAATTCAAAGGTGCACCCGCTCCAAAAAAATGTAGATCACTTACATGAAAAATGTATATAGTACACATGGGAAATGTTCATTCCATTTGAACTACCCAAATTTTATTCTTTAAGTGACATTATCAATCAACAAAAGCAACACTATCTTCACTTGGCTTCCTCCTGATGCTTAAATGACACCCCCACATACTCTGTTTTACTCCTACACACTATCTTAACTTGGCTTTTCCACTATACTACTATCATACATCAGAATTTCTCTGTCGCTTAGTTCCTAGTTCAGTATCATCCTAAAAATTAAGTTGCAGACTCGGGTGAGATTTCTACTGATTAGATCTTCGATACTAAAAACTCAGACAGCATTAGTTCAGTTAACAACAGCTCTGTGAACCTAAACACAAATGGGTTGATCACAACAGTTTTGGACCTACTACATTTATAAG
Organism: Dysphania ambrosioides; assembly: GCA_026401315.1. NCBI lineage: Eukaryota > Viridiplantae > Streptophyta > Magnoliopsida > Caryophyllales > Amaranthaceae > Dysphania > Dysphania ambrosioides. Next base: position 1,107,140 of record CM048660.1, on the reverse strand, counting down.
ATAGTCAATCATATGCATTCTGCAGTTTCAAATATATGAAGGAAGAAAAAGAAAAGTCTTAGTAGTCTTAGACCATGCTATGCAGCAGTAGTCTTAATGCCGACTACTTTTCTAATCTCGAAAAATTAAGCTCACTCAGACATATCTCAACAGTACTCCTATTAAGAGACAGGGGAGTAATAGATAAGTAAATAAATTATCTACACTGTATAAAAGCAGTGAAATTCTTGTCTAAGATAATTAAAGAGGTAATTAAACCTAGTTCAGTAACAAACAGTTGAGAGTCGGGAAAGGTCATTTCATTCTTTAAGAGTCAGGAATTAGTTTTGAAGTTAACTTCATATTCGATATTCTAACAAAACTAATGCCTAAACATGCAGTGTTTATGTATCAGTTTAGGAAAACCAAAATATAGACCTATCAATGTTCTTATAAAGATCTCTGGAAGTCGAAAGTTCAGTACATTCAATCACCCTAGCAGCAAGCTAGGCATTGCTAAGCAATCTTCAGCATAAAGAAAGCCTAAAGAAAAAAGGGTGATCATCAATAAATTGACCATATTAAGCTTGTTTTATTTTCCACAAGAAGATTGTGTCGTTCAGAAGAGCAGCTTCTAGTGGATGGTAACGGTATTTCCAATTTTATGGCTAAAATTATGCAGTATGATTTTCATGATTGTTAGATGCACCAACCTTAAACACATTCAAGAAGTTTTTTTTTTTTTTTTTTTTATATCTGTAACTAAATTTTTTAAGCTTTATTAGATACTATAAAATGCCACTCCTTTATAAGTTGCTAGCTTAAATTATACGTTACCCACCTAATCCTAAATATTTTTTTCAACATGCATTCACTAATCATTTTTCTCTTAACAATATCCTTTACACACCTACAAAGTGAAGCACAAAATGATGGCTTCACTCTTGATCTTATACACCGGTACTCTGCCAAGTCTCCATTTTACAACTCTTCCATGACCCTTCAGGAGCGCTTTCAAAGACTGGCACATGACTCCACTTCCAGGCACCGCCGCCACGTTAAGAACTTTAGAACCAATTATATAGATACCTCCATAATCCCAGGAGATGGGGATTACCTCGTAAAAATCGCGATAGGTACCCCACCTATGGAACTCTTTGCGATTGCAGACACTGGTAGCGACCTCATATGGGTCCAATGCAAGACTTGTGATGTTTGTTACTCCCAAACTACCACAAAGTTTGACCCCAAAAAATCGAGCTCCTATAGCACTCTCCCTTGTAACTCAACATTTTGTGCTAACATTCCTAGCATGCAATGTGATTATTCGAGCGATGAATGCGAATATTACTATGGATATGGGACTGGATCAACTACGAGCGCGGGAATCATGGGAACAGACATGTTCTCCTTTGCTTCATTTAACACCTCTAGTGTATTCGGATGTGGGATCGTACAGGATGGTGGTTTTGACAGCAAAGCTGGAGGGTTAGTAGGACTCGGGGGAGGGCCTCTTTCGTTGGTTTCTCAGCTAAGCTCTACCATCCCAAATAAGTTTTCTTACTGCTTAACTCCAAGCACCTCAAACAGCACTAGCAGACTAAGATTAGGCAGCAGCCAAGCTACAACTGGATCAAAACCAGCTGTTGTGACTCCTTTGGTGAGCCAAAAAAACCCTACTTATTACTCCATTGATTTAAAAGGCATAAGCGTGGGACAGCAGGAAGTGGAGGTGAACAAAGGTATAGTCGTAGACAGTGGTTCGACACTGACATATCTGGAAACGAGTGTATACTTGCGTCTTGAGGCAATGGTGAAAGAGGACATAACAGGAACCCCAATGCAGAAGCCGCCAGAAGAACTCCGACTGTGCTATGAGAAGCAGTCAGGGTCGTTCCAGGCTAACTTAAATATGGTTTTTCAGTTCGATGGGGGTGAGCTTGAGTTGGGGGACACCAACCTTTTTATAGATTTTGGAGATTACGTTTGCCTAGCAATTGTGCCCTCAGACGTAGATGGTGACCCTATGATTCTTGGCAATGTGGTTCAGGTGAACTTTGAGGTGGAGATTGATCTTAACGAAAAGACGGTGTCTATGACTCCCAGCATTTGCAGCCAAGACGATGCCCCCAAACTAAGTTAGCTTCATACATGCATGACCAAGTTGAAACAGAATAATGTAATTTTGATCATAAGTTGAAACAAAGTAAGAGTGTGAGATTCTATTTTATATGCTTGTATTTTTGTCATGTTAATGCAAAATTTTAAGAACGCAATAATAACGGCTCACTCTCACTGCTGTATGAGATATAATTTACAATAGCTGTGTTATCCTTAATACTCAACCAATGTACAACAAACCTAAACATAATTGATATGACCAGTGTATAACAGAAATATGCACTGAGGCTCAGAAGTCTACAGACATACGGGTCTAGCTTTATTATCGGGTTTGAGCTACACGTGGAAGTTTTTAATAGAGGCAATGCCGCACAAGGGAGGTGCAAGAGGCACAAAAACTCATTGGGGAGCAACGTCAGACCTGAACTGTATTGCTCACCAAGTCACCACACTCACCAGTTCACTGGCCCAAAAAGTATGCAAGTGCAGCATATCCACTGAACAACAGAAGAAGATAGCTTGGGTTTTTTAACAAGATGAGCTCATTCATTCACTTGGAGGAAACAACAAAATAAAGTAGCTCAAAACAACTACTTGCATCATTCATTTATTTTAGAGTAGGGGCTAGCTTATGATTTTCATAGCATTCATTGATCTTATTAACTGCAGCAAAGAAATAAAATAAAATAAAAAGCATCCTTATTTTTTGAAAGATAGGTTACATTTCATTTCGAAAAATACAATTTTTAGGTTCATCTCAACAAATACTTTCACGTAATAACATTTGTTAATGGGAGTATTTCTCAAGTGACATAGAGACAAAGAGTACTATTATGAAGCGGAGAAAGTGTTGTGTTGACAAAAGATTGTTGCCATCGAAAATGCGTAAATAATTGTGATCTTGTTGCCCCGTTTTGTTTGTCCTACCAACCAAATGCTACTTGTGTGCTTGAACAGTTGTAATTTGACTTACACTTTAATCATTGTAACCTTAGACTTGGGAAATTAAATTCATCAGCACCATGATTATATTTACTATAATTTGTTGTGCCTCAACAATATGGCAATTGTGCATATGTGCCATGATTATTTGTCAAAAGTGTCGTGCAGTAACGCTTTTATAATACATCGTCCATCCTTAAATATTGCTCCATTTTCTATTTTAAATTGTACTTTAAAAACTATCTCATTCTTTTAAAGATTTTTCATTTTAAATTATCCTTAAAAAAGTTCCCATTATATCATAAAAAAAAAAAAGTTAATTTTCGTACTTGAGACAATTTTAGAAGACCAAGGGATTATATAGTAATTTTATATGAGATATATCATTTTTTTTTCTTTTGCTGTTTGAACTTGATCTCTAAAATATATCAGGTTCATCGTATCAAAGCTTGAGCATTCTTACAAAACGAAAAGAGTATTATTCTTTTCCTTCGGAATTCAATTTTCTGAAGTTTCAAACAAACACAAGTAGCTAACAATGCTAAAAACCTAAGAGGCAAGGCACAACCGCTCAAGCACATGACTCGATACAATACAACTGACAAGATATTTTATATTTGTTAAGGGGAAGTTTTGAGGAAGAACTGATTCCATTGATCGTATATGGTTGAATAGAATATACTATAATAAAACAATACAATTATCTGCATCTTACAGCAATATATGAATCTAGTGAATATAGATACAGTCCAACCACTCCTAGCTAATTGACGCCTAATCAAAAGAGATGCATGTTACCTATAACTTGATTATCACGGGTAATTAAGCCAACATTAAAGCTGGCCCCAGTTTCTTGAAGAACCCAGTTTGGTTAGAATTAAATTGTTCCGTGGACAAATGGTTTTAGTTCTCAACAGTCTTGAAAAATGCGTTGGTATTAGTTTTATAATTAACAATCAAGGACCTAGTTATAATCAATGAGCTTATCTGTTCCTTGGTTGTTACTGTGTTTTAGATTGTTGGGTATTGAACATCACAATGTGCACACTTGTCAATTACCTTTCCCTCACACCACCCTGAAAATGACCTGTCTTGTGTAGCTTATGTTGGATTGTTCTTGTGCCAATTTTTTTTTAATAAAAAAAAAAAAAAAAGAGGATGGATTCTTCTAGGTTATCCATTTTTTGGCTTTCCTTTTTATCCTTAACCGTCCTAAAGAGTTAGGCTTTAGTGCTTCATTTAATGTTCATATTTTATACCAGAATTCTACTCCATGTGCTCTTGAATTTTTGCTCGTTTTGATCAAAAAGCTTTCACACAGAATGATCAAGTGAGGCAGACATTGAGGATGAGAAGAAGTATTGTACAAAACTTGACGACTATAGGACTCACTTTTGGTTCAGACTTCAAAACGACCCGATATCTATGTATCCGATTATACAATTCAAATCATCTAACATACCTAAAATCAACAGTAAAATGTAACCTCAATTGATTCGTAAGTCAATCTAAATATTCATGAAAACCCATAAAAAATTTCAGATCGTAACAAATTGGTGTGCTAGATACAAATCATTGAACAGCTGATCTCCCAACTCGTGCAGAAGGCAGTCATTTTTTGTTTCTTTCAACAAATGGACATACATTTACTTTTGGTTAAGGCGAAGTTTCAAAATTCTACAAGTAGGCCCTTATCATATGGACTTTCAGCTATTGCTTCAGATCAAAAACAAGGGGAAAATGTCAAAAATATTTGGCTTTAAGTGTTAACCAAAACTATATAGTCTCTCCATTCAAAATAATTGTCCTATTCTACCAAATCCTCATCAGATACACAATCTCATTAAAAGTTTCTTAGTTCTAAAAGGGCATACTCAGTTCCTTGCACTCTACTGGTGATTCAATATTTAGTACGGGGTGGCTAGTGTACACAAACCATTATTAGCTGGGCCTCCTAATAATTTTTCCCAAGTTCATGAGGCAGGTCTTAGCAGGTAATTTTACCAAAAAAAATCTGAATTGGAGTGCTCATCTAGCCACAGGAAACATGACCAACTTCAACTTAATAATCCACTACCTGACAATACCATATCAATCACCTAACATTCTTCCAATCACAATAAACATTGCATCATAACATCAAGGACAAAAAAAGTGGTTTCAAATACTAGTTTTATACTAGGGCGTTGGAATCTTACAAGAATTTTGTACAACTCATAACAGAGTAATGAAGTTTTAGTATAAGTATGCCACCTCATACAATGACATATTGTATGAGGTGGGGTTAACTTGTAAAGGCTTAGTTGATAAATACAGTTCACTTTCACAAGACTAATTCCAGAAAATACCGATTGTAATGACTTCACCACTTGGAACACTTCAAATCACAACAATGAAGCAACAAAATCCCCCCATCTCCCTAAAAGATAATCCAAAGCAGAGTTACATACACATAGAAAAAGCAGAATAAAAACATAAACACGAAGTATTATATAGATACTCCATTAAAAGTAACCCCTCAATATAACAAAAGTTATCCATCAAAGTTGATAAAAATTAACATATGTTGTATTTAGGGGTGACTTTTGTTATATTGAAAAATCACTTCTACTAGGGACACAATAACTTTATTGTATCTCGTGTATATACAATACTTTTTGAATTAATTCCAAGATGACCTCGCGTTAATATTGGATTAGGATATAATAAAATAATTAATGTGACAATTAATTTTAGATGTCTTCATCAACATTCATCAACATCAAATTAAATATGGAAAAGATGGGCCAAGTAAATATTGGCTATGCATGAAAGCAATTACTTCCCCGTAAAGCTTATATTCAGCTTCATCAAAAGATAAAGTTACACTGCCATTAACCTAAAAAGTTGAACTAAAACGGAACATAACTCACATCTCAGATAGCCAAACCAAGAGAAAATTAATTAAATACACACAGCCAAAAAGCAAGAAGACTAATCTGAGACCTTTAGTATATAAGGTGGGTCAAGTTAATATGATCAAAAGTTTTATAAAGTTAAAAAAAAAAAAAAGGGAGGGGGAGTAGGGAATACCTTCATCATCATGTAGCGTGACCTTGACCTCTATTAGTCCAAGGCAAATTCATATCAACAGGAAACCCACTAAATTCTGTATTTGTTGCATTGGTAAATTTGCCCTTCTTAGACCACAACCATATCTTTGACACTGATAGGCTCTCGGTCTTGCTCCCAATATTAATCTTCCTAGCTTCTGCATCCCCAATATTGTTAATATTAGCGGTAAAATTACCATTTTGTCCATTCTTACCCTTGATCATCTTTAGTTCAGCAGTATTATCAGCACCATCATTTGAGGGTTTGTTTGGACATAATGCAACTTGTAAAACAGAATCAGCAACCACATATTGGTATGAACCCATTGAGAAACACCTCCTTGCATCTAAACTGCTACTGCTTGTCTCACCCACGTCAACATTTTTACCATTGTCCAACGCTTGTTGTTCTTGAAACACTACTACTTCATTATTGTTGTTGTCATTGTTACTTGTGCTCTTAAACTTACCAAGTCTAACAGGAAACACCCTCCTCTTCTCACTAACAATCTCAATTTCAAACCCAACACTCTTTTCTTCATCCCTCGAATCGTCGAACTCGAAAACCGGGTTTTCGAACCCGACCCCAGGGGTATAGAGTGCACCCCTACACAAGGGACAAGTAGAATTCGACAGCAACCATGTATCAATGCAATCAATATGAAAGGCATGACTACACAATGGTAACAACCTTAACTTGTCCTGCTCAGAGAATTCACACAAACAAACAGCACAATCAAAGGGCTCCTTCAAGCCCACAATCTCCTTGTATTGGAACACAGGAAGTGCGTCAATGAATGCTTGGTCTAACCCTGAGTCATGCAGCTGGAACAAATTCTGCAACTGTCTCTGAAATGCATCAGAACTTGAGATGTTATCTTGGAATCTATTAGATTGGGAAATAGTTGACGAATTTGAAGATCTTTGCCTCACAAAAAATCTAATACACAAGTGAAGGAGCCCAGATATGAAGAAGATTACTGCTAGGATGATTATGATGAACAAGATTGCAGGGCTGATTTTACCACCGGTAGTGGTGGCAGGTGGTGGTGGTGGTAGAGACGGCGGCGTTTGCGGCGGTGTGTCAATAAATATTGACATTTTGACAATTTGGGCATTACCCAAAACTTTAGGTTATACGCTTAATTAAGGATTGCATACCATAATGTCATAGATTTGGGGGTTTTCTCAAGAACCCATTTTAAAATACATGATTTCTGACAAAACCCAGATCATAATTTTTCTAAAAATCCCACCTTTTTTGGGTGAAAGTGCAAGCAACCCCAGTTGAAATTTGCAATAAAGATGCAATCTTTGACCTCAAATGGCAGTAAAAATCACTTCTGAGGAAAATACACACTACCCAACACAAAAATTTTGGGTGAATTTTCCGGATATATTGCAGCAGTAAAACCTACATCACAAATTTGAAGCTGAGCAAAATCTTAGACTTGAAGTTGAATGAGAATTGAAATGGGGAGAGAAGCTTAGAAATTGATAAAAGAGGAGGTTTTTTCCGTTTTTATTGCTCTCAAGATTCTTTGTTATTTTCTAAGGGGGTGTGAAGTAGTGGGGAGGAAAAGGTGGGGGGAAATCCAAAAGTTCTTACTTGTGTTTAGGAGAGAGATTAAGGAGCTTCCAAAAAGTAAGGTTAATAGTGAGAGCCAATTAGGAAACTTTTAGGGTTGGCCCACTTTTGTACTTTCATCATCAATAAGGTTTGTGTTTTTTTTTTTTCAAAATATAACTTTTTTTCTTTTAAAATTAAAAAAATTAATTATAAATACACGTTATATTATACAAAAAAAATTATAATTTAAATAGTATCTTATTAGATGTGTGTTAGTGTCAATTTTTAAAATATCAAATTTTTATAATTTCATTTTATAAATTTAGAAATAAAAACGTTTTAAATTACGCTTCGAATACCATAAAAAAATCAAATAAGAAAAAAATAGACAAAAAAAAAGGGAGTGTTGTACACTCATATTCTCAAAATTCTCATAATCTCATGCTCTCTTTTGTACGAAGTACGTGTAAAAGATGCCAATATGGTGAAGAAGAGTTTTGAGAAAGTAAGAATCCAGATTTCTAATTATGGAAATCATTTGGGAATGGATTTGTCTTTCCATAATTGTTGTCGAGTTTTATTAAAATTGATTTGTTTAATTTTATTTTTTTCATGATCAAGACTTATGGAGGATGTAAGGGGAAATAAGAGGTTGTTTTGGAGTGATAAAGATGTTACAAAAAGAGTCATTTGAGTTAATAAGAAGAGGTATTCATTGTCATTAATTAATTCCATCCATAAGAAAATGCTCATATTTAAGAAAAGAGAATTTCCCTAAGATGAGTGGTGGTAATAAAAACTAATTCAAAATGCTTCTAAATTGAATGTATGGTAACATATTATGTACAAAAAAATAAAGATTATAATAGCAAACTTGTATTATATATGAAGTAATATGATGTGTATCCATGTAATAAGTTAAATTGAAAAGATTGGAGAATGAAGATTATTTATGGACTATGAGTATTCATAGTAGCTTATATAAATAGTACAGAGTACTTTTTATTAGACTATAATTGTTAAAGTCGAACATACACATCATTTTAGCATTAAGGCTTGTGATTGTCAATTTCTTATCAACTAATTGTTCATACATTTGGCGTTCTTACAAGAGGACGGTCAGTACTTTCATTAATTACAATATCATAACAGCTATGAAAGCACTTTGTCCTACACAATTACAGATTAAATTAGCCACTGCCTAGTAACTTAGCAACATTTAGGAGTTTAAAAAAATGACTAAGTCGTATATTGTAGTATTTTTAACTACTTTTTGATTCAATTCACTAAGTCATGCATAGAGAAAGACTGATCTTAACCTTTTTTTTTTTTATGAATCTCTATATCTAGTACATACCTTTTTTTTCTTTTCCCCTTGATTAACCTATGTGTTAAATACGGATTTGGGTTACGTTCGTTTATAGGAAATTGTCCACTTTCCATAATTAAGAGAGTTTCTCCTTAAAATCATATGAATATAAGGAGAGTAGTCCCTTAATCTTATACAATGGACATTTCTCTATTGATTTGTCAGTATGGAATATGTACATGTAATGTTCTATGGGCTTTTTTTTTACAGCTTCAACATTACGGTTCAATAAATTACATATGGAGTACTTTTCTTTCTTTATTTATTTTTTGATTTTTTTTTTCTTTCCTAGGATAAAATTAAAAGGTTTATTTTTAGATGGCATAAATGATGAAATATGCTATCAAAGTATGGTTTATAATATTAATGGAAACTAAACTGTATCTGAAAGAACATCTCGAATTATATTTTAATTGTATACTTTGCATTTTTGTTCATAGAAAAATTATCATCTCTTCAAACTTTTTTTTTAAACAGAAAAATGAAGTATCTTCCAGTTCAAGAATATTTTATTCACCCCAAAATTATGTCAAAATACAAAAGTTCACATTCTTCATTTATCGTCGAAACCTCATAGTTTAGGGCCTTCAATTCTTCATCTGGTATGCTTTGGAGATTTCTTAAAAGTAACCCAATATCCCACAAAAGTAACTGAGCCGACTTAACCTCACCCTTTCCATTAGAATCCAAGATCCAACGTTATTGGGTCCTTTCTCTTTATTAGGGCCCATTGTTCTGACCAACATTGTAATGGACCTTAACCACATCGCCAACTTTGTAAGTAGTTTTAGTTTGGGTTTAGTTGGATATTCCTTGTAAGAAAGTATGGGCCTGGACCCATAATAATGTCTTCATTCTTTCCAAGGAAGCGGCGGTGAACCTTTTGCCTTTTGTTGAGGGGTCATTCACAAATCACAACGCATCAACGGTTTTACAAAAGCTCTTATGAGTTGTGATTATAAGAGTTTTCAGAATAGTTCTACCTTAAGTGTAGTTTACGCCAAGGTGATCCACTTGATCCCTTTTTGTTTCTGTTTTGTATGGATGTTTTTGGGATAATGTTGAATTTGGGTGAAGCTTTTGGGTCCCCTAGATTTAATCTTCTCCCTTCCTCACCCACAAAAAAACTTTCATAAACAAGTTTAATGAGTTGAGCTACTCGAGTTCGACTCGGCCAAAACTCAATTAAAATTTGACTCAAATAAACTCGACTCGAGATCGAATTCAACTAGATAAGTTAATGAGTCGAGTTGAGCAACTCAAAATTCAACTCGAAAGACTCGAATTTTTTATGTATAATATAGAATATATATTTACATAAAAATATAGTTATATAAATTCTATTCACACTTTCCAACAGAAAAAAATAAAGTTATACTTTAAAAATATATGGTTGAGATATATAAAACATCAAAGAAACACACATTTTCCAATTTTTGTCAATAACTCACCATAATCACCATTAAAAAAAACTACTCATTCTTTCTTTCACGCACCGTTCCACTTATATCATCTTCTAAGACTAGACAAATCATGAACTACTCAAGTTGATTTGGTCAAATATTCAATTAGAGCTCAATTGGAGTTAGATCGAATCAAACTCAAGCTTGATGTTGACATGTTGAGATACTCAGAACTCTACTTGGAAATTTATGAGAAATTCGTAAAAGTAACTTTCATGTACTATAATATGCACTCTACCTATATCCAACATATGTTTACAAAACAGTGTTACCAAGATTAAAAATGAGGAAATTTGTGAGAAACTTGATATTGGCTCGGTCAAAATTCAACTGGGTCAAAGCTCTGTCCAACTCAAGATCAACTTAAAATGTTAACGAATCAAGTGAAGCTCTCTAAAGTTGAACTCGACTCTACGATGCTAATAGCTTTGTCTAGACATGTCTTCTCTTAGCTTCCTTTAAGGTTCCCTCTTCAACTACCTCTGAAATTGATACTTTGTTGGTCACTTTTTTTGGTATAAATAAGCAAAAAGAGGTATTCATTGGTTAAGACTTAAGAGAAGTGGAAGATATATTGTAGCAATCACCTAAGGGTTTGGGTGGGGTGGACTTGTAGTGTTGGAGATTTTAAACTAGTCTTTGAAGCAAGTGTGCAGAATGTCTAGTAACCCACTACAGTTGGTCTCTAAGGTACTAACTCCAAGAAACTCTTTGCTCCTCAGTCCTCACATAGGCAGGTAGGTTCCCCTTGGGCAAATGTGATACTTCATGGGCTATGAAACAAGTTTTAAATTTTTCCCAATTAATTATACTCTTAATATAAGTAGCAAATGGTATTATTTCGAACTACATTGGTTTGGATAAATATAGTTTGTGCTAATAGTTGAGTGATGAATCAATCAGTTCCACATCGGTCCGATCATAATATATACCACGACCAAATTCACAATATATGTAGTCACTTTAATTACTTTTCAGCATGAGGTTAATGTATATCAAATCATTCAAATTTGGACACAAATAATTCAGTTTGGTTGAATTGCTTTTGCAAGATCTAACCCTTTTGAAACCTTTGACAAAGAAAGATGTAAGTCATATAGAAGGGCAATGGTACTTGATGTACCTTTATTTCATTCCAATTATTAAAAAGTTGGTTGCAGAAGTTTAACATAAGGTAAGGTTTATCAATCAAACATGAAAATCATATCCATGCATGGTACAATTGTGGTGTATTATTTAAGTATCGATCTGGGTCAATCTAGTCAAGATAATTTAGATACATTTGAATTTCGTTTGATAAGTTCACCTCAGAGGTACAGTACTGTAAAACAAAACTACATGAATTACTACAGCTGGGGAAATAAAATCTGAAAACAAAAGAACATGATACCATATCAAAGGACATACACTAAATGTCGAATACGTGGAACCTGAGCTGCTGTACTATGGTATTGACATGTGAGTTGGAGATGTTAGCCTCACATGAAATAATTTGGCATGAAACTGGAAATCACGACCAAATCTACTGGTCCATCTGTGCATCATTACAGGGTGCAATTCCACTCAACTCCCAGGGAAAGTTAATAAAGTCCTGCATTTGAGATATGAACTGTCCAACGTGAACTCTATTTACTCGTATACGTAGTCTACTGTTGTTATCTGATTTTGCATGTGTCTCTAACATGCTATTGTTAACAAAATGAGATTGGCGTTACGTGCACATTATGTATATGTAGCTAGAGTATTTCATTAGGAGAATTTTTTTTTTAAAACTGTAGTACTTAATTCATAATAAGTTGTCATTACTACATCGATTCTCTTATTTGTTTATGTTTTTTGAAATCCCGAAAACTAGCCGGCAAAGAAAAACTTATCAAAAGAAAATTTAAAACAAAAAAGAGATTAGGGTAGAGGTTGTCCTAATATGTGCTTTGCTAATTTCACGGCGCTTCACTTGGTGAATGAGACAAACATCAAACTATGCTGCAACTAACTTAATGCAGTGGATTGTATTTGATATTTTCAGAATGTCCATACTTACTTTGTATTAAGTTGCCACTACTACCTCCATTCTCTTATTTATGCTATTATTAAGAGACGCAAAATATTGATACAAAAATGAAATTTAAAAATAACAATCAATACTTGTAATTAAGCGTTGTTAGCTATTGTATGACATATATGGTTTACTCTGTAGTATGAGTAAAAATGAAAGATAAAATGGTATGATCGAAATAATTCGAGTAATATGAAGTCGGCAGAATATGGAAGAGGCCGGTTTTTAGTATGATGAGTATATTACTATGTGAGAATCTTTAGTGCATGGAATCCAGCGTTAGTACTTAGTAGGCCATGATTTGATGCATCTTTCCAACATCTAACATGACGCAAACATGCAAAGGTAATTACTCAAAGTTGAGCAAAAAGATAGAGCGAGTTGCAGCCAAAAGATATTACGGAGTATAATTGAGGCTTATCCTCCTACCAACAACGTACAACGCTAAATAGCTGTGTGATCAAGTTATAGGACACAGATGTTATAATCATGTTATCTTAATACATCTACTTAGGCAAAATACATAGGAAAATTTTAAATATATCTTTGAGACATGTTTGTAAACATGTCTAATAATTTGTACTAGTGCAAAAAAAAAAAAAAAAAATTGGTACAACTTCATTTTCAATAATGTAACTTTATATCTAAATAGTATAACTTATAAAAAATGAAGGTAAAACAACGAAAATGGTGAAATTATGCACATCCTTAGTTTCTAACAGTGTAATTTTAAATAGTATAAGTACAATATTATTTGCAAATAATACAATTTTCAACTTTCTAATAAGTACAATTTCATAAAAAAAAAAATAAAGGTAATAGGTCCATGTAAAAATGGATGCATAACTTTACTTCATAATAAATCAACTTTATTTAATTTGCAAATAATACAATTTTTAATTTCCTAAAATTGCAACTTCAAATTATATACGTACAATTTCATTTGTAATAGTACAACTTTAATTCTCAAAAGTATAACTTTAAGAATTAAAGGAAATTACTAATTTACCCTTCAAGATATGCTTTGTTGTATAATATTCGGACAACCTCAAATACATATACTTACATTATATATTTATACAGTACTCTGTAGTTGTAAGTTATCATTATTAATATAATTTTGACAAAAGTTGTTAGTTATTACGTAGTATCTGATAACTGAAGTTTTTACTCCATCCATGTTAGAATTTTGACTCTCAAAAGTCAAAACTATTTAAGACTCTACCAGTGGAGTATAACACACAAGTAATCTAGCTCTATGTCAAAAGCGACATCATCAACTAATAAGGAAATTATTAAAAACAATGAAAGGTCTCACGTTTTATCCTCAGTAAAAAAGCTATTTTTTAGGAGAACTTTCTTTCATTTTGATTCTGATTTAGGTTAAATTTGTAGGCTCTGGCTAGTGGCCAGTGCCCAGTGGCTAGTATGCTCAAGGTTATTAGGTAAACTAAGCTCCTGATGATGCTACGTCTTTCTCTTACGCTAAATTATATATTGTATAACTGGCCGGTACTTCAATTTTAATTTGCAATTAATAGCAACTCACTTCGTATGACTCAACAATATACGCTAGAATTACAGGTTTATTGAACTGTTTTTGCCAATTTAAACACGTTTTTAAACTTATACCATCAAACCAATTCTGTATATAGGACCACGATTCGTCTTTTCCTACTAATTATTGTTATAAACCAAAAACTCACGTATTCTGCAAATCATAGAGTGAAAAAAGTGAAATGATAGAGAAAGTAAACTGCGCTAATATATCGACTTCCTTACAATTAATGTTTCGTATATATTTATACTTATAAGTGACAGAAAATAAATATGTATAAGAATATAAAAGACAAAACCTAAAGTATCGCACTTGATCGAATATATTATTTGTTAAAATATAATTAGAATTTGTGCAACTAATTAGGATAGAGGGAATATGAGATAGTTAAATATACAAAATAAACACGAGGTATTGGTTGGTTTTCAAAATTACAAGACGGGGCATTTAAGTTTTCTTCTCAGGGCCGTCCCTGGGGCTAGGCAAGAAGTGCGACCGCCTAGGGCCCAGGGCTCGGAAGGGCCCACAAATTAATTTTAAAACTAGTGTTTAATTAATTTTTAAAAATTTATTAGTTAAATTTTAAATGATAATTAGTTTAAAATATTTATAACATTGAATGTTTTATTTTTTTAATGAAAATGTGTACCTTTATCCTTAGTTTTAATTATCATTCTCTATTTCTTTAATTCCTAAATTATGCTCTATAAATTATTTAGTTTATGGTGTCTTACAATGAATAAATGAATATATTTACTCTCTTGTCATTCTAATTGTGACATATAACTATACAATATCACAAATTTAAGATTTTTATTTTTAGTTTTTTGATAAAATGAAATCAAAAATTTATCTGATGGATATTTGGTATAATGATAATGACAAGTTTGTATATAGTAGCATCTTGGGTATTAAAATATATATTGTATACTGCATGTATACTTTCTGGTATTAAAGTTTGGGTTTTTCGAGTTTTGTAATTTTATTATTTGCTAAATATACCTTTAGTATTCAATGGACACACCCAACTATTGGAGGCTATAAATATTCTATTAACAATTATTTAAAGATATCAACAATATTCTACTCTACTTGATTAGTTTGCTTTTAAAAAATATTATTTCATTAGTAGATCTTGTGTGTATCTTTTTTAATATTTTTTTTCAATTATTTTTAGAATGGTTAAATTATTTTACAGATGAAATTAGTAATAAAAAATAAAATAAATATATTCTATATTACCATGCGTTTACTATCCCGAGATGAATAAGGGAAAATTTTACGCATATAACATAAGGGGCCCATAAATATTATTACGCCTAAGGCCTCTAAAATATCAGGAACGATGCTGTTTCTTCTTACAAAGTTACAAATGGGAAATTTGTTTATACAATCCCCTAATTAATC
This sequence comes from Dysphania ambrosioides, assembly GCA_026401315.1. NCBI lineage: Eukaryota > Viridiplantae > Streptophyta > Magnoliopsida > Caryophyllales > Amaranthaceae > Dysphania > Dysphania ambrosioides. Next base: position 1,091,583 of record CM048660.1, on the reverse strand, counting down.
GATAGAAAAATATAATCTTTCACGTCAACTTAAACAACCATATACTCACATCAAGAATATAGATCAGTACGGGAAACGTGAAACTCTTCGAACAGACTTTTGTTTTCAACTACTAAATATATGCTTTGTTTCATTTTATGACGTGATACAAATTAAGGGGTATAGTAAGTTCGTTACAGGTATATACCAACGTATATAGGACTATAGGTATTATTAGCGAATTCAAACTCCAAATTAAAGGCGATCAAACTCATTAATATATCTTGGCACCAAATTAAGTAAAAAAAAAACCCCCCTTAATTAGCCAGCTAGTTACACCTCCAATTCAAGGCACAAGGTACATATACTTTTCGAGGTTGAAACTAGATTGTAAGGTCAATTATAATCTTTCATTGTATGGCCGGGGTAGATTTTAATAGGTCAAACCTTTATTTTTTTTAAAATTATTTTTCACTTTCATTTTAAAAATGGGTCAAACCTTTATTTTTTTAATAGAAAGAAAACACCATAATTACATATAAAATTTCAATATCAAAATTATTTATATTTATACTTTGTCACACTAGCTAGTTTTCAAGAGAAATTAATAAGTCAATTCTATCTAACAAACTATAAAATTCTTATAGTAAACTCCTTCATGCAGGGTACCAAAAGAACTCCACTTTTATGCTTAAATTATTTCATTTACTAGTATATCCAAACAGTAAAAGAAGGTAAAGAGAGTACATAGTGAATAAGTTTAAAATTATTTAGAGGTCATTGGATATCACTATTAGTTTTTTGAGTTTACAAATGATATGCTTTAGGTCGAAATTTGAGCTTTAAATTAATCATACATATACATATATCAGTTATGTTGATTTTAAAAATTAACAACAGAAAATCAGAAACCACTATATATGATTTTCAAATGTTGGTTTTGTTTTCTGAAAAAGTAGGAAACTGAAAATAGAAATTATGTCAAACAATACCTTTAACAAATCATTGAGATATTTTTTCAAAAAAAATAAAAAAATCAATGAGGTAATAACTTTTGTTTTGAGGGATTCAATGGAATATATAATAACAAATAATAATAATAATAATAATAATAAGCTTAAAACTATATAAATAATGAACAACGAAGTATTCCGTAATTACAATTATGGTACTCTTATTATACTGAGTACTATATAGAATCCAACCCAGTGAAAGATGTAATATAACAACGGCATTACAACTTGGATGAATTCAATAAGGTTGGAAATTAATACTAGGAGGATAATTCACCCTAATTAAAAGCTTGATCTAGTTTTTTCTGCCCTCTCTTAGCTTATTGGGTTGAAATAACGCAGCAAATAAATATTATGGGTAATATAAATATGTAATTAAGTATATGCTACGTTATTCATCAGAGATGGGATGAGTATAGTTTACAAAAAGCTTGGAGGAGATTAATTTGCATCCTCAAGTGCAAAATGTAGTCCGCCGTTTGTAGAAAGAGATGGTCGAGCTGCTGCACCCTCTGGGCACCAGGTATAATACCCTGCAGCTTCCTGACCTTCCTGAGCACCATTTCTTGTGATCGCCGTGGCTGGCCCTTACACCGGCTTCTCCTCGACGCCACACGAGACATTGTGGGTGTGCAAGAGCCTTTTCTCATCAAACGCATCCCCGCTGTACGTAACTGAAGCAAGCAAAGCTTAGCTTGGAATGTAGTTGTATTATTATTGCTGGCTAATAGCTAGCAATGTGAAGATGTGAAAGTTTGTTTTGTGTGGAGAAAGGGTGGGAGGGTAGTGAGGCTTATAAATGCCCGTAGCCCCGTTGGGGAGAGGGTGTTTGTCCCATGTGAGGGCATCCAAGTTGTGGTCATGGGCAGATGGGCCTTCTTTTGGCTTCAATTAGCATCCAAGGACGATTAATCTTCTCTTTTTTTACTCTCATCTTTCATGATATGGTATGCTTTTTTATGAATTCAAACCAGTAATATATGGCCCAATCATCAAATCTAAAGTCAAGAATCAAATGTACCTAAAGGAATACAAATTACTTAATTTAACGTTTATAAAATAAGTCCAAAATTAATTAAATAAATATTAAATTGAATCAAACAATACTCTTTTTTTTTTTTTTATAATTGCATATCAAATCTGAGCATTCCTTATACGCTTTTTCATAATAATCCATTTAAACTTTAGTATCTATTACCTTAATCTTAATTTTACTTTATTTGGTGGAGTATGAAAAACCTACGCACGTGTCTGACAGCTCTCGCACGCTTACGACAGCCACTAGTTTTTTCTGTTTTAGTCACCAACTCGGTCCTCGTAATCCCGTAATCCAGACAGTTTTGGCTTCTCTAACGTGTTGCCCATCTCACCTTCTTCGTCTGCTCAACCTCCATCCAACGGTCTACGTTAAATACACATACGCATTCGATGATCTGCACCCTTGAAGATGGCACTAAATTATTTCCAATAATTAATGTATAATTAACGGCAAAAACTAAAACTTAATCATTTAAAATGGGTGGAATACAAGTATAGATGGAGATACGTATTTTGTATAACTAGATTCCGCCTCCTTTAGATGGTCTTACTTGGTAAAATCACTAAATATGGCATAACATGACGGCTATTTATAAAGAATATATATTAAAAAAAAAACGTACATAAAATATTGGGTAAGACGATGCCATTAATAAAATGGACAAATTAAAGCAGTTAAACACAAATTAACAATCTTCGAGAAACACTAAAACCCATAGAACTATTAAAATCAAACCCGACCCGACAAGTTACCCGAAACCGACCCGGATCCGACCTAAAGTCAACCCGAAAAGTGAGACCCGAAAATCAACCCAACCCGACCTGAAGTCAACCCGAAATCGATTTGACTCGATATTCAAAGACCCGAACCTGATCCGTGTCTGACCCAGTAGGGACCCGACCCGTTACAGACCCGACTCAATTAGTTTTCGAAACCGATTGACCACGACACATAACCAATATGACCCGATTTATAATAGCCCATGACCCGAATTAACTCCATGTGTTAACAATTTGAATATATGTAAATGTGACATAATCTTGCCCGACCTATTTTCACCCAATTTCAAATAATCTTAAAACCAAACATTTTTCATTAATGACCAATGCGAACCTGATAAAGCTTAAATTGGATTTCAAGCGAAATCGAGGCGACCTATTACTATAATTGACTTGACCCAAAATCTACCCGAACTCGAAATAACCCATTATAACCCGTTCAAGAATCGACCCAATTTTACCTTAACCGACCTTGACCCAAACCGAATACAACCTGAACTGAACCCGAGCACGCAAATAACCGATTTAACCCGACCCGATAATGACCTGACCCAACCCGACATACCAAATTGACCCGATCTAACCCAAACCGATAAGAATCGACACGTGATGGGTTAATCTAGAACCGACACGTGGACCCGATTTCACACCCCTAAAAACCCAGTCAAACTCTCTCTTCCATTAATTGTCCTTCGATACTTCTGTATACTCTGTTAGTTGGGAAGTTGTGATTCATTTTAGGATATTCTAGTCTAACTCATTATGTTGCGATTTGTCTTAGTTTTTCTCATTCGATGGATTGAACAAAAATGACGATCGAAGATTTGTACAAGAAACTCATCTAAATGTAAAGTATGTTAGGCAGAGTTGCTCATTGCCTTTTCGCCATCAAAGCAACCCGCCTAATCTGTCATTTGTAATGTACTCAGTGGCATAAATTTTATTGAAACTCATCCATAAACTCAAATCTACCGCTAGTGAATCTGGAAGAGACAAATTTGTTGGGGATTTTAAGAAACCCATTCTATAGTGTTGTACATATTAAGTTGAAAGTGTATTTGTGCATCAAATAAGAAAGCGACTAAAAATATATGGTTTCTTTTATTTTGTATATAAGAGAGTTTATAATTTTAAATAGAGATATTCTTAATTTATATTTGATATAAAAACTTTTTTATAATTTTATTTTTGTATCTGATATCAAAATGTCTATATCTGTATATGTTTTTCTATATTTTTATATCTTTTGTATTTTTATATCTGATAAAATAATACATATATCTATTATAATAATAATTATATCTGATATAACAATATCTATATTTGATATTTTAATATTCTGATATAATTTATATCAGGTATGAATTAAAAAAGTCTTATTTTAAATATAAAATTTATGATTTAAGGTATAATAAATATAGTTTTATGTATAAAGACTATGATCTTAGGTATAGAGCTTATAATTTCATATATAAATATTATAATTTTAAGTATAGAAATTATAATACCTATATAGATGGTGAATAATTTGATATTCACTACCCTCCTCTGCTCCAGCTAAGTGAGTTTATTAAAAATAAAAAAAAAAGATAAATTAAAGATTGATGGTATTGTGATAGCAAGCTAGACACATGAGGTCTTCTGTGCATGAAGGTACATAAAGTCTCACACATCCCATATAATTTGTCCTTGCCAATAATCTTCCTTTAGTTTTTGTATGTGTTTGCTAAGAATCAAAGTCGTATATCTTGCTTTTATGAGATTTTTGGAGGTGACATATGGATTAACTTTGCTGGGACTTTGTGATTATTACATTTCTTATTCTACTCCAGCATACAATGCATGGTAGAATAGAAGAACTAACAGAAACATTAACTTGGTGACCAAGTTCGTTACAGTAGCACTAGAGAATAAATGGTTTTTGGTAGGAGTGTCAAATCGGGTCAACGGGTCGGTTCTGGGTTGACCCATCGCGGGTCGGTTCTGGGTTGACCCATCGCGGGTCGGTTCTTATCGGGTCAATTTTGCCTATCGGGTCGAGTTGGGTTCGGGTCAGGTCATTATTGGGTCGGGTTAAATTGGTTATTTACTTGGTCGGGTTCGAGTCGGATTGTATTCGGGTCGGGTCAATGTCGGTTCGGGTTGTATTCGGTTCAGGTCAAGGTCGGTTCGGGTTGTATTCGGTTCGGGTCAAGGTCGATTCTAATAAAATCGGGTCGGTTCCTGAACGGGTTATAACGGGTTATTTCGGATTCGGGTAAAATCAGTTCCGTTCCTGAATGGGTTATAGCGGGTTATTTCGGGTCAAGGTCAATTTTGATAAAATCGGACAATGATGATGGTTAATTCATAAATTGGACAATGATGATGTCGATAAGTTATTTAAAAACAAAATATTTATGAGATAATGATCATTAAATGTGTATTATCCTATCAAACTAGTATATAAAATACGATGTTAAGTTTATATATACATAAGAACCTGTAATATAATTCCTCTATTTATACCAATGTGTATTACCATTTAGTTGTCGAATATAGATGATTAGGAAAGAATTTGATACCATAAAAGAATAAGAGATTAACTTTCAAATGTAGAGATAAGTAAATATTTAGCAACTTAACATATAAACGATCATATATTCACATTGGTATAAATAGAGGAATTATATGAAAACTATATTTTAGTTTTTTATTTATTTTTATTTAAAAAGTATGAAAATGATTGTCATTTTGGAAAAAGAAGGACGATAATGAGATTTATGAAACAATGAAACCCCAAATTGGAAGGCTCTAATCTCACTTTTCATAGGCATAAACACGATGATTTTGCTTTTATTTGAATATTTAGTAAATCTTTTAAAATTTTATTTTCATAAATGCACTTATTAAATAATCAAATTAATAAAAATGTTTGGTTTCAAAGTTATTAGATATTAGGTAAAAAATAGGTCCGTCAAGATTATGTCATATTCACGTATATACAGATTATTAACACATCCAGTGAATTCGGGTAATGAATTTTTATAAATCGGGTTATATCGGTTATGTGTCAGTTTCAATCGGTTTCAGGTTCTTTTTCGGATCAGGTCGGGTCTGTAATGGGTCGGGTCTGAAACGGGTCAAGTTTTTAACGGGTCGGGTCTATAACGGGTCGAACACAGATTGGGTTCGGGTCTTTGAATATCGGGTCAAATCGGTTTTGGTTAAATTCAGGTTGGGTTGGGTCGGTTATCGGGTCTCACTTTTCGGGTCATAATCAGGTCGGGTCCGGGTTGATTTCGGGTAACTTATCGGGTCGGGTCTAATTCTGACAGCTCTAATTCTTGGTGTACATTTCCTCCAAATCAATACATTCTCGAGAAATAGAGGATGCTCAAAGGTGGTGATTATAATCTCAAATATAAAGCTTATGATAATCTCTTAAATATAGAAAATATTATATTAGATTTAGAGGTTATGATTTCGGGTATATAACTTATGATATCAGGTATAAAATATAAAATTTTAGGTACATAAGATATAATATTAGGTAGAAGTATTATGATTTCAAATATAAATAATATGATTTTGGGTATAGAGATTATGACTTCAAGTATATATATAAAGATGATGAGGTATAGAGTTTATAGTCTTAAATAATAGTATTAATAAAATTATAATTTCAAAATTTTCGAATTATTATCATCATACATCTGCTGACATACCACTATCTTGTATCCTCACACTATCATCTATCTTTATATTTCAAAGCATTTGTAGTGAAATGGGTAGTTTCTTTTTTTTTTACCATCATGTTCAGCGTACATGGATAAATAACTGCAATTTGCACACCGTACCAGGTTTTAATCCTTTCTTCACCGCTACATTCACAAGTGGCTCAACTGAACTACAATCGAACCAAATGTCTTCGACGGGACCACTGCACATTCGTGTCCTAATTCCGGCTTCGTTGGTCGATGTTAGGGATTATTGGTCGACATTGGGGTAGAGTGAAGGGTGTAATTGGTAAGATGGATGTTAGAATCTTATTATTGATGTGATAAAAAAGTTAAGAAGTAGGTCAGGAAATGAAGGGTATAATTGTGATACGTATTTAATAGAGAAGTTGCAGAGGAGATGAAGGATGAGAAGTTATATTGACTCGAGCACTTTGCATTTTTTATTTGTTGTGCACTACTTATATATTTATTGTCTCACTATCTACTTGCTAAAATGGTGAAATAAAAAAAAAAAACTAAAATACAGTATTTGATTATTTGCTTTCTAAAGGAAACTAAGGAGGCCTTATTCTCAACATCATTGACTTAAAATACTACATAACCACATAGTTAACCTTATGTTGGCATCTCTACAACAAAAAACAAAGAGAGTAGATAATTTGCATGGCACTAATGAATAAAGTACGTAAACTGTAAACATGCATCACGTCGTTCATCTACCTTGTGAAATAATTTACGATGGCTGTCCCCTAAAATAATAATCCTATCACATGGAGGTTCAATTCATTGGATATTAATAATTAAATGCCCTCGTGAACTCCTGGAAATGTCTGATGCAACCAACGTAACGGAGGGGCCATATATGGTATAGCCTAGCCATTATATTTCGCACAATCATGATAATATATATATGAATGTCATAATAATTATTCATTTCCTTACAGCTTTTTGGTATGCAATTTCTTAAATATCACCTCTTCGATCTCCACACCTGTTTTCATGAGATACAACTCAGACACTATATACTATATACTATATACTATATACTATATGAAAGTATTTGATTGATTATACACTCATTGCATGACGTGCAATCTTTTGCTTTCCACTCTGGGATTTATGTTCAATCTTTTCTGTACGGCTTGGCTATCACATATCCACACATTAATTTTTGCATTGTTTTTTTTTTTTCTTTGCCCTTTCTATTATTGTATTTATATTGTTACATATGTATTTGTACTACTACTTTTCAATATCATGGCTTGGCAAAAATTAAACTAGAAATAAAATGTTGTAAAGGAACACGCACGGTCCGATTATAAAACAAATCTGTCATCTCACGTGATTATTTTTATTGTTTTGTAGTTCGATCATTAAATGTGAAATAATCATACATATTATTATTATTATTATTATTATTATTATTATTATTATTATTATTATTATATATCTATTACTCATTTTTCTTTAAACATATTGATATTTCGTCTATTTCATTTTAATTGTCCCATTTGATCAACTTATGTGAAAGTTTTTAAGTTAAAATAGATTTCAAATTATTATAAACTTAACTTTATTTGGAGTTATATAGTTAAAAAGTACTTTACACATAAGCTTATTTCCTTGAGAATATCATGTAGTAGTAATTATATACACATAATACCTTAAAAATTTTAAAAATACGATATTAAAATAACTATATATTCTTTTAAAATTATAAATTTATTCATTGTAAATGACCCGTATGTTCAATCAGGTGCACAGGGAAAGTTATGCATCCTGTTGCATAGTCCACTAATTGCATGCATAAGTTGACTGAAAATTCCCTAATTATTTTCGTCATTATCAACCTCTTACTAGCATTGTTGATGCTTTTTAACTTTGTGGTAAACTATTTTCTTTTGACAAAAAAAAAAAAAAAAAATTTGGGGTAAACTAGGTAATAATAAATTATATAGTTTCAAATAAAGGTAACATATTATATAGATACATTGTACTTCCTATCAACATTAGCAATTACAAATACATATAATCACGCCATTTCATAAAAAATTACCATTAGTTTTTTTATAATCTTTAAAATACAACTTTGAGCATTAGTATTTGTAATTATATTTTACAAAAATTTATAAAATGATATATTTGAAAAATAAATTTCAAAACGAATGTAGTGAAATCTCAAATAATATTATTTTACATTATACATATATAAATGAAATATGGCCAGAGTTTTCTTTATCTCAAAATTTTCTTATTTTGACCAAATAAATAGTAAATGAAAACAACTTTGTGAAATAGAGAATATCATTGGGAATACTTTGCACTTGGCAGTCATTTTGTCTATAATTAAAACATAGAATCGAAATACATAGAAATTTTGTAGAATATACTCCAATATCATTAGGCCCAACCTCTTCATGAATTTCAATACTAAGGGTTTTACTTAGTATTGAACAATCTTTGGATTTATAAAATGGGTTGGCTCTTCTTCTTGGTTGGAACCTCGGGTTCATAAATTTTTACTGAAAAAGGGAGACTAGTGTAACACTTAAACTTATCTTGTTATTGAATACTTGTTAATTTTCAAATATGAGTTATATATTCATTAGTATAACCTAAGCGTAAAACCTTCCATTTGCAAACTTGCAAGCTGGATATCCCGCTTGCTGCATTCGTGGGGCAAAATGAATGAATGAATGAATGAAGGTGGGGGAGCTTATGAACATGTGCCTTGTTTTGAGTGTTATTATGTAGCGGTGACTGGTGACTGGTGACTTTGACATGAGCTGCTTTCCTCGCACCACATTGAAACCCTTTTCTGGACAACTGTTTCTTATACTAAAGGCAGCCAATTGTAAGTGATACAACAATTTTATGGTTTATGATCTAGCTATCTCTTCGGATTCATGCATAATTTTCATGATATTGCGAATCATGTAATATATAGATGTCTACTATTTGTTTGGAAGGGATCCATAGAGAGTTCGTAAATAAGATATCTATCAAAAAGTTCCTTAGCTAGCACATTTCGTGTATAGCTAAAAGATTTTTGTCTATTTAGCTACATGCATGAATTACAATATATAGATTCGTTTAAGGAAACGCCAATTAGGAATGTAGGTATTCATGAATACCACAACTCATAGCTCTTTTTTTTATTTCTAAAAAAAAAAAAAAAGTTTACTCTTGTCTTTTAGAAATCACAAAAATTTTAGTAAAGTAGGGACACATGAGTCAAATTGAATGGTACACTCTTATAAAGTCGCTTTTATTAAATTGAGGTGTAACTTTTATTATGTAAAAGGATAATTCTTATATTATTAGGAAGTAACCTATGTACAATATACCAAATATTTTCTTTTCGATTATACCTCATTCTTTATTAACTGAAATCGTAATACATTTTATTATATATAGGAATGACTTTTGTTATACGGAGAGGTAACTTGTGTTGATCATATAATAAATTTATTATATCCCTTATTCACACAAAATCTTTCGATTAGAAATGGTAATTGGCTCAAAAGAAATATTAAGGCATTGTGGGGGACTTTTCATAATGGAACCAATCCAAAGAAACTCAAGATTATTTGTTCATCACTTGTCCTCTCATCAGACAACACAATTTGGAAAAAAACCACAGCTATTTCCATTGGATGCGAATCCGTAGACTTCAACGAAGTGTGTCCCTTCTTATCCCTACTTTAGAAGTGACTCAAAATATTGGTCTTCTATCGGGAAAAAAATTGGATTTTTCTTTTTTTTTTTGAGTTTTCCAATATTAGTATTCTCCTGTTGTAGACAAAGTTCTTGATTGCTCATTGCCGTCTTATTAGTTAGGTATGGGAACAAGAAAGACACTTCTTGAGAATTTGCTAACAAATGCAGCAACACCTATGACAAATGATAACTATATTAACTTTCACACACAAACAATTGCTATTAACACACTTTAACAAGAGTAAAGTAGAACAAGTCAACTTTTGGGGATTGTTCGGTTAACTTTGATGGATCAATTAAATTTACTAGCAGTAAATCTACTGTAGCTGTTCTTGAATTTCACCTCTGGATTACAAATGAAGTGATTTATTGGGTATAAACTTATGGAGGGGAAGTGGGTACAATTGAGACAGATATGTAGGGGCCTTAACAGCCAACATGATTTCACTCAACGTAAAGGCATTGGTGCAATACCATATGGCTAGAATAGTCTACGTACTCTCTGTTTCCTCCCATCCTGCACCATGTGACTATGTGAGTTTGCCAACTATTTGATCATGACTATTCATATTTCTAAATCTATAGGTTTGCAGCCTCTATTTAATCATCCAAGTTAAAAACAACATTATCTTATATCCTCCCGTTCACGTGCCAGACATAAGCTTAACAATTCTTCCCTGGAAATTTTTTTAAGATGTTTATTTCATCATTTAGAGATTTATTGAAAAACCTTTTATTTCTACACATAGTTACCAAATGAGAGGTTAATTACTTATGGATTTGTAAAAATAAGTTCTCAAAATCTTGTAAGTGAATGGATTCTACAAGTAATAAAGATTGCTAACAAAAGAATTTTAGTAATTGATGAGGTTTGTTCTATTGTTATGGCCCTCATATCTGTAAGTTTCTAGCATTTCTTGTTATAAAGACTATTAATTAATACTCGTACAAATATAACATCGAACTACATGTCTTCATATTTTGTCTTTCTGACAACAATTAAATTTATGCAACAATAGACTTCAATTTGTGCTGACAACAATTAAGTTTATGCAACAACATGCTTCAATTTATGTTTGCAACTCCGTATAACGTAACATGGATATTTATGATGTTGTAAATACTTTAGTATGCTTATTCTATTTGAACTCACTTCCGGTATGAAACACAATATTCATGCCAATTAAACTAACACTAACTATTTACAACAAAAACAAACGTTCATTAGCTAGCCGTCCCTTCCGAGGAAATCATCCTTCAATGACCTCGTCGAATAATGTCGCCATACTTCAGCCCTCACTGAGAAAGCCCGATCCTAAAAATAAATAATGTTCACATGTTTCTCTTTAGGTTCTAAACAACTTCTTCTTACTCGTCTCCTGAGTAAGTGTACTCACCTCAAAGAGTTGCTACCAGCCCTTAAGATTAAAAGAGCAATTCAATAAGACGCCAATTAAACCAACATTAATGGGTCGAAGTGTTGGGCTTTCAAGAAGGATCATATTAAGAATATGAATGTAGTAGAGATGTGTATGTTAAGGTGGATGTATAGGAAGACCTTAAGGGATAAAATTAGAATGAGGATATTCGAAAGAAAGTTGGAGTAGTGAATATTGAGGATAGGTTAATGGTGAATCGATTGAGTTTATTTGGGCATGTTAGATGCCTAACAATAAATGCACCAGTGAGGAAGGCGGATGGTTGAAGTAATGGAAACCCACAACGTGGTCGAGACAGACTAAAGATGATTTGGATGGAGAGAGCTAAGAAATATATGGAGAAAATGGTTTAAAAGAACATGTGGCTCTAAACATGAGAGAATGAAGGAGTAGTATTTCTATAGATGATCAAGCGTCATAGGTTTTTAGTTCATATAGTTGACTCCATCTTTTTGGGATTAAAACTTGACTTTGTTGTATATAAATCTACTTACTTTTTTTTATCAATAATTATATTATTATCTACTTATTTCCTCATTAAAAATTATTTTAATATAATGATTAAATTTTAGTTAATATTGGGATATCAATCCAGCTAAATATGCATTTTGCTGGAGTCTCATTCTGCAAAGAGCATTCACGAATGGAATGGTTGGATTATGGTGTTCACTTGTTTTTCTTGGTTGTGCCTTTTGAATCTTTATATTTCAGCCCGGTCCCTACCGCGTTAACTTGGTTCTTGGGCCTTGAATATTTAACTGGTTGCATGTTTGTAAGTGGACTATATGTTGCTGTGGTGGGCTGTTAGAATAATAGCAGGCCAGGTTTAGTTAAGATGTTTTTTCGCAGTACATGATGCTGTAATGTGGGCCTTGGTTCTTTGCTGACAGTGGATTAGTGGGTAGTATGCAGCAATTTCAAACGCACTATTTGAATTTTGATCAAGCGTTCATATTTGGTGATAAATCATGTGGCTTCAATTTGGGTCGCCTCAGATATAATTAGGGTTATAAATCTGTTATAATCATAATAATGTTTTAATTGGGTCAATGATATAATGTCTTTCAACCCTAAATAATGAGTCGCAAATTCTTTTTATAGTGAATTATTAAAAGAAAGGACTTTGCTCACCAATCAGTTTCTTCACTATTTTAAGCCTCAATTATGTTTTTTTATTTTGGTCACTTCTCATATACTATTTTAAAGCACCTACATTCGACTATACAATTTGTTCATTATTGAATTGCTATATATCTTGATTTGTGATAGATTCCAAACATCTAAAAGAACAATATTCCATTTACCATTTTCGATCATATCCTTGTTAGGTTTGCAACCGCTTTGTTAAGATGGGTGTCAACCAGTTTAATTAATTGGTAATTAGGATTTTTTGAAGGCCCGGCCCGTCATTGAATCTAGCAAACATGGTCGGCTATGACTTAAGAATTGATGTTTGAGAAGTTGGTGTAATAGTGTGATAGCTAGGCCATCATGTAGACATGAAAAATCCAAGAAGGAACACAACATGCTTATGTCAAGGTATTGAGGTTATGGTCTAAAGTTTTGAGAGCAAGGCAATTTATAAGATAGTGAATGAAGTAGCATATATACGACCAGGAAACAGTTGTAATGTGGTCCTTGGTGGTTCAAAGTTGTAAAGTGAAGCTTTTGAAGCATCATTTTCTTAGGTTGAACAACTGCATGCATAAATGTAAATGAAAGGGTCCATCAAGAGAGTACAAGTGCAACTCACTTGGCTAGCTTTTATTTAGTCATGAAAGTGAAAAGGCATGCAAAAGGTGGAAGTCGCAATACGAGTATTAGGTTTCGCATGTTCGTACAATGCTGTGACTTTTGAGGAAACCAATTCTCCAGTTTTTAACGAGGCGCAGATGATCAGTTACATGCATTGTACTTCTAGTTAAGTTAACATTCCAATGAATCATCAACATACGTGTGTTTAGGTTCTGAGTATTTGGATATGTTTTTTATTCTAGGCTTCCCACTTCCCAGGCCACCTCTATTTGCATTTCATGCTTCACTTTGGTCAGATATATGCTACAGTGATTACCCTCTATGTATTATTATGAAAACATCTGGTATTTTGATTTTTTATGGTTCATAAGCAGAAAATTACAACAGATATTTTATGGTTCATAAGCAGAAAATTACAAAATTTCTAATTTATACCTGATAAAAATATTTTATGGAGCATTTTCGTGATTTAATTTCTACATATGAGATTATAATGTCTTTACCCGATATATATTTTTTTTGTATTTTATATTTTCTGTATTTCTATATTTTGATATAGCAATAGATATATAAGATATTTCAAGATCCTGATATAATTCATATAATGTACGAAATAGAAAAATCTCTTTGAATTAATGTGTTTTGGCATAAGGATTTATGGATTATCTACTTTTGAATATATGGAGAAGGAAAAGAAATTATTATATCCTATGAGACATGATCATTGTATTTTAGTGAGTATATGAATTTACTTAGGAGTACATGAGGAGTCTTACGTCTCTTAAATTAGGGCTTATGAATTTTTATAAGAGTATTATGTTTTATTGGATCTCTCTTGATAATTGTGTATATGTATGATTTCCTACATGAATAACGGGATCGCGTACAAGATTAAACATAAACAAATCTTAACAATAATCATCAACGTTTAAATTAAACAAATAAAAACTGGAATCATTTGTTATCCTATTGATATAAAGATTTATAAGGCATTATATGTAGTACACATGCAGGAAAAGTTCTAGACAATTAGGGAATGGACTAATAGCTTTATCCATTAGGGAGTTGTGATAACCATGGCCACAACTTGGTCAATATTGAGGGCCTCGTCATATCAAGTTCCATGAATGAGAGATTATGAGGGAATTCAATAAATACTGATATATGTTGCGTCATTTTCATGGAACTTCAACTTACTAACTCTTGACTCTTGTGATTTTGGAATCAGAAAAATTAAATATTGATTTTGCCTGTATTTTCTCAGCCAAACGCATAGAAAATTACAAGTAGCTAAGCATAAAACTTTTTTGGCACAGGAAAACAACTATTTGTAGTTTCCAAATGGTCATTGTCGAATAAAACTACTAATGATCCCTTCTTTGAATCATGTAAATATGTAGGGAACAACATTATTATAGCATTAAATTGTTCATTGAACCTTCGCCATCAGCTCAAACAAGTTTTGGGTCATAGTTTTTGGGATAGTTGGATATGATACCAAAACGGTTCAAATTAAGTTAATCATCTTATAAATACATCAAACCTACTTATTAACCTTATTGTTGTTTTTAGGAAAGTGTTAAAACATCAATATATGGTTTAGAGAGGTATTGTGTCATTTCAAACCCAACGAGAAAGCAACATGAGGAGATACTAATTTTGTCTATTCTAAATTTTTTTTCTTTTTTTTCTCTCTTGGTCCATAGGAGGGGAAAAGCTAAGGAATTTATGTGTTATAAATTCCTACATCGTCAAAATAAATAATGGTTAACGAAGTATTTAACAACTTATATACTCAACAACCCTAATTATATAAGGAGAAATTCCTAATTTATATCTGATATAAATATATTGAAAGACATTTTTGTAATTTTATTTCTATACATGAGATCATAATGTCTATGCCTGATACGTTTTTTTGTATTTTTATATCTTTTGTATTGCAATATATGATATAATAATACTTATATATGATAATTTAGTATCTTGATATAATTTATATCATGTATGAATTAGAAAAAATTGTTATGTAAGACATAACACACTAATTGAGTAATTGAGCAATTAGAGGTTGGAAGGAAGGGGTTTCTTTATCAAAGAAAGTTGCATACATATATATATAGCAACAAAATTACAGTAGGAATTAGGACACCTAACTCTTGAAACCCTAGCTAGCTACAAGCCAAGAACCACTATCAATAATTAAATCTGATTGAGGATAACATTTTGTGACACCTTGATAACAATCATACACATGATTAAATTATATTTTCATACTATAAGTGACTTTTTCCCGCTAGAATCCCGTACTAGGCCGGCTGGCAGCTAAATTAAGATCCTGGTGATGATAAGAAAAATGTTGCTGATATGATGACATTGAGGTGCTACTACACTCTCCAACTCCATGCTGCTGCTGATCCTCATCTAACTCTTCCTTTGCCACCTTCTGGGCCGATGGTGATCCCAAGAACTGATGGGCCTCTGGCCCACAGTGCCCTACAGAACCTTGGTGGGCCGGGCTAGGCCCTACTGAGGGGAGCTTGGAGAGGAGGGCCTCGAGGCTGCTCATTGAGGGGGTGATCATCCTCACCATGGGCGATTGTTGTTGGTGGGCTTGGTTGTAATATTCGTATTGGTCCATGAGCAGGGAGGCAGGGCCCATTCCCATGGGCCCTCCTCCTTGGTAGGCCCACATTTCGGATGGGACCTCATACCCATCGATCGGCCTTATGGACGGTGGGAATGTGGATGAGGATGGGTGGGGTAAGAGCACTCCAGGAATGCTCTCAATGTAGGCGAACTTCTTCCGGAGCACTACGACATAGCTTAGGTCCTCCACTACCTTGTTCACTGATCCAAGTTGTACCACGCCTTCTCTTACGGCTATCAATGCTATAGTCTACATAAAATACACATACCATTAATGTAATAGTCAACCAGTCTCATTAAGATAAATATATACAGATGTAATCATCATAGTATAGAATCACCTAATACCTCACCCATAAATTCTTAATATATGGATTTTCTGCATATTAGTATATGTATAATAGTACTAATAATAACATTGGAAAAAAAAATTCACTTTATTGGATAGATTTTGAAAATCCATGTAGTGTACTCCATTGGAATAGAGAAATGTTAAAAATATATCCGATATATAATGTAAAACTTATATCGAGCCTAAGTTGAATATTTGCAATAAAACTGCCCTTTTTGAATATGAAGTTGTATTAATAAATAATGAAATTGTACTATTAAGAAATAAAGTTGTATAACTTCTCACTTTCTACCCAAATTTTTTCTAAAGAATCCTAAATAATGTGGTATTATTAGAAAATAAAGTATACTATTAGCAAATAAAATTATCATTATATCACTATAAATATGTATTGTAGCATATACCCGACATGAGGTTCGAACACCCTCATTCTAAGAGCATTGGCTTGACTTAAACAAAGATTAAACAATTACCAAAATTGAACAAATTGCAAGTAAATTTTATAGTCAAAGAAAGAAATAATTAGGTACTTTATCTATACAATCATTAAGTATTTATTACGAGTTTAAACCACACTATCATTGTACTATTAATCCCCATTAAAGGAGTATAATTTTGACAATATATTCCTCTAGGGGAAAAAAAAAAAAAAAAAAAAGAAAGAAGAGATGAAACCTTAATACCCGACTGAAATTGGGCTTCCCAAGTCCTTGGTT
The DNA here is from genome assembly GCA_026401315.1 of Dysphania ambrosioides. Classification (NCBI taxonomy): domain Eukaryota; kingdom Viridiplantae; phylum Streptophyta; class Magnoliopsida; order Caryophyllales; family Amaranthaceae; genus Dysphania; species Dysphania ambrosioides. Next base: position 1,074,420 of record CM048660.1, on the reverse strand, counting down.
GCTGCAAATTATGACATTTGTACACTATAAATTTTGTACCCATAATATTATGAAATAGTTTAAAGCCAATACTTAAGCAATGATAAAGTAACATTAAGATTACCGCATCAGCCGAATTATGCCATGCAGATAAGAAGTTGATTTCTTGGTTCTCATTTGGTTCTTTGTATATCCATTTGTGACTATGATCAGCTGCCACTTTCCCAATCAAACTGTCACCCAAATATACGGAGTAGTAATTAAAATAACATAAAATAAGACTGCAATTTAGGGTTGCTAAGAGAATTATGATATAAAATGCTTAAGTAATTAGAATGATATAAGAGATCATGTTATTTATACAATAGATGTAAGAGAGAGAGATTTATTGGTACATACCCTTCACCATAGTTGTAGATTTCATGGGACATCTTGAAGAAAAGTTCAGGTTGAAGACCAGCCTGAAACTGTTGGAATTGTTGATCGCCATAGTTAGCTGACGATGATGCAGATGAGATTGGAAACTCACCGCCGGAGTTCATCTCAGCCGGAGTAGACGCCGCAAAGTTGCAAAACCCATCTTCCCATACTAATATCCTGATCATATATATATATATCAAGAACTAATTTGTGTATATAAGATCTGGTTTATTTGTTCTTAATTATGTGGACCGACCATAGTGCAATTACATATTTAAGGAGACTAATCATATTTTTAGAAGTATTACCAGTTTCTCCTGTTGCCTCTAGACCTATCATAAACTCCTCCATGGGTGTCCCATCTGAAAGAAGAAAAGATCACATGTAAAACAAAGCTTATGTGAAGGCCGTCGACTAACAATGGCTACCACACAACATTAAAATCTGGAGCTTTAATTAGAAGAAAGGGCTAAAAAAAAGTGAAAAGAAAGACAAAAACTAAAGGTTTCATTTAATTTTTGAAAATATGTAAAAAGTTGTAATTACTTGGGAGGAGGATAGTTTCGAGGAAGGATCCTCCAAAAGACAGCATAGACCCATTGAGAATTGTCTTGGCTACATAAGCTTCTTAAAGTGTATTGTAGAAGATGAGTCACTGCTAATGGATTTAGGTGTTCTTCCATTTTTCTTTCTTTCTTTCTTTCTCTTCTTTTGATCTGATCTCTTTGATTTGGTGTTTTCAACAAGGGAATAAGTTCTTGATTTCTATATCATATCCCCCCTTTTTATAAGGCTACCCCAACAAGAAAAATCTTACATTTATACTTGCTGTATCTCACTTCACTATTTTACTTTTTTTTTTAATTACTTATTTAATTTCATGGCAAAAAAAAGGGAAAATAATACTAATAAAATAAAATAAAATAAAAGAGTGATATTCCAAGTATTACCCAACATATATGGAAAATAACATTCATAAACTAGCATCCTACCACTTATACTATTGCTATTTTTATGAGTTTATCAACAATTATACTAATCAAAAGAGAGTATATTACTAACATTTTTGTCTTGATTAATAGTTTTGTTTAGGCAAAAAATGAAGTTTCGATTATAGATGTTCTATATCAAGGTAGAAAGATACTTCATATGTATTTATTCAATCTTCATGAATCATGTGATTAACTATTGTCCGTCAAGGTAGTAATATTGATAAATGGCCTTGAAATTGAACAAGGGTTAAATGTAAGTAATAGTGCAAAGAGGACGAAGAGTACAGTCACTAAAAGTAACTTGCATGTATTTATGTATTGGTATGGTCAATATCGTTTCACTCTCCAATATAATAAATATTGTTGAAACAGGTTGACTATCTTTTTTATACTTTGTATATAAACAAAGTATTATATTGTGATCCTTACATGATTAATTTGCATTTGTATGAATCAATTAGATAGCATAGTATAAAAATTCAGTAAAGAAAGTTTACACTATTCCATAGAGATGGCTAATGACCATATATTTGGAGCCAAGTATGTACATGAACTGAACTGATGATGCATGATGTTATGTGTTATCTGGTTCAAGTAGTATGTCGTAGTAGTTTATGTTGAAGTTTGACCGCAAATTATTACTTGCATATCAAGAGTTCATACCCGCATGAGATACGAAACGCTCTTGAGACACAGGAAAATTAAATGAAATATTTATGGAGTGCTTTAGCCAGAAAGTTGACTTTTTAGCTGAAAATTTTGGCATAAAAATGCCGTTTATAAGTGGTTAATTAATGTGCTTTTAACAAATCTGCCTTTATTTTACACTTAAATAATTTAAGACAGAATTTCTTATATTCCAAAATTATTTGCGGAAATGAAACCACTATACAAAAAAAAAAAAACACTAGAAACTTGGATCAGTAACTTAAGGCATCAATGAGGCAAGGAAATATATGCAGCCAATGATAAGTCTCTCTCGCACAGTCGCACCTTTCCCGGTTTCCAAAGACGGTCTTTCTCGTTCAAAGATTTAGTCATGAAATAAAATTGAGTGCCTCCTGACCTGTTTTAAGCGATTTCCTTATCCCAATCATGAACTATCATCATTTATCAGTCTTATTGAAAGACCAAACCTCAATTCTCTAACGCAACATCATCATCATGCATATTCATCATCGAATATATGTTGAGCAAGAACAACATCACCCTCTCTGTCTCTCCCTCCATCGTTCTTTCATTTTCTTCTCCATACCCCGTTCAATCTTCTTCTCATTTCTCTGACACTTTTCATGATATGTTGATAGAGCCATAGAGCATCAGTTATGTCATTGATTGCATAACATTTTATTATAATATAAGCTAAGATATTATAATAAAAATAATAATAATACTATAATCGAAATACTCTATATTATAAGGCATTGCATTGTTTGGTAGGATCTTAAAGTTAATCAACTCTAGTGAAAAAAACTTAAGGAAATAAGTTTGTTTAAAGTTTCCATCCTTAGGTTATGAGTATGTGCTACTGATCGAAACTGCTACTAATCTTTCTCAGTAGGGGTTTGTTTTAGCTCCTTCCTTGATAGTATGCACATACAGTACTCAACTATGAGTAGCCCAGTCTTGCAACATATGAAAATGTCTAAACCTAATTTATCTTCAACTTGATTGTCTCAACTTTTTCCGCTATGCTAAAGAACGCTTACGAATTTAACTCAACAATGTCATTAATTCGAAGAATCACTACTTATCCTTTAGAAAAATTGTTGGACTGTAGAATGATGCAAATTTTAGTAAACTTAGTCATCTCAAGTCATATATTCATTTATAAACCATGCCATTTTCCAAGTTTGTTATTTCTAAATCTTATGTAATTTGGCATGAATCTGTGATACATTTGTTGATTATATACAGATCGGAGTACAAGTTTTCGGAAAAAAAAAAAAAAGAAAAGAAAGAGATTTATTAGTAAGACCCTATATATTAAGTTGGAAGAAGGCAATAATGATCGAAAATTTGGTACCGAGCATTAGTTTGAGTCTCTTTATCAATGCACCAAATTACACATATTTTTTTCCTCTCATGAACATTAGCTTGAAGGGGAAGATTATATCACCAGCATAGTCAACAAAACTGTTGAGACACCAACATATGTGGTAGGAAGGAAAGCTTTCGTAATACTTTTTTACTAATAATAATTAAATCATTGTTCTTATAATTTTGTGTGGCTCACTCTTCATCTTATTGTTATGCTGTACAACTGCTATATCTATCTTTTGCGCAAAGGATAGCTTGGCGTAAACTCTATTATTATTATTATTATTATTATTATTATTATTATTATTATTATTATTATTATTATTATTATTATTATTATTATTATTATTATTATTATTATTAGTAGTAGTAGTAGTAGTAGTAGTAGTAGTAGTATTAGTTTTAGTATTAGTTTTAGTATTAGTATTAGTTTTAGTATTAGTATTAGTATTATTATTATTGTTGTTATTATTATTATTATTGTTATTATTGTTATTATTATTATAAAAAATGAACGAAGTATGAGGCATGAGCTAGGTAGGATCCCAATACTTGTAGGAGAAATGCTCCTTTAAATTCCTTTATAACACAAGTACCTCCTGACACAAATGGGCCATTTGGTTTGGGAATACCTTACATCTTAATATGATATGGGTCCGTATATACCACCTTTCACTGCCCTCCAAAGAAAAGTCTATGCATTGATTATGATTATTAAATTGCTGCTGTAGTACATACATTACCCTTTCAATCCTAGTTAATTCTAAGGGGTGCGGTATTTGATGTTTGGACCCTATAGGGAGGGCTGTTGCTTGGATTCCTAGGGACATATTGTAATTAACTATTGTATACTTCCATCATTATTGTTTAGAATTCATATTTATGACTTGATGCCTAAAATTTAATCTTCAGTTTTCAAGCATAAATATAATTAAGACTATTGAATTATTGACAAATGAAGCTTGCGTACGTTTCCTAAGCACGAAGTCACGAACTATGTGTTAGAATGACGATTTAAGTATCCTTTGTTGAAAATAATTGGCTTTGATCTTATACACTTTTTAAAAGGATACACATTTCCAATATTTTTAAATATCGTAAACATTCTTAAAAATAAAATTATGCGAGCTAATATAATTAAACTAGGTTGCGCATGTCTATTAGTTTTAATTTTATGCTAGTTATTGTACTTGTACTAGAGTCTAGAGTGACGTTCGCTAGAGTCAAGTCAACTGGTTCCTTCTTTTCAAGAAATCCCTTCCTCATTTGGATTCATTTGCGTATAGTAATTGCACCTTTATATTATGATATTGATATTAGGTAACATAAATATGTTGTGAGAAAATTGTTTAGAAAAGGGAGTCGGGGGGTGGACTTTCAAGTTTCAACAGGGTAAGTTGTGATTATTAATATGTCTAATTCCAATAGTGATGGATTTAAGTTTCATACTGACAATTTTGAAGTAGGACAATTATTCTGAACATATAGAATGATTATATATTGTCTGTGTTATTAAGTTGCGTCCACCTATAATTATTGTTGAATGTTGCTTCTTAAATAGTATATGGTATTATAGTACTCTTTTGTAAATGATCGATCAACGTACCCTGTATCATTCACTTGTATTCTTTCTTGAGAAGCACATTTTTATGTCCATGCACCTTAACTTTTCTTTGTTTCTTAAAGCATCGACTTGAATTATATGTGTACTTGACTTCTCTGCGTATAAATGTCAGTTACATTGGTATATAAGATCCAAGGAATATTGGAATGAAGTGGCTAAGTTTTTTGTTTTTACAAAATTAACTCGGAATTGAATATGCAAAATAAGAAGACATTTAGCTTGACAAATTTTTGGAGTGGCACAAACGATTCGAAATGAAGCATTTAAAATATACATATAAACAATAATTCCTTCGCCGGTCAATGCGAAAACAATAGTAACATATATATCAATGTCTCGATAAAGGTAATATGTACTAAAGTGGAAGAGTACTATGTCTAGGATTATGATAATTCTTCCTTAAATGGAATGGTGGCAAGATGATTAGTTAGAAGGAGATAAGATAATATATTATTGGTTGCAAAAAATATTATATACCCACGGGACGTAATAAAGTTATTGTCTTCTTAGCAAAAGGGACCTCGATTTTAATATAACAAAAGTCACCCCTTAACACAACATATATCAATCTTTATCAACTGTGAGTGAATAACTTTTATTATATTAAAGAGTCACTTTTACTGGAGACACAATAACTTTATTGTATCTCGTATATATACAATACATTTATTTTCTATTGTGCACCCATGCTTAATTAAGTAACTCGGTTTTGTCCATTTAATGTAATTGTTACCCTTTTCTTGAACCTTTAAGACTTAACAACGTAACAAAAAGGGTAACTTACGTACAGTGAGCCTAAATCGCCTTATACACAGTAATAATTAGCATGAGCCAAAAGTAAGTGAGATTTTGTGACTTTCATGTAGTAAATTATAAATATGATCGACAGTAATATAATATATATGTCAATTAATTAGACGTACTGAATGCATGCTTATAGTAAAACTCTCATCATTAGAACTAATAAGAAATTTTCTCTCATATTATCAGTCTTTATCTCTCTGTGTGTAGATCGACATACACTGTGGCTAGCATGATGACTAGAAGAAGAGGCTTTCAGTGCATTCATTTCCTGTTACTGGCAGCAGCAGCTGAGATAAAAGGTTTCTGGACAGGCAGCACCAACATATACCATACTACTATAATTTTTTAGCTCATTAAACTCACTCTTTGACCGGCAAATACGTACACTCACTCTCATATATTTTTTACCATAGCATTTAAATTTATATCGAATATATGCTACATTGCATATATTCATGCAAATTTTATTTTTTTATAATACAACTTTATTTGGGGTTTGGGTGGACAAGGTGAAAAGTTATACAACTCCGTTTTTTAAGAATATAACTTCTTTTTTTCTATTAATTACTTTTTTTTCCACATAATACAACTTCAATTTCAAATAATTCAAAGTTTATATGACATTTGTCAGTTTTATTTCCCTCGAAAGTGACAGGCATTGCTTTGGTCGTTATTTACTCCTTTGGCTCCTACTATTAGATAGCAACCTTGAAGTCTCATAGTCAAGTTAGAAGAGGAGGAAAAACAAAGAGAAAAGAGGATAAAGGAACAGGTGAAATCTTATATGGAGTTGTATTATATATTGCAATGTTTGTGTTTCATTATTTCTGCATGTCCGGTCCCCTATATAGCGGTCTTAATTAGCAGAAGATGGAGTTACTCCGTATAGCATATGCTTTGATGTAGTTTGATGTCATGAGACCATCACACAAATAAATGTTATCAAGCAATAAGCTAAGGTTATCAAGCTGAATTATATTTCTTTGGGGTGTTAATCAAGGGAGTCATGCTCAACAAAAATAGAATACATACATAGGGTCTACAGTCTAAACACGTTTCTAAAAGATTTATTTTTAAAAAATTTTACCCATTATATTAGATAACATATAGTAGTAAATTAAAGTCATTTGAATTTTTGAAAGGGTATTGGAGGCGGCCTATTTTTTGGTCGGGAGATATGTTTTTGGATGGGCTTTTCTGATAAAAATGATATAATAATAATAAGAACATGGCATGTGCCATGAAATTTTGTTGGGATTGCAGAAATTTGGTAATACAATACATAGAGTGTAAATACTAAAAGTATTAATAGGAAACAAAGAATGGCAGGAGAGTCCTGGTCAAGATCACTGGAGTGGGAGAAAATGCTTCTCCATCCCCTTTATTCCCAATTCATGAACAATGCTGGAATCTTCGCAGTTTTCCATCTTTACACAGTACGTTCCCCCATTCGTTCTTTCAATTATCAATTATACAAGTACATGAGCATAATATTTGTAAAATAAAATGGTATTAGATACGTTATTACTCCGTATTTTTAAATTTGTCATTCTTTCTCCTTAACCTATAGATTGAAATATCATTTATGAGAGAGTTAACAATAATTTATTATTAGATTGAGTGGACTTATATATTTTTTGCTTTTTTATATAGTTTTTGCTCATGTATAATTAAATTTATTAACGGTTAAAAATGTCCATTGACAAACGTATTATGAAAAGTATTGCAAGTAAAAAATAAAAAAAAGAGTAAGCAATAGTTTTTCTACTTCAAAAAGTAATCTCTTATTATTTTTAGCTATAATTTACAATATCTCACAATAAGGCTGTATATAATTCCAACGTACAAATATCTAAAAATTAAAGAAGCCGAAAGGTTATGTCGCGACGTATCTTTTGGATCAACTGAAATGAGTTACCAAACATAATGCATGTAAGACTATCATCCAAATAACAAAAGTAAAGAATGAATACGAATAACATTATGGCAATTGTAGGCCGAAAGACATGCAGAACAATTAATGTGCCAAGAGCATGAAAATCTTCCTTTGTACTCTAAGATGCCAACAATTATATTCTAATTATCATTCCTAACGACGTTAACTTGGACTCTCTAAGAATGTTCGAGACTATATATAAAATAAAGCCCGATCGGCATATTTTATACGAGAATGATTCCGCATGTCATAGATTGCATGATCATATCAAGATTAGTATGTATTCATAGTTAAAGTGGAATGTGTCTCTTTAATTTGTAGAGCCTTATTATATATGCGCATGAGATAATATAAAGTATGAATGTATGTATGTGTGGCCAAATGATGATATAATAAAGTAGCTACTCTTTATATTATACTTTTGCATGAGAATAATGTTGACATATAAATATTGAGGATTAGTGATAATTGATAATATATAATTTGGATTGTTTGGTTGAGAAGAAACAGAAGCAGATGATCTGAAGGAAGACATAGCCGTTCTTACTTCTTAGTACGTAAATGGAAAAATGTGGGCGATTAAGTAAATTAAAGATGCAGACAGAGGTCTGTTTGTATGATGTCCCAATTCATCTAAAATTCAGTGTATTTTCTTGGAGTAATGAAACTGTCTGTTCTTCTAAACCTCAAATAATTTATTCAATGCATTTATTTATTTCTTAAGTTTCAACTAAATAAGAACACATTGTATTCTCTCTATCTTTACCGACATGGGTACTTGTGAATTGTTATTCTGAATTAGGAACTCAGAGATTTTTGCTGGGGCTCATGCAAGTGGTGCCCGTTCATGATGCATTGTATTGCATGCACGCACTATCTCTTCTGTCTAGTTCTACTGTATTAGCTTTTATATATATATATATATATATATATATATATATATATATATATATATATATATATATATATATATATATTTAAAATAAGAAAGGTACTTAAAATGAGAAGGATAAGAAAACATCTTGACTCTTCATCTCTTAAATCCAATGAATGATATTTTATTTACTCATAATAACCTTTTTTAACTTATAGTGACTAAATAACTTTTTTCTACTCATAATGGTTATTTTTATTATTACAGTTACTCTTTTTATTATTATAGTGACCATTTTTATTATTATAGTAACCATTTTTTTACGTGAAATCTCCAGTGTTGGATCTTACCATTTGAATGATCAAGATCTCTTTTATTCTTCTTATTTTAAGCATCATTCTCATTAGATCCCTCCCCTATAGGTAAAAGTTAAAATAAGAAGAATCTAATAAAAAGAGTGCTTAAAATAAGAAGAGATCTTAACCATTCAAATAGTAAAATCCAATGCTAGATATTTCACGATAAAAAAAAGTTATTATAACAATAAAAAGAGTTAATATATATATGATCACTGTTATAGTAACTCTTATAAATTAAATCATGAACTCAAAAAAGCATGTAAGCGTTTATAGGATGGTGGTTGTATATAGTACACAATTTTTGATTTGAAAGATTATGTGAATGATTAGTTTTTAATCATTAAAATGTATGATAAGTATTAAAGATGTTTGATTAGTTTATTTCTTGTAGTGACCGAACTTCCATTATTTATATGATTGTTTTGCCTTAGCTTATACATTGACTTAACATAATTATATATCAATCTCACTAAACATGTGTCATATACCTTGAAAACTTTAGAGAATAAATTAGATCCATAATAAGATAAGAGCCGTCCATCATTTTCTCATTGTATTTGGTGAGACCAATAAAAAAAAACGGCTCTCATTAGATTAGGTACATTCACCAATGATATATATTTGATTAGACTAATCATGGGAAATTAATTAATAAGAGTTTCCCGTTCGGGGGATGGATGTTGAATTATTGTAGGAGTTGGTGGGGAACGTAGTTGATGATGTTAGCTTCTTTTGCTAACAGAACGCTTGAAAGGGACAAGCAATCATGGAGAGACGGAAATGGCATCTATATATCATATCATCAATCTATGTATGTGTGTTAGTGGCTGGCTAGGTTTGTGATCGAGGACAACTTGGACTGAGATATGTGGGGCTTTTAGAGGAGGACATTTGACCGATTACCCTTCACAGTAGTAAGGGTGATGACTCCAGTACGTAGTGAGTTAGTGACCCTTAGCTCTCACCCTCATGACCTCCTGTTGTTTCTTGCATGTGTTGGTCGTTCGAGAAGTTTCAGGCTTCATGGTGGTAAAAACACGTATGCACATGCCCCGCACACACACTTGTGAAAATGAATATGGGATAGCTTATAGATCATCAAAACCACTAATCACTTTGTAACATATAATCAACTTTTGCAAAGCCATGGATGAGTTGTCGTCTGTCAAGTAAAGGTAGTGATGAATGTGTTAGATTTTCGATAATGTTATATTCGATACATAATATCAAGATGCGGTGTTCTAGGTCTCATTTCGAATTATAGATAATTAAATTAAGGCGTTCTTTTTTTATAGTAGAAATTTCAACCACATATCTTTGACTTTATAGTCTTTTATTTTGTAGATGAGATGACATTTCATTATAAGAAAGAGTGTTGTATGATCATGTTGGCCTTCGGTTTACACCGAAATAAAATTGATGACTAAAGAAACTAGAATTTGATAAAAAAAATTGACCTAAATGGCTACATCCACCAATGATCAAAACACGATGAGCTACAATCTTACGCATTTAGTCACAAGCCTCTGGTTAGTGTTGCTTTCCAGCCTTATTCATAATTACCAATTGAACCCACAAACACAACTGTTTTCAAGTTTACCTTTGAAAAGTACAGGATATATACTAAAGTCCTTAATGTAACTTCGTATCATTACACACACTTTCTTTCCATCAAAAATTCCTCAAATCCACTATATGCCTAGGACGTAAGATAAACTGCTATCTTAATATTTTGTTATATATTTAAAACGTTTACAAGGCTGATATTTATAGTTCTTGCTAGACATATTTGCTCGTGGTAAACTACCTAGAACATCTTCATCTTTTCTGTAATCTATCCTTATCCTTTTTGATGTAGATCTTATCTTTGATACTAACCCTAATTATATCTTATTCTAACTCTATCTCTTCAACACTCCCCCTCAAGTTGATTGTGGGGTCTTGCACATTCAGCTTGCTTAACATCTTTTCAAAGATAATCCTACTCACTGCCTTAGTTAAAATATCAGCCACTTGTTCACTTGACCGAACAAACGGAAGAGACACAATCCCTGTATCCAGCTTCTCTTTAATGAAATGCCTATCAACTTCTACGTGCTTTGTTCGGTCATGCTGAACTGGATTTTCGGAAATACTAATTGCAGCTTTGTTATCACAGTAAATTTCACAATTGTTCTCCGGAGGAAACCCAAGCTCCGAGAGTAATTTTCGCAGCCATAATACCTCTGCTATGCCTTTCGCAATACCTCGAAACTCTGCTTCTGCACTTGAAATCGCCACCACTTTCTGTTTCTTGCTTTTCCAAGTCACTAGATTTCCTCCAACTAAGGTGAAATAACCAAATGTTGACTTTCTGCTGTCCCTATCACCCGCCCAATCTGCATCTGTGTAAGCCTGTAATTTTAGGTGATTATTTTTTCTAAACACCACCCCTCTTCCTGGAGTTTTCTTGAGGTACTGGAGAATCCTGAGAACTGCCTCCATATGCTGGACCTGAGGATGATGCATGAACCTACTTACTACTCCCACAGCATATGCAATATCAGGTCTGGTATGAGACAGATAAATCAGTTTGCCTACCAATTTCTGATATTGAACTTGATCCGTAGACTCAGCATCTTCTTCTATCTTCAACCCATGATTCATAATTATCGGAGTTTCTGCCGGTTTACAGTTTAACATGCCCACTTCTGCTAACAGGTCTAGGATGTATTTTCTTTGAGATATAAAGATTCCCTCAGCAGATCTGAGTACTTCAACCCCAAGGAAGTACTTGAGTCTTCCAAGATCCTTCATTTCAAATTCCTGAAACAGTTGTTTTTTCAGTTGACCAATTTCTTCCTTATCATCTCCGGTAATGATCATATCGTCAACGTATATAATGAGGCATGTTATCAGACATCCTCTCCTTTTTAGGAACAGAGTGTGATCAGAGTTGCTTTGTGTGAAACCAAATTTTTTCATTGCTACTGTAAACCTGCCGAACCATGCCCTAGGTGATTGTTTTAAACCATATAGAGCCTTTTCGAGCTTGCATCCTTCTCCAGGTAAAAAATCCCGAGAAAAACCTGGAGGAGCTTCCATGTATACTTCTTCCGTAATTGTTCCATGCAAAAAAGCGTTTTTTACATCGAACTGATGCAACGGCCAGTCTTTGTTTGCTGCCACTGAGAAGAGTACTCTGATAGTATCCATTTTTGCAACTGGGGAGAAGGTTTTTGAGTAATCAACTCCATATATCTGCGTATATCCTTTTGCGACTAGTCTGGCCTTGTACCTTTCAACACTTCCATCGGATCTATATTTGATTGTATACACCCACCTGCATCCTATAGCTTTTTTACCTTGAGGAATCTTACATTTCTTCCAGGTTTCATTTTTTACTAGGGCCTCAAACTCCTCTTTCATTGCCTGTGCCCACTTTTTGTTTCCTTTTGCCTCTTCCACTGATACAGGTATTTTCTCTGAGTAAACGGCAGCATTAAAACATACAGCTGTTTTTGATAGTCCATCCTGCTCTGATGAACCCATTATAGGATATCTGTTTTTTCTCGGCTCAAATGATGGGTCATACCGTTTGGGAGGTATGCCCCTGGTGCTTCTGAGAGGTAGCTGATAGTGATTTGCCTGTTCCTGTTCTTCCCCTTCCTGCATCACCTCACCAATTTCTGCTAGAACTATGTCAGAACAGTGAATTTCAGGAGAATTTACCTCATTTACCTGATGCTCGTTCATGGGAGTTGTTGGTAGTGGTATAGTTTTGGAAGTGAACTCTTCTTCATTTCGCTCGTCCTTACCTTCATTTGTAAGGCTTTCACAAGGATTTTCTCCTTTTTCAGTGTACCCCAATAGCCAGCTTAAATCGTCACTATTTTTGTTATTCTCCCCCTGACGATCAAGTTGGGTATAAAACATTGTGTGTTCCAAGAAGTCACAGTCCAGTGTGGTGTAAATGTGGTTTGTAGAGGGATCATAACACCTGTACCCCTTTTGGTTTGTACCGTACCCAACAAAAACACATTTAACGGCCCGGGGTTCTAATTTGTGACGATTACGTTTTTGCAGATGAACATACACTACACAACCAAAGACTCTAGGATGTAAGGAATGAAAGGATGGTATAGGTTTATGGTGTCCAAGAACGGTCAACGGTGTTTTATGGTTAAGTTTTTTTTATGGAAGCCGGTTAGTGAGATAATTTGCTGTTGCAATTGCTTCTGGCCAAAAAATTGCAGGTACCTTAGATGCAAACATTATAGCTCGGGTCATGTCCAATAAGGTTCTATTTTTCCGTTCAGCGACTCCATTCTGTTGTGGAGTATCTGGACATGTAGTTTGGTGTATCAGCCCATTTGTAGTCATAAACACTTTCATATTATGATTGATATACTCACCCCCATTATCAGATCTGAGAATTCTGATTTTTTCTTGAAATTGGGTGTGAATCATCTGATAGAATGCTACAAACATATTATAGACTTCGGATTTGTGTTTCATAAAATATATCCAACTCATTCGGGTGCAGTCGTCAATAAACAGAACATAATACGAAAAACCATGATTATTAGATTCCGGAGCCGGGCCCCATACATCAGAGTGAATAATGTGAAATGGTTTATTAGAATGACTAAGACTGCTTGAATACGAATTTTTATGACTTTTTGCTAAATAACAGGCTTCACAGTCAAGGGTTATATTTGACTTAGCAAATGAAGGAAAAAGACGTTCTAAGTAAGTAACTGAGGGGTGCCCTAACCGATAATGCCATAGTCGAAGAGTGTCGTCCTTGGATTCTTTGCCAACAGAAGCGCTACCATGGGATACTATGTCGACATAATAGAGTCCATCCTTTTCAATACCACGCCCAAGGATCTCCCTTGTCCGAGCATCCTGTAACAAACAACCATCAGGTCTCATTAGTACAGTGGTTTGTAACTCGTTTGTGAGGTGGCTAACTGAAAGTAGTTTATAAGAGAGAGAAGGAATATAAAGACAGTTAGGTAAACAAAATTGGGATCCGAATTTAATCGTTCATGTCCCCAACACTTCCATACAATCACCGTTAGCTGTTTGGACTAGGGTTTTTGTTGGTTTTTCAAGGGTTAAAAAATCTCGTTTGTCGTATGACATGGTATCAGTCGCCCCGCAATCAAAAATCCACCGGGGTTCTAATTGGGTTTGGCCCATAACACTTAGACCGGTTCTTTGGGCTATGTGGGTATGAGCATAGAGTGTTTGTTTTAATTGGTTTATTTGGGGTATTAGGTAGGAGGGCTGGGCGTGAGTGTTTGTGAGTTTTTGGGCTGGGCGTGTCTTGTGGGCTTCAGTGAGTATAGAGTGTTTGGGGTTAGGGATTAAATGAGAGGCGTAGGATTGAAGAGGGAGACAAGGGCCATTGATTCTAGGGTTTATTGGGATATTTAAGGTGGGGGCGTGGGTTTGGTGAGCTGGACTTGAAGGAGGGACGTGGGATTTGTGAGAGGAATGTGAGCCATTGGATGTGAGGTCATTAGGGTTATTTGAGGTAGGGTTTCCCTTCGAACATTGGAGTTCCTCTTTGCCCCTTATCTCACCTTCTCCTCCGCCGTTTCCTCGGTTGTCTCTCTCTCTTTCGCTTTCACCCTTTCCCCTTGTAGATTCAGCAGGTCCTCCTCCCTCCATGGCCACCGAGCTTATGCCCCTCTTTGTCTCGTCCCTCCTTGTTATGCTTGACTCACCTCTCTTCTTAGAATCCGGCCACCAGTCAGGGTAGCCGACGAGCTTAAAACACCCTTCCTTGGTGTGCCGGTTTCCTCCACAATGTGTACATTTTAAGTGGGCTTTGTCATCCTCCCTCTGGCGTGATGTTTTATTTGATCGGAGGTGAGTACTTAGTCCACTTCCTATGCCACGCGCCACCCCTTCAGGTAAGTTAGGTAAGTGTTCACCTCTCATGACTTCTCTTCTTGTTATTTCCCTTCGTATGGCACTGTAAGCCACTTCTACTGTGGGTAGGGGCTCTTGGTTTACCAGATCTCTGCGATCCTTGTCAAAATCGTCTCATAAACCGGCTAAAAATTGATACAGCCGGTTCTGTTGTATGAGATTATTGTGAACAGTCATATCTTGTGGGCATTTCATTGGATTTCCTGTTCTTCTGTCTATTTCTTTCCATAAAGTTGTGAGCTTTCCATAGTAAATCTCTATGGAATCATGTCCTTGTCTTATGCGATTTGCCCTGGTTGTTAGGTCAAATATTTGGAGGCCATCTCCTTCCCCTCCAAATACTGACCCGATGCCCTTCCAGAGTTCCTTTGCGGATGGGAAATCGAGGAACTGATTCACCAGTTCTGGTCCGATATTTTCGATTATCCACACTTTAACAGTGGAATCTCTTTGGGCCCATCTTTCGTGTTCTAGACTGTCCTTGGAGGGAGGGTCAGCTATGATATGACTGAGCCTACCTCTCCCTTCAATAGCTAATTCCATTAGCTTGGACCATTTTGTGAAATTCTGGGTATTTGGTTTTTCGGAAATATTAATTGAGTTTGTTGCCCCTTGATCACTGCTCCTGGTGTTTTGAAGTTTGTCAAAAAACTCCATCAGTTGAGCAATGGTCAAGGTGGAAGCCTCATTTGGTATTTTTTGTGGTTCACTCATCCTCAGGTAAGACTTGGTACGTGATGATGCCTATTTTGTCGGAAAACCACCGGAAAAAAATCCCGGCTCTGATACCAAGATAAATTGCTATCTTAATATTTTGTTATATATTTAAAACGTTTACAAGGCTGATATTTATAGTTCTTGCTAGACATATTTGCTCGTGGTAAACTACCTAGAACATCTTCATCTTTTCTGTAATCTATCCTTATCCTTTTTGATGTAGATCTTATCTTTGATACTAACCCTAATTATATCTTATTCTAACTCTATTTCTTCAACAACGTACACTTCCTAACATTTCGGAAATATACCTATCTCTAGTGTATGAATCACGACCCTCAAACCCATCGTCTAACCTTTGATAAATTCTCCATTATATTTCATTTTTTATAACATTGTTTCATCAATATAAACGAAGTAATTAATTTATCAAAAAAAAATTAGAGGAATCCTAAGAAATTTTATTATTAAAGTACTCTTAATAATAATGACTGAATATATATATATATAAAAAAAAAAACGATAGAAGTTATGACATTTTAGCTTTCATACCAAACATAATGTATTTAAAGGCTAACTGTCAACCACATACTCATTTTTCAATTCATTACTTCAATCGTGAATAACATGTAGACATTTGAAGTTAAAATTTCTGTTAATATATCTGTCTTTTATTACGATATTCTTTGTGTCAAGTAGGGAATTCATAATTAATGAACAATTCCTTCATTCACCAAAAAGTTTTCCAAATGATTAAAAATTTGAAGACCGCCTGCACATATGTAGGTAGGAGGGCCTCATAATGTGGGAGAATGATCAATCAATCAATCACGACTTTGTTGCATTGCAAATGCATCCTTCTCTTAAACTACCAACCAAAGCATATCTAAAACCTCATAATTCATGTTACCCTTTAAATTGTCCCAAACAATGTCATTTCATGCCCTAATAATATCACTGTTAACTTTGATTTTATCTCACTCTCTTTACAGAAGGGCTATCACATGGGAGGCATGGACGTTTTGTGACCTTGATACTCCTTGCTCCCTTCTTGTAATCACAATCAAAACTTTGGATTATGTCAAAACTTTATGCTATAAAATTTACTTGTAATATTTCTTGTGTTATCTTTCGTGTACGCCAGGAATATAGGTGGTTTGCCTGTACCCAATTGCTATCGTGTACGCCGTATGTACCTGTTCTCCTAAGACATTGGTTGTTCTCCTAAGACATTGGTGACCGTGTAAATAGAGGTGATAACATCTTCATATTTTCGAAATATTTTGTATCATTTTTTAGGAGGTTCGAATCTATATCTTGGCAATCTTTAGTGCATTCAATTCAATCCAGCAATGTAGTTGCATTACAAGTTTACAACTATTGCTCGTAATAAAAATTTATTACCTATATTCAATGATTACTTGTAGGTTAAAATATGGACAATATATCACGCGCTTTTGTGAATGTGAAAATCGGGTCCACCTCGAAGAATTATTTGTGTCACTCATAATATATTTAGAGCTGAATACATAAACTCTTGTGACAAAATCAACACACTATTATTTTCTTCCTGATGTTCACACCATATATATACAACGATATATCCCTGCTTTTCTGTGTGTGTGTGTGGTTGAAAACTAGTGGCTTTATGTTTTCAAGTAACTTAATAAAAAAAAAAATAAAGCCTGTCCCACAAAATAGGAGAAAAAAGACTTTATCCTTCATGGGTTGACAGATATTATGTTAAAAACATGTTATTTTTAGACTTGAAATCATCTAAACTGAAAGTGCTTATCCAGTTAGGCCGCTTTGTCAGTAGGGCCCATACATAATGTCTGCTCCATCTAATTATGCCCTATTCAATGGGCCTCTTTTCTGGGCTGACATCATTGCATATGGGTTAGGTAACAGTCATGTTATTACCCTTCTTTTGCCTTCCTCATTCTCCTCCATATATGTATCCAAAATTAACGCACAAATTTTTTATACTCTGAATAGTGCCCCTTACTGTTCAAGATATCTAGCACAATTCGTCCAATACTAGAGGGCTTAGGCCCCAAGGACAGGTGTCGTAGGCTAAGCTAAAGCGGTGGGTGCACCCTTTTGAAGTAATTTTCAAAAGATTTGTGTTAGTTAGACTTAGGCTTTGCTCGGCGGGAGATTCCTATCTCTCTAATGCAACTAAAATGTCTAGTCGTACATACATCGGAAAAATATTTAAAAGGCTAGGCTAGTGGTCTTGACCCTCCTTCTGTTAGCCTACATATGGCTATGGTTTTTAAAAAATCAGTTAATCGATAAGTTTAACGCCTATGCTAGATGCTCCACAGTGTGTCCTCTCACGGCTACAGTCTCTCCATTGTTCTTATACACACACGTCAATTTTGGCGAATCTAGTATATGGACTTACTTGAAACGAACTTACTCATACTCAATTTTATTCTTTGATTTGAATAAAAAAATTCTTATTTGATTCAAATTATCGGAGTTGAAAGCAAGTTGTATATAATATTATACTCTGCATGACTATCTAATCGTATCGGAATAGATCCAACTTGAAAGTTTCCAATTTAGAAATGACTATAACCACTATTTATTAATCAAAAAATATTATATAAACACGGGACACAATAAACGTTATTGTTTCTTCAATAAAAATATCCTCAATATAACAAAAATTACTCCTCGACACAACATATATTAATCTTTATCAATTTTGATGAGGTAACTTTTATTATATTAACGACTCACTTTTACTAAGAATACCATAACTTTGTTGTATTTCATATATATACGATACTTTGGATTCGTTAATTTATCATACTTTGTAATAAACTAACTTAAAATAAAGAAGAATGTTTGGACAAGAGTTACTTGGATGCATATTCTCGAGAAACCATTCTCTGTATATGAATAAGAATCATCTAGTCCATTAAGACACATTTTTGTATAACCTATGAGTCAACTAACACAAAAAATCCTCTAGCTCATCTATTGCAATGTTTTTAAAAAAAAATAGGAAAATTGTACTTGTGATGGCCGACCAATTTGAAGTGAGGAAAAGTGACCCTTTAGTCCTCTATGGACCCAACAAAGTGGTAACAGACTATGTTGTTTTTTTCCTATAACATGCGCTCCGTGACACCTTAGCTACTACTATTCGGGCTCAAAACTATCGCTTTGAATATTTGTCTATTTGATCTTCAATGGTATGTCAAAATCCATGAGTTAGTTACATACTTCTACGGCCCTCTCAACTCTAGACAACATTCAAATTAATAGTGAATAAATTAGTAGAATATCTAATATATAATTGGGTATCTGTATTTGCTTAATTTTTACTTATGAAGTTTTAAATGAGTAAAAAAAAATGCCCTTTGATGTACTTAGTTCTAAATGTATTCAAATATATGCAAGAAACACTATTAAGTTCGTATGAATTATGATGTACAATTAATCATAATCTGGCTCAAATTTTCTGCTTGAAACGGGGCTCAATTTAATGCAATAAGTTATCAAAATTTAATATTTAGTCTCATTTTTGACAAAAATTACAGATAAAAGATTGTGATTTTCAATATAATTTTAATATTAAATATTTTAAGGCTATAATATAAAAATTAGTCTTATTTTTATGATTATGAAGTATTTAAGCACTATCATGATTCATGTTTTTGCTTAAGCAACTAAAACATAGGACATTGTCGCCTAGTACCTAGTAGCCTAGTAGGTGACGTGCTACTATTTGAGGCAGCCAATAGGATGCAAAAGACCAAACCAGGCCCAGTCATGACCATCGAGCAGGTGGGTTAGGAGTGAAATCTTGAAACACGTCCAATTCGAATCAATCTGGTCCACTTGCTCGGTTGGCCCATTTAATATCGTGCCAAATAACTAAAGGTTGCTGAACTGAACAAAACTACCTCCAAGCTTAGGACCAGCTGTGCATGACTTCTTTTAGGGCCGACTGAGTGCTGAGAGCTTGGCCCAAGAGGATTGCCATGAATGTTTAACTTTGTGTCGTTTTAGGAAGATTTTAATGCTTAAATATAACCCTAAGGATTATATATAGCATTAATCTAGAAAAAAGTTATCACGTAGAATTTATTTAGAATTTTTTTTTATTTATAAATATATTTTTATGGTAAAAACATACATTAGGGTATCATACTACATGCAAATTGGAAGATATTAATAGAAGGGAAAAGTAGAAAAAAAAAATACTGATTTGTTGAATCAACTTGAATGATTTTATTTGGTTGGATATGGAGAAACCTCCCTAACTCCTCCTATTCTGTAAACTTTAACGTTTTTTCTTAATTAAAGTACCTTAGCTTGCATTTAAAAAAAAAGAAATCACATCATATAATTAATATGGGGCGAAGCATGACCAAAAAAAAGGTAGGCAGTCAGTCAGCAGTGTAGTTAGTGAAGAAAGAATGATGACGATGGATACTCTTTTTTTTTTTTCTCCACCTGCTCACCTTAATGATGTGAAAGCAAGAGATAGTGTAATATAGAATGCAGCTTAAGTAGTTCCATCTTCTTCTGTACTGGATTACGTTAGATCTCACCAACGCTCGCATCAGCAACAAGTAAGTAATCTTTCTCTTGCGTTCATTTTCATAATAGCCGTCCGTTCAGTTAATTAACATTTTTATTACCATACAATTAAGATGAAAATAATCATGAAAATTTGGAGTATTTCAATTCATTCATGAGCAAAAAAGTAGTGAGGTCTATTTGCACAATAGAATTAAGTTACGGGCAAAATTATACATATTTAAATTAATCATTACATATAATTAAGGGGACTGAATTCACTACTACTAACGGTTAATGGCATATGCTACTAGACATTGATCTTTATCTTATCATTCCTTGAATTACCCTTATCAGTAATGTATTAAGTCCCCGAAGTAATTAGGATGCAAATCGTATTAATTATGATGCAAATTCATTTAAATTAGTTGGTGTTCTATTCTACCACACTCATATATCATTAATTAAATCTGGATGGATATTCCAATATCCAAATATATAAACTCTATTTTATTGGTTGTTAAGATTATAATTGTATTTATCATTTCTTATACATTTGAAATTTTATAATGAAGCATCAATACACTAAAATGTTTGCAAAAATGTGAAAATAGTGCATTGTAACACGTAAGAAAGCACACATGCCCATTGAAAGAGTACGTGAGCGGAAAAATATGAAGGGGTACACTTGAAAAATCGATATGTATAACGTATACAATGCTCCAACCAAACCACTGACTTGAAGTATAAACACTACTAAGTATTACTAATTCAATAATCTAATACAATTTATAATTGTCCTCACATTAAAAGATTAAATATAAATGGTCCTAAAAAAAATAAGTAATAAATCCATTCATCAATTTACAGATTTTCTTTTGCAACTTTGAAAATATTATCATTGTTATCCATTCAATGACATAAACATCATCTGGATACAAAACGTTTCTTATTTAATATGTAGTATGAGTGATTGGAAGTTAGATATAACTAATTTATCCATAGTTAGGTATATGAGAAAGGCATGACTAAAACGTTGCTGGTCCGATCCCCAATGGAGAATGAATCATGATACAAATAAATCTTCTATATGAAACCAAGTCGATGAGACAAATTGAGGAGTTTAAGTACTCCGTGTATAAATAGTATATAAAGTAAAAATGCTGTAATTTTTAGAGAATTGGAAGTATGCAATTAATGTAAAAATTATAGATAAAACACTAAAGTTACATATATTCACAAAATAGTGTCCAATTAATAATGTCCAATCAGAATATAACCCTAGCTATATATAACAACTGTATTATAGTGTTAGACATGATTTAGCTTAAATTTACATAATTAGAAAGTATATATTTTTCACTAAAAAAAATAATAAAAAAATTACGCATATGCTATGTTGACACCCCACCAAAATTAAATGGAAGATTTATATTATGATGGAATCATGACACCAGACAAACTAAGTGTTTATTATTCTGTAGTTTCTATCATGGACTAGCTTATTGCATTGTCTTTTTATTATAAATTCTCATGAATGGCATCTTTACAAAATGGACTATATAACAGACAAATAATAAACCATTTATTACTGATTGATCGAAATAATTACAATACTTTAATTTAGTGAGATAATTGAAGGAAAATGTCATTTGATCAAGTGTAATGATTAAGTATAATATGGACAAATTATGGAGATGACTATAATTGGTTATTTTCGGTAATCATAGTATTTTGCTAGAAACCTACTATGATTTGTGAACTAATTTGATTAGTGCACGGCTAATAATAAATCGGTCCTATGAGGTCACACATATAAGTATATGATTGGATTAAAGTGCAAAAGAGGTTAAGAAGCTAAATGGGCATGCTTACGTGAAGCATGGACTAATGAATTTATTTTGTAACATAAGGATGTTACATATAAATAAACAACGTTATGGGAAAGTATGCACACTACTCTCTTGGCCATATTCTCTCAAAAACGTATTCTCCCTCACTTTGACATCGACAAGAAAAGCAATCAAGAAAAGGTTTTCTTATTCTGTACAAGCATACGTGAGGATTCAATTGTTGCTTGTGGACCAACACTAGAGGAGCAACATTTGGTGTTCTAAGGATCTTCATATAGAAGTGTAAAGTGCTTTGATCTTTGTGGAAATCATGCTTCAAGGGAATCAAGGGTATGAAATTCTAATCCTATAATTCATATTAAAATGTGCATGAGATTAGGGATGGCAACGGATATGGGTCTTCAAAATTTAAACACAACGGATCCGGGTCCTATGACTGAAAAACGGATTCGGGTACGAGTCCAACCATAATACCCGTTTTGGACCCGTCTTGAAATATTTTTCGTGATACTAATATATTTATAAATCAATAACCAACAAAGAAATGAGAGAATAATAGTGAGGTAAAGTTCAATCATTAGTAAGAAGTATTCAAATTAGGTAGATTTGGGTATCTATTAAAAAAGAATGAAAAATTGATTTTGATATTATTTTTTTAATTTGTCTAATTTGAATTATAGTAATTTGCTTTATAATTCAATCTGAAAAATAAAGTTCTTTTCTCATTAATGTCTAGACAAATGTTCTAATGTGTATAACAAAGTCCATAATTTCAATTACAAATTCATTTTTCTAGTTACAAAGTATTATAATATAATAGCACAAAAAATGTCTTCCTGCCCAAACTATCCCTTATGGTGGTGTATGGAGGATCCTAAAAATACACCTAAATATGCAAGATCCGTTTTGGACCCGGATCTGTTGGATCTGAATCTGGATCCTTACTTTTCATACCCGGCGGATCTGGATCCATCCTCGAAAAACGGATCTGGATCCATACGGACCCGATCCAGATCCGATCCGTTGCCATCTCTACATGAGATCTTGTTGTAGATGCAAAAAATTGTTTTTTAAAATTTTGCTTTGTGTATCTACATTCGTGCAATAATTAGTATTGATGTAATATAATTAACCGTTTAAATGCAATGCTAAGCGAGATATATAGGTGATCGAGAAGAGAAGCTAGTTGAAGATCAAAAAAGAAAAGTGAAAGGGATCGAATTGAAGGAGAAAACCGTGAATGAATATGAATATGAATATGAATATGAGGGAAGTAAAGATAGTGGGAATTATATTAGCAATAGATGTGATGTTTGTGGGTTGCAACACACTGATTAAAGCAACAAAAGAAATGAGCAATTATATCTTCATCACTTACACTCACGCCATCGCAGTGCTCTTTCTTATTCCCGTGTCTTTACAATACCACAGGTATGACATCGATCTATACGCATTAGAATTAACAAGATGATTGAGACTTACTACTGCCAACTTTATATAATGCCCCTTTATTTTTAATAACCTCTACTTTGATAAAGTGAAGAGTATTGCAAAAATATTACGGATTAAGTATTAGATAATTAAGAGGCTTTAACACTCCATACCTTTCTTGGTTGACATTCCCAATAGAGGCAACCTTTTAGCAGTAGCTTCTATTTTTTGTACGTATTTAATGTTGCTCTATCTTGTCACTATCTTTAATATTCACATAACAAGGACGTGAAGGTTGGGAAGGGTGGAAAAACTTATGGTTTTCAAATTTCGAAGACCATTTATTATGTCTAATGTAGACAAGGAAGAGGGAAGAAGAAGATTGCTAATGCACTCTACTGAATCACTACAGCTACCTACATTTTCAAGTGTGAGATCTTCAAGAGAAGTAAGAAGGTGCAATCCCCACTCTTGTATCAACACCTCTATGTTGATTTCACGAATTGAAAGCTGCGTGAGGTTTCTGGGTGAACCACATTCTGGGAAGGTGCGTAATAGTGGACAATGTCCATGTGTCAAATGAGTGAGCGAGGTGAAATCGCCATCCAAGGATTCAAACTTGGGGCAATATTTGATGGATATGATTTGCAAATTTCGGAATTCCTGAATTTTTGATACAGACAAGGAAGATGGTAGAAAAAGAGTAGTCAGGTTTTTGGATAAACCCTTTAATTTTTTTAATAACTTTTTTTTTTGCCCCTGTAGAGTTATTTGACTCACCAAAACTAAAACTCAGTCCGCCCCTGGTCAGGTGGGTGCACCAATGACACAAGGTAATATGTTTTGCTAGATTTTGGTGAAATGTATTTGAAAGAGGATAGGTATAAATTTAGAAAAAAAAACATATAGAAATATGTTATTATGCTGCCTAATACACCCAAGTTTAAAACTCATTCTATTGTGCAAACTAGTTAAAGTTGTTGATCTTGCACCTTGGCCATATATGATGCTCTTGAAGTCAACTTAACCATTTTTTTTATAAAGAGATCCGCAAGTGATAAATCCGACAAATTATATTGACGATCTTTAATCCTTTAGTACTACGTCTAATTCTTTAACCAATTAAACTAATTGACTTCCGCAACTTACCCTTTTAAACACTCTCCTTTGAACTTTCATAAGTAAGTTATCATAATTTTTCATATAAGATATTGAGTACTGTATTTATATTGGGGTTTTTATTATGTATTATTGACCTTTATAATTCCTTTGCTTAATAAAATTTGATTGCTAATAATTTTTTCCTATGAACAATTCGGTGTAGTTATGGTTGTTCTTTCTTCTTCTTTAATGGAATACGTTATAGATCACCAACACTTGGATCAGCAATTAGCGATCTTTGTCTCCCTTTCACTTTCATCTTTGCTATCATTGTCAGGTAAGTTTTTAGATCATGTCAGTGATAATATTTGTCTAACACAATGACCATAATATATATCTCATCCGTCTTTTTTTAATTGCTATATTTGACTTTTCACGGTCTCCAATACACAACTTAAAACGTTTTTTCTCTAATTATTCGTAAGGTAAAAAATTATAAAAATTTGATATTCTAAAAATTTACATAGAGATACATCCAATAAAATCTCACTTGAATATATTATTTGTTATACTATAATTAGAATATATGGTCAAAGTTTATAAAATTTGGCTCCAAAAATAGAAATAAAGCAAGTAAAAAAAGACGAAAGGAATTTTATTTTAAAGTTGTTGCAAATGTAGGATGCAGATTTTGAGCCTAAGAGAGAAAAGTTGCGTACTTAAGACCACTCTCATCAATGGGCAAAAAATTTTCTCATCCCTATCTCTCTAACCACTTTCTCCCTCTTCCACATCACTTTTCCCCACGGATGAGAATTTTTTCCAATATTCATCCCACCAATGAGTAAAAAAAATTCTTCATCACTCTTTCTCTACCCACTTATTCTCTCTCTTACTTTCAACCATATCTCATTATATTTTTTTATCTCTTATTACATTAACTATATCAATTATATCAATTATACATATGGGACCCACTTGATGAGGAAAAGAAAATTTCCTCACTTGGTGAGGAAATCTGATTTTCCTCATGCCATGAGAAAAATTTCCTCATTGATGGAATGGCCCTTTTTTCCCCATGGGTCATTTTCCTCATGCATGAGGAAAATTATGACCATGGGTGGGAATGCTCTAAGTTGATAGGAACCATAGTATCAATCAGTGGTGCACTCATAATAATGATATAAAAGTCTTCTTGTCCTTAAAACCGGTTTATTTCTCTATTTTCAGGTGACCTATGAGTTCTTCTAGGATAGATCTTACTTCTTATGAATCAACTCACTTTTTCTCTCAATTGTAACCCTATGATCTAACTTGAAGCTCGGATACCAAATAAAAAATATGAAAAAAGAAAGAGAGGATAAATGCCATAAACTTGTTACTTGCATTCATATTATAATTTCAAGTATATAGCAGTTTATATAGAACCAGAAAGTATAGAAAACTAGCTAGCTAAACTTATAAAATATGATCTCAACTATTCTATTAATATGGCACTACATACCCAAGTTTTAGAGGATGATATCCAAGATCTGAGATCGAATCCATCTACATCAATTGTTGTCTTGACGCTTGCGACTTCCTTTACATAAAAAAAAAAATATATATGGCACTACATACCCAAGTACCCAACCACTATGCTATGCTCCTAACTAATAACAACTTAATCTTGAATCAATTTTCCAATAAAGGCAAGACTCTCTTACTTTTTAAATATGGGATAAAGATCTCTCTTTCTCTATTCTCTATTCTCTATTCTCTGTCTTATTTTAGCTTTCACTCAATTGAAATTACCAGCACTAACGTGCCCCTAACATTGCACATGAATTTATTAATGATAATAATTTTCATGTTCTTTAGACTCGGGTCGTGAGGGATTTCCCTTCAGAGGTGCTGATAACACTAATTACTTTCTTCTTCGAGACAATAGTGGCAGCAATCGTTACTTTGATAGTAGAAAATGATGCAAGTGTTTGGACACCAAGCATTGGTATCGAATTGATTACTATTCTAAGTGGGGTAATTCTTCATATTCATTCAAAGATTATATTGTATTCTTAAATTAATATGCAACAGTTGGTTATCTTCTCAAAACAAAATATTTGGCATATTGTCTGTAAATTTAAGCAGGCTGTGACACTTTGTACACTATATATTTTCAACATATGGGCATGCAAAGTGAAGGGACCAGTATTTGTGGCAATGTTTCAGCCACTTCAAATGATAATCACAGTTATTATGGGAGTTTCATTCCTAGGAGATGTTCTACATCTTGGCAGGTACCATTATTTTAACTCCCTCACTCCTCTTTATCTTGATATTACCCTTTGTCTTGGAGGATTATTCACTAATCATCCCATCAGAGCATTATTATTAGAGAATTTCTAATTTATACTTGATATAAATATATTATAAGACATTTTTTATAATTTTATTTTTATACGTGATATCATAATCTCTATACCTAATATACGCTTTTCTGTATTTTTATATCTTCTATATTTCTATATTAGATACAATTGTTATAGTTATATCTGATATAACAATAGCTACATCTGGTATAACAATACATATATCTAATATATAATTTATATTAGGTATGAATTAGGAAAACCTCATTATGATTATCTTTCACAACATCGAGAATTAATCCCATATAAGCCCCAAACTTAACTGAATATGACCAGATGCCTAGCTACTTATTTGATAAATGAAATTACACAAAATCTTGTTGTGCAGTGTAAATCGGAGGAATGATCATAGCTCTAGGGTTTTACGCGATGATAAAAGGCAAAGCCGAAGAAGATATGTCTGCAATTGATGATGGAAATAGATTGACATATAGCATATTAGAAGAGTCGCGTCTTCTAAAAACTCCTTTGTTACATGACAAAATCATGGATGCATAGAAGTTTTTGTTACTAGCTCACCTAATCTTTTGTACGTACAATCTAATTCAATATCATGTTGTTATACAAATACAATTGTAAATGTCATCGTATTGTGAACTATTTTTCTCTCCTTCAATAACATCGAAGGTTAGGGCCAATGTATAAGTACTTTCAATTATTGATTTGCACTATTTTCTATTTTCATAAGACTTTTGATAGAATATTTCTACAGATTTCATCTTCAGTGAACACTATATCAGTTTAATAGTTCAAATGTTGTGATGTTGAGAGCAAATTCCAAAAATTATAACATTTAGTACCTACAGCAATAACATTATAATGTAAACTAATGTTGTTGGAAAGGATTTTGTTAAAGGGGTAATTAATTTAACTTATTACCTTCGTCTTTAATTTTTTTATCCCAATTGGATTTTCACAGTTTTCAATACACAATTTAAACATTTTTATTTTTAAATCTATTAGACAAACAATTATAAAAACTTAATATTCTAAAAATTAATATTGAGATACATCCAATAAAATTTCACTTGAATATATTATTTTTTTATAACATAATGAGAATTTATAGTCAAGTATTTTAAATTTTGACATTATAAATACAAAGAGACAAATAGAGTATTTAGAGCATGGATGTGTTGGTGTTGTTATAAGAGGTAGGCAGGTAGCTAAGATTCATGCGCTACTACTCTACCAAGCATCCAAGCCCATTTATTTCCATGAAACGAGTGACTGTGGGAGTAGTCCTGGCCCAAAGCCAATTAAAACAATCCACTCTACTTATTTATGAAAGACGACCAATTTTTTTATTAGAAGGAAACCAATCACAACAATGGGATAATGGGACAAAAAAGCATATTCTTAATCTCAATCATTGGGGCGCCATCTTAAACCTCCATTTGTCTGCTACTTACTTGATTATAAAACCAAATGCTTTTTTAAAGATTAAACAAGTAATTGTATAATATATAATGACTTTGCCAATCTTTATTAATAATCATTCAAATGCGAAGATTAATGTAAGAAGACAAAGGTGAGCTGAGAAGAGAAGAGACAGAAAGATGTGGGGAGTAAAGTTACTGGGAATGATCCTGTTGGGGATGGAAGTTTTGGACGTTGGTAGCAATACACTGAGCAAAGCAGCCATGGCCGAAGGAATGAGCAACTATATATACACAACTTATACTCATGCCATCTCTCTAGTCTTTCTTCTTCCCGTCGCTTTCTTCTTCCGCAGGTATTCATCTAATATCATTTCATATGTCCAGCACTCCGACTTCAGATTGTCAGTATGATCAGTAGTTCAAAATACCCAGCTTTTACAAGTTTATCTTGTTTTGTTGTTGAATGGATTTGAACAGAACAATTCCGCCGATAGGATGCACGATTGTTTTGCGGATCTTCCTGCTTGGAATTCTCAAGTATGTCTTTTTAGTTTTTATCTTTCCTGCCGGTGAACCATATATGATTTTCAATTTCCCCTTTTCGTAACATGTTCATTTTTATTCATTATTTCATTATTTCATATGGCTATAGTTAAATGACTATCACCTTTTATATTGATTTATGTGGATTTTAATTAAGTTTGTCCTATCCTATCCTATATTATTATTTAAGTGTAATGGCTAATGAGAGGCCTTTAAATCCTTAATTTAGGATTATAAAATTTTCTAAAAAAATTAAAAAATTTGTTATAAATGTCACAAATTTAAAATTTTCAAAATATATATGTAACATCCGATCCGTATTATATTTCACATAAGTGTTAGCAGCAACCCCTTTATTTAATTGGTGGTTAAACTACGACTTTTTTAAATCTAAGAAAAATCTCAAGTCATGTTCAACACTTCTTTAAATTATCTTTAAGGGGAAGAAAGGTCATTTATAGGGCCTAGCTATATGGTAAGTAAGTCTAGTGCGCATCATCATTCATCATAGCTTGGAAATGTGGAACGTCATTATAGATGTACATCTATGTCATTTCTTTCACCAATTACTTCTTAAATTTAATCTAATTTTACAGATTATTTTGAAAGACAGTATATATATAAATTGTTTTTGATAAATCGATTTGTATATTTGAAATAATGCAGCTGCGCATGTTCCATCTTCTTGTTTATTGGAATACGGTATAGCTCACCAACACTTGCATCAGCAATTAATAATCTTTCCCCGGCTTTCACTTTCATCATAGCCATCATTTTCAGGTAAATTTTTAGTTTTGTGTATGTTAAAACTCAAAATGAGTGCTTAGCTTTTTTGTTTTCTTGGGTGCAACTGTGTATAAAACTAGGTACTATGTATATATAAGGGATTTACGGAGTACTCCGTATATGCTAAGGTCCAAAGGTTGTACATGGAAGTATACAGAACAGAAAAAATGATGTTCATGCTTAATGCACCATGACTTTATTATACCGCCGTGAGAATTTGCTTGCTAAAAAGTTTTAGCAAAGCTAAGTTTTTCATTAAAATTAAGTAATCAAAATATGTATTATTTACCAAAAATAAGTTAAGGTAGCAAAAATAAGATAATATGAAGCAAATATAAGTTACAAAAGATTCTGTGTACAAGGGATACAAGAAAGTGTATGTTCAATAAAAGTTATCCTTAAGGCCTTAATATAGCATCAATATTACAAAAACCAATCTTACAACAAAAAACATCGCAGTTTCAGTTGATAAAAACTGAGATTTATTTGACGGAAATGTTAGATACATTATACAAAAGTCTACCCTTAATACAATAAAAGTCACTCCATTATTTAACAAAAACAACTTCATAACTCATAAGGGTATGTCATTAAGTATTGTTTATGTGTCATCGCTTTATTAAAGTATTTGTCTATAAGTCAATGTAAGCAAAAATGTTTTTTACTTTAGCAAAAGAAGATGACATTTAATTATGGACAATTTTTCTTTCTTGTTATTGTTAGTCATGAGATAATGTAAAACTTCTCCGAAAATATTTGAGTCATTAATTGGAGTGAATTGTGAAATATAGGATGGAGATATCGAACCTAAGAGAACAAAGTAGCATACTGAAATCAATAGGGACCATAGTATCAATTGGTGGAGCATTCATAGTGATCTTCTACCAAGGACCCCCTATCATTGTACTATCTTCACCTATCAAGTCATCTCTCCATTCTACTATTGTTCAACTTCAAACTCAACCAACAAATTGGGTCGTTGGAAGGATCTTTCTTACTATAAGCAGCATAGTTCTCTCGCTTGCCTATGTTACAAAGGTAATAAATTTCTTCTATGCATTTGAATCCTTGGCAACATTTTGCTTTGAAGTTAGGAATTTATGACAAAATCACTTGTTTTATTTTTGTTAAGAGATGAAAACTCACATATGAGTTGAGACTAGATGTTCCACATTGATTAAATGAGTAAGAGTTAAATACTTTATAAGGCTAAATGAAACTCCTCTTGTTGCCATATGATTTTAGGATAATCCTTTTGAATCTTATAAGTGAACTCTCTCTCCATGTGGCAGGTACATCCTAGACCTGTATTTAACAATTTTATGTTATTTTCACATTTCCGAGGACATGCACAAATAAATATTGCATATACAAATATCCTAATAATAATTGCTCTCTTGTTCGCTAGACTTGGATTGCGAGGGACTTTCCTTCAGAAGTGATGATAACCCTAATTACTTTCTTCTTTGAGACCGTAGTGGCAGCACTCGTAACTTCTATAGCAGAAAGTGATGCTACTGTTTGGACACCAAGCATTCGTATCGAATTGATCTCTATTCTTTGCGGGGTGATTCTCTTCACCATTTATACTATAAATTGTTCTCTGCGAACCAAAACAACCCTAAAAACATTAGCAATAATATTTGAATTATCGTAAAATACGTTGTTGTTGGGTATATATCCTCACAAAAACTATACCCTTTGCGTATTTATCAGGCTGTGGCAGTTGGCATTATAAATATTGTGGATACATGGGCGTGCAGAGTGAAGGGACCAGTATTTGTAGCAATGTTTAAGCCACTTCAAATGATAATCGCAGTTGTCATGGGTGTTTCTTTCCTTGGAGATGTTCTACATCTTGGGAGGTACCATTATTTTCACTTGACCGACTTCTTTTAACTTGCTTATTACTTTGTGAAAGTTGATCATACCAACGTATTAATAACTAACCATGTCATACTATTGATCTATGGAGAAATCAACTCCTACCCTTGCTGAAAATTAACTTTGGGATTCATGTATATTGTCTCCTTGTTTCGATAAACATGTCTACATCGTATATCAGCTTGTTGTTTGTGATTAATGAATTAAGTTTATTAAAAATAAGTTAAGATAAATCAAATAGATTGATTAGAACACAAATTAGAATTCAAATGTGTTTGGATTGGCAAGGAGCGAACATTCTATTGTGCCAAGGCATGCAAACATGGAGAAGATAAGCAATACTTTCCTACAAATGTAAGAACTCATTTTTATAAGTTTAATTTAACACTGATTATTGAATACACACGGAACACAATAAAGTTATTATGTCCCCAGAAAAAATGACCACTTGAAATAACAAAAGTTACCTCTCGAGATAAAGATTGACATATGTTGTGTTAGGGATAACTTTTCTTACATTGAGAAGTCACTTTTACTATTGTGTCTCATATATATATAATACTTTGTTCATCTAATAAGGTTAATTGAGGGGTTGAAATTCAACAAGATATCCAAAGCATTTGGTAAATTCAAATGTGTCTTTACATATATGGCGGCTGATTTTATAGGTAGGCACCAAGGTTCACTTCTTGGTAAGATTCCTGCCTAACATTCTATAGGTAAAAAAACTTAATCTCAGTTTAAGTCTTGGAACAAAATCGTAGGTTATATTGGCCCAACTATGCTCCCAGTTTAAGTCGGATATCTTGACAAGAAAACCATTCTAACTTTTGGCCAATGTACACATTTAGGGATGATTGACTTTAGGACTTAGTCGCCTGTGCCAGCTGATTTATCCGACTACATCAAACTTTTATTTCATTTTAATAAATAGAAAAAAAAAAAATTATTGTTCTTGTGCAGTGTAATTGGAGGATTGGTCATAGCACTTGGATTCTACACAGTGATGAAAGGAAAAGCCGAAGAAGAGATGCTTAAAATTGACGGTGAGAAGGATGGAATGACATATACCATAGAAGAGTCATGTCCTTTAAAATTACCTATTGTACATGTTACAAAACAATAGCATAGATGCATAAGAATTTTCCCAACTATTTAGCTCGTTAACTGTATATAGTTGTACATACTCCCTTCATTTCAATTTTCTTGCTATATTTCTATTTTGAGTCAAAATTTAAAAATTTTGACCATATATTTTAATTATGTTTTAACAAATAATATATTTAAATAGAATTTTGTTGGAATAGTTGCAATGTAAATTTTAAGAATATCAAATTTTTATAATTTTTTATCTTACAAATTTAGAGAAGAAAAAAACGTTTTAATATGTGTCTTGAAAATCATAAAAAAGTCAAATATAGCAATTAAATAGAAATGGAGGAAGTATATAAAATGAAAATTAATTTGGATAATGCACCATCATTCCTCTCGCGTACAGTAAGGGCTTGATCTAATGTTTCAGATTAGTACCTTAACTCGTACGTAAATTTTTACATTTGGTGTACTATACATGCGTCAATATGATTTTCAGTAGTGCTTACTGCTGAGCTTGTAACCGATTGTTACTTTTACATAGCAATATCACAAACCAGACTGGAGAGGCCGGAGAAAGGATATGCCCGTCACAAACTTGGTTGAAATAGTAGGAACATCTTTACTCGTTCTGTTGGAAAAACTACTTTTCTTAATTACCGTTGAAATTAGGGTTGGATGTCAAGATTAAGTTTTATTACAAATCTCATTTTATAAGATAGCTTAAGTTTGTAATTCTATTTTGACTTTTATTTTGTTGTGTTGATTGGATTTTTCTAGTTGCTATTATACGATTATCAATTCTTTGACAACAATTAATATTGCTAGGATTGTGATTCTACTTTGATAGGAAGGGATTGGTAAGATTTGATTATAAAATCGAATTGTAAATAATAACATATTCAGAACTTATAAACACTCAATCTTATCAAGTATATGCTAATTTTTTTGTTGTCATGAAAAAAGGACAATTTATAAAACTATTAATCTTTAAAAAATCATAATCATCAACAAATTAAAAAACCAACAGAAATAAAGTTTGAAGTTATTAATTTGTTATTTTCAATCGTCACCACTAACAAAAATAAGATGTGGACGAACTCAACTAGTCAATTTTGTTATCGGATTGAATCGATTTAAGGTTGTTAGTCAGTTTACTATTGGATTTGATTGTTAACGGGTTGGATCATTTCAAATTAGGTTATTTTCGGGTTGGAGTATCTTAGGATTTGATTGAGCCTATTTCGGTTTAAATTAATTTTGGGTTGGATTCAGGTTAGGTAGGGTTGGTTTCACCTTTTATATTGAAAAAAGTTTGGATAGTTATTAGAGTAGGAACATTTAGATTAACGGATCAGATTAAAAACTGATAGCATTATAACATGATAAGGGCAGTTTGAATAGACCTGCGTTTCATGATACTCAGTAATTGATACGTACTTCAAAAAATATAGGAGGAAGTTGCTCAAAAAGTCCATAAATGGGTAAATGCGGCTTTAGAATAAAAAAAAAAAAAAAACTAAGAAAGTAGACGTAGTGTAGTAGTGTGACCCATTTAATTATTTTTACAATAAAAAAAAAATCATTCCATAATAATAAAACGACCACACTACGCCTACTTTCATATAATTTGTAATACAAGTATGTAGAGCATAAAACAGTGGAGTTAGCAGATAAAGTTGCAACCTTGCAAATATTGTGTACCCCCTCTTAGTCTACTTGCCTACTACGGAGTACTCCTCCGTATATATTATGTGTGCTCTGTGTCGTTCTCCAATCACAGTTTCTGAATTCACCTATTAAACTATTATTATCATAATCTTTTTTTTTTTTTTTTTTGTATATATCAAATATGAAAGTTGCAAGTTGCAAATTATTAGAGTTGCGAGAACGACATGTATTTGGATATAAGCTATTTTATTATGATTTAGTTCTTGTCACATAAAGAAATGACTAGTACTATACGAAGGTTTTTCGATTGAAATATTTTAATTATTGTGATTTATAAAAGATTCTCAATTAAATTACGCACAAATTAAATTTAACACTTTGTAAATTAAGGATGTGATCCTTATTACCCCTAACTCATTTGAACTGAATATATTTGGATCTATTAGAATTTATTAAACTTTTAATGGACCTACCTAAACCTAATTGAAACTTATTAAACCTGATTAGAATTTATTAGACCTTATTAAATAAACCTAATAGAAACTTTTTAATCCTCAAACCTATAAAAGTTGATTGAAACTTATTAAACTTATTATACCTTATAAAATCTTATTATAATTTATCTAATCTTATTAGAATCAAAACTTACTTTTTAAAAATATAATTAAAAGAACGCACTTTAAATTTTAATCTCATGCAACCACCACATTCATAATCCATTACTTTCACATATTGTGCGCCTGAAATAGTAGTCATAGATTAGGACAGAACTGAAGTCAATTTCTAATACTCCAAAGCTACTTGATTAGAAATACTTTGTATTTCAATGAAAAGCTCAACTCAAAGTCCATTCAAAAGCCGTTTTAATGGCATAGATATTGATATTTTCTTATGAAAATCAACCAGCAATGTAGATTTTCATTCATTTGGGCTTATCTATTTTTCTTCTCATGTGGATATGAGTCGTTGTGGTCAAAACTCAAAGTCTATCATGCAAGAGTGCTTAAATCTCTATGCATTATATTTCCATTAGTAGTCTAGTCTAAGTATTCGTCTAATTATAAAAGAAATTATTCTAGAATCCTGTTGCGGATATGTAAAGAACTTTAGAGAGAGGTAACAATGGTGGTATGCAGAGTACGGGAAAAGGGTGAAGATTTCAGGAGAAATAGAGTTTATGGGCTTCTTATAAGTGGGTGCTTAGTGATAACTCAATGCCCACTTATATAGTTATGATATAAGAATGGGCACTTCAATAGACCCTACTTAAGCGAGGACTTGTCGTCCGCTTATAAGCTTCCATTCTCTATCTCTCTCTCTCTCTATATATACAATCATAGTTGGTTCGGATTGAGAATGAATTAGCGTCCCTAAACTATTATATCATCTCAAAGTCGAGCCAGTTTTTGATGGCTCCACTTACCCAAATGTCAGTATCTGCATTCCGGCTACCTTTCAAAACCGTCCCCGCCTCACTTGATCCTTGATTCCTTGGACTCTCTCAACACGTGCTCCTCAGAACTAAGAGCTCTAAACTGAAGTACAGATACAGATAGAGAAATTCAGACATGGAGAATGAAACATTACCTTTCATAGGAATGTTGATCGCAGAATGTTGCCAAGTTGGACTCTTGATTATCAGCAAACAAGCAATAAACACTGGTCTGACTACCTTTGTCTTCGTATCATACTCCAATGCTCTTGCGTCTCTTATCCTTCTTCCCTTCTCCATCTTCTATCACAGGTCTCCAACTTTTCCTTCCTTTTGCCTTCCAATTTCATCATTTTCTTCAAATTTATGTTTGACTTTTTTTTTGAGTGCTGAATTGCAGATCACAGCTTTCTCCAATCAATTTCTCCCTCCTTGGATGGTTTTTTCTGCTTGCACTTACTGGGTTAGTGATGATTGTTGCTGTTTTTGTGACCTTTTCGATTTTCTGTAATGGGTTGTGTAACTTGTGTTCTTCTTGTAGAATTATTGGGTAAAAGATTTGGTTTTTGCGGTACTCTTATCGATTTTTTTATGTAATTGGTTGTGTTTTTCTTGTTGAATATAAAAAGATTTGGTTTTTGTGGTACCGTTTTCAATTTTTGTGTAACGGGTTGAGTTCATCTTGTTGAATTATAGAGTAAAAAGATTTGGTTCTTGTGGTACTGTTTTCTATCTTGTGTAATGGGTTGTGTTCTTGTTATATTATAGGGTAAAAGATTTGGTTTTGATACCCTTTTGATATGTGGTGGGTTGTGTTCTTCTTGCTGAATTGAAGGGTGTTTGATTTTGGTTTTCTGTTACCCGTTTCACTTTTATGTAGAGGGTTGTGTTCTGACTGTTTCTGCTTGTTGAAATGTATAGTGTTTGATTTGGTTTTTGTGGTACCCTCATGGATTTTGAGTAACAGATTGAATTCTTCTAGTTGAATTATGGGTGTTTAATTTGATTTTTGCGGCAACCTTTTTCTATTATGTGTAGTGGATTGTGTTCTTCTTGTTGAATTGTAGGGTCTTTGAATTGGTTTTTCTGATACCCTTGTCAGATTTTGTGTGATGTGTTTGTTCTTGTTCATGAATTAAAGAGATAAAGTTTTGGTTTTAATGATACCCTTTGGATTTTGTGTAATGGTTGTGTTCTTCTTGTTTAATTATAAGATGTGTGATTTGGTTTTAAGGGTACCCCTTTATATTTGTGTATTGGATTGTATTCTTTTTGAATTGTAAGGCTATTGAATTATTGTTTTGGTACCCTATTGGATCTTATGTGATGGGTTGGATGGTTTTGGTGGTGATTTAGGTATTTGGCTCAGATATTTGGGTATACTGGTATCAATTATAGCTCTCCTACACTTGGGGCGGCTATGCTGAATCTTATTCCTGGACTTACATTTTTGCTTGCAATCATCTTCAGGTATGATTTATTTGCTTTTCTTGTTTCTTCATTGTCTTTTTTATTGTGTGAGGATTGTGATGTTCTAGTTTAGCTACTGTTTGGCTGAATTTGTCTTTTTGATGCTGATGTTTGTTTGGGAATAATAGTTCTCTAGAGGGGTATGCACATTCGAATCGGTCAGTCTTACATAAGCACGTTTTAGAGGCTAAAAGGTAGATTACATGGGATGGTAAGATATCTGATGCTGTGATGAAGTGTGGAATTTCTGAGTCCTGTTAGTCGTACCTATAAATCTATAATGTTGTAGAAGCTGGATTTAGGATGAATATATGTCTTTCTATCTTGAACCGTAGTAAGTCTTGTACTTAAGGTAAATAGGAGAGTTTATTCCCTTTCTTTTTTACATATAAAATTGTTTGTCTCTATATTCATTTTAGCATCATAGTCATGTAATCTTATGATCCAAGAATTAATAGCAAGGCAGCGTTTATGAACACAGTGAGATGAAAAGTTAGGCCATTCGCATTGTTTTACTTGTTTTAGCTATAAAGTAAATGAGATTTTCCACCCATGAACTGTTACCTGTTGCTGGTTACTCGGTTAGTGTGGTAGGCTTTTAGTGATCAGACCAGGCATGTATTAGCAAAACATAGTTGATTTATTATTCCCTGAAGTCTTTGGAATATTAAAGTTATCTTTGAAGACTGTGGCCATCTGATTGTGCTTTTAGCTTTATTCAAGCTAAATCTTTTCTTTTGGACTAGTGTCTCTCTCTTGGATGAAATGTAAATCACTGAATGCCTTTCAATCAGGGCTCTAAAGGATATCAGCATTGCAGTTGTAAGGCTACGTAATTGGATTCCCTTGCTAGATTTTTGATACTTCCTATAGGTATTGGGATGAATAGATAACCTAGTATGGTGCTGTGTGGTGTGATGAATTGAACAGTTCTTCATTTATAATGGTAGTTCTTTATTAGTAATTCTGGATTCTGTCTGGGCCTGACTAAGTATGCTCTTTCAATCGTGAACCATACATTTTTTAGATGTGATAAGGGTGTATTTGAGGAAAATGGCCTATCACTTTGGCTTTCATTCTTAATAAAGTGTGTTGCCACATGTTAGGAATACACTTATCATTAGCATATGAGGCTTTGTCACTCACCTGTCATATTTTATCTCTATAGTTGCTTTTGTGGCATAGAATTGTAACCTGTCATCCAAGCATGTAAAATCGAGACTATGCTGATCAACACCAATAATCATAAATAGTTTCTTTGTGCTGGTGTTACAGACATTCTTTGTCAGATACCTGTTATTGGCTCCAATGTTGTGACTATTAGAAATCTGGTGAGACATGCAAACCTAAACATGATTTGGCTTCTTGAAAGCTGTTGTATGCATGCCCAGGGGTCATTTTTTATCTTTTGTGTGTGTGTGTTAGGGGGGGAGGGGTTCACTTGAGATTAATGCAATTGTATTCTATGTCCATGGCTCTATCATACTTAGGAGATGAATAAATCACTGACGGTGGGTAGAGAGAAAAGAAGACAGTGTTGGGATGGATAGACTTAAGGGGAAATTTATATGTATTTAAAAAGAAAGTTTGAAACTTGATATGTGAAGTGAGAAGTGCCATAATCGGAAACTATGAAGTATTTCGTTGGGTGGTTGGAGTAGAACTTAATCTATATTTGATAAAGTTAAGGAAATTATGGCAGATGACTTGTATTGATTTGCAGAAACGTGCTACAATGTGCACTAGCTCATAGATGAGGAACCTAAGCAAAAGTACTACATAATTATTTATGATTGGACTAGGAAACAAAGTAGTTGATACTAGAAACTAAGTACCTAATTTCCTAGCCAGACGTACAACCACATAATACTCTTCCTCAAGTGGGACTGGGAGCATGAAGATCACAAATGCCCAACTTGGACAGTAAAAAAGAGACTGCAGGACACCAACCATAGTAAACAAGTCCTCCAACTTAAAACTTGGTTCTGACATTGCTGCTGAATATTGAAAGTTGTCCTTGAGTTTATATCCTGGCATTGCTGATTTTCTACTAAGTATTATCAATGTAAATGAAACAAATAGTAGCCCATGCCTCTCATACTCTGATATACTGTCAAAATCGCAATATTTGCAAAACATGAGCATTGTTTGCGTCTAGGCCTCTAGGGATAACTTCATAGTTTGTGTGACATCATTGACTAAGAACGCCCATGTTATAAAGTGCACCACTGCCTGTGAGCTGGTGTGAATGAATAGATGAGGTCCTAAATTCTCAAGCAGCTGCAAAGTCGTATGTCAATCGTAGAACTCTCTTTCTTCCCCAAATTGAAAGTTCATATCTAAAATACTTGTGTTCAGTAGAATGTGGAATCTGCATGTTTGTCGACCAACTTTTGGTTTTCTACTAGAACACTAAAAAATCAATGCTCAGCATGGCTTGGTTTTGGTTTTATTAATCTTGACTTGTTCTTTTTCTACTAATCTTTGTTTCTCATAGTTTCACTCCCAAGACCTTGCAAATGATACCAGTTACACAGGGTTGTTTGATATGCATTCTTTCTTACGAACAAAGACCTAAGTTTGACCTCAGCTCAACCATATAAAATTTTTAAATGGTTACCTTTGTATATATTATGGGTCCTTGGCATGGATTATCAATGCTACTGCATAATCAACTATCTTGTTCTCCTACGTAAAACTTTGTTTCTGTTATTTCTGTACATTTCATGTTATATGTTAAAAAGATAATTTTCATGTATTATATTATACAAGTTTCATTTGTAATTTCAGGATGGAAATGTTAAATTTAAAGAATTTGACTTGCCTAGCTAAATTGGCGGGAGTCATTGTGTCGATTGCTGGAGCGTTTGTTGCGACTCTTTATGAAGGTCCACCACTTCTAAACAGACCTGTGCCTTTGCACAGGGATCAACTCAATCTGCATGATGAACAAACAAAGTGGGTTCTTGGTGGTTTCTTTCTTGCAATTGATTGTGTCATGGCATCAAGCTGGGTCATTATACAAGTAGGTTAAAAAAAACTCTCATTATGCCAGAAATCAGTAGGGTGAGCTGATATCTTATTGCTCCTGTTTACTCCTAGGCAATAATTCTGAAGAAGTACCCAGCAGAGTTCATTGTTGTGTTCTTTTATTGTTTCTTCGTTGCCGTCCAATCTGGAATTGTGTCACTTATTGTGGAAAGAGATCTATGTGCTTGGAGTCTGAAGCCCACACTGAGGCTGCTTGCAGTTCTTTACTCGGTATGCAAGTTTAGAAATTAGTCTGCTCATTTCTTAAGGTCTTTATATATTCAATACCAGGTTTGCCTTGATGGGCTGCTGCTTGCTTCCTATTGCTGTAAATAATTTTATCCTCTTTTTACTATAAATAAACAATGTAGTTCGTTGTACAATTAAAGCATAATATTGCTTAGAAATCAATAACTCGAGGTCAAAAGAAGTTTTAATCTTAATTAGTTTATTCTTTTGTAGTCTTTGACAAGATTCCTTGCTGAAAGATTCATCTGTGCAGGCCATTTTCGGTTCTGCCCTCCAAGTTGGCCTTAACTCATGGTGCCTACGGAAAAAGGGTCCTGTTTTTGTTTGTATGTTTAAGCCTCTAGGGATCGTCATCGCTGCTGTTGTCAATGTTGTTTTCTTTGGAGAAACATTATATCTTGGAAGGTATTCTTTCCTAGTGTCACTGTGTCTCTATACATATTGACATGTAGTCATTGCCATTGATGTTGGTTTCCAATAAGAAATTTGACAATCTTGTGGCTATCATGCGTGATGGAAGGACTTTGTTGGAAGGTGATCCCTTCTTTCCATATAAATGTTTCTTGTTTGATTAAACAAGAATAACAAAAATAAAATTGTGCTATAAAAGTTAATCAGACAAAAATTCTGGTGTAGTACGAAAAAACATATGAATACTTTTTGCTAAATGGAAATTAAATAAAGGGTACAATAGGCAGAAGGTGGAAAGTTTGTATAGGAAATACCTATAAAAAAAATTTAGACAGAACATCTCAAAATAGATATTTTGAACATATATGTTTAACAGAGAGAATTATCCTATCAGAGTAGCTTTTCTGCAGAATCATGGAACCAATTGTATCATATTGTATCATATTGTATCATTGAGATACAGAGATATTTGAATAAGTATTTTAGATGGATTTATTATTTTGGGAACTTATTTGGTATTTATATGCTTTGTGAGATACTGTTAGAAAGTTACCCATTACATTTCCTGTAATTTATTATCTCATAACAAAGGAGCAATTAGGCCCTTGCCAGTTGCCACACTATTGGAAGTATGTAGTCATGATCTGTTTTTTCATGGAGTGATGATTTTAAGCGCCTGATTAGTGGTGCTTCTGCAGTTTGCTCGGGGTGATAATAATAGTTCTTGGATTCTACTCTGTTATGTGGGGAAAGGCTAAAGAAGAGAAGAAAATCCATGACAGTTTCGGCAGCTTGTGGTCTCCCACCCAAAAGATAAGTTTGCTTGGAGATTTTGCTGATGAGACAGAGAACTCTGCTGCTTAAGGAAGGTAACTTTTCTGCTCAGCCAATTTTCTTGAAAATTTCCTGACCTTTAGGGGTTGAATTTTTCTCATGTAGGGAATAAAAATGAGAATACAAAATTTGTGTTAAAAGTACAGGAATGTGGGTTTGCTTTGTTGTGCTACATCTTTCAGTATGTGTACCTGCCAGTGCTTGAAAAGGTGTGCTTTGGTGTTTGAGCCCAAGTTGGTGCAACCTTAGTGCTAAATAAAGGCCTTGACGAGGTGTTTGTTGATGAGGTTCACTGAGGCATGAATTTGAAAATCAATGATCGCTTCTCTTAGTTTTTCATGCTAAAATATATGACTTTTCCCTACCATGGGTTCCACATCACCAGATACTCCCTCACTAGTGTTAGAAATTTCTTGGATTGAGTGGCGGACGAGATATTAATTTCACCCTTTACTCACGTAAAATCTTTAGGTTAAAAATGTGCGGGTCACACCCATGTTTTGCATCTAGGCTTTAGGATCCTCATTGCTTTTGTGTACCATGAGCCTTTTCAAATACTGGTATGTGCACCATGATCTTCATGAAAGGTTATGAGAACAGTGTTCCAACATAGACCTCTCTGTAGAATCTCTTGTTTTTTTCCTTCAGTCCTTACCTAAATTCACAACCACACCTACTGACAAGCCAAGGCCACACGACGTGAGCAGGTATGCAAAGCAATTTGGACAACCATTGGAGTTGTGATATGAAACCATAAGGTGCTTTTGCATTCTCTTTGCAAGCCAATCTGCTTGTGGCTGTCTCATTCTTTCAAAAAGCCTATAGACCCCGAATACAATACAGTGAAATAGGTTACAGACAAGATCAAATCTTCAATTTTCGATAAAGGTCTGTCTGTGTATGAATATTTACCTAGCCTAGGTCATAG
The DNA here is from genome assembly GCA_026401315.1 of Dysphania ambrosioides. Taxonomy (NCBI): domain Eukaryota; kingdom Viridiplantae; phylum Streptophyta; class Magnoliopsida; order Caryophyllales; family Amaranthaceae; genus Dysphania; species Dysphania ambrosioides. Next base: position 1,031,700 of record CM048660.1, on the reverse strand, counting down.
CTTACTGGTGAATTTCGGTTAAGATCGGCTATTAGTCTGTGTGGATTTAGGTTAAAGTAAATTTAGTTGATGGCTTATTAGAGTTTTAATCTAGGGGAAAATTTAAAGTTTGACCTACCCTAATCTAGTAACTCCTAATTTTTTACCGACGATCATGACACAGTTAATGGGTGATGGTAAAGCGATACTTTTGGGTGTATGCAGTAGGACTGAAGATCTATTCGGTAAGGTCATAATTATGCTGTGTATTTTTTATATTTTGTTTTATTCAGATGAACTGCTCAAATATTTGGTGGACTAGTGTTAGAATCTTCTTATGTAAAAGGGTTTGAATCAATTGGAATAGCTCATGGAAATTCTATGAAAAGGCCTGCTTACCCAACTTTTGTACCAGACCTTACTATACATGCCATTTCTGGTGAATTTAACTCAGTTGTATGGAAGAAGTCTTAATGTGGGGTTTTTGACATGATCATGCAGAATATGGAACTTAAGTGGCTTTGATACGTCATATAATGCCCATTGGGAAAATTCCAGATATTTAAGTTCCCGTTGTCTTGGAGTGTATATCGTCTGATATCCCTCCTGGTATTTGTAGAGTCTGGAAAATGTGAAGAAAAAAAATTGGGAAATTTGACATTATTGATGTTGCCTGATCTTTATATTATATGATTGATTTCGCCACTGACCTCCAAAGCAATTCCTAATCACCAAATTCATCAGGTAAATTATTAGAAAAATATCATGAAGATAGAAAAAAGTGTAGCTGTAGTTAACCTTTTCGCTCGATCATTTTCATCAAGTCAAAATGAAATGTTTTTGAAAATTGTCTTAGATTTTTTTTGTTGAAGCTTAGCTGATTCTGCTCATGGTGTAATAATTTTTGAAAATGTGGATGTTTCTTGAAACTCTGTCAATTATATTTAATCTCCTTTAAACTCTGGATTTCTTCTTGTTTAGAATTATGTAAGAATCTTTATTATTCCTCATTGAATATTAGTGAAGACATTTTATCTGGTATTAGTATCGTTTTCACCTGTCGGTTTGTCAGATGTTTACTTATACAAATAGCTACAGAAGCTTTGATAGGATAAAGAAAGCAATAATTATAAAAGCAAAAGACATGTAGTGATGCCTGCATTGTAATAGAAATTTCTCCTTGAATAAGTCCAAGATGAGTATGCATTATTCTCATTTGTTTGATGAGATGAGACATTTGAATCAAAATGCCCCTTGTTACACTTGCCGCCTCTATGCCAGAGAAGTCACCCCTTGGACAGTATCCTATCCTTTTGAGAATCCAAAGTGTATGACATATCACTTTTCTTATTTATTCCTTTCTTAGTATAATGTTTTTATTTTTTTTTCATTATTCCCGAATATGTTTGCATATTTTCCCTTAGAAAGCTACTTCTCAATTGAGAAATAAGTCGTGTATACTGTAGTGGAATGTGTGTATAATATTAGTCGCATTTCTTGAATTAGAAAGGGATTTGAGTTGAGTTTCTTCACATACTCTCACTTAATTTGGATAGGATAGGGAGGAAAGAAGACTAACTAATAACTATTAGGATTAATTGATGGTTTGCGGATATTAATCAAAATTTTTGTTTATTTATGAATACACCTACCTTTACCCACTGTTGTCTTTCACTAAACCTGTTTACAGGTGACCTGAATAGCAAGTAAATTTTATGTGATGTGACCTTCGTATGCTTCCTTTCCCTTTTGGACTAGACCTTCCTATGCTTCCTTTCCTTCGATAATTTTCTGCAGCCTGCCCACTATATTTTCACTGCAACGCAAAGCAATCCATGATGTTGAATTGTATGGTTATGTTGTGCCTTAAAATGCACACATATTTGTTAACCTTTTGGCTATTTCACTAGATCCGAGTCAATTTTCACCCGAGAGGTTCATGGAGTGTGAAATTGATATGACCGTCATTACAATTTTCACCCGGCTATTTCACATATTTGTTAACCTTTTGGTTATGTTGTGCCTTAAAATGCACACATATTCCGTTAGTTTCAGAGCGAAGAATATGGCCGGGTGATGCATTGGCCTTCCGTATGTTGAATCTTATGTTGGGGAATCTTCTTCATAGTTTTAACTCATTATTTAAAAAAGAAATTTCATCAATTACCTGTTCATGACCGTCAATTACAGGTCACAATTGGGGGTCGCTCAGTGAAACAACAATGGCTAAAGGTAGGTGTATTCATGAATAAACAAAAGGTTGGATTAATATCAGGAAATCGGGCAAAGGTTATATTATTTCCATCAATTTTTCCCAACTATTATGGAAACGTATATTAGTGAAATTTTCGTGAATTCTAATTGTTAGAAGCTGGTTTGGAAAATGTGTCAAATGGTTACTAGCAGATGGAATTAGTCAATGCATGGTAAATTTTGGGGTTTTGCATCTTTATGGAGAATGTTTACTATGCAAGCTGATTCGCCAAAAATGTTGTGGTTTTTGTTTGTATGATTAGGATTTCAAAAGTTGGAAGGAGTCCAAACAAATGTATGTGGTTGAGCATGAAGGGTTCAATTGTTGGTGCTGTATTCTAATGCATGGAAGGCACGTTAGGTCTCTATGTACATAGCTTTATAGAAATACATCAACTGGAGGGAGTAACGACGATCGTCTACCTGCATGCATAGTGGGAAAACGCAGTGTCTTTCTAAGATCATTGTCCATAAATTTACCTTTTGTATATGGGTGATTTGTAATAATATCTTTATGTATCGTGTTGATAAATTGAGAATGTACATATTATTTATTTCCATTTTCGGCCATGATAAATTATTGCATAAACATCATGTATTCTTCTATCTGTTCAATACAGGGAATCTGTGATCTGATAAATGTTGTATACTGCATGTCATCTCAATAGCAATGGCATCCATAATATTTGTTATTTTAATATGGGATTGTATATTGTTTTTAATATGCTATCATAAACTTTGACCTGCAAATGTTGTTGGATAATTCGCAAAGTTCTTGACTTGGGATTGCCTTGAAGAACCCTTTGTCACAGCTCAGAGGATTATTTCTGTTACTACTAAAGGAGTCACCGAGTCATGGATCATTTCTGATCAGATTATGAGGAATAACACATGTATTATGGAGGTTCATAGGGTGTCACAAAATGCAATGAATCTGAGCCTTACCTAACTAGACCTTAGCATTTGAGGTTTTTTGCTAAGTTTTGCATGAAAGATGTTGATTGCACATAGTACCATAGTAATAGCAGCTTGCACTCTGCCACTCATGCGATATCCTTGACTATTTCAGCCAAATGCTTGCCAGATTGTTATGTTGGTATATTTAGCCACTTGTTACCTCTTAGCTTCTTCTTTTTTTTCTGTATGACAGAAGCTACTGTCTTTTGGTTGAAGGAAGAATTCGCATCTTCAACGCTTAGGGAATATCTCTTGTAGCTTGACTAACCAAAGTAACATTTTCAAACTACACCATTTTTGGGCTACAATTTTCTTTGGTATGGCGTAGCGCCTAAATTACTATTACGCATATCATTTCCATGTATTCTATAGTTAGGCGAGGAAGTCTTACGTGTAGGGGTGCTATGTATGTGCAAATGCATAGCATGGCACTAATACTTAGGCACATGGTAGCTTTCTAAGGCAATGCACATAGTAGCTAGTTTTGCTTAGACAAGTGCAATCTACATTATATTGGTGATTGGTCATCTTCAAGCTACAACACATATTATAACCCCTTACCATCAAACTAATTGTGCGTGACTATTATCAACCACGATATTTTCCTCTTTTTTTTTTTGTAATTAATAAAGTTTCATGAAATTCGTGAATAAAATCTGTGTGTTTTTTGGTTGAGAAATATTATGAATAGAAATATTGTAGAATAAATCGTAGTGAAATGATACAAGGAATAGAATCCAAAACTCATTTGTAAGATGGCTTAAATTCAAACCCTGTTTCCAATTTGAAGTTGAATAACACAATCCTCTCCACTTGAATTTTTACGTAGAGAATAAAATACAGCGATATGCATAATGTCCCTCTTTTTCATGATATAGGTCGGTTTGGTGCTATGTGACTAACCTTGCATAATTCCTCATTTGTGCGGTTTACAGTTCATCCATATTCTCGTCCTCGTGATGCTATTGATTTGCTTCGCTACCATAAAATTCATATCCTATGCTCAAAAAGAAGGTGAGCACGATCTCACTGCCTAGCCAGCTTAGCTTAGCTTAGCTAGACCTCATTTGTTCGAAGTTTTTAATCATTTCAGCTTTTGAAACATGCATAAACCTAAGTTTCCTTCTTCCATAAATTAATACATATCATTTTGTGTACGTGTAGGTTGGACTATACAACATAGGGTTATGTCCATCATTAACACAGTACACTATATATGATAATGAGGCAATCGTCATCTTTGGTGGGGTTTGATTGATTTCGAGGTTCGTTAAGACATCCGCTAGCTATCTTATCTATCCAGCCTAAATCTTTTTATACAATTAGGGTTATGAATTCATGTATTTAGGTCAATCATGCATCATTAATCATTATTAGTACCAATAAAATGCATTAGTCGATAATTATAGTAGATGTATCACTACAACGAAGACAATATAATAATTCTTTAATTTGTTAATGGTGAGCATGAATTATATATATAACAATAAAGAAGCTAGCTAATTAAGCTACCATATCATTATTTTTTTCAGTTTTTCACAAACTATATGGTAGCTTCGAATACGAAGGCCAGGTGAACATAGATTGCGAAAAACCATTAGGTCAGGCAAATTAAGCCAATTCAAACGCCCCCAAGAGGTCAAGACATCAGTACGTTAAGAGCCATATTATCAAAGAGCCAAGACTCATTTAAGTTATTAGATGGGCGGTGGCTCAAGCAGTGTACTGTGACGGTTTCAATGAAGCTTTCCTCAGCTCATCCGGAAAATATGCATTTGCTGACATTGTCTATTGTTCAACTCCGACGAATAAATTATAATGAAGATGACTTAGACAATTTTTTTGATTTGAGTTATTTAAGTTTTTGATACATCTTTGTTTATTGGATCCGTTAGGACCTAATGATCCGCTTATGTACTTCTCTTCTCGTATGAATTATGATATAATATTCTACGAGTACATAACGGCCACATACAACTTAGTTGTTGCATTTTTAATCACTGTTATGAGCACACTTGAGGATCGATATGGTTAAACGGAGAACCTCCTTTTTGGTTCTACTTAAACCCAGATCTACACATTTATTGTTTATTTAATTTGGAGAATTTTAGTTATCTAAACATGAATTCATTTATCAATGGAATCTGTACTTAATATGATTCTGTAAATTTTATGAACTCTAAATAGTCTAAAAGGTGTAATTAAGGAGAGTTTGGGATTTTGATTAATGAACATTGTTTTGATCCTATGACAGTTTATAATTTCGTAGATTGGAAACCCTAATGAAGGGAGATGGTGATGCAAATGTTGTTAAAAAGATAATCTAGAAATTTATTATGAAAATATATCAAATATTTTTAGAATTTACCTAAGAAAAATCTAGGTAAAAATATCCTAGAAAAATTATCTATGTTAACAGCCTAACATAAGCTAGGTAGAACAATCTAGAGTACTCCACCTTATTCTCTTAAGTAAGTCATACTAATATAAATACCATGCATGCGTTTGTAAAAAGCATGAATTCATCCAATAATAAAATCATCGTATTATCTTTCTCCTTTTGTCTCCTAATATACTCAATCGAGTATAAATCCATTTCTAAACAAAAACCCACTATTACTTTCGAACATGAAATTTCAACAAATGTATTATGACAATTAATCTCTTATGGAACTATTGCAACTCTAGGGCCAATCAAATGTTTTCCAACTATGTTAAATAAGGATTATATATTAAGCCGTTAAAGAAGCTGAGTTTAATAATCCATATGGTTCAACCAACACAACACACCGTATACGTTAGAAAAAATGAGATTGTTAATTGTGAAATACAAAATATAAATACGATGTAATGTGATTTAAATTTATTAGAAAGTGACATACACTAAGTCACCAAGGAGGTTTTAAGTTAGGCCATTGTAAACACCCCTGAGAGGTCATACATGAAGACACTTAGGAGTCACAAACTAATTAATATAGAATTGAAATCATCCAAATTTTTGCTTATTAGATGGGCGGTGGAAGCTAATAAGCAAGTGTAACTATATTAATAATATAAGTACCTCTATTTTACAAATTTGCTTCCCTCATTCAGAAAATCTGAAACAGCTGACATTATTGCTTATTATTCAGCTAAATTTTTTGGAACGAAGATCAACATTTTTATATTATGATAGTCTGAAAATATTCCTCTTTGTAATTACGTCAACATACAAATGCAACTTACAACTGCGCAGTCGTTATGTTAAGACTTTAATTTATAACATAAGTACTGTTCATTTTATTTTATTTTTGTTTGAGATGACATAATCATACAAGATTAGTAACTTAAACACTCCATTACTTTTAAGTGCATCTCTAAGAATAGCTGAAAAGATCTCTTTAACTTTATAAAATAATTTCCAATTTGGTAGGGCATAACTGTAAGCTAATACTAGCCACAAAGCTAAACTTATTGGGGCCCTTAGCTTCTTAATGAATTACGTACTCTTACAATATTTTTCTAAAGAAATTTAGTAAAAATTCTATATTTTTTTAAAAATAATAAAATCTTATTATAAAAGTGACAAATGAAAGCATGACATTTCACATATTATATAGTTTATAGGGGAACATACCTCAGCAAAGGTCAAAGGATTAGCAAACATAAGCTGAGTCAGCTCACTGTTTTTGACGACTTGTGCTACCGAGTTGCTACTTCTCGCGACCTATAGCTAGCTTTATGTCCTCATGCTTTCATGAAAGGGTAACCATAACATTTCTTCTCTTATTCATCAAATTTTTCAAAAAAATAATCAACATTTTTTCCTACTTTATTAAATTTTTTTTTCCATCTCCATTTTTTTTGGTGGTATATATAAAACGTAACGAAGAAACATTCTTCCACCACCACCAAAGAAAGATCATCGAGCAAGCTTGATCAAAGAAGAGCACGTACGTACTCCTTAGTGGTTTTACCGAGCTTGCTTAAAGGATCGTCACATCGCCGAAGAAGCGGTGTAAAAATTTGGATTAGAATGGAGATGAATGGAAATAATAGCAAGATATGGGAGGTGGTTCCATTTCTAGCAATGTTTTTTATAGAAGGGTGTACAATTGCCTTAACTATAACCGCGAAATCGGCTATGGCTATTGGGATGAGCCAATTTGTGTTTGTGGCTTACTCTAATGCTCTATCTTCTGTCCTCCTTGTTGCTTATTGCCTCATCTATCATAGAGATAGGTAAGTGGCTAGGTCACATAAAAGAATAATTCACATATATATGATCATATGAAAAACTTTAGGATATAATATATATGTATGTATGTATGTATCCAATCTAATGTGTATATTCTTTATTTTCTTTATTTGGGCAGTGTGAAGAAGGTCTTCAATGTTAAGCTTCTCTCTCGATTCTTCCTCCTTGGTCTTACCGGGTTCGTTCTCGATCTTTTTTTTTATCATCTCTGAACTTCCATGGATGCATGCACACATATATACAAGCACACTTGCGCACACGATAGTGGATTATACCTAGCTACTTGCTTTGCACTTTTGTTTGCATGATGCACGTTGAATCTTAGCTTGCAGGACAATGTCTTGCTAAATATGTTGGCGCTCTTCATATATGATCGAAAGTCACGTACTGCTGGCGAGCATTCGATCTTCACAATAAAGAAATGAAAGAAGCATAAAAATCTAAGCTATGATAACTTGGTGGGCCTTGAATAAAGTTTTCTGGCATTTTGTCAAGTTAGTGCGTGCACTAAGATTAAGAAATAAGTTAAAATTTTCATTTATATTGTTAGAAATTTTAATTGTATTGTCCACTGCAACTAATTCATTAGAATGATACATTTAATTGTTTGTATTCTATGATATCGAACTCAAGGTTCTGATTATAATAGGCAAAACTTGTAAAAAGATAAGAGTATGACTTACCATCACGAAAACTAAACATTCAATTCATCAGTAAAAAAAAATTACTATTTATGTTCATAAGAGCCTTAATTATTCACAATCTACAAAATAAATATATTTTTTTCCTAATATTGATAGTAGAATTAAATTGTTGGCTAGTTGCATGCTGTGGTTTACTAAGCTATATGACGATGCAACTAACATATAGCCCGTATGTTTTCTGTGGATGGCAGGATTACTATAGCTCAAAACCTTGCATTTACGGGGCTACGTGACAGCTCACCTATAGTTGTTTGTGCAATGGGACTTTTACTACCATCCTTCCAGTTTGTTCTCAATCTCATTCTCAGGTATACCCTTCAATTCATTCATTTGTCCCACTCCCACTCATTTTATATGCATGGAAATGTCAAATTTGTGAGACCCTCCTTCCTTCTTTATAGTGCCTACCACCTTTTCTCTTCGTAATTTTACCTACCTAAGCAATTATTTTTTCTTTTTTTTGTTTGCATAGGATATAAAAATGAGCCTTAACTATTATTATATCAGATATAGGTATTGTTATATAAGATATAAAAAATAGAAAATATAAAAATATAATGATCTCAGATGTATAATTGAAATTACGAAAATACCCTTAGTATATCTATATCAGGTTTAAATTAGGAATTTCTCTTATAAAATTTAACGATTTTTTATAACTTTATATATTACCAAATGATGGGACCTATGAAATCTAACCAATGGTGCCTAAGAATGTTTAGTAAGAGGCGGATCACCTTATTTAATCAATAATAATGGGAATTGATACAATGTCACGCTTTCTCTTGATTGGTCGATTATTTTTATGCTTGAATCTTTCTACACCAAGCAATAGGTCTAGAATCGATAGAATATACTACTATTCGTGGTTTTGTACGTATTTGATCGGTCTGGCCTACTATGTCATCAGCATCATCGTAATGGCTCCAATTAGTGTCCTTTATCCTTGTGACAGAGACTTTTGTAGCTAGATTCACCAAGTAGCTAATTAAAGGGAACCTCACTTTGGTAAATTAATTAATACCTACTCTACCCAAAAAATATCTGTGGTTGTTATGCCTAATTTAGTGATCGATGTCTTTTAACCTAATTCAACTGCAAGCTATACTTGATATTAAATCATTTTTATTTTCGAAAATATCTGAAAGTGGTGTATGGATCTAAGCATAGAGTTTTATATTCTTTATACAAAATACTTATTATTGTTATGAATAATTCAATTATATAGGCTTAAACTTAATTTGACTTTACGTGAATCAAATAAAGTAAATTATGACTTTGATCAAATCATATCGTTGAAGCTCTATAAAATTAAATGTGAGTACCCCATATTGATAAATTAATAGAAAATATCCCATATATAAGAGTGAGGGATCATATTTGATCAAAATGACTAGTTTTTCTTTCCTAAAAAATGACTAGTTTTTCAATTATACGTTCTATTTATAGAAAACTAGGGCAATTGAAGTTGGCCAATCAAACAATAACTTTTCTTAATGTATCAGGAAGGCTGCATTGAACTTGACTAGCAAAGGCACCCGGATCAAGCTCACCGGAGTCATAGTGTCTATCCTGGGAGCAATCACGGTGGCGGTCTACCTTGGCCCTTCCATCCTTCAAGGACCAGTAATTGGTCCTATCTTGCTCCGTGGGACTAAGTTTCGCTTCGTCTTCATCACCACCACAGAAGAATGGATGTTTGGCACCTCGTTGCTAGCTTTAGCTACCTTCTTCATTGCAATATGGAGTATGATACAGGTTATACTTTAGTACATCCTATCAATTCTCTCGTCCCTTTCTTTTGAGATTAAATAAACGAAAACTAACGTGCATGTAACAATTGATAATGTTATGATATTTTTGCGCTAACATTTATTTTTTCTTGGGTGATTAGGTATCGACATTCACAAGATTTCCAGATATGATGGTGATAGTAACATGTTACACAGTATTCGGGACCATCCAAACATTTTTTGTGGACATCGTTGCAAATGGAGATTTGAATGCTTGGAAATTGAAGTGGGACTTGGAGCTCCTTATCATTGTTTTAACAGTAAGCGCCTACTTTTTTCATGAAATTATCTGACCTTAATCGATCAAAGTTATTATAACAGCTAGTCCTTAAAATATTAACAATAATGTGTTCGTATTACCTCCAAACCCCGTTATTTTATCTACGAGATTTTGAGACTAATGTACGAGATGTGTGGTCAACAACTGTAGGCCTTATTTGGGACACTAGTGCGGAGCAGAGTCCAGGCATGGTGCATGAGTTTGAAGGGCCCCATGTACGTGGCCATGTTCAAGCCTGCTGGGATATTTTGGGCCAACTTTTTTGGAGAAAGCTTTTTTGGTACTCTTTGTTATGGAAGGTTACCCCTCTCTCTCTTTCTCTCTTTCTTTTGCATTATTGCTTTTTTGGTGCTCTATATTCTTTTAATCTTATATACCAGATTACCAGATGGTTTTCTTGGATGAAAATTATGCTTGCATAAGCAACATGAACCAAATTGTGAGCAAAAAGCATTACGTACAACATATGTCGATCTTTATCAACTTAATTTTTGTTATATTAAGGGTTCACGTTCACTGGATACACAAAAACTTTGTTGTGTTCTTGTGTATACAATACTTTTTGAACTGTGAGAGTTCTGAGTAATCAACTACCTAGCAGACCCGTGTACATATTACATGTTTCTTTCTTGGTCTTACGACAATGTATAGAGTCATACATGCATAATCGTTAAACACTCAAAATATCTTGACAATGTTTCACAATCATAATATATTTTATCTCATGTGAATATGGCCCTAAGATCGAACAAACTTGACGACGATCATAGTTGGAATAAAGTAAGTACGAGTTATTAATCAGTAATCACGTACTCTTCTTATTCTATGCAGTGTCTTGGGTACAATTATGGTAGGAGTGGGGTACTACACAGTACTATGGGGAGTCAAGGAGGAAGCTAAAAAAGATCAAGTTGATAATTCTACCTATTCTACTCCATCTGATGACATCAAGACCCCTCTTTTGCAAAAGCAAGACGCCGACGAACAAGTGTGAAATATTCTGCATTTTTTTTACCAACAACTTAAGGGAAAATTCGCAGGTAATATTAAAATCCTTTTCTAATTAATCTTACCCTTGAAAAATAAATAGTAGAGTATAGTTACATCTTATATTTATTTGAAAGTTTAAAAAGCCCATAAAACATCATATGTGGATAATCTACATTGACAAATTAATATAGAAATGTCAATTATATAAGGTTGAGGGACTACCTCCCTTATCATCATATGATTTTAAGGTGGAACTCTCTTAACCTTGTAAACTGAAGCAATTCCTATAGATGAATATGGCCCAAACCCGCATTTAACAATATTTATACGTAGACATGTACTCCATAGTATAACTCAATATAAATTTGGTTTTTTGAAATTGCAGCCTTATGAAATTAAAGCTTGGAGGGAGAAATTTTCTTCCATATTCTGAAATGAGCTTGGAGGAAGACGAGATGAACTTCAGGCTAGGGTAAAAAAACAAAAAATTGGGTGAAATGTAAGTTGTTTTTTCGATAGTATAATGAAGGTAATGTAAATATGTATGCTGCAATGATTGAAAAAATGTATTCCGATTCCCGATTTTTTTGTGGGAGCTAGTATATATTGATCGTGAGGTTTATGTTTATACGTATATCTCTTTGTATGTAGATCATGCAATCCAATGTGTTCTTGAGTTGAAGGGCCTGCTTAGTTGCTTCCCTCTTCTCTACAACTGAACTCCATAAGTTGTACTTTTTTTTTAATTTAAGTAAGAAGAGGATATATATATATATATATATATATATATATATATATATATATATATATATATATATAAATGTAAGTTTCATTTTATTTGTATACAACTTTATTATATACTCCATATATACTCTCTTATGTAAATCAGAACGAAAAAATGTGACATGAACGAGTAATAAGGCAGTTAACAACAAAATGACATTACTTAAGGGACATGTTTAAAGATGATGGTACAATAATTATCTTAATGCAATTAAGAAGGCTATAAATTCTGACCTAACCATAGACCTACCACACTTAATCATCGAAGGTCACTCAAATAATGATACTATTTTCGTGGCAGGATGATCATTCCCTTTCAATGTATGTACCTTACCATAGAAACAACTTCGGATTAAATTTTTTAGGACACTGAAAAGTTCTATAAGTGCCCTTAACTATAAGAAAATCAGAACTAAACTAAATATCTCAAAAACAAAAATTAGAGATGAACAAGCAAGTTCCTGCATTAGCAATATCATATAGCATCCTAATATACTTGGGATATGCCCAAGTATGTTCTGCCAAGGTTTACATGGTTGGAGACAGCAATGGTTGGGGTCCGGGCACTGACTATTCACAGTGGGTTAAGGGGAAGTTCTTTTTCAAGCATGACATTCTTGGTTTGTTCTCTAATTAAGAATCCATTGATGTTATTTAATTTGGAATATGTTTCCGTACTTTTTATCACTCTTCAATTCCATTCTTTACACCACAACACTAGTCAAATAAGTACGAGTTATGTGTTGGGTATAAATCGATGTGTATATATCAAGGGTCATTTTTGTAATTTTATTTATATACCTAAGATCGTTATTTTTATACATGAGATGATTATTTCTACACCCAAGAGTATTATTTCTTACATGAAATAATACCACCTATATCTAAGATAATAACATTATATCTAATATAATATCGCTTATATTTGAGCGTGATATAACATTATACTTGGTATGATTTATTAGTAATGTTAGTAATTTGTACTTACACGAAGAATGCGTTCACGTAACATTATTATTGATTGGCATGTTCTTGGAGTGTGTAGTATTTCGTTATGCTGAAGGATATAGCGTAAATGAAGTGGATGCTCGGAGATTCAAGGAGTGCGATTCAACATATTCAATATTTTCTGCAACAGATGGAAATTCTTCAATCCCTCTTAAAAAATCTGGAGTCCACTACTTTATTGGAGGATCCTTTAACGAGTGTTCTCAGGGCATGAATCTCACTGCCACTGTGCATCATTGAACCCTTTAAAAATACTTAGGTTAATTTCATTATTTTGATTATTGCATCTTAACTTCAACCCAGTCACTTGAGCTGAAAAGGAGCCTATCATTTGTCCCTTCTTTGGTGAAGTTTTCATTTAAGGCCAAATTCAACTATTCTATTTGTTCCATAATTATGGATTATGGAGTATAAAATAAAAACCCCAATAAATTGATTGACATAGAACTTTGACTAGAGAAATTCTTAATTATTATCTTATGTGGACGTTCTTCGTTCATGTCAATTTTTTTCAGTACAATCGGCGGTATAAAATGTTGCGTTATAATGAATTGAAAAAATGTTGCACAATTAATGACAAATATAATATTATATATTGAAAATATCATCTCTTAAGATGAAGAAAAGTAGGCCTTAGAATTTCCTTTCTTTTTAGGATTAAATCAAAGCTGAAATGACTCTTAAACAAAATCAAGTTTAGATGAGTCAGGGGAAAAAAAAAAAAAAAAAAAAAGCTTAATTGAGAAGTACAAACTTCAAGAAACAAAACTATACAACCAATGTGAACACGTACGCTATTACTATAATGCTCTCTGTTTTTTTATTTGTTTTTATCGTTTGTAATTTAGAGTCAAATTATGACTACGAATAGTCTCCGATCTGTAATGATCTAGATAAATTCTTCTCATTATATGGTTTATAAATATTAACTTTTATAGAAATTTTTGTTTTTGAACCATACATATATACAATTAAAGATATTTAAGTTCTAAATTTACCATGATATTTGTAAAAAACAAATAAAAAGAATATCTCCGTAATATTTAATAAAATGAAGCTATTACCGTAACAATACCATTCCATATCTTCGTTAAGACAAACTTTCCTAATTATTCATTCATCCATCCTTGCCTAATATTGTAATGATCGTATCACCGAAAGATCTTAATTTCCTTGATAAACAAGGTTCTCAATTTCACATCTGTGTTACAGCTCTCAGGCGTTCACTTCTATAAATAAACACTTGGGAATTATCAAACTAAACATCCAATATCTTTTTGCTTCGCCTTCGTTATTATTTTCATTACAACTCACCGTAACATCCGCTTCTTCCAATCCCATATTACTCAAAAAATTTGTTAAGATTATGGGTAGGGCTAAAATTCCAATGAAGTTCGTTGAAAATATGAAGAAGAGGAATTTATGTTATCGTCAAAAGAAGGGTACTCTAATTAAGAAAGTTCGCGAAATTTCGATTTTATGTGATATTCCCATTTGCGCCATTATTTTTCCATCTAAAGAAGGTGACGCAAAATCCGTACAACCCGAAGTTTATTCGTACATGGGGGGTCTTAAATCGGATGATTCAGCAACAAACCCGGAGGTCGCTCGTCAAATTATCAATAGTTACTTAGAGTATCCTAGTAAGGGTGTCAGTGCAAGGAATGTTGTCACCGAGGAAAAGGTGATAAGGGCTGACCATGATTCGTATAACATAAGGTACAATAATAAAAGTCTTTCTGACTTGAGTGTTGAAGAGCTTCATGATTTTCTTGGAAAAATTGATCATAAGCTTGATTACGTGAATTGTAGACTTGACGTGCTTAAGGGTTTTGACTTTGATCAACCAAAAAATCAAGTCTTGATGAACAATGACGATTATATTCTGTCGTCTGATTTCAACCAGGAGTTTGCTGATCTGATGGAATCGATTGCACCTGATCATGGTGGGGTCCAAAACATGGATGTGATGGGTCCTAGTTCTATCTACTGTGACAATCATGGATCAGGACTTGCTTATAATTATCCTACCCAATGCCTCCCCGTGATGGGTAACATGGGTGGTTCTATCTACTGTGGTGATCAGGGGTCAGGATATTCTGAAAATTATCCGCTGCAGTGCTTCCCTATGATGGATCCTGGGTACTGTAATGAAGGGTCTGGATACGCTGATCATAACTTGCCTCCACATTGCTATCCTGTGTATTATGATCCAGGCCCAATATTTTCTGATAATTTGCCGTCACAGTGCCGTCCACTCTACTATGGTCAATGTTCAGGATTTGCTGATAATACATCGGCGTTGCAGTCGTACAGTCATGATTTATCCTATGAATTCTGAATGTCTGACATTCATTTATTCAGACTAGTAGCAGCAGCTTAGGGTAGTAGTGACGATATTGTGGAACTGTTCTTGGTTTCATTATGAGTTGATTACTCTTAGGTCGGCTTACTGTATTTCCTTAGACAAAAGTCTGGTCTGTTCGATATGTGGACGATGGTGCAAGATGGAGTCTCTTCTACAGAAACATTCGGCTTATTTTGGGATTTCTCGGGTTTTTGCTAGTACTGATCAATTCATCATGTCAAACTGCCAACTGCTTTTGTTGGAGAAATCAGTCTGTTTTCTTCATCTTTTGTAGTTGATGACTTCTTCTTCATGAGGTCAAATTTTTTGCGGAAGTACGTGAGTAAATAAATGTGATTACATTATTTTGTTAGACTGCAGAGTATTTGTTTTGCATTTATATTGCTGTGTTTGGGTTCTTAAATTGTTATTGGTTTCTTCAAGCTTGAATTTGCTGAGTGTTCAGCCTTTTTTGGCACTAATTATTGTTCTTTCATTACCATCTTGCATTCCTTGATATAGCATGAATCATGGTAGCGATACTTATAGATCAATAAGAAGGCGGTTCAACATCTTAGTACATCAATTAACATAATCAAACTCGACACCTACATGTCTGGCACAATGCTTCATTGACATCACAGAGTAATGAACTAATGGCACTAGATCTTTATTCTATTGGGCCTGAAACTTTGATCCTCTTAGGAAATGATAGAATTACCATTATGCATATGCTCTAGATAGTCATTGATCAAGCCTTGAGGAGATATGCATCAAGGTCTTGGAGAGTTTTGACAGCAAAGGCTTTGAAGATGAGTTCAGGATCAGGTGCATCCTCCTTGGCCTTCTCAAATTCACATGACCATTTCACCAAGCTTCCTTCCTCCTTTGGTTCCACTGCTAGTTGTGCCTTGAAACTCTTGTAGAAGTTAAGCACCTCACCTTCGATTACGGAGTATCCCACAATCTTTTTCGCCTCGTCAACCATTTCAACCTTCTCCTTGGACTCAGTTGCCAGGGGAAATCCTGTAAATTTGAGTTATCATGTGGATCAACAATAATATATATGATTCAATTCTTGCAAACTCAGATTATACAAAGTACAATATGGTGTAACAAACTGTCATGAGGTAGTTTAGAAGGTAAAGATTTGGGGTAATCAAGGTTAAAACCCCTGTAGTCGAGTGTTCCAACCCCAAAAGAACCGTACTAGAAACGGACTTAACCTGTCAGTTGGACAGGTCTAACATATATGAATGTACGTACGTCAATAAATATTTGGAGATCATAGGATAAATATTAGTGTACCTTCAGCAAATTTGACATGGCGGACGGATCCAACAGCCTTGCCATCGCCTTCTAGGATGTCAATGCTCTTGTATAACTCAGGAAATGCCTGAGGAAAGAGCTTGTCTGATTCCCTAATGCTAGTCCAGAACTTCTCTGGATTGCTCTTCACTTCTACATCTACCTCAAGCCTTCCAAGTGAAGCCATTTTCTTTTCCTCTTACTGATAGTATAAAAAAATAATATGATTTGATGTGATGTGATATGATATGATATGATATGATATAAGGCTACCATCACATAAAGTGAGTTTATATAGGCAAGATTTTTGGACTATGGCTTTAAATACAGCGGCTAAGTTAGATGTTAGTTCAACTGTGGAACTGCATCTCATATTCAAAGTTACCTATAATTATTGCCCCTCTCATTCAATTTAATTTTGGTTATTTTATATAGAGATGAGCCAGACAGAGTATGGGTGAATATTGATGTAGGGTGAACTGTGATAGCTAGTGTTCATATTTGGAAAGTGCTTTAATTCTAAAGATTGAGCATGATTTAATGGTTTGTTGAGTATCTGAGAATGATGGGGGGTTGGAACTTGGAATAAACTTCATTAAGCTAAGTACCTAACAAAGTACACAATACTTTGTAGCCTTCAAATATAAATGGAATCAGGTCATTGTAAGAGTGGTGATTTTCATTCATTGTTCGAAGAAATTATAGCACTTGGACATTGCAGTTGGGGACGGATAGGCCCATAAGCTAGCTGGTTGGGCCATTCAGGAAAAGTCAGCCCTGCTCATCATGCTAATGTCAACTTTGGCTTCAAAATGTTGTTCATGCAATCATGCATCACAAGTGATATGTAGGCATGTCTCCCTATCTAGCCAACAGAGAGCTTTTATTAGGCATTTTGCCATGCTAGATTCAATTTATTTAGAATGTGTATAGATGGTGTTAATTTGAATCGAATTACATTCATGTCTGTCCACTATCAACTAAAGTGTATACGCACTTCTTTTGAGTCAGGGCTCGACTTGGATTCGGGTCAGTGATCGGGTACTCCTCTTAAAGTGGGAGATCCACAATAGACTACTAAAAACCACCCCAACCGCCAACATTCATACATAGTTATGGATGAGTAAAGTGGGCCAACTAGTTAGGGCCCTTATAAACCTGGATTTCATTGTGCAGTAGTAGTAAAAAGCTGAGCTGGTGTAGGAAATAGTCATGATGGGCGGCAGGCCGGCAGCGTTTAAAACCTGAGTCAGACACTCGTTGGAGGCCTCTCATTTAAGACTACACCTCTACACCTACAAAGGCTACAATCTACCCCATGTGTTGGTTTAATACCCTTTCACGAATGGCCCAATGTTGTGGCCTATAGTTTTCACATCCCATCCATATTTTGTGCTGCGAATCCAAAATGAAGAAATTTATTACCCTTCCGTAGTATGAGACGAAGGTTTGAATTATGATTTGCTTCATATTAGTTCGTGCTTTCTTACCCTATACTTGGAATTAGGATTCACTTATGGAAACATGTGATGTGTCCTTAAAACAGTAGCTTGAATTTTCAAATTCTAACTCTCACCAACATAACTAGAGAAATCCTTTAATTCTCCTAATTTAATTGTTATATATTTTCATGCCCAATTTGTTGGTTTACTCCAATGTTAGATTACGATGTTAATTTGCATTGCTATCATTCCATTGTCTTTTATCACGGTGAGAATCGGATTACAACGGAATTTATTCATTATAATTGATGATATGAAGTTTTTCCCATAGGTAGGTCGAACGACTATAAGGAAAGTTAGTGATTAAGGTCCCTAAGTTGCATGAATCAACCATAGAAGTGTTAGAGATATTCAATAGAGGTTTATAGTATTTATTATGACTCATTTTTCCTCTCAAGTAGAACAATTAGTTTGGGGTAGAAATGTTTATTGCATATTTGCAAATGATTAATATAAACTAGTTTTCTACATATATCCTACCCTAGTACCCTACGAACTACTAGACAAAGTGGCAAATAATTGAATCTTTTGTAGACGAACTAGTTATTTATGATTAGTCTATTAATATGATTCAGTTCATTCGAATTTGGTCAGGTCAATCCTCTAAGGGTTCTTATGGGTATGGTTATGATTCGTTTATACTTTCAACCATTATTTGTCAACATTCTAATTTAGTTTGACAAAAAAGTTAAGAGAAATTTTATATAATTACTCCATATTTATTTATAGATAAAACAGACACGATTAGATTAGATCCTACGTAACCAACAAGGTGAATGATAAAGAAAGTCAAAATCTATTAATATCATACATGCTCAATATAGCCACAAAAATTAAACTTAGCAAAGTACAGCTGAATAATCAACAAGCGTTGAACACTACTCCACTATAAATATATATATTCAAATTCATGCACAAAAATTAATGCATCCCAACATCAAAGTCACCCGCACAAACAAAAAGTAGAACGTACAATTTTTAAGCCATTTGCCCGTGAAAAAACACCAAAATGAGCAATCCAACCGTGCAACTAGTTTGTGGAACCTTGCTAGTATTGGTGTTGACTCGATCAATTTCTGGGCATAAAATTTACAGTGTGGGTGATGGCCAAGGTTGGAGCCCAAATGTCGACTACCAGGCTTGGTCTTCTGGAAAAACATTCTACGTTGGAGATGTTCTTCGTATATACCTAATGCATTTTCTTATTCATCCATTCCCAAAAATTGCATATTATGTGCCAATACTACTAAATACTAACAATTTTTTGTTTTATCATTTCGGAATGAAAATTAACATCTTAATTTTTTTCAAGGAAACATTATCAACTATATTGGGTTGTTGCTTTTTATATATATTTTATTTAATTAATTTTGCAAAAGTAATTATTTTTTGCTATCGTATTAAGCCTTATACCATGTACTTCATATGGAGTACCACATAATGATTACTCTCTTTGTCTTTTTATATCTGCTCTTTTTCTATTTATGAAGTCAAAGTTTAAAAAATTTAACCACAAATTCTAATCATGTTATTAGAAATAATATATTTAATTGAAATCTTAATGGATGTACCTCAGTATAGATTTTTAGAATATCAAGTTTTCATAATGTCTTACAAAATTTGAGATAAGAACTTAATAAGTCATGTCTTAAAAACCGTAAATAGTAAAATGGAAAAAAAGAAAGAAATACAGGTAGTATTATTTTTCATTATCCACCAAAAGTATGGGTGCATGCAACAGGTAGCACATTTGTATTTGTATATAGTCTGTAGCTGAAATCGTATGTAGCTGGCGAAAGGTAGTATTGTTGATTTGTTGTATGAGAAACTGAATGACTTCTTATTCTTCCTTGATTACCGTTGTAGAATTCAAGTACTCAGAAGGTCTAGAAGTGCAAGAGGTGACAGCCAAGGACTTCGAGGCCTGTAATAGCAGCGCCATTGCCCTATTTGAAAGTCATTCAGGGAAAACTGACATTCCTCTCCAGTGTACAGGATCCCATTACTTCATTTGTAGCGTGTACGATTCTTGCAAAAATGGCATGAAATTGAACATGACAGTTCACCAGAGATAATTGCCACAAGCGGGCTGAGGCGAGTTTAGTCAGATTACCAATCCTACTAGTGTGTTTGTGCTTCATTTTATCTCAAGTTCTACGTAGTTTCATTAAGACGTCAATGTTGTGAATTGGCTCCGGTCTTTAGCTTCTTGTCTCTTACAAATTTTTGAAATTTTTGTTAGAGAAGTGGGGGTTGAACAATTAAGCTCACATGACCAGTAAAAAACAATTTTTAATAATTTATAGTTGGGACTTGGGGAGTTGGGGTTACATATATATTTGTACTTTTACATGATCCATCTTTTATAATAACAAAATTAGCAATACATTACCTGCCAGGATGAAACTATACGTATCGTGATAACTTCATAAACCCCTACCCCCATTCAAACGATCATCAAATACAAGAATCAATGATCTCTAGCTTTGTTGTTGGTTCATGTTCTGTCCAGTCCTGAAGTTTGCTGTGATGTGAACAAGCCAAATACTAAGTGTTGTACCACATCGAAAGAATACAGACACGGCACGAAAACTTCATGATATAAAAAGAGAGGTTCAATCCTGTTATAAGCATACCTTTCTCGGCCTTTTGGCTAAGATCAAGTGTAGTATCTGTTCTTATCAGTTTAATATCTGATACGTGGGCCAATGGCCCACAACGATATTAAATTTATTTTTTAAGGGGGAAGTCCCACCACAATAGCTTGCTATTGGGGGCTTCAAGCGTCGCCCATGCGTTGCACTACTGCAAGGGCCTGGCGCATCCCACCAATATACAGTTAGATAAATTTTTGTATAATAATAATGGACCATTGAAGATTTGAAGCTAACTGGAAATAAAGTCGTAAAATGTAACAATCTGTATTGACTTTCTACACCTATTCAGTATCAACTCAATTAATTATTACAGCCTGTTATTTACCCTGTCTTCTCGTTTTGTAAAATTGTAACCTCTTCTGGAATATATATATTACAACCTGTTACAAGTTACAAGAGACTACACATAGGCACGTTGCTGTTCAGTTCCATAAGACTCATCAATGATTAGCCATCTACTAGGCCGAATTTGGCTGCTCATAGAATTGGATAAATTCCAAATGGAATATTACAAGGCCACCCCATACGAAAATGATATGGCCGCTACGCTAACACACAGCAGAAAACAACCACCCACGAATCAACATTCACGAAATGTTCACAGCCAATTAATAACCACATAAGGAGCATGTCATTAGAGAATACTATATAAATAGAATACAATGATACCATTACCAATTGTCAAAAATTATCGCTGGATTTATAAGGTATTTATGGGTACTCCTCACAAGAATCCTACCATAACTTTTTTTTTATTTTTGAAATGTTAAAAAAAAAAACTCATCTTTTTAATATAAATAATTTTTATTTTTCCATACGACATATTTTACATAACTATAAAATATGGGTTCTTATATTAAAAAAAAAGTGAAAAATTAACATGGTTTAATACCTATTAGCCATACAAAACAAGTAATAACAAATGGTGAAATAAAAAGAAACAAGTAGGTAATGAGGAGTAAATTTTTAAGTTTAAGAGAACATAATAAATATCACAAGCTTTGTTATTGGTCATCTTACTTTTCGTTTATTTTATATAAGAACCGCTTATTTTATATAAGAGCACAATTCAATCATATATTACAATGCATATTTGTTTGCTATTTTGAAATAACTATGTTTTCATGTAAGAAGATCACAAGTTATGCAAAAGAAATATAAAAAAATAATTGGCGTGGACGGCAGGATTCGAACCTGCGCGGGCAAAGCCCACATGATTTCTAGTCATGCCCGATAACCACTCCGGCACGTCCACTTTATTGACATTAGTTTGTCAATTTTTAATTTAGATATTTATGATTTAGAAGTGTTGTCCAGAAATTAAATGCTACAGCGATTTGAGCAATGCCTTTTAAGCTGTCGCTCTTGCTACGTTGTTTTGCTATTGATGTAGGAGGATTGTTAGTTACTAATAGAAAGAGGACAAGAGTACAGCCTATTTAAGAACACGACGGTTATACTGTTTTTACTGGTTCTTACTCGTCTACACATAGTATATGAAATAATGAATTACATGAAAATTTTAACCCATTGTTAGAAACTTGGAAGATATAAATGTTTACTGTCTTCCACTGAATGATATGATTGCTCGTATTTGTAGGCTCATAATGGACTACTTAGAACGATAAATGCTAAATTATTCGATCTGTGCCGAAAGTTTGAGATATGTATGCTTTTAATCTAGTTTCCATTCCACAGCAGCTTCAACAGTTGTCTGCAACAATGTAAATACTTCGCAATGATCTGCAGTAGCTGATAGGAAATTTTTGTGAAAATAGATATACTTGTATAGGGGCCATGCTAACCTTCCTCGTCCCAATTTAAGTATAAGACATCAACTAAGTTTTAAACCACAACACTTGCAGTAAGATAAAAGTAATGCATCACTTAATCACCAACGGTCAGAGATCAAGTCTTGTAAGGCTCTAATTAAAAAGGCCGCTGGATGTCAACGGTTTCGGTGAGACTGTACCTAAACTTGCTTTGGAAACCCCCCAAAAAACCACGAATTCATACTGCTAATGGAGACTATATGAACGTTGAAGGAATAGGAACTGTCAAAATCGGATCGATCCTATTTCTAAATGACTGTCTTTTTATTCCTACACTGTCATACAAATTATTATCAATCAGCAAACTAACAGAAGAATTACATTGTACTGTCCTAATGAGTTCAAATGGATGTGTTGTGCATGATATTCAGACAGAGAAGATCGTTGGGCGTGGTATTGAGGAAAATAGACTGTATCATGTGGAGGAGATGTCTCACTCAAAAGAATTAGCACTCATATTTGGATCTGTTGAAAGTCAACTCTGGATATGACACTGTCGTTTGAGTAATCCTTTGCTTGGGTATTTAGAACACCTCTTTCCTTCTCTTGTCGGATCCAAAATTTCTCTTAACTGTGAAGCATGTCACTTAGCTAAAAGTCATAGAAGTAGTTACTCTAGCAATATAAAACCATTCTAGTAAACCTTTTGATCTAGTTCATTCGGATGTATGGGGTCATCCCCCGTACGTAGTAAACATGGCTTTTATATTATGTCTTCTTCATTGATGACTATACTAAGATGAGTTGAATCTTCTTTTTAAAGCATAAATCTGAATTAGGTGATTTGTTTATTAAATTTTATAAAATGGCATTCACTTAATTTCAAACTAAGATTAGACTATTACGATCTGACAATGGAGGAGAATTTGTGAACCAAAGAATGAGAGATTATTGTTGTACTAATGGACTACTCCATCAAACTACTTGTCTTGATACTCCTCAACAAAATGGAGTATTTGAAAAGAAAAAACGAACCCTTCTTAACATGACAAGAGCTATGATGATTGAATCCCGTGTCCCAACTTTGTTTTGTCTTGAAGTAGTTGCAACAACAAATTATCTTAGCAATCGTCTTTCCACAAAAAACTACACTACAAAACTCCCTTAGAAACCTTGTGCACATTCGCCTCAACCCCATCTTTCCACTCATTACCTCTAATGTATTTGGATGTACAGTATACGTTCATCTTCCTAAACGAAGTCGGGATAAGTTGGAGCCTAGGTCAATAAAATGTGTATAGATGCCTTGACTCGAGTACAAATCACCTATATACTACCATGAACTGTTAATTTGTTGAAAAATCCTTCTTTTATCCCCAACTTTGATCTTAGGGGGATAAATCAAAGACGGACTGAGTTGGTTGTCCTGGTCCACTGCAGAACATAGTGATGATATCACTAATCATGTAATACAGTCCATCACTCCAATAACGGCTCCACTGTCTTCAGCTGCTGAACATCCAAATGAGAAGGTAATTACCCCTAACCCTGAACGTGAAGATAACTCATTACCTTCTGACAATGTACATGTAGAAAATGTTGAAGTAATACAGGGAAACAAAACTAAGCAAGGTCATTACATAGAGTATCATTTACCTCCAAGAACCACGAAGGGAGTCCCACCAAGACCTTATGACCCTGAGTATGAAGTTCTAAGGTCAAAATATCTTGTGGGGAATTTGTCTGTTGTAGGACTGACTTGTTCAGCTGCAGCCTTTAATACGGCCGTGTATGTAGAAGACATTCCATCCTCAATTGATGAAGCATTGAAAAATGAGCATTGGTGGGAAGCAATGGAGTAGAAGGTAGGCGCTATCATTAAAAACAAAACTTGGGAGAAATGTGTGATTCCTAAAGGGAAAAGAGCAGTGGGTTGTAGATGGGTATTTACAATCAAATACTGAGTAAATGGAGAAATTGAAATATACTAAGCAAGGCTGGTAGCTAAAGGGTATATGCAAGTAAATGAAATTGACTACTCCAAGACCTTTCCTAGTAGCCAATATTAATAAAATCAGAGTACTTTTTTTAATTGCAGCGAATAAGGATTGGTCGTTATATCAATTTGACGTTAAAATGTCTTTCCACATGGAGATATAGTTAAAGAAGTTTATATGGAACCAACCCCAGGATTCTCATATGATTTCTCAAATGAAGAAGGTTGCAAGTTGAAGAAGGCGTTGAATGGACTAAAAACAGCACCCAAGAGCATGGTTTGGGATATTACAACAGCAATGAAGAAATTTGGACATAGACAAAGCAACTCAAATCATACTGTTTTCTTGAAAAAAAAGGGAAAAGTTGTCCACTTGTCTCCTCATTTATGTAGATGATATGATTATTACAGGTGATGATAAAGAAGAAATAGCCTTGCTTAGAAAGAAGTTGTTTCAATAATATGAGATGAAAGATATTAGATGACTTAAGTATTTTTTAGGGATTGAGGTTCTTCAATCAAGAGGAAGAATCTTTATATCTCAAAGGAAATATGTTTTAGATTTGTTAACGGAGGTTGGAATGCTAAACTGCAAAACAGCAGATACTCCAATGGTGATGAATCATGGGCTATGTATATCCGAGGGAGATGATTTAGTGGATCAAACTCAAAATCAGAAACTCGTAGGAAGATTGATCTTCTTGTCACATACAAGACCCAATATAGCATATGCAATAGGGAGCCCAAGCTCAGCTCTTAGAGCCAGTTTATAGAATCTTAAGATACCTCAAATGGACCCTAGTAAGAGACGAAGAGGAGTAATATTTCAAAAGAATGGTCATCTAAAACCGCAAGTCTATACAAATCCATACTCGGTTGGAGATAAGGATAGTAGGAAGTCTACTTAAGTGTACTTTACCTTAGTATGAGGAAATATGGTAACCTAGAAGAGTAAAAAATAGAAAATAGTTGTCATGTCCAGTGCTGAAGCTAAATTCAGAGGAATTACTAAAGGAATTGAAGAGATCTCATGGTTAAGGAAGCTTCTTGGAGAGTTAGAAAATTTTCCAATAGAAAGTTGTGAATTATTTTGTGACAACAAAGCAGCAACCAACATTTTAGAAAACCCAATTCAGCATGATCGAACTAAACATGTTGAAGTTGACAAGCATTTCATAAAGGATAATTTGGAAGCCAAAGTTGTTACTCTCAGGTTTGTTCGTTCATAAGAGC
The DNA here is from genome assembly GCA_026401315.1 of Dysphania ambrosioides. NCBI lineage: Eukaryota > Viridiplantae > Streptophyta > Magnoliopsida > Caryophyllales > Amaranthaceae > Dysphania > Dysphania ambrosioides. Next base: position 1,005,901 of record CM048660.1, on the reverse strand, counting down.
ATGTTGCAGATGTTCTGACAAAGGTTGTTGGAGTTTAGAGTTTTGAAGGAGTGATGGTGAAGTTGGGTATTACGAGTCCATGATACCAATTTGAGGGGGAGTGTCGGAAAACAAAAGATAATCACAATTAGTGTTCTAGTATGACTAGATTAAAATCATAAAAGATATAAATCATACAAGAATGTATAAGATAGGATTAAGCTTGATAAGAAGTCTTGAATATGAGCAAACACTTGTAGTTAGTAGTATAAATACCGGAACTATGTAGCATGATGAATCATACAAAAATCAATACAAAATTTCTTCAATCTATTCTACTCGTTACTAATCTGATAAAATTTGATCAGATTTTTCAGGTATGACTGCTGTAGAAAGTATGAGATAGTTAATGTGAAAGTTTTAGCAATCACATATGTAATTAGTTACTCAGCTCCGTAACAAGTACGGAGTATCAACAAGTATTGACTCTCTTTTTCCAATTTTTTTGGGTAATTTACATAAGTCATACTAGCAGCCACAAGATGACACAATACACAGGAGCCGAAGTCTCCGGTTACAGCCAAAGGCTCGATAGAACATTTACATCAGACCATCCCAATTACCCACCTTGGTGCCCGAAAAGATCTCCTGTGAAGAAGGGACATCATATGCATACAACATACGTAGTATACACCAAATTCAAACAATTTTAGCAACTTAGGCATCAAACTAGCTCTATAAAATATAGACTGTTTGATTCAAGAAATAGCAATACTACTTAGAAAGCGTTTTTTGGAGTGTATTATTACTAACTTGCAATGTGCGTATCAGAAATCAGTCGGAGAAAGATACATCTTCAAAATTATCCAATCCTACATTTCCAATACTATATTTACATACTTTTAGCATCCATTCAATCTCAAAGTTTCAAGTTATCCCAATATAATTAGCGTAATAGCCAATTATGTAAACTGAAATCACAATGAAAAATTGGCAGACCCTCGATCTCCAACTCTTTCTAGAATTTAACATATTAAGGGGTAACAATATATTGCAAACCTGATAACCATATCCGTACTATCTAATCTTCTCCGACTACACATTCAAAGAATAACAATTGTACTTGCACTAACTTTACTGAAGCTTACCCCTTTATGATATTTCACAGTCAGCCCTTGTTTATCCTTGTTAATGTGACTATGTGAGTGATGCCAATGGTCTAGAATCTCAACAAAATTTGCTTTCCATCCACAACATATTAAGTAAAATATTCATCTCCCAGGCACACAAATACTTAATTCAATAATTATTAACTTCATCTTTCTTTTCACTCTACATTTGAAAAATCTTCAAAATTGAAGCTTTATCCAACAATTTCAAGCAAGACAGTATAAACTTCTTGCACTTTAAGGTTTGCAAACAAATTTCCAGCATCGGGGTCGTTCTTTTACTCAAAATCCTTTAATTTGTGAGGATTTATATGAGTTTACTTTGAGGTATGTACTATGTATGTGGCAGTTTGTTAATGAAAATGGGCACAAAAAGATGAAATGTCCCACATTGGCCAGGAGACATAATCCAAGATAGGAATGCTATATAAATTTCTTAAACCAGGCCTGGCAATCTTCACGCAGCCACGCAGTGAGCACATAGCGAACTATTCTTTCGCCTTTTACTAAAGAATACCGTGTGCTCGCTGCAATCAGTGGCATACGTTTATTTTTGGAGGAAGTTCTGAAAAGGAACTTCCATCAATTAAAGTGCAAGATTTATATGATCTAATGACTGATGCAGGTTAAAGTTCGTTGTATATGATAAGAGGGAAACTTACATTGGCTCTTGAATTCAACAAAGAGATGGTCTTTGTACAGTGTACTTGCGATTTCAAATAATAAACTCATCACTTCACCGGTGAGACCGAGACGGCCAGAATTGCCTCAAAATATCGTTCTTACATGGTTACACCTCCAAATCCCCAAAGAAATAATACCATGACCTTTGGGCTTTGGGTTCCATTTCGAAAGCCCGAAAAGTGTCATTTACCAAAGGGTAAATGCTTTAAGATACACAATTAGGCGCTCAACAGTTCCTGACAGTTCGCCACAAAATGCCACATGTCAGCACTCTCGCTTGGATTGAATTGGCGTTGAAAAGCAAACAGCTCCCCATATTATATCATATCTTCACTTTGTGCTCTGCCTCTGCAGCCTTTATGTTCATATGTCAAGGAGTTGCTGCAAGATTTAGAAGAACTTACAGTAAGTCGTGCAAATATGTTCGTAGATTCTTATGACCATGAACCCAATTTTTTCATGTAATTGTTCGTGCCATCAACTCAAGGCACACAAGTTCAAGAAGCAAGTCTTCTTGACTGGAACCCTGCATTTCACGATAACTTATAGTTTTTCAGTAAAGAAGCCTTATCACCAACACTATCAGTATATACGTATAATTGCTGCTTAGCTTTCAAGATGAAATACTAGGTATGTGTTTTTTTTGATAGGTATGAGTGAAATAATCCTGATCATACTTTATTAGCCGCATAGGTCTTCAATCTTAAGACAAACACTAAACCTACGTAGTGGATAGACATGCTCACCTGCCAATTAAAATAGATATGAGTCGACGCCTTTCAGTCTTATAAGCTTAATATTTCCTACATTATGATGGTTTGCATATTAAACTATTCCATCTGTAGTTCTTAATCTGGAAAGTTAATACATATTATATACGAAAGAAGTATCAATGCAAATATGCAATATACTCTCATGAATAGTCAGCTACAAGGTCAAATTTTGTCCCACATCAACCAAGTTTCAAGAGGAGTGCAAGACATATGACTATAAAGAGGAAATTCAAACTACTAGGAAAGTACTTACCTGGACGGGGTCAATGGACGATCAAGAATGTTCATGGCCTAGGTAGGTGACCTCCATTGCACTGCCGGAGGGGTGCCTGCCTAACATCTTCCCAAGAGGAAGAGTGTACGTCATAATTTGTGATAGTGGGGGCCTGCGTCCGCGCGGCCCCTGACCAGTCTAGTATTAGTTTCATGAATCACCTTGAGTCGCTCATAAAAGTTAACGATTAGCTGCATCAAGGGAAATATTTGAAATTCTTATTGGTGATTGGGAATTAGGGATAGCCAGTTAAACACCAAAGTTTCAAGAAAAATACCAAACCCAGTTTCCCAAGAAAACCATTCATTAAATCACTACACTTGACCTTATTGTTCAAGAACCTAAATAGCCAATGAAGGAGTGCTCTAAGTGGAAAAACCACTAGAAGGTTCTCCTAAGGAAAATAAAGCCTGCAATTAGACATAAGCAACAAGTTAAATCTGCGCAGATAAGAAGTAATTACTAATTAGGGTTCTGAGGGAAGAGTCTTTCAATGGCAGGTTGTCAACTATCATAGACTAAAGTTTGAAAAGAACAGGTGGCATATGAATTTCAGAAGGCTACAATATATGTATCATATAAATTTCAAACATAAGCAACTTGTACCTTTCAACACAGCTTCAACAAAGTAAGGTTCCTTTAATTTCTTTCTTGAAGTAAAATACTAAGAAGTGATGGATGGAACGACCATAGTGTAAATAAAAAAGTCATGTTATCTATTTTAGAAGATCGTGCTTGTTGATTGTGAGATGTGAACATAGGTGGAAGATAGAAGACAGAAGAACGATGAGACAAAAGATCAGAGTCAAGTTTACTTTATGAATTTTATGTTTTTGTATTGAAAATGAATTGACTTCTTTACATATGACTTGTATTTATACACGCAGATGTACTGAATTCCTAGTATTGAAGAATCTTTGTAACTAACTTCTAACAACCTCAATACAAGGTCAAATCTTGTCCCACATCAAATATGCTTCCACCAACATGGCAATATCTATCATTCATCGAGCACGTGCATAACTGATTATTGATTAGGTTATCTTCATTAAAACTAATTTAGGCTGCATACGAAGCAGTTTGAACTAAGCATTGGTGGGGTGCGCCAGGTCCTTGCAGCAGTGCAACGCACTGGCGACGCTTGAAGTCCCCAGTAGCAAGCTACTGTGGTGGGAATTTCTCCGTAATAAATAAATTTATCAGATATTAACCCTTGATCTTAGCCAAAAATAAATACATATTGGCCATACCAGATTACCAGTAATCACATTATAGGGTATATATGAATGTTACGCGGGTACATAGTTTTCTAGCAATACGAACAACTGACAAAGAAGAGAACAATGTTGCTATTAACAACAACTACAAATACAGAGTATAGAACTATATAGGCATATAGCATGAGAAGATTACAAGCTGCAGTGTCATTTAGTCAAACTCTAACATTGAAAATTAATTAAATAAATAAAAGACAGTAATGAGCACTTGGGCAGTTGGCCATACCAGTAAATCAGTAATCACTTTATAGGGTATATGTGAACGTTGAAGTTTTCTAGCAATAAGAACAAGTGACAAAGAAGAGAGAAAATTTTGCTATTAACAGCAACTTCTAATATGCGATGTACATAGCAGGAGAAGAAGAGAAGCTGTGCAGCCTGCAGGGATGGGGCAGTATCAACTGTCAGCATAGATTTTGCCAAAAGAAATTTGTACCATTTCTCGATTTGTGTGTATTTATCCAAAGGTACATCATTGAATTGCAGTGCCTCAAAGCTAAGAAATTCTCAAGTTAAGACTAGGGATATGGAATTCTTGTGCTTGGTTCATATTTGTGTCGTTATTGAATGGATTGGTAAATCTTTGACCCAAAACTCATATGTGGGATGAAAAGCATTTACACTAATTTAACACATTAATTAAGCAGGCTAATCGGGTAATTTTTACTACCCTTATGTGTTATGATATTATACTCTCTATGTCCCTAATTATTTGCCACATATACAAAAAATTAATGTCACAAAAGATCGTCCCATAAGTTAAATGATAGTATGAGACTACACATTTGATCTCACGTACATAATTTGTGATCTCACTAATTATCTCTCTTTTCAATTTTACCAAATCCAAAACTTAATAAAATAAATATATGGAAATGGGGCAAATTATTAAGGACGGAGATAGTATTAAGAATTTAAGATGCAAACTTTAAGAAATATAATTTTAAAAATGATATAAGTGATAGAGTTAATTAGAGTTAGCTGTTTGAGACTTAATTAGAGTTGATGCAATTGACAATACTAAAAGAATTTTTAGATGTAGATGGTGGACAATGAAGGCACCGTTTGTGAAGCCAAATAGTTCATTTAGGAAAGTATTTTCAATTTCCCTTACTAATTTCGTTAACCACTTAAGTGTCTCAGTTCGTTTGTATGACGACCAACACACGTTTATATTAATGGGTTTAAATTGTTGTTTAAGGGCTGAAAATTTTGAGCCAAAACCTAACATGTTAAGTTTCTTGTCGGATTAAGGTCGACTCATTTAATGAACCAAATTAAAAAAAATCCTAGGTAAGAGATGTATAAGAAACATATCTCGTGGTAAACTTGTAAGTAAAAACAATGTCTTTGTATAGACGTCTATTCGCCTACATGTGATATTTGCCGTGTGAGCATGTTTAGGACACGAGGGTTGTGTGGTTGACTTTTTAAATGGGTCAACAATAGAGACAAGGTAAGAGGATATCCATAGGCCATAGCAAATATCCATGGAAAAAATCATAACATTTGCTAAGGACTCAACAATAGGGACATTTTATAGAGGATATCCATAGGCCATAGCAAATATTTTTCCAGTATGACCCCATGTGAGACATAACTCCATTAATGGAATTGAATCAAAGTTGATTCAATGTGAATTCTAGATTAGACCTTGAGCATAATCCATCGATAGACGGCTCTACTTCAATCATATATCACTAAATTCAAAACTAATGATCAACAATATATTAAAAGTCCTAATATTACACAAATTATAAATCTATTTTAAAATAGGTTAATTTAGAGCACATAAAAAGACTAACAACTGTGATCACTCTTTATACAATCATATTTCAAAGATACATAAACCGATTATTCTTAATAATCTAAATAGCCGTGATTGCAAATACTGGTATATATTATTTAGTGAAGCAAATACTAAGGTAATACATGAAATATAATAAGATAAGCAACCAAACTAGCTACTCGATCGATTCATTAATCGAAAAAAGCCTCATGTTATGTTCCTTCGACTTTGAGCTTGGAGCATGAGCAATCCAGTGTATGAGAGAGTAGGATCCTTCGCTTAAAACATGATAAAAATTAGAGGTATCCAAGAAAACCCAATGATGGGTAATTATCGGGTAATTTTTAAAATTCTCTGCTTGGCCAGGTCAAGTTGAGGCTTAATTGTCGGTTCGGGTAAGGGTTGCAGTATTTTATAATCGGGTATCCAAGATTACTGTTTTGGGAACTCATTTGCTAGCCAATATTTTCGCTCACTTGAATTTTTCTTCCTGTTGTATCATGTTCAAAAAATATCTTGATTTGTGAAGAATGCCACTATAGAAACCAAAGTTGATCAGACTAGTCGCCTTCATACAGCATCGCTAGCTACTATTCTATTTACTTTGAAGCTAATTATACATGCATTGTATGCTATTTATGTACGAGACAATTAGCATTCATGCATCTTGGAGCACTTGCCTATTTTGATCAGTACTATGATTTACTTAGTCAAGGATGTACATGTGGAGAATAACTTATTAGTCTGAATGTTATAACTTATAACTAGGGTTCAACTATGAGTTATGACCACTTTTTTAAAACTTTTGCAAGTTGGTACAAGTATATGAGTATGATCATAATAGGACCCTGACTTTTTTTTTTCTTTCTCAAGAAGTCTATCATGTTTGTTTTCTACGAGAATCCCGATATTTGTGGTTCTCTTGAAAATAGCTTTGCAATTTGCTCATATTGGCTAGGGTCATACATGCGCACGATATACAATCCACATAACTGACATGCATATTATGTACATTTTTTATGTATATAATGTATATTTTTTGGAGCGGGTGTACTGTCCACCCATTGCTCTCTAGACCTTTCCTAGGGTAAGTAACACATTAAGGATCTACTATTGCGCTTGCAACCTGTAATACAGGAGATCACAGTGATAGTATCTTATTCTATCTATAATCTGGAGCATCTTCCCACATGACCAACGATCAGGTATAGTGTATATAAATCTATTAATACTGGTCCAGTTCACATTAAAGTATTGAAGTGTGTCACACTTGCGTTTAAACACATTGTCAATGTCACCTTAAAAATCCAACAATCGCTTGATATTTTTGAAATATGTTTTACATGATTTGGACATTAATTTAATTGAAATGTCTTTTCATAAATTGGCTAGGGATATTGATTGTAGATTGATTTTTAATGCATCTTGTGTTTTTATAAAAGGACAAATTAGATGAGGTATTTCTCGAAGCTACAGGTCAAGGAACTGTCTACCTTATTACCTTCACCATAATGCCAAAGAAGCCAATTGCACTTATATCCTTGTCAGCAACTGTCGCACTTGGCTTCATTGTCTTGGTTATTGTGATGGTAAGAATTATAGGATCTATTAAGAGTAATAAGGACATTGTCATTGTTTGTGCAATGGACCGGATCTGAACCGGATCCTTAAAGATCCAGATCCAGATCCATTTTTCAAGGATGGATCCATATCCAGATTTATATCCGCTGGGTATGAAAAGTAAGGATCCAGATCCAATGAATCCGGATCCAAAACGGATTCTATATATTTTGCGACAAAAATAAGTTTCAAATTTATAAATCTGCATTTTACATCGACGACAACAGTCCTACGAAAGATGTAAGCTTAATACTTGAATATAATTCATATAACTATTAAAATATTACAAAACAATAAAGTAAAAATGAATAAAATCAAATTTTTATATGTCTTTTGAATAACAATACAAACAAGTAAATGAAAAAACGGGTAACGGATCTGGATCCGGATATTATGCTTAGACCCGTACCCGGATCCGTTTTTCAGTCAAAGGACCCATATCCGACCCAGATCCGTTGGGTCTAAATTTTGAAGATCCATATCCGTAAAAACGGATATGGATCCACGGATCCGGATCGGATCCAATATCCGTTGACATCCCTATTTGTGCCACTAATTATGTTAATGGTTGTGTTACTTATCGATTAGGAAATTCCCATATACGGATGTGATGTATTCTCATGTTAAACCTTTGCAATAAATACACTCGGATCTATGATAATTTAATATTTTGAGCAATTTTGGTTTTAAGTACTTTGTTTTTATGATGATTTTTGTCTCTATATGTAGATTTATCCTTTAAGACCGAAATCGAGAGTGTATGTTTGAATTTTTTAAATTAGTTAAAAACTTATTTGATTGCAAAATTAAATATTATCAAAGTGATAGGGGATGGAAATTTGACAATAAATTTTTACTTGCACACAGTTTGCAAATCGTGGAATTTATTTTCAAAAATCAAGTATACCCGTGCTCAACAGCAAATTGCGTGGCTGAAAGAAACATAGTCATATAATTGAATCAGGTAGGACAATGTTCTGATCAGCAGAATGGTCCCACATTGCAGAGGAAAACATCCAACCAAGGATGACCACTATAAAAATGCTTCACCCATTACTTCTTCTCTTCACGCAGCCATGCAGTGAGCACATAGCGAACTATTCTTTCGCCTTTTACTAAAGAATACCGTGTGCTCGTTGCTTAGTGGCATACGTTTATTTTTGGAGGAAGTTCTGAAAGGAACTTCTGTCAATCCAAGTGCAAGATTTCTGGAGTTGTCAATATGTTCTGAACTGTATACGTGATGTGAAACTGAAGCTTGAAGTGCGTTATGAAATATCTCACTGTCGATGTCTTGAACAAGTTTCAGCTTTCACTTTGAAAGCTTTGTAGGGCTCACGAGTTAATAATGATATGATCCTTGCAATTGCGATTTTATAGAACAAATGTATTGCATCTTATTGCTCAACTGTCCACTATTATCATTCATCAGTGACAGCCTTAATTGCCTCAAAAAATCGTTCTTACACCCCCCAAGAAAGAATACCGTGACCTTTGGGTTTCATTTAGAAAGAACGAAAGTTCACATATACCAAAGGTAAATGCTTCAAGTTACTCGAGCAATTAGGCGCTCAACAGTTCCGGTCTTCCTGACAATTCGCCACAAAATGCCATAACATATCAGCATGCACTATACGCTCGGCTTGAATTGGCCTTGAAAAGAAAACAGCCTCCCATATTATATCATATAACATCTTATCTTATCATATCATCACCCTTGTGCTCTGCAGCCTTTATATTCATATGTCAAGGACTTGCTGCAAGACTTAGAAGAGCTTGCATCCTAGCCGTGAATCGCACAGATCTGTTCGTAGACTCTTATGATCATGAGCACAATTTTTTCATGTAACTGTTTGTGCCATGAACTTAAGGCACACTCAAGTTCAAGAAGCAAGTCTTCTTGACTGAAACCCTGCATTTCACGATAACTTCTGGTTTGTCAGTAAAGATGCATGAACATAGATGTTGCATTATCACCAACAATAATATCAAGCACTATCAGTATATATGTATAATTACTGCTTAGCTTTCAAGATGAAATACTAGGTATGGGTCTTTCCTTGATAGGTATGAGTGAAATAATCCTGATCATAATTTATTAGCCGTATAGGTCTTCAATCTTAGACAAACACTAAACCTACTTAGCGGATAGATCTGCTCACCTGCCAATTAAATAGATACGAGTCACCGCATTTCAGTCTTATAAGCTTGATATTTCCTACATTATGATGGTTTGCACCATTGCACACTCAACTATTCCATCCGCAGTTATTAATCTGGAGAGTAATACATATGGAGTAAATAGATTTTATATGAAAGAAATACCAACGGGCTGTATTCTCTTGAATATCAGGTTGTCAGCTACAAGCCTACGAGGTCAAATCTTGTCCCACATCAACCAAATTTCAAAAGGCGTGCAAGACATATGACTATAAAAACGAAATGCAACTGATAAAGCAAGATACTTACCTGGACGGGGTCAATGGACGATCAAGAAGGTCTATGGCCTAGGTAGGCAACCTCCATTGCACTGCCGGAGGGGTGCCTGCCTAACATCTTCCCAAGAGGAAGAGTGTACGTCATAATTTGTGATAGTGGGGGCCTGCGTCCGCGCGGCCCCTGTCCAATCTAGTATGAATCTATTCATGATTTTTGTAACACTAAAGAGAAATCGTGATTAGACTTTATATAATATTAAATTCTCCTGCTTCGGTTGTAAAAAGGTAACAGGAACAGCAAGATTAACACCCAAGACTCATGAAACGAATTTACAAAACTCCTAGACTTTTGATTTACCTTAACCCAGTTTCCCAAGAAAACCATTCATTAAATTACTACACTTGACCTTGTTTTCCAAGGACCGAAATTGCCAATATAGTGCTTCGTTTAATATCACAGTTTTCAAGCAACGATTTAAATCTGAGCAGATAAGCAGTAGTTACTAAAGGTTGTGAGGGAAGAGTCTTTCAATGCCAACTATCAGACTAAAATTTGAAAGGAACAGGTGTCGTGCATTTCAAAAGTAGAGATAACTAATGGGCTGGTTGAGCCTGGCCTAGCCCGCTACAAGCCCGACACAGACCGGCCTGCTAAGGAATCGGGTCAAAGCCCGGTTCGGCCCGATTCCCTAGTGGGTTGAATACGAATCTCGAATTTCTAATCCTAACCATATTCAATCCGGTTCGTTAAAAAATTCAATTCGGCCCACTAATTCGGACCGGACCGGTCCACTCATTCTGTACCCGGATAAGATTGGATGCAAAACCATTTCTAAGTTTCTATAATATTGCCCTAGTACAGACGTACAGTGCTAAAATTTTACTGGAAGACAAAGGACATCACAAATTCCACATCAGTTAAGAAAGAAGTGATAAGATCAGACTTCGCGGCATAACTAACAGGGCCATCTTACAGATTCTTTATGCAGCCGCCAGCCACACAGTGAGCACACAACTAACTATTCCTTAACTATACTAAAGAATACGTGTACTTGCTGCAATCAGTGACATACATTTATTTTTGGAGGGAAATCCTGGAAAAAAGACCATCCAGAAACCCTAGTTAGTCAGATTTCCATCGGAAACAGTTCTAGTTTGCCAGATCATCTATTAGAAAAGTGCACCATTTCATAGGGAAAATTTCACATGTTGAGGTCTATTTATTTTTAATTATATGAAAAATCTGGAATATATCAGACGAACAAACAATGTTAAAATTAAAACCCCGAGTATTTTGCTGAATTACTTGGTATATTTTCAGTTGATCACTAGACTTTCTAAATCTAAAATTTTGGATTAAGAATCGACAGAGGTGTGCAATTCTGCAGTAGCACACCAAATGGGGTCCAACACCAAATGTGTACATCATGAATTACATCAGAGTTTTCCACGTCTTACAAGAAGAAAATTGAGAACGAAAAAATTATACCGTGAACAGCAGCAGAAAGGAGTAAATGAAGAAAAAGCAGGCTAGGGAGAGAATAAAAAAACCCAGCAGCCATGCTGTGATGGGCAGAAGACTACTGCTATGAAGCTAATACCACAATTGATCAACATCCTAACAAAAAGACAGTTATCAGATATTGAAGGTGCAAATTCCAACCATATCATTTTCTTGTATATTGCGAATGAAAACTTATAATGTATAGAAAGATAGTACTGATCTCTTTGCAAAATAACCAAACTTAAAAGGAAATATAGAGATTTGAAGAGATACTAGACTAACTATTTTAACCAACAGGCTGAATTTTATCCTCTGATGTTCTCTCCTCATTCAAGCTACTAGGACGAAATTAGTAGCACATTCTGAAGGTTAGCACTAAGCAGACAGGAAATCAGAATATAATAAGCTCTTTGCGATATTGGTATATGAGCAGATGGAAATCACAATATAGCACAGACAAGGAGAAAAAGTTATCAAAACCACACAAGTACTTAAGAGCAGTGCCCCAAGTGAGGAAAAGCTGAAATACAATGTCCAAATCATGCAATTGTTATACAGTCAAGACTTGCTAATTTCCAAGAAGTTTCAATTCTAATGTTTTAGATGATTTTAATTTTGCCTATTGATTTTATAGATGGTTTTAATTTTGCTTATAAATGTTTATGATAATTTTAATTTTGCCTATTTATTAATAAATTAACAAACTAGAATTGGTGGAGTGCGCCAGGCCCTTGCAGTAGTGCAACACATGGGCGACGCTTGAAGCCCCCAACAGCAAGCTATTGTGGTGGGACTTCCCCCTTAAAAAATAAATTTAATATCGTTGTGGGCCATTGGCCCACGTATCAGATATTAAACTGATAAGAACAGATACTACACTTGATCTTAGCCAAAAGGCCGAGAAAGGTATGATTAGCTAAGTAATAGATCCTGCATTTTATTTCTGAAGTTTCCATGCCCTCATTCTTTTCTTTCAATGTGGTACAACATTCTTTCCTTTCAACGTGGTACAACATTCTTTTCTTTCCTACTTTTTCCAACAGGAAAACAAAGCAGCACTTTCATTTTGAAACGAATTCTACTGTAACTCACATAATCAAGGGAACTCTATGTCTGAGTCTCTACTAATTTGACTTAAATTCCTTAGTTCCTTGCGTCCTTGTGGTTTAGCTATTGCTATAATCACTTTGACTAAATCTGTCCGTAGTTCAACCTGCATAGGCTTTGTCTTGAGCCACCTTCATTCCCTGGATAATAGCATACATCTCTGCTCGAGGGGGTGTTATAGTCAATATCTTCCCGGACCCTTAATTCCCAACTCATCGACCTTCAACTCTCCAACCACAGCTGCACACCATCCCCACTTTTGGTAGTCCTTCCTTTTAGCATGCTTCATCAACTAAAATTATCAAAGACTTCCCAGCATTGTTCACTTCCATGCTCCCAGACGCAATTGTCATCTCTCCTATCTTTCTCTCCTTCTCACGGGATATTTGTGCCTATCTAACAATTACCCACAACTTTGTCCCCCTCAACCTGGTCATTATATGGAGGTGAGCTAGACGACTCTTTAGGGCTGCACTTCTCTCTTTTGAACATTACTTCTATTCTAGGGAACCAAATACACCACAAAACTTCCATAATTCGGCCAGTCCCTCATCCCCTCTAACATCCCTTTTAAAAAGATGCATTAGAACATTTCCCACTCCCACTTATGTACCCTGTCAACAAGATCATCCCTTATCACCCATAGGCAAAGATTTGAGGAACTCCACACCATGTGGCATTTTCCTTGCTCCTCATGATGCTTATCCCAATTTTGATCTCTTTGTACTTACGGAAACAAAATCATCTTATTACTTAACCTCCGAAAAGTCTACACACCATACTATTAGGCTGCATGAATAGGCACGTGAATTTCAGGTTTGTGAGGTTCCTGAGGCCCAGGCCGGCAAGCCCCCTCTTGTCTTTCTCCAGAAGTGTCAAAAACTAAATAAATGAAATATTAACAATAGAGCTAAAGTTCATGGAATCAAGTGGACTAAGTGGACCAATGTATAAAGTTTCATCACATATAAATAGTTCTATTTAAGGGTAAGTCACTAAGTCTACATAGGTCAGAAGCTTTCTAGACTTCCCTCTTGAAGTCTTAAACAAATGGAGAAAGATTTGTCTTAGTCAAAAGGCTAGGAAAAATTTTCTATGCATCATATGCTTCTAAGAAAATGGACTGGGATGGCAGATAGGCAAACAGAGAAAGTAAACCCTGTATTTTTGTATGTCATGAATCACGTCAAGGAAGTATCAATAACCAAAATACTTCTAAAAATAAAGAATTAGTTTTGCTGAAAAAGGATAAACAAAAGAGGAAACGAAACATATTTCAAAGGAAAATATGAGTAGTTGGAGGAGGAGGCAGAAGAATAAATAAAAGCAGGAAAGAAGATTTGAACCATTTCCAAATATAGTGAGTCGTCCTCATGCAGAGGCCATGATAATCTTCACAAAGTCGTTATTCTATGCATCTGAAGAGGCAGCTCCATTTTGGAATTCAAAAGACAACTAGGATACAGGGAATTAGCAATTACAACGATAACGTGGGAATGGCAAGACGTTAGCATTACGATAATGTATGCTGAATAAGATCTAATTACACAAATATAATGTATCTCCAATGACATGATTGTCAAAAAGAGCCCAACAAAATTTCAGGAATTAATAGGTACCAAACAAGCCAGATCTCATACATCCACCTCTTTGTCGCTCACTTCTGATTCTACTCTTTTTTTTGTATAGTCTCATCTTAAATCGATTGAGATCCATAATAAAATGGCAGTAAGCTGCAGGAGAAACTTTCATGAGCCATCACATAGTTGAAAGTTTTATTAGCAAGGAAATTCAGGATAATTTATGATAAAATTAGTTTGAGTTGTACTTGAACACTAGCAAACAAATCATTTTGGTGATTAGCCATTTAACCTGGTTTGAGGTGAACAAGTTAGAAGTTCTCTACAGAAAATGCCACACCAAACCCTGTTGCAGAAAAACATTGCTTGAAACTCTTATGACTATTACTCCGTATCAGAATCAAGACAAGCAATACGCAAAGAAACATTCATAAACAAGACTAATAGGATCCTCCCTAAAAAGGGCACATAAGATCGCGCATGTCGTCATCGGGTACAAAATACCGTGACACACAGTTTCAAAAATCCAAAGAGACACTTGCCACGAAATGTTTGTGAGATCATTGCCTACACCTTAATTTGCAATGATAGTCATAAGATGGGAGTTCTCAGAGGCTATTAAAATTAAGAGCTATACAGTTTTCGTACATCTATCTTCATTAAAAACTAATTTAGGCTGCATAAGTAGTTTGAACTAAGCATTGGTGGGTGTGCCAGGCCCTTGCAGCAGTGCATCACACGGCGACCCTTTCTCCTTAATAAATAAATTTAATATCGCTGTGGACCATTGGCCCATGTATCAAATATTAAACTGACAAGAACAGATACTTCACTTGATCTAAGCCAAAAGGCCGAGAAAGGTATGGCTTCATTAGCCTCAATTTCATCCATATATTTCTTAAAGTTGTGGGTAGCCTTGTGGTTTCTTTTAGATGTAGTACAACATTCCTTACTCAGGGGTTATGTTCAAAATAAACTTTATGGATTAGGTAAATAAAATAGAGACAAAGTTCATGGAATCTTGTAGATTGGTGAATAACTGGGGAAAGTTTATCATACTTAGATAGTATTTATGGGTAAGGCTAAGTAGATTAGGAACTTTGCAGATTTCCATCATGTATAACTAGAGAAAAGTTTATCACATATATACTTCATTTGGTTTATCTTTGGTCATTGTACTCAATCTTTTGCTTTGTAAACATACCCCATTTGATTATATTTACTTACAACAAGTGAAAACAGAGTTGTATCCTATTTTTCCTTTGTATATTTTCAAAATAAGAAGTTAGCAATGGTTCATTATATCAAAAGAAAACACCCATTCAACCCTTATTATCAACAGACAGTTATCTGATGGCAACAGTAAACATGACAAGCAGAATATGGGAGCAGAATTCTGTATCCAAAAAGGAAAGCATTTCGAATATTACGAATATTCTATAAATTTGTTCATGTGTGGTTGAATATCTGTTTTGCCAACAGAAAGATTTGTTTTGAGGTTTTTGAAACCATGAGATTTCCATACATAAGATCTAAGCCATTAGGCCAATAAAGGTATGATTAGCCAAGTCTTAAGTACCTGTATTTGTTTTAATGTTACTTCAGCCACATGCCCTCATCCTTCATCTTCCAGATGCAATCACCACATCTGGGCATGTCCGAATGGCTACCTAGAGAAAATCACCCAGTCAGCATCAAAAAACACATCATCTAAGCAGAAGAGAACCGGTTTCAAGTCGGAGAAATGAGGGAGCATAAATCTCCATGGGATCAAAATCATTTGTGGAATATCAGACTACAGTACATTCCTGCACGAATCTCATATTGGCAACAA
Organism: Dysphania ambrosioides; assembly: GCA_026401315.1. Lineage (NCBI taxonomy): Eukaryota > Viridiplantae > Streptophyta > Magnoliopsida > Caryophyllales > Amaranthaceae > Dysphania > Dysphania ambrosioides. Next base: position 989,873 of record CM048660.1, on the reverse strand, counting down.
TAAATCCAATTTTGCAAGATGTATTTCAGATTACCCAAATGCAAAAGACAGTGTCTGAAAGCAGATAAGGACCCCTTTTCCTAGCAGGGAACGCTCAAGACAAAGAATCTAGTGACACCCTGTTAGAAAGCAGACTCAAAACTATCTGTCCACAGAATTTACTGAAAAAAGAAACTGTTACCATTTATGAAAGGTATTATAATATAAGCAATATGGAAAGGTTACAGAGAACAGCATCATGTAGCCCGATTCTGACGTTAAAAAAATAAAATAAAAACGCAATGGGCACTTGGGCACTTGGCCATATCAGAGCTCACATTATAGGGTGCATATGCATGTTGAGAAAAAAACACAGTTTTCTAGCAATACGAACAAGTGACAAAGAAGAAAACAAAATTTTCTATTGACAACAACTTCAAATATTGAAGTACATCCCATCAAATTATCCTCCTTTGTTACTCATCTACACCGCCGACTGATACATGGCTTGTTTTAACACGAATCTCACAAAATATGGTCATTTTTTTTCTTCTGATATGTCACCAATTTGCAAGAAAATAATGTAAGGCAACTCCCAAAACCACAGTTACAAGACATGAATTATCCAATGATTTTCTTTTCACCTTCTATAATTCTCTTACTAACTCCATCATTCCTTTACCAACCTTAATATGACTAGAACTAATTTCATCCAAAACGAGCAACCCGTTTGTCATCTCGACTCATTCTTTCCGAAATTGAAAAGTATACATTAATAAATTAAAAACTAGCAAAACTAACGAAAAACAGAGATAATGTTACATAGTTTACCTCTAAACAAAGTTGAGTTGTTACTCTTGTTAGTATCACTGAAAGCTTTACTTCAAAACACTTTACCGTTGTTTCCCGTTTGGAGGAAAAGAAGTGATAAGAAATGACAAAAGCAATATACTTTCGAATTTATTTTGTCCAGAACTTTCTTTTTTTGTATCTGTATTTAATTTTTCATTTGTTTCATCTTGTTGGAACATGTTGAAAAGGATGATTGGAACTTGGAAATTGTGAAACCCAAAATTAGGAGCTTGGTGACTTGTCTAGAGATAACATCATCATATAACATTTGGTTTAAAGTGAAATTATAAGTTATAATTAGGGATATAAACTACTCTATCCGATATTTTATTTTCATTTTTCTATTCGTGTGATATGTAGTTTATTAATTGATTTTTTTTTATTATTATTTAGTGTTATGAAGTTTAGAAATTCCACTGTTTATTTAGTGTTCAACCTATTTACATTATTTTTTATTAATATAATATTTAAGTTATTTTATAAAATATTAATGATATTTAGTACTACCAAGAAAAAAATAATGGAGGAAGTATATTGTGTTAGATTCATATTTGTGTCGTTATTGAACGAAATAAATAAATGATGTAATGCGTAAGGATGACATTGGAAAAGGCATAATTGTTTACTACATTTGAATTTGTGGCTGATTTGTTGCTATTGTATTTTAATTTTAATTTTTGTAATGGGTAGTTTTTGATCTAATGCTTAATATTTCTACTAAAATATATATGATGTACTTGATGATTTGAATACAAATGTTTGTTTAAGTGTATCCAACAACTAATTTATTTATTAATAAAGTTTATGAAATTTTGTTTTGTATTGAAATGTTACTAAATATTTGGAATTGGATCTCATGCACATTAAGAGCCCTTAGCAAATATTTTTTAAATAAAAGATAACTACGGATTACGTATTTAAAGGTATTCTTACCGTAACATTTTCTTTTAATTTCAGTGACACACAAAATAAGTTATGAGTCAATAAAATGAATCATACTAAAACGGTGTCGAACCAGTTTGGTCTCTTCCTAAAACATGTATTTGTATTTCTGATTTGTGCTTTGGTCCAAATTCAGTTTTTGGATCGAATAAGAGTTTTATCAATATATTATGTATATAAATATTAAAATGATTATTTGGTTGAACATAAACATAAAACTTTGGTTAAAACATAAAAAAGCATACCCAAGTTTGATTTCTCTGAGAGGAATGCCGTATCTCCCTCTTCAACGCTGTCTCCTCACTCTCCAATACCCATAGCTCTCTCTGATCTTTTCCTCTCCTCAAAGTCCCGCCTTTCCCCTCTCAAAGTCCCGCCTTTCCCTTCTCAAAGTACGATCCCACTTCAATTATCTGGTAAGTTCTCTCTCCTCCCATACTCCCTCCTTCTCTTGTAGGTAAAACTAGGGTTTTCAATGCTTTTAATTCGATCCATTTTTTCTCTAATTAATCCAATATTTTTCGCTTTTGTATGCTTGAAATTGAGGGTTTATGTGATGCAAGCAACCTGTTTGTTGAAATGCCTAAGAAAGTTTCGGTCTTTTTTTTTCTGTTTTTTTTGGGTTGATTTTTGTTTTTTCCTTTTTCTGGGGTTAAGGGCATGTAGTTGAACTAGCTATCTGCAGCTTTTTCTGGGTTTGTTGTCGAATCGTTGTTTGGTTTCTGATTACTGTAGTTGGGTTTTGAAAATAGGTGTTTTTATCTTTTATTTGACATGATTGTGTGCTCGAACTAGATCCTGATCCCCTATCTTTTATTTTTCAGTTTTTTTGCGGCCTTATCGATTTCTTTTTGTGTGGTCATTTGAATTTTAGGTGCTGCTACCCTTCTTGAATTTATTCTACTGCTCAGTTAAATTAGGCACTCTACTTGGTAGTTTGAATGATCGTGTTTAGTTAAATTAGGCTCTCTACTTGGTAATAATGAACAACTAGTTTGAGCGGGCTGATTATGGAAGGAATTGCTAAGGGGTTTTATATATGTACTTGTTGGGAATAGTTAACCTTATTTAATCAACGAAAGGGGAAATGATGGAAGAAGTGAGAAGTGGAAGGCTTTTCAGAGACAAATCACATAAATTAGTTAAAGGAGTGATGATTAAAGAGGCTTCCTTCTAAAGAAGACAAGTGTCAGCTATGGTTTGTGATAATGTTGCTGCCTTATCGGTTATTTTTGGGACCTCATTGGAATTTTAGGTGCTGCTACTTTTCTTGAATTTGCAAGTCCAATGAGGCTATGAACATTGTTTTGCTAAGTAAAAATGAACTATAAGTAACTGAGTTTATAGTGGGTATCAGCCTCATGCTTACACTTGGCTCCATTGATCAGCTTTAACAACTTGCTGTTGAGTAGATACTAGTCTGGCAATGGCTATTTCTGCTGGCGTTCAGATGCTGAAACTCTTTATAGCCCTACTCAAATTGCTTATCTTTCCTTTAGTTGTGACAGTTTCCCAAGGCTACATTTTTTCTAAATTATTGGAACTTAAACGTGATATACTTGACAGTAAATAGTCTGATTTGGCATTTGACAAGTATAAGGACGATTACTAACGGAAAGGGACATTCGAAGGCACATGCAATGCTACTGGCACTTTAGTTCTTTTTCTCTACTTTTTCCTTTCTATGAATCTAGCTACTGATCTACTTATTCAGTGAAATTCTGGTCTCCTTTTTTCAGATTGGTGTTAGTTATGGAGCCAGAGCGTGGATTGTCTACTCGAAAACCATCTCAGGTATAACTATTGTATATGAGAAGAGTTACTATTGTATATGCTTGACTTCGCCATACTTCTTTGGTAGAATTGTAGATGACTTAAGAAACTGTTGCTGTTGTTCTTGCTTTTCTTGATGAGTATCAGTCTAGAACTAGAAGGGCAAAAATAATCAGGGAACCCGATACTAATACAAATACTCTAAGAGAGGAAATTTCCAATAGTGTTGTGTTGTCGTGTTACCCATTGCTTGGGTCAGATCCGTAGGAGGCCTGAAGCTTTTTAAAATTTGTATGACATCCTAGTTGATAGAGGACTTTTTTGAGCAAATACATGAGTAGGTGTTGTGGAACAAGTAATAATATTTTATACCATGAGGCATAATGTAAGATTTAAAGCATTGGGGGAAAGATTTCCCCAACCATTCTGGACCATACATCATTGATTTCATGTTGTATTTGAAGCTATCCTTGAATTGTCTCTGGAATTAATGAAACCACAAGGAACTCACTTCCATCTGAAATTCCAAAAACTGTAGGGTCTTTCCTTGGTTTGAGGATTTTGTATGAGTTATAGATGACAGATGTGTATGTGCATCTATTTTTATTGAGATACAGGGTTGATTTTGTGGTAGAAAGGGTGGGACAGCCCAAAATGTTCTAGTTGTTGCTTTTGATTTCAATTTTACTTATGTGCCGAACATGACTGATGAATTTATTTGGCAAATATACTATGTTACCGTTATAATAAAATAAAATTGCCATGTGCGTCTGTTAGACGTGAGCCTCAAGTTCAACATAAATGTGTCCTTTCTCTCAAATTCTCTCTCCTCTTGCCTTTGTTTTCCAGAGTAAATAATACTTCGTCACCTCCATAAACCCTTAGGCTCCACCCTATCTCCATTGTTGGCCACTTTCGGGCTCAACCACCATTTAGCAACCGTCTATCTCAACTAGACCCTTTTTTTGTTCTCTTTAATCCCAATTTCCTTTTCAATCGGTGTTTCAAATTTAAAGATTTAAGGCTCAATAGATGCGACCTTAGAACTCAAAAATTGTATAGAACGGCGGTGTGTGAGAGATAGAGATAGAGAGAGGCAGCGTGAGTTGGGATTAGTTGCTTCTTGGGAGCATCAGGTACAATTTCTTCATTCTTTCTTGTTTTGTAATTGGGAGCTTGAAACATCTTGATAACTTGTGCTATCTGGGGTTCTAAATCACTTGCTGTATGTCTCTTACACCACTTGGTGGCAATTTCTGTGTCTGAGAGATGAAAGTTATAATTCTGGGCGTTTTTGGCAATAGCGTTTGGAGTAGCTTAAGTGTTTTTAGTATTTGAAACAATAGCTGTATTAAACACGAGTGATTGGAAAGTAGTGTTGAGCACTTTTTTTGGAGTTTAGGGTTCCAGTAGTTGTTTACTATTGAAAGTGCTAATTGTGCTGAATGCTTATTTGCTTACTGATATCCTGTCACGACTAACATCGGAATTGTCAAAACATAGCTAGTATCTAGTTAAACATTAAAAAAAACAACTATTTACTTCACCGACAGTGAGTCTTGTCGAATAGGTTTCAAAGTTAGCTTTGTTGGTGTGTTTAATTTCCAATTTTGGATGTCAATTGAAATCGTCTATGGTTCGGTTAAGGTGACGCGGAGCCTTTGGTTATAATGAGAACAAGGATACTTAGAGGGGGAGATGAAGTAACAAAATAATTAGGGCAATAATTTATCATCCCCCCCCCCCCCCCCCCCCCCCCCCCTCTCTTTCACAACTTGTTTCATAATAGACAACTAGTTACTTTAGTTGGCTTGTTTGACGGGCTATTTATATTCGATTATTAGAATGGTTGTTTGGTAATTGAATATGTAAATGTGTTAGGTAAATCTAGATGTTGGCTCTAATATGCAAAATGACTTTTAACGACATGTATCATTTATTACAAATCATAATTATTACTATAGTATAAAAATTATAAACTATTTTTTAAAATTTATATCCACAAAAAAGTCATAATCAATAGTCAATGAAAAATTAATTATTACTCATCCCTAATTTTCTACTATTAATGATAATTAATGTGAATTATTATCAACAAATTACTTCTTGCCAAGAAAACAAATTGCTTAATTATAAGCAAATTATTTTAGCTCAATCAATACTCTTAATTAACTAGATTATAATAATTTGTTAGTTAATTATTCATTTGTTGTTAACTATTAATATATCATTAATTTTTACTAATCCTTAATTTCATAATATTAATAATATTTTATATTATTAAGAAGTTACTTAAATATTTTAAACAATTTTTTATTAACTTAATTAATAATCAACAAATAATTAATACTCCCTTTTTTCCTTCCCATTTGGAATTAGGGAAAAAACCAAGATAATATTAAATATCATTAAGATTCTATAAAATAATTTAAATTAATCTAAAAATAAGAATAGATTCTATTAAAAAATGATACAAGTGGATTGAGCATTAAATAAGTAGTAGACTAAAGTCTATGGCATTAAATAATTAAAAAAGCAACCAATAGGCTACATATTACATGGATAGTGATCTTAACCAAACTTTTTTCAACCAATCACAATATTAAACTAAAATAGAAGGATTCCAAATGAGAACAACATTTTGAAATTTCCGGATGGAGAAACTGGGAAAAACAAAAAAGAACAGAGGGAGTATTAGTAAAAAATAACTTAATTATTAACACATTATTTTAATAAAATTCATAATTAACAAGTTATGAATAATTTATTAATTTTTATTTCTTGATTAGTTGCTAATTATTATTTAGTTGCTCATTATTAATTAATTATTAATTATTACTAATCCTTAATTTCTTAATATTAGTAATAATTAAAAATTTACTTGTATTATTTTAAAAAATTAAAAAATTCTGAACAAAATCAAATATTTTGTGATTAACAAGTTGTTGGTTATAGACTAGTTGTAAATTATGTACTAATATTTGTAAATAGGGGTGAAATTATTATTTACCATTGCAAAAGCCAAAAACCAAAAGCCTTTCATCCAACTAAAAAGCCGATTGCCAAACATTTTTTTTGGCTAGTTGCAATGTACTAATATTTGTAATTAGGGGTGAAATTGTAATTTACCATTGTAAAAGACAAAAACTAGTGGGAGTGGCTTTTTCATTCTGTCTTCAAAGCTGGCTTTATATCTAACCAAAGAACCAATTGCCGAACATGTTTTTTGGCTATTAGACTAAACAAAAAAGCCAAAAGCCAAAGGCAAGCCAAAAGTCATAAAAAAACCATTTGCTAATCGCTGCCAATCACTGTCTTACCACCACCTGTACACCATCCTGTTTTATTTAGTTTGTATCTTTTTACCCCCTTAATGCACTACTCCCAAAGGATGAGGAAGAATGCTGAGTAAGAAGTGGAAGAGCATCAACCTCTTCTAAGTCAGGGGCATGTGACACAAAGTTTGATTAGAATGAAAATGGTTTAAATATTTATTTTTGATTGTTGGAATTTGAGTACTTTGTGCTTCTGTGTTGCGGCCTGTTGGCTTCATTGCTCTATTCATTTTATCTGTGGTTTAGTACTGACTTATCTGAGATGAGACGTTTTGGACTTCATTTGTTTGAGTTGGATGTTGTATATAAGTATGTGGTGCTTGTTATAAATAAGTTGTAATAGGTTATGTGTGAGAATTCTTTCTCCTGCCAAAATGAAGGATATATTAAATAGAAAAAAGGAAAGGGAGTTTGCTCAGGAGGGAAAATGTTTGTTAAAAGAAAGGTTTGATGGGATGGTTTCCTATTGACTTCGAAGTCTAGTTAGTATTATCACTTAGTGCAAAGAGTTCTATTGTAGATATGTTGCCACAATTTGATGCTGTTCTTGCCATTGTGTTATGCTAGTTGACCTCCTGCCACACCGGATTCCTTCCCAATCATTGGTTAGTGTAACTGTTACAGTATTCTGTTGATCTCATCTGCCTAGAAGAACCTTTGTTTAATTTAGGGGGGATAACACCCATAACCTACATTTGTTGCCTCGCCTATACTCTTAAAACTCTGCCTGTGTATCAAGTGATATTGGCCTTATATATGGGATCCCTGATGGAAAATATTGAATGCACAAACTATTTGTTTCTTTCTAATTTATGGTTCTCCATTACTGAGTTGTTGGGATTCCAGATTTTACTTTATTTTGTTTTCAAAGTTAATTACTGTTTTCACAATATCTTGGAGAGTTATTATCTATATTCACACATGTTTTGTTCCCTTCAGCGGGTCAAAGTATATCGTCTGAATGAAGATGGCAAGTGGGAGGATCAAGGAACTGGTCATGTCACTGTTGATTATGTTGAGGTTTGTCTTAAGCTTCATTTTTTTGATTTATTGATATAATACATTAGTTTCCCTGCTATATTGGTTACAATTTAATGGGGAATGCAGAGGTCAGAGGATCTTGGTCTGTTTGTCATTGATGAAGAGGATAATGAAACCTTACTCTTGCACCGGATCACACCAGATGACATTTACAGAAAACAAGAAGGTAAATTTGTGTCTGCATAGCATACTGTCTTTTTAGTTCTGAATTCTGCTCTATACTTAATATTTTTCTCTTTTCTAGATACAATTATTTCCTGGAGAGATCCAGAATATTCTACTGAATTAGCCCTGAGCTTCCAGGAAACTTCTGGATGTTCTTATATATGGTACTGGGAACTTAATTTAAACTTGGGAGTTTGTTAAATTTTTTTGGCTTTTCTTGGCTCTATCCCTAACATTTTGATTTTATGCAGGGACCACATATGCAATGTGCAAAGGAATATACATTTTAATGCATTGAACAGTAAGTTTTATCGTTTCTTTACTTTCAGTTTTTGTTTCTTTTCTCCTTTTATTACTTCACTACTAGCTTAAAGGAAATTTAGCATGGGTGTTTACTGTCATGCAATATGCCTGAAAACATGTGAAATTGGCTCAATTGTTTATTATAAAAAAAGCATCTGAAAGTATCTAGAAATTGATAGCAAGTGTATGGATTTTACTTTTGATTGTTTAAAATATGGCTCTTGTTAGAGATCCATATAACACAGTGTTCAGTCAGTTATGACCATGCTCTCAGGATTAGCTGCTCTGACGTGATATATGAGGGCAGTTGCTGTCTTCGTAGTAATTAGTTGAGGTTATCATCCGGTTAGGATTTTATTTCTAGCAGAAATTTGTTTATAAATTATTGCTAGAATATTGCATGTGTTGGAGTCTATGCCAGACATTTGCTATGCTGATAGGGAGTTTTGGGGTAAAATAGTTCTAGGATTTCAATATACTCACTCTCTTTGAATTTTTGGAGGATACTCTGCTGCTGTGAGTGCTTTCTATAATTCCATTGGTGCATATTGCTGAAGCCAATATTGAAACTTTGAATGTTCTGGTTTTCCCTCTCACCAAACATCTAAAATTTGTTCTGTCAAAACTGCATATTCCTTTTGAGACTTTATGGTAGAGAAAATTTAATATTAAAGTAGAGAAAATAGAAATGTATTTGTGGAATTTAAGAAAAGTGAGAAACATACATGTTTCATCAAGTCCTTATTAGATATACATATGCGTATATGTTCATCATAGTTGACGTTTGTGTACGTGGTAATTCTTGATACCACTCTCTTTCTGGGAGTGAGGCTGCCATTAGATATTACTGTTCTCATTGAGTTTGGAACATGTGCTGTAAGTATTTGATTTTTTTTCTGTGCATTAGATTTTTTGAAAGTTGTTATATGGCCAAGATAAATTTGTTAGCTGAGGATCAAAGTTTGATTTGGTTGCTACATTCCGTTCCCATGAACTGAGATGAGTGGAGAGAATTTCTGTTTACTGGACCCTCAATTCAAGAACCCTGTTTAAGTACTCTTACCATTATATGTTTTGTCAAGAGTTCCTGATTTTTAAGGTGCACAATCTGTGTCTCATATATTGCTGTACCAAAATCAAGTGTCTATAATGTGGCCATTTGTCCATGGTAGATGGTTTTATTGCAGTGATGGATCAAAATGGAGATAGTTTTGAGATCTGGGTTTTGAATGGTAAGTCCCAGAGTTGTCAATTGAAGATGAAATCTAGTAAACCAGGATTTGCAAGTTTAGGTCTTTCATAGGGAGACTTGCAGCAATCCCATTCTTTGGATGTCAATTGTTAGTCACTGTTGTGGCAGTCTTCTCTGGGAACAGCTGTTGTATTGATGATCTCTTCATGAGAGAAGATCTCTAGTAGTAAAAAAATGATTTGATAGCTAATGAAGATCTTGGGTTAAAATTGTTAAGTAAGAAGACCTAGTCTTTTAAGAAGTCAAGCATAGGCTTTTACTTAATGGAAATTTTTGACATCTTATCCTCAAATATTACCATATGGGCTATATGCAATAGTTGTTACTTAAAAGTATTGAATTACATTATGAAAACTGTTACAGCTTTATATTATTGCGTTTTACTGGAATAATTACCACTCAATATTCTGCTTTTGGAAAAGTTAAGGACTAAAAAGTTAGCTCGCTTATCTAGAGTTTGTAGCTGGGGTTCTAGAAGCTTCTGTCAGATCAAAATCCTCCAAAGTTGGTATAATAATTTTCCTAGTATCGACACCATAAGGGTTGAATCGTTTTTTTCTACAACCCAGCATCTTTATATTAAGGAATCTGTCTTTCAAAGTTTTTTGATTTAAATGTGGGGAAGCAATCTATTTGCCTAAAGCTGCTTTCCCTCTAAATTCTTCAGCTATTTATGCATTATTAATTGTAAAATAATTGTTTCCCAAGGTTAGGCTGATAATTAACCTCCCCCCTGTTAATTCTGGTTATAGGAGCCCTACTTATACATACTTTTCTCTTGGAACTTTTGCTGATTTGAACATTTTCATAATGAGTGGTGACAATGGAATCACGAATTACCTTTTGATTGTAATGATAAATCTTTCAATTCAATATGCTACTTAGTTGTGAATCTTGATAGTGTGTCCAGGTCCAGGATGATGTTTATGCTATTATGATCATTGACATAAGCATAGCGGGTTTGCTTTTTGCATATCAACAAAGTGACCTTGCATAGGCTGTGTGGATCTATGACCGAAAATAGCATGTTATTGTGAAGACCTCAATCCTTGAGATCGATACTAATACTATTATGCAATCTTTCCTTACCAATATTGTTTCTAGTGGCATACCATGTTCCTTTATTAAAATTTTCAGGGTGAGTGGGTGGCAGATTACTTTGGGCCTCATTTGCTAGCTAATATCTTCACCCATTTGAATTTTTTATTGCTGCTGTATCATGTTGACAAAATATCTAGATTTGTGAAGAATGCCACTTGATAGACACCAAGTTGATCAGACTAGTCACCTTCATACAACTCGCTGGCTATAAAGTCTATTTAATTTGAAGCTAATTATACATGCATAATGCTATATATTTATCAGAGCAGGCGTACTTCTTGGAGCACTAGGCTATTTTGCTTCAACCAATCTTCCTTTCGTGCTGTGATCTGATTTTTATCACTGATTTTGTTGACTTCTTGTCCTATCTGAGTATTTGTTTGTAAATTATAAATGCAAATGGTAATAACTTTATTATGTTATTGATTCCTAGTGATTTACTTTCCATGTGATTTTCAGATGATACATTCCATAGTGTGAACAGTGAGTTGCGGGAGCTGCCTGTGGTGGAATTATCGACACTCCCTTTAATTTTGAAGGTATTGTTTTTGGCTTCTTTTATATTGGTGTTCTTTCTAATAAATATTTGTTTAACTGTTTGTTGTAAAAGATATAATACTTACAGCCTGCCTTAACTTTTATTTTTTTTATATGAAATTATTTAGAATTTAGACCAAAGACATGTCATATGTAATTTATAAGCTTAAGCTAGATGTAGAGTTAGTGAATATTGATCAGTACTTTACTTAGTCAAGGATGTACTTTTGAAGAATAATTATTAGTATGAATATTATAACTAGGGTTCAGCTATGAGTTATGACCTTTTCTTTTTAACTTGTGCAAGTTGGTACAAGTGTAGGAGATGATTGACTATACTCATAATAGGATCCTGGCTTCCTTTTTTTTTTCTGAAGAAAATTTTAAAATGTAATGTTTTTTCTCAAGAATCCCAATGTTTGTGGTTATCCTGAAAATAGCTTTTCAATTTTTTCATACTGGCTAGGGTCATACATTTGCATCTCCCTAGACCTTTCTTATGTAAGTAACATATTAGAGTACTTTATTTCAAATTCACGAGGAATTTTTGTTTGGTCCTTCATGTAAAGATATCATCTTCAGACATTTGTGTAAAGATATCATCTTCACATACCTCCTCTTGATATGATATTGCATATTTCATCCTGTTCAAGGTCATAAAGACCCTCATAGATGACGTCTATGGACCTTGTCATGGTTTTTTTTTCCTAGGCCGAGGAAATCTGTTCTCTCTATTAGGTATTCTGCACGCCCCCATTGAATCAGTAGCCCTTGGGTAGGTTTGATGTTCCTTTAATTATTCAATTTTTAGAAAACAATACATATTCTAATTGTTGATGATTGTCCACGCCCCCCGTGTGAGTAATATCTATTTTAACATGGAGCAGTTTATCCCAATTTCCATGATGAAACCTGGGTTGGGTGGGCAGGGCGCCCTGGCTTCCTTGTTATTTAAAATTATTTATAAAATCTTAAAAAGTTGTTGAAAATTTATCATTAATAAAAGATGATCTCATTTGCTTCCATTTTTCATTGTGTATATAGATTTGAATTTCTGATTCCTTTGGGTTTGGTTTCCGTTGTCAGCAGATTGTGGTAGAGAGTGGCATTACGGATCAAATGCGATTGACAGAACTTGTATTGCATGATGTAAGTATTGTTTCTTCCACCAGCCCTCTTGTATACTCTATGATTTAGTTTTTGTTTCTTTGTTTACTGTGTTAGGTCTTCTGTGTGTGTTGATGAGTGTTCATTGTTCGTAAATCTCATTTTGTCCCTCGTGAGAATGTGTGTTATTAAGTACCGCTTTGTCTTCTGTAACTTGCCTTTTCAAATGTTGAAGTCAGGTGGCTAGAATGCTGATCATTCTACTTATTGCAAGCTTTGAAGATTTATATGGAAAATCTTCTGTACTGATTTTCCGTCTCATGTTTTGCTAATGTGCATTATTCACTTAATTTTTATATGGAGGACATTAGAAATATTCTGTGCAGGCTCTCTTGGTAGACTTTCCTTTTTATAGGCTGTTTAACTGTTATGTATCTCTTTATATCTATTATTGTTTTAGCCTCACATTCATGTAAAAGTAGGTCACAGGACCTTGTTTGTGGTCTCCAGGTCATAATTTCACCAATTATTTTTGAAAAATTTACGAAATGACTTCTTTTATGAAGACAATTTCTTTTGAAAAATGATAATGTTGACGCATTATACTTTAATTCATAATAAAGGGGTCAAAGATAATAGTATTGGTTGCTGATGTGTGAAACTATAAACAAGCCCTGTTTATTTTGGATTTTGGGAATGTAGGAAGTTTTAGAATGTGAATATGGCAACCCATGTTTGCACTATTTACCTATTGACCTTCCAAATCTGTCCATATTTGACGTAATTTTCCAGTTCTCCGTTTGAGAGGAAAACCCTAGATCTGTCAGTTAAAGGCAAGACTCATCATTGTGAGAAGAAACAGTTTGGGGCTTTGGGCTTGTGGGGGTCAGGCAGATTAAATTTAGTGGTTGGCTCTGTCTGGTTTTCTTCCGGCAACAGATGTTCTCCTTTCTGAAAATACTCTCTTTGGGTGTAATAAATTCAATGTTTTTCTGACCGAATACGTTTAGATGATTTCAAAATAATTTCCGCTATTATTAGTTCAGATTAATTCAGACAAAATAAGTAGAGATAAGTCATACTATGGCTTCTATTCTTTTACCCCCTTTCTCTTGTCCGCCTTACTCTCATCTCGTGACATGCTTTTTTTTGGGATCTTGTTAGGGCTGTTTACCCACATATTCAAAATTGCTAACTCACAGTAGTCCGTTACTTAGGTGTTAGAGTGTGGGTTTATTATTGTCATAGAATGGTTTATTTGAAGTTGAAGTTCTGTTTTTCTATGTCCTTTGTTCATCTAGCTGGTTTCTTAAGCTCCTCCTTTGTGGTTTATTACAGCAAGAGTTTTTCAGGAAGCTGATGAATCTGTTTAGGATTTCTGAGGACCTTGAAAATCTTGACAGCCTTCATATCATCTATAAAATTGTCAAAGGGATATGTAAGTATTCTATTCCTGCATGAAAAGTCCCTTCTCTTTTCCTTGTTTTATCCTTCTTTCTTTCTGGTTTCATATTAACTTAGTGACATGGTGTTCATTTATTTGTAATTTGTGTTTCCTCCTGCAGTAATGCTCAATAGTCCGCAGATATTTGACAAGGTTTTTGGAGATGAATTCATCATGGATATCATTGGCTGTCTTGAATGTAAGTTTCCTGGTCAATTTTGGTTCATTTTGATATTACTGACCATTTTTCTCTGGTACCTTTCCTAATGAGTGTCCTAAATGATTTAGTAAAAGTTTTTTATCATTATTAATTATTGTCCTGTGATCCTGTCAGCTGTTTTCTTAGTCAATGTAAGAACTAGTCTTGTTATGATTTCCATTACTGGGGGCCTATGAGTGACACATTATCTATAAAAATGGTTGTTTGCCTTGCATGAAGGGTCTTGGGTATATCCTTTGAATATTTAGGAGTTGCTTCTTATCTACTTCATTGGGGTTCCGATGGTGAAAGAAAAGAAATTGCTTTGGTGCAAGTGTGCTATTCTGTGATCGTATGGAGTTGTAGGAAGCTGTCTCTTGTGATTAGGTGGTAGATAAAGTAGCTCTTTTTAGCAATATTATGTCTAAAGCAGCTAGGGCTTTTGGAGAAATTCAAAGGAATAGGGGCAATCAGTGAATTTGTTTTCTGATTTTATTTGGGGACTTGTCCTTTCATTCATACTATTTTCTTTGCTGAAGCACCAATGCCTTATAATTCTACTATTGTTATCAACTTTTCTATTTCTGTACCTCTAGTGTTGATGATGAGATCTTCTGTGAATTGTGTGCTTGGAAAGAAGTGCTAGAATTTTTTCTGGAGTAATAGGAGTTTTTGTGGGACAAAGTATTGCTGTAAGCGTCTTTATGAGTCAAGGTGGTTGGAGCTTTCAAAGGTTATTGAGATACAGAGGAAATGACCTTATTTGTGCAGTCATAAGGTCTTTGTAGAAGTACTAATTACATTTGCTGGTCTCATGTTGGCCAAAATCTGTTTTTGTTTTTATTAGTAGCTGAACTTCATGTGAAGCACATTACTTTTTTATCCTTTTTTTTTTCCAAATAGTTTGCTGGAGTTTTATCTATCTCTTGCTGTTGTAGCAAAGTTTCTACCTTTGTTTTTGTTTATGATATATTTCTTATTGTTGTAGCTTTTTAGGGAATGAAGGACCTTTTGCTCATGCTGGTTATGTGGTCTATGCGTTGGATGTTAATAGACCATCCTACTTGAGGGCTTGAGTTTTTTTTTTACCTTGTTCCTTCTTTTGTATGCTGTTGGTGGCATCTAGTCGGCTTTCAAATATATTTTGGACTACCTATCCTCAATAAAGACCCTGCTGGTTCTTGACTTCTGTAGTTTGACCGTTGATATCTGTATCTGTCTACAGAACTATGATGGTCTTTCTTGTTCTAGAGAAGGACATATTTCTGGAAGTTTTATTGGCTTTGTGCTGGGCCTCTCTTACAGGCGTTTCTGTTATTTTTGTTGTTGCTAAAAAATGTGTAAATAGGAGTTTAGGGTGGCACTCACTTTATTAAATGTTTATGATTCTTCATTTGATCTCTACCAGTATGTTCTGTTGGTCACCTTGTCTGTGTATACTAGTTATATTGAATGGGGGTCAGCAAAGGCTCAAAAGGCACAATTGATATTGTGTGCTTTTATAAATTGGCCAATGAGAAAATACTGTGTATACATTTCTTCTTGTTGGTCTAGTTAACAAGAATGTTTTCATGTAAGTTAGATGTGAGCCCCATAGCTATCGTGGATAAGTGACTGATCCCTGTGTGTTTTTTTTTGGTAGATGATCCTGATGTCCCTCATGTTCGTCATCGTGATTTTTTGAAGGAGCATGTGGTTTTTAAGGAGGTGAGTTTTTTTCTGTCATTTTTTCATTTTTTTAAATACCTGAAGAAGGTGAAGTATATGAGATTGCAAACATACAGTTTCAGCTATTAGACAATGCCTTGACCCCCTACCACCTTATATATTCGTCGTGATGGTTTTTGGAGTAATTATTTGCTTTTTTAGGCTATACCAATTAAAGATTCCATGGTCTTGTCAAAGATTCATCAAACGTACAGAATTGGCTACCTGAAGGTTAGCATTTGAGTTTCTTTCGATTGCATGTTTGTTCTCAGTTTGTTTTCTAGAGGAATCTTACTGAAGCTCCGTAATTTCTGTCAGGATGTGGCCTTACCAAGAGTGTTGGATGATGCAACTGTTGCAAGTCTGACTTCTATAGTACATGCTAATAATGGTGTTGTAAGTTAGACTTTCAAATCTTGTGCTATATTTTAAGATTTTGTCCTTGCCTAAGTTTGAATTTCTGGTTGCAGGTAGTTTCCTTATTGAAGGAAGACAATGCTTTCATTCAGGAATTGTTCTCTAGGTTGAAATCATCTACCACGTCAGTGGAATCCAAGAATAATCTGGTATTTTGTTGATCCTTTAAAATGAAACTCATTTTCCTGTCCACATTATTTTTGTTCTTGTTTGATATTGTCACAATATGTTTCCTCTGTCCCTGTAGGTTATTTGTATTTGTCCAAATTCTGTTTAAACTGCATTTGAATCATGCATCCTTAGCATACATGCGAGATGTTAATAATTCTAATCCTGTTTGTCATTTAGTTCCTATGGTTATCCCAAACTTTATAATATTACTTGAATCTATAATAGAAATATAATAGTAATAAGTCTTTGTTGATGGATCTTATTCTAAAGCATATTAGTCATATAGTAGTGTAATGTTTTGAACTTTTTGAACATGGCATGTACAGGTAGACTATCAGTGCTTGAAAAGTTCTACTTTATATAGATAGTTCGATTCTAGCATAGAAATTTAATTGTTCAACAAAGGTCTGGAGATGTTTTTGCTGTAGAAGATTGGCTGTCAAAATATGTCATGCAGGCCTTGAAATGGGTATAATGGAAAATATTCCTGGTTTTATTTGACTTTTTATTTGTTTAAATTTAAAAAAAAAATGTATTGGCATACCCAGTACACATATACTCTTTTCAGGCTAACTTGATTGATCTTGTTGAATTTCTTATTACAACCCATTTTTTAGCTCATATTGTGCACATTTATCTTTCTCCTGCTATTTAAGAAAAATTTTCTCTATCATTTTGTGGTTCAAGATAATTGAAGTGTCCAAGTAAGGATTCCTTACCTATGTTGGAGTGTAGGGTGTTCTCCAACTAAGAAATATGGGTAAGAATTAAAATAAATTTAGTCAAAGTAACAAAGAGAATCATACTCTGAAATTTCAGCATCAATTCTGTTGGATGATTTTTAATTTAGCTGTCTGATAGTATATAGTCAACAATTTTGGAACTATAAGCTTCAAACAGATGATTAACTGGAAAATTAAGCTATGTGATATTATTTTGTCTCTTATATTGTGATCTTTCTAGGAAACACTTTTTTTGTAGTGGTCTCTTCCGAAATAACTTTTGTTTTTTCACATTATTTTTCATTGCTACTTATGTTTCTTGTTTCAGCGCTGGTATTTCTGCAAATCATCTGGCAGGGGATGGGTACCCTTTATATCACTGACTCTTTTATTTCAATTGATGTAGGTTTATTTTTTGCATGAGTTTTGCACATTAAGCAAGAGTCTACAAATGGTTCAGCAGCTTCGTCTTTTCAGGTATGCAACCATAATGATGGTGTATCATTTTCGGGCAGTATTCAAATTGGCATTCTTCAATTCATTCTGAAGAATGAGGACCATTGTGCCTGAGTGTTTGAGGGTGTATCTTCCTCTCCTAACCCTCCACTCATAGGCTTGACACCTCCTGGTTGTTATGTGATTGTTCTTTTTAAATACCCCCCTCCCCCTTCTCTTTTTTGTGTACACAAGAAACTTGAAAAGAAATTGGAAGAACGATATGAAGTCCCTTAACCATTACTAAGAATGTAAACAATAAAAATTGATCTGACTATCTGTAGTATGTTAATTTCGATCTGAAAAATAAGTTTTCAAAGATTGATTTTTGCATTTATCATAATATGAGGCAAAAATGTGTGCATAAAAGGATTCTTATAGACTAACTTACCCACATAGAGAAGTTCAAATAATTTTAATCTTAGCTTTTCTTATGCCAAACAAAATGCAAATAATATCAGTAAAGTGTGCACCCTCTAAATCTACTGCATTCTCACAGATATCTGTTAAACTCTTTTAAAAAAACCACTTAGAAGATAGGTATTGTTTTCTTGGTAAAAAGTAAAAATATACTTCAAATATCTAAACATATGATAACTTGCAGCACTAGTTTTGAGTTTTGACTGTCCAGCCATCCAGGTAACTTGCATGAATCTGTTATAAATTACGAAACTGTTATTAATTTTGTACCACCAGTTACTTCAGATTGCATCGATCCCCACCACAGAGTGTTCTTGTATCTTATATTTTTCTAAAGGATGTCTTCTGATCACTTGAGCTAATACCATCGTATATGGTTGATTGATTTTTCTTTTCTTGCCATGAATGTAATGTAGGGATCTCGTAAATGAAGGCCTTTTTGACATCATCAGTAACATTCTGCAGAGTGAAGACAAACGGCTTGTCTTGACCGGGTAAAGTAAATTTTGCTTCCTTTTATAGTTGGATTTTCTGGGACCTTTTAATATTAGAAGTCATATTCATGGACTGGATTTGACTGCTGAAAAACCTTTATTTTGAACCATATTACCATTCTAGTCATATTCTTCTTATGGAAGCGCATTTTTCTCACCATTTTGGCTTTAGTTATAACTATTCCAGATTTATGCAAGTTGTCTCTATTAGGTCTTTCTGACTGTAAATTCTCTTGAATTTGTGACAAAAAATGTCTACTAATGCTATTCTTTTAGCACACAGTTGATCAAACACTAATGAGACATCTTCTGATGGGTGCAGGACAGATATCCTTATACTTCTCTTAAATCAGGATCCAAACCTTTTGCGTGGTTATGTTGTCCGACCTGAAGGAACTCCTCTTCTTGGTCTCTTGGTATGCAGTTTGATTACTTTGGTATCAATAACTATGATGTGGATTTATTTTTGCAACCCACACTGGAAAAGTAGTTGCTTTTACACTCTCTGAATTTGGATTCTAAACAGTGTATAGAAAATTGTTTATAATTTTATGAGTGATATGGAAACACTAGTAAATGTGACTTTTTATCCTCTGTGAATGGAAGGACTAAAATCACCATGTTTTGTTGGTGGCATGTTCCTTGGACATTTAGATATCCTCCATGTGTAGGAAGAGCTAAGGTGCACCTTGAGTACCGAACTGCTCAATGTGTTAGTATATTGGCTTCCTTGTCATGTTGTTGGGGATAGATAAACATAAATATTTGAAAGCTTTTTGTTGAATAGAATTCAGTCATTTGGTCTATATACTATACTAGTAAGATGTACAATGGTAGTCATGCATCTGCAATAATGCTTAGTGGAGCATTATATATGAGGCAAAATATCTGCATTTAGCTCTATAGGCTTGGGAAAAGGATTATGAGAGTCATGACTAAGTCCAGAAGTTTTGAAGCTGCTTAGATTTAGGGAAAACCTACATGCAGATTTGAGTTATTTATGATATCAATGAGAGAGAGTTAAGACTAGTATATAAACAAGAAACTTAGATATAGAGCTATAGTATTGATATATTGCTACATCAAAGATCAGCTTTGGGCTCCATTCTCTTTTCCATAATAATTGTCGAACCGAAAAGACAATAATAGGAGATAAGCTAAATTGTAAGCTGTTTCAAGCGGCATAGTTTTTGGTGGATATGACTAGTGAAGGAATCAGAAGGCTGGAAAATGTCCTAGTGGCAAATGTTTTCTAGTTGGGTAAATAAATATAAAAGATTGTTTGGATGTAAAACTGAGAAAGCAATGTTTTTCTTTTACATTGTAATATAGATTTATATTGGGATAGATGGTACACTAAAGTAAGTGTTCCAAATACTTGTGGACGTTGTGGTCAATCTTGCAAGACTATGATGAGATTTGCTCATAACTGCTGGTTCAGCGTCTTAAATGGAGTGTGTCAGGAGTTCTATTTAATATGCAAACAACATTCCTCAAACTCAATGGAAAGTTCTATCCAGCAGCTGTTTGGCTGGGTAAGGAAAACTTGAGTTTAGAGATTAGTATGACTCATTCCATGTGCAATCATATTATTAGAAATTCAGGGAAGAAATTATAGAAGATAAGGTAGGGGTAACATTTATTGGTGATTAGATCGGAAAATAAGTTTTATATGGTTTGGACACTTTAGGAGGATGCACATGGATAATCTTGTGTTGGAGCTATTTTAATAGAAGAGGTCAGACTTGAGAAGAACTGAGACACTAGGCTACAGGGTAGGATTTGGCCTTCTTGGAGCAAAACCTTGCTTCTAATAGAAAATATTTGCAGCCAGGCCTAAAAATAAGTGACCTAACAAACCCTGCCTGAAGTTATTTTCCTTGTTTGAACAAAGAACTTGGATCAGTGACTGATATTTGTGGGATCCAAAAATGCATTTAGGTAATTTTCAGGTTAACTGTGCTTGGGCAAAATGACCTGCAAATTTAATCTACACCCAATTTCATAAATCATATGAAGCTCAATATATAAAGTAACAATCCATAGCTTTCATCTGTTTATCATCTGGTTTATAAACACTACTTGTACTCATATCACTTTCATTTCATCTCTTAGTTTGTTTGTTGTGTGAACTTTTGAATTTTCTTTACTGTTGTTTTTGTAGCACTATTTGTGGTGTCTTTTTTTGTGTGGAAAATAATGTAATTTGAATGAGCCATTTACTCATTAGACTGAACCCGCAACGGCTTCAAGAGTACAAGGTTTGATCAAGGCTTCATCCTCTGGATCGAGCTTTTGTCAGCTCAATGCCATAACTGACAATACTTTGCTTGCAAGTCAATTTCCCTCTTGTTTATTGTTGCCAAAACTGTTGAAGCATTTAAAAAAAATTAAATTGGTTATCTTTCCATTTGAAGAAAGTTACTGATATTTGATAAATTAATTTTATTCAGGTCCAAGGTATGCTTACTGATTTCGAGGACAATATGCACTGCCAATTTCTTGAAATTCTTCGTACACTGTTAGATTCCTACACATTGTCAGGAGCGCAGGTATGTATGTCTACTATGCCTTACTATCTTCTATGTTTTGATTAGATCAACTATCTATCTCCATGTGATGTCAACCTTTGTTGCACTTGTACGAATCCAGATACGGGTACGGAAAACGGCAAAATCAAAATTTCTAGATACGGGTACGGCAAAAAATAAAACCGAAATAATACATATTAAAATCTATCAAATATCACAACTACAAATCTAAATATAACTTCACTAAATGTCTTAAACATCCAAAAATAACAAATTGCAAAATAAAGCAGACTTAAATGAGATTACATACTCGTAGATCTTCACCATTAAGCATTATACAAATGAGATAAAAATGAAGTCTACAGATGTGTGATAGCAGTAATAATATCGATATTATAGGAGTTAAGATCAATAAAAGTGAAAACTAGTAGGGAAAAGGCGTGAAAAAATGGTAACTTTGGAGGTGATAAGGTGGCAAACCTAGTAAAAGAGAGGCAAATTTCTTGGGTGAGTAAAAGATAGGCAGAGTGGCGCAATGCAGTAGGACCATTTATTTTCTTGGCTTGAGACCCTTTTTTTTCCAATTTTCTGGGCTAAGTAAAAGATATAGGCCCAAAGCATTTCATTCATTTTTATGGGCTAAAAATAGTTGGATACGGTCCTGCTGTACCCGATACATACCCAAGCCGTACCCAAGGTTAAACATCCGTACTCATGCCGTACCCGGGTCCTAGGGACGTACCCTGGCCGTACCCGTGCCGTACCCATGCCGTACCCGATATGTACCTGTATCAAGTATGGGATACGACAGTGATTTTGCGTACCCGTGCATTACAGATGTCTACTAACTAGATTACTTCTTTATTGAATCTTGATTTATGAAAATGTACTTTCTCTCTTGAATTGTTTAGTCAGTTACTTCTTTTTGGAATCTTTTCATAATTGATCTACCTTTTCACCCATGTTACTACACAAGACCCACCTAATGGGCCTCACTTATTCCATTTACTAAGCCCACCAATTTTTTATTATGTACCCTCTAATGTTCTATTTCCTTGGTTTCTCCTCGCATTCCCTTTAGGATATCAAAAGGGAACACAGTGACGTTTGGCACTGCATGAACTTGCTAACTTACTCTATATATGCAATTATAATTCTTCCTTTTGTTCTCTTGATAATCTTCATAATGGTTGTATCATATTCCACGTGTTGTGCTTAAAGAATGTGGCATTAGGTAATTATCATTTAGATTCTTTTGGTAATTATTTTTTATGAAGAGTTGACTACAGTGTCGTTTAGGGGTGTTTTCATTTGGGTTTGCTTGCCATTTTTAACATTTTAGGTCATTCTGTTATGAAAGAAGTTTTTTTGCGATAATTTGCTATAGAAGAAGTTTGTTGCATCAAGTTGCGGATCCATAAATTTTAGCTTGTGGGTTCTGAGATTTCTTATATAAGACAATTTAATTGATCATTTTCTAATACCTTAATCAAAATTCTGAAATACAACCTAAAATTTGGATATGCAAATGTGCAATTAGGTTTATATATATTTTAAAAAAAAAAGGCCAGGGAGGTTTTTGGCCTTAGATTTAGAAGAGGGAGTAATTTGCTAATTGTATTGAGTGCAGAGGAGCCAGTGATGATTAAGGAAGAGAAGGGGGGAAGGAGGGGTAAAAAAATAATGGCTGAAGCATTTTATCTTTGAGAAGTTTGGCGAGTTTTCCCATAATGCGAATGTGTACACCACTGGTACCATAGAAGACTACAATCCATAGGAGCTCTTTAGGAATGGAGTAATCTTCATTCTTCATCCTGTGCTCTTTATGTTATGCATTTTGCTCAGTCTAGCTGTTGAATATTAGTAGGATATGAGTATAGGAAAACCAAAATTTTGTTCTGCCAGTTTCTGATATATCTGTAGTTTTTTTTCTTCATATTTTTATTCGTATCCATTGGCGTGTTCTAGGCTTATGACATAGTTATAGCTTGTTCCTGGTCTGATCATGTAACCAACTGACTGACATTTGAAATGAGTTTCCTAATTTGTTAGTATAGTTATTGAGCAACAGTGATGAATATTATAGTTTCATTATATGCAAATGGAGTGTGCGACCTGGTTAAATTCATGTGTGCAGGCGTCACATAGTGGTTGTTGAATTTTATTTTGAAATGTTAATGCTGAGTTTTCTGAAATTACTTTGTTGCTGAAATTTGCTTGTAAGACTTAATATCTTTCTCATGCTTCTTGCTTCCTGTATTCTTTTATTTCTTTTTTTATATAATGTTTACATGTGTCATGTGACATCATTTGCCATTTTATGTATTGAATTGCAGAGAGATACTATCATCGAGGTTTTCTACGAGAGGCATTTGGGGCAGTTAATTGATGTCATAACATATTCTTGCCCTGGGGGTGGCAAGGGTTTAGCTAAATCTTCTGTCAATACTTTGGGTAAACACAGCTATGCAAAGCCAGAGATTTTGTTAAGCATCTGCGAGTTATTATGCTTTTGTGTTGTGCACCATCCTTACAGAATAAAGTAAAATAATCACTTCCTGTTCTTCCATTGATATATCCTGGTATTTTCGATTGCTTCTGATTTGTTATATATCTGGTATACATCTTTTGTGATACAGGTGCAACTTCCTGCTGAACAATTCAATGGACAAAGTTCTGTATTTGACTAGGAGAAGAGAGAAGTACCTAGTAGTTGCTGCTGTGAGATTTGTCCGCACTGTTATTTCTCGTAATGTAAGTTATTTTGTCTTCCACGTCAACAAGTTGGACTTTGAGGGTTGGTTTGCTTTTAAAACAAACTCAGTTAATAGTTCTGTGTGCAGATGCCCTTTTTTTTCTTGCAACAGAACCTGTTACATTGACTTGGTTTGTTTAGCTAGGATGAGCTTTATGCAAGCTACCTAATGATATTGGGCTTTATGTGGTTTTCTTTTTGTTGGAATACTGGTTATTACTTTGCTTGCTTGCTATTCATATGGGGACAGCTTTTTTTGTGAAGTAGCATATTTGTGTGACGTGGCAGTATGAGCCGTTGGATATGATACAATACACCAAGAAGTGCTCACTTTCGAGTAACATTTGAATTATATAGTCTACATCAAGTTCATGGCCATGCATAAAAGTGATTTCTGGATATGGTATTTCAATTGTGTTATGGGTATGTGCAGGCCCGTTCCCGACATTTTAGAGGCCTAGGCGAAATAAGAAATTTGGGGCCCTAAAATTTAATAATATATTTCATATCATTTTATTTTCTTGTTTAACAAATAAAAAAATTAAATAGTGATTTCACAAAATAAATAAACTATTAAAAATTTTGATTAAAAATAATACTATGCATTATAATCACATAAATCATTAATAAAAATTTCAATTTAAACAATATCACGAACAATCCACTTCATAAAAGTTTTTATTTACCAAGTATTTTATTATTATGTTCATTTCTCTTTATAATATTACAAATAGTTTTCTTTACAAATTAATAAATATAGTTCACATTCTAAATACAATGAATTAATAATATGTCATTACATTAACAAAATGAAGAATAATGATAAATGTGTACAACTATTAGACAAAATAATTAGTTGAATTTCTTACATTTTTTATTGGCGACATAAGTAGCTATTTAAGTTAATAATTGAATAAGTATAATAACAATATTATTTTATATGTTGTATTTAGCTTTAGTACGTTGTTGCTTTTTTTTTTTTTTAATTCATGTGAAGTATATACATAGCATGGGGGTTAATAAAAAAAGAATTGAACGAACAATCATAAAATATGCATGTAAAAGGAATCAAACTCATGCCAAATTATATTAAAAACTTTATACAAGTAGGCTCTTTACCATTAAGATACTTCAATTAATATGATAAAATTTACACACATTACATTTATATCCCTTTTATTTTTATCTTAGCATTAAAAATATAGACCTTATTTAACGGGGCCTTGGGCGGCTGCCTGCTCGCCCCACCCCAGGGACAGGCTGGGCATGTGTGCGTAAGCAGTATGAACCTTTGGATCTGATACAATACACCAAGAAGTGCTCACTTTCGAGTAACATTTGAATTCTATAGTCTCCATCAAGATCATGGCCATGCATAAAAGTGATTTCTGGATATGGTAGTTCAGTTGTGTCATGGGCATGTTGTGCCTAAGCATGATTGTCATGGAAGGACCTTTCTTACATTTGATGCTTATTTCCAAATTTCAAGTGACGTGACTCCATGTCTCCACAAGGTGATATAAAGAGCAGTGATATTTAATTGATCTATTATAGTTTTGTGATTTTGTGCCACTTATTCATTGAAATTTAAATGTGGCCTACTAGGACTTCTATGTTAATTGTGGGTGGGATGGGGTTGTCTTTGGATGAGTTGGTAAACTAGGTGCCTTCAAAGTGAGAAGTTTCTTGGTATTGTTGTTTTGAATCTCAATTCTTGTCTCCGTTAGTATTTTAGGCTGCTGATATTGAAGCAGGTGCTTGCCATCTCTGTTAGTATTAGATATCAACGTACTGTCTCCTTGTGCATATAAAGAGCCTCCTCCTAGGTGTGGCTTTACCTTTTGGCCTTTACCCTTGCAATAATTATAGTACTATAGATCCTTTAGATCCTTGACTCAATATATTACCACCATTTATTATGATATATATAAGAAGCAAGGTGGTATAATGAGCCTTTCTAATCTAGTATATTCTATGCTAAAACCATGATTAGTCAATCTTCGACTCCATTAAAAATTGACTGACCAATTATGCTCCTTTGCAGGATGAAAATCTTAATAATTATATTATGAGACGCAACCTTCTTAAACCCATTGTAGATGCGTTCATTGCTAATGGAGATCGATATAACTTGCTCAATTCTGCAGCTTTGGAGCTCTTTGAATACATACGCAAGGTGCTTGTTGCATTTATTATTTTCTCTACAGCTGAAAGAAATCATTGTTTGTTTGGGTTAGCTGTTTTTTCTTATGATAAAAGATGTTACTATGAGTTTTAGTCCTGAGGCTATGAAGTTTCTTGCAGGAAAGTGTGAAGCCATTGCTCCAGTATTTGGTGGAATCTTTCTGGAGTCAGCTAAGCAAGTTTGAAAAGTTAGCTTCTATACAATCTTTAAAGGTCAAATATGATCAGGTACCTCACTAGATAATTGTTTATTGGTACTACTATATTCTGGATTGCAAGTATCTGATCTGAGAGTTTGCAGTCTCTGGAGAGTGTTGGAATGACACCTGCTGTAAATGTGGACTCCAGAAAACGGGTTGAAGAGCGTGCTTTGGAGAAAGAAGAGGAAGACTATTTCAATGAAGATAGGTATCGGTTGTAATCCTGTCCAATATAGCTGAAATGATACTTAGCCATTGTCTCTAAATTCAATTCTTATTACAGTGATGAAGACGACACTGCATCGGCTTCAATGTCACAGAACCAAAGGGTACAAGCCCATCCTACATCTAACGGCTCTGCTCCTAGCTGCCCCACATTAAGGTAAATTGCTTTTGCAGATTGTATTATTTTATTATTGGCACTGTATAATAGTTGCAAGTCAACATTTGCAGCTCTAGACCCGGTGGATTAGTGGATTATGATGATGATGAGGATGATGAAGATTACAAGCCTCCACCTAGAAGACAGACAGAACCTTCTGATGGGGATGAAGGTACTCTAGAGTCATTAAGTGTTAAGAGGAAGATAGCTGATAAGGAGGAGCCTGGATTAGTGAAAAAGAAGCGGCTTGATAAAAACTCTAAAGCAAAAGAGAGTGTCTTTGCTACCTTGTGCTCAACTCTGAGCCAGACAGTTTTACCCAACAAAAACGCAGCAAGCATTGGAGATAATGCTTCCCACAGCTCAAATACAAAGATTACTGTGGACAAGGAGAATGATAAAAAGGAAGAAGCTGAAGTGATGAGAAATCACAATGATGAAAATAGTTCAGTTGATAAAAATGGAAGTGAAGAGACCATTACATCTCAAAATAATTCTGGTACACAGTCTAAAAGCCGAGAAAATGGAGAGTTGGAAGGGGAAGAACATCCACATTTACCTACCAAGTCCTCATCTGAGATGGTGGTGTATGGATCTTGATTTTATCGCAGGGCATTGAGTTTTGAGCGGATATTCTACGAGATAGCAGTTGCTTTATTTCTCCTGAGCTGAATGGACATCTGTTCTATGATTTTGGAGAACCCCTATCAGAAGAGTGGGTTTATGAGGTGAGACAAGTTAATGAACTGTCCGGCTCATATATGAATTTATCGGTGGGATGACTTTATACGTACAGAGCTATAAGGAAGACTGTCACATTACAAGAAACAATGTAACTATTTCTCTCAAGTGTTGGCCTCCTGGTATGTGTCGTGAGCTTATACAAGCTGCCTCTGTAAAAACTTGCTTTGGCATTGATATTCACCGAGTATAAAGGTGGGTTCTGCATAACTCATTTTAGTCCTAATCTTTTTGGTTTTTGGCAATCTCTCCTACATTCTCTTTGTCCTGGCAATGACAATAGTCTGATAGATAGAGTGGCAACCATTGATTTGACCATTGCATCGCATATTTCCCTTATTAGTGTTGCAATTTTGTGATCACTGTAATATAAAGGTATTAGTGGGTAGTAAACTTGATTCGATACAATGGTTCTTTTGCTCAATAGATGCATCTTGTACATTATTTTTATACTAGGCAATTGTATGAAGGGCAAACCCACCCTTGGCGGGAACTTGAAAGTGCATCGTTTTCGTCTCAGTTACCTCGCAGACACTTTCCTCTTCCCTTAATACTTCGTATATGGTCTTGTTACTTTGTAGGTTGTATCATAATTCGTATATAGTCTTGTTATTAGTTTTTCTTTGAATATTATATAAATAACAGAAGAAGAAAATGTTAAAAAAAATTGACGGGTGAAGCATTCACAGTTCCACAGTAATGTTTGATTACACGCCTGAAAAACTGCTGACTCTTATTAGTTAGTCCTATGCCTGTGTCTCTTAAATGAGTACAATATTATGCATCTAAAAATTGATTGCATTTGATCTTTC
Source organism: Dysphania ambrosioides (assembly GCA_026401315.1). Classification (NCBI taxonomy): domain Eukaryota; kingdom Viridiplantae; phylum Streptophyta; class Magnoliopsida; order Caryophyllales; family Amaranthaceae; genus Dysphania; species Dysphania ambrosioides. The sequence goes on along the minus strand of CM048660.1, from coordinate 961,812 downwards.
GCTTGAGCTTGAGTGAACCCAAATGTTGCATTATTTTTTATTTGACGTAGCTAGCTACGGTTCGAAAATGAACCAAAACTAACTCGTACGTAGATGTGAGAGCACGGAATGTAAGATGCTATCAAAAGATTCAAAACTATTGTCCTGTATAATAATTCATTTGTCTGGCATATCACCACCACAATTGCACTTAGTGACTAGCTAATTGCCAAATGAGTGAGTTGCCATGATTAGCTTATTTGTTCAAGTTTGAGTTTGATCCGAGTTCTAAGCACGCTTTATAGGATTAGCTACCTTGGTGATGATACCTGCATGATCTTAGACTATTCCAGGTGCCCAAACTACCTGTCCATTACCAAATTCTTCTAGAGACACATTCCATTCCTGGCAACTTAAGACCAAATGCCGCTTCAGAAAAATTTGGCAACGTAGGATCCATTAGCAGCATCTGTATCCTCACTAATCGATATAGATGGTAGAGCATTGCTTACGATCATCAATACATATATCATCACACTCAAAAGATATATGTTCAAGTCTCACCAGAGCAAGAACAGCCAATCAGTAAAAATATAACTCAATAACATAGGAAACTCTAAGCAAAATGCCGGGTTCTTACAACTATTTGTTACATTTGTGGAACAGTTCCCAACAATAAAACTTGCCACGAGAACTAGCAGATACATAGCAAAGTCCTCTCAATTGTAATCTTGCAAATCCTGCATAAGGCGGCTGGAGTGTTAACCTTTGGAATCTATTTATCCTCTAACATAGGCCTTGCACCGCCTTTCTGGGTGCTTACTTCCATATTGTTATAATCATAGAAACACGACGAGGAAGACAACAAAAAACCCTGACAACCATGATTTGGCAACCAGAAATATCTCTGCAACATCTCTTTTGTAGCAACATATGACCGTATGATGTCAACCAGTTAGACAAACGAAAGAAGAGGACAAGAAGGTCCTCCAATTGTGTTCGAAATTACAGCAAGCTAATGACGCTATCATTTCATTGATGACTCGTGCCATCTTTTCATAACATCGAGCATGATCTCATTCCATGTATCAATTGGTCCTGGCAAGCACCAATGCACACAATCATTCTGAACATGTTCCTTAATTCCATCAGCAAAAGGGTTAGGATACATGTAAGGGCCGGGATGGCCGTCAGGCCTCAGTAATGCCAACTTGGTGACATCTAATGCTGCTAACCTAACCTTAGGCAAAGCATTAGTATCAGCATTTAGCAGAGCCTTAGCCTTTTCCACTTCTTCAACCTCTACTTGCCTCATATGAGCATCCATTCCATCAAGATACTTCTCCTCTTCCATGTATGGCTTTGTTTTTGGGCAAGCTCCAAATTTATCCCATTCCCCTTCAAAATGATGAGGTGAAAATGTGGTCACAATAACATCAATACCCTTTCCTTCTGATCCTAGTTTCCTTTCTATAATGGCCTTTAGGCTGGTGTTAAAAGCCTTTCCAAACACATCAAAAAACTCAACATCAGTACAATTTACGCTGTCAACAGCATGGCACCCGAGCTCAACATCCCCATCAAGGTAAACAGCAGGATGTAAATACCACTGACCGATCGACAAAACCACCATATCAAAGGAGTCCAGATCAGAACCCCACCTCTCATCAATAGAATCAAAGAACAGCTTGTTGTAATTTTGTTTCCCGTCATTTGATTTCTCAATCCCTTTAACAAGAAAAGGTGACCAATACACAGAAATATTCACATTATGGGAAGGGAAATGCCATCTCCTAAACTTAGTATCATCCCCTTCGGAGGTAATCAGATTCGGAGGTGAAACTGAGCCTAACATACATAGTAAGGACTCTAGTTGATTCCTTGCCATGGAATCCCCAACAAAAGCTAAGTGTTTTCCTTCAAGAATTTGAAGAAATGTTTGAGGGTCAAACCTGGGAAGATTGCATTCTTTTGGTTTCCATTTCCAATAAAGATAACCCTTATCAGGCCTACCATGGTTCAAGCAATTTTGCCCATCTTTGATTGTGCCACAACTTGTGCCATTATACAAAGGACCCTTCTTATCTTTGACCCATTCCCCTTTTGCAAAATCACAAATTGAAGAGATTTCTTTCCTTTCCTTTTCTGCTCAAATAAAAAATGAAAATATGAATGAGAATAAATTGAAGTGATCAAATCCAAGAAAATCAAATGAGGCAAATATTTCATCAGGTCAATGTTTGGGTCTTAAAATATGCAAAAACTTATATTGCATTTATGATTTTGAGAAAAACCCACTAAACCCTGATTTATAAAGTTGTAATTAAGCATTAAATATCCCTAAAGCAGTAGTAAGCATTAAATATCCTAATAATATGGAAAAACAAGCTAAAGATCTCACCTTTAGGAGGTTCTGCCACTGAATCCAAGACCAAATTTCCACCTGTTTGCTCTATTAACCAAAAATGAACACATATTTATCAAAAATCAAACAAGATTAAAGAAAAGAGAAGAAAAACAAGATAAAAGAAGTAAAAAGATCATACCTTTAGCAATGGGAGTGAGAGTAGAGAACTGTTGTTTAGCAATAATAGAAGAATCTAGAAGAGGAGGAGAAGGAAAAGAATAAGGGTACAGATAAAAATGAAGGAGTGCTAATGGGAGTATTGCATAAAGAACAAAAGGAAGTAGCTTCATGGTTAAGGATTGTTGATGAGATTGTTGCTGAATTTTCCAAAGATTTCCCATTGCTTGATTTCTTGAAAAAACTTCTCTGTTATTTCTCCTATGGTTTCACTAACTCTGTTTTATGCTACGATCAAAAGAATCTTCAGCATAAATATGTGAAAAAATGGTGAATACCAACCAAGTTGAAGTGCACATCTCACTGGATTTCATTTAATTACGTTTTTTTTATTATATTTTAAAATATGTCTTCTTTTAGGCCTACATATTTAGATCGTGGAATTGAGTATTTTGAGGGGGACATGGACAGCCAGAAACAGAGAAAGTAGACAACATTTTTATGAAAAATAAATAGCTTAAAAAAAGTGTATATTATTGGTGTGTTGCTCTGATGAAGTCAAAGTACACAAAGTATTCGTGATTGTAGGTGAGTTTTGGGCCATTTAGCTAGCCAACGACCCTCTTCTCAAATGAAAAACAAAGCAAATAAAATTGGTTTTTAAGTCAGATTTTTTTAAGTAACAAAAGGAGATTGAGATGTTGGGACGAGACTTGTTCAAATGAGAGGGGTTTCATTGAGTAAAGGTGTGCAAAATAATTGTAATCGTTAATCGTGTATAACTGATTCATATTAACAGTTGTTTTACCAAACCGTTAACAATTAACAGTTGTTTTACCAAACCGTTAAACCGTTAAAAATTAACGGTTACAGTTATGATATTATTATTTAAAAAAAAACTAAACTAAAAAGGCTAAAACATGAATGAATGTCACAAGTTTTTATTATGCATGATCAACAATGTGTAAATATGTGTTATTACTGTTGTAGAAAACTTAAATAAAATAAGAAATCATAAAAATAGTTTCACAATATTGGTTGTAAAAGTGCATAAAAATGAAATGAAACAGTTAGCGGTTAACTGTTAACCGTACCGTTAAATAATGGTTAACCGTTTATTGGTTACCGTTACTATACAGTACGGTTACACTTAGTCTTTTTCAATAACCGTTATAATGGTTAATCGTTCCGTTAAAACTTAACGATACAGTTTACCGTTTATGAACACCCCTACCTAAAGGCCCCAAACACGTATTTAGGATCCAATTGTAGGTAAATTAGAAACGATTATAATTGATATTTCAAGTCAAATTAGATGGTTCTAATAACTCTTGTAGCCTAATCTAATCTTGTTAAAAATAGGGGGAAAATTTAAAGAAATTTTGTGACCAAGTTCAAAAAGGTTCGATATAACGAAATTCTAAAGGTTACAAAACACCAATTTTTGGTAATTCCAATAGATTTTCAAAAATTGAAATATTTTTCATGGGTGTCCCCTAGGGTCATCTAAATAAGTTTAAAATAAATATTTTATTTATTTTAGACCTCCAATGGCTTCAAAACCGTATTTAGAATCTAATTGTAGCTATATTAGAAACAATTGTAATTGATGGTTCAAGTCAAATTATATAGTTCCAATGACTCCTGCATGCTAATACAACTATGTTAAAATTAGGCCAAAAATTTAATGGAATTATGCGAGTGAATTAAAAAACGTCTCAAATGATGAAATTTCAAAGGTAAAATCTAAAAAATTTCAAAAATAAAAAATAATTCAGCGGGAGTCCCCTAGGATAATATTACTAGGTTTTGGACAAACATTTATTTATGTTGGATCTCCAAAGACCCCAAACACGCATTTTGGATCCAATTATAGGTAAAATATAAATTATTATAATAGATGTTTCAAGTCAAATTAGATGATTCTAATGACTCATGTGGCATAATTTGATCTTGTTAAAGTTAGGATAAAAAAAATTAAAGAAGTTTTACAAGCGAGTTTAAATACGTCCGAAATGACGAAATTTCGAAGGTTAGTACATCGATTTTCGGTAATTCCGGTAGATTTTCAAAAATTTAAATAATTTTAGTGGATGTCACGTCCCCTGTAGTCATTTAAAGAGGAGAAATAGTTTAATATTCCTAAACCTGCAAAGGCTTCAAAAAGATATTTAGAATCCAGTTGTATGCATATTAGAAACAATTGTAATTGATGTTTCAAGTCAAATTAGATGGTTATAAATTTATAAAGACTCATGCGGACTAATATGACCCTATAATAACTTGGATAAAAATTTAAAGGAATTCCATGAGCGACTTCAAAAATATATGAAACGACGTAATTTTAAATATTATAATACACCGATTTCTAGTAATTCTTGAAAATTTCCAAAAAAAATATATATTTTTGGTGGGAGTCCCTAGGGTCATATAAAGAGATTTTGGACAAACATTTTATTTATGTTGGACCTCCAAAGGCCCCAAACACGTAGTTTATTGTACGTAAATTATAAATTGTTGTAATATATGTTTCAAGTCAAACTCGACGGTTCTAATGACTCTTATGGCCTAATTTGATCATGTTAAAGATAGGGTAATAATTTATAGGAGTTATACAATTGAGTTTATAAACGTTTGAAATGTCAAAATTTTGAATGTTAATACATCGATTTCGAGTAATTCTGGTAAATTTTCTAAAATTGGAATAATTTTCTTGTGTGTCCCTTGTGGTCATTTAAAGAGATTTAGAACAAACTATTTACTTATCCTAAACCTCCAAAGGATTCAAATAAATATTTAGATCCAATTGTAGGAATATAAGAAACAACTGTAATTAATGTTTTAAGTCAAATTAGATAGTTCTAATGACTCATACGGGCTAATATGACCACGTTATAACTTCGGTAAAAATGTAAAAGAATTTCGCAACCAACTTCATAAACATCCAAAATGACGTAATTTTGAAGTATATAAAACACCGAATTCTAGTAATTCTTAAAAATTTTCAAAAATAAATATAATTTCATTGAGATTTTCCTAGGTAGGAGTGTGCAAAATATAATTTCATATTAACAGTTATTTTACCAAACCGTTAAGAATTAACGGTTACTGTTACCGTAAAAAAACTTTTGTAACGGATATTGAAAATAAAATTTATGGTAATTCTTGGAAATTTTCAAAAATAAAAATAATTCCAATGGGAGTCTCCTAGGATCATATAAAGAGGTTTTGGACAAATATTTTATTATGTTGGACCTCGAAAGGCCCCAAACATCTATTTTAATTTGGATCCAATTGTACATAAATTGTAAATTTTTGTAATAGATGTTTCAAGTCAAATTAGATGAGTTTAATGACTCCCACGACCTAATTTGATCATGTTAAAACTAGGGTAAAAATTTAAAAGAGTTCTACGACCGAGTTTTAAAACTCCGTATTTACGAAATTTTGAAGATAAGACACCGATATCGGGTATATTACATATTATTTAGAATCCAATTATAGGTATATTAGAAATAGTTTTAATTAATATTTCAAGTCAAATTAGATGGTTCTAATGACCCATGCGAGCAAATATTTTGATTGACGTAAAGGCCCCAAAAACGTATTCTAAAATGACATAATAATTTGGTGTTTAAATACATCGATTTAGGGTAATTCTCGTAAATTTTTAAATTATTTCATTTAGTGTCCCCTATGGCCATTTAAAGAAGTTTCGAACAAATGATTTATTATCCCAGACATCCAAAGGCTTCAAAGACGTATTAAGAATCCAATTGAAGGAATATTAAAAACAATTTTAATTGATGTTTCAAATCAAATTAGATATTTCTAATGACCGACATCTTGTTAAAACTAATGTAAAAAATTAAAGGGAACTTCGCGACCGACATCAAAAACATCTGAAATGACGTAATTTTGAAGATTATTATACACCGATTTCTGGTAATTCTTGAAAATTTTCAAAAATAAATATGAGTGGGAATCCCGGCCCATAGGGTAATAATAGAAAATGTTTTTGACAAACATTTTATTTATGTTGGACTTCCAAAGGCTCCAAACACCTATTTTGAATCCAATTGAACGTAAATTATAAATTATTGTAATATATGTTTCAAGTCAAATTAAATGGTTCTAATGAATGACTCATGCGGCCTAATTTGAGTTTGTTAAAGCTAGGGTAAAAACTTAAAGAAATTCTACGATCGAGTTTAAATACGTTTGAAATGGCAAAATTTTGATGATTATACTACACCGATTTCGGGTAATTGCGGTAGATTTTCAAAAATTGAAATAATTTCAGTGGGTGTCCGTTGTGGTCATTAAAAGAGGTTTAGCACAAATAATGTATTTATCCTATACCTCGAAATGCTTCCAAAATGTATTTAGAATCCAATTGTAGGTATGTTAAAAACAGTTGTAATTGATGTTTCAAATCAAATTAGATGTTTCTAATGAATCCTGCGGGCTAATATCACCCTGTTAAAACTTGGGTAAAAATTAAATGGAATTCCGCAACTGACTTCAAAACATCTGAAATGACTTAATTTTGAAGATTATAATTTATCGATTTATGCTAATTCTTGAAATTTTTTAAAATTAAAAGTAATTTCAGTGGGAATCCCCTAGGGTCATAGAAAGAAGTTTGGACAAAAATTGTATTTATGTTGGACTTCTAAAGGCTCCAAACACGTATTTTGGATTCAATTAATTATAAATTATAAACTATTGTATTAGATGTTTAAAGTCAAATTAGATGGTTTCTAATGACTCATGTGACCTAATTTTATTTTATTAAAGCTAGGATAAATTATAATTTAAAGGAGTTCTCTAACCAAGTTTAAAAACACGAAAATTTCAAATTTTTGAAGGTCTTCGCTAATTTTCTGGCACATTTTAAAATATTGAAATAATTTCAATTGGTGTCCCCTATGGTCATTTAAAGAGGTTTTGAAAAAAACAATTTTTTATCGTAGACCTCCAAAGGCTTCAAAAACGTAGTTAGAGTCCAATTGTAGATATATATTAAAAATAGTTGTAATTGATGTTTCAAGTCAAATTAGGTGGTTTTAACGACTAATGCGGGATAATATCACCTGTTAAAACTTGGGTAAAAATTTAAAGGAATTCCATGACTGACTTTAAAAATTTCTAAAATGACGTAATTTTAAAGATTTATATTATAATATACCGATTTTTGGTAATTCTTGAAAATTTTTAAAAATAAAAATAATTAAGTGGGAGTCTCCTATGGCCATATAAATAGGTTTCGCACTAACATTTTATTTATGTTAACGCCCCAAACACGTATTTTGGTTCCAATTGTACCTAAATTATAAACTATTGTTAAAGATTTTTCAAGTAAAATTAGATGTGATTTTTGTGGTTTAATTTGATCATGTTAAAGCTAGAGTAAAAATTTGAAACTACAACCGAGTTTTTAAACATCTAGAATGACGAAATTTTGAAAGTTATACACCGATTTTGGGTAATTTCGGTAGATTTTTAAAAATTAAAATAATTTCATTGGGTGTCCCTTGCGGTCATTTAGAAATTTTTAGAATAAATAATTTATTATTCATAGAACCTCCAAAAGCTACAAAAATGTATTTTTAACACAATTGTAGCTATATTAAATTTAGATAAAATTGATATTTGAAGTCAAATTAGATGGTTCTAATGACTCCTGTGAGCTAATATAACCATGTGATAACTTCGGTAAAAATTTAAATGAAATAAAGTAATTTGAAAATTATAATACACTGACTAGTTATTCTTGAAAATTTTCAAAATAAAATAATTTAAGTGTAAGCACCTTAGGGTCATATAAATAGGTTTTGGTCAAACATTTTATTTATGTTCGACCTCAAAGTAACCAAAAACGTAGTTCGGATCCAATTGTACATAAATTTTAAACTGTTATAATTGATGTTTCAAGTCAAATTAGATGGTTCTAATGACTCATGTGACCTAATTTGATCATGTTAAAGCAAGGGTAAAAATTTAAAAGAGTTTTTACGAAAGAAATTTTGCGAAAGAGTTTTAAAACGTCCGAAATGACGAAATTTTAAATGTTATTATAATATACCTATTTCGATTAATTTTGGTAGATTTTCAAAATTTGAAATATTTAAGTGGGTGTCCCGTGTGGTCATTTAAATAGGTTTAAAATAAACAATTTTTTATTCTTAGACCTCCAAAGGCTTCAAAAGGTATCTATAATCCAATTGTAGGTATATATATTTAAAAAAGTTGTAATTGATGTTTCAAGTAAAATTAGATGGTTCTAATGAATTCTACATGCTAATATGACCCTATGATAACTTGGGTAAAAATTTAAATAAATTCTGCGATCGACTGTAAAAACATCTAAAATATAGTAATTTTGAATGTTTAATACACTGATTTCTGGTAATTCTTGAAAATTTTAAAAAATATAAATTATTTAAGTGGTAGTACCCTTGCATCATATTATTTATGTTGTACCTCTAAAGGACTCAAACACGTAATTTGAATCTAATTTTATGCAAATTATAAACTCTTGTAATAGATATTTCAAGTCATATTAGATGGTTCTAATTACTCTTGTGGCCTAATTTGATCATGTTAAAGTTAAGGTAAAATTTTAAAGGAGTTCTACAACCGAAGTTTAAAAACGTCCGAAAAGACGAAATTTTGAATGTTATAATACACCTATTTCAGGTAAATTCGATAGATTTTCAAAAAGTGAAATAATTTTAGTAGGTGTCCCCTATGGTAATTTAAAGAGGTTAAGATTAAATAATTTATTTATCCTAGACCTCCAAAGGATTTAAAAAATTATTTAGAATCCAATTCTAGGTATATTATTAGTAATAGTTATAATTGATGTTTCAAGTCAAATTAGATGGTTCTAAATTTCTAATGACTCATGTGGCTAATGTCACCATGTTAAAAATTGGGTAAACATTTAAAAAAAAATTCACAACTGACTTCAATACATCAAAAATGACCTAATTTTGAATATTACAATACACCAATTTATGGTAATTCTTGAAAATTTTTAAAAATGATTTTAGTGGGAGTTCCATCGGGTCATATAAAAATGTTTTGGATAAAAAATTTATTTATCTTGGACCTACAAAGGCCACAAACTCGTAGTTTGGATCCAATTGTGCGTAAATTATAAATTGTTGTAATAGAGGTTTTGAGTCAAATTAGATGGTTCTAGTGACTCTTGAGTCATAATTTGATCCTATTAAAGATATGGTAGAATTTAAATGAATTAAAAACGTTTGAAATAACGAAATTTTGAAGATTATAATACCAATTTTAGGTAATTTCAGTAGATTTTTAAAAGTTAAAATAATTTATGTGGGTGTCCACTGTGATAAGTTAAAAAGGTTTAGAACAAACAATTTATTATTCCTAGATCTGCAAAGGCTTCAAAAAAGGTATTCAGAATCCAGTAATAGGTATATTAAAAACGGTTGTACATGATGTTTCAAGTCAAATTAGATGATTATTATTACTCATGTGGGCTAATGTGATTATGTTTAAACTTGGGTAAATTTTTTTAAAAAAAATCGCATGCTAAATTCAAAACATAAAAAATGATGTAATTTTTATTATTAAAATACATAGATTTTTGGTAATTTTTGAAACTTTTCGAAATAATAATTTCAGCAGTAGTTCCCTCGGGTCATATAAAGAGATTTTATTTATTTTGGACCTCCAAAGGCCCTAAACACGTAGTTTGGATCCAATTGTATATAAATTATAAATTGTTGTGATATATTTTTCAAGTCAAATTAGATGGTTCTAGTGACTCTTGAAGCTTAATTTGATCTAGTTAAAGTTAGGGTAAAAGTTTAAATGACTCATACGACAGTTTAAAAACGTATGAAATATCAAAATTTTGAAGGTTATATATATAAAACATCAATTTCCGGTAATTTTGATAGATTTTAAAAATTAAAATAATTTTAGTTGGTGTCCCTCGTGGTCATTTAAAAAGGTTTAGAATAAACAATTTATAATTCCTATACCTCCAAATGCTTCAAAAAGGTATTTAGAATCCAATTGTAGGTATATATTAGAAACAGTTACAATTGATGTTTAAAGTCAAATTAATTAGGTGGTTCTAATTACTCTTTCGGGCTAATATGATACATTGATAATTTGGGTAAAAATTGTAATGAATTCCTCGACCGTATTTAAAAACATCTGAAATAAAGTAATTTTTAATGTTTAATACACATTTCTGGTAATTCTTGTAAATTTTCAAAAATAAAAATAATTTAAGTGGGAGTATCATAGGGTTATATAAAGAGGTTTTTGACAAACATTTTATTTATGTTGGACCTTCAAAGGACCCAAACACGTATTTTGAATCCAATTTTACGTAAAGTATAAACTCTTGTAATAGATGTTTGAAGTCAAATTAGGTGGTTCTAATGGCTCTTTTGGCCTAATTTGATATTGTTAAGGCTACGATAAAAAGTCAAAGGAGTTCTATGACCGAATTTAAAAACGTCCGAAATTACAAGATTTAAAATACGTCGATTTCGGATGATTCTAGAAAATTTTCAAAAATTGAAATAATTTTAGTAGGAGTCCTTTTTGGTCATTTTAAGAGGTATAAATTAAATAATTTATTTATCCTAAACCTCCAAAGGATTCAATAAGGTATTTAAAATCCAATTTTAGGTATATTAGAAATGATTGTAATTGATGTTTCAAGTCAAAATTAGATTGTTCTAATTACTCATGTGGGCTTATATGACCATGTTAAAACTTGGGTAAAATTTTTTAAAAATTTTGCGGCTGACTTCCAAACATAAATATGATTTAATTTTAAATATTATAATACACCAATTTCTGGTAATTTTTGAAAATTTTCAAAAATAACAATTTTTGTGGGAGTTCCCACAGGTTATATAAAGAGGTTTCAAACCAATATTTTATTTATCTTGGACTTCCAAAGGCCCGAAATAGTAGTTTTGATCCAATTGTACGTAAATTATAAATTATTGTAATAGATGTTTCAAGTCAAATTAGATGGTTCTAGTGACTCTTTGACGCTTAATTTGATCCTATTAAAGCTATGATAAAAAATTAAATGAGTTCTACGACCAAGTTTAAAAACGACTGAAATATCAAAATCTTGAAGGTTATAATGCAATGATTTCAGGTAATTTTAATAGATTTTAAAATTTTGAAATAATTTCAGTGTGTCTCCTATGTGGTCATTTAAATAGGTTTAGAACAAACAATTTATTAGTCTCAAACAGCAAAAGTTTTAAAAAGCTATTTAAAATCCAATTATAGGTATATTAGAAATGATTGTACTTGATGTTTAAAGTCAAATGTGATGGTTCTAATGACTTCTTTGGGCTAACATGACCCTGTTATAACTTGGTTAAAAATTTAAAGGAGTTCCGCGACTGATTTATAATCTGAATTGACGTAATTTTAAAGATTATAATACATCGGTTTTTGGTAATTTTTAAACATTTTCAAAATTAAAAATTATTTCAATAGGGGTTCCATATGGTCATATAAATAGGTTTTGGACAAATATTTTAATTATGTTGGATCTCCAGAGGCCCAAACACGTATTTTGCATCCAATTATACGTAAATTATAAACTGTTATAATAGATGTTTAAAGTCAAATTAAATGGTTATAATGACTTATGTGGCCTAATTTGACCCTGTTAAAGGTAGGTTAAATTTTTTAAAAAGTTCTACGAATGAGTTTAAAATCTTTCGAAATGACAAAATTTCAAATACACCGATTTTAGCTAATTTCTGTAGAGTTTCAAAATTTTAAGTAATATTAGTGGATTTCCCTTGTGGTCATATAAAGAAGTTTACAACAAACAATTTATTATTCCTAGAACTATAAAGGCTTCAAAAAGGTATTTAGAATCCAATTATAGGTATATTAGAAAGGTTGTAATTAATATTTCAAGTCAAAACAGATGGTTATAAATTTATAATGATTTATGCGTGATAATATTACCCTGTAATAAATTGGGTAAAAATTTAAATGGTTCCGCAATCGACTTCAGAAACATCTGAAATGACGTAATTTTGAAGACTATACACCGATTTTTGGTAATTCTTGAAAATTTTCAAAAATAAAAATAATTTAAGTGAGAGTCTCATAAGGTCATATAAAGAAGTTTAGCACAAACATTTTATTTATGTTGGACCTCCAAAGGCCCTAAACACGTATTTTGAATCCAATTATACGTAAATTATAAACTTTTAGAAATGTTTCAAATCAAATTAGATGGTTCTAATGACTTTTTTTGGCATAATTTGATTCTATTAAAGGTAGGGAAAAAATTTGAAGGAGTTATACGATCAAATTTAAAAACGTCCGGAATGACGAAATTTTGAAGGTCCACATCAATTTTGGGTAATTTCGGTAGATTTTAAAAAATTTAAAAATTTTCAAGTATTTAAAAATGTATTAATCCTAGACCTCCAAAGGATTAAAAAATGGTCATATAAAGGATTTAAAACAAACAATATATTTATCCTAGACCTCCAAAGGATTCAAAAATGTATTTAAAATCCAATTGTAGGTATATTATAAATGGTTGTAATTGATGTTTCAAGTAAAATAGATGGTTCTAATGACTCATACGGGCTAATATGACTCTTTTATAACTTGGGAAAAAATTCAAAGGAATTTTGCGACCGACTTCAAAAAATCTGAAATGACATAATTTTGAAGATTATATGACCGACTTCTAGTAATTTTTAAAAATTTTCAAAAAAAAAATAATTTCAGTGGGATTCCCCTAAGTCGGGTTGTGCAAAATAACCGTAATCGTTAACTGTATATAGATGATTCATATTAAAGGTCATTTTACCGAACCATTAAGAATTAACGGTTATGGTTACCAAACCATTAATTTTAACGGTTAACAATTGCAATTACGGTAATAAAATATTTGTAAAGGTTAATCGTCGTTTAATTGATATGATTATTTAAAAAAAAAAACTAAACTTAAGAATGTCACAAGTTTTTTATGCATAATCAAACCTTTTGTAAATATGTGTAATATATTATTGTTGTAGAAGATCAAAATGAGCTAAGGAATCATATAAGTAGTTTCACAATATTAGGAGTACAAGTGCATAAAAATGAAATGAAACGGTTAGCAGTTAACAATTAGTTATTAATCGTACCCTTAATTACCGGTTAACTGTTTATTGGTCAACGTTACTTAACGATATGGTTACAGTTAGACTTTTTAATAACCGTTATAACGGTTAATTGTACCGTTAAGGCTTAACGATACGGTTAACCGTTTATGAACGTCGCTACCTCTGTGGGTCATTAACCTACCTGTTTGTAAAAGATCTAATGAATTATGAGTTTAATTGGATCCGTCTTTCAAAGGGTGATGTTTTATTAGGTTTTTAATGAGTCAAGTCAGGTTAATAATGAGACAATAGTTGTCAAAGCTTTTAATTACTATTAGATAATAAATTATTTTCACATGTCTATGGTCCACTACCAAATATTGGAGGTGATATGGACAAACTATCACCCTTTCTAAATAAAAATTATACTGTTTTTGGACGACATGACCCGTTTTGTATTTTATTTGACCCGACTCGACCCAATTTGCATCTTCTTTGGTCCGGATCGGACCGACCCGTTTCATACCTATTCCGGCCTAATCCGACCCACAAATCTAGTTGGGATAAGTGTCAAGTGATTAAGGTCACCATACTCACCAATCACCATTATTTAATTTATATATCGTATGATATTATGATTCGTATCACCGCCATTTAGGCCTAGGATAAGGATACCTTCAAAATCAACCACAGACACTGGATACGATTAGGGGTGTCAAATCGGGTCAATGGGTCGGTTTTGGGTTGACCCATCGCGGGTCGGTTCGTATCGGGTCAATTTTGCCTATCGGGTCGAGTCGGGTTCGGGTTAAATCGGTTATTTGCTTGGTCGGGTCGGGTTCAGGTCGGGTTGTATTCGGGTCGGGTCGGGTCAAGGTCGGTTCGGGTTGTATTCGGTTCGGGTCAAGGTCGATTTTAATAAAATCGGGTCGGTTCCTGAACGGGTTATTTTGGATTCGGGTAAAATCGGTTTGGTTCCTGAACGGGTTATAGAGGGTTAATTCGGGTTTGGATCAAGGTCAGTTATAGTAAAATCAGATCGATTCCTGAACGGGTTATTTTTTATCAAGGTCGGTTTTGATAAAATCGAACAATGCTGATGGTTAATTCATAAACTGGACAATGATGATATCGATAAGTCATATAAAAACAAATAATTATGAGGTAATGGTCATTAAATGTGTATTATCCTATCAAACTAGTCTAAATATATACGATGTTAAGTTTATATATACATAAGAACTTGTAATATAATTCCTCTATTTGTACCAATGTGTATTACTATTTAGTTGTCGAATATAGATGATTAGGAAAGAATTTGATACCATAAAAGAATAAGAGATTAACTTTCAAATGTACAGATAAGTAAATATTTAGCAACTTAACATATAAACGATCATATATTCACATTGGTATAAATAGAGGAATTATATGAAAACTATATTTTAGTTTTTTTATTTATTGTTATTTAAAGAGTATGAAAATAATTGTCATTTTGAAAAAAGGACGTTGATAATATTTATGAAACAATGAAACCCCAAATTGGAAGGCTCTAATCTCACTTTTCATAAGTATAGACACGATGATTTTGCTATTATTCGAATATTTAGTAAATCTTTTAAAATTTTATTTTCATAAATATACTTATTAAATAATTAAATTAATAAAAATGTTTGGTTTCAAAGTTATTATATATTAGGTAAAAATATAGGTCTGTCAAGATTATGTCATATTCACGTATATACAGATTATTAACACATCCAGGGAATTCGGGTAATGAATTGTTATAAATCGGGTTATATCGGTTATGTGTCGGTTTCAATCGGTTTCGGGTTTTTTTTGGGTCGGGTTTGTAACGGGTCGGGTTTGAAACGGGTCGGGTCCCAAACGGGTCGGACACGGATTAGGTTTGGGTCTTTGAATATCGGGTCAAATCGGTTTCGGGTTAACTTCAGGTCGGGTTGGGTCGGGTCTCACTTTTCGGGTCATAATCAGGTTGAGTCCGAATCGGTTTCGTATAACTTATCAAATCGGGTCTGTGATCCATCATAGAGCGTGCGTAACATCATCATGTCACATGGATTAAGGTCACATTTCATTCATTAATTAATAATAACGAAGATTATAATAAAGAGGTGAGGAAATTGCAACTTTCCTGTTGTAGACGAGCATTGTGGTATTGAGACAAATCTCCACCGACAAATACGTAGTAACATGTAGAAACACCCATGGCCACAAATTCAAGTGCTGCCAATTAATGCTTTACCATTGTCATATTATATTTATAAATTTGGGTGTAATATTTGATAAGAAATGATATGTTCACTACAATGATCATGAAACTTAATCTTCATTATTTCTCATTACTACTAATTTTAACTTATAAAATAGAGACAAATACTAATGAAAATTATCAAGAGTTCCTCAAGAAATTATTTTCAAATATGGTTGTATGTCTACTAGCTGGTTTATGGATTGATTCAAGATATAGTTTTAATTCAAAACTTTTCTAATTTATACATGATATAAATTTTATTAGAATATTAATATATCAAATACATGTATTATTATATCAGATATAGAAAAATAGAAGATATAAAAATACAAAAAAACTTATATCAAGTATATACATTATAATATCAGATATAGAAATAAAATTTCAAAAATATCTCTATATATATTTATATCAAATATAAATTAAGAATTTATGGTTTAAGTCCTTTTTCTAGAGTTACTTTTTTTGTTGAGTTGGACTCATTGCTGCATTCTGGATGAAGTTGTATAACAATATACGCTATATCCTTTGTGATCTCTAATTAGTAGTGACAAATCCTTATCATGTAGTTTTCTGCCATCATACAACTCAACGTACCATAATCACGTGTAGGAGCTAAGAAGACTAGGAACTTTCATATGCAATTACGAGAGTAACGTGAGCTTGTGGACGAGAGCAATTCACGTTATTTGTGTCTAGCAAATCAACACTTCAATTTGTATTTGGAAAATTGACAAGCCCGGCCCTATTTTATCTAATTGGAGGATATACCAAATAGCATATGATAGTATAATTGTAGGAATATTACCGAATGACTTTATAGGTCTAGTATTGGTGTTCTCTCATTAGTGATTTTTTGGGGGTGGGGATTCTCATAGCCGTTTCAACCACTCCCCAGGATATCACTTGTGTAGTTATGTTGACAATTCGTAAGAGGTTTCAATTTAGTAAGATCATTCTTATTTTGAAAATCTTTCCAATAAATTACTCGTATGTAAATAGCATTATATGACTAACTGCCTAATTTAATACGACTCATCATTAAGATAAATTACTAGACTTTATATAACACGATGTTCGCTTTTTCGTTTGAGAATTATTATCCTTGTATGAAATATTTTAGTCACCGAGTCTTTCGGTTATAAGTCATATGTGCAAGTATACTAAAATATCTTATTATTCCAACTCAATAGTTAATAAGCATCATATAACAATGTAACACCCTAGGTCCTACGTATCTGTATCTATAGTTAGGGATGACAATTCAATCCGAATCCGAACCGAGTTCGATCCGATCTGAAGGAAAAAGTCCGATCCAAATTCGTTTAAAAAAACTCCGACTCCGAATCCGATAAAAAAACCCCGACTCCGAATAGGAGATGGATCGGATTCGGATATTGTATTACATCCGACCCGATTGTGATCCGAATCCGATTGTCTGATCCAAATGAGTAATGATAAAGATAGTATTAAAAAAAAGACCAAATATAATAACCCAAAATAAAAAATTAAATAAAAAATAAATAAACCATGGTATTTACTTGTGTTGTATAAATTTTTTTAATTTACTATATATGTTATAAAGGAATTATAATATTAGTAATGAAATTAACAAAAAAAAATAGGTAAGAAAATATTAATTTTTGGATCGAATTCGAAGGTTTGAAGGATCGGATTCGAATGTCCGACTGATTGGATTCGGAGGTCCGACGGATCAAATCGGATTGGAGGTCCAACGGATTCAGATTCAGAGTCGGAGTTTGCGGATTCGGATCCAAAATTAAAGTCCGCAAACTTGTCGGATCGGATTCGGATTTTATTGGATCCGCTCCGACTCCGATCCATTGCCATTCCTATCTATAGTCAATACTAACCCTCTTACTAAGCCCAATACAAGTCACTTACAAAGAGAAAATAATATGGTCAATAGATGCCGCAAATAAGATAGTGCACCCTGTGCAAAACGCAAGGGAAATGTTCATAAAACGCATTTAGCTTTGCTGGAATTCAATGATAGTGGAAAACAAGTCAGCATGTGTGGCAGGGGTGGGAGATATGTCAGCAGAAATGTGAAAAGGTGGTAATGTAAAGTTGATAAACATGAAAAGGTGTACTTGGTACGTAAAAAGTAAAGATTTTTTTGCAAGAGTCACTGTAGCAGAGACTGTAGCGCATGGACAGACTACTTTTTTGCATTGGGAATCATGAAACGAGGCCAAAATTAATGACACAATTTTATAAATGAACATACTATTATAAACGAATGAACATACTAGTATAAACCAATGAACATACTAGTGTTACGTTTGAATGAAAATTAATGACACAATTTTACGAATGAACATACTATTATAAACGAATAAACATACTAGTGTTAGCGAATGAACATACTAGTATAAACCAATGAACATACTAGTATTACGTTTGAATGAAAATTAATGACACAATTTTACGAATGAACATACTATTATAAACGAATGAACATACTAGTGTTAGCGAATGAACATACTAGTATAAACCAATGAACATACTAGTGTTACGTTTGAATGAACATTTCATACCAGTCCAAAAATATAAGAGATTGCATTGTAAACCAATGAACATACTAGTGTAAACCAATGAACATGCTAGTGTAAACGAATGAACACAGAAATGTGAAAAGGTGGTAACGTAAAGTTGGTAAACGTGAAAAGTAAAGATTTTTTTGCAGGAGTCACTGTAGCGCATGGATAGACTACTTTTTTGCATTGAGAATCATGAAACGAGGCCAAAATTAATGACACAATTTTACGAATGAACATACTATTATAAACGAATGAACATACTAGTGTTAGCGAATGAACATACTAGTATAAACCAATGAACATCCTAGTGTTACGTTTGAATGAACATTTCATATCAGTCCAAAATATAAGAGATTGCATTGTAAACCAATGAACATACTCTTGTAAACCAATGAACATAATAGTGTAAACCAATGAACATGCTAGTGTAAACGAATGAACATTTACGTTTTTTGTTTGAATGAACATTATATATCAGCACAAAAATCTAAGAGATTGCATTAGGAAGGCGCATTTTTTTGTAATGATGATGCGTGCGTTTTCCTGGCAGATATCTGTGAATATTTACTTCAATATTTGAGATTTTGCAATGTTAAAAATTTAAACTGCGAATGTTCAGCGAAATTAGGTGAATGGTCATTAGACTTGCTGACGTGTAAAAGTAGCTCCCTCCACTTGCATCCCAGTTGCGTTTTGTAGTGTTTTGACCTATGCACGATGCGCCCGGGTGTAACGTCCACCCTCTACGGAGTAGACGGAGAAATAGTAAGCCATTCCGCGGTTCCGCCATATGCTTGAAATCCCATTCCCACTAAAGTCTCCAACTCCATCTCAAGTGCAGTTTTTACAAACTGCAGAAACTGAGTGCGCAACTCTCACACTCAACAATGGCTACGTTGATGGACCCACCTTCAGCACCCGAAGACTTCCCAGTCGGCTGTGTTCTCTCGATCAAAACCACACTTGGCGACGAGTTCGAAGCCCAGGTTATCACCTTCGATCGAGCTTCCAACATCCTCGTCCTTCATATCCTTTATTCTCTCTCCTATTTTTTCTGCAATTATATGAATTCGGGTATGTTGGATTTGCAATATAAATTCTGGGTTTTAATTTGATTGAGCTCCTTGACATGGCTTTTGATGGGGTTTACAAGAGGGTTCGAAATCAGGACCTCGGAAGAATTTGAGGTTGTTGAAGGTTGATTTTATCAAAGAATTTAGGTTTTTGCGTCAAGATGAAGATCCTCTTGATGTTAAGAATTGTTATCTTGATCTCAATGCTCTTCAAGCTAGAGAAGAATCTGCTATTAGGTTTGTGTTTGATTTTTTGGGGTTTTGATGTGCTTTTTTTTTAAAAAAAATAATTTAATTGTTGTTTGTTTGATTTGAAGGCAAGCGGAGATTGAAGCGGAGAGGATCGGAGTGGGAGTGACGGCTGAAGCTCAGAACATTTTCGATGCTTTGTCAAAAACGTAATTTGCTCTTTACTCCTCTCTTTGTTTGTGTAAACTTAGAATGTTGAGTCTGCGTTGTGTTGAATTGAGGACACATAATATGATATGCATTTTGTTATGTCTACTTCATGGGTTAAATTGTTATGTCTATTATACAATGTGGATCACGGTGTAGTTAGGGTTAGGGTCTATTATATGTATCAATGTATGGAACTTTGGAAAGGCTTATTCAGCAACGATACTTATTGCAATTCTCTAATTGATAAATTTTGGTGTCATTGTATAAAGCCAAAAGGGCACTGGTATGTACTGCTTTGCATTTTACAATGGTCTTTGTATAGTTCTGGAGTTTATATTTGGAATTGATAGTTTAGCTTCTGCTACAAAATTTTGTGTCCACATCATGCATTTTTGAAATGGTCTTTATGTAAGTTTTGGTAGGTTTATAGGGGTTCGGAGACTTTGGGAATAATGGCAAGTAGGGCTTTTGAGCAGAGCTTAACTTAAATATTTCCCTCTTGCTTGAATAAAGCCTGAATATTGGCTAGATTTTTCTACTTCCTTCTTAGGGTTATTGGGTGGATGTTTTAGTATTGAAGATGAATTCACGAGTTTGCAAAGTTGTGAATGGACCTAGAAAAAACTGCTTTCAATATTTGTGCAAGTCTTGCAATGGTAGAGCTAACTGCTTTTGGCACTATTCAATGGAAGCAGGTCATGATATTGAGGAAGTTTCGTGCATGCTTGACTGCTTGTGCTAGTCTTGATTCGAGATCATTGTAAATGAAGACTCATAATTGCTTCCTCATCATGTAGAGTTGAACTTAGGTTCTAAGAGGAATTTTTTAGCTCATTAGTTCAATGTGCACATTCCTAGTTGATTTAAAAGCTTAACTTAAGAGTGTTGTTGAGTTTGGCCAATTAAGAAAGGTCAACCCCTTTTTTAGAGAAATGAGATACAATGATATGATTTTTAACACTACACTTGCCTAAAATGAATATCCCAAAAAATTATGTACTTTCGACTTGTCTATTCAAGTAAACTTTATCTTTTCATTTCAACATCCCCACACATTCTCATACCTTTTCTCTCACTATCCATTAGTTTTTATCTACATGGAAAAGGCATGTGTGATATGTAAAATGTGATGGAGGGAGTACTTAGAACTAATTTCCTCTGATCAACTTGAACTTTATCAGAATATAGGTTAGATTAGAGAACATTCAATCACCAAAGACATGTAATGTAGGAAATTGGTGAACATTCAATCAACTTGAACTAATTTCCCATGTTTAATTTCTAAAAAAAGAACAGAAATTCATTGGAAGCAATGGCCAATGTATGTAAAACGTTGTCATCTCTCTCCGTATGTCTAGGAGATAGAAACTTTGGTAGATTATACAATGACAAGTTTCTGGTGAAAATTTGTAGGGTACTTTGGAAAGACTATTTATTGTTTGTACATTGAGGATTATGGAACTTTTGTTGTAGAGAAGAAAATTTGTTACAAAGAGATCAGATTGGAATTCATAGCTGTAAGCCATGTAGATCAGTAGAGTTCCTTTCCAAAGGTGAACTCCAGGGAAGACGTACTTAGAAGCTCTTATACTCCTCCCTGATACCCCCTTTGTCTTCTAATATATGATGAATATGTGCTCTGCTTGTGGAAGATTTGGTACTTTGAGTACACTTAATTTTAGTTGATGTCCCATGACTTCTTGGATAAGGTTATGGATTCCAGTTAATTTACTAATTGAATGGCTTATTTACTTGTGGAGACATGGTTATTTAGTAAGGTAACAAGAAAACATGGCTCCATTGATGTTTTAGTACAAATTTCGCAAGAGAAATGAGTTAAATCAGTTTTCTTGTCATATTATGTGAACTAATTGTTGTTTAAAGATTGACTATCCATTGTCTGGGGTTAGATGATACACATTTTTATTTTGTTGAAACCTTTCTCGATTTGTATTAAGGGATCATTATGAGAGCATCTTGTATTGAGATGGAATGAATTAAGAAGAACAAGGATGGACTGGTCCTAGATGGATCTTGATATTTAAGGGCTTAATTAACTAATCTGAGAAGCCTTGGAAGTTCTTGAGGGTCCTGCGAGACCTAGGGAATAAGACATAAAGAAATGACACCAAGACTACACCCATCAAATCCTTGAGGTGGGTATCAGAACATTGATGCAAAATTGGGAAGAACATTTTGATGTCTTGACATATATGATGTTGAACCTTGTACTTCTTACATCTTGCAGAACTCTCTAAACCATGCTTTGAAGGTTGTCATGAGAAGCGAATGGAATTTCACGAAATGAATGAAAGTAAAGTCTGGTAGAGTCCCTGGAGGCATCTCAAAACCCTCTACCACTTGGGGGACCTTATGACATTTGACCCTGAACTAGGGAAAACATGTTTTAAAGGTTGTCTGAAGTAACTAATCCGAGTTGTATTTAAGGAAAAGTGGATGCAAGTCTCCCAGTGTCATTCTATGACACCAAGAACATTGACTAGAGTCACTAGTCGGTCACCAGAGGAATAGATTAGAACACATGTAAAGTTGACTTGCCTTGGACAAGCCTGTTGTTCCTTACTATTCTGGCCCTTCTTGGATAAGAATGGAATTCAAAACAGACAATCTAACCTTCTTGCTGGCCTTCCATAGCATGGAAAGATTAGTTTTAGAAATAATAGCTTTTGCAGAGGCTATAACTCAATACACATATTAACAATACTTTTTGAAGATTCACATAATTTTAGCGATGAGAGAAATTTAAGCTTAAGTTGACCAATTATTGGGATTACATTTGGGACCAGGTCTAAGATTGAAATGTTTGATTAAAGGACTTAAGTTATGATCATGGGATTGTTTTGATGGCTAGGAAAAATGTATTCTGAAGGTTTGCATATAACTGGGTAAGCTGTAAATTTGAGGGAAACTGGATATCCCAGTGCTCATTAATAGCCACTAAGAGCATGTATCAAATACACCTGTAAATTAATGGCCAGTACTGGAAAAGCTCATTGTTGTGATAGTAAAGAGATACCCCTATTTTTGTGAAATTTTTTCATTGTCAAGATGAAGCATCAGTATTCGTAGTAATTTATACTAGTACAATAGAGGAAAATTACAACTGTTTTGATATCTTCTTTGATACCAGTGGTTGAAAATGGAAAAAATTGATACGGTAGAGGTTTTCTATTTTTGGCATTCCGAGAAAATCCTCTTCGGCTCACGAAATTCTTGGCCTGGAGTAGCTGTTCATATTTAATTAAATGATTAAATTATATTTTACTCTGTTGTGCCTAGTTCTACAATAAAAAGGTGGACTAGTTTTTTTTAGCTATAGCCATTTTTGCTGTTACCCTGTTTTAGGAGGTTTCTTTTGTATGACACACAATCTTACAAAGTCCTTGAGCAATTGCTTGATGTGCAGAAAATTTCACCATTTCCCACTAATGATACATAATCTGAAGTACTCATGTCTTTTAAACATCTTTCATAATCAGTGTTTGAATATCCAATCAGTTTTTAATTCATGTTAGACCTTAGACTTATGCAAAATCACTCTTACAGCATTGATTTGTTTTATGGATAGTTTTCAAGTTACTTAGAAGATAAAACGGCAAAGTCAAGTCTTTCGTAGTCTATTTTGGCCATTGATAATTTTGGAAGTAAGTGCTTCCAGCTAGCTTCATTGTCATGGAAACATTTCCTTGTATTCTATAGGTACTATCTTCTTTATGTGGTGTTATATTTAACTCCTAGTACCTCCAACACTGTTTTGAGCAAATGATTCTACGTACATTGCAGCTTATAGCTGTTTAATTTGTAGAATTTTGTTGGTCTCTTGTGGAAATATAATACACCTGATGGGGTACTCATATTCATGATTCTATATGTAGGCTCCCTGTGCGCTGGGATAAGACTGTTATAGTGGTGATGGATCAAGTACGAGTTTGTAGTCCATATTTTCCTGAATCTGTTACTGGAGGCACTCCAGCAGCAAATGAACGTGTCAGGAAAGTGGTAAGACTTACCCTGGCTTTTGATTTCTGAATGCAGTGGTACTCCCATCTTTTTTTCCTTTTATTCTGACTTCCATTTTCTTCTCATTATCAGCTTGAACTTGAAAGGAAGAGGCTACATGCTCGTGGATCTGCTTCGTAAGCTTCTCACCTCCTGATAAGTGTGTAACTACAGTCGAGAGCACCAAGGTATACATTAGGAGGGCTTCTGTCGCCATGCCAGGATCTCTTTATGAATGTGTTGCCTTGGTCCAGGCACTCTGAAGCTTCATTGAATGAATGCTGATATTTCATTTTCTTTTTGCTGATGTTGAGAGAGCTGGCATTGATTGAAGATCTTAGTCATTACAGTTTGTCTAAAAAAAAGGCTTGGAAAAATGTTTAACTTGGTGTTACACGCGTCTCTTCTGTCTTTGCACCCCTTTTGACACACTACAAGGGCATTGAAGGATTGAGATTAGTATGTCAGTAATCATATGGAAACTACAAATACACAAATGTTTCAGTGAGCCAAACATGCGTAAGTGGGTGTTGGTGTGGGAGTAGGGCAAAAAGAGACGAGAGGAGATAGAGTGAGGAATGATGTTTACGTGACTTCATAGGAAATTGCAATTCAGGTTCTCCGATTCTCCCCATTCCATCTCCCTTTAAAATCCAGATTGATCCCTCAGAAACAAGGATGAGATGATGAATTTTTAGCTACAGTTGTGAGTTGCGTGTATTTTGATCTATGCCTAGAGCTGATAATACTTTAAAAATTAGATTGAGAGGTTAAAATTAGTGCCAAGCAACCAAGCCTATAGGCTTGTGAATTGTGTTGTATTCGAGTTGTGGAATTCATGTGTGGTCTATCTAATGTTGGGACTACAAGTCTACAAGTAATGGAGAAGGCAGTAAAATAGGTAGAGGCTCAAAAGAAATTTATATCCCATTGCTAAAGATGCTTAGACCACTCACGATCCATATACTGCAAATTTCCTCCATCAACGCAGTTTTTGGTCTATGACGTTGATTGTTTTGATCCCGTATTTCAGGTCCCGAGAATCTCGTAAGGCTTAATCAACTGTAAGGTAATCAAGGTTATGACAGTTGTAAGTCGTTTAAGGCGGTGAATGATTATTTGGGAAGAGTTTAGACAGGCTCCTCGTAAACACCTTGTGGCACCAATTGCTATGTTGACAATTGACAATGTTAGTAAGGACGTTACGTTTAGTTGACATTTGAAGGGGAGAACCAGAACCCCTCCTGAAAAATTACCCGACTAATAGTACACTATCCGTACATTCCTTCAGTTCGATTTTCCAAGCGCGCTGTATATTGTGCGGCCGCGAATGGCTAACAAAATTAATTGATAATAATTTTGAACTTTTTACTTACGTATTTGTTTTAAGAAGAAGTTATTCGGTGATCTTTAAGGATGGTAATGCTACCCACAACTTTATAAGGATGAGGCATTGTTCTTTAAGGTTCTCACTTGCTATCATGGTCTGTTACGAAAATGACATCAATTCATTAAATAAGAAACAAAGCAATGCAACACTATTCACTGTCCCACACATAAAAATAGAGGAAGTTATAGCAAAGAGGATTGATTAGTGACGGACTAATAATTAGTAGCTAGGTGTCCATCACTTGCATTATTCAATCTATATTCATTATTTGATGCACAGCCTCTCTATAAAGATATTCCGTTCTTGTCGATTATTCCGATTCTCCCTTATATATACTCCGTATTCATTAATTTATATATGGATTACATCCCTCAAATCTCACCTACTATAGAAGATCACACTCCCACTTGTATAGTTCTATTCCGATCTTTATGTACATCATTTGAGGCTTTAGGCAAGTATGACTTCAGATATAATTATTAAGTGTATGATGTCCATGTTTTGGTTGAAGACTGCGGATTATACGATAAAATTGACTTGAAATGGTGGCACATGCATAAGATCTAAGGTATCCCATGGAAAACATATAATACCCAGAAAGCAAAGCATGCTCAATTGCTCATGACGTGCTTTGAAGGTGCAACGCGTGAAAAGGAAGAATTTCTTTCCACAAAGCAGATTAGTATACTTAATACAATAGATCTGAATGCTTATGCATGCGACCTCTTCATCTCTATTCTCAACATTATGTTAGAATCATGGCGTTATCTCTATCATATTCTTGTTCTTGCTTCACTAAACACCGTCAAAATATACATAGAAGCTTAGCAAGCACGATGTAATACATATTACAGATACATACTCCATTTTCCACTGTAACTTGTAAAGGTAAAACCCTTGTTTTCTTTTTCTTTTTTTCACTTGTAAGTCGTAAAGGAGTGTTCTACGGGGATCACCCCTTCACCTGGCCATTATAACTTACCCAAACTGTAATGCACCTAAATATGCCCTTTACTTCCTACCTTTTTACTATTCCTTTCTTAACATGCTGATTGCAGTATAAAGAAAAGGAAGTATAGCTAGCTGACGGTGAGGGAGATCCCCTTTTAGCTTTTCCTTTACGTGATTATAGGGTAAAAAAATAAATATTAAATAACCCAAATACAGGAAACTAAATTAGAGGACGAATCCTACATAGAATAAAATAAAAGCAAGCATTATTTACATATAAAACCTTACTTTCCCGTTAAAATAAAGATATATATAGTTTTCTTGTGATTATCATCTTGCATCACTTCCTTTTTTTTTTTAAGGATACTATGAGGAGACCAGTTTAAATATGAGGGACCCTATTAAATGTCCTTTAATCGTCTGTTTATAAAATGATCTAATTAATTATGAGTTTAATTGAGTCGATATAATAAAGAGTTGTGTTTTATTGGGTCTCTAATAGTTCAAGTCAGGTCAATAATGAATCAATAGTTTTCAAGGCTTTTAAACACTATCAGGTAATGGATTATTTTAACTTACTTGCTGATGGTCAATTGCCAAAGATTAAAGGTGATAATAGACAAACTATCACCCTCTATAGATAAAAAAAAAATACTCTATTTGAACGGTCCGGCCCGACTTGTTCTGCATGTGACTCATTTCGACTTTAACCCGATCTAATGCACATGTCTAATTATGAGGGCCCATTCGACCATCATGGAAGGATAATCGTAGATTAATGAAATTTGACCCCTAAAAATTGGTATGTTTGGTAGCAATAACTAGTTTAGTGATATCCTCATCATTATTATCATCGTCTCATTGATAAAATATTACGGTCTCACAGAGTAGATATTTTTATATGGTTGTAATATTTCTATACAACCCATACATCAATTACGTAGTACATACATAGTAATATACACTCTCAACATATATAGGGACTCCATTTGAGTGTCACGATAAATAAATTATGGTTATGATTTAACAGAGGAAATACTATTTGTAGAGCTCCTTCTGATTACTGTAACATGATTTATTAGAAATGGTTTAAGAAAAATGTAGTAATAGTTACCAAAAAGTCCATAATTTGTTCAACATTTAACCACATAATTCGACTACTTACATTCGAAGTGTGCTATTTTTGTTACAGCTTAAAAGCGTTACTAACCTATAAAATGCAGATAATAACCGTTCCAATGAGTAATATTAACAGGTCCAATGTGATTAAATCATTAAATGTCATTATTATTAATTAAATGTCATTATTATTTACTAGGAGTTGAGGTAAAATATGACCAAAGTTCTTTTCTTTGACAATGGTCAATTAATATTAAACCATTTGGTTTTAGAATTGCTAGTTTAAGCAGATATTAATTGATATTCCAATTTAAATGAACTTTGACCGTATAATTTCATTGGTACTATGCAGGAAGTAGACAATTCTATACTGTACTGAAGGGGCTCTATTTATCTAGGCTTTTTATTTTATTAATTAAAAAGCAGGTATTTATGGAATAAAATAAAATAAATAAATAATGACCATATATACTGTACTTACCTGAATAGTCTCGCCAGAGATCAACTAATAAGAAGCAACAATTATTATTTGTCCTAATGTATGTATTTTATTTACCAAATGTGTAACTTTTTTTTTTTAATAATTTAATGAAAAAGATATCGAATGCCGAGTTATAAATAGTCCGTATATAATACTAAAAATATCCAATGGTCAATATATTAGAGGGTGGATGAGACAATTACACAGATATACTCCCTCCGACCATAGTTGTGCATTAGGAAAAAGGAAAGGAAGGAAAGAAGAGAGAATCCTTGGGGATTGAGAGAAGTATTTTCCAAAAAATTGAAATGTTTGGTCACTTTCCATTGCTTTTTGGACTGCCACATTCTGCTTAACCCTTCAGTGAATGAACGAATGAATTGATGAATCTTGCTTTTTCTCTTCCCATTTTGCGCATCATTGGCTCCCCTTAATCTCACACCAAAACTTGGGTCCCACACTCCTAATATTTTTCAAGTGTTTTCCACACTAAAGTGAAACTTCACTCACTCATTCACACCATTTACACCTTCCTTGCAAAGTCATTTTGTGTATCTTCTCTTCTCTTCTCTTCTATTGTCTTTCCTTTTCTTCATATTTTTTTGTAACATATTTTGAGCTACATTACAATTTTTTACTTTTTAATTTAAGTAAAAAAGTAACAAGTCTAACATCTGGGTATTGTCAGATTTCTCATTATATTTACTGGGTGTTTTTTGTTTTAGTTTTTGCGGTGTTTTTCAGGGTTCTTTTTTGGTGGGGTGGCTGAGTAATTGTGGTGTTTTTCTAGAAGATGGCAGGCGGCGGAGGCGGTGGAGGAGGAGGAGGTGGTGCTGGGCCGCAACCTAAGCAAGATGAACTGTTGCCTCATCCAGTGAAAGACCAGCTTCCTGGGGTATCATACTGTATTACGAGTCCACCACCTTGGCGTGAGTCTCTCTCATATGTAGTCAATTTTGAAGAGCTTTTGTCGTTTGAATAACGTTGGGAGTTTCGAAGTGGGGTTTAATGATTCCTTTGATTGTGACCCATAAACACGTAAAATTTTTGTGGTTTATTTGGACATGTTATTTGCACTCGAGTACTCACGTCGGATATGTATTTGTCAGCTATTTTGTTGAAAATTTTCGATGATTATTATGTGTACGCATATTGTTATTATATGTTACTAGTGTTGTTGTAGTAGCGTTAATCCGTCTTGGAGTACTGGTATCGGAAACACTTTGGCTATTTTGTTCAAAATTTTCCGTAGTTTTATTATTTGTTACTAGACTGTGTTCATCTGACTCGGGTTTTTATTTTAGCCCAACAAGTTTCGGATTGAGTTCGAGTAACGTAGATTTGTGGTTCTTTGAGATTCTCTTTTCTTTATCTTGTCAAAGATCATTGTATTATTCTTACTCTTATAATGTTCTTGCACTGTTGCTGATACTGATTCCAAGTATATTAATTATTCCCATGAAGATGATAATGTTGCATATGTTTCGAGAACTACGCTGTATAAACGTCGATGCTGATTATGATTTGTTGGCGATGTATGTACTTTTGCAGCTGAGGCAATTTTGCTAGGATTTCAGCATTACTTGGTTATGTTAGGGACAACAGTGCTCATTCCTACGTATTTGGTTCCCCAGATGGGAGGAGGAAAAGTACTTATCTAAATGCTAATGCTGATTTGATTGTGAATTGGAGTGATAAAATTGAGCTCAAAGTTATTTGGTATTTCTTTGTAGGA
Source organism: Dysphania ambrosioides (assembly GCA_026401315.1). Taxonomy (NCBI): domain Eukaryota; kingdom Viridiplantae; phylum Streptophyta; class Magnoliopsida; order Caryophyllales; family Amaranthaceae; genus Dysphania; species Dysphania ambrosioides. Next base: position 932,158 of record CM048660.1, on the reverse strand, counting down.
GGAGAAAGCTAAGATGATTCAAACATTCCAGTTTGTTGCTGGTGTGAACACCTTGTTTCAGTCCTTGTTCGGCACCCGTTTGCCTGCTGTTATTGGGGGTTCTTATACATATGTTCCCACCACTATTTCGATTGTTTTGGCTGGTCGTTACAGTGGCATTGTCAACCCTGAAGAGGTTTGATTATTAGTTTTACATATTGAGGGATGGCATTCTCCCTTTTTTGGAACTTAATTGTGTACAGGTATTGTTTGATGTCTATTAACTGAATACCTGTAATGTTTTACAGAAATTTAATAGAATAATTCGAGGTATTCAAGGATCGGTTATTGTTGCTTCAATCCTACAAATCGTTCTTGGCTTTAGTGGTTTGTGGCGTAATGTAGTAAGGTAAACTTAAACTCAACTTGATGAAAAGTATTATTTTGGTTTTAGTTTATGATATTGGATGATTAGGGGTCGGAAGTACTGATTTATGACTTGACAAACTTTGTTCAATTGACACCATAACTCTTACTGGTCTTTTCTTAATAACTTTATGTATCCTGAATGCAATAATGAATACTGATGTTTACCCCTCTTGTTGAAATGTCCTGCTATTGTTAGGTTCTTAAGTCCACTGGCTGCTGTTCCTTTGGTATGTCTTACTGGATTCGGCTTGTACGAATTGGGTTTTCCTGGGGTAAGTGTTCTGTTAATATCTTGGAAATTGCAGATGCAAAACTTCTTGACAAAAAGACAAGACCAAAATGCTGAATGTTTAATTCATTAGTTAATGCAAAACTTCTGAATAAGAAGCAGAGAATGGTGACTGTGGTTAACCATATGTTACTGGATGGAACAGGTTGCTAAATGTGTTGAGATAGGGCTGCCACATATAGTCATTCTACTGATTTTTTCACAGGTAATGGCAGCATTCTTCATTATTTTACCTGTGATAGGAAGCTCCTTATGAGCATTGATATTATGTTATTTACTACTACGTACTTGGATTCTATAATTATCAGCAAGAATTTTGAGTGTGTGGTTATCTTTGAAGTACTTACCTCATCTGATGCGCGGTGAAAGGCATATATTCGACCGTTTTGCTGTTCTGTTCTCTGTTGCTATTGTGTGGCTTTATGCTCACATACTTACAGTTGGAGGAGCCTACAAGAACAGGCCACAAACAACTCAATTGAGTTGCAGAACTGATCGTGCTGGAATTATAAGTGGTGCTTCATGGTAAGATCCCTTCTCTCGACTCTTGTATACGGCAACAGAGTTTTGGATATCTCCTCATTTTGAGACCTGTTAGCTCCTATCCAGGGGTCAACAATTATGTTTTATAGAGACATGCTAGATATGTTCTCTGTTCCTAATTTCTCTAGTTCACCATCCAAGAGGTATTGCACTGACTAGAAAACTGTTATGATTGGCAAGGGAAGTCAAGGTCGAATAATTGATGTAAATCAAAACTGAATTGTAAATTTCTACTTCTGTGCAGGATACGAGTTCCTTATCCCTTACAATGGGGAGCACCAACATTTAATGCTGGAGAAGCATTTGCAATGATGATGGCTTCGTTTGTAGCCCTTGTAGAGGTTTGCACACTTTAAGTATAAAAGCGATAGAATATTTTAGCAAAAGATTGTTCATTCTGTGATTTCTACTTGATCACTTTTTCATACGAAACACAGTTACGTAGTTTACTCTCAATTATTTGTCTCACCATTACATTTATCTATTTTTTGGTAGTCTACTGGTTCCTTTATTGCGGTATCAAGATATGCGAGTGCAACTCCTGTGCCACCATCTGTTCTTAGCCGTGGAATTGGCTGGCAGGTGATATAGACACTATCATTTCCTGTATCATTTCAATATGACGAGTACATTTGAGTTTCTGCCATTGGTTGACATTGCTAATGAGTCCCTTGTGTACGTGTGCCTTTTGGTTTCTCCTCTCTATATCTTGTCCTGTCCTCAGGGAGTTGGCATTCTTTTATGTGGACTATTCGGAACTGGCAATGCTGCATCAGTGTCTGTGTAAGCATAAATATAATACACCCGCCCTATGTTATGTCGATACTTGTGTTCTTTGATTAGTTTAGTGTTATTCTTAGCCAAGAAGACTGACTGAGCCTTTTTGTCTTGCAAATGTGCAGGGAAAATGCCGGTTTGCTGGCTCTGACACGTGTAGGAAGCCGAAGAGTAGTACAGATTGCAGCATCTTTCATGATCTTTTTTTCTATACTTGGTAATTATGAATTTATAATCGCATACGTTTCAGCTGTCCCTTTTGATTTTCATTGCGTTTATTGATTTTGGATTTCACTTTGATAAGGTAAATTTGGAGCTGTATTTGCCTCAATACCAGCCCCTATGGTGGCAGCCTTGTATTGTCTATTCTTTGCATATGTTGGTACGTTCTTTGTCCTACACATTAACTTTCTTAATTTTACTGAAACCTCGACTGATTTTTCTTCACCATCATGCAATCTGAGCAGGTTCTGCAGGTCTTAGTTTCCTTCAGTTTTGCAACCTGAACAGCTTCAGGACAAAGTTTATTCTGGGTTTTTCGGTTTACATGGGCTTGTCTATACCACAATACTTCAATGAGTACACAGTGGTGAATTCATATGGTCCTGTCCACACACGTTCAAGATGGGTAAGTGGAAACTTGTACTCTCTTTTATCCCTGCAACTTTTTCTGCTTCTTGAATCCTTCAAGCTCTACTTAAGTATCTTGATAAGCTTTAAATCGTAATTTGGCTAGTAATGGGATTATGCAGTTTAATGACATGATCAATGTACCTTTCTCCTCTGAACCCTTCGTCGCTGGACTGCTAGCATTCTTCTTGGATGTCACTCTGCGTAAGAAAGATAGTGCAACACGGAAGGACCGAGGGACGCACTGGTGGGACAGATTTCGATCGTTCAAGTCAGACACAAGAAGCGAAGAGTTTTACTCCCTGCCCTTTAACCTTAACAAGTTCTTCCCTTCTGTGTGAATGCCCAGGAGAGTTGTGACTAGATGTTCAAAGTACAAAAGAGTAAAAAATGTCATGCTCTGCCCTACTTTTTTCCTCATTGTGCTGTTTATTGTTCACGATTTTTACGCTGCAGAAGTGCAGATCTCTAGCTTTAGCTGTGTAGATGAGAAAACAATAGGGAAAATCTATAAATAGCTTTTTGGTCCAAACAGTTGTTTTCTGCTTCAGATTATCCAAATGAATTGCATCTATGCTATTCATATGCTTAATCTCTGCTCTTTGTGGAACTGAAAACCTTACCATTCTTTCTCAATAGTTTAAGACATAGCTTTACAGTATTACTCCCTCTCATCGTATAAAAAAGTCAAATGCTGCTATCTGTATATATGGCTAATTACTCAAATTTAGTGCTTTGTATATGGCTAAAATGTTACTTAAGATTCTTTATTAGAGAAGGAAGATTTCCATTCTTTTTCTGGTATTTAATTTTGATGCATACAATTATGCAAAGTAGCCATTTTACGTAAGTACACAGCTAAGCTTATAAAACAAAAATAACCAGAGAGAAAATTCAGCAGTACTGAAGTGTTTAAACTCATGGTAAGCTAGATAACGTGTGGGATCTTGCAATGACCAACAAATACAATTTTAACAAGACAGGTAACTAAATAACAAGTCCTGGATGCGCTAAAAATTTATCTACTGACTATATTTGTGGATGCTATACTCCTATAGTGGATTGCTTCCTTATCATGCAAGTACAAATTCCAGGGACCATTCTGCTGAAGTTTTTTTTTTTTTAATGAGAATCGTTTATATTTACGAACATAAATGGGTTTAGTTTATACACCCTACGTTCCTAAAAGAAAACCCCATTTGACTTTCACGATTTTTAAGACACGACTTTGGACATTTTTATCTCCAAATCCGTAAAGCAAAAAATTATGAAAACTTGATATTCTAAAAATTTACATTGAGATGCATCCTACAAAATCCAAATCAAATATATTATTTCTTATAACATGATAAAAATTCGTGGTCAAATTTTTTGAACTTTGACTCCAAATAATGAATCGAGTCTTTCTTTTAAAGACGAAAGGAAGGAGTAATTTCCAATTTGATACTGAAATTTTGGTCATAAACTACATAGTAGAATAGTAGGTTTTGTACCAGTACGTAAGGGCATTTCAAGTTCCTGTAGGCTGTAGCAGCTGGTTCCTTTAGTTGGACCCTTATCAGTTATCATCTTTGGAGCCGATGACATCCACCCAATCAATTACTTTAGTCAATGAGTCAATGAGAACCCAAATGGCTTCAATTCTGGACCACTTTTAGCACACTTGGGCTCCATCTGACTAACTGAGCTACAAGTCTATAATTAGCTAGCTCTACCAAAACATAATTATAATTAATACAAGTCTATAATTAGCTAGCTCTACCAAAACATAATTAGAATTAATATTTAGATTGGACATAAACTTTATTTGTTGCTAAATAGTAATAATACATAAACAAGAGAAAACTTTATGAATGATTAGATGTATTTCATAAAATAATTTCATATGGAGCATTGTACTTAATAATTGGAAAATCATATTCTTTATTTAAAAAATTGGAAGAGCTCACAATAATCTTTGAGTTTTAAAAGAAAACTGTAGTACTTATTAATTTATTAAATGTGCAATTATTGTCTTAGTAAGAACTTCATCTATATTTGACCATCTTTTGATTCTTCAAAAACTTGAATGATACATCCACATGCATATTTGAATCTCATTCTATTTCCTATTCTTTTTCACCTATATTTCTTGAGCTCATCACCCTGAGATTGACCATGCCATGATAGCTTTGAAAGTGCCAAGGGACATAGCTCAAATTCTTATGCAAATTTGATGATTATCATTAATCAACAGTGAGAATCTAAAGATATATTATTCATGTTTTCTTAATCTTTCTTTAACAAAAGTGCTTTGGTCCATCCCATTCTAATAATTACTTTGGCCTTTCTTTGGCCGAAATGCTATTGTTTGGATACGAAGTCTTTGTCATCAACTTCAAGATAAAATTCTATTAATTTGCTTTGGTCTATATACAGTGGAATTTCACAACAATCTTGTTGCCAGTGACACAATAGTAGTGTATGAAAGTTATGTTTGTTATATCCCACAAAAAGTACAATTAAATAAAACAACCACTAATTTGTTTCACATTTACGAGAAATTTCTAATTTATTCAATTTCGACCAATAATATATATTTAAATTATATTTATAGATTTTTATAATAAAATAGTAATATATAATTCAGAGTACAAATATAATTTGAAGAATTCTCTTACCAACCATTTTACAAGAGTTTAGGTTGAAAAATGAGTTAAAATGCCATGAAAGTAGGGTTAGATCCAAAGACTTTTTCAATTTAAATACCCATGTAGGTACTAGAGTAATTAAGTACTCCATCCATCCCCAAATATTGCCCCATTTCTATTTATAAAATCAAAATTCAAAAAATTTAACCATAAATTTTTAGAATATCAAGTTTTCGTAATTTTTTGCCTTATCGATTTAAAAATAAAAATCTTTAAAGTGATATCTTTGTGACCACAAAAAATCAAATGAAACAATATTTGAGGGACGAAGGGAGTATTCGTATTAAATTAAACGAACATGCATGAGTATTTTTTATTTTTTTTTGCATATAAAAGTCCTGTTTTTGAGCCGTGGAGAAGCATATCAATAGAAATGAGTAAAAATGAGCAGATAAACGGAGCATTATAATAATAGACTTAAATTTGCTCTATAGTTTGATGACAAAAGGATAAGAAAAGCTCCATTTTCAATATGATTGCCGGCTAGCCGTACAATAGAAGCATCAGCCTGCTTTAATTTCAACTTTTTTTTATTAACTACAATAAAACAATATAAAGGCACAGGAAGATATAGTCAAACAATATTAAGGTGAAAAAGTCCGGCGTTGGGAGATGAGACGATTCATTTACCAACTGTTTTCTCTCTTCTCATTTTGTCAAGATTTTAGTGATCGTGGCATTCATACTTTTTCTTTTCGTATTTTGTCAAAAATTCTAAGTCTTTGAAGTGGAGAATATTTTTTGCATCATTAATGTTACAGGTCATCCATCCTCGGTCTCATTCATCTTTATGTTGCAGACCCATATAAGACAATAAAATTATAAGCATCAAAGGAGATGGACAAATAAACACAGCCAATGCACTCCTTTGATTGCCCCAGCTACTTTAGGAACCTAAGGTTCATACTTCACAGTCAGAAACCCAACTATGCTGAACCGTACACCCTCGGAATGGTTGATAACATGTTAAATCGGTATAACAATAACGATTCTTTCTATCATTATTTTATTGATGAAATTCACTATAACCTTCTCATGGTATAAAATAAGTGTAATTATAAACTTAGACATCCTGAATTGTTTGAATTGTTTGATTGTAAGGAAGACTTTAATGTCATTTGAGCCGACTACGCCTATCTAATGAACCCGTTTTGCATATGTAGAGGCTTCTTTACTATGTTAACACTTCACTAACAATTAAATAATTTTGTCATTTTTAGCATTGAATTATTCCTTTAACGTGGGAAAACTTCAAACTAGAAAAGATATGATCTCAAAATAAACCAAATGATCATTTTAAATACCTGACTATCATTTCCAAATTCCAACATGTAATGAGTAGTAGTATTTAAACGTAAAAGCTGCTGATGACCTCCGTAGACAGTGCCGATGATGGCCCATAAAGGACCCCACTTTCGGATGACATCAACCCAAATGGGACCCCAGGTAATGGCTACTATAGCCTATATTTCAGGCACCTTCCTGGGTGCTCAATTGACCAACACATGATTACTAAATTATTATTAGCAAACCCACATTATTGATATTAATAAATAATAAAAGGACTATACCTAAATCTAAATTTTAACATAAAAAAGTACCGTCAGAAGTAGGAAACTTGTAGATATATATACACCCATACTTGAGTTAGTTGGGTGAGATAGACATTGTAGTAGTACAACTACAAAGATATAGCTTAGCCAAGTTAAGCAAACTAATTTAAGCTGAAGCTTTCCTTGTTTTATTAACGGTGGTGGCCTGGTGGGTGCTCCCTTAAGATAACGACTTGTCCTTATTTCACACACCTCTTCTCTTCCCCTTATTTCCTCTCATCTTAAGCCCGCAATTTCTATTCTTCGAAGAGAAGAAAAAAAGAGAGACAAAAGATGGGGAATTGCCAAGCAGTGGATGCAGCAGCATTGGTGATACAACACCCAACTGGGAAAGTTGAGAGGATGTATTGGCCTATTACTGCTAATGAGGTGATGAAGATGAACCCTGGTCATTATGTATCCCTCATCATCCCTCTGCCTATGTCCGACGATGAAGCCGGAGCCTCGGATAAGAAGAAGTTGGTCCGGTACACCCGAGTCAAGCTGCTCCGATCCACGGATACACTTGTCCTTGGCCGGGCTTACCGCCTCGTTACTTCACAAGGTTGGTGTCAAATTGATGATCAAAACGTAACTGTGTCAAATTGAGGTCAAAAATAACATTTGTTCTCTTTTTTTTTTTTTTTTAATGGTGGCAGAGGTTAAGAAGGTGCTAATGGCAAAAAAGATGGCAAAGGCAAAGATGAATGAAAAGGGGTCAGGAAGTGACAAGTTACAAGCAAGTGAAGGAAAAGAGAAAGAAGGGAAGAGAGATGAAACAGATAATAATGATCAGGTAAGAGTTCAAATCTTCAAGCTTTTGTTAAAAAAAGTGCATGAGAAATCCTTAATTGGGTGATATGAAGCACCTAAACTAGAGAAACAGAGGAAGAATACAGAAGATTTAAATTCTGCATAAAATTGGTCCATTTGAAGAAACTAATGACAATAATTGTCTATATGAAAACAGGGATCAGATCAAGAAAGACAAAGGTTAACATCAAGATCAATGAACTCAAGATCGAAGACATGGCGGCCTTCATTACAGAGCATCTCTGAGGCTACTAGCTAATATAAGAGGTGAAAGGAGATCGATATGGAACTAGAACTAACAACGTACCTCACCTTCCAGAAGATAGACTTTGAAAGCTTTTGTAAAAGAGAAGCAATTATCAGGCAAAAGGAGGAGAAAAGGGGGTCGACCTCTCTTTCCTAGTCCACTTTTGATCCATACAATATGCCAATTCGTATGTATGTATAGATAGATGAGACTATAAATCTGGAAAAAGATAAAAAGGCCGACTGTAATCAGGAAAATTTGTGCAAATGTGAGCTTGTATTGAAAATTTCCTTCTTACAAATGACATGAATTTTGCAATGTTGTTTAAAGGAGCATTTTACAACCATGATAAATAGGGGAGAGAATCCCACCAAAAAAGGAGAAATGACTAGACATGATGGTTTACTTGATCAATCGAAGTTGATGAATTCCAGGCTAGCCAGTCTCGATCGATAAATTTTTGAGCCCATAGCAAGGAAACTCTAGCAGCCAAAGGAGCTGCAGGCAAATTGTTGTCCTTGAGAGCAATTAGCATGTATGTGAAAGGCTCCACCAATAATGTTCCTGGTCCTCCATACTCTTTCCTCAGATATTCATGCAGAACCTGCTTGTTCATGCAAATAAGTACGGCAGAAGAACCTTGATCAGTGAACTCTACAAAATCAATCATTTTAGTAGTTATGCACTGAGAATTGATAAGCGGATTAGTATAAGGGATTCACAAAAGATGACCATTTCGCGATGCTCTAGCAAGGAAATAGTTTAGTTGACCAAACAATCACCATCTATCATGAGAAATATAGGAGAGTTGTAAACGTAACCTTTTCATTATGCTCATCCTTAATTCGAGCGAAAAATTGTTCCTCGAGCCATGTCTTGTATTGTTTTCTCAAATTGCACAGAGTTGAGCAGAATCAAGCATTTCTTGGTTTATCTTCAAGCTTAATTGAGTTAATTGTGTTTAAGATAGAACCTTATAACTTCTAGCTTGAATTCAAAGCTCATTCCAAACATCAGATACATCTTGCTACTCACAAATAAATCAAAGATCATAATTGAACAAGTCTTTTTAAGTTCATGATCAAGTTTTAGTAATTTGTTCGAGCTAGATTTATTTCATAACAAATGAAAGAAAGGAGTCAGTACCACCATTCTAGGCGTACCCTCATGATGCAAACGGAATGAAATCCATTAGAATGAATGACTACATCCATGTTTCCTCTAATGCAATAATGAGATTGTAATGCTAACAACCGGTTGAACGAAACTTCATAGAAGTATGACAAGATACCAAATGCTGGTTCAATGATGTGGACAAAGCCTAAAATAATCAACACACTGGTGCATGAACTAAACTAAATACCAGATTCATAAGTATGTTCCTATCAGTTGCAGAAGTCACACCTAAGGAGATGAACCACAGTCCATACACTCCATAGCATAGTATGTTCCAAACTAGATCTTAAAAGAAAGATGAGAATTCAAATGTTTGTGTGAATTGGATAATTTACTGACGAGCTTGTTTCCTGAAAAATTGACAGCAAACTGCTACTAGTATATCTGTCTGTAATGGGCCCCACTAAAATCATCTCTAAGAAAAAGAAAATCAACAAAGAGCTACACAGAAAATTTCGTGATATATTTGCATCAAATTTCTCCCTAACCTAAGATTATGGTCATGAACGATGTTTATGACATTCTATCAATAAAATAATGTCAATTTGTCATTAAGATACCAGACATCAAAATCAATAATACTATTATTAATGTCTTAATATTGTCCTATATAAAGACAATTAATCCAGTGTTTATGATTGGGTAATTAAAAATAAGATTAAATACTGACTGAAAATAACCCTCAAAAATAGGAGGAAAGAATATTGTAGAAAGCCCACTTGATGTACCTCCCAGTAGACTCCAAAAATTCACTAACTTTGACAAGGAGATACTGAAGAGAAATTAGAATGTTTGGATGAGAAGAAAGCAGAACCACAAAAGGTAAAAAACCAAACCAATATTGTCAATTTCTCAATAAACCCAATTTATCATTTGTACTACGTATTATTTACTACATAGAGGACACAACGGGAAACAAGATTTTTCAATCGTTAGAAATTATAAATCTATAATTTCCGAATTCCGTAGTTAAACCCTCCTGTAACTATGAGATTTTTTTCTCAATATTGTAGGCACTTATACATTTTCAAAGTCAATCTATGATCATTAATTATTTCGCAAACTATATAAACAAAAATAATAACATAACGAAGACTTACACACAAAGTACTAAATATTCATCGAAGAAAATCATCATATAGTTGACATACTGTATCATGGAATATAGAGTTAAATCTTGAATGGTTGTAGTCACTTTCAAGAAAGATGTTCGAGTGTAGTAGCCCGGTAGTCCCCTACATGGGTCAGGGTTCGAACAAGAAAAGTACAATTCTTTCATTAAATGTGTGAGCCCAAAGATCCACAACACCTCACATGGCTTACGTAGACAGACAAAAACAAGAGATGCTTACACATGTGAATAAGAAAGAAAGAGTTAGGACTTGGGAAGAATTTTTTCTAGCCTATTTATTTAAGTACGTAGTTCGTCATCTCATACAGCTCCATAGGATGTAATTAATGTTTTTTACATGTTCAAACATAAATTTAATGTATTTTAAATGGTCAAATATTACTGCCTACGTAATGGTTTGGTTAGGTCAGATTTCTGACACTAAAAAAATCTCAGAGTTAAAATTTTTATACAGAATTGCAGGTACAAAGAGACAGAAAGCATACTGTTTGTTCGGAGTTAGATTTTAGCTGTTTCCTTGTCTAAGTAACGAATCATTGATTTTATCATGTTTTGCCCAATTTGTCTAAGGAAAATAATAACTTAAGATAACTTCATTCAGAGTTATGTTCATACAACACCTACTTTATGCGAATATCAATATGCCTACATAATGTGGATAGTACAGTATATTTTACTGTAGTGAGGCTTGGAACTTGTAACGAAAGACCAAAGCCTTCTTTACACCTTTACCCGTCTTGATTGTGTTCATGCATGTTCAAGGAATTTGTAAAGTTAAACACTTAAACATCCTTATAAGTGGACTCTGAGGCTACATCCGTACATTTGGAGATTTTCGTTTCATTTTGTTTGCTTTCAATGTCAAAAATTAGCTTTCAAACATCATTTTTACTTTTGTTGGCTTCCACTGCAAACTAGTTTTAAACATCATTTTTATTTGGTTAGAAAACAAAAATCCGCTTAAGAAAACTATTTTTACAAAAAAAAAAAAAAAAACTTGGTTTCACATCTTTACAAACGAAACAAAGGAAAATGATACGGAGTAATAACTAAATTTTCTCAGAAAGAAACTTCAAACGAAACACAACCTTAATCTATTATTAAATATGCATGTATCACCCGATCAAGGCCAAAAAATATTAGTAAACTTTTTTTTACTTTTATCTCAACTTGAAACAGATAACACGTCTAAATACTATTGAAGAGTATATAAAACTGTATTTAGGGATTTGGGAAGTATTTTGATGTATTGATTTTGAATAATCTCGTTTGAGTACAATGCATATGTATTTATAGTGTTACAATGATGTATATGATAATCCTAACTTCCTTGATCATAGCTTGGTTATGTATTTGATCCTATCTATACTTCTAGGTATTATACTCATATTATACTTATTCTACACTCCCCCTCAAGTTGGATGTAGGTCTTCAACACCCAACTTGCACAACACTTTCTCAAATGCATTGACTCCTACTGCCTTCGTTAGAATATCGGCCATTTGGTCATCTGAGCGCACAAACAGAAGACTGATTATGTCTGCTTCTAGATTATGCTTGATAAAGTGTCTATCAACCTCAACATGTTTGGTTCGATTATGTTGTACAAGATTTTCAGAGATACTAATAACAGTTTTATTGTTATAGAAGATTTCACAGCTCTCCTCTTTAGGAATCCCAAGTTCAGTGAGGAATTTTCTAAGCCAAAGAACCTCTGCTATTCCCTTAGCCACACCACGAAACTTAGCTTCTGCACTTGACAATGCAACTACTTTATGTTTTTTTACTCTTCTAGGTTACTAGATTACCTCCAATAAGAGTAAAATATCCTAAAGTAGATTTTCTGCTATCCCCATCTCCTGCCAATCTGCATCAGTATAAGCTTGAAGTCTAAGATGACCATTCTTCCTATACATAACTCCTCTTCCTTTCACCCCTTTAAGATATCTCAAGATCCCGTAGATTGCTTCCATATGTTGAGACTGAGGCCTATGCATAAATCTACTCACTACTCTGACAACATAAGCAATATGAAGTCGGGTATGAGATAGATAGATAAGTTTTCCTACAAGTTTCTGATATTGAGTCTGATATACTATTTCTACCATTTCATCAATCTGTAGTCCATGATTGACCAAGATAGGAGTATCAGCTGGCTTCCAATCAACCATGCCAGTCTCTACCAAGAGATCTAGAATGTATTTCTTCTGAGAAATGAAAATCCTTATTCTTGATCTAAGGACTTCAATCCCGAGGAAGTACTTAAGTTTTCCTAGATCTTTTATTTCAAATGCTTGAAATATTACTTTGATTGTACCCAAATTTCTTCATCGCCAGGGTAAATCTCCCAAACCAAGCTCTTGGAGACTATTTCAGACCATATAATGCCTTTTTCTGTAACTGCACCAAGCAAAAACACGTTTTTCTTACATCAAACTGATGTAAAGGCCAATCTTTATTTGTTGCAACTGAAATCATCACCCTAATAGTATCGATTTTCGCCACCGGAGAGAATGTTTCCGAGTAGTCTATACCATAGACCTGTATATACCCTTTGGGTACTATTCTTGCCTTGTATCGCTCGATGCTTCCATCAGCCTTATACTTGACAATAAATACCCACCTACATCCTACATCTCGCTTTCCTTCAAGAATTTTGCATTTTTGCCATGTGTCATTTTTACCGAGGCATTAATCTCATCTTCTATTGCCTTTCTCCAAGGCTCACTCCTCAAGGCTTCTTCAACCGTAGCTAGAACCTATTCTAAGTATATTGTTGCGCTAAACCCCTTAGCTGTGTGAGACATGTTTCCACTATCGGTTCTATTCTATACTAGGTATCGGTATCTTGACTTCTGGGGCTCATACGATGGATCATAACGCCTAGGTGGAACTCCTCTGGTGCTTCTTGGCGATAGCTGATATCCTCCTAAGGTTCTCTCCAGTATAGTTTCCTATTCATTTTCAATATTTTCTCCACAAACAACATCATTCACAATACCATCATTATTAGAGCCTATATCATTTCTCCCTACCTCTTCTTCCTCCTCCAGATGCTCAATAGGAGGCTTCATTACTTGTGGTACTATTGGTGTAGTCAGTACTATTATATCAGATGTCGTGCCTGTATCAGTTGACAAATGGCCTAACAACCAACTTAGATTGTCTCTAGGGTTCTCCCCCTAACATCGAAGTTTTTTTTAGGGGGGGGGGGGATAAAAGAAAGTATTTTCAACAAACTCAAAGTCCATGGTGGTGTGTAACTAATTAGAGGATTGATCAAGACACCGATATAACTTTTGGTTTATCCCATATCTGACAAATACGCATTTTACCGCCCTGGGGTTTAACTTATGACGCTGACTCTTTGGTAAATGAACATAAACGACACAACCAAACACTTTACGTGGCAAAGAATGAAAAGATGGAATAGACACAAATGTTCCTAAAACATCCAAAGGTGTTCGATGGTGGAGTTTTCTAGTGGGAAGACGGTTTGTAAGATAGTTGGCTATAGCAAAAGCCTCAGGCTAGAAGGATTTTAGGACATTAGATTCAAACATTAGGGCTTGGGTCATTTCTAAGAAGGTCCTATTCTTTCGCTCAACTACTCCATTTTGTTGAGGAGTATTAGGACATGAGGTTTGGTGAAGAATTCCATGGTCATGACATAAGCTCTTTATGTCATAATTAATATACTCTCCCCCATTGTCTAATCTTAGAATACTGATTTTTGTGTGAAATTAGGTGTAAATCATTTGATGAAACCTAACAATAATTTCATACACTTCTGATTTACGTCTCATAAAGTAAACCCAGCTCATACGAGTGCAATCATCTTTAAAAAGAACATAACATAGTAAACCATGAGCACTGTGTTCTGGAGCAAGGCCCCATACATCAGAATGAATAATGTAAAAACGGTTTATCAGCAAGACTCAGACTACTAGGATAAGAGTTCTTATGACTTTAAGCTAATGCACAAGCTTCACAATTAAGGCTTATTTTTTACCTAGAAAAATTAGGAAAGAGGCATTCCAAATACCCTAATGATGGATGTCCTAAACGTCGATGCCATAATTGGATTTGATCTTTTATCGATCCATGACTCATCATTGCACCTCCATTGTTGAACATCTCATCTACATAGTACATACCGTTTCTTTCAATACCACACCCTATGGTCTTCCCTGTTTGAGCATCCTGCACAATACACCCAATAAATGTCATTAGAACAGTACATCCCAAATCTTTCGTAAGATGACTGATAGATAATAGTTTATACGAGAGATTAGGTATGTAAAGACAGTTATTCCAAGAAAAATTCTCTCCAATTCTAATAGTGCCTGCTTCAACGACATTCATAAATTCTTCATTGGCTGCTTGTATTAAGGTTTTTTGTGGGGTGTCATAGGATATAAAGTCCATTTCATCAAAAGACATGGTGTCGGTAGCACCATAGTTGAAAATCCATTGACTTCCTGACTAGATGTGGCACGCACGTGACTCCATGAAGGTCATTTGGTTCGGGTTTTTTGTGTGGCTAGGTTCAATTGGGCTATAGTGGGAATTTAGGTTTGGCTTAGGACATGGGTTGATGGAAATTGGGCCTTGGTAAGAGAATGGGCTGAGGTTAGGGAGTGTGTTGGAGGGGAAACACCTCGGTTAGATTTTAGGGTTTGTTTCTAGGCGTCGGATTGAAAAAGGAGAGGGTTAAGTAGGTGATTTTTAAGGTAGATCTTCATACTCTCAGCTTCTCTGCCTCTTTCTTTCCCAACCCTACTTCCAGAGTCTACCTTTACAACCTCCTTTTTCCCTGTCTCTTTCATTTCTCCGGATGCACCTTGACCCATGGACGCTGCTTCTCTCTTCCTCATGTTTTCCCCTTTACTCCCACTTTTGTCTCCTCGTTTCTTGACATCCGTCCACCACTCCGGGAAGCCCACTAACTTGAAACACCCCTCTCTTGAGTGGCGCGTGCCTCTACAGTGAGTACATCGGAGGTGAGCCTTGTCATCATTGTTTCGAGATGATGGCCTATTTGATCGTGGTTTGATGCTTAGCCCGCTCCATACTCCTGTGTTCTGGTCCTCCGGTAAAGGTAAATCTCCTTTCATTATTCCTCTTCTTGATATATATTCCGGCGGATTGTACTGTACGTTGTCTCCACCGTGTGTAGGGGGTCTTGGTTCACCAAGTCCCTTATGTCCTTGTCCAAATCCTCTCCTAACCGGCTAAGAATGGGTAAAGTCTATTTTGCTGTATTTCTTAACTATAAACTACTTTATCTTTGGGGCACCTCATCGGGTTTGACTTGGTATATGATGAAGTTTTAGGCCGTGAGAACCACCACAAAAAGCCCTGGCTCTGTACCAAGACATCACGTCTAAATACTATTGTACGAGTATATAGAACTATATTTAGGGTTTTGAGAAGTATTTTTATGTATTGATTATGAATAATCTCGTTTAAGTACAATGCATATGTATTTATAGTGTTACAATATGTATTTATAGTGTTACAATGATGTATAAGATAATCCTAACTTCCTTAATCCTAGCTTGGTTATGTATTTGATCCTATCTATACTTCTAGGTATTATACTCATATTATACTTATTCTACAGAAACAACCTAGTTTGATTAAACAAATGTCCCAAAAGGCCCTTCGTTTCCAAAATAACGGGTGAAACACACTGGTTCATGGAGGGCAAAAAGCATAAACTCAGACTGCTTGGCATGAATAGACAATATGAAACTTATCATAAAGTAAGCACTAATTTTGTAATTATGATATGTGAACCAATAATACTAAATGTTTATTATGAAGTGTACGCAAAAAGGATGAATTCAAAGTACAAAATTCTATAAGTCCACTTCATAGTTGAGACTTGACGAGTAAGCACAAGAGAAAATCAATTGTACATTTGGGATAAGCATTATATGATAAGAAAGTGACTCACATTAAATAATGAAGACTAGTTAATAATAACAAGAGGGCGGTCGGATGACATTAATTAGACAACATGGAGCGCCTTAACTCTACTGTTACCATAACACGCGGCATCATGCTTAATGATGAACCCATTTAAGAAACCTTTATATTTTAATTTGATAAATAAACGATATATACATTATAGATTTTGATAATTTAATTTATCAATTGTAATTGGTCAATGATGCACTGAAAATACTTGAGTGTTGACTTTATAAATAACCAAAGATTTTTTCATGGGAGGGTGTCTTAATCAATTAACAAGGTGGTTAAACATGTAGAGTCACCGACTTGATGAATGTTGATGATTTAAATTTTATGATTTGAGTTATGAGAATATACGAAGTATTTTCTACGAGGAACTTGTAGGGTTGGAGGTGACTGGTCCTAGAGTGGCTCCTTAGATTTTGTAATAATGACCTTACTTCCTAAAGGTCATTAATTTGCTACTACTGTTTGGTACATAATACCATGTGAAGAGTAGATGGTTAGATGCACTCTTTATTTTTGTCCCAATAATGGAACGATGCGGACCAAAAGCGCGCATTTGAGCATGTTTTTTCAATTTGATGATTAAAGAGGAACCACCCAACCATCTCTCCCTTAAGACATCTATTTGAGACGTTTCTATTAATATAGAAAAATGTAATAGCTTTTTCCGAGCATCCTATAAAATACGAATGCCTACAAATTCCGGATAGAGGGAGTATTCGTTCATGGTTCCAGTCTTTCAGATAGTAAGGCTAAAGTTGATAAAACCAGATAACAGTTCAAGGCATGACTAGACCAGATAACCAGCAATACAAACAGAAAATCTCCGTTAAAGTTGATAAAGTCATCAAGCACAGAAAAGAAGTTACATATTATCTAACAAACCATGTTAATAATAGAAAGAGAGAGTTCAAATATTTCATGAATTGAGCCTTAACAAAGATTTAATCATCAACAAAAGTACGTCAACAAATTTCACCTTTATGAACTTTTTTTTTTGGTAGTGAAATTAAACAAGCAAAGTTACCCTCTCCTAGCTGCTATAGTTAGTTTATGGGCATTGATAACAAGATTTCTATTAACTTTGAAACATGTAAAAAAAGAGAAAGACGCCGCCTCTAACTGGATATCAAGGACAAGAATCTTTTTAATTCCTTCGGAGCTCTCTAATGATTCAGCAGAATTTCCATAGCTTCCAAACTCTCTGTCTGGAGAAGACAAACATCACCAAAAGAGCGCGCTTCTTTTATACCCTTCCGTATAGCGAAAAGTTCAGCATGAAGTGGAGATACAACCCAAACTTTTTGATTTCCTTGGATTTTATCCCCTTCAACAAGTTGGATGTACCAACTTATGACGGCCTTAATAAATCATTGTTGATTCTTCCCTTAAGGATAGCCAATAGTCCAAACTCTAATAGCAGGTGGCCCTTGATAGATTGAAGAATCATTTTCCTCTTTCGAGATCCACGCTTGTCAGAGTCTTCCAATCCATTCTCTAGAAATTGAGAATACTAAAGCTGGATTTGGATTGATATTTTTAAAACAAATCTCATCTTGTGAAGCCATATACTCCAACATAGAATGATGAAAGATTGAGATGTCCCTCTACTTGTATTCTTACCCTTTAGGAAGAAGGATAGCCAATTAACACACCAGATTCCAATTTGAGGTTCGACATCAGAGATCCTAAACCCCAGAGGAGAAGCTCTCCATATATGTTTAGATATATCACAATCCCTAAAGATATGCTCAAGAGATTCACTTTGACTTAAACAGAATGGACATGACATATCTAAGAGCATACCTCTTTTACCAAGTTCTTCCTTAGCAGGGAGGGCTATATGGATGATTTTCCAAGTAAACATAAGCAATTTTGGTGGAAGCTTGATTTTCTAGACTTTTCTCCAACATCCTTGCCTTTCAGGAGAGATAAGTGGCTAAAGGTTGGTAGAGCCAGAATTTTGAGATCTGAGAAATCTGCAGCCTTCTTTGACTGAGAAATCCCCCATTTTCGAGTACCACCAAACCAACTCATCTTCCGTATCCCTTGGAGAAAAATGAGAACAAAAAATTGCCATTGCATCCTCTCTCTTAAACAGTCTCCATATTTTACTTTGATCCCAATAGGGACCATTTTTCATGATATCAGCCACCCTTTTAGGTCTGTCTTCATTAGGGTAAAGACTCGCGTCTTTGATTTCAACTTTTCCATGCAGGAGCCAGAGATCTTCTTCAATGCTCATGCTTCTGCCATTACCAATAATCCTTCCTATACCCTTCTTAATCTCAAAAGCACCACTGACCATGTTTATAAAAGCCCAAGACCCCCTTACAATTTTCCTGTTGTTCTATGCAAATTCAACTGGGGATCCTTTGTACTTTCTTGAAATAACTCTCGCTAGTAGGCTTTTAGGCTCTCTATGAATTCTCCACGCCTGTTTAAATAGCATAGATATGTTACATGAGACATGTTACATAACCCTACCCCTCCTTCATGTTTCGGTAAAAGGAGCAATTCCTTCTTTCTCTAATAACTAGGTCTTTTATCTCCCGAAAGACCCCACCAGAATCTGAGAAGGGCAGAGTTAATCATAATCATCAGCCTTTTAGGGAGAAAATAAACAGAAATGACATGGGAAACAAGAGCAGCAAGAATTGCATTAATAAGGATTGATTTCCCCTCTTGGTTGAGAGTGTAGAATTTCCATGAGCTTAATTTCTTGAGGATATTTTCATATATGAAATCAAGCCTCCTCCCCGTTTAGCCATCCATTTCCATAGGGATTCCTAAATAGGTTCCCAGGGAATCTTTATTCTTCATCCGTTAAGGCTTACACATGAATTTAATGAATTTTGATGGAGTACTAGGAGAGAAGATAATGGATGACTTTTCCGTATTGACCAGCTCCCCTGAAATACTACAAAACGCATCGAGAAGATTTCTCATAAGGACACACAAATTTAGAGTAGCCTTGAAGAAAAAGAGAGAATCATCTGCAAAAAAAAAAAAAAAAAAAAAAAGATGAGATAATCTCGATTATCTCAGAGCTCCTCTACTGATTTTTACACCTTGGATTTCTTTTCTTTTCTCTAGACGCTCAAGTTGAGTAGAAAGAACATGTATACAAAGAATGAATAGATATGGAGAAAGAGGTCGTATGGTTTGGGTTGGTTCACCATTGACCAAGATAGAGTAAGTCACAGAGTTGATGCTTTACATAATCCAACCACATCAGCATTGAGGAAAACCCATAATACATAAGACTTTATGAATGAACTCCCATCTTACTCTATCATAGGCTTTATTAAGATCCACCTTGAGCACTATTGTAAAGTTTTTTTCCTTTTTTTCTTGATTTAATCGAAGCTATGACCTCATGAGCAATAATACAATTATCATACATCAATCTCCCTGGAATGAAGGCATTCTGGAACTCGCTTAGAATCTTTTTCATCCCCATCTTGAGTCCACTCACAATGCATTTTGCAATGATTTTATAAATATAATTACATAGTCCAATAGGTCTGAAATGATTTACAGTTTTCGGCATTTTACATTTCAGCACAAGGGTAATGAACATTTTGTTCCACTCACTGAGCACACTTTCCCCATTGAAGAATTTGAGAATTGAAACCGATAAATCATCTCCAACAACAGGCCAAAACTTCTGAAGGAAAAGAGGAGGTAAAGAATTTGAGAATTGAAACCGATAAATCATCTCCAACAACAGGCCAGAACTTCTGAAAGAAAAGAGGATGGGATTCCATCCAACCCTGGAGATTTAAGTGGACTAAGGCTAAACACTGCACTTCTAATTTCTCCTTTTGAGAAAGGCTTCATAAGGTGATCAAGATGATGCAGTTTTAACCTAGGTAGATCAACGAACCAGTCAAAGCAAGAAGAAGCATTGGAAGTTTCTTGATCAAATAAAGGGATCTCAATTAAGGGTCTAGAAGAATCCGTTAATGTTTCTCTCGTATAAAGAGTTTTAAAGAAATCAACTAACTCTTCTTTTATTTTTGAAGCTTCCAAGATCCATATGTCTTCTTCGACTTTGAGCGCAACAATATTATTTCTTGATTTTCTCTCCTTGACCAATTTGAAAAAGAAAGAAGTCATCTTATTGCCATAATTGTCCCATCTCGATTTAGCTCTTTGTTTACAATACCACCACTGTAGAGTCATTTCCAATACCACCTCATCCTTAGTCAAAGCTGCATCTGAAGCTTGCTAAGTTGACACCGGGCTTTGTTGATGCTTTAAAAGACTCTCATGAAATCGATTCTAGCTAATTCCCTTTTCCTTCTTAAACGAGAGGCACTAGCTTTTCAAACTTCTGGAAACCATTTTATAATTCTTCAAAACACTTTTCATAGTCAAATTATCACCCTCCCTTTTCCATTGCTTCTTAATCAATTCATGAACCTCCTTAAAAAGAAACACCTAGGCCTCGAGACGATACGAATGACATATTCGCTTTTGAGAAGGATTTGTGTCCAACATGATTGGACCATGGTCAGATAGACTAATGGGGAAATTGAAAATAGAGGCTTTCGGAAAAAAGCATTCTCCATTCAGAATTACAATATCCTCTATCTAAATGTTCAGAGATGCATTCATTTCCCAATTTGTTATTCATCCAGGTAAATCTAGACCCATGCGCTGGAATCTCTAAAGACCTTCATTAACTCTCCAAGTAGAAAATTTCTCAGCTCCTCTCAAATTCAAAGATACTCCTGATTTTTTACTATAAAATTCAATTTGATTAAAATCTCCTAATAAGCAATGACTCCCTAGAAACCTTTGGATGAGTCCATGAAGACAATCATACACTTCATGTCTCTCATTGAGAACAGAAGCCCCATACACAAACGACACATAACAAACAACATTTTATTCATCTCCATAGAGCAAAATATAACATTCTTACATACTTCAAGTACCTCCATCCTACATGAGTTTCTCCAACCCAAAAACAACCCACTCGAGGATCCTACAACATCAAATCCATGAAAACAAGAGAAACCTAACTTTTCAAAATGAGAGGAGATGTTTTTCACACTACTCTTGGTTTCACATAGATATATTACATCAATATTATACATAAAACTACTATTACTAATATACTGAACTATAGGGGTATAGGTAGAGTCAAAACCCCTACAGTTCCAGGCCCATAGCTTCATTTACCCTCTTGTGGATTGTAAGGGTCAGCCACTCCACCCTTTATAGATGAGCACGAGCCTTGTTCATCAACAGATCCTTAAAAGTAAAGTCCACGTCATCATCATCATCAACTGACAGTCCAAATTTCCTAGCAAAGAATCCCCTGTAATATCTAGTCTTTTTGCACTTTTTCTTACGAATCCCTTCCTACCTTATACATCTGCCTACGCCCTTCCTCCACATACTCCTGATTTATAGCTTCTTCATTCAGGGCCAGAGGGATGGGGATATGATCTTCTTCATTCTGAACAGCAGGGATTGGGAAACTAGCAACATTAAGCTCCTGGACCTCATCTTGAGAAATTGATGAGACTTTTGGAATACCTCTATCAAGACAAAGATTGCGACCTCTTGAGGAAACCCCACGACTCCAGCCAAAGTGTTTAGCCGAAATCTTCCTCTACTTGTTCTTCCCCTTAGACCTCCTAGACCTTGAACTGATTTTTTCGGACTAGAAGGTGAGGAGAATACAATTCCCTTAGACACAGAAGAAGTTGACGGGGAGGATAATGCCAGATTCTTGAAATGAGGGGCAAACTCAAGTTCCGATAGAGAAAGAGTACCCTTACCTTTAGAAGTCGGGTTATCATAGGTGATAAGCTTAGAGGCAGACTCCTGAGGCCATGCAGACTTACATGCAACATTTGTAAGATTTGGTAATGAAGGGGTGGATTTAGTAGCTAAATATTCTTAGGCGAGTTCGAAAAAGCATGGGAAGTTAACTAGGTTGGGCTTAGTAGGTGGGGTAAACCGGAAAGTAGCAGCGGGGGTAGATGACTTACCTAGACTAGAGTTCCCCAGACTCGAATTATTTGGAGAGCTAAAAGGAGTAGGGCCCCAAGCAGGACCAAATCTTAGGGAGGGTATCAACGGGTCCACTATGGACCAATCAGGAACTTAAAGTCTTTGATTTTTAATATTCTAAGTCATCAAATTAGAAGATTCATCATCTACATTCTTTTGATGAAGAATATCATCAAAAGACACATACCTTTCCATGATGGAAATTCAGAAGAGACCAAGGGAGAAGACTGAAGTGGATGATGAGGAAAAAGACTGGTGCTATACCCAGCATAAATAGCATACGAGGAGGATGAAGAAAGCTTCTTATTAAAGCAAGTGGGATTGACCAAACTTGCCATATTAACTCTTCTCACCTTGAAGATTTTATTCTTGGCAAGACTAATAGAGGAAGAACTGTCAGATACTGCAGAGATGTCGCCCCCTAGATTAAATACTCCCAGTGCTCTATAGCTCATTTCTGCTGGATGAAAAACCCCTCTTACCCTTATTCTTGGCTTCCTTTTAAATCGTACAGAAGGGGTAACTGGGACTTTATTAAACGCTGCATGGGGAAAGCTTGGGGTCAAAGTAATTGAAAGCCTCGATTTTTTTTCCAAAGAGTAATTGCTTCTGCTTCTTAGAGCCATGCGCTTCTCAGAGAGTGCATTTCTTGCATATTGAGACTTTAAACCTTATTTGAAAAACTCCCCTTTTTCTCTGAATGAGGACTGAAGTTCAAATAAATTCCCTAAACTCTAAATGCATACTCTTCCACCAGATATGGATCTTGTAGCTCTTTGTTGACTCATCAACTAATGCTGACCTGGATCATTAATGAAACGCAACCTCTTCCTTGATGGAGCTTTTGCTTGGCTATCATGAAAATGAAAGCTTCCTCTAGGGAGTTTTTTTTGAAGCCTACGCACTTAGATGAAGATGATGCTGATTCTTTATTTCAGGTTCCTTTGCTCCTGAATTCTCAGGATGAACATAACACTCCTTAGGCATCTCCCAGATGATTCAGACTTTCATTTAAGGAAGGAGAATCTGATTTCCTTTTAGCTGAAGGATTTCCCATGGAATCCTTAAAGAAGAAAGAGTACTTCAGCCTCCTTCATTTATAAGGACCATTATACTGCTCCTTCTGATTGTTGATAGGCGTACCTTTATATTCTTGCTATGTACCCCCTTTACTCGGCTTAATGTTGGAATTTGAGTTATCTCCTTCCTCATGACTTCCATCATTCTCTGTAAATCCATTTCCACTCGGGTCTTCACTTGGATCATCTTCAGAAAGGTCATCTTCCTTAGAATTATGCCTGCCTATCAGATGATAATTCTTCTTCATCATTTTCCTCTTCATCCTCTTCTTCCATGCCCTCCTCACTTCCTTCGAAAAAGTTTCTAAATTGCATAATATCTCTCCTAATTACGCATGGTCCATCAACTGATTCAGATGAGGATTTGGAAAAATGACTAATCCCCCAGAAAGGCTCAGAACTACTATCTCCTTCCCAAGGAACTTTATCTTCCTCCTTGGTTAAATCAATAATGGAGGTTTTGTTCCTCTCCAACCTATTGAGGCTTATCAATTTGTTAGTGAAGAGAGGATAGAATGAACTGTTAATCCGCAAATTAAGACATGATCCCTTACACACTCTAGCTATAGAGATTGCAATTTGCGAATTTGCTTGTTCATCAATGAGCCTACATGCCCCCATTTTATGCCCTATCCTCTCACACTTTTTACAAAACACAAAAACCCCTTCATATCTGAGATCAACCCAAATGAAATGGCCTACTTCCACTTCAAAATAAAACCCTAGCACCAAAGGATGAGACACATGGATGCCAATAAGAGCCCTCACTCCAACTCCCTTACTGAGGAGTTACGATCAAACTTCTTAATTGGACATATTCAACTAAGAGCTCTTTAAACTATAACTTTGGAATTATAGATGATTGGATGACCCTCAATCCTAACCTATACATATTGGAAATCAAATTGTAAAGATCAAAGGGCATGATACGGATGACATTGTTTGAGGATTAAGCAAGCTCCTCTATAATTAAGTACCCTACGGTCAAGCAAGCTGAGAAAGTCCTGTTGATGAAGACATTGAAACAACTTGTATTTTCCGTACCAGAATAGGCCCCTGGGATAGCCAACAGTTCTGAATTCATAGTTGAACTTCATGAGTTGAGAAACTGTGGTTTCTCCGGTCGATGAATTTCCCTGCTATAAGACCCTTCACATCATCTAGAGCTTTGCGATGTTCCTTTGGAAAGGGTTTGATGATTGGACCCATACGACAAATATCTCACTAAAGGCTATAAATAAGATCCGAAGCTAATCTATCCATTTTGTCTTTTGATTATGGTGAACAACAAAGGAAATTGAGTGTAGAAGTTGGATGTAGAGAATAGCAAGAGAAAGATTACGTAAGAGAAGGTTTACGTAAATCCTCTCATTTTAGAGAGACTCCCAAACGTTTTGTTGACCTTTATGAACTTAACCTTTTGCTTTTTGACGGATAAAAAGAAAAGTTAAGTTCATAGGGTAAAATTTGTTGACATTCTTTTGTTAAAGAGAGCAATACTTGCAAAGAAAACTAATCCCCAAAGATGGAACTCATATGTCTAAGAGAATATAAAACCTTTCCCCTGATTCCAGACCCTCCTAACCTGAGTCAGTGAGGTCCATGATTACATACACTCTTATCTGTTGTCATTGACAAGTTGCAGTTGTCAACCAAGTTTTCAGATCACTGCTTCTTTCAACAGTACTACTTGATGCCCACAAACCTCTACATTAGATTCCTTTTACTCTCTTAATGGTTACAAATTAAGGTGGGCAGGGGATAGGAGTATTTTGACGATGTTTAGCATATGTAAGCAAGTAATTGGCAACCTTGGATGTTCCTTCAGTTAGTTTCGATTAACTGGTTATGACTTATGACTTTCCCTCCATGTTGCACACTTGCAGCATGTCTACTTTCAGCAGTAAACATTGTTCTTAGTCCAAAAACATTTAACTTCAGATCAATGAGAGTTACTTGGTACTAGGACTAACTTGGAAGAACTACCACAAATCACTGAGTTAAGTATATGGGCCAAAGCTAGATAAGCCAAGACATGAGCACTCTAGCTAGATGAGCCAGGCTTGAGCGAGGGCTAAGGGTGCAGTGTTGTAAGGCGTGGTCTTTTTCACACATTTATTGTCTATCTTAAGTGTTGTTTATCATTCCCAATCACTTACAGACAGACAAAACAGCTAGATTAGGCTCTACCTTCCCTCATTTCACAATTTCTTTTCATCATACATTTGGTCTAGAATCCAGAGAAAGAGAAAAAAAAAATATTTCTTTGCCAAATAATATGTTTTCCCGTCTTTTGGTTCCCTTCTTGCCTAGCTCCCTACATGATGGCTGAGAGTATACAATTAATTCTAGTACTGTGACGTCCCCCATATAATAACCTGGTGGCTGAATGTGGTCATATACTTGGCCAAACTCCATAGTACACCAAAAGCAGGTGATTTAATTTTCTGCCAAGTTTCAACTGCTTGAGCTCGCTTTGTTTCCTACAAGCATTTCAACTTCGCTCTCCCAGCTCAACATTCACATCTTGCAGGAAAGCACTACTTGAGATAAAACTTACCCAACAAAAGTTTATCCCAATTTCCTAAGGCAAGAATACACTTTTAGAAGATTGCTTAGGAGCTCAAATACCTCAGCGGATCATATACCCTAGGAACACATACATACCCAAAGAACATCAACCTCATTCCACCGAATCCTAACAAACAAAAAATTAAATCAAAAATGATAAAGCTCACAAAGTGAATGCTAGATAAACATAGAAATTTCAGACAGGAACAAAAATTGAAAGGGAAAAGATAACTGTCATATGAAATAGGACTCTTCTACTCTCGTTTATATACTGAACCTAAAAAGCTAACAAAAATTTCTCGCCTCATAAGAAAGATAACCAACCACTTTATGAACCACCCATCTAACCCAACTACCAACCAACCCACAATAACAACTAGAAGACATATCATAAAGACATACACTACCCAAAACAATTCCTCCTGTTAGAAATGGCTAAAGTCCCACATTGAGAGATTAAAGCCTTTCACCTAGTTTATATACCCTGACTACCCACCTTGAATTAAGGTGTTTTCTATAGTAGTGTGCTGGTCTACAGATGATTTTTTGTTTCAGTAACTATTCATATTCCTGAAAAAAATGTAACTCTTCATTTCTTAAAGTCTGTTACATTGCTTCTGCTCTAGACTTTTCGATTTTTATACCTTTTGTTTTTTTATTTCAGTAACTTTCATATTCCTGAAAACAATGTAACTCTTCATTTCTTAAAGTCTGTTACATAGCTTCTACTCCAGACCTTTGGGATTTTTACACCTTTTGGTATTCCCCTCTCATCACGGGGCCGGGGACGATTTTAGTGTGGGTTTAGCTGAACCAAATTAAAACTCAAAAAAAATCTGAAAAGCTTATATATAACTTATATACATTTTTCAATATATCCAATCATGTATGTGTAACTCTCAACATCAACCTCAAATGAAGGAACCCAGGTTCGATTCTCCTTCCCTCTTCTAGTCTTTTTGAGTTTTCTCTTCAGGAGTTCAAGAGACAAGAGCAAACTTCAAGTATCCTACACCAATACACCCTTGACCCTTCTCGCAGTCTCGCACAAGTGCACAACTCACTTCTTCAATCTATGTCTCTCTACGGCGCTCTGTCTCTCTTCGAAGTCCAACAGCAGTCCAGTAAGGCCTCAACACCGACAGCACTACACTGAGTGAAGTTTGCGGCCACTCGAGCCACTGACGACATTTCATTCTGCAGCTACCGCGCCATTGCTAGTCCTCCACTGCGGCACTGCCATTGCCCACCCCCACTACCCACTGGATTTAGGTATATCCGTATATACATGATATTTTGATTTCGATTTTTGTTGGATTGGGGGATTGGAAATATATTTTCTGAATTGTGATTTGAATTTTCAAATGTTGATTTAATTGAATAATTGTTGTTGATCATGTTCTTGAATGTTGATTAAGCTATGTTAGTCAATTAGTTTATTGTTATTGAATGTTGATTAAGTCCATGATGTCCTCAAATTTGCAATTTCAATATGGAGAGATTAGAATACTTTTGGAAAGATCGTATATTAGAATTTACTTTTGGAAAGTTAAGCACGATGATGTAATAAATTATTTTCAAAACATGAAAACTCATTGTCTTAGTGGCAACTTTCTATTATTATAGTAATTGCAGACCCTTGAATTGTTATTTAAAATTTGAAATTTAGACTATTTTATATAGAACTTGATTTAGTAGATTCTGAACTCCTAAAGCAAAAATCACCGCCACTGCCTCATCTTCCTACCAATACAACCTCTCTGAATCAGTACAGCTCAACAGACTAGTGATGTTACCACACGTGGGCGCCACAGTTTTACAATTCTCAAAGGTTTGTTATTCCTTTGTTTACGTTCTCATTTCCTACACCTGCTAACTACAATCAATACGATCAAAATCCCCCACCACCCCAAATTAACAAAAAATTAGTTCAGTCAAGCAATTCATCGAACACCTTAAGAGCACACATAGATAAAACTTTCTCGGCCCTCTCTATTGCTCTCGTCATCACATGGGTCCCTATGCTTATCGTTCTCCTCTCCCTAAAAATTGAGTTCCCCCACATTGCTGTTTAAAGAGAATGGAGGAAGTATACAACAATCCGACATTATAAAGAGTTGAAGACAGAAATGTATCACCTTGGCACAAACATCAACAACCCGATCGAGCTCATCGCCAAATGCATCTCCATCTTTCAACAATCTCTTCTTCAACTCAATCTTAAACTTCTGGGTTTCCTGCAATTCCCAGAAAAAAAATTGGCAAAAAAAAAAATTAATGAAATGAAAAAAAAATTGAATATTATCATTACAGCTTCTGCAAATTCTGGGATTGGGTCAGGATACGTGTGTCTCTGAGGAGGGTTGGCCCGGAGAGGGAAGATAGAGGAAAGAGATTGAGTTCGGGGACAAGAGCACAGGATAAGGGAAGGGGTGCGCAAGATAAGATGGCTGTTGAACGTTGGAGTTTTGGCGGGAGTGTTGGTTAAGGGAATGGAAAGGTGAGGGGAATTGTAGAGAGCCATCAATGAAAAGGGAATCTTGTAACACTTGAATCTTTAGGATTGTGAGTTTGGATTCAATGTACTTATATTCACTTTGGTTCTTGCATTAGTTGGCATATGCTTCAGTCTTCATGTTTTATGGACATAGCAGTATATGGATGGCTAATAATTGAACATGATAGCATCTTGAATTCTCGAAAAGATCATGATAAACGTGAAAACTACTGTTTCATTGCTATGGAGTTGTTATGTCTATCCTTTTTTAACATACTTTGCTCGAAAAGTTAGTGCCGTGTATGAGATGATGGTATTGAAACAGATTAGACATGGGAGTACTTAGGATTTAGGAAAGACGATAGATAATTAGATATCTCATCCAAAGACATTTGGGCAATGGAAAAGGAAATGAGCTTATGAATATGAGCACTTCCCAAAACACCCAATAGTGTGATCAAATTAGTAGTCCCAATCCCAGATGGGGCTTCAAGGCCACCCAGTGCACTTGTGAATTTGTGATGGAACACCTTCACTAGCATACGACTCAACTGGTAGGAGCCTAGGCATTCTACTATTTTGATACTTTCAGCAGCTTACCAACGTCAACTAATATAGCAGCTAAGGAGTTGTGCTATAAATTTATCAAGGAGCTTTATTGCCACCAAATAAAAAAATTACGTCAAACACATGGTCAGCCAAGCACCCAGATATACGACTAATACAAACCTCACTTCGTACTGAACCGGGTTATGCTTGTTCCAACAAAACCCTTTTGCAAATGCCTAATCAAAGTACAAAATTGGGTGATTAAATACACAAGTTATAAATACCATCAGGATTCAATCACTTATGTTTTGTTCCTTTGCCTTGACTTTTGGCTAGAGCTTTTCCTCTTTGCTCTCTGTTTCCGTCCACCTTGTATCTGCTCCTCTACCCTTTCGTGCGGATCTACTTCCTCAAATTTGATAGGATCAATGATCATGCCAGATTTCTTTACAACCTGAATGAATATACTCAATATCAGAAAAGGTTCTTGAGCCTAATTTTATTTTATTTTTTAAAAAAATATTTTGCGAGGCAAGGTATTTGAGCCTAATGATACGGCACCACTAACTTTTGAAATAATGTTTAACAAAATAGTCTACTATGAGAGAGATGAACTCACTTCTGGCCTGGTAAGAGCTCCAGCAGTTGTTGTTGGGTTAAATTCAGGCCCAATTGGCATTCGATTGCTTTGTTCAAAAGCATCATTTGATGTAAAAGGATAAGGCAGCATCTTTGCATACAGCTTCTCCCCCTGCCAGTTTCAGAAACTCTTGGAAGCATTAGGCAAGGTAATCCACCTCAAAGCATCACATAGAAAGTAATCTAAATAAACTATCACAACTTAAAAACAAGCAGATATCTTGACAATGTCATTCTACTGACGAAATGTAACTACATTACACTCATTAAGGATAACTATTCTTTTGGCTATTCAACATTAAGGAGAAATATAGTAAAAATGAGAGGGAAGAGGATGGGCACTTCTAGAAAGAAATGGAAGGAATACAAATGACCTTCTGAAATGGGAAAAATTCAATGTCACTTTAGGTTTACTAGGTATAGATGCCTGCAACAACCATGAACAAGGGATACTAGACACAATTTTTTTTTTAAAAAAAAAACATCTATAAGGACTGGAAGATGATTTGTATAAAGATTAGATGGAAAGCATTTTCTTTAACGAAAAACATATACTAGTAAACATCCCCTATTCTCTTTTAATCGCAATGATGAACTTTTACGGTCTCTAAGACACACTTAGACCATTAATGTCTTGAGCTACATAATTGTCAAAATAAGAAAAAAAAATATACACATTAGAAGAAAGAAAGGTCAAAAAAGTTTGCAAGCTTAGACCAAAAAACTCCAAAATTTCACAAGATATGCAACAATTGCCTTATTTGCATTACTCACAAACTATTAACTTTGACCATTAATATATCAAAATAAATTATATAAAATTTTTGCTACTCATAATAATTAGATTAATGAAATTTTGATTTTCTATGTTATTAATAAAATTTGGTCAAAATAAATAAATGGATAGCACAAAAAGGTCACATGTTGCATGTATATTCAACTGACAACCAAAATGTACATTGATGTATCAAGTGAGAGTTCATATGAAATAAAAGTTAAGTAGATAGATGATTTGGAGTAAAGTATTTCTCATGACTTTGTAAGTTAACCCCTTGACATTCCTACATTAATTAACCCACTACATATTTTTCAACACTAAATACCAGTATATGAAAATTGTTAAAGATTAGAACACTGACCTTCTTATCTATTTTCTCTGAGATGATTACGTGTTTAAGGCGTGCATCCTTCCTTTTCTTCAAAGCTTCTTCTCTCTTTTGCTTAGCATTTGCATGCTCTTTCAGCATCCAAGAAGGCAAACCTTTCTTCTTTTGGATATCAGTCCACTGACCCCATCCAGGAAGCAAAAGGGGTTTCTCTGGCTCAGGATTCTCCTCATTCAGGACATCCTCCTTAACCTTTTCAAATTCTTCCTCCACATCATCCCCCGCAAATGCACGCCTT
Source organism: Dysphania ambrosioides (assembly GCA_026401315.1). Taxonomy (NCBI): domain Eukaryota; kingdom Viridiplantae; phylum Streptophyta; class Magnoliopsida; order Caryophyllales; family Amaranthaceae; genus Dysphania; species Dysphania ambrosioides. Next base: position 901,104 of record CM048660.1, on the reverse strand, counting down.
ATTAGCTCTTCATTTGAAGGTAATTCATATGTTTGCCTTGTCCCTGAAGACATCATACCATCTACCATATGCACACCACTGTCTGTATCACTGTCATTCTCTACTTCCTAATGATTAAAAAAACAGATACTAATTCAGCATGGGAAAGCAAAAAAAAAATATTTAATCAAATTTTTGAGCTGTCAAATCAATACATAGTATACCTCTCCACCGTCACTGCTGGGAGTAAGATTTGTAACCTTAGGCATACTCTTGACATTGGCATCATAATTGGACCCTCCTTTATTTCCACTTTTCATCTGTATACATGACCACCAGGGTTAAATAAAAAGTTCCAATATTACAGTATTCTGTTACTAGGTGTAACAAAAAAAAAGAGGGGCTGTACATAATACTGTATGCTCACTAGATTCCCCCATTCAATTGCATCTTCCTCAACCAAGGTTATGAAACAACTTGCATTAATCAATACGAATTTTTTTTTTTTGAAAAAAAACAAAACCTTTGACGACAAAGGAGAACATCATCACAATTTATCCTTCCACCCCTTCTTGTTTGCAGAAAAGGGAGCTAATTTATACAAAGCAAGAACGAGCTATCACATTAACTGGTTAAGGAAGAGCAAAAAAAAGCATACAGTAGAATGCAAATAAGGGAGGGACTGTACGAATGATGTCCACAAAGCCTGGAGCTAATTAATACAAAGCAAGAATGAGATATCACATTAACTGGTTAAGGAAGAGCAAAAAAAGTAGACAGTATAACGCATATACAGGAGGGACTGTATGAATGATGTCCATAAAGCCTTTAATGAACAGAGATCTGCTCATATACACATGATAATGCAACTGTTCCCATCCAACAGGCAAAAATTACCTACAAAGAAGAAAGAAAAACTCTAACCTGTTTCCATGAGCCAGATGTGAAAACAGAAACATCATGACTTGTTTTTGGTTCAGCAACATCAATAACACTCTGCAAAGCACAGAAGTATTTATCAAGCTAATTTATATAGATAAAAAACCTCAATGTAAGGAAATAGGCAAGGTTAATCCAATTACTTTGAAAGATGAATCATCAACAGTCTCCAAATCTTCACGAAGTACACCTAAATCAATGTCAACCTCTTTTTTCATGTGATTACCTTTCACACAATCCGTGAAACTATCATTCTTCTCTTCAATGATATCTTCATTATCACTGCCATAATTGTCAATATCTGGTCTAATATTTATGTTAGCCTCTTCAACCTTATTTTTGGTCACACCAAAAACTCGTCTACCATTTGGAGTCCCATCTTTCAGGCCCTTCCCAGCAGTCTGATTTAAAAATGACTCGTATTCCTCAAGTGCATGCTTGGCTTCTTCATTAGCTGCCTCCTTTCTTTTCTCCATTCCCCTTACCTATGATCAATACAACACCCATTAAACAATAAACACATTAACAAAGGAAAGAATCAAATACATAACAAGAGTTAAAACCAGATAAGAAAAGGATCTATTGTACCACCATCCAGCAGGTTTTGAGATTTATGTCCAACAGTTCTAAACAATAGAGTGAAAGGTAGGCTTGAAGAGAAAAATAACAATCAAAGGAAAGAAACATAGGAATATAAAGGCAGCAACAAACACTACATCAAAATTAAGATCATCAATCCTCTCCTCACCCCAATAAAGCTTATTAACCTAAAAACTGCCAGATGTCCTCCGTCATACATATGAGTAAATGATTCACGCAAATGCATACTCTAATCATTTAATCTGTTGCATTAGTCTCTGAACTTTCAGAAGATCTTTGGCTGGTGAACCTTGTGGGTGATGGGAAATATTTTAAATTGAGCTACAGTACATCTCATTACCACTGCCATTAGGTTTGATGATTCCCTATGTTCAGTAATTGACAAACGTATGAGCAGGAGAAATTCGTGAAGCTAGGAGAGAGAGGTTTAGTCTCTTTGATAAGGTGGTAGGAGAAAAGCAGAGACAAAAATAATAGTACATTCTTTTATAAACATTTATCAAGAAAAGTGAGTTTTGATATGGAGGGAAGCAAACTAGAAGGATACATATTCCTTCCTTTAAATGAAAAAAAATCCTTCCAACTTTGGAAACATTTGGAAGATGCAAGCTCTCTCCTTCCTTCAATCCTCCTTTTCCTTTTTCCTTCCATAACAAGTATGCCAAGGGTGGAAATGTAATGGGACAAGCAAAGAACAGGAAAATTTGAATTTTAATGTAGAATGAAAAAAGAAACAAAGCCCCAGATACAGGCATCTGATATAAGATGTTCAAACAATCATAATGCAAATTATAGTAGCCAACAAATTTCCGGAAACAAAACTGCTAGTAAACGTATAAATCATCTTTAGTATCCTTTTTCATACTATCCCTTGGCTCCAAAATCATTCTTAGATTTCTCAAAATTCCATTTACAACCATACGGAGTGTGAGAATGTACAAATAATATAGTAAAACAAACTGGCAAACAATAGGAATGAGCAGAAAATACCATGAATGGCAATGAGAGAACTCCTGAATCAGGCACTTCATCCTCTTGTTCCATTAATTTAATCGTTTTTTCCTTTGCCTTAGCTAATAACTTTGAAGCACCTTCCTCATCTGAACTATTCAATTCCTCATCATCCTCATTACTACTATCGTCACTGCTGCTACTATCCTTCATGGAATTCATTTTTCTGGTCAGAAGGTTATGAAGATGCAACTGTTCAGCTATAGCAGCTTGAGTACCTTCGTCTTGTTTGCTTAAACCCCGTTCAAGAACACGTTTAGCCCACTTGCCTTGGTTTTTGTGCCTCAGTGTCAAGCGTGCCTACATTATATACACACAATACCACAGATTTGTTATTGAGAAGAAACCACAAATACAACATCTGGTACGCAACATCATTGTTCATACCTCTGCACGTTTTCGTTCTTGTTTCTCTGCGAGTTCTCTGGCTGCTTCAGGATCAGTTTGCACATCAAAAGAAGCTGCCTTTAATTTATCTTTCTTCTTTAAACGATGGTATGTCTTGGATTTTATCTTTTTAATGTGCTTTGCTTTCAATTCATGTCGGAAAAGAAGACTGCGCATTTTAGCAAGTCTATCCTGGCGGTTCTTCACTTCTTCCACAGATATCTGTATCCATAGAACATGAAGAAAGTATTAGTTTTTCAAACAGGTTTTCGGTAATGCAGAGCAACATCAGACAACTGTTTACATACTCATAACAGTAGCTAGCAAAGGACCAAACTTACGTTAATGTTTTTCACCTCGTAGCCCATAATATAGAAAAACCTACTACCCACCACAAGAGTAAGGTAGCGTGAGTTCCTCACCAAACTTAAGTCTTTGGTTTTACATGATTATCAAGGGAACCTTTGGATCACATAGTAGTGAGGAGTAACAAGTAGTAAACCAAGGATATTTTGTTAATTTCATATGATTTTTAAACCAAAGAAGGGAAAGGGAAGTTCAGTTTGAGACAGCTGCAAAATGAAAGAAAGTTCATCAAGGGACAGAGGCAGAAATGTTTTTCAACTTATTCAAGGCAAGGGAACATGATGTATAATATAGACAAAATTAATTATAGTGTGCGATTTTGTGAAACTTAAGTGCATATCAAAAATTACCTTATTTCTTCATAGAATTTGTGGAGTTCATGTGATCACAACTTGCAAATCCATTACTGACATTACTCTGTATTGTTTGTTGAATCTTTAGATAATGTATGATAGTTTCCAAAATAATACATAATATATTCTCACTATCTCTTTTATTTTTTCCATTTAAACTTCATTTCTTGATTTTATGGTCAGTGCTGATGGGGAAAATGTGCAGCAGTACTACAGAAGTAGACAGAGGCAATGGAAGGGGGACAGTGTGTTAGAACCAACACTTAAACAGTCGGGCAATGAAACTGTGGAATGTGAAGACTTAGATATCAGGTTTCTCATATGTAGTTATAGTACTATTAATTTCTGGGTAAGTCACTATTCACACGTTCACAATCTTAAATTTCTGGGTAAGTAGCCAAGGATCAGTAGCCATGTAGGTATTGGTGTGGCTAATAAAATTAAATGCGATTGACAGACTTTCCCCTGAATCTGTAACCATTGATCCATGGTATATAATCAAGGGACCCTCCATTAGGCCCTGTTCAATTCATCTTAAAATAATAATTAATCAGTGAAAATCGGTCAATTGGTAAAAATCAGAAGTCTCATGCATAAAAGAAATAGTAAATCAATAAAAATCAATTTTTATAAGTAAAAATAAGTTCTAATCAGTAAAAATAATTTCAATTCAGTAAATATCATGTGAGCAGAACAGGGTCTTACATGGACAATAGCAGGTGGCTGCCAATCTATGGTTCAGATAATATACAACAACTCATACACCATATCCTATGCCATCCCCCCTCTCCAACTTGTGGGGTTTCGGGGGGCAGAAGCAGGGGCAGAGGGGGAGACCAGAATCTAAACTTCGATATTGAAAAGGTGGGAAAACAAAGCTCATAGTAGATGGAGGCTACATCTGCCACTGTCAGCTGACTCACCTTCAATGGGTAATGGTAACCAAGGGTTACATATCATGGAAAACACCAATGATGGAGTCACAGTAGGTTTCTGAAAGAACCCAACATATCTGCAACTCTGCCTCTCATCTTGTTTTGGATTAAAAAACAAAGGCCTTTAAATTAGCGACTTTTGTCTTTCTTAAACTCAGTGCGTACTCAATTGTCCCATCAAGTCTGCAACAAACGGCCTATTTGCTCCCATCAAGTCTACCTCTCATCTCATTTTTTCCTTCACATAAAAAACTATTTATGTATCCTAGTAAGCAACAACTATGTCTTACCTTAACCTACTTCCCCTTCATTTCATAAACCCAGTACTATTTGTTTCCTCTTCCAAAGTACACAACTAAAACAAACATACACAAATGCCAAAGCAACTTGAAACAGCTCCTACCTTGTTTAGCTCTAGAATCTTGGCACCATCACTCTTGTAAGCTTCTGTGACCTCTTTGTTATCCAATATTGATGCAATTGACTTTTCAAATTCTGTCCGCGGTTTGAACTCAGAAGCTATAGCTCCCACAGTAGGAAGACCAATGTCATTACCCTGGTCAAAATAAAGAGTGGGAGCTTCTCTATTTCTCTTCACAAGATGCTCCCATCTAGTAATGTCCTTCTTTGTGAGGTCATATGCTGCCTCTCTCTGCAACCTCTCCTGTTGTGGTTTGGGAAGTGGAGCTTGAACAGTTTCTTCTTTCTTCTTCACATGTTCAATCCTCTTCCGAAGCTTGCTGTAACCAGAAGTCCCTCGAAGAGGATCCAAAAGGTCATCAATACTGATCTTCCCATTACCACTGAGGACATCACAACTGGGGTTGAATTCAGATTCTGGATATCCCTCTGAAATGACAGCACTTCTCTTCCTCTTTTTGCCTGAAAACAAAATTTTAGACTGACTTGTGCAGTTCTTATTTTCTCCCTTTCTTTTCAAAAGCTATATCAAATCTAATTATTCAAAGTATTAATAAAGACAGCCCTGTGACGGAAATAAAATAATCCAATAGGACTACACAAACACTTCAGCACTTCACCCATCATTGCAGACAACACCTGAGGAGAATGATTTTGATTGGCCAGAGAGAGAAATATACCTGAAGGTCCAGACATTAGGTGGATAAATTTAATGAGCATTTACATAGAATTGCTCAAATATTCTTTTTAATTTATTCTGACCAAATCATCTTCTGACAAGTATAACCACAAAACCAGCCAGTGCACCACTAATAAAAAGCTTGTTCAGATACACCTAGACTGGACAAAGTCATTTACCTTCAAAAGCCTGGGTTGGGATTCCAGTAATATCTTGTAGCATCCTTGCATGCCTCAGGTTATCATTCTCCAAATCAACAGAACCCTCATTGTCCTCCTCATGATCTTGATCATATTCATCGTCATCATCAGATAGTATGTCTTCATCCTACACACAGGAACAACCAGAGCAGTCAAATGTTGCATACTTTATCAGTCAAACCAATAACAGCCAATTAATCCAAACAATAAACATTCTCTTAAAGAGTGCAAAACAGAGAAACAAGGACACTATGACATACGCTGAATTTTCAAAGGTTGGAAAACCGCATCATCTAACATTCCTAAGGAAAACAACCCCCCTTCCTCCCAAAACTCTTCCCTGGTTCCACTCGCCATCCAAGTTTAACTAATCGCAAATAAGAACAAACCCTCTGCTTCTTTTATCCCTCAAAACTTCCATCATTAATCATATAGAGTGTTCAAGAGTAGCAAAAGTTTCAATAGTTAAATGGAGGGCCGACAATGGTTTCAATGATAGTTCATAAACCATCAATCTTGGGACTTCGTAACTACAACAATCATTGCTCTAACCAATACCCACAAACCCCAATTTAAACAGCGTAAACAAACAGGCGAACATTATCTCCATGCAACACCACAACGGTGGTAATAACATTACACAATCCGGGTTATCGGATCCTAAAACCCAAGAAAAAGCCAGTGTACATCCTTCATAGTAGTAACTAATCATAACTGCACTAACTTCAAATTCTCAACAATCTACCAATCTCAATCACCCTAATTCGTGCAATCTCTCACTAATCACAACAAATTAATTCATTTCAGCATCATTAAAAATTCTAAATGAATTCATAAATTGCGGGAAAAAATTAAAGACTTATGAAAAAGGTTGGGGAGAAAAAGACCTTAAATTTCTCAGGGAGCTCATACTCGTAATTATCGACACGATCGAATCGACGATTCTTCTTCGACTCCTCCTCTGCAACCTCTTCTTTATATTCATAAAAATCATCCTTGACGTAATTCAGCTCCCCTTCATCCGAATCAATTACGTCATCATCTTCAACATTGTCGTCATCGCTGTTGTTAGGGTTTCTGAAGTTATCGAGCTGCTTCCGAAACGCCGACGGCAATCGCGGCCCTCTTCTCTCTCCTCCGACACTTCTATCGCCGCGACGTTTTCCGGAGGACTTAGGGTTTGATTTCTTGAAGGTGGATTTTTTGGGCGCTTTGTCGCGTCGTTGAATCTGCTGCTGCTTCGTAGCGTCGCTTATTGATTTCCTCTTCTTGTGGTCCGCCATTGTTGAGAAGAGGAATTAGAGAGGTTTTGGGTTTGGCGGCCGCCAAGTGAGAGATAAGCGGCTAGTGTTCGATAAATGTGATTCAAGAGTTGGGCTGTTCTTATGTTAGGCTAAGTACAGCATTTTACAATTTGATTTTGGGCTTCTTTGCTGCATCATGCTTCATACGCTCCTGCGCTTCTGTGCCGTTTATCGGAGTTGTCAAATTGGATGTCAAATTGGATGACAATTGGTTTAATTGTTTAAAGTATTGGATAGTAATATTTAAGATTTGAATATGGGATCAAAACCCTCCTATATATGTTGTTGTCTTATTGTTTACGGCTCTCTTTATATCAAAAATAAAAATGGGTACATAATTTTTTAATCAAATTCAAGTCGGATTATATTTGACTTGAATCGGGTCTATCACGCATCGCTTTATGCCGACCGATGTACAAGAATTAAGAAATGGTCCTACGATTTACCAATAGTCAATGTTACCGTGGAATTCGGTAAACTTCTTGTTTTTTTCTTGTGTTTGTGGAAGTGGTTGGGTATCTTCCACAAACACCTCCACCATGTTTGTAATTTTAAAAAAGAAAAGGAATAATGGAGTAGAATTCATTTAAATAATTAATTATAAAAATGATTAATTTTCATGATGTTTTGCAGGATTTTGATGGAGATAGAATTGATTGTAGTTTTCAATATGATGAAAATTTTGACACAAGCTAGTTAGCGATATACAATGGGGATTTTGTTTGACAGTAGCAACATAGAAATTGCAACGAGATAGTAAATATGATAAATTATTGTAATATGATTGTTACGGTAAGAAAAGTAAAAAAAAAAAAAAAAAAATTGGCAACTACTGTGAGTATATATGGATACAAAGAAGAAAGGTTGCGGCTGCTTATTTAGGGTTAAGGTATGCGAGTGTTCGACTCGTGATGGTTGGCACAAAGTCAGTACTCCTAAATGGAAGCAGCAGAAATATTAGCCAATTGTTTAATTAGAGGAACATGGATAAATTATGGGCTTATTCCTACTGCACAAAAGTTGTCCACAAAATCATAGATGCTTAAGTGAAACGTGGTGAGATATTGGCAATCGCGTTGGAGAAAATTTCAGGAGACAATCCGAGGGAAAGACACATCTACAATGTAAAAAATAAGTTGAAGAGAGAAAAATGAGAAGGAAGGAAGTTGATCCAACAGTTGCTATATCAAAGAGTTGAACATCAGTACTTGTACTAGATTTTGAGTCATTTGTTGAACAGAAATTCCGAGACTGACAAGATCGGATGCTTCCTTCTACATTACTAAGCTTGGGTTTTTTTTATAAAAGTAAATCAATCAATCAATTAGAAGCACTTTACATTGTCTATCATTAATATTCTTCTAATTTCTTGGACGGTAATTTGCCGAACAAGACATTCTAGAATCTACTAATTTATATATAGGATTGTGCAAACTTGTGAGTTGCAATATTTTCCTTCTTAACAATAATAATTTTATTTATTTTTAAAAAATACAAATTCATAAAACACTCTAATTTTACAACAAGACTCCGTTTAGTAGGACGTAAACCGTTTTCAACTGAAAAGTGAAAATGGTTTTCCATGGAAAACTCATTTTTATGAAACATTTCCATTGTTTGGTTGCATAGAAAATGATTTTACATTTAAACACTTTTCGTTGTTTGGTTGAACTGAAAATCAATTACTCCTATTAACTTTTATAATTGTATTCTCTTGTCATTTTTTAACTCTTTTTTCCGTTATATTTACTAGTTGTTTGTCATTAACTAAATTTGTTATGCTACAACAAATATATTTTTTATAAAATCTATAATATATTTCTCTGATATATTAATAACATGTTGCATTATAGAGAATATCGTCATAAAATCAAAGAGCCCTAAAAAATATAGTTCAACATTAAAAAAAAATACCTTAAGATAACTATAAAGGAGTATTCACAATCAAATAAGCATACCAATTAAATAGGTAAATGTATTCACAATTAAACGAGTAAACTAATCAACTGGTTGTACGTTAATAGTTTGTACTTTTACATTTTAAATTTTAACAGAAAGAAAATTTCTACTCTAATTTCAAATAAACTGTTGATTGCCTACATTTCATGAGAAACTTTCATGGTTCAATTGAATTGGGGGAAAATCTATGGGTTTTTTTTATTTTTGAATAAAATGGATAAAATTTGTTCAAATTCATGATATAGTACGATAATTTAATAATCAAGACATGATATTCGAAGAAAACGTATTGAATTGATAATATTCGAAGAAGATGAAAAGAAATTGTGGGTTTTCCCCCAATTTTTAAGAGAGGAAAGTGTGGAGCAAAGAAAGATTACCGAGAAGATGAGAAATGAAGAATATATGAGGGTAGTGTTGGGCATGGGTGGGGCCAATACGTGGCCCGAGCAGACACGCTTTTGGCACAATACAACACAAGCATGGTCGTGGCACAACACGACATGCTGTCTGTGGAGTGGGCCGCTAACAGGCCGCGGACATTCAAAAAAAAATTTAAGCACTAGCACGCGAGCGCCATGCCAAATTGGCACAAGGCATGCCCCGAAGTACGCTATTGTGTAGTATTATTTAACACTATTATAACTTTATTAGTAGTAATATTATTATGACTACTACAATTAACATTACTATTATTTTTAATATTATTATATTCTTATAAGATAATTTATATTATCTAAACTTTTTTTCAATTTTATTATATATACTTTACTTTTATTTTTGTTAAAAAATTAGGACAGCATGAGGCACAACACGACACACCAAGCACATGGGTCGTGCTAGGTCATTGGCCGAGTTTTAGGAAAAGGTAGCATGACACAATACCGCACGACCACAATTAGGCACGGCATGACTAGAGATCAAGCATGAGCTGACATGGTTTATGACGAGCATGGCATGACCCGTAGCACCTCTATGCATGAGTTGGTAATGCATGAGTTGTTTATTAGTTAGTATTTTTTTTTTTAGTGAATTGATGTAAAAAATTTTACTCCCAGTTTTGGAGGAAAATGTTTTCAATAGGATGTAAAATGAATTTTTATTCAAAGTTTTACATCCTATGTTTTACTCCAAATCAAACAATGTAAAATAGAAAAATAGTTTTCAGGTAAAACGTTTTACACCCTACTAAACGAAGCCTAAAAGTACATTCATGACTTCATCAAGTACTTCATCAATATCAAGCAATATTACACCCATTTAATCAAAATATAATGCAGATAATGATAATATATATTAAAACAAACACACTGTAATGCGGTAATCTTTATTTCATAAAAAAATATATATATACATTTAAAACTAACCTGATAATGTGTTAATACATTTTTATTATTAGTTTTCAAGGAAATTTTTATACACATTGGCAATAAATTTTGGAATTTTGTGGTGCATATATAGGCTATGTTTTTCTATCAAAGGAATACCAATTAAGCGTTAGAACTTGCAACTGCTGTAAGTTTCGAACATTTACTAATGCAATTCACTTCTTCGAATGCCTCTTCTCTCAGCGTCTCAATGTTTGAGGGCACCCTGAATCAATCAGAATTCCAGTTTTCTCTGCCCCTTTAAATTCACCCCTTCTTTTGGCTGATTGTTGAGAAACTTATACAACAAGCTAGAAAACATTCGTATAACTTATGGGTATTTCTAAATTTTCTTGATTCTTTAGTTGTTGGGTTTTTCTTCAATTTGCAATCAATCAATCAAATACAAGAACCCCAATTCAAATCGCTACTTAGATTGCAATGTCATCCATTCCTGATGAAGTGATCATTGATATTCTGCTTAGACTGCCAGCCAAATCATTGCTACGCTTCAAGTGTGTGTGCAAATTGTGGCATCATATAATTAATGGGTCAGGCTTTATCAGACGCCATTTGCAGCAATCCAATAATTTGCATGTAGTTATCAGTACCCCAATACTTCATTTAATTGAATTTGACACCTTTGCTAATCCAACAGAACTTGATTACCCTTACAAGAATCGGAATGATTTTTTGAATGTTTATGGATCATGCTACGGCTTGCTTTGCATATTCGTGTCCGGTACTGTTTTCTTGTACAACCCCACTACACGAACCCACAAAATCCTACCCAAGTCGCCCTTTAATGACCCCTTCTTTCATAACAAAAAAAAAACAAAAAACAGTATTCAGTGTTTTGGGTTTGGTTATGATCACGTGTCCCAGGACTACAAATGTGTGAGGATTCTTCAGAGTTGGGATGAGTTTGACGAAGATCAATATTTTTTCAAAAGTCAAGTTATGGTTTACAGCTTGAAAGAGGATTCTTGGAAACTGTTGGCTCACGATCTAATTCCTTACTTTTTTGGTTGGCAGCGTGGAGATTGTGTCCATCTTGAGGGGAATCTGCATTGGTCGTTTGCAGAAGATGTCCATTTCCCTATCGTTGGATTTAATCTTGGTGACGAAACTTTTAGCACCATGTCATTGCCTAACCACCATACTAAGATTACGAGTGCTCATATGGGAGTGATTGATGACTGCTTGTGTCTTATGCTTAACTGTCTCTATTGCTGTGATGTATGGATTATGAAAGAGTATGGCATATACGCTTCTTGGACTAAGCTCTTTAGGCTTCTAAAACAAGAGAGGTTTGAGGACTTTAAGCCTATATCTTTCTCGATGAGTAAGAAACAACTATTTGTGAGCCGACTTTTCAATAATCTTGGTTATGTAGAATTGGAAACTTTGAAGATTACAACTGTTCAGCTCCCTTATATGATATTTAGTACACACGTTTGTCCGGAGAACCTTCTGATGCTCAAGGATGCTGAAGATTTTCTTGCAAGCAACCACAAAAAGGAAGAAACAGCTCAAGGTCGTGTGGAGAACTGAGAAGTATGCGTTAGCGCATGACTGTAGCTTCTATCTATATCATTCATAACTTCTACGCTGGTCAGTGTAATCTGAAATACAAAACTGTGTTCCTGTTTTCCAGGCATCTTTCTCAGATCGCGTAGGATACTTTTTTCGTGAGTTCACTTCAATTCTTAAACTTTTGTGAAGCTGTGTTTCTCAGTAGTTCCTAGTATTTTGTCAATCTGCTCATTCGTCGAATTTTAGAATGAAGACTCTGTTGTGTTTTTGAACAATTTGTGCTTGGAAGTGTCTATAAGATCCGTTACGTTTGATTGTACGAGTGTGAAAGATATTATCTTGTTTTAGTTAGAATGTTGTCTGACTATTCCCATTTCATTGAATAATTTGGTTCTGAAACACCCTGCTGCTAATACAAAAGTGTTGGCATTAGTAAGAAGTGAATTTCTCGTAGACCCATACACAATGTCATGAATTTGGATTATACTCAAAAGTTTTGGCTCAAAACTTCATTTTTATAGAATCTAACAGCAAGGCTCTACTAATATAAAATACCAACTCCCTATATTTACGAGCTAACTAATCCAGTAATCCATATACTTAAATGGTAATCTGATATAAACCGGCACAAGTGACCGGAAGATCAACAGCAAGAGGGTTGAGAAAATAAGGGAAAGAAAATAGCCACACCACCTACAATTCGAGACGTAGGAAATCTCCCAAATATACTCAACTTTTGTATTACTGGTTGCCTTTTACAATTGCTCATGTACATATATTTATACTCCTTTCATAACAAACTTGTAATTACTTAGATTCCCTCCTATAGTAATTACACAGCCTTGTATTACTGAATAACGAGGTTACAATTTATTATTTACTATAATGCTTCTGCTCTCTTCACTTCTTCTGAAATTCTTGCTCTCTGTCTCTTTATTCCTGCTGTCCCTGCTGACTTGTTTCATGTGGTTGAGCAAACATTCTCTTTTTCTGGCCTGGCTCCCTTCTCCGGTAGGTGATAGTAATAGGTGGCCTTGCTTGAGCTCTATCGATTCCCCGGCCTAACAGACTCACCTTGTCCTCAAGGTGAAATTCTGGAAATCTGAGTGCCATAGCCTCATAATCTTCCCAGGTTGCCGCAAAGTCTTGCAGGCCCTTCCATTTGATTAGCACTTCTAACTCTGAAACATCATTGTTCCTTCCATTCCTTTTTGACAAGACCGCTTCTGGCTCAACTTCTAACACCAAGTCAGGGGTAAGCAAAGCAAAGGAGGTATGGTTGAATTCACCGGTGAGGTACCAATCGCTGACTTGAGTTGGGACACATGAAAAACCAGATGGAAGCGTGCTGTGTCAGGGAGAGCTAACTTGTAAGCCATAACTCCTATCTTTTGTATAACTTCATAGGGGCCATAATATCTTGGGGCCAACTTCTCATTTGGTCTCTTGACAAGAGATTTTTGCCGGTATGGTTGGAGCTTGAGGTAGACAATATCCCCTAGCTCATATTGCACAGCTCGTCTATGTTGTTGGCCTGGTCTGACATTCTCTGTTGGACTCTGAAAATTTGAGCCTTTAAGTCATCGAGCCTCGCATCTTGCTCTACCAGCTGCTCCTCTAATGACTGTACAGAGGTGCTTCCAGTCTTGTATCTCAACAGGTTGGGTGGATCCCTCCCATAGACTGCCTTAAAAGGAGAACAGCCAAGAGAGGAGTGAGGAGTTGTGTTGTAGCAAAGCTCAGCCCATGGCAACCATTGAGCCCAGGATTTAGGGACCCCATTAATGAAGCATCTTAGATAAGCCTCCTGACCCCGGTTTACCACTTCGGTTTGTCCATCCGATTGTGGGTGGTAGGCAGTGTTGCGATGCAAACGAGTTTCATGCAATCTGAAAAGTTATGTCCAGAATACACTCATGAACACTTTGTCCCTATCTAATACTACGGGGGAGGGAAAACCATGGAGGCGTATAACTTCTGTAACAAACACACCTGCCACAGACTTTGCTGAAAAAGGATGCTTAAGGCCAATAAAGTGAACGTATTTTGACATTCTGTCAACTACCACCAATACTACATTCAAACCCATGGACAGAGGAAGGCCTTCGATGAAGTCCATAGAGAGGTCTTCCTAGATTCGAGTAGGCATGGGTAAGGGCTAAAGCAGACCCGCTGGGGAAAGTGTAGAGTACTTCTGTTGTTGGCAGGCTTTACACGCTCGAACATGTCTAGTAACATCACATCTCATTCCTGGCCCGTACCATTCCGTGGTTTTGTTTGGTTTTGGTGATGATAAGATTTGCAAATGTATTTGATGTTTATTTAATGTGTGAAGGTTTTTTTGATTCATATTTCGGAGTAAAAGCAAAGGAAAGTTGAAAACCATCATGTAACAAAATTCAAATACAATCAATACTTGGACCGAATAGTTGCAAATGTTGATTGATAAATTTTGGAGTAGGGGCTTCAATTGAAGTATCAATGAGGTAGCTTCAAAACATGAGAACATAAAGACTAAGTAGGATTATACTTAGGATTTATGTAAGTGACGAGGAATCTAGCTAATTAGAACAAGCAATGAATAAGCCTAAGTCAATGTGTCAAAGTTCCTTTGGTGTTTTAAACAATTAGTTAGAAAAATTGATTTTTGGAAAATTCAATAAAAGATTTTAACGAGATTTTGTGAAAAATGATTTTCCTATTTTTACTCTAAGTATTTTGGTGAAGATTGAATGATAAAAGGATTTTCCTTATTTAAATTAAATGAATTTTTTTATTAAAAACAATTTTGGATAATATGAAAACTAAGTCTTCTACTTTCACTCAACTACTACCTTAAATATTGCTTTTCCTAACTAAGCTACATCCGTTTTACTCCTACACATTGCAAAAATCATGCATATCTTTTTTGGTTATTAACCTTATTAAAACTACCTTATTTACATCCACTTTGCATGTCCATTATCTTTTCTTAATTTAAGGAAGTGGACGAATGCATGGAAACTTGGTTCCTACCTATAAATAAAAGGACTTTGCTCACTCATTCAATGCACAACCGACTCATGCTTAAAAGTTTTCTAGAGAGAAAAAATTCTTTTGTCAGTTATTAAGACTTAAAAACACGAGTTCTTTTCTACTAAGTTCCAAAGTCACGAAAATACTTTTTATTGTAATCTTTGAGAGTAATACTGAGTTGTACTAGGGTGACAAGATTGAGGGATCTTGTAGACTTAGAGTTGAGTCTGAGAGAGAGAGAAGAGGATAAGAGTAGAAGAGAGCGCTTTGACTCAAGGAAGTCATTGCTAAAAGAAACTCCAGTTTTAAGTGGAACTCGAGTAGAGAGTAGCTAATAAATTGTAATCGAGGATTGTCCTATTAGTGAAAAGAGCCGAGAAATCCCTAGTAGGTCATGGTTTTTCTCTTTGATTTGGGCACAAAGGGTTTCCACGCTAAAATCTCTTGTGTTCCTTTCATTAATTTCCTTTCTACTTACGTACAAGTTTTAGTTTAATTTTGCAAAAAAGTTTTAAATAACTTACACTTTTAATTCACCCCCCTCTTGTTATTGTTCATCCCATTCAACACATGGCAAGCTTCTCATAGGTTTTGTAATCTCCCATTCTTCTTTATTTGGAAAATGAAAGGCTCCCCAGCCACTTTTTGTCCATATATTTTCCCATATCACACCCCGAGTACTTATTAATGCTCCACACTCTGCCTGATTAGAATACTCTCTCGACAAAGCATCTGCCACCTTGTTTGAGGAACCCGGTTTGTGACAAATCCCAAAGTCAAAGCCCAGCAGCTTACTAACCCATCGTTGGTACCAGAAGCGGACCTAGGATTTTTTGTCTGCTGAGTCACAATTGATAATCAAATATGTTTAAAGAGTACAAAATACAACCAAATGTTCAAAGAGTACAAAATACAACCAAATGTTCAAATAGTACAAAATCAAGCAATATTTTGATACAAATAAATGTTTATAACAACTAACCACAACTAACACCATAAAACAACTAATAGTAGTACTCAATAGAGATTAAGCAGTAGTGCAATTGTGCAAATGTGCAATGCAATAAACCATAAAACAGCTAAAAATTAAACATCCAAACATATTTCCAAATGATAAATGATAATTACATTGATAATTACATAGAGTAGTTCTTAATTATGTGGTATAGAATTGACATATTATCATTAATTTGATTCAAAATAACATGCCAAAATAAATGAAATTCGAATCAAATAATTTAGTGAGACATATTATTCATTTACATTAACCAAATATGTGTTTTGTTTAACTAATACTTATTTGACATATAAGAATCTATTAGACTGTCATTTATAAGACGTTGTCAATGGTGATTATATATAAGAATGATATTGAATACTCTACATATATCTTTTAATTGGCTAAGACAACAAATGACATGTTCACCTAATAATTCTCATGACTTTTAATTAAATAAAACCTAATTCTCAAATTCAAATAAAAATTAGACATTACCTATTTACCTTGTTTGTTGACCTGTTGGAGACTTAGAGTGTTGGGGAGTGGGGAGCAGTGGAATGGAGCACAGCTACACCGACGCACCGGAGTCTGGGACTGGCGTCTGGCGGAGCACTGGAGCAGCCTCGTGAAGCGGTGGAGTCGTGGGCGTCTAGGACTCGGCGGCGCCGCGGCGGGCTCACTCGGCTGATGGACTGACGGTTGTCGCAACTCGCAAGGAATCACCAGAGCTGACGGCGGACGGCTGTCGCAACTCGGCTGACGGAGTGACGGAGTGTGGAACTGTGGAAGTGGAACTCTCGAAATCTCAAGTTGGGAATTAGGGATGAATGTTGGAGACTAGTGGGGGCGGGCAGTGGGGTGGAGTTTGTTAATTCCGATTTTGATTTGATTTTATTTATTTATTTTAAAAAAATCTCAAATTTTTAATGGGCCCTGGTGAGTCATGTGACTCACCGGGCACAGTGAGAGGTCCGCCTCTGGTTGGTACACATGCTCTATTTCCCGTTGTTGTATCAAGAATCTAAGGCTCTGTTGATCAGACCGTACAATAAACTTTCTTCCGATAAAATAGTGTCTCCATTTCTGAACCGCTAAACCGGCGCAGGTGACCGGAAGATCAACAACAAGAGGGTTGAAAAAACAAGGGAAAGAAAATAGCCACACCACCTACAATTCAAGAGGTAGGGAATCTCCCAAATATACTCAACTTAACTTTTGTATTACTAGTTGCCTTTTACAATTGCTCATGTACATATATTTATACTCCTTTCATAACAAACTTGTAACTACTTAGATTTCCTCCTATTGTAATTACACAGCCTTGCATAACTAAATAACGAGGTTACAATTTATTATTTACTACTATATTGCTTCTGCTCTCTTCACTTCTTTTGAAATTCTTGCTCTTTGTCTTTTTATTCCTGCCGACTCGTTTCATGTGGTTGAGCAAACATTCTCGTTCTTCTGGCCTGACTCCCTTCTCTACTCTCAAGTAGGTGAGAGTAATAGGTGGTCTTGCTTGAGCTCTATCATAATCCCTATATAACTAGATATATAATTTAAATTAGTGCAATAAAAAAAGTGTTCCATTTTTTAGTATGAAGAAGAAATGTAATGCCTCTAACCCAATACTCCATAGAAAGCTCTCTAAAACTGATCAAATTCGCCAATCCAACCCGAACCTGGCCAACTCATTTATAAAAGGTTGTGTTGGAATTTTAAATCCAATTATTTAAATGGGTCAACCCAACTCAACCCGATAAATAAACAAGTTGGGTCGGATTAAAATTTACAACCCAATTTCAACTCGACCAAACCTATATATTTATTGGGTTTGGTTTTGCTAAATTTTTCTTTATGGGCCGAGTTAAATTATACTCTATACACTTGCCTTAACCGGCTAACTCTAGAAATTCTATCTTTCTATTTTGCATTTTTGCTTCTTCAATTCTTCATCTCTTATGCGGTTCTTCTCTTCTCAGTTCTCCCAATTTGGAAGTATTCTTGTCTTTGTGTTTTATTATATTAAAATTGTCTCAACTTTAAACTATTATTATGAAGTTATAACGTATTTTCAATTTGGTTGAAAACTATGTTAAGATTTGAGATTTTTATTATATAATATGGAAAATTAGAAACTAAAAGAATTTTACTTTTTAAACAGATTGAGTTCGAGTTGACCCAACTCACAGCAAATTGAGTTGGGTTGAAATTTTCAACTTTCAACACATTTAATAAACATATTGGGTTTAAGTTTCCAAATCTTAATCCGAACCCAACTGGGTTGAACCCCAACCCAATTCAACCCATTCAACCCATTCTATTGTCGTCTTTAACTCTATATTTACTTGAGCCAAAATTTTGATCTTGTCAAGATTTTAGCAAATTGACCTGAAAATTTTAGAACTATTAGGTTAAGATTGATGCATACCCAAACGCGCAACCAACTCCATCACTCAAAACAAGTCACCCTGTACACAAATCCGAAATGAGAGTCCCTTAAATCACCTATTCACCGCCTATAGATAATCCCGAATGGAGTTGAAAATTATAGAAAACAATAATAATTTTATTTTAAGCAATATTACACTTACACCCACATTATCAAAGTATATTGCATGTAATGATAATATATATTAAAACAAACACATTGTAAATTGTAATGCTGTAATCTTTGTTTCATACAAAAAATATATATATTTACTACACATTGGCCATTTGGAATTTTGTGGTGCATATATAAGCTATGTTTTCTATCAACGGAATACCTAGCGTTAGAACTTGCAACTGCTATAAGTTTCCAACTTTTATTAATGCAATTCACTTCTTCGAATGCCTCCTCTCTCAGCGTCTCAATGTTTGAGGGCACCCTAAATCAATCAGAATTCCAGTTTTCTCTACCCCTTTAAATTCACCCTTTCTTTTGGCTAATTGTTGAGAAACCCATACAACAACCTAAAAAACATTCGTACAACTTCTGGGTAATTCTCAATTTTCTTGATTCTTTAGTTGTTGGGTTTTTCTACAATTTGCAATCAATCAATCAAATACAAGAACCCCAATTCAAATCGCTACTTAGATTGCAATGTCATCCATTCCTGATGAAGTGATCATTGATATTCTGCTTAGACTGCCAGCCAAATCATTGCTACGCTTCAAGTGTGTGTGCAAATTGTGGCATCATATAATTAATGGGTCTGGCTTTATCAGATGCCATTTTCAGCAATCCAACAATTTGCATATAGTTATCAGTACCCCAATACTTCATTTAATTGAATTTGACACTTTTGCTAATCCCACAGAACTTGATCACCCTTACAAGAATCAGGATAATTTTTTGTATATAGATGGATCATGCCACGGCTTGCTTTGCATATCCGCGTTCGGTACTGTTTTCTTGTACAACCCCACTACACGAACCCACAAAATCCTACCCAAGTCGCCCTTTAATGACCCCTTCTATCATACCACAGCTATTCAATGTTTTGGGTTTGGTTATGATCACGTGTCCCAGGACTACAAGTGTGTGAGAATTCTTCAGCGTTGGGATAAAGGTGCTGATGATCAAGGTTTTTTCAAGAGTCAAGTTATGGTTTACAACTTGAAAGAGGATTCTTGGAAACTGTTGGCTCTCGGTCGAATTCCTTACTTTTTTGGTTGTCAGTATGGATATTGTGTCCATCTTGAGGGGATTCTGCATTGGTTATTGTTAGTAGATGCCTCTATCATTGGCTTTAACCTTGGTGACGAAACTTTTAACACCGTGTCATTGCCTAACCACCATAATAAGATTATGAGTGCTCAGATGGGAGTGATTGATGACTGCTTGTGTCTTATGCTTAACTGTTTCTATCGCTGTGACGTATGGATTATGAAAGAGTATGGCATATCCGCTTCTTGGACTAAGCTGTTTAGGCTTCCAAAGCAAGAGATATTTGAGGAATTTAAGCCTATTTCTTTCTCGATGAGTAAGAAACAACTATTTGTGAGCCTAGTTTCTTATGATGTTGCTTCTGTAGAATTGGAAACTTTGGAGACTAAAATTGTTCAGCTCCCTGGTTTCCGTAATAAGATAATTAGTGCACATGTATGTCCGGAGAACCTTTTGATGTTCAAGGATGCTGAAGATGTTCTTGCAATCAACTACATTCCTGTTGATGTGATAACTGATATTCTGCTTAGACTGCCAGCCAAATCATTGCTACGCTTCAAGTGTGTGTGCAAATTATGGCATAATATAATCAATGGGTCTGACTTTATCAGACGCCATTTTCAGCAATCCAACAATTTGCATATAGTTATCAGTACCCCAATACTTCATTTGATTGAATTTGACACTTTTGCTAATCCGACAGAACTTGATTACCCTTACAAGAATCGGAATGATTTTTTGAATGTATATGGATCATGCCACGGCTTGCTTTGCATATCCGTGTCCGGTACTGTTTTCTTGTACAACCCCACTACACGAACCCACAAAATCCTACCCAAGTCGCCCTTTAATGACCCCTTCTGTTATTCATCCGACAGTATTCAGTGTTTTGGGTTTGGTTATGATCACGTGTCCCAGGACTACAAGTGTGTGAGGATTCTTCAGAGTTGGGATGATTATGATGAAGATCAAGATTTTTTCAAAAGTCAAGTTATGGTTTACAGCTTGAAAGAGGATTCTTGGAAACTGTTAGCTCACGATCTAATTCCTTACTTTTTTGGTTGGCAGCGTGGAGATTGTGTCCATCTTGAGGGGATTCTGCATTGGTCGTTGGCAGCAGATGTCCCTGTCATTGGATTTAATCTTGGTGACGAAACTTTTAGCACTGTGTCATTGCCTAACCACCATACTAAAATTATGAGTTCTAATATTGGACTGATTGATGACTGCTTGTGTCTTATGCTTAACTGTCTCCATTACTGTGATGTGTGGATTATGAAAGAGTATGGCGTATCCGCTTCTTGGATTAGACTGCGTAGGCTTCTAAACCAAGAGATGTTTGAGGACTTTAAGCCTATTTCTTTCTCGACGAGTAAGAAACAACTATTTGTGAGCCTACGTTGCAATAATTTTGGTTATGTAGAATTGGAAACTTTGAAGATTAAAATTATCCGTAATAAGATATATAGTGCATACGTATGTCCGGAGAACCTTCTGATGCTCAAGGATTCTGACGATGTTCTTGCAAGCAATCACGAAAAGAAAGAAACAGCTCAAGGTCGTGTGGAAAACTGAGAGGTATGCGTTAGTGCATGACTGTAGCTTCTATCAATCATTCATAACTCCTACGCTGGTCAGTGTAGTCTGAAATGTAAAACTATGTTCCTGTTTTCTAGGCATCTTTCTCAGATCGCGTGGGATACTTTGACGTGTGTTGTTTGCACTAGGCCTAGCTTCGACAGGTCTGCGGAAGTTATGAATGACCACTACTTCAATTCTTAGACTTTTGTGAAGCTTTGTTTTTCTGTAGTCTGTACGTAGTTCCTAGTGTTTTGTCATCTGCTCATTCGTCGGATTTTAGAATGAATATTCACTAGTTATCTCTATTATGTTTTTGAACAATTTGTGCTTGGAAGTGTCTAAAAGCTCCGTTACGTTTGATTGTACGAGTATGAAAGATATTATCTTGTTTTAATTAGAATGTTGTCCGAGTAACTTTTTCTAATTCATACTTGATATAAATTACATTAGGATATTAAAATCTTAGATATATGGATTATTATATCAGATATAACTACTAATACATCATACATAGCTATTAGTATAGGTGAGATAATATTGAAGTTTTGTACAAAGTATGATATAGAAAAACATAAAATATAAAAATACATAAAAACATATATCAAGTATAGGCATTATAATAGCAAGTATAATAATGAAATTATAATAATGTCTTTTGACATATTTATAACAGGTATAAATTAGGAATTTCTCGTTGTCTGAGTATTCCCATTTCATTAAATAATTTGGTTCTGAAGCTCCTTGCTGCAAATACAAAAATGTTGGCATTGGACTAGTTGTAAGATTGATAAGATATCATTGTCAAGAGTAGGGGTACTTTGTACTTATTGAATTGAGTTGCTCGAGTGGACTCGATTCGAGATCGAACTTGACTCAATAAGTTAACGAGCAGATTTGAGCAAAGTCAAGCTTAACTCGAAAAGCTCATGAGATGTTCGAATCAAGATCGTTATAAGCTCAACTCGAAAAGCTTGTTAGAAGCTCGACTCGAAAAGCCTGTTAGAAGCTCGACTCGAAAAGCTCGTTAGAAGCTCGGCTCGAAAGCTCGTGAGAAGCTCCGCTCGAAAAGTTAGTTAGAAGCTTAACTTGAAAGCTCGTTTGAAGCTCGACTCAGAAGCTCGTTTGAATTCGATAGAAGCTCGACTTGATGCTAGTTAGAAGCTCGACTCGAAAGTTTGTTAGAAGCTCGACTCGGAAAGCTCATGAGAAGCTCGATTTTTTTTTTATATTTTGTATTTATTCATAGAAAAATATATTTATGATTAATTTTATTTTTTCAACAAAAAAATTTAATTTTATTTATCCTACTAAATTTATTCATTCTCAATATTTAGGAAAAAACATCAAATATTTAAACTAGGATGATGATCATAAAGTAAACCCCACGAACAACACTTGACAATATAACTTTCAGCCAAGTGTCATGTCATGATACCACATAAAATCTAAATAAGAAATTTATGACACATATGACACCATTTAAACAAAATTAGAGTTATATTCTTCATATATTTTTAATCTTTTAATTTTTAACAAAATACATATGATATGCCATAAAAAATATTAATTACTCTTTGTTACATGTTTCTATTTTAATCAAATACTTCTTTTATATTTCATCAATAAGAAAATATATCTCTCAAATATGTTAATATGTTACTATGAAACTAGTTAAACAAGAAGTAGATTTTGAGTGTCATAATGTGGGAATTTTTCATCGGCAATAGAAGTACGATATATAGAAATACCTACACACAATGACACAATGAAAAACTATTGCATGTAAAGTTTTCACCTAATACAATACAATTAATTGAACTCCTGAACCTCATACTCATATGTCACATTACTAAAAAAAAAAGTCATAATACTTGGCCTAATACAACACAAATTCAATAAACAACCTCACAGACTCATAATAACTTTAAATATACTATTGTACTAAATAAAGTATTAACTAGTATGTTCCTATAATACACAAGAATTTTTTAAAATTACAAATTCAATATACTTCTAGTAACTACTTTGAAGCTAATTTACCTAAAATAACTTTTTTTTGACTTATATCGTGTTTTAGACGAATCTATAGAACTACTAAATAAAGTTAAAGAAAACATGATGATCAATCTTTAATGCTAATTAATATAATTATATATATTCATATTGATATCCTAAATAAATGAAAACTATAAAACTAATATGTGGATGATTTGATATTATAATTAAAATAACTAATTCGATAAACATGCATCAATTCACTTTAATATTTAAAAGTACAAACTAACAAACTTCGTTAAAAAGATTGTTCAGGTATATTGTATGTATTAAAAAATATAATATTATAAGATTATTAAGGACTTAAGGTTTATATAATAGTATTAAAAAGTTACATTTATAATTAAGGGTATTTAACTAAAAAAATAAGAAAAGAAAGAAAAGTAATGGGTACCCTAAGGACTCACTAATAGCAGCCTCGACCCTCGAGTAACCGACTAGTACCGTTGCCTTCTAAGCTTCTAGTCTTTTCCCTTTTTCATTTTTCTTAGTGCACTTCTAGACCTACAGACTCGGCCACGGGCCTAGCTTTCTTATATATATAATTCTTACATCCTCACACCATCACTATAACTCATCCTTGCTTGTCTGTCGTTGCCTTTGTTTTCCGACATCTTGAAAGATCGTACCCATCAAGTAAGTCCCTTAAATTGATAATGATTGCTTCGTATCTTTTCTAGACTATTGAGGGTTTTAATAGTCATTGATGTGGAACACCTTTCTTTTTTAAAAAAAAAAATAATATTTTTTATCTTTAATGTATTGAGGAGGAAGTAAAATTGTTCAAAGGGTTGAGAACAAACTGGATGTTCAGTGAGTTCACTTGTATAAATGATTGTCTAGAAATGTCATATACTATGTGAATGTCATCGCTAACTGTTAATTCTGCTACATGCTGATATTTCCTACACATATCTTTCAATTAACTAACAATAAAGGAGACTCTATTGTTATGACCTTGATACTTATCTACTTGATCTGTGTATGAGATGTGTGTTTTAGTGGCTAATTGGCTATACTGCTTTGGTTTTTCTAAATTTTTTTATTTTTTGTGTTGCTGCAACTTATAGCAGAGTGAAACTTTTTTTTTTTTTTGGTTATTTCCTAGCTATCTGGCCAATTTTTTTTTTTGTTCCCAATCATCTAGCCAAATATGATTGCAATACTTAATCCATATTTAATATCCCGAACTTGATATTAGATTTTTCTCTTCATATAGCCTACTACCGATGAAGTTTCATATTTTGTAGAAATTAGCATCACAAGTTCTTGCAGTTTCAATTACCATGTCACAGTTGCTTCTGAGGCAACTTTTAGTGCCGGTGGTCATGTTATAGATCCCTATAGATCAAAGCTTGCCTCGAAAACGGTGGAAATGTTACTATGCACCAGTAATTGGTGTAGATCCCTCCAAGGAGTGAAAAGAAAGAACAAGGTAAAAACTATCAATTTTATTATTGTTATCATTCTTATTATTATAACATTATTATTATTATCGAAATATTTATGCTATAATATTACAGACTAAAGATGATTATCAACCAAAGAAAATTCCCATTCCAATTTATTTGAAGGAAATTACAAATTGAGAATTCCATTTGATATTGTATTTTTTTATTATATTTTTATTAGATGTTATTTTAATCATTTGAGAGAATCCTTTGCTTAATCCTTTGGACGGTTCTTGATGATTTCACTTTTAAGTTCTAACATCAAAATTTGGTAGGTTTAATTAAATTTTATTATTTTTCCAAGCTTAGATTTAAACATTCAACTAATAAATTAATTTTTTGGAAAAAATGAAAAATGATATTGAAATTTAGTTGATTAGCGTGTGCTTAACGAGTTCAAGCTTGAGATGAGTTCGAGAATAAAGAGTTTGAGTTCGAGCTTGAGACGTGTTCGAGCTCGAGTTTCAAGCTTGAGTCGAGTTCAAGTTCGAGCTTCGAGCTCGAGCATGAGTCGAGTTTGAGTCGAGCTCGAAAATTGGGTTATCGAGTTCGAGCTCGAGTTTTAATTTTTAAGCTCACGAGCTTTCGAGCTCGAGTCGAGTTTAGCCAAACTCGAGCTCAACTCGGCTCAATCATAAACACCCCCTAATAAAGAGTCTTAGCCTTTCCCGTAAACCTGTACACAGATTATACTCAAAAGTTTTGGCTCAAAACTTAATCAAACCTCCCCGAGATTACCACGACTTTCTCTCTTTGCTCCCTTAATTATTGTAGAATCTAACAGCAAGGCTACTAATATAAATACCAACTCCCTACATTTACAAGCTCACTAATCCAGTAACCCTATACATAAATGGTAATCCCTATATAACTAGATATATAAAATTTTAATTAGTGCAATAAAAAAAAGTGTTGCATTTTTTAGTATGAAGAAGAAATATAATATAATGCCTCTTCTCCATATATACTTTAGCTAGGGGTGTCAATCGGTTATACAATTCAGTTTTGGGTTCGATTTATCGGTTATTAACTGGTCGATTTTTAACGGTTTACCGTCTTTAGCGATTTAGTTCGGGTCGGTTTGGTTTGGTTTTTTTAAGGCGGTTTCTATTCGGTTCAGGTCCTGATCGTGTGAGTTGTAATCGGTTCGGGTCCTTATTGGTTCGGGTTTTAATCAGTCAATTTGAAAACGAGTTGTGTCGGTTTAAAGCGGTTTTCAGGTCAAAATAGTTTGGGAACTAGACGGTTTGGGTTGTAATCAGTTTAGGTCATAATCGGTTTGGGTCATAATCAATTTGGGTCATGGTCGGTTCGGGTATTATTCGGATCGGGTTGATATCGCTTGATTTGAAAAAGAGTTTTGGTTCAAAAAAAATTGGTAAAATTAGTTCAGGTCATAATCAATTTAGGTTGAATTAGGCCGGTTTGAAAATAGACCTGGTGTAAATGTGTTTTCAAAGTATATAGGAGTAGAGAGTAAAACTTATGTGCCAAGATACACCCCAAGTGAAAACTCTTTATGAATTACAAAATTAGTAAATTTTACATTACTCATATAGTCGTATGACTCATATGAGTCGTATCATATAAGAGTTGAGACTAATAAGAGTGTAAGACCATATTATAATGTTATATTAGAAAGTATAAATGCTTTTTGAAGGATTTGATTGAGTACTTGAACTTGATAGTTGAGAGCTTGACTCATATGGGAAGGATCCAATGAGAAGGGTGCTTAATATAAGAAAAATTAGAAGAGATTTTGGCCATTCAAATGGTAAGATCCAACGCTAGAGATTTCACGTAAAAAAATGGTTACTATAACAATAAGACATGGGCACTATAATAATAAAAAGAGTAACTATAATAATTAAAAAAAACCATTATAAGTGAAAAAAATTATTTGGTCACAATGAGTTAAAAAAGGGTTACTATGAATACATAAAATATCATACGTTGAATTTAAGAGATGAAGAGTCAAGATTTCTTCTCATCCTTCTCATTTTAAGTATCCTTTATATATATATATATATATATATATATATATATATATATATATATATATATATATATATTAGAATTTATAAAGCGTTGTCATTCTAAGACTCTTAGCCAATTGTGTTTTATTAAATTATACAATCAAGGGTGTCAAACAAGCCAACTCAAAGTCAATTGTATTTGATTGTTAATATTTTATGTGTTAAATAGTTAATGTATAATTGATAATATATTTGATCAAGCACCTAACTATAAGTGTTGAAAACCGCACAAAATATTGTTATAATGTTGATTAACAATATTATTGTGTTATACTTATTATAAATATTATTTAAATATTTAATGAGAATCATGAGATTATTATATATGTATATTCTTTTATTGGTTTATCCTTAAGGCTTGAGTTACTAATGAGACTAATAACATAGAGTAACTTTTAACTTAGTCTCATAGATCAAATGCTATTATCGAGTTGTCTAGTACACTATTAAGCAATCACGCTATTACATAATTGTAGTATATAAGAAAAGGCTCTCAAAGACAGGTTATAATGCATGCTTATAGTGGAAGAACAACATATATATTAATGTACGCCATAATTAGATTAGAACTAAGTGGAAAAATCATTTTCAAGGAATATAGATAATAAATCAATAATATTCAAATATGTTAAACAACACAAAATGTAGAGCAGAGGTAACAGTTTTTAAACAATTCGGTTATAATGAGTTACGGGTTGTAAACGGTTCGGTCTTAACAGTTTACGGGATGTAAATGGTTCGGTCATGATAGTTTATGGGTTGTAAATGGTTCGGTCATTGCGGTTTATGGGTTTTAAATGGTTCGATCATAACGATTTACGGGTTGTAAATGGTTCGGGTTTATCGGGTTGTAAACAGTTTCAATTTACATCGGTTCGGGTTACTATCAGGTTCGGATGTAATCGGTTTGGGTTGTTCTCGATTCGGGTTGTAACGAGTCGGCCTGATAACAGTTATGGATCATTAACGTTTTTTCAAAATATGGTTCGATTCAGTTCAGTTTCTCAAATATCATCTAATCGAGTCAATTCGATTTTCGATTTTCGATTTTCGATTTTCAACAAACGGGTTCTTACGGGTCGGTTCCTTTTTGAACAGTTCGATTTCACCAGTTCGGGTCGATTTTTGACAGCTCTAACTTTAGCCAATAATTTGATCTTGTCAAGATTTTAGCAAATTGAGCTGAAAATTTTAGATCCATTAGGTTAGCATTGATGCATTTCCAAATGCCCAACCAACTCCATCACTCAAAACACGCCACCCTATACACAAATCTGAACTTACAGTCCCTTTGATCACCTCGTATACATAATCTTCTATTGAAGATTGCCGAATGGAGTGGAAAATTATAGAAATCAATAATAATTTTATTTTAAAAAATACATATTCATAAAACTACTCTAATTTTACATTAGAAATTCCTTCATCAGGTACTTCATCAATATTAAGCAATATTAAACCCACATAATCAAAGTATATTGCATTATAATGATAATATATATTAAAACAAACACATTGTAAGGCGGTAATCTTTGTTTAATACAAAAATATATACATTTAAAACTAACTTGATAATGTATTAAATAATACATTTTTATTATAAGTTTTCAAGGAAATTTTTATTACACATTGGCAATAAAATTTGGAATTTTGTGGTGCATATATAAGCTATGTTTTTCTATCGAAGGAATACCAATTAAGCGTTAGAACTTGCAACTGCTATAAGTTTCCAACTTTTACTAATGCAATTCACTTCTTCGAATGCCTCTCAGAGCGTCTCAATGTTTGAGGGCACCCTGAATCAATCAGAATTCCAGTTTTCTCTACCCATTTTAATTCACCCCTTCTTTTGGCTGATTGTTGAGAAACTTGAACAACAAGCTAGAAAACATTCGTATAACTTGTGGGTATTTCTCAATTTTCTTGATTCTTTAGTTGTTGGGTTTTTTTTCAATTTGCAATCAATCAATCAAATACAAGAACCCCAATTCAAATCGCTACTTAGATTGCAATGTCATCCATTCCTGATGAAGTGATCATTGATATTCTGCTTAGACTGCCAGCCAAATCATTGCTACGCTTCAAGTGTGTGTGCAAATTGTGGCATCATATAATTAATGGGTCTGATTTTATCAGACTCCATTTTCAGCAATCCAACAATTTGCTTATAGTTATCAGCACCCCAATACTTCATTTGATTGAATTTGACACTTTTGCGAATCCAACAGCACTTGATCACCCTTGCAAGAATGAAGATAATTTTTTGAATGTAGATGGATCATGCCACGGCTTGCTTTGCATATCCGAGTCCAGTACTGTTTTCTTGTACAACCCCACTACACGAACCCACAAAATCCTACCCAATTCGCCCTTTAATGACTCCTTCTGTCATACCAAAGGTATTCAATGTTTTGGGTTTGGTTATGATCACGTGTCCCAGGACTACAAGTGTGTGAGAATTCTTCAGCGTTGGTATAATAGTGCTGGAGATCAAGGTTTTTTCAAGAGTCGAGTTATGGTTTACAGCTTGAAAGAGGATTCTTGGAAACTGTTGGCTCACGATCGAATTCCTTACTTTTTTGGTCGTCAGTATGGAAATTGTGTCCATCTTGAGGGGGTTCTGCATTGGTTGTTGGTAGTAGATGCCCCTATCATTGGCTTTAATCTTGGTGACGAAACTTTCAGCACCGTGTCATTGCCTAACCACCATAATGAGAAAATGCGTGCTCATATGGGAGTGATTGATGACTGCTTGTGTCTTATGCTTAACTTTCTCTATTGCTGTGACGTATGGATTATGAAAGAGTATGGCATATCCGCTTCTTGGACTAAGCTGTTTAGGCTTTCAAAGCAAGAGATATTTGAGGAATTTAAGCCTATTTCTTTCTCGATGAGTAAGAAACAACTATTTGTGAGCCTAGTTTTCTATGATGTTGCTTCTGTAGAATTGGAAACTTTGGAAACTACAATTGTTCAGCTCCCTGGTTTCCGTAATAAGATAATTAGTGCACATGTATGTCCGGAGAACCTTTTGATGTTCAAGGATGCTGAAGATGTTCTTGCAATCAACTACATTCCTGTTGATGTGATAACTGATATTCTGCTTAGACTGCCAGCCAAATCATTGCTACGCTTCAAGTGTGTGTGCAAATTATGGCATAATATAAGTAATGGGTCTGACTTTATCAGACGCCATTTTCAGCAATCCAACAATTTACATATAGTTATCAGTACCCCAATAC
Organism: Dysphania ambrosioides; assembly: GCA_026401315.1. NCBI lineage: Eukaryota > Viridiplantae > Streptophyta > Magnoliopsida > Caryophyllales > Amaranthaceae > Dysphania > Dysphania ambrosioides. The sequence continues at coordinate 871,037 of CM048660.1, read as the reverse complement.
TTCATTTGATTGAATTTGACAGTTTTGCTAATCCAACAGAACTTGATTACCCTTACAAGAACCAGGAGGATCTCGTATATGTTTATGGATCATGCCACGGCTTGCTTTGCATATCCACGTTCGGTACTGTTTTCTTGTACAACCCCACTACACGAACCCACAAAGTCCTACCCAAATCGCCCTTTGATGACCCCAGCTTCTGTGATTCATCCGAAAGTTTTCACAATTATGGGTTTGGTTATGATCACGTGTCCCAGGACTACAAGTGTGTGAGCATTGTTCAGAGTTTGGGTGATGATGATGATGATGAAGATCAAGGTCTTTTCAAAAGTCAAGTTATGGTTTATAGCTTGAAAGAGGATTCTTGGAAACTGTTGGATCATGATCTGATTCCTTACTTTTTTTATGGCAACTATAGACGTTGTGTCCCTCTTGAGGGGATTCTGCATTGGTTGTATGAAGAAGCACTTATCGTTGCATTTAATTTTGGTGACGAAACTTTTAGCACTGTGTCATTGCCTAACCACCATACTGAGATTAGTAGTGCTCATATTGGACTGATTGATGACTGCTTGTGTCTTGTGCTTGAATGTCTCTGTTTCTGTGATGTATGGATTATGAAATATTACGGCATATCCGCTTCTTGGACTAAGCTCTTTAGGCTTCCAATACAAGAGATGCTTCGGGAATTTAAGCCTATTTCTTTCTCGATGAGTAAGAAAAAACTATTTGTGAGCCTACTTTACAATCTTGGTTATATTGAATTGGAAACTTTGAAGACTACAATTTTTCAGCTCCCTGGTTTCCGTAATAAGATATATAGTGCATACGTATGTCCGGAGAACCTTCTGATGCTCTAGGATGCTGAAAATGTTCTTGCAAGCAACCACGAAAAGAAAGAAACAGATTAAGATCGTCTGTAGAACTGAGAGGTATGCGTTAGTAAATGACTGTAGCTTCTATCTATCATTCATAACGTACTCCTACGCTGGTGAGTGTAATCTGAAATGCAAAATTATGTTCCTGCTTTCCAGGTATCTTTCTCAGATCGCGTGGGATACTTTGACCAGTGTTGTTTGCACTAGGCCTTCGACAGGTCTGCTGAAGTTATGAATTATTGTCCACTACTTAAACTTTTGTGAAGCTATGTTTCTCAGTAGTTCATAGTGTTCTGTCATCTGCTCTTTAGTCGGATTTTAGAATGAAGACTCACAAGTTATGTCTATTATGTTTTTGAAGAAATTGTGCTTGGAAGTGTCTAAAAGCTCCGTTACGTTTGATTTTATGAGTATGAAAGATATTATCTTGTTTTAATTAGAATATTGTCTGAGTACTCCCATTTCATCAAATAATGTGGTTCTGAAACTCCCTGCTGCAAATACAAAAATGTTGGCATTGGATCATTTAAGAGATTGGTAAGATGTCGTCTTCAAGAGTCTAAGACATGAATTCCCGTAGACCCATACACAATGTCATGAAAAATTTGGATTATACTCAAAAGTTTTGACTCAAAACTTAATCGAACCTCCCCAAGATTACCATGACTTTCTCTCTTTGCTCCCTTGGTTTTTATAGAATCTAACAGCATGGCTACTAGTATAAATACCAACTCCATATAGCTACGAGTTCACTAATCCAGTAATCACTATACTTAAATGGTAATCCCTATAGTATATGTTCAAGCCCGTTCCTGACATTTTAGAGACTTAGGGCAAAATAAAAAAAATTGGGCTCTAAAATTTAATAGTATACTTTATGTTATTTTATGTTCTTGTTTTACAAATAAAAAAAATGAAGTAGTGGCTTTACAAAATAAATAAACTATTGAAAAATTTAATTAAAAATAATACTATACATTATAATTACATAAATCATTAATAGTGTTAAAAAATAAAAATCATTAATAAAACTTTTAATTTAAACAATATCATGAGCAATCCATTTCATAAAAGTTTTTATTTACCAAGTAATCTTATTATTATGATTATTTCTCTTTATAATATTATGAATAGTTCTCTTCACAAATTAATAAATATAGTCCACATTCTAAATACAACAAATTAATAAGATGTCATTGCATTAACAAAATGAGGAATAATGATTACTATGTACAACTAATATTCAAAATAATTGGTTGAATTTAATGCATTTCTTATTGGTGATATAAGTAGTTATTTTAGTTAAAAGTTAATAACTAGATAAGTATAATGACAATAATATTTTGTATATCGTATTTAATTTTAGTAGGTTGTTACTTTTATGTGAATTATATATATAACATTTGGTTTCAAGAAATTGAACTATGTATTCGGACAAAATTGTCTTAGAAAAAGAGGAATAATCATTCTTTTGGGAAAAAACAATAATCATTGAAGTAAAGGGAATGGAACTATACCAAATTACATTAAAAACTTTATACAAGTAAGACCATTTACCATTGAGCTACTTCAATTAATATGATAAAACTTACACATATTACATTTATATCCCTTTTATTTTTATCTTAATAGACCATTTTCGACAGGCTTTGGGTGGCGGCCCTGCTCGCCCCACCCCAAAGATGGGGCTGTATATGTTTGATAATCAACAAAATTATTGATTTCATACAATACATACAACGTACAAAGATTCATATATTCAAAACAAACACTTGATGATCAACTATTCTAAAACACATGAACCACACCTAATTTAAGACCTGATATACTATAATGTCATCTATTCCTGTTGATGTGATCACCGATATTATGCTTAGATTGCCTGCTAAAAATCATTGCTATACTTCAAATGGGTGTGCAAATATGGTTCATATTATGCCATATCTAAAAGACGAAAATGCATATAATTTTTCACAAACCCTGTTGTTATATGTATGATTTTCACACATTTGACAACTCCACTTTACTGAATCAACCCCTTGAAGGATTAGGAATTTATGTGGAGGTGCTTACATTGTGGGTTCATGCAGCGGTTTGCTTTGCTTCTTTATACGTGGTTATCCTTACACCACCTTCTTGTATAACGCCCCCACACAAACCCACAATACCCTTCCCTAGCTATTTGCCTGGTGCTATCCCCCCTTCGTCACCCCCCAACAAAAGTCCGTATTTTGGGTGCAGGTATGATCATGTGTTCCGTACTATTTTAATAGCCGCTTTGGTTATTATGTGCTGCTTCCTGGGATTATGCATCAGAAAATTGAGGACATTCATGGAGAGCCTCTCCCTTGCTTGGCTTCAATCTCAGTGATGAAAACTGCCTGTCAGGCTGTCATAGAGTAATCTCCATGATTTCGTATTGTGTTTTCTCAAGATGCTTAACTGTGGGTCTAATTGTGATATATGGATCCATTAAAAAGTATTGGGTCGTCACTTCATCTAGGATTAGGCTGATTAGGGCTGTAAAACAAATAACATAATTATATGGATATGATCCCTATGTCTTTCTCAAAGAGGAAAAAGGAATTACTTGTGAATCTTTTCAAATATACAGTTGCTTCTCTAAACTTGGAAACTCGATCTGGTGATTCAGCTGGTTTCTATAAACTTTGGAAAGCTTATGTATGTGAAACAAATTTAATTTGATTTTTCTATTCCAAATCGATTCTAACCGAATATTCAGTACAATATCCTTGCATGTGAAGTAATGTACTATAGACGTGATTTTTGTATTCATGGATTTTATTAATGATTATTCTTGATTCAATGGATTCTCTCTACTCTCTCTCTTTCTTTTGTTGATTCAATGGAGTCCCTTACACTTTCAGTATTCTAGGATAAATAAGTGTCAAAAAGTCTGAGAATGAAGACAACCTACAGGAATAATTTATGGATATCACCTACAGGAATTGCATATATACAACCTATCCAAATTAAGGTCCCTCTCATATTAATACTCCTTTGCTTTAAGGTACCTTTTCGCGTCATTTTTTGAAAGTATATGTCTGGAAGTACATTATAATACTAAGCTTGGTCCAATAAAATTTATTTATCCAAGAGTCTCAAGGAGTCTGTAGTATTATGTTGAGCTGCTGACTTTTCTGGCAAGGATTACCACATATTGAGTATATATGTAGTGTGATGAGAATTCTTTCCCCCATTGATGAGTTACAACAGTAGAACTTTGTGCGAAATTTTGTATAGTATGCTACCCTCACAGAGTCACAGACCAAGGGTAGGTATGGCTTGGTTTGTTTTTCAGTGACTCGACGAGGTTATTTCGTATTAGAAGCACGCTATATCTTATGAATGATTTTAGGCTTTGCCTCACCTTAAAGTTGAATGATTTCGGAGAAGCAAAGGCAGAGAAAGAAAACTAAAAATCATGTTACATTTTATACTTAAGCTGCTCTGTTGATGAAGAAACCGCTTGATATGCATTGATGTACGAGCTCCTTAGGAGTAATGCATTTCAGTACAGTACTGTGCTAGAAAATCGTAGGCTCGTAGCTCCTAAGTTGGTCAGTGTGCGATTCCTAGATTAGCAGATGTTTCCTTCAAGTCTTTTCTGCCATCTGTGAAACTATGTTCGTGAACGTTTTTCAGGGAGTTTTCTCAGATTGTTGGAGGAACTGCGAAAGGAGATATGTTGATGTTTGTTGAAGATCTGTATTACTTATTTATCAGAATTTAATCCTGGATGTATGTCAAGCTTAAATAGTCACTCTAGTTAGATTGTACGAGCATACAATTTATCTTTGTTTGTTTATGGAATTATGTCGTATGAGCTTAAATAATTGAAGTTTTTCGTTAAACATACTGCTGGCTCTGATAGTCTGACTGATAACCTCGCTGCATAAGAGTTTTGTGTGATGGATTCTCCTTTATCAGTTGTGAGTTCGAATTAATGGGAGCTGGGTGCTTTCTTTTTTGACCTAAACTAAAATAGTCACTGCTATATTTTTTATCTAATGCAACCGTAAAAAGAGATAATACAACGACCAAGCCTAATACAACGACATCATATTTATTATATCAAAAAGTGAGCATACAACGACACATACAACACCCAAATTGTCTAATCTAACGGACAGAGTCTAATCCAACGGACAAGGAGACTAAATGAATTTTTTATTTTATACTTCACTCCCTAGCGAATTTTCCCCAAATACAATACTCTTCCCACACATGTTCATTTCACAATGTTCCCATTCTTCTGCTTCGAATCCCACCTTCGTTCTTCCCACACATGTTCTTCCCCAATTCAACTTCTTCCAACAGGACGAACATTCTTGCCCAGTTTCGTTCTTCACAAACTCCCCCTTCTTTCCCAATCCACGATTCTACTTGCTCAAGTAAGTAGACGAAGGTGGTCAAGGCGGTGTCGGTGGCTGATTGCTCAAGTCTTGCATGCAGCTGATTACTCAAATTTTTAAGGTATACTTCAATTTGCTCGAATATCTAGTTTGGTTATAGGTTCATTGTTTTTACTATTTCATCATCGTATATTACATGTTACTATGTTAGATTATTGGTTGTTGGTTTTATCTGTAAAATCTTCTAACTGACTGGCACATGTTTTTTTTTCCAATATACTACTGCTACAATGGGTTATGGTCTGGAGGATAGCAATGTTGTGCTAGAGTTGACATATAATTATGGAGCCAAAGATTATGACAAAGGAAATGATTATGCATAGGTAAGCTTCCATTTGATGAACATTGAGTCATAGGATGATATCTGGCTCTACACCCTACTTTGCTTGGCTATGACTTTCATATGTTTGATTTACCTTTTTTTTTTTGCCAGATCGCTATTGGAACAATGTATATAAAACAGCTAAATTAGTTAAACATAATGGAGGGAAAATTGTACTTGATCCTGGTCCTGTACAACTATAAATTTTTATCTAATTACTTGGCCTGCTATCTTAATATGCTGACATCTATAGCATAGTACGTTGCCACTAGATTTGTGATTTGTCATTGTGCATAACCGCATAAGATCCTTTATTAGTCAACTCTACAAGTGGGCTGTTTTTTTTTACTCATATGTCAAGAGATGGTGCTTTTTATGAGACTCTTCAATACTTAGTCTATGGTGTTGCATTCATCATAAAGAAAACATGTCCATTATTGCAGGTTTTGAAAAAGGAATTTCCCAAAGGAATTGATATTATTTATGAGTCGGTTGGTGGTGAAATGCTTGATTCGTGCTTGAATGCCCTAGCTACATTTGGTCGGCTTGTGGTGATTGGAATGATATCTCAGGTATGCTTCTTGAGAATGGTCTTTTTCAAATTTAATATGCTACTTCCCGCTTAGGGAGCTTACAACTTGATATTCAGTATACAATGTCTATTAAAATTTAAACTATACTCCTCAATTCCAAGATATACACACAATTAACGGGTTAAAGTTTTTGTTTAGTATTCAGAACCAACGAGTAATATAGTTTTGATATATGAAACGACAACTAATAATATATTGATCTTACGAGTGACAAATAAATTAAGAGCACTAACAGATGGTGCAATAGTCCTGTATATTTAACCTCTTCAACGTTGTTTAGCTCTTTAATATCTTTTGATAAAGACCTTATTTAGAGGTGGTTTTTGGAAATAAAAAAACAGTAGATAGAATATTGTCTTTGAATAATCTCTCTTGGACAAAAGCGTTCTGCGTGAGGTACACATAACTGCCATATATCTTTTGCTACGGAGTACCGTAATTGCAGCTGTTTAGCGAAACTTTTTCAAAAAGTTGGTAAGAAATCTTTCATCCTCTTGTCTTTAATTTTATGGAGGTCAGAAAGACAATTTTAAATTTTATTTGTCACTCCGATAGAAGATACATGCTCCATATAAGCAATATCCTAGACTGATATCTTCAAACCAGAAGAAAATTAATTTGGATCTTTAGTGTCAATCTGGTATGTTGGTTATGTAAAAAAAGAAGCAAAAGAATACTCATGTTCATCGTCAAGCCCAAGCCTAAAGGCCCGGAACTAAGAAGAGACAATAAGATTCTTACTGGGCTAAGAAACTCCTTTTTATGACCAAGGCTAATGAGTTCCTGATAATGTGTGATTGTCTTATTCTTTATAACTCTGCATATAAGGAAGAAAATCTGTGGGAAGCTGTCTAGACCTTCAATAGATCAATGTCATGATTGTAGACAAATTATTACCAAACTTTGGCTTCATAAGCCTTGTTAGTTTTATGTGCTTGCTGAATGTTAATTTTGTAGTGATAGACTTGCAAGATAATGGAAAATTGTTCATGATTTGTTCAGTATCAAGGAGAACGTGGATGGAAACCTTCAAATTATCCTGGACTTTGTGAGAAGCTTTTAACGAAAAGTCAATTTGTGGTATGTGTGATTTGTTCTGGTTATTTGTTTAATTAGTTTTTCTCTTTTCTTTTCCTCAGGTAGGGTAGTTGCATCAAGCATCTTGGTGTTACTCAATTTGAACATTGTGCAGATGCTAGTTATGTTTGTGTTTTCTCTCTTGCCAGTTGTCACACTATGTGTTTAGATTCTAAAATATGATATTTTGTATACAAATGATGCCAGTTGTCACACTATGTGTTTAGATTCTAAAATATGATATTTTGTATACAAATGAGTGTTTAGGTTTAACAGTCAGTGTAATTGTCTTATTGGTGAAGACCTTACCTATTAATCTAATATACAAGTGCTAATTCTACAAAATGCATGGTTTTGGAGTGTATAAATTTGCTAATGGCCATCGGTATGAGGAGCCTGGCATGAGGGTAGAAGGCAAGGGCTTGAAATGTACACATTTAGGAATGGAGAAACCCAAGCAGGCCACTGGCATAATGGGATACTGGATGTCCCAAGCGCACTAAACGCAACCTGTCCTGTATCTCCTATAGTTGTTAATCATTCCAAAGTACTAAATGCTGTTCAGGTAAGCTACACATGTAGAATTTGCTATTTTCCTTGTTTTTAGATTGTGATTACAAGTAGATTAGTTTTACTCTAGACTTGGGGTGAAGGACCTTGTTTCATATTTTGAAGAAGTAATGGGAGTATGAGGTAGATGATTATGGATTTCTGAAACTATTTGATCTTGCTCACATTGTCCTTGCTTAATAGCAGTTAATTTACTATGGCTAAGGTCATAAATCTTTCATTTTGTAGTTGGTATGGTGATAGTGTGATACAAGTTAACGGTGGAATCAGTCATGAAGTTCAGAAGTAGAACTTTGTTAGCCCTCAAGGGTGTCTGTCCCCTCTGAAAATTGTAATTTGATAAATACACAAAATGTCGTAGCTCTGGTTCTATGTTTTTTTATAGACAAGAGATTAAAGATCCAAAAATTGGCACCGAGTTCCAACTGTGATGGATTGTCTTGACACTTTTTTTCCTTTTCAAAAGAGTTGATTGGGTTTTTTTTGTTTGGGGGGGGTGGAGTCAGTTATAGGGTTGTTGGATATGGGAAAATATTTATGCTCTACAAAGTTGAGAAACTCATTACTCTACTTCTTGGTATGTTAGCAGATCTGGCCAAACTGATAATATTTTGTATAGAATAAAGTCGTTACCCTTGCAAAGTTTATGGACTTCTTAATAAGATACCGTTAAAACTATGTACATGTATCTCCTTGCTTATAGGTGTGACTATGATTAGATGTAACTTATAGAAAAAGATGTCATATGTTGTACCTTCTCTGAATTCTGGGGTGTGAGGGTAAGTGAGGGTGTTAAATTTTATGATAGGTGAAACATATTGAAATTTTTGGTTTCCTCTTGTTGATTCTCTCCTGTAACTCTTAGCAGTCAAGGTAACATCTTTTTTGTGTTCAGGAAGCCAGACGAGCAACGAAGAAGGCATATGATGTTGCCAAGGTTGATGAGAGGGTAAGTAGGGCCATTGCTGCTGCCAACCGGGCAGCCAATGCTGCAAGAGTTGCAGCAGTTAAAGCTGTTCAGAAGCAAATGCATCATGACACCAAGCGTGACCACCCAAGTCCTGCTCCAATTGTGTGAAAGATTAAATTGGCCAATATATCATCAATTTTTGAGTCATCTATTATGGAGAAGATAGTAGCTGACTGAGTGATTATCATATCGATATCCTGAACTTCTGTGATCGGCTTTAGCATCTTTGGCTTTTAACTTTCAGAGGGATTAAGCGCATATTGCTTAAATAGAAATACATTTCTAGTTAGAACATCAGTCGTCTTATTTCTCTGAAATTATTTAGAACATCAGTCGTCTTATTTCTCTGAAGTTATTTCCAATATTTAGTTTCTTCTTTCTTCAGTTGTATTGGAGGGAAGTATGGATTTTAAGTTTTGCCCTTTCTGGTTTCTGTTTGTATAAAAGAAAAATGTGCTTAGTCATGTATGTATGTATGTACGGAAACAATATTTGATTTTGTAATGAAACGTATATGTATATATAATATACTTTGTTTATTGTTATAAATAAATATAATGCTACATTTTATATTTATTGTTACCTTAACTAAAAAAATTACATATATAATAATGCTACATTCTATATTTATTATAAAAAAAAGTAATCTATTACATTTACTATTGTCGCATTAGGTATAACCTAATTCAACGGTACAAGGCATCTAATCCAACTGAATCAATTTTATTAGATGCCTTGTGCCATTGGATTAGGCATAATGCAACGCCAACAAATGTGACGATATAAAGGCGTTGGATTAGATCTAATACAACGGTTTTTGACACCTAGTTAATTAATTGGAATTTTTTAAGCTTTTTTTTTTAAATAATTTCAAAAATAAATTTCAAATATAAATATTTTAAAAAATAAGCTTCTCCAAGTCGGTGAAAAGTGATGAAATTAAGCTTGGTCCAAAACTTTTTTCTTTAAAAAAAAATAAACCAAAATCGTTCCACAAGCTGCGATTTCAAAGAAAAATCTTTGGGTAATTCTACATTATGACCCTGTACTATTACATTTTCTATGTTGTGTACAGTGTTTTTTATAAATCTACAATGTAACCCTAAGGTACCTTTAGTAAACACGCTGTAGCCATTTTTGGATCACTTAACTGAAGGTAAGTTGCTCCGTTAAGTTTCATTACTCTTGGTTCCCATTTCCCTCGCTCCAGCTGATATATATCTCTAAATTAGGGTTCTTGTTCCCCCATTTCAATTCCCCCCATTTCAATTTCCCCCATTTTTATCTAGATTAGGGTTCTTCCTGCTCTATTTTTCGTCTTTGATTTCGGCCCAATGTCGAGCTTCTCATTCAAATCGAATTCTAGTTGTGCTTTAGAATTTGTAGCTCCACGTTGCAATTGTGAGAATCGCAAATTTGCAAAGATTAATCTATCAACAACTACACGCAATCCTAGGAAAGCATTTTTCAAGTGCAATGACTGTGGATTCTTCAAGTGGTTGGATAAAGGTGATATACGAGGGTTAGAAGGGAAGAAGAGTAGCGAGCTTGAATGTGTTCAACACCAACTTACGGATTTCGTTTCTTACATGAAGGAAGTTGTGAAAATTGGGGTTTTCATGTATGTTATTTTGTTGTTAATTATTTTGTAAAAAATGGGGTGAGTTCATGCATAAACTAATGTTTAGCTGGGGTAATTTAGTTCCAATATTGAACACTAGTTGTACAATTGGTTAGATGAATTAATGAAATATATTGGTTGTACAATTGGTTCCAATACTCTGTTTTACAATTGGTTGGAAGAAATTCAAGTGTTCGCTATTATATCACAATGATATTATAATATTGGTTGTGCTATTAAAGATGCATTATATCACAAATGAGTAACCTAGTAAATCAAAATATAGGCATATTGTCCAAAATTCGAGTAACCCAGTATATCACAATAATATTACAATAAGTTCTTACTGGTAGTACTACTAGGTAAATTGTCCAAAATGCATACAAAAGCTACATAAAGATGTTTCAAAATCAGTCAGACAACATTGCAATCCTTTGCATAATCTTCCTTGTCTTGGTGCTAACATAACCATCTGTAGCAGCTTCTGAACTGCTTGGTAGTGGTTGAGTGCTTGCTTCTCCAATGGATACCAGCCTTCTTATCTTCCTCGTATGCACTGGTTGGCTTCAGCATTCAACGGGGTTGTCCTGTGTTGATGATGACTGGCTGATCATCAAATCAATCAGGCTTCCTTCAGTGTTCAACTGTGAACTACTTTGTCTTGTGTTCACTCTTGTCTTGGGGGCAGGCTCTTTCATCTTCACACCTTATTGTTTGAGTAGTTCCTTCTTAGTTGCTCCACCCTTACAAGTCTTTGAATTGTGGCCAAACTGTTTACACTTTTTGCATTTGACAGTTGTGCTCCTCTTCCCTTTCCTTTGCTCCCCTTCCTCTCTCCTTCTATTCCTAGAAGGTCTCCCAACACTTCTTTTAATGAGTGGTGGGATTAATTTAGGAACATCTAATTCTGGCTATTGGGTGGGTCAGGGATAGGTAATATGTTACCATTGTAAGCCTACTTGTACCTAGATACAGAATACCACTCACTTACATAGTCTAGAGCATCTTTCCCAGCATGAATTATAGCCCTAATTCCATGTTTACATAGAATGCCACTTATTTGCCACCTACCACACACACAACTTTTTGTATTAAGTGACACAAGAAGCATTACCCTACCATATGAAATTTCATACTCCCCCCTCCCAGATGGATATTCATGACATACTCTTGAATCTCTTGTTAAAACTCTAACTCTCTCTCTATTGTTAGGACAGATTCCCTCACCAACCCACTGATCAGCAAATTGTTGCCTTGTGGCATATCTGACCATTGCAATCCTCCTAATTTCTGCAATTGTACACAAGTAAATGGTTAACATTAATTGTAAGAAGTTGTGAACAAGTTAAAAAACTTCATATATTTACCTTCCAATAAAGACAGTATAGGGTAAGCTCTGTCATCCCCTATTGTACTATTAAAGCTTTCCACAAAATTATTTGTTTTGTCATCACTGGATAACTGAGGGTTGAATTTGAATCTTGACCATCTCTCAAGTGGACCAATATCTTTGAACCACTTCACTACCCCATGTCCAGCAATCTCTTCAATTTTCTGGAGTGTCTTCTTGAAACTGAAGGCTGAGTAGGCATTGGTGACACTCCAGAACAGCTTATGCATTAATATTCCAAGGTACTCTGTTTTGAAATTTTTGCAAAGATGCCTAGCACAATGCCTCCTATCAACAGTGGCCGTAGAGGTGGCCATGGGGCCGGTCCGGGCGGACTGGGCCGGGCCTGGCACCAGGCCGGCTGGGGGGGGAGGAGACCGGATTCGGACCGGTCTAGGGGGCGGGCCGGTCCGAACCGTGCTGGGGTTGGGCTAGTTCGATTCGCTACCGAATCGAACCGAATCAAAAACGAATCACGAACCGAATCGAATCGAATCACGAACCGAATCCTGACCAAATCGAACCGAATCCTGACCGAATCGAACCGAATTACGTTTTTTTTCCTTAATTAAGTATTATTAAACTAATTACGTATATTTACCTAATTTTATATTTACGTATTAGAAAATCTAAAATATTTCAAATAAATGAACTAATTCACTAAAATAAGTAAACTAAAATCATATTCCCTATTTCACTTTTAAGAAAATCAAAATTTAATTAAACATGTTTTGGGGGTTGGGATAAGAAGAAAGGGCTTGCACTTAATATAGAAAATCAAAATTTAATTAAATAATTAAATATTTATTTTCAAAATTAAGTTGCCTACGTATCCCGAAGGAATCAAAGCCCACGTAGTTCTGGTACGTACCTGTAGGGGTGCTTGTGCGGTTGTGCGGTTGTGCTTAGCCTAATCAGGGATAGACCCCGAACCTCCTTCACCTGTTGGGTTGTCGCTTGATTCGCTTGTGTCCATCATCATCCAAGGATCGTCTTTGTCGTTGTCCTCCTCCCTCAATCCTTGGGTCCTACGCTCCGCCTGATCCCAATCTTTCTTATAAACGCATATTTCTATGCTTTCGGGAGATAAGAGGGATCTCTTCTCGTCAAGAACACGTCTACCTGCACTAAAAGAAGACTCGGAAGCAACAGAGGAGGCGAGAATTGCAAGGATATCCTTTGCAATTCTCATCAAAATGGGAAATTGCCGTTCGTGATCAAACCACCACTTAATAATTGAAAAATTAGCATCGGTTTCATGTTGGTAAGAAAGATATTCATTAATATTATAAAGTGAAGAAGAAGAAGAAGAAGAAGAAACCGATGTTTTTGATTTTTTTAAAATTCTACCAAGTATTGGCTGCCATCGCGTAGCGGAACTTCCACTAGAAGAAGATACATTTTTGGACGGTGCATAAACAGAAGCATAATGATCATATATACTAGCTAAAACATTTTTACATTTTTCTATATATGCATTGACATCGTATTGTAAACTTAAAGCGTTATAATAAAATTCTAAACAGTTTTCTAAACCTATAGTCTTGACCCCGGGATCAAGAATAGAAGCTATACCATATATGACGGGAAATTCACTAAAGTAGTTATACCATTTACTAAGCATACTACTAATTGCATCACTAACTTGAACGATGTTGAAATGCTCGGTAAGAGTGCTAACTACGGTAACACACTCTAATATAACTAAATGGATATTAGGGTCATAAACGTAAGAGAAAATTTTGGTTGCGTGGTCAAAAGCTGCTAAAATATCACGGATGTGAATTGCGGTATTCCAATGGAAATCAGTAATAAGGTCATCGGGAGTCGATCGGGTTTCATTATAAATTATTGTCAAAATCTCACGGTATTTAATGGCTTCTTTTAACAATTTATATGTGGAGTTCCAACGGGTCGGTGTATCTAGACTCCATTGCTTCTTCCTAAGGCCTCTTTCCTTACACAAGGCCATATACTTCCTCCTAACCGAGGCCGTAATCCTAATCCATTTAATTACACTCCTAATAGGGTTAAGCAAGTCAGTTAACTCAGCTAAACCTTCTTGAACCGAGAGGTTCATAATATGTGCACAACAATGAACATGTAATAGTTCTCCATTTTTTATCAACTGTAAGCTTGGTTCGGATATCAAATAATCTATACATTTTGTATTAGCTGAAGCATTATCTAATGAAAGTGAAAAAACTTTATCAAGTAAATGAAAGGTTTTAAGACAGTCTATTATCCTTACCTTAAGGTTGTACCCGGTATGTCTCTCCTCCATAGCTTGAAAACAAATGATTCGTTTTTTAATATACCACTCATCATCAATCCAATGGGCGGTTATACAAAGAAAAGGTTTACAAAACAAGAGGTCCATGTATCACTAGTTAGGCTAACACGACCGTTAAAAGTGCGAAACATTTCTATTAAACTACTTCTATATTTATAATAAGCAGTTTGGGTATGGAGTTTAAGCGTGTTCCTAGGGACACGTCTATAAGCAGGTTGTAAAGTGATTCTAGTGAAATGCTCAAAATTTAGACTCTCACCATAGCTAAAAGGTAATTCATCAGCAATGACAAAATTAGTCATTTCATCAATCATTTTATCTTGATTATACATAAAAGGCATACCTCCTCCGGGCATGAAACTCATATACCCGTGTAGTTGTGTCTGACTTGAAGATTCAGCTGCTCCAACGGATTCAGTTGCATCAAGGTTTATTCCGTGTACCTCGGTCAAGTGACGGGATAAGGTCCTCATCCCATAACCGGTCTTCCATGAATAAGCGGCTATTGGCTTCTTTCCTAATTGCTTGCATAACAAGCAATAGCACATGAATTTCTTCCCTTTGGAAGAAGCGTCGGTCATTAGGACCTTCTCAAAATATGGCCATACTTTGGAAGGTTTCTTTCTACATTAAGTAGACTCAGGTACTCCTTCATCACCATCACCATCACCATCACCTTTATTAGTTAATTAACTAATTAATTAACATCAAGAACTCAATCTAACATAATCAAATAATCTAACATTAGTTAATTAGAAGTTTAATAGTTACCTTGTGTAGTAGAAGAAAGAGGATGCCTCTGAGAAGTTGGAGTTTCAGGAATTTGAGGAATTTGAGTATCCGGAGTACCGAAAAGTTGTTGCTCCAAGTTTTGATCAAACTCCGTAGTATCATCAAAACAACTGCTTACACTGAATCTATCTCTTGAATCCATTTTCTCTTAGGATTTGTAGTAATAAACAACTAAATTAAGAATAATAAACCAACTAATTAAGATAACTAATGAAGATTAAGAGAGTAATTAAGAAGAAGATTAGTACTAATAATTAAGCTAATTGTAATTAGTAAAGATTGAGAGATTGAAAGATTGAGGGAGATTTTGGTGAGGATGGAAACCGAATTGATCGGTTTATATAGGGCATTAGCAACGGGAAAATAGCGGCTAGTTTCAACGGTCGAAAACGGGCGAATCAAGCGGGCCGGGCCAGGCCAAGCTTGTCGGTTCGGTCCGGGCCGAATCAATGGGCCGAACCGAATTAAATTTCGGGTCGAACCGAATTTTTTCTCGAATCGAATCGAAACGGGTTAGGGTTGGAAAATGGGGATTCGTATTCAGCCCGCATTTTGTACGGGCCGAACCGGGCTCGGCCCGGTTCGTTGGTGGGTCGGTTTGAGTCGGGCTGGGGACGGGCCAGGCTGAATCGGCCCTCTGGCCATCCCTAACAGTGGGCCAAACTTGGTCCAATGATGGGTTGATGCCCTTGCAAATAATAATAATAAAGAAATGAGCAACTAAATGTAAACATGCAAATGAATAAAAAAAACACATAATGAAAAGAGAACAAACCTTTTGTCTATCTGACATAATACATCATTCACTCCTTCTACTTTCAGTTAGAATACTTCTAAGATTATGGAAAAATCAACACCAACTGCTTTTGTTCTCTGAGTCCACAACAACAATTGCAATAGGGAAAATTTCATTATTCCCATCCAATGAAACAGCAGAGAGAAGCACTCCCCCATAATTCCTCTTCAGATGACACTCATCTACACCAACCAAGCCTCTGCATCCATTTATAACACCACTGAACTGGGCAGAGAAGCTGATGAAAATAGAGTTGAACTGTAGTGCCCTCTGTGGTTCATGAACCTGTTTCCATGTGCAGAAGGCTACTGATCCAGGGTTCCTCTCTTTCAACAGCTCACAGTAAGTAGGTAAATTTGTATATGAGTCATCATGACCTCCTTATATCATCTCCACTGCCAAACCCTTCATCTTGTACACAGTGGACTTGGCCATCCTCACCCCAAACCTTTCAAATAGAAGGTTGTTTAGAGATGTCCCTTTAATATCAGGGCTAGCCCTAATGTCTTCCAATAACTTCTTGGCAGTCCACTTGCAGTTGCACATGGGATTGTATACCATGTTCAGGTCACATGCATGGCCATTGTTTATATTTTTTATGGCCCAAGTGCAACTATCATTCAACCTACTTGCATGGATTCTCCAACCACATCTAATGTCAGCACACTCAGCAGTGTATCTCTCATTGGAAGACTTCCTAACCACTAAGGAGAAACCTTCCTGGATGCAGTAATCCCTTAGGTCTTGTTTGAAGTGCTTTTTGTCAAGAAATAATTGCCATGGCATTAAACTAATCCTACCTAATTCATTAACATTATAGAGGTTCCCATTCTTGTACATCTTACTCATATAAGTACTGTCATTTTCATAAATAACTTCATTAGATTTCAATGGCTCCCAATCACCATCAACAAATTTCTGGTTTAACAACTCAGTGACATCCTCTTCCTCCTCTCCCTCTTCCTCCTCACTGTCACTTAGGTCCTCTAGTGAATTACTAAGCTCATAATCTCCTTCGGAATCGCTACCTGAATCACTCTTTCCATCATCAGTCACAACACGTGTTGCCTTCTTCCTAAACGTATTGCCACTACTTCTAGCTACAGAAATTTATGGGACAGAAGATTATGAAGATTGGCGTCATGGTATAGAAATACCCTTAAGTTTAGCAGTGGCATGTGGTATTTTTTTACCATGAGAAAAAATAAGGGATTTTTTGGAAACTCCAATCAGAATTCTGTTGTGAAGATTGACTTGTGATAGTTTCAACCCTTAGGTTAGGGCTTGACATACCTTCTAACAACCAAGAACTTCTCCTCATTATAGGTGGTGATAACTGTGAATTATGCATGTGGGAGTCCCTACTATGACTAGAAACTGTGACATGAGGAGGGGAACTAGGGGATATTTCTTCTAACATTTTGGGTAGCTAGACACTTGACTACTTATATTATGTGTAGGTGACCCCCTTTGGCTTTTTCTCACATTTTGAATTTGGGGTTAGGCTTTTTTAATAGGCAGCTTTTGTCTAGGTAGTTTAGATGGAACAATAACATGTACTTGTGGGACAGGTAGTGGTTGGCTAGGTTGTAGTATGCTAGGTTCTTGTGGGCTAGGTTCTTGTGGGGCATGTTCTTGTGGGCTAGGTTCTTGTGGGGCATGTTTTTGTGGGCTAGGTTCTTGTGGGGCATGTTCTTGTAGGCTGGGTTGTACTAGGCTAGGTTCTTCTTGGCCACTGCTAGGTTCTTGTGTTTGTCTCAGAGACTGTGCTAAATTCCATATTAAACTAGGCTTCTCTAAACAATCAACCCAAAAATCTATCTCCTTATCCCTCCTTTTCTCAAACATTTTCAGTAAAGAAGCATCATCTACCAAATCTACTGCCTTACCATCAACACAATAGTATAGAGCAGGGAACCTTGGCAACTCATACACTTTTTTTCCAAACTCATCAACCATATCATTGAACACATCAATTAATAAACATCTATCTATATCAGCTACCTTTATATCTACAGAATTGGCACGAAAATGGATTTTTAGAATTCTCATATCCATCTGCAAAGTTAAAAGTGTTAAGAGTGTCAGTATCACATTATGCAAGTGACTTCAACAAATTTCCTACTCCTCAACCATTTATCATACAATCGTTAAAAGTGTTAAGAGTGTTCTTGTTCATCAACAAATTTCCTACTCATCAACAACCATTTATCCTACATTCAACCTTCACAATCGGGAATCAAGCAATTACCACAATTACGCAATTAAACCCTAAATTCACAAACTTCACTTTATTTAAAACCTAAATCCAACACAATGTCAAAAAAATCACAACATTAAAACCCTAAATTCACAATCTTTATCAAATCTCCTTAATTACCGATGTTCTTGTTCAGCCTAGGGATTGGAATTACCTTCACTGACGCCAGTAATACACGATCGCCGCTGTCGAGCCTTTAACTTGTTGCCTGTGGTTCTTCGTGGTTGTATGGAACTCGTCGCCGGTGTTCTTGGTGGCCATATTGAGCTTTGAGTGTTGATGGTTGAAACAGAGTGTCAGAGAGGAAGAGAAGACGGTCGTGTGTTGTGAAATAATGAAAGTGGGGGAAATGGGAACCAAGAGTAACAAAACTTAACGGAGCAACTTACCGTCAGTTAAGTGACCCAAGAATGGCTACAGCGTGTTTACTAAAGGTACCTTGGGGTTACATTGTAGATTTATAAAAAACACTGTATATAACGTAGAAAATGTAATAGTACAGGGTCATAATGTAGAATTACCCAAAATCTTTTTTTTAAAAAAATTTAAACTAATATTGTTACCATAAACAATATTTTTATTTATTTTTTTATTGAAGGAAAATTGTTGTGGACGAGCTCAATTAAATGGATGGACCATTTTCATCCGAATACTAAGAAGCTAATTTTTTTTAAAAATTTGATCCGCAACATGTTTATGAAAATATTTTTAAAAAAAAACTTAAAAAATTCTAATTTATTGCATGGCCTTATTAGAACTTTTGGAGACTACTTCGAAGAGTAGTTTAGTTTCCAACAAGATAGGACAACCAAAAATTTATCTTAAACACACACCAAGTTCGAATTCTATTAGAAATCATATTGCCCTGATATATAGACCCTCGCTATTTCTCCCTATCTTAAACACATACCAAATTCTAAGCCCTATCTTTTTTTTTTCACTTTCTAAACAATAAACATGGAATCTATAAGCAAGTTCACTCCCCTTGCTCAATTGTTCTGCACTGAAGACACTTACGAAGATTCCAATATGTTCCAAGTTTCCGACGTTGTCTTCCATGACGAACTCCACAACGAAACCAATTTCGATGGCGACGATGCATACATACTCTCTCTAATGCCTCTCGACCTTAAACCTGGCGGATCCTACACAAAAAAAGAGCTGCATGATGTGCTTCAGTCTCTAGTTAATTCTCGTATGTTCGAGAAGGTTGATTTAGAACACAGAACCAACCTTGATCAAACACTTGCGGTCACTATCTTTTACACTGAAAAGATGTTGCCACCAGTTAACTATTTCAGGTATATATCTAAGTTTACTGACAGTTAAATACACGCAAGCTAATTGTAGTACGGATCGACTACGGAGTAGATGCATGCATGTTTAGTTGTTAAATAGTTATTGCTAGACCTTACTCTTTCATAAAAATACATAGAGCATCTTATAAGCGATTGATTGCTGTTTCAGATGCGTCAATATGGGAGTGAGACCCCGAGTAACAGAATTAAGGATGATCGTGGATAATGTAAAACATTTAATGGAATATGTATTAGGGCAAACGAAGGGTGTCGATGAAATTAAGTGTGAAGAGCCGCGGGCGTGCCTGATACCCCTATCAGTATACCTAGACGTGCTTTGGATGTTGGGAGAAGAAGGGAAGGAGGGAATGAGCGGAAGGTTGCTGTT
The DNA here is from genome assembly GCA_026401315.1 of Dysphania ambrosioides. Classification (NCBI taxonomy): domain Eukaryota; kingdom Viridiplantae; phylum Streptophyta; class Magnoliopsida; order Caryophyllales; family Amaranthaceae; genus Dysphania; species Dysphania ambrosioides. Next base: position 851,353 of record CM048660.1, on the reverse strand, counting down.
TAATATTAGGGAGGTCATTCAGCAATGGTACCACAGTGAAGGGTACGTTGCGGCCAAAGTCATAAACTTCATTATTTTGGATACAAGTGAAGTGATTGGTGAAGTGATGGAAGGTTACATTACCAAGTTGGTGCTAATTGAAGGGAATAACACAAGTGCTGAATTGCCGGTTGAGTTGGTGGATTTGTGCGAGGAGGTCGACGTAGCCGTAGGCAATGTGTTTAACGAAAAAGCAAGCAAGCAAGCTGAGGCAAACTTGAAATGTTTGGGCTTGTATTCCCAAGTTGATGTATGTTGGCGCACTGATGAGAAGAATGAAGGAGGGGTGGTTGTTGAGATCAAGGTTGTCTCTAAGTCTACTAGCACTGCCTCCAACTTCTCTCAGAGCTTGTCGATAATAGACACCATTAAATCCAATTTCTCCGCTCTCTTCTTCTAATAAGTTTAATTTAGCCTTATAAATATTATTAGCCTTTATTCTTGTAACATTTTAATACTTTGTATTTGGCTTAATTCTCTTCAACTATGCATAATTGTACAGGTATTATATTGCAATGCCTAGAATATGACGGTTGTGCACCTAGATCATATTTCTAAAAATATTAATTATAATCGAATTAAATGTACATGTAAAATTTCATATGCAGTAGTTTTATATAGTGTAGCCAGATGTTTAATGTACAAACTATTCACCTATAATATACATTACTCACATTGCTAATGGTCATTACCTACGAATTAAATGTACATATAGAATATTTAATCTTCATTTTATATGCTAGTAATTTCTCTCATAGCATGTGTAGCCAGATGTTTAAAGTAAAAAAAGACTCAACTATAATGTATGTTGTTCACATATATGATGTTCATTACACCGATAAACTCAAATGTACATGTAAAATTTATATTCTGAATGTCATATGATATCAATTTTAGTTAGCATAAGTACAAAGATGTTTAATGTACATCACTAATGTACATTTGTTATCATTATTATTGAATCAAATGTACATGTACAATAAATATCATATGTTAGCAATTTCATTTTGAGCATGTGCACTTAAATTGTATAAAATGAAAACTGAAGAGTCACAACACAAAAGATTGTGCTAATAATGAGTGTGTGAGAAAACTGAAAAGATATGTTGATAGTTAATATTAGAGAAATGATTGTTCATTTCCCACAATTAATGGTTCATGTTTTTAGGGGAAACTTAAAATTGCCCATGTTCATTACCCTTGACCATCATGTTCATTATTACGTTTTTCCCACATTAATTTGCACACATTTTATATATTAGAGAAACTAACATTTGATTGAATGTGATGTACATTAGAAATGTTAATAATGTACATTAGACATGTAAATAATGTACATTAGAAATTTAAATAAAGTACATTTAAGTTTAGTATGTTGTACACTAAACATCTTGTTGCACATAATGAAAAAATTGTTGTGTATAGATTTGTACATGTACATTTAAAACGTGAACAATATACATTAGAAATGTAAATAATGTATATTTGAGTTGAGTATGTTGTACATTAAATAGCTTGATGCATTTCTAAGAATGATATGTACATTTCAATTTTGAGTTTGCATATATTAATCATTATGACATAGATGTACATCATATGACTTTGTAATGAATAAGTTCCTTATAAGTGATGTACATTTACACATCAAATAATGTACAAGCTAGATCTTCATCTATAGTGGTGTGCGTGTATAGAATATATTAAAATAAAAAATTCATCATCTTTTAAAATTTGATTCAAATTAAATTAAATAAAACAAAAAGAATCCCAATAGTTTTATTATTATTATATTTCAAATGCAAAAACATTAGAATCCCAATAGTTCGTAATTGCAAATTACAAAGCACTAATGATGATTTTTGTTGGAAAACAATGAATTGCACGCGTTCATTGCATTTGCTCTCCATATTCATTGCATTTGCTCTCCATATTCATTGTGTTTGCTCTCCATGCTCATTGTGTTTTTCCTTAATTAATGTTATATGATGTTTGTATTAAACTTCCTTGCGTTTTGAACCGGGTGCACACTGAGCATTGTGCACCTGCTTGCTGCTTGCAGGATCTTATATGCATATTATATTGTGATATGACTTATATTTATGTACTAGGTAAGTCCCTTACGAGGCAAGAATTGATAATAAATTATTTTGTTAAATATTTTAATTATAAGAAAATTTTCATTTATTGGTGAAAAATTTATAGGTTTTGTAGAATTACTGCAGAAAATTTAATTGGGATAATATTTTTTGAGGCTCGTTAAACCCTGCCCCCGAATTTATCAAACCGCCCGAAATTACTATTATACCCCTCACCCTTCTTTTACCCTTCTTCACTCAAATAATCACTTCTCACTCTCAAACCCCAACTCACACCCACCGTAGCCGGAAGCACCACCCACTGTCGCCGGAACCACCGGACCGCCGCCCCCATACCACTTCGCCGGAAAACATAATTAATAATATTATCAAATAATATTAACTAATAAAAATTAAAAATAATACTAATAAACAATAATTAACAATAAAAGGACGAAAAAGTCGCCGAAAATTGTGGGGGCCATTTGATTTTTCCGACAAGCCCCGAGGCTAGACGGAAAAATCAAACGACCTCCCCAATTTCCGACGACTTTTTCATCCTTTTATTGTTAATTATTTTTTATTAATATTATTGTTAATTTTTATTAGTTAATATTATTAATTATTATTAATGTTATTCATGTTAATTAAAATATAAAAGTTAGTATTGATTTGTTAAAATTATATAACTATTGAAGGCCTAGTGGTCGGGATCGGGAATTATAAGGTTCATTTTTTACGGGAAAGTGAAGTGGGAAATAAGAATTAAAGTGTGAAATATTTGATTTTATTTAAATGCAGTAAAGGGAAAAATTATCAAAATATGGGGTGGTTTGAGTAAGTTGGGGGTGGCGTTTAGCGCTCCACTATTTTTTTATTACATTAAATGAAAAAATTATTATAGAAAAAGGTAGAGAGGAAATATGAAATAAAGAGAAGAAATAAATGTAGTTTAAAATGATTTAGGAATTTATATAGTTATACAATTTTCTATATATGATATTTTCCAATCTAATATATGATATTTTTTAATCTAATATCTTATGGGGGGTTTTTATATTGGGACATTTAGATTTAAATTGTTGAATTCAAAGTTTAGTTTTTTATAGTATGGTGTGGTGTAAGTTTTGAAATTTCAAGGTCTATTTTTTTATAGTATGTTCATTTACGAAAGGGTAAGAAAATCAACACCTTGTATTGTTCATGTTCAGTGGGTATATTCAATCGTTTGCTTTCCCCACTCATTTCACCCAAAGTTCTACACTGATTCTCCATCCTTCATGGTATTTTTATTCCCTTCTACCAAGCCACCAACACACTACCATATACTACCTACTACAACAAGACCCAATATTATCACCGACCAACGGTAACGCCAACGGTAACTCCAACGGTGATAGGTAAGGTTAGTGGGGGCGAAGATGTTGGGGTTGATAATAAGGAGTGGTGGTGCCATGGAGGTGGTTGGTGATGAAAGGGTAGTGGTAAAATGATGGTTATAAATATGGGTTTCATTTTCTTAGTTTAGAAACAAACAACACTCCATATGATCACATCTAACATTTTTCTAACATTTTCCTTGCTTTGTTTTCCCAGTCTCCTTGGTAAACCATGCACACCCTAAATGCTTTTTCTGATGGAATAATATAATTATTCATTAACGACTGAACTAAGGGGTGTCAATTCAGATTCGTGGGGTCAGTTTTAAGTTGATATATCACGGGTCAATCCTTATCGGTTTGAGTTAAATCGGATCAATTTGGTCTACCGGATCGGGTCAAGACAGGTTATTATCGGGTCGGATCAAATCGATTATTTTCTTGTTCAGCTTCGGTTCGGGTTTGAGTCATGTTATATTCCATTCGGGTCAAGGTTGGTTCAAGTCAATTCGGATCGGTTCTTAAACGAGTCATAACGGGTTATTTTGAATTCGGATACATGATCGGTATGGAAGTATTGTCAAATGTATACGGATGGGATTAGGGTTCATCTGAATCGTATATATTGTGCTAAAGTTTTAGGAGTGGTGCCATAGTAGCATACATAGGATTAAATTTGATTATATCATAAATTATCAAATATATACCTATATTTAGTATTCACCCATCTTTTTGTTTCTTGAAATACTTTTATTTGTAATTTTAGCTAGAATGACCTTTGTTATAGTTGCAATTTGTATTTCGTTCTTCATATATATGATTCATATTTTTGCAACTTTTAAAGTATTTTGTTCTTTATATATATTTATTTCAATTTTATTTTCACTTGCTAATCGTAGGACACTTAATTACGCACGTCAATTTGCTCCCTAAATTCTAGTAACCCTAACAACTCAATCATTATTAATGTAATTACAAATGCTCAGGACATAATTTGATTTATCATACTATGGCACGAGCACATGCTAGTAATAAATATAAATTACAATATAAACTTTGTTATAATTAGAATAAAAAGCTTTATTTTTTTGACAAATAAACTTTGTTATATTACACACTATGTAAGTCTCGTTTGATGTACATTTTGATAATAAATTATCTTGTTAAATATTTCAATTTTAAGAATATTTTCATTTATTGGTGAGAACTTATAGGTTTTATATAATTACCGTATAAAATTTAATTGGATTAATACTTTTTATCATATTAAATAAAAATTATTATAGAAAAAGGTAGAGAGAAAACATGAAATGAAGAAAAGAAATAAATGTAGTTTTAAATGATTTAGGAATTTAATTAGTCAGATAATTAACATAGTAATGTACTCCATCCACGGTCCTCCAATAAGTAATACGGAGTAACAATGTTTTGAGGCCCAAACCTCATGAATTACCCAATTAGGTTAAAAACCCTAATTCCTAATTCCTAATTCCTAATTCCCAATTCCCAAAGTAGCGCCGCCACCCTCTAGTCAGTCCGGCCTTCTCTGTTCTTGAGTGAGGCGGCTAACACAGAACATAGGTGCAACAATGGCGAAAACACTGGAGTTGCTACTGATACAATTCTTGATGCCCGACAATGATGCTCGAAGACAAGCCGAAGATCAAATTAAGCGTCTTGCGAAAGACCCAGAAGTTGTTCCTGCTTTAGTTTACCATCTGCGCACTGCTAAGACTGCCAATGTTCGCCAACTCGCTGCTGTTCTGCTTCGTAAGAAAATTACTGGTCATTGGGCTAAGCTCAATCCTCAGTTCCGTCAGCTTGTTAAGCAATCCCTCATTGACAGCATTACTCTTGATCACAGGTTTTTTTTTTAAAATTATTTCTTGAATTTGTGGAATTTGTTTGATACTGATAGTATAATGGGTAATTGATCAGTGTGATAATTTTGATTAATTCGATCAGAGGATAATAACAGCTCCATGTTTTTGCAGTCCGCCAGTGCGACGAGCAAGTGCGAATGTTGTCAGTGTTGTTGCAAAGTATGCTGTTCCTTCTGGAGAGTGGCCTGATTTGTTGCCATTTCTTTTTCAATGCAGTCAGAGCGCACAAGAGGATCACAGGGAGGTATGTTTGATATCTGCGTCACCTGCTCACAGCTGAGTAGTTATTTAGTTACCATGCCGACAACAAAACTCTAGCTGGTCATTCTATACTGGGTGGAGTGAACAATTGTTTCTTGTATCGGAAATTTTATTCTACCTTTTTGTTCTTGAATGCTTTCCTTGCCTTGTTAGCTATGTATACATGCGCACATATTTGTTATGAGAATGTCAAGGGAGCTCAACCATTAAAACATGCCGGCAAATAAGTTCCAATGTTCCAAGATCATGGATCATCCGGGTGTAGCTGTTGTAATTATAATTATGTGAGAGAAATTTGTCTCATTATATCCACCTTGACTCCCATACAGTGAGCATTGTCCCACTTGCTTCTGTTCACAAGTGCTGCAGTTGCTGCTTCCTGCTTCTGCCACTAAAGCCTCTGGCTTTCGGCTAGGGTTACCGCTAGGAAACGCTCAACGTTTCTATTTCTAGCCATCAATTTGGCTTATTGTTAACACCCTTCTTTTGCAAACTTTGTGTAATTTTTTCTCTTCCTTTTTAGTGAGCCATATCCCTCTATAAGTTTGATACTACCTTTGTTTTCTAGGTAGGTAATCCTTTGATTCTGGTGGTCAACTGCTGTAATCGTGAAGAAAATCCACATGAATGAAGGGAGGAAAGTTTTTTCATTCATTGGGTTTAATGCAGAAGTGGCATTTGAGTGTGTATTCGAGAAGTGTACGTTAGTGGAGTCTTGGATTAATACTAAAGGGTCATAGTTGGCGTGGCAAATTTTTGATATATGTTGTGCTAGCCTTAATGTTCTTAATGTTCTTTTGATCTTAATTAATCTGTATTGGCTTTATATTGGTGGATTTGGATTTGAATTTTTCTTCTATGTAGCACATGGATTGATATCTAAAACCTGTTCTTTGTAATAAACATATAAATCAGTCCAGAAAGCTCTCAGAAGTTTTGTCACTACTAGAAATAAAACAAGGATAGGTTAACAACACTAGAAGCAAGATCATACAAGTATCACTGTATGTTGACCATGTAAAAAGTCTACATACTCTTAGCATATTTATTCAAATATATTAAACTAGTATATTAAAAAGTATTCATTGAAAAGTTTATGTACCATGTGACACTCTCCTAGTCTCCTCTCATGCAAATGTTTAATTTTCATTTTCAATATCTCATTCAAAAAATTGTTGCTACAACGACTTTGAACTTGGGACCATTACATTGGGAAGTGGGAACTTAGCAGTAATCCTACATGATACTATTGTTTAATTTTACAAAAATTAAGATAATAATATTGACCTAAAAACTGTACAAAAGTTTATGTACATCCAACACCTTATAGTTTGTAATAATGTCATTGTAAGAGAGTAATTTTCCGTCTTTTATTACCCCTTTTTTATATTTATAAATATATTCTACTCAATTCATGGTATATAAAGAAAAATTATTGTGACAATTTTAACCCGGGTCATTGCCCATTATTCTCACTAGTGTCTTATTGGAACTCTTAATTTAGAACAATCTGAAATTGTTTTGACTCATCTTACTCTAGAGGTCTAGTAATATTACCTAAAGTCATAACCATCTGTGTATGGTTTTTGTTTTTATAACATGCAAGTGCTATGTGAAATTGTATTTGTGTATATGTTGTACTGAAATCTTTTGTTGCTTGTTGCATTCATTGTTGTTACTCCTATTTAGTATTTATAGGCTAATAGATTGTACTTTGTGTTTTTGTGCTAGGTTGCGTTGATTCTTTTCAGCTCGTTGACCGAAACTATAGGAGATACGTTTCAACAACATTTTACAGACCCTCAAAGTCATTTGCTAAAATGTTTGCTGAACGAGACAAGTAGCCGAGTTAGGGTTGCAGCACTAAAGTAATGTGAATCCTTGTTTTGGTCTGCTTTTCTGGGAATTGCTTTCTTGTTGGTTTATGGTGATAATAACTTTCTATTATCTTTGCTAGGGCTGTGGGTTCTTTTCTAGAGTTTACACATGATGTATCTAAGGTGATGAGTTTCTATTTTCATCGTGCAACTTGTTTCTTTTTTTTTTTCTTTTTAATTTCTAATATTCTTTTTATTGAAAAGGTGCTTCTTCTGCAACCATAATGACACTGATACCCCTCCCCCCCCCCCCCCCCCCCCAAAAAAAAAAAAAAAAAAATTAAAAAATTAAAGACAAAGAAAATAAATAATAGCTGGACTGGTGAAATTTAGAGCTGAGATTCCTGCATATTTAGATATCTCTTGTAGACTTGAGATATTGAAAATTTATAGCATGCTTGGGATGAGAGTAATATAATACTAAAGTAACAAAATTCAAATATAAGAAAATGAATGTGAATACAAGGAAAAATGAGAGAGTTGTTGTGTGATTAGAAGTAGATTATATAGTTATGGTGTGTTGAGAAGTAACTAAATAGGAACTATTATCCTCATTTTGGGGGAAATAGTTACACTAGAGGGAGAGTGAGTGATTATTATCCCCAAAATGAGGATAATAGTTCCATTTCTTCTTGCTACCTTCTACCAAACCATTAATATTTAATCAACTTGCAAATACATTATCATATTTTTATTTTTTCTTAGATTCACATTCATGTTTTTAAGTTTGACTTTTATTACAATAGTAATACATTACCCTAATCCAAGCATGCCCTTAAGGGAAACCTAGAATCGGGTGGGAAAATATTGGATTCATTAAAGTCTTGAGGCATCCGTCAAGGTCTTCACATCAGGAGCCACTTGCCACACTACTCATTTGAAAAATACAGAGAAAATTTACCTTTCTAGTTGACTAAAGACATTTTATTTTACTTTTTAGACCTTTCTCCTGAATTAGGAAATTGCTGTATATATTGGTCAACACTAGGAATTTTTTTTTTTAATTTTTTTTTATGAATATTCCCCAGCTCCCTTTACCTCGGTTGCTATTTCAGGGTGTATTTGTGAGAGGTGCTTGAATATGCGAGTTGGAGACTTGAAGGCCTTTTCCTTCTGGGAAGTTTGCGTAAGGACCCCTTACAATATATAGAACAAATTTACTTAAAGAAACTTTACATCATTACCAGACTATGGATGTGTTTAAGATTGTGAATAACACAAATAACTGACCTCAATTGAATTAAACTTTATCTCAGTTTTGAATTCTCATGTAAATCTGTACTTCACCCCTTTGAATCCTTAAAACCTACTAGCAAGAAGATTTACAATAATCTCTTTATAAAACCTAGTCTGAGCTGGTCTTGGGGATAGTCATCTGTTCAACCAGATATGCATACGACTTTATGTCTGATGCATAGTAACGGCTCTCTATAGGATCTTACAATGTTACTTTCTTTCAGTGTACAGTACAGTTAATTACTTCCTCCGTTCTCTTTTTCCAAAGTTCTTGGTAATTTTTATGCATGGCAACTCTGAATTCGCACAATGTATCATCCTATCCTGAAGGCCTTGCTTACCTAGATATTCCTTCACGGCTTCACTTGACATCCTCTTCTCTGTAATGACATGCTTCATGTCATACTCATTCAAACAACTTGACATTGTAATGTGCAATTTTCTTTCTCAATAAAAGCAAAGATATTGTAGGAGCGGGCCAAATTGGGAGCTGAAAATCTTTGAACTCAAATATTTACTTCAGATGTTATCATATGACCACTATTTTATGAGGAAATTGATAGCTTTTAGTAGGAGTAATAACTTATAACTGCAATGGTTCAATAATGATAACAGAGCAATTCCATAATTCTAATATTGTTGTTCTTACAACCAATTTGTCTCTTTAACCTCTTTTTCTTGCCCATATCTTTCCGCTATCAATAGACCTCCATCACTGCCACTCTGACTCGGTATAGCCTCCGCAAGTCCACAACTTTGTATGGCTATCTTTTTGCCGTGCAGCTAGCCGCTAGCCTGATGTCGGCCACTTAACCATTTTCCACCTCTATTTATGGAAATGTAGAATTACCTTTTACTTTTTAAAAAGTCTATGCATCGAGAGATCAGACCAGGTTTATTTTTACAAACAAGACTGACAATTTGGCCAATCGCTTAAAAAAAGGCTGTCAGTCTTTCAAAAATTACTGTTTCAAATTCAGTCTTTTTTGGTAATGCAGGTTAGATTCGGGGACTTTATACCAGGAATATTGCATGCAGCTAGACAATGTCTTGCTTCTGGTGAAGAAGATGTGGTTTTAATTGCTTTCGAAATATTTGATGAACTGATTGAGTCACCTGCAACACTTCTTGGAGATTCTGTTAAATCCATAGTGCAGTTCTCTCTTGAGGTTTGCTCTAATCAGACTTTGGACGATAGCACCCGTCATCAGGTTAGACATTAAGGATCTGTCACATTCATAATGCTCGTAGAAGGGAGGTTACAGTGATGCTTATCTTTAATGCCTATTTTGTTTCTCAGGCTACTCAAATAATCTCCTGGCTGGCAAAATACAAGTATAATTCTCTTAAACAACACAAGTTGGTTATGCCAATCTTGCATTTCATCTGCCCTTTGCTTGCAGAGTCAAGTAGCAGGGATGGTGATGAAGACCTTGCCCCAGATCGAGCTGCTGCGGAAGTTATAGACACAATGGCTTTGAACCTCCCAAAACAAGTTTTCCAGCCAGTATTTGAATTTGCTTCCATAAGCTGTCAAAATGTTGATCCAAAGTTTAGGGAAGCTGCTGTCACAGCACTTGGGGTTGTAACTGAGGGCTGCATGGATTTGATGAAAAATAATCTGAAGCCTGTGCTACATATAGTATTGGAGTCTTTAAGGGATCCTGAGCAGATGGTGAGGGGTGCTGCTTCATTTGCATTAGGTCAGTTTGCTGAGCACCTGCAGCCTGAGATTATATCACACTATGAGAGTGTGCTTCCTTGTATATTAAATGCTCTGGAGGATGTATCTAGTGAAGTGAAGGTATGGCAGGATGCTATTTCTATTAGTCAATGCTTTATTAGTCTACAAATTAGTTCTCTTTTGTTTATGATTGCTTTGGATTTCCTGTTCAGGAGAAGTCATACTATGCTTTGGCTTCCTTTTGCGAGAATATGGGTGAGGAAATCCTTCTGTTTATTGACCCTTTGATGGCAAAGCTTCTGGCTGCTCTTCAAAACAGTCCCCGAAATCTACAAGAGACTTGCATGGTAAGATATTATTTTGTTTGCTTCTTTTTCAATGTGTCCCTTTTGGCAGGATGATGCTTCTTGTTTTGAGTTACCTACTTACCCTCTTGTTTGAACTATTCTATCTTTTTGCTTTTTCAGTCTGCGATCGGTTCTGTTGCATCTGCCGCAGAGCAAGCTTTCCTGCCCTATGCTGAAAGTATTCTTGAGCTTATGAAAAATTTCATGGTTTTGACAAATGATGAGGACCTTCGTTCACGAGCAAGGGCTACTGAGCTAGTAGGAATAGTGGCAATGTCTGTTGGGAGAGCAAGGATGGAGCTCATTTTGCCACCTTATATTGAAGCAGCAATTACTGTAAGTTGTTTTTTTAGTAGACATAGATGGAGGGCTGTCTTTTGTTTCTAAAGTTCTGTGTTTCATACTTCTCCAGGGTTTTGAGTCGGAGTTTAGTGAGCTGCGTGAATATACGCATGGATTCTTTAGCAATGTGGCTGAAATTCTGGATGATGGATTTGTGAAGGTAAAGATAGCCTTTTATTTTAAAAAAAACTAAGCAAGTATTCTCTGTTTAGTTGTTTATATGGATAACTTTTTGATTTTTAACAACAGTACCTGCCACATGTTGTGCCGCTAGCATTTTCCTCCTGCAATCTTGATGACGGTTCTGCTATTGACATTGATGAATCTGATGGTGATGAAAATGTCAATGGATTTGGTGGAGTGTCATCAGATGATGAAGTTCACGATGAGCCAAGAGTTAGGAACATTAGCATACGAACGGGAGTGTTAGACGAAAAGGCTGCTGCCACTCAGGCCCTTGGACTATTTGCTCTACATACAAAAAACTTTTATGCCCCGTATCCCTTTTTTGTGTGTTGTCTGTACTTTGCTTCTCCTGTTGCCTCTTGACTTTATACTTTCGTGAGTTTCTTCATTACTATGTGTCGAAATCCTTAATTGATCACTAAAGATACTTGGAGGAGACAATAAAAATCTTGGTTCGACATTCTAGTTACTTTCATGAGGATGTCAGACTCCAAGCCATTATTTCATTGAAAAGTGAGTAGCTATTATTGCGGGTGCAATTTACTGATCTCTACCATGTCATGTCTGTCTCCTTATCTATGTATTATGATTGATTATTTCATGTTTGTTTGCAAGTGCATTGACCAAACTTGATTGATACCAATAGACAACACTTCATATAAGCTACTTTTTTCTTCATTAAAATGGGACACATAGAGTGTTATGTGCAGTACTGCTGGTGCTATATATTGTTCACTTGCCTTTTGCTGCTTTTTATTCGGCCTTATTTGATAAGATATGCTTTGGCTGTAGATATCCTAGTAGCAGCTCATGCAGTCTTTCAAGGTCATGTGGTGAGTGTACCTCTTACATTTTTGTACCTTTCATTGCTTCAATTGTTCTGAATGTTTATTTGGTAAATCTGATCACTATGAGGACTAGTTATGACCAATATTCAATCCTCATGCAGATTTTGTAGTGTTGGATTTGGGATTTCCATTGATTTTTACTATTATTTGTCAATGACATGCTGTTTAAGTAAGTATCATCATATTTGCCAGTAATGTCCAAGGAAAAAATTAAACAGTTAAAAAACAAGTGCTTCACACTATTGCAGTGTCTAAAGCCCTGATTTGCAGGCAAGGACATACTCTAACTGTGTATCCTTTGTTGTACTTGCAGGATGGTTCAATTAAGGCCAAAGAAATCCTTGGTAATGATAAAATTATTTTGTTAGTGACATGGTTTCTTTGTTCAACTAATGTATGACTAGCTTTGGACCCTCATATGATTATTTTCTGATTCTCTCCCCCTTTTTGTCAGATACTGTCCTGAACATTTATATTAAGACTATGACGGAGGATGATGACAAGGAAGTTGTAGCTCAAGCTTGTATGGGTATAGCAGACACCATCAAATGTTTAGGATTTACGGCTATTGAGGCTTGTACGTATTAGTTTTCAGATAAATTATGTTACGATCGACTTTTCCCCTGATACAAACATGTCTCATGATTTGTTTATTTGATATTTTCAGATATGCCCCAGCTAGTTGATGCAACACTACTGCTGCTTAATGGACAGTCAGTCTGTCAGCAGATTGAGTCGGACAGTGACGATGATGAGGATGACGCTGAGCACGATGAGGTTTTGATGGATGCAGTATCTGATCTCCTTCCTGCATTTGCAAAGTCTATGGGTCCTCATTTTGCACCCATTTTAGCTAGACTATTCAGTCCCCTGATGAAGTTTGCGGTGGGTTTTTATATAAATTGTAGGATTTTTCTTGTATACTTTGATATTTTTTATCTGAATATATTAATCATGCAGAAAGCATCATGTCCACCGCAAGATCGAACCATGGTGGTTGCAACCCTTGCGGAGGTCGCACAGAACATGGGTCCTCCTATCGCTGGCTATGTTGATGTAATATGACTGATTGATTTCGCGGTTTGCTTAGACTAAGCCTTGGATTTGGTTGTTTAAAGAGTTTTTTACTTCCTAATTTGTCATTGCTTTCCTCATTATTGCAATTAAAATCCGACGAGTTTGTGAGTTTTATGAGGCAGTAATTCATGTTTCAGGAGGTGATGCCATTGGTTTTGAAAGAATTGACCTCATCTGACGCAACGAATCGGAGGAATGCTGCCTTCTGCGTTGGCGAATTCTGCAGACATGGCGGTGAAGTGGCTTTAAAGTATCCTGTGTTTTAAATTTCTCTCAAGCTTGTTTCCTTTACTAAAGATCTTATGGTGCTTGGATTGTGGTCAGAATATTTTCTATATTGATTTATTACCTCAATGAATTAAATGTAGTGCAGGACCTCAGAAGTTCTGCATTTTTTTTATTTGACTATTGTTATTAGCCTGTTTTCCCTTACATCAGTATTAGATATTATGGTGACATTTTGAAGGGCCTCCATCCACTTTTTGGTGAATCTGAACCAGATAATGCCGTGAGGGACAATGCAGCAGGTGCTGTGGCAAGGATGATTATGGGACACCCTGAGGCCATCCCATTAAATCAGGTTAGTTACTAACTTTTCTAGAGAGCTTTCTTAGATCTTTATAAGAACCTGAATCGTGAATTGCCTGACTGTTGTCTTTAATTACTCTTGGTTAAGGTACTACCTGTTTTTCTGAAAGCACTTCCTATAAAAGAAGATCATGAGGAGTCCACTGCTGTTTATAGCTGTGTTTGTAATCTTGTTTTGGCATCCCACCCTCAGGTATTAGTATTATTGCTCTTCTGTGCTAACTAATGCTATACTCCCTCCGGTTTTTAAAAGATGCCACATTTACTAGTTTTGGATGCTCAATATTAGTTTAAACAATGTTATTTTTTTACCCTTTTTAGTAAATTTTTGTTTATGAAATTACGACATTACCCTTCATTAAAAAGTTAAAAAAAAATTTACTTACCTAATAATATTACCCTAAAGTGCATCATAACCTATGTGGCTATGTTTACTATACTAATCATTCCCACCAAAATCCCTACCTAATCATTTCCCACCTACCCACCTACCCACCCACCTTACTCATACATGTTAACCCTAACTCATCTTCCACCTTCTTCAACCCTACCCACCTTCATCAACCCTACCTATTCTCTCTGCATCAACCCTAAAAATCTCCCTCCCTCACATCGCACCTCCAGGTCAACCCGATTCTCTCTCTACATCAACCCGTTAATCACCCTCCCTCAATGATTGACCTTAGCCCATTACACCGTGCATTGTTTGAGTTAGAGGAAGATGTTGAAAGAGGGTTCATTGACGCCCTCATCGACGCCTTTGACCAAGGCTCCTCGTGGCCGGAGAAGCTATACAAGTCAGGCAAAGGCTGTGACATTTTAACTTCGAGGTTGTTAACGACGCTGTCAGAGGTGCTTCGATCTAAGACTTCAACCTCCGACATCGACTCATGATGAGCACTCACTGTCTTCTGGGTCTGGTGTGTTAAGGCTTGGATTGGGATGAAATTCTTGATTGGTTTCTTTAACCCTAACCCTAACTGAGTCCAATTACAAACCCAGATCCAAGGTGGTAATGAAATTCACTCGGAGGGCTTCTTGTCTTACCATGATAAACTTCACCATGCCGGTGCTAAGTTGACCTTCGTTGACGTTGAAGATCTCAATGATGAGTCCCCCCTACTGTGGATCCTGATGCCAAAACTACGAGAGTTAAATTGGCTTTATGATTGTGCTGGGTAATGATCTATGAACCCTAATTTTCCTTTTTTGTGTGGGCGTGGGCGTGGGGGTGCGTGTGCGTGTTGGGTGTGTGTGTGTGTTGTGTACGTGTGCGTGTATGTGTGCGTGCAACATTAGTTGTTGCAGATTGGATAATGTTGCGTTGTGGCTGTTTTCGGTGTTCAATGTTGTTTTTGGGAGTTTTGCTGTTGAATGATGTGGATTCTTGCCTATGTTGCTTATGGATGTAATTGTTTTGGCTAGTATTTGGTGATTTAGTCCACTATATTGATGGAATATCTTTGATGATGCTGATATTTACGTAATTTTATCTCTGTTTGTGTTGAATGGCTTTAAATATTTGCCATATTTCCCATAATGTACCAAATGTCCTTGTGCGTCATATAGTGGTTTTCTAATAATACCCATAAACATAGCATTTGTCTTAAACCTTCGGGATTGTTCACATCTATAAAGATCCTCTTCCTTTGGCAAAAGATAAAATCTTCTCGTTTTGGGTTTAAATAACACCACTTCTCATCAATGTGAATGACATTACTCATGTCAACAAAGGTGGGGCTTTGTAGTTGATGTTGCTGGCTGTATATGTGACAAAACTCACCTAAGTCTTGCCATCCTATGATCAGGGTCAGTCTTGGCTTGTGGGTTTCTTGTATAGTTGTATGTGTTCTGAGTATGCCCCTTGTTGTCAATCTGTGAAGGTAGAACGTGAAATTTTAAGGGCAGCAACATAGTTTCTTTCTGTTGTTCTTCTGAGGTATAAAGGTATTGATTGTAGGAACGTGTCTATGTATTCTCTTGCTTTTACACTGACCCTGCCTAACTTCTTGCTCCTGACATCGATAACAGTCCCTTGTTGTATTTGCTTGCATATTTCTTGAAATAATCTTGTAAGTGTAGACTCGTGAACCCCAAATTGCCTTTCAAATGTTGATAATGAACCTCTTGATAAGGACCCGTTGTGTATTAGAGCAAGCATTTCATCAACAATATGTCTTTTCATTGCCATTGACACCTCTGGCCTTCATTTTCTGTGATGTTGATGAGTTTGGCATTGGGTATTTAGACCCCCTGTTTCAGTGCCTCTTGTTCATCATCTTCTACATGATGTATTGAGTCCCTTAATGCCTCATCCATGTACTCCATGTGTTCTCTCCTTCAAGTATCCTCCCAATGCTAAAGAAACTTGAATCATAATACGCTTCCATGGGCTGTCTAGTGGTTTCTGTTTTTTCTTTTTCCAGAATTGCAAGAGTCCCTTGAAGTCTGAAGCTTCAATATTGAAGCTTGAAGTTGTAATGGCAGTCTCTATAATGGCACAATTAATGGCATAATCTGTTTTGGAATATGCTCTGTAACTTTCATGGACAGAATCTGTTTTGGAAGCATTGATGGCAGAATTTCAAGAGTGTTAATGGTAGAATCTGAAGGGTAGCTTTAATGGAAGATTCATTGATGTAATTTTTTTCTTTTCTTCTGTCGTGGGATTGTATACAATGGGCAGCACCTTAATTTTCTGATTCTATTGTGTATTTATACCCCTTTACAGATTTGAAGAAAGTTTAGAAGTGGAGGAAATTTATAATTTTGACACTCAATTTGGAGGGAAAAAAGCCCCACCAAAAATTAGATTATCTTTTTATTTTACACTTCAAATCATACTCTCTCTCTTGTTACATCCACCTTAAACATCATTAGCAAATTTCGCCTCGGAATTCGTAAATTTTATGGTTGTTGCATCTAATAAAAACCGGAGGTAGTATTAATTTCCTTTAGGGTTATTCACTAATCACTTGTAAAATTTCTTATTTTGTTTATATGGCAGATCTTACCACTCGTTCCAGACTTGGTGAATCTTTTTGCTCAAGTGGCATTGTCACCTATTGAAACTAGTGAAGTTAAAGCCTCTATAGGAAGAGTATTTTCACATCTTATCTCAGTTTATGGCAATCAAATGCAGCCCATAGTGAGTTTGCTCTCTCCTGCACATGCTAATGCTCTTGCGTCGCTGGCTCTATAAAGTTGTTTTGTACCATGCTATTGAGAATACCAACAAAAGAGAGAAATTCCCTGATCCTAAAACTACTGAAAGTAATGATGTACTTGTCTGCCTGAGCGTGACCATGGTCAATGCCAGATGAAGGCCTTTCACCCTCCCAGGTATTCAGATTATGCTCTTTCTCTGCTGCCAATTAATCTTCAGCCTCATTTGATTTTTTATACTAAAACTGATATGTTGGTGATATGCAGGCTTAGAACAATCTTCGCTCCGTGTCCGCTTTTTCTTTTTCTTTTCTTTTTTTGGTGAGAATGGGGTGCATCTGAATTGTGACTTGGAATTTTTGGCTTACAGGTTTTGGGTTTCTTTGGAATATGCATTCTTCTGATTCTTTATTGATTTTGATTTTGATTTTAAGTGAATCCTGTCACATACACCTATTGTAAAATTCTCTTCAGGGTACGAGGATATTTATTTATTTATTTTTCTTTTGAGGATATTTATTTATTTATTTTTCTTTGTGATTATTATGTGTGATTTATGAAAGCTTTTGCATGATAGTGTGTGTGTAATAATATAAGAAAGAAGATTGTGGGATGACTTTTCCAATTCCAACTTTTGTGCCCCTTATGCTGCTTCAGCTAGTGACGTGTACTTTTTCTCAGTAATATTGCCCACGCTTATATTCTAACGTCTATAGCCCCTTATATTGGAATGGCAAACGTAGGTGATGATTTATTCACCGACTTGCCGAATTGAATGATTATTAGTTTGTAACAGTGTAAATCTGTCTTTGTTTTTGATCCAACTGATTTGTTCTTTTCAGTATGGGTTTTCGCTAATTCCCTAAAATGGGGTTTCAGACGCTATCATTCACTTCATGCTATAAATCGATTTTTCCTTGTGAAATTATACTTGAATCATTGAATGTGATGCTAGTGCTGGTGCCGATGGTACGTCTTAAACCAATTCTCTTCTGCCATAAATTTTGGCCCACATAGCCTCCCATCATCGAAGTTGATCATGAGTCATGCCTCGTGACACTATCTTCCCCCCACAAAGCTGGAAGTCTGGTACCCTCCTAGGCTCCAAAGCTCCGATACTAAGACCAAACCCCAGACATTAACCCCATCCTTTGTCTCCACTCTTGTTGTAAGGGCTGTCAAACGTGACCTAACCCAAGTACCATTCGATTAAACTTGAAATGAGGTGATTTAATATAACTGATCCGTATGATCCAAATTTGATTCATCTCGACCCAATATCATAGGGAACCAATGACTCTGGAATTAAATGTAATCTACTTCTTTATCCTTTAGAACTATATAAATCCTTGTACACAAAAGAAGAATTGTACTAACACAATGTGTAATGACTTAATCTTGTAATTATAGTCCCTCGACAAGAATTCATAGTAGATTGAGCACCCAATTGGAGTCATCATTGTAAGTTAGTGTGTGGTTCTCCAAACAAACTTAAAAGTAGACTAGTATTACTCTGTTCTTCTTAGATCTGTAGCTGTCTTGATGATAAAACAATACGAACTTGTACAAAATGTTAATTGTCTATAGCTGTGCTATCAGTCTATCATCATCAATAGAGTAAAGTAAGGGTATAACCCCTATGGACTATAAAATAAAACAATAATTCAAGGTTTCGTATGTGTTTTCACCCTTACGATGCCTTTAAAGCATGAATGAAAAAAAGTTTAGACACAAACTATAATAATACTGGTGTAATGAGGTAAAAATATAAAAGATCGTTATGAATATTTTGGCACAATTCTACAAAATACTGTCTATAAGATCTATTATGTAAATGCCCATTAATTAAATTTGTTAAATTCTTTTGGGGGTGATTTTCAAAAACTATAGCCGTATTTTATTTATATCATTAGGTAAGTCCCGTGCGATATTCGATTTGATAATAAACTATTTTGTTAAATATTTACTTTTAAGAATATTTTTATTTATTGGTGAAAACTAATAAGTAAGTCTCGTACGATATTCGGTTTGATAATAAACTATTTTGGTTAAATATTTACTTATAAGAATATTTTTATTTATTGGTGAAAAATAATAGATACTTTGTAACTATCTTTCTACCAAAAAATAATACGTAATTATGAGCTTCACTAATAGTAAATAGAGATTACTATTTTAAACCCATCTTTTGATCCCATGATGATGATCTGCTCTTCAGTAAATACGTACAAGTGTACATAAAAGCTAATATAAGCTAGTCAACCCAGGGTACCATATATGGGTGAGATGTCTTTGCCTGGAAAAGGTTAAAAGGACTAATCTGCATTAAGCTAAGCTAATACGATAATGAAATTTTATTTATATATCAATTAACTTATTGTTGTATTATCATGATCTGATTCATCTGAGCCTCTGAACGCCTCTGAGATTGATTAATAATATATTCACATATATTTGATGTTCAGTAGATAAGATAATACTGCGTTAGTGATGTTTTATGTTGTTTGATAAAACTTACTCTAATGTCAACACACAAATTATTTAGAAGAACCTTAATATTAGTAATCATAATAATTAATTTATTAGAGTAATTTATATGGTTTTTTGTCGTTACATACTGCTTACCATGTTCCCATGTAGGTTTGTTATAGGTTTAACGAACTTAATTTCAGTTCGACTAATGTACATTTCCATCACTGCTTATTTTATCTTATCCTAATGTTTATCTTTTCATAATCTTTTATCTTCTACACTCCCCCTCAAGTTGAGTCGTCGGATCTTCAACACCCAACTTGCTTAATACTTTCCCAAATTCCTTTGCTCCAACTGCTTTTGTTAAAATATCTGCCACTTGATCACTAGACCTCACAAATGGAAGAGCGACAACTTTGGACTCCAAAACATCTTTTATAAAGTGTCTACTCACTTCTACATGTTTAGTTCGATCATGTTGAACTGGATTCTCAGAAATACTTATCGCTGCTCGGTTATCACACATCAAGTCACAACTCTTCTCTGATGGAAACCCTAACTCATTCATTAGCTTTCTAAGCCAGAGTACTTCAGCGATTCCTTTTGTAATTCCTCGGAATTCTGCTTCAGCACTTGACAACGCCACCACTTTATGTTTCTTACTTTTCCATGTTACCAAATTTCCACCAATCAGTGTAAAATAGCCGGATGTGGACTTTCTGCTATCTTTATCCCCTGCCCAGTCAGCATCAGTATAAGCCTGAAGATCAAGATGTCCGTTTTTCCTAAATACTATGCCTCTTCCAGGAGTTCCTTTCAGATATCTCAAGATTCTGTAAACAGCTTCCATATGTTGCATCTGTGGTCTGTGCATAAACCTGCTTACCACTCCAACTGCATATGCAATATCAGGACGGGTTTGTGACAGATAGATCAACCTACCCACTGATCTTTGATACTGTACTTGGTCTACAAGAGCTGCTTCTTCATCAATTCTTAGACCATGATTTACCATTATTGGAGTGTCTACAGCTTTACAATCCAACATACTGACTTCTGTTAAAAGATCGAGGACATATTTCTTTTGAGAAATGAAGATACCCATTGCTGATCTGAGTACTTCAATTCCCAAAAAATATTTGAGTTGTCTTAAATCTTTCATCTCAAACTCCTGAAAGAGTTTTTCTTTCTGCTGACTTATTTCATCACAATCGTCTCCAGCTATCACCATATCATCTACATAGATAATAAAACAAGTAATCTTACCCTCTTTCCTTTTTAGAAATAGAGTATGATCTGCATTACTCTGTCTAAATCCAAACCTCTTCATTGCCATAGTATATCTTCCAAACCAGGCCCGTGGTGACTGTTTCAAACCATATAATGCTTTTCGGAGTCGACACCCCTCTCCATCTCGAAACTCTTGAGAAAATCCTGGAGGAGCTTCCATATATACATCTTTTGTAATTTCTCCATGTAGGAAGGCATTCTTAACATCAAATTGATGTAAGGGCCATCCTTTATTTGCAGCTACAGAAAAAATGACTCTGATGGTGTCAATCTTTGCTACTGGAGAAAAAGTCTCGGAATAGTCAACACCGTAGACTTGAGTGTATCCCTTTTCCACTAGTCGTGCCTTATACCTTTCTATGCTTCCATCAGCTTTGTATTTTACTGTAAATACCCATCTACAGCCCACAACTTTCTTCTCATCAGGAATAAGACACTTTTCCCATGTCTGATTCTTTTCCAGGGCGTCAATTTCTTCTTTCATAGCTCTCCTCCATTGTGCACTCTTTTGGGCTTCTTCTACTGTTCTTGGAATATCCTCAGAGTAGACAGCAGTATTAAATGCAACTGCTGTTTTTGATAGTGTTTGACTCACCAGATTAATACTTGGTACTGGATACCTCGATCTTTGTGTCTCATATGACGGATCATACCGTTTTGGTGGGACTCCCCTAGTACTTCTTGGAGGGAGCTGATATTGGGCTTCTCTTCCTTCCTCACCCACTGTTTCCTGCAAAACCTCCTCATCACAAATTACAGTGTTAGTTTCTAATGAGTTCTCAGGATTTACCTCATTCTCCTGATGCATCAGATCCGGAGTTGAAATTGATGGTGGTACTGAGGGAAAGGAAGGCACTACATTTACATTTTCACAGTCTGTTCTAGTAACTGTAGTCCTATAGGACGGTAGCCAACTTAGATTTTCATTTGACTTCTCCCCCTGACATCGAAGTTGCGTATAGAAAAAGTGTTTTCCACAAAGTCACAGTCTAGAGTCGTATACAGACGATTTGAAACAGGATCAAAACATCGATATCCTTTCTGTGTAACACCATACCCAACAAAAACACATTTAACTGCCAGAGGATCTAGTTTATGTCGATCACGTTTTTAGAGATGGACGTATGCGACACATCCAAATATGCAGGGTAGGAGGGACTGTGAAAAAGGAATAGGCCCATGGGTACCTAGAACGTCTAGGGGAGTTTTATATTGTAATTTCTTTGTTGGGAGTCTGTTAGTGAGATAATTAGCAGTAGCTATGGCCTCAGGCCAAAAAAACTTAGGGACACACGACTCAATCATCATTGCACGTGTCATTTCTAGAAGGGTACGATTTTTCCTTTTCTCAACTCCATTTTGTTGTGGAGTGTCAGGACATGTGGTTTGATGCAAAAGGCCATGTTTATGGAAAAAAGATTTCATATCATGATTTACATATTTTCCACCGTTATCAGAACGGAGTATGCTAATCCTAGTCTGAAATTGATTAAGAATCATCTGGTAGAATGTCATAAAAATCTCAACAACTTCTGATTTATGATTCATAAAATAGATCCAGCTCATGCGCGTAAAATCATCAATAAAAAGAACATAATATCGAAAATTATGACACCCAAGTTCTGGAGCGGGACCCCATACATCAGAGTGTATTAAATAAATAGGTTTATTAGCGTGACTACTACTACCCGAATAACTATGTTTATGACTCTTTGCTAGAAAGCATGCTTCATATTCTAAAGACATTTTTGAGCCAGAAAGAGTGGGAAAAAGGTGTTCTAAATACCCTAGTGACGGATGACCTAGACGGCGATGCCACATCCAAATTTGTTTCTCAATAGATGACCGGCTCATCAAGACAACACCTCTACTAGAAACCTCATCAACGTAGTATAGTCCATCTTTCTCAGTACCACGCCCAATGATCTCTCCGGTCTGAGCATCCTGCACAATACAAAATTTAGAACTCATTAGAACTGTGCACTGTAATTCTTTCATTAATTGGCTAATAGACATCAATTTATAAGAGAGATTTGAAATATAAAGGCAAATTGGTAAGGATAGGTTTTCTCCAATTTGGATTGTTCCAGCTCCCTTTATTTCTAAACTTTCACCGCTCGCTGTTTGGATAAGGTGTTTTTTTGGGGGTTCAGAAGTCAAAAAATCTCGTATATCAAATGACATTGTATCCATTGCTCCGCAATCAAAAATCTATCGATTGCTCGGATTTACAATATTTACAATGCCTTGGGGATTCGGGTTCTTCACGGTTTGGGCTGCGGGTTTATTTATGGAAGAGCTCTCGTAATGGGCCACGTTACAAGCCCATCCGAGTTTATTGAGGCCACGTAGGTCATGGCTCTTTAGTGGGTCTAGGGTTTTTTGGGGTTTGTTTTTAGGGTTGAATGCTTCCTCTCTCCTCTGCCATTTTAAAAGAATCTCGTGAGTTTTTTGGGGTGTGGCCTTAAGGTTGAGGGCTTCCTCTCTCTATGATTTCTCACCTTCCACCTTCGCTGCTTCTTTCGTCTCTCTCACTTTCCCTTGTCCTTCCTCATCTCCTTCAATGGATGTCGCTCCTTGTGCTCCTGCTACTGCTCCAGTTCCACTCTTCCTTTCGCCGACTCGTCCTCCTCCTTTCTTCCTCAAGTCATGCCACCATTCTGGGTAACCCACCAACTTGAAACAACCTTCCTTTGTGTGTCTAACTCCACCGCAATGGCTACATCTCAAGTGTGCCTTCTTGTCATCTCGTTTCGTTGTCCTTTTTTGTTCTGTCCTTGTGCTTGTGTTCAAGCCACTTCCCACTCCTGTCGAAGATCCCGATAAGTTAGGCGAGGTTATGTTTGATTTCATTATTGTTCTTCTTGCCAATTCTCTCCTTATGGTGTTATATGACGCGTCGATGGTTGGTAATGGATCTTGATTTACGAGATCCTTTCATTCCTTATCGAACGAATCATCGAGCCCTGCCAGAAATTGATAAAGTCTAGTTTGTTATTGCAATTGGTTATATGTGGTTATGTCTTTGGGGCATGACATTGGATTCGGCATTTGTCGATCAATTTCTTTCCATAAGGTAATCATCTTACCGTAGTATACTTCGATTAACTCGTGGTTTTGCTTGATTGTTTTGCTTTGGTGGCCAAATCAAAGATTTGGAGCCCATCCTTGCCTCCACTATAGACTGCTTCGATTCCAGTCCATAGTTCATTTGCTGTTGTAAAATCCAGATATTGATTTACTAATTCTGGGTTTATATTTTCTACTATCCAGGTCTGGACCACCGCATCACGTTGGCTCCATTGGCTGTACTCATAGGTGTCAGTGGAGGGGGGAAGGACTGTTATATGACTGAGCCTCCTCCTCCCTTCGATCGCCATGAGTATCAGTCTGGACCACTTTGCGTAATTTTGGTGGTCCAGTTTCTCCGAAACGGTAAGAGATGACCCGTGATTTTCTTGGCTTTTGTTGTTGTTCAACTTTTCTAATAGTTGAAGCAATTGTGCCATCGTCACATGGTCATCTGGGTTCTTTGGTGGTTCAGTCATATTCAGGTATAGTGTCTGGTAAATGATGAGACCCTTATACCGGAAAATCACCAGAAATCTCTCTAGAAAAACCGGTTGCTCTGATACCAAGATAAACAATATGCTCTATTGATTGTGTTTGTTAAGCTTGTGTATTTCATTGAATTCTTCGTTACACCAACCGATCATATTTATATACTGTAGTATACTAATTCTGCTAAGACTCTACTTCAACTAAACTCTTATCTTATAGGTTATTTTATCTTTTCCTAATGTTTATCTTTTCATAATCTTTTATCTTATACAACCTTCAACATACACCCTTAAACCTAATTAGAGCACCCAATTCAACTAAGACTGCCAACTTTCAACTGCAAACAAAATTGTCCAAAACCTTGTAGCAGATTGTCGGATATCCAACTCTACGTTTATTCTTATTATGACATGGTCTACCAATCATAAACATCCCCTCAGATCTAACATAAAATGATGCATCAGCCAACAAACACTAGTAGAAAACTATTCAATTGCTTCGCCTCAATTGCTGCGGTTAAATGTATTTCGAAGCAATTATTCATAAGTGTTGCGGTTATTTCAAATAACCGCAGCAATAAATCTTCCACAGGAGAATTTTTTATAGTACTTATTTATTGCTGCGGTTATTTGAAATAACCGCAGCACTTATATTATGCTGCGGTTATTTCAAATAACCGCAGCAATAAATCTTCCACAGGAGAATTTTTTATAGTACTGATTTATTGCTGCGGTTATTTGAAATAACCGCAGCAATAAATCTTCCCTAGGAGAATTTTTTATAGTACTGATATTGCGGTTATTTCAAATAACCGCAGCAATAAAAAAAGTACATTATATCCTGAGTTCACTTTTTCCAGGCCATTTTTTCAGAAGACCAGAACTTTCCCCAGACTGAAACATACGAAAAAAAACCCTACCATCCAAACTTCGTCTTCTCCAGCCCCCCGTTCCTTCTCTATTCCTAACCCTACTTCGAAGCGTTCGCATTTGGGTTCGCATTTGGGTTTCTTCGAAGCGTCTTCTTCTTCGAGAGATTTAAGGTACGTTTTCTCATTTCGTCTTCGAAGCGTCTTCATTTCGTGTTTTCTCATTTCGGTACATAAATTGCTTAAGTATCTGGACATAACTCTACCGACAACTGTATGTATAATACTACGAACTTGAACCCCAGATTCATGAATATGACTATGAGACTATCGCACACAAGTTATTGAAGATAACATGGAATTTGTTAATACACATCTTATCACAAGCCATACACAAGAAATCTGGATTTGCATTAGGTCTATTTGTGGTCGTTGTTTGGTTGATATGCAATTAGTTTAAATTGTTGAAAATTTGCAAGTTTAAAAGATTTGATTATGAGGTTAATGTCTACATTAGCTTGGTTGATTGGAAAAGTAAATTTTTGTAGGGAAGTTATTACTGTCATGTGGTTATGAAATAGTTTTGATCTTTGTTGAATTTGAAGGTGTTTTGAGACGTACATAATTCAGTGATGGAGATGCATTCATGTATTAAATCAGCCCATTTGCTAGATTTATATAGTTTTTTTTTTAAAATTATTGAAGTTGATTAACAGAGTAGTTCCAATAGTAATGTTCAGCATTAGTTGTATCAATTGTATGCCTTATTGCTATTCATAGATATTCATAGATATAATTAAGAGAAAATATTTCAAACATGGGGTTTTATAAGGTTAATGATAAGAAATTAGTGGGATGAAGAAATTATGGAGTATATACTCCGCAATAAAATCGAAGAACACAATTTATTCTTTGTACTTGGTAGAAAGAAAGAGATGGTGTTTTAGTATTGAAGAGGGCTCTCATAATGGAGGAGCTGAGTTGCACCAGTTGAGTTGTGTTTAATTGGTAATGAATGATTTACTAAAAGCCTTTGATTGAAGGAAGGATGATTGATTACCTTTAGATAGTAACTCAGCTACGTACTTTAAGCCTGTAAGAAGATTATGGGCATAAGAACACCCATTATTTACAAATATTATGGGCAATCTAGATTTTGTCTCTAGTCTAAAGAATTATATTTTCACCCCTTGTTTTACACATAAGAAATAATAAGGGTTTAAATGTCAGTGCCTCTTTTGTTCCACATTTAAATAATGGATGAGATCTTCCTCAAGCCAAATATCAACTAGTATGCACAAAATGATGGTTCATAAAATAAAAAATAAAAAAAATCAGTTCCTTCAGCATTATATACATATACTTTGCACTCAAGTGTTTTGGTTTATATCTTTGAAGTTCAAAATGGATCGAGATTGGATGTACGGTAACCGAACCTCAATGGAATACGTACAAGGGGTTGAGGAGTTTGCTAGGGTTGCACTTAGACATTAATTACACAATCATTCGAAGATATTATTGTGTCCGTGTTGTGACTATAACAACTCCAGGGGTTATCGTGACATTAATGAAGTCAAAGATCATCTAATTCGTCGAGGTTTCAAAGCGGATTATAGGACTTGGAATTGGCATGGTGAAATATTAGAGTTCGGGTCAAGCGCTAGTAAGTTTCCTAGTTGTGAGAAGCCACCTCGCAATGAAGATGGATTGAATTTTAATGAGGTATATGATGATGTTAGAGATCGGGATAGAGTGGAAGAGGATAGAATAGACGAGATGATGCATGATGTTGAGGATGATTTCACCGATCGTCCCCATATTTTCGATGAAATCCTTAGAGCTGCAGAGAAGCCTTTGTATCCTACTTGTACTTTACACACTAAATTGAGCGCTGTCATGAAGATCTTCAACTTAAAGGCGCCACAATTGGAGTGACAAGAGTTTCACACACTTGTTAGAAGTGATATCGGGTATGCTCCCTGAGGGAAATGAATTGCCACTTTCTACCTACGAGGCCAAGAAACTCATGTGTCCTATGGGAATGGATTATGTGAAGATCCATGCATGTCGAAATGATTGTGTTCTATATCGAAATGAGTATGAGGATCTAAATGAATGCCCATTATGTGGAGTTTCCCTTTACAAAAAGAAGGTCAATGAGCTCGATTTGAGAAAGAAGAGGATACCGGCCAAAGTTCTATGGTATCTTCCCATTATACCGAGGTTTAAGAGACTATACTCAGATGAGAGTAATGCGAAATTGTTGCGGTGGCATGCTGAAGGGAGGAAGAAAGATGGTTTATTACGGCATCCTGCTGATTCTCCTCAATGGAGAAACATTGATAGGATGTACACGAGTTTCGGGGGGGACAGTCGGAATCTTAGGCTAGGTCTTTGCACTAATGGAATGAATCCGTTCGGGACCTTGAGCACTCAGTACAGCACTTGGCCCGTTCTTCTTACTATTTACAATTTGCCACCTTGGTTATGCATGAAGCGCAAGTACATCATGTTATTGCTTCTTATATCTGGACCTAAACAACCTGGTAATGACATAGATGTCTATCTCGCTCCTCTTATTGATGACTTGAGATTGTTGTGGGAGGAAGGTGTCCAGGTTTTCGATGCTTACTCAAAATTGAATTTCACTATGCGTGCCTTGATATTCTGCACAATCAATGATTTCCCGGCTTATGGAAATCTTTCTGGTTATGCTGTGAAAGGGAAGACCGCATGCCCGATATGTAAAGAAGATATAGAAGCTATTCGTCTACAGAATTGTGGGAAGCATGTTTACATGGGTTTCCATAAGTATCTTCCAGAAGAACATCCTTTCAGAAGAAAAAGAAAAGCTTTTAATGGTTCCATAGAGTTTCGCGAAGCTCATCTCCCTTTACGTGTGAGTGAGGTATATGATCGCGTTAAAGGCATTGAAACTGTGTTCGGAAAGAGCTCTAAATATAGATCAGCCGGTGGCTATAAGAAGAGGTATGTGTTCTGGAGTCTTCCTTATTGGCGCCATTTGGAGATACGCCATTGCCTTGATGTCATGCACATTGAGAAGAATATTTGTGATGCGATTGTTGGTACTCTCTTGAATATGCCTGGTAAAACCAAGGATGGGGTTAAAGTTAGGAGAGATATGACTGCTATGGGGCGAACTGAATTGGCTCCTCAAGAACATGGTAAACGATGGTATCTTCCTCCTGCTTGGTTCACTCTTTCAAAGAAGGAGAAGACCAACTTCTGCGAGTCTTTGCATGGACTTAAAGTTCCATCTGGGTTTTCTTCGAATTTTGCGAAACTTGTTTCAATGACTGATTTGAAGTTAGTAGGTATGAAATCCCATGATTTTCATGTTTTAATGCAACATTTTCTTCCCGTTGCTATTCGAGGGATTCTGCCTCCCCAAGTGAGGTACACAATTACAAGGTTGTGCATCTTCTTCAACGCTATTTCAAGTAAGGTAATCAATCCAGCGATATTAGATGACTTGCAAGCTGATGTGGTTGAGACCATGTGTCGTTTTGAAATGTATTTTCCACATTCTTTCTTCGATATCATGCCTCACTTGGTCATTCATTTGGTTCGTGAGATTAAGTTATGAGGTCCAATTTGGGGGAGGTATATGTATCCATTTGAGAGAGAGATGGGTGTCTTGAAGAGTAGAGTCATGAATCCAGCCAAACCAGAGGCAAGTATAGTACAGAGAATAGTTGCTGAAGAAGTTGCATCATGGATTGCACATTATCTTGCCTGGTCGCATGATATTGGGGTACCAGTATCAAGACATGCAGGGAGGCTCGAGGGTCATGGCACTATTGGTCGGAAACGAATTACTCTCAGTTATGATTTAAAATATAAGGCCGAACTGTTTATTTTGCAAAACCTGAGTGAAGTCCATCCGTATGTAGACGAGCACATGAATACTCTGAGGAGTCAATATCCCTCTAAAAGGAATTTGCAGCTGGTACAGGTCCATAATGCTACATTTGTTGAATAGTTCAGAGGACGGATCATGGATCAATTATCTTAAGCACCTGACGATGTCGGTGATACATTAAAGTGGTTGGCATATGGTGCTAAAGTTCAAGTTATGTCGTATGAGGGATACGACATCAACGATTATTCATTTTACTCTAAGCGCCAGGATGTGAATTGTGGTTAGAATACACAATTGTGTTGTGAATTTTGGATGGATATCGTTGGATTGTAATTATTGTGGAAACAGGTACTATTAAAAAATGGGAAAAGGTCGAATTACAGAGGAAACTCTGCCAAAATTTACGCTTGAAATTATATCTCCTGTTTTGTAGATAACTACCTATCATTTCTTACCCTTTCAGGCGATTCAAAGAACAACGACATACTCACCTCAAGAGCTGATAGAGATTAAGGAATTATGGGCGGAATACTTCATTGGGGCCGGACAATATGTGTAGGTAGAGCTAGCTTAAGGTAGGAGGTAGTAGGAATTCCTTGTATTCATTAGATTAAACATTCTTTTGTATATATATAATTCTTTCTGTATGTACTATATATTAAAACAATTGGGTTAATTGACTCATTGGCATATTGGCATAAACACAAAATAAATAAAAACCGTACCATTGGCCTTCAGACACACATTTCAGCAATATATTGGCAATCATCAGCTCCATATATACTTGATAGTAATGGTGGTAAAGAAGGGGAAAAAAAATGTATTATTTGCTGCGGTTATTACTAAAAACCGCATCACTTATTGGTCAGTACTCTAAGATTCATCTATTTAATGCTGCGGTTATTACTAAAAACCGCAGCAAATAATATTTATTTGCTGCGGTTTTTAGTAATAACCGCAGCATTAAATAGAGTACTGACTCATAAGTGCAACCGCAGCAAATAATATTTATTTGCTGCGGTTTTTAGTAATAACCGCAGCACTTATGGGTCAGTTTTCTAAGATTCATCTATTTAATGTTGCGGTTTTTTATAAATAACCGCAGCAAATAATGGTAATTAATACTGCGGTTATTTAAAATAACCGCAGCAAATAATATTATAAGTGCTGCGTCAAAAAAACCGCAGCATTTGTTGGTTTTATATGTGCTTCGGCCATATGTGCTTCGGTATAATAACCGCAGCAAATAAGGTTAAATAACCGCAGCAAATAGACTTTTTTCTACTAGTGAAATATACTTAAAAACTATTTACAGATTCGCATAAAAAGAAAGAAGATATTTACAGATAAAAAAATTTAATATTTTATTCTGCTAAGTTGAGTAAAATAATACGCCAAGTTATATGTAGATCGATGAAGCGAATAAAGAAGCCCATGATTGTGCTGCTGGTTGCATGCATGTGGAATAATGAATGTAGTAATATAGAGTGGATGTACGTAAACTTGGATATTTTCACATCAGATCAGAATATACATAGGAACCTAATAAAGGCATTCGTAAAATGAAGCCTTTCCAGTTATAACCAAATAGTAGTCACTATATTCTGATTTTATGAACATTCAACTGATGAATTATCCAATTATCCTAATGTTAGTGTTGTAGTAGTTACAACCAACGTAACTTCACAGATGTTGGTCTTAGTAAGCATGATATTTTTTGAGTGACTGGATGTGCTACTTCGTCTTCAACGATTTGATTCGGATGAGCTTTACATGCCTTAATTAGTGCCAAATTATCTTCTTTTACTTTTTCCTCGGAAAGGTTAGCTTAACATCATATATATCATAGCCACACGTGTGGAGAAAACATGAATTTTAATTATTTGGATAAATTTTTCAAATTCGGGCCCTTTTTATTTCATTTTTTTTTTAAGAAAATGATCGCTAAAATAAGATTCAATTAGTCTAATAAGTTTCAGTAATTTAAAATAATTTAATCAGAAATAAAATTTATATTTGGTTAGAATAAGATTAAATAAAAAGTTGTTTAAGATGGAGGGAATTAAAAATAAAAGTTGTTATAGTTTAGTTTGTATTATGTATTATGTATTATTCCTGTTAGAATTTCCAAATCCATAAAATATTAAAACAGAAGCCTAACAAATACCAAATCTTATTATTATTATTATTATTATTATTATTATTATTATTATTATTATTATTTTATCCAAAGAGATTAAAGACCAACAAAAAGTACGAAATCTTATATCGTAAAAATATCCCTAACAATATGTATCGTTATCCTGAACTATAGAAGAGAAGGAGAAACATTAACCGACTCACTTCGAGTATATATTTCACCTTTGTTCAATCCTCCTGTAAAAATTATTGACCTCATTAAGCTTTGTACCCACGTCTCTTACTCTCTATATTCTGAGTAATACGCCCAAGCCATTAATACTTGAAACACCCGTCTCTTTTCCATCTAATTTTTTCCGTCTAGTTTGGTGTTACACGGACGTACAGTAACATCAAAGCTTAGATTGATCCGAGAAGAAGATGGAGAAAACCAACAACACAACTACTAATACTGTTGAAGACCAAACACCAAGCTTGGGGAGAGGGGGCGGTTTCTTTGGTCATCTGTCGGTCCAAGAATTGTTGGCTAGAGCTATCGACAAAGAAGTGAAGAGATGCAACGGTAAGATCCCGTTTTGGGAGAACGTATTCCGTGTCAATAGTGCTATGAAGAAGCAAGCTAATACTCCTAAAGACAAGAAAGCTGAGACGACCAACAACAATCGATGTGATGCATGCAAGAAACGGATCAGGGTGATAGGGTTCGTGTGCAAGTGTGGTGGAGTCTACTGTGGGTCTCATCGCTATCCGGAGGTGCACTCTTGTTGCTTCGATCACAAGAGCTTTGGGCGTAAGGCTTTGTCAAAAACGTTGTACGCATCTGCTTACAAGCGAGGCTCTGCTAAACTCAATCGCATATAGACTTATGATAGAAAATTTTAAGTATTGTTCAACTGATTCCATATATGTTGTTTGTAATTTTGTATTGTGATAGTGAAATTTGTTAAGTTGTTGACTATACATTGATTTAGGGAATGCATGTATCTTTATTCTTCTTCTTATAAATTGGATTTTTTTTGGAAGTTGTTGACTATACGTTGATTTAGGGAATGCATGTATCTCTATTCTTCTTATAAATTGGAATATTTGAAGGTCTGCTTATATGACTTTATTATTGTATACCTCTACATGTACCTCGTACTTACCGTTATTAGTCAATCTTATATTCTCATTAAATTATTGTTCCTATTTGATTGGGATGGATATAGTTACGGTAGAGGTGTACAAGTAAGATTTAAATCAAACGCCACTCCATTATCTAAATGCTACCCTAAACGCTATTTTATTGTACTCTATTTTTCCTTCGTAGTTATTTTTTTTTATTGGATCAAACGCTTATAAATGTGGCTAGATAAATAAATAAAAAATAAAATAAAACCTTGTAAAGCTTCAAAAAAGTAATTAAAAAAAAAAAAGATAAAGAGGGAAGGCCCAAAACATTGTTTCAAACTCCCATTAATAAATTTGTTGGGTTTGCCCTCAACATGTCACACACTTACACATCGTTAACGGAAAAGGCCCACCTCACTATCCCCATCAACAAGATTACAAGCATACTAATTTTGTGGTCGTCGATAAGTCTTGAGTAATAATGCACCTAATCAATATAGACTTAACGTAACCCTTCTCTTTTTTTTTTTAAGGTTATGTTAAAGGCCTAAAACTTCAATGATATGCTCCCAGTTAAGTAGTAAAAGGTCAGGTTCCAATCACA
Source organism: Dysphania ambrosioides (assembly GCA_026401315.1). Taxonomy (NCBI): domain Eukaryota; kingdom Viridiplantae; phylum Streptophyta; class Magnoliopsida; order Caryophyllales; family Amaranthaceae; genus Dysphania; species Dysphania ambrosioides. The sequence continues at coordinate 818,439 of CM048660.1, read as the reverse complement.
TAAACATTGATATAAATTCAATATTCATGAGATATTGAGATGTCATTGCTCATGATTGTGCATTACGAGGTTAGCTATACTTATAACAAGAAATGTAAATGTTGAAGTTATATTGCATCGACGTTACATGAAGCACAACTGTTTAATTAAAGTAATTGGAGCACGTCATATTTACTTCGATTGAAATGGATAAAATCTGAAACAATCCAAGTCCATGAAATTTCTTATTTGATTTAATCAAATTATTAGAAACATATTCTTTCAAAGGGATAATCAAAACAATTTTAGATAATAAGATGGTAAAAGTAATTAAGTTCATAATAATGGCCTTTAAAAGCCGGCCTATCTTGCAAATATGATCTTAGATTTGATTATTTTTAATGTAAATAAAGCCGCAAGTGGCAATGCAACAAATGTTGTAGACGGAATTTGATTTCATGTCTTGGATACCATCCTCCACTATAATAGTGAATTAGCTCCAATGCGAGAAGGAGTACGCAGTCTAAGTAAGATATTGTACACAATATATCCAACCATAATTGTGACAAAAATAATATGCACCTAAACGATTGATGAGATGCATGGGATAGGCGACGATGTTGAGATTATGCTGTAGATAGTGAAGTAAGATTTGGGGTTAGGTGGTTGATGATTAAACGGACGACTCTTTTTGGAACCACTCTTTTAGCAATATCTATGGCATGCATGATATGAGAGAAAGACATATCGATCAGGCTGTCCAGCGAAGAGTCACTCACTATCACACTGCCCACTGCCACTGCCAAAGGCATTAAAGAACAACGCAACATCCGCTCCTCCTCTTCCCCACGCCCTATTTTTCTATTTTGTTTTCATTGCTTTGCTACTTGTTTTTATTTTTTCTTCTACTTTCTTCTTTATAAATTTCCTTGTATTCTCTTATAATTTTATCTATATGATTGTCAATGAGACCGTGACAGACCATACTACAACAGTACCCTAAATGCACCATACTAGTACATTAACATATCTCCTTCCCTCGTAGCCTTGTAGGATGATGTGTAGAGTACTTCCTGCTTAGTTGTTGATTCCACCTATTCATCTTATGCCTAACTTTTATGATGACTTGCACCAACTTTTTTACATCAAAGAATTGTATCATGAGATGGGGACACATACATAATTGTGCCTATGTAAATATAATCACTGAATTGTGGTGCTGTCTTGCATACACTTCGTCCATTATATGATCCACATACGCAAACCATATTTCATTACTTATTTTACAAGCCAATTTAATACAGAACTTTTTTTTCTTTCTTTTTCAAGAATCATATCAATTTTTGAACTCTTTATTTGAGAATGTGACTTATAAATCTTTCCTCAAAATCCCCACGAGCAATTTATTAAAAAAAAAATTACAACCAAAAACAGTCAGCTTTAAATGTTGTATTTTTATTAAGTGGGCTGACCTCCCATCTTTTCATGGCCAACTTATATATAAAGCTGAAATACCCTGAATAAAGAAGGCAGTGTAGCATAGGAAAAGAGGTAGATCATGGCCACTTTAAAGGAAGTAGACGCCTTTAAAAAATATATACATAATCATTCTCTAATTTTGTAGACCGAGTAAAAGACAGAGTACATTTTTTCTATATTCATAGGATTCCAATAACTTTTGATTTTACTGTAATATCTTAAGAAAATAAAAATTATGTGAAGGGATAACTACCAATATATCATGTAACAATATAGATGTGTTAAGATTAGATGGATAAGGACAATAGGACATGAGGTGCCCTAAAAAAAGGGTTATGAGAATTGATCCCTAAAAACAAAGTTTAATGTTTGGTATATTATACAATCTCATTAGGCAATAAGCTAAGCCAACAATATATACTAATACTATAGGATTAGCTAGCTAGTCCTTATGACTGAATTATTGCGTACCTTCTTTTTCTAAAGGCAAGAGTACGCATAAGATTGTTCACTATGCAAGTCATCTTCAAGCATTACTATCAGTCTAAGTTATGTGAAACTGAAAGGATTGAAGTTTAATTTTGTTCGTTTCTGTATAACCCCTGGCTTTATCAATTGACTGATTATAATCTTCATAATTAAGTCAATTTTTTTCTCTTATTTTTCGTGACTATCAGTCTAAACACACAAGCAGTAAATCTACCATTTTTGTGAAGTATATAGCATACAGATAGCTAGTGTTTGAATCCAAAGATCCTTTCATTAAAGATAAAGAAAAACATATCCAAAAAAAGGGTGTGATCACCCTAAAGAGATCAACGCCTTTACAACAGCATGCACATACTTTAATCTTCTTAATTTTGACATCTAAATTAAATATCTAATTGGTTAAAATTAATTAAGGACTCATCCCTTTTCATGATGAGGATGGATCAAGAAGTCTTTTATCATTTAATCTTCTAGAGAATAAAATCATTACATGCTATATGATATTATGGTTGGTGTGTATAAATTATACGATCAATATTAAGTTATATTTGTAGTGGAATTCAGCACGTACTAATTAAGAGTCTTCTAACATCTTGTTCTGTTTAACTTATTTTTACATATTTTAGGAAAAGTATCATATAAAATCAGACAATATAAGACCAGAAGATATTATTTATGACTACTATAAATTTTGGTAAGATCATGTAAGATATAAGATGAGAAAATTAAGTCAAAATAAGCTAAATAGAATACACCCTAATATTTTGTTTCAATTCATTCAACTAATTTAATTTGTTTGAACTATATTATCTGAACTTGTATTATTTGATTCAACCTGAACTAGCTTTTAGGAAATTGTGTATATATAATTCACTATATTAAAAGTTAAATACTTGTATTAGTAGATACACTGAATCAGAACTTATTGTATAATGTAGCTAAACTTATGTTATCTAAACTTATTAGAACTTACCAATTTTTTTTAACTATTATGACAATGTACAAGCTTCTTTGTTCAAGACTTGTTAATTAAGATGTAAACATACAAATAATAGTAATGTCCTGAATTTTTAGGATGGTAGAAGGATGTCAAAAGCAAATTATTCGGAGTTTGAATAACGCAAGATGCATAAGGAAAGTAATTACTCGTACGATAATCGAAACACAAACCAATTTAAAAAGATATTTTTAGAAGACCAATTCTAAGTGAGCTTGAAGCAAGTCCGATGTGGTGAGTTACGTACATCACGTCATATATTTCAAGCTACTCTGTTTAATTTGAAACTTTATACTCACGTAATGATTGGATACCACACATCATCTTTGACTTACAAAAATAATTGAAAATATATAAAATAAATAAATAAAAGACTGAAAGTTGCAATAAATATATCACACCATTTTTTTTGAGACAAATAAATATATCATCACACCATGTATGTTAAGAAGGTAGCGTGTACTATTGATAAGCTAGAACCTCTGAAGTCTGAATTGATAATGCTACTCGGCCAGCTTTAAGATATATAGGCAGGTGAAATTATAAGCTATAGAGAGGATCGTTTTTGTAATTAGTAGATACTTCGTAGCCGTAGATGAATTGTTTGCCGAAATTTTTCAAATAATTTTTATAATTTAATAATATATCATATAGTATCGTATACTTTCACTATTGAATACACGTAAATAAATAAAATAACCTGCGGCTAATTGCGAAACCAAGCTAAATTGATAATTTAAGAAAACTAATTGGTGGACCCTTAAACTGTTCCTTATGTTATCTTTGATTTATCCATGCAAAGCTTGGTGCTAGCTAGCTTCTTTCTTTATTGCTAATTTATTTGTCACTTAGCCTGTATTATTGATGGAATGAAATAGGAAGTTTCTAGTGAGACATTCGATGTTTCTCAAACTATTGCTTGATCTGATGGGCGTGCAATTAGAAAGAGGTGGATGATACACAAGCTAAGAAATGTAGCTATTAGCTAAGCTAGCTTGTTACGAAAGGTGAACAGCATGCGCCATATATGACACAAATCCATATTACAAGCACCTAACAGCCAGCTTTTTAATAAGGCACGGATAGAGTATTTGATGGCTGGCTGGTACGTATTTGTAATATCAATTTGTGGCGCATGCCTTTCTTCTAAGGGCACCAAAATAAGGACATAGTGATACTGTGTAGTTATGGTGTTGCCAAGTGAACCTCATCAACCTCAACTCTGATCTATGCATGCATGCGTATTCGTACTGTTCTACGACCTCGTCACCGATGATGTAACGGTATGGCGCCAAGGCAAAGCCTGATCCTTCCCAACTGCCGCTCTCGCTAGCTTGGTGCCTAGTGCCTTTAGCTAGCCTACACCTTCTCACAATCTCTTCTTTTTTTGTACTTCTTTAAGAGCTAAACAAGCTTATTGGGAAAGAGACAAGAATTCTTAAGTATAGATGTCATTAATTTTAATAGCACCCAATGCAAGTGCTTGTAAAATGAAAGTTATGGCTAGGAGTTGGCCTTCCTTCTACTATGGAGGAACATACTATCAGAAATTACGCAAAGGGAGGTACATACTATCATAATTATGGAGTATCTAAACTTAGCAAGTTGCTAATGAAGTACTAAATAAGGTATGATTTCTGTTTGCTCCTACAATTGGGCACACCACACAAATTGATTTAATTTTTAATTTTTGTAACACTTTTATTAGGTAAGATTCACAATGAAATTATTTTCATTTAAGGACATTTAAGTGAGGTCTTTCATGATGTTAATCATGCAAATCCTTATTTCACAACATATATCTGTGTTGGTATTTCTATACTTCAATATAAATTAGTCGAATTAGACACTTCATTTTGAACAAATATCATGGGGTTTGTGTCCAAATATTAAACTTGACCGAGTAACAAAAATTAACTAACCTTTTAAAAAATGAGTATGTTTAATCATTCATCCAGATGATATTCAACAAGAGAGGTATTATAAAAACTACACATACTGGCCACGTTATATCCTTAAATAAGCGACTATATATACATTATTATTATTATTATTATTATTACTATTATTATTATTATTATTATTATTATTATTATTATTATTATTGTATAGACAAACGAGTTGTATTTCACCAGCATAAATTTTACACCAATCAGCCTATTAATGCCAACTACTATGCATACATTATTATTGTGTATATGGGGTAGTATTGACGTAACTAACCTGGCCTACAATGCATGTGCCATAAGTCATACAAGTATCATTACCACATATGTATGTACGTATTCTTTGATGGGTATGTATGCATGCCAAAAGGGGTCATCGGCATTGAGGAAGCAAATTTAAGGGTAGACCTTGTGAGTCGTGACATAGTTTTAGGTAGCAGATTAATCTTGTAGCTTTAGGCAAGGTTTGGATGGGTTTCGATGTCAAATCTTATATTTTAAATGGGAGGCACCTCTGTATCAGTATCAAGAGTGTCGCAACCCTAGTAGATAGGGCTGATTAATTACATGGGTAGCCATTTGTCACGAGAGCACTTAATTCTGTCATGAATGTAATGTATTAAATTCTTCTCATCCTAGCTTCCTACCAAAATAATTTGCACTAGAACAAGTTCCTTTGGTCATAAAAGCAATAGCAAACAATAAACAAACCTACAAAAGATGTCATTAGGAGGTGAGTGTGCTCACATGCCTTGCAGGCCGGCTAGCTCGGAAAAGTGTAAAAATCTTAATGGCAAATAGAAATATGATAGCCCTAAAAATAATACGTCATATTGATGATTCCAAATACAAACATATTAGCAGTACATAAAAAGGTCCCCTTCCTCTAGGACATTTACATTATGTTTTGTTGGCCACATTCTTAGGGGGCCATATTCCATGCATTCGAGTATAGAAAATTAAAGACAAAGGAGTGTTAATTTATAACATATTAACATCCCATGAAAAAAAAATTACATAGAATGTACACGTGTGACCTTCACACACTTGATATACAATTATGACAAAAAATAAATAAAAAATCCTATATTTTATGCTTGCTTTTTGCAACTTTCTCCCGCCAAAAAAACATAGCAAATACACACGTGCCACACGTACTACTCCATCCTGAAGAACGTGTAACACATCACTCTAAAGAAGATTTAAGGTAAATTTGCCTTTTTATTTTTGGTGTACCATTTTGAAATTACAGTAGACATCCATGGATGGCACATCTCTTTTCATTTCAATCTTTCTCCTTCTTGATTGGATTAGAGACCTTTGCCTTTATGGCAGCTTAGGTATAGATTGAGATAGACAATGACTTGACTTATTTTTCTTCTCCAAAAAATAAAACTCCAAACTTCAAACCATGTTGAATTTTTTTTTGATGATTTTTGCCAATCACAATTCAAAGACCTCATTTTTCACCACCTATTCATAGAAAATGACCCCACTTTTCTCTCCTAGAGAAAAATCTTCATCACTTTCATTCAATAATCAAAGCAACCTTTAAATTCCAATAGCAACTCCCCCACTTCCATGACTCCCACTATCAAACTCATCCACCTCTTTTTTTTTTTTTTTTTTTTGTTTCTCTTTTTCTCATCCTCCACAAAATTTTATGTATTTTGTCACACAAAATCAAATATACATTATACTAGACAATCTCCCAACACCCTTGGGAGTCTGCAAAAGCCATTTTTTTCTTGATTAAATGGCAATGCAGAGTGAAAACAAATAAAAAATTGACCTATATTTTCTAAAGGATCATTTTCCAAAAACCCATCCTTGGAAAAAAAATATTTGAGGATTTCTAGAGATCAGGATCATCATCCATCCATGACTGGTTATTGTTTAATCTTCTCCTTTTATTAGAAAAAGGTGATGATGAGGAGGTGGAAGACGAAGATGGAGATGAGTCAGTGAATGACCTGATTTTGGTGATTTGTGCAGTAACTCTGAACTGTGGTATTACTTTGATGGACTTCCTTCTACTATGATCCACCACAAACTGTTCCATAAGCTTGTAGCATTCCCTTATCTTTTCCTGCAATTAATAATTTAGGGAAAAATAATGTTAGCATTTGTCTACTTTTGTTCGTCATGTTTGTTGCTATATATTTCGAATATATATTCTCAGAGAAAAATGTATTCCCGGACCCAATTTAAGCACCCTATTGAACTTTTAAAATCAAATCATCAATTTTGACCGTCTATTCAACAATATATTGGATACGGAAAAAACATAATCACGGGAAAAACATAATCATACGAGATCTTGAAAAAAATTAAACATTGAAAGTACCATAAAGTGCCAAGTAAGACGCTTACATTGAGAAAATCTAGTTTAAGTGTGCTTAAGACCTAGCTTAAAACCAAAAAAAAGTAGGACGAACGAAATATTTTTTTTTTCTATTTTTTTCTTTTATTGAAAGAAGACTAAAAAAACAAGTGCATATGCTTACTTTACATAGCCCATCACACCATGACTCAGCATGCTCAGGGGTGACAAATGACAAACTTGGCATTTCACTTGCTGCACAAAGTATGGCAGCTGCAGCTATGCTTGATGGAAAGTACTCCACAAAGCTGGCCTCTGCTACACCCATAACCATAAGCCAACCAACAACATCCTCAACTAATACGTACTTTTCATTAACATATGGCATTATAATAAGATAAATGATATAATTACCACGTATATTAGAGAGTATAAGATCTGTTGATCGCGCGATTAGGATGCCGGTGTATGTTCCTGTGGCATCAACCTTGTACGCGAAGAAACTGATGAAGGTGAAGGGTGTTACGAGTCGTAATCTCCAATTCAAAACAGTAAGCACTAGAAGTTCCATTCTTTGGATCGTCTTTGGCTCGAAAACAAATTTGGGACTTTGAACCTTATAATAAAAATAAAAATACATCAATGATTAATTAGGTTGATAATCAAGAATAACAATAGAGACTTCAAAAAGACTGATTTAACAGAATTCGCTGGAGATTTACACATATACGTCAAAAATATGATAGAAAGTGACCTGAAGATCCAACAAGGAAGGAACAAGAGGTTCCTCCATCTTGGCTGCTAGTGACAAGCATGCAACTGATAAAAGTTGTAATGGCCACCCACCTGTTTGCTGCATTATATTTTTATAAAGCTTCTTGTTAATCATGCAACTGATACATATTTAGTTTCATATAAATGTCATTTATGATTTGATGTTCATGAAGAAAATAGAAACTCAATGTTAGATGCATGCTTCCACGAAAGATTAGTTGCTCTTCCACGTCTTAATCTATATCGGTAAGCTGAACGGAAAGTCGCAAATACAAACTATTGGTGTTGCAAATTTTAAAATAATATTGTATGCATCAGAGAATATGGTATTTTGATAGGTATATTATAACTATAAGAATCACGACGGCGTATAAAGTACTATTATTAGAGCTGAGTAGAATATATTGTATGTAATTATGGCATTTGTCAGGTAGGCCAAAAAAACCTGAAATACTTGTTAATCGTCGGTAGATCGAGTAGCTATTAACTCGTTTTCATGAATACTCTGGTCAATAGGACATCCGCTTAAATTCATTGCAGAGAGCCAGAGACTGGTATATATAATTGAGACACATAATATAGGAGCGGGGGGGTAATTTAATTTCAGGGTACTTAAATTATGAACTAGGTCCCATTTGTTGTATTCAAATAAAAAAAATTATATTGATCGTGTCATATGAACTTATAATGTACTATGCGACATGAAATAACTTAGTTGGACGGACTATGTGACATGAAATAACTTAGTCGGACGGAGTAAATAGCAGTACTTGTATGATAATGAGTCGGAGATTAGATATATTTTGAATTTTCAATAACATTATTAAGATGTGGAAACTTACCGGGATATGGTGGCAACTTAGAAAGCGATCGAAGTAGGTGACAGCGAGGTATGCTGTCTCTGCCTGAAACCCATAAAATGCTCTTGCCTGTTTGCATAATAACATTAATAAAAACAAAGTTGAGCCAAAAGTCAATTAAGAAGCATAAGTTCCTAAAAAAGCTGATATGAAATTTATGGACCAGACAAATATAAAAAAGATTGGCTACCGACCAATCCATTTTCTTAATTTGATTATACTTTCTTCATTACCCACCTGCGAATTTATATTAGCAATCAATAATACTATGGAATTAAGGTTTTTTTACCCATTATTAAATAGAGTAAGTTTTTTTTTTCTCATCTACGGAGTATATTCTATCCATTTCATCGGTGTAGTCAATCCTATTTAGTACTTCGTACAACGTAATGAATGAGGGTTTTTTTTTTATCATACTTTATGGCACAGAAACTAAGAAGATTATTTTGATACTTTGACCATTTTCTCCATACTACCTTAAAGTTGCATGCCAAATAAATTAATATTATTACAAAGTAATAGTTCACCAAATCAAGTCTATGATTCATAAAAGAATTAAGTAAGACTTTTCAACTAAATTATTTCCGTTTTATTTTATTTACTATATTTGACTGAAGTTATTCCCTTCGTTTCATTTTATTTATTAAATTTGACTATTTACGGTTGTTAAGGCTCCATACTACCTTAAAGTTGCATGCCAAATAAATTAATATTATTACAAAGTAATAGTTCACCAAATCAAGTCTATGATTCGTAAAAGAATTAAGACTTTTCAACTAAATTATTTCCGTTTCATTTTATTTACTATATTTGACTGAAGTTATTCCCTTCGTTTCATTTTATTTATTAAATTTGACTATTTACTGTTGTTAAGGCTCCATCTAGTTAAACACTATTTTTACAGTACTTTTCAACCTAATTACTACGTACACGTTAGTTGTTTTGACATTTCAAAATACATAATCCGTAGTCCTTCTACATAATCTTTTTATAAATTTACTTATACATGGAGCATTTAAATAATTACCACTTATAATAGATGTTAATAAAAACAATATAGAAAGAGAAAATAATGATTTTGGGATAAGAAATTTAAAACTCCCTATAAAATAAACTGTAATCAGATTAATAAACTATTTAAGAATCCCATCAAAAATAATTTTTTAAGCAAAGAGGGAGAAAGGTTACTCTCATACACGACCAAATGTGACATATGCCAGCAACTCAACCAGTGGCAACTCGCAGATACCACGGAGTTGTATAATTCTTCCATCCAAAAAGATTGTACGACTTTTAACAATCTTGTCTAGTTTTCGTTATCGTATAAAAAAACACTTATCTTAGTAGATTAATTTTATAACTTTCAACAAGACAACAATATTGCATTAGACATAATCCTACTATCAAGAATAAAAACATCTTAACTCTAACTAGGGCGTATAAATAAGAAATACTGTTGAGAAGGGAAATCAAATACGGGGTCGATCAAAATCAAAATGATGACCATTAATTTACAATCAAATCAAACATAAATAATACTAATCGATGTTATTCAACATTAAATGTATTAATCGAATGGATTTCATAAAAATAGTGCTTGTAATTTGGAAATAAATTTAGTAATGTATTTTAATAATTATATTTAGCTTTGTTATGTCAACGTGTATCATATCAAAACCCATAAAAATGTACTACGCTTAATACTTAAAAAGAGTAGATATAAAGTTTAGTTAAATACTTATCTGTTTTATTTACACCATTTATATTTTATATTTATAGTGTCAAAGTTTAAAAAGATTAACCATACATTTTATAAAAAAAATATATTTAAGCTAAATTTTGTTGTATCCCAATGTGAATTTTTACAATAATAAGTTTTTATAATTTTTTGTCCTATAAATTTAGAGATAAAAATATATTAAGTTATGTCTTAAAAATTATAAAAAGTTAAAAAAAATAAGTCAATTTAAAAAATTATATTTTAACACGATTATCAAAAGATTAGTTAATAACTATCCTATCTTCTTTTAGAAAAAATTAGGCACATGTAATTATGAGAAAGTAGGAAAAGCGAAAGTGTACTAAGGCGCGCCGCCACTTTCTCCTGAAACCATTTTTTTATACGCATGGCTCAATCGAGTTAGTATTTCACAAATCGATCAACCAATTTTATTGAAAAACAAAAATTTTGAGTGAGGTGGCCGTTGGAACCCAACACCACCCCTTTCCCTATTCCAACAACTATTACCGTCGCATGTAATATATTTTACCTATTGTTGATGAGGAAAGTTAGCTGAAACAACGTAATAGTGTTTTTTATATATATACTCCGCACCTTGTAAATCCATGCAACTGAGCGAGACCGAGAGGAGGATTCCAAGAGGGCGCTGGACGTAGAGGTGGCTGTGATGGGAGAGGAGGATGAGGAGAGAGAAATATAATCACAAACGCCGTCCACGCCGGAGCCGGTGGGGTTATTAAATGAGTTACGCTCTTCTTCGATGAATCCTGCAATGATCGGCTCGTCATCGTCGATAATCGCTGGGGATTCACACTCTGACGAGAGTTCCGGCGATTTTCCGGCGGATAAAACATCGCCGGATTCCTCGGAACAAAGTAGGTCTTGGAAGCAAGTAGAGTAAGATGATGACATGGGGGCGACTGGCGATGATGGTGGTTTTGGATTAGTTGACGTATGACATGGTGGTGGAGGAAAGAGGAAGAACGGTGGTGATAGGTGGTTTGGGACTTTGGGGAGGAAGTGAGAGTGGGAGAGTGAGAGTGAATCTGATAGTGCATATATATATAATATATGTGGAGAATATTTTTTTGATAACATATATTTGGAAAAATATTGGTCTATGAATATATATGCATGGAAATAAGATTTTATTTGAAGTGACTACTTAATTAAGTATGAATTTCCCGTAATACTTGTTAGACATTGCCAACATTGGTTCCTTTCTTAGTTCCTCCCTATAAAAATGAAAAAGTAATAAATCATCTCACACATGAAAGGCCAAGTCTACTGTATAGTAGTCTATTTTAAGTATTCTATTTATTCTAATTTTTTACCTTATTTGATTTTTTACCGGGGATTTTAGTAGTACAATTTATTTGAATATCTAGGCCGAATTCTTCATCATCATAAAATAGCGAAAAAAGTAGGATTATTAATATTGGTTTGGACTTTGAAGTTCAATTCACAAAATCGTATATGATGTTTTTTCTTCCCTCAATAATTTGGATTTTTGGAAGATTAGTTGATTATCGTAGCGGTGGGGTCATAAATTTTGCAATACTAATAGGAAATCACGAATATATTTAAGCAAGCCCTCAAACTATTTTATCTTTTGGATGACTCCAAACAAAAAAAGTAGAGAACCTTTTATGAAAAACATGTTTAGTTGCTTGAGTTACGAGCAGATCTTTGAGTCTTTTTCTCAGTAAAAACAAAAAAAAAAAAAATAGTTCATATTATGAACACTAAAATAAACATAAAACGTTACATATTGATGGAGATAATAATGAATTATCAGATGACTCGAATTATTACTACCGCCTAAATTTACCTTTTTTTATGTGAAATGGAGTACTTTGTATTCATTCATACACAAAAGACATTTAACAAGAACACATGCACAGTAACTATTGTCTTAGAACTCTTGTGATCCTCTATTATTTTACGTAATATTTCTTTAACTCTTACAGTAAAACAAGTTTTAGAATGAACACAAAAGAGTTGTAGTACTAACTAAATAATCCAAAAAATTAATTAAAATTATAAAAAAAAATTAGCCTCATAATGTGAAGATGGAGGAAATTACTGCTGAATAGCTAATCACCACGTACATACATATTAATCAAACAAACCAATAAGCATTTTTATTAGATTAGGAATAAGGATTACTATTACAGTTTGTATTTAGCAGAAAAGACAACCTAAAATAAAGCTTAGATATTCAACCAACATATATAGATGGCACGTGGTGATTTCATCATTGTCAACGGGAAATCACTTGGTTAATTAAAATCCTTAAATCCTATGCTCAACACCGGCCTTGCAGGCAAACTCAGAAAAACACTATATCAGCTTCACTTTCATAGTATTTCCTTCATTTCACCGAGTCTGTAACATTTTCATATTTGGAGTCAAAATTTAAAAAGTTTGATTGTAAATAATATATTCAAATGAGATTTTATTTGATTCATCTCAATGTAAATTTTTATAACATCAAGTTTTCATAATTTATTGTCTTGCTAATTTGGAGATAAAAATATTTAGATTCCTGTTTTGTAAACCACAAAAAGTCAAATGTAGAGAACTTAGTGGGAAAAATGGAGTACTTTATATCAACTTGAAATATCAATGCATAATTTTTTGATAGTTTGAATATGCATATACATGTCGGATTATTAAATGATAATAAACAATAAAAATAAAATAATAAAAGGACTATATATATATATTAGTTAATTAGTTAAATATTGATTCTTAAAAAGGGGAAATACTAGTTAACTGGTTAAACATTGATTCTTGACTGAAGTGCGGGGGTGGGCTTGAAATTCTTTGGCTTTATGTTGTGTCATATCTTTAGTTTCACACTAAAGTGCAAAGAATATGCAGTGATTGCCAACTTTTTCCCGCTAAATTTGGTTGGCTTACTCACTGCTCCTGCTTTTTAGTGCTAGAGCCAAACGTAGGACGCTCCTCTTACCTCTTTTTGCAGCTCACTCACTATAATAAAAGCTCTGCTTGCGTCGCGTGGCTCAATAGCTAGACCATTTCATGGGTGTTAAATCAGTTCTATGGTCCCCCTTCTACTTCTAGATTATACTATGGAGTCTTTTTTATTTAACTTGCAGTTTTTTATTGTATAAGTTAATTAGGCTGTTATACAATGTAACATATTGAAGTGATGGATGAGGACCACGATTCCACGTAAATATCTTGATTATTATATAATATTCACTTCGTCTCTATAAAAAAAAAAGCCTCATTTTAATATTTTGGAGTCAATGTTCGGAACGTTTGACTACAAATTACCATCATGCTATAAGAAATAATATATTCAATTAGGATCTTGTTGATCCATCTTAATATAAAATTTTAAAATATCAAATTTTCATAAGTTTTTGGCTTACGAATTTGAAAATAAAAATGTTTAAAGATGTAAAAGTTAAATAGGGTTTTCTTGTATATTGAATATTTCACATATATAAGAAATTCACACTATACTATTTATACAAACATTTAAAAGTAATTTCTAACTCAATTATAGTAATTCCAAAAGGCAATAGATTTTAAAGAATTAGATAAACATCTTAACTCTTAATTAAGAATTGACATGAATAAAATTAAAACAAAATATCATTCAAATAATCAACGCAATTTCACAAAAGAATAATCTCTATCTGGATCTACAGTTTCCCTTTGTCAAGAATATTTGTAATTCATTGCCTCAAGTAATGCCTTTTATTATCACCACAATTAGAACATAATCTTTCAATTTATACTTAAGAATTATTTCTGCAAAGGCCTCTTATTCTCAACAATACTTGATCTTTCATGTAATCAAACTTCTTGCTTTACCATCGGTGTTATCGGGCTCACCTAATGTACGTTCTCCCTGCCTTTTTCATGAACATTTACTTTCACTTAAAAGTATGTTTCTTAATCATCAAGTGATGATAAGTTTTTCATCATGCATAGCAAATAAAAAGAGATTAACATAGTCCTACGTTACATTTATTTGCTATACTGCTATACATATCAATTTACCTATGCTTTTAATAATATCTCGTGGCTAAGAAATTATTGAAGCAACTACTAATTTTATGAAGACCTTCACATTAACATTAAACTTGGATATTATCGATCATAATTAAGCAATTTAGGCATTACCAATTTAAAGTGCATCATCTTAATGACATACGTAAATGGTCGGAAGAGAGGAGATCAGATATGTGAACAATTATCATCACAACCTATTTGATCTCTAATTACAAGCAGGTGCATTGCATTGGATGCTTCAAAATGATGATCGCTACAAAAATTGGAAATATAGCCACTACGGGTGACCCATGTTTTACACACTAACGCAGTGCGTGGCTTTTGTTATCTTAAAAGAATATATGAATTAACATGGTTGAGTCATAGAAGGTGCTGAGTCATAGAAGGTGTGCTAGCGTAGCACATTTTTATCCAAGTACTTCCCCATTTTTGGTCTTTGCTTTAGGCGCGCATACAAACTATATGTTATGCACTTATGCATATGATCGATCATATATTCAACCTTTAGAACTCCAGATAGGCTGTTAACAGTTGTTGTTCTGATGGCTTAAAGTCTTAAACCGAGGCTTTATTTTCTTAGCTTCTTTTCCTTTTATGCCCCTTCCCTTTGTAAACTACTCCCTGAAGCATTGTACTGTAATTAATGGAAAAAATAGGGATGAATCAACCTTTTTAGGATGATGATGATGATTTAATGTATAGTCTAATCTGAGCGTGCATTCATTATAAACCGGTTTACTAACAATTTGGTTTCTTTTTTAATCCTGGCCCCAAAATTTATAGCACGTTGTTACATTAGCAAAATGTTTAATTGTCATCTAAAGTTAATTATGATGATTTAATAGTCATTCTAAACTCACTTCTGTATTATTGGAAGATGTTTTTTATAATATCTTTACGTGGCAAGGTCGACTCGTTTTAGATTAACTAGCAGTAAGTTTTCTATGTTATATGGTTTTATTGGGTGTGTACAGTGTATGTGTAAAGATTAGAGAGCTACAAGGGGCAAATGATTAAATTTTATGTCTTAGCTAGGTACCATTCCAAAAACAATGAAGATTGTTAACATCTATATATTATTTTGACATGGATAAAAGTTGGGATGAATTTCGTGAAAGTCTCACGTGTCAATTACTATGAAGTATATACAACAGAAAAGATAAAAGTCGTTAATATTTTTTGGATTGAGTTTAAAGTTTGAATATGAAGAGCAGAGGGAATTAAGAAATTATTACTCCTGTGTACAAAAGAATTATGTTATACATATATTACGATCCAAGAAATTTTTTAATTGTTTATTTCGGATATTAATAATTTTAGCTATATTAGATCAGCTACATCCATATAAGTTCACAGCATTTACAATAGGGAGTTTAAAGTATAATTTCTAATTAAAATAAGTGAAAAAAATAATGACAAGTTTAATGGAAGTGGATTAGATTTCAATAGGTTCATATGTGAGATCAAAAAAGTGGAAAAAATAGTCAACAAAACTCATCTTTTGAATTTTAAGAAAAGAAAATGCATGCACCTAGTCCCTGATCAAGTACCTCTTATTAAAAAAAAAATAAAAAAAAAATTATCTGATATGATGTATGTTCAAGTAAGCAAAAACTTTACTCATGCAATGTTAATTTTGTTATAGAAGCAAGTTGTCATCTTACGTACGATCATAACCTTAGCAAATAGTATTATACTTCAATTCGTACGTAGCATATCATATGGATTACTCATCAGCATATGCATGCATGATGCAAGATATGTCTAGTGAGGCAGTGAGCCAATTTCAAAGGAGGAGGCCCGAGTTTAGGTTATACATTGGTACGAAGTAGCATTTTAGGTACCGAAAGGATGAGATCGACTTTTACTGTTTTCCGGTGCAAGTCAGCCTCCCTGCGACGTTCTTTGGTCCAAAGTATACTACGTTCTGTTGCTGTCAACTAATGACTTCTGAGTTATCGTTCAGTAATTGGGACACTTAGTTACGTCAAATACCACCTTTTAAATATAAACAAAGGATCCTGTATCTCGTACGGCAGTGAAGTGAGTAATTAACGTACCATATCGCCTATAAAACTGTAAAAGGGGTAGATAATTATGTATATTTGGTATGATTAACCCTTGTACATATTGTGATGACTTAAAGTTTTAGCCAAAAAAAATACTAATTTTTATGAGTATTTAGGATTAAGGCTTGTTAAGTGTTAAAGTAGTTGTTTATTATATTGTATGTACACGTTAAATGTTTGAGATATATTATATCTTAAAATAGTTTGTACAAAGGCTAATTAATTAAATAAAAAGTATTGTATCCACACGGGACACAATAGTAAAAGTATCCCTTTAATGTAATAAAATTTATTTCAAGGATCACTTTCAATGGGAACCCAATAACTTTATTAGGTCTCGTATATATATAATACTTTATGTTAATTAAATGCTCTGTAACCTATGTAGTTTTGATATGATAGTGAACAAATGTTCCAAAATTAATGTTCCATTACTCTTACAGATCAGATTAGAGCTATATCGTAACACTTCTTCAATGCTTATTGAGAAATCCATCATGCATGCCTATATAGTACATGATAGCATGCCTACATATTTATACAACTTCTTATCTTAAAATTGAGATAGTAGATAGAACAACCTAAAGAAGATTTCATCAACTCATTGGATTTAAAAAGGTCAAAGGTGTACTATAAAATAAATGAACTAAAGGTTCCCATATAAATGGCACAAGCAAGACCGATCGTACATAACAGCCTAATAGGCAAAACGAAAAAAAAAAAGTACATAATAAAAATTTCTATAATAATTCTTAAACGCTCTTTATATTTTCTAACCCATTGATATGGCACATGGACTAAGCAAGCCCGAGCCATGTGAGGTCATCATGGTTAGACCACCTAACATTGTGGGAGCCAGGGGTTATGAAATCAAAGATAAGTTATTTCTACGTAGTACTAGAGAATAGAGATCATACAGTGTTTGTGTTTTGTATGTGCAATTAATCTATATATTATTCTCTAGCTGTAATTAATAGTCCAACCTCACAATCAGTACTTTTGACTTCACATTTGAATTCTACGGAGTATCTATTTTCTTCACCATCCAGCTAGCAAACAAGACTCTATGTCTGATGCTTTCTTATTCAATGTCACAATTTCTAAGTTCAATATTTTCTTTCTTCTTTTACGCATGTTGACAATTTTTGCGACATGTAGTCGTTATTTTTAGTAGATACGGAAACTAATTTTGGCACTAGTTTTATTTTTTGTTTGTTTTTTTAAAAAAATTTCCTTCATTGAATCACTCGTGGAAAGGTACGTAGGGTTTTTAAATTGGGTTAACTGAATGAAATTAGTTTGATACTAGTTAGATTAGTATTTAATTGGGTGTGGTTGAAATAAATTGTATTTTGTCTTTTGGGTCAATTCCATTCTAGTTGAATTAGGTCAGATTTGTTGGTTATTTGTTTACTCAAGTTCGGATTAGGTCGTATTCGATTTGAGCCATGATTAGTTCGGATGACTCAAATAGTTATGGACATAAATATCGAGGCTATTGGGTTCAATTTTGGACACAATAAAATAAGTATTTCGGATTAGATAGATTTTGATTATTTATCAGAAGAAGTCCATCTTAATTTCAATTGAAATTCGGGTCATGTGTTAGGCTTAAGTTATTTTGTAAATCTTATCTACTTGAAATCAAGTTATTATTAGTTCCTGATTATATGCTGACTTTTATTTTTAGTGATAATCACATATCATAACAATTCATGTCTTTTATTTCTTTAGTTACTATTGTACGATTGCCAATGCCTGACAAAAACGATATATTATTGTATTGATGTTATCATATCAATAAGTAATTGTAAAATAAAAATTTAATAAGATGACGACTGATGAATAATATTATATTGAATATGTGATGATGTATATTATTTATGCAATGTTGTATTATAGTATCAACTATCTATATATTATGTGATGGTTTAATAATTGACTTTATTTTATCATATGCTAGTAACATTTCTATCCTTATGTATCGTCTGATTGCTTATATGATTAGTGAATCGTTACAATCTCTTTACTATCCATATAATATTTCGTATTTCACAATTTTTCAAACATGATTTTTTAAAGAATGTTCTTAAAGTTTAGGAAATTAATATCACAATAATCAATAATGGTGTGGGTGAAATCAACTTTCAGATTTCTAATAGGTTGATCTTAAATATGTTAATTGAAATAGAGTCGGGGTCATTATCAATTGAGTCATCCAAGTTTATTGTTGGATTGGATCGATTTTAGTTTATTAAGAATCAGGTTTATTGGGATATGAATGGGTCAATTTCGGATCGAGTCATCTTTGGGTTGGGAGCAAATTAGTTATGGGTTCAGAAACTTATTCAATTGGTTTTCAGGTTAGCTTGCAATTGGCTTAGTTGAGTAACATGTTTTACATTCGGATTGTAATGCAGGTCGGGTTCGTTAGTATTGGTCGTGGCAAAATTAGTAGTTCAAGTTAAAAATTGATAACTTTGAGTTCACTTAGAGTGGCATTCATTCTAAAGATGTACGCAAGCAGTACGTATGTGATTCAATTTTTATGTAGTTAAGTGTATCAATTCGAAATAGACCTATAATTTAAGCTCAAACGAATTAAATCATGAAGCTAGCTAGCTAGATTTCCTTATAGTTGTCGACATCACAATTTTTCATTTGTTAATTCACAATCACTTCATGTATTTACATGTGTTGAAAAGACTGATGTATTTGTCTGACAATATTTTTTCGAAATAATAGAGACATGTGTGCCACGAATCTTGGACGACGTTTAGTACAATGATTAGAGTATATCAATTCTGCTAATGTATTTTCACGATTGAAATTTGAAATACTGAATGGTATTGTGATTAAAAAAAAAATTGCTTAAAAAAATCAACGGTAATAAAATAAATATCCACTCATTTTTTGTATTCAAAGTTGTAACACTAATAGATGGATATAACACCTTGCCACCTTGTGTTTGTGAAAAGCAAAGGGTCTAAGTACAATATTATTCAATTGTCAACTAACATAATTACTCTATGCGTTCATCAATGTTCTACTTACTTATTACATGTGGTCAAATTTTAAGAATTTTTACTTATTGTAATGTTTATATAATAAAAAAATATTGTCATATGAGATCTAATTAGTATTGTTTAACTTGAAGGTCCGTAATATCAACTTTTTGCAACTTCTATTTAAATAAAAATAGAGATATTTAAGCCAAATATGTATGTTGGAGGCCATACAAAAGGAAAGTAGGAATATTAATAAAGGAAAATAGTAGTTAATTAGTTAAATTTTGGAAAATATGATACCTTAATCTAAACGTTATAAAATATTTATGTTACATGTTTTTATATTTATCACGTCCTCCGTTGCAGCCCCATATAACTTGGGAAAAATAACCCATCAATTTCAATTAATGGCTACCATATTTTGACAACTCTCACTCAAAATTGAATGAAGTTTCTCCCAACAAAAAGAAAATTTGTTTTACACAATCAATGTGGCATCAACTGATTTTGTGAAAGATGTCAAAAAAAAATAAAATAAAAAATAGCACCGCTCCCTAATATCACATCTCTACATTTGCCCCCACATTAGCCTAACAAATACTGTAGTGGGAAGTAATGTTGATTGCTCAATGCCTCTAAAATATCCACACTTGAAAAGATGGTAAATAATGGTCATTTCTTTGGCCATACCCCCAATCCCTTGCCCTGAGGATGAGGAATGGGGCTATGTTCAACCAATAGTATATATCCATCTATGTTTGAATATACCATGGATACTAAAATTTCAATCTTTTTTATAAAAAAATTTCAAAATTTTATTAATAACTTGCCACATGATTTAGCTAGCTTGGTTAGGTCCATGGCAGAGCAATTATTTGTCACATAGCATGATTAGGAAAACTATACCATATAGTAGTAATATATATATATGTAGACCTTATTATAACAAGTGGAACATCATTTTCAGCATAAAAATTAAAAATCGACATTATTGTTTTCATATTTGGAAAGCTTTCAAATTTCAACACTGTATTATTTAGAAACTGGTGGAGGGTGCTTGAAGGTGTCTCTTTTGCATCTTTCATTTCTTCTTCCTTGTTTCAACCGTAGTAGGTAGGAAACCCACTGAATTTAATTATTGGACGCTCCTATGGTGAAATAATTAGTCATGTTTCGTTGAATTTTTTTTTGTTACATCCACTTGTGTTTGTGGTATAAGAACTTCTTCCTAGGACCTATGTAATAGACAAAATATATAGACTATGAATGCCAATTAACTTATTTAGTATAACATTTGAACAAAATTAGATGGTAACTACGAAAATATGAGATCAAATGTTATCTACTCTAAATGTCAAAGTAGTTTAATTGTGGCTCTCAATTAACTAAAAGTAAAATAAAATAACTCACTTGAAGCATAACCCATGTTAATTATTAAGTTTGCAGTAGCTAGGGATTAGTTCTCTTTATTATTCAGCCGTGATCATGTCACTAATGTGGTTTATTCTGTTGATTTATCCTAGTGCCATGAACCCAAAAAAAAAAATTCTTATTCGATCATATCCATTGAAAAGGAAAGAATACAAAATACTTTCAATGAATACTATGAAGTGGAGTACTCCTTCCATCTCTAAAAATTACTCCATTTTTATTTGTAGAGTCAGTTTTAGAAAATCAAGTTTTCATAATTTGTAACCTTACAAATTTGGAGATAAAAACGTTAAAAATCGTATTTTAGACACTACAAAAAGTCAAATGAAACAATATTTGGGAGACGAGGGAGTATATCTTTAGGCTAATCCAAGATTCTAGGCTTTTTAACTAACCTATAGTCATAAAATTTTCAAATTAAATAATGTACATAATTTTGTCAAAAAAAATAAATTAATGCACATCATAATCATAAGTCTAGACTCTAGAAGGACTTAATAATGCTATGAGTTGTAACCCTCCAAGTTATACACTTATACTAGGTTGCTGGGAGAGATTGGTACATTGCCAACAAAATCACTTGGGTCTCGTAGCTCTTTTTTTTTCTACACATGCATGCGTTCTTTATTATTATTATTATTATTATTATTATTATTTGTTTCATAATTCCAGTTTGATCATGTATTGATGAGTTATAAATTAAAAATATCAACCTCATAATATGGGCGCATAAAAAGATTTCATAATCTCAAAAACATTGAACCATAGCAAAAATCGAAGATAAATAAAAATCATTTACTATACCCATTACCCATAATGTTCATGATTACTTGATGGTGAAGTTAGGCTAATCCAATCTAATGATATATAATATATCTAAGGCAAGCATGATGTAGCTCTCTTACTCTATTGAGAAGCGTATACTATAATGACACTTAAGTTGGACCATTATCTAAAAGTTTGTGCCATGAATATGATTAATGCCTTGAAAGCTCTTACACAGGTCGATTACATGCACAATGATATATGACACTAATTTTCCCCAATACCATATGGTTAATTAAGGACTTTATTTACAAGCTGATTGCCTGATTTGTTTGTTTACTCAGCCCAGTCCGACCGGCCTGGGGCTGTGCAGGCCTAGGCACCGGGTTTGACGGTTTTTTTACAACATTTTTTGTTATTCATTATTCCATTTATTTCCATCATCGTTGAAATGTATTTATAACAAACTTTTTTAGTTACAATGTCTAGTAGGACTTGAGATATCTACATGGAGAAACGGAGCCAAATATAGAAAAAGAGGTATCTTAGGCACATTTACTGTCTAGAAATAATTATTACATATGTTTAGGAGATCTAGAAATAGTTATCACATTTATGTAATTAGTATTTTAAAAATATCTTGTTATTGTTGGGATGATTGGCAATTTGTCTAATCCGCATTAATTAAACCCGATCCATATATAAAAATCAATCTTTCAAAGAGAGAAAACAACAAAGCTAATGGGTTTAATTGAAATTTTTTATTAACAAAGCATATGATTCACATTCCAAAATCTTAGAGAAAGCTATCTCAAAATTTCCTCACCTACAACTATCTCGAAGTACTCTCAACTTGGTTCTGAGAAATCTCACTAACCACGTCCCTACTTCCTATTTCGTTCTGCTTGTCCATTCCTTCCAATCTTTGTCTACGTTATTTTGGGCCCACTTGACGGCTGCTCGTGCAGCTTGAGGTCCTCCAGGTAGTCCGCGTTCATTCAGAGTATCAGCCATATCAATGAAAGGAAGTACTAGCAAAGTGCCTGGTCCCCCATATTCAGTGTGCAAGAAGTTATCCAAGATCTGTTGACAACATAACAATGCATTTACTTGCCTGAAATTGTAAGATAAACAACAGGGTAGAACTCATGAATTAACATCAAAAGAAAGAGGTATAACAGACACATAATGTCAGGAACATATAATCCTTCAAAAAACTCTAAAGAATGTATATACTAGGTGTCCCTTGCGTATTGCTACTTTGCTAGATAATCATGAGCCATGTTAGCATCTCAGAGATGGAAAATTCATCCAATCCCACAGGATTTTCTTCCAAACAACCCCCCTCTACGAAGCAGAAACACCCCAAAGCACCATTGCGTCAGCTAGGCACATCAGAAAAGCCTAATTGGATCTTCTTAGCCTATCTCTAAGATACATTTATCATCCCTTGATTAACCATTGGGATACTTCTAGTGAGCTACCAAGTATCGCACATCAAGCAGGCCTAACTAAAGTTCGGGCAACATTTCAGCATCATCTGTCGTAAACTCATAGTCTTTTAATAATACTCAAGAAGGTACTCAAATATGATCTTACCGATAGTTCGGATTACTGAGCAGACAGACAAACCTCGTGCCTACATTCTTTCAGTAAAAATGCAAGGGAAGAACCTCATCATCTATGCAGAATGTCAAATGCAAAGGAAAAACAGCTCAAAACTCACTCTTGTGCTTGTGTAAAATACGGTTTTTTTCATTGATAATATATTTGATCAATCCATACATGTATTTATAGTTTACTAATCTTCAGTGTTTGAATTGCAGCAAACGACTGACTCCTGGGCACTAGGATAATTTTAGGCTATGTAATTCTATTCTGTAAACTTATCCTATGATTACTTATCTAATTTAGTTTGTAACTCTATCTTTTCTACACTCCCCTCAAATTGATTATAGGATCTTCTACACCCAACTTGAACAATATATTTTCAAATATACTAGCACTCACTGCCTTGGTTAAAATATCAGCCATCTGGTCTTCTAATCGAACAAACGTTAAACTCACAATTTGGCTTCCAGATTGTCTTTGATGAAGTGTCTGTCTACCTCAACATGTTTTGTCCGAACATGTTGATCATGATTTTCAAATATGCTTATAGCAGTTTTGTTATCACGGAGAATCTCACAACTATCTTCAGGTGGAAACCCCAGCTCAGAAAGTAGTTTCAACCACAGAACCTCAACTACACCCTTTGCAATTCCTCGATATTCTGCTTCTGCACTAGATAACGCCACAACCTTCTGCTTCTTACTTTTCCATGTTACCAAATTCCCTGTAACCAAGATAAAGTATCCAAAAGTTGACTTTCTACTATCTCTATCTCCCGCCTAGTCTGCATCAATATAGGCTTGTATGTTGAGATGACCATTATTTCCAAACACCACTCCTCTTCCTGGTGTTCCCTTATGGTATCTCAGTATACATAGCCTCCATATGTTGCTCATGAGGTTTATGCATAAACCTACTAACCACCCTAACAACATATGCGATATCTGGTAGAGTATGAGACAAATAAATCAGTTTTCTCACAAGCTTCTGATATTGTGTCTAGTCTGTAGATTTTCCATGCTTATCAATCTGCAACCCATGATTAGTCATCATCGGAGTACTTGTTGGTTTACACCCTATCATGCCAGTTTTTGCTAGGAGGTCAAGAACGTACTTTTGTTAAGAGATGAAATTACCTCTTCTTGATCTGAGTACCTCAACTCCCAAGAAGTACTCGAGTCTCTCAAGATCCTTCATCTCAAATTCTTGGAACAGTTTCTCCTTTAATCGACTAATCTCTTCTTTATCATCTCCAGTAATAATCATATCATTTATATATATAATTAAACATGTTATCAATTCTCCTCTTTGCTTCAAAAACAAAGTGTGATCTGAATTACTCTGGTGGAAGCAAAATTTCTTCATGGCTAGTGTAAAACGCCCAAACCATGCTCCAAGAGATTCTTTTAACCCATACAAAGCCTTCTTTAACTTAAACCCTTCACCTAGCACAAACTCTTCAAAGAAGCCCGAGGGAGCTTCCATGCATACCTCTTTTGTAATTTCTTTATGCAGGAAAACATTTTTTACATCAAGTTGATGTAATGGTCATTCCTTATTTGCAGTAATTGAGAAGAGAACTCTGATTGTATCAATTTTTGCCACTGGAGAGAAAGTTTCGGAATAATCTATTCCATAAACATGAGTGTATCCTTTGGCCACCAGTCTTGCCTTATATCGCTCCATACAACCATCAACTTTGTATTTGATGGTGAATACCCATCTGCATCCTACAGCTTCTTTCCCACGGGAATAATGCATATTTTCCCAAGTATCATTTTCCATGAGTGCATCAATATCCTCCTTCATTGCCCTAGTCCACAGTTTGCTTCTTTGGGCTTCTTCCACTGTTCTCGAGACCTGTGCTGATGCATCGTGGTATTGAAACACATAGCTACTTCAGACACATTTGCTTCCGGCCTACTTTGTACAGGATATTCGGTTCTCTAGGACTCATACGATGGGTCATATCTTTAGGGAGGAATTCCTCTTGTACTTCTCGGGGGTAACTGCACCTTTTTGTGGTGGCGCCACTATTAGCCTCAACCTGCATTTTAACATTCTCTACACTAGACATACTCGGAAGACTTTTGGAGTGGTACTGATTCAGGTATGTGTTGTTCTACGTGCTTTGAGATATCAGCTTTAGCCTCACTCTCTTCTCTCTGTCTTCTGCATTAACCAACTTAGATCGTTCTCAATGTTCTCCCCTTGACATCTAAGTTGGGGGTAAAAATAGGATGTTTCGACAAAATCACAATCCATTGAATTAGGGTCAAAACATCTATATCCTTTCTGAGTCACACCATAACCAACAAACACACATTTTCACCGCTCTAGGCTCTATTTTGTCACGATACGTCTTTGAGAGATGAACATATACAATACAACCAAACACTCTTGGGGACAAGGAATGAAAGAAAGGTATCGTGGCTCGCGCCATGTCCTAAGGCATCTAAAGGTGTTTGATGAACATATACAATACAACCAAGTTGATGTAATGGTCAGGCCAAAACGATTTTGGAACTCCTGATTCAAACATCGTGGCTCGGGCCATGTCCTAATTTTCATTTCTGCCACTCCATTTTGCTAAGGGGTATCGAGACAAGTGGTTTGGTGTATTATACCATTGATTTGGTAGAATGATTTCATGTTATGATTAATATATTCTCCATTATCTGATATAAGGATGCTAATTTTTTTCTGAAACTAGGTAAGAATCATTTGGTAAAAGGTCTTAATGATATCAAATGCTTCTGATTTATGTTTCATGAAAAAACACAACTCATTCGGGTACGATCATCAATAAAGAGAATATAGTAAGAAAAACCATGAATATCAGTTTCTGGAGCAGGATCCCATACATCAGAGTGAATAATGTTAAATGGTTTACTACTACGCCTCATACTCCTAGGATATGAATGTTTATGACTTTTTGCTAAAAAACATGATTCACAGTCGAGAACTAACTTTAATTTAACAAGTGAAGGAAAGATACGTTCTAAATACCCTAGTGAAGAATGTCCTAAGCGACGATGCCATAATCGACGTTGATTTTCCACTAAAATGTATCCTCTTAGAGCATTGCCTCCTTTAAATATCTCATCCACATAGCACAACCCATCCTTTACAGTACCACACCCAATGATCTCCCCAGTCTGAGCACCATGCACGATACAACAATCAGACTTCATCAGTACTGACAACCTAATTCTTTCGTAAGTTGACTAATAAATAGCAACTTATATGAAAGTTTTGGTATATAAAGGCAATTATGCAAGGATAAATGTGGTCCAATATTTATTTGTCCAATAGGTTCATATGATCTCCACTGGCTGTCTGTACAAGATTCTTTCCGTGTCTGTCATTGGTCAAGAAATCTGTTTTATCAAAGGACATGGTGTCTGTTGCGCCATAGTCAAATATCCAATGACTACTCAAACAAGGCTTGCCCGTAACTCTCAGTCCTCAAATCTGTGCTATATTAGTCTGGGTAGTAGTTTTTAAATGCTCACCATTCGCATCACTTTGGGCCACTGACTTGGATTGATCACCTTGATCCAATCCATTGCTTTTATTCTGCACACTACACATAAGCCTTCTAGATTTTTCTAGTCCCTTTTGCTTGGTGTCGTTGGATTGATCACATTGATCAACTCCGTTGCTTTTATTCTGCACACTACACATAAGCATTCTAGGGTTAGCTTGTTTAACTTCTCCTCCACTTTCCTTTGTCATCTTTGATTCCTCATCCACCTTCTCCTCTCTAATCACGGTTGAGCCTATGCTTTTCCTTCGCAGGTCGTCTCGTTTTGTTGTGGCTTTCTCCCCTCTTTTCCTTGAGTCGAACCACCCATCCGAGTATCCTACAAGCTTGAAACACCCCTCCTTGGTGTGTCGGCTTCCCCCGCAATGTGTGCATCGGAGGTGGCTTTTCTCATCATCTCACCGAGATGATAGCTTAGCTGATCGGGTGTTGGTGTTGAGACCACTTCCCAACCCTTGTGTCATCGACCCATGTAAGTGTTCAGGTGAGTTGCCTCTCATGATTGCTATTCTTGCTATCTCTTGGCGAACTATGCTATAAGCCACCTCTACTGTGGGTAGAGGTTCCTGGTTGACTGAATCTCGTATATCTTTGTCCAATTCTTCATTTAACCCGGATAAAAATTGGTATAAATGAGTTTGTTGGGTTAAGTTGTTGTGCATGACTATATCTTTTGAACATTTCATGGGATTGGGAATTCTTCAATCGATTTCTTTTCGAATCGTGGTCAATTTTCCATAAAAGATCTCGATCGAATCATGCCCTTGTTTAATACGGTTTGCTTTGACTGTGAGGTCAAATGTTTGGAGGCCATCACCTCCGCTACCGAGCTTTATCTCAATGCCCCTCCATAGTTCTCTGGCGGTTGGTTAACCAATTCGAACCCTATGTTCTTTCTGATCCATGCTTTTACACTATAGTCTCTTTGGATCCACTAACTGTAATCTGATGCATCTAAGGGTGGGGGATTGACTATGATATGACTGAGCCTTCCCCTATCCTCGATTGCCAGTTGCATCAATTTGGACCATTTTGTGAAATTTTGGGGGTTTAATTGTTTGGCAATCCGAATTGAGTTAGTTGCCTCGTGGTCATTGCTCTTATTGTATTGGAGCTTTTCGAAAAGCTCCATTAATTGAGCAATGGTCACGGTGGTAGCCTCAATTGGATATTTGGATGGTTCACTAATCATGTAAGGTTTGGTAAGGGATGATGCCCTTTATGTCCGGAAAAACCACCGGATTAAATACCGGCTCTGATACCAAGCTCAAAACTCACTCTTGTGTTTGTGTAAAATACGGTTTTTTTCAATGATAATATATTTGATCAATCCATACATGTATTTATAGTTTACTAATCTTCAGTGTTTAAATTGCAGCAAACGAATGACTCCTGGGCACTAGGATAAGTTTAGGCTATGTAATTCTATCATTTAAACTTATCATATGATTTCTTATCTAATCTAGTTTGTAACTCTATCTTTTCTACAAAAACCTCATCAACTCGGATAAAAGGTCTCTTACTCTTATTCTAACGTTCAATCACAATATGATGCACACTTGGCAAGGATTACAGAAGCATTTGCTACTCTTTTACTAGACATAACTTACGTAACTTTCTAGTAGCACAAACAATGACAACTTATGAGAGAACTGATCCTGATAATTGTTGCACTAGTATCTAAATGGAGCCCATCGTCTTCCATAGTGTATAAACCGTATAGTACACTAGCACGCCCAGAACCACAAGTAACAAAAAGTCTAACGTGTACAGAATCTACAGACTAATCCAAAGTTTTATCACGCCTGAAGCCCATGTATATTTGCACTCTATAGCATCTTCCTAAAGTTTATATAGTGGATAATTAACAATTAACAACATAACGAGGAAGCATTCAAACATATTAGTTTCAACCTGCCTCGAAGCTTGGAGCATTTCTTCACAACAAGAAGTTACTGAACCACTCTTTCATCTACTTGAGAGCTTGTGTAAAACCTAAAGCGCCCTCAAATATAAAGGAGCACTATTGCCATTTTGTATTAAGTAGTTAAACCACCCAAAATCTATAATCTTTTCCAAAGAAACAAATTTCAAATATTGGACATACATAATTATCAATTAATGGCACAAAATTAAGCCTTTTAATCAAAATTAACCGGGTGTTGATGACATAATTACCTCAGTACAGATATTCACAACTTCATCCAGTTTATCTCCAAAAATATCTTTCTTTAACAACTTTTTCTGAAGATGGGCCTTGAATTTCTCTGTTTCCTGCTTATCCCACAATTATATCACAAAAAAGATTACACCAATTAGCATAAAAACTACCCAGAAAATGAACAGTTTACACTATATAAAGAAGAGAACCTACAGATTCAGCAAATTCAGGAATTGGGTCAGGAAATTTGTACTCAGCTGCCTTGCAAATGAGCTGAGTTTTGGAGTGAAGTTTTTTGTGTAAGGGGGGATGAACCCGTTGTTGGTTTGAGGTTGAAGAATAAGTTTTAGAGAAACTTAGAGTAGTGGAATGAGAAGAAGATGAAGTTTGGAAGGCTGAGGAATTATCCGATGCGACTGTTGGTAGAGCAGAAGCTACTCGAGCAAGGGTCCAAGCCATTTCCTCAGTTTTGCGCCTTATCCGTTAATTCTTCTCCCTTTGGTTAGTTCTCTTTTGTATCATCCCATACATAAGTACTCCATTTATCTGTTGAGGAATTTTTTTATTTAATGAAATACATATAAAACCACACTAACTTTTTTAGCCATAACAATTAGATTATGGGCTATAAGAACAAGATTCCTTTCCTGGTATTTTTTGGGTCATTATTAAATGTCTTTTGCCTAACAAAGACTTTTAAAGACGGAGGGAGTAACACTAATTTTGCCAACTCGCAATAAACTTTATACGTTGAAATCGACTTAGATAGGAATATATTGGGTAGAGAAATTGACAAGACAATGAAAATTTACTGAAAGTGTGAACTTACTTGAGACCCGTTGAAATAAAAAGTGTGGAATTTATTACCAAGTCACTAGTTTTGTTTGACACTATTATCTACTTCTTGATTTAATTTTCTTCTCCTAACACAAATTTCAGAGAAGAAATAATGAAAAGGTCGCAATTATTTATAAAAACACCATTTGTGCTACCATGATTTTCTCATTGTGGGTTTAAATAGACAGATTCACTAAACCCATCCTAAGTTTATTATTGGATTGGATACCTCTCCCAACTAATTGTAAGGGACAAGAAAGCGGTGAAAGGAACAACATTTCTGAAGGGAGAGAACCTTTGGAATGGAGCTCTTGTTGTAGGAAACTACATTCTCCTACAGTCCTATAGATAATTTCTTAGGAATAAAGAAAAAAGAAAATTTTATAATGCAAACATTGCAATTTTTAGCGAATAAATTCACTATAAGAAACGGACTCAATATTCACTATAAGAAAAGTTTTAAAGTCTTATAAATTGGTTTAAAATCTTTACCTTACATAATATATCAAAACCCCTTCATTTTGGGACAATTTATATTTGAAGAATTCAATCGAAGTTAATTGAAGTTTTATTTATTATGTTATGCTTGCATATTGTACTCGTCCAAAAAAAAAGTTATACATTTGTAGTCGTGTTGAACCATATGAATCCGCATCTTACCCTAAAATAGTTAACTTCGAAAAAAGCTACGAACAAAAGTCAACAAAAATAATAATCAAAATCATATAATAATTTATGAGAATGATGAATACATGGATGATCAAAATCAAAATGACCCATAAACGGAACAAATATGTTAATATAACCAAATTGATAAAGACATGGTAGTTCAAAGCCTTGCAAAAGAGAAAACGAATCCCGCAAGCCCAACCATCAACGCCGAAAAGGGAGCTAGAGAGCTCGAAGCACCAGTGTCGTGGCCTCCCGGAGGCATTGAGGGAGCATCAGCATGGTGATGGCCTTCATGGGCCGACACGATCGCTGCCATGGCAATCAAACAAGCAGCAAACACACCAACTTTGATTTGAGAGATATCCATTGCCAAAAAAAACTTGTAATACTTCAATTCGTACGCTATATGTATGTTATATGCTTTGTTGTTATGTTCTTTTATGAAACATTGCTGGGGTTTATATAGATGTCATATATTTGCAGGTCAATGCTATAAATAAATTAACATGCATTATGATCAATTCTTGAAGTATTCCTCCTTTCACAGCATTAGTGCTTGCTTGTACAACTTGTACTAACTATAGCTGTACTTGTCAATTGTATAGGCTCGGTCAAAGGCGAAGCTATATTGTATAGTATGAGTTCAAGGGACCCACTCGGGTTGTTACTCAAAATCCTTTATTATAGAATGTATATACTAATTGCATTGTTTCTTAATTTGTGTCGATGGTAGGAAAATGTTACCGCTAGTAATATTTTTTTACTACGCCTCAATTAGTATTGGCCTATTTTATTCTAGCGTCTTTAGGGATTTCTTACCAAATTACACTATTGGCCTATGTATGTATTTTTAAAGCAACAAATTGCGAAGCATGTGAATTATGATAGTCTGACCATGTAGCTATGAGCTGACCTTGATAAATAGAGTCTACTTGACAAATGTATGCTTATATAATTCTTAAGGACATTTGATTTTGTCAAGAGCTGGCCAATCGGCTGAGTTTTAGCGACTCTCAATCTCAATTTCAAACTATGCTTGCTGGATTCTGATTAGTTGTCTAATTTGTGTTGAAGTTGACTAATATATAGACATCGCAAGCTAACCTCTTTTGTTTTTTGGATGCAAAGAGAGAGTGTAAGCAACAAAGCTTTAACTGATATAAATGAGATTTGATCTCAATCCTTTAATATTTTAACCATCTAAGTTAGTTAACATCTATAATTAACCTCATTTATACACTTGACCTTTGATCAGCTCATACATCCATTGATACGTAGGCCTGCTTTTTAACCATAATTAAATTGATTCTAACCAGCCCAATTTAATAGTCAAAGTGACCGGTGATGATTTAATTCATTTTAAAACATTTCACTTTTTTATCAAAAAATTTCTAGATAAAAAAAAAAAAGAAGGTCCTGCTGAGAACAAAAGGAGGATGGGGGTGCTAATTAATATACTTTAACAGAGTACAATAATGATTATTAAGTAATGTATTTAAAGATTAATCGGTCAAATCCCATTATTAAAATCTATATATTTATTTTATTAATCTTTGAAAATATCTATCGCATCTTATGGAATAAGAATGTTCCATGATTGAAGAATTCGATTCCCTAACAAAGTAGGGTGTGCATAGAGGAGACAATAATCGTGCTCCATCATGTAAATAAGACATCCTCATGAGTATAATTTATAAAATCGTGTCAACTTATAAGTTCGTAAGTTATTCCGTATTATAAAGTTTAGAACAAGATATCGTTGATAATTACTCTTTGTACTATTGATTCGATGATAGAAGTATCAAGTTCCATTATAAAGGTGAAAGAATTTTAAATTACAGAAGAAGATAACCTCATTATCATCAATAAATATGGAGGGATATAATCACATACTCATCAATATTATTATAAATCTTTTACTTTGTAGGGTTTATATGTAAGTTTTGAGCTATGAGTTATTTGAACCTATGAATACAAATAAGTTCAAACCAAACATATTACTTAGACTATGAGCATAGAAGAGGAATTATTGGGCCTGGCCCAATTCACTTATATAGTAGACAGTCCATAAAGTAATGTATATAAACCCACATAAATATTATGTAGCCTTAGCACAATTATAAATATACATTTATGCTGAGGACAAATGTATTTAATTATTCACTCACAAACATAAACATTCTCTTTACGTACTTATTGAGAATTATACAAACAAACACTAACTCTCAGGTAGGTTGTCTGATCATAAGATTATTCAATAACTTAGGGATTGGAGTGGATTTTCTCCGAGCACTATCCCTATAGCTAATTTTATATTACTGTCTCTTTTAGAGATCGTTCACCTATTCAAGTTTAAGGATAAAGTTTATCAATTGATTCATCTGCAATCCTACAACAGCGTACTAATTCCTTATTTCGATACTTGACTATCAAGTAACCCGTTTTTATTTCTTGGACAAAAACACGCTCCATTTCGACTTTGTTTGCATAACTCATGTTTAGTAAGAAGCTAAGTGTGGCTTAATGATAAAGCCTTGAAGCAAGGCCTATTTATATTTAACTTAAACAAGATTTTCACTAGCTATTGCAGTAACTTCTTTTCTTTTTCATCACTAGCCACAAAAAAGATGGAATATACGTAAGTTATATTAAAAACGGTTCAATGGCAGAAATAGCAGCTGGTTAATTCAATCGATCGATTTCATATAAAAGTGGAGTATTAACCTGGTTATTCAAATCCAAACGCTAATAAGTGTAACAGAAAAGATGATAGAAAGAAGTAGCGCTTCTCAATTCAAACAGAAAAGTCATTGCACTGGATCAAATCGGGCAGACATGGGTACATACGTCAATCAATCATAAGAAAATCAGAAAATGAATGTATACTTCATTACACATAAATACATGATGCGTAGATGAAGAATAACCTTAAAAAGCAGAAAACAAATCAACTCGAAACCAAAATGAATTGATCCAAAACAAGTGCAAGACAAATAAAAGATAACAAACATTTGACGTTCAAATCCTTGTAATAGAGAAAACGAATCCAACAAGTCCAACCATCAAAGCAGAAAAGGGTGCAAGTGAACTCGAAGCACCAGTGTCACCACGAGGTCCACGACCCATTGGAAAATCACCGCCAGGCCCACCGCTCTTCATCGGCGATGGAGCGTCAGCATGTTGATGACCTCCTTGAGCAGATACAATCACTGCCAAGGCAATCATACATGCAGCAAACACAACTACCTTGGTTTGAGAGTTAGCCATGCCCAATTGTACTTTGTTGATATGTAGTTTTTAGCAACTAGTATGTTTTGTTGATATGTTCTTCATAAAATATGCCAGGATTTATATAGACGCCATACATTGATCGGTCAATCTTTTACATTATAAGATGACATTTTGGAATAACCAATCCCGCGTCTTGTCACACCTTCTCTGAATATTTCCCTCCTTAATTGCGACTATTGTACACACTTGTACTAACAATTGTACTAGTCTGTTGTTCTGCGCAGCTTACCAATCTCGGCATCACGCTTACTCATATTAATTTAGCATCCAATTTCTTTCTTTTTTTTTTATTAATATTGTTCATTAATGATATTTTATATAATTATTATAATAATGTTGATTGATGTTTAAACTATATAATACTAATGTATGATCTGATGTATATATGTGCATAGAAAGTCACAGCTACGACGCATATAATAATGATGTTTACTGTTAATGTAGCTTACGTAAAAAAAAAGATGATGTTTTTCAGATTTAAGTCTTATATACTATCTCTCTGAATTTGACCATTGATAATGATATATTTAGGTAGTAGTTGAAATATATATTGAGAATAATTAACTAACAACTTGATGAATAATAATCTAAGGTACATTTTGATTTTGTCAATGTATGGCTGGTCGTCAGGCTTAGAGTCTAGACTTTTTATTTCATCTTCATGTTTTCTTTAATTTTGTCATAAGCATAAAGCCACTTTTTATGACTGACTTATTTTTAGTTAGTGGCGGCAATTGGCAAATATATATATATATATATATATATATATATATATATATATATATATATATATATATATATATATATATATATATATATATCATACTCCCTTTATTCCTATATCTTGTAATAAAAATCCTTTCATCCATAAATAGATTTTGTGAATGAGGTGTTTTCAAATTGGCATAATTGAAAGAATACTTTAATCGTTAGCTTAGTATTGATAGCGTTGCTAGAACTATCCAATAGTTAACTGCCGAGTGGAAATTTGGTGAAATGAACACAATCATTCAGAATTTAGTTAAACAGAATTACTAAGAAAGAAACGCCAAATTCCGTCGTTAATAACGGTCTAAACCAATGAATTACGTGCCATAAAAAAATAGTCAACGCTATGCGTTTCCGAATTGAATTGATGAATTAGGTGAAAATTAAACAAAGGCATGGAAGTTGTAATCTTGTTTGAAATAATTGTGGTAGTAAGGTAGTTTGTTGCTTTGCTGTTTTATGAACAGTAGTAAGATGTCTGAAGTACGTCTTTTTTTATTAAATCTTGACATTTCTCCTCAAAAATAAATATATAAAGTGCACCAAGAAAAGGTCATTGCATCTAAAGATGTCATATGTAACCCGGGTCAAGTCGGGTCAAATAAGATACAAAGCGGGTTGGGTTGGACCATTCAAAGAGTATATTTATAGAGGTTGATAATCTGTTTGTATTCCTTCAATTTTTAACAGTAAATCATTAGCAAGTAAGTGGAAAACAGTAATTACTTTATAGTGCTAAAAGTTTTGAAAACTATTGGTCTATTATTGACTTGATTTGACCCATTAAAGACTCAATAAAACATGACCCTATAAAAAATCGACTCATTAAGCCCATAATTAATTAGACCCTTTACAAACGGACCGGTCAAGGGCCCCTCCCATTTAAACAAATCTAATTGTGTATATGTACACTTTACGGAGGACATAACATTTCCCCTCATTAGAAAAGTTTAACTTCTTATATCATTTATAACTCAAGTTAATGAAGCAACGCAAAGTAAAACGAAATAGTGAGTATATGGCAACAAGTCATTCTTATACTATTTATAACTCAAGTTAATGAAGCAACACAAAGTAAAACGAAATAGAAAGTATATGGCAACAAGTCAACAACCATCATACAACTAGTGAGTTGGGTCACTAATGGATCAAAATCGGGTTTTAGGTAATGGGCTAAGCTAATAGAAGGCCCATAATGGGATAACATTAGCCCAAACGAAAAAGGAGGCATTCTTAGATCCAGAAGCGGCAAGCTGAACCTATCCTCCTCCTGCTTCTCTTCTTTACATATACTGGCCAGTGTGGCCACTAGCTATGCCTAATGTTATTCATTCCAACATCTTTCATATCAATGGCGTCCACACTTTCTCTCTCCTCCACACAGCCCTCATTCCAACCCCTGTACCACCCCTTTCGCCACGGCTTCCTCTTCCCGACCACGCGCTGCGGGAGATGTGCCCGATTCCTGAAACTTAAATACTCAGCCGTACGCGCCGCCGCTTCCGGTGGCAGTCGTGGGTCCTCTCGTGCTCGTAAAGTAGTTTATAGGGAGTCTCAGGGACAGAATCCGTTACCCATTGGCCAGTTTAAGGACTTTGCATCGGCTGTTGTTCCTCCTGCTCTTTTTATCGCCGCCTCATTCGGTAATTTGTCGCTCTTTTTTTTTTTGTAATTGTGAAATGTAAGTTATGGCAATTTAATGTGAAATTATGTAGACTTTGTTCTTGTTTGTGTTGATTATTTACTGGTTTGATGCCAATTGAACGAGTTGCGAGTGTTTGGGATGATGTTTGAAGTGGGTAAACTCCAAGGAAGACGAGCAAGTTCGCTTCTTGGAACATAGGAACGGCGAATTACTATGAGTTTCACTAATGTGTGGATAAGGAATATGACTATATATGTCAAGTCCTTTTTTAAGCAATGGTTTATTATAGCTTATGATTGATTGACAGGCCACGTTTCAATTGAAATACTTATATAATGCTGTTTCAAATGCGATTGCGATCTATGTTTTGCACTGCATTGGAACTTAGTAAACATACAAAAGTGACTAAAGGGTATCATATAGACCCTGAAATGCTGTGAATTGCTTTAGAGGGTTGTATACTCGGGGTTTGGTGGTTGTAAGGGGGAGGTAGAAGTGACTTGAATGTTATAGTAGAATGATTCTAGGAGAGGTATCCGGATAGATTTGTCGAAATTTTCACCTGTGAAGGCTTGTGATTATGCAATTTCACCTTTGGGACGAATGATTAATTTGATGTTGCTATTTAGAATTTAATGTTGTTTGATTTATCCAATGTGGAGCTAGGGGGTAAGAAGCAGAATGTATTTCAGTTTAGCAGCAACAAGAGTGGAGTTGCTGTTATTCTTAGAAATACTGGAAAAATCTAATAGGAGGGGAGTTTCTTTTCTTCTAAAAAAAACTGGAACAATCTATGTTGTGGTGCTATGCATCCAAATCAGTGTATATAATGGCGCTAAGGGTCATGTGCCTTTATGTGTCAAGGTAAGGTGACTTCAATGAGAGGTTTATTGTGTGCGCCTCAAGAAGGCACTGAGGTATATACATATCTCCTTAGTGCGCCTTGAGCCTTTTATACATTGGTCCAAACTGATAGTATTGATGTTACTTACAAGGGCTAGCAAAAGATGCAGCAGCATATTGCATTATGTTAGTGTTAGGAATTATCTAATGTCAAAATTCTCAAGAAAGTCCAATATCTCAGGATTTGCTCTTGTGATTTATGTTGGGCGTAAGTTTTTAGCATCATTATGTGCCTGAGAAAGCTGGAACTTCTACAAATTATTCAAAAGATTTGGGCCTACTTTCAAATTTTGTTTTCTGTAAATGAGTGAGGACAATTATGCTCTTTTTGTACTCTTTCCTTTGCTGAATAATATTTTTTTTCTTCTATAAGTTAATAAAAGCAAGCCCAATGTTTGTTGCCTAAACTAGCAGTATCTTAAGCTTCTGTTGGTAAAAAAGTATTTATTCTTGTTTATTTAAAAAAATACACGGTCTTATTAGATAAGAAAATGGAATCTAATGAAAATTGAAGACTCTAGAAGCTACTAAATTTTAAGGATTCTTGTTCCTGAAGTTAATGCTAATGTTAAACTACACTCTCTACAGTACGCTGAACAATAGGTTGTTAGATGAACATCTCTCTAACAACCACCAATATTTATAATTCTTAGTTCTTCCCAGAAAAAGTTCAAAAAAGGTTCACTAATATATTCTTTCAGCTCACAGTTTTGTGGAAGTTGGTTGGGAAAATCCTTTTGCCAAAGCCAAGGAAAGCTACAACAACAGAAAATAAACCTGCATCATCAGAGATGAAGTGGTCGTTTGCTGCTGGGACAAACTTGTTAAAAAATATGAGTCAGAAGATTGAAAGGGATTCAAAGTTGAAGCTCAATGATTTTGCCAAAGAACTTAGGTCATTCAATGTAGTTGACATGTCAGGTATGTTCATTAATGACATATTCCTGGGTTTCCTTCATGATTTCTCATTGGTATTCATAATTTAAGGTTGGTTTTTAGTATTGTCTAATTTGGTTCATCATTGTATTTAAGCTTCAGCTCATGTTGTTTTGTAACTCTAGTCTATGATGCTACTCTCTTGTCTGCCAACCAAATCTTTTGTTACTGAAGGACTTCATCAACATGCTTTGCATCCTTTTTTTTTTATAGGGCGGAACTTTGGTGATGAAGGCCTGTTTTTTCTTGCTGAGAGCTTGGCATACAATCAGGTAATTTATTTGATTAAAAAGGATTTCTTCATTCTAAATATTATCAGTTATAATTTCACCTGTATGTATTTGATGGAATGCTCTTTTACACTTCCTAATACCACCACTGGTGCTACATGTTTTCCTTTTAATATTTTCTTGCATATCTATAATTGGAATACGTTGCTAGACTAGCTATGGTGTTTATATATGGCTTCAAGTTTAGACTAGCTGAAATATCTGTTTTGCACCCATTAGTGAACTACTGATGACACTAATTATATTGTGTTAGGTTGCAGAAGAAGTTGATTTTTCAGCAAATGGAATCACATCAGCTGGAGTGAAAGCCTTTGATGGCATTCTCCAGTCAAATATTTTCTTGAAGACGTTAAATCTCTCTGGAAATTCTATAGGAGATGAAGGAGTCAAGGTTAGCCTTTTGAAATCATAGAATCCACAATTTGAAGAGATGTGCAATGCTAGATGCTTGTATAAACAACAGTTTTGTGAGACATTTTGTATGAATTCTGAAATATTTCCCTTAAACATTTATTCAACTTGTTTATATAGTTTTTTATATAGTTTTCTGAGTAAGTGAGCGATTCACCATAAGCAACCTCAATTACAACTCATTCGCGTAGGATTCAAAAGCAAGACAAATCTTGTTAGAAACTAAGCATAAATACTGAAAGTTTTCTTCTTGGATTAGGATGGGATTTTCACCTAGGCCAGTAGGCCCTCACAATACAAAACCTACAATTTATGGTGTTCTGGTATGGGTTATATATTAACATTGTTTTAGTATTGGTTCGAAGATAATAATGTTTCACCTTGGCCACTAAGCCTCCCTTTTTCTATCCTCATTTTGTATTTTAGTACTAGTTGGCAAAGATGATATGTAAAAGTGTAGAAGACATCTTTTCTGCCATATAAAAACGAAGATGTCTCTTTTGTATTGTTGATGAAACGTCACTAGAGATTTTTTTTTTGTGAAGTTATGCCCCTCCCCACCACAAATCTGTTATTTGCTAATTAAAATTGTAGGAGTGAGTCAGATGATATATGATGGATAGTCTACTGTAGGAGTGAGTAGGCAAAGTGTCTCTTGAATGACCTAGAGACGACACTTGCATTATCTACTAATAGTCATCCTAGTGTTATTTTCTAATAGAAGCAATGTTTTGCTTGGATGTCCTAGATATATGTTAAGCATGTTTGAAATTTTATAACACTGTTAACTCTATGTTTATGTTATTATTCCAAAATTTCTTTTGCAGTCTTTGAGCGAGGTATTGGCAA
Organism: Dysphania ambrosioides; assembly: GCA_026401315.1. NCBI lineage: Eukaryota > Viridiplantae > Streptophyta > Magnoliopsida > Caryophyllales > Amaranthaceae > Dysphania > Dysphania ambrosioides. Next base: position 778,604 of record CM048660.1, on the reverse strand, counting down.
ATAATAGTGGTATTGAGAAGCTGCAATTGAATAGTACAGGCTTGGGAGATGAGGTCAGTTAACATCTCAAACTCTGAATTAGCGTAGTTTTGAATTGCTTGATATGCTGAGCTCGGGGAATTCAATTTCAACAATTTGTATCTAATCTCGTTAATTTCCTTAGAGTGATGAACCTTAGTGCAAAAACACTTAGGCAACAAAGTTCAGTTACCTGAGGCTTTTGCTTATTGTTTTACGTATAAAATCCACTAGACAAAGACTAGAGGTCGTGGTTATAGGGGATTTTTTGGGCCCTCCTACTTGTTTTTTTCTTTTACTTTTACGGGAGGGTGTTTTCTTTGTGTTATCTGGTGATTGGGGCCGTTCATGGCACCTTGGGAAATTTTAGGGTTAAGCTTCTTTTCAGTTTCGTGACTACCAGAAATACTCTTTTTGGTACAGGGTGCCAAAGCTATTGCAGAAATGCTGAAGAAAAATACAACTTTGCGTGTTATTGAGCTTAACAACAACATGATCGACTATTCTGTAAGATTCTCACATTAGTATTCCACATCTGATATTGTGGCTCTATCACAGAAGCTTGAGAGTTTTTGCATTTTATGTTTTGTGTTCCAAAATGGAGGTAGGGTTTTGCCAGTATTGCTGGGGCGCTACTGGAGAACAACACCATCCTAAGCTTGCACCTTACGTGAGTTTGAGCTATTTTAGATCTCATTTTGCATTCAGCTAGCCTCTTTCTGTTATCATTCTCAAAGTGCAGCTCTGCCACCATGTCAAACCCCCTAAAAAGATGAATGTAAAAAAATTTAAGGAATCACTAATTTGTTTTTGTATTGTAGTTTGCATTAATTCTGTCTTCTGATGACATAGTGGCAACTACGGTGGGCCTTTGGGGGTTGCTGCATTAGCAAAAGGTATAGAGGCGAACAAGTCGTTGAGGGTATGTTTTCTAATTTTACTTATGTTTCTTCTTGCTGTTATTCTGACTCAGTTTTTGTTGTTAGAAGTTCCTTATGTAATGATACATATGAATTATGATGTTACAAGGATAAATATCTTGTCCAACGTATGCCTTTTTATGTGAATTGGCATTCTCAAGTCCTCCTGAAAGTTAAGAAATTTAAAATTTCAGGACCTTCACTTGCATGGAAATTCTATGGGTAATGAAGGAGTCCGTGCTTTGATGTCAGGCTTATCAACACGTAAAGGTTATCTCCTTTTCTTTTGTGGATAGTCCAGGAGTCTTTGGTCCTGAAGCACAAATTTTTGGTCACTTCGATACTGATTTAGTTTTTTTTTTCTTGGTGAGGAAAACATTGGTTTAGTTTGATTTACATTTTGCTCCCTCTTTGTTTTCCATAAAGGAGCAAAGGGCCACGGTTTACATTATTATTTCTATTTGTATAATAAATTAGTAATCATGGGTAATGGGTTCTTCAATTTATCTTCATCTTGCAATAGTTCAACTGGAAGTTTGGAGTGAATTTTGGTGAGTGGATGTGCCCTTATACTGAATTTGGCTGACTGGCAGGAAAATTGATACAGCTGGATATTAGCAACAACGAAATTGGTTCTAGAGGTGCTCATCACATAGCAGAATATGTGAAGAACACCAAGAGCTTGTTATGGTTGAATATTTACATGAACGACATTGGGGATGAGGTATAATGTTAAATGCCTCACTTGTCTTGTCTCTACTATATTAAATGCTCATTAGACAGAAGTTTACTGTAAAGTATGCTTTAGCAATCTGATTGTTTTGGTAGCGAATCTCTTCCTCTCCTTACCAAGGAAGTATTTGTGTCTAAATGAAAGAGTGGTGATAAAAGAAATGGCTTATGTTTGGATGCCTTCTTTCGTTCTTGAAATTTTTTGTGACCCTTTAACCAAGGATGAATATTAGAGTATGAGGGGACCAAACATCTGATGTGTTGTATAACTTACAATTTATAATATATATGAATTAATGAAATTAACTTTTAGGGGAAATAAAAGATATTGTCTAAAGACAGGTGTTATCTTTTTTAATGGCCTTGAGGGTAGGATTTTCGGCTTTTTTTATAATGTAGTTTGACGTGTTTTGCATGAAGTTCATAAGTATGGGACTTAAATTTCTCCAATGCTGTCTTCTATTGTTTTTGGAGCATCATTTCTTACTGAAGTATATGGTTTAGTTCTATTGGTTGTAGACCCTGCTTATAAGCTTTTCTTAGCTATATCTTCTGTTGCAGCTTTGTCCATCAGTTCAGGAAAAGTTGATAAATGTTTCCAGGATGATTGCGTCTAAATACTATGCCATAAAAATTGTGCACTTTGCTCCTTTCTAGGTAGATTATATTTGGTGGTAGTTCGTGCTTTGCTTTGCTTTTCTGTTTCTGTGTTTTCTTTTCCCATACTTCTGTCTTGGAGCATAAATGAAATAAGCTTTTGGTCATGGTTGGATATTTGGATCATGATACGCTCTCTGCTATTTAGAGAATTGAAGTTGACCTTGTTTCATGACTCAGACTAGTTCCATTTTCCCTTATGACTGGATAAACTGCTTTTTCATTGGAATTTTGAAACTGGTGCTTGCTTTATCTGATCAACCTAGATGTTTGCCTATTAACTAGGGGGCAGAAAAAGTTGCTGATGCACTTAAGCAGAATCGATCTATCACTACCATAGACTTGGTGAGAAAATAACATTATGTGTCAGCACAAGTTTAATTGGTGTTTCAATAATTTGCTTCTACTGTCAATAAATTAATATTTCCAATGCTTTGAATTCTGGAATCCTCAGGGAGGAAATAACATTCATGCTAAAGGAATCACTTGCATTGCTGAGGTCTTGAAAGATAACGATGTCATTACAACAGTAAAGCCTCCCTCATTCTCTGTTCTCCCAATATTACTAAGTTAATTTTCTTGGCTGTTTCAACTTATTTCTGTCTTTCACTTAGTTGGAAATTGGCTATAATCCAATTGGACCTGATGGAGCGAAGGCATTGGCTGACGTTCTCAAATTCCATGGGAATATTAAAACACTTAAACTTGGCTGGTGTCAGGTAAAGTCTATATGTACAATGTTTGCAAACATGCGCCTTAAGATGTTTGCTTAGAAATTTCGCCGGTCATCCCTTGCAGATTGGACAAAAAGGTGCAGAGTACATAGGCGATATGATAAAGTATAACACCACCATATCAACACTTGACTTGCGAGCAAATGGATTGATGGACCAAGTATTCTTCCTTAATTAATTCTATGCCCTGAATATTCTTAATATACTATAGAAGCTATGCTTTATATCTTGTTTTCAATTGTGTAAATTAATTAATTATACATATCATTGCAGGGTGTAGTCTGTCTAGCACAGAGCCTAAAAGTTGTGAATGAGGCCTTGACTTCACTGGATTTGGGATTTAATGAAATAAGAGTACTGACCTTAGGCTTATCCTTATTTCTTTAGAAAGGTATTATTATGTTTTCGTCTTTAATCTGAAATTTTTGGACAGGATTCTGGGGCTTATGCAATTGCACAAGCGCTGAAGGCTAATGAAGATGTTGCCTTGATGTCTATAAATCTCACCAGCAACTTTATTACAAAACTAGGACAGGTAAAACCTTTCAGAAGTAAAATTGCTTTTATCTAGTTCTCTCTTTTGATGCAAATTGCCATTCCTTACAGAGTGCTCTTACTGATGCAAGTGATCACGTTTTAGAAATGAATGGAAAGGAAGTGGCCATATTCTTCTAGGTTGCTTGTTGAAATAGAGATACAGTTTTTGATTGAGGATTATTACGCTTTTAGATTTATCCCTGTCCATTGACTGGGGATGGAAATTTTGACGTTGAGGAAATGTAAGCATTTATAGATATTGTAGTTAATACATTATCATAAATAGAAATGTTAACAAGTCGTTCAGATTGGGATTTGGTTTGGATCGATTCCATTCAGGTCATACTCAATCCTCATATACAAAGTGTTGTCATTCAGTTTTTTTCAAGGTCGGTTTGGGTTTATTCATGTCAGGTCAATTCAAACAACTATAATACGTATGATACATAAATGAGATTTGATCCTATGCCTTGAGTTAATTCAATTATCAATGTTTGCACAAATTGTTACATGCCCTAAAGAGTATTGGTGTACCAGAAACAATGCTCTCACCAGCATGTGACGACTCACTTCTATTCACGTGCCAGGTTGAGAGCAGGAGCACTGTTCTAGGTACTCCCAAATGCACCATATACTCTTTGAATAAGGCTTAAAAGGACAGCAAGTTTTACCTTGATTACAATAATTGGATTTCGGGATGAATATGAAGTGTTAACCTAATGTCAAATGAAATCGTCTAATTTGTTTGCAGAAGCTGAAAATACTATTACCAGCAACACATTATCATGTCTGTATATGCCTTTAGTAAACTTGACAAAGGAAGCAGATAAAATACAAGTGGAGTACTATACAGCTAAGTACAGAGTCAAAAGAATAGACTCACCAACTCAAAAAGGCACTTTTCGAATGTACAGAAAGATTTGAAAAGATTGATCATGTATAACATTGATGTCCGACATAACAATTATGCAACCAGTTCAGCTGTTTGAGTTTCGTTGTAGCTCATGGCCTCAAGGGGTTTTTACAGCTGTTTCATGGTCAAACTCTGGGATTGTGTTCAAGTGTTGGGCTCATAATTTTTGTTTCGCTATCTTACAAAAAGAAAAGGAACAAAAGGGATGTCAATCGCATATGATCCCTTTATCATGGCGAATTCCTGCAAAAGAAATTATCTACACAGTGAGAGAAATGAACATAGTGTTACATAACCTCAGCAACAGGGGGTGCATTCCTAACTTTGTTCCGACCTGTTTCAGTTGGAAAATAGAAGTTTCAGTTTAACTGATGGAATAAGTCAGATGATAATAGAGTAAAACCAAGTTAAGTGAGAGAAATTGTAATGGTGAACTGCAAAGTGATTATGGGTAAAGCTAGTCCAACTACTTGGTAAGGTGGTTTACTTGGCTTAAATTGCAACCTATTCTTAGTTCAACTCAGATGCAACCATACAAGCGTATATTGATTGTTTACTACAACTCAGTATGGAGTTATAGACATTCAAAACTCAAATTGGACATATTATTTTGGCCCATAAACATACAATCTTCAGAAAATGAGCACTTTAACACCTGGACACATACCCAAACATGACACTCATCGACAAATCAGAGCAGCATAACCTACGTATGAAGGGCCTAATTATTTCTAGTGGACACCATAAGCAATATAATAACAATGATAGGGTTGCTTCGGTTTTATTACTGCAATTGATATCTCTGCCTAAACGTTTTAAGATGAAGGCAAGAAAAACTTACCTCTCTTCTTAATCTTATTCCGGAAGCCTCTTTTCCGGCTAAATGCCGACTCCTGCAATTTATAAAAACGATACCGCATTAGAGAAATATGTGAAAGAACTCTTTTATCTTTCAGGTATATGCGGGGGACTTGCAAAAAAAGAAGAAAACCAAAAAACCACTTAATAAGCAGGACAATTAAATACAAGTCCATAACTCTGTTTTTAGCGAGAGAGATTTTTTGGGTTTTGGGCTCCCGTTTGATTTGATGGAATACAATTTCAACCGAGGATAGTTTCCCATGAAAACCATTTTCCAGGGAAAATCATATTGAAGATACTTCTTTGACCTCATCAACCTTTCTTCCTCCCGCTTACCCACCTCACTGCCCAGCATCAACCACTCCCTCTCCACAGTGACCACCCATCTATCTCATCCTAAGGCAATAACAAAGCAAGGAAGCTTTCCAAATTAGGGAAACACTTTTTACACCAGATACAAAACAAATTTCCAGCCCAAACTTTCCACTGTTTATCGGCACCAAACCAAACAATGGAAATTGAAGAGAATCGTTTTCCTACCCAAACAAAGTGAGCCTTAATAAGAAAATAAAATGGAAATACCCAGTCCCTTTTCATTTTTGGGGCCAGAAAAGATTTAGCCCCATCAAACTTGTCCATCTCAGTCTCAAGCACTGGGCAGTCTGGGGGGAGTGAGCCTGGAATGGGGATATTCAAGCCCATCTCATCCCAAAAGTCTAGGTATACCACACACAAATGCTAAATTTTACGTGAAGATGATGCCATTGAAGTTTACTGGGTCAAAATGACAAAAGGTTTATCCGTACATGTTTCTGCACAACTAGGCTTATCTATATGGATCAAACCACATTTTTTCTATTTCATTGTTCTTTTTAAGAGTAAGGTAGGAAGATTGTTATACCACTGGCTTTCCCTGCTTTTCTGCTTCACGAACTGCAGCTACAAGATCACGATTCTCTTCACTATATAAGCTTGTCACAAGTCCGGGTTGGCCTGCTCTGGCTGTACGGCCAACTCTATGCAGAAAATCCACAGCAGAGGAAGCAAATTCTGCCTGTAAACCATGAAACAAATAGGAAGAACCGTTAAATATCAGCCTTAATGCCCTAATTCTAAGAAGTCAAGCTGAGATGCCATTGCAAAATATGAACTGAGTGTAAAGACCAGTATAATTCAGGAGGCTGAAAAACCCCTTAGAAATGAACAAAAAGGATGAAGTACACTAATATTAAAAACCGAGATAGGATTGGATGGATTATATGTGGATCTGAGTATTGAGCATGGGTCTTACAGAGGAGTTAAATATCCAAGTCATAGTCCAAGGGTCAAACCTCTACATGGGATGGAACAATAATTTTAATTTTAAAATCACACAGATTTGACAGATATAACAAAATGCAGGCCTCTCCAGCATATTATATAAGGTCTGCAGGAGTCTAAACCATTTTATTAAAAGGAATGGTATTTGCTTGCAAGCATTAGTTTATACAGGACCTAATCCAGACTTTGATGGATCAAATGGCTTTGTACCCTTAGTTTGGTTGATCAAGCAAAGGCTTGTTTACTTTGTCTTCTCATATGAAATATTCTTCAAGCTAACAGAATTCCCATCACCGTACCGACTGAAAACATGCTTTTTGGAGCATCAGTTTCTGACAAGTGACAATTATCTAAAAATTTCTACAAATAGATAAAAACCATAAAATCACAAAACTATTAAGATTGAGAATGGACCAAAAGAACATTATCCTAGGCTCTTAGAACATTACCTCAATACAAATTGTATGACATAAACTTAGAAATTTTGACGTGTCGGCCAGAGTTTAAAAATTTTACACCTGCATCCTCAATTATATCTTATCAGTCTATTAGGTAGACAGGTACGTTAATTATGGATTTCTGATGAGTGAACTCCAGAACAAATTCACTCTTAGTTACAAAGCGATAAATTGATTTGTACTCGTCACCTTTTTTGTAAAAAAAAATCGACATTTATCAATAGCTTGAAAGACACTTCAATAACAAATAAATAATGTAAAAAGAAAAATTCTTGACCTCTAAGAAATTAAAAGTTATTACTTGAACAGGTATTGATATGGACTTGGAGAGGAAGAAAAAAAAGATTCTCATATTCTTCAATGTGCAAATAATTTTACAAGCGTTTTTAACATCAAAGATACCAATTTCCTTCTCGTGTGGTCCAGACTTATTGAAACATGATATAAGTTTCTCTAGATTTAATATAAACTGAGTGCTGTTTCTAGTAGCAAGAGAGTTTAGAGTAAAAGTAATTTAATAAAAATTACTACTCAGTATGCACTATACAGACTCAAATTCCCCCTTCTCAACAAGAGTGACAATTTACTCCAACACTAAAGCATTCAAATATACAGAACGTTTTATTTATATAGGCAAATACCTGAATAACGTGTGATATCTTGGGAATGTCAAGACCACGAGCCGCAGCATCCGTACACACTAGCACACCACCCCTTTCCCGGAAGTCAATCAAATTCTTTGTAGACTCTTCAAGAGAGCTATTTCTATGGTAGCAGAAACATTGGATCCCAGCAGTCCGCAGAATCTTAGCTACTGATTCCACCGCATCAACAGTATTTGCAAACACCATTGTTCTATTTACAGCAGCATCAGAAGCATATGAGTTGAACTTGACAACTTGATTTACTGCATTTATAAGAGTATCGACTTGACTATCGATAGAAACTTCAACCCATCTCTGCTCTAACCTGAAGCAGCATCAGGCCACCAAATGATCCAACTTTTAGTAATTCAGTAGGGTATTTACAGATTACACCTCCCACAAATGTTACAAGCTACTCAGCTATGTGACGCCTCTTAATTAAGTTCATTAAAGCAAATAAGGCTTTACTAAGGTTGGAGGTAGTCCAATTAGTTTACAGTCTAACCAGAAGGACAATACTTCAAACAAAGAATCTGTGATATATTTGTATATGAGTTGTATAAGAAAAATTAATCAAAAAGGAAAAAGCAGAATACTAGATTGTTGGATACATTGGTATAAGCACAATGTACAGTAATTACACGTACACCACACCATATGAAAATCCTTAATCTCCAACAACTTATTAAATCATGCATATTCATTCAATTCTGTATGCGAGCCATTAGGAAACAAAGATCAACTAACATATTTGTTTTTTCTCAAAATACTGACAACTATTCAACTACACGTACTTTGTCTATACTAGGCACTCTCAAACTTTTCAAAGAGACACATTTTAGCATCAAGCACAGGACATAACTGAATCACAGTGAACTAACAGAACTTATAAATTAGTCAGAGAAATATTTTTGGGAAACAAATAATGGAGTCAAAAGGGGGTGTTACCTAGGGTTGTGACAGTGCAGATAATTTCCACTAACCCATATAGCATCTGGAAACATCCTTTTCAAAATTCCACCTGCTGTTTGCTTCCCGTTTACTGGAAGAGTTGCAGCAACAAAGAGATATTGCTTACTACGTTCGTAAATTTTACGAGTTCTTCTCCAGCCCTTTCTCGTACTAGAGCTGGGTGAGTCTTCTACCAAATTTACCAATGTTGTACCATCATCAACAATATCTTCTTCTTCTTCTTCCCCAGAGATTTCAATATGCTTATCATATTCATCTTCACAATCAAATGACAGCAGGGTATCAGAATTCGATTCTTTTGCCTCCTCAGATGGGCTAATCTTTGATCGTGACAATAACTTCTCATCAAACCGAAACATGTTTATAAGACGAATAACTTGATTCTGGAAGCTTCCACAAAGTAACAAATCAGCTTCATCAAACACCTGCCAGATACCGCAACAAAAGTAAGCATGATGTGGCACACTTTTGATAGACATTAAATTATATAAAGGAGCAAAAAAAACTTACCACATGTTTTAACCGACGCACAAAGTTAAATTGACGGTCTCTTTCTCGATCAACATCGTAAAGATAATTCAACAGAGCAACAGGTGTGGAGACAACAATGTCGGGTTTCTTATGGGGCCATCCCTACAAGACAGATTCTCACATGTGAGAATAATGTATAATATCCTTTCCACAATGCAGGAAACCCTAGAGCTCAAAAAAATAGCAACAATGCCAGTGGCCAGTAGCCTAGCACCCACCCCCTCCAATTCCCCAAGGGGTTTTTTTTAGTAGTGATTCTTGTAAGGTATTGATTTTCAAATATATCAGACACAACAAAATACTATAGAAAAGTGCACACAACTAGACAAGAGTATTACCTGCTTCCCACATACTGCAGCTGCTCTAAGAAGGGGTTCACCATTGTCACCACAAAGACAGTTAGCCATGCGAACCACTTGTTCACACAGCATAACATTAGGGCAGAGAACAAGAGAAAGCTGAGAGAGGTGATTTTTCCCATGAACAGGAGTACCAATTTCTGGGTTACTGCATGCATGGAGAAGCCTCTCAACCAGTGGGACAAGATAGCCATGTGTTTTACCACTTCCAGTCTCTGCAGCAACAACTGTGTCATTTCCTGATAGTATAGATGGTATACAAGCTGCCTGAATAACAAGATATATTCCCATTAATATGAAATCACCACAAAGTATTCAACCTGGTTTGACAGATTGTTGACAACAACTGATGATACCCAGAACAGGATACTTTTGTTCACGACAATGAATACTTGAATAGTTATTGAGGATTGAACCAGGACTCTAACTATTTTTTTTCAAACTAACTATTTCTAGAAAAGTTAAATAAGGCATCTCTACCCTGGAATTTTTTTTATCATACTTGAACTTTAGACTGAAAGGAAATTGACAACATCATCTATATGATTCGTACAGCAAGAGGAAGACATAGAAAGTGCTAAACTAAATTTGAAATTCTAGATTCACCCACTAGAGAAAGCTAATAAAAGAACAACATAAATTCACCCTGAGGAGTCCTAGTTTGTTATGTGCAATTAAGAGCAGACAATACCATTCCACACTTAGAGAAGGCTCCACCTAATGGCATATAGGTCATAGTCGTCACACATAGACAATCTTATGCCAACAACAGCAGAGGTCATTTTGCTACAAACCCTTGAACCAGACTAGGTTGCTTATTCATAATAAATAGAACAGATGGCCCAGATATACACCTTAGTCGAATGCAAGGCCTAATTTTGCCTATCAGTGAGGACAATAAACTCACAAGAAACTTGCAAGCTGCAGGGACTAAATGAAGTATACAATTTGCATAACCTCATGATTTTGTACAATGTACAAGTACAAGTCAGGTATGGGCTAAGCTAGATTGGAGAACAGTTCATTTATGAGGATTGCTGATATAGTCAGCAAATGTTCACTTTACACAAACAACAACCATAAGATGAAGGCTGCCATAGTTTCGAAATGAGAAAGAAATCAATGCTTGGGAATGTCTATATCAATACAATAATCAACTCTGACTTGATGATGGTGTCTTCCTATTCAACAATATATGGAGAAAAGAAACATTCCCAGTTCCCTTTCTAATTAAATAAAACAAAGTCAACTGACACTGGCTGGAGGAGACTGAGACTTTATAGGTGAAAAAACACTACCTAGTTGATGGAAATAATTGCTGATATAAATGCAAATTCTCCTATGATGGCTATGATCAAGATATAACAATTTTTTGAAAGTGTGCTATTAAAGGTCGACTTTAGAAATGGAGAGCATATGAAACAGTTTCATATATACAGAAAGCAAGTAAACTCCTACATCCTAGGGCCTTATAGAAAATCTATTAGGCTTTTCCAGAGGAAAATGGAACAATTATAGAGATTTATAAAGTGATAATCAAATTCCATCCCATCTCGTTTAGCAACCAAGGAAAAAAAAGAAAATTTTTAGATAAAATTAGGAGTTTCAACATGTAAGAAACTGTCTCCAAGTAGTTTTAGAGGATACTTGCAGCCTGCCAACTAGGAAACGCGCAATAGCAAAGTCATGTAATCTTGCTTCACCTAGAGCAGAAATGCCTAAGCATAGGTGACAAATTTTAGACTTATAACGATTCATACAAATCTGCAAATAAACAGGATACGTAAAGGGAGCAACACTGGAAAGGGATGCCAAAGTTCAAAGGTGAAATAGATTCCTCTTTCACTGGGACAAAAGACCACGGACCATATTTATGATAGTATATGTTGTACCACCTAATGTTTTGGTGATGACATAGCAAACACGCTTGATGTAGTTTGTGTAGTTTGTTGTTCTAAGTTGTGTGAAGGTCCAAAGACAAGTTCTAGAGTCGAAGCAAGGGTGTCCAAAGGGGAAATCACACTTTGACATGAAGATGTCAAGTGTAACAAATCTTATGAAGCAAAGAAAATCTGAAGAAAAACTATCATTGGATCTTAGAGGTCCAAGTTCAGAACTGTATTCAAGTTGTAGCGGTGCGGAGTTCCTGAGTTGAATTCTCAATTGAAGCTTCTGAGTGTAAGTATGTGAAATGCCTTAGGATGAGTATTTTTTAGGCAATGTGTAAAGTACAAGTGGGTCCACATGGTTGACGCAATCAAGGCATAAGAAAATCCAAAAAGACAAACGGTCAATAACAATCAGTCACTTAGGGATCATGATTAGAAAACTGATTTTAGCTAATGGATAAAATGAGTCATCTAATGATTCTACTTTGATAAGAAAATATCTTCTAAAAATACTTTTACAGTAAAACAAATCTTGCTAAAAGTGACGGCTTGCATTTTAATTTCCCACGGCAAACCACCCGAGAGCATGCCTTGAAAAATTGTGTTTTGAAGTAAAGACCTTGACATCTGTTGATGATATACGCAAGCTGTACAAGATTATCCTAAGCTTCTTCCGGTCAGCAAGCAAGTATCATTATCTAGTATAAAAGAATTTACTCATCACGTAAATTGTTAACACTGACCAAGTGAATATATTATTTGTTATAATATAATTAGAATTTATAGTCAAAATTTATAAAATTTGACTCCCAAAATGGAAATGTAGCAAGTAAAAAAAGACGGAGGGAGTATTCTTTAAGAGTTTAGTACTGAGTTGCACTAAGGGGAAGGGTTAGAGTGTGTTTGTAAGGACTTAGAGTTAAGTCCAGGGAAGGAAGAGAGAGCAGTGAGTAAGTAGTCTAAGTGGAATACGAGCAAAGAGGAGAAAGTGTGTGTTCCTAATAGCGTATATTAGGACTAGAACATTAGTGAAAGAGTTTCAAAATCTCGGAGAAGAGTCGTGGTTTTCTTTTGGGATAGGCACAAAGGTTTCCACGCTAAAAATCTTTGAGTTCCTTTCTGTGTGTTCCTCTCACTCTTTGTGTTTCTGTTTTAAATTCTGCAAATAAGACCTTAAATTTTACTTTCAATTCAACCCCCATTCTTGTAAGTACCCATCAAAGCAACAATATCTTCCCAAAGAAAGCTAGTTAACATAGTATCAGCCAGACAACAAAAACTATTCAAGACAATGCCGAAAGTTACATCCTTTACCATCTTTCTTGCATTAAAAAATTACATAGTATACTGTATACTAGTAAGACCTTCGAGCAACAAATTACCTCAAACTTCAACTACCACTAGATTTTGCACAATAAGTAGCTAAACAATCATTCTTCAAATATGAACTACTTGAGCCATTTCTTAGTGAGCCTGTTCTTTCCAAAAAAATTATTCATAATTTCTTCACTGGAAAACGCGAACTCTAAAAATGATAGAATACAGTTATACACTATGCTCATATATTTTATTCTTCAAATTCACATCCAACCTAAATCCAATTAAAATCAAAACATTAAAATAAAGAGTACAAATCAACAATTCCAAAAAGTCATCAATCAAAATACCAAATTCCCATAAATCTCTTCATCAATTCAAAGAAATTCACAAAACCCACATCAAAAACAAAGACCCAGAAATAACAAAATGCAAATCAAAATCATAGAACAGAGAAAGGCAGGAAAGACCTGAATCAAAGAGGGTTTTGAAAAGCCAGCATTAGATAGGGATTGAGAGAGCTTCTCAGATATACCAAGAGAATCCCATGACACGGCGTCGTTAGCAAAGAATGTATCATCATTACTACTTCTGCTGCTTCTGCCATTGTTGAGAACTTCAGCAGTTGCAGTAGTGAAGGCTTTGATTGTGATGGTATGCCTGCCATGAAGAGGGGTCAAAGAAACGAGCTTGATGTGTGTTGAAAATGACGGTGGAGGAGAGAGAATGAAGAAAGGGGATATGATTGAGGGTTGTTTGTAGCATTTGAAAAGTTGGAGCATTTTTGTAGAGTTTTTTGGTTGAAGTTTTTCATTCAGTTAATGGTGGAAGATGAAGATTTTGAAGATAAGCAATTGAGGGTTTTAGGTTTTCCGTAAACCCCCCTGTGTAGCATGGTCGATAATGAATTGTAATAATCATATTAAATTTAGAAAGTTAGAAAAAATGGGGAAAATATTCAAAGATGTAACAATGGATCTTGCTTAGATAAGAACTTTCTTCCATATACCATTATTTAGAATACTTGGTAGAACAAATTCATTTACTAGGAATTTTAATTTATTGTTACCGTTAAATTATTTTAATGATTAAATTTAATTTTTATTGATTAATTATTTTTTAAAGTGAACTAACAAGGTGTTTATATGTCCATACAATTGGCTAGTACATTCAATTATAGTTAATAAAAGTTATAAAATCAGACGCGGTCATGATTTTCGCAAGTAAACGAGGAATATAATGTATATTTCAAGAAAATGATATTAAAAAATCATAGATCAACTATAACTTCACATTAATAATTAGAGCATTGACCTGCAATTAGAGGGCATTAAATTTATATAAACCCCAACAGTAATTCATCAAAGAACATACATAACAATGTTAACTGTGTGAATAAGTTAAGGGTGTTCTTTAGCATTTGCCTTATTTAATTAATAATAGTATAATATTTGTCGAGTTCAAAGAAAGAAAGATTACTTAATCCAAATGGTAATAATGGTGTAAGATTTATGGTAGAAACTATAACGGCTAGGTATTGGTGAAACGTGTAGGATGAATTCAAGTTATAAGCGTTTTCTTCATTTGTAGTGTTATGCTACTAAGTACTACTAATCATAAATTGAAAAAAAAAGCTAATCATAAATTGGAGAAAAAAAAAAACAATTCATTGTATTAACCTTTGTATGGTGAGTATGGATGTTAAGAATATGATATGTAGGCAGGAAATTTCATTATTTTGGACCATTTTTATATTCAATTGTCATTCATCATATCAGAAGAACCAACCAGCTTACGCAATGTATAAGACTTTTTCATAATTTTCTGTCATAATTTATTTGAACTATGATTATATTATAGTTATAAACTACAAATATATAATCTTAAAAGCTAAGCAAAAAAGTTTGGACTAATCCAACCAATATAAAAAATGTCTTCTTTTTAGAGGAAAGGAGCAACATTTATGTTTATTATCTTCATTTTTGTTAGTATTATTATTATAAATATGGTTGAAGGGAAGGGTGGTGGTGGACATGGAGGTGGTGGGCGTGGTGGTGGTGATGGAAGCACACAGGCAAGAAGAACCCCAGCCATCGTCGTAGCAAGAACAACACACAATAAACGATCTCAAAGCTCTCATAGTTACCAGCAACCATCATATCAACTAATTTCTTTTGTTTTATTTTCTGTTTTATATACTATTTGTTGGTAATATAGGGAGATGTACATTTTATGGCAAGATTACGTGACAAACAATTTTGTTCATTTAATATCTTGTAAGTATGTATATACCTTATATATGATTGTATATTGTATATAGCAGCAGGGATATATGATTCTGTCTAATCTCGTTTGAGAAAACATTGATCCTACCTTACATTATTTCTTAGTTTGAATATCATTCCACAAACAATCAAACACAAGAGGGTACATATCTTGATTTCTGCATCACATCATAAAGTTGCTACGTTTATGACCTAATCTTGCCATTCCGTGTGTACTTAACTTAATTATGTCCATTATTCTTTTCAAATAAACCAACCTTTAATTTGGTCGTCCTTAGTAGCACTAAGCATAAGCTCATCAATTGAAGTACCATAAGGAAGTAGGCAATTAAATTTTATTTATAGAGTAGGAAATTACACTTTGACTTCCATCATCCTAAACACAAGTACACACAAGAGTTAGGAGTAGAGTTTTCGATCTGCATTTTTTGCAATCTTCTTGCAACACATATGGTTGAAGGGCAACGAGTCAGCGGTGGAAGTTCCTCGTTTGGGGAAGGAGTGGAGGCTCATCTGGCGGAAAGAGTATAACACACGGTGACAACCATGGAAGAACAGGCAGATCTCAAACCTTTCCTATTTATCAACCATCCTTTGAGCTGACTTTATTAATGTTGCTAGACACAACAACTTGACACAACAACTTGCACGTTGTACAAATTAGTTCGTTAAATATATTATTTTGATTAAGAAGGAGTTAATTGTCACGTTATGTAAATTAGTCTACCGAAAATTCTGATTAAAAGAAGTAGTTTTTACATATATGTATATACTCCGGGCCAAGGTGATTATTGTATCTGATAGTTTTCCTATATATCATGTATTCATGTGTATACAGCATATTTCATGTATGATACGATTTTGCCTTCCATTTGAGAAATATGAATGATTATTTCCTGGTATTTATTATTTTGCTTTTTCATTCTAAAAATATGGATCAAGTTCAAGAGTGTACATATATACCTCAATATCATTTATTTGATTACTGCTGAAAAATTATGCATTTGATCATACTTCTATTTTTTTTTGACAATATGATCAATTATTTAACCTCACAGAATATAATCACATCAATAGCTATGCTTATTTTTAAGTATTGACCTAATAATAAAGCAAGATTGAGCCATTGGATTAGTCCTCATATTCCATCTCTGATCCGTCTCCTTTCAAGAAAAAAAAGTAAGAAAGAAATTGGTTATTTTAAATTAGGAATTAAGAAAAGAAGTTTGCATATATTGAAATTATTTATGCTTTATAAAGAATAGTTTTTTTCAAAATATATTTTTAAAATACAGAGTGTGTGGGTTAAGTCACCGCAAGCCCACCTAGCTAATCAAAAGTCAAAAGGTTCATCCCACTCAAAATGGTACGTGTAAGTCCACTCATTCCCTTCCCTTAGACATATAAATATTCATTTATGTCTGAGGACAAAGGTAACAAGAAATAACGCAATACAAACATAAAACATACACTCTCTCTAAGAGCATTTATGAAAATTGTTTGAACTAAGCAAGAACTCTGAGGCACGCAGGCTCCTGATCCTAGAAAAAATTACTCACTTAGGCATTAGAGTTGGTTTTCTCTTTCGAAATACTATTTTTGTTGCCAATAACTTTGTTCCTTGTGTAGGTTGTTCATCACTAACAGACATCATCAACCCTCATCATTACTTGGCTCCTAGGTAACCGATTCGTCTTCTAAATAGAAACATAGAGTATCTATAGATGGTTTTTAATACCTTTTTTTTCAAAATTATTCGAAATATAACCCCGGATCGAAAGTATTTCAAAAACTAAACTTGGAGTTAGGCTCGGATAAAAGTCGTTGTCTAAGACACCGACTTTGGTGTGGGCAGGGCCAGGGACTTGAGTTTATGGGCCAAGTCCATAGAGAGGCCAAAGTCGCTGTCCAGGACAGCGACTTTCAGATCAACTGGAAGTCGATGTCTGGGACAACGACTTTGGCCTCCCTATGGACTTGGCCTAGGCTTTGTGGCCCAATTTTGTAGTGTAGTTAAAGTCATTGCCTAGGACAACAACTTCCTAATTATCAAATTATTTACTCTATTTCCTCCTTTTGCTTTTACTTTTCAATTATTTTTTTTAACGTCTCAATTGTTTTTTTTAGTTGTAAGATTGTTTTTACTTCTCAATTATCTGCTAGTCAAATATTCTAATTAGTCGGCGTAGTGCATTTTAGGTCATAATATACCATCTTGGAAATTTATGCAGTTGATGTTCGATGTTATATTCCAAGTCTTTCGCACGTGATTATTCATATTACTAGCTTATTATAAGATAAACTAGCCATAATAAATTACTCAACTAATGATATTCATCTTTAAGGATTGTCTAAAGTATTTTTCAGGTTTCCTAAACTATATACAAGTCATTGGTTTGCTTAAAGTATAGACAATGAAGTTTTTATTTGGTTTGCAAACAACCAAAGCCAACCTCAAAACACAAACCAAACCCTAAACCACAACCAACCTCAAAACTCTAAACCAAACCAAACCCTAAACACTAAACCAAACCAACCTAAACCCTAAACCATACCAAACCCTAAACACTAAACCAAACCAACCTAAACCCTAAACCAAAGTCAACCTCAAAACCCTAAACTAGGGATGCCAACGGATATTGGACCAGACCCGGATCCGTGGATTCATATCCGTTTTTGCAGATATGAGTCTTCAAAATTTAGACCCGACGGATTCGGGTTGGATCCGGGTCCTATGACTGAAAAACGGATTCGGGTACGGGTCCAACCATAATATCCGTTTTGGACCTGTCTTGAAATATTTTTCGTGATACTAATATATTTACAAACTAGTAACCAACAAAGAAAGGAGAGAATGATAGTGAGGTAAAGTTCGACCATTAGTAAGGAGTATTCAAATTAGGTCGATTTGGGTATCTATTAAAAAAGAATGAAAAATTGATTTTGATAATATTTTTTTAATTTGTTTAATTTGAAATATAGTAATTTGCTTTATAATTCAATCATAAAAATAAAGTTCTTTTCCCATTAGTGTCTAGGCAAATGTTCTAATGTGTATAATAAAGTCCATAATTTCAATTACAAATTCATTTTTCTAGTTATGGAGTATTATAGACAATAATATAATAGCATAAAAAAATGTCTTTCCGCCCAAACTATCCCTTATGGTGGTGTATGGAGGACTCTAAAAATACACCTAAATATGAAAGATCCGTTTTGGATCCGGATCCATTGGATCTGGATTTGGATCCTTACTTTTCATACCCGGCGGATCCGGATCCATCCTTGAAAAACGGATCTGGATATAGATCCATAAAAACCCGGTCCAGATCCGGACCGTTGCCATCCCTACCCTAAACTAAACCAAAGCCAACCTCAAAGCCCAAAACCAAAGCCAACCTCAAAACACAAACCAAACCCTAAAGCTTCTATTTGAATAGTTTTATAAATTTCGGCATAATTTCCTCTATTTTATGGACTAATCCCAAATGTATCCATATCAGATTCAAAACCTATCGCAATCACAAATTCAATATCCAACACCAAAACAAATACCAAATCTAACTCCAACACAAACATCAGATCTAAGTACATATTTCACCTATATCTTGATACCTTGTTCAATTTCTCCCTGATTTTCCAATAAACTAAACAAATACATATAATAAAGAAATTTCATTTATACATATACATTAAAATCTCCATATATACATAATGAATAGAATAGGTATTCATGTACAACGTTCATGATAACATGTAAAGATAAACATCTACACCTAACAATAAAACTATGAGTCAGGAGTGTTAGCCCCTTCAATAAAATCTAAACAAGGAAACAAAGTGCTCTGACTCTATTGCGTATAATCTCCACCGAACTGTCCCACAATATGAGCCTAAGGAGCCACAGGAGATCTGCAGGAGGACATACCCTGAGTGTCATGGTAAGGGACCGGGGTCATCTCCATAGTCCACGGGATATCGTGAAGAGCTTAGGACAACGAGGTTGTGCCGTCGGTGTCCTTTGTGGCGACGTAATCGCGAAATGGTCGAAGTTGTCGTCTTTGGGTAATAGAGACCATCCCTCCGACGCACAATTCCCTAACTCTATCAAATCCCTTAGGACTTTTATGACGAACCTCGCCACAATAATCACTAATATTCATCAACCGGTCCATCTAAAATAACAAAAAAGTTAGAATTACAAAGCATAACATAATAGAATGAAACAACATTATTGAAAAGGGAATCATACCATAATGTGCAAGGGAATAGACGCAGGTGCATAATCAAAAGGTGCCACCTCCTGGACAGCCGATGGGGATATGTAACGCCGCATAATCGTACGGTATTACATGAGGTATAGATCGTAGTAGCCCATGGTACCCTGAGCTGGAACACCGTGGAATACCCTCTCTAGTCGACTATCCCACTGTGCAATCCACACCCGATGTCGCTCCTCCCAATCAAAAAATCAACAAGAATAACTATTTCATAATTGTCCAATAGAAGCTTTAACAAACAAGCTAACTCATATTATTAAATACATCTAAAGTTGTTTAGGGAAAAGTACTTGTAACAAACAAGCTATCATCATAATATTAGTGATCCTCTAGGCTCCCTTGATTCAAATGCAATTTTTATTATTTTTATAGTGGGAGAGTACAAACTTTGGGCATGAGCAAATATTTTGATAATGATAAACCGGTCAATGATTGTATACATTTGTTGGCCTAGTGCCTATATACATACTCTGCCTTGGTATTCCACAATTTATAATTTCTTGATTTCACCCAATTTTGCTCAAGCATTATTCTTAGCCAAAATTTGCCGAATTCAATAGAACATTGATATACATTATACTTGTTGTGGAAATTAGGTCCAAATTTAAGAAAAAACCTTGCTTTTATTGGAGATTGAGATGCATCGCTGGAGATGGAGATGCATCGAAAATGGTAACAAGGGTAGTCTGAGTGCATGGGAGAAGATTAGGGTAGAGATTTAGCGTATAAATTAGGGTGAGGGAAAGAAAGAGAGTGAGTGAGTGTGGAAGAGAGGTAAGCAACAACAACGAGCGAAGAAGAGAGCACATCGACGAATGTGAGAGCATATCTGTTTTCGAAGAGTTTAGGTCAGATTCATAGTGAGTTCAAAGTCACTATTCAGGACAATGACTTCGGTAATAACAAAAAGTCGCTATCCTGGACAACGACTTTGAGCTCACTATGAATCTGACCCAAAAATCTCCCTAGTTTTTTATTCAGTTCAAAGTCACTATTTAGGAGAACAACTTTGATGTGATTATCCTATGGCCCATAAAATCCTATTCCTGACCCTGGCCTATATCAAAGTCGTTGTAATGGACAACGACTTTCTTCTGAGCCTAGCCCCATTGTTAGTTTTCAAAATACTTTGAGGTCAAGATTGTTTCTCGAATTATTTTGAAAAAAAAGTTAAAAAAAGTCCATACCTGGGCAAATGAAAGATGTTTAAGTTATTAGGAAATTGATTTTTTTTTTAATTTGAATTTTAATTTAAAATACATAGCTCATGCATAGTAATTCTTTTTTATGTTCTTAGATCTAGCCATCCAATTCTGACCCCATGTTGACCCTGCAGCAACAACCCTTAATAATTGACCGAACCCAACGAGAGTATGGAAAGGTCAATGAGAATGAAAAATGAACGCCTTATCAACAACCCCTTTGTACATACCACGTTCACTCTTTATATACGGATGGAGTACGTTGTACACCGTTGACCGTTCATGTTAAGTAGGATGTATACTACAAAGTACACATGGTCGCTGTAGCAGTTGACCTTGCCTATATCATGAATTCATGATACAACAAGCAGATCAAGTTGGTCCAACATAATATGTATATAACGCGTAGCCGCCGAGTAGGCAACATCATTTGAACCATTATTATTCAACTTATAAAAGCTAGCTCGCCATTATATAATATATAGTTTGTCAAATAGGTAGGAAGCATTCAAAAATTATTACGTGTAAATAATGGCAAACATACTTCGCGTACTATACATGCATCATACTATATAAGCTCATTAGCTACCAAAACGTACTACAGATTAGGATAACACGAAATAATTGACAAAGAATGGCTTACTTTAAAAGACGTGAAGTAACCGTAGTTATGGCAATATGTTGCATTCTTTTTGGTCTTTTTGCTATAGATGTGGTTGAAGGAAGGAGTAGTGGAAGCTCTTCCACTGGTTCAAGGAGTTCACCATCCAGTAGAAGCCCTTCGACTCCTCGAGCGACACCAACAACGGGTGGAACAACCCCTTCGAGTTCACGTACCACACCAGCAATAACACCACGAAGGACGACCCCTTCAAATGCTCTTATTACCCCGGTAACACCGAGAAGGATCTCACCAAGTCGTAATGTTAACCGAGGTTTCTACCGTAATAACAATGGAACAACATATAGATCATCTCAAAGCTCCCCTATTTATCAACCATCGTTTAAACTGCTTTCTATTGTTTTTTCTTTTATACCAATTATTCTTTGGTGCTGAATTATGGCAATTAGAGTCATTTAGCTTGTATATTAATAATACAGAAATTCCTAATTTATAATTGTTACAAATATATCAAGAGCATTTTTATAATTTTATTTTTATATATGATATTATAATGTTTATATCTAATATATATTTTTCTTTGTTTTTATATTTAATACAACAGTAGTTATATCTAATATAACAATACATATATATAAAATCTTAATATCCTAATATAATTTATATCAGGTATAAATTAGGAAAATATATGACTTAAAAAAGAGAATATGAGAGATATAGTCATTAGTCTCATTACTATTTATGGGACGAAGCTAACGGGAAGTTATTAAGGTTATGATATGTTTTCAGGTAACTGAACTTACTAGAATGCAAGATGATTGAAAGGATGAGTAGATGGTCTAGGTCAACATGGTTCATATTACTTGGTAGATTTAGAGAAGCCAATTTTAGAGTACCCCTCTATTTAACCTTTTAACCCCATGTCATTGACTCATCACACACTCTTTCGTTCCTTCAAAACATAACCCAAATCAAACATAAATACAACTCTTATTTTCATTTAAATCATTAGTTAAATTCCAAAAAATAACCAACCTCCATTATTTACTCTCCTCCACAAAGTTATTCTTCTCTTTTCTAATCTTTAAAGGGGAAAAAATTACCGTTCGTTCTAATCTCCCACTAAACTCCTATCCTAAAAATTCTCCATTCCTTTTCATCCTAAATCATACACCTTAGCAAAAATCAAAGGAAAAAAAAAGTAAAATAAATGCAAGAAAATATAAAGTAACACAAAACAAAAACAAGAAAAGAACGCCATTTCTTAAAATGGCGGGATTATCATCAAAAAATGTAATGAGGATCAACAAAATTTGTGTTGTTTTGGTTAGCGTCCTCCTTCCTTACATGTTTGTAGTAGAATCAAAGCATAAGCCTCCTGCTTTATCAACGGACTACTACAAGAAAACATGCCCTCGTTTCGACGATATCATGAACCGCATTGTAACAGCCAAGCAAGCAGAAACACCCACAACAGCAGCTGCCGTGGTACGCGTCTTCTTCCATGATTGCATGGTAGATGGCTGTGACGGATCAACCCTCGTAGCGTCGAATCATATCCATGGCAAGGCGGAAAGAGATGCTGAGATCAATCTTTCTCTTCCTGGAGACGCTTTCGATCTTGTGACTCGCGTTAAGACGGCCATGGAGTTGGAGTGCCCTGGAATAGTTTCTTGTACGGATATTTTGGCCACCTCTGCTAGGAACCTCATTATGATGACTGGTGGTCCGTACTATGAGGTTCCCCTTGGACGTAAGGATGGCCTTGTTTCCCAGGTTTCATCCTCCAAACCCATTCATTATTATGCATAAATTTCATATCATAATTATAATTTATATATTTGATAGAAATGAGTCATAACATTAGCATCCAAGAGTTTATAAC
The DNA here is from genome assembly GCA_026401315.1 of Dysphania ambrosioides. Taxonomy (NCBI): domain Eukaryota; kingdom Viridiplantae; phylum Streptophyta; class Magnoliopsida; order Caryophyllales; family Amaranthaceae; genus Dysphania; species Dysphania ambrosioides. The sequence continues at coordinate 755,468 of CM048660.1, read as the reverse complement.
ATGGATAATTCTTTATTTGTTGGCTCCTACCTAAATTATAGTCATGTGGCCGAATTACATTTATTCACCATGTAAACGTCGGTAAGTTTGAAAGTCGTTACAATTATATCATGAAGTGCTGACGTATTGCATTGCTCCATATTACTAGGCCACGAGAGTGCTTGGCAACCTGGCCATGCCAAACATGACCATGACCCATATCATAAACATGTTCGAGATCAAAGGGTTCACTATTCAGGAGATGGTGGCTCTAATGGGTGCTCATACAATTGGGTTCTCTCACTGCAACGAGTTTAGCAGCCGGATCTTCCACTACCGGAGAAACCAACCTGTGGACCCAAAGCTGAACCCTAAATATGCTGAAGGGCTCATAAGGCTATGTGGCAATTACACCAAGGACCCAACTACGGCAGCCTTCAATGACGTTATGACCCCAGGAAAGTTTGACAACATGTACTACAAGAACCTCCAACGCGGCCTAGCCCTCCTTGCCTCGGATCAAGCAATGGCTGACGACCCACGGACCAGGCCTATTGTAGACCTCTACGCAGCTAATGAGACAGCTTTCTTTAATGACTTTGGCATGGCAATGTTGAAGGTGAGTTTGTTCAAGATTAGAACTGACAAGGATGGAGAGGTCAGACACAGATGTGATACCTTCAATGAATAAGCAGGAACATTGAAAAGGAATGCTAATTAGGGGCAAAACATCAGAAAGTGTTTTTACTGTTTTTTTAGGAATGAGATGAATGTTGGACCTAAAAGAAAATCTCACAAAAGTAAACATTTTAGGCAATGGTGTTTTAGTGATGTGGGTTGTCATCAATCTGACTTCATTGTCTAATCAAATTCTTTTATATTTGATTGAATTTCTTGTATGTACTACTATCTCTTTGTGGAAATGTTTCAAGTATCTAGCTCCCTTAAGAGGATCAATCCTGAATCGTATATACACAAAATCCAATCCATAAGGGTCATGCTTAAGTGCTTAACCACTCTGGCACTAATGACAGTCCCCTTATATAAAGGCCATAACACTCAAAATCAGAACCAAGTAGCAGCCCATGCAATGAAAAGCAAAGACAAAGGAGTACCATATTAACTAGTACAAGCAAGATGCAATAAGTTCTGAGTTCTTAACTAATACAAGCTTTTGTTCACAGTAGTGTAATGATTTCCATCCATTCTTTCACTTAAGTTTCCAGAATAACTCCTGAATAAACTTATGTAGCTAGGTATGTGATGAATTTAAAAGCCAGATTAAAAGCAGGGGTCTCATGAATAATTAAAACTTTGGGATTAAGTTTAGATGCATAAAATATGAGATTATCACTATAAATGAACAGATATGCTTATGAATTCAAAGTGGTGCAAGTCCAGGCACGATGCCCTCCTTTGACGCTGTTAATCACTAAAGTTGTACCAACATCATTGAACAAGAAATGAATAAATTATGCCTTTTATAGATGTTGATGATAGGAATACTTGAATAATTAAAGTGAGTATTAAAAAGGGAAAGAACTACATGAATTTTACAATAAAATGAATGACTAATGCTTTACAAGAGTTATAAAACCGATATATATTCATATTGGCAATTGCTTGATAGAGAACAGCCTTATGCATCTGAATGTTCCAAGACATGCTTACCCCATATCCTGAACCGTTTGCACAAAATTGCAGTCATAGACATGGACAATCCATTTGATCCAAGCAGCTGGATTAAAAGTTTTTCATCACGTCCCAACTGAATCTAAAATTACTGAGCTCAGACAAATAAGCATACGTTAATGTCACATTCATCTTACAGTGTTCAGCACGGCTTCCTCTTGTCAACCTTTAAGTGGATGTTAAACCATTTCTTCTTTTTCAGCCTTTCCCTAACAGGCCTCCTTTCTCTCGAGCTCGAGTATCCGTCTTCTTTTGACTCCTTGGTTGAACTCCTCTTGGTTTTTGAACTACGCTTCAATGGAGGAGCAACCGTATACGAGGCATGTATTTCATTACGCTGTTTTAGAAGGTTGTCAATCTGTAGAGCAATGATGTCAAATACTCAAATGCATGGATTGGGTTGCAACTCTGTTTGGACGGCAGATATTAAAGAAGATGAAAAAACTTTACTGCTTCCAATGGTTAACAAACTCACCACTTGCATTTCTTTTGCATATCTATTCGTCATCTCAGTAAATTGGGAAAGAACCTACACATGCAGCAACATGTAAGACGAAGTCCAAACAGTTTAGTCTTCACACATGAGACTAATTTCACCCATGCCTAGTACTTTTTTTTTTTCAGGGTATATCGTATTTCAAATAGGCTCTCCCTTAGTTAAGGAATATTAAAGTCAGTTTCCCCACATCAAACAAAATTTTACAAAGTTAAAAGGGGTGCAAGCAAATACTTCTCTGTATTCACTCTCAAACTTTGAGAGTTCCGCCCTTTTAGTTAATAAATGTGCTTCCACCTCTCTAAGATCATCCTTCTCTTTTGTAAAAGGTGAAGCACAAAGAGCTTCAATCGTGTAGCTCATACTTTTGAAAAAGTTGTCACCTGTTAACATGCAACAATTAAAATATGCTAAGATTTCCTTTGATAAGTAGAATCTGTATCATCAGATATGTATTACAGATGCCCATCCAATAATTTCACAATCAGGTTTGCCACATGTAAGGAATTCAACCCCCCTTTTCAAATTTTTACAACCTAGAATTCATTAACGAAACCAAAAATCAGTTTAGAAACAATGTCACAATGAGCAACTTAAACAAGGATAAACCTGTCAAGGAAAAAAGCATAGAAACAAGGATAAAACAATAAATCATCCCCAGATATTTCATCCAATCAAACTAATATAATTAAAGCATAGGGGAAATAGAAAAGCCACATTTTAACAAGCACCACATCAAACCCAGACATATAAAAACTCCTAAAATTTCAAGGCGAAACTGGGGTTCTCTCAAAATAATAAAAAAACTAAGCAAAAAGAAGCATCTGCTAGAAAAATAGAGGGAAAAAAATGAGACAAAGAGAGTGATAGTAATATCGGTTTCATTTTTTCTAAACAAAAATATTTTTGAATTTTTGAGGTTATGAAAAACTTATAAGAAATTTCACTCAAAATAGAGAGGGGATGGGGATTTTGAAACAATAAGCAAAGGATTTATTTGTAAAATTGAAACATTTCTGGTCTCACATATATCACCTCACTTATATTATTAGCTTTGCTTGAAAAGAAAGAAAGACATTCTGCAATGAAAAGGGCGAAGTTCAAAATGGAATGAAGCTTCTACGTGAAAGAAAAAAGAAGGGAATGCCAAATTAGAGGTCTAATACACTAGCTGACCATAAACTGCAAAAACATGGGTTCCAGCTTTCAACTCAATGAGTTCACACGGTTGAAATCCATCCAGCTTCTTAAAGAAGGCAGCATCTGGATCCTTAGCAGCTGCCACCTACAATATTCACAATACTGGGGATAACATATGCATGCCTTAATTGAAGTAAATAACCGAAAATTGAAACTCAGGTGATAACTCACCGAAGTAGCAGTGCGATCCAACCGATAAACAGGGAAGCCAAGAAAATACATTCCAGCCGAAGTAACCTTTCTACACTTGGTGCTGTCTTCCTATATTGAAAGAATCAACACTTTAGCACTTCATAATAGACCAGTATAATGAATATCTGATTAGCATGTTTGCTCGATTATATTCCAGTTATCAACACTTATAATGAGGTAAAGCTTGGTTACATCAGAGATACCAAGAGGATCAATGTTTTGGGCTCCTCTCAGTACCCTCATATTGTTAACTGGAGATATGAACATAACATAGTATCAGTTCACCAAGAAAGATTGTAATTTTTCTTCCAATTTCAAGTTTTCAACCACTAAATGGAATCGTTAGCCTTAAAGGTTCCAGTGTAATCATACAATCATGATATAAATGGCAGTAGATACCTGTAGAGCAAGACTTAAGCCACCATTCTCTTCCTGTTCAAAGTACAATAGCTGCACAATAGGCATACTTCAGTAAGCAATAATTATAGTGCACTGTGGCCAAAATTCAGAACCAATTAAGTAAACCAGTGGAACGCCAGTAAGTGCCAGATAGAATATAGCAAAAAAATTCAGAAGCCATATGCATCAAAATAATGAAATTCCAAAATTAAGCAAATCACATTAAAGATAGAGAAAGAATATTTCTGAAACCCCAATTGGCTCTTACTATTATAATTAAACGAACATTTCTAATCCTCTATATTTCTTTTCCCAAATTTGCAAAGTAGAGAAACCGGAAGATCAAACTCAATCTACAGCAAGGCTAGTAAGTGCAGGCTTTAATGTGAGAAAATCACAGGTGTATGAGGAAGAGTTTAGTTGGAAAGTAACCAATATGGTAAGGAAGGCAAAGCTGCTAAAGATGCCAAAAAGAAACACAGTGGAAATGTAACTATGTTAGAGCCCTAGGACTTCACAAGCTCGTAGAAGAAACTTATTTGATTCCCTGAGTTCAATTTTCTCTTATGATGAATGATGTAGTAAAATGGTATTTTCACTATCCTACAGGTAAGCATTCTACAATATAACTTCAAATATTCATTCCACGATTACAGTGATTACTTATGGTACCATTTGTTCATATGCTAAATGTGGCCCAAATATAATATATTTGACTTTATAGAAGAACAGAGGCCTCCATAAATCTCAAGCTTGCAAATACAATTGTGATACAGGCATAGATTTACTTGTCCACTACAAGAAAGCTCAAATGGAAGCAGCTCAGTCCTTTGTTTTGTTGTACTCTTTTACTGTTGTCTAGGCTTAGGATTGTTAATGCCATTCACATTCTTTCCCACAAAATGATCAGCCATGACTTGTCATCTCAACTATCATAAGGAAATAGCAAGTGTCGTATTTAAAACTTCACAAGTATATCATATTGATTTGCTATGGTCTACACTCTGTAGAAAAGACAAGAGTACAGAGTCCGTAAAATACGGAAGTTAGTTACAAAATGTATAGTATAAATATAGCATCACATGTACAGCTTTGAATCAATGAAACACACACAAAATTAACCAAAACGGAGCAATTCTCAGCATATTGATGCCAAGTTGCACAAAGGCATACATACATTTCCCACGCAAAGATAGACCATCACTTATCAATCCCGCTAAATATTTATACCACTAGCAGATCACAAAGTGCAGTAGTTCAAGACCTAATCAATCCTTTGTTTTGTGGACTAATGTCTAGAACTCTAGAAAATCAATGCCAAGTTGCAAGAAAACATTCATAATTCTCATGCTACAATATACACACTACTAGCAAAGATAGCATCATAGAAGCAAAGTAGTTTAAGCTCTTACACAATAGGCTAGGTATGGCATAAGGTTTCAAGCTAAGTAATTCAAGCCTTCTCACAGTAGTTTCACTAGGCTACACAGGAACTAGGACTGAAAATTGAGATCTAACATAAATAGAAAGGAAATAATGCTAGTATAAAACAAACCTTAAATTTGCTTTTATCGGATGATTGCACACGACAGACAAGTCCTCCCCGTGCCTCTTCTTCAGTTATTGATACAGAGTAAAAATGGGCAGATTGTTTATCAACCTGTAAATCAAATTGGAATTCAATAAACTACCAAAAACATGATAGAGAGAGATATTTGACGCGCTTAAATTATACCTTTCTAAATACAGGCTGGCCCAGTGCAAGAGGTGAGACAGATACCCTGCCATTTAAAGCCTCTTCCAACACTGTTGCAGAGACTGTTGTCTTGATGGGCACACCGAGTTTGCTAAATAGTGCGGCAAACATTGTATTTACAGTTCCCAAACTTGAAAGATCAAGCTCAAGTTCTTGACTTTCAGATTCAACAGCCTAATTTGTAAACAAAGCATAATCAACAAACTTGAATATATATAAAATGTCACATCAAAGGCCAAAATATTATACTTGTGATGTAAGAGTTGTGTAACTTGAAAGAACAAAACACATAATAACGAATGATAGAATATAAGTACATAACATGTCAAGGAAGTTGCTCACCTCAAAACCAGCTGCGTCAAATTGGCGTCTTTTCTCAGGATCCGATAGTATGTTGTAAGAGAATGTGACCTCTTTGAACATATCTGCAGCCTTTGGATCATTTGCATTCTTGTCAGGATGATACCTAGTAAATCACAACAATATTCTAATTTAATTGTAATAGTCAAAATGTAATTGTCACTATGGTAAGTGGGCATGCTTTCAGGGATGCAAAAAGTAGGTTATACCAGCAACGCATGATGCAACAATTATTTGATCTTCAATTTCCTATAACTCCGTCAAACCAGCCCAATGGCTTATAGAACATCATGAGATTATGGAACAGAAGCACAAACTCGATTCAGGCTAATTAATCTTATTAGTAACTGATTTAGAAGGGATATAGTCAAACATCACCTTACGTATACCACATACTGTTCTTCTGAAAGAGAAATAATGACAATTGAATAATGAATCCATCCACTGCCCTATCCGGAAAGATAGCTAGCTTGGCATCCTGCAAGATCCACTGAGCTCTAGGGGAGGTCTATTTGTCCCCACTAACACCCATTGATCCCTCAATCCTATCTCTCTCCTCTTTTCCTTCCCACTCTCTCCTAACACAGAGCCTCTTCTTCCTGGACCTACAACATATCCCACTTACACAAATAACAAGATGCAAGATCTATGAGTTTGGGCTGAATTCCATAGACATTAGTCGGGGATGAAGGCCCTGACAGAAACTGCACACAACTAGAGAGAGGGGCAGCCTACTCGGACTGACGATGGGAAATAATGCCTCTTTCCAGAAGGAAGCAGCCAACTAGGAGACTACATTCCACTTCTATATTTCATAGAGGAATAGAAGGAATATTGAACACAATCAGACATGCATAGACCAAAGTACAACTTGAAGCCTAGCGATCTCTTAATATTCTGCTCAAATAATAATTGTCCAAAATATTAGTTAATGCTGACACCAGCAGATCTTCTCAAAATTCAGCTACCCATCTAATAAGTTCTAGGTGGTTTTGCAAGGTCAGTACAACTTTTCTACAAAGTTAATGCATATTCAAAGGTCTATTCCATTACAAAACCATGTCAATGATGCATATACAACCTCAAGATGCAGGATACAGATATGCAGAGACTTGAGCTGTCCTCCTGATCTTATCAATTAACAATATCAATGTAGAAGTCTCCCCTTCCACAACCACTGATGACACGGTTAAAAAGCTTTAGTCTACAGAGAACTATTAATAAATCACTTCTCAAGCATTTAAGTCCACTTCACCTGTGTGGAAGCCATATTTTCTGCTTAAAATTCCCTGTGATAATAATGCCAAAGAATTTAATTAAGAACCCTACACAAACAAAATCCTCACAAAAATCTCAAGCATTTTCCCATATTAAAATGGACACCAGCTCCATCTCTTATTAGAATGCACTCCAGGAAAGACTCCAAAAAGTCTAACACCTTCGTTCAATTGGCTTATATTCCATGACAAGCAAACAACAGACCACAAAACTTAATGCAGAGTAGGTTATACCATTCTAACTCAGAATATCATCAAAATTAGCTGACTACAGGCAAGAGCGGGTACACAAAACGTCAAATCTTTAATGAACCTATACACAACTCATAACTTATCATTGTACAAACTACAACCAACTCTGATTCTTCTCAAAACAAACTCGAAGTAACACGCACCTAACGCCATTCAACTAATCACCATTCCCAAAGTACCCCTTTTGAGTATTCAAAAAATTACACTCCTCTATTTTTCCAGCAAAAAACTCCCTTCCTGGCTTCCACCTCCTTCAAGATACCAAGTTCTAATCTTTAACACATTTTCCAACTGCCCATTAATCAATAATTCTCAAATCACTAAAAAATTGAACTCAATCCAACACATTCACACCGAAAATATTCCCCAAAAAATTCAAATTCAAACTCAAAATAAAAATAAAAATAAAAATAAAAATAAAAATCAAATCAACCCCATTTTAATAAACACAAATTAAATCCAAAATTCATTAAAAAAATAAACTCAATCAAACCCAAAAGTTAAATCAAAATAACCAATTAATTTAAATAGAAAAAGAGCATACTTGAGAGCTAGTCTGCGATAGGCGGATTTGATTTCTTGATCAGTGGAATTTAGGGAAACGCCGAGAACTTCGTATGGATCTCGTCGGAGCTGCGGTAGTTGCTGCGGCGATTGTGGGTCTTGCTTCTTACCGGAGTTGACTCTTTCCGGCTTCGATTTCTGAGGTGCCGGCATTTTAATTTCAAAAAATCGAACTGGGAAATTCTCCCTCCAACAAAAAGAAATAACCCTAGAAATCTAGAAATACATGTAAATATAGAAATAACGGAAACAAAGCAGAATCCGAGAGTGAGATACCAATCATTTTATTTTTGAATATATAATTTCTTAATTTAATTATTTGATTTTGAATATTTGGAAGAAAGAAATGAGGATATTAGGAAAGTGAAGTGGAGGTTTAATTAAGAGGAAGAACCGAAGAAGTAGTAGTTGAAGTATGAGACATCAGGCTGGAGCTTAGCCTAGGAGGAGAGACCCAGCGAATTTTTTGTGAGTTGTTTAATTTGTTATACAATATGTTAGTACTTTCAAATTTTTGAAAAAAAAAAATAGAAATAAGTTTTTCTCTATTCAATATTTTTTGTTTTTTATTTAGAATCAGATAAAAAAATCAAGACATGAATAAATATGGATGAAATTCCTTAAAATAAATTTAAAATAATATTTTTTTTTATAAAAACGATAAGTAGAGCATGTATTAAATATAAACGCATCAACTTATAAGAAGTTCAATATATTAAGGACCCATGTGAGTGAATGAGTATGTGAGAAAGAAGGTGCGCAACGTGCACCAAATACGAGATAGACAAAACGGGGTTAAGAAGTAGATTAAGGTCTTTCACACATCTGAAATCTGAATGTAATAAACCAAAGGTATAGGCCGTAATAGCCTAATAGGTAGGACTGTAGGAGAGACTGGTGATGAGGTTAATGTTAATCATAGCCATAATCAAGGCAGAAAAGGTAGGGCATTGAAATCACAATCACTACATTCATTGGGCTGTGAATCAGACTGGCAAATTTAAGGAAACTTGAATTTCAATTCAATTCATACAGTAGTTTATAGTATTGATTTTGAGTATGTATTACATGATCTCACATGCTCCCTAATTGCCGTATGATGATGTCTTTGCTTTTATTTTATTTTATTACTATATGCTTTGCATCTCAGTTAGTGGTAGTAATTATTGCCTTGGTGGCTATGTTTAATGTCATGTTCAACATTCGCGGACAGATTAGTAAGATTTGTGTTGTTTTGGAAAGTAAATAATTGACCATCAACATGGATTTGTTTCAATTTGTCAAAAAGTAGTTTTTTGGTCTACGAGATATTTGAATTTTAAATCAATGATGAGCAGCGATGTAAATAGACGAACATAAACATTTGGGTGTTATTAGCCACTAAATTTGTCGACTTTGTAAACACACATTTATGTTGCACTTCATTTATCTACGATTATGCATAGCAATTTTTTCGTTCACAATTCACAAGGAGGGCTATTGATCCTCTTATAAGATATTTGGAGTTCAAATTTAATGAGTTTGTGTAAGGGTCAATTTATGAGCTATAACGAGCTCAACAAATTTTGTCAAGATGATTCTTAAGAAAATTTCATATCACGCTAATATAATCAACCAAAATTTGCAATTTTACAAAGAAAACAAACATTTTAAAAATGAATAAGTGATATATAACAAGGCTTCAACTATAATGACTTGACATAGCGATGCCAAACAACCATGCTAGACATTATTTGTTTAGTCGACCTCGTAAATAGACCTGTTTAAATGGGATGAGCCTCATCAATGGTTTTTTACCGTTCCGTTTGGAAAATAATAAAATATGGGCTTAATTGGGTCAATTTTTTAAAGAGTCATTTTTTTATTGAGTCTTTGATATGTCAAGTCGAGTCAATAATGGGTCAATAGTTTTCAAGGCTTTTAAACACTATCATATAATGAATTATTTCCACTTTACTTACCGATGATCCACTGCCAAATATTGGATGTAATACATATAAACTATCACTCTATATAGATAAAAACTATACTCTTTTTGCACGGCCTGGCATGACTCGTCACGTTTTACATTTTCTTTGGCCCTGATCTAGCCCATATTGCATGTAACTCATCCTGACCTCGACCCGACCAAATGCACGAGTCTACTCGTAAGGTGTTCATGAGCCACATCCCACATTGGTGAGCCAATTAAGAGCTTCTGCAGTTCTTCCTAATCTCAAACTTAGGTTTTTCAACCTCTTCAATCATCATACAGTTTTAGAACCCCCTTGAGGTTAAACCAATACTTAGCTTGCATGACACAGTTACTAGAACGCACCCCTTAAGGCCACGTTTACTCATCTAGCAAGCTTAGATAACCATCACCTATCGCTCCTACTATTGTACGGAGTACAACACAATGCTAGTCATATGACAAGTTGTTACTCTCAATCGCCAGTCGCTAAGGCCCAACAAGGCAACAACTATAAAGAGGAAACACTAGCTACAGAAGTCACAATCTGATTACAAAACCTAAAATGTCTTTGATTTCACATGTTGGCATATAATAAATATAAGACCACTTTTACCTATAAAAGGTTCAGGGATGAGAGGGGACCGGTGATGAGAATGATACATGAAGAATGCTGTACGTTAGCTAAGCAGGGGAAGTGCCAGTTTTTTTTTTCTTTTATCTAAATCAATGGAGGACAAAGCAAAAGTTGAAATGCTTGGTATTGCGAGTAATGTGCTCATACAAACAGACTGATACAAAAATTGTGAAATCTAATGCATTGTATAGTCTGTGAGCCACCTAAAAAGGTGAATAACAGTCTCAACAATTTTTTTTACTATATTTTTTGTCTACATTTTTTCAAATAAGAACTGGAACGACTCATCTGCAATCTTTTCAAACAAACCTTATTTGTATTAATTAGTATGTTTTCATCATTAATGCAGTGATTAGCCACGGATCTTTCCTTGCAACATCTGACATTTCATGACACTGACAGAGTACCTAATCCATAATCTCTGAACTTTGTCTCTAAGTTGGAAGTTGAAAACCAAACAAAATTACCAAATGGAAGACTCACAAATAATCTAACCTATATTTCATGCTGTAAATTTCTTCATATTTACTGTTTACTCTGACCTAGACAAAGTAAAAATGTGGATCACCATAGGTCCTAATATATATGAAAGAGAAACCCAAAATGTAATATATAAATGTTATGTGAGTGAGGTTTTGATAATTATAGTTCCAAATGATAAGGCATTTAACATACCATATAAGGAATAAAACAAATATGTGAAATTGTGAAAATCATTATCTATATAATTTTTCAACCATTCAACGAGTTGATATTAATTAACCTGAAAAAGTTAGTCTTCAATCATATTAAAACTAAACGGCTGAAAAACTGAGAAAATAATCAAATGATGAATTTGATCGGTAGAAATAATTGTTAAACTTATTGAGAGTAATAGAATTACTTAATGAAAAAGTTAACGAAGGCTATGAGCTAAACACAATTTCCAGCTCCTTAATTTAAAGCAAGAGAGTAGTCAAAGAAGCTTCTCAATAGTAATATCAGTCCAAACATCTCGTTTACGGTAACAGTCATACCAGAAGCAGAGTAAGCTCTCCGAGAAGCTCGAAGATTACTGGGATTGGGGGGCGTCCTAGCATTCTGAGCTTGGGCAGCAAAGATACGGGAAAACATAAAATGAACCACAACGATATATTTTCAGAAATTACAAAGTAAAAAAATACTTTCATAGCCACAAGACATAGGAGACCAATGAGAGAATGCCAACACCAACTAGAATTGCATTGTAAAAAAATTCTAACCTCAGCTAGTGTAACCTACAAATCTACATGCACCAATTTCTCAAAATGGCAAAAAATATCTAAATTCGAGACTAGGAAGAATGCTGGATTTAACTTTCGCTCAGCTTTCATCTCCATGGGATCAAAACTCATACACGATAACAATAAGGATTGGTTGAAAAGTGGAAAAAAGTGCACTCTTCTGAAAGTTGTTCGAGCGACCACATGAAAAGAAGTGCCAGGCACAGTTCGTAAAAGCTGGAGCTTAAGCAGTTCTACGCGATGTGTTGAGTTCAAATATTCCAAGACTACCTCCAAAATTGATCATAAAAGTTATTTCCAACTGGGTGAAGCCCTTGAGTTTGAATTGGTCCGAGAATCCTTTAGGCTCTAATCAACAGCGGACGTAAAATGATCAGGGAAACATTCATATCTGCTGATACTTTTATTTTACGACAAAATGAGCAGCGAAAGCTTACCAGTCTCTTAAAGGAAGTTTTAGTCCCAACTTTCTTCGTCTTTTCTGGATCTGATTTGGCACGGTCAAGTGTCTGGCAGATGCAAAAAGAAAATACTTCAGATGCTGTTAATACAAATACTCTGGAGAATTACCAAACATAGCTGATGACTTTCTGAAACCAAGGCCTACAAAGAGCTAAAGTAATTGTGGAAGATGTATCCATCTTCACACAACAGTATCCATTCAAATTGTCCCCAACTATTTTGGATTATTTACGAGCACTGCACTTGCAGAGGCAACACAGCGCATCAACGCATTTTTGCCTCAATCCAGGGGATATCAGCATCATACAATTCTAGTACGGTACACTTGTTACTCAGACTACACCTTTTTACTCAAGTACTTGGATACTTGACACTTCAAGAGTTCTATACAGACCAAAAATAAAGCACTTTTTTTCTAAAATCACAGCCTGGCACACGAACAGGTACAGCTTTCTCATAGTTCCTATGAGTTTCGAAGTCCGAGTGACATAGATACAAGAATATTTTATACACTCTGTCCAACTTCGAATAAAAGTTAGCACAGAAGATGCTGGAGCAAAGGAAGTTATTTAATTGCCCAAAACTTCCAGAACGAATCCAACAGAAACCAATTTAGGATACCTCAATCAAAGATTCCACACGACGCCTCATTCGAGTATGCATGAATCCTTCAGAGCACTGGTGCCATACATGAACGAATTTCAAGTTAGTAGCAAGTCAAAAACTTTGTGGCAAGTTACTTCAGAAAAATGAAACAAAATGAAAGTCAACTGAAAAAGGTATTCTTATAAAAGATCATTGAGCCAAAGATGATAATTGACCAGCTTGCTAGTAAGATTAAGTTAGCCTGGCATCAAGAGGACAAAACCACACAGATATATTGAATTCTTAAGATATTGGTTAATGCAAAGATGTATTATATTATTGAAATTCCACACCTCACAATATGTATCAAATCAAGCTACAAAATATCGACCTATTTGGTAAGAGAATAAAATTTCTTAACAACCCGATTTTTTCCTTTTAAGGGAATGATAAAGAATAATAACAAGACGGTGCTTTCCAAGAAAAAAGTGTCTTTTAGTCTCTAATTGCAAAATATTTGATTGATTTCATGCACACATTGACGGGCTTCTCACATATATCCTAGTACTACTGTAAAGAAGACGGCACACATTACAGGGCTTCTCAAATATACCCTAATGCAACATTTAAAAAAAATATGGACGTGCGGAAATGTCTACTGAAACAAAAGGAAATAGGGATGGACATGTGGAACGTCACCTTGACATGGTAACTAACATACGCATGGAAGGTCAACAAATTCCAAACAGTTTTATCTATCTTCTTGCTCTCAACATGGCGTGGAAGAATGACTGAACATCAACAAGAAATTCTGTTAGATATTTATACGAGACACGGGAAAATGATACATAGTATGCAGCTAGTGTGGACATCACCAAAAGAAACGAAGCCAGCATTTGCTGCTAATGCTTCTTCAGGAACTCCCTCAAGTTCTTGAGGTGGTGATGGTGACCAATGACAAGATGGAGCATTGTTAAGTCCAGCACTAGCACTACGCCGTGCTTCGACAAATTCCTGAACATGAACAAAAAGTTATCAAACAAGGAAACAACAATAACATCAAGGGGTTCAAAGACCAAAGCAAAAGGACAAATGTCAACAACAAAACTACAGAAGCATGACATCAAAATCACAAAGAACCCTCTGGACGGAAATAATCAAACGCAAAAATCCTTTAAAGTTCAGTATACCTATGAACTATCATAACAAGTCATTTAAAAGTGCACAATTATCAAAAAGATACAACGAATAGAATGCTTTACCTGCAAAAAAGAAGTTGCAAGACATGTATCTATGGAATCCTTGAACCTCATAGGATATATGACCGTCACTTTTTCAGTCTGCCACAAGAAAATGTCTAATTGAATTAAGTACAATAAATTTGTAACAGACTAACAGGACTACATGTAGATGTGAATTTGGTCCCTCAAATATTTGGCTGTGCTGACCACCCAACTCAATAAAATTGGCTCAAATTCTAATTTTTTTTATAAGAACCTAAAACAAAACTCAAACCTGAGGTTTAAGAAAGAAAGATTCATTAGGCCGATGGACTAGAGAAACTAATTCATCCATATCAGGCACAAGTGACCTTGAAGCAAGATGTTTTAGGATCACCCTCAAAGGTGCACCAAGCACCACTTCCCTTACAGAGGCAACCTTCATCAGCAAAGCTTGTCTAGTGTCTGAAAATTACAAATAGACAACTGTCATAAGAGTGTTACTAAGAAGAAGGCAGAAAACAAAGATCAATCAAGATGGAAGGCAAAAATAGTTCAGTTAAATCTTTAACATCAAAGTTCAGAGTAGGCTTAACTTCGAAAATAAATCTTCCCATGGAAAAAAGATTGAGAGTGAATTAAACAATTATTCAGTTTGATGAGATCAGCACACAGAATGTACACTCTCTACCCCTCCCTCCCTCCCCCCCCCCCCCCCCCCCCACACACACACACACACACACAGAAGTAAACAAAAGATGAGAGATAGAACCTCAGAGATTTGACAGCCATCACATATTTCAATAACAATACCGATAATAAATTTTATGTACAATACAAACTATTGTAAAAGCCAAAGTCTCTCATCAACAACCTGAAAATTTCAGCTAAAACCGAGGGAGTATAAACCAGAGATTCGAGGTGCTTGCTTATTATATATATTGCCCAAAGATGAAAGATCAAACACAAGCAAAGTGCTCTCAAATCAACATGTATTCCTTCACATTATTTTCTGGTAGGATCCTAAGAGCACAAGTGGTCTTAAATTCAAATAAACCATGGTTTTCATCCAACACATTATTCACCCCATAGAGCCTGGGCTCCACAGATTGCAAGTACTTTCAGATCAGCCCACATTATAGGGATTCACTACACCAAGTGACAGCATAACAATCAATTCAATGCACATGCATGGATTCCATTGAGATCCTAATAGGGTTGATCACTTAAGAGAAGATATTTAGCTTCGTGCTTCAATAACCGTTTACAGAATAAACTGCTTCTCATTTGGCTCTATCCTATTTGCTAAACTAAGCTTACCAAAGATTTGAATGGCTATGGTTGCATTTGGAGGCCTAGAGAATATTACAAGGGTAAGAGCTATACAAAATTGTAATGAGAATGAAAGGTGGAACAGTTGCGCATCAGTCAACTTCAGAACACCAAGACTTCTTGTCCATTGTTTGAAGGTGATTTGAGTTGGAAACAAAGTTGCTCTGAGATCTTTCTAACAAGGGGTCACTCACACGAATGGATAAGTAACAGTTACCCCTGTTTGAAGTTGAACTGTCTGTGAATAGCATTCACCACAGCTGTCCATGCTGACTAGCCCAACCGTGCCTGATTATTCATATCCTTCATTGATTTTCCTACAAATACAAAACCCTAAAATTCTTCATATTCTGTGTTGAAGAATTATTCAACGTAGGGCCCCGCCATATATCAATCCAGTTGCTACAAAAGGCTTTCCCATGGCAGTATCCTAAATAAAGAGTGTTTTTGAAGGGATACTTGTAAAGAATACACATCAGGCCAGGTTATTTATGGCAATAAAGTTTCAGAGATTTTACTACCTCCTCAATAAAACTAATAACATAACTTCACAAAAACAAAAACAAAAACAAAAACAAAAATTAGCAAGATTAGTTAGTTAAATATGGCTGTAGAATACAAGAGAAAAAACTTAGTGGATCAGCTACTACACACAGTGTTGAGGATTCCACCTGAAGAAGAAATGGAAAGTACGATTTCCTCAACCACCCATCACAAACTAAGATATAGGTGCATGTGCACCCTGAGCTCAAGATAGACAACAAACGAAATTAAGATAATGAAAAAGAGTGATAATTTTGAGGAGATATTAGAAGTTTCTGCACAAGAATAATGATGTAGGCTTTAGTCTAGCATAAAGAACAATTTTGAATTTTGATCAGCAATTTTACTTTAGACCATCATTGAACAGTATCATAAGATGGGTAGGAAAAGAATAGAACCAGTTTCCTCTATCTCTACATACAAATAGGATACTGAAACTTTCAAAGACTACAGATTACTAAATGCCAAAACTAAGGAAAAAATTACACAACTGCCCTCTGGCACCAAAGTAAAAATAAAGGGATACAGACTATCCTCAAAGGGTAGGTAATCCTTCACTCCCAAGAAAGAGCAAACAAAATATTCTAAAAATCATGTGATGAACTCATGAGTGGTGAATACAAGTAGCTAATATAAAGAGGGAATCATGAAACCAGAATGTTCCTTTCTTTCCATCATTCAATACTCTACTGACTCCTTAAAAGTATGGACCAAGGACAGTAAAAAATCCCCTTCTTTCTGTCATAAATGAGACACTTTCAAGTGTACGGCAAAGTCATCATCTAAACTATGCAGATCAATTAACAAATGATATTAAGACAGTGATATATCTGAGACCATATAATTCAGCTTGTCACAGCAAGATCATAATGACCTTAGAGAAGAACTCGTAAGACCTTCATCTGGAGATAGCTTTGAGAAATTTAGCTTCAATGTGAGATTAAAACCGTCTTTTGGAGGATCAAGAATTTGCACCACCGGTCCAAATGCAGCTTTTATAGCTTCTATGGCTCCATAAGGCAATCCTCCAACAAACATCGCACCAGGAGGTGGCGTTGGTAATGATACTGACAACAGCAATAAATGTGGATTCTTCACCGAAGTCTGCAAAGCTAGGAGAAATCAAATAGTGGAACAGAAAACATATTTTTTTAAGAAAGAGGTCAAATCTGCTCTTCACTAACTGGTAAACAAGACAATGTTCTACAGACTAATTGCTAGATACTAGTCTATGTAGGATTGATTTTCTATCTAAATACGTAGGGCCAAAAAACTGAAATGAGATGCCAAAAATATCACCTGGACATTGAATCGCACGTCATCAAACTCAATCCATTGGCAATCCAATTCAACTCCCTTGTCAAGACTGTAAAAACATTACAGAAGAGGTATCAGACAGCTCAGACAACACAAAGGCAAAGCATTAAGAGAATGAATATAGCAGAAGGCATAAATTTAAATAACTAAAAAAAAAGAGGTCTAGTCCTGCTTAACCTTCTGTTTCCCAATCACAATAAAAGACTAGCTGCCACCATCTAAGTCACGAGAAGACTATTGGTGTTTTTCAGAGACAGGGACATTACAAAACTAAGAGTGAGAAACCAAGTGATACAATCAAATATCTTTGCACAGTCTTATATGTTCTGGTTGGATCTCACTCCTGGATATTCAAGCACCATCTCAAACTCCCATTATAACAGATTAATAAACCCATGCAATTATGAACTCAACTAAAAATTAAAACAGATGAAGAATGCATACACAAAGATTATGAACTTGAAAAGCAAATGAAGGACAGATAGAAGTTATAACTTACTTCTGAAGACGATTCGTGAGGAGTTGAAGAAGATACTTAGACTGAGATTGCAGAAGTATCATTTGATTACAACCACCACCCTATAGCTCCCTCAATAAGCAAAGCTAGTGCGTCAAAGAACACCGAGCTAACTAGATCTGGCTTCAATAGCTTGTCCTTTCCAAACAATCAAACTTATTTTCACTTCACAAAAAATCAACAAAGCTCTGAAAGGTTATTCAAACCTAATTTAAATCCAAAATATAATTTAAAAGCATAAAACACAAGACGAATAGACCACATCCCTGCAAAGATTACTCTTGCCTTTTGAAACTATCTAAACAGGATTGCCATAATACTAGTCAAATTTAGTATAACTGCCATTGCAAATTTTTATCATAAACTTTATCCTAATCTTTTACTTTGACATCTATCTACATCATGTATACCATACATTGACAAAGGCTAACTGATAGTACCAATACACGCCAAATGCCGTGAAACAATTAAAACAATGCAAAGTTTCCCTCTAATTAAGACTGCCAAAATCGAGCTTAGGCAGTCTAATTAACTTTCGAACTTCATATCAAATTAATTAATTAAGCCAAAGTAATGCTCCGTAATTCCCTAATTGCTATTCTGCTGAATCAAGCGCGCAATAATGACATTGATTTCGCCAAGCAGTTTCAAAAACAACGATACCGAATTTCACAATCTTTAGAACTAATCAATCAATCATAAAAAGCGCAGAATTCAAAAACCCTAAATTGGAGAGTACATGATGCATAAAATTCGAACGATTATAAACCCTAATCACCCTAAAACTAACTCGATTTAGGATATATTAACCCGTATAAAGCCAATAAATCTATGCAATTGATCAGACTTTGACTAATTATTTAATCGACAATAATTGATTGATCAATTGAGCGATGCAATGTAATCGATGAAGTTGAAAATCGCGTAAATGGAGAATATTTAGGGATTTGATAATAAGTATAATAACAATGAGAAATAAACAAAGGACTAACCTTGGGAGAAGCTGGAAGGTCGTGACTCGTGAGGGATGTTGAGAGTAGAGAGAAATAATCTGGCTCACTTTTTTTGGTGTGCTCACCATTATGGCATTATTCTAGGCTTCTAGACCATAAGTCCATCATATTTTGGAAAATTTTCTTTTGTACCCATATTTTATATTTTATATATATAAAATAAAATAAATAAGTCTTGCTTGAACCTTTAATATTTTTCTTCCCTAACATATATACTTGTACCCTCTGTTTTTGTGTCAGGCGTTTTCGGTGAAATAAATATTAATTGTGCCGATTAATTGTTGTTAGCACCTATTTTATTTAGTTAGTTGATTAATATTTTTCATTTGGTACTTTTTGCGTCCATATAAGAAGACTTTATTTTATTTTTTAAGTCAAAATTTGAAAAGTTTGACCACAAATTTTTATCATGTTATAAGAAATAATATATTCAAGTGAGATCTTGTTCGATACATTTCAATGTAAAATATCAAGTTTTTATTTTTGCCTTACGGATTTGGAGATAAAAACGTTTAAAGTCGTGTCTAGAATATTGTCAGAGATTTCTTTTAAAGAGAGAGGAAGTACAATTTTTTGGGGGAAAAAACACTCCCTCCATTATGTGTTATCCCATTCTACCCTTATAAGTCCTGACCACCTGTTCTTCCTCATTTGTTTTCCATCTCAATTTTCTTCATTTGCCTCTCTCTATCATTTGTAAACTATGACTTACTCAAGATGATCAACCTCATCAAATATTGGTGAGTCACCTTGTTAATCGGATTTCGTCCTTCCAAAATGCAAATGGAAATTACCATCAAGAGTAGCAAAATTGAAGTTGCCTTCAGCTCAACGTAATCCGAACAAGGCCTTTTTCAAGTACGAAGAATGTGGGTTTTTCAAGTGGCTTGAAGAAATCGACATTAAGAGCAATGGTAAGGTGATCGATTGGAATTTGATGAATGTGGATGGTGGCATGGAAGCTAGCATTTTACAAAAGGTTAGAGTTGTCAAAATCAGACCCGGCCCGATAAGTTACCTGAAATTGACCCGGACCTGACTAGATTATTACCCGAAAAGTAAGACCCAAAAACCAACCCGACCCAACCTGAAGTCAACTCGAAATCGATTTGATCTAATATTCAAAGACCCAAACTCGATCCGTGTCCTACTCGTTAAGGACCCAACCCGTTATAAACCCGACCCATTACAGACCCGACCCGAAGAGAATCCGAAATCGATTGAACCCGACACATAATCGATATGACCCAATTTATAACAATCCATGATCTGAATTCACTCGATATGTTAATGATCTAAATATACGTGAATGTGACCTAACTTGCCCAACCTATTTTTTTAACCAATTTCTAATAACCTTGAAACCAAACATTTTTCATTAATGACCCAATGCAAACCCAATAAAGCCTAAATCAGATTTTAACTGAAATTGAGGCGACTCATTACCATAATTGACTTGACCCGAAATCTACCCAAACTCGAAATAACCCGCTTTAACCCCTTTAGGAACCAAACCGATTTTACCTGAATTGGCCTTAATCTGAATCGAATACAACCTGAACCGAACATAAGCAAGCAAATAACCAATTTGACTCGACCTGATAATGACCTGACCCATCCCGACCCAACAGACCAAATTGACACGATTTTACCCGAATCGATAAGAACCACCCCGCGATGGGTCAACTCAAAACCGACCTGTGAACCCAATTTGACACCCCTACAAAAGGTAATGAGCTGAAACTTATGAAATGAAACTTATGAAAGATAAAATATTATAGTTAGGGTGTTATCTTAGCGTGGGGTTAAATTTTTTTATGATTTATGATAACTATTATAATGTAGAAATGAAAAAACTTGAATGGTTTTTATTAAGATAATTTATGAAATTAAGAAGTTGCATCGTATGGTTTTAACTAATGAATTGATGTACTTAGTGATTGTTATGCCAAATTTAGTTCAGAATATTTATATAATAATAAATGCTTATATAATACTTATTCCAAATTCATTTATCTTTGCAATGTACACATTGGCTTTAAGTAATGTCATTATTGATAACTTGATAAGACAATAATTGTCCATAATAGTTACAATGGCCCCAAAGAGAATTTCCCTAGCAAATTTGATCAAGGTCGACAAGTGTTCATTTTTCATCCCCAAAAAATATACATATTCCAGTGTATTAGTAGAAGCAATACATTAAATTAGGACAGCATGATGAATTTCATAAAATGCCACAAAATACACATATATTAAAACCTAACAAATTAAAGAAATAGTCAATTTTTTTTCTAACAATCAGAAGTTGTTTTGTTGCGTTTACGCTAGTACTACAAGTCTAGTCAGGACCTTCTTGCACTTTAGAATCAAGTTCCTTGTGCTTTCTGGGTTCTGGAAGGAATTAACTTGCAGTAGTTTGTTCTATTCCTTGGTTGGCTTCTGGTGGCCTTACTTCCTCTTGGCTAGCTATAACTTGAAGCTACGGCGTACATTGGTTGTGATTGTGAGACCATGAGTTCAATCAAGTTAATGTCACGATGAACCTGCATAGCCTTCTAAACTTGTTCTTGCCTAAACTTAGCCTTCTTTGCCTGCTTTTCGGGTACAATAGCTTCCTATTGTTCAAGAGTCGCTGTAGTAGTGAGGCCACCCTCACAAGTTTTGGAGTTGAGCCCAAAACACTTGCATTTCTTGCACATAACAGTGACACTTGTTTTCCCTTTCTTCTTTCTTCTTTCTTCCTACACCTTGAGGGCCTCCCTAAACTTCTCTTCGGTTTGTGGATGAAATAACTTAAGCAATCCATCTCAAGCCAGTCACTAACAAATTCAGCAGGGTCCTTGGTATCATCCAAGGTAGCTCTTACTGTCTTACAGTAATAATGCTTACAAGGTTTTACATTCACCTGCCATCTACCACAAGTACACTACACTCCCACGACTTGTCCAATTAATATTTTGGGACATATTCAATTCCCTTATCAAGCTACTAGTCATGCTTCCTTGTTGCATGCCTGACCATCGCTATCCTCCTTATACCTGCTCCAAAATAGCACATTAATCAATAGCTTACTATGAACAAAATTCATGAGGTATTCAAAAGAATTGAACATGGTAATATACCTTCAAAAGTGTTGGCATAATGTAGTATAGTACCTTCCAAAACTTTCCACAAAATTGTTTGTGTGCTATCATTCTTCAAATTTGGATCAAAACTCCATTCGGTCCTCTTCTTCAATGGCCCCATGGCCATATTTCATCAATTTCATTGATACCTTCTTGAAGCTGAACTCAAATCATACCTTAGTGATATTTCAAAACAACTTATGCATAAGAATTCCAGGTAAACAACCTTGAAATTCTTGCAGACAAGTGTCTGGCACAATACCTTTTAGGTACCTTGGGCAACACTTTATCTATAGATCGGTCAAGTCTACACATGAACAACATAAGTAACTAGTATTTAGTATATGTACTCATACAAACAACAAACACTAAGGTCTATTCATTTACCTTTTTTTATCAGAAATGATAGTCTAATATATATGTCCTTATAGTTGATGTTAGTATGCCCTTTGAGTTATGAAAACACTAACTCCAACTTGTCTTATTCACAGCGTCAGTCACTACTACAACTATTGGTAAAAATTTCACTATTTCCCTCTAAGGAAACAGGGGACACCCCACCATAGTTACCCTCTAGATGATTACCATCAACAATAACTAAGCCCTTGCAACCTGTTGTTACTCCGCTAAGTGAGTTGCAAAACTAACAAATGTTGACCTAAACAATCGTGCTTCTCATATTTTTGCAACCTAGCCCAATTACAAAAGGCTATTGAGTCAGGGTTATGTTCCTGTAACGCTAACAATAAGGAGGCAACAACGAATATGACTTATTAGGTGGACTTTTTTTTATAAGTAATTTGAAAATTTGGCTTTGAACCAAAATATTATCAAAAATAAGTTTCTGCTGGTTTGGATGAAAATCACTGCTTGAGACAACGATTTCAGTCAACGATTGTGGGTCAGCCTGAATTGGGCTGACCCAAATACAATCCATACGTTTTTTAAAATTCGAACCGCAATCGTTGGCCCAGACAATGATTTCAATTTTTTTTAAATTCAAACCAAAATCATTATTCCAGACACATATTTAGAAATAGACTAAAATCGTTGTCTATGACAATAGTTTTCTAATAAAAAAAATAGGCCAGCCTAATTCAATAAAGCCAAAATTATTGTTTGGGACAACAATTTCATTTAACCAAAATCAAGCAACGATTTCATTTAACCAAAATCAAACAACGATTTTGTTCCGAACCTACAGAAACATATTTTTAAAAATATTTTGATCCGAAACTTATTTTTAAAAGAAGTTTAAAAATAACTTATAAAAAGTCCTTATTAGGTCCACCTTGGATCATTCTTATGACTATGTTTTTATCCTATACAAAGTAGAACGGGACATGATTATACCAAAACCCATCTTCAAATAAGTTGGTTTGTACCTAGGCTTTTCCATTTTGTTGGGCTAATATTCATGTTCTATGTTGTTGGGCTAGTTTTACAATATATGATCATATGAATATATGTCTAGTGTAATATCCACGAACATGGTCCATTTGCTATCCAAGAAGAAAGTGTACAGATCAGTGTCAAAAGTTAGAACCATGAACAACTTATCTGCCCTAGGCTTATTAAACCTGGAAGTTAATATATTGACCATTGCACCACCACATCACCCATCACATTGAACTTAGTAGTAGCTCGCCTCAGAAACCTTTAAATGTGGTATTTTTTTTAGCTTTTTAATCGCAAATAACTAAGTATTAATAACCATCATCATATATAAAGGTGACCTAATATAGTGAACTCAACTAGAAGCTATCGGGTGTTCATCCCTTAAAATGTCTCATATATAAAGGTCTAGTAATAGAAAATAGACCTTCTAAAAGGTCAACTTTGATGACTAAAATCATCTTGATCGATCTTCATTTCATAAGTCTCGTCATGGGTAGACAGTAGAGGATTCTAGATTATATCATCCCTGTATTATATTGTCAACAAGATCAAGTGACATAAGATAGCCTCAATCGATTATTAAAACTTTGGTGTATATCATAGGAGTAAATTTTGGCCATGTTGAGTCAAAGATGAGCTAAAATGACAATTAAAGCTACAAAAAGACAATACTAAAACCTAGTTAGACCCCAAGATATGAGGAAGACATAACCTTGTATGGTTTTATTGAAGAGTTTTCCAAGAAGGGTTGTGTTTAACTCTCTTGAATTTTACTAGTATAAACTTATTATGAATTGTTAGTCCTTAAATTAAATGAGCTTCTAGACTCTTAACTTCTAGAATTTAGTAAGTTCTGAACGGGCATGGGAAACCCGAAATAGGAGAGTTCAACTCACTTATAAGTCCAAAGAAGATTCCTTACTAAAATCATTTGGTGATAGCATGAGTTATTCCTTTTAGCTTATAATAATCAATGGTTATCCCTATTTCTACAACGTGGGATCATGTGAGCAACAATAGTTAGTTTTAAAATCAATTAACTTATTTCGGCGTATAATTAATTTATTTTTTTCTTCTTTTTTGGCAAATTATAAACTTGTTTTAAGTAGCTTAGCCCTGATTGGGTTGATTTCAACATATATAACTCATGTGAGCCAATTTCTTTTTATATATATATATATATATATATATATATATATATATATATATATATATATATATATATATATATATATATATATATATGGATATAACTAAATATTACTGCGTAATCTGCCATCCATAATATGTGACTTCAAGGATATACAGCAAACAAGCTGCAAAAAATGTAGGTTAATTAATAAGAAGTGTAATAGTCCCTAATTATCACGTCCATGAACATAATGCGGATGATATTCACATACAGTGCTTCCATTAGGTCTAAATATCCACGGATGTAGATATTCTACATAGTGCTCTTCGATCAAAAT
The DNA here is from genome assembly GCA_026401315.1 of Dysphania ambrosioides. NCBI lineage: Eukaryota > Viridiplantae > Streptophyta > Magnoliopsida > Caryophyllales > Amaranthaceae > Dysphania > Dysphania ambrosioides. Next base: position 730,467 of record CM048660.1, on the reverse strand, counting down.
AAAGTATTACCAACAACGTTATTATTGTAGCATCTTTAGCAAGTAGTGTACCTTGCTTAAAAATTGTCAATAATTCAAGCTGATCTAGACATGAATAGCTATAATTAATTCTTAGCCTGTCTTTTCTTTAACTTTTTCGGCCTTTTTTTTAAGTAATTGGATGACTACAGAATAATCTTTTGTTTCATATCTCATCTTATTAAACATGCTAAACAATTATCCTCATTAACCTATCTTTTACGTTATATAAGTTGAATACTTCTAGGAAATAGATGATTCCCACCTACTAAGAAAACTTCCTGCCTCATTTACCAATCTAAATTTTCAAGTAAACTACATTAACTCGGTAACTTAATCAGAACTGAATCAAACTATATAACAGATGAACGAAACCGTTCTTATTTCATTAATTCATCAATCGGTCATCTAAGCTATTGTATTATAATACTATATAATATAATGTTCATCCATAGTTAGTATAGTCTCATACAAAGTATATTAATTATGTTATTCAAGGTATAGTGTTGGTTGCCTATTGACATTATTGCAAGACATGCAACTATTATCGTAATGGATGTGTTGGGGAACTTTTCTGAATTAGTTACTCCCTACTTAGTATCTTATTTTCTTGGCAAAAGATTTGTCTTCAAAAATGTTGTAATTTTTAAGATAGTAATGACTCATATATATATATATATATATATATATATATATATATATATATATATATTACATGTAGCACTTAGTAAGTAAAGTTATTTACAAGGTCGGGAGGACAGATAGCCAGAAATGACACAACTAATCACCTAAGAGTATAAGTGTATAGGCATATAGCAATAATATAGTATCCTAACATTAATTTATGAATGAAGACCTAACATAATTACTTAAGCAAAAAGTATTGAATACAAACAGGACATAGTTAATTTTATTATGTTTCCAGTAAAAATAACCCCTTAATCTAACAAAAATTACTCCTCAATACAACATATGTCAATATTTATCAACTTTAAGGGGTAACTTTTGTTCTTTCTAAGGATATTAGGGATACAATAATTATATTTTTTTGTGTCCCTTATATATAAATACTTTATGTTAGCTAGAACACATATAGCATATACATATCTCTGAATGAGAAAATGTACTCTCTAGTATTCTTTTTGTCCATTTATGTTTATCTTAGCCAAATCAAGGACTCCGCTAACTAATATATCTATGCAGTCAATTAAAACGGAAGAAGACATAAAAGTTAATTAATTAAGTTGCTACGTCACATTATTCCAAATTTAATAGTAGCAAGCATGTGATTCCAGCAATAATTGGTGTTTGATTTTCTAATAGAAAAATTGAGAGATGAGAAATTATGCAGGTGTGTATCATATTTGATTGAGTCGATATGATGAGTTAGATTCTTTATCAACTTGTAGCATCGTCTTTCTTGGGTGCAATGTAGAAGTATAGAACAGGTCTTTGTTGTATATTGTCATATAATTTGTGATATTGATTTACGTACTTTATTCTATGATATTTATGTTGAGTCTATTGACCAGTCAAATTGTAATAGAGTTCTTTCATTCTAGAATAATAACCTAGCTTTCATCTATCATCTTGTACGAAGTATATTTTACAAGTTTAATTATGAAACTATTATTGATGACTGCATGTTTATGGTTCCTTGTAAGTTTAGTCTCTTAATTAATTAGTGTATCCTTAAATTGAAGTGTATTAATGTATCATAAAGATAGATTTAGGGGTTGTTGAATAGATTGTTTAAGTTTGTTGAACTTCAACACCCAAATTATGTATTTGCATTCTAAATTAAACTAACCTTTATACAAGGATTACAAGGAAAGTTAACTTGGTGCTGCAGTATTGTTCTACAAGTTTCGATCTTTGAATCTTATGTACACTGTATTTCTTGGCTTGCTCTAGGTGTTATAATCATACACATTTATTTGAGATTTGATTCCATTTTTTTTAAGTATTAAACTTATATGCTCGATGGCTCCTTTCCAGTTATCAGATTGAACTTCTTCTTTACTAAAAAATATCTACCTTCATACGAGTAATTTTTGGGATTGATATGCAAAATATAAGAGGGTACTAAATGAATATATATACTAAATGTCAAATGATTCTGATCTTTGCTTAGATCCATATTCGGACAAATGGGTACTTGCTTCCATCACCTTGTCGCATATTTTGGGGTAAAAATATCATCTCATAGATTTTGTTACAAAACATTTAAAATTTGAGCCGTAAAGTATGTTTTAAGTATTAAACATGTACATACCTGTCAAAAAATAAAAATATACTATTAATTCTCCATTGGCAGAACCGCAGAAATATTAGGTAGCTTCCCATTAAAAAAAAAAAACAAAAAAAAACCATTAGGTAGCTTAAGATATAAATTATTTTCTTTTCCCACAGAACTCTCCCACGTAAATCATCCAATAAAAATGATATGTCACCATATCATAAACGTGATGATTATTGTCATGAACCGAAATTTGAATTACATCACACTATTTTTTTTTTATTATTATAGCATGCTTAATCTTTAATAGAAATCAAATGTAGTATACAACATCAACAAAAGGGAAATTAGAGTATTTAGCCGCACAACAACTAATATAAACAAGATTTGATCTCAAGTTATAAACATATCATATAAGACTTTACCCAACTAAATTAATTGACATCCTTACCGTATTTCTTGATAAATCAAATAAGAAGATTATTCAAACTAAGTAACTAACTCTAGAAAACTAAACCGTATGACAAGTCTTACAATCTTATATAACCTCCTCTAATTACGTACATAATTTTCCTCAAAAAAAAGGTACTCCGTATATGACCATTATCAGTAACATCATATCCCAGAATCCCAAAACAAATTGACGCCAAACGCAGTACGAACTATGAAGTATGAGCCAATTTTGTTAAGGCTTCATCCTTTTAATTAGCCCTTCAAAATTCTCCTATCGTTCTCAAGATATGCACTTTTGAAAGCATAGCCCTCAGCTCCAATGTTCTTGTTTCTCTGTTTAGTACTACGTAAGCACCAAAATGTCTTCTCTCTGATACACTCACCACATCACCACATATATCTTGCATCATCGCTAGCTCCATATTCTCCTTTCTTCCACTTTCTTTCCACGTCCATCAAAATTGAAACTAACTATACCCGAATCAAATACTCCGTAATAAGTAGTTCTTATGTCCTTGCCAATAAATGGTTGGGCAAATTACTACGAGTCCTAAATCTGGTTAAAGATATTGATTCTCTCTGCATATAGGGGTATTTGATAATATTTATTAAACCCCGGGATATATACTTGGTAAAACTTCCGATATATTTGTATAGATGCATCAAATTTTATCAGAGTACTTTTTTAATTAATGAATACGAATCAGAGTCATATACATGCATGAATACATCCGCCTAATCATGCAAGCAAGTGTTCCAAATGTAGTACTCTTATCAGGCTATCATGCCATTCAAGAATGTGGGAATATAAATTAAAGGTTCAATTATAATAACAAGCCTCTCTAATAAAAGATCAAATGAATTGAGGTGCTTACTATATAGCTAGAGGAATTGCAACGAACAACAAGACAATTACCTCATGACCAGGAGAGTCGTATAATCAACGTACGTTGCAGTATGTGTAGTTGTATAGTCCTATCAGTCCAACTCCCCACCATCAGCAAGCCGGGTTTGGGATATTCCTGTGTAAAATCAAGGGGGAGATAAGACAGTATCTGGTCAGATTAGCTCCTTGCAGAGCAAATATTCCATTAAGGCAGTCTACAATCTCCTAGTTGGTCCACAGAAGAAGGTTCATTGGGCAGGTGCTGTCTGGAATACATAAATAATCTAACAATCATCAGTTTTTTGGAATTCAAATTCAGCAATAAATTGTCTGCAATGCAAGCTATTTTGGAGTGGCTTGGTGTTAGAAGCCGAACTTCTAATCTGCAAAGACTTTTCAATTGGATTAGGAGAAGCTACAAAGAAACAAGAGCTAGAAAGGCCACGTTGTATGGAGGAGTTGCAGCAACAGTATATGAGGTTCAGTGTGCCAGGACTAAGGCCTTATGGAACCAGAATGTACCTAGCCTCCTAAAACTGTAAGGAATTCAGTTTGTTGTAAAGAACAAGAGTGAAAATTGTAATAGGAAAGAAAGTGAGTGTGATAGATAGGGACTCGATTCATAGTCGATCTCTAAGGTCTTGTTTTGTGTCTGGTCTTGCTCAGCTAATACCCTTTAGCCGTTCTGCTTCTGTTTAGCAGGTTGATCAGTTGTACTCTGTCTTGATTGAGTAAAATATTTATTTATCAAGAATTCAATCAACTATACATATTCATTGTATATGTATAAATGAAATGAGTTTGGTGGGTTAGCAAGTTGATTAATATAATTCATTGGATTCCTAGTTGCACATAGTACTACTCTGTATATACGTATGACATAATAATACTATGGTATCATTTAATTTGTCATAAAAACATAAACCTTGGTCTTTATTTGTTATTGTCAACCATCCACATGATCGAATATAGATGGTAAACCTAAAGTAATAAAAAAAAAAAAACTAGCATAATTTCATTTTATATGTACGTATGACGATAATAATTCAAAATTTCAGATGAAATTCCCCGAAAAAAAGGATCGTGCATTGAAAAAACCAAGTATATGAATTAATATGATATTTGGACCTATGATTATGAATGATAAAATTTTATAAAAGTTTCCCAGCTCTAGAAGAGCTTTTAAAAACAAAATTAGAATCTAGGCTAAGCCCTAACTGAAGATCTAAAGATTTACAGCTTTGTTTAGTAACAGGTAAAGGGGAAGGCTTGACAACAACAGGACTACTTTCTGAAGTGCACCTGCCACTATGTGTGACCGTAAACTTCTGGAAAGCGGCCGCCGCCTGATGTTGGTCGTGATCAAACGGCCCGAAGCTAATCTGGGATTCTTCGTAAACTGAGAAATGATCGTCTGCAGGTGCATGGTAGTAAGAAGGGTCAAAGTACCATAAAGCATCTGAAGAAGTACTGCTGTGTCGTTTCAGGTTCTGATGGTATGGCTGAAGATAGAAGTTTATACTCGCTTTTCGAGCTTGTAGTTGAAGCCTCTTCTTCTTCATCCTCTCCTTCTTGTGAGCATTTTGGTGGCCTCCTAATGCTTGTGAGTTTGCAAATTCTTTGAAACAGTACTGACATTCGAATTTCTTACCAACTTCCACCTCAATGTTGTTAGTATTGACAGATGAACTCCTCTCATGATCAGCCTTTTCTTTCCTAGAGCCGGATGAGACGGTGTTAGATGAATTCGTGCTTTCTTCACGTTCTATTACATTCTCCGAATTTTTACATAGGTCGACCTCAAACCCGAACAATTTTAGCTTCTTTTCCACACAAAATGGGCTGCCCTCCATCTTAAGTTTGCAAGTTTTAGCCTTACAATGGGCAAGGAATTTCTGGTTTGACTAGTGTGTATTTTCTTTTTCCTCTACTTTGGTGTTTGCCGTTGGGTTTCTCCTTGCTTATATAGCACTACTAATAGGACAGTTTGGACGATGCGTTGCATCGCATCCGAACACACCTAGCTTCCTGTATAGTTTAATAAACATCGTGAACAGCAAAGGTCAATTTAAATAAAAGAGAGGGAAGGTGGTGAAAATTAAAAGTCAGATAAGGGAAGCTCATGTATGCATGCAAAATGGTATAGTTTAACAATATTTTTTTGATTGAAGGGAAAATTTGGAACCTTTTGTATTTAATACAAGATACACCTCTAACTTTCACTATCAAAAGAGATTCAGGTTGTTTAATTAATGAGTAGAATTATGGCAGATAAGCATTATAATTATGAATTTGATTAAACTTGCACTTATGGGACACTGTGGAATATTTTAAGCTAATATTCCATGGCGTAAAGATGTGAGAATGGTATAATACTAATCATATTATATATTCAAGTCAAAGAAAGATGGGGATGTAATCACCCTGGTTTATAGTTTAAGGTTCCTGTTGGTCTGTAACAAATCTAGCATACTGTACTTAACAATGTATTTAAATAACTATATATTTCTTGACCAGCTAACAAGCTAGTGGAGTCCTCATATAATGTCATCGACCAAAAAAGCTTATAATATTTCCCAAAATTAATTGGATTTTGATCAGTTTTAATTGGATTTTTTATTTGAAAATGAAGTTGTATTAATAGAAAATATAATTTTAAAAATAAAGTTGTATTAATAGAAAATATAACTTTACTATAAGAAAATGAAGTTTTACTATTAGAAAATAAAGTTATAAAATTTCTCAATTTTTCAACCCAATAATCTTCTTAAGAGACCCCAAATATATTTGTACTATTAAAAATAAAATTATATTATTAAAAACTAAAATTACCATCCTATCGACATATTGAATATTACATATATCTAATATGAATTTAAATACCCTTATTATATAAATCTAAACTTAATTAATAAAAACATCCACTTAGGTCTCCAGCCCCATCCACTACAGGTTCAATAAAAACAATGATGCATTAATTCAACTTATGCAGTTCTGTAGAAAGTGTGATTATTCAGCGCTATTTGAAGCTTCTTTGAAATAATCAAACAATAAAGGCTAGATATGTGTAGAAATTCTGTCAATTGTCGATCTTTTCATTCAACATATGCCACATAATTACACAAGTTATTTCCCACAAGACTCTTGGGCTGCAAGACACACACGCATATTACTAACGCTCTTCCAACACACGATAACTTTTCATAACACAATAAGGACTACTGTCAAATCCCAAACTCTATAAAAATTATATTGGGCATAAATATGAAATTTAATATCACCGTTTCAAAATAAAAGTAAAAGAAAAATATGTTTTTAATGAGATATCAGATATAGGGGTATTATCTCAGATCGATAAAATAAATGATTTATCGATATCTAAGATATAAGTGGTATTATCTCAAATATAAGTATTATTATCTTAGATCGATATAGGTTGTATTATCTCAAATATAAAAAAAAATTATGAAAATGACTCTATTAGGTATCGAAATAATGGTTTCAGATATAAAAATGAAATTACAAAAATAGCCCTTGATATAATCAAAGTGATTTGTACCTGATATAAATTAGGAAAATCTCTCTGAAATAGTATCGTAAAATATCCCTATACCCCCTTAAGTTAAAGCGTGAATATCACAAACACCCAACTTGTGTAGTATAAAAGTAAAGTCTTAGTAAAGATATCAACTAATTGCACGTTTGCAGAAACATATTGATGCATAGTTCCATCTACGATCACATCTTTCACAAAATGACAATTGACTTCAATGTGTCTAGTTATCTCATGAAACACAAGATTATTACGAGAAGCTGCTTGACTGTCACAATAAAGTCATATTCCCTTTTCATGTGTCACACCTAAGTCACTCAATAATTGTTTCAACCACTTTAATTCGCATGTTATCTCTGCTATAGAGCGATATTCTACCTATTCAAATGAACGGGACACGATAAGTCGTTCTTGGGTTTTCTAGGAAACAGTAAAATATCCAAATAACACAAATCAACCACTCAAAGATATTCTAGAAATAGGAAAATTGGCCAAATTTAAATCACACCTTATTATATGTGGAATTTCTGCCACTCTTTTGCTTTCTTTTAGAGAATTTCCCATGAATTAAGTCCTTTTTCAGCCCTTTTCATGCCTCTTTTAAGCAAATTTTCATCGATTCTTCATCTAAAGGACATTTTAGTCATTTTCCATCTCTACCTTCAGTTATGCACAAATCCTCCCATTTTCATCGATTCCTCTTGTATTGTCTTGTAGGGTTGAAGTTAGTAGAGAAGCTTTTGGAAGTGAGAAACATGGAGAAGAAGTGAAGAACTTCAGGAAGAGATCGAGCAAATGAGCACCCGCTACATTCAATGGTAATGAGCACTCGCTTAGTACATATTTTCAGAAGACCAGGGTCATGGGCGGACACTAAGTAGACATTGAGAGGGTGCAAGGACTTGGGAGTGCCAGTTCTTAATAGTGCTAAGTGCCCGCTCATAAGCCCGGCCAGTTTCCTAATCCAAGTATTTTCTATAGTAAGAGGAAAGGGGATATAGAATCCTTATGGTCATCTTATTCGTAACAATTCTCTAGGGTTGTTCGAACCCAAGAAAAAGGCCCTCAATTTTTAGACGAGTTTTAATGGGATCTTTTAGTCGAGTACAATTTTGTCAAATCTAACAATGATACATCTATCTATCTTTTTTTTTAAGAAAAAGAGAGCAATTATATTGACCATGTTAGTGAGAAAAGCTCTTGAAAGAGCATAGTAGTTGCTACAACAAGCTAAGGAATATTAAGAAGTGGGCAATGATGTAAGCATACTAATAATATAGTAGATTAGTAGTGCACTTTAATTAATTAAGTAATTAAAACTAAGGAGGTCTACGTTAAGATCTCATCATATCTTCTTAGAGCAGGCAAAACCCATATAATATACCCCAAAAAAAGCATATGTTTATAGGTGAATCAAGTGATCAACTAATTGAATTGAATTGAATTGAAACAAAGCAGTTTTTGTTGGACAGTTGTTCTAATTGGACCCCAGCTTAAGTTTTACCTTTTTTAAGGACATGAGAAAACAAACTAAAACTAATTATATTAGATCATGTTTTTTATTCTATTGTCTCACTTGATTTGATCTTTTGATTGGTGGAAAGAGTCCACCAATAGGTTTCCCAGACTCATCAATTCCCACTCTTTTTAAGTTTTATTTAATATTCTTTTTGAGTTGATTAATTAACTTATTCTTCTTTTCTCTCTTCCTATCTCCTTAATCTCATCTTTTCAATCATCATATTCAAATTGCTTTCTTCCTTTTGGAAGAAGAATTCCAAATTAGAGCAGTGTGTATGTTGTCAATGAGCAGTTTCATTGTCACGACATGTGGAAGAATATGAGGGGTTTTGCTTCTTTATTTTCATTTTTTTCAAAAAAATTTGTAAGGAATTATAAGTAGATTAAGGTGGCTTGGTGGGTGGGTTGGTTGGTTGATTGATTTGATCTAATCTAATCAAAAAATTTCCTGTTAAACTATAGGATCCTAAGATTACCCCACCATTTAAGCCACCTCAAATTTCCATTTTCTATATCATTTAAATACCTTTCATCTAGACTATTCTTGTCACAAAAATTGTGATCCGATATTGACTAGGTTAAACTTATACTTTAATAATTAAAGATCATGTGATATATTTATACTTTAAGAAACATTGAATTTGTCATATTAAGCTTAGTTATATGCATGGTAGTTTTACTCATTGACATTATACTATTCTTAGAAAAAGTGATTTGATCTTCACCCTGCAAGATTTGATCTTCCCTTTTATCTGTCTGCTAACTGAAGTCATCAGTCTAAACACGAACTAATTGTGATTTATGGAGTACAAGGCCTCCCAACTCTCTACTATGACAAAATAATGCAGGATTAAATGTATCCAATCTTACTTTAATATCATGTTAATTAAAAGAAAACTTGTCTTTATTGACCATGTGATCAGACTCTAGTAAACGTATATGTATGTACTCCCTCTATACGATCCTTAAATATTTGTTTATTAAGAGTTATTACTATTTTCGATCCAGTGCGGTGATTTGAGTTACAATAACACAAATATGTTTCTTCAGCTCTACATTTAATTTCATCTTTAAATCTCTATTATATTGCTATGGTTTTTCATCAAAATTATTAGTTAATTGTAGTAGAAGGTAACAAAGATATATAGGTACATGGATATTTTGTTAAAAATCTCATAATGTTCACAATAATGAAATCAATTTACTGTATAAGTATGGGGTCGATTTTCATCGTAACTTTCCATATACACCTAAAACCATCATGGAGTTTGGCATGATGATTGATGAGACTCTCCAAGAATGATAAAATTATAAGCCACTACGCACAATAATTACCTTCATTTATGTGCATGCTCTGGTAAAAATTCTAAGGTATATAGAAACTTAGAAAGTAAGTAATTTTAGGATGGCTTAAAATGGAAAAGATGCTTATCATATAGAGACAAATGAGGAACATTATATTATTACAACAATATATTATGGAAGTATAAACCATTAGATTAGTGTTATTGATTCAGTCCATTGCAATCTAACATAAAGAATAGTACATAATTATTTTGACTTCGTTGGAAATGGACTTACCCTATATATTCAGTAGTACTGAACCACACACCTGTGCAGCTACAAATACTCGGCTTAGTTTGTTCTGTGATCAAACTATACAACAAGGTATGGAAATGACATTATTAAATATAAAAACCTTAGCCAATCAATGCAAACGTTGCCTTGCACGATTGGTCCTTGTTTTAAAGAGATGGGGACAATGAAGCGACGATGTTCTTACTTATCTTATATTCTCGCTGTCATCATGCACAGTCGATCTTGGATACCAATGCCAGGCGCCAAGCGAGAGTATATGAATGATCTTGTTGGTGGAAAAGGAATATATGGCTAATGAAAAGGGAAATTGAAATTAAAGGATGACATCTCATCCATCCATCAGGTGCCACGTATCTTCTAATCAATGTCTAACATGGAAAGGACATGTATCTTGAAAGCATAAACTAACAAACATTTAATTGGTGGTAATAAATTACGATAATTTTGTTTTTAAACTAGGTTTTATGTACTTTACAAGTCGTGTACCAAACCAATATGTCTACACTATTACTCCATATTATGTTGTTGTTAGTCTAGCATTACTCTCTAAATTCAATGACTCAATTGTCTCTGATTCATGCCTCCATACCACCGTGCCAGCAAATAAAATAGATTAAGTGCGATAAGGATAATATACTAAGAAGATAAGCATCAAGTATAAATGTATAATGTTTAATGCATGCAAGTATTTTACATACTCCCTTATCTTTTAATCAAATATTATCCGATCCCCTACCTAAGTACTCCGTGATAATTAAGCATGGGATTATGGGTATTATGAAGTATAATACAAGTGATCATATGTTATTTTTTATATATATAAATAAGCAACTAATCCATATAACTGTGATATGGTCTAGATTCTCAGGCGGGCAATCGCGGCTGGAAAAAGAGAATGTATGAAATATAATGATGATAAATAGAACTTATTATTATTATTATTATTATTATTATTATTATTATTATTATTATTATTATTATTATTATTATTATCAACATCATGTGAGCGATTATTCAAGCAAGGATTAGCAGTACACTGTTGACTGATGACTTCTTATATATCTTGGCTATATTTCCATATGTGAAACCTCCATTGAAAGAGGCAGAAAAAGATCATACTCCGTACTCAGTATATTCATTATGTTTTCAGTTCAAAAAGAATGCATACAAATATACTCAGCAAAAGTTAGGCAAGGCAAGCATGTTAATATTGCAGTGTCTTTCAATGGGGTGAAAAACTTTCTCCTTTTGGGCATAATAATTTAGCACTCTATTACTATATTTGGATCTTTATGAAAATGTATTATACCTAACACAAATGATAATAAGCAATGAAATTTATCTCCAAAATTATATAATTCGTAGATAAGATCGTGAGTAGTGCTTGTCAAAAAAAAATCTTTTCCCTGACTTATTTTCATCTGTAGCTGATGCATGCATAAGAGACCAATACCTCCTACTGTCCTACAAAGTCTGGTCAGCCAAACAACTGATGACTTGTAGGCATCTAACACCACAAAATAACAACACGATTAGACATAATAAGTTAATAATCCGATTAAACCTAACCACTAGGCACTAGCTCATCTGTTTTGTGACCTTTTATTTCCTACAAGTCTACAACCTTAGCACTTGTTTGCACTGGTTTGATTAGACATTTGAGTTTATTGTTCCGTGTTTAAGTTTATCTTCAATAGGAAAGGGAAAATGATGGCCCATTATGAGCCCTCTATTATTGTTCCTAATCTTCCTACTTCCAAGCTTAAGGCAGCGTTAATGACTAGAATCATGAAATGGCGCTATTAGTGATTATTTTAATTAGTAACGACACCACTTATTCTTGATGAAATGGCACAATTTGGTGATAAAATCAGTCAGTTCAAGCCTGCTAATATCAAGCCACACATTCTGACCACCAAATTCAAGCCAACAACCTGATGATAACCCAAATTCAAGTCCTTAAGACCTTAAGGTTAGAGATAAGCTTGCAATGCATTTTCTAATATGAAATTAATTAGTGAATGTATGACAAAATCATGAATTGATTAGTTTTTTACTAATATTTGATTTTATTTTTATCTTTCCACTTTTAACTCTTATTGACAGCCCTAACAATTGTGTATAGCATTGTTAACAAATTCTGAATTGCATTGTTGTTGACTTAGTGTAACAGTTAACTACGTACTTTTTTACCATTCAAAATACTCAAAAGTTCATTCTTTAATTCTTTTACCATACATCCAATGTAGGTCTTCACTTTGGATTCTTGAAGTTTCAAAAGTTACCGGATAGTCAAATTCTACAAGCAGCCTCTCCCAACCAGCTAAGGTAATTCAAAAACTAATTCCACAAGGGATTTCTAATTAACTAATTTGTAACTTTATTTACTGGTGCAAAAAAGCTATGCCAATACTCAACAGTGCTTTGACTATACATGCCCTGATGCCCATAAACGTACAAATCAACACTTCTCTATTCCACTTCCATCTTTACTCAGGGTGGGTGATAAGAAAAGAGTGATATATTTTCACCTCCCCTCTTCCACCAAAAGGCCACCATTACCAGCAGATAAATCCACCCTACAGCTAGGAGGGAATAACCCAAACGATGTCACTAATGGTGATTAGTAAAAAATGATGGACATGAACACATTTCTCATGCTAAGATCTTTTAAAAAAAAAACCTTAACTTTTCAAACCCAATTGCAAAATCACGGCAAAAGTGTTCAGTGGGTAATACATACATCAACTACACAACTTCCCCACATTACATGCATGATTTATCAATGGTTGAATTGGATAAATCTGACAATAGTAAACGGGCCTCTTATCAACCCAAGGGTAAAACGATGACTAAGAGTATCCACTGTGGAGAAACTTGACGAACAGTTGAATACATGCCGAAAAAAGATTTGCAACTGGTTTTGCATGCTTATGGATGCTGTCTAGGACGAGACACGAGAGATTGGAGAATCTTCTTCCGAGGCCCCTGCAGAAGAATAATCAGCATCTATCAATCACAAAGGAAGGCTTAATCTAGTAATCATAAGCTCAGCTTAGAATAGCACAAGACCTTAAATAATTTTTTTTTTTTTTTTAAAAAAACAGAGCAGCACCAAAGATTGGGTTTCATGAAAGGCAAAGAAAATTAGATTCCTGATTTTACCTTCCCTACCCCCAAAACATATCCAGATGAAGAAAATTGAATACACCACTTTTTCAACCTAATTCCTTCCAAGTCTTTTAACCCAAACACACTACAAAAGCAAATCATGGGCTAAACTGCCTTCAGAAACATAGAATCACACACATTCCAACCAAGATCTGCAACAAAATTTAGGGAGGATTCACATTATCAAGAAGAACAACTATGCATAGATAGTATAAGGGATGCATTCTTTGCAGACCACACAACATTCATAACCAATCCACAAGACTTTTGAAGTGCTCTGCACACGAAATAGGCCACTATAACTTTACTAGCATATTTTGGAAGAGCGGCTTCCCCCATCCACTTTCTTCACAATAGGAAAATTTTAAATTTGCCAGGAATGACGGTAAATAAAAACAAATGAAAGGAAGATAAAGATGATAGATAAAAGGAAGTCAAGTTTGTCCAGGTGTCCTCAGAGTTGGAGGAAAACCCTGAGCATGAAAATGAAATAAAATCAGTGACTCGAAGTCACCAAGCATAACCAGTTGCTAATTTGCCTTTTCGCTCCCATATTGACCATGTATAAAAAAGACATTTACCAAAATTATATGTTTTAATGCATCCCCTTCTCAGTAAGAGTTTCCACTCAACCTTCTCTCTAACATCAGAGAAACGAGCCACCTATCCAACTTTTTCTCCCTTCTCAATCAAAAAGTAATTTGCCAGTATATACTTAAACGTGGGGTGGACTGTGGAAGAAGTAGTTTGCAATTTTATGGACTATCTTCCAAGGGAAAAAAAAAGTAATAAAGCATGCATGCCATACACCAATGCATACCAAAAAGATTAAAAGGGGAAAAAAGGGCTTCAATCTACCATTTAATACACAAAGCTGAAAGTAGATTTTACTAGTGCATATACAATACTATGATCTTTACTGTCAAGTATATTGCCACTGAAAGCACAAATAGCTTGGAAAAGAAAATGTCAAAAGGAAGCTAAAATTTAAGTGAAGGTTATAAAGATATACAGAGGGAAGGCTTATAATTACCATAGGTATGCCCAACTCTTTCAAATCAGTATCACCCAATTGCTTCAATGCATTTATGTCTATCTGTTCAAGGCAAAATTAAAAACATGAGCACCATGAGAAGTCCCAGTTAGGAGAAACAAAAAAAAAAAGGTTTCATAACACAAACTTTAAGGTTCTTGGTTCTCTCCAAACAAAAGTTAAACACAAAAAATATCCTATCTTACTCAGACAGATAAAGTATTCAACACATGCAGGGCTACATGATTTCTGTTTTTGCTCTAATATTAGAGATACTAATATCATATACTAGTGTTAGCGTGATCATGCATACATGGAAAAAAAATTGAGAGTCCAATTCACATGAGTGATTTTAAGAACCAGTATTATAGGGAGGGGCAACTTAGCAAATGCACAACATAGTAGCTCGAGGGACAAAAGATTTAGTCAGTTAAGAACTATATATAGTACAAATTATAGAGAAGGAAAGGATGTTGAGAATTTATGAGAAAATAGTTTAGTATTTACATAGTTTTTATTGGTACTAAGTTGAGAAAGACGACACTTCAATGATTTACACATCTCAATGATATTGGTTACCATGAAAGTAACTTGCCAACAATTATAAAAAGTATGCAACATCAACATAGAAGAATGACACAGTATCTTCTCACTTTAATGTCCTAATGGCAAATGGTGTAATACGATTAGGTATTTGTTCAAGCACACAGATGAGCAAAAGGTTTGAAAATTCTGGTTAATATTGTCTTCACTGATACATTTGACTGACTACCACAAAGCACAATATGCACAGAGACTACAAAAATAAGGAGCAGAAAGCATAGTTCTGATCTCAACCTAATAAAGTCAGGTAACTCTAAGCAAGCTCATGTTATTATTTAAGAGCATATGCTAACATGAGGCCTTTGAGCATTCTAGAAAATCCTAATTTTTTATTTTAAAAAATAAATTGCCCTCTCTTCATAATCATTCACCAATGTCTTTGCCCATAAAACTAAAAAAAATTGCAAAAAAATAAGAAAATAAAATAACGGCGACCCACGTATCTACGAACATCTTCAAAAGGTAGATAAAACTGTCATTTTCATGATTTACGTTAGTGTTTATATCTTATTTTTTTGAACCAATTTTGCAAATTTCATTATTTTCTCTTACCTCCTAACATTCAACTTCACAACTCAGTCACTCCGACATCCGATAAAGCAACCGCCAACAGAGTCTCACTCAACGACTATGGAAGTGACACACCACTAATTCATTATTCCGCCAGCAATAATCAAATGCTAAATTATCGTTTCAGATTCGATAATTTAGATTAATTTCTAACTTCATCATATATTCAAACACATAGAGTTATCAATCATAATCACAATCACAACACATACAAGTAAGAATATTACCTCTAAATTTCTAATAAATCACAATCAAAAATAAAAATAACCAATTATGAAATTAAACCCTCAATATATAAATACATAAAAAAAATATATGTAAAAAAAGTCCAGTGTATTAAACGTATTATACGTGTTGTAAAGGATTAAGTAAACCAATGTTGTAGAAGCATACATTGAGTGTATAACATATGAATAGATTAAAAGATTGTTTTTTTATAGATACCTATATAGAACTCTAAAAATTTATAAGTTATGTATACTTTTATTATAGCTTTTTATTTAATTATTTTTACTTCTCCTTATCTTCATGAACTTTATTCACCATAAGCATTGGAAGTCATCATGGTGCATTTGATCTTTACTATTTTAAATGGAGAATTTAGAGAGCTATCAATGGTCGGGAATTTATGCATAAGAAGTCATGACTCACAAAGCTCTACTACATCAAAAAGAACATTTGGGTCAATGCAAGTTATCCTTGAGTGAAACAATTATTGCTCTATTTTTTATTATTGTATTTTGTATGAGTATTTAACATAAAGTGTTTTGGGTGTATTGACATAATAATGATATTTGGTTTTGATTGAATTTCGTTCATATTCTAAAATTTATTGATATGTGATGATGATTTTTATATTTTTAATTGAATTTATAATACATCATGGTTTGATTGAGAATTAGATGTTGTAATAAATAAATGTTCTAAAATTGATATTTTATGTTTTGAATGTTTACTATTATTTTTTTTATTTGTTGTCAATCTTAATCTTATAATAAGGCTTATAAGGTGCATTTGATACTACTTAATTATTAATATGAAATCTCAAGCCCTTATAATTCCTAATCATGTCCTATATAATACCTCGGATAGAATTTTTCAAAGATTTTTTCTTTAGTTTCATTTATATTTTAATGTGGTTGAAGTAATAAGTACGAACTTCTACTAGGTTTTTCTTCATAATAAACATAGATATAAATGGTTAAGTAATCCCTAGAGAAATATAGAAGTTATGATAATATCATATTAAGCAAATTAAGAACACAGCATCAACCACATATATATGGTTACACATAGGGGAGGGGATATTAATATCTTATACATCTACCAATTTTATGTTATTACTTTCATTATAACAAATTACGTAATTTTATGCACCCTCTATTAGCTTTCTAATATTGTAAGAAATCTGTCACGGGCACGTACTAGTGACCCTGTCTAAGAACAGCCCAAATCAAATTTAAGCCATGGAGCAAGTCAATAGATTTCAATCCCTATAGAAAAGACATAAAGCCTGACAATTGACCAAACATGCATGAATATCAATGGTAACACCAAAGTCCACATACAGCATTTCAGGCTGTTTTAAAGTGAATTATACAGACTTTGAGTTCTTGAAAATGCATGTTTATTGATCAAATACTTGCGTTATTACTCATACTTACAGTTTAATGCCTATGTTTCATACTCATCAATTTCAAAAAACATTCCCCTGTTTAAGATCCAATATGGAGTACCCACATCAAATATTAACAACCATATATAAAAATCCCAAAATACATAGGTTATTCACATGCATAGCCCATCCACATACAAAAATCCTACAAACTTGGTCACTAATTTGATAAAGCCATATAAAAAAAAAATGCAAACATACAGATGATCATAACCCCATACAAAAGTCCTGACAAAATGGAGGGGAGAAGGAAGAACAGTCATGCCAGAGTAGAAGCTGCAGTTTCAGGTTTCAGCCATAGTTTAAAGCATAATAAATATTCATATTACAACTATCTCACATTCTCTCAGACTAAAGCAACATAGCACTATAAAGTGAGGGATACATACCTCCTCAGCCTTGAAAAAAATGGCGTACTTTTCCAACCCTAGTGTGTGTAAGAAGCTTTCCACAGAAGGATAATCATCAACCTGCATAGGTTGTCATAGTTAACAACAAGAATTAGGATAATAGAGCCCATAGGTTGAATCAGGTATCGACAACTTAGAAAAGTATCTTGTAAAATAAGCGAGAAGCCTCACAGGCTCACAATTTGGTCAGTGATATCGGACAAGAGCAAAACAATCAGCTAGCCATCAAGAATAGTTACCTAATCATCCCAATGACATCCAAGTTACTTAACCATCACGAACAGTTACTTAATCAGCCAGCCATCAAGAATAGCTACTTAATCATCCCAATACAATGATATCCAATCGGTCTAATTCAAGATTAGCCTCTTTTCATAAAAATACAAAAGAGACAACAGTCAATCGGGTACTTGAAGTCTAGAACGAGCGGGTGTATCTTAAATTAGCCTCAAGCTCACAAAAAAGGTGCATAGCCTAACATGATTGCTTTCAAGTTTACACATAACTTCTTCCTGTCAAGAGTACCAGGCATTTCCCTCCCTACACCAATTGCATCTCCGCTATCATTTGCAATAATAGGAAAATGCACAAATCTTCACTTGCTGGCCTACTGCCCACGATTCTAATTTAAAAATCATGACTTTTTTCATCATGCCTTAAAAAAAAAAGAATAAACATCTACATTTCCTTAATAAGATTAAATACCAAAGACCCCCCTACAATTGTGGCAGGAACTTGCAATACTTGTATCATATAACAATTCTTCAGAAACATTATATATAAACCAAAGCCATACTTTAAGGAAGATCCAATAAGTTCGAATACCAGAAGGGGTAAAACACACACAAATTTATCACCTCTACTGAACTTAAAGTGACGTATTTAGAAATAGAAGTAACAAAAGTGTAGCTCATACCATGGATGGAATCTTGTGCACAAGTCCACTTGCTCGAGGATAATGTAGTGGAAGTGGCACAGCAGACTTTACAGGAGCAGCAGATATGGAAGATTTTGTTAGAAAGGATGATGAACTAACAGGTTTTGGTGGACTAACTCTCAAGCAAGAACTTGATCTCCCATCATCATATGCCCTGACTGTCCTTCTCTGCAAATCTTCCCTACTTTCAGGAGAGAGCTCCCTACGAGCAGAAGAGTGACAATGCCTTTCTGGAGACCTTCGTCTTAAATTATCTAAAGTCCAAGATGAATAACTTCGACCTGTGTTCACGGTAGACAAGTCACTTGGAGTTCTTGAGGAAGGATGTCGCCCTAATATGCTAGTTTGCCTGGGTTCAAACATATGGTGCCTCAGTATCCCAGCATTTCTGTGTTCAACCAAAGGATGTCGTGTAACAGTAGATTCAGGAGGACGCATAGTATTACTATCTACTGAAGGCCAAGCGGTCCTACTCAACAATTTATCTCGGAGATCAATGTTACCATGTGAATCACAGTCCTGAGATTTCCGGGCGGTGTTTTTTTGCATCAATTTAAATCGAAGATCGTTGTCACGAAGATGTGCATCTTTCATGTTCCAAAGGCAACATGGTCAGTAATAAGAAAATAAGGTCTGATATACAGAAAAGTAGAGCGTAGTAATAAAGGCTAATTACCATTTATGCCACTTGAGCCAAAATCCTCCTGACACTGCCTGAGAATGATAAACATAAGATATCAACTGCCAGATCCAGGAAAGAAAACCTTAGTAAATCACACAATTATTCATCCCAGGAAAGACGACCTTAGTTAATCAGACAAATATCCTATTTAATACAAAATGGCAATGCACGACTTAACTACCAAACCCTAATGTTTCAAATATTGCATACAAGTGATGCACGAACAACAAACCAAATATCAAAGAAAGCAACAAAGAATCAAAGCAGAAGGTTAATTCTAAACAAAGATAGCAGCAAAACACGTGGAATTCAAAAGCCGTATGAATTCAATAGCCAGCTTGAACCACTACTTATAACAAGTAAACCACTTTTGAGAACCCTAAACAAAGATAGCAGCAATACTAATTGAATTCAAAATTGAAGAAAACGAGCAGTAGGTTGATTTCGAACAAAGACATCGAACCCAAATGCCATTTCTAAAGCAATAGCCAAGTTGCATCACTAGTACATATACTAAGACATGGAGCAAGGCAACGCACCGCTTATAGTACGGGTGATATCTATCCTCCGAACCACCACCCAGTCTATCCCTGATCGATCGTTTGCTTCCTGCCACCGAACGGTCGTTATGAGACTCCGATAAACCACCTGCCTTCTTCACCACCTACATTAGATTCACTCACACCCAATCAATCAACACAATAGTCATAATTTCAATTTTATATGATTCGACGAAACTGGAGTTTTACCAAATCACCGACATTGTATATTATATCATACCCTGAAACCAACTTTTATAAATAAATTTTTTTTTAAAAAAAACAAGGAGCTTGAAGAAGAAGTTACCCGACCACCGCGCCCAAGAGTAACGGTAAACCCGGACCTAGAACTATCCGACATCGGAGATTCAGACAGCAAAGCTCCAAAAACTCGAAAAAAAATACAAAAGTTAAGAATTTTCTTTATAAATTCGAAAGCTGGCGAAGCAGGAGATTGATCAATAAGTTAAACATTAAAAAATTTAAAATAACGGGAAGCGTGAAGAAGAAGGTGAATGGGATTAGCCGATTAGGAGCAGCTTGGAGGAGATTAATGGAGGATGAATTTCGGATTTTTAGGGTTTGTGTTTTTCCAAATTTTTTTAACTGGAATCGTTTTGAAGGTGGGAAGGAATCGGTTTTCCAAGTCATGCGATGGGTCTCTTTTTTTCTTTTTTTTTTTTTGGGTGTGGGGTGGGGAGTTGGGCTGCGAAGTGTGATGGGCTTTGGTGTTTTGTTTCTTTTACCTTTGGCAGCATCTATTGTAGTCCCGGACGTTCTTAGAAAATTCTGTAATTTCACTTTCAATAAGTTAAATCCATTTATCTCTACTTAATCTCACGCAAGATCTCACCCTCTATAGATATCAAATATGTTGAACTTTAACCAAAATCAGACTCTTCAATATTAAGGGAAAAATATCGATACAACTTATTGAAACTGATGGGGATTGATCGTATGGTTCCTTAAAAGTAAATTGATATGGAGTGTGAATATCAGATACTGCGAAATATAACCCAACTGTGTGTAGTCTTTCTGAAATATTACCCTTTTCTCTTCCTGTTATTGCAGGAAAACTATGCATGTAGAAGAGATTCTAACAATTGAAATCAAACCTGGGTGGAAAAGAATGGAATCAGATCAAAGAACATTGAGCAAAGGACACAAAATAAGGGAAAGTGGCTCGAACTTCAGATAATTTGAAAATAGAAAATAAAAATGCGAAGTAAGAAAAATGGATTAAATAAAGAAAATTAAAACTTTTAAGAATATTAGGGTGGATAGAGTACCTATAATAAGGTACTCCTCGAAGTAGTAAAAAAATTCTATACTTTTGGTTTTTATGATTTTGATTTGGACTAGGTCTTGTGGTGATCAATTTGAGCTGCCTTAGATGAAGTTGTTAAAACGTGTGTGCGCCATGGGTTTGTAACATGTCTTATTGAATAATTTCATACGACGTATTAGTTTTGGGTCATGCATGCAGATTAGATGCAAGATCTGGTCTCATTTGGTTTTGTCGAGTTGTTGTCAAGTTAGCAAGGTTTTGAATAGCGCTTATTAATGAGTCGAGTCAAGCCACCATCAACTCAATTTTTAGCTTAATACTTGGGTTGGGCCTGTATGTGATTTGGGTAATTCAAGGACTTTCAGGCATGGTTAGAGCAGATAACAAATCAAAGGAGCGGATAATGTGTTGGTTATATTCTTTATTCGACAAACTCTTTTATATGATATATATAGTAAATGCTTTATTTAATAAATGACCTCATTCATCGTAACGATATTGCTTTTTGATTGAAAACATATCAACACAAAATCGTAGAACTCCTTTTCATGACAACTTTTCAATGATATAACTTTAGAGAAAATAAGATTAATTCAATAGATTTCTCTTTTGCATTCATGTTAACGCCTTATTTTTTAATGAATGCTTCCATCTCCATAAAACGTAACACACATTAGGTTATTAGAGGAGATAAAGTCACATTTTCCCATTTTGTCTAAATAAGAGTACAAATTATTTTTATTGGAAATTAAAGCATAACAAGTATATGGAGATATGCAATTCGAATATTGGTATAATTTTTTTTTAATGCTTATAGCAGTGTATATCATAATTGAATGAATAAGATGATATATCATAATTAAATGCAAGATGGGTATCACACGTAACACATATACGTTCGTAGGAATACTTTTTCGCATGAATTAGTATTAATGAATATTTACCCTTAGGGAAAAAAATTAACAACAAAAGGCTAGTTCACGGACATAATTAAGTAGTGTTGGCTTTATAATGGACCCATGATTGGCCGTTGGTTCATGGAGTTCATACAATTACAATAATAGTACAATACACATGTGGAAAAAGAAAAAAAGAAAAAAAAAAAAGGCTGTTACGCACGAAGTCGAGGGAGATTGCAGCGAATAAAGATTACGTGTCAGTACATAGATGTGAAATTGGGAAGACTGAAATCAGCTTATCAGAATAGCATGATCAGCAGGTACAAATCACGCAGATCGAGCTGCTAGTGCCCTATATATTTCCCGTCAGATAGCAACAGGTACAGGGCAATCCATACATGCTATGGTTGGCAAAGCCAACAAGCTAGTTTTAAAGTAATAACGTACAATTAGTATAATAGTAGTATATATATACTCCGTACACAAAAGATAAGAGCAAAATTGAGAGCAACAACAACAACAAAAAAAAAGTTTTTCTGCTTCAGGTTTTTCAAACGTATTAGAAGATCATTTACAAAGAAATGATGTAGTCGACATTATATTTTGTTTAAACTTCATTTCTTTAGAATTTTATATGTAACAATGATCTTAGCTAGTGCACCGCTTCTACTTAATAGTCAAAATTTATCGTCTTTTGGTTTGTGTTTCTTCCATGTAAAAGAACTTCCCCAATGAGCTATCTAATGTTTTGTAATACGTGTTCTTTCTAATAGAGTTCTCGTTTTCTAGATACTTTGGCTTAAATAAGTTTAATATCGGAATGTTGCCTTATAGTTTTATTGTTACTATCGGTCTTGAATTCATACATAAGTTTCATCTTATCTTGGATGTTACATCAAGTACAATATAATTGGCATATGCTTGTATATGTATGTTTTAATTTTAAGTGTGTAATAATCGATATCACTCGTAATTTAAATATTGAATAAGTCTAATACAACTTAATTAGACTCATTGGAATGGAGGGGAGGCTAAGTGAACCCCTCACTTCTAAAGAGCCCCATGTGAAATTTAATCCCTTAACCTTC
The DNA here is from genome assembly GCA_026401315.1 of Dysphania ambrosioides. Taxonomy (NCBI): domain Eukaryota; kingdom Viridiplantae; phylum Streptophyta; class Magnoliopsida; order Caryophyllales; family Amaranthaceae; genus Dysphania; species Dysphania ambrosioides. Next base: position 707,303 of record CM048660.1, on the reverse strand, counting down.
AAGCTAAGTTATGAAACCAAACTTTAACCAAGCCATGCTCTAGCTAGGCCTAGCCTAGCTTGGTATATCTGAATAGATTTTACCAAACAAAATAAGGATCACTTCGTAAAACATGCATGTGACTACATGGTATGAAGTTAGTGTTATATTATAGCACTAATTAATTTATTAATTTGTAGAATTACACGTGTGACGGTTTACTCTCTAATTTAGGCATTGTGACGGCTCTGTATTGGGTTTTGTGATCGGAATTTTAGGTGTTAGATCACAAGTTCTGATGATACTGATTTGGATGCCTAAGTGCGCTTTAGGCATATGACTTTGTTCAAGGTGGAGTACCTCTGTTTTTGGTGGGCTTTGTGGATATTTGATTTATATATTATGGGCTTATAGGATTTTGTTAGGAAGGTTGAAATCAAGGTGGAGAATTGTCGAGTATGCTTCCAATCTGCCGTTCACAATTCATCAAACTTGGCGTTTTGAGAAGCAAATCTATGTCTATGAGGGGCATGTGCATGTCCATGCCCTCGAATTATCCAGATTTAGGATACATGTGTGTGATTAATGGCTCTTTTATCTTTAACGTAACCTAGTATATATATACACTCCATTCTTATGCACAATTGTTAGAAGAGTAACCTCTGGGAGTTTTTTCAACTTTTGACGTTGTTGCTTAATTTTCTCTCTTCTTCCTTCATTGTATATTATTTTCCAATAAATTATTACAATAAATCCCTCTCTCCAGCGGTGGACGTAGGTTTTATTTGACCAAATTATGTAAATTCATGTGTTCATTTTGCCTCCTTTTCTTTACTTCTCAAATATTTTTACAATAGATTTGCTTCTTAATCGAAAAGAATATACCAAGAGGTTATAAATCGTAGATCGAGACTGATATATATATATACTTAAGTTGCAATACGCCAATACATCTAGCCAGGCTAGTATGAGAATCCTAAAAGAGAGCGGTGACAGATGCATCCTTTCGGTTGAAGGAGAGAGACGAATAAGAATCACTCACAAAGGTAATTTTTTTGTTTGTTTATACAAAGTATTTGTTTTAAAGATGGTGGCTTAGCTTCAAAAATAGGGATGTATATATGTACTATATATGCTCAGGAGTAGGGCTGGAAACAAGCCGAATCAAACTTGAGAAGCTCGTGGCTTGGCTCGCCTGAGACTCATAAAGCTCGCGCTCGTGACTCACCAACTCGCCAAGTTTAAATATTCGAGCTTGGGCTCGACTCAGTGTGGCTCGGCTCGTCACTTGGTTCGGATTTGCCGAAAACTTATTCGGGTAATTAAACTCGATTCTATTTAAAAATTGGTTTCAACTACGCCCTTAATTAAGCTCGGCTCGTCGAGCCCTCGAGCCTGAATTGTTTGAGCTTGAGCTCAGGCTCACTTTGTAAAGCTCGGGCTCGGCTCGGCTCGGCTCGGCTCGGCTCAGGGTCGCCTAATTTCGAGCTCGAGCCGAGCTTTAGGTGATTCGATCCCGAGTAGCTCACGAGTTAACTCGACTCATATCTAGCCTTTCCTAGAAGAAACACGTGAAACTAGAAAGAATGAAGATAAATAGTAGAAATACATTCACAAATCAAGATGGAATACATTAACCTGTACTGTCTACTGTGGCACAAATAGCATTGCATTAAGTAGGCACTGCTAAATTGTTGGGCACATTAGCAATAATAGACAACTTCAAAGTGAAATAGGCCCATCTCGGTCTTCCAAGACCAAATATCAATTACGGAGTACTTACATAGAAGTTAAGTTTTGCTATAGCCAATACATCAATGATGCATGAAAAGACAAGTTTCACACTACTAAAAGTGATCTTTTGAGACTTCCCTGAAATGTCAGCCATGAATTTGAATGATCGATAATACCCACTTTAACCACGAGCTTATCCATCATGGAACTGCAAACATTGCTGCATTTTACTTTTATGCAACAAAAAGGCTAGCTACTAGATTCATGTGAATTTAATTTGTCCTTTTTTTAAAAATTTCCCCACTTTTTTTTTTTTTCTTCTGTTACTTTGATCGATGACAGCTTCGGGAGACAACATACATGATGGTAGGAAAAGCAAGTTTGATTGTATAAAATCAAACAAACCAAACCAAACCACAGTCAAAATTATCACTAAATTAATATGCAAAACCCTAGCTATGCAGCTTAAAATATATGATATAATTTTAATCAATATATATTTCCTAATAAAATGAATTCATCATGTTTTATCCACTAATTGTCCTTTCATTATTTCACAAAAATAGAAATCTCTATCACACAAAAAGAATTTCCCTGTTAGGGAGAATAAATATTTATTATCCTTGTCAGATCTTTCATACAGATAGTAATCAAACTCGATCTGCATGCTTCCCACAAACTTGGACCCAATATAGTAAAAATATTAATGCACCAACCTACGTAGTAGTATCACAACAACAATTCAGAATTTGAGTTGAAAAATCATGGTAAATAGAATTGATTTATCTTATAATATGCTTCAGACATAACATCTCCAGAAATCAAATTCTTATAATTAAAACAAATTAAGCATACGCTAAATTTTTTAAAGCATACGAAGTATATTACATATTATTATTATTATTATTATTACTATTATTATTATTATTATTATTATTATTATTATTACTACTACTCACTCTATATGATATATATATATATATATATATAGTTACTAGATAGATCTATGACAAGAAAATAAAAATGGATCGGACCGACATGCTTCAATTCCCCAAGAGATGGATCTCAAAGAAGAGATGAAGAAACCAATCAATCAAGCTAATAAGCCCGCCGTTAGATAGGGCTTACCAGGAAATTAATGATGTTTAGCTTGCTAGCCAGCTAGGGTTTCTTCGTCTTCGTCTCCGCCTTCGTCTTCTTCGATGAGAAGCTAGGATGATACATACATCTCTCTTTTGTTAGTTCTTCAAATTTCTGCCTCTTTTTTCTTCTTTCTTCTACTTTTGAAGGAAGTGAAGAAGAAGGGGATAAAGTAGGATGAGGGTCGTTGACAAAAGTGATAAGGAGGGTGTAATGATGACGAGATGAGGAAGAAGGAAGAGGACATGATGATTGTTAGGTACCGTACAGGAAGTTGTAGTGGTATTTGATGATGAAGGGTTTTCTGAGAGTTGAAATCTGCTAGAGCGAGAAAGAGAGAATATTATGCGGAAAATATCACAATTCACTAAGTATTGCGCACTTATTAGCTACATAATAACATACATATACTTATATATCTCTCTTTATTATAGTGAGAGGATGTAAAAGGAGTTGAAATTCCACATTAGATGGGGCAAATTGAACTTAATTATCGTCTTGGGGGTACACCCTACCTTATGGATTTCCCTCTGTCATTCTGACTATGCGGCTAACTTTTCCATGCTTTGGCTTTTCTTTATTTTGGTTAAGGGTAAATTAGAGCTATCTAATCGAGATTTAAGTATAGACTTTAATTTATATATAGTTCAAACGAATTGAATTTTAGGTTTGGCCATGCGGACACGAGTCATGTTAGTTGGTTAGTCAAGTTAGGCTCTTGAGTCGGATAGTCTAGCTAGTTAGCAAATGATAGCTAGCTCTAAATGTATTGAATCAATATGATGAAAAGAGTTCCTCTTACGTTCAAGTTAGGAGAACAACAGTCAAGTCACTATCTGTATGTACGGAGACTCTGAATTCATAGATTCATATGTATTTCATGTTTTTCTCTTGACTGGTATGGTTTAGTCAAGGCATGCATACTGTATAAATGCTTTTTTATTCACACTTATTATTATCTAGGTTTTCTTATCCTAGGAAAGAGCTAAAAGGTGTTGTGATTCAAACAGTAATGTTTTTGTGCATGTTAAGGTTATGTTATACATTACTATGGTTAAACTTGTACTATCATATTTTTCCATTCCTAGAAAAAATAGTTATGAGCAAATACGTTTTACGGAGTGTTGTATTTAATTTATTCGGTCTATATTTGACTTTCAAGTGAACTAATACACATATAAAGGATTTTGTGCATGTTAAGGTTATGTTACACATTACTTATTAGATCGATCGAGTTATCACATGCAAGCAGCCTTGCTAGTACTTGTTGGTCCGTACTTAATTTTTGCTTATATTGATTATTTGAGTTAGTTGCTCAGCTTGTAGTGAATGTATATGTACACAAAAAATATTAGGTAAAATCAGTTTTTAGTTATTCGATAATTAGGTATGAAAAACATCAATAGAAAAGTTATCCCCTTTGTGGAGTTTATGTTTAGTTAAGAACTTTAAGTAGCTAGAGCTATGGGATAACTTGTATTATTTTTGGTATGTGTAGAGAGAACCATAGTAACAACTGACGTAGACGGATTTAATCTCAAATCTTGGGTACTACCACATCTTGATTTTAACTAAGTGCTTTCTTTTTTCCTTGAGAATTAATTCCAATAAGACTTTATGTTTCACGGGAATGAAATTCTCACATAAAAAATCTAGGATTTTCCTTTGGCTGTTTGGTTTACATGTGGAAAATTGCAATTCCCATGAAATCAGTTTTCATGTTTTATTTGGTTATCTTGGTATAATTACCATGAATTCCATAGTTTACCGTAGTGTTTTTAGGGGTAGTTTTATAATTCAACCATACGTCAAATTTTGAAATTTTCAATGATTAAAGGGGGACTTGATAATTAAATTTCTATGTTTTGTGGGAATTTTAATGCTCGTGGAATTTCAATGCCAATCAAACAACTCTCTTTTCCACAAGTCCCCCATAATTTTTCTATTTCCATGATTTGTTGGTTCTCAAACAAAACTAAACTATATATAATTCAACTAAACTAACATTCCTTGATTCATATAAACTAAACTATATTTAACTAAACTAACATTTATATAAACTAAACTATATTTAATTAAACTAATATTCAATGAGTCATATAAACTAAATTAAATTTAACTATACTAACATTTATTGATTCATATAAATTAAACTAACATTCTTATAAACTAAACTAACATTCTTATAAACTAAACTATATTCAACTAAATGAACATTCATTGATTCATAGGAATTAAAGTAAAATATTATTTAAATAAACTAACATTCATATAAATTAAACTATATAAAAATCAACTAACATTTATATAAATTAGTTTATGTTTAACTAAAATAACATTTATATAAACTAAATTTTACAAAACTAGAAGATTTAGGCGTGCTGAATAGAGCATGGGAGAATTGAATTTTTTTCTCGAACCGAATCGAATAGGATTAGTATTGGGAAAATGAGATTCGGATTCAACCCACTTTTTTAGCAGGTTGAACCGGGCTTGGCCCGATTCATATGTGGGCCGGGCCGGGTGGGCTGAAGCACGGGCTAGGCTAGGCTGAACCAGTCTAGTTGCCACCTCTAATCGTACACAAAATCCATATGCCAAATAATCATTTCTAGCCCAAGTACAACTTAAATAAGAAGGCCTCTTGAACTAAAAATATAGGGATAATTTGCTCAGCTCGATCCCGATTGAACTAAAAATATAGGGATAGTTAGCTCAACTCAATTCCGAATGAACTAAAAATTACACTACATATATATTTGATCATAATTCTATTTTTTATAATCTATAAGTTTTTACACATTTAAAGTTTTGTGTGAGACCTTTCCAATATATTGCATCTAAAATTTAAGTTCAAAATCAGATTGCACGTCTGTCTTAAATTTGCACCATAAAACAAAAAAGGGAAAAATGTTTGATGAATTATAAATGATGCATTTACTATTGGTCTATTTGGTACGTCGCGTGGGTACACAATATAGTTAAGGAACTTCTTTTTATCCCGCTTGAATTGGTCTCGATCATATTAGTTTCATAAAAGTTACTATATCATATAATATAATGAACACGAAAAGGCAGATCTGCTAACATCATTTCATGTTTGATTCGATTTAATAGAAATCATAACTTTTATTTTGCAACAAAGTTAATTTGACATTGTCGTTTACGTCGAAAATTATTCCCAAGAATCTCAATTTCTGTCGACTGGCTGGGTAGATAGTAGATATGCATTCCAGAACCCAATAGCATTTTTATTTCATGTGCATGTATATTTACGTACGTACTTTTCTACGTGTAAAATTTGATCAATAGCAGAAGTGGGGTGCCTTCTTTTCTACACAATATTTCTAGAATTATGTCCATTATATAAATATATATATATATATATATATATATATATATATATATATATATATTACGTACATAGTATTTATGTATAACATACATTTCTCTAGATATATTGAATTTAATATTGTAATTGCAAATTTCTTGTTTAAATAGGACAATGCACTAACATCAATTTTCTTTATCATACTATTATTTTGTTTTATTTCTTTGTTTTATCAGAGATGAGAATATTTGACTGTTAAAGAAAATGTTAATCCTGTTTTTGATGTCCAATTTTCTGCTATAAAAGGTACTGTCTAGTTACCCTAATTATGTTTGTATAGTGAATAGATAAAAAAATGATGGCACTAGAAGGATTGTTTTATATTTGATAGTGCGGTTGGAGATGGCCATATAATGCTAGTTATTGGCAGGCAAGTATAAGCAAAGGCCAAATGTGAATCTCATTTATCTTTAATGTGCTTACTTTTTTTTTTTTAATATAGCGACTATCTAATGAATTTTTGCTGTTTTGTGCATGCAACAATTTGATAGCTGATTACAGTTGCTTTTGTTCTTCTAGGTCCTGTACCTCCTTCGGAATTAAAACAAAAAAAAAGTGATTAGCTAATTACTATTTGTTGCACTACTGTTCATTACAATGACCTTTGCCTTAACTGGAGTAGAGCCGTAGAAGAGAAGGAAATTAAATATTTTTCCTCTATTTTGATCTATGGTTCAGAATTAAATGATATAGAGAAATTTTTTATTTTTATAATTTTATTTCTATACCTGATATTATAATGTCAATATCTGATATACATTTTTTTATATTTTTATATATTCTGTATCCGTATATTTGATATAATAATATCTATATTTGATGTAAAAATAACTATATCTAGTATAACAATAGTACAATATTTATATTTGATATTTTAATATTCTAGTATAATTTATATTAGATATATATGAATTAGGAAAACATCAAATGATATATATACTATTATGGATAGTCTAAAATTTATAGTATGCAATTTTGTGAAATAAGCATAAGGTTGTTACAAATAATAATTACCTATGGAGGATACAAGACAAAAATAAAAAGTTTATTTTGAAATAAAGCATCCATTAATTTTTGATCACGTAGTTTCTTCAAACTAGCTAGAAATAGGAGTTAGAAATCATCACGTAAACGTCATCTTATTTTTCTCTCTCTCTCTCTCTTTTTTTTTTTTTTTTTTTTTAAGTTAAGCATTTTCAATTAAACTCAACTAGTTTTAGAAAGAGAAAAAAGCCATTGGAAAAGGCTTTGGAAGAACAAATATGATATCATGATTATTAGCAAAAGCATAAATCTATTGGGAATGCAAAGATCCTCGCTGGGAAAATTTAAAGAGAAAATAATATTTACCTTTATATGGCCTAACTAAGTAACTAGTACAATTTACTCCAATTTTAACAAAGACTTTACTCCTAACTTTAGCTTTCCATTTGACCTTGACAAATTAAAGATTTCCAACTAGGAAAAGCTGCATTTCTTTGTTGATATATTAATTCAATGGCCTTCTTTTTTTCCTTTCTTCCGGTCCAAATCCGTGCACTAATCATTTCATCTTAAAAGGATAGTTTACTGGAAGAAAAATGTAAGAACATAACCTTCTTTTAACAAAATAAAAAAACAGTTTTTGAGGATAGCTTTACCTTGCTAGATTCTTCTAGGAGCCAAAAAAGAAAAATAGAATGTTGGTGTGACTTTGATTTATTTTTGCGTATCAAGCTCTTTCGAATTATCTATCTTTATTTTAGACTTTTTTTTTAAGCTACGGTTATAATTTATACTGAGCAACCTAATAAGAGTTGATCATAAGGGATAATCTATTTGATAAGTTTAAAGGAGATTCGTTAATAGGACTAATTGATAATCGAAGGATTACTCCTCACTTCATAAAAGTGAGACATTTTTTTTTTCTCTCTTTCTCCAATGTGAAATAAATTACATGTAGACAATAATGTAATTTCAATTGCTATATTGCCTATATTATTGTTTACTTTTGTAGAATTTGATTTACGTTGTTAATATTTTTGTGGAATATTATGTTTATCGATTGTACAATGTATTAGTCTTCCCTGTCAAAAAAACCCCAGGGGAAGGAACAAAGCAGGCATAAAACACACTTAAAATTGTAATGTTTTAAGTATGGCCTAACTTCTTATAGTTGTAATGTTTTCATCGTTTAAAAAATAGAGAGTGTTGCCGTTAGCCCGATTCCCTCGGAAAAAAAATTAGAGAGTACGTTTTTTTTTACAAAAAAACAAAAAAAGAAAAGAAAAGAGGCTGGCAATTCAATCGTATTAAAAGTAATTGCATGTAGGTCACTGCAAGTCTGCAATGATTATGGACACTAAATCAGGAGCAGTATGATATTATCCAATTGCACCCGCAAAACTTTCAGAGTTGGAATCAAATCTTTTCACCGTCTAGCTAGTCTAAATTTGCTCGGTTCTCTTAAGTTTACGTAAATTACTCAGTTAAAAATCTTAAAATAAGTTTTTTTTTATAATAAAAATTAGTTAAGTTTAACTACGTTAGTCCTACTTGAATATCTATCCAATCATGATAAAATAATTGGTGAGGGTTTCGGGTGGAGTCTTGGGTAAATCTATTATAATATATATATATATATATATATATATATATATATATATATATATATATGTAAAAGTTAAAATAAAAGGAATACTTAGAATGAGAAGGATGAGAAGACATCTTGGCTCTTCATTTCTTAAATCCAACAGATGCCATTTTATGTACTCACAGTGACCCTTTTTTAACTCATAATGACCAAATAATGTTTTTTTCACTTATTATGACACTTTTTATTGTTATAGTGACTCTTTTTATTATTATAATAACCATTTTTTTTTATTGTTATAGTAACTATATTTTTTTACGTGAAATCTCATGCATTGGATCTTACTATTTGAATGGCCAAGATCCCTTCTCATCCTTCTTATTTTAAGCATCCTTCTCATTGGATCCCTCCCCATATATATATATATATATATATATATATATATATGATTGGTTGAGAACAAAATTTTCATAAAAAATAGAGTAAGAGGAAATGGTTAAGATAGTTTTTTTTATTATATACTTTAAAGTGTTAGATGTATAAATTTTTAATTTTGTAAATCTTATTATCTTTATTTTTTTCATTAAACAATAATTTTGTAATTGATTGGTTGTTAAAATCTCACCAATAAATTCAAAGGTCACATATTCAAACCTTGATGGCGGAAATATGTTTAAAATGAATGGTTAACACAAAAATAAAACATTTGCAAGGAAAGAATGTCTTGCTTAACTTCATGGGATGAGTCCTTGATTTACCATTGTTCAACTTGTTTAATGCCAAGACTTTTCCCTTCTCCTCCCATTTGTTTAATGTTGCTAGTCAAAGGTACAATGTTAGAGATATTGTGAACAAGTTTGAGCTTGATTTGGCTGCTTATGGCAAGCAAGGACGAGTTAACTTGATTTAGTTTCATGTGATATAATACCAAAAAATACTAGTCTTACGTTGAAAAGAAAACTAGAGAATTTTACTACATATCAAAACTCGTCACTAACTAGGATATAACGAGTAGTGGACTAGTGGTGCTTTATTGACATTACGTTAGATTAAATTTAATATGGGCTAATAGCTACACATAAATGATCTCAATATAATTTGGGATTGATTTTGAATTAATTTGTATATTCGAAGTAATAGATTAAGATTTTGAATTTTGAATTTTTCACATATCAATTTAGGCAATTTTTGAATATGGAATTATGGATATCAATTTCGGGTTAGAACGGTATCCAATCTGTGCTCAGGCCTACCTTGAGCTCGTCACTATATTATGGGCCACTACAATCTCACATGCAGTCTCGTGTCCAATTTCAGAGTCCTCTGTTTCCCGCCAATGGCGACACTTTTGCAGTTGCACATGATCTCTCTCCTCTTTCCTGTCTGGGTTGATCCAATTCCCAAACTTCTTCTTCAAGCCATCCAACTCCATCTGTAAGCTCAAATCTCATCACAATTTTTTACTTTTATATAATAATTATGCGTACAATTGCATTTCGACTGTTCATATTCGATTTAATTACAGTAATCCACACATCTTTTGCCTAATTTGTTGATCACATATCACAGTTGTTTGTTTTCTCCTAATTGTTCGTAATCTCGGTCCAAATTATACGTTTTTTTTGTTATTCAATTGTATGATTATCCGATCGAAGTTTGGAAATCTCATTTAATGCTTGAAATTAGGTTCCGAAGGTTTATTAGTTGATAATTTGTGTTGAAAATTGCTTAATTCCTAAATATTTTGAATGTTTCCTAACCCTGGAAACGTATCGAAATGCTAGCGTGTGAAATTGCTTGTTCTGTTTCTACTTTTTCTTGATTTTGGTCCATATTTTACGTTTTTTGTCGTTCAATTGTGTGATAATCCCATCAAAGTTCAGATATTCTCCTTTTTGCTTGAATTAAGGTTCCGAAAGATAAGAAGTTGATAATTTGCTATTAGTGTTGAAAATTGCTCACTTCCTGATTATTTTGAAAGTTTCGTAACCCTAGAAATGTATTGAAACGCTAGCGTGTGAAATTCTTATGTTTAAACTATCCAGTTACTACGCAGAATAGTAATTACACCTGTTAATAAGTCAATTAGTAAGTTTAAACCTAAGCACAATATCATGCTGTTTATGTGATAATTTATAGCCTAACGTGTGTGTGTTATGGTTACGGTTTCTTGCGTGTTTGTAGGTCATAGGTCGCTGTTATTTATTCTTTACCTATATTTTCATAATTTTCCTCGTTTCTTTTACGTTTTTCTTGATTCAATTGTAAGAGTCCTGACATTTTTATGCTTTAGTCAAGGGACCAAGGGTTATAGAAGTTGATTTTGAAAGTTTGTCAAGGTTTTTCTTTATTTTCTTTTTAAGTGAAGATTTTTGCCTTGGAATTGAATGGCTGCCTATGCATGAAATTTTAGTAGTTACTTTACTTACTTACCCAATCACTATGCATATAGTTGTAATCCATGTAGATAAATCATCATTTTTCCGTAATCACATGTACTAGTTTGAGATGTCGGAAAAACTTGCCACATTACCTAGAGTAGATTTAGGTTATGTTAACATTTCCTTTTTAAATAGAGGGTTGGTGATGTGTAAATGTGTTAGGATCATTTTGGAGAGTGTTAAGAAGAGTAGAACTCAAGAACTTTCAGACTTAAACCAGAAAACAAAGGGATAAAGCCAAATAAACCCCGCAACTTATGCACAGTTTATGAGGGGTTTTTAAGTTGCAATTAATACTAAGTACCTTGCCCTCAAAGCTTAACATTCAACTCAAATAGAAAAAAATACTAAGGTTGTGAATCCACACAGAAAACACTAAGATTTTCACAAAGAAAATATGGAATTTTTGATTAAAACTTGAATACCTTGTTCTTGGGCTGATTACCCAATTTAAATTACAAAGTCAGCAAAAGAAACGTTGCCAGCATTATTTCCTAGCTTAAATGAGTTCAAGAAAATTGAATAAACTGATTACAAAATTTAAATAGCAAAATGAAGCCTATAATTTATGGAGAGATTTCAGATTTAAGTTTGGCTTGAATCAAGGCTTGATCCACGCCCTAACTGACCAGCAGTCTTTCCTAGCCTTTAACTGCAATTATCAAGCTTTATTATGCCTAAAAACCGTCATCATTAAGTTCAGCAATTCTCCATTCAACTCCAAGCTTGATTTTCTCCTTAGATCACGCCCAACTATTGAAAACTCCAAGTTGACTTCTTTAACTCATGTAGTTCCAAGTCAAACAACAAATGAATATTTGTTTGGACTCAAATTCACGAATCTAATAGATTTTGTTGCCAATTTGTGACTCACCAAAGCATGGACTAAGTTGACTTGCTCTTGAGCTTCTTGGAGTTAGGTTGAATCAATATCATTCTCCCCCTCCTCAAAAAAGTTTGTCCCCAAACTTTCATCTTCAAGATAAGGAGAAAGATCCCCAATATTAAAAGTTGCACTTAACCCACCATACTCACTTGGAAGTTCCAACTTATAAGCACTTTCACCAACAAGTCTAATTACACGAAAAGGACCATAAGAATGGGGCAGTAGCTTGTTTTTCCTAAGATTAGGAAAACGTTCATTCCCTAAGTGTAGCCAAACCAAATCTCCATTTGCAAACATTGGCTGCTTTCTTCCTTTGTTTGTTCTTTCTTTGTAAAATGTATTCATGGATTAAATCCTCTAACTTGTGAACAAGTCTTTTGGAAAACCTCCCATCTTTTCTTGGAGTCAACATGGACCAAATCCTTCTTGGGTAATGCAATAATCTCATTTGGCAGTAATGGATTCACGTCATACACAACTTCAAATGGCGTGCGAGTTGTTGTTGAGAAGGGGATCAATTGTAGGCAAATTCAACATGAGCCAACTTGATATCCCAGTTTTTTTGTGTTTTACTCACCAGCCCACGTAGCAAAGTTCAAAGTGTTCTATTAGTCACTTTGGTCCGCCCATCAGTTTGAGGATGATGGAAAGTAATGAAGAGCAACTTAGTACCCACCAACTTCCACAAAGTTCTCCAAAAATGGTTGAGGAATTTAGTGTCCCTATCCAAACTATAGACCTTGGTATCTCGTGCAATCGAATGATTTCCTTGAAGTATAAATCAGCTACCGTGCAAGCATCATCCGTTTTGTGGTAAGCAACAAAATGGGCCATCTTCGAAAATCGGTCCACCACCACTATAATGCTATATTTCCCTCTTTGTGTTCTAGGAAGACCCACAATGAAATCCATATTTATATCTTCCCATGGAGCATTTGGCACTGGTAGATGAGTATAAAATCCCTTATAGAAGGAACTTTTAGCCTTGTGACATGTAGAACACCTTCGCACAACATAGGTAACATCTTTTATCATATGTGGAGAGAATCTCCAAGGTCTTGTGAATTCTAAAGTGCCCAACAAGGCCTCCTCCATGAGCCTCACAAATCAATAACTCACGCACTCCATTTTTAGGAACACACTGCCTGTTCCCTTTGAATAAAAATCCCTCTTGCTTCACAAAGTCACCAGTAAGAGCCTCAAATTTTTTCCAGCAACGTCTTCATCAACGGAATAAAGATCCTTGATGTATTCAAACCCAAGGATTTGAGTATGAACAGCTGCCAACAAGTAACTCATCCTAGACAAAGCATCAGCAACCACATTCTTTTTCCCCTCTTCATACCTCAAACTAAATATAAAAGATTGGAGAAATTCTACCTACTTCGCATGACAATGGTTGAGCTTTTGTTGACCATTGATGAATTATAGTGCTTCATGATCAGAATGTAGAACAAATGGCTTTGGTTTTAGGTAATGAGGCCAATGATTAAGTGCTCTCACTATAGCATAAAACTCTCAGTAATAGTTGGAGTAGTTAGGCTTAGCACCACTTAACTTTTCACTAAAATAGCAGATCGGTTTCCTTTCTTATATAAGCACAACACCTATTCCCACTCCACTTGCATCACACTCTACTTAAAAGAGCTTGTCAAAATATGGTAAAACAAAGATGGGTGCATTGCATAATCTCTCCTTTATCTCCTCAAAAGCTTTTTGGGCCTGCTTCACCGCAATGGAAGGCTCCTTTCTTTAATAATTCAGTCAAAGGGGTAGTGATTATAGAGAAGTTCTTGATGAGGATTTGATAGAATGAAACAAGACCATGAAAATTCCTTACTTCATGAACATCTTTGGGCACATTCCAAGTTGAAATTGCCTTTACTTTCTCCAGATCTACCTGTATTCCTTCACTAGAAACAACATATCCTAGGAAAAAAATGCTAATACATATGAAAATGCATTTTTCTAACTTCCCATACAATTGGTTAGCCCTCAAAATATCAAATAAAGCTCTCAGATGAGATAGATGTTCCTCTACTTATTTGCTATATACTAGTATATTTCTTTAAGTATATAATAATGTTATCAGGAAATAGGTGTGCTTCAGTTAGTAACTTCATTTAAAATTTTTGGTGCTCTTGGTTTTTATATGATGAGCTAATTGTTGTGGGTACTATCATGGCTGTGTCATTGGAAAACTCCAATTGAGTTTCACTAACGAACATTATAGTGATCGTACCGCTAGTACGTGTAAATGTGCAATGTCAATCGATAATGAATTAGTAGCTCCGGGTTCGTACCTATTCAGTTGCAAAATGATCCAACAGTTGCAAAATGATCCAAGTTACTTATTTCGTTCCAACAAATGGAATGCAGGCGTTGGGGCTTTTTTTTTTCCTGTGAATACATCAGCTTGCATGCAGCAGTTTTGGCTGCTACCCTGATTAAGATGTTCTGAGTTTTTAAACTTATCTGGAGCTTTTTTTTTTCATGCTAAATAAAGACTGTCTTGTTAATACAAAATTTTAAAATATATAATTAGAACTAGTGGAAGTGCAAATTATTAAGTAATGTCTAGTATTGACCAGTTTTAAGTAGGTCATTGTTTTAGCTTTTGGAATAACCAATAGTAGTCAGTTGTGCTTTCATAATGTAGCACAATACAAAATTTAGTGTCATCTTGTCAGGGCGACAATTACAAAACTGTAATAGTCTTTTTACATATGCTAGATTGAGCTTGGTACTATATTATATTTGATATGATGTTGAATATGTTCTTACTCTCAACTTGCATTCATCTTTGAGATTTAATAAAACTATTTAAAGCATACTGTAGTGTCATGTGGTTAAATTTGTTGGAGATGACTGCGATTAAGGAAAATCTAGGATTTTCATGAACTTTTATCTCCTTAATCCGCGTCTTAGTGCTCCCGTTCTAGAAAAGATAGTACCTTAAACAATGAGGAAAATCAGATTAAGAACCACCTTTTAATTTATCTTAGGTCATGTCTCTATGACCTCCCCGCGACTATCTGACTAAGAAAAGTAGGAAGGAAAGTATTATAAGCTCAGGACTAAGTAAATGATTTTTACCTACCTCCTAGGAGAGCTTGATTAAATTAGTACAGTAAATTGAAGTTTTAAGTATTAATATCCGTTAATATTTTTGTTTTATGTTCACCTTCATAAATAGATATTTTTAGGATAGCCTTTTTGTATAGCCGTTTAGTTTTTAGATGGAATATAATATATTCTCATTATTTAGAAAAGAAAAATGACTTTTAACTTGTTAAGGGCCTACATGCAAATTAAATGGGTTAGGCTAACGCTGTTAAGTTCTCTTACTAACCGGCCCTTGAAGTGCAATATCGAACCATTAACTACGGCTTATCTTTTATAAAGAAAAAGTGAACGCTCGTTGATGGTGAAAGAAATAACTTTACTACCAGTAGATCACGTACTGCTGTGGGAGATTGTATCCATTTTCTTTTATCGTCTGCATATATGCCTCTTTGGTTACGAGGAGGCTAAGTTGTTACTAGAAGTTTATCCTGCCTCTTTGAGATGCTTGCTGCTATGAATGTGTATTCTTTGAATCGGTAAAAACCTGTACATAATCATGGTGTCTTTCCTTGTTTACTTAATACCCTGACTGGAACAAGGACACTTACATCATTTTCTCTTTATATGCATATGCCCTTTTATGTATGTGTATAGATTAATAAATACTTCTTTTTAATCTCTAATCAGTTGAAGGCCAGTCAAATCTGTTTGCAGCTATTCTGGTCTTTCTGGAGCTAAGAGTATGCAATAGGATAGATCGTGTCATAACCTGTGTAGATGTTGAATGTTGACGCTCTTTTTGTTGAAATTAGGGCTAAACTGATTCTCAACTTTCATTAATAGATTGCTTCCTTTCAAAAAATAACCTTAGCTACGTATAAAAGTCATTGTTTGTAGATGTGAACTAAACTTGGTTGGTTAAAGTCTTAAAGGGTAGTATCCAAGATCTTTACATCAATTGTTGCCTTGATGATTGCGGCTCTCTTTACCTAACAAATTAAAAGTTACAGTCTCATTTACTCTACTGTGAGTTTTTTCTTAGCAACTTTCGTAGGTAGGTTTCTCCTATGTATCTAATAGATTGCATTTTTGTTGTTGTAGCTTAACTAAATGAAATATAGAATGTGTTGGATTCAGTTTTGATTTCTTAGTACTATAAGTTTAGTTGTGTTACTGCGCTTGATACTGTTTGCTTTATGTGTTAATTACAAAATATAATATATCCTAGTTAGAAGATGCTTTAGAGTAAATAAAATGCACCGATGTGTAAGGAAGTAGACTACGTCTGTAGCATCGTTACTTCTAAATTAATAGTGTGGTCAAATCGTAGTTCTTTAATGATAGAGGAGCTGGAAATTTCTTTTAAGTGTTTTGAGGATGCAATTTCCCTGGAGAAACTTCTTTAAACCATCCAGAAGCCTATGAACCTGGCTTTTGACCCTTGTTTATTATTCTTCAAAGCTAAAAATTCCTGAAGGGACAAAAAGGTGGGTAATAAAAGGCATTTCTTCCACAGGTTACTGTAAATTCGTAAACGAACAGAGAGCAAATAAGATTTAGAGAAAGGAAAAGTTCAGCAAAGAATTGCTCCTTAGGACAAAATCCATAGACTATCAATGAATCAATCATATTTTCCTCACTATTCAATTTACAACTTACGATATGCATCAAAATTTACATAAAACATAGGAAACTCACTAAAAAGGAACACAAATTGTCCATACCTTGATATCACAGTCTAAGCTACCACTATAAATTAAGTAAGAAGTACCAGAACCAGAACTGTTTGGATCAACAGCAACAACTAAGCACTTAACAGGTTTCGTATGTCCCTCTAAGACTGCCGGACATGCATATTTCTTGTCAACACCCGATCTCTTCCATATCCTGATAGTCTTATCAGCTGAGCCACTTATCACGAGATCAGATATCACAGCCAAGCACAAAATGGCCTTGTTATGTCCTCTAAGTGCTCCCACCACCGCCATATTGTGACCACCATCAGATTCTCTTTCCCAAACTACAATTGAGCGATCACATGCTCCCGAATAGAGAGCAGACCCATCAGTACTAAGAGCCAAGGCATTGACTGCTGACTTGTGCTTCACTAACGTTGCTACCAAGGAGTGCTTTCGCTCTCCTTGGTGCTTTTTCCACACCTTGATTGTTCTGTCAGCTGAACCTGTATAGACATACCCATCTTTAGAAATTACCAGAGCATTGATGGCATCATCATGAGCTTTGGCGACTGATTCTAGGCATCTGAAATCAGAGGTCCGCCACACCTTGAAGGTCCGATCCCATGAAGCGGAGTATAGAAGGGATCCATCACTTGAAAAGGCAAGTGCTGAGACAGTGTCAACATGATGGACCCAGGTACATGACTTGTGCCCCCGCACCTGTACGTAGTTTTTAGCTGACAAGAGCTTACGGAAACGGTCACTCATTGTGGGAAGAGTGGCTACACACTGGTACT
This sequence comes from Dysphania ambrosioides, assembly GCA_026401315.1. Taxonomy (NCBI): domain Eukaryota; kingdom Viridiplantae; phylum Streptophyta; class Magnoliopsida; order Caryophyllales; family Amaranthaceae; genus Dysphania; species Dysphania ambrosioides. Next base: position 689,618 of record CM048660.1, on the reverse strand, counting down.
TCTTTTGGTGGGTTTCTTTATTGTTATCAATCTTCCATACACGAATTTTATGATCTTGATGTGCACTAAATAGCTTGCCCCCGAAAGCCACCAAGGATTTGACTGCACCATTTGTAGTGGTTACAATGTTGCTATTAATTTCAGCTGGATTTCGATGGTGGATGGTAAGTTCCCTAGGCCAAACCCGGATTTCATCATTGGAGGAACCACTATAGAGATATTTTCCCGAGAGAACAAGGGAGAAGACATAGGAGGTGTGGCTTTTGAGGGTGGTAATACACTGATGGTGCACGGTATTATTTTTTTGATAAAGTTGTTGGGATAACGAGAGAGAAGGGAGGGATTGAAGGCTGTGAAGCGAAGTTAAAGAGGATGAAGAGGAAGAGTACCCTGAACGAAGGCCACAAGACTTAGATTGGCTTTCTTCTCCTGAATGGCAAGGTAGCGGGCATTGTAGAAGTCCCATATTTGGTTTTCTGCTTCAAAGCTGTGGAGGGAAAAAGTGTGTTAGATGGGTGGGTAAAGACTACAACAAAACGTGTATTTAAAGAGGGGAACTGAAGTAGCTTACGGTTCAGGGTCAAATGCATATGGGTTAAAAGTAAAGGAGAAAGTATAATTTGTGGATTAGCCCCACAAGATACTGTTGAGAATGTAAGCAATACTACGGGAATTGAGTCCAACTTAGCTAGGCGCACATCGCACTCACCAATCTTATGGGTCCATCATTTTCACCTTTTATTGTTGTCTTTTTAGTGCCTGATTAATGCCAAATTGTTATTGCATTCTTTTACTTTTGTTGCAGGTATTGAAATTAAGTAATGGTCTTTACTCTGGAAAAGTTCAGCGAATGGTTAATATTTGCTTGTAAAAGATACGGTGAAAATTGGCATCTTCTGGTAATTTCTGTTTTATTACCTTTTCACTTCAGTTAGGACCTAATTTTCTTAGTATGAGTGGTTTTGTTCGGTGCAGATGTGAAGATTACTTAGAACTAAGAATGAGATCAAGTTGAATAAAACGTATTATAAAATAGCTTATGGTGCTCCTAATTAGGCTGCCTGTCAGTATTAATACGTTGGTTTGAATTTGCTATGAATAATGGTTTTCACTCCATTACCATGCTTGCATTTGAAGTGATTGAACTGTTTCAAAGACAGTATCTCTCCAGTTCAGTTCGCGGGGAATAAGTAACATCATTGGCTAGTCATGCGAATGATAATGGAAACCCTCAACCGAAGTCTTTGAACATTTGTTTCCATTCCCAGGGTAAGTTCAAAATTTTGGGCGAATGATGTAGGTGGACTTTGGAATCCTTTCAGGTGATTAACTAGGAGTTTATATAGTTTACACATATTGGCTTAATTTTGAGCATCCATTTTTTCATTTCAGCTTAGATATTTTGAAACTAGTTGTTCATAAAGGCATAGAAAAAGTTTTGCGGGGGTTTGAACATGTATCTCGGCGGTTGAGGCTTTGTGTTTGTCATCAACCATGTAGGAAGGATACTCTTTTAGGTTAGATGTGATTTTGCTATAATATTTGATTTGGCTTTTTCAAGTATGCCAATTTTGAAGCAAGCTTAGTCATGTCACTAAAGAGCATTATTTCTCTTACCCCACGCTAATAGTCTAATACAATTCCATGTTTGTGGTGAAACCAGATCAGCAGGATCATGTAAGAAAACACCAGGACCACAATCCCATATTGATCTTAGTCCTTTATAATTTAACATACACAACTTGAGTTCTACCTTAGCTAAGCTCGGGGACTCGAATTAGACTAATTTATAAGTATGCTCTTAAAGAATGGATTATAACGTTTATCTCTTAATTTGATTGATTTCAGAATAGTGCTGAAAGCTCAAGATTGATTAAAATCAATTTAATCATTCCTCGAAGTGATGGAAATCAGGGGTAAGTGTGGGGATTAACCCTAATCATGCTGACTATCGCCACGTGAACCATTTGATTATATTGTCATGTAGCTTAAATATTATTTCTTTGATCCTAAGCACTGGTTAATATATCTCTGAAGCAACCTATTCACAATATTAAACTACTAAAAGAACATTATTATACACCAAAGTTGTTATGACTATGATATGCTGGGGAAGAAAGGGGGTAGGGAGTTGACGTCGTGGATAGGGAAGCTTTTCTACTTGACACCTGAGGTCAGTGGCATGAAATTAACTTATTCCTGATTGACCTTTTAATCTCAGAATGGTTAATTTGACGTCTTGATATTTCCTGTATAAGATGATTGTGCTTTTGCTGTTCCTTGCAGTTTTGCATTCTTTTCTTTTCATTATCTTTTATAAGGTTTGGGAAGGAATGTCTAAAGAAAATTACAGAAGTTTAAAGAAAGTTACATTGTTATAGAGTAGTAAAAGCTTCCTAGCTCCACCTAAAGTTAACTATTAAAAGTGACTATGATTAGTGGATTTTTATTCTTGTGCAGTGCAACTACATACTCTTTACATTTGTTGAAACTACATATCTGGTTGTCTTTCTGTTTTTACATTGTTATCTTCTTGTTGTTCGTTAACCTTGGATTTAATTGTGTTACAGTTCTATCTGCTTGCGTATATACACTATGAATGTGAATATATATATCTTAATTTGACGGGAATATGTGAATGAATTTATTATATCACTAAAACAGTAAAAATAAGCATTGAAATTTCAACTATATATGTCATAATTACTCATGAAATAACACCTTTAAGCCATTTCAACTTTTCTCCGGGTTCCTGTCCAACATTTTTCACAGCTTGTGTGATCTGTTATGATCAAGTGATTGTTTTTTGTTTAAACTTGAAATTCATCTAATGTTTCAATTTTCAAATTCACTCTCTAGGACAGAAGCTCTCAAATATTGCAGCAATTCTACCGCACATTTCGAATACCAGAGAGCTTATCTCTAGTACACGCAAGGTTAGAAGCTTCTTACCTTTGAATAATTTTTGTATGAATAATTATAAGGTGGATAATTTTGGGGTTTGTTTGACAAAGACTCTACACTAGTAACACACTTACATGCTCAGTCTGGTTGTAGAAGATATTGATAAATAGGGGACGAAACTTCCAAAAGTATTGTAATATATCCTCTGTGGTTGCCTGGTTGGTATAGTGGTATATTGCTATTAGAATTTTAGGCCCCCATAAAATTTCCAATCCACATGCTCTTCCCATGATTGGAAGTTTCGGAAATACGTGTATGGCTCATTTTTTTTGGAGCAAGTAATATAAAACTGGCGGAAACCCTTACACTCAGAATGTTAAACTTAACTTACTATATAATGACCTCAGACAAAGAGTATTGGAGTATGGGCTTATAATTTTTTCGAGTCATATGAATGATATCCTTATTATATTTGTGATATTTGAGATGATTTTATGTCCTAATGTGCGTAGCTGTATTCGAGTAAGGTAGCATTAAATAGTGACTCTTTGATAATAATTATTTTCCCCTAAGGTCTCTAGTGACAAGACTTTAGTGCCATGATGCACCCTAAGGCTAATACACCTATCTAATCCTATTGCATATGGTTTTGCAGTGGTTTAACTCATAGGGGTCGGTACATGATGCATTATAAAATTATTTTGTCGGACAAGTTGATCTGTTCATGTTAATATTTTTATTAGCTTTTTCTAAAAAGAAATTGCAAAAATAAGTTCCTAACCAAACTATTTTGGAAAATAAGTCAATTTAGATTCGGAAAGAAATCGCTGCCTCAGACAATGATTTATCTAAAGGAAAATTGTTGCGTGGACACCGATTTGTAATGGGCAGGGATTAGGGTGCCTAGAATTTTTTTTTTCTTTTTCTTCCTTTCGACAAAAATGGAAAGAAAAAAAAGTAAAAGGAAATTGTTATCCTGGGCAACGTTTTCTACTGACCCAACTTTCTGCCAAAACCCTAATTTCAGCCTACTACAAATCTGTGCCTTAGACAATTATTTTCCTTCAGCTAAATCATTTTCTGAGGCATTGATTTCCATCTAAGCCTTAATTGACTTATTTTTCAAATTAGTTTGATCAAAAATTTATTTTTTCAATTTTTTTTAAAAAAAAAGCATAAAAAAGCTGGTTTCTATTGAGTGCCTACCCAATCCTATCCTTAGCAATGGTTGCTGTTCTTACTAGTTTTCTGAAGCCTTTGATTGACTACAACAAGACTATGGCCTAGTGGCCTGGTCCTAGTATATTGAACGAGTAGAAGGCAAAAGGGTGGGATAAATTTTAAAAATGTCTCTTTTGCATGTACATTGGTTTAGACCTTAGAAATATACTCACTGCATCCTTGATTAATTTTCAAAATTTCACCACTCATTATTCAGTTATTCACTATTTATTTTACTAAAACATAGTACCATTTACAATAAATGTTCTCTTCTCATCTTCTCTCCACCATTCCACGGTTTGGGTATATATGGAAATCTAACCGCAAACTAATTCTATTTTAGGAGATCTGGCACCAGACTTAGGACAGACGGCGGGGTAATACATACACCCATACTCCCGAACACATATGCGTATATACATGCATGCATGAAAGAAGAATTTTTTTTGATGAAGAATTAAATAAAAAAGAGGCCTGGATATAGGTTACCAAGGCTTCAAATTAAATTTCTCTGATCTACGAAATGCTGTAACACTGAACATGGAAATCATTGTTGGTAAATACACTAGTAACGCTGAAAACACTACTTCAAAGGCAGAGCTTGAATCTTGGTAGCATTATGGTTGAAAAAAAGTGCATCTTCATCATCTAAGAGGAATTTGCTTATGACTTGATAGTTCTATCATAGAGTTGTTCATCATTTCCTTAATTATCAACTCTTGTTGATTGTTTGACTAGGTCTATTGTCTTGTACATGTAGGACTCATAAGAGTCATACAAGGTAAGAAGCGAGGATTCACAGAGAAGTCAGTATTAATGTTCTTCTGGTATTAAGAGTGTCCGAGCACTAGACCAGCGTTGCTGTTTCAGGGATTGAAATACATGTGTTATGAATGGCTATACAACAAGATTTGATTAATGTGGTCAATAAACAAGTAAAGCAATAACAAAAGATATATGAGATGGGATAACGAAAATAGGCAAAACAAACACAAAAATTAATGTAGTAGGTCAAAACACAACCCATGTCCACCGGTGGGCAGAACTGGAGAGGGATTTGCTTTAATAATTTGTGGAGTAAAGGAAGAGAAGAAAAAAAAATCAAAATTTTGGAGAACTTCCAAGAGAGTCTCTCCTTCTTGCCTTAAATGAAACAAAACGGCTAAAAAGCATGTATGTAGTAGGTCATAACAAAATGCAAGAGAGTGGTCAATTTGTTATGATTGGTAGATGCTTGAGCTTTGTTGACATTTGAATCTCAAATTGCAGCTCTCAATTGACGTGCCAAGGGAAAGAAGGGGAAAAAGATATATCATGGCCTCATCAAATCGAAGAGTTGGATTCATCAAACCTTCAATGCATGCTTCGTACTCAAGGATCACAAAAGAGCACCACAACAAATTAGATAATCATCACTAGAAAAACATTTTCTTGCATAAATAGAATTGTAAACTTTCAAAGCAACTTATAACAAACAACATACAAATAAACTCAATGCAATCACAACTTCCCAATTCGAGAGAACTCAAAGGCAAAAGAGATCGTAGTAGACCGTAGGGCCAAAGTCAACCAACTTAGGCCCGACATCATAATCGTTGGTGTCAATGACAAGGTTCACAATTGGAGAAATGTTATCATCTCCGGAATTTGTCTTTTTCCTTAACTTCCAACTCTATGATTTGAGGCTCCCCTTAGCATGACAAAAGTTGTAAATTTGTGCTTGAAATATTCACACAACCACTAGTAGATTCATATTTTTTAAATCTACTACCTCTAGCAACCAAAGCAATATTCTTGTGAGCACCATTATTGGAAACACCGAACTTAAGAACCAATTGATTTTTAAATAAATCCCTTTAAGTGAAGGTATCCCTAACATCATCTAAAATAAAGTCCTCCTTTCCATACATTATGGTCTCAAGAAAATGCTTCTAAAACGGTGGTAAAATACGCAACAATTTCATAGCCAAATCTTCATAATCCATCTTAACATCAATATTTGCTATTGATCATAATAGTTATAATGTACCTCAATACACTAGATAGATACTCGATGGAAATGCTTCTTCTCTCTTACATTCCACTTCTCTCTCTTCCCATTGATTCTTTGTTCTCATCTTGCATGATTTCTCATGATATCAAAGTAGCGTGATTTGTACTCTATTTTCATCTTCATAAAATTTTGAAACTCAGATCATTGAATATAATTTAAGGTTTGTTCATGCAAAATCTTATATCAAGGTTCGGTTGTTGTTTTCTTCTATAATCTGAGGTTATAGTTTCTTTGTCCTGTTTGCATGCACTATCTTGAGTAATATTGAGGATTATTTTCATTTTTGATGATCAATTTGTGGTGGCGATAATGATTGATTGATGAATTGTTGTTTTAATCACTGAGATTATAACGTTGTTCTGCGCGTGAAGATTTCTTGATTTTTTTTTTTGCAATTTCTCACTAAAGAAAAGATTATTTCGGTGTATTTGTACAATTTTGTGGAACTGATCATTATCATCTCAATTGATCACTATCATATTGTGAGTATCTGCAAGTTTTCTCTAGAAAGAAGTCATGCAGTTAACACAAGATCCTAGTTCAATCTATTACATCCATCCATCCATCCATCCGACAACAATAACCATAAATTCATAACTGAAACATTTGAAGGAGAAAATTATGCTTCGTAGAAGAGGTCTATGGTTATTGGCTTGTCTACTGAGAATAAGATGGTGTTTGTGGATGGTTCTCTTCCTAACCCACACAACAGTGATGATGTATTCAAAGCCAGGACGAGGTGCAATGATTTAGTGATAGGATGGATTCTAGGTGTGCTAGGACCTATCACCAAGAAGTCACTGTTCTTTTATAAAACAGCAAGAGAAGTCTGGAAATACTTAGAAGAGAGATATTTCCAAATGTCATCCATACATCTATTTGCAATTCAAGAAGAGCTCTCTACAATGCATCAAGAGAATGCAGACATTGTAGAATTCTTCTCAAGAATCAAAGAAAAATGGGACAGCCTAGATGATGTTAATCCATTGCCTGTGTGTCAAGGAAAATTTTGTTTGTTTTCTCATTTTCATGAAGGATGGATCATTGATAGTGGTGCTACATAAAACATTTGTCATGACTTAAGTCTTTTCACTACACATGAGCCAATATAAAGTGATGATAATAAGATAACAATCCCTCATGGAAGCAGCAAGGGCTCTCTATTTTCAACCAAAGGTTCCTGAGAAATTCTGGGGTGAATGTGTGTTATGTGCTGCCCATATTATAAATCGTATGTCACTATCAGCTATGTCCAATATTTCTCCCTATCAGAAATTATACAACAAAGAACCTAATCTTGATCATCTTAGGGTCTTTGGTTGTTTGTGTTTCGTGTCTACTTCTCAAGCACACATGACAAAGTTCAAAGCTAGGGCAGAGCTCTCACTCTTTATTGGCTATTCTCCAACACAGGACTATAAAGTCTTGAATCTGTCAACACATGTTGTGTCTGTTAGCAGAGATGTGGTGTTTCTCATCCTTTCCATTACAATAAATCTGTCTCTACTGATTCATCATCTCAATTTTTTGTTCCAAGTGACAAATGTGACCATTTTTATGTAGACCCTTTTGTTGAGGGATATCATACTTTTGCTAGAGTTATCAGCAGCACAGAAGCTAACATTCTTACTAAGAATATTTCTTAAATCAAAGTGGTATAAAATCATTCAAGGGAGCAGTCACTCCAATCTCAAGCTCAAAGTTGATGAAGGCAGCTTATTAGATGATCCTACAACATACAGGAAGCTGGTTGGAAAGACGAATTTCTTAACCCATACTAGACTAGACCTGTCCTACACAGTTCAAACCCTCAACCAATTCATGTAAAGTCCCAGAACATCCCATCTTTTTGCTCTATATCACACTCTGAACTACATACTAGTACTTCTAGGCAAGGGATTATGCTTAAAGGATCAAAACAACTAACTCTGCAAGCATTCTTTGATGCTGACTAGGCCTCGTGACTCAAGGAAATCCATTATTGGATATGTAATTCAATTGGGAGGATTCCCTATCAGTTGGAAATCCAAGAAGCAATCCACTGTGTCTAAATCTTCTTCATAATAAGAATATCATATAATGGCCAGTGCATCTGCATGCTGAAATAACGTGGCTAGTCAGGTTACTACAAGAGTTTGAGTTGCATGATCTAAAACCAGTCACATTACACTGTGACAATCAGAGTGCTCATATAGCAAAGAATTCCGTGTTTTACGAGCGCACCAAACACATTGAAATTGATTGTCATTTCACTTGTGACACAGTTTTAGAGGTCTCATCCAGCTTACGTACCTTCCTACTCAATCCCATATAGCGGATGTCTTTACCAAAGTCCTGCCATCTCCCAAGTTTAATGAACTTCTTTCCAAACTTGGTCTATTCTACCCAAAACCAAGTTTACGGGGGTATTAACCATCAAATCCATAATAATCGAAAAAAACTCATCTTAAATGAGACTAAAGCGAGTTACCTTCCTCGAGTCGGAAATCATGGAGTCTACTCTTGCGTCAAGGCCGACTCGTGACACTCTTTGTCATATATAGTTGCTCCAATTTCAACCATAGACCTATTGCGTAGTCTCCTTAGCAACTTCATGCAAAATCTCATTTGAGGGATAAAGTTGCATAGCCGAAAAAGCGTTCAAATTGATCTCCTCTAACTTCTTGAACCCCATGGTTCGTTGCCGGTTTCTAGGACACTCCTTTGAGAGTTTTGTGGAGGCCATATTGGACCAAAATAACCTTCATCTTCAATTGCCAAGGACCAAGTTTCACCGATCTATTACACTTCTCAATGTGAAACTTTGGTGAAGCCATGATGAATACTAAAGAAAAATCAAATATTTCAACAAAGTATAAACCCCAATCATCCAACCTAGCTCTAGCTTGATATATACCATTTGTTATGAATATGATGGATATACAACAAGATGTGATTAATCTGTTCAATAAACAAGCATATCAATCACAAAAGATATTTGATAAGGGATAAAGAAAATTGGCACATTGAAAATAAGGATTTACGTGGTTTGGTAAAAACAGGATCTATGTCCACTGGTGGGAGGGAATTGAAGAGGGATTTGCTTTAATAATTTGTGGAGGGAAAATATAATGAAGTAAGAAGGGAGACAACAAGCAATAATGTCAAAAGCTTGGTGAACTTCTAAGAGAGTCCTCCTTGTTCTAAATGAAACATAACGGCTAAAAAGCATAAATATATTAGGTTACAACAAAATTAAAGAGAGTTGTTTTTTAAGAACACGTGATGCAATCTGGAAATTTCTAGGTGTCATGTCCTTGCTTCTCAGGGTTACAGGCGTGCAGAGTTTAATTGCAGTAAACAGAAGCTACAGAAAGTGGGAAAACCCATTGGCACAGACGTGCTGCTGGAGTTGTTCCAAACTGCCTCCCTGCACACAGCATGGCATGGACTTGTTGTCTAGGGCACGGATGTGCTTCCTAGCACAAAACCGCAACCCTTAGCTTTCTCTCTTCTACACTCTCAAACCGTAAACTTGTCGTACGTTAACGAAGATGAACCAACAGGCAACATGGAAAGCGTACACTCAACATGTACCATACTTCACTACTTATTCAGCACATGTTTATGCTTCATTTGTGTATTTTTTTAATACTCCCTCTGTCCCATGTTGATAAGTACATTTAATTGTACTTTTCGGTATTGATTCAGACTCCTTTTGGGTGAGTTTCGAGTGATTTCGGGTTTATTTAATCGAATTTATACTAAAAGTCCCTAATTATATTTCGGCTTTAATCATATCGATTATTGCTAATTTTTAAGGCTTTTTAGTATAAATGTATTTCAATAACAAAAATATGGTGGAGCTATTATTGAGTTGATGGTGGAAATTGGGCCAAAGAAAAGAAAAAGAAGAATCAGCCCAAAAGTTATTTAAAAAAAAATTGAGTAGATCTCACGGAACAATTGAAGAAAAAAAAAAGATTTCTTTTTTTTCTTTTAAAGTTTCTTTTTCTATTTTCTATTTATTTTTATTTTATTTTTCTGATTTTGAGTAGTTAGTTTTTCTAATTTCTAGGTTAGGGTTTTAGGAGGAGTTTTCTATTATTCATTATTCTAGTATTCTAGGTTTTTGCTTCTTCTTCCTCTCTTCTTCCTCTTATTCTTTTTTTTCTAGGTTTTAGTTTTATGGCTTTCTTTATGTAATTCTCCCTCAAAAACTTTGTTTCTCTTGAATAATCAAATTTTATTCTTAGTTCATCATCAATTTAATTCTCAAGTAAGTTTCTTCTATTCTTTTCTTTAGTTCATTATATTTTGTTGCTTTTATTCATGCCTTTTTGTTATTGAATTTAATTTCCTTATAGTTTTATGATTTCTATGTCTATGCTTGATTTTATTATTGTTTATATGGATTTAATTATGATTAGTGAGTAATTAATTTCTTTTCTAGGATATTAATATATGAACCCTAGCATGTATTAATTGGATTCTTATATCAATTCAATGTCAAATTAAGGTTGGTTTATTAGGTTGTTAAAATTGATCATTAGGTTAAATTCATTGGTTTAATTAATCAATAAGCGATGACTGAGATTAATTATTTCCTTTGTCTTAATGATATTTTCTAATTAATCAAGAAGCGAGAGTTGAGATTAAGAGGGCTACACCTAATACAATTAGACTAATCAAGAAGCGAAAGTTGAGGTTAGGATAATTGAAGGGTTGTTTGATTTGATCATTGATATTGGTGTATTTGATGAAGGTTAATGCATGTTAGTGGGGATGTATTAATATCCTAGGCTTTTCTCTTATCTATTTCACATTTTAATCTTTGCAATCTTAGTTATTAGTTTCACTAAACGACTCATTTCTAGCGTAATCTAATAAAATTGAGCTAAATTGACCCTAGATTAGCTTCCTAGAGGACGACCCATAATTATACTGCAATAGCCGTGCATTTGCGGTTATAATTAGTGACTAAAAAGAAGTCATCAATTTTTTGGCACCGTTGCCGGGGAAGCTACGGTGTTAGTTTAGTTAAATTTAGTTGACTACGTTATTTAATTTTAGTTCATTTTGTTCTTTACTTCTCTTTTTCATAGTTTACGCTAGGGTTGTCTTTGTCTTTGATGCACAGGAGATCCATCACTCTTGGACATCTTGATGGGGTTCAGTTCAATCCTGAGATAGAAGCAACTGCGCGTAGACTTAACGCAGAAAGAAGGAGAAAAGCACAGGAAGAGCGTGCAAGAGAGCAATCTATACCACCTCCAATGGCTAGACCCTTTGGTGAAATGGGGAGACCATCTCCAATGCACTCTTCCACATCCTGTATTGTAAAACATGTGATTAAAGCCGATAATTTTGAGTTAAAAACACACTTAATCCAGCTCATTGAATCAATTTGGAGGAAATGCCACTGAAAGTCCTCATGATCATTTATCAGATTTTCTGGAAAAGTGAGATACAATTTCCATCGGCACTGTGTCTGAAGATGCAATCAGGATGATGTCCCATGTAAATTTCCCCATTCTCCTATTTTGGTTGTCCTTTTTTGTTTGCTCCATTGCTTTAAGTGGTATTGTTTGGGTTATATAATTAAGCCTAATTGGTTACTCTAAGTATGAGTTATGGGCTGTGATGAAGGATCAATTCCTCTACTAAGCATTCCCTCCCTTTTCTAAACCCTAACCCATACTGTTAATTGTCAATCGTCCTTATCTCTCCATCTTCTCACCTCTCTCTCTCTTTGCTCTCTACGAAAACCCTAGATCTACTCTTCGTTTGTGCTCCAAATCCAACAAAAACTACACCAAAAACTACAACCCCTACTGATGGTGACCAAACTTCAGTGAGGTCTCCATCACCGACAAACATTCCACTCACTCATGTTGATCTCCTACTCCACCGCTCCTTTTACCTTGTCCCAGTTTTCGAACTCCTCCTCATCCTTTGGTGGAACCTCCATTGCTTGTCTTGGAGACCCCGGAGGAGATCTGGTCCACTCCTGAGTACAGACGAAGACAAAGGAGGAGGGCAGAGAGGATGTTGGAGTGGGGGATGTACTGTCACGAGCATGGCTTGAACCTTGATATGTCAAAACCCGAGACAAGAGTTGAAGAGCCCGTGACTAAAATTAGAGGTGTTGTTCATGAAGATGAATGGCTACCTCCTGGATATGAATCGGGTCCTAGTCATGACATGCTTAAAATGCTCTTACCTTTGTACTTCAAAAAACCCTAGATTGAGGAATGGGTTCTTTGTTTGATTTACTTCAATCTTTTGGTATGTGTTCTTTGTTTACTGTTGAGTACCGTGTTCTTTTGGGGTATATCTTGCTTGATTCTTGGGGTGCATGCTGTTGGTGGAATTTGTGCCTCTGTTTCTTTTTTGATTTATAAGTTATGTGTGTTATTGGTGCATTTTTGTTCTAATCCTTCAATTAACTAAACTATGTTGAAGTTGGGAGGTTATTTCTTGCTTCTTTGTTGACCTTATTCTTTTGGTATATTTACTGCTTGAATCTTGGGATGTATGCTGTCGGTGGAATTTGTGCCTCTGTTTATCTCTTGATTTTTTAGTATTGTGTGGTATTGGTGCGTTTATTGGTAGATCTTTCAGTTACATGAACTATGTTGAAGTTGGAGGTTATTTCTTGCTTCTTTGTTGGAGTATAGGGTATGTTTACTAATAATTTGGTGGAAGTTGGAGTATAGGGTTTGTTTACCTAAACAATGAAGTTAGAGGTTATTATTGTTGAGTACCGTATGGATTTTGTGCCTCTATATGGGGTCTGTTTAACGGTATGATTATAGGGTCTGTTATATTTGGTGGTCTATTTATTGTTGCAGGGTCTGTTATATTTGGAGGTCTATTATATTTGGTGGTCTGTTATATTGGTCTGATTGTAGGGTCTGATTGTTTAGGTTGAAGTATAGGGTCTGTTTATTGTTAAATTGGTGGTCTGTTTTTTTGGTCTGTTTGTAGGGTCTATTTTATTGGTTTGTCTCTTGCTTTATGCATCAGTTAAATGGTTTATGTTGAAGTTATTGGTCTGTTTATTGCCTAATTGTTGGTCATCATCGTCTAGGTTGAATTATTTGGACTGTTTCTCACTTGAGTAATGATTTTTATGTTATATTGGTCTTTTTCTTGCTGTAATATTCAATTTAATGGCTAAGGTTGAAGTTATTTGTCTGTTTTTTTGCCTAATTGGTTGGTCATCATTGTCTAGGTTGAAGTATTTGGACTATTTCTTACTTAGATACTATTTTTTTATGTTTTATTGGTATTTTTTCCTGTTTAATTTGTTGTTTTTTGTGTTTTAGTGGACTGTCTTTTGCTTAGTTGTTGAGTTACATGGTCTAGGTCCAAGTATAGGGTCTGTTTATTGCCTAATTTGTTGGATTTTATGTTTCTATGAACTCTAATTTGGTGATGTTTGTGTTTTAATGAAATGCTCCTTGCAATATTGATTGGTCTGTTTCTAGCTTAATTTTTTCACTTACATGCTGTAATGTCTCTGGAATTATGATTTTATATCCATGCCTAGTATTTATATCCCTCTGTCCATGTACTAGGGCCATTGTTGCATTATTTGCTGACTAGCATAGGTAAGAAGTGCATATATGTCCTCTATGATGAAGGAGTGTGCTTGGAATATTATTTGACTTGATGCATTGGACATTTTTGCCATTTCTTTGAGTCGTAAACTGTGTGATGAGGCATATAGGGTAGCAATCAACTAGAGTATAGCACACTAACTCCTGTGATATGAAACACCTGAGAGACTTGGTTTCAATGATGAAAGAGCTGTCTATGACTAAATGAGTGTATGTTAATACTCTTTTGTTGTAATTGTTGCCATATGCCACCATACATGTTTTGGCACTCTATTGAAATGTTGCATTTTTGTTCTAATACACATGTTGGTATATATGTTGACTCTTTATAAGGAACTAAGAGGACAATGTACTTCCAAAATGTTTTCATTTCATACAAATAGGATCAATTCAAGCATTAAAATATTGTCAACTACTTCAAATGATTTACAAAAGTTGTTTTCCTACTAAAACCATTTGAGATATTGACAATTTGTTAGTTCAAATGTATATCTAGTACTAAATCATCAACTTCTTGTGCATGAATCTCTTGTGTTTCTTGTTGAGCAATGTATGCACCACTGTTATGCATGGCTACTCCATCTTCTTCATTGTTTGTCAATGCTACCCCACTTATGTGCACATATTGTTGTATTGCTAATGTTAAGCATTCCTCTACTAAATCTGTTAGCACTACCACTGAAGTTGGCAGCACACCTTCTCTGTCCATTCTCTGCTTATTGACATGTGGTAGCTTGTAATTATTACCTCCATGTTTTCTCATTATCTCCACCATTACATATTGTAAACTTAGGAATACATAGTTTAGTAATCTTGGTTGAAAAACATGAAATGCATTTTGCACAGCTTCTATGAGTTCATGTATATTCCTTGGTGCTTATTCATGTTGTATAGCTTGTATAGCCCTGAAAAAACCCAAGTTCAGGACATTTGTGTCTGGACTATTTGGAGGTTGAGCTACCAATTTGATTTGAAACCCATCTGAATTTGCTACATGTTGGAAATCTGGGTCTGTATTCAATATATGTGGTGTTGCATTATCTTGTTGGATATTGATATTGCCACTTGCTCCTGGTGGCCACTTGGACTTGATTGCTGGTATGAGTTAGTTGATAAACATTTCTTTAATGACTTCTTTAGTTATGTTCTTGATTGGCTTTGTCTCTATTGTTCCTACTTCTTTGTGTACACTTCTTCTTTGTGCTGGAACTTGTTCTGTGAATGGCCAGCAACCAATCTTCCCATCAAACACACAGTTCCCATCCTCATTGAATACTTGGTCTTACAACTGCTGTCAAGAACATGACTTTTGTGATGAACCTCTTTGATTTAGCATGTCTGTATGGCTCAACTTCTTGAGGTGCTAAGTAATAGTTTTGACTTGTTTTTGACATAAAAAATCATTTCTCATCAACATGCACATAATCAAACATAGCATCGAACATTGGACATGTGTTGACATTAATGAGATGTGACATACACCAATTCAGTCTCTGTAGCTTGTTTCTAGGAGTGAGTGTTGGTTTCATTGCATTAGAATGTCTTCTAATCAATCCTCTTTTGATATACATGTGTGCTGTGCTCTTGTTTACATCCAAAGCTTTTGCCAAGGATCGAATATTTGTGCTATTCTTCAGAGGTATAGCCATTAAATTCTCTACTACAAGTGGGTTGGGTTTACTCCCTACTCTTCCTGTATAATTCTTTGAAACTTTGAGATTCTGCTCTAATCTTACACTCTTCTTTACTTCTCTCCATAGTCTTTTGATTGTCCATCGACTGCATTTGAATGTGTGAGCCATTTTTGAAATGAAACCAACTGGTAACTTTAAGTCCCGACTTTGATGTAGTAAGTGGCCTACACATAGATGTCTTTCTTCTTCATTCATGTCTGTCCTCTTCTTTGTTTCATTGGGTGCTTCCTGGTTGTTGTCTTGTTGATTCCCTGCTTCCTGGTTGCTGTTTGTTTGAGTCCTTACATCCTAGATTCTGTTTGCTGCTGTCATTATATTCTCCTGTCTTGATGTTTGTTGGTGGACCCTTCCTGTTCCATTTGCATGTGCTGGGTGCTGGACTTCTGTGTCCCTTCCTGGTCCCCATCTGGGGCTTCTAGTCCTTGGTCACTACCATTGCTTTCTTGGAGAAAACCTCCAAGTAACAGCTCCTCATATGATCTTAATGCCCAACTTTCTCTGAATTCTGGATGTGACCCATGAATATTGGAAAGTCCCACATCAAAGGACAGCTCTTCCATAACAAAATTCTTTGTGATGATTTCTGAGATAATAAAGGAAGATTTATGTTGGAATTAAATGTGGATGACTGTTTTGGCATTTGTAATTTAATGTTGGGAGATCAAGTGGGAAGTTACTGATGTACTTGTGCCCTTTATAAAGGGTCTTCTACGGTTGGAAAAAGCAGGCTTTGTATTTGATTTTTTTTTGTTTTTTCAGTTTTGGTGGCAAACCCAAAACTTTGAATTTTGGCTGGAAAATTGGGAGCCAAATTTGAGGAAAGCTCACTATTTGCACATTCTCCAAGCATTGTGGCCCACACTTTGTCTGTAATTACTGTAACTCTTGTTACAGTTAATATAAAGTTGCTGTTTGTACTAATAATTTCCAAGTTTTACTTGTTTTTAATAAAGTAACTTTTGGACAATGGGGCAATTTACATGAGATAGAGGGAGTATATAAATGCCTTTCATTGTAAGTAGCAACATTACGGTCATTACCTAATTCTTGAAATCGAGATAGAGGCGGCAAACCAGAATTCAAAACATCTTGGTATGTATCAATGTATGTCATTGTATGTTAACTACTAGACAATTTCAGCTTCAGCATCAAATGAAATTGGTTGGATTTTTCTGTTTTGATTGTAAGACACCAAATTTATATCAGGTTAACGTAGTGGAAGTCTTGCATCTTTCATTCCATTAATTTCAATACGTTATATTCTCTTTTAAAAACGCATAAAATGATGAAGTACGTCCTATCATTCTATGTTTATTATAAGGCTCTTTTGGTATAGAGATGTGGTCAGGGAGTGGCTTTGAATTACCTTAGACTGGGAGCCTTGTGTGTGCCTACTTTAGAAAGAACCTTTGATTTGTTTACCTTAGTAGGGAATAATAGCCTGCCGCTTATTTCATTTCATCTTCAACTAAAAGGGGCGTGAATGAATGTTTGCTAACCTAATGAAGTTATGGGAGTACCGTTGGGGATACCGACTAGTTTATTAAGGTTTGGGGGTTCTTAGGGTGGGTATGCCGTATGTGTAATTAGTGTTATCATGGTTTGAATCTGGTCGATATATATAGCTGCTCCTCTGTAACTTTTTTACGCCAAGAAAGTGTTACAATCATTAGCATTGCCAAAGATTAAAAAAAAAAATTACAATCAATAGATTTAGCTAAACATTACCATTGAAGCTTATTCAATTCTTGTATGACTTGAAAAACACACACTTTCAAACATACACTCTCAAGTCCTAAACACTGCTACTTAATTTAGCTTTGAACATACACTTTCAACCTTCACACCACTCTTTACATACAACTTTTTTTGGCATTTCAAACCGATTGAAAATAAAGTAGAACTGTTACTCTGAATCTTTCATGTGGCATAGCGTATTGCTCGACTTTATAGACTCGATTACATTGGACGAACCATGAGCACTTTTTTCAAACTTTTGTTTTATTTTATATGCTTATAAGTTTACAATCTTTTCTGTTTATATTGTAGGGGTGTGTCCACTTAAGGATTAAGACCTATTATATATGCTAGGTAATTACATCCAATTATTTGGATGGTAGGCTCAAACCTATATCTTTATGATGGTATTTTGATACCTTGTTTACTTATCTTTAAGCTATAAATAATTATTTAGCTTCCAATTAATATTGCATTCGTGTGCATGCTATGTGTTCCTTGTGTATGACAGAATTTTAAGTAAAATAATTTTTTTCAAGGTAAGAAAATCTATAATTATTACTAAAGCAAAACCCCTGCCGACGTCATACTTAACACGTGTCAAATTATTATAAAAAAAATTTCCCTTCTTTTTTTTAAAGATAATGTCATCTACTCTTTTTTTCCTACTTTACATTAATATAAGATTGAAAAATATTATATAGAAAATTATGTGACTATATAAATTCCTAAATCATTTAAAACTACCTTTATTTATTCCCTTTATTTCATGTTTCCCTCTATCTTTTACTATAATAATATTTTTTATTTAATATGATAAAAAGTATTATTCCTTAAATTTTTCAGTAATTTTATAAAACCCATTACTTTTTACCAATAAATAAAAAGATTCTTTTAATTAAAATATTTAACATCATGCGTGACTTGACTTACCTAGTATTTTTTAAATTATTTTTTGGGGTGAAGTAGTACTTAATTACTCAGTCTTCCACTGATTAGTATGTTCTTTTGCATCTGTCTTCTTGGATATACTGGTTTGTTATCTACGTATTGAGCGATGTTCACCTTAATTTTAAATATTAGGAGCTAATATTGTAGTTCTTATTAGTAACATTTGGATGGATTATTATTGTTTAAGTTGTAATAAGTCACAAATATAGTTTGGTTTGGTTTGATTTCAGTTCAACAAAGTTAATTCTTTCATTAAGTATTGGTTTGGCTTTGCCCTTGAATTGTACTTAGGTGTCGCAATAATACCTCTAACATTTGGTTCAATACTTCTGCAATGAGTTTTAAAATGTAAAGGGAATTGGCTTGTGGATTTCAGGATGAAATCTCAAATTAATTTCCTCATGGCCCAAATGATATTTTTAGGACTCAAAATATTTAAAATGGGCGGATCTGCAAAACAAATTGGAAAATATGTAAATAAAGCAAGAGATGGATGGCGTACTCCGAAGTCCGAAGGTAGGGTGGCTTAGACCTTATTCAATTCACCTAATTTTACTACAGTGAAATTATTTTTATTGATTAGAAATATCTTTTACTGACCAAAATTAATTTATACTAACTGAACTTGTATTTTTGAATTCAAACTGCTTTTGACTGATTCACTATTGTTCATTTATGCATACACTACTAATTTTTACCGATTTTTTCTGAACTTGTTTCTTTTCTCTTGTCGTTTGGGGATTCTTTCGAATATATATATATAAAATTGATTTTTGTTGATTAATTTTTATTTAAGGGGTGTGTTCTCGTGTCATATTAATAATGATGCTGGAACTGTTGCTATATATAGAGAGCAATAAAGGAATCCATAGAAAGAAACGGTATGCATGCCAACCAAATGTGATAGTAGAATTGGATCGTGGAATGCAGAGAAAGGGGACCCATGGAAACTTAATTTTGTCCTTAACTACATAAGATTAACGATTAAAACTTGGAGTAGCGTAGAAACTGTGTTTAAAGGCAGGGAGTCAACCACATTGTGCAAAGAACAGTTCTGAGCATAGTTGACATTTGTAGCTTAGTTGTAACAAATTTGATGAGTTTGGCGTTTTATGGGTAAAACCGGGTAAAATTCTGGTTAGATGGGTTCAAAAGTTTCTTAATTCTTCCTTGAAGGTGACTTGTAAACGAACTCACTCTCTATCAATAGTATTTGTTGAATTATAATTAATCAGCAAATTGGATTGTGACAAACTGACAGTCTTATGTATTAATTGGAGACGTGAGATTTACGTACAGTACAATCCTCACTTACTTTGGCATTGTTCATCAAATTCTTATGGAAAACAAAGAGATTTTATTATCAACAGGTGTAGAAATTTATATTGCTCAATCAAGCCAAGTTACCTTCATTAATCGCCTTTAAAGGCCTTATATACTACAATGCAGAATTCTTAAACAATATCAAACTCTAGGTAAATAAAGATTATTTAGGAATACAAGTTTATCCCTAAAATATATATCTTAATATTATCTTGATACTAAAGATTATCTAGGAATACAAGTTTATCCCTAACATATATATCCTAATATTATCTTGATACTTGATATTATCTTAATAACAGGGATGATTTTAGTATGGATTCAATTGAACTTACACTAAAACCTAAGAAAATATAAAAAGTTTTTTTTTTTTTATAAAAATATATATATAATTTGTAATATATTTATTAATGTATACACTTTCTAGCTTATTGTTGAAGCCCAAATAATAGATTATGGTTCTACTCTTCTTAGACTCATATGTAGCTATGGGTTTCTATATCCCTTGTTAGCAATCATTTTAAAGGGTAACAAATTTCTAGTTTAAAAAAACAATGATGAATGATTAATCAAAATTTTTAATTTTTCGCTTATATATTGGCTTTGGTTGCCTCAGTGTAAGGATGTGCATATGTAATTAGGTCGTGCAAGTAGCCGTATAAAATATACAGTGGTTGGATTAAACTTTTCTTACTTTTTATGTTTAGCGGTCCTTTACTTTTTTATTTTTTTCCTTGTATTATACGGAGTTTTCTGGATAAACTTTTTTTTTCTTTTTCTATCACCAATGAAGTTATGCCATGTCAATATACTTGAAAAAACTAACCATCTTCTGATTTTTCAAGGTCTCCGTACATAACAATATTGTTTGAACCTTTGAAATATTTAATGACTTATTTGGGGATAAAATAATTCATGTTAACTATATTTCAATTTCTTAGCATTGCTAGCAATAACAAATTCAAAGTTCAAACGTTGAAGTTGTTGGGTAACAACCAGTTCCTAATTCTATGTAGCAAGAGATCAGCTAGCAGCTAGTTTTTCTCACCTACTACGCTCAAAGGTTATCTTTTAGCAGGCAGCCATCGTTACTCTCATCATCTGCCATTTCTTTTTTCCTTACTACTTATCCCTTCTCAAAAATGCATCATCTCCATTGCTTTTATTTTTGACACAAACATCTCCATTGTTAAGGTATGACTCTTTCACCAATATTCGCATTCTAATGTCATTAATTATATAATATGAAAAATTCGAGATCATTTCATTCAAACATTAATCGAATAATTGCATGTAGGATTGGGTTTTAGAGCTAATTACGAAGTAAATAATTAAAATAATTTACTGATTACCTTGAATTGTTGTAGGGTTTGTTGCACGATCCAACATAAGTAATGACCTTGATTCATCCAGATATTTGATTGCATTTTGTTATGAATATTTGTTTAACCATCTACTCCATTGCTCTGGTAAATTTTATTTCCAAAATAAAATCACTGTTTTGTTACCTATTGTTTTACTATTTTTGTGTAACAGCTACTAATTGATTGAAGAGTGGGCAGTTCAAGAGTTATCACTAGCGGGTAACAACTACAAGATGGCTCTAGCTAGAACAAAAGATTCATCATCTTGGTACGTACCATAAATAATATTCCTTTCTATTCCGAACTCACACCATATATTTTTGAACGTAATACTATCTGGATTTTTTCAACTTATATTTTACTTGGTCATGTTCATTTTTCAGGGGTTCTAAACATACAATGCCGCCAAATGGCCGTCTCGTTGTGTCAAAACCCCCCTTCAAATTAGATAAAGTAAGCATTGATCATCAGTTTATAACATGAGTAAATATTTCTTTCAGTAATTTGATATAATCTTTGTGGATTTCCAGGGACTTCTAGCTAAAAGATCGGCCACCATCGCTTCATTACTCGAAAACAATCCTTTCGAAGATATATCGGTGTTCTTCCAAGAAATACCTTCAGAACCCGAAGCCTTAGAGCTCATAGCAAGATTTTGTCATGGATTCAACGTCGAAATGACGAGCGACAACATCATTTCTCTCATTTGCCTCTCTAACCATCTCAAGATGACCGAAACTCACAGCCCTAACAACCTACTCAACAATGCCATCTTATTCTTGAAACAAAAAATCCTTCCTAACTGGGACCAGATTATAAGATCACTTCGAGCTTCACGTGGGCCCACATTCCAACAGGCCGTTGAGATTGGGCTTTTGGATTTCTGCGTAGAGGCCTTAACAGCCCATGTACTTTCAGACCCAACTATCCTGGCCCAGCCCATTGTAGTTGAGTACGCCAACAAGAGCAGCAACAATACGCTCACAAATAGTAGTAATGCAACAAGAAGGAAGCTTTTTGTCGATGCTGATCACTCCAATGCATTATCGGATTCTGATACATTATTGGAAGATCTAACCTCATTGCCGGTGAAAATGTACGAGTCAATCATCGAGAGAATGGCACAGCGACAAGTCCCACAAGAGAACATCGCCGGGTCCCTATTTCGATACCTCAAAAAACATGCGAATGATTGTGAAGCTATCGAAGCAATCGAGAGACTCTTGCCTAGTAATACTTGTACAACTACTAGCAAGTATCCTCTATACCCACATACGCTCTTGTTTGAGATGCATTCCTTGGCAGTCTCGCTAAAGGCCAGCTCAGAATGCGTAGCTTCTTTAGAAAATCGTATTGGTAAGGAGCTATACCGCGCTACAGCTGAGAATCTCCTTGCCTTAGACCTTGATATAGAGAGCCTAAGGCGGATACTAAAGGCATTTTATGGGAATTATACTGATCCTGACGCTTCAGGGTTGGTGGCAGTTGCGGAACTCATGGAAGAGTACGTGTTGGAGGTGGCTAAGGAGAGAGAAATGGACGCTAAGAGTTTCACAGAGGTGGCGGAAATTGCTTGTTCGACGTCAAATATAGAGACTAATCATTGCTTGGATGGTATTTATAGGGCAGTGGATGCATACTTGGATAAACATACGGAGTTAAGTGAGGCAGAAAGGGAAGAAGTGTGTAGGGTTTTGGACTTTCAGAAGATGTCATCTCAGGCTTGTAATCATGCAGCCTTGAATCGAAGATTACCGTTGCGAGTTGTGGTGCAAGTTTTGTTTGTGTCTCAGCTGCAACTAAGGGATAACATAAGTAAAGCTGTTGGAGGATATTGTAGTACCAATAATAGTAATGTGGAAGAAGGAAGTCGAAGGCGAGGAAGCGAAGAGATTAAGGTAGTGGAGGATGAGGAGTGGGATGATAATGGAGAAGAGAGGCAAGAGATCAAGGAAGGTTGTCTTGAAAAGAATTTTTGTGGGGAGAAGGGTAAGAAGAAGGAGGGTTTGTGGAAGGGACTGAAGAGGAAGTTTGGGTGTATTAGAAGCAGTGGTTATGAGACTTTGTATGATAGCAACTGCCAAGTTATAAAGAAAAAAAACAAAAAGAATTAGGGTCAACCATAATGATTTTGCTCTAGTTTTGATTATTTTTAGTGATACTAACTTTTTAGGCGTGTCTTAAAATGGGTTTAATCTTGGACTTATTTGGATTAACTTATTTTAATTAATTCATGTATTGATTTGTGATGGTTAGTAATTGAGTAATTGCTGATTTTTGAAAGTTGGTTCTTAAAATGAGAAGAATAAAAAGGAATTTTAGCCCTTCTTGATGCTTTAATTTTTATTTTTTTACTTGAAATCACATGCGTACTTTAGATATTACCATTTTAAGGGCCAATGTCCTTTCTTGTTCTTCTCAATTTAGAATGAGATATATGTATAATGTTATGATTACACTATCATGTTTGAATAGGTGCCTAATCAAAGCATACTTTGGTTTCGAAGTATATAAGGTGTTTTAGCTTTAAAGCACGTAAAACTAATTTGGTTTCGAAGTATATATGATTGAAACAAGATTTTTAATAAGTTTAGATAATCAATATATGATGTATAGTTAATGTTTTAAATCGAAAATAATTTCAGAATTATTAAGATTGGTCTAAAATGTTTTGGAACAGCCTCTTTACCATTCTTTTTCGAAAATACAATTTGAAACTTAAATAAAACTTAGTTCATACTGTATGTAAGTAGTGATTGTTATGAGCCTTGAGTGTACAACATGATATTTCATAGGAACGATATTGTTTTCGGATAGTTATCTAGTAATGCTTCGGATTACCTTTCTTAATTTTAGAAATGGTATTTGCAAATAGTTTAAGTTGATATGATTGTTTCTTGGATTAGAAATTGATTTTTATTAATAACAATCTAAGGCCATTTCCTTAGAACAAGATGATACTATATCTTATATTTATAAAATAAAACTAAGTTTTATGAATAAATAGTATTTCATGATTTTACTATTGTAAAATTCACTTAGTTTTTTTTTGAAGCAATAAAATTCACTTAGTTTTTTTTTTTGAAGCAATAAAATTCACTTAGTTACTAATACATAATTTTTAAATTTTATCTTATGAGTTTTGAACCACGGAGCTAACAAAGCATAGCCTATCAAGATTAGGAAAATTGATTATTATCTTGTAAAAGTACATACTTGTTCAATATTATCATGCATTCACATTATCTTTTTGTTTTTTTTTTTGAGAAAATGCATTCACATTATCTAAATACTTAACAATATATAAATTTGTTTCAAAGAATTATTTTTTTAATGTTGGTTACTGAATTAATTTGATAACCTTCCTAAAATAAAGATATACTGCACTTGTACATTTTTGGTAAATATCACAGAAAATCACAATACTATGGTAATTAATCATTTACGTATCCCTTCATAATATCAAGTTTAGATTAAATAATTGAGTTCAAATCAAGTACGGTGTAAAAATTATGACTATAAATTGGGGGCCAACCAAGTCCATAATGCTCTCTCAAATTTCATTAGTACTTCATACACTTAATAGCAATTAGGGCGATGGCTACCAGTAGAACCATTTTGTTTATTTTCATCATTTTTACTGTCCTCATCATGGTGAATTGTAAGTTACCTTATTATTTTTGTGCATGTCTCCTTTTTAGTAGTTTTTTTCCAGTATTTTAAAATTTTCATATTATATATATATATATATATATATATATATATATATATATATATATATATATATAATGTTTGTAGATAATATAAATAGAGGAAATAAATTTGAGAATGAGAGAGATCGAGATGGGATTAGTAATGACCTTCCCAACTAATCTCTCTACCAAGATTCAATTTGGTTGGACGAGTTTTATTTATACATAATATTAGACAAACTCTAATCAGAGAGTATGATCTTGTAATTTATTGTTCACTTTTTTTCCACCAAAGGTTGAACCACAATAGTACTAGTTATTATATCTAGCTATAAAACCAATTACATAAATTAGTTTATCAAGCACGAATTTCTCTTATGAATTATTTGTTCTCGTATATATGTAGGTGACGTTTATGTTGGTGAAAGCCGGAGATTAAGGATGTTGGAGCAAGGCAAAGAAATGTTAGATTATGGTGATTTTTATTGCAAGAATGTCCCATGCCTCATCGGTTTATACCGCTGTTTTTATTGCCCGGCTAACGAACATTTATATTTTACGAAATTTGACTGCTTAAATTATTGTCCTCTGCGCTCCGGCTCCTCCCATCTTGTAAAGGACTCTAGGGGATAATAATAATTATTGGGTTTACAGTTTTACATGTTAAGATAAATTACAATAAAATCAGTTAAATTTATATTATTGGAAGAAAAAATTGTGTTTCTAGCATCATCGCATTTATTATGAGTTGATCATATTTTTTTCAATAAAGATGCATAGTTGTGGTGATCACCTAATTTTAAATGTAGTTGTTTATGATTCGGGGAGTTGTCTCATGTGACAAATCCTATCTGACGCTTAAGTTAGTGTAAGTTTTAAGGTTAAAAGAGAAACTAGAAAGAGATGTTTTATTGTGAGAGAGGAGATATTAGATCAGTTCTTAGATATTAATTGATAACTAGTTACATGGAAATGAGGTATGAATGAGTATGTATAAGATGCGGTGATGAGAACCCTTTTCGATATGAGTCTAAATGTCATTGGGGCGGATATGGGTCTAATTTGACATGGGTCTAAATGTCTTTGGGTCTAAATGTCATTAGACCCAGTTCCGACCCATGGATCCGCATATTTTAAAAAAATAAAATTAAAATCTATTCTCCATTTAGAACTAAAAATAAATATTCATTCACATTGCTCTGCCGCTTTCAACTCTTTCTCATTGTCACTCGTCGGGTAACATATTCATATAATTTTGATGTATACTTTGTGATTACTAGCTTCTCGTCGTCACGCCCCCGCAAACATGTTCAATTGGATTTGAGATTACTAGGTTCTGTACGATTTTAAAAATTTGCGAGTAGCGATGCACTTGATCTTAAAAATATTGTAACAGTATTGTTGAGTTTAGGACTTTTGATTTAGTGTAGGATTTTGACTCTAGTGCTTACTTTTTTTTCCACATACTCACTGAACTAAATATTGTTTTGCAAGTATTTCAACGATACAAATTGTGTGCTTATAAAAGGATTTATTAATTTATCTTATTTGACATAATAATGCACTTTATCTTCCTTTATAACACTTAATCAGTAAACAATTATAAGTTCTGAAATGCAAAAATACATTCAATTATAAAACATATGAATTATAAACACATAAAAATAAAAATATGTTAAGGATCCATTTTCGACCCGAGATCCAGCGAATATGGGTAAGGATCTAAAATTTTAGGATCCAATGTATCTGGGGCGAATATGGGTCTAATTTAAAAATAATGGGTATGGGTCCGTGTATAATAAGACCCGACCCAAATCCGATCAATTGTCATCCCTATACATGACTCAATCAAGCACGTAATATTACTTAGATTAGAAAAAATAATTTTTTATTCCAATTATGACATAATTTCCTTTAATAAAATTTAATTTATTTGCATTTTTTTAAAAAATAATTTTAAATTTTGTAATTAATATTAGAAAAATTTAGTTTTAATATCTTTTTATTCGTCTTAAAATTTTATTTTTTAAACAAGATCCATTTATACTATGTTTAACTACCTTAAAAAAAATTTGAATTACTTCATTCGTTTTTAATTAGCACGTTTCTTTAAACATGCTTGTTAATCAATATACAATTTTAACCATCAATATATTTAATAATCGTTGATGAAAAATTAAAACAAGTTAGTATTTTAATACATGTATGGTGTAAAGGTGTAAGCTGAATATCAGTTTCTCTAGCTTTGTACATTACACCTAGACTTATTTATAATTAGTCAAACTCTTCTTAGTTAGTTTCCCTATATCTAGCCTTATAATTGGGAGAGATATACTTCCTGCTAGCTTTAACTTGTTAGCTGTTCTAGTGGTAGTAGTCACGATTCTTTGTATAGATATATACATATACCTTTGTAATTCAATATATAATTATTCAATCAAAACCTTTTATAACTCTTACATATGGTAGGTTTCATTGGAGGTCAAGACTAAGCACATTTGTAAAAATTATAAAAAAAGAACTCATATTTGAAAAATATACATTGAGACGAATTTATCAAGATACTAAATAAATATGTTTTTTCATCTAAATTGGGGAGAATTAATTAAGAAATCCTAAATATTAATTACACTTATTAATGTGTGATTTTGTCATGAATATTAAAAGTCATGACATTTTAGAAAGATATATTTAACGTTTAAGAATTGTATATATCATTATTCTTTAAATATAGCATATATAATTACACAATTGAATATATTTGAATTTTAAATTTAAATTAAAATTTGAAGAGGAAATAAAAGCAAAGAGAGTATTATTTATAACTATTATTTTGTTATTGTTACAATACCCCTAGCTACTTTGCTTTAAAAGAACTTGAGAAACTACAAGTAAAACATTAACAAGATACCCCACATTTAAACGTGCTCAGTGGGAATAGTTCTAGGACTTGTATTGTCAGTGAGGCCATTAGACAATCCATTTACAAGATTTGGTAGCTACCTTTGACTATGCAATGATATTTGGTAATGAAAATACAACTCCAACATATTTAATATGCATGAAAAATCCACAAACAATTTCAATTTATTAAAATGCAGCGCTCCCTACCCTAAGTATGTATTTAATTTTAATGCAACTCAATCTTGAGTATGTTCATGAATTATTCGTTCTGTCTCATTAGTGTATGTTCAAGGTTATATTTTTTTTTTATCGAATATGAATCAATAGCTTATTACTCAATAAACACGAAAACAATAAAGCTATTGTGTCTTCAATAAAAGTGATCTATCAATATAACAAACGTTATCCCTCACTATTATTAGGGACATAATGTGTATCAGTAATTACTAATTTTAACTCACAAATATTTATATTTGCAATATTACTATGTAATAATTTTTTTAAAAACTTACTATAAATACGTCTGCTGAGACTCTAAAATAAATTTCAATGTAATTCAAAAAATATTAAAAGGTGATGGCCGTAACTGACCACCTTGATGGGTAGTCTTATACATGGAGTAAACCTTTGTCCATCTATGTATGGCTGGGGGCAAAATATTCTTTAGTTCTCTTGCCTTCTGCAAAGAGAGAAAGGATACAATACTCAATCTAACGCTAGCTAATTGCATTTTACTAATTACAGAGTAAATAGAAACTCAAAAAATGAAACTTAATGTAACTACACTAATATTAAGTGATGTAACTTCATATTAACATAAGTAATTTAAGGTGTTACATCCACCCAACTAATTTAATTTAATGGATGTTTTATAACATCTATTCAATATCTGAATTTTTTTAATTTATAGGTTGGTAATGATCGAGTTCAAGCTTTGCACAACTATAAATAAGGCATGAATTTCATTTGTTAATCTCACAAAATATGGCAGCTAAAGCTTACCTAATTCATGTGATTTTTATGTTGCTTTTGACTTTGGTTCCACGCATAACCGGGCAGTCAAAATCAATTGAAAGTTCTTTTGGATTCCTTAAGAGCTTAGAAGGGTCTATGAAGGGCCAGAGAGTAGATGGCCTTCACCATTTAAAAAGATACCTTGCCAAATTTGGGTACCTTGAAAATACTAACGTGGTTAACGATGATCACAGTGATGAATTATTTGACGAGAAGCTTGAGGCTGCAATCATAACTTACCAACTTAATTACAAACTTAATGTTACTGGGCGTTTAGATGCTACTACAGTTGAACTGATGATGAAACCTCGGTATGTTTACGTCAACTTTTAAAGTTTTTATCATGTTTTCCCTCTATTAAACAAACAACTTTTCATTTGTTTTGAAAAAAGTTTTAGGGGTTGTCTTTATTGTGGGATTGCGTTGAATATACGTTAATAATAAAAAAAAAAAAGGAAGACAATGAATACGATTTATGTATTTTATTTTTTTTTAATTGGAGTAAAAGAAAAGGAGAAACGAAAAGTTATTTGTGAGACGGGGTGAGTATATTTCATAACTCACATGGATCTTAACATTTGCAGTATATAGTTCCACAATTACAATGTTTTTGCTTTTTGAAGAGAGACTTACTGTGTCTAACTAAAACTATCCCTAGAATCTTATGAGGACCCAAAAAGAAGATACTCATTAAAACTATTTCATTCTACATATAATTTTCAAGCTTCAAATCTTTGGGTTTGACATAAATGAAATCCTATTCCAATATATATCTGAGGTTAATTCACAGACATTCTATAGTGCATGTAACAATACTGATATTTTGAGGCTTATAGCCGTAAGTATATTACTGTTAGATGTTTTGAAAAGGAATTTGTTAAAAATTAATATTTTAGATATGCTGTTGTATGTTACACGACTTTGTTCCAATAGAAATTTTCTGATTTTGTCAATATAAAAAAAAAAGATGTGGCTGTCCAGACATTATCAACGGTAGGAATACTATGATAAGCAAGAAAGGCAAGACGGTAAGCTACGAAATGAGAAAGTTCAAGAATGGAAGATCCTTGTATACGTTTTCTGGAACAAAGTGGCCAGCTTCACAATACAGCCTAACGTATCAAATACTAGCCAATACCATAGTTCCTGGAGCAGAGAAGATGGGAGACGCAGTATCGTATGCATTATCAACATGGGGAAAGCATTCACCCTTCACCTTTCAAGGAATGGCTCATGCTAACCAATCCGACTTAATTTTCGGGTTCACCCATGGCGATCGCGGTGATGGAACCCCCTTCGACGGTCCGCAAGGGTTCGTAGCTTTCTCTAATTTTCCTACGGATGGTCATTCTAATTATGACGCATCTGAGAATTGGAGCGATGACCCTAGACTAGATCAGTTTGATTTACATTCCGTTGTGCTACATGAAGTCGGTCACCTCCTCGGCCTAGCCCATACTCCTGACCCGAGTGCTGTGATGTTTGCTATAATTAGCCAAGGGGTGAAGAAGCGAGACCTCCAACCAGACGATATTCGAGGTATTGAAGCCTTATATAGCCAAAGAAAATGATGCTACTCTACTTATTCTGCTTCTATTTAGGCTACAATGTGCAACAAATGCGCGGACAAGAAAATATGTAAGACGAAGACCTACTAACGATATATGAGAAAATCCTAATTTATATATGATATAATATATTAAAGGGTATTTTCATAATTTCATTTATAATCATAATGTCTATACCTATGAGTTTTTAAGTATTTTTATGTATTCTCTGTTTTTATATTTGATTTAACAATACATATATCTGATATAACAATAGTTATATCTAATATAAAAACACATATATCTGATATTTCAATATCCTGATATAATTTATATCAAGTATGAATTAGAAAAGTCTCGATATTACATAAGGGTCAGAAAGATAGATTAATTAGGTTACACCCTTCTCAAATGGATACTTTTAATTATTGTATTGAAAGATACTTACCATACAATTTATCAAATGTGCGTACCACACTCAATGACACAATATTATATCTTGATTCTATAATATGGATAAATGAAATGACTCTAAGTTCTTTTCATAAATATATGGGTGAATTGAACCTAATTTTCCATACTTCATAAATTAAAATTTTTCTTGATTTGATTCACCACTTCTCATACTTCGTAACAATATCCTGCCATCCTACTATTTGTAAATAAGTACAACTTGGGTTTAATTTAGGTAAGAAATACTTAAAAGTGTGAATATAATATATACAAAACTAACTCTTATCTTATTCTAATATTTTTTTAATTAATAATGAGTTGAAGCATTGCTCTTCAATAAATAAGCACTGTAATTTGCTAATAACCAAAAAACTAAACAAGCAATAATATTGTGATACTATTAGTCCCAAATTAATATGGTTTCTAAAGCTTCCCTTTTCTTCGCAATTTCATTTTTGCTAAAGAACTTCGTAGAATGCAGGAAGGGCCAATCAGTACATGGCCTTTATCAGGTGAAAATTCATCTTGCAAAAATTGGGTACCATAATCTTAAGGGGGTTAAAGATGAGGCAACTTCTACCATGACCGTCAAAGAGAGTGATGAACTATTTGGAGAGAATCTTGATAAGGCGATCAAAACATATGACACATCAATTTTTGATGCATACAATATGATTCATGCAGATTAACACTGCCATAACTTTTTTCCATGATAATGGAGTGTATGCTCATATTTAATATCTTGTATTAATGTAGAGAATTTTTAGATATGGAGTTGTTGTCGTAGTTGAATTTATACTTGGTCTGTCAAACTCATAGATACAGAGTACTTTTGCCGACGTATAGACAGTACAAACTAGAAATACACATTGAATAAATAGACGGAAATATATTGTGAAAAATCAATAGAAGATAGTTAGGATCAATATACTCTAGAGAAAGGTGAATAGAGTATGGTTGTTTTTCTCAATTAGGCTTTCAAAGCTTTGAAAAGGGTTTTGAGATGCGGAAAATAATAAAATAGGTTTCAAGGGCTTTGAAGTATTTTTCAGGCTTTTGACTTGATTAGGCTTTTGCGAGATGTATAAAAAACATAAAGCAAAACGAATATGTAAATGCAAATATAAAGGGGACGAGTATTTGTTACGAAGTTTGGCCATGTGCCTACGTCTCCGCCTAGGGTTTCTTATCCTTAGGATTTAGCGACTTTTATTTCTTCCCTTAGAGACCTTCGAAGATTATCACCCAATCTTCTATACCGTAGCTTTCCCTAACTACACTATAAAAATCTCTTTTCTTTTTCTAAACCTTTGAGTATTATAGATACTACTCAAGGTATATCTCTCTTTTGATATTTCTTTTTCACTCACAAGATATACTTTGATATTCTTTTCTCTCAATTATAAAATACAATAAAGAGTAAGTACTAGAGAGGAAAGTTATTTGTTGTAGCTTGAATGTGTATTTCGTTGGAAGGCTTGTTTTTTCTTCATTGCTTCAGCTTACTCTATTTATAGAGTCATATGTGCAATGGATAGGCTTTATAACAAATTATTCAAAATTCCGTTGCTTTAGGCTTTTGACTGACCATTTCAAAGCAGTTTCACATTTGCTCTTGAAGACACTTAGCCATTTTGAAATGTAACAGAATGTCCTTATTATTTGAATTCCGGTTGAGATGTTATTGTTTGACTGAAGTTCTTCCATATAGGCACGTCCAACAACTTGTTCATTTCAGCATATCTTTGACACACTTGATTCAACTCCATAAACTTAGGAAGACCAATTTATTCAAACTTATCTTGATAGAGTTTTGAATCTATTCAAATTCTTCAAAGTCCATGGCATAACAAACTCCTTTATTTAAGGAACCAATTTAAATTTGAATTGTTCTACCTGAAAATTATTTAAACATAATCCACTAACAACAAACTTATTAGATAAAACGTTAGGAGTACAAAATCTGATAAGCATAAGCATAGGAACGTTTTTATACAATTGCAACTATACGTACACAATGATTAAAACGAATGCATGGCATACTACATGGCATATACATGAACATGTTTATTCACTTACCCTTTTTGACTTCCATCATACATACATAAATAAGATTAGATACATCAAGGTGGAGTCTTCATATTGCATGCGTACAATTTGTGATATAATCATGCACTATGTTTCTCTGATTATCAATGTTGTACATAGGATACAAAGATGATTGTGTTAAAGGATAGAGCTTTAAAGTTCAGTAATGGCAGATGATCCCAAAAAGAGTATTAGAGAGAGAAAGAATCATAGAGAATGTAAAATATAGCATAATGACTGTGCAATGTAGCATAATGTGTGATGTAAGGAAAAGAGGTGAGAACTTCTGAGATTTTGCATAAATTGACTTAGTGTTTACACCGAGTATGACAAATTAGGTCTTGTATGGGTTAGGAAATTCAATTTCCCAACAAGCTTTCTATATATAGTAGGACCATCTAGGAGTATTCCTTCATTAGCATAGAGTTTGAGATTAATTAATTGGAAGAGGAGTAACAACAACTTTGAAAGAATTAAGACCGCATTCAGATAGGAGTTCCTTGGTAAACTTCTTCTTAGGTATTGCTATTCCATTAGGTAAATAGCTGATTTCAAGTCTTAGAAAGAAACTTAACTTCCCAAGGTGTTTGATGCTGAAACATTAATCCAAGTGCAGCTTCAATTGATTTATAGCATTGATGTCATTCCTTGTAAGAATGATATCATCTACATATGGCAACAATGACAATTTTATCACTGGTTTCTTGATGAATAATGAATAATTAATCACACTTGCATTGTTGAAAACCTAGTGAGGACGACATAGTAGCTTGAAGCTTAGCAAACCACAGTCTAGAGCCTATTTAAGCCCATAAAGTTATTTATTCAACTTGCATACTTGGCCCTTTGTGTATGGTATTTCATCTAGTATCTTCATATATACCTCTTTGATCATATAAGTCCCTATGAAGGAACACATTGTTGATGTCCAACTGAAAAAGATCCTAGTGCCTACTAGCTGCAATTGCCAAGAGACTTCTCATAGTGGTCATTTTAACCACTGGTGAGAATGTTTCTTCATAATCCATCACGTATCTTTGTGTGTATTCTTTTGCTAATAAATGGGCCTTGAATCTCTCAATTATGCCATCAGATTTCAATTTGATTTTGAAAACGCATTTACTCCCTATGGGCTTCTTGCCAGGAAGTAGATTAACAATATCTCAGGTGCAATTTTCTTATAATGCATGTATCTCTTTTTGATTTTCCTTTATCCACCTTGGACCTGTGCAAGCTTCAGAATATGAACTCGGTACATTTAGATCTGATGAAGTGGTTATAAGTGCCTTGCATGATGATGGTATGTTACAGAAAGAAATAAGATTGCACTAATGATTTGAGTCTGAGAACTTGCATGCATTGTTACAAACATATTAATCCATCCAAGGTGGAGTTATTTTAACTCTTGTGGAACTTCTGAGAGGAAATTGTGTATCTTCTGGCATATTATCAATCATGTCTTGTACTTAATTTAGTACACCAATTTCTTCAGAGCTATTATCAGTGATTTTAGGGGATATGTTGTTCTGTGAGATTTGTTCAGCAACCACATTAGAAGATTGATGACATGTTTGATATCCTTCATCAAAAGGGCTTGGAAAAATATGCTCATAGTTCTCATTAGGAGCAAAGAATTGAAAAAGACAATCATTAGATGGAGATGCATTAATGTGGAATGGAAAATATTTTTCATGGAAAACCACATCTCTACTTATTGAAATAACATTTGTGGATAAGTTGAGAACCTTATATCTTTCATTGTAGCAGAGTAGCCAATGAAAATAGAAGTGTCTCTTGCTTCAAATTTGGTCATGTGAGCTTGAGAAGAATATACAAAGCAAAGACATTCAAAAGCTCGAAGATGATTGAGATTTGGTGGTTTGTTGTGTAGCCTCTAGTATGGAGAAATGTTGGATAAGAAAACTAATGTCATTCTATTTATAAGATGAGTTGCATAGAGTATGCACTCTCCCAAAAATCTTTTTGGAAGATGTGTTTGAAAATATAATGCTCGAGCTGTCTCCTGTAAATGTCTGTTCTTTCTTTCAATCACTCAATTTTGTTGTTGAGTTCCACTATAGCTGGTATGATGTTCAATTCCATACTTATTATAAATGCTAACTATTTTCCCTTCACACGGCTCTTGAGCATTATTAGTTCAAACTCTTTATACTCTGTGATTGAACTGGGTATCAACAAATATTAATGAAATTGTTGATGATATCTGTTGCATCTGATTTATGCTTGATCATATATATCCATGTATGTCTGTGAAATCATCTACAATGGTTAGAAATTTGTTAAAACCATTGTATGTTGTATGCTTGTATGGACCCCATATGTCAACATGAATCAACTGAAATGCATTAGAAGTTTTAATCTCACTTCTAGGAAAGGATAGCTTGCATTGCCTAGCATTTGGACAAATGTAACATACATGATCAACCAGATATTTATTTCCAAAAGAAGGAATTACATGTTTTATTTGACTAAATGGCATATGTCCAAGTCTTAAATGCCATAGTCTTACAAGATTATGTACAAAACTTGTGAATGAAGAAGAAGTGATGCCACCCTTTTGATGGAATATCATGAGACAAAGATGATTCATTGTTGTTGATGGATTGATTTCTGAAACCAGTATTAGTATAATAGAGTCCATACTGCAACTTACCAAGAGCATTATCCTTCTTCCAAGCAAGAACCTATATAGTGCATGAATTAGCCTCAAGATTGACCTTACAATTCAGGTCTTTGCACAACTTATGTACTGAGATCGAATTGAAATCCAGGTACATATAGCACGTTTTTTAGCACAATAGATATGTTCATATTGATTGTACTAGTATGAGTGACTAAGATATGTTTGCCATCAAGTATTATGATTTTTTTTATCATTACTTTGTAATGGTCTATGCATGGTAAAGATATTGATATCATGTCATATGTGGTTAGTAGCCCCACTATCAATTACCGAACCACCATAAAAATGAGAAAATAAGAAGAATTTACCCGCTGTTTGAACCTTAACACTAGAACAAGATGGTGCCCAATACCAGAACAAGTGATGATATTAGAGGAAATGTATAGAGGGGGTGTAAGAACACCAAATGCAGCTCAGATACAGCAGATTACTGCCCATCTCTCACTCTATGGCAAGATTGAAGGTAAGAATGTTTTCTACTGGTTCCAAAACCACAAGGCTAGAGATAGACAAAAGCTTAGGAAAAAACTTCTTGGCAAACAACATCAACAACATTTCATGTTTTCTCATCACCATCCTACTTTTCCTCCTCTTGACCATCATTTCCAACACCACCCTCTTCAAAATAGTTTCCTCCGTCCTCTCCACTTCGATCAACCACCACCGACGGTGGTGCCTTCTTCCCTTGGCTTCTTTCATCATCAGCTCCCTCCCCTCAACTCATCTTGCTTTGCTACTCATCAGGTACCTATAATTCTACCTACTCTTTTGCTTTTTATTAAAATATCATAATTAATGAGAATATGAGATGGTGTTTTCACCCTAGGTTATTACAAACTTCTTGCCTTCCCTAATAGGCCAAATATCTAACATTTTTCAAGTGTCCAACATTGGTGTGGGAGCACAGAACATGAACCCGTAGTAGCTGATGCACTAGGTAAATGGGGCCAACATTGCCCCCTCTCCTTCCTAGATGTGTTTGAAGCTAGGCAGCAACTCAAACCTGGTTTTCGGCTTCTACTCCGGTAATCACGGGGATCGAAAACCATTGATGGCCCTAAAGGAAAACTGGCTCATTCCTTTTATCCTACTGAGGGTCGTTCACATTATGATGTGTCTGAGTATTGGAGTGATGACCTGGGTCATGATCAGTATGATCTGAACTCTGTTGTACTGCGTGAAATTGGCCACCTCCTCGGCCTCACCCATAGTGATTGATGATCATAGTGTCGTGATGCACAAAGGTATTTTTACTGGTAAGAGGATGAGAGAGCTTCAAGAGGACGATATTAAAGGCATTCAAGACTTATTTGGTTGAAAGAAACTAGGTACTACAAAATCTACAATTGTGTGGAGGTCTAAAAGAGTAACGAAATACTAAGTTAAAGAGTGACATTTAAACGCATGTTTTAATTAAGTACTTCATAGGTGATTTATGTGAGGTTAGTGTTATTCAAGTGTATCACCAAATCTATTAAATTGATGTACGATATAGGTAAGATTATTCTATTTGTGAACTAAGAATTCTGGCCTGATTATATAAGAAGTATATTCAAATCATCAAATGTAAGGAATCGAAATAACCACAAGGTTATTTCTATCATACTCCCTCTATCTCTTAATATTTGTCCCATTTTAACTAAAAAGCTCTTATAAAAAATGATTAAATATGACAAACATATATTAAGGAATAGAGAGAGTATTTGGTTATAAATATATTTAATCATTTGGATAATAAAACCTAAGAGCAGTTGTATTCTTGACATCCTGTTAAAGTGTTAAATGGGTTGTTCTGCTGTCTTGGGCCAATGCCAATGTCAAGGCCACAAGCATACAACTTCCTCTGAGCGTGTGCCCCTGTGTGAGGGCCTAGCCATTATCTTTTTCTACTAGTGGCCTAGTGGGGGCCTTTGCCTTTGGTTGGACGAAAATATGAAACGATGCTTTTTAAGGTATGCTAATGCTTGCATTACCAGCAGAAATTGTAAAATGAAAGTGTACAACCAGTCAACAACCATGTGCTTGAGTTACATATGGTATAGAGAACATGTCTTTGAAGCAGCATTAAGAACTGATTTAGAAAAAGTTGAGGGATCGATTAGCCACAAAAATAAAGTTGTACTAATATAGACTATTGGTGAGTGACGCACCCACTTTTTATATCAAAATTAGCTACTTACTAATTAATATGCGTCACCACACAAAATTAGACAAATGAATAAAGCCATGACACAATTTGCAGAAAATTTGGATAAACCAAATTTCACAAGGAACTACCACATGTGACAACAATCCATTGATTAAATCCACAGTTTTTACATGATCCCCAACTTTTGGACTTCGGTTACAAAATCTACTCCATATAAGAAAGACGTACCCTAACACCACTACATCTACCCAAACGCCCAAGTGCACAATATTTGTGCCATCATACGTTCCAGCTTTATTTCCCTCTATTTCTTGCGTATACAATGCCTATACCAAGGATACAGTTAAGCCACAATGGGGGAAGCATACCCGTCTTGGGGTTCGGCACCGCACCCGACCCACCGGTGCCGGTGGAGGTTACCAAAAACGCCGTCCTCACAGCCATCGAAACTGGTTACCGTCATTTTGATACCGCTTGCCTTTACTACACGGAGGAACCTCTTGGGGAGGCTATAGCTCAAGCTCTTAAAGAAGGTATGATTACTTCTCGTGATGACCTCTTCATCACTTCTAAGCTCTGGTGCAGTGACGGTCACTGCGACCGTGTGGTCCCTGCGTTGCAATCGACGTTAAGGTACCTTATGTTCCATGATTAAATTATGTTCCATTTCTTGTTTAATTTTTAGGCACGTAAGCCTGTACCAAATTCAAGTAATTGCTAATGATGTTATAGTTGGGCATTTAAGTGGCTGCTAAATTATATCATGATACTGACATCTCATGTATAAATATTGTTATATCAAATATAGAAATAAAAAATATATAAAAAATAAAAATATAATCAGATATAGATATTATGATCTTAGTATAGAAATGAAATTAAAAAAATAATTCTTGATATTTTTATATAAGATATAAATTAGTAATTTCTCATTACTAAATTTTGTAGCCACTGAAAATGCGTCAGGTAGTACTTCGTAATTGATTATGCTATTCTATATAGCATGAAGTATTTTGTTTCATTTCTTTTTCTATTGTAATTGCTTATCAAGTGCTCGATGCAATGCCTGATTGAAACTGTTAAGAACAATGTATCATTTTTCTAACCCAGGAAGCTGAAAATGGAATATGTTGATCTCTATCTTATACACTGGCCGGTGAGCTCCAAACCGGGGGTGTATGAGTACCCAATAAAGAAGGATGATTTCATGGCCATGGATTACAAGTCAGTTTGGGAAGGTATGGAAGAATGCAAGAGACTTGGATTAGCAAAGTCTATTGGAGTTAGCAATTTTTCACGCAAGAAGTTGGCTCATATCCTATCTTTTGCTACCTTCCCTCCTGCTGTTAATCAAGTAAACTCTAAACCCAACAATTCAAAACTCAAAATTAAAGCACGCGCGATATGATATAATGAGAATGAAATCTTATTGCATAAATTTGGCTTCTGAAAGGTTGAGATGAATCCGTCATGGCAGCAGAAGGAGCTGATAGAATTCTGCAAAGCTAATGGCATTCTTGTCACAGCGTACTCGCCCTTAGGTGCTATAGGGACATTCTATGGCAGCAATAAGGTTATGGAGTCGGATGTCTTGAAAGAAATAGCTAACCGTAAAGCTAAGTCTGTAGCTCAGGTATGGTATATAACATCTCAAATATCACTCTATCCAATTCACACGAGCTAGGTTTATAAGTATGGCTTTATATCATAAGAAGTTAGGATAATAGTCATAAGAAGTTAGAGAATGTATAATCTTATATCATTTGTATGCTTAAGGTTAATTTATTGGTACTTGGTTGTTTGATAAATGAAGGGGTAACTGATAATGCAGGTATGTTTGAGGTGGGCTGTGGAGCAAGGGGTCGCGGTGGTAGTGAAGAGTTTCAACAAGGAGAGAATGAAACAAAACCTTGACATATTCAATTGGGAATTGAGTGCTGAGGACCATGAAAAGATCAGAAGGATTCCTCAAAGTAGAGTCTGTAGAGGATTAGATTACACATCAAGCTTTGGTCCTTTTGCAACAATTGAGGAACTCTGGGATGGAGAGGTCTAATTTCAATGATGAATGTGTATGTAATATAACCGCCGGCTCAAAAACCCTTTTTAATAAATACATGAATTCAAGAACCATTAACAGTCTATAGTAAAGTTTTTATACATTTGGTAGGGAATTATATGTGTTGTCTAGTAAAGTATGGATTAATGCTACTCATCATGAACCCTAATTATGAAGAATTGAACACTCCCCTAATTTAAATATGGTCAAAGGAGGTTTTTTTTTTTTTTTTGATCAATTGAACAAAAATTGTATAAAATAAATTACATTCATACATTAAAACTAAATACATTATGTAAATCCAACCCAAAAATTGGCCTACGTGGGTTACATCTGTGTATTGATGATGAGAATATTTGCAAGAAAATCATAGTGTCAATGTATAACCTTTTGTATCGTTTATAGTTGTTTGCCCATTTTATAGTCACAAATATAACAAAGTTCATTCTTTATTACACCTTGTCACCTTCCCACGTCGAGAGTCGAGACAGCTAGAGACAAATAGACAATCCTTGACTAACCCCCCTTACAAAACTTTGCAATATCATATCCATTATTAATAGCTTTCATAAAAACAAACTTGTTATTTAAGGATCATATTCATTCATTCATTCATTTCATATTTTCATATTTTCATTCAAAACTAAAGTACTAAACATATAATAAAATGGCAGGGCAATATGCAAACCCTTGGGCTGATCAATGGGATTCCAACAATAATGAGGATCAAAACTCTTCTCTAAATAAGAAGGGAAACAACAACAACAGCAGGGGTAAACCAGGGAAGAGCTTGACGAAGAAATTGTCGAAGAAATTTGGAGAAAGCTTCAATAAGACGAAGGAGGTGTTCACCAATGGAATGGAGAAGACTAAGGAATCAGTTTCCAAGGGAATGAAGAAGGCAAAGGATACTACTTAAGGTGGTATATCTTGGGTCGTTCAGAAATTCCGTAGAACCTCTAACAAGTAGATGTCATGATATATATATTTCCAATTTACATTTCGAATACTTTGGTTTGTACTGTACCCACGCAATCAAAGTATTTATTCTTTTCTTGAGTTTTGGATTTGGTTTATTTTATTTCCGGATTAAATTAGTTTTTGTTCTTACATTTGGGTTCTGATAATTCTTTCGGAGCATATGAGTCACAAATGCTCGAGGTTTTAATTTAGACAGATTTGATCCGAATCTTGGTTATTGAATGGAATTCTTTGTATGGGGGACTTATTGAATGGAATCTTGGTTTATTATAAGACTCCTGGATACGCCTTCTTTTCATTTTTTTTTATCTCATTTCTATTTATAGATTAAAGTTTAAATAATTTTGACCATAAATTTAAATCATGTTATAAGAATTAGTATGTTTAATTGAGATATTATTAAATGTATCTTAATGTAAATTTTAGAATATAAACTTTTTATAATTTTGTCTTATGAATTTAAAAATAAAAGTATTTTAAATCGTGTCTTGAAAACCATAAAAATCAAATGAGGTAAAAAAAATCAAAGACAAATGTAGTATTTAAATTCTTAACATGAATACTTTCATATATGGATTTATGAACTTAACGTTTTGTGCTTGTATTTTTTTTTTTTTTTTGCTAAGGCTAGTGTTGTGGTGTCTGCTCATTATCTTTGAACGTTATTTTAGCTTTGGATCGATCCATTGGTCAACTCTCAAGTCTAATTGTGGACCAGGCCTTAAAATATACAGTAATGGATAATATGTCGGAACACAGCTCAGACAGAAATGTTGGCTCAAGTTAGGAAAATGAGGTTGGGTCTGGCCCATGTTAATCAACTCAACTCCAAACTTTAAAGGCACATCATTTGGTGATATACTTTTCCCTCAAGTGTCGTGTCACGTAGAAACTGACTATTCCTCATGCATACGAAAAGGTAGAGTTCGATTTTTAATGGACAAATGCTATGGATTAATTTATGTATGACATCCAATACTCAGTGTTTGATTTTTCAATGAACTCTACGCATGAGTTTCACAAAACAATAGAAAGAACAGTCATACAACGGCAGTGGCACCAGCCTATCAGGAGATCTACATCAACAAAACTAGAGCTCATTTAATCAAATGTGAAACCACTAGAAAAAGCCTCAAAACATTCAAGAGTTGCATCCTCAACCAAGGTGCATTTGTAGCCATCAAGGTTTAAACATCGTTGGGACTAAAGCTCTCCATCCCAGAGTTCCTCAAGTGTTGTAAAAGGCCCTTTCTTTGATAAATAAGGCCAACCAGTGACCCCTCTACTCTGAGGGATTCCTCTGATTTTTTCATGATCTTCTTCAGTTAACTCCCAGTCAAATATCATGAGGTTTTCTTTCATTCTCTCCTTATTGAAACTCTTCACCACTATAGAGATGCCCTGTTCATATGCCCATCTCAAGCATACCTGCAATTTCCAAGGAATTAAGTGACACTTTTAAGCCTTCTTTTGCAAGTAAACTAAGCAATTATTAAGATATGAAGTTTATTGAGAAAAGAAAGGGTTTTTTTTTTTTTTTTGGGGGGGGGGGGGAGGGGAGTGATTTCTTGTATCTATGTCAATGCAGTACAACCCTCCAAAGTAATCCATGAGTTATCACCATGCGATAGCATTTTAGAGCTAGTATCAAGTTATTGACTATTGAATAGTCGATAAGCATATGAGTCACACCACACGAGCACCTTGGTGCCTATTTATAAGAACAAAAGAGATGCCCAAAAGTGTTCAAATTATTGAGAAATAAAACTTATGAGTCACACCATGAAATTATGGGAGACCCGTGATGTTTACTTTTTACGGATGATATTACTTTGGTGGATTAGACCCGTGAGAGGAGGATGAATGCTAAGTTAGAACAATGGACACAAAGGTTGAAATCAAGAGATTTTAGAATTAGTAGGAATAGAACAAAGTATATAAAATATTATTTTTAGTATTAGGAGGAGGCTAAGTGAAAATAGTATGACTTTGAAGGGCAAAGAGTTATATGTTAGCGAACCATTTGAAATACTTAGGATTAGTTCTCTAAAGGAATGGAGACATTAATCAATATGTCACCTATAGAATAATAGTATAGTGACTCAAATGGAGAATAGTTACAGAATATTGTCT
This sequence comes from Dysphania ambrosioides, assembly GCA_026401315.1. Lineage (NCBI taxonomy): Eukaryota > Viridiplantae > Streptophyta > Magnoliopsida > Caryophyllales > Amaranthaceae > Dysphania > Dysphania ambrosioides. The sequence continues at coordinate 647,043 of CM048660.1, read as the reverse complement.
GATTGGAGTGCACCCTTACAATTAAAAGGGAAATTCTATAGGATGAGAATTAGACCATTGTTATTGTATGAGTCAGGATGCTGGGCTTTCAAGAAGGATCATATTAAGAATATGAGTGTAAAAGATATGCTTAAGTTAAAGTGGATCTATGACAATAACTTGAGGGATTATATTAGCAATATGATATCTTAAAGAAAGTTGGAGTAGCAAATATTGAGATGAGAATAAGTCAAGGGAGAATCGATTGCATTGGTTAAAACATGTTAAATGCCGAAAAATAGATGATCCGGGGTGGAAGGTGGAGGTGAGGTAATGGAGACCTCAAATGTGGTTGAGAAAGACAAAAGATGACTTGGATGGAGAGAGTAAGAAAGGTATGGAGAAAATGGGTTTTGAAGAAAATGTGACTATAAATAGGAGATAATGGAGGATAAGCAATTTTGTGGATGATTACACGAGATAGATTTTTGGTTCATATACCCGACCCCATCTTTTTGAAATTAAGACTTGGTTTTGTTGTTGTTATTGTTGTTGTCATTGTATCAAGTTATCCACTAATGAGTAGTATTGCAGACTTACGAAGGAAAGACATATATTTAGGAGCAGATATACATTACCATCGAAATTGTTTTAAAATTTTCTTCATAAAATATGACCATTTCATTGCTATTACCACCATTTTCTTCATAAATTTTCTTCACAAACAGACTGTAGATGCAGGAAGCATTTTCAGAACTGCTATCTATTTTTGGGGAAAAGGGATAAAGTTACTTAGTTATGGATTGAAGCATTTTCTGAACTACTTGAGGGAAGAAACAATACACGAACAATGTTATTGAAAGAATTAAAAATTTTCCAGGAGTGATTGTGAACGCGCAGAGCTTCAGGTATATACATACATGTAACAGCAACTTATATAAATAGTGAGCACAGATACAGCATAGGCTATCTACAGAGTTGGACATAGGATGCCATTTTTAAATGTGAACAATAAACAGGTATGAAGTACAAAAGGCAAGTACCTGTGGTATAGACTTTCCTTTGGACTTGGCTATTTCCTGAAGCACTTCCGATTCCAACACCCTGTTGCTTCCGTAGAAGGTTCCTATGGCTCCTAATGGAGAATAAGCGGTGATCAGAATATCATTTTCTTTGCACAAGTCTATCAACTTCTTCTGTTGCCAAAATGGGCTCACCTCCACCTTCCATTTTCAAATACCATCAGGTTAGATAATAATCTCAGTGAAAGAAAAATTAAAGGCAAGCTCTGACTTTATTTCATCATTCCTATATATTATTGTTCTGTATGTGTGAACTCAGAGTGGCTCCTTGGAACGGATGGATATAGAGTGTACATTTTGATGTTGTTTAAACCATTCGTGGCAATAAGACTCTCGAGTGGATTGTAATTGCATAATTGACAAATGTATAGTGCGTGTATTAAGAACTGTTGAGATTTCACGAGCATTTAACTTATAGTTGCTGCAAGTAAAACATGTAGAGAAGTAGAGAGAGTGCAGTTTGTGCCCTTACAATGTAGCAAGTTGCGATGATATGGAATACATTACCGAATTCTTCAAGAGAGATGAAAAGCTAAGCACTTCCAAACCAATAAATCATTTCAGAACAGTGAGAAATGAAATGCTAAGTGCTAACAAATTATTTAAAAAAAAAAAAAAAGAAACTTACTTGATTGACAGCGGGTGGAATTTTAGCTATAGCTAGAAGATCATTCAGCTTCTTGAAGGAGAAGTTGCTGACTCCAATGCATTTAGCAAGGCCAAGCTTCTGGCACTCTTCCATGGCAGCCCAAACACCTTGAAAATCCATGGGAAGAAAATCATCCTCCTTGATTGGAAAATCAGTTTTACCAGGTTGACAGCTTAGTGGCCAATGTATCAAATACATATCAATCCACTCCATCTTCAAATTCCTACATACTTGTTATGTTAGTGTCTAAGTGTCAAAGTCTCAGTTCAACAGGGACCCATTGGAGGTCAGAGTTCCCTAAGCATTTCATTAGGGTAATATAGAATAAATATGAGGGTAATTAGAGGTTGGTAAGAGTAACAATGGAAAAGTAAAATTGAGCAAACATGGGTAATTTTTTCGATTGTTTTACTTTGATTCGTTTACCAGTCGTCCCCATCAATCCAAAATTATGCAATTCAAAAACTTAACGCATGTTTGATCCAATGTACCCTACGTCATACATCGTGTACTTCCATACGCAATTGTAATATTGTCTCATTTCGATGGATTCCACATTAAGTAACCATGTACCATACGTCCATACATCACGCACTTTCTTACAAAATTATAACACTTGTCTCATTTGAATGGAATTCCACATTAACTAACCAAACAAGCGAAAATTAAAGATCTTTATCATTCCACCCACATTCCTATTTAACTTGCATACAATATGTCAATATCATATGATTTTTCTTACAATTACCCCCCTTGATTTTATATACTCTGAATGAAAAATATGTTACATTGTCCACAGAAGCGACACGAGTCCAAAGTCCAAACTAAACCTTGGTAATTTTTCATATTAAAATGACATAAATCCGTATGAGTTAACTAAAAAAGTAGGATCCTCCTCCTCCCCATTTCTTTTCTTCAATAATCTTACTTTTTTCGTACACAAAAATTACCCATTTTAACCAAAAAGTTCAAACAACAAATAATAAAACGGGACAATAATAATGAACAAGACATTACTTTCATAAAATACTTTCATATGATCTATTGCAAAATTCTATTTTTCCCCATTTAGGCATCTTGACCAATTCATATGAGGACTCCACCCGACTCTCCTATTAATTTAAACACTCCCCTGAGAGATTAATGAGTTTACCTGAGAGTTTTTTGTAGGCCAGGAACAACGAGATTTGGGTGAGCATCACCACACCAAAGCTTAGATGTAATGAAAATTTCATCTCTAGATTGGATTAGGCCCAAATTCAAAGCCTCTTGGACTGCCTCACCAATGGGCTGCTCTGATTTATATTTATGGGCTGTATCGAAGTGTCGGTAGCCCACTTCAATCGCCCTCACCAACGCCGCCTTCATATCTTCCGCCGATACTGGGGGATCCACAGCAGTTCCTAAGCCGATTACAGGCATGATTCGGTTTCCGTGCCTGAGTTGGACTTCTGGTACTCGGAGTCCACTCGGTAGCGCCACCGCTCCCTTGGTTGTCATATTTGGCTGAGATGTGAGTGAGACTACTCGTAGTCTTAGTGGGTCAACTTGGATCATACAATACAGTATTGGGTTGTATATTTGTTTGGTTAATCTTAATGAGTTGAGATTTGGGTTGTTGATAGGGGTTCATTTTAGACATTAGATCAAGATTTTTTTAATGCAGAAGAAGGAACAACCCAGATTAAGATTTATTCCATCTTATTACTAATTGTCCGTATTTTGTACATTAAATGTCAAATTTGCCTTTAATTTTATATTTATATATGCTAAATGTATTTTTACTTTTACCACTCAATATCAGTTAATTTTACTCTGAGTTTTCGGTGATTATTTTCAGTATTTATAGTTTTTACTCTCAGTAACATTTCATTTCTCACATTCCAAACTTTTTCTGTCATTCCTCTTCTTTCATTACCTCTATTTCCTTCGATTCCTTCAGTTACATTCCTTTAGTTCAATTTCTTTCATTCAATTTGAACTCCTTCAGTTCCATTCCTTCAATTCAATTTCTCTGTTCAATTTCAACAATGTCTGATGAGGTACCGTTCGTTCTTATGACAATTTCTAGTAATTCATTTCATTGTGTTGTATATTGAACTATATCATTAGGTTAAATACGTGCATTTATATATATAATTCTACGTTTTGTATATTTATAGTTATATAATTGTGTGATAAGTGTTAGTTAATGTAGAATTAGGTTAATTAAGATGGTAATTAAAGAGAAACGTATGGTTGAGACGTTTTTATCGTTGTTTGTAACCGTAAAATACAGACGTTTTTTATGTCGAATAAATCGTGCAATTTGGACGTTTTTTAGGACCCGTTTGACCGTCTATTTTGGACGTTTATTGGACGGAACTAACGTCCATTTTGGACGTTTTATAGGGGCTTGGTAAACGTCCATTTTGGACGTTTTTTAAGGCTAGGCAAACGTCCATTTTGGACGTTTTTTAAGGCTTCCATTTTGGACGTTACTTTGGGGCAAGACAAACGTCCATGTTGGACGTTTTTTGGGGATGCATAACCGTCCAAATTGGACGTTCTTGGAGGTTAAAGAACCGTCCAGTTTGGGCGGTTTTTCGATTGTTTTTTGCGTAAAAATTCTCCTGTTTATATGTTATTAGGAATATCAATTAGTTTTATTTGATATACATTGCTAATCGAATGTTATTAGAAATATCAATCGTTAATGTCAATTTATACGAACATTGCTTATCAATGTTAATTACGTATTAAAGTTACATGTCTAATATAGTGATCTCTATATGAAATTTCAGAACTTTGGCGAGGATGGAATTGATTATAGTGGGGTTTTTAGTCACGAACAAGAGTTTGCTACGTTTATGGACGCTAAAGTATGGGCTCAAGAAGAAGCCATGAAATATGGATTTATGTTGGTTTCTGCAACACATAAAACCTCAATCTGGTGGTCGTGTGCATAAGTGGTTGTTTTGTGATCGATATGGGAAGAAAAAGGATCAAAAATTTTCGAATGCCCGGAGGTTTAGTAAGAAGAGAAAGGGATGTGGTTGTAAATTCAAGATCAAGGCGTTGGAGCGTCCAGAGCGTGATGGTTGGTATATCGAGGGTGTTCCGAAATGGGGGTTTCATAACCATGAGTTGGTGGTGTATCTAGTGGGGCATCGACAAGTGAGTGGCTTAAGTCCAGCTATTAAGGAAACCGTAAGGGGAATGAGTGACGCACATGTGAAACCGAAGAAGATCTTAGTATCAATATTGGACCATTATCCAGAAGACAACCCGAATGTGCGACACATTTATAATGAGAGATTTAAGATGAAGATGAAAAACTCTAAAGGAAGGAATGCAATCCAAAAGATGTTTAACCAAGAGTATGCACCATCAATCCTGCTGGCAACCTCCAACTGGCGATACATGTTCGCAAGGACTGTCGATCCCCAAGAGTATGTAGAAATAGAATCTGGCTCCAAAACCTCACGCACACAATGCTTCCTAACCCTATCTCCACTCTTATCTACGAACAAGGTGCAACCTAGTACCAAAAACAACCACACTGATAGCTGTGTATCCTCTGCCCTATTTGCTACAAGACATCTCTTGCATAAAGACATAAATTCCCCACCACCATTACGGTAGATGCTCTCGGGATCTTCTCCTCCGAGGATAGCAGGGTCAACACATAGAAGTTCACTCAGTGTCGTGGAGGAGACATCAGTACAATCATCTACCAGCTTACCCTCTGCACGAACACCAAGAATAGCCTCCACGTCATGCAGTAAGATAGTCATCTCACCGAACGGAAAATGGAAGGAATTCGTATCTGGTTGCCAATGCTCCACAAAAGCAGATATCAGTGGCGCATCTATGTGATCGAACATAATGTTCGGTAGAAAGAGAATGCCATAATTCAGCAGTTGTTGTTGTATTGGACTTCCATCGAGCTTAGAACGAGCCCATTTATCGAGAAGGGAGCACATCTTGTCATGGTTTTGACACTTCAATACACCGTTTATGCGCTCCTTCCCAACCCAAATGTTGGTTGCAATGTGACCCAAAAATTTAGGAATCACGTCCCCTTCGATTGGACTGCCAGGAACCCCACCCTTCTTAACCCAAGAGTCATCCCCCTTCTTCCTCTTAATACTCGGGTCAGAAACAATTGAAGAAGAACTCGATTCCATTGCACTAGCAAATTTACCATCCACGCCTTTGCAGACTCTAACATACTAATCCCCTAATTGTTCCTCCGACATAGCACTAACACCACCCAAATCATAGTTCGAGATATCATTATCATCCTGATCTTGATCCTGATCCTGATCCTCGTCATCTATCACGTAATTATCCAAATCATCATCATCATCCTCGTCTGCCTTATCTACCTCATCTACCAGATCCTCATGTAACTGCTGCAACTGTATACCCTCTCTCTCCCTACGTGTAAAAGCTGAGATACCACGGGATTGGGGATGTCTCGGACCTGAATCACCCTTACCATGGATTTTAAGTACCTACTCCATTATATTAATGATAAATAATAAGTAATTAATAAATACACATTAATACTAATTTAATATAAACACAATTTAACTATTAACAATTAAAGAAAATTTAACTAATACAGACGGAAGTATTATTATTAATATACATACAAACATGTAAAATACAGTAGAATTATGACTAATTATATGTATTATTATTAATAAATAATAATGTCATTAATATAATAAATTACACATATTATTAATAAATATATAATATAATTAAAATAATAAATTACGAGTATTATAATTAATAAATATAAACCTATTAATATTATATGACTAATTACTAATATTATCTAATTAATATGTATTATTATTAACTAATTAAATATTAAATAATTAGATATGCTTATTACATAATATAGTATTAACTAATTTTGATACGGAATTTTAATTACAACTATACGTAATATTAAATATTAATTAATTTATATGTATTATTATTACTAATATTCCGTAATAAATATTAACTTATAATTTAATTAAAAAAATTTATATGCATAGAACCGTGTACAATACACGGTTCTACTTAGGTAGAAACGCCCAATATGGACGGTTCTACCTAGGTAGAAATGCCCAAAATAGATGGTTCTACCATGGTAGAACCGTGTATTTTATACGGTTGAGCCATGGAAGAACAGTATAAAATACACGGTTCTACAATGGTAGAATCATCCATTTTGGGCGTTTCTACCTAGATAGAACCGTGTATTTTACACGGTTTTATGCATATAATTTTTTTTTGTTTTTTTTTTATTTTTCATCTTCTTCTTCAAGCTCAAAATAACCAAATTTTACAAAATCAACAATGGCGGAACAAACAACGTATTCCTAAAAATCATTATACTCCATGAAAAATAACTTCAAATTGCTTCAAAATCAAAATAATACATATAAGGAACCATAAATTGCTAAAAAAACAAAATAATACATACTTTTGAGGATAAAGAACCCGCTACTCCTCTTAGAGCTTTACCGACAACTCTACTTATTCTTCCACTCAAGCTTCGACTTAGTTCTTTTCCCGCTCTTGACATGGTGAATTTTTGGAAAAAAAAATGGTTTTATGAAAGAGGTTTCTTAGGAGAGAAATAGATGTTTGAGAGAGTTTGAGTGAGTGAATGATGAAAAAGTATTGAAAGAGTGATAAAAATGAGTTTATAAGAGATAGGAAAAAAAAGAGTACAATTAGGTGAGTAAATGGATTAAATTAGGTCGTTAAATTTAAACATTATATAAATAATAATTTAGGTTAGTAAACAGGTTAAATTAGATTAGTAAATTAAATTATTAAATTAGGTTAGTAAATAGGTTAAATTAGATTAGTAAATTAAATTATTAAATTAGGTTAGTAAACTAAAACGTTAAATAATTATTACATATGTTTAAATAAGGTTAAATTAGGTATATAATATATAAGGGCAAAATCGTAAAGAATGTGTAAAATACATATAAAATACGGACGATAACTGGATAATCACGGGCGGTGTTTAGCGATCCCCTAATTGGATCTTTGGTCCCATTACAATCACATTATTAATTGCTAAATATGGTGTAAGGACTAAGGAGGTACAAAATGACAAACACTAGAAAAGAAAAACTAATGAGAATAATTTGCATTTTAAAGGTGATTGTCGGATATCTTATGCGGCTATGCCTACTTTGATTTGAGATATCTTGTCCAATACTCCGTAATTAATAGTGAAAATTCTATTGTAAACGGGGCCACAGCTATTCAATTATTAAGATATACAATGTGCATCTCTATATACCAATAATATATTATATTAATAATGTCACAATTTTTCCAATTAATTATTACTTTGCATTTTATTCATTACCATCATTTTTTAACATAAAATATTTTACCATCATCATCAATTCTGTAAACTAATGTAAATCTCCTATGTCTGGAGACTTCTCATTCAAGGCATATATATAGTATGCACAAGATAACTATTTCAAGAGGCCTAATATATCTAACATACATAAGATATATCTTTGACAGCTATTACATACAAGATAAAAGTGTGTTATTGTTCTTTTATCTATCACACCCCGCAGTCAGAGTAGGAGGCTGGTGAATGCTCAAACTGGATCTGAAATCTAGAAATAGCTGGCGTGGTAGGCCCTTGGTAAAGATGTCCGCATACTGGTAAGAAGACGAAACATGTAGCACCTTGACTTGGGCGAGTGCAACCTTGTCATGCACAAAGTATATATCCAACTTAATGTGCTTGGTACGCTGATGTTGTACCAAGTTACATGATAGATAAACAGCAGAAATATTATCACAGTAGGCCAAAGATGCTTGCCTGAGAGGACAATGTAACTCCATCAATAGATTATGTAGCCAACAAATTTCAGCAACTACATTAGCAACGCCTCTGTATTCAGCCTCGGCACTGGAACGGGACAAAGTGGCTTGGCGTTTAGCCGACCAAGGTACTAGGTTATCACCAAAAATCCCAAATATACACAATAACTAGAAGTGGAACGCCGAGTATCCGGACATCCCGACCAATCTGCATCGGTGTACGATATAAGTCTCAAAGGAGAGAATCTGTAAAGATGGAGCCCAAGAGTCAATGTGCCTTTGAGATATCTGATAATACGCTTAAGAGAATTAAAGTGAGGTTCCCTAGGAGTATGCATAGAGAGACAAACCTACTGAACTGCATAAGAGATATCAAGTCTGATGAAAGTCAAGTACTGTAGAGCCCCGACAAGACTCCTATAAAGAGAAGGATCATATATTGGTTAGCCATCGAGTGCCCCAAGTTTCGTTTTTGTGGCTACGGGTGTAGCAACTGTTTTACAATTATCCATGTTAGCCTTGTGAATAATCTCCTCCGCATATTTACTCTCCTTTTGTCATTGATGATTATGAGATATGGGTAGAGAAAAAAAATTAGAACCAACAAAATAATGATAAATTGCAAGCTTATTTGTAACATATTAAGCCAAGAAAATCAATCAAAATATCACTAAATTGACTTCTTTTAACCATTTTTTTTTTGAAAAATTCCAAAATAACCTCGGTAACAAAGTATTTCGAAAAATGACATTCTTATCAGGCTCGTATTTAAACCGCTGTCATTAACAACGATTCAGCTGGATACGAGAGCTGGCCCAAATGGACAAAGTAAAACAATAGTTCTGGTCCTTATCATTATAAAACAATATTTCTGGTCCTTAAAGCTAAATTTGGGCATAGTTTAGGTCTTTTTTTGTAGATAAATCGGTGCCAATTGGAGGAACACTCTCTTCATAAGTATTATTGTATTCCCCAGATTTAAAATCGAGACTTTACTTAAGTTAGAATTACTCTTACTAATTAATCCAAGTACTTGTCGGCTCCTACTTGTCTACTTGGTATTGTGCTTGAAGTATAAGAAATATATGCTAGGGGAGGACAAATGAAGTAGCGATATGTTCATGATTTGAAAGAATATCAATGTTTGAATTGGCTAGCTAATAGTAAGGTGATTAATGAAATTTTAATAGCAAGTTAGATGTGTGATCACCATCATAACTCATAAAGATAAGTGATGTAGATATGATATAATTTTTTTTATCAATTAAAACAGTTATCAATCATGGCATCAATTTATGATGACAACATTTGGTTAATTCTTTTCAACCAATAGATACATATTGTTTTCACTGTTTCAAATGTGTAGAGTCACACATGGAATAGGGTGTGTGGACATGTAATGTGACAATAATTAAACGAATATATGTGCCCTTCCGCATTGAATAATGGATGAGGATTTGGAGGGGCATTATTGATTGCCCCATAAGACCATAAGAGTAAGATCGACCATCTTTCCTCAGTAAAAGTCCAATCAAAATCAACAAACAATGAGCTCTCCCAATATCAAATGCTTCGTACTTTCAATAAATTATAGTAGTGGGCAACTGCTGTAACTACAACTAAGATTTAAGCTGAAACTTTGAAGCTCGGTCATTTCACTAAGCTTTAATGCATTATCCAATGCAAGGGCTTACTAAGACATTTATCGACTCATCAGGTCCAAAAGGTCTTAGAAAATTATTTCGACTGGGATGCTCTAGTTACAACTGTAACTAAGCTATTCGTTGCTTTCAATTTGTTCTGTATTATCTCCAGTTTTCAGTTGAGATTTTGCAAAAACTTGATTACTTGGCTCAAAACAAGCAAAGTGTCAAACTATATAGAGTTTGATTATGGAGGTAGGTTGAAAGTTCGGAATATGTATGAATTGTAATGAAGTCATCCAAGACGCTGTTTTAGCTGTTTACTGTGAGACTATAGAAGATTAGAATTTAGGGAATTTCTGTGTGTTTTTCATTGATTTGAATAATTTACAATGTTTGGTAATTATACAGATGATCACGTATGAAGATAGCACCAAGATCAGAGTCCTAATGGTTTACTTTTGTTTTATCTTAATGCTATCCTAACACTGATTCTTATGCTACTATCTTCTTCAAATCTTATATTATGCTTGTTGTATCTATCCTTTGTTTTCCAACAACTATCTAATAGAAAAAATTGATAAATTCGCTAGGACAAATCAACGAGAGGAACTTTGTTCGGACTTTATTTAGATAAGAGCTGGAAAATACAACATCAATTCATTTTTCTCCGATAACCAAGAATAATGCAACAATATAACAAATAAAAAGTGGCCTGGGGTGCTTATATTGTGACTCGAATTGAGTAGTCTAATTCACTGAACCACAGGTTCTTCTGATTTCTCCCTGGTGGCCTGTGAGGACTCCAATTCTAGCCATTTTGACCATGGCTGGACCGAATTCGTCCAAAAATCGGTAAGGACTAGTGGCTAGTCCCTTCACAAGGCCTCTAGTAAGAGGACTTGATGCCATGTTTTGGTCAATCTCTAGAACGCCGTTGTGTGCTAAAATTTGCTTGTAGTAGGCATTATCCATCTTGAAATGGCTCTGTGGTGTTTGGTCAAGGAAGGTTTCATCGTCGCTTTGGCTGTGAGCAGGACATGTTTTTCTCAACAAGTGAAGAAGTGGTGAACTAATGGTTGGATCTGCCTTGTAGGTACCCTGAAAGTTGTACAAACGTTTCTTGTATGAGTGGCAGTGTGCAGTTCCGACTGTGTGTCCACCTGTAAAATGTAATAAATCCATTAACATTGGATAACTAATTATATATGTGAATAGTAATAATTACTGTAATGATTATTGCTTCCAATAAGAAGATTTGATCAGTGTATAGAGATACCTAAGAGAACCACAAAGTCATGCTTACTAAGCCCTTTACTAGCAAACAATTGAATGGCTTTATGCACAGGAATTGTTGGAGGAGGAAGGGATGCTTGAGCTTCTTTGCTATGAGACACACGCCCATCTCTTCTTCCTGTCTCGACATCATACCATTTTCCTCCGGCCTTCACGAATTACGTTACAAGCAGGCACAAAATAGCTTAGTACGGTGTAATTAATCTGCATATATAGCTGCATTATGCAAGGTCAAAATGAAATAACTTACTAAGTGAACAGCGGCTCTTGCGGCTATAACAAGCACATCAGTACAGGAGACAACTCCAGGGCATACTTTCTCTACAACCTTCTTAATATCACCAACATCCTCAAGTCCACCAAGTTTTTTATTTACTGGAGCTTTTTGTTCAGTATGTTTTCCCTCGAGAAAAATTGATCCATCACAACCCTTTGTAAAATCAAACAAGTTAGCACAAAATCAATGCATATACAAAGTATGTATGAAATTCAAATAAATAGTTAAGCATTAAATTTTCAATTTAGCTACGTGCATACCCTAACAAAGCAGTCATGGAATGAAACTCGGATAAGATCAGACACGATATCAGCATCCTCCTTGATCTTCTGTTCAACTACGCCGTATATGACTTTCTCAATATTGTGTTCCCCACACTTGCCATTGTAAAACCCGACTTTGAGCCCATTTCCGTAACAATGGCTTACAAGGGTCATTAGGACGAGCCCTAAGGATAGCATCGAGGAAGGCGAAGTGAACCTCATTTATTTATTTATTTCCTAATGAGGTAGACTTCGTTGTTTGAGTGAGTATTTCAAGGTTTGATGAATGTCATCCTTATTTATAGTGATGCTTAATCTAACGAAATTTCATGTTTCATTGCCATGTAGGGCTGGTGGACGTAAAGAATTTAGTAGTTGCTGGACTTACAATTTCCACGTTCCTATATTATTATAAGATGAAAAGTAAAACTTCATATTATTATTGCAAAGTTGCCAATTTGTTATTTAACTTATACACCATGGACGTTAAGATGTTTGTTTCGTTGAATTGGCTTACTGCTTCGCTGTAGTATATGATTGCTAACTTACATGCAACAACAAATAAAACCGGGATTTTTGCCTGATTAATGAATGATGATTTTGACAGATAAAACCCAGACTCGTCACATGCATTAGCGACTAAAAATAAGGTGGCTATACATTTTATTTATTGGCTTTAACTACGCATTACCACCATTGTGGACCTCTTACTTATGAATTGTATATTTTTCTACTCAACCTAATCGATTGAAAACAAAAAAAGTATAGTAGTATTATCGCTCTATCTTGTGTTGTAGACGCTGCATGCCAAGTTGCTCCCGTTCCAACAAACTCCACACACCAACCGTATATATGAGTCGGTGACATATACTCCGATTGTGCGAACCGTGTGTGATTTAATTTAATTGACCCCGGCCTTCTAGTAAAAAAAAGAACATTATCACAATGTAAAATTGCTACCTTATCGCAAGATTCAAAACTCTTAAACTGTAGTCGATACGATTAGGTTAGCCGCTGGGGGTTACATATTTACTGTTTATGTCAAAAACTATTGACTAAAAATAATCTCAAGTTTGGAGACTTAACAACTAGATAGTAGATACATGGCGGGTAGGAAATAATGTATAGGAAGAGTACTTATAAGAAATAATAAAAAAAAACAGCAAATTGATGACTTGAAAACCTAATACATGAAAAAAACCGCAAAAGCTAGTTAGGCTTGTTGTTGAAGTTGTATCATATTTTATTTGGATCTCTCCATAGTAGTTAATTGTTCGTGTCCAATAGTAGTCAAGTAGCGAACTAAGGATATTGTTGGGGTAGGATTGCTAGTTAATTAATAGTGAAGAGTGCAATTTTGAGCCTAAACAGATGAATAACTGCAAAAGAGACAATAAAACTAACCTTAGGGGTGTTGCTTAGTGAAAATCCACCTATATGTCTAAGTCAATAAATTATCTTATGATTAAATGATTGCCTAGAACTTAGTGTTTGTTTGTTGCGTTCTCAATAAATGTAGAAGGAATGCTCGTATTTGTGAGTGAAGAATTGAATATACATGTCCTTTGCTCATAAATGTATATTTATAATCCAAATAATTATCAAACACAATATGGTCTTACAAAAAACCACTTAGCTTATTGGACCGTCTAAGATGTAGGCTCAGTGGGGCTTGTCCAATTAACCCTTTTTCTATGATTTGTGACCCATGCAATATATTTGAGTTTGTACTTGTTGGACCTACCAGCCATTGACTAGACAACAAGCCCAAATGGCTTGGCTCATGATTGATAGGTTAACCCATATACATACTATAACATATTACTTATTTTAATCCTTGCATTTCAATTCGTTGAGGTTTGCTATATGTTATATGTTGTATGGCTAGTACCATATTGTATTTGTATTTAAAAATTAGTTAAATCCTTCGAGAACAATTAACTACTTAGGCAGATTTATTGACAGCTGCTGGTGCTTAATGGACAGGGTTATTTGTCCAATGATGACAATGAGGTCTGATCAAATATCCAAGGGACATGATCCTTTGCCTCCTTCATGGCCAGGACAACTCATAGGATTTTACAACTTGTGACATTTTCAGCCAAGAATTGCTTTCAATCACAATTCTTAGTAAGAAATACATATTGAACTCATGCTGAGAAATTTTTTTCAAATAATTGGGTGGGAAAATAATAATAATAATAATAATAATAATAATAATAATAATAATAATAATAATAAAAGTTAGGAAAAGTGTTATTTAATCTAAGATTAAAATTGTATCAAAGTTAGTATATACAAATATTGTTGTAACCAGAACTTATTTTCAAGTTCTTTATTGCATTTTGATATAAAAAAAAAAAAAAACTATCTAGTCATTTTAATTTTTTTAGTCAAGTGTTATATATATGTGCATATTACATCTGATAATTGAGTGTAGGTTCTCGCGGTCTCACTTATAGAAGGATTAAGTGAGAGGGAGTTATATACTCCGCTTATTCTCTATCGTGCTTATTCATTAACCAAAGCTCAAAGTAATAATAAAATTATGAAAAAATGTAAATAAAATACAGGGTATTTATAATTTTAATTAGTTTCAAAAAAATGGCATTACATTGAATAAATAAATAAAATGGTCCCCTTATCAACAAAAATAATACTCCCTCCGTTCTTTTTTTTTCTCTTACCGTTTGGAATCAGGAAAGAAATCAAAATAATATTAAATATCATTAAAATTCTATAAAATAATTTAAATTAATCTGAAAATAAGAATAGATTCTATTAAAAAATAATGCAAGTGGATGGAACATTAAATAAGTAGTAGAATTTCTAAAGTCTATGGCATTGAACAATTAAAAATTCAACCAATGAGCTACATATCACATGGATAGTGATCATAAGCAAACTTTTTCAACCGATCACAATATTAAACTAAAATAGAAATATTCCAAATGAGAACAACATTTTAAAATTTTCGGATGGGGAAAATGAGAAGAATAAAAAAGAACGGAGTGACTATAAACTTTATATCTAAATAAAAATTGAAAACTAGCAACAATACCAAACAGGTCCTAGAATTTTTTTAATTATAAACTTTATATCAGAAATGACAAAGATTAGACATAGTGAAAGTGAAATAAGGATATGGAGGAGCATTTGATTCTTCCTTTGGCCGAACTTTTAAAACTACTGTGAATCTAAAGAGAAAGCAAAAAACAGCACAAGTAGCATTTACTTTAACCAAATGGGGTTGATGTTGTGCATGATATTCCCTTCACTAGCCCTTTGAATAGAACCAACTTCTTTTAAAATCGCCTAGTCTAATCTATTTAACCAACATCAATGTTTACGGCATGACATCCTATGCATTCTTCATGAACAAGCGTTATCAGCACTACTACGATGACTGAGATGATCATTTAAACTAGGCCTCTGAATTATTAAGTGATTCAACTCACGGTAGCCACTACAGACAAATCTAATCAATGATAATTACTCTACTATAAGGTTTTTGCAAAATATTAGAAATTCGAAAAGTTGACACATGTCAAATTAGCTTAATTACACTTTATTATATATGAAACTAATTGATAATAGTTGTGGTGGCTAGCTCTCTACCAACAATGCGTATATATGTTAGATATATGTCCTTTTATACATGTAATATAGGTTAGACCACAACTATTGAAACCATACCTCTGTGTAGCTTCAGTAGAGAAGAATATGTCTATATACATAAAACTTCATCCAAGTTTCGTTATACATACAGAAGTTGTAAGTACTTGGATTGGTATTTAGACGCATGAAAATACACAATTCAAAGCAAAAGTGTAATGTTGGTATTGGAACTCAGCACTATAAAGCAAGGAGCCTTGTCTCCATGTCACGTTCCAAACCAGCTAAGATCTTCATTCTATCGCTCGCCCCCCCTTTTGTTCTCTCCTCTAGGATCGAGAAAGTGTAACAGAATCCCTTAGACCTATAAAGAAAACGTAAAGCCAGTCATACTCCAAGATAAGTTAAGACCAACAACTCTCCTTGACGAGAAAGAATTCTTGCCATTATATTCCCTCTCTCTCTCATAAGCTAACTAGAGACAACATCAGAAACCATAAGTAAAGTAGTTAATCTCTATATTTCTGTTCTTGCTTGCACGATCCTCGCTTTAATCATATCAATCTTACTCAAATTAAATCATCAAAAATTTATCATTGTGATGCATTCATAAGCTTTTCTTCTCGACTGGTTCCTGTTCCTCTAATCGATCGTGTACAAACTTAGAGTAGGAGACCAAAATAGAGGAGTTGGAATGAGTGGTGGGAGATGCAATAATAGGTCCATTAAGGGCTTATTAAGAGCAGTTACATTAGTAAGCCTTTTGTGGCTTTGTTTGGTCGGAGTTTTAGCAAGTAGAGAAACAACGACGACGACAAGAAGCTCTCAAGGCAGTGATAACGCGAATCATCAGGAAGTGCTCACGGTCGGAAAAGGGAAGCTCTTGGCTCGTTCGGAGGTGGATATTAACTACATGAGCAAAAGAAAAGTACCTAATGGTCCTGATCCTATACATAACAGGTGTGTTAGTAGTTGCTAGCTTGATAGCATCATATATTCTAGCACTTAATCATATCAGTGTCTCTTGTTTTTTAACTTCTACTCTGTATTTTCTAGAAATTTACAGAGGAAGACAAATTTGCTAAAACCATGGTAAAAATGGTTTATTTCATCTATTATATTCTACTTCTCCATCATATTAATAATTTTTTTGATACATATTAGTTATATGAATTTTATGCAGGAGAGCAAAAATTAAATAGCAAAGGACATGAATACTTGTGTGCTTTTGTCTTCCTCATTGTTCAATCACTACTAATCGAAGATTTCTTCCATACCATTTTACGAGTTCTATTCTCTAATACGGCATAGTACATTACGAAATCCAGTAGTACTTTTTTTTCATTTTTTTTTTACACGACTTATGTACCTACTCATGAATAATTTACTGAAATAATTCCAATGCCACTCTAAGGCATATTTTAGGATTTTAGTAATATATATTTCGTACTAAGGGCCTTAAAAATCTAAGTACATTCGATGTCAAAACATAAAACAAAAAACCCAAGATTAAGAATGATGAAAAGTAATGGCTTATCTTATCTTGAGAAGCTAGCATTAATTCTTTGAGATGTCTGTTTCATCTATGCCCTTAAGAAATAAGAATCTTCGCGCTCTTTATACTCTTCAAAAAATTTAAACCTTTAAATATTCGCTTGAGAAAAGCTGAGTATTCCCTACTTAAACCAACGAGCTTCTATTGTTTCATGTTGTATAAAGGTTTCCATGAATTTCCTCCATCAAGAGGAAAGTTCAAACTTCGAAATTATTAAGGTCTGATAAATAAGGATGCTTTTCTAATTTATACCTAATATAAATTATAAAGGATATTAAGATGTCATATATAGATATTGTTATATCATATATAGATATTGTCGTTATTATATCATATATAGAAATACAAAAGATATAAAAATACAGAAAAACACATGTCAGGTATAGACATTATGATCTCGGATATATTAATAAAATCACAAAAATATCTCATCATATATTTATATTAGGTAAAAATTAGAAATTTCTCAATAAATAAGTTTAAAATAATTCGAGAGGTAGGCAACAAATATAGCAATAGTTTCATTATCTTTTTTATCAAAAATTTTGAACCTTATTCTCTTTCTTGCTGACGTCCTTCTTGCCATACAATCTTAGTAACATTTGAAATATATTTGTTAGCTAATACTCATGTGGATTCAACCTATTACGGAGTAACTAAACTAGCCTTGACAGCGGTCGATACAATCTCGAAAAAAATCATTTTGCAAAAATAAATGAGTCCTATTGCTAACTCTTTTTTACTGGAGGTGTCAAAGGGTGGGGTTTTATTTGTAACCCCTCCATTTCAATTTTCACCAAAAAAAGTAAACGTGTTGTTTCTATATATGCAATGCTTTATTCCAACTCCTATATATGTTAGCTTAAATTAATTAAGTTGATTAACATATAATTTAATATCTTGCACAAGTACCAGTTAGCTAAGTAATATTTTTAATAAAGACATTAAAGAGATTATTGTCTGAACAGGCATCTTAATTAAAGTGGGCTTATACCACACCACAACTTAGCATTTTGAAGCTGCTTTTGTTGCCTTATCGAAGTACATAGGCTGTCTTTTCAGTCTCTGTAAGTATCAAGTAACCAATGTACTACTTCATAATTGTGGATCCTTCATTTGTACTTTGGTTTGTTAATTAAGAATGTATAATTATTAGAGAACATATCCTCACTTTTGACGGGCATTTTAATTTCTCTATAATCTATTCAAATAAATATGCATCTTTTTGTTTCCATTGTTTAAATCCTATACTCCGTATTCACGAATGAACCGAATAAGACATACGAATTACTTTTTTAACATCTCTTTAATACTCGTGTCTTTGAGTGGCTTTGGATTTGGAAAGCTACGCTAGTAGAAAATACTTCAATTGCTTCGTTTCAATTGTTGCGGTTAAATACATTTTGAAGCACATGAACTAAAATATTGCGGTTATTTAAAAACCGCAGCACTTGTGGTTATAAGTGCTGCGGTTATTAAAAAAAACTGCAGTATTTATTTCCATTATGAAATGTCATGGAAAAAAGAATTTTAGAAAAAAATCATGGTCATAAGTGTTGCGGTTATTTCTAATAACCGCAGCACTTGTGTTATAAGTGTTGTGGTTATTTAAATAACCGCAACATTTATTAATGGCCTGAAAAATGTTAATATATTAATGAATAAATGCAGCGGTTATTTAAAAAACTGCAGCACTAATAACAAAAATGTTGCGGTTATTAGAAATAACCGCATGAGTGCTGCAGTTTTTTAAATAACCGCAACAAATATTCATAGCCTGGAAAATGTTAATATATTAATGAACAAGTCCTGCGGTTTTTAAAATAACCGCAACATTTGTTCATTAATATATAAACCCAACCTTTTCTTTTCTAGACCATTTCAAAACACGAAAAGGCTTTCCAAGACTCCCCATAACTTAACATCCCCCTTTTTCGTCTCTAGATTACCTAACTTTCTAGATATGGTGTAGTGAAGTGTTTTGAAGCTTACTCATCTCTCCCATTTTGAAAAAGTCTACATACTCTAAAGTTCAAAATCTAACGGTTTGTACATGCCTTGAACCCTAGTATTTATTTTTTTTTAAAAATTCATAATTTGTTAATTTATAAATGTGAAGATGAAAAACTCTTATATGTTCAGATGTGCATGTTATATGTTGTGTTTATGAAGGAATAACCCTTAAAAATCAAATTTCATAGATTATAGGGTGTTAGAGGCCTTTTTGGAGAAAATAAGTGGTCAAATCCCTCATAAGGGGACTTGGGGTGGGTAGATCTCGAAAAAAACACACAAGTTAGACATATTATAAGCCCCATTCGGAGTCCCGTAGCCAATTGTATGGCTTCTCAAAAAAAAATTTCAATATCTCAAATAAGATGTCACCAAGGCCGCTAAAGGGTAACATAGTTGTGTAGTACCTCTAAAAATAGGGGGTTTCAAAAATAAATTACGCCATTCGGACTACCGGGCTAAAAGACATGTCTCTCCGAACTTTCCGAAACCTCGAAATAGCCTCCGAAATCTATGAAGAATGAATTGGTTGTTTGTTTTGAGTGTAAAATATTATATATCACGATTTTAATTGCCAAAACGAGTGGTAATAATAGAATTTTGGATTTATATGCTTCACGGTTGATCATTTCTTAACTTTTCTTATCTTTTATGACATATTATTTAACACATTATGCATGATATTCTTAGCTTAGATTAGATTATATTCTTGATTAAATGTGTTGTGTTATAATAGTATATAATATTTAGATTTGCAAATATAATAATTTTTAGAGATATTAATTATTAATAATATACTTTTATATGTATGTAATTAACACATAAAATGACGTATTAATTTTTTTTTGGTTCTAGAAACCATCAATTGTTGCGGTTTTCTAATATAACCGCAGCATTTAATTTATATGTGATGCGGTTATATTAGAAAACCGAAGCACATATAAATTTCAGAATAAAAAAAAAATCAATTAAATATTGCGGTTATTAGAAAAACCACAGCAAATAATGCTAACAAAAATATATATGTTGTTTAAAAAAAATATATGCTGCGATTTTTTAGTAAAACCGCAGCAATTAATTGATATATTTATTGCGGTTTTTCTAATAACCGCAGCATTTGTTGTTTTTATTGCTGTGTCAAAAAAATCGTAGCATTGGTAGTTTTTCCATGTGCTTCGTCTATATATGCTTCGTATAAAAAACAGCAGCATTTAAAAATAAAAAACCGTAGCAAATAGACATTTGCCGCTTCTTTTGGAGTTTGTACTGAATTGTTCTTTGGATATCATATACTCCAAATTGAATAACTTTTAAAACCTGAGAGATTTAAAGATCCTCATTTATGGGCATATATGACGTAGTTGCGAGCTGCAGCTATGAATTGAATCGCCCATTCAGCATAGATTTTTGATTAGTATGGGTCCTCATAATTAGAATTGAAATATGATTACCCATTTTCAACATGTACAAAGATTAACCTTGTCCCAAACAAAATACTTTCTATGAATTGTAATAATCTTAATCGAATATGATATATTTTTTTTATGTAAAGGAAGTCGTAAATGGTAAGGCAACAACTGATGTAGACGGGATTCGATCCCAGGTCTTGAATACCACCATTTGAGACTTTAACAAACTAAGTTAGTTGTCATCCACAATCGAATATGATATGTAATTGACTTGTTACATGTAGGAATATTAATTTCCTTCTTAATGATCCCTCAATATAACTATGGAATAATTGACAATAATTTTTTTTATTCCTGTGTAGTAAGCAAAAGCATACCCAAACCAAATTTTCTATCAAAAAATTTTTAAACGCCCTAACCTAGTTTTTATGTAATGGACTTGTTACATGTAATGGAAATGATTATACAGCTGGAGAACAAATTTATTTTGATTCTTTGGGTATGTTCCTTTCAGTCCTTTCAATATCAATTATGAAAACCCAATTTGCTAAATATATACACAAGAGAAAATATAAAGTGTATGCAAATCGACACCTACGTTATCATCCTTGTAAACTTCCCTAAGCTAGTTTTTATGATACATTGATGCTTGCTGGAGGATAACTTATATTATCATAATGGACCCGAAGATCACCAAGCCTTCGTACATGCATCTTACCTAAGGAGCACGTGATCTTATGCGAAATTATACGGAGTATTAAATCAATGTTGAAGACACTTGCATTTCTTGTAACCATAAGCTCCATAAAATTGCAATAAACATGGAAATGTAATTCCATTATGCATGCCCGTCGTGGCTATGAAAGAGGGAGATATTTCTCTAAATCTGAAGTTTTAAAGGAATAGATTCAGCCCATTTTGAAAAAATTGCAAATGGACTTCCAATTAGAGGAGGCCACTCGGTGGTTTTAGCCCGGCTCAGTTTGGCCCGGCAAAAAATATAGGCTGAATCCGAATCCAAATTTCCCAACCCTGACCTTATTCAATTCGACTCGAAATTTTTTTTGACTTGGCCCATGATTTGGACCGGCCCGGCCTTATTATTTACCTTTAGGTGATTTGACACTCATAGGACCACATAAATCTATGTGTAGAAGCTCTATTGGGCGAGAGGTACTTACAACCTTTTTGGCTTTGAAGGATCCTTTTGTTTGTTTACCTCTTGCACAAGCTTTGCAAAACTCTTTTTCTTTGAAATCTAACTTTGGTAGTCCACATACTAAGTCCTTTGAGGAAAGCTTCTTCATGGTATGCATGTTAATATGACCTAACCTTCTGTGTCAGAGCCTTGAGTCGTTGGTCAAGGCCTTAAGACACTTCAAGCTAGTACTCGCAACTTGATTAGTATGAAAAGCATAAACATTATTGCAACGAGGAGCAATTAGAATAATTTTACCGTCCACCTTGCTTTGCACCTTGCATTTTTCTTCATCAAAGATGACTTTATTACCTTTATCGCATAATTGAGAGATGTTAAGCAAGTTGTATTTAAGACCTTCAAATAGGTACACATCATCAATGGTGTTTGATGCATTATCTCCAACTTTTCCAATACCCATTATTCTACACTTTCCTTTATCACCAAGTGTAATTGTTCCAGCAGATTGCTCTTTGATCATTGAAAATAAAGAGGACTTCCCACTCATGTGCTGTGAGCATCCACTATTTAGAATCCACTTATAATCTTTGCTATTGGTGATTTCCTACAAAAGAACAAAACATCAAACCTTTCGACTAGACCAAATTGCAAATTTAGATTTATAATCGGGATGGACGATGTTAGGTGGTCTAGTCCCTTGAGGAACCCATACTTGCTTGATCTGGTCTCGAAGAAAAATAGGAAATGAATTTTTAAGAACTTGAGGGTCATTCCTACGAAAAGGACAAGTTAGCTTGGTATGACCCTTTTTGCAACAGTAAAAACATGTAAGTGTTCGCCAATTATCATTTGCTTTTACAAACGTGGTCATGGTTTTCTTTGGAAAATTTTTGTTGTAACCAAGACCGCTTTTATTCAAGGATGATTGGTGCTCACCTAGCATTTTTTCAAGAGTAGATTCGGAGTGAGCAAATCTAACCAAGGAATTATGTTTCTCTCTACACTTCCCAACCAGTAGCTTCTTTTCCTCCTCCAAGTTATCATTACAATAACTCAAAGAGGCAAGCTTTCATTTTAAAACAATGTTTTCAGTTTCAAGGCCTTGACCTGGGTGTCAAAGGATGACTCCGAGGCTTAGACCCTGAGTTTAAAAGCTGACTAAGAGGCTTTGAGATCAGTTAGTTCCTTAGCGAGATTTTCACAAGTACTTACCTGTTGGTTTAGCTTCTCCTTGAGAATCTTGGATTCAAGAATCAAACTCTCTTCATTTATAATCATATTTTGTAAGAATTCGGATAGAACATCAGTAGGACTTGAGATTAAAGTTTTCACCATTACCTTAAGATGTTCTTTCTTTGTATCATCATGATTAGCCATAAGACATAGGTTTGCTTCTTCATCTTCTGAGTCACTAGATGAATCTGAATCACTCCATGAAGCAACCATAGCTTTCTTCTTATAGTCCTTTTTGTGGTAAGGCTTCTTCTTTCGTTGAGGGCAATCTTTCACTAGATGATCTGTTTCACCACACTCATAGCATGTTAGTGTATTAACTTTATTCACTGAGTTGGATGACTTATCTTTATATTTATTTGAATTATAGTCTCTACCTCTTGAGAAATTCTTCTTCATTTTTAGAATCTTGGCAAGACTTCTAGCGATGAGAGCAAATGGATCTTCATCATCACTATCTTCATTGTCCGTTATAACTTCTTCTCTCTTTGCTTTGAGTGCTAAATTTTTGGTTGAACATGTTGGTTCTACATTTTTCTCATTAAGAGACATCTCATGTGTGATCAAATTTCCAAGAAGATCATCCAAAGGCAAGGTTCTCAAATTTTGAGCTTCTTCTATCGCGGCTACCTTTGGACCCCACTTTGATTTTGGAAGACACCGTAGAATCTTTCTCAACTTTTCTTCATTTGTGAATACCTTACCAAGAAAATCCAGATTTTTCACTATTTGGGTAAATCTTGTGAACATCTCTTTCACGGTTTCATTAGGCGTCATTTTGAACAACTCATACTGTCAAAGGAAGATGCTTATCTTGCTCTCTTTGACTTGACTCATTCCTTAATATGTGACCACCAATTTATCCCATATCTCTTTAGCAATTTTACAAGTAGAAACTCTATTGAATTCTTTTGCATCTAAACCACAGTAGAGAAGGTTCATGGCTCGATAGTTTTTAGCAACACTTTCCAAATCCGATTGCGTAAAATCATCATCTTCTTTAGGAACCATTATGCCGCTTTCATTAGTCTTCATTGGCATCCTAGGACCTTTCTTGATAATATCCCAGAGTTCTAAATCTTGATCAATCACAAACATTTGCATCAATGAACGCCAATGGGCAAAATTGTTACCACAAAATAGAGGAGGGCGATTGGTAGACCTTCCTTGAGCAAAACCATCACCTATTGAATTTATTTTTCCTCATAGATGATTAAATCTTTTCCTTGTGAGTCTAGCTCTTATACTAATTGAAGAATCAATAGGGAGATGGAATAGGACCAATTATACTCTAGAGGGGGGTGAATAGAGTATGACCGATTTTCGCGTTCAGGATATCAAGGTCTTAGATTGACTTTCAAAAGCGGAATATAAGCGTTAAGACTTATCTTTGAATCTGGATGTCGACGCCTTGAAATTGGTTTCAAAGGCTTTTGCTCAGGCTTTGCCTGTTCTCTGCTTTGATCAATGAACGAAACAAACATATAACGTAGCTATAAAGACAGAAATAAGATGAGACAAAACACGATAATTTGATACGAAGTTCGGCAACTAATTTGCCTACGTTTTCGCCTAGGGTTGTCCAACCCTTAAGATTTAACACGCTCTTTTATTACTTCCTTTAGAGATTTAAAGCACCCTAGAAGATCTTAATCCCCATCTTCTACTCCATAGTACCCCAGCTACACTTTAGCATCTCAGATCCAAGTAATAAAAAACTCTCTCTCTTTTTCTATACATTTGAGTATTATGGGTATACTCTTAGTATAACACTCTCTTAAAATATTCTTTTAAACACTCAAGAGTTTATACTTTAATTTTCTCTCAATCTAAATACAAGATAAGGTTTATGGAACTAGAGAGAAAAGAATGAAGCTTTGTTGCTGTAACTTGTAATTAATTTTCTCGATTAAAGCTTCTGTTCTTGTCTCACTTTTTTGTCTCACGTACCTCTTCATCTTCAAAGCTTAGGAATATATATTGAACTTGATCTCAAGGCCGTTGAAAAGAGGCTCAAAATAGGCTGCTGAAAATCTGATTTACCTTCAATACTTTCAGCAAGATTTCCTCCAATATGGCTATAGAGAATCGTTGATTTTGGCTGTTGAAAATTGATATCATTTGAATATTTTACAGCAAGAATATTTTCACTTTATTTGCTGCACCTTGAAGCTTCAAACATATTTCTTTTTCCATAACAACAATGCTTGAATTGTAACTATCAAAATTAACTTGAAGAATCTTCAACATATATGAGCATCATTTATTTGCTGAAATTAAGAGATATCCTTGACAATAAAATCATGTCTAAATAAGTTAGGTTAGAGAATAAAATAAGTGAAATAAGGAAAGGATAAAAACACAAGATTTAGGCAATTAGAATATTTTTATCCTTTGACAAAGTGTTTGAACTTTGCTGACTGCTTTGAGAACGTGGCTCAAGCTTTTAGGACGTGGCTCAAATGTTATTCTCATCCTTTGACAGAAGGCATAACACTTTGCATTATAGCTTCCATTACTTCCATCACATTGTCAACTCTATGCATTTTGGTTTCCATGATGTTTTCAACTTTATTTGACTTTATATTTTGACTTCCATCATTAGACATAAAAACGTTAGTAATCAAGGTGGAGTCTTCAAGTATAGTTTAATTTATATAAATATTAGTTTAGTTGGATATAATTTATATAAATCAATGAATGTCAGTTTAGTTGAATTATATATAGTTTAGTTTATATGAATTAATAAATGTTAATTTAGTTGAATATAGTTTAGTTTATATATGAATTAATGAATGTTAATTTAGTTAAATATATTTTAGTTTACATGAATGTTAATTTAGTTGAATATAATTTAGTTTATATGAATCAATAAATGTTATTTTAGTTTAATATAGTTAGTTGAACATAATTTAGTTTATATGAATGTTAGTTTAGTTGAATATAATTTAATTTAGATGAATAAATGAATTTTAGTTTAGTTAGATCTTAGTTTAATTGAATCTTAGTTTAGTTTATATGAATGTTGGTTTAAACTAAATTTATTTGAACATAGTTTGATTTATAAAAATCAATGAATGTTAATTTAGTTGAATATAATTTAGTTTATCCATTATATAAATCAATAAATGTTAGTTTAGTTGAATATAGTTTAGTTTATATGATAATGTAAGTTTAGTTGAATATAGTTAGTTATATGAATTAATGAATGTTAGTTTTATTGAATATAATTTAGTTTAGACAAATCGAATATGATTATGTCTTTTTGTGATTATATGTAATTTATGTAAATATGTAGTGAAAAATGAAAAATATCGATAAATGAAATGAAAAATAAATGTGATTATATGTAATATATGTAACTTATGTAAACCTGAATAAATGTATATTGTAAGTCATCACAATCTGCTCCACAATAATCACAAGAGATATCCATTTACGTACATATTTCGTTGTCTTGATATATTAGCCTTGAGTACGCCATCGCCAAAGAATATGTAATTACCAAAATGATTTGATAAAACTAGAAGCTTTTCTTTAGCTAGATAGAAGGCATAACTTTTCTTTTTCTAGATTTATATAGGGAACCGTTCGTCTCCTGATGGGAAATTTCCATAACTATAATGTCTTGGGCATCTTCCCACTCTTGGGCATTCCAATTCCAAGAACATATATATGGATGAAATTGTTAACTTTCCATCGTGATAATTTGTTGTACCTCATTTATTATAGTTTATGTTGTGGATTGGTGCATGGTGCATGGTGCATAAGTACATAGGCATTTCCTCCACCACCCTATGCTAGAAAGAGGCGATTATAAGATGGGGATTGAGTCATTCTTCAATGTGGTGGCCTGGCACAGTTTTCAATGACATAGGAAACGTACTAGACAAGATAACAAAGATAGTAAGTTTACTTGGAGATAAACAGATTGTTTATAGTTTTAAACTTAGGCGTCATTAGAGATGGTCAGTGGATAAAATTGGTCCATTTAGTCTATCTCTACCCACTTAAATATATGGACTAACTATAAATTAAAAACCTCCAACCTAGCCCGATCTAGTCCAAGCTCAGGCTCGACCCGATTATCTCCAGGCCGGGCCACCTATAGGTGTCATTCAATCAAGGAAGTTTTTTTTATTAAAGTATATATAGTGGCTTATAGGAATAATATTGTCAACATGTTATATGGACATAAATTACTAAAGTTTTGCTAGTTTTTATCATGTAATATATGGTTAAAATTAAACCGATTTTGATTAACCTTGTGAGTTGATGATTAGGTAGGGGTCAAACGATGACATTTTTGTAGCATTTTGTAGCTAAACAACGTAATATTAGTATGTTACAAATTGACTCAATCAAAGTAGACTTTTTCTTTGGGCACGGAGTTAGGCTTAAAATGTGAATTGAGGCTATTTTAGCCATAGGCTTGAGTGAACATGGCTTGATTTACGTGAGTTTGGAACGTTTCGCCTCAAGGTTAGACCTTACATGAACCCAAGTACTTTTTTGAGAAAAAAATGACTCTATTAAGCTTAAAACCATCCGACTTAAATTTATTAGATAAATAAAAATGTATCATATTTCAATTTTGAGTATTTACAATTTATATACTTGAAATCTTTACCTCTATGAAAAATCATTGGTATGATATTGGAAAAGAAGTTGATCTACCAAAACTAAATTCACCCACTACAAATGACCTAAAAATGTACAATATTTTGAAAAATCAGCATTTGAACATAGTTCTACAAAAGGTGAGTGAATAATACAAAGTTTTCTATAAATAGATATTGAATTATTTAGACGGAAGTTTTGAATACCCTTTCGTTCTCGCTTCATTGATCGATTGGCATGACCTTGTGTCAATCAGGTAATAAACGATGACTATCAAACCTTTAAAACATCTACTCTATCTATTTTTTAGGGAAATCTTTAGATAAGGGACTAAAATGAAAAATATAATATACACATTAGAGCAGTGGTAAAACACTAAATAAACCTCCGCCATGGTTTTTCTGTGCAGATTTAGGAAAGGTCTTAAGGGCCCCTAACGCCCTCCTAGTCCAAATTGATGGGTCATGGTGTAATACAGTCAAAAAGGAAGGTAAAGGATTGGCCTTTAGCACGAGGAATGGAACCCCTATCCGAGAAGGAGCGAATCCATTAAAGTTTCGTCACCACTTCACGCAGAGGCAACTGCCTGTCTTCTTGCAATGAGATGGCAATGGACTATGGATATCAAGACTGTGTATCTCCATACTGACTCCATACTTCTTGTTAGTATCCACTAGTCTGATCACACTTCCAATTCAGATCCTTCACACAATTTCGTCGATAAAAAATTAGGGAAAACAGTTTGATATATGTACAATTTTCAAAGTCCATAGGGATCAGGTGAGTTTTGCTCGTAGTCTAGCTAATTATAGTAGATAATTCTATTTCTTTTTCCTAATATTAAAAAAAAAACTAAATAACACTGAACACGTGTCACTAAGACTGGTCGTCCTTCACTCGGCGGAGCCATCAGAACGTCAAATCCCCAAAATACCCCCAAATTACCTCCTCGAGCCTCGTTTTGCATTTCATCTGAATTTGCTTCAGCCCCTCTCCACTCATATAAATATGTTTTCCCTTTACTTTCCCCAAATTTTGCTCTTCTAGAGAGAGAAAGTAGAGAGAGAAACAGATAGAGCGAGAGAGATTTACATAGTTTTTGAGATTTTTTATGGAGCCAAATCAATAGCGTATTCTCATTCCATTTATTTTATGATTTCCGAAATCTCAATCCATTTCTCTTTACTTCCAGTTTTGTTGTTTTTTTTTCGATTCCGAAAACCCTAGCTTTCCTCTTCAATCGCTACAAATGCTGGCTTGAAATCCTTCAAATAGCGGAAAAATCGAGGAATCTGCAGATTTTGGAGTTTTGTTGAAGGTGTTTTTGTTTGATTCGGAGAAATGCCGTCGCAAGCGGATCTAGATCGGCAGATCGAACTGCTGATGGAATGCAAGCCGTTGTCGGAGGGAGAAGTCAAGACGCTATGCGATCAAGCGAGGGCGATTTTGGTTGAGGAATGGAATGTTCAACCGGTCAAGTGTCCGGTCACCGTCTGCGGTGACATTCACGGCCAGTTCTACGATCTTATCGAGCTTTTTCGTATCGGCGGAAAAGCTCCTGATACTAATTATCTTTTCATGGGTGATTATGTAGGTCAGTTTTTGAAACTTGTTCTTTTCAGTTATTCAGCTCCAGGCTATGTAGATTGATTTTTCATTGTTTCTTCAAATTTATGCCTGTTTTTGTAGAATTTCTTATGGATTTATTTTAGTTAAGAATTTGATTCACATATTTTTTTTGTTTTGATTACTAGTTTAATATCGATTGTTTTAACGAATATTGTTATTGAATGAATCTTGTCTTGTTGCATAAGCTGGAGGTCGAAGGGAAACACATTAATCACAAGGATAATGTTTTGTGTTGTTGATTGGGAGGTAACGCAAGAGTGAAGATGACAGTTTATAAAGATAGGCTTCTCGGAGAGGATATTTATGTTTGTGGATAGACGGTATGTAGGGCGGAAATGATTGAGGGGAGGATAGTTGTAAAGATGAATGTCTTGTCAATGTGTATATCCTGTCTTTGATAAAGAGAAGATTGGAGAAGCTACCATGCCTCCGCTTTGTGAATTTCATAGGCTAGGAAACTGAATGATCTCCTTACTTGTTGATGTTTCGTGTTATCCCCTTAATTACTCCTTAATTCCAGCCGTGATTGCTCCTTAAAGAGGAGATTTGTATCTGAATTTTCACCTGAATATGCTCTCTGTTGAAAGTTTTTTGACTTAGTTGTATGGAGCTTGGGTATTGGGGAGAACAAAACATATCAGGTGTCTAAATCAATGTTCCAAAAGGTTGTACTGATTTGGGGTCTATATAATCACTTGAACGCCTCGTAAGCTTCTAGGAGATGGTTGTTACATGCCAAGAGAAGTTAGTAGCCATATAGATACATATTTGAGACAAATGATTGCAGTTGAAGACACTAAGGCCCTCTTCAGTTTAACTTAAATAATTATTTAGTAAAATAAGTTTTAATCACTAAAAATCAGTAGTGAAATGTGTAAAAACAGAAACAGTGAATTAGTAAAAACCAATTTTTGTAGTTTCAATCAGTTATAATAATTTCAGTTAAGTAAATTCAGCACTGGAGATGAGAGCTTTCAAAATTTTATCAAGATAATGACTGAGAGTGGAAATGTGATGTGTTATGGTGTCCTCTTCATATGTATTGTATATAAATTGTTTTTGTGAGTGTTAGTTGAATATTGTTGTGGAATAATGCTTTGTTGCGTAAGCTACTGGTCAAAGAGTAACTCTGTAGTACGAGGTTACGATTATGTGTTTGGGACAGGGGATAATGTAAGGTTGAAGAGGACAATGTATAGTCATGGGCTTCTTTGGAGAGGATATTGTTCGCGATCTAGCAAGGACAGAAATGAGTCTAGGAAAAGTAACTTATCACTTATTAATTCTCTTACAAGGGTGATAGAAGTGGATGCGTGAGAAGTATTTGCAAATGCCTAAATGGGGTGAATTCCATCTGGAATGTTAATAAGGAAAGATTGGAGATTTGCCTCTTTGGGAAGCTCCAAGGAATAACTTCCTTACTTGGCGTTTTTACTCTCTGATGGTCCTGCAATGCAACCCCAATAATTTTGGAAAGGCGTATTATTACATGATAGAGTGCACAGAGTAGAAGATATAACAACTTGTGATATGGTTATCTTGATGTGAAGATTGATATTTTAGGTTTTTTGCCTCAAGGTTGCAGTGCTGTACATCGAAAGTATTTTGATCATGTAGTATGAGACTCATGCATGGGAGAGAATGAAACTTATTAGGTATTTAAATCGATGTTTCAAAAGCATATATTGAGATAAGAACATGTATGGTGTGTCAGTATTCCAGGAGACCTTATGTTTATATGTTTTGAGAAGTTAGTAGCCACAGGATTACAGAATTGAGATAAAGGTTTTAATGTAAAACACTAAATTGAAAGGTTTGAAAATTTCATCAAGATAATGAATGACAATGGAAGTGATGATGGTATTATGGTGTACCCTATTTATATTATGCGGGAATATTTTGTTTCTAAGATATAAAGGTTTCATAACGTGTGTGGTTGACGAAAATTAAAAGAGGCTTGATTGTTTAAATGTGATAATTTGTTGTAACAAATTTGAAATATTTCTTTAGTTATATTATTGGGTGTGCCTAATTGCCGTAAGTCCTGTAACTGAACTGGAATATGTTCGCAGAGCTATTTTTTTTATTGATAACATTGTTTCACTTATTCTCTTTTTCATGCTTAAAATCTACTTTATATCAAATGTTTTTAAGTTTTCCATGCCAAATGTTCTAATATATTAGGCTGTTTAAGTGTATTCTATTTGCTTTTGAGAACCATGTTATGCTAGGGCTTCCTTTTGGTTACGCTTGGTATTTGCTGCTCTTTGTTGTTTCAATTTTCAAGTTGATGCTCTTTATGTTGATGCTAGGGTGACAATCACTAACTAGTATACTACCTTGAGAGTTTGGACTTCATGAACGACATTAATAGGCTTTAACTGAGGTTGAATTAGGGATCACTTCTTGTTTTTTCATGATGAATTTTCTCTTTATGGTGACAAATTGTTATACTTTCCTTTATGTACCCTACTGTCTGTTTGATTCTATCTCCATTTTTCCGCCCATTTACTGTAGCAATAAAACTCAAAAGGGAACTATATATGTGAGTTATTGTTGAGAGGAGGGAGATAGAGAGTAAAAAGTTTATTAAATATAGTAGGGGTCCATAAAATGAGTTACAAGAGGGTAAAAAAATGAATAGAAATAGGTGTCCACAAAAGGAATAAAGTAGAAGTGGGTAGAACTTAGAAAAACAGATGAAAACAGAAAGTTGCTATGACTTAGGAAAACGTAGGTAGCATGTCTTACTGTTAACATTGGTTAATATTTTTTTCTTTTGTGACTGGGGGTTTTAATGAGGACACACTCTCATTATTTATGAATTATGATGAATATAATCTTAATGTTTAAAAATCCAGCTTCAAAAGTAATTTTCTATTGTGTATGTGGTATTGTGGTATGTGATGTACGCTTCTCTAATTTTTTTTTTTTCATATCTATATTCTACAATGGAGTATTGTTTAGGTGTCGAAATTATGAAGCCCCTAATATGCCCCTATTATCTTCATATTTTAAATTGTTTGAAAGAATAATTTCAAAATCTTTCTCCAAATTAAGTAAAAATCTACCAATAACCATAATTAACAACTTAGAGAAGCAAAACATTCAAACAATACCCAATAAGAAGATTTTCTTCCTAATCACAAATTCAAGGTCAAGGAAAGATTGCCTTGAAAATTTCTCTACAACCCTTGCTCTTAATTGTTAGTCAACCTTTTATATTTTTTCAACCTATTTTTATGCATTGTTTCATGTGAATTTAAATATAGCTTGAATGATAAATAATCCTCTTATGTAAATTATTTGTATTTTCTTATTTGTATAAGTTTTGGGATTTTTGTTTGTAATCTTTTGCATTAGCTATTTTAATGTGACATTTGTCTTGAGAAGAAGAAATTATTGTGACATTGTGAAAAAAATTAATTAAGTCTTTTCGAATTCTTTCCATAATTAAATCAATCAAATTGTTCACAATTTAGTTCATGCATCAATCTGATTAATAAGGTGTACGATGTGAATTTCATAGTAATTAATTTTTTTTTTACTTAAATAGAAGAAAGCATTTTTATACAGAGATTAGCATTGCATGTGCATGTAATAAATAGTACAATTTCAAGCTCCCGTAAACACTAATTGTTTCTATTGCTAACTGTTGGGGAAGGACGGGGGTAATTGTTTTTTAAAAAATTTGCAACATTACCTTTATCTGAAAATTTGGAGCCCAAAAATTGAGTCAGTTGTACAATTTAATACATACACCAGGTACTGGATGGTGTTTTTTCTACCCAACTATACAAAGGATACTCCATTAAGTAAGGGCCGTCCATGAAGAATTTTCATCTGACCTAGTTGTCTTTTTGTTGTGTTTTTTCTTGATTCACATCTACTATGGCCTTCACATCATTTTATCAGCCAATGGTCATTAGGATTGCTGTTGCTATGCAAATTCTCACTAAGGCTCATAGGTTAGTTCCTATGAATTTTATGTACCTCTCATCTTTTCACTAAAGGACAAGAAAAGCTGGTAGAATTATGTTTTCAATTATAAACCAAAAAAAAATATAATCTAGACACTTGACATGCTATGTAGAAATGTAATTAGTTCACTCATTTCGTAATCTGTGGGCTGATTTTTATATTACAACCATTGTCTACGTTGCTCTAACTTAGTAGGGCAGAATACTAATTTATAGCAATGAAGACAAAGGTTGACTAAGGTTGAAATTTGAAAATTTTTATGTTAGTAGGAGTACAATAAAGTATATATAGTATTATGTTATTGTTATGAGGAGGCTAAGTAAAGATGTCGTGACTTTGGATGGTAAGAAATGACACGTGAAAGAATTTTTTTTGTTGTTTTAAATACTTAGGATTCGTTTTACAAAGAAATGTTCAAAATGTCTATCATAGATTAATCTGAGTGGTTCAAATAGAGTGGTAACTAATTATAATGTGGTTGAGGTGTATCCTTAAGATTGTTATGAAATTCTACGGGATGACAATGAGTGGCAATGAGTGAAAATGAGACTGACATCATTATATGGGTCGAAATGTTGGGCTATTAAGGATTATTGAAGAAGATGAGTGTAGGAGAGATGTATATGTTGATGTAGATTTGTGGAAACACTTTGAAGGACAATATTAGGAATGTGGAATTGAAAGTTGGAGTAGCCAATATTGAGAATAAGTTAAGGAGGATCGTTTAGGATGGTTTGAGCATGTGTAATATTAAGGTGGAAGGTTGAGAAAATGGAGATCTCAAATGAAAGTGATGAAGGCCAAAAATTACATGGATAGAGGAGGTTTAAAAAAATGTAGAAAATAGTTTTACAAGACGATATGGCACTAAATAGTTGTATACGGAGTAGGATTTTTGTAGATAATCACATGAGACAAATTCTTAATTCATGCAAGCGACCCCATCTCTTTGTGATGTAGGCTTAGTTTGTTGTTGCATTTGCTAGTGTACATACTACAAATGTGAGATTCATAACAGTGGCCATGAGTTGCTGCTTAACTGCATCCTTTAGCTGGTTTTCTCGAGATAAACAGTTTTATTGTAGGAATGGGAGGGGTGAGGAAAGGTTGCTTTTTTGTAAGTTATTCAATTTTCTCGAGTGCTTTCGTCTGCTGACAAATTTGCTTTTGACTATCTTTATTCACAGATCGCGGATATTATTCAGTAGAAACCGTCACTCTCCTGGTGGCTCTGAAGGTTCGCTACAGAGACAGAATTACAATTCTTAGAGGAAATCATGAAAGCCGGCAAATAACTCAAGTGTAAGACTGTTGCTTCTTGTTTATCAGACAAGCATCTATCTTTACAGTTGGCAATGCCAAAACTTCATTTATCATGTTATTCAGGAACAATTTGTTCCTGAATTTGAATCACTAGTTCTTTGACAATTTAGGAACTTTAGATTTTGTGGAAGAAAGCTCATTGAATCTTTGTCTTGCTTGCAAGTCTGCACTGGTACCAAATTTGACCAGTGCTAACAAGAACCTTTGTCTTGCCTGTAAGTCTGCATTGGTCAAATTTTGCCGAAGAAATTTGCTTTAATTGATTAAACTTGCTGATAATTGGAAGTTTATGTGGATGATGATAGAACACTGTCTTGTTTTTTTTGGGTGTGGGCATTTTATTTTTGCTTGTCATTTTTTGCCCCTATCATGTATGTTTGCGCTTGAAGAGTTCCTGTGCTGTTTTAGATTTCCAGTTATTATTATCATGCTGGAGAATATGACTGGAGGGATAAAAATATGAAGATGATGCTATTAGTCTTTGCATTCTATCAAGGTCAATATCTGGTGGACCCCTTGAAACTTTTTTGTTCATTCCAATATTCTCTCTTTCTTCAGTAACCTTTGGATTTGATTTGATGTTTGTCCTTGTGACCTAGAATTTACGTAATATTTTGGAATGAAATAGATGTTTTGTAGTGCTTGTAATGGACTACTTAAGTTGTGGTTCCTGTAATTCTTAAGCAATTATTCTTAATTGTATTTGTCCATAAACAAACAGGTTCTATTTCTTTATGTTTTGTTAGCTAGGAACTTGGATTTTTTATTTTTAGCTGATAAATTGACACCTGGCTGTACTCCTGTCAAGAAAGTTGTCACTTTTCTTTGATTAAAAGAAATTGGTCACTTTGATGGGTTTTTTAACATCGTTAATTATATCTTGGCTGGTAGTCAATTATCTTTTTAATTGATCATCTGATTGCTTTGTGATTGACCTTTCAGGTATGGTTTTTATGATGAATGCCTAAGGAAGTACGGAAATGCGAATGTCTGGAAGCATTTTACTGATCTCTTTGATTATCTACCCCTTACAGCTCTTATTGAGAGTCAGGTTTGATTTGCAGATTATAATGTTTTAGGATTATAATTTTATGAGTTTGTGATAGGCTGGATTAATTTATTGTTACACTATACGTTTTCTGTTTCCATCGTTGGATTAATTTATTGCTGCAATCTAGGTTTTCTGTTTCTATCGTTGGATTAATTTATTGCTGCAATCTAGGTTTTCTGTTTGCATGGAGGCCTTTCACCATCTTTGGACACATTGGACAACATCCGTGCCTTGGATCGTATACAGGAGGTATGATGGAAATAGTTGTTTTAATTGTGAGGTTCTGCAGAGGGTTTTGTATTTCTTGCTGAAAAGTCTGCATGCAATATTTTGTTTCGTCCTTGTTCTTTGAATACTTGGTTCGGTTTCATTTCGATGGAAAATATATCTTT
Source organism: Dysphania ambrosioides (assembly GCA_026401315.1). Taxonomy (NCBI): domain Eukaryota; kingdom Viridiplantae; phylum Streptophyta; class Magnoliopsida; order Caryophyllales; family Amaranthaceae; genus Dysphania; species Dysphania ambrosioides. The sequence goes on along the minus strand of CM048660.1, from coordinate 611,025 downwards.
GAATGCAATGATTGGAATTTCACTTTTCCTTGTGTTGAATTGTACTTTTATGTTTCTTGTACTCTTCGTTTGTGCAGGTTCCTCATGAAGGACCTATGTGTGATCTGTTGTGGTCTGACCCTGATGATCGGTGTGGTTGGGGAATATCTCCTCGTGGAGCTGGCTATACTTTCGGGCAGGACATTGCTCATCTTTTCAACCATACCAATGGACTTACTCTTATTTCCAGAGCTCATCAGCTCGTGATGGAAGGTTTTAATTGGTGCCAGGTTTGTGAAAAACCCAAATCCTGTAACGTAGACTTTTTTTTTCTCCCACGATGTCAGTTATTATCGTGTGCTTCTTACATGCTAATCATTTTGGAATTTTACAGGATAAAAATGTAGTGACTGTTTTTAGTGCTCCAAATTACTGTTACCGATGTGGAAATATGGCAGCTATACTTGAGATTGGGGAGAATATGGAACAGAACTTCCTTCAATTTGACCCTGCACCTCGACAGATTGAGCCTGACACCACCCGCAAGACTCCTGACTATTTTTTGTGATTTCAATAGCTTGATCGGCTGTTTGTAAAACTCTTTATCCTCATGTCGCTGTAGATTTATTTTAAAGAGAGGATTTTGGTTATTTGAGGATCAGTGTCAACTCATTCGTTGCTTTGGAGAGGTCTTTTGCTACTGCTGTCATTGCTCCAAATACCCATAGTTTTGATAAAGATTCCAGTAGTTTATTTGTATATTATCAGGGAAAGGAGAGTAGCAGCAGTGACGATGGCAATACCTCATTGTAATTTTACAAATTCAAGTTAGAAGGCAAGGTTTTCAGTGTGTTGATTCCATTTTTTGCCAACTCCTTGAGGTGACTGAAATGTGCCGTTGCTGATATTATGCTGTACGGCTTGGGTTCTAGTGAGATAGCTGTTCAGATTTCCCCAAATTTGAACTTGAAGATTTTGCTGCTCTTGTTAGTTTGCAGCAGTTCTATATTTTTGAATGTTTTGATTATTCAAGTCTACCTCATAACTCGTTCAGTTTTATTATGAAGCATATTATAAGTATCAGTAGGTATTAATCATTCTTAATTTGTTTTATACTTTAAGAATTTAGTTAAAACTGATTATGTTGGTAGTTATCTAATTTGATGAGTCAACTTTGGATAAATGCGTTTAGATGCCAAAGGGTTCAGGAATTTAGAGTCAGGCTTCTGGCACTCTTAACAGTGTAACAGGATGTCAGGATCTGAATTGCAACATTCTCTAATTCATTGTTGAAACAGTACCTGGTATTGACACACTGAATTAATTACTCCAATTTAAGAAAATTTATTTTAATTATACACCACATGTGATTTTAGCTTCAACAATTGTTGCATAGGACTCTACAAGTAGACACGGAATATAAGACAATTATTGGTTTCAAAATTTTAATATTAACCTAAAATTACCATATACAATAATTTCAACATCTGAGATTTTTTTTTGAAAAAAAATCCCAAAAATGGTAAATTATTACTCAGGAATTTCAAACGATTCTTAATTCGATGAAGCAGCACTATGATATGTTTACCATGGGTTTTATATTATCATATAAGGTTGTATACGTCACTTGAAACATCTCCTTTGACTCTAAACTTTCATTTTCATCGATTTTAAAAACTCCTTTAATTGGGTCCTAAACTCATTTGCATGTCCTTTTGAAACCGAATTTGAGATCATTATTTGTATCAAACCTTCTTATATGACACTAGGATGCACTTAATGCCTTCAATTTTAAAACTTTGTCTCAAAAATAGTGTATAATAACCTTTAAAATTCAATATTTTCTCTTATGTCAAAATAAAAAGGCAATTCTTGATTAATTTTTATACGCCGAGGGAGCTCAATGATATTTACCACAGGTGTTATATAGTTATATCAGTCCCTGAGAGTGAATGGAACTATGGAAGTATCTCCCTGAACTCTAAATACAACCATTTTCTCAAATTCCTCAACCTGAGTTTTAAACTCGTTTTTAGAGCATTTGATACCGAAAATAAGAAAAATTCAAAACCTTTTTACATTACCCTAGGAGGCACTCTATACCTTAATTTCAATTTTTGAAAATTTTGAAAAATATCTCAATAATATCGTATATATATCAACCTTCAAAATTTTGTAATATTGGACAATTAGGAACCTTTCAAAATTCTTAGGAGTGATTTGAAACCTCTTACTTTAACTCTAAATATCTATTTTTATTGATTTTCAAAACTCTTATAATTAAATCTTAAACCCGTTACGTAGACTTATTGAAACTAAAAATATAAGACAAATCCAAACCTAATTGTATGACCTTAGAAAGCAAACAATGCCTTGATTCAATTTTCAAAAAATTTCAAAGGTATAAAATAATAGCCTTCAAATTTCAGTAATTTCGAATAATTTTGAACTCGATGAGAGGACACCTTGACATGCTTACCATAGATTCCATTTTCTCTTATTTGTCCCTAAAAGTGATTGGAAGTATCTCCTTTACTATAAACATCCATTTCAATCGATTTTGCAAACTTATATAATTAGATCCTAAACTCATTTTCAGTTCATTTTGAGATTGAATACAAGACAATGATTGGTTCTAAAACTTGCCATGTGATTCTAAGAGGTACCATGTACCTTTCTAAAATTTTAATTTTGTTTTCAAAAAATCTCAAAAAGGTGTATAATAACCTTCAAGACAATCATGAGGTCGATGAGGAAACACCTTAATATACTTACCAAATATCTTAGCCAAATGAATGATTAAAAGAATCTCCTTTGCTAAATCATATAATGAAATGCACTTTCAGGGCTCTTCAAGACTAATTATAAGATAATAATTGGTTTCATACTGTCTTTTATGATTCTAAGACATACCAAGTACTTTTGCTTTTTAAGTTTCAACAAAATTTCAAAAATATCTAAAAAAGGGTATATTTGAACCTTCAAATTTGGATAATTTTGGGCAATTTCACCATTATATGCTTAACTTGAGTTTTATATGGATATATTTGGTTCTAGAAGTGATTGAAAGTGATTACTTTGACTCTTAATATCTATCAATCAATTTCCAAAACACTTATAATTGAGTCCTAAATTTGTTTAGGAGGCCTTTTGAGACCGAATATAAAACAATAATATGTAACATTTTTTATATGACCCTAGAGAGCCTTAATATCTTTATTCAAATTTTCAAAAAATTTTGAAAATATCTCAAAAACAATATATAATCCTTCAAAATTTATTTCTAGAAGTGATTGAAAGTGATTACTTTGACTCTTAATATCTATCAATCAATTTCCAAAACACTTATAATTGAGTCCTAAATTTGTTTAGGAGGCCTTTTGAGACCGAATATAAAACAATAATATGTAACATTTTTTATATGACCCTAGAGAGCCTTAATATCTTTATTCAAATTTTCAAAATTTTTTGAAAATATCTCAAAAACAATATATAATCCTTCAAAATTTGTTTCTATAAGTGATTGAAAGTGATTACTTTGACTCTTAATATCTATCAATCAATTTCCAAAACACTTATAATTGAGTCCTAAATTTGTTTAGGAGGCCTTTTGAGACCGAATATAAAACAATAATATGTAACACTTTTTATATGACCCTAGAGAGCCTTAATATCTTTATTCAAATTTTCAAAAAAATTTGAAAAATCTCAAAAACAATATATAATCCTTCAAAATTTTTTTCTAGAAGTGATTGAAAGTGATTACTTTGACTCTTAATATCTATCAATCAATTTCCAAAACACTTATAATTGAGTCCTAAATTTGTTTAGGAGGCCTTTTGAGACCGAATATAAAACAATAATATGTAACACTTTTTATATGACCCTAGAGAGCCTTAATATCTTTATTCAAATTTTCAAAAAAATTTGAAAAATCTCAAAAACAATATATAATCCTTCAAAATTCGATAATTTCGAATAATATTGGACCAAATGTGGGAATACCTTGACATTCTTACCACAAATCTTATAGGATTTTATCAGACCCTAAGAGAGATTATCATCATTTATTTTGACTTTTACCATCCATTTAAATTCATTTTCAAATTCTAAAGATTAGGTTTTAAACTCATTTTCAAGGCTTTTTGAGACAGAATATAAGGCATGCAATACTTAATTTTGATTTAATTCATTCAAATTGGGTGTTGTCTTTACATATTTTCTTTGTGCACACAAACATTTATCTAAGTATTTGTATCATAAAGTTTCTAAATGGTAGAGAGGTTTTATAAAAGTTATATTGAAAAGGAGTTCAAGCAGCACACCTGGATAATGATTTGGTTTTATAAGAATGGTGAACATGAACTCCAGGAGAGTTATATTGAACGACAACTAAGCACAGTTCTCTCCACGCGTAGATTCATAAATGCAATGACAGAGCACACCTGGATAATGATTTGGTTTTAGTATATATAATTGCAATGATTATCACACCTAAAGCATGGGAAGAGTCACTTATCAAATGAGGGCTACTGTTTGACAAAGATAATTATTTGGAATAAGACTACTTACAACACTTACAACGAAATATCCTCATGAATCGTGGTAATTGAAACTAAAGCATATAACCAACAATTTGATAAGCTGAAAATTTTGTTATCTGACCAAAGCTCGAACCCAGTAATGCACATCTGTCCACAATCATGCGAAAGTGGAACACTAACATAAGTGTGAAAAGCATAGAATGATTAACATTTTGCTACCAACACAAATGAGAATGTAATAGCAGCTGAGTAAAAGGAATACGAGAAAGTGTCGCAGACCTCAAAACCAAGAACTGAGAGCTTCTCTTCATCCACAACCTGTATACAACTTCTATAAGTCACATACTCCTGGAGTTCATGTTCACCATTCTTTCCAGAAGACTTATCGGTCAATGTCCTATGCTTTCGCAGGATTGTCTGCATTAACAGATCCTTCATGAACAGAATCACTATTTGGAGGGCCTTTTAACACTTGCTTCCTTCGACACAACTCCACTTCTTGCACACTTAAAAGGAATACCATATCCAGTTTCACAACAGCGATATTTGTCAGCAAAAAAACACAAATAAATCTCTTGACTAACAGCAAGCCCAAGAGCAGGCATATTGTCACCAGAAGCGCAACGTTAATTACTAATATGTTTCTTCAACTGTCTATCAGTCTATCTCTAAACACAAATCATCAACAGAGATAAATTCATACTTATTGATACTAATACAGGCATCGGCAACGTTCATACTATATATTTCTTCAACTGTCTATCAGTCTATCTCTAAACAAAAATCATCAACAGAGATAAATCCATACTTATTAATACTAATACAGGCGTCGACAATGTTCATACTATATGTCAACTTGTTCTACTAATATGTTTCTTCAACTGTCTATCAGTCTATCTCTAAACATAAATCATCAACAGAGATAAATTCATACTTATTGATACTAATACAGGCATCAACAATGTTCATACTGTATGTCAACTAGTTCGTATAATGCAATAGCATAACTCAAACCAATATCTTTATTACAACACTGCAGACTCCAGAAAGAACTCTACCACACAACTGATCAACTCCGGGACAACGAAAACCTACTAATCAAAACTAACATATTCAGTCACATTCATACGATTTGAGAATTTTCAACCTACGACCATGTGCCACGCCTCCTTAGTCCTTACCACACCGCACGATGAACGCATAAATTTCTTTATACGTGAATATTATAATCCAGACCCTAATACGGGTGTCTGACTCTCATAAGTGCGAAGTACTATTATGTAAGACATGAACATACACCAAAAATAGATAAAGACATCAAATACCCAAATATATATCGTAACATTGACAAGAAATTCGCAATTACAAAAGCAAGATCAATACTTTCATATCAATATGGATCTAAAAGAAAAAGATGTGTCAATTAAATCGAGTAAATCCCATTAAATTACACCAATTGAATAAAAATCAAACAAATTTTCATAAAAAATGAGATGAAATTGAGAGAGAAAGTACCTTCTCAGAGGACTGACAGGAGACGCAAGAGCCAGAAGGGAATCACTCAAAAGCAGTACTGGAACCACCTGGTTTTTCTTTGAACCCTTAGAAGTTTTCCACGCCCTATTCCGTCGATTTCTTCTTCATCGGTTTGACTTCACACATCAAAAATTAATATAATAAACTAACTGAATGAGGAGGAGGAGGAAGGGGAGTGGTTAGGATCGGAACATACAGTTGGAGGGAGAGAGAGAATTGTAGAAGCGACGAGAAAGGATTGGGAAGCCATGGCTGACGACGGTGATGGTGGATGCCTGTAAATCTCTGTGTAGCCATGTAAGATAAGTACCTCTGTACTTTTTCACTTGCTTACTTGCTACTACTAAAAAAATTTAAAAAAAGTTCACTCTAATAGTAACCACTAACTAGTAACTACTTTTTCTATTTGTTTTTTTTCTTCATATTTGGAATTAAAGAAGAACTCAGACCAGTAATTAAAAAGAAAAATATTTATTAAATACATTAAACATGAAGCAAGTGGGAGGATAAGGATTCCATAAAAAATAATGCAAGTGGACTTACTTGTATTTATTGATATTTTAGTATAAAAAAGGTCATTTATAAAAATAAAAATATTATAGCACCCAATGGGTGAATTGTAGAGTAATGTTATTTACATCATAAAATATCAGATAAAAAAAAGAATGATTCTAAATAGGAAGAACTCTAATAAGGAATACGGTAAGGAAAAAAAGGAATATATAGAGTATTACGAAATATTGAATAAATTGAATATGGATTACTTTGTTGATAAAATACATAACTAAAATGTCAAGAAGAGAGAATATTATTTGGATATGAGAAAATATATAGATGAAACTATTCTTAGTCAAGGGAAGCTAAAGGCTAAGGAAACAATGTGAGATGTTAGGGATTGTGACGAGTCTAAAGGTCATATCTTTTAATACAAACCTTTATATTAGGTCCATAATTTATCTACAAAAATGACTAAAAAAAAACTAACCAAAATGACTTTTAGATCTAGATAATTGAATTAGAATGAAAGAAAAAGATTAGAGTTCGTATAGTAAAATGTATTTGAATCAATGTTAGGCGTATAATATATTGTTTGATAGACCGTAAAAATAGATATCGAACTAAATAAGGTTATGGATTAAATTTATGTCATTTAAGGAAGAAATTTGATCCTTGTGTACTGTATAACCTTAAAAAACTGTATATATTATTATCCTTGGATAATAATTTTTTTTAAAAAAAAAAATAGAAAGTAGAAAGAGCCACCAATATTAGTGAAGTAGGCTATATCATGAGTATTCTAGAACTCTATCAACTAATCTAATAAACCCATTCTGATTCACTTGAATTTATGAAGGGTAATGATTATAATTTTTATTGTTAAATTAGTGCAAAGGAACTAAGGAAGACCAACCACTTAACTACATTTATTTACTGATTTAGAAATCTATTTCGTCAAACGGGGCTCTTGACTAAAAACTGTTTCCACTGATTTCATTGATCAAACAGTTGAGGGGAGTGCTCATCATGATTATTATTCCTAATAATGATAATTAATATTGATATAGAATAAAATTAATCGTGGGTCTCCAACCATCGGGCTTAACCTTTTGGTTGGGTTGGTCCTTTGACATGGAATTCCTGGTGTTCTAGACTTCTAGCCGATTTTCTTTTTTTGTTTTTTCAATTTTCTTCTTCTCCTGCATCTTCCCCATCTCTGATTGTCTTCTCATCCACAAAAGATCATGGCTGATTCTAATGCAACAAGTATCGATCCGGGGCCTTCTCCTCCTCTTCCTCATCCTACATTTCATACAACCCTCACTGTCACGAATACTCAAACGTTGATTCCTCTTGTTCTTGATTAGGACATGGTGGGTCAATACTCTCAGTGCGGTGAATTGTTTTGAATACTCATCGAGTGCTTGATCATATTGATCCAACAATGCCTCGTCCTTGTTAAATAGATGATGAATGGTGGGATCAGTGTCTTGGTTTTCACCTCACTTAGTTTGTAGCATCATCATTGACGGTGCTACTGTACTACGGCTCTCAAAAACATGGAATTGATTGGAGAATTTGTTCCAGGTTAACAAACTGACCCATACGATTTACCTTAGAGCAAAAGTTTAATACAACCCATTTTGATAGTTTTGCTCATATCACTCAGTATTGTTCGGAGTTGAAACGGATTGTAGAGTCGTTGGCTAGCATTGATGAGTTTAATATATACTTTAGTGTTACGGTTGTCTTAGTGATGAGTTTAATATGGTTAATTTCACAAACTAAACCCCTTCGTGCGAACTGCGAACAGTTGTTGGATGAGACCTAACGTACATATATTTTTTTTATTATTATTTATTTGGGTGCAATCCTAACGTACATTACTATCGCAATAAAATTCGTTTGATTAACAACATAAACTTAGGAATCGGACAAATTAAAACCCCCAAACTCAAGTTTTTCCCTTTAAGCAGGCGTTTAACATTGCTTAAAAAATGAAAAATCTACACTGGCGTGAAACATGTATGTGATAATGTGAATAAAGTGTAAAGATATTTTGCATTAAAAAAACGCAACAATGGATGATGTCTCATTTTCTCACCTGATTTGATGAGAGATGTAAATCGGATAGTGATGCAAAAGTGTAACAAACACCATAACGTGGGAGCATTTTATCTACTATTTTATCCAAATTCGTAAGATAGAAAATATGAATACTTAATATTCAAAAAATTTACATTTAGTTGCATCTTATAAGATATCACTTAAATATATTTTTATTTATAACACGATCAGAGTTTGTGATAAAAAATTTTAAACTTTAACTCCACAAATAGAAATAGAGCAAAAATAAAAGGAACGGGAGAGTATTTGATAAATCTAAAACTTATTTGTCTTTTTTTATTTTTTATTTTTGCTATATGGGTAAAAATTATCTATACTAAGGAATAGGTGGTGCCACGAATATACTGTAACATAATACACATAGTACTTTCAGAATTTAACAAATGGATATATGGAGTATAAATGCCTAATACAAAAAATAAGTAAGACTTATTTAGTTGCAATTAATCGATATTTTTTGTAAAATCACGATGACATACAACACATAGGATTCCCACCAAAAAAATGTGAAGAAGTTCAAGTGTATCATTGCCTAGTAAACGACCCACAAGTGGAGGATCGGAGAACCATGGAAAAAGCAAAGCAAATGCATAGAAAAAAGACTGAAGAATCTTACTTTGTCCCATAATCAGTTATATACTTATATCCATTCAAGTACGTGGTTAATAAAATGACTTGATGAAACACAATTCCCAAGCTATATTAGGTCTGAGTCCATTCACTACCTAAAGTTGCATGAGCTCAACAAGTCAGAATCAGTTCCCTAATCTTTAGTTAATTGTTTGTAAAGTTTAGCTAACAAAGTTAAAAATGAAATCCACTTCCATATTTTAACCAATAGAGTTGTACAGAAAATCTCTAATTAGTTTAATTAATTCAATCAGCTAGCGTTAGCAACAACATGTAGTACAATGAGCTAGTGTGATTCTAACATCATCAGTACTCTCAAGTAGGGGTGCTTATTGGAATTGAGTTAGTTTAATTAATTCAATCAGCTAGCGTTAGCAACAACATGTAGTACAATGAGCTAGTGTGATTCTAACTTCATCAGTACTCTCAAGTAGGGGTGCTTATTGGAATTGAGTTAGTTTAATTAATTCAATCAGCTAGCGTTAGCAACAACATGTAGTACAATAAGCTAGTGTGATTCTAACTTCATCAGTACTCTCAAGTAGGGGTGCTTATTGGAATTGAGTTGAGCTACTCGTGAGCTACTCGTGAACTACTCGTGAACTACTCGGACTCGACTCGGTCAAAGTTTGACGCGATTGAACTCGACCCGATAAGTTAATGAGCTAAGTTGAGCAAACCAAAGCTCGACTTGAAAAGCTCGTGAGAAACTCGAATTTTTATTTATATTATATATTTATTAAAAATTATACTTAAAATATAAAATTGAAATAAATAAAAGATGATTTGATATATAAACCAAAAGTCCCACATTAGATTAAAAGGAAATGTGGTTGGAGAGAGTATTTATATATAAAATCAAAGTCCCACAATGAAAAAAAATGATAGACGGTTTGAAGCAATTAGTATATATAAACCCAATAGTATTTTCCACCTAAAACCAAATGAAACTTATTAAAGCTAAAATTTAGCCTTCTTCTTGGCCCAATTTGGGTATAAGTACTTAAGCCTAATGAGCTTTTAATCAAGCTGAAAATGAGTCGAGCTTAAACCGAGCTCGAGTCGAGCTTGAAACGAGCCTAACCGAGCTTGAAACAAGCTTGAAACGAGCTCGAGTCGAGCTTGAAATGAGCATTAATCGAGCTCGAGAATTGAGTTTTCGAGTCGAGCTTGAGTCGAGCTTAGCCAAACTCGGTTCGAGTTGGCTCATAAGCACCCCTACTCTCAATTATCATTGTCACTAATTAAAAAAATAAGCAAAGGCAAAAAGAGATTGTCCCTGTATTGTATACGGAAAGCAACGAGAAAAATAATGTACCTCTAGTTACTGATATATATCTCTAGAAACTAAAGTATTTTGCACGCTATATGATCCCCGAAACAAATATGGCCACTAGCGTATGTATTCTTCAAACCATGGTGACAATATTATTTTGTTGACATCTCCAATAATTATAGTGGAAAACTCAAAGCCGAATTCTACATCGTATGTATCAATTCCATTTTCAGGGGTTGTGTTCTATATCATAAAATAAATCACATTTCTTAACCGCTTATATCATGAGAAATTCCAAATATATCTATGAAATATGTTTGTAAACATATCTCACAATTTGTAATAGTGCAATTTTCATATCTTTTAGTACAATTTCATTTGCAATAGTGCAACTTTATATCTAAATAATAAAAAAAATTTAAAAAATGAGGTAAAACAATGTAAACGGTGAAACTATGCACAAACTTCATTTTCTAGAAAGTCCAATTTCATATTTTATAAGTACAATTTCATTTACAAATAGTACAATTTTCAAATTCTAACTAGCACAACTTTATATTTTATAACGGCTATAGGTACAATTTCATTTGCAAATAGTACAATTTTAATTCTAAAAATTATATACAATTTCAAAAAAGAAAATTAAGGTAAAATAATGTAAAACTGTGAAATTACGCTCAATTTCATTTCGTAATAGTGCAACTTCATATTTTATAAGTACAATTTCATTTGTAAATAGTATAATTTTTAATTTTCTAATAGTATAACTTTATAATCTATAAATACAACTTTTTATTTTCAAAAGTACAATTTAAAAAAATTAAAGAAAATTATTGATTTACCCTCCCAGATATATATTGTTGCATATTTCGGATATATATTTGGACAACCTCTTTATATCCACGAAGAAAATAAGACACGAATCACTTATAAAATTAGGGGTTGAAAATTGACAGGGAATAATACTCGATCTATATGCTTTGCTTGTGCATCTAAAGTTCTTAAGAACACACACAGCTTAGTCAGGGAGAATGGACCCATTTACTATCAAACCTAATCCAATCATATGCCACATGAGAGAATTTGTCCCACGACTCCCACCAACATAACAATGCAATGCCATTCCCTAGTCATCTCTCTTGCTATATATATATACACCGTTTATCATACCTTATCATTCAACCTCCAGAACCAGTCCTAAATCTAACCTACGAACTAGCTAAATAAAATGAGCAGCATGAAATGCAAAGAAAGAAAATCCCTTTGTGAAGAATCCATGCTAGTTTTTGTAAACATCTTAAAATTTTCTTCCCTTTCCCTTGCAAGAAGAACATCAAACGACCATAACGACAATCAAATCTCAGTTCCTCCTACGAAAAGGACTACTAATTATAGTTATCGTAGAACCCCATCCTTAGTCCATTTGCCAAAAGAGTCAAATAGGACTGAAGAAACACCTAAGATGGCACAGAAGCCAGGACAAGGGTCAAGGCAATTCTACGTCAAGTTGCCTGAACATGATGAAAGTGCCACCGTTGATGCCCAGTTCTCCGACTACATCCGACGGTTTCACGAGAAAACACAGAATGATATGAAGAACGCAATTGTGGAGGGCAAAGCCGCGAATTATATCAAGAAATTCCATGAGAAGAACAAGAAAGATATGAACAACGAACGGAAGAGACAGTCGCAATACATTTTGCCTCCTACACCTCCTCAAATTTTCAAGTAGAAATTGAATTTTCTGCTATGGTATGCTTCTTATTGCATAGATGCATGTATATCAGTAATGTTTACTGTGTGAAGCCTTAAGCCTGGGCTGTGTTATTTTGGAGCTCAGTAACTAAGCTACCAATAAGAGAAGGGTAAATTAATCAACCACTTCCTTTAACTTTTTTTTTTTGGGAGGAGAATGTTACTTGGTAGTTAAGGCATGAATAATGCTAACTTTGAAACTTATGACTTTTGTGAGCATCGTTGTACTGTAATGAAGACATGAAGTTCATGTGGTTTACTAGTATTTCTATATGGTACTCCGTACGAAGTATATTGTTATGCCTAAATATATGTGTTACATATGCAAGAGGAGGGTTGTTCCATCTTAAATATTATATTTTATCCTGTGAAATGTTATAATATAAAGAATTAATAATAAAAAGTGTGTAAGAGCAAGATAATTTACGAGGATATAATATTTTCTTTATTTTTCTCTCCTTAATCATCATTTTGATATATTATCTTATCTTTTCATCACCTTAATTTTTTATTATTTTTTTTGTCTTCTTTAATATTCTACTTTTAACTTTACATATATCCTACCATAAAATCTATTTTTTATTTAAATATTAGGAAAAAATTATGAATGAAAGAAGAATAATTTTTACTTATTTAATTATTCAATCAATTAGGATTATAAAAAATTAAAATTGGGTTCAATTTTTTTTAAAAAAAAAAATATATATATATATAATTGTTTCTGTTTTTTAGTTATTGTACGTCATTTCCTAAAAAAACTCAATAATTATAACAAAGGGAGATAAAACAAGTGTCAAAATAATAAAAATTAATAGATGTCTAGCATATCTCAAAAGCAAACTCATAACACATAGCAAGGCCCACCACGCACGTGTATTCTTTTTTAAGAAAATGATTTTCCCTTCCCAACTCCCAATCCCAAACTTCTTTAAGAGAACTTCTATTGGAAGGGAAAGACCTCTATAAGAAAGACACTCATAAATTTAGATGCTTAAAGCGGAACGATATCGATAATCTATCTTTTTTATTTATTTATTCGTGTTTACGTCATGCACTGACGTCGTTCACCGTTTCCTTTATATTATTCTCTATTATTAAAACTACTATTAGTAGATAAGTACTACGGACTACGGACTACGGACTACATAATCACCCACCACCGAAAACCCCATCCCTGGCCGAATTCAACCCACAAGAGATTATTCCTTACCAATGTAACATGAGCATGAATCAAGGAGAAGATTAGCCTTGTTAATTATTTAGCTTGTTACACTATGGTCCTATAAAAGAATTTGTATATCACTATTGGAAACGATCTCCCATACATCTTATGGATTTTATTCTTTATTTTATATATATATATATATATATATATATATATATATATATATAATACATTTAATTCATATTCATCCTTTATAATATAAGCTTACTCTTTTGCTTCACTTCTTTGCTATTGTCATATTACTTCCTATTGAAAAGATCATTAATCAGTCGAGACAATAGATCTTGTAAGTGGTAAATTGGATATCAGCTTGAAATCATACTTGTTGGGTCACCTCTTATTTCATCTTATTCCTACCTAATATTTTGCCTTTTAACTTTTATAATTTGATAATTTGTATTAATTTTATTAGGCTATTAATTAGTTATCACGTGGAAATCGCCCTATACGATATGTACAAGAGAGATACAAATTCAAGGTGGAAGCCAAGTCAACGCATATAGTAGGGTAACTCATTGTTCCGCACACACGCAATAATGACACAAGTAGTATGTTCACAAGGTTGTTCGATCTGCTCAACTCATCTTCGGGTTTGCACGTGTGACGGTAAAAGTACCTGGTGAGTAGTGAGTGTTCTTGACATGCAAATCCCTCGCAAGTCACGTACTACATGATTTGATGCAGCAGTATTGATCTTCTACGCGACAGGCGTTCATCAACTGGACTGGAATAGTATACCATGTATAGCTAGATAGTACACATTCTATTTAATTTGTATGCATTTTAGATTTTAGGGGTAATGTTCAAGAGATTGGTAGTCACTTGTAAAGCTTAAATCCAAAAGGAAATGAATAAAGAAAAGGAACAAAAATGAGACATTAGGGTTGGGATAACGATTAGAAAGATAATCTAAACTCTAATACTATGCTTCTAATATAATTCTTTTAGTTTCTCCCTAAATAATGAAGTGTATATATACCAATCTAATTAATGCAACTTCTTAAAATACAAACAAGTAGAGTATACAATCTAAAAATAATAAAAATGAATACTATTTACGTAACACGATTTCTAGTAGAAACTGAATGGGTGGATAGTTAAAGTAAATATACAATAATTAAAACCAAGGATTTTATCATGTATTTATTTGACATAAAAAAAAACCCCCAAGGGTTTTTACATAATTGAAACTAGCTAGGAGATAAATCAAATGATTTTCATTTAAAAAGAGAATGAGAAAAACTTAGGAGATCACACCCAACTCTGTACACAAATACGGAATGACAAGTGGGTTTAGTAGATTGGTGTAGGCATTGTGATTTACCCAACTTGATATGTTTATTGGAGCGGATATAGTATTTAAATCTTACAACTATTTACAGTATGTGGTGATTATGGTGAACATGAAAACTTATTCACCAGAATCCAACCGTATACGGTATACCCTGCAATGCATTCACCCACCTCGTCACATCCATCATATACTGTTATACACAATTTTAATTATTGTTTTTATTTACATGTATACATAATGAGTATTTTATAGAAATTCACAATTGGGTTGAACCACTAGTCCACTTCCCTAGTTGCAAAGGCCCTCATTTTGATGACCCTTTTATTTATTTTATTTTCCATTTACATCCTACACTATCTTGAGTCTTGTAATGTAGTGGATTTTTTGGTATCATGAACAATTGGTGGGTAGGCTTTTGAGTTGAGCCCACGGGATTGTATAGGATGTATAGTTTTATTTCACTGCTATTTTCATCATCCGTAAATAAGAAAATAAATTTATTGACTCGATTTCCTTGTAGGTATTTGTGTCTCTCTTCTCCATTATTTACCGAAAAAATTAAGTTCGAACTTAAATCTTGCATGATTTTAGTTTAAAATTCCCCTTGCAAAAATTAGAACAGAACTTTAGAATGGGAATTATTTTGATACTTAATTATGTTTGTTTCTATTAAGTATTCATTGAAGACATAATATTCATGTCCATCAAGTCAGTTGAAAGTAGAATTTAAACCATGGTTTAAACAAGTGCCATGTGCCAAGCTATGTCTTTTTTGACACTGTCTCACTTGGCAATTTAGAACCTACTAAATTTTTTACTAATTCAAATCGAGTTAGGTTGGACGTCAATTAAGGGGAAGCTATCCCCACAAATGAATGCACCAAATATTAGATGAGTCGGCCACATTAATAGATTGGTGTGACATCTCATATTGCAACATTTCATTTTTAATTTTAAGTCATGACCAACACCTTTTCGTTCATCCCAAAGTTCAAGCAATCATCAGATTTCTAGATGAACTCTAGATGAGTTATATTTGTGTTACAAGTTAAAACCGTGCATGAAATGTCTAGAAGAACTTCGTTTTGCAATCAGCATATTTCTTTTTGAGGCTTTCAGGCTCTGTTCTCAATCTTAATTCTTAGGTACGTTTCAACATGAGCATGCCCAGATTTGATCATGAGCAACCTCTAGGAAACTGTTTGATTATCTTGTATCTTGCATGGATGTGTCGTCGATAAAATACTTGGGTTCTTTAGAACAAGTATCCTGGTATCATATCACTCCAATCTTATTCGGCATCATGAGCAAATGCTCCACTTGATGAGTCGATAATGTTGTGGCTCCAAGGTAACAAAAGTGGGCAACAAAATTTTTGAACTAGTAAATAAAATTATTTTAGATGTTTGATTGTCGACAGAATCAAGGAACAAACTTCAGTGTCTGAATTGATGTGATATTGCAAGGGTAAAGTTTGTGATTGTAAGTTTGATGTGATATTGAATTATAAGTTGAACTTCTTATTGTATGAATATTTCATTTATAGAATTAAAGGTATCATGTATTGTTATTATCTCGATTATACAAATAAAATATCAGGTATACAAATATAAGATTTTAGGTATACAAATAAAGGTTTTAGATATACAAATAAAGGCCTTAGGTATATAAATAAAGGTCTTAGGTATACAAATAAAGATCTTAGGTATACAAATAAAAGTTTCAGGTATATAAATAAAGATCTTATGTGTACAAATAAATGTTTCAGGTATACAAATAAAGATCTTAGGTGTACAAATAAAGGTTTCAGGTATACAAATAAAAGTTTCAGGTATACAAATAAAAATCTCAATATAGAATTATAATCTAAGATATAGACATTTTAATATTAGGCAAAAAAATTCTAATATCAGATTTACAAAAATAACCCTTAGGTATACTAATGTATATGTAAGATGTACAAAATATATAGAATCATTTATAAGTTTTTGTCAGCGAATTTAGATTTGTTTTGATTAGGTTTGTCACACCAATAAAATTGTGTGACTTGTTATAGCCGATACCATCTACAAGTGAATGAGGCTTATACCCAAAACCTTGATTAAGTTGGAACAATTAACTTCCTAGTTGATCTAAAGTACTTGTCGGTGCCAAACCATGCATGTCTTGTATTCCACGAAAACATTCTTCTAGACGTTAGTATGTATGCAAGGGGTTTGAGTAAGATACGTCAACAGTGAAATAGTTAAAAATCAAATATGGAAGAATGAGGACGGGGATGTGAGATATGTCTATGGGTATTAGTTATTCTTAGTATTAGACCTAAAGAAGATTAAGGTACTCTCAAAAGCAACTTTGTTAAGTTTATAATTTATTAATAATGTAATATGATAACCTTATATTATTATTATATTGAGGGCATCTTAAGGAAAATTTGGATATTTGAAAGAGAATCGGAATAGTCAATATTTAGGATGGAATAAAAGGGAGTCGGTTGCATTTGTTTGGACATGTTAGACGCCAAACAATAAATGTACTAGTGATGAAGGTGAAAGCTTAGGTTAATGGAGATCTCAAATGTGGTCAAGATATATCAAAGATGACTTGAAGGAAGGTGTTAAGAAAAATACGAAGATAATAGATTTAGAAGATGTGACTCTCAATAAGAGAGAATGGAGGAACAATTTGTAGATGATCAAATGAGATAAATTACTGGTTCATGTAGCTGATCCTATTTTTTGGGAGTAAAATTTGGCTCTATTCTTGTAATATAGTAATTTTAAGTTCACACTTTCACATATACTCTGTAAGTGGGTTTTCGAGATCGAGATACCACTAGTAGAGAAATGTCTATTTGCTACGGTTTTTTAGTTTTAAATGTTGCGGTTATTGATACGAAGTACACATAGGCGAAGCACATGGAAAATCAACAAATGCTGCGGTTTTTTAGACGCAGCAATAAAAACATCAATTGTTGCGGTTATTAGAAAAATCGCAGCAAATATATCTATTATTTGCTGCGGTTTTACCAAAAAACCGCAGCAAATATTTTTTAAAAATAAAAAATATCTTTTTAGCATTATTTGCTGCGGTTTTTTGGTAAACCGTAGCAAATAATAGATATATTTGCTGCGATTTTTCTAATAACCGCAGCAATTGATGGTTACCAGAACAAAAAAAAATTAAAATTAATAGGTCATTTTATATGTTAATTTACATGCATATAAAAGTATATTATTAATAATTAATATCTCTCAAAAAATTTATATACTATTACAACACAACACATTTAATCAAGAACATAATCTTATCTAAGCTAAGAATATCATGCATAATGTGTTAAATAATATGTCATAAAAGATAAGAAAAACTAAGAAATGATCAACCATGAAGCATATAAATCGAAAATTCTATTATGACTACTCGTTTTTGCACGCAAAATCATGATCTACAATATTTTATACTCAAAATAAATAACCAATTCATTCTTCATAGATTTCGGGTGCTATTCCAAGGTTTCGGAAAGTTCGAAGAGGCATATCTCTTAGCCCGGTAGTCCGAATGGTGTAATTTTTTTTTAAACCACCTATTTTTAGAGGTACTACACAACTATGTTACCCTTTAACGGCCTCATTGACGTATTATTTGAAATATTGAAAAAAAAAACTTTGAGAAGCCATAAAATTGACTACGGGACTCCGAGGGATTTGTCCACTCATTATCTCCAAAAAAGGCCTCTAACACCCTATAATCCATGAAATTCGATTTTTAAGGCTTATTCTTTCATAAACACAACATATAACATATAGATCTGAACATATAAGAGTTTTTCATCTTCGCATTTATATATTAACAAATTAAGGACAAAAAAATTTAAAAAAATTATATACTAGAGCTCAAGGCATATACAAACCGTGATTTTGAGCTTTGGAGTATGTAGACTTCTTCAAAATGGGAGAGATGAGTAAGGTTTCAAAATGCATATACATATCCATGGAGGCACGAGAGGAGAAATTTAGGTAGTGGGTGTTATAAGGTTAGGGTTAGAGGCGAAATGGCCTGGGTTTTTAAACTTAGGTAGTGGGATGTTAAGTTATAGGGTTAGGGTTAGGTTTTTTTTTCATGCGCTGAAGTGTTGGGAGTCTGGGAAAATTTTCGTGTTTTGAATGGCCTGGAAAAGAAAAGGCTGGGTTTATATATGACTGATTAAATGCTAACCGCAACAATTATAACCACAAATGCTGCGGTTATTTGAAATAACCGTAGCACTTATAAATCACAAGTGATGCGGTTATTTGAAATAACCGCAGCATTTAATCAGTCATATATTATATTTCCTGGGGGAAGATTAAATGTTACGGTTATTTCAAATAACCACAGCACTTGTGATTTATAAGTGCTGCGGTTATTCAAATAACCGCAGCACTTGTAATAAATGTTTTGTGTTATAAGTGTTGCGGTTGTTTAAAGAACCGCAACACTTATTGTTATGTGCTTCGAAATGTATTTAACCGCAGCAATTGAGGCGAAGCAATTGAACTGTTTTCTACTAGTGTGCATGTTTGGTTGTGTTGATTGTAAGGTAACTACTTGTCAACACTAAAGCCTGGATAGTATTGTTCTTAAACCATAAGATTACCTGGTTTGTAATAATGATTTCTTACTTGGGGTCAAGGAAGTATAAGTCTATATATTGGTGAATTTAAGCAATTAGCCAAACCATATTTTGACGATAAGCTGTCAAACAAATATAAATGTTGAGAATATCAAATCGTTGTACTTTTATACTTCCTTTATTCTTTATGTTTCTTCTCATTTTCTTTTTACACATATCTCAATACAAATTTAAAATTTAAATATTTTTAATTGTATATTTTATAAAAATAATAAAAAAACTATTTGCAAAATATTTATTGAGACGAATTTATTAAGAATCCAAAATATTTTTTTCAGATTCGGGATTTCGTATTTTAATTTTGACTCTAAAATTTATAATATTTCAAATAAAAGAAAAAAAAAACAAAAAGCATCATCTAGTCTAAATTAAATGCAGATTTACTTTATTTTATACGATACGTGTGTGATGTATCACCACCCCGGACTGCGGTTGCTTCATAGAGTACAATCTGCCCTTCGCTATTTAATGACCACGTATCCTTCTCCCCAATCCATAGACAAAAAAAATGAC
This sequence comes from Dysphania ambrosioides, assembly GCA_026401315.1. NCBI lineage: Eukaryota > Viridiplantae > Streptophyta > Magnoliopsida > Caryophyllales > Amaranthaceae > Dysphania > Dysphania ambrosioides. The sequence continues at coordinate 590,973 of CM048660.1, read as the reverse complement.
GAATAAACAAGGCTTATTAGTAGAGCTGTCAGAGTCAGACCCGACCCGATAAGTTACCCGAAACCGACCCGGACACGACCTGATTATGACCCGAAAACCGACCCAACCCGACCTGCAGTTAACCCGAAACCGATTTGACCCGATATTCAAAGACCCGAACCCGATCCGTGTCCGACCCGTTAGGGACCCGACCCATTACGGACCCGACCCGTTACAGACCCGACCCGTTATAGACCCGACCCGTTACAGACCCGACCCGTTATGGACCCGACTCGAAAAGAACCCAAAACTGACACATAACCGATATAACCCAATTTATAAGAATTCGTTACCCGAATTCACTAGATGTATTAATAATCTGAATATAAATGAATATGACCTAATTTTGACAGACCTATTTTTTACCTAATATCTAATAACTTTGAACCCAAACTTGTCATTGTCGATATCAAACTAAACATATTATAAGTTCTTAAGTATATATAAACTTAACATCGTATGTTATAAACTAGTTTGATAGGATAATACACATTTAATAATCATTACCTCATAAATATTTTATTTTTAAATGACTTATTGACATCATCATTGTCCAATTTATGAATTAACCATGATCATTGGCCGATTTTATCAAAACCGACCTTGACCTGAAATAACCCGTTCAGGAATCAATCTGATTTTACTAGAACCGACCTTGACTCAAACTCAAAATAACCTCGCTATAACCCGTTCAGGAACCGACCCAATTTTACCAGAACCGATCTTGACCCAAATCCGAAATAACCCGATATAACCCATTTAGGAACCTACCCGATTGTACTAGAAACGACCTTGACCCGAACTGAATACAACCCGAACCGACCTTGACCCGAACCGAATACAACCCGAACCGACCTTGACCCGAACCGAATACAACCCGAACCAACATAAACCCGAACCGAATACAACCCGACCCGAACCCGAACCGAACCCGACCAAGCAAATAACCGATTTAACCCGACTCGATAATGACCCGACCCGAACCGAAACCGACCCGATAGGCAAAATTGACCCGATAAGAACCGACCCGCGATGGGTCAACCCAGAACCGACCCGCTGACCCGATTTGACACCCCTACTTATTAGACCCATGGTACAAGTCCCTTTCTTGGTGAGGTCATTGGCCTACATCGTTAGTATTAACTATTCATGCCAATTGCCAAGTTGCAACAAACAGTAACACACATAGCACCAAATTGATTGGTTTCTAGTGAATGGAATACGACCCAATCAATCCACAAGCATCTCCACATATATTATTACGAAGTTTAGAACTTTTAAAATAATTAAACTAGGAAAGCTAGAACTACTACATATTGACATATGGACCCTATTTGGTAAATGACCTTGGCTTTTTAAGTGGTTTTTCCCTTTTAATTTGATCATACAATCAAAATATGAGTTTGGTTAATGACTTTTTCAACGAACTTGAAATTTCCAACTTAGCCAAAAAAAAAAACAAAATTATTTGAATAGCTTTCCCATATAACTATATTATTTCTTAAAATAGGAGTATTTATGATCAAAATTTATTTCTAAAATATATAAATTCCAAACAGAAAGAACAAGTAAAAACTAAAGAGAATGATTATTGATTCAGGATATACATACCAATAGAGAATTATTGATAAAGCTAATAAATAAATATTAAATCTAACATTAGTTATAGTAATAACAAATCATTAGTATTCAGTATTTTGAAAAAGGGGATTAGAGTTTATTGAGAGATTATTGATTAAAAAATAATATTAGTAATCTAAAAATATCATTTTCAAAATTACAGCCAAAAGTTTTACCAAACATCTTTTGAATCAAATCAAAATAAGATAATTAGCCAATTTCTAAACAAAGCTATAGTGTAACGTAGTGATTTGATAATACCAAATTTATTTATTTTTTCTAAAGAGATCCTACACCAAAAAACAAAAGTAAGAGTGAAAACAACACCAAGAAAACGATTATTGACTCAACTTATGCCCACATAAGTCTTCACTTTGGACCTCAAATCACCCTGCTGTGTCAAACAACAAAAATAAAAACGAATCACTTAATCACCTAAACAATACTTTCCGAATCTTATTATAAATCATTGCACTTTGAATATACATATACATAGTTACATACACATACACCATACATGTATATATATTCATTCACCATTAGACTGTCAAAAAAAATAAATATCACCATTGAGCTCCCCCTTTACAAACACAACATATCTAATCTAATCTAATCATCATCTCCATCATCATGCATTGTCCTTATTCTCTTTCAAGCAACACTAATAATGTTATCTCCACCACGGCCGTTGAATCCTCGAAAAGTGGGGGATCGCCTCGACGATTCCTCATCGGATGGTGCTTGTGAGAGCTTAAGGGAAAGGAATGGCTCGTATTCTTTTTCTCTAGTACTGTGGGATGATGTTGATGACGACGGTGATGACGTTGCTGGTGATTCGTTTAGATTAAGACTCGCCATCTTTGCGAAGGGTGGGGCAGGAAGTGTGGGCATCGAACGGCTGAGCGTGGATGATGGAGGGTAAGGAGGACTAAACGGTTTTGTCTCGTGAATTGTGGGTGTTGAATCTAGGCTTGTTAATTGGTTACCACTTGCTGATTTGCTTATCTGCAAAATATGACAAGAGAAACAGTGTCATTAAATTGACACAGAAGTAGACATTGATCTTCATTGTAACATAACTTAACTTATTCCGACTATTTAAGCTGTAGTATTATTCCTAATTTATATATAATATAAATATATACGAAGATATTTTTGTAATTTCATTTCTATATATAGATATCATAACGTTTATATCTAATATACTTATCATGCTTTGTCCGTATACGGTGGTAATAAGCTACTTTTCATGCTTCCTACCATACAAGAGTCCAAAATGCGATTTCACTGTGCTTAATCAACATAAGGAAATCTTCATGCTAATTTGTCAACCAAGCAAAAGTAGAGAACACGTTGCTTAATGCTTACTGTTTCGGTAGTGATGTCGAAAAGACTAGAGCGGCGTCGACGACGGCTAGTACTGGTTCGCCGGAGGTAATACTTCTGAGCATGGCTAGCGACTTGTGTTGGTGTTCTGGACTTGACAAAGTTCCTAGATATCGCTCTCCAATCTCCTTTTCCTACTTTATCCAACCCCATCAAAAATAACTTGTGCTCTTCTTCTGTCCATGGAACTCCTGACCCCATGTAACAACATCAATTTAAGTTACATTAACATTAACAAAATATTTACATTTTAGGTACAAAGTACTTTCTATCCTCTTGCGATTATGTAAGTTTAAGTAACTTTTTAAAACCCGATTAAGTGGAAACTAGTAATAGTAACTGCAAAGCTATTTAGCCTCGCTCTAATTAAAGTAATTCCCAGAACCAAAAATTAATCATAGCTCAATGAAATATAACTGAACATCTTAATTAAACCTTTTCTTTAGCACATTTATTTGGAATTATCAATTGGATTTTCATGTTACAATTACCATACATTTAATAATACTGGAATAAGACATAGGATAAACAATAATTTTGTACAACACGAAGATCGATTCTAACGCTAACTTTATACGGAACAGTGCATAAACAATTCGTACCAATCAAACAAAGCTAACGTCTCCACTCTCCAAATAACTTTAATTTATTTTTTGGTACAGATATAATACAAATTTAAAACTTTAATATCTCTAATATTAATATGAACCTATTAAGATAGAAAAAATTAACAAAAGTTGTAACTTCAAGAATTCTTGAACTCTCAGATATTAGTGTATACCTTGACAAGCATACAAATGGAAAATTTATAATTCCAACATTAATAAAAATATATATATTGAATAAAACATTATACCTCTCTTGCGATCGCGGTCTCGGCTTCGACTCCCGGAAGCATGAAGAGCATCATCAGAGGCATAACCACTGCGAACAACATCATCATTACCATTACCGTTAGAAGAATCGAGGGCTGATGATAAAAGTTGTTGATCTCGTTTTTGTTGTTCATATTGCGAGAGATTATTCATACTCATACTCTTACGAAAAATCGAGGACGACGACAGCGACGAAGACGGAGAAATCTGTGAAGAAGGCGAAACAGGGCCTCCTGTGGCCGTTAATCTGACACCAAAAAGCATGATACCGGGAGAAGGGATGGCAGACATTGCGGAGGATTCAGTACATGTCCTAGCGTTGTGGCCGTTGAGGCCGCACTGCGAGCATGTTCGAGGGATTTTGGAGGGCAGCGCCGTCATTATTTTTTCGGGGTGGTGGTGGGAGGTTGTGGTCTTGTAGATGCAGGTGTTTGGATGGGGTGTATGGGATATATATAAAAGGAGAGGACTTTTGGGGTTTGGGTTTGGGTAAAATTAGATGCATAGAACTAAAATTCTACGCAAAATAAATATTGACATTTTCTTAATATCTTACAAAATAACTCAAAAATAATTAGTAAACAAGTATGTGCCAGTGCAATAGCATGGTATTTAATTTGGTAAAGGAAATTGAAGAAGTTAAATTATCAACGTATAATGTCGACTGAATTAAAAAAAAAAATAAAAATGTTTAATTTTGATGATTTTCAATTGTTTATATTTTGCTTAAAATAAAAAAAATTCTTTTTATTTTATTTTTTTCAAATATAAGACCATTTTATAGGAAAATAGAGATAACTATAACAATGAGTCCTAAGAACAAAACGTATAAAATAACATTAAAAACTTTCACAAAGTTTAGAAATTAATGCTCGACAACCAAAAAAAATTCTTTACTTAAAAGTAAATGTAGTCCAACCTTGATGTTCGGGTCGTAGTAATGTGAAATTGAAATCTATTAAGTTGTAGTTAAAAGTGATAAATGAAAGGATTCAATGATTTTTTTTTTTTAATTTTCAATTTAAAATATATGTAGCGATACAACATTTATAAAAGAATAGTCAAATTTACCTAAAGTCATATCCATTTTTTTTCTCAGCAAGAGCAATAGCCTTGGTAATGTGCTAGGTATTGTGCAGCAGAACTTCCCAATACATGCATCTTTTACAATTATAATATAAGATGTCTGTCACGTAGGAAAGTTTTTCTTCCCTATATTTTCATTTCCCAAACTTAACTCTACAAACTTACATTTCTCCTTATACTCCTCTCTTTCTCCGACATTTCCAACTATCCTGGTCTCCTCTCCTTGGGATATTTTCTTCACAATTCTTCATTTGTTTGGCCATTTTCGGTTGTATATTTACTCCACCGAAATTTTGTGGCCTTCGTTTTGTTTTTTTTTATGATTTTTTGGGATAATTTTTGGTGTATGTTAAATCAAATTGGCATGGATTTTACTAAAGATCAAGCCTTTGATTGAATTTATTTTTGTGAATTTAAATGGTTGCTTTAAACAGGAGTTTTTCACGGTTCTATCTCTTTCTCCTTATTTCATAATCTATTATGTTGAATTAAATTAGCGAATTTTCATGTATTAGTGGATTTTCTCCATACTTATTCTAAGAAATATAATTTTTTTTTATGTTAGTGAGGTATTTTTAATATTTTTATGTATTTGTGTGGTTTATTTGGTTTGATAAATTGGGTTTTTTTGGTTAGCACGATTATTATATATAAAATTTGCTAACCTTCCTTCCTAATTCAGCAAAGTGCTTCTTAATCAATCAAAGGAAATCCACAGACGATATGAATTTTATGCAACCTTTTTCACTTAAAATTTTTTATACAATGAAGAGAACTTAAAATGAACTAAACCAAACACAAACAAATAAAGAGAAAGATTAGTATGAGTACCCGTTGTGTTACTGAGAATAGTTCGGTTTGAATGAATTTGTGATTGAATCTGTGGTATTCAAACATACTACTAATAGTAGGATGAAATTTGATTTCTCTTATTTTGTTAGTTGTACAATTGAAGAATTGGGTACTGTGAGTTTAATATATGTTTATATTTTTCAATTATGCATATTTATCGTTTCATTTTTTTTTTTTGCATTTTATCTTTCAAAATATTAATTATTTGGTAAACGTGGGTGGGATAGTCTTTATCTTTTTTTCAGTTATGTATATTTATTATTCAATTTTTTATGCAGTTTTATCTTTCAAATTTTTATTTTTTTGGTTATAAATTGAAGCAAATTGTTTTTGTGATTAGCATGTATTAGATGAGACATGTCACACCATCTCACTAGCATGACAAGTTGCTTTTTCAACTTCATCTCCTCCATACCCCACCTTCCCGATTTCCATCATCGTCACCATCCGTCTCCACCACACTAGTAAGCATCACCACGATGACCTCTTTCGTAACCACCATTTCCGTGATCTCTCCTCCATCTTCATGATGACCACCACAATTGAATATCCATCACCTCCTCATTGTGGAATCCACAAATTAAATTCCTCTATAGCCAATCATCATGCTCATCTCCATTAGCGAGCTAACGAGCTTATTTTCATCATCTACAACAAAAAATGTTCTTCATCTATCACAACACCTAGTAACTCTTCTTGATTTTGCACTCAGCGTTACATAATTCCTAATCATTTTGGTTCTCGCCTGCCACCTCTAATTCTAGTGAGGAACAAGCTATACGAACTACACTTCTTTCATAACCTGAAGCAACACTAACAAGCTCACTAGACCATCTAAACATCTTTCAAGAAACCTTATCAAAGTTTTTTTGTTTTGCTTCAGCTTTATTTGGTCAGAATCAAGACCATTATGGCTTATGGTTTCATTTCAAAACAATTTTGCAGGCTTACATATTCAATGATTATAGGAAAGATATCAGAACTATCAGATCCTTTTTTGAGGCAAATCTCACCCTAACAGAACATGTGAGTACTGACATCGTTGCTTAATGCCTATACATGCTTTCAAAATATTAATCAACACTCTAATTTAATATGCATTTTAGCCTATGAGATTTAGCTTATATGATGTAGACAAACCAATGTACACATCACGAAGAAATTTATTTGTATAACTGAGATAATAAATATAATACATGAGATCTTTATTTGTATACCTGAGACCTTTAATTGTATATCTGAAATAATAAATTCAATACCTGAGACCTTTATTTGTATAACTAAGATAATAAATATATACATGAGATCTTTATTTGTATACCTAAAATCTTTATTTGTATAACTAAGACAATAAATTTAATACTTGAGACCTTTAATTCTATAACTAAAATCATAACGCGTATATAAAGGATCACCTTACCTAAATGAGCACAGGATGACCTTTTATACTTTACTTATGTCACACCACTCGCTACTGTGATGGTCTCAGCCAATATTTACACTTTTATGATTTGTTTCATCCAAACCTTAATGAAGTAGTTACCCAAATCAACTTGTATGTATAATTTTTTTCTTTTTCACTCGAAGCAATGAAAATGCTCCGTTTGCAATTTGGATGCCTCACGTTAAATCATGCTCGTAAATAAATATATAACACTAGTATATGCTTGTATTAATGCATGATAAGTCAGTAAAAATATAAGTTTAATATATTTTTATTATCTATTTTTGGAAAAATGTTGATAATTGATATTAATATTGCATTGATCGACCTAAATCATATTCTAGATAAACTTATAGCACGAATAAAAAAAAATTTAAGAAAACATGACGATTTATCACAATCCTATACCATATTCAGTGTAATGCATTAATTAATAAAGTTAAAGAAAACATGATGATTAATCAGAAAATTATAGTTCATACAATGTACACACAACATTATTTTAGAATTTTGAATATCTAGAAGATATTAATTATAAAAGAAAAGGATTAAATTGCTTTACCAATATAATTGATAAATATGATTGTGAGGGATGAAGTTATGAGACTAATGGGAGTAACTACCTATTTGAGAATAAAAGAAGGGTATTATGGTCTAATAAAATATCATGCTCTAAGAATGCTCGATTTAGGATTTGCTCGCGTCACTTTAATTCTTGCTCCTAAATAATAATATAGGATATGATATACTGTAAAAATATTATATAAACAATAATGATGATAGATTTTTTTCTGAATATGAGTAAAATAAATGATTATATAGACTTTTTTTTCTTTTTTGTTTCAAAAGTTGATTATTAGGATGAGTTGAATAAACCTTTTTTTTTTACTAATCATTATTAATAATCAATAAAGTATCCTTTTAGATGGAGTTTTAATGAAATTGAACTATTATACTAGGCACTAGCTACTTGTAGGTCAATTGAATTGAATAATGATTTTTCAAATTATATCCAATATTTAAATCGAATCTTATTGATATCCCAACTTAATGGTAAAGATCAAATAGAAAAAATTGTCAAAACTCTAAAATAAAATAATACCTCTTATCATAATAAGTTTATAGAAAAACATGGTCCCAAAACTATTCGCCAAATTTTGGTATAGAGAAGTATAGAAGGGTTAGATCGTAAGCATTTATTAATGTTGACTCATTGCGGGTCAGTACTTATTCGCTCGAGTTAAAATGGGTCAATTTGACCCTTTGGGTAGAGTCGTATTGGTTGCTTGCTTGCTTGCTCGAGTTTCGTTCGGTTCAGGATTGCTCGTATTCGGTTTGAGGCAATCCAAATCAATTTGTGCATGGGTTATAGCGGGTTATTTTGGGTCGGGTTATTTATAATAATGGGATACCTTAGTTTCAATTGAAATACGAGTCAGGCCTTATCGAGTTTGAATCAGTTCATTCATGAAAATCGAGTTATTATAGGATTATGGTTTGGTTTTTACTATTTTGTTGTATATCATATTCATCTCGGGTCTTTTTAGATAATCTTATATCAAGTCATGTGATAGCTTATTATTGTATGATGATCTATTTACTAATTGGACAATGATAACACCGAAGTCAAGGATAAAGTCGATTAGTCACTGCAAAATAAAATATTTATGAGCTAATGATTCTTTAATGTGTACTATTGAATCGCACAAGTATGTGATGTGTATTATTAGTGTATTAATGTGTTATTTATATCAATTATCTATACATTATATAATGAAAATTATGACTGAATCGTTTGATCAAATATCAAACAAGGATTAAATATCATATATAGTTCAAATAATTTAAATTTAAATATTGAGCATGATACAATATCAAATTACATCAATAGTAAAACACTCTAATTTAAAATGCGTAGTGATTTGTTAATATATACTTATAATGTAAGATGCTAAGTTCACATATTAGTAATCAAATAATCAATGGTCAAATTATTGATAAAGTCGCAATGTTAGCTCTTTTTTAATTTTTGATAAAGTGAAAAATATTGATTGGTAATAAAATACTTCCTTAAATATTTAGGAATTATTTCAAAAGTTTACGTTCACAAATATACCTTTTGAAATTTATATAAAACTTTAGTTTCAAGGTTATCTTAAATCTGATTAAAATAGGTCTAGTAAGATTAGGTCACAAATATTCAAATTGTTGATAGGCAGGTTTAAATGTCTCAAATTGTTATCAATTAGGTTATATAGGTTAATTGTCGAGGTTAAATCGATTTCGGATGGTCTTGAGGTCGGGTATGTTCCAGATCAGGTCTTTAACGGATTAGGTCACATTCGAGTTAGATGCAGATTGGAGTGTGGTCTTGAGATATCGGGTCAATGAGTTGACTTTAGATCAGGTTGGGTTGATTTACATATCTCACTTCTCGAATCATAATCAGGTCGAATACAAGTCGGTTTTGGACAGTTTCTCAGATTGAGTTAGATTTTGGCAGCTCTGGACTTTACCAATTAAAATTGGTCGGCTAATTTTGCTTATTTTCTTTAGATGTACTCTTAACTAAGAATTTCAACATCAGCGTTGTAGTATGATAGAGATTGACAGTAACTTCTGAAATTGATTAGTTATAATAATGACTTTTAACCATAATTAAGATGCTATTAAGAATCTAAGGAATGATGGGAGGAGTATAATTCGGAAGACTTGATCATGTGATTTGACCAAATTAACACTTGACCATCATCATTCTTAGTTGAACCCATATGTAATCGGAAAAGCCAAGAGAATAAGTGGGAAATGTTTGGTTGTAATTAGAAACCACAAGAAGAAGATCAAAAGTGAAGTAAGTTCCATTTACGAAAGCAAATATAGAAAAAAAAAAAAACCAATGGTATGAGGAAAAGAAAGAGTGTTTCTCCACCGTTAGGTTGGCATATTCTGTGTTGTATATATTTTGGCGTGAAAGCTACATATCTGGTTGGTTTTCCAAGTGCATTTATGCTTATTTAATTAATCAGACTGCACTTTCTCTTTCTTTTGGTGGGTGGGTGGGTGGTGTGCTATGAGGATCCCCAAACCCCACGTTCCATGATCCAATTTGTATTTTTCTTTAATTAATTATATTATCTAACCCTTGGAAAATAATTCAGGTTATTATTTGTGGTGATTGCTGCAACTAGAATAAATATAATTCTGCGTAAACCAATTAAATTACTTCACTTCTATGAGTCAGATCACTTGAAAGAGTCGTAGGGGAATATAAAGGAATCTAACCTTCAAGGTTTTAAAGAAGCTGTTATAAGATTTGATCTCATGACTTTTTGAGTTATAATATTCAACTAAATGAATGATTTGATCTCATATGACTTTGTGGATTTCGTAGTGCATTTTTCTTTTGACTGCTTGTTTTGGGTTATTTGGTCTTCCTATCACTATCTCTATGTCAAATACGGTTTCTACCTTTTCATGTTGACAATAGAGTGTCCACGTACATCGAAACATTTAAGGAGGATTCAGAGATGTTAATTATCACTCATAAAATATTTAAATTGTCCATAAAATTTATCAATTGCCCCTTATTCAACATTAAATCATAACTTTAATTAAATAATTAATATTTTTTTATAAATATTAATTATTAAAAATTTAACAAAAAACAAAAAAAAATTGAAAAAGAAGTGGGTCGTCTGATCTTATGGCTGGTCGTCTAATGGAGACGACCAACCCCATCGACATAAAAAAATTTACCTAGGAATAGGACGGCGACAAATTGTCGACCTTTCCGAGCCGAGGTGGTGGCAAGGGATGTGACAATGGTGGCGGGGTGTGGTGTGGTGGGGAGTGATATGAAAGATGAAGCGGTGGATGGTGAAGAAGGTGGTGAGAAAGTGATGGATGATGGGGGAGGATGGAAGTGTGAGAAGGATAAGTAAATGTGAATTATTAGAGAAAGAGGGATAAAATGATAATTTATTAGGGTTGTTTGAATACTTTTCGAGTGATTAATAGCGCCACAAATAGAAAAGATGGCTAAGTCAAACAAAAACTTAAACCATGAGAGTTGTTTATCGACGCCGACAAAATACTCCTTAACGCCATCACTTTATTTACGATTTTGCCATTTTCTAATATTTATCTTCTCTCCATCACTTTCTCTCTCTAAATACAATCCCGAACATGTTGATGCCTTCGATTAACATGCAATCGCATTCATCGAATGTATTTAGCGAGGTAAAAAAATTTTATGGTAAACATGGTCAAAACGCCCAAAATAGACGTTTTGACTACGGAGAAACTGACCAAAATGGGCGGTTATTTGGGGGGTGGTTTCTCCGTGGTCAAAACACCTATTCCGGGTGTTTTGACCATTTTCACCGTAAAAAATTTTCGACCTCATCTGATGATTTCGATTGCATGTTAGTCGAAATATTCGGGATTACTTTTCGAGAATATTGACAAAAGAATGTGAGTGAAATGAGGGAAATGAGTGAAAATGGAAAAATCGTTAATAAAAGTGTTGGCGTTAAGGAGTATTTTGTCGGGTACGTTTAGCGTTCCACTAAACCCTAAATGCCCAAGTTAGGAAATTATGTACAATATCTTGTATCAAAATAAATTGGAAACAATTTTATTCATCTAGTAGTCTTGATAAAAACAAATAAAATTGATAAATTTTTTTATAGTTAGTGTGACATTGGGTTTGGACTTTTGAAAACCTTATCTCTGTAAAACATGTATTAAATAATCTTTGTTTTGTTGGACTTTGATTTGTTGTCAACTTTCAAAAATTCCATGAATACGTGTACAGTTCCATATTAATAGAGGTAGTTATATCAAGGGGATGATCAAACCTTCAAAATCTTAATCCTTCCTCTCCAATTCTTTAACTATCAAACTAAAAAGATCTTAACATATGCTCACATCATATATGATCTATTGGTTTATGAAATATATCATACACTATTATTATGTACTTCACCATGCAAATCAATACTGATATTGACTAATTTTATTTATTGTATAACTTCAAAAGATAAAAATAATAATAATGGAGGGTAATTGCTTGGAAAAACAATCAGTTGATAGTTTGGCGCTCATCAACACTATTAAATTTTCTTGTTATATATTACTCCTTATGTCCCTTAATATTTGCCCCATTTAATCATTTTTGTGAGAGTTTTTTGATAAAAATGAAGTAAATATTAAAAATAAATGGAGTAATATTTAGTACTTGCAATAATTTCCAATCACCCAAGTCTATGAGCTAAGTTACCTCGTGGCGTCGTTGTATACATAAAATGGTTGTAAATTAAGGTCACATAGTAGTGTAGCTTTGGCACTTTGAGATGCACGTGTTCCCCACTTAAACCTAAAGCAATCAACTTTTGGTCAGCAAATTTTGCAGTCCATACAATTTTAACGTGCACAACTGTGGTGCTTAGCTTCATTCACTTTTGTGTTTTGTCTGATCATTTATTTACTCTTCAATCAATCAACGATCATTGTTTGGCTATAAAATAATTAATAGCGTTACATTCTTCCATGCAATTGTTGGAATTAATATAATGGCGGCTCTAGTTGATCCTGGCTCCCAACATATATTATGTATGCCTTTGAGTATCATGTTAAGCGTATTTTTGTAAGATTCTCTAGGAACATTCCAAAACATTGAAATCCATTTACTTGTTCAAGAGTAAAATATGCTTCATTTGGCCTTTGGGATGATTCCACTAAAGGCGTGCTTGAGATTAGGGTAATGAATTACTATGATAAAAAAGTCAAACTAAAAAACATGAATGTGAATCTAAGAAAAAGTAAGAAAATGATAATGCATTTGCAAGTTGATTAAATATTAATGGTGTGGTAGGAGATAAAAGAAGGAGAACAATTACTCTCATTTTGGGGGTAATAGCCACCCACCCTCCTCTAGTGTAATTATTTCCCTCAAAATATGAGTAATAGTTCCTATTTTTTTACTTCTCAACACATCATCACTACATAATCTAATTTCAATCACACCACCACTATCTCATTTTTTTTTGTATTCACATTTATTTTCTTATGTTTAACTTTTGTTATCCTAGTAATATATTACTCTCATCTCAAACATGCTATAAATAGATCATGCAGTTATAATTTAATGTCAAGTTCTTTTTAATTGTATTCCTATGATAGATACAAGTGAAAGCATTTTGAATTGCGTGAGGATTTGATAGAGGCCAAGAAAATACCAATATTTGATATTATCGAAGGATAATATGAACTTCTCTTATAAGAAACTTTTTTAAAAAAAATTATGAATGGTAGAGAGAGGGAGGGAGAGGGAGAGGGAGAGGGAGAGGGAGAGGGAGAGAGATTAGTCAAGCCTCAATTACTGAGTTCTTTACCCGAATAAAGGCAATTTGGGAGGAGATTAGTCAAGCAAATCTAGTGCCTTCATGCAGCAGCCTGGTTATACATGCGTACATGCATTATCTAAGGCAGAGAATGAGGGAAAATATGTTGTGTGTATTGTATTTCTGTATAGCTTATACATGTATATATATAGGGATCATGTGAGAACCCTCCCGGTATATGAGAACCTTTTAGAATATGAGAGCCCATCTCCCACCGTTGATAAAAAGATCTGATGGCCCTAAATGTTTCAGCTTTTTTATGGCAAAAATGTAATTTATTAGAATTTTTTTGTACTCCCATTGTCAATGTATAACACATTTCCTCTAACTTTTCAAAAATCATGATGTATGTACAATATCTCGTTTTTCGTGATATTGAAAACTTTTCATCTTCTGATTATTTATTCTATTATTCTAAAAATTAGTATAGATTGTTCCAAAATATTTATTGTGTTGTTCTAAAATTTAGTATTGATGTTTCAAAACTTCTATTCTATTATTTTAAACGTTTGTTCTAATGTTCTAAACTTTTGCCTATTGTTCTAAACTTCTATTCTAACATTCTAAACTTTTGTTATGTTCTAAACTTATGTTCTATTGTTATACAACTCTGTTTTATCGTTCTAAAGTTCTATTCTATCATTCTAAACTATTGTTCTAATGTTCTAAACTTCTGCCAATTATTCTAAACTTCTATTATATTCTAATATTCTAAACTTTTATTCTAATATTCTAAACTTTTGTTCTATTGTTATAAAATATTGTCCTAATATTCTAAACTTCTGTTCTATTATTCTAAATTTTTTTCTATTGTTCTATCGTTCTAAACTTCTATCGTTCTAAATTATGGTTCTAATGTTCTAAACTTTTGTTGTAATATTCTAAACTTCTATTCTATTGTTCTAAACTATTGTTATAAACTAATGTTGTAAACTTCTATTCTATTGTTCTAAAATTCTGTTATATTATTCTAAACTTTTATTCTAATGTTCAAAACATCAGGATTAGACCTTTGAACACTAGTTTTAAACTTTAGAACATCACTATTAGATCTTAGACAATAGAATAAATATTTAGAACATACATGTCAATTATTAGAATAATAGAATAGAAGTTTAAAATACTTACATATAAGTTTAGAACAATAGAATGAAAGTTTAAAATATTAGAACAATAGTTTAGAACAATAGAACATAAGCTTAGAATATTACAACAATAGTTTAGAACAATAGAACAATAGTTTAGAACAATAGAACAGAAGTTTAGAACATTAGAACAATAGTTTAGAATAATAGAACATAAGCTTAGAACATTAGAACAATAGTTTAAAACAATAGAACAATAGTTTAGAATAATAGAACAGAAGTTTAGAACATTAGAAAAGTAGAACAGAAGTTTTAAAAACGAAACAGATCTTTAAAACAATAAAATAGAAGTTTAAAACATTAGAACAAAAGTGTAGAACATTAGAACAAAAGTTTAGAACAATATATCAGACATTTAGAATAATAGAACAGAAGTTTAGAACAAATATTTTGGAGAAAGTATAGCTGAAATGATGTTAGAAAGTACAACTTTTCTTTGGGTTTTGCATAAAGTGGTTTTTGTTTCAGTATATTTCTGAAAATAAGGAAACGTGTGTCAATTTTTTTAAAATTAAAGAAGTGTGTCAGTTTTGTCATTATTTACGCTTTTACCATTATTTTTCACTCAACCTCATCCGTTGGATTTGGGGATTATATGGTGTAAAATTGGTCCTTATTTGACAAAAGACTCTCATATAAGGGGGGTTTTCATATGAACCCACCCCTATATGATAATACTATGACCCGAAATCAAATACTATATAGAAATTTCACACGGTTTATGCCCCCTAAGATAGGGGTGTAAGTGGACTACATTGAATTTGAGATTCTTGTAACACTTCATTATACATTTACACTTAACCAAGACTTCTGGATGTCTACTTGCAAAGTTGCAATTGATATTTGATAGTAAAATTCATTGAATATTCACCTTATAAGTTTAGGATATACTCTGTAAATAATTCACATATTATGCTAGTCTAAGATTATATATGAATCTTAATATGATTAGAACTCTCATTATAACATAATAAATAATGTCCAATGGTGACATTAGTTTCTCTTTATAGCTTTCAATATTACTGACAAGTATAACTCGGAATTTGATTTTAGAGAACAGGTACCACCATTAGAACAAAGCAAAGTGTACATTTTTTTTTTTTGTGTGTGTGTGCAAAGCAAAGTGTACATCTTTGATTTATCTATTTGGTAAATAGGGTTAAAAGACTATTCTATTTGTTTCTCTTACATAAGTAATTACGAGTAATCTTAGTTGGAGAAGCTAAGCTCGCCCCTTTAACATCACTTACATTAATAAGCAATCTATCTAAACTTGGAGAAATTCAAGCTTCTATAAAGAGTCACTTTATCTTGTTGATACTCTCACATGTATTTATATATTGTGAACAACAATCATTTCAACTAATTTTGCAACTTTGATTTTAGGTCGTACTCACAAATTACATATAAAATCAACTTTTATTTTACACTTAGTGTAAATTTTTTTAATGTAATCACAATCCAACACACCATAATATGTACTTAACAATCAATAAAAATACTCTATTCGCCTATATTTATTTACTTTATTTTTTATTTTATCTCACAAAATTAAAAGTACACCCAAATCTCATTTACGTTAATGAACGTACAAACATTAGAACGAGTGTCGCACACAAAAAAAATCGTAGCATAACGAATTGTAACGATGAAAGCGGGAACGCTCCTCCTGCATCTCAACCATTGCATACCTAAACAACCTCTCCGATACCGTCGATCATCCTCCCCTACTTTCCCGCGTTTCTTCATCATCACCGCCTCCTTTTCCAGCTCTCCTCAGGTATATATTCCCCCAATCTCTCTTTTTCTTCGTCGTTATTGCGACTCTCAAGCTTCTTTCACACGCTTCATACTCACAACAAGTCAACAATGGCGCTTACGCTTACTATGTAGCCGGACGCATACAAAGTACAGAAACCGACGCGAAATTTCGTCGTTGATTGGGTCTCTAACAACGATAATGCCGCTCTTAGCTTGCCTATTTATGTAGGCGGTTTCTCTCTCCTTGCCGTTCTCCCCAGTCGCGTTGTTTCTGGCGTCGTTCCTGTCGCCTACCGGCCTACGCTAGTAGGTCAATTTGCCGGCGAATTCCTCGATTTTCTTTGCTTAATTTGATTGGTTTACTCGTTGATTTGATGAATTATGATTATTTATTGCTTTATTTTTTTGCAACTGATGTCTGAATTATGCTGTTTGATTATGTTAGCTGATTATTGCATGAGTGAATCCTACTATGATATATTTGATAGCGTCACTTTCAGGTCAGAGGCTGGTATAGTTGATTTGAAGGTATGCTAATGCTAAGGTATTTTATGTGTTGGTGCTAGTTAGGTTAAATAATCATGGGTAATCGTTATAAACATTGGAACTGTACGCGAAATTCGATTGATTAGATCATTAGACTTGGAGAAGAATTCGGAGAAAATGAATTACGTGTTGTTTTACGTGTGTAGATGCTGTGGGAACTGAAAATGTAATGGTAGTACTGCGAAGAAATTTTCGGAAATATTAGTAAATTAATTAGTTTTAGGTTTGGTTAGTAATTATTAGGGAGATACCTGATGAATGGTGATGTATGACATGTGATAGTGACAATGTGTGCTCCTAAGAATAGAAACTTCCATTTACCAATACAGTTAATTGTCAATTTTTAATTCCTAAAATGCTAAGATAGATTTATAGATGGTAACTTTGCATGCATGTTGCGTTTTTGTGTTCCAGTTTTTAATTCATCATAGAGCATAAATTAACAGCTATGTCGATAAAAGTATAGGCCTAATTCTTACCCACTTTCAGGAGTTTCTGTCAAAGTATCTTTTTTCCTTGCATAGTAAAAATTTGAAATTTGAAAGAAATCTTCCTTAACTAGGATATTTCTTACATCACTCTCATTTATGAGAGGCAAACATAGATAGGGTGGGATTCCAAATGCAAGAGGCTAGTTATTTATGATGTCTCATAAGTAGAACGGACCGTCTTTTTTGTTATTAATCTGACTTGTATGTTGTATGATTTTTATCTTTGACCTTATTGTATTCGTATCAAATGTGTCTGTTTGTAGTTCACAGTCCAGGGAAGATCTGTTGGCTCTTGGATTGGCTGTTACAAACATCTTAGCTGGTCTGGTCTGACAGTCAATTCGACCAAAGTCTGTCTCTAAGGTTTGGGATTTTGATTAATATGATAAATCCTTATCCTTCCTTGCACACCTTGCTTGCTATATTCTCATGGAATCAAATATTTTGTTTTACTACCTGAAATGCACATTGTGATACGTTCATAGGTCTCCTTCCATTTCAGGTGGATCCGGAAGGTGTTGAGTGTCACTGGGTTTCTCATAGCCTCCCTGATTCAGTGATTCTGCTGTTTCTGAGTTGGAATGGTACTGTTTCTAATTTAATACTTACCACCTTTTATCCATCTGCTTCTTTTTTTATTGCTTTAATTTGTGTGTATATAAAAAAAAAAGTTGTACCGTGCACAAGCCTCCTGCTACTGCGGGTTTTGGGGAATGTCCAATTGTACACAGCCTTAACCGTACATAACGAGGCTGTTTCCAGAGTTCAAACTCTTGACCTAACGGATAGCAATTGTTAGTGGACACTTGAACCTTGCACCAGGCATGACCTTATGATTTGTGCGTAGGATGAAATAAATTGTTCATAACAAAATGATAATAACTGCATACAACTCTTGTCACCCTTATTACTCTAGTTTGGTGGTTGAAAGCTCTGCTTGTGTAATTGATCTTGGTATGGTGCCCAGTCATGATTCTTTCACTTTTTGCAGGTTTTGGGAATCTCTCTCAGCTGTCACATGCTGCAGGTCCTTGGTCATTATCTATGAGGACAGGTGTATCTGTCAATTTGGCATGGCAGCTGAATCATCTATCAGTGGTGAAGCAGAGACTGTGGATGCCTCAAAGTTGATTCAGGGCACCCTTTATAGAGGCATTATGAAATCTGGAGCGCGTATGAAAATTAAATTGATTATTAGAGCTGTTAAGAAGACAATAATTAAGAAGACAATAATTGAATCCTTACCTTGAAATCTACTGTTCTTTCTTATCTGCAGAGAGCTATTTGGCAAATCTCTCTGTACCCAGGGAAGTTTGAATTACCATTTTTGCCACCAAATACACAGGTGTGCTCTATCTTCTTTGCTTAAGATTATAAACCTTATGGTTTGAAAAGTGTAGGTGCAATAAGTTGATGTATATTGTGACCATGACTGGGGAGAGGTCTTCTTGAATAACTCTGGTGGAACATTTGATCCAGGTCTAGCAAGGATCCTGAAGGTCCACAGAAAACATTCATTAGTTGATGTACTAATTTGATGGATTTGAGGTTGCAATGCCGATTGACAGATGTTGCAGTTAATCAGATGTCGTATGAGTCGTAAAATCAGGTCAGTTGGATGATAGAAACTTTGAATTGGACATGATGCATTAAACAAATCTACCTCGGAGTAAATTTTGTCCTTATTAGTTTAGTTTTATTAAAGGTAATTCCATGGATATATCTGAGCTGCCTTCTGTAAGGTTACTGGAAAGATCCATTTTCCATAGAAGGCATAGATTAGGATATGATATGTTTTATTGAAAGTCATTCCATGGATATGATTTGAGCTGCCTTCTGGAAGATTACTGGAAAGATCCATTTGCCATAGATTAGGATATGACGAGATCAAAGGCAGATGGAGGGAGTATTTGATGAGTTGTTCAATGGAAGTCAAGTGGGATGTACATGGGACACATTTATTGAGGATTGGGAGTGTATGAGGAGGATACAAACAATGGAAGTGGAGGAGGCATTAATGAGGATGAAATTAGGGAAGACTGTATTCCTATCAAGACTTGAAGATACCTAGGAGAATTGGCAAGTTGGTAAATAGATAGATTTTTGGCCAATTTTTTTATCTGTAAAACCTTTGAAATGTATTCTTAATTTGATACAACATTTTAAGTGACTCCTTAATCCTGATGTGTATTTCATGGGAAAGCTCTGGTTTAATAGCACATTTTAAAACTTTTTTAGTTTTTTTGAAAGGTTAATAGGAATGCTCTGGGCTTCTTCACATTTCTGAGTTAGCTGTGGCAAACTTTGGAGGCTTATTTATTGATGTCATTTAGCTTGTAAAATGTTTCGATGATTGAGATTCCACTTCTTTTCACCATCCAACTCATATACAATACGCACTTGGGATCATTCAGTACTAATAATGCTTCTTTTTTGTCCATTTCAGCAGTAGTTGATAATAACATTGATTATTGATATTTTTATATTCCCTCCAGCTAAAATTTCAGTAATCTTGTAATATCCCTAGTCAACAGTCTCTCTTATTGGTTGTAGCCATCATTGATTAGTGACAAGTTGGATACTCTACATTGACAAAGTCTGTGACAGGAATTCTCTGATACTTAGGAGACTGGTCGATAATGTGCATCCCCAATAATTATAATATAGATTTTAGTCACTGAAGCCTATAGACAAGGTAAGTTTTCATTGGCAGGCCTCTGAGATAGAAATCCCTTAAACATTGAGAAGATACCATAATCACTTCCTTTTTAGAGGGGAGGGGGCGGGGAGGATGTTACTGATGTGATTTTTAAGTACTATCTTCAAAAGATCTTTTTCATGATAAAGGGAATCTAAGCTCTCAAATCTGTGTTTACAAAAGCAACCTTAAAATTGCTGCATCTTCAAACCTCAACCTTCCACTTACTATTGATTTTTAAATAATGATAACGTTGAATTATTGTTGGTAATGTAGATATATCTAACAGAGAATTCCGCAAGGCATTTAAAGGCCCTGGGGCGCCTGACCATCAAGGGAAACTGCCATTATGCTGTAGCTCCTGATTTCTGCTAGAAGAAATTAGAATGTTGGCCAATCTTACTTGTCTTCCCTCCCTGTGCTCAAACTGCCACTTCCATATTCTGCACGTTTAAACACTGGTTCGATTTTGGGTTTCCATAAAATAAATTTCGTTGCATAGATTGGAAGTTATAGACCTTTACTGGCAATAACGGTCAAATCTGTCAGTAATGGACATATTCCTCAACCCCCCCCCCCCCCCCCCCCCCCCCCAATCTTTCGTTCTCTGTCTATCTATCCTCATTATTTTATGACTCGGTAAGCAAAGACTTTTCTTCAGCAGTTTCAGGTCTTGTTGGTGTCACAGGGGATGCCAGTTTCCCGTTATATAAATAAAGGACCAGAATCGAAAAGTTCACTCTATTTTCCTTACATATCTTCTGTTTGCTGTAAGTTCCTGAATCTTGTGTAGATGATCTACCACATTATTTTTTGCTCAATGAGTTTGATATATAATACAGATACACTAGATACAATTTCTTATAATAGTGTTACTCCATATTTACTTGCTACTCCTGTCTAATACACTTGTTTTATTGTTTGCAATGACTTACTCTGAATATAGTTAACACATACTAGAATGTTCCCATACTGTCAGATAAGGATTAGAAAACAGGAAGTGGTTATCACACCCCGTTGAAAGCAGTTATTTTCTTCATGCACATTTTCAGCTGAACTAGCAAAACACTACTTCACAAAGCATCTCCTGTTTTCAGCTGTAGATATCAGGAGTGCAATAGATATGCAGTACTTTAAACATAATGCGCAAAACAAGTGCATTGTTTTGTAAGCCCGACTTAGTTTAGAAGGTAGCCCTGATTTAGTTCAGTAGATAACTTTTATATTTGATGAAATTCAAAACTTCTTGAGGCTCTGCACTGTAACAAATAAATCCAGTAAATCTTCCAGAAGAGTACATACAAGAGTAGATGAGGAAGAAAAACAGAATTTTTTTTTTTTTTTGGAAAAAGAGAGATGTATTCTTTCTCTCTAATCCGCCTAGGTAAAAATTGTAGCTACTCTATAGCTTCTCTACAAAACATGCACAAGAAAGAGGTTTAATAAATTAAGGGGTAAAAAGAATTAGTGTGTTTTCTGTTTTACAAGTGTAGAAGAGCTGCAGGTTCCTTGCACTTGATCATTGATCAGACCTCTGCCATGGAAGCAACCCTGTAATCCGATCAGCCAGGTTTGTGAGAACAAAGTCCCTCAACCTGGTATCCCAAACATCACAAAATCTACGGGGCCAATCAGGTGGTTCAATAGCTTCGGTCCCCAAGCCAGGCGCCCTGTCTCTTGAATGTTCATTCTGATTCTCTTGCCAGTCAGCAACATAGGTTGAAACTCTTCTATAGAATTTTGCTTTAAAACTGTCCCAAACTTGGTACTTGTAGTGATTTATCACAGCCCGATGAAAATTAATCTTTTTGAACTCTTTTTTCAACTTGAAATGATGTACTTGATTCAGGAGACTATCATCAACAGCATCAGGCCTTACAATTGACTTATGCCTCTCAACCCCCTTAAGCCGGCAGGTATACCCTAACATTAGTCCCTCTGCAGGAATTTTCTTAAGCCCTGAGGGTCCAAAATTATGGCAGTCGGTTCTGATTTCACCAACTGATCGTTGTCGCCCTAAAATATCCACTACAACTTGAAGAGCTTTTGGTCCCCGATAAACGATGGTTGAGTTTTGCCCGGGTTTAGGAGGTGGAAAGTTGTAGAACTCATCGACATCAAAGAATGCAACCCATTTACACTGATCTCTGGCTCTCAACACACAGTGTGAAAACCCTGCCTCCTGGGATTTAATCCACGGCCAAGTGTGCCTAGTCACATTGTAATTCACGACATTCAGCTCATCGATTACCTCCTTCAGTCCATCATCACTATTATTATCATAAATAAACCAATTTTCAACCCCAAGCCAAGCATGGTACATTATCCACTCTCTAATAAACGCAGCTTGGTTCCAAACCATTGAACAAGCACAGAGCTTATATTTATGTTTAGACCCACCCTCCTTTTCATTGTTCTTGCTATTGCTGTGATGTAATTTTGCTATTGATGGTACTAGATGGCGTTCCATACCTGTCAAATGGGACCTTCCTGGCACTTTGGATGTCACCTCAACTGTCACTCGAACATCATCACCATTCCACGGTTTCACCTTCAATTCTGGAGGCAACGGGCACCTGATCACCTCCTGTGCTGCCGTGGTTGCTTTCGTGGTAAGCGCATAATCCTCACCCTCCTTCCAAAATTGACATCTAAAAGGAATTGGGTCTGATTCTCTGTCTGACTTGAGCTGCAAACCCTTGACAAATACAACAGCAATATCCTCCCCATCAAACACCGCCTCATAAGCCACCATATCCCATAATTGAACACTCTGATTTCCACCCTTCCCCATCACCCACTCAACATCTTCACCGTCACTCAACCGCCCCTTCAACCCGACAGCCGCCGTGAAATTCGCTGGCGGTACCGGGCACCGAACCAACCACCTACCATCCTCGTAGTCATCCACAGACAACATAGGATGGCTGACAACATCAACTCTCTCCTCCCCACCACCACCATTATCCGATTTTCTGGAGTACACACAGTCAATCCCCTCTGCAAGTTGCAGACGTGAGGGCTTGCTATTGGCTGGCAAAATGACCAACAAATGATCATTGAACAGCACTCTACTCTCAATGCTCAACCCCGTGAACAAACCATCACCCTCACCTGTACTATTATTACTAATCTCACTAATAACACTAGCATTACCTTTACTGTCATTATTCCTCCCAACCTCAACTTTCCGTTGAGTTGGAAGATCCTGAACTGACTTGCTGCTGATTGAGGAAGCAAAAGTAGGGAGTTTCGTGACGATCGGGCCGGGTCGGAACGTCCCGGATCCGAAATTATAGCCCCGGGTATATAACATAAAGAAGAGAAAGCAACAAAGACACAGCATGATATACCTTGTTGAGAAGTTCTGTGTTAAAGGTAATGGGGTTTTAAGTAACCGTTTACGCTTCCTAACATCCATTGTTAAAATTAAGTTAAAGAAGGATTAGTATGACAATCGAGGAGAAAGATCTGGTGAAGTGATGGAGGTTTTATGTGGATCTGGGAGTGTTGGACCGACAATGGGTCGGGTGAGTTTCGTTGTGTTTTGTGTCGGAGGAGGAGAGAGAGTAGGGTGACATGCGCTTAAGGTTGCGGTTGTAGCCGAGTTGCGGGAGGGGTGAAAGGGTTGTCCTAGTAGGACTAGGTGCCCTGTTTTTTTTTGGTTAAATTGGAATGAGAATCATTGGGTGGTCCAACGTTATATGTGGGGTAAAGCCAAACGTAAGTAGGAGCTGTAGGACTAGGGCTGCCCTTTGATGGGATAAATGAGTAAAGTTTTGGAGAATAATTTCGAGGTTAAATAGCTTGCTTTGTTTCTGCGTGGAACGTCGTGGCCTCGTGGCTTTGAACTTTTAAAACCCTAAAATATTAATTTTTTTTTTAAATGTACTCATATATGTATAATTATAAGCATTATTTTTTCTAACAACTCTTGTGATTTATTAATAGTTGCGATTTTTTTTTATAAGGGATTTGCAACTTGCTAATTTAAAATTGACTTGATGACTTGTATTATTCTTTGAAGGCTAGAAGCTGATTCGCTAAGAAAAACAATATTAATTAGTACGGAGTGGTTAATGATCAAGTTCATGTGATGAGCGAGCATTAGTTGGTATGTTTTCTATGCTTATGTCATGGAGAGGTTAGAGTGTAGGTATTGAAGATTTCATTGAACGACTTGAAAGTTTCTTCATGGGAAAGTTGCTATACAATATTTTTCATAGGCGGTTTGGCCCTTGAGAATGTTTCTTCGTGAGTATTCTATAACAACTTTTACTATTCAACTCTTGAATATTTTGATTTGTGATCAGGAGTAACTTGTCAAATGGGCAGTGATGATGATATTATGTTTTCGTACTACACATTACTTCAACACAAAATTAGTGTAATTGTTAGTTATCACCATAATCAATATTCCTTAAGTATTCTTGATTTATAACTTTTTTTGATTACTTTATCCTAGTAGGATTCTATGCCTATAGATTGATTAGCACGTTTGCACTCAAAACTAAGATGCAATAATTAAGAGGTGAGGGTATAAGACTTTATATGCAACTTTCACTCACTACATATGACCATATCTATTCCCCGTCCAACTTGGAATGGGTATGTCTGTATAAGACAGTTTCCATAACCTGTATCTTAATCGATTTAGTACGATGAGGAATTATTTACAATTGTAAAAGGGATGTTATTATTTTGTTTTAAGTGGTAAAACTTTAGAACGTCTATTACATATCTATGCGACAAGTTGTATGGTTATGACAAATACATAAAGTGTGTCATGCCACCCAAAAATCTTAAATGTATTTACTTGAGCGATAAAAGTGTGTATATTTTTTATCCCTCATAATTTTTTTTTACGTTCACTTTCAACTTATATTCCCTCCGTTCTTTTTTATTCTTCTTGTATTTTTCATTTGAAAATTTTCAAAAAAATCTTCTCATATAAAATCATTCTATTTTAGTCTAATTTATTAGGGTTAAAATGACCTTGGTTAAATAATATTATTGACGAAAATAACCTTAGTATTCACTTGAACTACTAGAAATACCATCACTAATCCTAAAAGTTTTCATCAACATTTACTCCTAAAATAACTCAATTATAAATTACCATGAGTATTTAATATATGTCTCACTTATAGCTTCTTTTCAAGGGAATTTGATTTTTTTTTTCTTCAGATTATTTTAAATTTATTTAAGGAATTTTACTTATATTTACTCATGTTTTAGTTTCTTTCCTGATTGAAAATGGTTTTGAGGTTTTTGTTATGAAAACAATATGAAAATTATGTCTCTATATGTACAAATCCCTCAAAATGTCCATACAAAATCAGCTAAAATCTTCGCCAAAAATTGTCTGTTTCTGTTAGACTACCCTACTGCCATTAGTAAGGACAACAAAAGCTTCTGTTGTGCTTAACATATTGTTCTGTTGGCTATTGTCCTCTAGAAAGTTGCAAATTTAATATTATAAAAAAATGTATCGTGCTTCTCACTAATCCGTTACAACATCCCTATCCATTCCAGGAATCTCCTATATTATCCTTATTATAGTGGCAAATTTACGCTCAACTTGTCATACTAAAAACAAATAAATAAAAATAGTACCACTAACATAATCTAGTAATTTTGTAATAAGGTAAACCAATGCAGCAAATTGCATAATTGTCTGCACGACAGTTAGTCAATTACCGCAGTAGCTTCTCACCGTTTGGGGTGAGGATATGATGACCACTGCCTACCGTTGGATCAAAATCAGTTTGACCTCATGAGATGGAAATCATAGGTTGGAATCATATTACTGGTCCTTCGCATGTGATTATTTTCTATTATTATTGTAATTAGGCCGCCATTGCTTTGTAAGGTACCAAGGTCTTGATTATTCAAGTGGTGTTGTTGTCACCTTTGTTTAATTTTGTAAGGTACTAAGGTATTGATTATTTAAGTGGTGTTGTTGTCACCTTTAACACGTAATGCAAAAAGTAGAAGCGAACTATATTAGTCCATATAGGTATTAAAGAGAAAAACAAAAGTTGGTACTACTGCTAAAACATTGATGTAGGCACTAAATGTATCATGTATGTGGTATACGAATGCATGCATGATTGATAATTAAAATGTTTCATGCAGGCAGGCACTACATGCATGTACTATGCTAATGCATGTATGATTGATTAGCAATCTTTGATTTTTTTTTTCTCTATTAAATGATTTTTTTAAAGTTACTTATAAATTAATAATTAAGTTATGATAAGTGCCAAGGATTAGCAAAGGACTATACCTCCCTATTTACCTTACACAAAGTTTTGTTATTGATACTTATTAGAGTAAATAATAATATATTTAAATAATAGTTGCTTATTAAAATTAAAACTGATCTTCATATTATCATATAGCTGAAAAAGATTTGATTGATTTAAAGTGTTATTTCTCAGACACAAATAATAATTTTGCATTTTAGTTGTACAAAGTAAAACTTATGAAGTATATATTTTCTTTTCCTTTTTTGAGAAAGAAGCTAAGTTTCCTGATCATTGGGAGAATCTCATCTTCAAGCTAGCTACTACGATGATGTTTTCTTTCTTTTTTAGATAATGCAAGTTGAGAGAGATATTGACTTATAGATAATGGGAATAAGGACAACTAAGAAAAGGTATATTATTAGTTTAGAATGATATAGTGCTCCAAATCATGCAAAAATAATTAATGATGACATCGTGTGTACTTCCTAAATATTATAGCACTTCTTGTCATCGTTATACCACATAATGGAAGAGCAGTATCGGAGTTTACCAACCTAGCAAAGTAAGCTAAGTATAACTAATGCCCAATAAGTAGGACATGTTTATACATGCAATACTTTGCTAAAACTAGAGGCATCCTGACCCTCGAATTATACTTGACAAGAATAATTGAGGCAGAGTCAACACTAACAAAAACTTCCTTGTACGAAGGAAATTTCCTTCCTTTACATGTTCTTTCATATACGCACCCTTCATGTTCTATGTTGATAATGTCAAATAGCGTGAGAACTGAGTGTAACGTTGCTTAAACATAAGTTTCATGTCCGTATCAATGAATTCATTACAGAGAATGGACTGAACGGTGGTGTTTAAGATTGTGGACAACATAGCAATGAACTGTGGGACTCAACAATCGTAGCTCAACCAAGAAAACGAACCTTCACTATGTGATCAACGAGTAATATATGCTAGAAAAGTAGAAATCATTTACTTCATAGAAAATATACACGTAATCTCAGAATTTTACATCAAAATGTATTTCAATGACTAACTATAAATCTAGATACTCCACCGATTCTCCAATATATACGCCGGAGTATGTACTCAATTTGTACTAGTTAATTACAAACTCAATTTTAATTGTAAGTTTTGGGATAGAACCTTAGCTTCTCTGACCTTAGTAGTTTAGTAGTTGGTGTAAACTCTCTTTCTCATTTACTTACGGTTGCCATGCATCCTTCCTGATTTAATGATTAATGATGAAGTGTAATAATAGTGGTAAATATTGTGACGCAAAGGGAGTAGTCTTTAACTCTACAAATGAAATTGAGTAGCTCCTACTTCATCAAGACTTGACACATAGAAACTTAACACGGGACCGACTAATTATTTGAAAAAAGAATCCAACACAACATGAAATAAATCAACCTTAAGTCATTAATTCTGTGATCTACTAAACCATCTCAAGCACTATTGTTCTCATAATCAACTATAGAATGTGAAAGCTATTTCCAGATCCCATTGTTAAATTTAAAATGATTTTATTTTCCATTTCTAAGAGCTTATTTACGTCAACGTACTCAAGAAGGTGTACAGTAAAATTTGACTTTTTTTTGAATAAATGATAAAGAATTTTTACGACCACAACTTAGATAGTACGAGAAATCCTTGTAGAACAACGACGTTCAAAATATAGCATGGGCAGTGCATGTGCGGATGTGCATCGTCTCCACCGCGCCACTTATTTTTCCAAGAAAATGGCCATCTGACACGCCTTAAATACTGGGGTTATATTCTTTGATAGGTAGCTTTGAAGTGGTGATATGGGAGAGATCAACGGAAAAGTGTAATTATGGTCGTAAATTATGATACGCGTAATATGATTAGAGAGCAGATTAGTGCATTTCCTTTTACATTAACCGTAACTCAAACTATTTATGCATGCGTTTCCTCTTCATTTGATATCTTACAAAATTATGAGCACAAAATGAACATAAATAACTAGTCGTATCAACTTCTTTGACAGGAAACTACTCATACTTAATTGATACTCAAATTTGACCGATAATGTTTTATTGATATTTTAAGGTAACAATATAATGCAGTATTCATTACTTCCAAATGACTCCGTATTATATAATATCACTTCAGCATCTGTAATATTATATTGACATATTCACCCTTCACGGCAGTTATCTAATTGGTTTCACTATTGGGGTTCATTACTACTACTAGTGTCTAATTAGGATTACAACGTACTATTAAACTAATGCAATAAATTCAACTTTACTTTTCCTATAATAAATTGACTCTTAGGCTCTGTTTAGTAGGGTGTAAAACGTTTTCCCTGAAAACTGTTTTTCCATTTTACATTGTTTGGTTGGGAATAAAATATAGGATGCAAAACTTATAATGTAAATTCATTTTACACCTTATTGAAAACATTTTCCTTCAAAATTGGGAGTAATCCATTCACTCCAAAAGAAATACCAACTAACAAACAACTCACGTATTACCAACTCATGCATAGAGGTGGGCACGGGTAGTATCGTGCCCGTCATAGACCGTGTCAGCTCGTGCCTAGCCTCTTGTCGTGTTGTACCTTGCCTAATTGTGGTGGTGTCCTGTTGTATCGTGATACCTTTCCCTAAAACTCGGCCAATGGCCTAACATGACCTACGTTCTTGGTGTATCGTGTCATGTCTCGTACTGGCCTAATTTTTTAACAAAAAATAAAAATAAAGTATATAGTAGAATTGAAAAAAATATATAGAAAATATAAATTATATTATAAGAATATAATAATAGTAAAAATAATAGTAATATTAAGTGTAGTAGTAATAATATTACTAATAATAATAGTATTAAATAATACTAAATAATAGCGTGTTTTGGGCCGTGCTTCGTGCCAAATTGGCGCGCTGCTCGCATGCTAGTGCCTAAATTTTTTTGTCATCTGTAGCGTGTCGTGTCGTGCCATGACCGTGCTCATGTCTTACTGTGCCAAAAGTATGCCTGCTTGACCTGCGTGCCGACCCGGCCCATACTTAGCTCTATTCACGCATTATTTATTTCTCATTATCTCTTTCTCTCTCCCTCTCTTTGCTCCACACTTTCTCTTTATTAAAATTTCTTTTCATCTTCTTCGAATATCATCTATTAAGTACGTTTTTTCGAATCTCGTGTCTTGATTATTAAATTATCATACTATATCAAGAATTTGAATAAATTTTATCCATTTTAGTCGAAAATTAAAAAAAATAACCTAGATTTCTCCCCGATTCGATTGAACCATGAAAGTTTCTCATGAAATGTGGGCAATCAATAGTTTATTTAAAATTAGAGTAGAATTTTTCTTTTTGTTATAATTTAAAATGTAAAAGTACAAACTATTATATTACAACCGGTTGATTGGTTTACCTGTTTGATTGCGAATATATTTACCTGTTTGGTTGATTTGCTTATTCGATTGTAAATACTCCTTTATAATTAGCTTAAGGTTTTTTTATAATGTTGAACCAAATTTTTTAGGGGTTTATGGTTTTATGGAGATATTCTGTATAATTTAATATGTTATTAATAGATCAGAGAAATATACTGTAGAATTTATAAAAAAAATTGTTATAGCATAACAAATTTAGCTAATGATAAACAACTAAAAATATACAACGGAAAAAAAGTTAAAAAATGACAAGAGAATACAATTAGAAAAGTTAATAAGAGTAATTGATTTTCAGTTCAACCAAACGACGAAAAATGTTTAAATGTAAAATCATTTTCTATTTAACTAAACAACGGAAAAGTTTCATGAAAATGAGTTTTCCATGGAAAATTATTTTCAGTTGAAAACGTTTTACGCCCTACTAAACGGAGCCTTAAATCTCAGCCGTGAATAAGTGTTGTTTATTGGATACTTTGAACAAACTCAAGTAGAACTAATTAATATTTACGAAGCATATTACATATTGATATATGCAAATATACAACGTACATATGCATAATCAAATAGTTGTAATTGAAAATTTTAAAACAACTTGGTATTACTTCTTTACTCACTCTTACTCCATTAGTCCCCTTCTAAATAAGACCAAAAAAATTGGAAAACGGTGAGCTGAAGAAAATTCTTTATCGCAATAAGAAAAAGGATTTACGCCAAAAAAGATATATTTTTTTTAATTGTTTGACAAATATACCAAAGAAAAAAAAAAAAGAATCAGTTGAGCAAAAACTGATGATTCATTCACTGCAGTGACTCAAAGACACCGAGTATTCTATGTCTTAAGTCTTATACTACTCCAAGTCTCCAACGGTCCAACCTAAGGTCTATTTACAACGTGGAAATAGTCTAGTTGACCAATTAAGCTGCTGCCTTGAGATATATGTAATTCAGTAGGATTACTGGTATTCACGTACTTAGCTTGTCTCATTGTCACCTAATTTTTGTGCCAATTCTTCCAGCTAAGTTAGGCCTACAATATGAATAATACGATAAGGGGTCAGCTTCGAACCTTAAAAGTAAATTAACTTACCCTCATAAATTCTCACTTGATTTGTCAGACGGTATGGTAGGGATAAACTTTGCTTCAACTGCTTGTGTGTGTATTACTACTTACTACTCCGTACAACGCAGAGCATTGTCATTTTGACGAAAACAACAGAAAAATTACCTAATATCTTTAATTGCTTCATTGCATATACTGGGATTGAATGAGAAGATCGATCATACTGGTGAAACCTCTCCGTATCTCCGAGCTAATGTAATTATAACATAATATGTGTTCTCAATTTTAAAATGTAATGTACTTTCTATAAGCAAAACCTGCTATTCCATCAATTTACCTCAAAATAAAAAGTAGGTCATCATTGACAAAGACTGTATAATAAGGTATTAATAATCATACAAGAAAATATTCATTATTGGCATAACACTGCCTTGTATATATAGCCTACTATTTCTTCTTAATTTGGGTTCCATTGTTGGAAAAAGTAAGATATCACCAAGAAATACTGCCAAACTTTGGTAATATATGTTAAGTATCCACGAATCAACTAATTTATAAATTGGATACAGAAATTAAGGATTAATAAGGACGATTAATAAGGTTAACTCTATGAGAAAATGCACTGCATGTGCATGCGTGTGGTTTAGTCCACTTGATTCACACCCAAGAGATCAGAGAACGAAAATTAGAGGAAGGAACGACCCAACAAATTTAGGTTTCTAGAATGATGCAAAGTACTACTAGTCTACTACTATCTATGCGCAGTACTATTTAAGCCAAAAAAAAAAAAAAAATGTATTACACACATGGAATGATACTGAAATTAAGAAGTATATATTCGTTATCAAGGCGGTCCAGCCCAAGACTATGATTATTGGATGATTAGGACACGTTTGAATTGAGGGTGTGAATTATTCAATTGTTCATGTTTATAGACATAATGGAACCCACGTTTTTTAGACTACGTTGTAAAGTGGCCTTCGTTAATTGGTATGTGGCGGCCTTAATTTGGTGATAACTTGGTTAATGGTTTGTCTCAACCCTGTCATTTTATATCTCAGTCCCATCACCAATGTTCTTGAAGCTGTTATCTTCTGCTACATCAATCATCAATAGCGTAAACCATGTTTCCTTCAAAATAAAATTAAATAAAATGCATACAAGAAGCTAAGGTTGTTATTTTTGGCAGAGGAACACCGACTGAACGAAGATTGGAAGATGTACAGCGTACATCATATTAGTGGTCTGCTAAATATTATGTAAATATAGTATTTGTGTAATTTAGATAACCTATAAATCTTCTTTATAGTATATGGCTTTAATGATAAGTCTCAAATCAAGAGATAATTACACAAACTAACCATCTTCTTTCAATTGTTAAGTTTGTTTAGTCTCTAACAATATACTCTCTAGCAATGTACATTTAAGTTTGTTTAGTCTCTAACAATATACTCTCTAGCAATGTACATATGTGATAGATAGTTATTTCTAAACATACAAACTATTCAATTTTTTGGCCAATAAAAGAGTTCTCGTTATATTTTCATACTCTCTTATAGTTGGATAATCTTTTATGTATTCTAACGGATAGACATATGATTATGTAAATGT
Organism: Dysphania ambrosioides; assembly: GCA_026401315.1. Classification (NCBI taxonomy): domain Eukaryota; kingdom Viridiplantae; phylum Streptophyta; class Magnoliopsida; order Caryophyllales; family Amaranthaceae; genus Dysphania; species Dysphania ambrosioides. The sequence continues at coordinate 558,262 of CM048660.1, read as the reverse complement.
ATATATATATATATATATATTTCACGAATGGATAAAAAGACTAACTATACACATAAATGGATTCAACTCCCTTTACACCATTCGAAATGGTTAAACCAAGCAACCCTTAGTTTAACTTTTCACATTGACAAAATGTGAAACGCGAAGCTCGGCGGGGAATAAGGGAATGCATTTACAGAAGTTATCCATCAATCATTCATAAAGTAATCCAATGCATTTACCAAGCCATGATTTAAATAATAGTAATAATTTGCCAACTACTATGAAATAATTTAATTTTTGAAATGATAACTGCAATTCTTGGCACTGCTGTCACATGTGTCTTATACCTAATGATGAGCTGCAAATTCGACGCTCCAATTATTAATATTAAATTTTATACTAATTAAGTAATCACTGAGTATAAAATAAGTTGCGTCAAAAGAAAGAGAGTACAGAACAAGTAAGACAATACTCCGTATTTGTTGAATTATATTTTTGGGAAACAAAAAAAAAAAAAAAAAAAAAGCCGACAAATAACACCTTTTCCAATGGTGTAATGAGAACTGATCTAATATAAGGAGTATATGATGACTTAAAAGGCAAGGAAAGAATGCCTCAGAAAATGTATCTTTTCCACAGAAAAATACGAGGTACGTTAAAGCTAACATATACGAAGTAATGAGAACAGATAGAAAAGTCAATCAAAGAGTCATATATATTAGGTGATTTGTATTATTTTCTCTTCATATATACTAGGATTTTGAAAGATTTACTAGTAAAAGTGGACTTATTGAAGAAAGAATGTATGTTTCAAGGGAGCTACAGTGGCCTTGTTAGAAATTGATGCAAGGCCCATCTAGCCCAGTACCTTTCACGACACAACTGGCAAGCCCGTGACACAATAGCAAGGTAGTTGGTTGGGTGGGCTTTGTATTTCAATGCCCGTCTTTCTATACTCAATCTCAAGTTCCCGATGAAAATCAACAAAAGTCTAGAATATATAATTTGCACTTAGGTGTATAATCAAGGATATAATTTACTCATTTGCTAAATTTTTGTTAATTTGACTTTACAATAATATTACCTTGGGTTTAGCTACTCGGGTTAAGCTACTTGGGCCATTTCAAATGGGCTGAGATTAAAGTTGATCAATCAGATTTGTAACCGCAAAGTCAATTTGCCATCCTTTGCTCTTCGTAGATAAGAGTAATCAAATAGGGCGTGTGCATGATATTTAGTCGAGGCATATTGTATTTGGATCACGTTGACAAATATATTCAAGCAAAATGAATTGTGTATGAGTTAGTTTATACGAAGTAAAATTTTGAAGTCATAATTCTGCACAAATTCGGTTGTGGTTGATCACCCACTGCTAGCAGTGGCTCGTGAATGACATCTTTGCAAAGTTATATCAGTGGACAAAACTCCAGCCCGCCTTGCCATTAGTCGGCAACCTATAAGAGTATCTTGTATCTATCGCAGGACACAACATCGGTTTTTTCAGTCTAAAGAGTGCAAAGACAGTAAGACACGGCGTAGTTTGTCAGTACGAATTCCTCTTTCCCGGGTTTTGCAGGAGAGAGTGATATTTGCGGAATAGAAGTACCAAATAATAAAATATGTTATAAGCCACAACCACCTTGAAAGCTAGGAGGCCCAAGAATGCAACAATACAAGAATAATAGTAACATCAACATTTATCTTCTAACTTTTTCCCCTGTACAGACATCATTTATATATATACCACCTGCAGCCAAGAAACCCGAGATAAATTAAATACACGCTCTCAAATATCACAGCAAATGTGAGTAAAGATCCTCATTGGCTGTTCTGAACTGCAAAATGAATCGGCACGACAATACAATGAGGGTGTTTGGATTGATGATGACACATTTCGGAGTTAAAATACATTATACACCCCCAAGTCAAGGTCAAATGAACCAAATATACAAGCTTCAGTTCAGTAGCCTTGACCATCAATGACAAGCCCATGCCTTGTAGCTAAAGCTTCAGGATCTTATCTTAACAGTGCTGTAAACTTCATGCATTGCGAATGCTGCATAAAGTAATTCACATGATTAGCAAAAAGTTGGTGGAATCTATAGTTCATACAAATTATATAATATGTAGATGTCGCAATAGATAGTCAATTAGTCATTAAAAGATTATCATTGGATTCTAATTAAAACTAAAGTAGTAGTCTAGTAGATAGACAATGGGCGGGCATACAGCATCTAAATATAGTTATATAGATGCTAGGACCATAGTTCATACGGTTTACTTTGGATACGCCCATCAAAAGGTAAAAAACTTCAGATACAATTTTTCTTTAGTTTATGTTGGTTAATGGCCTGTTGCTTATATAATAGGAAGATGAACACCTAGAAATATACTCGTATCCTGTGTTATAGGAAGGCCCTGAGAGTTCGTTCTTTTAACCTGAATTATCACCTTGTGAACTTACTAGCCCTGAACTTATTTTCCGCAAGTGTGTTTCAAATTTTAGCATAGGTCCTTATAGAAAATAAATAAAAGTCTATTGGGAAGAACCGACAGTATGAAGTGTCCATTAGATCAACTAGATTAAATCATCGACTAAATCTGTAACAAAATCCAATCCCACCTTTATTTTACTGGTGAAGTTTAATTGCAGGCTCGACAGACATAGACATGAAAATTCAAAAATTCTAGCACAGTCCATAATTTAAGAGCAACTTGTTTGTATATGATATATGTGGTGGCCAGATTAATTAATCAACCACGGTATTCTTAACTTGCCAGAAAGGAGGAGAGGAAAAAGACACATTAAGACAAATGGATTCACTGTCAAGAAAAGTTAAAACAAGATCCTATGATGGGAAGGCAGAAACAGGAGATTGATAAGGAATTTAATACTTGCTATTAATATTTTTAAGACTCCAATCAATAATTAGAATGTCATATACTACCTCCGGTTATTAAAAGTTGTAACATTTACCATTTTAACATTTTTACTTTTTTTTTACCCCTTTTAGTAATTTTTTAGGAAAAAGAACCACCACCACTTTTAATTATTTATATTCTCTCTCTACTTTATTGCATGCATATCTCCTAAACACCATTATCAAATTTCGCCTAAGAGTCCGTATTTTATGTGTTTGTTGCAACTTATACTAATCAGAGGTAATACAAAGAAAGATCATCAAAAATTCGGACTGTGGATATAATCTCCGTACTGTGCTGCGCCTATCAAGTAGAAGTGGCTTGCCAGATCTTGTGATTTCGGGGGGAAGTTTGAGTTTGGGGTTGATCACTGGTCAGTTTTGACATGTCTACGTAATACCAAGTGTGTGACGCAATCTTTAAGCAATAAATGGAAAAGCAGTCATGAAATGCTCAATGCCTGTAACTACTGGCAAGCAAGAAAGGATGGACAAGGCCATAGCCCATAACAATATTCAATATAGGATATACTCATATACATAGAGGGTAGCTAGCGAATTAAATTACCTCAGTCTACGCTCCTCGGACCACTGAATTAATACAAGCAGCAGTAGAAGCTGAATCAAAGCTTCTGGGGCTGCAATTTCTTCCACTTTGAGCAGTTTGGCCAATACCTCTGACACTTCCCCATGTCTCCCTGAATATGCCTTCGTTGTGCTCGAAATACTTATTACCATCCATCTGTGAAGCTTCTATACTAGCATCTTTATTGGACATACTTCCCGAGTAAGATGACTTGGAAATACACGACGACCTTCCTTCTGCTCTTCTCCAGAACTTTGGACTCAGGAATTCTGTGCTAGGACAGCATGTGCTTCCTGCAGAGTTATTGTTTGTGATTCTTCCACTTTGAACGGCCAAATCATGGGAGATCTCATCTAATGCTCTCTCAAGGCCAGATACTCGAGTCTCCAAAGAGTCGATCCCACTTTGAGAATTGCCCATAAATCTCTAAAAATAGCAATCGCAGTAGGTTGAAATTAGCTTGTAATCTTTGAAAAATTACGCAGAAACTGCAATAATATATTGCAAAAAAAGAGACAACAAACAACAGAAACCTCATCATTACTATCCTTCACTCTAACTTAGTCATCCACACAAATGTTTTCTTTTCAGTTAGACATGAGCCAAGTAAGGAATATATGTTTGTATTTGTTGTTTCTGTGTTTCATTCAATAATATCAACACTCAAACAATACATTAGTACATTGCTAATGGCTCACATTAGCCACGGAAAACTAGAAGAGAATGCAACATATACCTGGATGAGAACTAACATATCAGACTGCTGTCTCTCTATCTGAAGGAGCTGTTTTCTGATCAAAGGCAGGTCCTCAGAGTCTGCATTGCTTTCAGCGACTTCTTCATTTCCTCCTCCATCAAAGCCTAACCCTCGATGCTCAACTTCCTCAGCATAAGGAACGACACGAGAACCAGGTTTGAAAGCATTAACGTTTGGCACCCTTTCATCAGAGGTCGTCTTAACAAAGTTGCAGCTCATTTCGTCTGATACTACCTTCACAGATAAAGGAGGTGCTGTTACATCAGTTTTCCAATCTGACGATTTCCTAGGCTCGATATTTTGGTACAAAGTCGACTTCTTATCATTGGCCTTCGAAGGCAACAAAGACCTGCCCTTGGATATTGGTTTTTTGGACTGGGCAGAATCAAAGGAAACATCATGGTAACTGTTTGAGACTGAAGAAGAATCAGTAATGATTGAGTCATCGGACAAGGAGGATCTACTTTTCAACAGTGTTTTCCTCCTTTGCGGCGTTTCAAGGCCAATACTATCTTGAGTGCTTGGGGACATTGAAGGGGAAGTAGTGGCAACTGGACCATCAGACAAAGATGACCTACATTTTGCCATTGCTTTCTTTGGCTTAGGAGTTTCAGTGCCAGCATATGAAAATCTCTTTGGGATAGCAGGTGAAGCCCCACCTGCTGTACCACTCTCTACTCCATTGACAACAACAATAATTAAAGAAATAATTAGTTAAAATATCCAAATCATTAATCATATCCCAATCTCTAAGATCAAAAATTGATTGATGAACTATTCAGCTTATGCTTCAATTTCAGTTCCAACTTCTCAAATCTCAAAATTAAATCAAACAAAATTTCATGGAATCTAAACTTTGAGATATTTCTCAAAAGATTTGATCCAATCATATTAAAATGCTACCTCAATTAGTCAAATTAAAACTTGCAATTTGCAACATAATATCATCTCCAAATTACCCAAAAACTCAGAAAAATAAGTCAACAAAAAAAAAAAAATCAAAAGCTAGTACCTTTTGAAACAGAAGAGTTGGATCTAGATAAAGCAAATTCCTCCTCTGGACCACCAGGAACCTCCCTCCAAGCCTCCAATGCCCGGTTCATTATTTCGCGAGTAATCTTAACCTGTCCTCATCACCATCCATTTATCAAATCTCACCATCATGACAAAAAATCAAAACTAATAATCATAACATATGCTTTCAATATCAATTATAATTGATCAAAAAAATTCCAAGAATCAAGCTTTCAACAAAAACAAATAAATTCACCCTCATAAACAAATCTAACCAAGCCCGTATCCAACACTGACATGAGCAAGAAACCTACCTTATCAAATCTTCTGGAATCCAAGGAATTGACAACAAAACACTTAACCTCAGCAGCGAACTGTTCATCAACGACAACCGCCATCTTAAGCAAGACTTCAGCAGCAGATTTCCTAGCCATCCAATCATCAGAACTCAACATCTCAACAACAACACCAACCACGTTTGCCACCAAACTCCCACCATTCCTGCTACCATTAACCACAACCCCATCATTCACCTCTACAACACTCTCAACCACACCCAACAACGCACCCTTCGCCTTAAACCCGTCTCCTTTAAGCAGCTTCAACACCTTAGGCAACACCCTTTTCCTCAAATCCTCTTCATCTCTCTCCTCCACAGCACCTGAATCAATTGCTGCCTTGAGACACAAGCAACACCCCATCTGCGCGTTCATGTCTTGCTCAATCGAGATCGAACCCAGGAAGGGCTCGAGCATATTAAGGTAATTGAGCTCGGAAAAAGATGAAACAACACCAACACACGCATTGCGAACAGAGGTGTCTAAGTCCCTCAGACGGCGTAACAAAAAGGGAATTATCTTCGACAAGTGCGGCGAAAGAGTTGCTTTGTGAGTTTGGTTTAGAACGGACAAAAGACTAATACAGAGGACTCGAACAGGGGATTTTGAGGAAGAGTCAACTGCAAGAATACATGAGAGAAATGTAGGAAGATAGTCAAAGGGAAGAGTTTTGGCTAGGTAGTTGAGTTCAGTGGAAGCTTGAGAGAAGGTTGCTCTGTCTGAGAGTTTGTCGATTGAGGTGAATATTCTTTGTCTGAGTTCGTGGGTGGATGCTTGTTTTGGGTAGGACGCCATTGTTATGGCATTTGATGGAGGAGGATTAAGAATATGGGATCGTGGGAGGGTGGAATTTGCAGAGGGTTGCTTATAAATGTAGGAGGAGAGTAGAAAGTGGGAGAGAGGGAGGTATCGTTGTTATAACTTCCTTCGTCGAGGCGGGGTATTTAGTGAAGTATTACATTACTGTTAATTTATGGTTTAGGAATTGTTACTGATATTGTATTCCATATTCCGTATCCCGTATTCCGTACTCGACTAGTTCAATAGAAGTATTTGAACTCTATTCGAAACTGAATGATTTTCTGAATCAAAATTGACCCGATTAAAAATTTAGAATGATTCGATTCGAGTTTGAATATGGATGAAAATTATCTTATTTAATATGTGTAACTCAAAATATACTCCCGTAGTAAAACTTACTTCTCCATGGCCTAACAGGAAAAATGACTATATTGTCACATATGATGTTGGTGGTATTAAAGAGTAAAAATTAAATATAGTTTATAACATATGTCATTAAATATTATTTTCTTTTACTTTTTGCAACATTTTTCGTTCATGGAAATTTGTCATCAAAGTGAGTTTTTGATAACTTTCAACTTTGAAACAAACTTTTCAAAACTTTTTATTATAATGTCTAAATAATTAAACCAAACACGTTCTAAATATGGAGCCTAATCATTTGTCCATGAGTTGTATTCATTTGCGTCCCACACAAACCAACTAAAAAAAGACGCAATATTAATCGAACTTAGTAGGTCTCGTTTGCCTTAAGCTAATTAAACTCGACTAAAATTAGTATAATTTGAACTTCATTATATTCTTGAAATAATTGGGAAATTTGTTGAAGAATAAACGGTCTAACATTACAGTAACATGGGCAACATTGCAAATCAAATTGTGCTTGTGGTTTTCGTTGCCTGATTGAACAACTTTTCTAGACTAATGTTGATCATACCTTAAGCCTTTATCTATTTACCATCGAATTATCCCACTGCCAGGCTTCATTATTTAATTTCTAACGAAGTAAATAATAGAAATATATATCTCGACTATGTAATTCCTAGCATTCTCGAATCCACCGTTCCGGAAGAGGTCGTGACGTTATGAGGAGTCAACGGTTGTTGGTAATGTCACAAGATTAAGCTGGGCTATGCGGGGTATGTCTCTGTTGACATGCTTCTGTATTACGCTGACAAATACAATTTACTTTAATTAATAACTCAAGTAAACTGATAAAAAAAATAGATGATGAAATAAATTTAAAAAAAAAAAAAAAAAAAGACAAGAAGAGATGAATGTGAAAGCATGTGAGGAAGATATGGGGGTTGGCAGTGTAGAAGTGTTCCAAGGAGCAGAAATCCACGTGACTCTCATACTCTCTCATTCAGTTCAATGAATGTTCAAATGGACTTCTTTCATTTAGTTTTACCCTCTGCCATAGCGCTATCATCAATCAATTATATTCACAATCCCGATTTCATCTACTTCGAATGCGACTTTATAGTATTGGTATTTGGTAATGTGTTTATACGTATAAAAAGTTTCGTGATACTAAATATATCGACCTCACCCTGCCTTAGACGTGTTGTTCTTTTTCACTTCGAATTCCATTCATCTAAACAATAATGAATTCAAGTTTAATACTATGTTCTTTTAGAGGTTCAAAACTTACTTGAAAGGAATGCCAAAAAAAAAAACTTACTTAGAAATTTGATTATAAAGTTCATGTGATTAATAAGTTGTTAGGACGTCAAGCTATTTTAGGTCATACCAATAACTCATATTTGAAAGATGAGCCACTTAGTTAGCAAGTCAAAATGGTTCTATATATATTGGTTATTACCTGGTAGGTAGGTCGATCATCATACTAAACATATATAGGTACGTTTACATAGAGTACGTGTTTAGAGTAATTTTGACGCTATCGGTATTAGTTGTCTTACAAGGATTTGACGATCAAAAATACCAAGTTAGAGTGAATAACAAAAATCCTGGGTGTTTGTACTATGCGTGTCGTATAAATGAGCTAAAAACTCATTTATATATCAATGAATATCAATCCATAAGTTACTACATATTTAATCATGAGTTGGATCAAGAGATGATACCAGCCATCTTCCCTTGATTCACGTCTTTATTAAATTAGCACAAGTCACTCCTTTGATGACCTTCCTTATTAAATTTTCCTTAGGATCTAAAAATTATAACAATTACCTCTTTCTTGTAATTTTTTTACTTTCTAGTTTTCACCATGGATAGAAAACACATAGTCAAACGGAGGCGACCCAGTTGTTTCATCTTCTATTGATGTAGCAATGATATTTAGTCCCTTAAAAATTCTCGACTCTTAAAAGGTTTGTCCTTGCATTTGGACCCAAGAAGATATGTATGTTGTCAAAGAGGCATTCTCTTTAGAATTCCACAGGGGAGGAAGAGAGCTGACTAGACTGCCTGTAGTTGGGTTCGCCTTCACAAGTATCCCATTAGACTAGGATACTGCTAAGTTATCATAAGCTCACACGTGTACATTTAATGTAAGAGTAACACATGTATATAAATAGACAGATGTAATAATTAAAAAATAAGATTTTAATTCAGTTTTAACAAATCTGCTAGTCATATAATTCTCTATTTCTCATATTCATCTTTCATCCCTTTCACTGCTATGTTAATTTGTTGCAAATTGTTCATGGTATCAGAGCCGAATGATTGATCATTCGATTCTCATTTCTCCCTAAGATCTTTGGAAGTTTAATCTTCAAGTTTTTCTGAAATGGAAAGTGATTAATTGTACAGTCAGAGTACACAGATGCAAAATAGTTTGAGTTTTTCTGATCCTTATTATTATCTTGCTAATGGAGATCATCACGCCATGTAGCTTGGAAATCAAATCTTGAACGGGTCGAATTTCATTAATTGGAGTCGGACTCTTTCCATGGCATTGATAGCTCGCAACAAATTATAATTTGTTGATGGCAAGTTACATTCTCCTGATGATGATTACCTCGGCTATTTGAGTTGCATAGAAGTGTGAATTCTATGAATCAGTATGATGATAGTATTGTTGACTATTTTGGAAGATTGAAAGGTGTTTGGGATCGATTGCAAGTTCTTAAGGCTATTCCAGAATGCACTTGTGGAGCCATAAAGTTGTATAGCTGCGGTATTCTCAAGAAATTCATGGAAATGGAACAGAGAAAGAAATTAATGCAATTGCTTTCTGGTCTTAACAGAGATTATGATTAGGTTAAGACAAATTTGCTAAGTCAAGAATCTTTGCCTGTCATAAATAAAGCATATCATACTCTTCAGCAGATAGAGAAACAGAACAAGTTAAATTAGCTTATATCTCAATCAGTTAAGGTTAGTGCATTGAATGCTTCTTCTTCTACGAAAGTTTTTCATAAACCTGTATTCCAAAATAAAAAGAATTTCAAGAAAATAAAATCAGACCTCACATGTGACCATTGCTTATATTGGGTAAAGGTCATGGTGATTTTAAATGTGAAGCTTGTATTCTTGGTAAGCAGTACAAATTCCCTTTTTCTATATCAACTTCAATAGCATCACATGCCTTTCATCTTGTTCATGTTGATATGTGGGGAAATATAAGAGGCCTACATTGTCTAGAGCACATTATTTTCTAATAGTCTTGAATTATAAGACTAGGATTACATGGACATATATGATTCATGACAAGACACAAGTTCATTCCATCTTGTCTGGGTTCATTACAAATGTTAATACTCAGTTTGATACAAGGATAAAGGTGATTAGGAGTGACAACGGGACTGAGATTATTCAGGAATCTTGTGCTAGACTATTTGGTGAACATGGTTTTGTTCATCAAAGGAGTATTCTAGGCAATCCTCAACAAAATGGTCGTGTTAAAAGGAAGCACAAGCATTTGTTGGAGACTGCTAGAACATTAAGATTACATGCTCATTTACCCTTTAAATTTTAGGGAGAATGCATATTGGCTGCAACATACTTGATCAATCTTTTACCTAGTTCTATTTTGGGTTGGAAAATGTCTTATGAGGTGTTATTTGACAAGGCTCCAGATTATACTCATTGAAGGGCGATAGGGTGTTTGTGTTTTGCTGCTCAAAGATTGAGAGATAAGTTTGAAGCTAGAGGAAGAAGGTGTGTATTCATTGGATATCCTCATGGTCAAAAGGGATATAAACTATATGATTTGCAAGCCCACAAAATCATATTGAGGAGAGATATATATTTTGTAGAAGAAATTTTTCCTTTCAAAGGTGAATCTGTTTCACAAGACATATATGGCAAGCGTAATTCTTCAAGGGAGCTTGTTAATCTAACCTTGGGAGAAATACCTATTGAGAATCAGCCTATTATGTTCTCAAGGAATCATGTTTTACAAGAACAAGCTTCTTCATATCATTTTTCTGATCATTTTCAGTTAGTATCCTCACATGAAGAAAGAATATAATCTGATCAGATTATTTTTTATCAAATTCAGGGTAGTCATTCTCCTGTTAGAAGATCTGGCAGAAACAGGAGTATACCTAAGAAGTTTAATGATTTTTAAATTCATATTCTAGGCATTATAACAAATGCAGATACAATTGTTGATTCATCTGTGGCTTTTTATGTGTGATACTGATCAACAATCTCTAGCAAATGTATTGACTACTTTTGAGCCGAGCACTTATATTCAAGCCAAAGATTATGCTGAATGGGTAAAGGCAATGAAGAATGAGATTGAAGCAATGGAGGGAAATAACACATGGGAACTCACACAACTACCACAAGGAAAGAAACCCATTGGTTCAAAATGGGTTTATAAAACCAAATTTAATCCAGATGGCTTAGTGGATAGGTGCAAGGCTAGAATTATAGCCACAGGTGATAATCTGATAGAAGTCAAGGATTATAAACATACTTTATTCTTATGGCTAAGTTCTCTATAGTCAAAACAATTATAGCCTTGGTTGTTGCTTACAAATGGGATATTCAGCAAATTGATGTGAACAATGTGTTTTTGCATGGATATATTGAAGAAGTTTACATGACTCCACCACAAGGCTACAACAAGTCTTTACCTGGACAGGTTTGTAAGTTGAAAAGATCTATATATGATCTAAAACAAGCATCGCGATGTTGAAATAAAGAATTGAGCAATTTTCTGGTGAGTTTTGGTTTTAAGCGGTCTAAACAAGACTATTCAATGTTTGTGCACAAGTTTGGTGAATCTTTTATTGTGGTGGTTTTTTATGTTGATGATTTTCTTATTACTAGCAACAATAAGGATGTGATCTCTGTGATGCTTTACATGCGGCTTTTACCATTAAGGACTTAGGTAGCCTCAAATATTTCTTGGGTATTAAAGTTACCAGTTCTGAGTCTGGTATTCTCATGAATCAAAGGAAGTATATCCTGGATATGCTTTGTGATGCCCATATGATTAATTGTACTCCCACTTCTTTTCCTCTACCAAAGGGCTTAAAGCTAAGCAATTTTGAAAGGAAAGTTCTACAAGATCCAGAGATGTATAGAAAGATCATTGGGAAGTTATTGTATTTAAATCTCACAAGACCGGATATTAGCTATGTTGTGCAGCAACTTAGCCAGTACCTTCATAATCCAAGGGAATCACATCTTTTTGCTGCAAATCGCGTTCTTAAGTATCTAAAGGGCACGGTGAATAAGGGTCTGTTTTACCCACCAGACAATGATTTAGTTCTTACTGCCTATAGTGATGCTGATTGGGGCACCTGTTTGGATTCAGGTAGATCATCATCTGGATATTGTATCTTCCTTGGTAAATCTCTGATTTCTTGGAAAACGAAGAAGCAATCAGTTGTTTCTAAGAGCTCAATAGAAACTGAATATAGGAGTATAAACTATATAACAAATGGAGTGATATAGCTGGACAATTTATTACGTGATTTGTATATTGATGTTCCTACTCCAATTTCTTTGTTCTGTGATAATTTGACTGCTTAGTATATTGCAGAAAACCTGGTATTCCATGAGAAAACTAAGCACATGAATCACAAGCACTATAAAATTGATGTTCATTTTATTAGATGGGTTTATCTAGATTTTTCATGTCAAATCTGCATTACAGCTTGCTGATCTTATGACCAATCCTTTAGGAATTGAACAACACAATTTCTTGAGTTCTAAAATTGGTTTGGTGATTCATTCTTCAAATCAAGATTGTTCTACTGATCTTCCACAAGATCAATCTTGAGAGGGGGTGTTAAGTTATCATAAGCTCACACGTATACATTTAATGTAAGAGTAACACATGTATATAAATAGACAGATGTAATAATAAAAAAACAAGATTTTAATTCATTTTTAACAAATCTACTAGTCATATCATTGTTTCTCACATTCATCGTTCATCCCCTTCACTGTTGTGTTAATTTGCTGCAAATTGTTCATATATAGAGTTACAAACTACCAGACTTGGCTCATTCATATTAAGATTATACTCATGAGAATAGCAAGGTAAAACTCCAAAATTATGAAGGATAGAGAACTCCTAGTTCCAGGCACAAATGTGAAATGTCCATGATAGGGGCTGGATGGAAAGTATGTGCCTCCTTTTAATCAATTACAAGAAGGTCAACCCACTCACACAAGGTTCTGTCGGCTGAGGAATTGCTGCAAAGGATTATAGAGAGTATGATCAATAATTCGTCTAAGATTGAGGAGGTGATCATCCCTAGATTAGCATCTCCTTGGGTTCACAACTCTCAAATTTTGACAGGAGTAGAGATGAAGAACAAAGTAGAATTCCCGAAAGGTTACGGAGATTCAGCTGAGCCTCCCCACAAGTACGCTATTGTCTAAAGTTAAGTGTCTTTGATTTTCCAAGCTACAACACTGATTAGGAGAACTTGTCTCCTATTGAAGCGAGTTTTGAGAGCACTTTTGCTGCCTTTTAGGTTTACATCATACCTTGCCTGAATTAGCTTTGGCTTAACTTCTCTTATTTGTTTAATCATGCATGTATTCTCGTCATAGGCTTTCCAGGCTAGCTTACCATCTCATCATCATATCATGCCGTTGGATAGAAAGGTGACTAAGCTAGCTATTAAACTCAAGAGGGAGAGGGCCAAGTATATGCTTCCCGAAGCAACACTTGCTCATATCAACACAAATTTTTCACAACTTTAAGGTGTTCGCTTCTGAAGAACCAAGAGGGAATCTACAAGTTTGTTGTCTGTTGTAAGTGGCACACCAAGGCTAAGATGATGAAGGAGTTCAAGGTTGGAACCTAGTACAGTGATCAAGACCTCTAATGAGAACTATCTAGCATGATATGTTCCACCTATGCAACCCTAGACAATATGCTAGAAGATGATGCGCCTTTCACTCAAGGAGATAACGTACCAGCTTTCCAAAGCCTACAGACAAGGTGATAGCTATTGAGGCTCCACTTGAGAAGGGGAAGCCAGCTGAGAAGGGGAAACCAGCTGAGAAGTGAAGGCCTAGAAGAATCCAACAACTAACTAGTCTCTTCTTGCTTTTTTTTTTTTGAAAAAAAAACGATTATCTAGTTATAATATTTCGATTCTTCCAAGGGATTATTAGACCAACTTTATTTTTGGAATTTTTTTTATTTTTAAGCTTTTTTTTAGAAAAAATTTGAAAAATAAGCTAGCTTAGAAAGTAATTTAAGAAATAAGTTAATTTAGCTTTGGAAGTTTTACCTAATGCAAAATCGCTGCATGTGGCAACGTTTTGCATGAGGGTAGATTTGGGGGGTAAATCTGGGTTAGTAAAAAAAACGGTGTCGTTTTTAGTTAGTAAAAAACGGTGCCGTTTTTAGTTGGTAAAAAATGGTGTCGTTTTTAGTTAGTAAAAAACGCTTCCTGGCACACCGTTTTTAGTCATTAAAAAACGTTGTCCAGGGCAACGTTTTTGGTCAGAGTAGAATTGTGAAACTGGGCCAAAAAAAATCGTTGCCTAAGGGTATGTTGTGGGTATGTTTTTGACAAGATACTCCTTCACGGGAGATTAAACCTGTGCATTGAATCGGGTCAGGGCTGAGATGAATCACAAGAAAAACGGGTCGGGTTGGGCCAAAAGAGATATATAACGGACCGAGTCGGGATGGGTCGTCCAAAGATAGTATTATTTTTTTTTATCTATAGAGGGTGATAGTTTACATGTATCACCTCCAATCTTTGGTAGTGGACCATCAAAAAATAAGTGAAAGTAATTTATTACCTAATAGCTAGTATTTAAAAGTATTGGAAACTATTGGCCAATTATTGACCCGACTTGACTCATTAAAAATCCAATAAAACATGACCCTTTAAGAGACCGACCCATTATTAATTAGGATTTTTTACAAACGGATCTGTCAAGGGCCCTTAACGGGTCCCCTCTCATTTGATCATAGTATTGAAAGACGTAACATACATAATAATAGGGAAACATGTGTAAGTTGATAAAAAGGAAATTGATAGATCTTGTTTCATTTCATGAGTTCATGTGAGAAGCTCGTTTTTGGGAAAAGTAAAACAAATGCTCAAGTAAGGAAGGTTTAGAAATGGAACTGATTCAAGTGGACAACATTCCAACTTCTTGAGACTAGTTTTGACATGTTCTGCAAATGAACAAAAGGGGTAATGCTACTATTTGGCAAGTTAGTCACAATCTCAATGCAGCGCCTAATAGAGGCGACCCAAACCCCTTATATATATTGGGATGTTCGTCGTTCTCTTCTTTTATACTCTCCTCGTCTCTTTTTAGTTGTTATATTTGACTTTTCACAGTTTTTAAAACACAATTTTAAACGTTATTTTATCTAAATTTAGAACATAAAAAATTATAAAAATTTAAAATCTAAAAATTTACATTTAGACTTAAACTTCTCTTATCCTACTAAAATACTCAAAATGTGTAGTCGGATAAGAGAGATACGATAGTAAGCAATGCACATGATATAATGTTCATCCATGTGAATTTTAAGGTTAGAAGACAAACAATTTGGCATACTTCATATCATTTAGGCTTGTATTGTTATTGTCAACTTGCTCAACTATGTTATTGAAGATAAGAATCATAAGATATGACGTATACATCCAACCAAAAGAGCCCGCAGATCCTCGGGCCGGGCTACCTCGTATTTCGGAATAGTATGTACAATAGAGATAAGAGGACTTAAGGTGTGCCGCAAAGCGTAAGATGTGGATGTTGTAACATAAGCTAATCATACCAACAAGACCAATATTTGGTTGACTGAAACCCAAGTTTTTTTATTTTTTCTTCTTGTCATAAACCCTAAGAACTTTAAACCTAAGGCCCTTTGCTCACATGCGAAAAGCCGCAATGCAACAAAACAGGAACTTAATTATGCAATTCATTGAATGTGACTACCAAATGTACCATGTGTCTATGCTTTCCTACAATGGAGACATCCCCTCATGTATGGCAACATGTCGTATATATTCAATACCAACTACATTTTTTAAAACAACATGTATACCAAATGTAGCTATAAGTATTCATTTCAAAGTTTATTAATTAGTACGATTAAATTTTCGTTCGACCAATAGAAGACGTTTTTTTTTTTTTTTGGCATGGACATTCTCTATACGTTGTTGTTGCTAGTTCACCCGCCATCTCGCGGTCATATCTATCATATGTCAAGAACAAATGCTATATATTTATACTAATTCAAGTAGTATTAGTGTTATATATGGAGCTTTCTTAATTCATAACTGGTATAAATTATATCAGGATATTAAAATATCAGATATAACTATTGTTATATCAAATATAGATATTATTATTTTAAATATAAAAATACATAAAAATATATAAAAAATATATAAAAACATATAGTAGGTATTGGCATTATGATTTTAGATATAGAAATAAAATTATAAAAATACCCTCGATATATTTATATATATAAAAGTTATATATTCCAATTTAATATGAGCAATTATTAGAATATCAAGAGTTATATGCAAGTGAGAAAGGCACAAGTCAATGTGTCTTAAGGTGAAAGTTGCTCGTTTTAATTACTGGGTGTTTGTTTGATTTAATATATAAAGCAGTGCTCCGTATTTGGTACAATAGAGGTGCGTACATTTGTGAGGCGTGTATTCACCATCAGACGTCATTGTTTAAAATTCCTAGTTCTTCATTGGTTTTCTCCCCATATGAGCTGTGTTTCTATGCTATTATTGTTATTGATTGCTTGTTGGATCGGATTATTCGATCACTATAACGTATGTAGCTACGATCAGAACTAAGAAGAGATATTAATCTCAAAGTAATAGTAATTTTGGGGATGTAATCAATGATATAATTGATGGTTTAGTTCATGCATCAAAATTCATGTTTTCTCCACACGTGTGGCTATGATATATATGATGTTAAGCTAACCTTTCCGAGGAAAAAGTAAAAGAAGATAATTTGGCACTAATTAAGGCATGTAAAGCTCATCCGAATCAAATCGTTGAAGACGAAGTAGCACATCCAGTCACTCAAAAAATATCATGCTTACTAAGACCAACATCTGTGAAGTTACGTTGGTTGTAACTACTACAACACTAACATTAGGATAATTGGATAATTCATCAGTTGAATGTTCATAAAATCAGAATATAGTGACTACTATTTGGTTATAACTGGAAAGGCTTCATTTTACGAATGCCTTTATTAGGTTCCTATGTATATTCTGATCTGATGTGAAAATATCCAAGTTTACGTACATCCACTCTATATTACTACATTCATTATTCCACATGCATGCAACCAGCAGCACAATCATGGGCTTCTTTATTCGCTTCATCGATCTACATATAACTTGGCGTATTATTTTACTCAACTTAGCAGAATAAAATATTAAATTTTTTAATGTGATTTGTGCAGTGGGTTTACCAACTTACCATAGAGAACCTCCTATAAACATGAACATATACATATTTGAATTTACTCGTAATTATTGTGGTATTGGAATAGTCACATGCACTCAAATGTTGTATAGCTGCTGATAATTTCTCAAACCCATCAAAACCCTGTGAGCACAGTGATGGAAATGTACATAAGTCGAACTGAAAGATCGTTAAACCTACGACAAACCTACATGGGAACATGGTAAGCAGTTTCTAACGACAAAAAACCATATAAATTACTCTAATAAATTAATGTTTATGATTACTAATATCAAGGTGGTTCTAAATAATTTGCATGCAAGAGCCAGCTAAACTCTGCCCTTTTTGTTAATTATTTGGCATTAACAACATAAAACATCACTAACGCATTATTATCTTATCTACCTAACATCAAATATCTGTGATTATTAATCAATCTCAGAGGCTCAGATGAGTCAGATCATGATAATACAACAATAAGTTAATTGATGTATAAATAAAATTTCATTATCGTATTAGCTTAACTTGATGCAGATTTGTCCTTTTAACCTATTCTAGGCAAATATATCTCACCCATATGGCCATATAATGGTACCCTAGGTTGACTAGCTTATGTTAGCTTTTTATGTACACTTATACGTATTTACTGAAGAGCAGATCATCATCATAGTAATCTTCATTTTAATATTATTGGAGCACATATTATTTTGTGGTAGAAAAATATTTATAAGGGACAAATGAGATAAATGAAATTCAGCTGTAGTTTTTCCAAAAGAATTTAACAAATTAAATTAGTGGACATTTACATAATAGATCTTACTTCGTATATATTTTGTAGAATTGTGCCAAAACATTGGTAACTATCCTTATATTTTTACATCATTACACCAGTATTATTATTGTTTGTCTCTAAACTTTTATCATTCATGCTTTAAAGGCATCGTAAGGGTGGTAACACATACGAAACCTTGAATTATTGTTTTATTTTATACTAATGATGATGATAGCACAACTATTGTCATTAACATTTTGTACAATTTGTATTGTTATATCATTAAGACGGCTACAAATCTAAGAACAGAGTAATAATTGTCTACTTTTAAGTTTGTTTGAAGAACCACGCACTCCCTTACAATGGGACTCCAATTGGTTGTTCAATGAACGATAAATTCTTGTCGAGGAACAAAAATTACAAGATTAAATCATAACACGTATGCTAAGTACAATTCTTCTTTTGGGTATAAAGGATTTATATAGTCTAAAGGATAAAGATGTAGATCATACAGATCAGTTGTTATATGAAATCAATTCATTTCAAGTTTAGTCGAA
Organism: Dysphania ambrosioides; assembly: GCA_026401315.1. Classification (NCBI taxonomy): domain Eukaryota; kingdom Viridiplantae; phylum Streptophyta; class Magnoliopsida; order Caryophyllales; family Amaranthaceae; genus Dysphania; species Dysphania ambrosioides. The sequence goes on along the minus strand of CM048660.1, from coordinate 539,672 downwards.
TTGTACTTAGGTTAGGTCACGTTTGATTGCCCTTCCAACAAGAGATGGAGACAAAGGATGGTCGTGGACTATGGGCATGCCAAATCAAGTGACAAAGAAGATAATACAACACGAGTTTGTTGGGCTGATCTTGAAATGATCTTTGTCGTCATCGACCTGTCTTTGGAGTGATGGCGAGATACAACACGGGTTTGTTGGGCTTCTCGCTGGGCCTTCACATGGCAACATGAGGTGAGGCTTGGCAGCTGTCCAGTTATGAAAGAAGCATGGGCACCGGAGCCTTGGAGCTTAGGAGGGTACCAGACTTTCAGCTTTGTGGCCTTGTGGGGAAGATAGTGTCACGAGGCAACTTGAAGTCCACGAGGCATGACTCGTGATCAGCATCGATGATGGGAGGCTATGCGGGCTCAAATTTATTAGAAGATAATTGGTTTAAGGCGTACCATAAGCACCAGCCTCAGCATCAGCAACAGCAACACATTCAAGTATAATGCAATTTCACAAGGAGAAATCGATTGTAGCATGAAGTGGATTATAGCGTACGAAACCCCATTTTAGGAAATTAGCGAAAACCCATACTGGTAAGAACAAATCAGTTGGATAAGAAGAAGAAAAAAAAAAAAAAAAAAACAGATTTACACTGTTACAAACTAATAATCATTCTATTCAGTAAGTCGGTGAACAAAACATCACCTACGTTTGCCATTCCAATATAAGGGGCTGTAGACGTTAGAATATAAGCAATGGACAATGTTCCTGAGAAAAAGTACAAGTCACTAGCTGAAGCAGCATAAGGGGCACAAAAGTTGGAATTGGAAACGTCATCCCACTAACTTCTTTCTTATATTACACATACACACTATCATGCAAAAGCTTTCATATATCACACATAATAATCACAAAGGAAAAATAAATAAATATCCTCGTACCCTGAAGAGGATTTTACAATAGGTGTATGTATGACAGGATTCACTGATATACATATACCAAGGGCAAAATCAATAAAGAATCAGAAGAATGCAAAACTTCATATTCCAAAGAAACCCAAAACCTGTAAGCAAAAATTCCAAGTCAAAATTCAGATGCACCCCTTTCTCACCAAAAAAAAAAAAAAAAAGAAAAAGAAAAGGCGGACACGGAGCGAAGATTGTTCTAAGCCTGCATATCACCAACATACAAGGGGGAGAGCTCAGTTTTAGTATAAAAAATCAAATGATGCTGAAGATTAATTGGTAGCAGAGAGTGCATAATTTGAATACCTGGGAGGGTGAAAGGCCTTCATCTGGCATTGACCATGGTCACGCTCAGGCAGACAATTACATCATTACTTTCAGTAATTTTAGGAGCAGAGAGTTTCTCTCTCTTTTGTTGGTATTCTCAAGAGCATGGTATTCTCAAGAGCATGGTACAAAACAACTTTATGGAGCCAGCGACGCAAGAGCATTAGCATGTGCAGGAGAGAGCAAACTCACTATGGGCTGCATTTGATTGCCATAAACTGATATGAGATGTGAAAATGCTCTTCCTATAGAGGCTTTAACTTCACTAGTTTCAATAGGTGACAATGCCACTTGAGCAAAAAGATTCACCAAGTCTGGAACTAGTGGCAAGATCTGCCAAAATAGACAAAATATGAAATTTTACAAGTGATTAGTGAAGAACCCTCAAGGAAATAAATATAACATTAGTTAGCACAGAAGAGCAATAATACCTGAGGGTGGGAGGCCAAAACAAGATTACAAACACAGCTATAAACAGCAGTGGACTCCTCATGATCTTCTTTTATAGGAAGTGCTTTCAGGAAAACGGGTAGTACCTGAACCAAGAGTAATTAAAGACAACAGTCAGGCAATTCACGATTCAGGTTCTTATCAAGATCCAACAAAACTCTCTAGAAAAGTTAGTAACTAACCTGATTTAACGGGATGGCCTCAGGGTGTACCATAATCATCCTTGCCACAGCACCTGCTGCATTGTCCCTCACGGCATTATCTGGTTCAGATTCACCAAAAAGTGGATGGAGGCCCTTCAAAATGTCACCATAATATCTAACACGGATGTAAGGGAAAACAGGCTAATAACAATAATCCAAGACCAAAGCCAGATAAACAAAATGCAGAACTTCTGAGGACCTGCACTACGTTTAATTCAATGAGATAATAAATCAACATACAGAATATTCTGACCTCAATCCAAGCACAAGATGATTTTTAGTAAAGGAAACAAGCTTGAGAGAAATTTAAAACGCAGGATACTTTAAAGCCACTTCACCACCATGTCTGCAGAATTCGCCAATGCAGAAGGCAGCATTCCTCCGATTTGTTGCGTCAGATGAGGTCAATTCTTTCAAAACCAATGGCATCACAGCCTGAAACATGAATTACTGCCTCATAAAACTCACACCTAGTATTTGAATAAAATAAAATAATCGTAGGATTTTGGTTGCAATAATGAGGAAAGCAATGACGAATTAGGAAGTAAAAAACACTTTAAACAACCAAATCCAAGACTTAGTCTAAGCAAACCGCGAAATCAATCATTCATATTACATCAACATAGCCAGCAATAGGAGGACCCATGTTCTGCGCGACCTCCGCAAGGGTTGCAACCACCATGGTTCGATCTTGTGATGGACATGAAGCTTTCTGCAAGATTAATATATTCAGATGAAAAATATCAAAGTACACAAGAAAATTTTACAATTTATATAAAAACCCACCGCAAACTTCATTAGGGGACTGAATAGTTTGGCTAAAATGGGTGCAAAATGAGGACCCATAGACTTTGCAAATGCGGGAAGGAGATCAGATACTGCATCCATTAAAACCTCATCGTGCTCAGCGTCATCCTCATCATTGTCACTGTCCGACTCAATCTGCTGACAGACTGACTGTTCATTAAGCAGCAGTAGTGTTGCATCAACTAGCTGGGACATATCTGAAATATCAAATAAACAAATCATGAGACATGTTTGTATCAGGGGAAAAAGTCAAATCATAACATAATTTATCTGCAAACTAATACTTACAAGCCTCAATAGCCGTAAATCCTAAATCTTTGATGGTGTCTGCTATACCCATACAAGCTTGAGCTACGACTTCCTTGTCATCATCCTCCGTCATAGTCTTAATATAAATGTTCAGGACAGTATCTGACAAAAGGGGGAGGGGGAGGGGGAGGGAATCGGAAAATAATCATAAGTGGGTCCAAAGCTAGTCATATACATTAGTTGAATAAAGAAACCATGTCACTACCAAAATAATTTTATCATTACCAAGGATTTCTTTGGCCTTAATTGAACCATCCTGCAAGTATACAACAAAGGATACACAGTTAGGCATGTTCTTGCCTGCAAATCAGGGGTTTAGACACTGCAATAGTGTGAAGCACTTGCTTTTTTTAACTGTTTAATTATTTCCTTGGACATCATGGAGACAATTCACTGGCAAATATGATGATCCTTCCTTTAACAGCATGTCAATGACAAATAATAGTCAAAAACAATGTAAATCCCAAATCCAACACTACAGAATCGGCAAGAGGATTGAATATTGGTCATTACTAGTCCTCATATTGATCAGATTCACTAACTAAACATTCAGAACAAGTGAAGCAATGAAAGGTACAAAAATGTAAGAGGTATACTCACCACGTGACCTTGAACGACTGCATGAGCTGCTACTAGGATATCTACAGCCAAAGCATATCTTATCAAATAATGCCGAATAAAAAAGCAGCAAAAGGCAAGTGAACAACATATAGCACCAGCAATACTGCACATAACACTCTATGTGTCCCATTTTAAAGGAAAAAAAAGGTAGCTCAAGTGAAGTGTTGTCTATTGGCATCAATCAAGTTTGGTCAATGCACTTGCAGTCAAACATGAAATAATCAATCATAATACACAGAAAAGGAAACAGACATGACATGGCAGGGACCAGTAAATTGCACCAGCAATAGTAGCTACTCACTTTTCAATGAAATAATGGCTTGGAGTCTGACATCCTCGTGAAAGTAACTAGAATGTCGAACCAAGATTTTTATTGTCTCCTCCAAGTATCTTTAAAAGTCAATTAAGGATTCCGATACATAGTAAAGAAGAAACTCACAGAAGTATAAAGTCAAGAGGCAACAGGAGAAGCTAAGTACAGACGACACAAAAAAAGGGATACGGTGCATAAAAGTTTCTCGTATGAAGAGCAAATAGTCCAAGGGCCTGAGTGGCAGCAGCCTTTTCGTCTAACACTCCTGTTCGTATGCTAATGTTCCTAACTCTTGGCTCATCGTGAACTTCATCATCTGATGATACTCCACCAAATCCATTGACATTTTCATCACCATCAGATTCATCAATGTCAATAGCAGAACCGTCATCAAGATTGCAGGAGGAAAATGCTAACGGCACAACATGTGGCAGGTACTGTTGTTAAAAATCAAAAAGTTATCCATATAAACAACTAAACAGAGAATACTTGCTTAGCTTTTTTTTTTTTTTTTTTAAAAAAGGGCTATCTTCACCTTCACAAATCCATCATCCAGAATTTCAGCCACATTGCTAAAGAATCCATGTGTATATTCGCGCAGTTCACTAAACTCCAACGCAAAACCCTGGAGAAGTATGAAAGACAGAACTTTAGAAACAAAAGACAGCCCTCTATCTATGTCTACTAAAAAATAACTTACAGAAATGGCTGCTTCAATATAAGGTGGCAAAAAGGGCTCCATCCTTGCTCTCCCAACAGACATTGCCACGATTCCTACTAGCTCAGTTGCCCTTGCTCGTGAACGAAGGTCCTCATCATTTGTCAAAACCATGAAATTTTTCATGAGCTCAAGAATTCTTTCAGCATATGGCAGGAAAGCTTGCTCTGCTGCAGATGCAACAGAACCAATCGCAGACTGAAAAAGCAAAAAGATAGAATAGTTCAATCAGGAGGGTAAGTGGGTAACTCAAAACAAGAAGCATCATCCTGCCAAAAGGGGCACATTGAAAAAGAAGCAAACAAATAATATCTTACCATGCAAGTCTCTTGTAGATTTCGGGGACTATTTTGAAGAGCAGCCAGAAGCTTTGCCATCAAAGGGTCAATAAACGGAAGGATTTCCTCACCCATATTCTCGCAAAAAGAAGCCAAAGCATAGTATGACTTCTCCTGAGCAGGAAATCCAAAGCAATCATAAACAAAAGAGAACTAATTTGTAGACTAATAAACCTCAAAAAAACTATTGACTAATAGAAATAGCATCCTGCCATACCTTCACGTCACTAGATGCGTCCTCCAGAGCATTTAATATACAAGGAAGCACACTCTCATAGTGTGATATAATCTCAGGCTGCAAGTGCTCAGCAAACTGACCTAATGCAAATGAAGCAGCACCCCTCACCATCTGCTCTGGATCCCTTAAAGACCCCAAAACTATATGTAGCACAGGCTTCAGATTATTTTTCATCAAATCCAAGCAGCCCTCAGATACAACTCCAAGTGCTGTGACAGCAGCTTCCCTAAACTTTGGATCAACATTTTGACAGCTTATGGAAGCAAATTCAAATACTGGCTGGAAAACTTGTTTTGGGAGGTTCAAAGCCATTGTGTCTATAACTTCTGCAGCAGCTCGATCTGGGGCAAGGTCTTCATCATCATCCTTGTTACTTGACTCTGCAAGCAAAGGGCAGATGACATGCAAGATTGGCATAACCAACTTGTGTTTCTTAAGAGAATTATACTTGTATTTTGCCAGCCAGGAGATTATTTGAGTAGCCTGAGAAACAAACGAGGCATTAATGATAAGTATCACTGTAAACTCCCTTCTACGAGCATTATGAATGTGACAGATCCTTAATGTCTAACCTGATGACGGGTGTTATCGTCCAAAGTCTGATTAGAGCAAACCTCAAGAGAGAACTGCACTATGGATTTAACAGAATCTCCAAGAAGTGGTGCAGGTGACTCAATCAGTTCATCAAATATTTCGAAAGCAATTACAACCACATCTTCTTCACCAGAAGCAAGACACTGTCTAGCTGCATGCAATATTCCAGGTATAAAGTCCCTGAATCTAACCTGCATTACCAAAAGAACCTAAATTCAAAACAGTAATCATCGAAAGACTGATGGCCGTCAGTTTTGTTTGTAAAGTTCAACCTGATCTGATCTCTCGAGGCATAGACTTTTTAAAAAGTAAAAGGTAATTCTATATTTTCCATAGATAGAGGTGGAAAATGGTTAATCTGTTTGGCCGACATCAGGCTAGCTGCACGGCGAAAAGATAGCCATACATAGTTGTGGAATTGCGGAGGCTATACTTAGTCATAGTGGCAGTGATGGAGGTCGGTTGATAGTGGAAAGACATGGGAAAGAAAAAGAGGTTAAAGAGATGAATTGGTTGTAAGAACAATAATATTAGAATTATGGAATTGCTCTTTTCACATTATGGAACCATTGCAGCCATAAATCATTACTCCTATTAAAAGCTACCAATTTCCTCATAAAATAGTGGTCATATGATAACATCTGAAGCAAATATTTGAATTCAAAGATTTTCAGCTCCCAATTTGGCCCACTCGTTCAATGTCTTTGCTTTTATTGAGAAAGGAAATTGCACATTACAATGTCAAGTTGTTTGAATGAGTATGATAAGAAGCATGTCATTTTAGAGAAGAGGATGTCAAGTGAAGCTGTGAAGGAATATCTAGGAAAGCAAGGCCTTTTATAGGATGATACATTGTGCGAATTCAGAGGTGCCATGCGTTCTTGCAATTCCCAAAAGTTACCATGAACTTCGGAAAAAGAGAACAGAGGAAGTAATTAACTATACTGAACACTGAAAGAAAGTAACATCGTAAGATCCTGCAGAGCCGTTACTCTGCATCAGTCATAAAGTCGTATGCATATCTGGTTGAACGGATGACTATCCTCAAGACCATCTCAGACTAGGTTTTAAAAAGAGATTATAGTAAATCTTCTTGCTAGTAGGTTTCAAGGATTTGAAGGGGTGAAGTACAGATTTATATGAGAATTCAAAAACTGAGAAAATTTTATTCAATTGAGGTCAGTTATTTGTGTTATTTACGATCCTTAACACAACCATGTTCTTGTAATAATGTAATGTTTCTTTAAAGTTAATTTGTTCTACATATTGTAAAGGGTCCTTACACAAACTTCCCTGAAGGAGAAGGCCTTCAAGTCTCCAACATGCATATTCTCTATATTTTTCAAATGAGTTAAGTGACGAGTGGCTCCTGATGTGAAGACATTGACGGATGCCTCAAGAGTTTAATGAATCCAATATTTTCTGCCCGATTATAGGTTTCCCTTAAATTTTTAATGTCTCAAGTCTAAAAGGGATATCGATAAATGCAGGAATCTCAGCTCTAAATTTGACCAGTCCAGCTATTATTTCTTTTCTTTGTCTTTTCTTTTTTGGGAGGAAGAGGTTATCAGTTCCATTATGGTTGCAGAAGAAGCACCTTTTCAATAAAAAGAATATTAGAAATTAAAAAGTGAAAAAAAGAAACAAGTTGCAGGATGAAAATAGAAACTCACCACCTCATGTTCATCATGTGTAAACTCTAGAAAAGAACCCACAGCCCTAGTAAAGATAATAAAAATACATTATCACCAGAAACCAAAAAGAAAGCAATTCCCAGAAAAGCATATCAAAACAAGGATTCACATTACTTTAGTGCTGCAACCCTAACTCTGCTACTTGTCTCGTCCTGCAAACATTTTAGCAAAAGACGTTGAAGGTCTGCAAAACATGGTCGAAATTGATCCCCTATAGTTTCGGTCAACGAGCTGAAAAGAATCAGCGCAACCTAGCACAAAAACACAAAGTACAATCTGTTAGCTTATAAATAAGAGTAACAACAATGATTGCAACAAGCAACAAAAGATTTCAGTACAACAAATACACAAATAAAATTTCACATAGTACTTGCACGTTAAAAAAAGAAAAACCACACACAGATGGTTATGACTTTAGGTAATATTACAAGACCTCTTGAGTAAGATGAGTCAAAACAATTTTAGATTGTTCTTAATTAGGATTTTCAATAGACACTAGTGAGAATAACGGGCGATGACTCAGGTTGAAATTGTCACAATAATTTTTCTTTACATATCATGAATTGAGTAGAATTTATATAAATATAAAAAAAAAGGGTGAGAAAATAAAGAAAATTACTCTCTTACAATGACATTATTACAAACTATAAGGTGTTGGATGTACATAAACTTTTGTACAGGTTTTTAGGTCAATATTAATATCTTCATTTTTGTAACAATAAACAATAGTATCATGTACGATTACTGCTAAGTTCCCACTTCCCAATGTGATGGTCCCAAGCTCAAAGTCTTTGTAGCAACAATTTTTTGAATGAGATATTGAAAATGGAAATTAAACATTCGTATGAGAGGAGAGTGTTACATGGTACATAAACTTTTGCATGAATACTTTTTAATACACTTGTTTAAAATATTTGTATAGATATGCTAAGAGAATGTAGACTTTTTACATGGTCAACATACAGTGATACTTGAATGATCTTGTTTCTAGTGTTGTTAACCTATCCTTGTTTTATTTCTAGTAGTGACAAAACTTCTGCGAGCTTTTCTGGACTGATTTAATGTTTATTACAAAAGAAAAGGTTTTAGATATCAATCCATAAGCTACATAGAAGAAAATGCAAATCCAAATCCACTAATATAAAGCCAATACAGATTAATTAAGATATAAAGACCATAAAGGTTAGCACAACAGATATCAAAAATTTGCCACGCCAACTATGACCCTTTAGTATTAATCCAAAACTCCACTAAAGTACACTTCTAGAATGCACACTCAAATGCCACTTCTGCATTAAACCCAATGAACGAAAACACTTTCCTCCATTCATGTGGATTTTCTGCACGATTACAGCAGCTGACCACCAGAATTAAAGGATTACCTACCTAGAAAACAAAGGTAGCATCAAACTTATAGCGGGATATGACTCCCTAAAAAGAAAGAGAAAAAATCAAACAAAGTTTGCAAAACAAGGAGGTTAACACTAAGCCAAATTGATGGCTAGAAATAGATTGAGCATTTTCCTAGCCCTAGCCCTAGCCCTAACCCTAGCCGACAGCCAGTGGCTTTGGTGGCAGAAGCAGGAAGCAGCAACTGCAGCACTTGTGAACAGAAGCAAGTGGGACAATGCTCACTGTATGGAAGTCAAGGAGGATATAATGAGACAAATTTCTCTCACATAATTATAATTGTAACAGCTACACCCAGATGATCCATGATATTGGAACATTGGAACTTATTTGCCAGCATGTTTTAATGGTTGAGCTCCCTTGACATTCTCATAACAAATATGTGCGCATGTATACATGGCTCACAAGGCAAGGAAAGCATTCAAGAACAAAAAGGTTGGCCTAAGTCATCAACATAAAAGAAAGAATAAAACTTCAGATGCAAGAAGCAATTGTTCACTCCACCCAGTATAGAAAGATATGAGACTGAAATGAACAGCTAGAGTTTTGCTGTCGTCATGGTAACTAAATAATTACTCAGCTGTGAGCAGGTGATGCAGCTATCAAGCATACCTCTCTGTGATCCTCTTGTGCGCTCTGACTGCATTGAAAAAGGAATGTCAACAAGTCAGGCCACTCTCCAGAAGGAACAGCATACTTTGCAACAACACTGACAACATTCGCACTAGCTCGTCGCACTGGCGGACTGCAAAAACATGGAGCCGTTATTACGGATCGAATTAATCAAAATTATCACACTGATTACTCGTATACCCATAATCAATTACCCATTATAATATCAGTATCATATAAATTCCACAAATTCAAGAAATAATTTAAAAAAAAAAAAACCTGTGCTCCATAGTAATGCTGTCAATGAGGGATTGCTTAACAAGCTGACGGAACTGAGGATTGAGCTTAGCCCAATGACCAGTAATCTTCTTACGGAGCAGAACAGCAGCGAGTTGGCGAACATTGGGAGTCTTAGCAGTGCGCAGATGATGAACTAAAGCAGGAACAACTTCTGGGTCTTTCGCAAGACGCTTAATTTGATCTTCGGCTTGCCTTCGAGCATCATTGTCGGGCATCAAGAATTGTATCAGTAGCAGCTCCAGTGACTGCGCCATTGTTGCCCCTTTGTTCTGTGTTAGCCGCCTCACTCAAGAACAGAGAAGGCCGGACTGACTAGAGGGTGGCGGCGCTAATTTGGGAATGGGGGTTTGTTGGAATTGGGGAATTGGGGTTTGCAACCTAATTGGGTAATTCAAGAGGTTTAGGCCTCCAAAACATTGTTATTGGTAGATGGAGTACAAGTGTTACACTATGTGTTTAGTAGTAGTCTAGTAGATGGAGTACTATGTGTTATTGTAATCTATTATGTATTGAGTATAAATGTATAATGTAACAAAGTTTATTTGTCAAAAAAAAAAAATTAATAAACCACTTTTTCATTCTAATTATAACAAAGTTTATAATGTAATTTATATTCACTATACAGTGTGGTGTATTATCCATCATTTCACAACTAAGTTTTACTTTGTAGTTCTAGTTCTCTCCAAAAATGAGATATAAGAAGAAAAAAAATAATTCTCATAATGATGATGATAATAATAATAAAATAATAAAGTAAATATAAAGATAATAAATTTATATTTTATAATAATAAATAAATTAATAATATTTTAAATTTAAATATAATAATAACAAAAAAAAATAATAATAATATATAATAACAAAAAACAATACGGACTAATAAGTAACAATGGTAACAAACATGTATCAACCATTTATAAAGTAAGTTATTCAGCCCAATTTATTCTTAACTTATTTTTTCTAATCTGATGTGATATGGATTTTTTTTAGCGATATACTTATTTGTTCTTATCTATTTTAATATAAAATAAATAATAAGATCTTTGTACTAAAGGTTAAAACTCTTATAGAGATAGAGCATAGGTTAAAACTCCTGTCATCAAACATTAAGTTGTGATTTGAAGAATGATGTCAATGTTAACCTAATTATTGTTAAAAAAGACAGATGTTCAATTGACCTAATCTTACTCATTTTTTTTCTAATTTGATCGTCTAATTTAATTAAACTTTAACCCATTTTATGTTAAATTTCATATCTTGATACTATTACAATGCATATATTGTATAAGAGTATCTAAGGTCACTTCATTAAATTCAAAATGAATTAATCTGACCTAGAAGCAAGAATCCATATAATTGTAATCATGTTCGACTTTTATATGTTGGAGTAGCTGGTACATACAAGTCATGCTCGACCCTTAAACTTATTAATTTTTAGAAATTAATTAGTCATATAAAACTAATTTTTAATACAATATTAATTTTCAATGTTAACTTACCAACTTCAGTCGTTTTAATTGCAAATTTACAACCCAATGTTAGTATTATAGATTTTATGTAAATCAAACTAAACTGAACATGAATCTTCGAAATTTCCACCAAATCTACCTTTAGATAATTATTTGATCCAATTTCCATTAATCCACTCCCAATCGTGCTCCTCTTGTCTTTTTATCTTTTTTTTTTTTGTTAAATATTAGTGTCAATATTTAATTGAATTTATGATGAAATACATGGATCGCTTTATTGTATTTTTATTTACCTTCATTACTTCCCTGTAAATTCTTTTTTAATCATAAAAAATCAGTACTCAAGGGCTAATTTGGTTAAATCAATGCAATATATGAGTGGTATGTGGTATGTGGTATGTGGTATGTGGTATGTGATATACGATAAGCCTTTTCCCAATTTTAAACAATTGTTATTGAGTAATGACCCTTGCACTAGCTAGTTTCACCGTACAAGGTGAGTTAGAAAGAGGTGAATTGCTTTAATACGTTAGGGGTTGATAAGTTTGCATGTCACTGGAACAACTTCTCAATTAGTCAAAACACCCTTGCGATGGAATGTCCTAGTAATTACATTCATGTTGGTTAAGGTTGTTACATTTCTACTTGTTGAATTTAGGAAAGTTAATTGCAATAGTTAAAGAAGAATTGGAGAACAAAAATTCATTTAAAAAAGAAAAAACCCAAAAGAGTGTATCAAACCCTAACACAATATAAAGAAAATGGAAGCAAGTGAAGCATAAAAGTCCATAGACAAGAAAAGTAGAAGAACTAAAAAAAGAAAGATAGGTCCATTAAAAAAAGTACACCCAAATGGCAAGACTAAACCTACATTGATACTATAAGACTATAAACCCAATACCAATATGGAGTAGAATATGTGAAGCCACAGCCATATGGCAGGATACAATCATACAAATCCCGTCGCTGGCTAGTGGCTATCATCTTTGAACAACAGAATAGAGAAATCTCGTCGTCGCATGCTCGATACCCGATACTTGTTGGGTTTCTCATAATCTCATAACATTACAACATACCCACTAAAACCAACCTTCACATTATTCACAACCCCTAAAGCCTCTAACAATCCTCCCTTCCCCATTCTCTCCAGTCTCCCTTTCATCCTCCTCTTCATTTTTTGTTCTACTCTACACGCTGCGCTGTTTTTTCTTTCCTCATTCTTATTTCTTTTTTTTTTGAGTAAGCTTTTGTCGATCCTTTTATTATGTTGTCTCTCGCACATCCGTTTCTTCTTCCGCCTTGCTAATCGTTTTCTTACTCTATTTTCTTCTTAATTACTTTCTTAATTGCGATTACCGTTGCTTAATTTATAAGTGATTTTTTTTTATGTTTTTTTGAATTCTCGATCTGTCTAAGTTTTTTTGAATTTAAGCTATTGATTGGATCTGTTTTTTGTTGTTGTTGTGTTGTTCAAATGCTGAATGATTTTTTTTTCTGGGTTTTTGAATTTCAGGTTATTTTGATTATTTTATTTGTGATTAAAGTGTGGGAAATTAGAGCTCTGCGATGATTGGCTAAGGGGGAGATTTTAGTGTAGATTTTAGTTTATTCGTTAATATTAGGGAGATGAAGAGGTCTAGAGATGATGTTTACTCAGGACCTCAAGTGAAACGGCCGTTTCCTGCTACTTCGTGTCGCGGCGAGAGGTAATTTTTCTAGGTTTTGTTTCTTAATTCATCTGTCCAGTTATCGGTTAATTAATCATGTTTTCGTGTGTTTGTTTGATTGATGAGTGTGGTGAATTGGTTTTGGAATGGTTCGTTTTTTGTCTGATTTCGTGACTTAGAGGTTGAGGTTTTGGTTATGGTTATGGTTAGTTCGGTTTGCCGTTTGTTTTCGGTTTTTTGGAATATTTATTTGTTTTAATAGTAAGTTTTTGATGCTGGATTCTCTCTTTGATTTTAGTTTCCTTCTGGTGTTTGGCAGAGTTGTATGTTTTATGGTAACGATTTGATTTTTATGGTGTTTTTTCGTGGCGAAAGTTATTTTCCGTTTCCATGGTGTCTTGAATGCTTGTTTTGGAGTTTATCGAATTTGTGATTAATTTATGTGTATTTTGTCGATGTGACTTTTTCGACTGACGGAATTTGTGGATTTTATTTGAAATTGAAGCTCTGGACAGCCTCAAATGGTAGGGGGTAGTGGAACTGGTGCACAGACACCACAAAGACTAACGACCAATGACGCCCTTAATTACCTGAAGGCAGTAAAGGAAATGTTTCAAGATAAGAAGGAGAAATATGATGAGTTTTTAGAAGTTATGAAGGATTTTAAAGCTCAGAGGTCTGATCGTTGCTGAGCTTGTTGAGTGATCTTTACGTGATTTTTCAGGGCTTGTAACTAACTTGATTCCATTTTGTATGTTGTTCTGTAGAATCGACACCACAGGTGTAATAGCAAGGGTTAAAGAGCTGTTCAAAGGGCATCGCAACTTAATATTGGGATTTAATACCTTTTTGCCCAAGGGCTATGAAATCACTCTTCCTTCAGAGGAAGAGAATCCTCCTGCGAAGAAGCCTGTTGAATTTGAGGAAGCAATTAGTTTTGTCAATAAAATTAAGGTTACTAATACGGCATTTGGATTTAATGATTATTTATTGCTTCATATAACTTTGCTTATAGAGTGCCTGGGTTTCTATTGCAGTTGCGGTTTCATGGCGATGAGCATGTTTATAAATCATTTCTTGACATTTTGAACATGTATAGGAAAGAAAACAAGACCATCAGTGAGGTCTACCAGGAGGTGTGCCTTTTACCCATGCATTTACATCATTTATTCTCTTTTGAGAGATGGGTAGAGGAGAGGAATATCATGTGCACCATTTTATGTTGCATTTTTTTCTCCCTCTTTTGATTTGGATCCTCATTAACTCAAACAAATATCTTTATTTTTTTTCCTGACATAATTTAATAGATGGTAAATGATGCATTGAGTAGGGTATGTGGCAAAAGCAAGTTTTGGGAGTTAGGATGTAAGATCGTGCATATATGTGTCAATGTGTGATCTAACAATAGGGAAGGATGCAGTTATAATGGTCTTGGTTGACATGTCTACCATGTTCACTGTGTGCAGGTAGCCGCTCTCTTTCGAGACCATGGAGACCTTCTGGAGGAATTCACACATTTTCTTCCTGATACATCATCAGCGACACCAGGTCAACTTGGACCTTCTTGTAAAAGTTCTATCTTGCGAGACATGAATTCAGCTATGCCTACAGCAAGGCTGATGCATGTTGACAGGGTATGTTTTTCATCACAATCCCTGCTTTGCTATTTTCTTGTACATTGATCTTCCTGGTAATGCTTGTCCTTTTGTGAGTACAGAAGGATCGTGAGTTTAATGTTGATGTTTCTGATGCCGACACCGATAAATTGGGGAAAGTAGAGCGAGAGCAGAGGAGGCGGCTTGATAAGGAAAGAGATAGAAAAGATGGTATCATCAGGTCAGAAAGGGCAACAGATAATCTGGACTACGAGCATATTTGGGATTTATTGGCATAGATCGTATTAACAAAGTGAGTTTCTTTCAGGGGTGAAGATTCTAATACAGACCACGGTGCTGAAAATTATGGAATACGTGGTGTCTATGGGTCTTATGATGATAAGAGTGGTCTAAAAAGTGAGCTTTTTTCATCTTTCACTTATTGCTTATGGTGTTATCAAATGTTTCAAAGTGGGTAAAATGGAATCTAAAGTTTAATACAGTTTGTGTCTGTCTTTATTCATCCACATCCTCACCTACACCAGCACACGTGGTTCATTGTTGGCTGAACAAATGCATGTCAAATGCGTGTGCACTAGTTTATTATCATCGTCATGTGCCTGTACATTAGACAATATCTTTTGCTCAACTCCTTTTTCCTTTTCAAAGTATGCCAATTTATGTGATGTAAGATTTTCATCCCAGTTTGACAGTTTGTGTGGAACACCATAAGGTGGTTTTCTGTAGACATTAGAAGCAGACTATGTGCATTTTACTAAATTATTAATATATACCAAGGAAAAAAAGATCCTAGTCATTAGTGTTGAAGATAGCTAAGAGAAATCTACATCTTGTTATTTTCTTTTCCTAAAATCTCATGGTGTTTTGAGTCTTTAAGATACTATCTTTACCTTTTCCTCTTCTTTTGGGCTTTTCACTTGGTCACTATCCTCATGTCTTGAGACTGTTAGTCTCTTAGTGCCATCTTCTTTGAGGCTTGAAAAGGCACAACAGTTTACTATATTAGTTACCATTGATGTTTAGTATGTGCATTCCTATTCTGTTTATAGTCCTCAGATTGATAGCATTATTGTAGGTATGTTCAGCCAAGAATTTGCATTCTGTGAAAAAGTCAAGGAGGGGTTACATAATCCTGATGATTATCAGGAATTTTTGAAATGTCTTCATATATATAGCAGGGACATAATCACAAGACAGGAATTGCAAGCTTTGGTATGACTTTATACTGTGATTAATCTTTCATCATCATTTTTTTTAATCACTTCAACACCTAGAAATTGACAATGATGAACATCATTGTAAATCAAGTTAGAGTCTCCATGAAGAGATATCTATTAGTGGAAGTTATTGTGACCTTTCATTTTAATGAACTCCTTAGTAATACAATCACTTGTGTTATTTTTTTCTTAGGTGCGTGATATACTTGCAAATTACCAAGATCTTGTGGATGGGTTTGATGAGTTTTTGGCACATTGTGAAAAAGCTGGTAATATATTTCTCTATTTATTTTCACCACTTCATATTTAAGGTTTGTCTCTGATGAAATATGATGTTTTGCAGATGGATTTCTTGGCAGTGTTATGAGTAAAAGTATGTGCAATAAACACCATCTTTCTAAAATTTGCATGGTCATTTGTTCTACGTTAGCAGTGTTACAAGATTTGAACACATTCAGCTGGTTTTTTCTGAGTCACGACGTAAATAAATGGTTATATAATTTACTAAGTGTTCATTTCTGTTCAGAATCCTTGTGGCCAGAATCTTTGTGGAGCGATGGTCCATCAAAATCCGCTAAAAATGAGGATAGAGAGCGAGATCGAGATATTGTAAGAGAAGATAGGGACAGAGATCGTGAGAGCAGAGAAAGGGACCGTACTGATAGAAGTGTTGTTTATGCGAACAAAGAAGTTGCAAATCTTAGGATGTCTACAAATTCGAACAAGGATAAGTATATAGGAAAACCTATACAAGAGCTTGACTTATCCAACTGTGAACGCTGCACACCTAGTTATCGATTGCTTCCCAAGAATGTGGGCTAATACTCTTCTATTTGTTCTTATGAATAACGATGTTTTCTATTTGACCTCTTTCAGTAACGCCGTATCTGTGCAAATGATGCAGTATCTCATACCTATGGCAAGTCACCGGACTGAGCTCGGAACTGAAGTGTTGAATGATCACTGGGTCTCTGTCACCTCTGGAAGCGAAGATTACTCGTTTAAGCACATGCGTAAAAATCAATATGAGGAGAGCCTCTTTCGATGTGAAGATGACAGGTATTAATCTATATGTTCTACATAGTCCTTGCCTTGATGACTTGTATTGACACTTTGACAGAGATTCCAAATTTCACAATTCATCTTGTATTATGTATGCTTTCCTAATATGAATTTACATTCCTTGCATTTTACTGTGGTTTTATGTCATATGCATTTGTGTTCATTTCTTAATTATGCCATGTTCCATTGTCAGGTTTGAACTGGACATGTTGTTAGAGTCTGTGAACATTACAATTAAGCATGTGGAAGATCTTTCGGACAAAATAAACGCCAATACGATAAAAGCAGAAAACCCTATCCGGATAGAGGACCACTTTACACGTACTTTCTGATTTATGACTCTGAGATTTTTTGACATTGCTTTAGATGTCATTATGTGTCTTACATTGCTTTCTTTTCCTTCAGCTATAAATCTAAGATGCATTGAACGATTGTATGGAGATCATGGTCTTGATGTCATGGATGTATTGAGAAAGAATGCTACTCTTGCTTTGCCTGTTATATTGACTCGCTTGAAGCAAAAGCAAGAAGAATGGGCCAGATGCCGTGCTGATTTTAACAAGGTGTGGGCTGAAATATATTCTAAGAATTATCACAAGTCACTTGATCATCGTAGTTTCTACTTTAAGCAGCAAGACTCAAAGAGTTTGAGTTCAAAAGGTAATTTGCCCCTCTTCTATACAGAACTGGGTAGTCCAGCGTGGCACCGCAATATATGTTGGTTTTAAGTCATCTTGCTGCAAAGTTCCCACTTCCCATAACTCATTGATCAGTTTACAAACTTGCTGATTGGACCCTTCTTCTCTTTCCAGCTCTATTGGCAGAGGTTAAAGAGATCAGTGATCAGAAATGCAAAGAGGATGATGTGCTTCTTGCTGTTGCTGCTGGAAACAGACGGCCTATTATTCCCCATCTAGAATTTGAGTACCCTGATACAGATTTGCATGAGGACTTGTATCAGCTTATGAAATATTCCTGTGGTGAAGTTTGTACAACAGAACAGTTGGATAAAGTAATGAAAGTTTGGACAGCATTCCTAGAACCTGTACTTGGTGTGCCTGCTCGGGCTCAGGATGCAGAGGGCTCTGAAGATGTCGAGAGAGCCAAAAATATTGAGGTTGCCAAAACAGATGGTCCTGCTATTGGTGAGAGTGATAGAAGTCCTAATGGCTGTGCAGTTACTCGCAAACATGATAGTAGTCCACCAGAACAATCTAGTTCTGGCAATCATGCTAAAGATGGCAGATATCCTGATGCCAGTAACAGTGGCCTGCATCATGTTCGAGCGCAAAGTAATGGCAACACGACCGATCAAATGTCCGGCCCCGCCCAGCAAACCACTTCTAGTGAACGATTGACTGCTTCTAATCTGCCTCTTCCCTCTGGTGTTGAGCAAATTCATGGAAGAAACATTGAAAACCCATCAGGTTCGTCTTTTTGATCCTCCAGTATTTGGATTGTTACATGGCCGAGTAACAGTGAAGTGAAGAACTCTGCTCGTCCTAAGCTTTGTTTATTTCTGTTGTTTGTCCAGGCTTGAAATGGTGACTAAAAGTTTCAACTGTAAATGTAGAAGTCAAAACTTGTTTCAGGGGCCAGTCTTTAGCTTTGACTATTAATTTTAGTTTGTTTTCACTTGTTGATACGCTGGTGGAATTATTTTGACTCTGTATCAGGCCATAGTACCGCACTTTTGAGGGTTGAGAATGCTGCAGATAACCGTGGGCTTGAGTTGAGATCAAATGGGGGAAACGTCCCTTCGTTGGAGGTATTTCTTTAGTTCACATAAATAAGTTATTAAGTGGAGGGAAGTATTATTGTCTAACCCTTCAATTGTTTTTGTACATATTGTACTATCTCTTCCTTAGGTGTCACGTATCATTAATGATTACACTCCTTTCCTTCTTACTTGACTGGTGCACACTTCAATATGTTTGACAAGGAAAACCAAATGAACAACTTTAGAGATATATTAATGAGCTAAATATTTCATGATGAAACTCCTCTTTCCTTAATAGATTGATAATCTCTTTATGTTTTGCAGGCTGTTGACTCTACAAGATCAGTTACAGCATCAAATGGAGTGATAACAGGTGTGAACAAAGAAATCAAGTATTGCGAAGAGTCTAATGGACATGCTAAAGTCGAAAGAGAAGAGGGTGAGTTGTCTCCGAATGGAGATTTTGAGGAGGATAATTTTTCAGTTTTTGGGGATGCAGCCACAGAGCCTGCAAAAAAGCCAAATGATGGTGCATCAAGTGTCCCGCACCAAAGTAGACAGAGAGGTGAGATACATCAAGGTGATACTGGAAGAGAAAATGACGTAAATGCTGATGATGTAGGTGAGGAGAGTGCTCACAGGTCATCAGAGGACAGTGAGAATGCTTCAGAAAATGGGGATGTTTCCCCCAGTGAGTCCGGTGAGGGAGAGGATTGCTCTCCTGAGCATGAGGAAGATGGAGAACATGATGAGAATGATAACAAGGCTGAGAGTGAGGGTGAGGCTGAAGGAATGGCAGATGCTCAAGAAGATGGAGATGGATTATCATTTCCCCCTTCTGAACGGTTTCTGCTAACAGTGAAGCCTCTTGCTAAGCATGTCCCTGCATATTTAAATGAAAGTAGAAAAAGTTCCCGCATCTTTTATGGAAATGATGCGTTCTATGTGCTCTTTCGACTACATCAGGTAAGGAAGAATTCACATTAGATTCAACTTAAATTTTTATAAGTTATTTATGTGATGTTTTAACTTATTTCTCCCTTTTTCCAGACTTTATATGAAAGATTTCAATCAGCAAAGATTAATTCAACTACAGCAGACCGCAAATGGAAGTCTTCTCATGAAACAGTTCCATCTGACCTATATTCAAGGTTGCTCAATTACAAGGCTTTATTTTTCTGCTTTTTTAACTTTTAGATTGGTCAGTGCATTGTAATCTGAATTAGTTTTCTTGGCATAGATTCATGAATGCACTATATAGTTTGGTTGATGGTACTTCTGACAACACCAAATTCGAGGATGATTGTCGAGCCATTGTTGGCACCCAATCATATCTTCTGTTCACTTTGGACAAGCTTATATACAAGATTGTCAAGCAGGTCTATCAAATTCCAAGCACTTGTTATTTTATTCCTTCATCCTTGTAATTGAACTTACCTGTTTTCCTACCTTTTTGGTTGCTTTTGTGTTTCGATCTCAGCTTCAAATTCTGGCCACTGAGGAGGTGGACAACAAGCTTCTTCAGTTATATGCTTATGAAAATTCTAGAAATCCAGAGAAATTCTTAGATGTTGTTTATCATGAAAATGCTCGTGTTCTTCTCCATGATGAGAACATATACCGTTTTGAATGTGTATGTCCAATTCATTTGCACTTTCCTACTCTGTTTTTTGGCATTTGTTTTATGATTTTTTGCACGTGATTGTTGGTCTGTCGTCTTTTACATCGCTTTTTGGTTTTGCTGCAGTCATCTTTACCTGCTCGATTGGCCATTCAATTGATGGACAAAGGGCATGAAAAGCCTGAAGTGACAGCTGTGTCAATGGAACCCAACTTTTCAGCCTATCTACATAATGATTTCCTCTCAGTTGTCCCAGATAAGAAAGAGAAACCCAGGATATTTTTAAAGAGGTATGCAGTGTTTGTGGTTTAACTTTGTAAATTATCGATTGAAGCCTTGAGCTCTATTGAAGCTAAGATACTTGTTGTAGCAGGAATAAACAACATATGAGTGGGGAGGAAGCCTCTAGTGCTTCCAAGGCTATGGAAGGAGTTCAAGTTGTCAATGGTTTAGAGTGCAAGATAGCTTGCAATTCGTCCAAGGTATTTTGATCATTGGAAGAGATTGACATTTTGAGAAAGGTTGATTGCATGCTTTTTAGTGATATCACTACTATTTTTGTTTTGTATTGCACATGGTAATTTGTCATGTGTCGTAGGTGTCATATGTATTAGATACGGAGGATTTCTTATACCGGAAGATAAGAAATAGGAGAACTTTGCATGTGAGCAGTGCTTGCAATGACCAGGCGAAGTCACAAAATGGCTCTTCTCGCAGATTAGATCCATTTAGCAAATTGCTTGCGAACTCATGATGATCCATAGCGATATCACTGGAAGCTTGTTTGATGCTGTGTTAGGGGTGGTTGTGCTATTAGCAATGTGTGACAATCGGTACGCTATCAGATGCATGTGTTGCTCACTCTACTTATTGTTATGCTATGGGGGTTGCTGAAGCAAGGCTATCTGAGTTTGCTGGGAAAAGGATTCTGTGTTTTGGAATATCAAAAGGTAAATTTCCTGCTCAATGGGAAATAATTACTAATGTTAGCGCTTTGGATGAAGGATTATAATATCTTCAACGAGCCTTGCAATACTTGCGCTATTTTGTTGTGGGAAAAGGGATGGTCACTGCCATATGGAGCAGGATAAAGAGCAAAGGAAAGGAATAAGGAGTTCCTAGTTGCTGAAGCATCCCCTAATTCCTTCCTTCCAAACTAATAAAGGGGGTGACGATGGGTCAAGTGTAGTAGTATAATGTAAGTTTATTGTGTAAATATAGCTAATATCATTTCATTCATTAACATTACTGATCTGTTACCATTTTTGTTTCACCCTAAAGCCCCCTTTTCTCTTCTTTTTTGCATGGTTAAATTGATGTAATTTTATATGGATAAATATCAATATTCGCAGCCATGCTGCCTTCTGAGTAAAAATTAGTAGATGTTTTTATTCCTGCGAACCTTGTGAAGATTGTGCACAGGTCTTTTTGCGTCCTTAAGGATCTGTGGATGGCAGATAAGAATTGCATCGACTTACGAGTAGTAGTAACGTTGAAACGTTTTGCTTGGATTAGTGGGTTATTTATCATGAATATAAATGATACTAACATTGCTCTAAGGCAGTGAATTTGATTAGTGTACAACTTCAGTCTGAAACATTTAATACAATTCCAAATCGCTTGTCCCAAACCAACGTCTTTGTTCTCATTAATATTTAATCTTATAACAATCTACGATGCAAGTGTTCGTAGAGGGTCAAAATGAGTTTTTGACAAACAGTTTAACCTGTTCAAACATTTACTCCTTAACTTTTTGGAATTTCGAGTCCTTGACCTTTCTTCCTTAACTTGTACCCCTTTGTTTTTAATTACGTCCAAGATTTGTCCCTATTGTCAACCTTACGGGTTAATATTAGTTATATTAGTTTGTTGTTAAAACGTCAATTACATGTTTAGGTTCAACTAATTATTGTTCACTTACATGTTTATAATTATTCTCCATTATTATTTTAGAGTTTGTACTTAGAAGTAGAGCAAACCATCATTCGCTCCTCTCAACCCCTATCCCAAATTAGACAACTTAAAAATTTGATTCTATTTGTCCAAAACAAAGTCTATGATAAGAGCATCAAACCTTGCCAATAATCAACCACTTTCCGATATTCACCCTATAAATTCAGCTCTCACGAAATTTTCTTAAGTAGATAGACAACATTTTGATCTACTAATATTAATATTGAAGAGTTTAGGACATAAGAAAATCAAACCAATCTATATTATATTGTAAGTAGTAATGAGACTTCATAAAACTAACAATTGAGAAGAAGAAAATATTTTACTAACCAACTTTTATTAGGTTGAAAAAGTATTTGAAGATACTTTTCGAAAATATAGAGAGAGCTTGCGAGATTGGTGAAAGATGACAATATGAATCAAAGTAGAAACACATTTTCGGATTTTGATTAACATTCTTAGGGTTGATTACATTGTTTTCTAATTTCTTTTTTCATTAAAGATATGCATGTGATTTTTTGCAAACCTCAAGGGTCTATGGCGCATTCTTCAAAACATGAGAGTACCCTATACATTCTTTAAATCCTCACGAATATTGAATGCATTTCCTTGAAACTTAATAAATAGTATTAATTATTGCACATGCCTTATTTAAAGACCTTGAAAAAGAATTTATGACGAATGAGTTTTGAAAATCGATTGCAATGGATGCTTATAGTTAAAGTAGATAATTCCAATCATATAAAGTTGTTTCTTTATAAGGCCCAAAATTGTCAAAATGACCAATTTTGATGGTTTGTTGAACGCTATTTTTGAGATATTTTAGAAAAAATTTTGAAAATCAAATGAAGAAGCCAAAGGCACCCTAGGGTCATATGAGGAGGATTGAACCATTCAAAAATATTTGAGTCTCCAAAGTCCTTAATGTAGGACTTCTAAAAGTGTGATAAAATGGGTGTATATAGTTAACGTAGATAGTTCTAATAATTCATAGTGCCCATTATAACCCGATAAGACCCCATAATGATTGAATTTTAAAAGTTATTATACACTTACATTGATATTTTGAAATCAAAATAAAGGTACATGATTCCTAAACTCACCTTATATTGGTCACCGTAGGCCTTTAAAACGAGATAAGAGCCCAATTGGAAAAGACTTGAAAATTGATTGAATTGAGTGATTAGAGTCAAATAAAATAGTTCTCATAGCTTCAAGAGCCTAATATGACCTTTTAAAATTCAAGGTAATTATATCAAGGTATTTTCTCACCTAGGCACTAATTGTCCAAAATTATCAAATTTTGAATGCTATTATACTCTATTTTTGAGAAATTATTGAAAACTTTCGAAATTGAATTAAAGGTACTTGTTGATTCCGAGGGTCATCTTATATACGATCTCCATATGCCTTTAAAACAAGATAAAGACCCAATTGTAGAAGTGAATGTCGGTTAAAATGGGTGTTTAAAATCAAAGAGAGTGATTTTAATAACTCCAAGGACTTAATATGCAATGGTTGGACAATGGGTGTTTAAAAATCAAAGAGTGTGGTTTTAAAATCAAGGGCTTAATATAATGTTCATTGTAAAAATCTTTCTTCACGAATGTTCTATGTTCATTTTAATAATAACTAATATTCATTTTCATAGTATATCATGTTCATTTCAATAATATAGAATGTTCAGTTTAATAAGTAATGTACCGTATTTTCCAATGAATATATATGTGTACGTGTACTATTTCCAATGCAAAAGTTCAGATTTAAAAAGAATATTACAAAGTTCAGTACATATCTTATTCTCAATGCAAAAATAATAGAATTCCAACAACATTAATGACGTAAAAAACAAAGCATTAATGATGACTTTTGCTGTGAAATAATGAATATTGCGCAAACCAATGATAATTACAATCCTATAATCGAAACATTTAAACAATATATATACCTAAACAATTTTTCCCTGCTATATTCTACTTATATAAATGATAAATGGAGTAGGGGGTTTTTGAATCCATATTGGGTTAATACAATAGACTAATAAAGTAGCAATCAAACGGTCTATGGGTATGATTAGGTATAGTGGAGCGCTAAACGCCGCCCCGAAATTGATCGAACCGCCCCCCTAATTGACGATTTTGCCCCTTGACACATTTTAAATAAAATCAAACATCTTACACTTCAATTCTTATTTTCCACTTCACTTTCTCGTAAAAACGAATCAAAAACGAACCTTACTATAATTTCATAATATAAAAGTTATTATTTCCATAATTTACGATTAATTTGATAATTTCATTATTCATTTCACAATATATTATTTTTAAAATTTATATTTAATAACTTAAGTTAATATTCCTAAATTCTAATATTCCTAACTTAAAATATTCCTAACTAAGTTAATATTCCTAAATTATAATATTTTCCTAACTTAAAATATTTATAACTTAAACTACTTACTTAAAATTTTCCTAACTTCAAATATTACTAACTTTTTTTTTCCAAACCTAACATACTCCTAAAAAAAATAATTTGGGGCTAGTAGATTTTTTTTTGAGATACGACACTTCCCTTTTATTAATAACTTAATATTGTCAATTAATTAGAGTTAATTATTGTCAATAAATTAGTATTAATTAGTTAAAATCATATTATTTTATTTTAATTATGTTAATTAGTATTAATTATTATTGTTAAGTTGCATGGTCAATCAATTAATTAGTGTTAATTTAGGAATTGTTGGGTGAAGATGGAAAGTGAATGAGGGTGAAGAGAAGAGAAGAGGGATTGACAGGGGGTAATATAGTAAATACGGGGGGCGGCTCGAGTAATTTCGTGGCAGTAAATAACAAGCTCCTTAGGTATACCTTTAATTAGGAATGACAATGGATCGGAGTCGGAGCGGATCCAACAAAATCTGAATCCGATCCGACAAGTTTGCGGACTTTAATTTTGGATCCGAATCCGACTCCGAATCCGCAAAATCCGAATCCGTCGGACCTCCGAATCCAATCCAAAAATTAATATTTTCTTACCTATTTTTTTGTTAATTTCTTTACTAACACTATAATTCCTTTATAACATACATTGTAAATTAAAAAAAATTATACAATACAAGCAAATACCATGATTTATTTATTTATTATTTATATTTTTTTAATTTTGGGTTATTATATTTGGTCTTTTTTTTAATACTATCCTTAGTACTACTCATTCGGATCGGACAATCGGACTCGGATCACAATCGGGTTGGATGTAATACAATATCCGAATCCGATCCATCTCCTATTCGGAGTCGGAGTTTTTTCAAATGGGTTTGGATCGAACCTTTTCCTTCGGATCGGATCGGACTCGGTGCGGAATCGGATTGAATTGCCATCCCTACCTTTAATTTGAGGAAACCAATAACATATCCAAGTTAGTTCGCTTCCTTAGCCTTTAGGAAGCAATTCTACACTCGGACCACATAAAGAAGATACTGGTTATAATAAACTTACTTGTATTGCCAAAAAAAAAAAAAAAACTTACTTTACATTAAAAGAAAGAGCGTCAACTTGAAGCCCTTGTATATTAACAGAGCCAACCTACAAGCATTTGACTCTAAAATATTCAAATTAAATGTTGGATATTCTTGTAAGTGAATCCTTTCAAACTCGAGGCATTCAAGAATTCGAGTATACTAAAAGTAGCAATTTACACATTGCCTCCAAGGTTGACTATACGCGCAAATGTGCCTATTTTTACTCACAACCAAAGAGAAAATGAGATTACTACTATTAAGGACATAAATAAGAGTTTTAGATGAGGAACTGAAGCCATCTCTTTTGCAACTACTACTATCACGTACTAAAATCTTCATGTTCAAACCAAGAGGAAAGCACTAATGCACCTTGTAAATATCTTGTTCCTTGTATTTCGAAAGATTCTAGACATTGTACATAAGAGCGCCTCTTGCATGATTCCAAACCACTTGTCCAAGGTGAAACCTTCTAAAATTCAGGTTAACTATAAATACACTTGATAATAAACAAGACATCAAAACACCAGTAAACTCTATTCAATAGCAATACAAAGTTCACCTTACCATGAATATCACAGATGTAGGTTTTGTGCTTCAGTGTCATTGACGAAGGCTTAAAAATTAGCCAATCCTACAATAAATAATTTCATGGTATTGATATAGTTAAATATAATGTATTGGTTAACATAAGCTTTACCAGCTTTATCACGCATCAAATCATGTAATTATGATTTACTGTATAATGATTCAAATTTTAACTTCAAAGTTATGTTGATCACTTATTAGATGAATTTGTTATAAACATGAGTGTTTTGAATAAAGCTTTATTATCCCTCTAAAACAATAAAAATAAATGACCTTCATTACTTATTAGTCCGTAGTTAATTATACTGAATCAGCAATGAAATTGATGTATTAGTAAGATCTTTGATGTTTAATCAATACAGTATCACATACAATTGTTTATTGTTATCGTTTTAGGTTTTGAGAAAGATTATTGAGTAAAAATTATGTTTTGTGCATTTAAGTTGCAATTTTATACTTCCTCCATTCATAAAATACTGCAGTGTTAACCTTTTTAGAAAGTTTTAACATTTATAGCAATGTTTCCTTTTTCTTTTTTTAGATGCTTTCTCTCTATCTCTTCATCCATTGGTGGACCTAGCTTGTATACTAGGAGTAAAATAACTCACCAGTCGCTCCAAAAAAAAAATTTGGATGTATTTTTTAGTCTTATTATTTGGTAAAAAAAATTTATTATATATTTGATTATCGATTATGATTAGGGGTGGCAAACAAATCAGGTCGGATCGGGTTTGTGTTCGGGTCACCTACTTTTGGGTCAGCTATCCCTCAACCCAAACCTAATCCATTAAAATTTTCAAGTTGAAAACCTCAATCTGAACCTAACCCATTTAATTTCGGGTTGGATTCGTGTCAACCCATTTAAGTTTTCTGTAGAAAATCTCAACCCTAACTCGTTATTTTCAAGTCAGGTTAACAGGTTGGGTTAGTTTTTGCCACCACTGAGATGTGGTTATTCAATAGAGTGGATGGAGAAAAAGAAGACTTTTAGGATTGAGATGAAAAAACTGACAAGTTACCAATAATAGTTTAATTGTCTTTTACGGTTTTAATTTGGGCTTTAGATTTGGGCTGAGTAGGTGGCTGACCAAGTATTTTTTTAATCTACTTAATATAGTTTGGTTAAAAAGTCGGGTTCGTATTGATCCGACCTGATTTTGACCCGAAAATAATTTCGGGTTACGTGGGTCATTTTCGGGTTAAAATTTTCAACCTTAACCTAACCCATTTAATTTCGAGTCAGGTTCGTGTCAACCCATTTAAGTTTTTGTATCGAAAATCTCAACCCTAACCCGTTATTTTCAGGTCAGATTCAAGTCGGGTTTTCGGGTCGAGTTGAGTCAGTTTTTGCCACCCCTAATTGTGACTCACTAGACGAAAAATCTTGGATCCGCCACTGTCTTCATCCCATTAGGATTTATCTCTATCTCTCTCTCTCCTTATCTGAAATCTTGTGCACTTCTCATGTTGCAATATTTGTGGAATTGATGAAGTATTAAAATTAAGCATTTACATCTTAAAGTGATGGCTTTTGACATTGACATCATTGCTGAAAAAGTGAAAATGAGATTGAAAAATCATATATCATACCCTTCAGTTAAATGAAAATTGAGTTTAGGTTATAAAAAGAATAAATTTTTAATATTGTTTTTTGTACCAATCTAGTTCTCCCTACCCCCTCCCTCTCTTCTCTCAACTTTGGACATCCCCCACTCTTGAAATAAGAAAGCAGAAGTCACAGTAAAATAATTTAAGAAAACATATTACAGCTGTGTGATTCTTAGAGGCAAAGCAAGTAGAAGATCAGGCATTCAACAAAGTGGTAAACCAAATTAGTTAGCCAGGGCTAGGATGCAGTGATGAACGGCACATATAAATACAAAACTAATCTCTATACCTTAACAACCAATCCTAGAGCGTTAGTGAAATCTAAAGTGCCTCACGGAGTCACGGGTATTAATAATAGATGAAAACATGACGCACCTGTTAGGAAAAGATTATCCAGCTAGCTCACTAATTGGTGAACGGTCCATGACACCCGATGCTATCTTTGCATTGCTCTGTAGGCTTGGGTCAATATCTGGCAACTTGGGAATCTGCAATCAGTAAAATCACCCCGGTAAGAAGTTTGAAATAATATTGAGAAATTGGCCCCTTAAATGTGCCTGCAATGAAGCTAAAAGTTTCTGAAATTTTCAAAATTGCATACATACTTGAGCTAATAAATCAATAGTCCGCCGTAGGAGTCGAGCCAGATCACCCTCATCCATTGCACAGTCCATCATAATTTCTCGCCATGTCAGACCAGAGGCCCAAGCCTCTATCATACCAGAAAATTGGCTATCCAAGCAGCAAGATATCTGCAACCAGAATGTGTTAATTAAGGCAACACATTTAGGGATCATCAAATTTTAAGATAATATTTTCTCAATTTTACAACCATTCTCTCCTAATTAATAAAACATGTATATTAAGCATAAAAATAACCCAAACTTCCCAAAGTAATGAATAATTAATATTAGCAATATTGTTCAATGAACAAGCAGCGCTGCAGGTTATGATAAATATTGAGAACAGACAATCCAAGTAGGTCAAAGCAGAAAGTAGGACAGTCAATGTAAAATAGGGTAGTGTGATTTTCTTGATGAACAAATTGGTAAGATTTTGGTAGGCACCTGCACGTCATGTTTGTCTTGAATCTGCAAAAGATAATTCCTTGGCTCCTCCAGATAATTTACAATGTTGATGACTGTGGAAGAAGGCTCATATATAATGCTGCAGCCAGTTAAAAAACAGATAGAGGTGAATAAACAATCTCAAATAATCATATTGATTCTGGTACAGATAAAACGTTCTAAGCAGCTTATAGATCTGCAGCAAATATAGCACTTCACACTGGTGTCTTCAGCTATATGAGAAATTATTATCTTTGAAAAATAAAGCAATGTGCATAGTATTTTTTTTTTAAAAGTTTATGATAAGGAATGATAGTTTACCACAGCTCGCTTAATATCTGAAAAAATTATCACTACATCGTCAGAAGCCAAGGAAAGTGTACAAATGTTGCCGCCACACTTGCATTGAAACAGGATAGTAAAGCAACTTTTCAAGTATTTTCCTAGAAAAACTTGATGAAGAACACTTCATAAAACCCATAAGTGAAATATTTTGCTCAAGAGCTATAATATTAAATGCATACAAGGTCAAAGGAGTATTTAAAGCACCAAAACTTTCCATCTTTGCCAAATCAATATGAAATTAGCATTCCAAAAATTTAACAATGGACTAACCTGTTATTCTTCCATGGCCGGACTTTTATCCCTTCACAAACTAGGCTCCCACAGACAGCAGCAAGCTGTGCTGGCTGTAGGCCCAACAGTACTCTGTCTCGAAGAACCATTGCAAGCCAAAGTTCATTCTCTCCACGTAATGCAGATGCAGTTTCTCCCAGCGGAAATATCACATTTGTATTGATATCTAATGCCCTTGTTTCATGAATAACATTGCTAATCTGGTGAAGCAAGAAAAGAAGGAAGAATTCAAATAAACATCCACATTGGAGTAGTGACTAGAACCCTACAATGCTCATGCCCTTATCTAGGGAGGACACTGCCAGCCAAAGGAGAGAGAGACAATTGTGGCCATATCCCAGTTCAAGCAGAATCAGGTTGTTTCCAGAACAGGCAAGATACAGGATGAATATTAAAATTTTATTCAAGTGTAACCTTGTTTCCCCTATAAGTTTGACAAAATAATCGGAAAACATCAAATCACCTTGATAATAATTAAATGAAGAATTTAAGAAAATTTTAATAGGAGTTTAAAATGAGTTTTGAAGAAGCCATCCCTCTATCAAAGCAAGGTATGTAAACAATACTGACAAAATCTATTAGCCAGAAGAGGCTAAATGAGACTTCAGTATGTATGAAACCAAAAGCTCTCAAGGGAGACTCTAGAAGCAAGACTACTTCTGACCGTGTGCCTTCCATTTTTTTATGCAAGCTCCATGAACAAGAAAGAAATCAATGCCACTATTTTTAAAAAAAAATTGATACACAATGCCTTATGTGATATGAAACATACCCCTCAAGAACTAAATTTTTTTCTGTATGATCTTCCCACCCTCTTCCCAATACACAATAAATATCTTCAGTACCCAAAGCTGAACCACCAACAAAATAATGTATCACTTTTGGAAGATAACAATAATTGTTGCTCAGAAAGGGAAACTCAGAAGCCAACCATCCAATGTAAGTAAAAAAGTTGTAGTTCTAAAAAAATTTTATGTGGCAGATTAGAGCTTCACATATTAAATTTAGGGTAAGAGGTATTTGCTAGAAATTTGACAGATTTTAAATATGTTAAGGCACTACGAACTATAGAAATAATTCAGTTTTTATCATCAATTCTATTGCTATATTTCCATTTCCTCTTTAATTTTTTTGAACTTTAGATTGGCAAGCGGATCTTGGAGGCCTTACCTGCAAAAATTCTTTCCATCCAGAGGGTTCAATCCGCTCAATTCGATCAATCAAGCGTTTTTCTCTGCTCTTCAGGTGCCTAATCTTTCCCACAGTTAGCTTTGCCATATCCAAAATCTTCTTGTATTCTCTAAATCCTTCAGTACGAGTAATCCTTTTCTTCAAGTGTGATACTTTATTTCTTTGTTTTCTGTAGCATTCTGCCGCGTCAAGTTGTGCTGGTGACATGTGTGATGCCTGACACGGACGACAGAGATGATATTTATATCTTGGGAACATAGAAGTACAAAAGAACAAGTACAGTAATTTTAAGTACAACACAACAGAAGCAAAATGCCACAATTAGTAACAAATAACAAACCAGTCAACATAAACGAAATAGAAACAATCAGCCCAAAAAACTCATCACCTTATCTTCTTCAGCTAGGCTACTCAACATAGGAACATTTAAACTCCAAGACCATGTCTCCAGGGATCCTTCCATATGCCATAAACTGCCCAGTTCAGAATCAATAAGTCTGTCCCACTCCGTTCCTTCCTTATCTAGAAGCATGGTCAAAATTTTCCGTGGCAAAGCATCACCTTCATTCAAAGCCATGTTTGGAAAACCCGTTCTGTATACTGTTTTGATCCACTTTTCAGTGAAAAGATACCAAGAATTATCTGAACCAAGAGCCACATGATAAGAAGGCTCAATACATGGCACACCTCCAGTATGATCACTACTTAGCTCTGTTTCCACAATGTTCTGTTTAAAAGATTCATCATTCTGTACCTGTTAGCAGAAAGCAACAAATTTATACAACTTAGAACAAGGAGAGGAATAGACACAACAAGTGCTAGATAAAGAATCAGCATGCCTCTAAAAATCTTATTTATTAGTTTTCTTTAATACACAGCATAAATTATCATCATCAGATGATCAAAGCTGAACCAAAGATAAGTTATGCTGTAAAAGTTGGTGGAATCATTTAGCTTATAGCTTTGCTTTTTAAGAGATTTCCTGTCTTTCCTAGGTATGATAGAGACCCATAACAGTTATTCAGATGTCATTCAAGGACCTATTAGTAATTAAAAATAGAAAAGGGAACTTGAGGCATTTACTGCAAAGGAAACACATCATTGAAAAGAAAACTTTTTGTAGGTAAATAGGAAATGCAGATGATTTGGCAATATTTATACACTTTCTAATGTACTACTATAAGAAAAATACATGCATAAACCAGTAAGACTCGTAAAGACATTAAGCAGCCAATTATGCATTGTCATTTTGAGATGAGAATCATTGAAGTAAAGACATAAAACAAGAAGGAAACCAGTAAAATTTCCGTTTATTTTAAAGTTTACCTTCGACCCAAACTTCCATAGTTTACACTTGAGTTATGACTATGGGAATTTTCACAACAAACAAACAGAAAACAAACCATATCCTATAATCCAACAAATTCTGAAGCATATAAAAAAATTCAACAAACCACTTTAATAATAATTAAAATGCATTTGCACATGGGCATCTGTTTATTTAAATAGTTTACAAAAGGGCAGCTTGCAACCAAGGAATTTTGACTGAGTGTGAAGCTCAAACTGAACAAACTCACTGCTATAATAATGTATACATAAAAAGAACAGAAAGCAAGAGTTCCACAGTAACCACAAGAAGTTGTAGCATTGCATGGTAACCTAAAGTAATATATAGAGGAGAACTACACACTTACAAGGTTCTTTAATTTTGATCCATCAAGTGAATGAACCTCAGCCAAGTACACTGCAACAATTGTCTGCTCAATACCATCAGTATCCTTGTATTGCAGACACAAAAAAGGTAAGTTTCCATCGCCCAACTCCGTCAATAAAGATTTCATGGAAGACATCCTCTCCAGTTCCATCTTTTGCCGAAATTCACCTCGTAGACGTTTTTCTTCCTGAGAGAAACAATGGCACTTTTTATTTGACTGTACATCAAAATGCATTTAAAAGGATCCTGAAGCAGTTGGTTTCAGCCACTGCAGCATATTTAGTTCATGAGGAGTTTAAAGGTGAAGAAAACAAAACTGTTCCCTTTTCTACAATGCTAGATGGACTATTAGGTCAACATTACAGCAATAAAGCAAGCAGTTTATCAGCTTCATTCCATACAGTTCTGAGCCGTATTAAGAATTAAGATTCAGAGCTTTCCTTGAAAAAGCAAAATTGAAAACAAAAGCCCTAAATATAACCAGGATAGCATTATTATCAGGTGAAAGTATAGCTTCCATGGTTAATGGAGTGCTCAACCTTGGCATATAAACTCGAGTTGAATCCTTAACTTTGAAAGGAAGGTAAAATAGTGTACACTGAACATTTATCCTGAATACACTATACATTGCTCTTTTCTCACTCAACCAGATGGCTTTGTGGTATATACTGGGCATCTTAAATATAAGGCTAACCTTCTACACCTTTAAACTCAGGTGCAACAATGGAGAAAATAAGAAGCCAACGCGATTAAGAAGATACCAGTTCCCACCCCCTGAACGAAACAAATGGATCCCCTAAAACTTTTGACTACCAGAAAAGAGGCATGGAGGATCACCCTACCCTTAATTCTTCCTGTAAATAAGCAATCTCTTGGTAAGCTGATTCTGACAACAACTTCCTGATTTTCCTGTCAAATGCTTCATCACTGACTTCGGCATTCAAAAACTCTATTTCTTTCTGAACTCTTCCAAGCTCCTCTTTCGAAGCAAGCATTACATTGCTCCCAAGGTAGTTTCCAAAACTTTGCTCAACTAACTTCCTTGCTTCATCCAAAGTTCGTCCTGCTTGAGAAACCACGATGCCATCAGCATCATTTGATCGCTGGGTAACTTTTGCGCCCTAAGAAAGATTTAATGATTAGATTCAACCAAAGACAGGAGGCAGCTAGAGTGTAAAAGATGATAGTAGGATCATACAGCAAGAAGGTTCAAAACCATTCCATATGAAGCAGTAAACTGTGAAACAAGAGGCTCAACACCAGAAAATAGAAGCTTGCAGCATTCTTCAGCACCTTCATAGGGACTCTGAATAAGCACTACATGACCCTTTTCATCTATACCTCGACGTCCAGCACGGCCTGCCATCTGAAGCAGCTCATTAGATCTTAGTTGGATACGCCCAGCTGCACTCCTTTTGCTGAGAGAAGCAATAACAGCTGTTCTTGCAGGCATATTGATTCCCGCAGCAAGAGTTTCTGTGGCAAAAACAACCTTAATGAGGCCACGCTGAAAAAGCTCTTCTATAAATGATTTCCACAAGGGAAGACAGCCAGCATGATGAGCAGCAACACCCTGTCGGAGGCCCTTTACAGCAGGTTCTCTGACAGCATCAGGATACTGAATACGGAATCGTTTCAGGGCCAGTTCCACTTCAGCCTTCTCACACTCATCCAGAAGCTTGGAACCTTCAAGGTACTGAACAGCTGCGTCACAACCTTTTCTGCTAAAAATAAACCAAATTGCAGGCAGCATATCCCTTCCTTTAAGATGTTCCAATGTATCTTCAACCTGAGGAACCTACAACAAGAACTTCTGATGTGAATTTAGGTATGAAGACCAAATAATGAAACAGGCAATTGAATAAAAAAAGAAATTATCATGCAAATCAAGCACTTAAGAAGTCAGCCACAAAGAATAGAATGATGATTACAGGGGCATACTAGTGAACGCCGGATCACGTTTATATCATTTTTTGACAGAGAAGACTGTCTAGATGAGCTCCCATACTCCTCATAGATCAAATCACTATCATCCTTACGTCTTCTGGAATTTCTACGTCTGGATCCCTCATCTTTGTAAGCATTCTCACCTGAAGCATAAAGGCGTAGATAACTGACAGAAAGCTTCCTGTTTCAAGGTACAGTACAGTCTGACTGTTAGGGTCACAACCAGATTCCAAATCCAATATCACGAAGACTAAAGTAAAGAACTCTTAAGGCAACTAAGAAGGAGAGAAAGATGAAAAATCATGAAAGTGACTATAATCTTAAGATGCTCAAAAAACATGATTTAACTGCTTCTTGTTACTAGATAAAGCATGATAGATATCTTATATTTTCCCCCATTTTCTTTTAGTTGAGTGACAGGCATACAAGAGTACATAGATGGATGACATTAAAAATAAAAAAAAACATATTAGCTTCTTTATTAACAATATGAATATGACTGACTTTATAGATTGCTGAAAATTCTGGCTATACAGAACTGAAGAACATAGACTACCTGTTCATACTTGTCCCTTTCTCATCAAGAAGAGGTAGCAAAGAGGTCTTTGTAGAAAAAAACCACGTCAACGGTACAGGACGTTTTGATGATGTTACCAATTCTGTTTTTCCATGGATCTAAACATAAACAACGGGAGTATCAGATTAGACCACATTCAAGCTAAATTGAATGCATCAGCTGAAACAATGTGTAACAAACTAACAACATTTCATAACCCATGCATTGATAATCTATGTAATCAAAACCATTCATCCAAATCTCTAATGTATTGGTATAAGCTTATGATTTACATACATTTCTACAGAATCACTAAGTAATACATTATGATGGGTTTTCAAATAAATTAAGTTCCTGGAAGATTCACATGATAGGGAACACAAGGATAGAGGGAAATGACAGCTCCAAAACAATGTGTACCATTATTTTGCTTTCCACATGAGACATGCATGACATGAGACTTTTCTTTGCCATAAAAGGAATAGAGTGAAAGTAGAAACCTATTTTATGGAACACCCTTAAACGAAAAGTAGGAACATATTTGTGGAACCGGAGGGAGTACTCCGTAATTCTAAAAATTTGCATTGCTTAGGAAGAGTTGAAGTTGCATAAAGTAGAACTTTCTAGAATACTAGTGAGGCAACCTCTAAACATTACAAGAAGTATAATTTTCCAACACGTCCACAGTTTTATCAGCCAAGCAATATTTTTCTCAACAAGTACAACTTTTACAACTTCTATTAACTTAATTTAAAGGGAAAATATTTTTCAGTTTGAAAACGCGACACTTGGAATCATCATTGTGTGACATGTGTTGCCCCACCTAGGATGACAACTAGGAAACTTACGCAAATAAGTAAATTGTAGCAATTCAAATTGGATAAGGAAACAGTTCCTTTAACAAGCAAGCATACAATTTAGCTTAGCGTAGATTAGTAGACAAAAAAATTAAACTCAAATGTTTCCAAAAAAATGTCAACATATATTAAATCAATCTTAACTTTGACAACTAAAGATACAAACAATTGATTTTTAAGTCGTTAAGTTAATCTTAAACAGTACTTTGAAACAAAATCCACAAATAAAATGAGCTATTAAAATAAAAAAAAAATTATCAACTATGCTACGAATTACTCTGTTTAATGGAATTAGTGAAGATCAGACCAATTAAGTCTTAGTACGTGGCTTCGTGAGTTTTGTGTAGTCCATAGATTAATTAGTATAGGAGATTTAGACAGCAGTTTAGCCTAATATTTATGTTCTATGTCTAAACCTATATTAAGATACATAATTATATCAAATATTTATGTGGAAAACTATAATTGTCTTATTCTAAAAAGAAATTGAGCTAAGATTAGAAAACAAATTAATTATTTCTTAATCATATTGAGTTTTCAAACCATACTATGATGACCAAATTAGACACTCATACAATATTAATGGACCAAACCTTGACGGCTATTCCAATATCTCAAAATATAAATCCTACTTTATTGGTGGGTAAATAATAATTGTGCTACAGTATCTTATACATTTGCTACTCTACTACGAAACAATGATACGCTCAAATGCTTGATATAAAATTGAGAATATGGTTCACCCTATTACATGAGAAAACTCAGATACTCATCGGCAAAGCATACGATAAGTAATAAATCTAAGGCAGTGCACTTAAAAACAAGGTGCACTAAGACACATATCACATGCTTCAATTGAATAATCCAAAGCGATTATATAGTGGTCCTCACGTAATAAGATGAAATATAAAGGATTATGAAAGAACTAAAAATTCTAAAATTAGTAAATAAGCTGAGCATCAATTTTTAAATTTTTTTTACAACATCAAAAACTTCATCATTGTCGTCCATTTATAAATTTGGAAAATTGTCTAAGCATCAAACTAGTTTTAATTTACTTAACGACTTCAACAAAAAGACTAATAAGTAAAATTTTGACAAATAGTTTTTTCTGTTATTATTCTACTTTCATTATGCTAATATGTCATCACGAAATCACATTATTATTTTTTGCTAGCCAATCCTTTTTCTTTTTGTAGTGCATATTAATTTTTGGTTATCAAAAGGAAAGAAATTTATTTAGGCTTGTCCAAAAAGTAACACTCTTTTATATTTAATCAAGACAAAGAAAATATATTAAAATAAAAAAATAGCCTAGATGACACATATTATAAGTTAACTATAGTGGGTGTATAATGTTGGGGTGTATAATAGAGCACTAACTTTAGTATGGGTGCACCAACGACATATCGTTTTATATTTCATTAGTTCCTTACCTATCTTGCCAACTTCAATAACTTTTGTCTCCTTATCCTCCCCAGCCTTGACATAGCTTACAAGGCAACAACAACAAAGCCAAGCTTTAATTCCGAAAAGATGGGACAGTTACATAAAGTAATATTTTTTCGTGATCATCTAAATAAATCCTTCTCTTTTATTCCCTTCCATTTAGAGTCATATCTTCTTAGAAACTCATTTTCTCCATATTTATTAACCCCCTCTATCCAAGTCATCTTTGTCTCAACCGCGTTTAAAATTTTTATTACCCCAAATCCTCCCCATTCCTCACTGGGGAATCTACTACTAGACATCTCACATGCCCTAACCAACGCAACCAAATCTCCCTTTCTTATCCTTAAAATCCATACCCCCAACTTTCTTTTGGATATCCACATTCCTAATTTTGTCCTTCAAGATGTTCTTACACATCCATCTAAATATACGTATTTTTGCTACACTCATCTTCTTAACATGCTATAATTTGTGTTAATTCAAGCACCTAATCTATAGTTGGTCTCGTACAGGCCAATCTTCCCTATATAGAAAGAATGTTCTCCAAACCATTAAAAAGCATAGCAATAAGGATTTTATAGGTTTAAAATGTCAACCTCAAGAAAAATAACTAAATGACTTATCATGCATAAACAGTACCTGCCCTATCCAACCAGCCAACTCATCCGGATTTGCAACAGTTGCTGACAGACAAATAAGCTGAACTTCTTTTGGGCAATATATGACCTAATGATTCAAAAAAAGGTAGTGAGTGGGTACTAGCAAAAAATAAAGAAACAGATGAGAGGAAAAGGAGAAGGAAAACCCAACTTACAGTCTCCTCCCAAACAGTACCACGAGATGTATCACTTAGATAATGTACTTCATCTAAAACAATTACATCAACATCAAATAGCCCCCCACCAGAAGAAACAAATCCAACACTGCATGATAAGAACTAAAAATTGTTAGGGAAGTCCAATTGCTCAACTGTATAATAAATGACTTTTAAAGTTGCAAACCAATTAGGAATTCTCTTATCTTTAGCAGCTATATTAAAGCCAGGCATTGGCACAAACAAGTTGCATCAAGTGTATTAGGAACCTATATACCCTTATTGAAAATTAGGTCCAGCTATACACAAAGTAACACGAAGTATCCTTGAACCCAAATTGTAAAACAAGATCAATAAATCTACAGCCGATGAAAGAACTAAATATTGATGGTGATGTTTGCAAGATTCACAAAGACTAATACATAGGAACCTTGAGTAGATATATAACTTGTAATTCTTCATTCTAATGTCAAAAAGAGGAGTTTGACAAGACTTTTGATACTACAAACTAGACCCATATCTTACAGTGACCCTAAGTTCTGAATCCTAAATATACCAAGTTGGCCCTGTAAAAGCATTACCTTGGACAAGATTGCTGAGCCAAATCATTAAAGACCCAATGAGCATCTTAATCTCAGACCCCATAAAATTTAGAGTAAAGTAGGTGAGCCTAGACTAAATCTCAACAAGCCTTGTTCACATTCTGACACGACTAGCTTCAGCAAAAATATCAACTTTATATCATCTTTGCCACATGTGAAATAATGTAAGTTCAAAAACAATACAAAAGTATTATAGACAACATAGAATGAATTTAAATGTCATTAAACTTTGTGAAATGTGGTATTGGTGAGGACAAAAGACAAGCATCATGCAGTGCAATTTTGTAAGTTGCAAACACTTACAACACAAAGATGATAATTGGGAATAATTTGCGTTCTCTGAATCATACAAGATTCCGTATATTCCAGTTCTTTATCAAAAAAGGGATCACATGATTAACATCACTCCCCAAACAATGACAACATATTTTCAACTTTTCTATACCACCATCAACTTACTCTTTAAAAATTTCATCAGATTAAGCAAATTATCAACCTATTATGCCATAACCTAAGAAATCATGCTTGTTTGGGAAAATAATCCTACAAGCATGAACATCCTAGAATCTACCCAACATCATCTCTAAATCTGATAAGTGATCTAATTGGATAATAGTGTCACCACCTCATCATAATTTAAACTGGGTTTTGGATCATGTAGCTTTAATTTCCTACACAAGACATTTCTCAGGAATTTCATTCCCATATACACTTAATGGGAAAAGACTATGAAATGTATGGTAGTCACTAGAGAATACGCATTTCCAAAGAACTTAAATAGAGAGTGTAATGTGCCAAGAGGAAAGGGTAAGCCCCTTCCCTCATTCTACCATAATTTTGGTCAATTAAAAACCTCCTCAAGTACTACTTCCCATATACTTTACAATCCTTTGTAAATTTATGTTAATCAAACATATACTTTAGAGAAAAAAGTAGTGCACCTCTGGTAGAGCATATTTCGCAAAATTTCCGTTGTCATGATCAAAACTTGAGCATCTTTATTGATAGCAGAATCTCCGGTCAAAAGGCCAACATTATCATCTCCAAATGTATCCCTAGAATACACAAATTCAAAAGAACACAAAAAATCTATTATCAAACTAGACTTACACAATCAAATCAACTTTCAAGATCAAAAATTTAACAAATACTCAAATATAGCACCGAAATTCTCGAAATTTCTGGTTTGACAATGCTTTGAGTGGAGTAGTATAGAACAAACGCTTCCCTCTAGCTACTGTTGCCACTGCAGCCGCCTCCGCAATTAACGTCTTGCCACTACTTGTAGGCGCCGAAACCACCACAGAAGAACCTTTCAAAAACGACTTAATCGCCAGTCTCTGATTATTTTTGAAATTCATAAAAAAAAAAAAAAATCATCATTCATCAGCAATCTTTGAATATGTCGAGAACTGAAGAAGCTTCAACAAATTCAAATCATCAAAAACATTTAATACGTCGTAAAAATGAAGAACCTTCACTAAATTTAGAAGAAAAAAAAGTACCGAAACATAATACCTGAAATCTGTCAATTCGAAAATCATAAATGGAGGCGAGTTCATTGACATCAATAATGGCGGCACCGAATTCTCTAACTTCATCGCACAACTTCTGAACTCTCCGTAACTTAGAATCATCGATGCTCCAAAACGACACCGCTTCAACTTCATCTTCTTGAGTTTCAAACTCGTCGACCTCATCCAAATCACCGGAAATTTCCGTATTATCGCCGGAAACGTCATCGTATTCATCGGCAGCGTCATCGTCATCGTCGTCGTAGTCGTCATCGTCGACGTCGGAGAGTTGGTTTTCGACGGAGGAGAGAGAGTTTGGAGATTGGAAAAATGGGCGGAATAGAGAGGTACGGAGTGATTTGGGGGAGCAAAGCCCTGACTGAGAGAGTTGGAGGGTTGAGAATGGATGAGAAGGAGAGAGAAGCGTGAAGGAGAAGATTGAAAGAGGAGTGAAGGTGGATGGGAGTTGGAAGAGAGCTTTCATGGCGCGAGAGCTGTTGCTTTGATATCTGCTGTTCTCTCCTCAAACGCGGTGCTCAACGCCTCACATTCATGCTCTAATTTACAAATTTAGTTATCTAAAAAAATTAAGATATTTGGGAAACCCCGACATTTGAGGTTAAGATATTTTGCTGACATCACAACAATGTTGAACTTTGAAGTAAAACTTTAACATCTGGTCTTTGATTTCTAATTGGAGTACTTTGAGTTTTAGAGGTGTTTTCAGCACTTCCTTCAACTACAAATAATTGTACTGAACTCTCCGGTCTCTACTCTAATCACGTTCACAATAAAAATACCTAGTACCAAAAGGTTTTTTTTTTTTTTAAAAAAAAAGTCAATTAAGTTACAATCCTTAAAAAAACTTTTATTTTAATTAGGAGTCATTCTATGTAATAGCGGTCCTTCTAACCACTTCTAAAATTGAAACTATTACCAAATTCTAAAAGTATAATACAACAATATATTTTCTACAGCATCCTTACGATTGATAAAAAATACAAGGTGGTTAAATGAGAAAAAACAAATAAACAATGTGGGAGATTATGCTGTTAAATTTGTTTCTCAAAAAGAGTAATTGACGGAAAACTTGTCAAGCTTGGATTAATCCATTTTCGCATCACAAATGGTGCTATAAATTTTCCAGGGATTTGCCACAACAATTAGATAGCCGCAAGATCGATTCCACCACTAATTAAATTCCGGCAACATAAACCAATATAAAAACTACTTTGTATATCTATACACACAAACAGCATACTTGATTAGTGTTGGATTGATAACAAATCAATAAATTTAATTTGGTGTAATATAGCTAAAAAGGAAGGTATTAGTAATATCAGAATGTAAAAAAAAAAAGGACAAAATGGAAGATATTTATGAATTGAGCCGTATCCTGTTCAGGCCAAAACTAAGTTACAAAAACTAAAAAAAAGTGGTCGAATACTCGAATTGCAGAGTCCACGACAGATAAAACTCATAGCCTTGTCTAACTTCTCCTTTGTTATAGTCTGATGATCTGATCGACCTCTGTTCAAGAATTAAGACCTCAAACCAACACCGGAATTATTCTGCCATATCCCTGAACCATGGCCCTCCGCCACCACCTAACCAAAGCCGGATCACTCAACTCCCTCTACCGCCCCATCTCCACTACCCTCCAGCGTTACACCCGCCCTATCTCCACGGTTTCCACTGAAACCCTGACAATCGAAACCAGCATCCCCTACAAAGCCTACCTCATCGAACCTCCGTCCCGGTCCATCGATACTACACCCAAAGAACTGATGTCTTACTTCCGCGACATGGCCTTGTACCGCCGTATGGAGATCGCATCCGATTCCCTGTACAAGGCGAAACTAATTCGAGGGTTCTGCCATCTCTACGACGGGCAAGAAGCGGTGGCCGTAGGGATGGAGGCTGCAATAACTAAAAAGGATAGTGTGATTACCGCGTATCGTGATCATTGTATCTACCTCGCTCGTGGAGGCACGCTTGTTGGTGCTTTTGCCGAGTTGATGGGGAGGCAAGATGGGTGCTCTAGGGGTAAAGGTGGATCCATGCACTTTTACAAGAAAGATTCCGGTTTCTTTGGTGGACACGGAATTGTTGGCGCTCAGGTTCCTTTGGGGATCGGTTTGGCTTTTGCTCAGAAGTATAATCAAGAAGATACTGTCAGTTTTGCTATGTATGGTGATGGTGCCGCTAATCAAGGCCAGTTGTTTGAAGCTTTGAATATGGCTGCTCTTTGGGATCTGCCTGCTATTTTGGTTTGCGAGAATAATCACTGTAACTCATTCTTTTTCATTCACTTTTCCTGATTTCCTGTTATTATCTATTGATTCTTTCCTAATCTTTTTTGTTTTATCTTAATTGCTTGTTTTCTTTTTGTTGGTTTAGTCTGTTGACTTGGTTTTTGTGTTATAGTTTTTGAGAGTAAGATTAGATTTTTCGACGTTATCTTCGTTCGAGCAGGAACAATTTTTTCATGATTTATTTGGTTTGCGTGAACATTCACCGTGAGTGATCATTGACCTGTGATTTTTAGTTATTTGGAAAAATAATGTGTTATTTATCTGAATTGGTTGGTTAATTTGTTGGTATGGTGTAAAGACTGGGTTTTTGTTGATGATAGTATCGTATTGGAGAGAAGGATTGGATTTTTCGATGTGATCTTTGACAACTATATATACAAATTAACAAAGATAAAACCTTTTCGTTGCTTTCACTGCATATTTTTGGTTTGAAATTGGAGTATGAACTCTAGTATGCTACATTGTAGAATCTCAATTCCTAGAGGAAACTCTAATAAAGATGAAAAGATTATATTCCATCTTTTGTTGAGCAAATTTGTTTTAGTCCTGGTTTCTACGGAATTAACAGTCACAATGTAGTTGCACAGATGTTAACTTAACTACATTCTAGTACTTGTAGTTGTTTTCTGTTTGTTGTATTTGTATTTGTGGTGACTTTTAGTAATGATTAGTCAATTTTGATCTATAAGGCTATTTCTATTGACTGTTAGTGGTTTTAATTGTTTGATATTATTGATTTGTTTTAGATGGTATGGGAACTGCAGAATGGAGGGCTGCCAAGAGCCCAGCCTATTACAAACGTGGAGATTATGTTCCCGGATTAAAGGTTTGATATAGTTTTGTTTGGCGATTTTGGTTGATTGGCATTTTATGTTAATAAGGATGCAAATTGTACTATTTATGACTACGTCTTCAAAATTTGTTGGTGTATCGTGTACATCTTGCATGAGCAACACTATTCTGTAAAACGTTGATTTAGTCTACTAACTGTTTAATAAGTGAAAACCAAAATATTCAAGAGTTAAAAGAATGCACCTTAAGTGTTGGTTTTTTCCTTTTAGAATGCTATAAGCACCTTATATGATGTGACGACATGCTATTTGGTGATATTATTGTCTCATACAAGTAATATATATGGGAAACTTCTCTGTTGCAGGTTGATGGTATGGATGTATTGGCAGTGAAACAAGCTTGCAAATTCGCAAAGGAGTACGTTTTGAAGAATGGACCAATCGTAAGTATTTGTTATCTTG
The DNA here is from genome assembly GCA_026401315.1 of Dysphania ambrosioides. NCBI lineage: Eukaryota > Viridiplantae > Streptophyta > Magnoliopsida > Caryophyllales > Amaranthaceae > Dysphania > Dysphania ambrosioides. Next base: position 495,829 of record CM048660.1, on the reverse strand, counting down.
TTAGGCGATCCTTTGTTATTTTTCTTCAAAAGCTTCTTGCGCTTGTTTTTCTGGGATTTGATGAAATATGATGGATCCCTTATTTTTCATTCTTGTTTTGGTGTTTGTCTTTAGATACTTGAAATGGACACTTACAGGTATCACGGACACTCAATGTCTGATCCAGGAAGCACTTATCGTACACGTGATGAGATATCTGGCATTAGACAGGTAAAGAGATAGCCTAGGAATTCGAAAAGAGCTAAGTTATCATTTGGAGAGTTGTACATTAAATTTATGTAATTTTTCACAGGAACGTGACCCCATTGAGAGAGTGAGGAAGTTGATATTGGCCCATGATATTGCTGCAGAAAAGGACCTTAAGGTAACTTTTGTCTTAACTTAATGTTGTTTATTTGAAGTAAGCTCTATTTTTTATTTTTATTTTTTTGTTCTTGGTCTTTATGTTTGAACTACAGTGATGAAGTCTTTATGAGTTTGGGTTTGTCGTCTGACTGTATGCTTCGTTGTCAAGTTTACACTCCTTTTTCTCTATCCTCTTTTCATTTTGATGTGTTTTTTTTATGCATTTTTGTGTAGTTCTATTTTGGCTAACACCTTTAACCATCTTAATTTAGACCTTTTTACTCTATTTTTATCCTCCTTTTTTTTTAACTCCCACCCGCCGTTTAGCATATTCTCTCTTTCTCCACCTTTTTCTCACACCTACTTGCCATTTTCAAATTTTCTTAGGAACAAGTATCCACAAATAATTGGGTAGTAATGAAAATGGAGAGAGTGCTTTTCAATCAAAATTGAGTTTTCTTACCCAATATCTTTTTGTATGCCATGATGCAGGATATCGAGAAAGAGATCAGAAAAGAAGTAGATGAAGCTATTGCTAAGGCCAAGGTAAGAAATTGAGTTTTCTATATCAGAAGCTTATATTTATTTTTCTCAAGATTCACTCTCTTCTAACCTGTGATCACTGTTGCTAACTTGTGATCCCAGGAGAGTCCTATACCTGATAGTTCTGAGCTCTTTACAAATATCTACGTGAAAGGTTATGGTGCAGAGGTAAGTTCCTTTACACATTTACTTGAACGAACCTCTATTATTGTGTTTTTCTCAATTCATTTTCATGTTTTACTATTTAGTTTTTGGCACTGAAATTTAGAAAACTAAGAAGTTAGTAAAATTTGAACATTGTATTATTCTTCTTGGGAGCACATTCAAGTCTCAAGAGAATAATTGAATTGGTTGGTTTTTCTCAGTTTACCAGGAATCTCTTTGGCTCTCATGTAAGAGCTATAATTTAAGAGTTCATGGTCAGAATTGTTTCACAAAGTAAACCAGTGACTAAGTAGTTGTTAGTTTTGACCCAAAAATTGAGTTGTGAGTTTCAGTGATGAACAAATTGAGTTTGGACCAAGAAACAGTGTCATGTTCACCCCTGAGAATAGCAAGATGTAAAGCCATTTCACAAGCATTGAAATTCTCTGTATATGGTCGTGAGAATAGATGATTGAATTATCATTTGGACAACATCCTTTCATGGGTCCATTTTTGTCTTGGGTTTGTAGGCCAATGCTGTATTTTTTGAGGACAATGTTCATTTATGAACTTGAAGAATAATTGGCAACGGTGGGCAACAATGACAATTTTGTTAGATATATAAATCTATCCTTATGTTTTGAATGACGATTGGCACTTAAATTTGTGTAAGGATTTATTCATTTTAGCTAGGCTTTGGTGTGATGGTACGAGGAAGGAGGGTGATTGAATGAGATGAGGGAAGGGAGAAGTGATGCCGAGAACTATTCATGAAGAGGCGATATTGAAATTGAGGTCTCCTGTGCTCTATCGCACCCAACTGTGGGTTTATGTTTCTGCTTGGTCATTCGCTCAATCTTTCCACTTTCAGTTTGCAGTTCATCTATCATAATTATGGAAGCTGTATGGTCTACCTTGACAACCTTTGATCATCAGCAAGCTTTGAGTGGTCATTTTCTTATGTCAGAAACTCCAGGGATAATCCATCTCTTGCAACTTTTCTCATGACATGTTTATTCAGGAATCTTGAAGACAATCCACTATATAGGATGATATTTCAAGTATAGGAATAGCTGTATAAGTAATCATTTGTGGATGTTATATGTGGTTCATGTTGCTGAAAAAGCACAGGTGTGTTTTCTTAGTTTCTCGAGAACAAGTGTGAAAGAGCTCAAGGTGCCGCAAAAGGAAGTGTGTGAACATGTGATGAGCAGAGGGAAAATATTTCAACAAACACCAACTGAATATTATTGTTTCACCTTGATGGAACAGTGTTAGCTTAATGGCCTTGAATGCCCAACACATCAAACCTTCATTGGTTGAGAAAGTGATTTTGCCTTGATATTATTTTCCACCAAATTCTAATGAGAATATTCATGAGAAGAGGGCAATGCATCCTTAACTGACAGTCACAGATTCACTGTGACGTGCAATTGATGTTGTGCAATGTTTTTTTTCTTGGTTATAAAACTTATATAATATATGTACCTATGAATTTTTCTGATCAACATGGTCAATTTGTCATCTTTTGCAGTCATTCGGTGCTGACAGAAAATTACTTAGAACTGCACTTCCTTGAGCCTAAGTGATGTTCTGATGTGAGTCATATGGAGATGATGCAAACTCAAAATAAAAGATTTTGACCCAATTTTTTTGTCTTGTTCAAATTCTAATGTTGTATAGGATTTCCTCACTCCCACTGCCTAATTGCCATGGATTCTGGTACAAATCTGGATTTGTGCCATTTATTGATTTATGTAACCTCATATGTGCTTCGGAATTTAGTTTCATGTGTTGCTTTGATCAAAGCTTTATACCTAGTCGACAATTTGACCTACATAAAGCGATTTTTGGTGCTTCACAATAGACAAATAAGACACCAAAATGTTGCTGGAAGCACCAAGGTCTTGGCTGATTACAGCTATTTTTTTCATACATAATCTGTAGATGATTTTCATCGAACCTTTAATCTTGATCAAGATAGTTTAGAAGCTTTTGTTGCCTATACAATGTTTGTGTTTTCATACCCTTTTGTTGGCGTGAACTATTGATAGATGATGCCTACTTTAAGAATGATTAAGTGTTAGGTGTTTGTGGCTTGAAAGTAGAGAAAGTAAGGTTAAAATGAGTTGAGATTTCCATAAATGTAAATCTGAACTTGTTCTTGTCGATCTGGAAATCTCTGTTGTGCATTTTTTTTTTTCATTTCAAGTTTATGTTTCCTAGGGGTGTTATGAGCTTAAATTTGTTCTTGGCAGAAAGTTCCTCTCTATGAAGTACTATTTTCTAAAGATCCCTGTTAAGATAGTAGCCATTTTATAAGTAGTACCTTTTTGTATATATATTTCAGAGTTTCAGTATAGTCCATATTATTTGAGATTTTGTAGTATGGATACATTAGGTCCATTATTCAGCACAGTTATCATCTCCAACCTTGTTATCCGAGTCATGTGATGATTAAGTGCGCGGTGATAAATCTTTGGAGGTGATAACATGGATATGTAGGTAGTAAATCTTTGTACGTCTGCTTATTGGAACATTAGTTTCCAAAGATCTTACAGCCCATAGTTTTTGCAGTTAGTTGTGAAGGGTATGGAAATTGTTATTGGGTGAGTGAGCTCTAAGGGTTTAATGGAAAACAGAGTTGTTATTTTTGTGAAATGGATTTAATGGAAGGTTATCTATCACTTTAGATTAAAGGTGTTCAAATGGGAAGGGCCCCGTTAAGGGTCTTGATCGGCCCGTTTGTAAAAAGGGTTTAATCAATAATGGGTTTAATGGGTTGGTCACTTAAAGAGTTATGTTTTATTGAGCCTTTAATGGGTCAAGTCGGGCTAATAATGGACTTATAGTTTTCAAAACTCTTAAACACTATTAGGTAATGAATTATTTTTATATACTTATTAATAGTTCACTACCAAAGATTGAAGATGATAACATGTAAACTATCACTCTTTATAGATATAAAACTATATTCTCTTTAAACAGTTCGGCTTGATTCGATCCATTATGTATTTCTTTTGACCCAGCCCAACATATTTCCTTTGGCTTGGCTTGGCCCGGCCTGTTTTTCATGTGATCCATCCGGCTTTAATTCGACCCAATGCACAGGTCTACTTTAGATGAAGATATTACCACGGGATTATGAGCTTCCAACTCATCCTGTACTCAGAAATTAATACAAGGTAATGAATCTATGATTATTTTTTTTTCTTTTCAAAACGTGGTTATGAAAGGCTTGACAGCAACTCCTAATGGCGATACTTATGTTTGTGTGATCTATTTAATCGTTAGCTCAGAATAGACTCGGATTAGTAGATTAGTACTCAAAATAATCATTATTCGGACTCAATTTTTCAATGATAAACAGGCCCATGTTCAGCTAATAGCTATGCAAAACTCAGTTTTTCTTTTTTTATGCAAGTACCCCTATTCTCATTCTCACGTAACACATCCACCGAACTGTTTTAAACTTTCAACATTGGTGCAGAGCATATGGTGTCCCTGAAACATAAATGGAGATGTTAAATTGTTTTATCGAATTGGTTACCACTTACCACTACGATATTTCCAACATGTGTTTGGATCTCCACGTACATGATTGCATGAATTGGTCCAAATTTACATACCATTAATAGTACTGTAAATCTATAGCGTATGAGAACATAGTAAGGCCAAAAACACCTTCTGACATATTAGGTGCAACCGTGCATTAATTCCTGAGTAAATTGCTTAGCAAATTCTAAAGTACTTGCTGTAATCTTTAGGTCCACTCGTGCACTTAAGAATCACTTTCCTTTTTAAATTTTTACTCCCTTTTACCACACACCAATGTCCAATTCATAACTCAATTAGCCGAGCAATCTTTCTTTTGGATTACGCAGTTAGATTTATAAATGCGAAACTTTTTACACTTCAATACCGCAAAGAGTATCCTAAGAAATCTATAACCCTGACCAAAACTATTCGAAACCCCAAATATCCGATCCATCTAATTTGACTACTAGGGTAACTAAAAAGTCAAATATATTAGTAATGTTAAGCCATCACTCGACCTATTCTCTTAGTTTGCACCTCCATTATCGCCTACTTTGTCACTTTCTCCCATTGGCCACAACCTTTGAATCCATCTTGATTTATGCGTAATTTTTGTCGCATATTTTTTAGGATGGAAATGATATCACGACTCAAATATACATAGTGTTTCTCACTTTTACTAGCCTATTTGAAATTAACTTTGCTAATAATAGGGTTATTGTTTGACCATATGCTAAATTGTTAAGGATAATGCGGTAATGCAATAAGAATTATACTCCGTTTTCTTTGGATAAGGGTGCTTCTCTTAGATTGAATTCTTCTTATCTCGACATATCTGAACGTAACTCATCAAACCATATCAATTTTGAACCAAACAGTCTTTGAACTTGTTAAAACTTTAGTGTAATTAATATTGAGTTCCCAACACTCATTGACATATACGGAGTGCCTGAAATCATTTATACAGGCTGGGGCCTCTAACATACAGGCTGGTAGTGAGCCCGAAACATAATAAATAGGCAAACTTTTGTTTTGCCACTTGGTAGTGGCACACTTTTTACAAACTTCGCATACCCTCCCCTCCTCCCATGCAACCCAACAAAAAACAGAAGACAGCATATGTTACCTAACTTGCCTTATCAATGACCTGAACCGATTGCCGATGCCAACTGTGTATATTATAGTCATAACATTCCAGTGATTAATCTATTTTAGTACTCCTAGCTGATCGAGCTGCAGGGGGGTCTATGGCATGGTAACATTACTACATTAGTAGATAACCAGATATGGAGTACTATTTCTCTTAAAAAAACAATGAATGTTCAGCCGTTCTAATAATAAAAAATTTAACTTTGGAATCCTGTTACACCAGGATGTCAGCCTATCAGCTGTATTTCTTTATTTGATAGGAAGCCAGGGACTGAATCGTGCATAAAATTTTTCATATAGTCTTCTCACTCTGTATATAGCGAAAACTTATTGGTTCATTGCTATTAACAGAAATTATTAATTATATTTTTTTGCTCTAATTATTAAGACAATTAGAAAACAAATAAAAGGCAAAATTTTGGAGGGAGTTAACGTAATGATGTATACAAGTACAATAAACTAAGATAAAAATCACACAAAACACCAAGAATTTACGTGGTTTATTAACAATGTGTTAGATACGTCCACAGGTAGAGGGAGAACAAATTTATTGATATGAAAAAAGGGAGGCGGAATACGAGAGTCAAAATACAGAAATTAGATTAATAAAGGTTTTAATAGAACCCCTAAAAAACCCTAATCATATTTGACTTATCATGAGCCCAAAATAAAAACTGATAAGAAAACCAATAACATTCCAAAACTTCGGAAACGTTGCCCCCAAACCCCCACTGGGGGAGTTTTGACCCCACAATCAGGGGCGCGTTGCCCCCTGGACCCTTGACTTGCTAACCAGGCTACGAGACCCCATCCCTCGGACATCTGCGAAAATCGAGTGCATGAAGATATAACTCATATTATGATAGTTGATTTGGGCTCATTCATGATTGGATATTGCATTGTATTCCTAGAGGACAATGGAGAAAATACACTCATAAAAGTATTCGCGAATGCGGCATCAGAGCAAGTTGAAAGAGAGTACGAATTGACAAATAAATTGTTGAAGAAACTCCTACCCGTATTTGTAAGAGTATGCATCATGCACGTATAATGAACTGGTCGTTGATTACTTAACTCTTGCTCTAAATTACTTTAGCAAAAATAAACATTGAATTATGAAATAACACGTGGTAGCTTCTTTTTTTTGCTCCTCTCTATAATAATAGGGGCAGTTGTATTATAAATGGTATAAGGTGAGAGGTAAAGGTCAGAATACATTTGGTATAGGAAAGTTACAAAAATAGTTGGTGAATGGTGATCCAGCGAGGAAACATCATTTATAAATTGGTTGCTTCGTTCATGAGCTTGCACTATTATTGAGAATTTATATAAAGTTTTATAGAATATGTACTGAGATCTACTAGAAGCTTCTGTTTCTGTTATTAATATAATCTACTACGAAGTATATTATACGGAGTACAATATACGGAGTACAATACAGGAGTAAGGAGTGTATTTATGTTTGCATTTTGGAGGTGGGTCATCCGAATGATTAGTGATACAAATTGTTGATATTATTACTAGATATATCGCGTAAAAAGGTAAGGATACAAGCTAGGTATGTCGAAGCAATTAAAGAACTAAAAGATATGGGGTTAAGGACGAATGTGGGTTGTCCCTTGGAGGAATAAGCTTGGTCCCTTGCCTCCTTATATATGGCTATTTGACCACCAATGTTGGTTGGCTTGATGACGCTTACCAAAGTGGGATATTTAATTTGAGTATATTTTAGGTATCACAAAACATTGTATACGCATGACCCAATAAAAGTGACCCTTAAGTATTATAAAAGTTACCCCATTAAAGTTGATAAATGAGTAATTTTTGATATATTAAAGGGTCACTTTTACTGTGAACACAATAACTTTATTGTGTGTCGTATGTATACAATACTTTTTGTTTGGGTATATATGATTTACGTTCGAGTCATTTTTTAAGTAGCTTAGTCTTTGAGCCTTGATGGACAATGCTCGTATTTATGGAAGGACTTAAGAATTTATACTTGAAAGGTCGTCCCTTTTTTTTAAAAAAATTGATGAAGCAAAGGTAGATGCCTTACCTTATTTCCCATTCAATGTGACACAATGAATCAATCCGAAAATGAAAATCCTATTAAATGTCAAGAATCAAATTTTGTGGAAAATTCTCATCTAAATAAAGAATCAAAGATTCCAATTTGTCTTCAAGCAATTTACTTTCTATTATCTTTTCAAGAACAAGGTTCCCTCCGTATGAATTCTTTTCTTATGTTTAAAATTAAATGGATTTATTAAGAATTTAATAAAGCAATTATAATTTGTAGCATTGAAAATAAGAAAATATTGAAAATCCAAATTTGGACAACAATATTGTTAGACTAAAAAGCATACAAAAAGTTTCTCCCACGATCGGATACATGAGTGGTTTCATATCCTTCGATTATGACATGACGTATTTGACCTGGCTCAGCCGAATTACACAGAAAAAAAATGAAGCAGTTTTTATTCTTTAGGATGGTTACATCTATCATACCAAACTTGATAAAATCTACACAAAGAAGTGGGACATTTGTAAGAAAAGAAGTGCTAACTTACATCAGATTAATTACACAAAAAAGATTTGTAAAGATCGTTCGTGAAGTCTTATATTTCTGTTGTCCTCTTATATGACTATTTCACAAACACACTACACATGGTCAAGTTATGCAACTCATGTCTTAAACTCACGTACCCGTTAGTACTCAGCAAACAACCACCAAGAGTAGTTGTTACCATAGGAGGACGAGGACCCACTTAAATATACACGGAGTATATAGAAATAGAGGTAGTGAGCTTCACTGCAATGGCGGCGTGGTGTTAATAGACCTGTGTATTTGGTTGAGTTAGGGCCGAGATGGACACATGCAAAACGGGTTGGATTAGACTGAGCCAAAGAAGATACAAAACAGGCAGAGTCTAATCGGGTCAAAGAAGATACAAAACGGGTCGAGTTGGGTCAGACTGTCCAAATTGAATATAGTTTTTATCTATAGAGGCCTAGAGGGTGATAGTTTGCTTGTATCACCTCCAATATTTGACAATAGACTATCGGAAAGTAAGTAGAAATAGTTCATTACCTGAAAATGTTTAAAAGTCTTAGAAATTATTGGCTCATTTTTTACCCAACTTGACCCATTAACGACCCAATAAAAACATGACTCTTTAAAAGACCGGTTCAATTAAGCCCATAATTAATTAGACTCTTATATAATTGGGCCGATCAAGAGCCCTTAACTGGGCCCCTCTCATTTGAAGAGTTTTAGCCGCCAATAAATGTTACTCTTAGGAGTTGGACTCTGTTATGGGGAGCTGATCGGTAGCTTACCCAAACACTACAAAACTCCGACCAAGTAATATATACAAGTTGGGTCATGCATCAAATAGTGGGACGTATATGACTTTTGACCTCATATTTGTACTCAAAATCTCGAGTTACTTAAGTTGAATAACATTTACTAAATAATCCAAGCATGTATAAATTAATAAAGAACAATTTTTATAAAATATATTACTAGATTTTCATGAGAAAATATGTGGCGCAATAGTGAAAAGGCTAAAATATATGGCTATTGGAAGGTGCAGTGTCATTAATAATATTGCATGCGATAGTACCTCGCTACCTTCCCTAGCTAATATTCGTGAATTTGTCAAAAGTCAAGGGATGTTTTCTATGCCTTTTGTTCTTTCTCGTTGCAAATGTGCAATCATAGAATGCGCTGGCTAGTTCATACGCAGTAGAGCTCAATTAAAATATTATAGCATATCCTACCTTGATCAAGTCCTAGTAATTCTACTGGTTATGGTTGGTCAATAAGACATGCATGTATTATTTTAGCAGTATGTTGCATATCATATAGGCTGCTACATTCTTTGAAATTTTGAAACTTCACATGAAAGAGGGAAAAGAAAAATTCATAACGAAAATGAAACTTTGCTCTTTTATTTGTCTTTCGACCAAAATAAAATAAAAACCTACTCTTAAGAATTAAGAATTCATCAACTTAAATAATGTGAATTGCGACTTGTTGGGCTTTTCATTAGAATTATTTTAAGGTGGACATTTCTCTATCATGAAGGGCATATTTGAATTTGTTATATGAAAACGAAATTGCTTGCCTCTTGTATGTTACATAAGCAATTGGTCATTTATTTGTCGGAGGATGCTACTATTCACCTACTACGAATCCGTGCAGATAATCTCCAACAAACAATTTTAATTATTACCTAAACTAACATTTTGTCATTTATCTGGTCGAAACCCGTGAGAGACATGCATATTTGTGTATACATTTTCAAAGACCAAAATAAATACTAATATGAGGTGCAAAAAACAACTATATATGAACAATTTTCTTGTCAAAACACGACTTCATAAACCTAAGAATTAGTTATATTGAACTAAGAGCCTAGGAGAAGCACAAAAATATTAAGAATTATCATTTGTGATTTTAGAATTAAATTAATTTTAAGATTAACAACACCAATCTAACCGGTCTATTGTTCTAGACATTTCTAAAAACATAACCCCGATCACTAAATGCTACCTTATTTTAAGTTCATTATTTTGCTACTTACGAAGTGATTGATCTTGGCTAAGGCTCTAAAGGTGGCCAGCAAGCCGGCCTGGGCTGGTCCTGGGGATAGACGTGCCAGGGCAAAAGGTTTTAATTCGTAATTGGGTACATTTTAAGCGAGTTTGGTCAATCCCGAGTCAGATTGGTTTAGGTCATTAGCCATCTCTAGAACGCTCTCCTTTATTATCAAGTTAGATTTGGAAAGAAAGCAATAATAGAAAATCCTCAAAGCATTTACAAATTACAATGTTAATAACCGAAGTTGGAACCCATAACTGATCATGGGATGCCACAATGTGGAGCTTTAATGAAAGAGGCAAAATGAAATGAGATAAGCTAATGTAGGCTCAAAAATAACAAAGTTTTGATTACCCTAATACGTGTTACGTTTATGCAAAGAACACCCGTAAATCAAACTCCACTTATTTATTCAAACCGCGTCCAAGTAGTCTAGCACGAGTAATTTCCGTTTTCCATTTTCCACCATTATTAGTGCAAGTAATACTGAAAATTCAATTGACGCAGTCATTTTGCTGCCGTTCTATTTAGTTTTTACCAAGGGACGACCACTTCCTACATTCCTACATTCCTACATTCTGTTGAATAAATATATTTATTTAAAATTATTCCTTTCCTTTTTCCCACTCTTTTTTTTTCAGTACTATAAATGCACCCTCCCTTCTCTCTCTCCACCTTTTAAGAGTCCTCCCCGTCTTTCCTTCACCTCAATCTCCTCTCATATCTTTTCTTAAGAATTAAACTTAAAACCATATCTTATACAATTCATATCATATTATACGCATTTCTTAAGAAAGGAATATATTTTTGCACAAGATTGAAGATTCATTCATCATAGCATTCTCCAAGAGGAGCAAGAGATTGCTATTCAATAAGAGGAAAATGATGGCGGTCCATCATCACAGATGGAGCGCCGTCGTTTTTATGTTCTTCTTCTCATTTTTTATTATTCTCTGTTTCTTCTCCCCCTTGTGTCTTGGCATAAGATCTCTTTCTTCCCGAGGGGCAGCGTTGGAATTTCACCACCTATTGCGCTTCTCTGAAGCTCCGGAATACCGTAACGGCGTGGGCTGCTCCTTCCCGTCGTCTCCTTTCACTCAATGCGATCCCTCATTGGTCCACGTGGCCATGACTCTTGATTTCGAGTACTTGCGTGGCTCAATCGCAGCTGTGCATTCCGTCTTAAAGCACTCCTCCTGTCCCGAGAACGTCTTCTTCCACTTCATCGCGGCCGAGTTCGACTCGCTCTCACCCCGAGTTCTGAGTCAACTCGTCCGGTCCACCTTCCCATCCTTAAACTTTAAGGTGTACATCTTCCGAGAAGACTCGGTCATCAACCTAATCTCCTCCTCAATCCGACAAGCCTTGGAAAACCCGTTAAACTACGCTCGAAACTACCTGGGAGACATACTCGACCCATGTGTAAACCGGATAATCTACCTAGACTCGGACCTCATCCTTGTCGACGACATATACAAGCTCTGGAACACCACTCTATCTCCAACCCACATCATCGGCGCCCCAGAATACTGCCACGCTAACTTCACAACCTACTTCACCTCCTCCTTCTGGACCAACCCGACTCTAAAAGGAACCGCATTCGGGTCATTGCCCTCGACCCGACAACCCTGCTACTTCAACACGGGCGTTATGGTAATGGATCTAAAACAATGGAGAGAGGGGAACTACAGAAGTAAAATCGAGAGTTGGATGGAAATCCAAAAGAAGACACGAATATATGAATTGGGTTCACTCCCCCCGTTTTTGCTCGTATTCGGAGGCAAGATCGAACCGATAGACCATAGATGGAACCAACACGGGTTGGGTGGGGACAATGTGAGGGGGTCGTGTAGATCTTTGCATCCGGGCCCAGTGAGCTTGTTGCATTGGAGTGGGAAGGGGAAGCCATGGGTTAGGCTTGATAGTAAGAAAGCGTGTCCGTTGGATCATCTTTGGGAGCCGTATGATTTGTTTAAGGGGAGGAGAGAGAGAGAGATTCAGCGTCAACAGCAGCAGTTTGGTGGGTTTGTGGGTGGAGCTTCTTCATTAATTGGTTGGTTGTAAGATTTTGAATTGAATTGATTTTTTTTTATTTTTTTTTCTTTTGGGAGGACTGGGATGTGAAATTGAATTGAATTCTTTGGATAGAAATGGTAGATGAGGATGTACAGTTTCAGAGACTGATTGGGAAGATGAGTATGCATTTAATTCGTACACTTTTTTTTAAAGTTTTCGGTATAAATTCGAAAATTAAGGTACTCAAATTTGTAATTTTCTTTATTGTCTGAGCACCGGATTAATTAATTTTTTTTTTTTTTACCTATAAAAAAGGATACACTACATTTTTTGGTTAAAGTTTTAGTAAAGAGATCAGAAAAATAGGATAAAAATGTAGAACGCGATGAGTTTCTGTTGTAGTTTAGAGTAGTTAGTATGCTTAGATAATAAACCCATTTTAATGTACAGAGATGGTATAAGTGGGTTTTGGGATGCGTGCCTAATCGATATAAAACCTTGTAAGTATGCTTAAACTAGTACGTAATAGTTTTTATTTTCTTTGGGTCACACTTTTGTTAGTGTACACTTTTTATGACATTACTACATATTCAATTCTTCACCTGTTAACCTAGGGGACATCCACATCCTTAAATCTTAATGACTTCTTAACCCTTTATACTATCCCTTATTCAAGGCCTTTTCATTACAAATGGTTGGTTTTTTATTCTTGGATTTATGCCAATGAGTGTTTTTTTTTTTTACAAGTTATTTATTTTCTATTACTCCCTATATTGTTAAAGACTAAGATGGCAAACGAGAACCAAAAAATTACCATAACCAACTCCCACCATTTTGGATAAAAGAAAGAAAGTGAAGACCTATTGCTAGCTAAGTAATTTTTTGGGTAGGAATTTGATTTTTTTTTTCTACATTAGTTGTAATAACTAATATATGACTACCTTTTCTTTTTTATTTTTTTTTCCTATTTCTACTTATAGATTCAAAATTTAAAAGTTTTCGTCGTGCTATAAGAAATAATATATTTTTTTAATAGAATTTTTAATGTAAATTTTTAATTGTCGAAAATAACCTTATGAAAATTAGATTTTATCTTTTCGTTACAGCTTACATATAAATCTGATTAAAAAGGTCATTTTTTGAAATATTTTGTTATTGAGATTATTTTTCAAATTTTTTTTAATTTTTTTTTTTTAAAAAAAGTTACTCCTTGCTTGACTTGAGATGGCTAGTTTTTCAATTGCAAATTAGAATATGTTAAGCAGAGTAAGATTTGAGGAGAGAGAGAGAGGCATGAGAAGAAAAACGACGGAAACAGTAGAAGAACAAGGAGGGAACGTTAGGAAAAGGGTAAAAAAAAATATTAGAGAAAGAAAAAGGAGGGTAAAAATATAAAGTCAACGTCGGAAATTGGAGTAAGGTTTCATGTTTTAATTGAAATATATATGAAGTTCTCAACAAAATTTAGTTTTTATACTATTATTTTCGACAATTTTTCCTGTACTTGACTCAATTTTTTTAGGATAAAGAAACTTATTCAATTTATAGGCTCCTCTGCTTGGGAGCTAAATTTGGAGCAGTGACATTATTAATGAGAAGAGAAAAAAAAAAGGAGAGGCAATCGAATTAATTTTGTTAGAATAATTTAACTCTGATTACAATGACTAGTATTCTGCTTAAATTTCAATGTCAAGCTGTCTAATATGTGGTTTATAAGGACAACACAAAAGGAAAGGAAAAATTGACGTTTCTTTTGACGACTATCGTATGTTATTCTTGCCGACAATAATGCAGGGCAGGGCCTCCAGCTCCACTAGTTGTAAGCAGATGGCATGTTCTGTTTGATATTTTTCAAGAAACTTTAGTATTCGCCATTTGTTTGCATTGTGCTTGATAAGATTACGTTGTTGATGGCTCATTGCCTCATTGGTAGTAGTAATACATTATATTATAACACTACTAAGACTATTTGGTAGTAACTACCAAAGAGTTTACTAACTCAATATATTAGTTAGTGAATCATTGTCTTTGATATGATTATAATTATAGGGTTTAGATTAGGTGCTTGGATGTTTCTATTCAACACCTTTGTGCGCTAACATTGCTTTTTCGATCTAGAGGAAGATTGATTAGTATATGAGTTTCTAATGAAGATTGGAATTGGATGAGTGATGCATAAAATTAGGGCTATATGCTTTCAGATATCCAATGAAACACGCTGACCTTCTTTGCAAGCCACCTAGCTACAAGGGATTCTTGATAGATTCTAAAATGTTCTCATACTGAGTGCTGAGTGCGAGTCATCGCTTAGGGATAATTCATACAAAATACGAACTACTTGTTAACTGATATGATACTAAAGGCAATAAAAAAAGTAAACTTATCTGTTGATGCGTGGACCAAAAACAGTAGTCGCGTCGTGGCGAACCACTGACCTAAAAGATGATTTCGCGCTACCTCCCGGTGCAGTAGACAATAAGCGGTCGCCCTCCAGGATAAGCATGGCGCCGGAGTTTATGTACACTCACAAACCCGACTGGAATTCAGAATACTTGCCCAGAAAAATAAAAGGTGTAAGTATTTTTAGAGAAGATGGAGAGGTTTGAATTTTCTGTGTGTTTTGCTGAAAAGAGACTAAAATTATATAGGCAGCAAGGAGGTAAACCAACCAGCAACAGTTAGCAAGAAAAGAGGAAGAATCGGTCAAGCAGTTAAGGCTGAAACCTAAGCAATAACGGTTGTAGACTGAGTCAAAAACAGTTGGAATGAACAAGGAATAAATATTTTATCTCCAAAAAGGTAAAAGGACCCGCACCCGCGCATTGCATTCCCTAAGATCTCGAGGCCCGTCCCAGCGCGCGTGTGTGGTGTATGTGATACAACACCCACCTCCAAGTTACTTAACTAAATAGTACTAATAAACTACAATATATAAACAAGGAAAAAACTTTTCCCTCCACCAATGTGGGACTCTCATTCTCTCTTGATTTAATACTCTTGTTTTTATATTGGAACCGTATAATTTATTGATTCTTCATTATGTAAGAAAATGTACTATAATAATAGAAAAGTGCATGAATCGACCTTGAGAATAATGTTGGAAATGGATCTTCTTATTTCCTTTTGAATAACTAACAAAATCTTAGTTTAAACTGGCTCATCAAGTGATTGATGGAATATTTCTATTTCTTTCAAGAGTCGAATAATCATATTAATGGGATTGGGGTGTATTATCACTAATATAGTCTTCAAAGGTTAATCGTGAACATGCTTATTAGCATCATTATAGGAATTGACCATCAACAAGAGGAACAGTATTATATTAGGATTCCTATGGTTTTTCATTGATATTGTGAGTGCCTGACACGCTACATTAGGAGCTAAAGCATTGTTTTCAGTGAGTCACTTTAACGGGCCCCATGACAGCACACCAAAACAAATGCACAAAATGCCTTACTTGGCCAAGGCCTAAGGCTTGGACGCAAAATAATTTCTCCAACAAATAAAAGTATCCAACTCCTTTAATATTATTTATATTATATGTGGATGATTGGACCTGAATAATGGGCTCGAATAGGAATTGTCCATGTGGACATAAAGGGTGATTTTATGGTAAAGCGGCCATAGTATGAGCTGTTTATGCTGTCAATTTTCTTTTGAGCCAACATGTCAGTTCTTCTGATTTTCTCTTCCTTTGTATTCTTCTTCTTTCACAATTTGTATGCATTTTCTTGGGCCCTACAATCTCCTACTACGACGATTTTAATTTTGGTATATCAGGAAGCTGAAGTGAGATATTCAGTCTATTAGATTGTGTCAAATGTGTTTTTCCAAAAGTAACTATTACATAGTACAACATAATCCATATGTACAGTAGTCATAAGTTTGGCAGTAGAGGTCAAACCCCACCTATGTTTATATGACCATTTTAGCTGTCTATCCTATATCCATGAGAATAGCTCCGTTGCAATTCATTTTATTTGGATCATATTTGAATGCTAAAATTTGCTTCCAAAAATGAACCAACACAAACTCCTCCACTTTGGATAATACTATGGACTTTTTGATTAATCGTCTAAATTTTAAAAGTAGGAGCTTTAGTTCTTTGATCTTCAAGTTAAAAATTCCCAATTCGATAAACGAAAAGGGGACCTATCTTCTGGCCAATTTAATTGATCTCTTATACTTTTCCGTTTGTTAATGTATTCCCTACTTTTATTATACGCATTATCTAATGTATATTTTTACCACAATTATGTTCGGTTTTAATTAAGTAAAAATTATAAAAAGCCTTTACTAATGAATCTTTAAATTAAAATAATTTTAACAACAAATCATAGATAATATTTTTCATTATATAAATCAGAGTAAATGGTCAAAATTATATATATATATATATATATATATATATATATATATATATATATATATATATATATATATAGGGAGAGAGAAAAAAAATTAAAATAAAAAGAAATCTTAAAATAATAAGGATGATAAGAAATCCGTGATATTTCATATACACATAGTCGTTCTTTTTTAATTTATAGTGATCGAAGTTTCTTTTTTACTTATAGTAACCATTTTCATTATTATAATAACCTTAAATTTTTTTTATGTATTAAATCTTATCACTTAAAAATTAAAATTTCATCTTTTTAATTTTAGTCAATCTTCTCGCTGAATTTCTTCCATCCATACTCCGTATATATATCAATGATTCCTATAATCATATCGTGGCTAGTGCGTCATGCCTTTTACTTGAAAGTTGGAAGTAGGTGCTTCCTCTTTATCCAAAGTCACTGCTTTGAAATTATTTGGGGAAATGTTTTTAATTCCTTGCTTTACGTATAATTACATGCCAATTCGTTGTTCTTCTGTCCAGTACTTTATTTTCTTCTTCGAATTTTTTACACTAACTATGCCAAATACAAGGTATCTATATATTCTTACGTACTCATAAGGGTTTCCTACTTTGCTGAACGTGAATCATTCGCATAATGGATGGTGTAGTTCCCCTAAGTGCTGTGTACTTACCATCCATTAATATATACAGACATACAGTCAAGTTCAAGTATTTAAGAGTACAACATTAATAACTATCTATACACAGAAACACTGGACTTATCTGATCCAGAATTTCAGAGATACGTAGTCAAATCAGGCCATGGGTAAGTTACTTATAAATACGGGTTTGAGTCACATCCGTTGCTAAGAGAGAGTCTACTTACAATGTCTAATAGGGTTTCATCCTTAAACCATATAATAGTAGGAGGAGTTGTCTCTTAGCCTTATAAATTGTTAACTCTCACTCATTTAATCAATGTGAGACAATTGATCTCAACTTATATATGGTTTTTTATCTCTTAGCAGTGACTGATCAAGTGTAATCGGCTAATGGTTTGTGAGGGTTCTATGAAACAGATCATATGTGAAATTCTCGGATCGCTTCAGTTACGTTAATTATGCTCGGATGTCCATTAGTTTGTGTCTATTTTTTATTGATCCCACCGATTTATGGATGATTAATAGCAAATCATTCATGAAAGTCCATTAGTTTGTGACTAGTATTTTAATTGATCCCACCAATTTATGGATGATAAATAGCAAATCATTCATGAACAATGTAAAAGTTACCCCTATAACTGATAGGAGGCATAGAAGTTGTACACAGAAGCTAGTAGCCTAGTACTCCGTAGTCCATAAGTAGTTAGAATATTTAAGTGAACCATAAGCAAGAACGTCATTTGATAATTTGGTCCACATAAAGTTGACATTTCGAAACAAAGCAACACAAGAATCATCATTTTGAGGTAATTAACAAACGAACAACTGAACATTACATTTCACAGTTATTCATATACTAATAGAGCATAGAGTGCTTATGCACCGACACATTTTGAGAGTGAACGGAATAAAACTGAGCAATTGAAAAAACTAACATATCAAGATTACATACTATTATTTTTTCTAATAAAAGTCTTGTAATTCAAACAAGGGTTTGCAAATCCTTGATGAAATTATCAGTGTTCTCACGTATATAGCTAGGGTCGAGTAATTTCTGCCTCCAGATTTCATGGTTTTTCTTCACCAATGTACCAACGTCACTGTCTTCATTCATCACAGATTTAATAGCTTCACACAAATTCTCTTTTGAAACCCATGTTCCATCCTCTCCTCTCTCTACTTGGACAGCTACTTTTACTTCTTCAGCCATAATTTTACTAAACAAGACCTGATCAGGAAGCTGTGGGATCAACACTATCTGACTTTTACTCAGCATAGACTCCCATATACTCCCAGACCCACAGTGGTGTACAAAGCATCCAATTGATGGGTGTGCTATTATTTGCGGCTGCGGCACCCACTCTTGCGTCACCACCCCTCGCCCCCCTACTCTCTCCGTAAACCCCTCGGGAAATGCCTCCTCCACGGTTACACAACCTATGGGTGGCTTGAACGCAACTAAGAAGGGTAAATTTGTCATTTCAAATCCAAGTAGGAGCTCTTGGAATTGGGCCACCTCAAGCATGACCTGACTTCCTAAGGCGCAGAATACCACGGATTGTGGTGCAAACCGGCCCAACCAGTCAGCCCAACGGGGCTCTAATTTTGGCTCCTTCACTGGCTCGGGGAGGTCTAGGACCGTCAAGACGGGCTTGTTGTTGTACTGGCTAGACAAGAAGTCACAATACTTGCCTTCTATCTCTCGGCATGTCTTTATAGCAATAACATCACTGCACTTCAACGAGGTGGTGATCCTCTGGAAGAAGGTCACCCCCTCACCATACGACGAGTACACGAAGTTGAGTCTCTTCTTCGGATCTAGGAAGGACGTGGTTGAAGGGTAACCGGGGGGCATGCAAGCAACGCATGCATCCCCCTCGACTGCAACCCTGTCCTTTGGAGGCTCCCGAAATGGAATCATCTCAAGGGACAGGATAGCAGCACAAGTTACACAATAGCACACACACTTGGCCTGGGACTCAGAGGCAGCCACTGCCTCTGGAACCCAATAGGCTAAGTCATAGAAAACAAGGTTGGGTTGGAGTGCAACAAGAATGGACTCAAATTCGGGACGGAATCGGTCCAACACAGTGGCGAGGTGGCCATGGAGGTGAAAGGGGATATCCGAGAGGGTTTCCGTCCCCGGTGGGAGTGGATCGACGTGGGGGACGGTGATAGTGTGGATAGTTACAAGGGATGGATAGAGGTTTGAGGATTCTAACAGAAGCTTGGCTTTGTTAGGGAGCAAGAGAGTGACATTGTGACCTCTCTCCGCAAGCTTGTTAGCTAATTGAAGAAATGGAGTTGCATGCCCCATTGCAAACCAAGGATACATCAATACTTTAAACCCCATTATTTGGTTATTAGTTATGTCTTTTTTATGCTTGAATTGTGAGTTTGTGACAACACCTGCGTTGGTTGCCTTTTTATGCTACTAGATTTATTGCTTCTACCTACCTTTAACATGTTACATGTGGAATTCATCCTTAGCTTAATACCATCCACAATCTAGCTAGCTAGCTACAAGGCCTACAACCTAACCTCTAATAATGTTGATGTGGACCAACATTCCAGGTCGGTCCGTCCTCTTAAGACAAGCAAATTATCATGCCTTTTTTTTGGCAAGAATTATCATGCCTTGTAAAACGGTAAGCCTCATACACATGACTTTACCAATAATAAATACTCTGTACGACGGATGGTCATAATTTTGAGTATCACAATACCACCACCTAGAATTCCCTAGTTTTTCTTTTAGGTAAGAATATGCTACCTAATGTCTTGCAGTAACTTTGAAAGACGACAAGTACTCAAGGAAGGTCCATGAACCGTCCGTCCACTTCACAAAAAACAACATAATGAAGCCTTTAAAACTACCTAGGTCCTGTACGAGTTATACCAGATATAATCACAAACAAGAGTGCAAGGAAATTATACTGACCCATGCCGCTATACAACTTCCTATCCTGTCCATTGCCGCAGCAATAATCAATCTTCTTCTGAGTATCGATTTGCAGTATTATTGAGGGGATATCGGGTGTTTTGTTAATGGTAGTGATATAAATAGTCATTACCGATTAAGCATGCATTATTAATGTTTTAGGGAAAGGGGAAAATGAAACCCCACAAAATGATTAGTTTAGTAATTACATGATATGATAATAAAAATCAATTACAAGAACTTGATCAACCTAGGAGATGATTTCTAATTCGAGCCACTTCTTGCCCATCAATCTTAAAAGCCTTTTCCAACACTTTATCTGGCATAGGTGGCTTAGAAGTAAATGTGGCAATTGGAACCACTTGAGTTCCTGGGTTTTCACTACTAAGCCCAGAAATAGCCATTGCTGGTCTTTTCTGGTCCACGTTGTACAGAAAATGGACCAAACCCTTTGGGAAAACAAATGACTCACCGGCCCTCAATCGTTGTGTATACATTTCATTGGATGTGTCGACAAAGCCCACTAAGATATCACCTTCTATACAAGTGGTCACCTCTGAGGCCCGTGGATGGGTGTGAGGTGGCACCAGCCCATCAGCGGCTATATCGACCCGAGCCATGCTTAGGCCTTGGGTGCGGTGACCCGGGAGGATTTGGTTGGTGGTGATTATGACACTAAACCCAAATGAGTTAGCACTGGTGTTACCGGGTTTAGATAGGGCCGAGGTTGCAAAATGGTTTGGGTTTGCTAGTTCCGGGTTTAAGCACGGTTGCCCATTCATGAAGAAAGAGTGTTGGGCCGTTGTGTCTGATATGCAATAATCTTGAAGTGGTTCTGGGTCAGCTTGGGTCCGGCCCCATAACAAGGTGAGAATAAAGCAGAGTTTACGTTTAAGAATGGAATTCATGACTTACGGTGATGGAAACTTGGAAAGGGTGTTATTCTGTTGAAGGTTTAGAGAACATCATATTTATAAGTAGAAAGATTGAAGCGTAAGAGATGTAGCATGTGATGTTTTAACAAAAAGATAATGAGAGATTGACAGAAATTGAGTAACTTAAGGGGCAAAGAAAAAGAGTTTGGACTTGGAAGGAAGGCAAAACACAAAACTCACGAAAGCCAAGTATGTATTCAATCAATTCAGCCTCATGGGACAAATTTTTTATTCATACTTCCATGATGCATTCATAATTTTTTGAGTTGCATCTATTATGTATAGTTCATTGGGTTCCCCAATAAATATACTTATAAAACACTAGTCTTTGATAGACATTTAATGACTAAATTCACGGAAAAAATATATATATAATTTATGTTTGACAATTATTTGAAGACAAGCCGTATCATATTTAAACTTGTTCAAATGGGAGGAGTCACGTTAAGAGTCATTGACCAACCTGTTTGTAAAATGACCTAATTAACAATGACTATAACAGGTCATTCTCTTAAATGGTCATGTTTTATTGATTTTTTAATGAATCAAATCAGATTAATAATAACCCAATAGTTTTCAAGACTTTTAAACATTATTAGGTAATGAATTATTTACACTTACTTGTCGATGGTCCACTACCGAAGATTGGAGATGATACATGTAAACTATCATCCTCTATAGATAAAAACTATACTCTATTTGGACGAATCGATCCAACTCGGCCCGTTATATATCTTCTTTGGCCCTACCTGACTCGTCCTGTTTTGCTTGTGAACCATTTTGGCCTTAATCCGACCCAATGCACAAGTTTAATTATATTGTACTAAAATTTTATTTATGAGCTAAGATTTTTTTTTTAATCCGTGTATGTCAAAATAAAATCCGCAAAAGACATTAGAATGTTTTAAAATATTATTAAAAATATAGTACATGAGCCAAACAAATTTATTCTCTAATAAAGGACAAGAAGGCTAAGAATGGCTTCTAAATAGCCTAGTATTTGTTACTTATACTTAGCCTTTTTGTATGTGTAAAATTATAAAGAGTACGCGAAAATCTTGTTTTTATGGTCATTTATTACACGTCTTTGTCCACTTTCTATTTTATTCATTTCAAGAAACTATCGCTTAACACTTGAAACAATTTTTTTGGCAATTGGCTGATAGGTATTTTATAGCAAGCACTTAAATAAACATTATTACATAACCTTTAATCCATCCATCATAATCATAATGACTTTGTTTTGCTAATTGGCGGTTAGGTATTTGACTTATTTAATTAGCTATTTATGTTGGCTTTTTAATTGACTGTTTGACTTTTTATTTGATTGAAAAATATTTGGTAAAATCAACTTTTTTTCTTGGTAAACCATCTTTTGGCTATAACTTAACAAATGATCTTTTTTGTTACTATGATTAATTATTAATTTTAAATTAAATACTAATTATCTTTTCAAGACAATAACTACTTAATGATTTATTACTACTCTTACTATTTATTTATCTTTAAATATTAATGAATTATTCTCCATTATTATCATTTATTGATTTTTATTATGTATCATTTTTATTTTTTTATATTATAAACTATTAACTATTTATTACTAAGTAATCTGTAGTAAGTATTACTATAGAAGTAAAAAAAAAAAAAAAAGAGTATTAGTATCAATCATTAATTATTAATCAATATATATATATATAATTATTTATTATTAAAAACTAATTAGCAATTAACCATTAAAAGCCAAAAGTCAATCTATTCAAGTAACTTTTTGATTTTAGCTTAAAAACCGGCTTTCCAAGCTGCTGAAATAACCATTAATAAAATATAAATTTTGGCTATTTAATTAATTTTAGAAGACAAAATTCATTCAAAAATTAATGCAAAAATATTAAAGAGAGACCAGTCACGTGCAAACCGTTCATAAGCTTCTTTTCCCACCATCTCGCCAATCTGAGTTCCCCCACTCTCCCACTCTTTCCTGGGTACTGTCCTCGAAGTGTGGGCCCTTATTCTTGAGCTCAATGCTCCACCTCTTCAACCCCCTCTCGTTGTCAAAACAACTTGATTTAGCAGAAATGCTTATCTAGGTCGGAGTAGTTATCCTCCAACTTCTCCTACAATTTTCCCCTAACTATCTATCATCTTGTGAATGTTTTGTCCTATTTTTGGTGGGTTCCAACTCCCCAAACTTCACCTATTTTTCCCTCTTTATTTCTGAAATTTTACATTCTTTAATCATGATAATTTATGTAGTAATTCCCACCCTTTTCATTGAGTTTTCCAATTTTTTTCCTTTTTGGTTAAATTTGGACCAAACTTGAGTAATTTTGTGTTTTTATGTTGATGGGGTTGTTTGATTTGATCTGGGTTTCTTTCCCATGTGATGATTGCATGTGGGGTTTGGTTTACAGGTTAGTAACTTCTGGAAGTAGTGAACTACCCAAAACATTATTCAACAAAAGTTTATTTTCAGGAAAAAAGGTTGAAATTATTACCCAAGAAAGATACATTATCACATGGGGTATGCCCTTATATTTGATCTTCGATCTTATACTAAAAAAAAACATTAAAAAAATTATTATTCTTTTAATCTTTTTGTCTTCATGTATGAGTGTGATCTAGTAGTCCTCAAAAACGTAGTAGTGTTAGTAGTCCTACTTACATTCGTACAGCTGCTGGTTGGTTAACCATTTTGATTTGGTGTTTGTCTTTTAGGTTTTAAAAGATAAGATCTTGTAAAATCTATGGGTGAATCATTATTGGAAGATCATAAAGTTGAGAACAAGGTAAGCCCATTAATATCAGTTCTCTTTTTAGATGCTTATCCTTTTACAATTATTAAGGTTTCTGCTTTTTGGACTTTGTTGAATGATTTTATATAATATGGTTGTGGACTTGTGGCATTAGTGTTGATTGATTGATTATACTGTTAGTTTACTGAATTGGGAACGTAATAACTCCTAACCAGTTTTGTTTTAGTCGATGTTAATAATTTTGTTTATTAGCTGTATTAAGTTGGAGAAGGTTTTTTTTTGTGTGAAATCAGATGGGTGAGTCATTTACAACCATACCATGTCTGCAAGAATCTGTGTCATTTGGTAGATTTGAGCATGATTCTCTTTGTTGGGAGAGATGGTCTACTTTTCCCACAAATAAGTACTTGGAGGAAGTTGAGAAGTGTTCAACACCGGGGTCGGTAGCGCAGAAGAAGGCCTATTTTGAGGCTCATTATAAGAGGATTGCTGCTCGGAAAGCCGAATTGATGGATCAGGAAAAGAAGAGGGAAGAGGAAGCTATGAATGTGGAAGATCAAAGTCCGTTGGGTTCGATGAGTAATACAATTAAGGAAGAGTTTGATCTTGAGAGATCAAGTACTCAGAACTCTGTTGACGAAACTGAGATGCTGAATGAAGTTGGCAAGTTCAGTGCTGAAATGAGTGATAAGTATATTGATATTCCAGGTTATACTGCTGATATTGTGATAGAAGAAAATGGAGTTGTGGATCTCTCCAGTGAAGTGAGTGAACATGTTGATGAACTGAGTGATGGTATTGATGTCACTGATGAAGTGTATGAAGTGGCAGATATTGCTGTTGGAGTAAGTGAGCATATCGATGAACAGAATTTTGAGGCTAATGTTGCCGTGGAAAAGGTGCATATACAGCATATTGAGGAGCAAGAGCTCACTGATGGTTATGAATTGGTCAAAGAAAACAAGGATATACAGCCTCAGGATATTGAAGAGGTTGGTGTGGCCAGAGAAACGAGGGATATTCAGCCAGAGAATATTGATGAATCAAATTGTGGAACTGATTTGATAAGAAAAAACAAGGACATTCAGCCACAGGTAGCGCATGCTAGTGAAGATTTATTTCTGAAAACAGAGATCCCACATTCTGTGAAACCTGACAAGCCTGTTTTACTGGACGAAGACATCACTTCTGCAGGAGTGTGGCAAGATAAGGAGGTATTGCCTCAAGAAAAGGTTGAAGAAAGAAAAATTGCTAAGAAAGAAACTAAAACCCCTGTAAAATTGGTTGATCCAATGAAAATCAAGAAGGTATTGTTCTTATTTGAGTCTAAATTGTGTTCTTTGTGTAGTTGTTAGAAATTTATTGGCTATTTTCTCATGTTCCTGGATACTTCTAATGCTAGACAACTCTGGCGAAGAAGATGATTGATACAACAATTACTAAGAAAAAACCTGTGTCACCAATCCCTAGAAAACCTGTTGCATCAAAGCCAAAGTCAACAATGATATCTACCCCTAAATCATCGAAGCCTGAGTCAACAAAATCTGCCAAGTCTACTATTCGCCCCTCTGTTAAAAAGGAAAATGGCCACACTCCTCTGACAAGCAAGAAAGCAACTAAACCTGAAGGCAAGCGGGTACTGCCAACATCCTTGCACATGTCTCTCTGTTATGGACCTGCTGATTCTGCACCAGCTAATTCTGACCCAGCACCAGTTACAACAATGAGAAAGTCGTTGATCATGGAGAGGATGGGCGACAAGGATATTGTAAAACGAGCATTTAAGGCATTTCAAAACATCAATCAACTTACACCGTCTAGCTTACAGAAACCAACTGCAACAAATAAGGTGATTATTATTTTGAATGTTTATGCTTTGAAAGTAAAGGCAATTGTTGTATCTATTGGGTGATGGCAATGAGTTACTACACGTTTGACTTCACCACAGAGCTCACTTTGTGAGGTTGCATCTTTTCAGTCTTTAAGCAAAAAGATTGAAGTGAAGGCTACTGCACCAGATACCTTTCAAAAGACAAAACAAGGGTAACGTCTAACTTTCTATGATCACCATACAATTTGATTACATTTGTGCCTCTTTGTGTTGCTAACTATGTTCTCACTCTGCCATTGCTGTGAAATTCCTGCATTGACATAATTTCTCAGGTGGAGTGGTTATAGTGTTAGCAAATAAGTATATTTCTCAGATTGGCTGATATTAAACTTTATATTTACTCGTTTCTTTCTTTCTTGTGAATGACAGGATTTTCAGGGCAGGGAAGGCAACAAGCCCAATTACTGGTGTACAAGTAAAGGCATCACAATCACCTGGGTATGATGAAACTTAACTTGAGATGGCTCTTTGTTTGCATGCTTTGTAGTCTAGATAAAAGTTATTAAGAAATAATATCTAACAAGGTATGAAGAAGCTTAACTTAAACTAACAAGAGAAAGACACAATCACGTGTTGAGAATGAAGTGGAAGATACTACTTGGTCAATCGATAGATCTCTGATGCTTGCTTTTGATAGAAAACCGATTATGAATTAGTAGTGATTCTTGTGAATAACCAAGGTCTATCAAGATGACTATTTAGGAGGGGACATTTCATGAATTCCCAATCCTAGTAGATCATGGATAACTTTTGTTGGATTAGTAAAGTTAATTCGAACTTAAATAATATAGATTTATCAAAAGAAATCTGGTGGGTCTTATTTCCAATTATGATTTTCCAACCGAGTGAATATGTTTTGTCTGTAAAGTAGATACGAGATTATGGCAGCTCATACAGATTTTCCTTTGTGATGCTCTTTTCTTCTCTTTCTTACTCAAATTATCTTCACTCTTTTTGCCACCCCAAGGGGAGGTAGGAGGCCTTTTTGAGGGGGACGAGAGAACATTGCTGTGGAATAAGATAACCATGCTCTATTTTAGGTGTTGCCTATATCTATCATCTGATGATCAGATAAATCTTGTCTGATAAACAGGATACATTATTTACTTATTTTGGAATTCAATAGAACTGAAGACATCTTATGTTTGCAAAATAGATTAAAGAAAAGCATTGGTGTGGATCAAAGAAATGGTAAAGCTGTACCTGTTTTGTTGGCTTCAAGAAATGGAAAATATGCTCCTGCTTCTTTTGGCTCGAGAAGTTTAGACCAAGGAAGGCAACAAAGAGAGGTATGTACTCTGGAAAACCATTTATACCTCATCAAAAATGACTAAAAGATTCTGAGAGGTTTTTTTGGTTTGTTTGTTTGTGTTCTCTTTCCCCATGATAACTCACATGCTTTATCACAATTTTATTCCTTGAAAAGGTTCCAAAGGAGCTAGAGCCGAAAACGGACATGAAAGATGCTGAGAAGATCCATCTTCATTCCAAATTAAAGGTAAGCATCCTAGTGTTAGCTAGATATATGTTATATTTTTGAAAGTTAGCTAGATTTATGTTTCATCATCCCTAATGTTGACCATCAGAATGAAATTTTAGCTTCAGGCTAAAACTGTGGGTAATTGTGGACAAGCTGACACTGTATTTTGCTATACTTTTCCTCCAATCCTCTCTCAAGAATTATACTTCAAGATGTTTTTTTTGGGTAAATGGCGGCAATCAATTAATTTACGAAAAAAGGTTTGAGTTAGCTGGTTGAATACAATCAAAGGTATTAGCACTATGAGAAACCTCTGAATTAAGAAGTTTAATATGGGAGTTAGTTGGTACTTTGACTTCCAGTGGGCCCTTTAATCTTTTTGATTTGATACAGCTCTTAGTGTCTGCAATGTATTGCTAAATTCTTTGTTTTGTTTAGGATTTAAATTATACTGATTTTGTTGAATCACTAGCTTAAATTTCATGCATGATACAGGCTGCGAAAACAACAGATATTGGAAAGCGAGCTCGGAGCATTAATTCTAAGCCCAAGCTATCATCAAGCTTTAATCAGGGACATGGATACTTGAGAGGTTCTGTTCATAAGGTATGGTTATTAATTCATTCTTAATATAGACGGTTGGGTCCATGATATCATGTAATGTAGCCAATTTCATAACACCTAAAGCAACGTTCATGTGTATTTCCTGAATTCATTGTATTTAATATTCTCATGTGGGGCCATATAGCAAGAATGATTCGCTTAAGTATTCAAGGCAACTAATTTTTACTGTGTAAACAAATACGAAGTAACTGTTTTCGTGTTTTAGAGACCATGTGAGAGGATGGGAATATTATATTTGATTAGTAAGAATTTACCTGTCAAACAAGGCAAGTAGTACATATAATAAATCATAATGGGGAGGGGAGGAGGGTTGAAAGAGTGCATTGGTCATGAAATATGACATGCAACCTTACCAAACTTTGGTCCTTCCAAATTAATCATATGGTTCTTAACTATAAGATATAATAATAAAAAAAAAGATCCTCATGGACGTATTATGAACATGATTTTCCCAATAGTTTGGGTTGATCTTACAAAAAAACTGCCCCCACCCACCATCCTAACTCCCTGCTTTTCCTATAGAAAAGGGTAGCCAAAAGTAAGAAGAAAAGAAAGACAGAGAGATGAAAGAGAAACAGATAGAATTAATCTTCTTTCTTGAATGGGACCTCCTTTTTTTTTAGGGGTGGGGGTGGGAGTGGGGGAGTGTCAACCTTGCCCCCAATGTAATGAAATACTTAAGTTCTCTGGATATCTTAGAGTTAACAATGCCTTTTAACATGTTCAGTCAATGTTATTAACGGCAAGCTCTATGAAATGATCAAATATTGAGCTATTGGGATTCTGTAAAGAAAAATAATTCTGGTAAGAGTCTTGAACTAGAGAACAGAGATTAAAGCTTTAGTGAAAAGACAACAACTTCAAGCAAATTGGGCATTTGCCCACTTCATTTCTGAGACTGAGATTCCTTGGAATGGTGCCATAGAGGTGATTATTAGAAGACCAATTCTGGATTAGCAACAGATAAGAAAAATTAGAACAGGCTGCTGTGGCTTTGATGGCTACTTATACAAGGGTAATTTTGTTATCATAATCTAAAAAAAAAGCTGATTTAAAAGAATTATATCAGTGGTCTCATAGATTCCACTCTGTAAAGGGTCATAAAGGATTGGACAAAGTTTGAGAATTAGGGGTGGTAGACCCAATCCCTGAATCTTTGAACAAGGGCATATAGAGGGTGTCGCAGATATCTTCTGTTTTTATGTTTATGATTGCTGGTTTTTGGATGGCAATGAAATATATCGCAATTCTCAGGGAAATCCTCACTCCCCTGAGAAGTCAAAGCCTCCGTACTCCCCTGAGCAGTGAAGGCCTAGACTCTTGAGACTGGAGGGAGGGAAGTCCCAAGAGTCATAGTAGGATCGTAGATAGTCAAACATGTGACCTTCAAAGTCAAACTCCAATTCATATCTCTCTAGACCAAGACAAGCCCAGATTATACTTGTATGAGATTCAGATTTGCTGAAATACATGGTAGCAAGTTAGCAGCTAGAAAATTCTTGAGTTTAACTACTTGAAAATTTTGTTTTAATGGTTTATATATCTTTCTAATTAGATTATATACTGTTATGTTGATATTCTATTATAAACAAATGCAGGTAGATGCTAAGAGATGAGCCTCCGGTTTGGAGTGAAAATGATAAAGCAGATTGATTTTATAGGCATGGTTTGGTACAAGTTTCAATCTTTTATTAGTCAAAGTGGCTTATCACACAAATAGGTTTATTATTCAGAAAGCTAGATGTATAAAGGAGCAGTTACATAGTAATAAGGTTTAGTTATATGTGGCCTAGAAAACATGAACGCGAAAGATGTAAATCTGAAATATTTAATATTTCAATTTTCCTTTTACTTTTCTATTTAATCTGGGGTCCATCAATAATGTGTGTGTGAAGGCCATGAAAGTAGGAGGGATATTCTATTTATTGTTTCCGCCACCATTGTTAGGTATGATGTTGGGCTGTGATTTGCATTTGCTGTTAAGTTGTTTGTCTCTTTTTCTAATCTTCGCAAGGCATGGTACTTTTCTGAATTTATATCGTGTGCATGTATCCATGTACCGGTGAAAATACGAGTGAATACTGAGTAGCTTAGTATTGAAACTGTGAACCAAAAGTCTTGATGATAATAACAAAGCTTACAATCTGTACAGATCTGTATGCAAACATATTTAGCTTGAAGATACTCAAGTTGGGAGTTGAAGTTGAATCTATCACTGGCCAACAGACACAAATATAAATACAAACAATTTGAATTTCGAAGATTCCATGCACCATAATCTCATCAACATACAAATGTTTGGAGTATAAGAGATTGATAGTGATTCCTTTTTACCTACTTGCCCTCAATTCAAACCAGAAACAAAGAAATAAGAATTAGGCCAATTAAGTGTCTAAGCAGAAGGGGATTTGACATAACACCAGGAGGTATCAAAACTGTACTGCAGTGGACAAACTCAAGATTACTGTCTTTGTTGAGTTCATCAGAATATTGGAAGAAAGTCCATAATTTGGTAAACTAACATTCTCTCTGCAGACAAAGCTTTGCCTTCAGCTGGTGACTCACACAATACCTTCAATAGAAAAAGCAAGGGGATGGAGATTGCAGACAAGGACGTATTTGAATGAGCAGCCTTCCACTTGCGCAAAATAAGTAACAGGAAAAGTTACACAACCCATGTAATCAACTGGTCTAGCAAGTTCCTACTGAAGCTTTATATCAACATCGAAAAGCTGAAGTTAACGGAAAATTAAGGGGAAAAGGGCCACGACCATAAGTGGATAAACCCACATTTTGGTCCAATATCAATTCAAAAGCCTAGGAAGATTCAGGGTGAGGCAAAGTTATGGGCCCACAAAGTCATTGCACGATTCTTTACTTTCACATGGCCAAATATAGATTTTGTCGTCCCTATATCACCACGATTCTGACTTTCTTAGCTATACAATACGCACTTGGCTTGGCAGTTGGCACCCTATTAGCTGCATAACCCTTAGTAGTAGACATTTTTCTTGATCATGGCTAATAAATTATAGATCACTAGAATGTCTTAACATTGCTAGATAGCCCTTTCCATCATGCAATAATATGATACGCCCAATTTGTGAATGTTAATTTATTTTGGCCTTAATCTACACAATCAGGTTACAGTCCTTGAGAAGACTTTCCAATTTTTGAGTCTCGTAATTTCCATTTTCCATTGATACACAAGTGTTGAATGGAGGACCTATTCATTATTGAACTCTCAACTCTATTACCCTATAATTCCAGTCAAAAACATTAAACTTTTCTCGAAGCCTTCCTTAGTACGGCAACACAGCGTAAAAAGAAAGATAGAAAATCCGAGCCTTTCTTGTTCGTACGGAAGTCAATTTTTACTCATTCATCAATCCCATATCTCAATCCCCATTTTTGAATGATTCAATTTCAATAAACTCAATGATGCCATTTTCTCTGGTGCTTCTATTCATTATCACTAATAAAAATTAAAAACCAAATTTGATTGAATTAAACTTCTGCTACTGTCATCATTTGAGGTAACATTATCTTTCTTCAACTACGGTTGGTCCTTTATTATTGCAACTTCATTTTCATTGTTTTTATACTGTAGATTTATTTATTAGTATTATACTATGTCAAGAATGAAGAATTGGTCCATTTTTTGTACGTTGTTCTATGAATTTATGGTATATTGTTCATAGTTATAGTAAAAAGTTCAAAAAAAAAAACCCTTTAACTAATCCAGTGAATTTTAGTTTCATTTTCATCAAAAAGGTTGATTTTTGGTGGGTTTGTATTGTTTATCTTGAGTGGTTACAACTTTTGTGAGTATGCACTATGCAATGACTTCAGTAAAATTTATCTATTGGTTGACTGGACAATGAACAATGTAATGTAGAATGAAATGCTCAAGTTTTGGACATAAGAATTTGGGTCACAAACTGTTTGATTTTGAATTTCAAGCTGAATAGGGCAATTTGTTAGCAAACTGAGAGTAGAGAATAGCATAAGAGTTGGGGTGACTCGGGTCGGATTGGGTTAAGATGATTCCCATGTAATGCTAGGAGTTTTTACGAGTTAAGTAAATTTGATTTCGAATTGGAAAGGGTTTGATGGTGATTGAATGGTTTTTAAAGTCATTTCTAATCGGTCCAACTATTCAAGAACATCTTTCTTCTTCCTATTATAAGCGGTTCAGATGCGAAATCTTATTCTCAAAAGTAAACAGATTTGAACACATACTCTGAATTTTTTAAAATCTACTTTAGTTTACTATCAAAGAAACTCCTGTGTTTTTAATGTCAAGCATACCCCCATTGGAGTGTAAGATTTTTGGCTCTGGCAATGGCAAACTAAGACTTGTGTCTTCCTAGGACTCCTATATGTAACCCTGCAAGGTAATCTTTAACTTGGATATTTCTGCAATGGCAAAGTGGCAAACTGGGAAGCATTTTGAAGTGCAACTGCTTCTGCCTGTTTGGTTATTTCTTATGAAATAGGATTCCTAACTTACAGTGTCTACCTGTCCGATCACTGAACATAATAAACCAATGAGGTTTCCTTGACCTGATGATTTAACCTGCTGTGTTATGAGTTTCTCAGTTTTGTCGATTGCTGGCTAGTGGCTACTAGCCATGATATCATGTCCATATTCCCTTTTTAGGATTAGTTTCAGTTATGTTTTCTGACTGTAAGGAGAGATGAATGAGATCCCTGCTCCCTACATTTTCTTTGAAAACTCTTTTACTTCATCAATTGGTTTCCAAATAAGTCAGTGTACATGCATTCTAGTGGTAAGGGAGTCCCCTACCAGATATTTTTGTGTAAAATAACCAGATAACAAAATTTTTTTAACTAAACAAAGACAGGCAAACATATATGCCGAACTCAAACAAAGTGATACCATGAGTCAGATACCAAACTGAAAGATAAAAGCCATTTAAAACGAAGCTAACTTGAATTGCCTTTAATAATAATTGGTGTAACTGCTTATGACTTGTAATCTTCAGAAACAGGACACAGGGTCTGCTCAAAAAGAAACCAGAGTTTGGTGTTCATATAGTATAGGTTCCCTGCTAGCTGACATTTTCAACTAATATAACATACAGCAAAATATGATTTATCGGCAACTGCAATCTACTGTGCCCTAAACGAGCACATCTTTATTGATCCTAGAAACTCTCAGCTAATACATATCCTATAATGCTGGGCAATAGTAAATGACATATCAAATGGTTCATTTTCCTTTTGTACAATTAGAGAATTCTAAGTGTGATTTCTTGACTTCGTGTCTTTGGGGGTGGGTTGTTGGGGATGTACTCACATTACATTATAATGATCACTCATTTACTGTCCAAAAAATTAAGAAAAAATGCCTGAATCATGCAACATTATCAATCTGTTTTTTCCTTTCTAATTGAATGAAGAAAAAGGACCTTTTGTACTTTCCTCGTCCTCTATTTACAGCACGCGAAGTTTGCATTTCTGCAAGACTTGAACTTGTACTTGTCAGCAATCATCATCTGTGTCACTGTCACTCGATTTCTCTGACAAGAAATGTTTTGGTAACCTTGGGAATGTCACACGAGTCCTTAAGGCATCAGGGGTCGGGGGGGATGAAGGAGATGATGAGGTGCCAGCAGTAGTTGTTTGTGCTTTCTTAATTTGCAAACTCCGAGCAATATCTATACAAGCTTGATCAACTGCATTCAGGAAATCCTTTACTATGACAAACAGCTGTAATGGCTGTTTATCTTTGAAACCTCCTGCTTGGTAATACTGTGCTGTTTTTGTTACAAATTCCATCACCCTAGTCTGCTCTTCTTGGACTACCTTTATCTCTTCTTCCGCAGCTGCCAAAAACTCTTTCATCTCTGTAACAAAATCTCGCCCATCATCATCTGCACCACACTGCAGCACAAGTTGCCTGGTTTCAGCTATACGTGCTCCTACTGATGTGCTGATGCTCATTAAGGTGTCATAGTCAAAGGTGGCTGCTTTCTTTACATTTGAGAACTCAGAACTTAAGCCGCCTACAACAGGTAGTCCTAGTTGTAAGAACTCCTTTTCTTGCTCCTCTTTCGACTTGGTTTCCTCTGGTGTTGGGTTTGAGCTTGAGTTTCTTTGACTGTTAGTTCTGGATAAGCTGTTGTTCCGATTCATAACACACCGTCTCCCCTCATTCCTTACAACCTCATGAACCACAAAGTGAAGCAGAGTGGTCCTCCCATCACTGCTTTTGTAATCAGATAGCTTGTGTAAAGCTGTAAGGTTAAAAGCCTTCGCATTCCCTCTTGCAGTCCCAGCATTAAGTCGATTCCCTGCCTTTAGGATTGCTTCCAGAAGCTTCAAGAACACTCCGCGATTCCGAAGCTCAGTGCAAGCGGAGTCAAGTGTTTGAAGTGATTCCTTCAGTTGATGGATTTCTGACCCATAATTGAATCTAAAGAGCATGGTGCTAACTCGAGTAAAAGCCGAGGGAACAGCTTTCAGCAGGTGATAAAGAAAGGATTCTGCATCTGCAAGCCTTCCAGCATCTCCCTCAAATGCAAGGATTTGGATTTTTTCTTCTCTTGTAGGGGTTATTCTGGTCAGCTTCTCAAGTATCTCTACATTCAGGCCTTTTCCTTGTTGGAGTCCCTCAATTAACTCATTTCGGGTGATGCCCAAGGAGCGAATTACGATGGCAATATTCTGGGACCGACGTGCGTCTAGGATGAAAATTTTGGCAGCTGCATTCGGGCTGGCATTACCTTTAGCTATAGAAGAGACGTCTTTTGGTGATTTGCGGGCTGTCGCAACGCAGCCGAAAAGGGCTTCCATCATATCACCGTTGTACCTGTTGTACCAAAAAAGCGCCAATCAGCTTTCTTCTCAATTGAGACCAGATTTCTTCGTCATAGGAAATACAGAGTAATTTTGTTGTTATTAAGAAATTGATATGTTGTACTTACTGGAATGAGCCACGCTCTATTTTGTCCCACACCATGGAATGATCAGTATTAACGTTGACCTTTTCCCAATGCAATGGCTTCAGTTTGACCTGATCATTCTTGCTTTCTGATGCCTCATCCCCTATGGCAGATGACTCTAAAACCTTTCCACTTGGTGTCCGCTTTGGTGCTGCTGGAGGTTTTGGTGATCCGTCCTTCTTGGACGGTGGAGGTGGTGGAGCAGGACCTTTCTTTGCTGCCATTGGTGGTGGTGGTGGAGGAGCTGGTCCTTTCTGGGCTGCCATTGGTGGTGGTGGTGGTGGTGTGGGTGCTGCCTTGGTAGGCATAGGTGGCGGAGGAGCTGTTGGAGGCAGAGCTACATTAGTCCCTTCCTTAGCAACAGCCATTTTTTCTTGCTCCCCTGCATTTCCAACTGCCTGCAAGCTGTTGGTTTCATTAGGAGGTGATCCAGGACCAAGCAACCTAGATGTTTGTTCTTCTTTAGGATGTATTTGATTGTAAGATGATGACGATTTCCCTCGAGAATACGTTCTCCTCCCAGTGCTTGTTTTAAACACGTCCTTATGGAAAGGTCCACTCTTCTTTTGGCTCCCTTCAAGCTTCCTCCAATACAGCACGTCCAAACCATCCTCATCAACTATCAGCCCTTTGATATTCCCATCAAACCTAGTAAACTCTGTTTGTGGCAACGGCTGCAACCTTCCTCCTCCACCCCCACCCGCACCACCTCCTCCTCCAGCAGAAGCAGCGATCGCCCCAACAGTATGGACGTGGCCACCATTTTCTTTCTTCCTTTTGGCGTACCTCGTGAAGAGGAAGAACACTGCAGCAGCCACCACCAGAGTGCTTACTGCTGTCACCCCTACAGCTGTGTATATCGTCCTGTGAGACGTGGAATGTGATCCTGTTAGCAGAGTTTGAGTGGTATCAGGTGGCGGTGGCAGCGGTGGTGTAGGAGAAAAGAGTGGGGTACGAGTAGTAGGGGGGACTGGCGGGGGGATAGCCGGAGGTGGTGAGGAAGGATAGAAGGCTTCAATATTCTGAGGAGAATTGGATTGAGAAAATGAAGGATCGATAAAAGAATGAAGAAAAACGAAGAAGAAGGACAATATGTTGGAGCTAAGAAAGAAATGGGGTGTCTTAGTTAGGGATGCCATCCCCTTTGATCTGTACAAAGAAAAGGGTGGGGAATTTAGTGCAAAGAGAGATAAAAGAAGAAAGATAGGGAAACTATCAAACTAAGATTGTTGATCAGTTGTCATATTTTCGAGGGTGGGTTGGTTTTGTTGTATTAAGAATATTGAAGATGGTGCGTTGAGCTGTTCCCATGTCGGTCCTTTTTCTTCATGTTTTTGCAGACAATGTCAAAGTAAGCAGGTTGTTGACTATGAGATTTCTTGGGTTTCATTTATTTTTGTTTTATCGCCCGCCCTTTCTTATTAGCATCCATCCTTTTCATTACAATGGCCATTGAATATTTCAATGATACTATACTTTGAAATTTTGTCGAAATTACTCCCCCACTGCCCTATTTTGTTTAGAATAGTAGGGTAAAATCGGTATATTATTAATGTCTACACAATCACGCATTATATTTCCTTCTTTATCTTTGTGGAATTACGCCATATTTTGTATAGTATAATATTAATAAGATTTTATAAAAAAAAAATAATTTAAATTAATCTAAAAATAAGATTAAATTCTATTAAATAAATAATACAAGTGTGTTGAGCAATAAATAAGTAGTGAAATTTTTAAAGTTTATGACATTAAATAATTCTAATTAAATACTTGAATGTTTTATGCTTAAGTGGAACATATGCCTTAAGATGTGTTGCAGTGCTATTTCATGATAAGATAATGATGGAATCTACTCCGTATTGTTTACCGAAAATGTCTTGTAAGTAATAGAATAGTTATATGAAAAATATAGTCACAAAATCAGATTAAATAGGTATAATGGGCTGTATAGCCATATTTAAAAATGTGGTTTTTACAAGTGTTACCTAAGTGACGAACATGCAACTTTGATATACTTTGTTTTATGTGTAAATTACTAAAAAAGTTTAATGGTAGTTGGAACATTGAACTAGTGATTAGTGAACAGCTCTGCTTGAAATTTGAGTCATGTGTATGCCATCCTAAAACTTTTTACCCTAATTATTTCCTTTTTTTAACGCATTGTCAACCCGACTTTTTATCTGTCAGTTCATACTCCATTTCTATGCATGCCTTTCGGGCCCCACTTTCCCGCCCTGTTTATGCGGCTTCGAACATTTCAAGAATCAAGAATACTCTGCTGCGTCAATCCGCGTTCTTTTCATTTCGTGTACACAAGAACAAGAAGACCAAGGATTTTTTCTCCTAGTTTTCAAAATACACATTCCTAAAACATAATAGTTTTCATTGTCTCTATCCAATATTAGAGTTTTTGCACATTCCTCGTATAAGTACGTAGGAATTTGATACGTTTACTCACTTTATAAATGCTATTTACATTTCATAACTTGTGAATAAGTATCAAAGTATGTGTGTTGGTGTAAAGATTAGGTAGTGTTACTTTTATTTCATATAATTTTATGGGAAAGTTCAATTTGATCGTAGATATAATATTGTTGATCATGTGATTAAATATATGGTTTGTATTTCTATTATTTTCACATTTTCGTTGGCTACACAATTTACCTTTTATCTATACAAATGGGAAAACTTGAAAACTTTTGTTGTATGAATAGTTGAATCTTACAAATTCTAATTCTTTTGTTATTTGAATATGATCATTCAGAAATTTGTGTGACTTGACTAGTGAAAAGGTGTGTGTATCGAGTTGATTATCCGAGTATTAAACGCTAAAGTTTCTACTTTGACATGCTCGGAAGATACATAACAAAGTCAAAATCCATCACATTAAGTTATGATTATATCCGTGATAAATAAATCTCTTTACTATTACATAGTTTCTATGATTTCTAGAGCCACAATAGTCTTCATGTTCCTACATAACCATATGTGTAGCAATGTCAATTCACATTTGACAAGCGAAAAACAACAAACAAAAGTCAAATTTCCTTAAGACTGCTGTACAAAATTATTCGTACTTTTCCTTGAAACATCTTTAAAATGTCTAAGACAATCTAAAGTATGTAAAAACAAGCAAAAATTGTGCATTACTATATATGTTTAGTCAATTACATTGGAGGGTCATGAATTAGGTGAGAATTTGAAAGTAGAGCACCTGATTTTGTAAATGGTTAGGATTTTACCCATTTTTTTATTTTTTATTTTTATTAATGTTTGCTTACATAGTGAAGATTAGGGTCGTTGTAACAAACATGATTTAATGTTTAGTGAGCGTCTTCCTAACATTTTTCTGGCCTATTTTACACATATAGAAGGAAAGGTTTGGACTTTGTTGGATTAGTTTACTGATAAAAAAAAATGGGGTAGGGGTCTAGGGATACTAATAGTTTTATATTGGAGTAAAATTTTGGTTAAACCACTCTCTTTCAAGAATACTACAATTATATAGGGCTTTTTTTTTCTAGAAAAGCCACCTACCTCACTCATCCATTATGCCCAAGAATTCATCACTTCCATTTAATAATTGAACTATCTAATTTTTCAATTCATTATGGTTACCTATTATATGAATGAGTAGCTCCATAATTATGGGCAAGACTGTTAATGTCTTTTTATAAGTATAAATGGATCAATCATTTTGAAAGGAATGTAGAAGCAAATGATTTGTCGGTATACATCATAAATGGCTAAATGCCTAAATGTTAGTATGGACTTTTTTGAGTCGAAATGTGTTGAAACTCTAAGCCCATAAAACATTAATAGAGAAAAATCTCCTACGTAATGTTTAGAGATTACTCCTCTTATTGCTATATTATTTTAAAGTAAAACTCTCTTAATTTTGCAAGGTGGACTCTCTTATAGACACATATGACCCAAATTTCAATTTAGCAAAATTTTGGGGGTTTTATTTCTGCTTTCGAGACACTACATTTTTGGTCCGTTCACAAACTGTGTTGTTGTAGTTGATTAATATTTGCTCTCCTTTAAGCATTATAGAATATTGCTCCTCTCACATGACACTTAAGATCCCCGTCAAACAAATCAAGCTTATTTTAAGTGGTAATAATACAGTCTAACATGTCGAAGCAACGTGAGTTCTAGCTTAGCATGCATGGTCATTTATCTACTCAAGCTAAGCTTGAACTCGGTTCAAGACTTTTTTGTCTAGTGAAACTGATTGAATAAAGCTTGGCTCAAACAGCACGGGAGCATACACATACTCAAGCACATAAAATGCAAGTAACAATTCAATTTAGTAACACTTTACAAATAACTTCATACAACTGTTAAAAGTTAGAAATAAAGTATCATAACTTGAAATGATATTTTCTAAATTACTAGGGCTTAACTGTTCAAACTTAATGGCTCAAGCTCATGTTGATAATTAGACTTGTTCAAATGGGATGTGCCCCATTAAGGGCCCTTGATCGGCCTGTTTGTAAAAGGGTCTAATTAATAATGGGCCTAATGGATCGGTCTCTTAAAGGTCATGTTTTATTGGGTTTTTAATGGGTCAAGTCGGGTCACTAATGAGTCAATAGTTTTCAAAACTTTTAAACACTATCAGGTAATGAATTATTTTCACTTACTGGTCAATGGTGT
Source organism: Dysphania ambrosioides (assembly GCA_026401315.1). Taxonomy (NCBI): domain Eukaryota; kingdom Viridiplantae; phylum Streptophyta; class Magnoliopsida; order Caryophyllales; family Amaranthaceae; genus Dysphania; species Dysphania ambrosioides. Next base: position 456,216 of record CM048660.1, on the reverse strand, counting down.
ACTACCAAATATTGGAGGTGATACATGTAAACTATCATCCTATATAAATAAAAACTATATTATCTTTGGACGACCCGACTCGGCCCGTTATGTATCTTCTTTGGCCCGACCTGACCCGTTTGCTCCTCGACCCAATAAACAGGTCTATTGACAAATGAATTGAGCGGAACATGTATTGTATAAGCCCGACAAGTTTAAGTTTATGTAAGCCGTTGCTTGCCTCGGCTGCACTAACTTGTTAGCAGGGCTACTTACTAATGAATACGAGGTTCATCGTACTACTTACGTGTTATTGTGTGCAAGTATGCAAATGTAACTATCATCTTCAAACTTGTCTAGCTCGACCATCTATAAGTTGTAATCCCATTTCGTGTCAGGATTCTTTGTGTGATTGTGAATTGGTGATTGATGGCCAGTTTTTTGAGTGCGCGGAGAATGGAGGTCAACTTATTGGGCCATCCATGACTACTTGACTGGCACATTACACCACTTGAGTAGTCACTTGACCGCATCAGTTTCTTATCAGTGGGTTCAGTGAGAATCTCGACATATAATTGCTACTTTTGCTAATTGTTATTTCTTTGCCATATGCCAACTCCGGTCCTTCTCAGAAAGGACTAGCGTATTTACAAGACTAGTCTCAACGAACTCCAATTATGGCCATTATGCCTACCGTGGAAGACCTCTTCTTTTAAAAGTTAGCTGATAATTTTTGATTACTCAATACGGTTATCCAAATTCTTTCAATACTATGAGTGTGATTGTAATTCTTGTTATATAAGGACTACAATTTTGATTCATGGTTAGAATAAGTTCAATTAAGTTTCAATTAAGTCATAATTGACGAGTTTTAAGTAGACCTATGCGTAAGATCGAGTAGGGGCCAATATGAGTCACGTGCAAAACAGGCTGAAATGGGTCCGGTCGGGCCAAAGGAGATACATAATGGGCCAATTTCGGGTCGGACCGTTCAAAAAGAGTATATTTTTTTATCTATAAAAGGTGATAATTTACATGTATCACCTCTAATTTTTGGCAATGAATCATTGGCAAGTAAGTGAAAATAATTCATTATCTGATAATGTTTAAAAGTGTTGAAAACTATTAACCCATTATTGACTCGACTTGGCTCATTAAAAAAACAATAAAACATGACCCTTTAAGAAACTAACCCATTAAGTCCATTATCGATTAGACTATTTTACAAACAGGTCGGTTAAGTACCCTTAACGAGGCCCCTTCCATTTAAACAGGTCTAATTTTAAGTGAGAAGGCTAAAAGTAGTGTGGGGTTTCACAGTCTTGTACTCGGAGTATCATACTACAAACACATGAGAATTGATAGATCTTCAAAATGTTGTAATTTGCAAGTTAAGTCACTAACATTTTGAATACAAGCCATTTTTTGTTAAATCAGAAGAAACAAGAACGAAACTGGAAGAATAGAGGACGTATTGTTAAAGAAACAATTGCAGACGCTGAAACATTTTAATTAAAAATATACTTCAGCGTAAACGTGTGTTCACTCTTTTTGCCTAATTCCAAGGACCTAAGAAAGTTCAACAACCTCAAAGCTACCCGTTTTTTTTATTTTTATTATTATTAATATTGTAGATACTCATCAACTCACGTCCCTTCACTTTTATTTCAATGAATAACTAGGTAAGTCCCGTGTGATGTATGATTTGATAATAAATTACTTTTGTCAAATATTTCAATTATAAGAATATTTTTATTTATTGGTGAAAACTTAAAGGTTTTATAAAATTACCGTAAAAATTTAATTGGGATAATACTTTTTATCATATTAGATGAAAAAATTATTGTAGAAAAAGGTAGAGATCAAACATAAAATAAAAGGAAGAAATAAAGGTAGTTTTATAATCACACAATTTCTATGAATAACATTTTTTAATATAATATAAATGTAAAGTAGAAAAAAAAAGTAGATGAAATCATCTTTAAATAATGCGAAATTTTTTTTAATAATAGCGTGACCCGTGTTAAGTATGACATCAGTAGTGATTTTGCTTTAGTAATAGTTATAAATAGCCTGAGATTGACTTGTAAACTGTGAAACAAGTAGCCAAATAGCACAAGAAAGTTTTTCTATTTTTTGGTAATCTAAACAGCCCAACAAATGAAATGTGGCTGAAAACAGTGGATTTAGGCTGATCCAGTTCAGTCTGATATGGGTATTGAAATTTCTAAAGATAGTAGAGCAATGGGTCGCAGGCCAAGTGATGTAATACGACCATTAAATTAGCCCATTTCGCCTTGCGATAAAGTTGCAAAATTATCTTTCTGAAGAAAGGGTCGCATAAAACGAGTTAGGGTCAAGCAGCTCAATACGCCTAGGTTTCACTGTTGAGTGTTGATGGATAAATTTATAGTGTGGCTTAACAGTTGCAGCAGGATTCATAATCCCAATGGCCCAATGGATTATAAATTATTCAGTTTGATGCTGAAATCTAATAAAAATTTAAGGCGCACTCCCTCACATAATCATGATTTAGTGAATTGGGCTAAGTTAATCTCATGAAATTTGATTGGTTTATAATAAAAATAGACAGTTTAGGAGGAATTCATTTAAAGAGAGTGAGCGGCTGTTAGTCGCCAAGGGAGGATTAAGTAGGGGAAGTTTTGTATTGATGAACTATCAAAACATCTATAAGCAAGTGTGATTGTTTATCCGTCAAATCTCATTAAATATGTTGAAGAGAAGTAGGATAAATACATTCGTTGTAGTAACAATACATTGGCAGTGGTAAGTAGATGTATTTCATGTATATGTCTAAATTTCTTAGTAAAATAACACAATGAACCCGTCAAAACAAATTTGAAGTCATGCGTAGTGCCTTTCAAATCATGAAATCAATCTAGACCAATTATCCTCCTAACAGAAGAACATGTGACCAGTTTCTTAGTAGTAATAAAGTAAAGATTATTTTGTAGTTAATGTATTGACCTCTGATATTGGGAATCACATGAAGAAGTAAATAATATGGGACGTCCGGATCCACTGTGCAAAATCTTTAGAATCAGAAACAGAATCTATGAAAGTTATTAACATACTAATAAAAATAAGACTATAGTATATACTTCATTATAATAATAATAATAATAATAATAATAATAATAATAATAATAATAATAATAATAATAATAATAATAATAATAATAATAGTTTGTAAGCTTTGGATCAAGGTATGTCTGACACAAAAAGTAGTTGGCAAAATTTGCAAGAAAATGAAGACAAAATAAAAAAAATTTGCTTATAAAGATATTGCCGCCGACCAAAAGGGGATATTGCCGGAAAAACCGTTACTTAGTGACAACTTAAGGCCGAGACGTTTTACAACTAGTTAAGCTACAAGTAGGCAATAACGTGTAAAATAAAGTAAGAAGATAATGCAAATGACACGACAAATTAGTGACGCGAAAAACCTTAACTCGGGAAAAACCGCGGGGTCTTATTAGGTCGTCGTTCCACTATGTTGAAAAAGGTGTTTTCACTGAGTATATAAAAGATGTAACAAAAGATTGAGAGTAAACGAGCAGAACAGTACAGTAGCTAAGGGACAAGTGTTAATGAGATAAATGTATATGATGATGGGTTGCGTTTTAATCTTAGCTTTTGTGTGAATGATCTCCTTGTATGTGAATCTTATTCTCATTGATTTGAACTGCCTTTTGTAGATAATGATCGTGGGCAACAAGCATGTTTGATTGGTTCTTATCTTAGTGCAACTGCTTTTCGGATTTCTAGCTTCATGTGTGCATTGAATTGGTATTCTCTGTCTATATCTTGAGTTGATATTTTTACTAGCCGTAAATAATATACCAGGAACTTGCATGATATTAATACATCTTGGGATTGACCTTCAAACGTTTAGTTACAACCACTGCTCTTCTAGCCGTTTGTTGCCTAAACTTGTGCTGACTTTGATGCCTATAATCTCAGGCAGTTGAACTAACACTTGGAATTTCGGACACGTGGGGTTGGCTCTTGGAATCTCGAAGCTGTTTCAACTGTATAATCGAGATTCTCTCGCTGAATTGTTCAAATGTTTTTTCAGAGACGTTAACCGAGTTTTGCGCTACACGTAGATGCTAAATTGGTCCTTCCCGTAACCAACACCTGAATCTCGCTAACGGTTTATCTTACCTATTCGTCAGTGACCATATAGTATCATGTATTAACTCCCACGAATCTTTTCAATGCACTATATACACCTAGTTGTCCGATGCATTTGGCTGCTCACACATCATGTTACTTGAATCGGATAGATTTTTACCCGTGTCGACACTATTTATTCTAAGATTTCAAATCATTCAATTAAGATGTACAAAGTAAGAAAATTGTAGGTCATTAAAGCTTACAATTTTCAATTTTTCATACATTGGGTTGTCGAAATTTTAAACTGTCTGTAACAAAAGTATGATAATGAAAGCACATGAGACATCAATCATCTAAATATTTAGCAAGGTAAATATCTATTTATGGATCATAAAAGTGGAATTTTGCGATTGGTCATTACTTGCTAGGGGAACCCACTCAGCCACTCACACAACTCCACAAGTCATAGTGTATTTTATTGTTTGGTCCACTTCTGAGTAAGCCCCTAAAGGAGGGGAACATGGGTTTTGTTATGATTTGATTAAGATACATAACATGCCCATCTCATCAAACCTAAACTTGTGTACCATTTTACAGATTATTTAAACATTTACGTAATCTTTGACGCCCAAAAATTGTTAAAGAATGGGTGCATTCTCGCTTGGCATAGCAGACAGCGGAAATCAATCCCACCACCCGTAATCCGAATCATATCATTTCATATCTTTTCCATATAAGATATAACAGAACCCCAGCTTCCCACTCATTCTTTTCTCCATCCTCTGTTTTTTTTTTCCTACCAAAAACACCCTTCCTACTTGTATGAATTTTCCAATCAGTCTAAGTTTATGAAAATCAAATACTCACATACACGCAGATAGAAAGTAACCCCTTTTCATAGAGGGGCTATTGTTATAGTAAATGAGGTTGGATGATATTAGGGAGTATTGAAGAGTAGGTTACATTGTTTTTTTTTTATATGTGATGTTTTGTATATGTAATTTGACAGGAGGACCAAGTCCATGTAAGCCCAAGTTGCACCATTACACAAGGACTAATCACTATGTCTTAATTCTTCAAAATTTCCAAGAATTTGATTGGCCACTAATCTAATCGTATATCATTGGTAAAATGGAGACCTCAAAAAGTAAATAACATATGATGTGAAGAAAGAAAATGCATAAAACGAGGGAAAGAAATTGATATGGAATTTTCAACATGATGATTCACTAAATCGAAGCGGACCCTCCTTTAAGATTTTGGAATTGACGTAAAATTAGACCATAGTCCCATGTGGCCCATATTTAATACCTCCGGGCGTTGAACTATCAATGTATGTAATAAACCTTAATTTTCTTTTTTCCTACCCAAAGAAAACTACATAAACCTACCTACGATTCCTGCAATCACCCTATCATCAACTAACAACCATTATTCCGTGCTACCTTTGCTCTTCATAAATATGAATTTGAAGTACCCTTTTTCCCAACAACTAGAATATTTTTGGCCTCGTACACCGTAACTATATGGTACCATTTCTATGGCTATCTCTATTTTAAAACGTAATATAAGCTATTAAACCTTGTCCCATTCATTCCACTATCTGCTCAAGCCTTGTAACATTAACTATCTCTTTGACTAAAAACAGCTTCCGTTACTTTACACCGGAAATTCAAGGTTTCATAAGCTACTTTAGTATCACAAGTATCTGTAATTTTCCAAAATATCCCAAAAATTAATTATTAAAAAAACATTGAAAATACAAAATGGTAAAAAATATTTATATATAAGGGAAAACGTTAGATGTACCGCGGTAAATTGCAAAGGCCAGCCAGTCCACACAACAAATAAACCATTCACGATAATACTTTGGTCGGACCAACCCCAAATTTGCCGGCTTTTTTTCATTTCCTGAATTTATAGGTATCCATTATCCAACATTCCAACCTGGAGCGACCGCTCAAGGAGTGGGAGCCGGCTGTTCAGAGAGGGTCATCTTAAGGCGTCTGGTTGGCGAATCCAATGGTCCAGCTGGGTCAGGTGAGAGAGAGCAAGGTGTTAGGCAATCCAACGGTCCAGAGGGTGAGGATGGGGTTGTAAGAGAATCCGACGGTTCACAAGGAGGGGGAGACTGCGACGATGAGCTAGTTGATGAAGAATCGAAGGATGGAGATCTTGACAAAGGAGGGGATTGAGAATCAGAGGAGTGATCAGAGGCGTCTCTCTGTTTCCTCTTGTGAATCCCACTCTCCCTAACTTTGGATCCATCTTCTTTACTCAAGTAGTTCTTAATACGCTTCACATCTGATAACTTGACTGGCTTAAGAATGAAGTCCTCCGCCCCTTCCTCCAAACACCTGTCGATTCGAGCGAGGACGTTCTCCGAAGACATGATCACAACCGGAGTTTCCTTGAAGGTTGACGACTCCTGCTATTTTACATTGCCGATTTCTTCTTCGTTAATCAATTTATACTATGACAACATTTCATAAATAAAATATACTACGGGAATGAGCGGGCAAACCTTAATTTTCTTGAGAAGTTCATATCCAGTCATTCCAGGCATACAATAGTCCGTAATTATCAAATCAACCTTCAATCCGCTGTTATCAACTACAGCGGTTCGTTGATCTTCAACTAATCCAAGATACTGCAACGCTCTCATTCCACTATCCACCGCTGTAACTGCAGCAATTTAAGCAGATATATAAATAAAACATGAGTTCTGTAGCCATTGAAGCTTCAACCTCAGGCTTAAAGCTTGAACTGGGATTCCAGATGTATACCTTTACACGAAGTGGTTTTGAGTAATCTTTCAATGACTTTACGATCAATGAGACTATCATCAACAGCTAGAACGTGAGCTTCAGGTTGAGCATCAAGGTCAATACCAGACTCGGACTTCCAACGCCGGTTCGAAACGACGGCGTTCCTAGACATGTTCATCATCGAATTCGAAGTAGTATGAGAGGGAGGGAGGAGGGGAAGGGAGTTTGTGGTGTGGGTTTTATTAATTAGAAGAAAAACGAATGGAGTGGGGAAGAGAAGATGGGAAAAATGGTGGAAAGGAGGAAAAGACGAGAGATGAGAGAAGAGAGAAAGTGGGGGGATTTTTTATATTGAGGATGATTAAAAATATAAAATAAAATGAAAATAATATACGGAGTATGTGTGAGGACTGAGGAGGAAATCTTGGCACTTTACTCAGATTCTGAAATCCACTTAGGTAATTTTAATAATAATTAGAAATGGCGGTAACGTGCTGACTTGAGGTCAAAGGAGAGAGAGGGACAGGTGGGGAGCAAGGCTGCAGGAGAGACTGAAAGCTGAGAGGACGGGTCATGGAGGGAAGCTGAAGAGGCTGGACCGATGGACGATACTATTAACGGCATTTCCAAATCCTGAGATATTGGGAACATTTTCTAGGCCCGGGTTTCTATTACTGGTCTTCGTATGGATCATTTTCCTTCCCATTTTTGGTACATTCTTTTTTAATTTTTTAGGATTTTAGTCTTTGACACCATGGGGGAGTACTGGAGTAGAGTACTGCTCCATATTCTCCTTGTCCTCTATTTTTCTATTTAATTTTTTATAATTTAAAATATTTTTATTTTTAAATTTATTAGATAAGAAATTATAAGATTTTAATATTTTAAAATTTTATATTAAAACACATTCATTAAAATTTTACTTAAATATATTATCTTATAACATAATGATCATTTATAAAACAGATTTTTTAAATTTTGATCCAAAAAGTTGCAATGGGATAAAAATAAAGGCATAATGAGAGTGCTTCACATAATGAATAAGATAGAAATAAACTTGGGAAATTATAACATAAAACTTGAAATGAATAGCATGTGAGTGAGAGGGTAATATTAGTGAAAAGCCCGATAGAAAAACTCCCAAGCCCGATAGATGATAAATTGGAGCAAATTAAAGCAATGGTTAACAGTGGTAGTTACTTTGAAAATAGAAATGGATACTTTAGTAAGTATTGAGTAAGGCCTTTGGAACAAGGAAGTTTCTCCTCTGTAATACGTAGTGTGTTCTGTGGAGTAGTAAGAATAGAGAAAGTAGGTGGTATTTTTTCAACTGGCTTAATATTTGACGTTAGAAAGATGATAAAAGAAAAGGGAGAGGTAGGGACAAATGAGAGGGAAAAAAGATTTGGAGAGTCCCAAAGAAATCTTTAGGTAGGACCTACCAAATGGAGATGGATGTATGATGCATTTGGACTTTTGCAATGAATTCAAAAGACGTATCAGACAAACAAATCAAATCTCGGAGGATCATCGCTATATTTATTTATTTATTTTCGCTGTTCAATATTCTTCTATCCGTATTCAATGAAATGAAGTGTCTTTACGTCTACAGTTCTACTTCTTCGGTCTTCCCCCATTCCAACTTCAATCTATATTTTGGGCTCTACTCTTCGCCCTCTGCTTCGCTCGCTCACTTATGTACAGCACTTTGGTTCTTCTACATCCTCGATCTCGGGTCTCTAATTTAAACGGACCGCACCTATATTTTTCACTCATTTCTTTTTCTTTTTTCCGTTTCACCGTCGGGTTGTGGATACTAGATTCATAGGTCGCATGCTATATATATTCGGATATACTTGGCTTACACTACTAACTAACTTTGCGTATGAGAGGAACATCGATGATTAATTGGATGACAGATTTGGTATTATTGCATTACATACTTTAAATTAGCAGACTCAAGATATGAATGTACGTTTTGAATTTTTTTCTCTTTCAAGCGAGTTTAGTAATTAAATAAATCAACAATTTTTTCTTAATGAGTGGCGAAGATTATTGAAATCAAATAGTTTGAATTAGAGATCTGACTGAATACTTCCTTATTTAACGTAACAACACGGTAATGTTATACCCTCTGACATTACCTTAAATAACAAGAGAAATTTAAAAATAAATAAAGGAATTGAATATAAGAAAACCTGATTGGTTGAGTTACCTAAATGAACCTCTTAGCTAGACCAACACTTGGATACTAAGCTTGTTATATTTACGTGTTCCACGAATGAATTTTGACAAATAAAAATGGGTCAAATAAGTTAAGAGCTTGGAAATCAGAGTCCAAGAAACTGTATTTTTAAATTTGTAATGGTGTGTACTTTTGAATATTTCTGGTAGGTCACAATCCTTCCTCGCTAGATACATTGACTATACAACAATGCAAACAAACACCATGCACGTAAAAATATCCATTTCATTGTCAATATTGCCATATGTGTTTCTTTTGCGCTGCCCAAAATCATGCAATTTCTTTCTAGTTAGGGAGTGTATGAGATGTATTACTATTCTTAACTCTATATTATTCCAGTGTGCCGGAGTTTAAATCAAACCTAACATATAGATAATTCATTCTCCCATTAGAAAGTTACATAGAATCTTACTGACCCATTAAATTAAAGGATTCCCATGCACGCAAAGTAGCTGTTTGTTTTCAATGTCATCATAATTATATCTGGACTGCTCATGCATCTTGCAACAACTCAATTAGATGATGATGCATGTTCTGATATTCTATTTATAAACATGTTTAATTTGTTTTTTCATCACTATCATCTGAAATTTAAAAATGCATACATGTTGTTCAGTAATAAGATATTATGCATGCATAAATGCTTAGCTTGCTTGTACCACAAGTTACCCGAATAATATAAGACTCTACTGAAAGCTACATAGCGGAAAATAATAATCATTCCAAAATAAAATTTATGGTTCGTGATAAAATATCAAGGCGTTTGATATCACTTACTATACATTATTATTTGATATATTCTCAAACTATGTCGAATATAATTAAGAATCATAAGATTTATCCTGGAGGAGATCATGATTTATAGTCGAAACTATCAACAGTTTAATTTGCTAGCTAGGGGTCAATAAAGGTTGATTTTTTCGTGGGTCCTAAATTAAAGTCCTCCAGGAAAGATCATCTATATATTATGAACAAAGTTTGAGCATGCACTGTGGATCCAAAGTCCATGGACCAGGGAGAGTATATTGGTTGATATAGGGTACTTTAACTTAGTATTTTGCATCAAAAGATTAATAATTAAAATATAAATAAATACATACAATCCATAAAAAATGTTCAATTCTTGTAAAATTCCAAAGAAGCTACTGAAAAGTTTCCCTTATGGTTATGGTCCTTGCAGTAACGTCCATGACGCGTCGCATAACTTGTTCGAAATTATCAAAGTCAAGGTATGAACTGTAAGTGCAGTAGGGAGAATTTATTTGTGGTTTTGACTAGTCAGGGGGAGCATTCACACCTTAAACCTTAATGTAGTAATGTACAACGTTGAGTCAATATGACCATGCATGAAATTAATGAAGATAATTATCGGAGAAAAATTAGTGAGATCTAATATAATTAAAAATATAAGAGAAAAGTCGTGATTTCTGTAACCAATTGTATTAGGGAGTAAAGTCGAAGGGATATATCTGAAGAAATTAAAGTGAATGGACACATTAAATCATGTATTATATATACGATCGATGTATGAAGGGCGAAGTATAATTTTAATTGCAAGGAAAAAGACGTGCTTGTACTTAATGAGGAGATTTCTGTCACAAAAGATAATTTAAAGAAAAGGACTCAGTAAAGAGTTGATTGGGAGGCATTTGTTAGCAAACTAGCAAGTCTTTTCTTATTAGTTATCATAAATAAATTAAAGCTTATTTGGACGTGGGATACTATCAGTTATCTCAAGGAATACGATGCGATTACAAGAATTTAATGTTCATTGTATATGTCATATTTGGCTTTAAGAATTGTGTTTCATGTTCATTGTACGTACATTTGTCATATTTGGTAGGTGGTCATCTCTTAGTCTCTTAAACTTAACATCATGATTCGTGGCTCATGGTTTTGAACTGATTTAAAGAAAAGTATAAACCAATGCAAGCAACTACTAACATCTGCAGCCTACAGAGTTATAAACTTATTATAAGTAGCAGTCAATGCAAGCAGCTACTTCGGATCGGTAGCTAAATGTTAGTAAATAATAGCAACTCCATGCAAAATTTCTCGCTGCTTGGAAGGGCATGAAGGAACTTCATAAGATAAGTCAAACCTAGTGTTGTCGTAGTAGAATGACTTGTAGACCGCACCACATAACCCAAGAAATCTTGTGGAAGATATTGGTCTAGAGGCTTCCAAGTTCTCCTTCTTTAATTGCTTTAAGTTTCAAGACTCTTAGTTAATAATGCCCGCAATCTGGCTACTAAAGCTAGAAAGAGTTCGTAATTTGTTTGATTTTGTTTACTGCCGAGAGAAAACAGACTAGTAGTTTAGCCGAGGATGTACAAACTTAACACCCCAATATGTCATTTTTAGTGGCTTTTTCGATGAGTAATTGCATAAAAGCAAAAGCAGGGAGCTGAAGGTGGTAATCAGTAGTTTTACCAAAAGATTTGGTGAATCTTTCTTTTGGAAATATTTAGTGGGTTGTCTGAAAATGAGATCTTTAATTTCCCATCTCCTTCTTGGAAACAAGGTGGTTTAATTTGTTTAAGGGAAGTTCACTACAGCAAATCAAGATTACCAAAGTACTTGCAAATCTCTATCTTTACCAGACAATCAACCATCCTTTCGTATATGCTTTCATCATTCTTTGGGAAAAGCAAATAATATTTACCAACATTTGATTGTCTTACACTATTTTCATAATCAGATCAATGATGGCTTTAAGGGGGAAGGTTGAAGGTATCTTCAATCTTGTGTGCACTTTTACAAATTGAAACACAATTATATAATTTGACTCGTGAGAGCATGTTATTATTATTCGATTTAGGCCATATGGTACTATCGTGTGGACTGTGGAGTATGAATTAACTACTTTATTAGATGCTTGGTAATTTTTTAAAAGAAATAGTGTGTGCTTACCTAAAGTACGAAAAACAGAAAGAAAAAAAAATAATCAAACTTTGGTTGGATCGTGGATCAAAAGAAACAAAAAGGTTTGAATCAAATGACCCAAATCTTTGGGATTTAGAAGCTACTTGTTTGAAGAGTGCTCCCTGACATTTATTTCCATAGAAGATGAGTCATTTTTAGGGGTTGTCTGAACTCTGAAGTGAGAGTAATGGCCCAGATTAAGTTATAGGGAAACTGTTCCCGACCATAACATGAGCTTGAAGTTGGAATTGAGGTTGAATATTTACCTTGTATTGATGAATATACTGATGATATAAAATCGGATGATGGTCATGATACAAGACCACATGCTTTAATATAAAAATTTTGCTTTTCCACTTTTTCTGTTGTAACCTCTTCCTTATTTCACGGGAATTTGTTACAAAGTGTAAGAAGCGTGTACTACTCTATGCACGTGCTCTATAAAAGCATGTTGTGTTTTACCTCAGATAAAAGATTCTCTCTCATATTTTCAGTAAAATGGCTCGTAGCCTTTCTCTGCCTTATTCTTTTGCTTTGCTTTTGCTATAAAACTCCAAAATATCATCATGGTATCAGAGCGAGAGTAATTGCCATCTCTTGTGACTCAATTCAGTCTCAATTTCATACACTACATTGTCGGTTTTCTGTGAGTTTTTTTGTCAAAAAATTTCAGAATTTTATTTATGTTTTTTTTTCCAGTTTATACTCCTTCGTTATCATTAATTTTGATAATCATGAGTGATATGCAACAAAGCATCCAAAGCATGATTCAAGATCTCACCTCTGTTTACTATATCCACCCTTCAGAGAATCCTAATGTTTCATTAGTCTTGGAGAAATATGCTGAAAATTATGTTGACTGGAAAAGCAGAATGATCTTGGCATTCTCAATGAAAAACAAGATGGCATTCATTGATGGGAGTCTGCCAAAGCCAAATGCAATTGATCCTCTATTCAATGCTTGGAACATATGTAACAATATGGTGATTTCTTACTTGCTGAAATCTCTAAACACTGAAATCTCTAAACACTACTCTCTCTAAAAGTGTCATGCTCTTTTCAACAATACATGAGATTTAGAAGGATCTTGATGATCGTTACTTAGTAATCTTAGGTCCTTAACTATATTCATTGTAATAGTCCTTAAATCAGCTCTCTCAAGGATATTCTTATGTGGCTGAGTTTTTCACTAAGATTAAAGGCATATGGGATTAGATCAGTTCAGCTAGACCTATTCCATCTTGTACTTGCAATGGATGCTCTTGCAATCTCACTAAACAATTTCTTAAGGCGCATCAGGATGAGAGATTGATTCACTTCATAATGAAGCTTGACAATAAGCACACTATAGTAAGGACCAATATCTTGATGATGTCTCCATTACCTATAATCTCAACTGCTTATAACTTGTTGATTCAAGATGAAAAAAAGAGGAATAAATCTGAAGGTTACACTCAGTATTCTAGTATGGCATTTGCTACAACAGAAGAAAGGAAGCCTAATCAGCCTAAGCAAGCTCAGTATCATGGAAATATTTCTAGACCTCCTTACAGAAGAAACACCTCCTTATTCTGTGATCACTGTAAGATTTTTACACACCATGGACATATGCTTCAAAATCTATGGATATCCACGAAGGCAAGGACATACAAGGGGAAATGGAAACAGAAGGGTGGCAACAGTGGTTTATGGTGAAGATGGGTCAGATGATTAAAATCAGGATACTGAGCGCATCACCAAGGCACAATATGAACACTTCATGAGTCTGATTAAGCAGAATAAGGAGCTTGAGACAATTAGAGCAGCAAATATGGCGTATATTCATCTTGTCACATGCCTTAATTCAAAATGGGTCATAGAAAGTGGTGCTACTGATCACATTTGCTAAAATCTGGAATTATTTGTTGCTTTTGAGGTTTATGATAGAGAGCCTAGCTTAATTTATAGTTGCTAATGAGAAGAAAGTGATTGTGAAGCACATAAGAAGTGTGAAGTTTAATAATGGTATAATCTTACATAACATATTACATGTTCTTGACCTGCAATTCAATATGATATAAATGCATAAGTTGTGCAGAGACATGTGTTGTGATATTATTTTCACTCATGATAAGTGTGTGATACAGGGACCTTCACTGAAAAGTTCACTGGTTCTTGATACGCTAGAGTCTGGTTTATATGCAGTAGTAGAGGAAGATATTACATTGAATAAAATAGCAAATGTGGCAGTAGTTGATGAAGCAAAATTACTTCACCTAAGACTAGGACACTTATCATTTCATAAGTTTCACTATGTTGACTCAAAGTTTACTAATAAATCTTGTTCAAACACTATTTGTCAAATATGTCCTAAAACTAGGCAAGCTAGAAAATCTTTTCCAAAAAATAGCCAGAAGAGTGCCTAGTGCTTTGATTTATTACATATAGATGTTTGGGGGCCTTATAGTGTAAAAACATATGAAGATTGTAATTACTTTCTTACAGTTGTAGATGATATGTCTAGACACACCTGGACTTTTATGATGAGAAATAAAAGTGATGTGGTTGAGATTTTAGACTCATTGATTACTTTTATTAATACTCAATTTGGTGTGCTTGTGAAATGCATTAGAAGTGATAATTCCAAAGAATTGTGTAAGGGAAATATTATGATAGTGTATCACAAATGGAATTCTTCACCAGAAAAGTTGTATAGACACACCATAACAAAGCGGTGTAGTTGAAAGGAAACACATGCATTTGCTCGAAATGGCAAGAGCATTGTATTTCCAGTCCAAGGTTCCAATTCGATTTTGGGGAGAGTGCTTGCTTGCTGCCACATATTTAGTTAACAGAATGCCACTGAGTTTCCTTGACTTTTAGTCACCATATGAGAAAATATATGGAAGAAAGCCAAGTTTGGAGCATCTAAGGGTCTTTGGGTGCTTGGTGTATGCCTCTACTCTCAACAGTAATAGAGCAAAGTTCGAATCAAGATCAACTCCTAGTGTTATGATGAGATATCATGCTGGACAGAAGGCTTATAAATTACTAAATTTAGAAATAAATAAATTATTTGTTTCATGTGATGTCACATTCCATGAAAGGCACTTCCGTTTCCATTTTTCTAATGATCAATACACAACACCCCCATTTAGTTTCCCTCATAACCTTGATATACCAGACGTATTTATCCAGCCCAACACAGAACTTACACCCTCAAACACACAACAAACATCCTCCAGTTCCCATACTCCAAGCCTAAACCCAAACACCTCTGCTCACCTTCCTAGACAATTTACTAGAATGACAAAAAATCAACCTGATGGAAGACTATGTTTGTACTGTAATAATCCAGCTCATCATTGGTGTAATATTGTTGCATTTGAAGAATTAACACAAGCAAATAAAGCCTTCATCACAGAACTATCTAAAGTTGTTGAACCTGCAACCTATTTTGAAGCATCCCAAGATCCATCTTGGGTAGAAGCTATGTAGAAAGAATTACAAGCTTTAGACTCATACAACATGTGGGTAATAACTGGTCTGCCTAAAGGAAAAAAATGTGATTGGCTGCAAGTGGGTGTTCAAGGTGAAAATGAAGAAAAATGGTAGCATAGAGAGATATAAAGCTAGATTAGTTGCAAAGGGCTTTACACAGAAATATGGCATAGATTATGGAAAAACATTTTCTCCAGTCGTGAAGATGCCTACCATCAGATGTATATTGTAGGGCTGGATATGAGTCGAGCTAGCTCGCAAGCTTCTCAGGATTGGATCACCTAAAGCTCGGCTCGAGCTTGGAATTAGGCGAAGCTGAGCCGAGCCCGGGCTTTACAAAAGCGAGCCCGAGCTCGATCTCAAACAATTCAGGCTCGAGGGCTCGACTAGCCTAAACGAGCCGAGCTTAATTAAGGGCATAGTTGAAACCAATCTTTAAATAGAATCGAGCTTAATTACTCAAATAATCATTCGACAAATCTGAGTTAAGTGACGAGCTTATATCAAGCCGAGCCATGAGCCACGAGCTTTTATCGAGCCGAGCTCGAGCTCAAATTTTTAAACTCGGCGAGTCATGAGCTCGAGCTTTATGAGTCTCAGGCGAGCCGAGCCACGAACTTTTTGAGCTCGGGGTCAGCTCGGCTCGTTTCCAGCCCTAGTATATTGCCTATAGTAGCTAGCAAGTTGTGGCCACTATTTCAATTGGACATAAACAATGCTTTTCTCCATGGCACCTTAACTGAAGAAGTATACATGAAGATGCCACAAGGTGTTCCTAATCCACACAATAAAGTATGCAAACTCTTGAAGTCACTTTATGGTTTGAAGCAGGCAAGCAGGCAATGGTTTGCAAGGCTTACTTCTGAATTGCAACAACAACACTTCACACAAAGCAAGAATGACTATTCTCTATTTATCTACACCAAGAATTCATAATTATGTGTTGCAGCTGTGTATGTGGTTGATATAATTTTGATTGGTTCTAGCAGTGAAGTCTTGGTTGCCTTAAAGAAGCATCTCCATGACATCTTCAACATTAAAGATCTTGGAGATCTAAATTTATTTCTTGGAATTGAAGTTACAAGAGTTCTAGTAGGTATCATTCTCAGTCAAAGGAAATTCACTAAGGAGTTGTTGCAACAATGTGACATGGATATCTCAAAATCTGCTAAAACACCTCTACCCTACACCAGGCTAGACATCTCAAAATCTGAGGGAATTTCTCCTTGTTATGACCCGGATAAATAAAGAACTTTGGTGGGGAAGCTGAATTTCTTGACACACACCAGGCTAGACATATCTTTTGCTGTCCAAACTCTTAGCCAGTATATGCACACTCCTTACTCTAATCACATAGAGCTCTTCATCCTATTTTGTGTTATATCAGTAGGTCCATTGGGCAAGGAATTTTACTTCAATCTTCCTCTCAGTTTTCCCTCCAAGCCTACTCAGATTCTGACTGGGTTTCTTGTCCCAACACTAAAAGATTTGTGACTGGGTGTTTGAAGTTACTAGGTAACAACCCTATCTATTGGAAATCGAAGAAACAAACCACCATTTCGAGATCTTCCTCTGAAACAGAGTATAGAGCAATGGCAACAACTTCTTTTGAGATTACTTGGCTGGTTCGATTACTTGCAAAACTTGGAGTAACGAATTTAGAGCCCATCAAGCTGAGATGTGACAACCAATCAGTCATACACCTAGGAAAGAATCCAGTTCAACATGAGAGAACCAAACACATTGAACTGGATTGCCATTTCACAAGGGACAAGGTCCTGGAAGGACTTCTTAAACTGACTTATGTTCCCACTCAAGATCAACTAGCAGACTTTTTCACAAAGTCTCTTCCTTTTCCTCAACTCCAGTATTTGATGTCCAAGCTAGGCGTGTGCTCTTATGATCCCCCACCTAGCTTGAGTGTGGGGGGGGGGGGGGGGGGGGGGGGGGTATTGATGAATATGTTGATGATGTAAAATCGGATGATGGTCATGATGTAGGACCACATGCTTTAATATAGCATTTTTACTCTTCCACATTTTCTGTTGTAACCTCTTCCTTATTTCACGGGAATTTGTTACAAGTTGTAAGAGGCGTGTGCTACTCTATGCCCGTGCTCTATGAAAGCATGTTGTGTATTACCTCATAATATGTACTAAAAGATTCTCTCTCATATTTTCAGTAAAATGGCTTGTAGCCTTTCTCTGCCTTGTTCTTTTGCTTTGCTTTTGCTATGAAACTGTCCAAAATATCATCACATTGCAATCTTCTCCGACTGAGGGTTTGTACATTATCGAGTTTATCTAATATACTTCCAGGTGTACTTAGAGTTACATGTGAACTTGAATGTATGTTTTGTTGATTAGAATTTCAAATGAGCAAAATATACTCTTTAAGTATACTTAACTTTAAT
Organism: Dysphania ambrosioides; assembly: GCA_026401315.1. Taxonomy (NCBI): domain Eukaryota; kingdom Viridiplantae; phylum Streptophyta; class Magnoliopsida; order Caryophyllales; family Amaranthaceae; genus Dysphania; species Dysphania ambrosioides. The sequence goes on along the minus strand of CM048660.1, from coordinate 438,266 downwards.
TCTTTTAATGCATCCAAATACGTGTAAGAAATTCTAGGAAATTTGATTCCTACTTAATGGACTTCGAAAATCCATGTAAATTATACAAGGGAGTCCAAAACTCCACCATTATGTTTATGGTATTCCAGAGAGTACCTTATTTAAGGAGCTCCCAAGGGTATTTTTATAATTTCAAATAATTGTAATTTCAACTTTTAGTATGATTTTTTAAATTTTCTTGTAGGATCCTTTAACCACAAGCTTACAGTCTCACTCAAAAATTCCGACATTATCCAATCAAAAAATTATTATTCATTTTGAGTATTATGAAAATTTATCGCGAATGACGATGCAATTGACTTAACATAAGATTATCCTCACAAAACTCTATCATATGATCAATTGTTTAGATTGAGATTGTTGATCGAAAAGCTAATACAATTGGGCGCACCCAATACCATAGACATAATGAAACTCCACAAGTCCCGAAATGGGTCCAATGATTTAAGCAGCCCAAAACCATATCTCCATAGGGAAGGGAGAGAAAGGCAAGGCAGCACACTCAACTCTACTCGAACTGCACCGTAAATGGAGTGCGCGGCAAAGGGGAGAGGTACTCGTTGCGTGGGCTCACCGATCAGACGCTGTGCTCGTTGCGGTGCTGTTGCGTATTGCTCACTCTCTCACCAGGTTTACCACTCTCCCTTTTCTTAATTCTCATCTTCAACATCAGTTTATCATCATGATGAAATCAAGGGTTTTGTTTATTATTTGACTCTGTCATATGACATTCATGAATTTTAGCATATGTTTACTTGTTAATATGATAACATGTGTTTGAGTGAGATATGTTTGATGGATATTAGGAAATGATCATATGGAATTGATTACTTTTATTTTGAGTGTTCGAGACGGCTGGCTTATGGATGTAATTATGTAATGGTATGTGTTAGTTGATGGCTTTGGATCATATAACGACTCGTAATGTAGGGGTTTATTTTCTGGTAGGATTATTACCCTTTGTTTATTTGTTTTTAAGTTGGTGCTGAAATGTTCAAGAAGTATTAATAACCTAGGTTTAAATTGGGGACATTTTGGTATCGTTAATGACTGCATTTCCTTGGATAATTCTTTGTCCGCTAAAAGGGACGATGGCTGTTTTTTTGCGAGGAAGTTGGTAGTATTCTTTGTGGATGGCTCTGGAAATGGGACATGGCTTTAGAAAATAGTGGTATGTAGGGTTATTGTACTTGAGTATTGGGGGTCTGATTAGAATGATTATTTTCTTTCTCAAATGTTATATTCCATATAGATTTCTAGATTTTGGATGTTTTGTTGTAGAAACAGTATGTGCTTTTTAAGCTGTTCAAATTCTGTTCACAAGCCACATTTATGGGATCTGACCTTATTATAGGATGTACACATTGTCCTTGATTTTGATGTTCGACCACTAAAATCTTTATTCCAGATTTCTCATTGGAGTGATCACAAGCAAGAATGTGAGAGGTTAGAGGAACAAATGAAAGATGCTGATATATTGAACACATTTCCGTTCACATTTTGTGAAGAAGCTACTATTCAGGTACCATGAACTGCTAATTGAGTAATTCAGTAGTTATTGTGGAGTTGTACTTGTCTTTCTATCTGTTGTGTTTGTTAATGCATGTAGGTTGTGGAAAAAAAGAACAGTAGATGTACATTTCTGTCAAAAAGGAGCCTCCATCAGATAGGAATGTGGTCTTTTGAATGCTCTTGTGGGGTTCCTGACATTGGCCATGTTTTCCCAATGTATGTTTCAACCCTTTGCTTGTGATACTTGGAATACCATATTTGAACTTGTCCATGATTGGAATTTAATTGCTAAGTCTTATCATTGAAATCCATTTTTCATAGGTTGATAAAGTGTTGGAACCTTTCAAGCACACTGGTCCCATGTGGTGGTATTACTCTTTGCTTGTGTCTTATATCTGGTAGGGGTGTTTGTCTGTTCAGAACTTGTTTGGACTGGGGGACTGAGAGAATTGAAATATTGAGACCCTTTTAAAACTTCTGACTTGTTTTGGGCTTTCTCTCTCTGTCTGTGTGTGTGTTGGGCGGGGGGTGACGGGTTGTTGGGTTTGAGTAGCTTGAATTAAGGATTAGTGGCAATTTGCTTGACCAATGCTCCTCAGCAATTCAATACAAACCAAATTTGTGCTGGTGGTTAGTCCTGCCACCAAATTGAGCTGGCTTCCCTGAAGCTAGGCTAACGAGAGGCCTTTTAAGGTTCCCAATGGGCATTTTTCATCATTGTCTTGCCATGTTTAAGCTCTGATCTAGCTGCAATGATTAGACAAGTCATAGTGGCAAAAGTCTGTATCTTCTGCTCAGTGGCAGGAGAGCAGACCATTTTGTTGGATATGCTGGTTGAGCAGGTTTAGTGATCCTCTCTAGAATTTCAATATTAAATCTTTTGTGTTTTTTTTATGAAACTCAAAATCCTGAATAAATGGATAAGTGTACCTTGTTATCTATGTACTCTGTATGTCGTATGTTTTTTGGAGTGCTGAGAAGCTCTCCTTTTACTTAATTTTAGTTGATTAATGAAGTGGTTTCAGGAGTAGGTGTGAAGTGGGCTTCTCTATTATATTGGTTATTTTGTGCTAGCTTTGTGTAACAAAGGAGTAAGTGTATGAAACCTCAAAAACAAACGCCCCGATAAATTTGTGTATGGAGAAGGGGGTGGGGAAGGGGGTGTTATACTCGGATTAGAAATGCATTTGGTTTCGAGAATGTTGGTGGATAAGTTGGCTATTTTATCATTATTAATTGTACCACTTTCCGTATCTTTGCTTCTTTTTGTTCACATGACTTATATATCACCGGGTTATGGAAGTTCTATGGGACAGTGATTAGACTTCCTCTATTATATATGGGTCACAATTTTGACCATTGAGAAAGGCCAAAGATGACTTGGATGGAGGGAGTGAAAAAGGACATGGAGAAAGTGAGCTTACAAGAGCTTGTGGCACGAGATAGGAGTGAATGGAGGAGGAAGGTCTTTGTGGATGACCACATGAAATAGATTCTCAGTTAATGTAGCTGATCTCATCTTTTCGGGATTAGGCTTTGATTTTGTTGTAGTTATTGGATGTGACTGTTTCAACACTTTCTTGGAAATTAAACATTAAGGGGAAAGAGCTATGCAGAATTCCATTTTAAAAGGCTTCTATGATAAGTGATGATTGTTAATCTGTGATTAGTTCTAATGATGTTTCATTGGTTATATGTGAAAAATGTACCCCACATAAGGATTGTGATAGTGATGGAAGTATCTTGCAAGAGCTGTGTTGTGCAAACTAATGATGTTGTATGAGATTCGCAAAGATGTTTACCCTTTATCAGATGCATGTTGCTACTGTAATACTAATATTTGGATTTTAAGGAACTTAAAGAATAAAGATGGAGCTCATATGTTTTTACTCTTGGTTCTATCATTTGTGGGAATTCTTCTCACACATTGCTTAGAAGGTAAGCTGCTATGGTTTGTCCAAAATTTTTATATGTTCTAGACTTAACTTTCACTTTGAAGAAGAGGAGCTGTTGTACCTCAGAAGGAGGTTTGAGGGGAGTGGGTGAGTGAGATTGTGAGAGGCACCTTGATTCACACTAGACGACTTGATTATGTCCCCTCCTCGTTTAGGATATCTTTCATTGGTTAGATTATGAAACAAGTAGAGTGAAGCTTAAGCTTAGGGTAGCTAGGCTCCAAGCTCAGCTTCTCTTGCATCCGTTGCAGGAACAACTCTGAACCCAAGTTTAAATCGAGCTTGAACTTGGCAAGTTTGGATGCATAAGCTCAGCTTCACATCCAGCATTTGCAGGAACAACTTTGAACCCAAGTTCAAATCGAGCTTGAGCTTGGCAAGTCCAGATGCATCAGGCTTGGTTCATGCCTTATTCGAGCCTGAGCCACGTTCTAGTAACCCGAGTTTGACTCATGCTTTAATTAAGGTTTGACCTAGCCGTGCTTGATTAGCTTGCAAGGAGACTGGGCTCATTATCTTCCTTAGTTTAGATTTCTCACATTAGTTAGTTCTTTAGACTTTTCCTTCCAATATGATCTTTCTGTTTTTGTGACATCTTGGAAGTAGACCCTGATTGAAATCACAGTAACACCCCCCCACCTAGCCGTGCTTGATTAGCTTGCAAGGAGACTGGGCTCATTATCTTCCTTAGTTTAGATTTCTCACATTAGTTAGTACTTTAGACTTTTCCTTCCAATACGATCTTTCTGTTTTTGTGACATCTTGGAAGTAGACCCTGATTGAAATCACAGTAACCCCCCCCCCCCCCCCCCCCCCCCCCGACCAGTGCAGTTTCAGATCAGGAATAATTGGTGCCGACTAGTCAAGAGAAAAATTTTAGGGTACAGTCTAGTCTTTACTCCTTAGGGCATAATAATTCCACTCCCCAGTTTGGTTTTTAACTTACAAACACCCCTTATTTGAGCAAATTCTTCTACGCACTAACTTGTATGAGACTTATTTCATAACTTATGCAGAACCTTTATCTCCATTATCAAAACAATTAAGCTGTTGGAAGGAATACTATGAATGGAGATCCATCCCGTTAGATTCACCTGTTGCCTTACTGCTTCAATGGGTACGAATGTGTAGGATGTTTGTACTTCTATTCATCTTTCTTGTGTCTAGAACACATTACACCTTGTTGTTTTCATGGGGCATAGTATTGATGGGCAAACACGGTATGCTTCATTTCATTTCTGACAGTGATAGTAATTTAAAAACAAAGCTCACTGTACAGCTGAATGTACAAAGAAACACAAAAAAAATGTGATGTTGTTTTTAACATTTCTGCATGTATATAACTGGTAGTTTCTTTTGGTAGGGTGTACGAAGTATATTTGCAAGAAAAACTAGGGAGACTTTTTATAACGGTGATTTTATCCTAAATTAAGTCGATTCCTAATTTGTTCCAATAACCTGACAAAGAAGGGGGTATTATGTCCTAAGTACTAGTCTACTCTCTTTGTTCCTCATTTATGCTATAATGTCAAACTTTGGCTAGTTTTTTGAGGGAAAAATAACATTTAATCATAATGGCTTTACTTGGCCAAATAGCAAAAGGCTGACAGCCAACTTTTCAATTATCTTTTGACTTCCACCTTTTTGCAAATATTTTTTAAAATCGGTTGCTGAAGTATCTTATTAGCCTGCTCTTTTAGCCAAAATGAAAAAGTTGTTCATTCAAATAGTTGGTACTTGATGTCACCTAACATCCTAATAAAATCTTATACTTGTTAAAATAACCAATATTTGTATATTAGCTAAAATAATCCAGTGTTAGACTGTTAGAATCTGTATGCTGTATTGCACTATATAGTTTTAGATTTGGAAAGTTGATAATTAGATGAAGTTTATTCTTCCAAGAAATTTCAAAGACGCATGCACTGCTTATGTTTCTGCTCTATGGTTAAATACAGTACATCATTGGTTTTCAATGTCATTTTTGTATTCCTTGGAGCCATTGGAGTTGATTGCTGTTTGTAGCTTGTTATGACCTATGCTCTCTTCTTTATGGCAGCCCCTAACAGTTTACCATGCACTTCAACTTAATGCTGGCAGAGTGTGGAGTAGAGATAGTAGTAAATGTATCAACATCCATTATCTCGGTACATATCTTTCATATCTGCTATTTTTCTGTCTTCATATTTGTCTCTGGACTTGCCAAGAATTTTTTTGATGGCGCTTCGGGTGCATTGTAGATTATATGAGAGCATATTTTCATCCCCCTTTTCTCCATAGATTAGAGCATGGCTATGAATTATGTGCCAAATTGTTTAGGCTTTTCCTTGTATTGGATGTGTACAAAGGGGCATTGTATAATTCAAACTAACAACACAAATTCTGAGTCTTCTCTATTCTTTGTTTCCTTTGAGGATGGTATGTGCCATTGTTGATTATCCATGGGAACTCTTCTTTGAGACTTCTTATTTCTTCTCCTTGTCCTCTTGCCACCTCTGTTTGGAAGTCTAAATCTCCTTTACTTTTAATTGTTGTACAGTTTACAGGTTTAATGAAAATGTTCTCTGGTATTGCTGTCTACTTCCTGGCGATACTATTTCCATGCCCTGATCTTTTGGTATTTTATTTCAGTCACATGAAACTTAATAGCTGCTATCCTTTTGTCCACCGCCTTGCCCAGTCACACAGCCGTTTTCCTATTTGCTTCTGCCACTTTTGCTTGTGATTCAGGGGTTGTCTCTTTCGCTTTGGTTGTTTAGGGTTTTATTTCTGTGAATACTATTTTTACTAATTTGAATCTTTGTTTAGATTTCTAGATATGATTTTATGTTTTGTAGTAAGAAAATCTTTATTTTTTTAGTTTCAGGTGGTCCAGGCACTTTGGGATCCATTTCTTTTTGCTGGTTTTGTGAGCATATTTTTCTTTTGTTACATAATTGTCTGCACCCTTCTAGGTCCTATAGTTAGGTCTATTCAGCTGGGTGTGGAATTAGGTATATAGTGCGGTGGACAGGGCTAGGGATATATGGTGCTTTTTCTTCTCGTGATTTGTCTCTCTGGAATTGTTGTATTCCATCCAAAGGCATTATTTATACGGGCACTTCTTCTGTAAGCTCCTTCTATTTTCCTTTTCTTCGTGATAGAAAAAGATTAAAAGGCTGAGCGCTGGCTTACTGATCACATATATCTCTTTATAATTCAATTATATGCCTCCTTGTAAGTGAAATCGGGATTTATTAAGAAGAGGTTTTGTATCATGGAGATTATTTAATTTGAGATAACTTCTCATAAAATACACATTTGGGCAATTGGCTATTTGAATTTCTTTGTTTGATTATTTTACAAGTGGATAATGGATGACAAATTTTTTTGCATTACATTTTAACTTGTTTCGCTCCAGTTTTTGCTTTGATAAGTTGCATTTTGCAGGACCCGAAAAGGAGCTTTTTCAACTTGCTATCTTTGGGGAATTGCTTGCACTTCTCCCACAGTGTGATGTGCATATAGATTTTATCGGACCAGCAATTCCACAATATAGGTCAGTGACTTCTGGTACTAGTTGTAACTTTGGCTTTTGCCTTGGAATGAAAGCATACATTTTCAGGTTAGTTCCATTGTTGGGGATTTTGGGTAAAGCTTAAGGTCAACCATTAGTCCACTGCCATTAAGGTTGGATTGATGGGCGTTGGGGTCTTGGTTTATTTTCTGTCAAACTTAAGATGCTTGTGTGCTTTGACAAAGATGTTTATGGGTAATGATAAGAATTTGTGAATCTTCCTGGTTTTAGGTGGCATTTGGCTGGTGGTAGGGCTTCATGCAAGTCCCCATATAGAGTTTCAGTTATCCTAATGGGGGAATCAACTTTTTGTTGTTTGTAACTGTTATTTGTATTTTATTTGTCTTCACATCTTCAGGGGTTCCTCTTTCTGACTTCTTTTGCCTTGAAATCAGCAGTGATGGAGAAACTATCAATTTACATAGCTACATGCATTGTGATGACAAAGATTGTGAGTGCAAGGTGTCTAGTGAAAGTCGTAGTGGTAATGTGGTGACTTTGCGGCTTCTCAAAGGTTTCTATCATGACAGATTTGGGGACCTAATGAAGGTTTTAGCTCCTACTTTCTACCCACTTGTATATATTTTCTTGTTCAAGATGTTGGATGAATTTTAACAAGGTATATTTACTTGTAAAGGGGATGGGTGCATTAAAAAAGGTTATTGAGATAAGTGTAATTTTTTTTAAAAATTGGATGTTTTATGTCTGTGTTTTGTGCCACCATCTTTTACATCTTATGATTCTAACACTGATTATTGACTTTCCGGTGTAATAAAAAGGTTTGCTGGAACTATATTGAGTTCATTTTGTGTAATTGATGGTTAACTTGATAAAATTACGTGTTGTCCATGATAACCCACTTTAGTATTCTACAGTGAAAAATTGTCATGTTAACTTTGTAAATGACAATATGACATCGAATATAGATGTTATCAGCTTATGGAATTGATTCTACTTTGCTGAAGCTAAGCTCATACGACTTTTAGTTGAAAAATAAAGAAAAAGGGTAAAAGAAAAAGAAGGGATGCCAGATAGTAGATGAATGGTTAAGAGGGTTTATTATTTATCCAAATGTTTATAGCACTGCTCCTGAATCTTCACTTCATGGCTATCAGGATTCCTCCCCCCATCTGATAATTGCCCCAAATGCTGGTGTTGCTGCTTATTTGAGCTGGGTGGAAACAGTTGTAAGCTTTGCACATAATACTGTTTTTAGAATTTCTTTATATCCTGGAAGTCCCCTATGGAGAGACTTACTATATTTGTGACAAAAGATGCAGCTTTTGTTAATTTTTATTCTCACTATGAACTTCTCAGGAGTTGATTCATGGACTAAATACTCCTGCAGTTTTTACGGATTTCTGTGAAGAAGCTGCTCTTCTAGCTGCTCGCTGTCTGAGCAATAAAACAGGCTGCCAGCTGGCACTTCCTGTAGGTACCCTTGCTCTTCTTTCCATCAAGAAGTCAAACATCTAACAGTTGCTCTATGTTTTTGCAGATTCAGTTGAATCCATTTCGGCAGCCCATGGCAATTAAGGACACTGCATTGCACCTCCCTTGCTATAGTAATTGTTTCTTGTTTGGGATATGAACTAGTAACACCAACATTGGAGAGTTAAAGATGGAAAGAAGAGCAACTCATTATGTGAAGCTGAGTAGCTGACCCTGGAAGAATCATGTTGATGGATTTGATTTAGGCAGTTGAGAACTTGAGATGTCCTTTCTCTTGGTTCATTACTGTTGATTATCCCTACTCTCAGGAATGGATGCGCTCTGAATTTATTCCGTTTCTGTTGAGTTTGTTTGTGAAGGTACTATGGTCTTATGGATAGGTGGAGGATGATTGCAAAAGTGTGGTTGGTTCAGTCAAGGAAGGCGAGTTTTGGTTGCTGCATTTCTTTCTCTTCATTAGGAAACCGGTAGGATAGTTTGATCGTGGGGAGTTTTATCTTGGGTTGTCCGGCCTTTGTGCTTGCCAAGTGATTTAAGGATAGTCTTTAGTTTCCTTGAAAGGGTTTGCTCTAAAAAGAAAGCACACTGAAATTTTGTTAAAGTCAAGGACATTGCTACACAGGATTCTTTTCTTGATTAGTTTAAGCATCACAATCAAGCTCTTTGCTGATACTGCTATCGTACTCCTACCTATAGTTAAAGTAGATATTTTCAATAACTTTTAAGGCATAGTATAAGTGCAACCCACAATATACATATTAAGGTATTGCCACGTACAAAAATTGTCCAAAATGACCACATTTTAAAGGTTTACGCAATAGTTTTGAAGTATTTTTAAAAAAATTCGAAATTAAAATAAAGGTACAAGATGCTTTTTAAGGTCATTTGAATATATTTAGAACAATTTATTACCTTATATTAGGTCTATAAAAATCCAACAAACGAGTTTATGATACATTTATAAGAGTTTTTGAACTCAATTGAAATGGATATTTAGAGTTAATTTAGATGGTTTCAATCAATCTTATGGTCTAATATGAAATTATATGGTTCATGGAGTCATGGTAAGTATAATGAGGTGTTATCTCATTGAGCCATAAATTATACAAATGATTGAATTTTAAAATTATTATGTAATATATTTTGAAATTGAGGTGTAAAATGCTTCCTAAAATCATTTGAGTATGTGAAAGGTAATAGATGTTTTCAATTTGTGAAAGGTGGATTGAAACCATTTATTACCTCATATGTAGTTTCAAATGCCCTAAATTGAGATAAGAACCTAGTTGTAAGGTTTTTGCAAATTGATTGCCATAAATATTTAAAATAAAAGAAGATGATTTTAATCACTCATATGGCTTAATATGACCTTATGAACTCATTATAAGCATATACAAGTGTTCCTATACATAGTCCTAAATATCCAAAATAAACTAATTTTGAAGGTTATAATCCTTCATTATAATTTAGGAGTAATAGTTAATAAAAGGCCTTCCAATCCCGAATTCAAGATTATAAAATTTTCTGTTTTTTAAAAAAAAATTAAAAAGGTTGTTCACCAAATCTACTATTGAAATCCATGATTTTCTTCATAATATACAAATTATTGCAAAAATTGATAATATATGTTTAAGCAAGATTATGATTGACAAAATTTTAAATATAAAGCAATCTACAAATAGTTATAGTTGGAGAGGCAGATGTTAATATCTTATACATTGTCATGGTTATCAACTTTAAAAATAAAAAAAATTATAACATGGATTCATGAGTATTATAATAACCTATTTAAGTTTATTGTTATAAAATATCAAATATGCTATTTTAGCACCCTTTTATTAACTTATATAGCTGGTATTGGATGTGACAAGTCACACCATTTTTATTGATGTGACAAACCTAATTTAAACAAACCCAAACCCGCTGACAACCTAATTCTTGCGGCAAAACTCACAAAAGGCAAAGCTTTTAAAACCTCAATCTTTCGTATCGTATGAAATACTCCTCAATTAGGAAATCCCCCACGATGGAGAGAGGTAGAGGCTCGAAGAGAGAGAAAATTTGAGAGAGGAAAATCAACCGACAAATCCAGACGACACTCATCGGAGTCCGATGACTACACCGAATCAACGATGGATGCCGAAAATTCTCAACAACCCAAGAAGACGAAGCGCAGTATCAACAACAGCAGAAAGCGAACTTCGCAATCATTTCCCATTACCCATGTCTCGATGGAAGTTTAGGATTGATAATTGATTATTGGAAGCCATTGATTATCAAAAAAATAATAATTTTCCACGTTTGTCTAAGGTGGGGTCTTAGGGCTTTTCGTTATGAAATTAGTTAGTTTGTTAAAGAAATTTGGATGATTTTGTTGATTGATGATGTTTAAGGGTTACTGAATTGGTGCTTATAATAGGTACTTGGGATGGAATTACAATTGTTGTAAGTATTTGATTGAGGATTGGAAGTCGTTGATTGTTGAAAAGCTAATAAAGGTAACTAAGAATTGATCTAACATTTGTCCGTTTGCGGATAGTAACCCAACCTTTTTTTGTTTATTTATGATTGCATCTACCTTTAGCCACTGTTTACTTTTTCTAAACCTCGCCCAATTGTGACATGTGATTGACGATCATGAACAAGTAATTCTAATTGATAGTACTAAATATCATTGCTAAGTTTTAGGCTTCACTCTTCCCCGTTACTTATTCTTGCTTCGAGCTGGTTCTCTCTTCCCCATCTCTCTCCATCTTTTGTTCGTTCTTGCTATGGCTGGTGGGAAAGAAATCAATTGAGCACAGTCCTGAGTGAGTACTAGATTGGACAAATTTCCTCCAAACTCATTCCCAAACACTCAATAATATCGCCTGTAAGTGTTGACCACTTCATATTCTTAAATGCTATGGAAGAAACTTTCCTCAGTAAAGCAGAGCCATCTACACATTCAATCATGGTTGGGTTCGTTGTCCTTATTTCCATATCTCCTTCAGTTAGTAATTGTTGATGAGCCTAGGATAAGAACACAACAGCACTTCTATAAAGTATATCACCTTGGCCACCACAACGTCTAGGAGAACCAAAGATGCTCACCGAACAGACCTTTCATAAGAGACACTAGCTCGGCGGAAGATTCTTCACCATTCATGTCACATTTGAGCACTTTCTGCACAAGGCGCTTGTACTCATTCACATTTGGCATAAGCACAACCAAAGGATATCCTCTAACCAGGTCAAGAGAATTGGTTACAAGAAACAGTCCATCCCCATCTATAACAAGTGGGATGTTCAACTGGCGAGCATATTTTAAAATTTCGCTCACACAATCCAGAAGAAATAGATCCCTCCCAAGGCCTGGGCCAATAATAAGGAAGTCAAATTGTTCCATCCACTTATTAACTTCATAAAGAACCTTGTTAGCAATAGATTCTTTGTCCTCGTCTTTGAAATTATATGACTCTTCCAAGACCGGGTGCACAATCAACTCAGGACTGTAGTTTGGTTAGGGTTGGAATGGAACCAATTAAGCACTGTAACAGAGGCGATTCAATTAATTGGAGGAGTTGAAGTTTGGTTGGTTGTTTCCGGAGTTAATGTTAGGAACATTAGGATAGCACGAGCAAATTTGCGTTGGAAATGGAACTGCCTCTGCCACGTCACATAAAATTCACTTGTTATTCAAGTCACCTATAAACAAGTTTAGTAAAAACCAATAGTGGCTAAAGAATGGTGCAATCATAAATAAACAAAAGGTTGGCTTAATATCCGCAAATCGGACAAAGGTTATATCATTCCCATCAAGTAATCCTAAATTTAATACTTGAAACCTTTATTTGTATAACTAAGATAATAAATTTAATACATAAGATCTTTATCTACATATCTAAGATAATTAGTTCAATACTTGAGACCTTTATTTGTATAACTGAGATGATAAATTTAATACCTGAGATCTTTACTTGTATATCTGAGATAATAAATTCAATACTTGAGAACTACGTTTGGCTTGATCCCGAAAGGGTACGTAGGCAAGCTCTAAAAAAGAGCCCAAGTCAACAATGCCCCCACGTCTTGCCTGCTAAAGAAGGTCCATTTTCCCATGTAGTTCGTCGGTCAAACCAACGATTTAAAAAAAAAATGGAATGAATTTGAAGCGGGCAGGGAACAGTGCTCATGCAATAGAGATCTCCCGCATTATGTTAGGTATCAAGGAATATTTCTTCTGGCTTCAAAAGGGACATCTATTCTGATGCATAAATGGAAATATTACCTTATCCATTTCTGGGAATGTCATTTTTCTGTGTGGTCTCAACCAAAAAGACTCTATATCAATCGATTATCAAACCATTCACTAGATTTTATGGGTTTTCTTTCAAGCGTGCGACTCAATTCGTCAGTAATACAGAGTCAAATGTTAGAAAATTCATTTCTCATAGAGAATATTATTAAGAAGTTCGATACCATAGTTCCAATTATTCCTCTGGTTGGTACTTGAGATATTTATTTGTATAACTAAGATAATAAATACAATATCTAATATCTTTATTTGTATAACTGAGATAATAAATTCAATAACTGAGACATTTAATTCTATATCTGAAATCATAACTTGTATACGAAGGATCAAAACATAATTTAATTCATGAGATCTTTATTTGTATATCTGAGATAATAAATTCAATACTTGAGACATTTATTTGTATATTTGAGATAATAAATACAATACCTAAAAACTTTATTTGTATACATGAGATCTTTATATGTATATTTGAGATAATAAATTCAATACCTGATACATTTATTCTATAACCAAGATATACCTAATTTAAAATGAGCGCGGGATGACATTATACTTTACCAATGTTACAGCACTCGGCTAATGTGACGGTCTCAGCCAATATTTTCATTAACTTATAATATTATAAGAAATTCATGCATTAGCACATTTGATTTGTGAGTATTATAATCATCTATAAAAGTCTATTATTATAAAATTGTAAATATGCTATTTTTGGCACTTTTATTTACTTTTTAACATTATACGAAACACGTACATTAACATCATAACATGGGTACTAGACTTGTGCATTGGGTCGCGTAAGGGCCTGGGTAGGTCACATACCTTATGGGCTGGGCCAAAAGAAATGCAAAACGGATTTAGTCGGTTCAAATAGAGTTTAGTTCTATCTGTAGAGGGTAATAGTCAACATCTATCACCTCTAATCTTTGACACTTGATCATTGATAAGCAAGTGATAAACACTTATTATCTAATAGTGTTTAAAAGTATTGAAAACTATTTACCCATTATTGATTTAACTTGATCTTTTAAAGACCCAATAAAACATGACCCTGTAAAAGACTGGCCTAATCAAACTCATAATTGATTAAATCATTTTATAAATGCCCCGATTAAAAACCCTTAATAGAGCCTACCATAATGGGTACATACTAGTAGTGTTTTATTTTTAAGTCATTTTGAAAAATTTCTGAAATTCTTCTAAAATCATTGAGTATCTCATTGGATTATGTAAAGAAGTTGTATTTTTTTTCTTAACACTATGAATCCCAATTCCTACTGGCATTTGGCAACTTCCAACAAACTTAAAATAAGGAACAAACAAAAAAAAAAAAGGTTCAGAATAATTCTATCTGAACCGATCGTATAATATCCACTCCCAATTCATCCAAACACGATGTCTTTCTCTCCCCCCAATTCACTAGTTCAAATGGATCGGTAAAACCCACCAATTTTCCAACCCTTGCGACTTACACCAACCTTAAATCCCCAATCCTATTCCAACCCTGAAACCCTAATCCACAACATGCTTCAATTCCAAAACCCCCAATTCGTTCTGCTAGTCTCAATTTTTATAGGGTTAGGGTTTCATTTTAGTTTAGGCGAAGCAATTAAGGTCCCTTTTAGGGTCAACGATGTTCTCCCTGTTTTACCCCGCCAAATTTCATGGCCAGTTCTCAATAATCTTCATAGTGCGATTGATTTGATGCCCTCCTATGTGGGGTCCATTTCTCCTCTCAATAATGAGTCAATTCAGTGGAAAGGGGCTTGCTTTTTTGAGAATACTGCTAGACTTGAGTTCACTGATTCCCCCGACGATGATAAGGGGTTGGGTGGTGGTCTGCTTCGTCTTACGGTACGAAATCAACCACGTGTTCATCACTGTTATTAATGCGTATTATTTCTAATTTTACCTTCTTATGTTTGATTTATAGTGCGTGTCTGTGGTTTTTACTGTTATCAAATTTGTTTATATTGTATAGAATTAAATGTACGTAGATGTCAGCTAGCTTTGTTGGTTATGTTTTGGGATATTCTTAACATTCGTGATTAAGTCCCGTCTAAAGTGTTTGCTCTTTGTGGAAAATACTTGAGCTTGTGACTTGATTAAATCAAAAAGCTTGTAACTTGATTTACTATAAATAAGCCAGCCTAAGTTGTTAATTAATGTTTTTAGTAGAAAGGTCGGTAATTTGGAAATCGGAAAGTCTTGGTTGATTTTGGATTCAAAGATGATGTAGAATTTCATTTGCATATTGAATTTATTTATGTGGATGTATGCTAGTTTAATTTGTTAAATTTATTAACGTAACTGCGTAAGTACTATACCCAAGACTGAATCCCGTTCCATTATTTTCCTTTTGTGGGCCATCTCTACACCAAAAAAGGAATATTGATTTCTTTATGTTGCTGATTTTGGTATGAAATTACCATTGTACTTTGTCATGATAAAGAGCAGCCTCAGTAGTTAGTTGGTGATTTTATTGAAATGTCATCAAACTGAAGTTGATAATCATGAAAATGAGAAAGACTTTTTTTTTTTAAAATCAATTTTGCAACTGATGTTGAATTTCTTATTTCTTAAGAATGTTTAACTAGTATCCATGAGAATGTTGAACTAGTATACATGAGAATGTCAATGGAAGGCTAAGTTTTTTGGCCATTTTTGGATGTTAACCTCCTTACTTTACTTGCTTTTTTTTTTTTGGCAGACATCTTCAGCCCATAGTTGGACCTGTATGGATCTTTATGTTTTTGCGACTCCCTACAGGGTTACTTGGGATTATTATTTTGCCTCAAGTGAGCATACGCTTAAGATAGATTCTTGGGAGGAAGTTGCTGAGTTGGAATATGTATGATCTAGTTCTAGTCTTTATAAGTTTATAAGAATTTTCCAAACGACGAGACAAAAAATTGATTTTCTTACTGGTTGTGGAACAGGTAAAGCAACATGGGATATCTGTGTTCTTGATGCCATCAGGAATGTTGGGAACTTTCCTTTCTATGGTGGATGTTTTGCCTCTATTTTCTGACTCTGCTTGGGGTCAGCGTGCTAACTTGGCATTTCTTGAGAAGCACATGGGTGCGAAATTTGAGAAGCGTCCTCAACCTTGGCAGACGATTATTAATCCAGAGGATGTTCATTCTGGGGACTTTTTGGCTGTGTCAAAGATTCGTGGTCGTTGGGGTGGATTTGAGACACTGGAGAAATGGGTCACAGGAGCATTTGCTGGCCACACAGCAGTTTGCTTGAAAGATGATGATGGTAATCTCTGGGTTGGTGAATCAGGGCATGAGAATGAAAAGGTATATACTGATCTACTATGTGAGTATGTTTTACTTGGAGAAGAATCTTAAAATTGATCTTTATATCCATTGTTTTTATTTATGCATATGTTGTTGCAGGGTGAAGAAGTTATTGCGATTATTCCATGGGATGAATGGTGGAAACTTGCGTTGAAGGACAATTCCAACCCACAGATAGCTCTGCTGCCCTTGCATCCTGACGTGCGTGCAAAGTTCAACTCCACTGCTGCTTGGGAATTTGCACGAAGCATGTCTGGGAAACCGTATGGTTACCATAACATGATTTTTAGTTGGATTGATACCATAGGCGACAACTTTCCACCTCCTCTTGATGCTCACTTGGTATACCTTTTGGCTGCATTCTCAGCTTTTCTTCTTCTTTGTTATATGTGGATAAAAAGCATTGTTAATTTCCCTCTCTTAATTTTCCTATTTATGTCTAGCAGCATAAAATGGTGTGGACTTAGTGTTACTGAAATTAATTGTTGTCGCTTTTGCATATTACTGTATTTTTGTTATATAGTATGGTTTATTATAGGGGGTGGCTCAATCAATCTCTGTCAATGCTATTGCAGGTCATTTCTGTCATGTCTATGTGGACTAGAGTACAGCCAGCGTATGCTGCAAATATGTGGAATGAGGCTTTGAATAAGAGACTTGGAACTGAGGTGCACCCCCCCCCCCCCCCCCCCCCCCCCCCCCCCCCCCCCCCCCCCCCACACACACACACTCATATTTCAAATCTCTTGACCCAAAACTATGTTCTATGCCATCAAATGAGTAGCAAAGCCAGAAGTAATTGTAACCTTGCTGTCATTATGGTTCCATGATCTTTGCCGTACATTGCTTAGTTGTAACTTGCATCCTAATGCAACATGTCCTACCTTTTGGGGCACAAGGGTGATGTTCACAAGCATACTGGTCCTCCTTTGTGATTAGCTTCCTGATTTTGGTTCAAGATGAGTGGTAGGTTACTCTGAAATAATTTTAAACCTACCATCTAATCAGCACTACGAAGGTTTGGAGGTGATTGAAATTGTTAATTTTCTTCTATTGTGTCCACGTATTAAAATTCCGCTTGTATTCAGTCACAAAACGAATTTGACTCGTGTTTACTACTACTGGGGAGGCTTACGTGGATGGATTTTTTAGCTTCACATTTTGACACTATATTGGGTACTGAATTTTCATCTTTATCACGTCTACAGGGCTTGAACTTGCATGAAATCCTTTTGGAGATTGAAAACAGAGGCATAGCATTTGAGCAGTTGCTAACTATCCCAGAGCAAGATGAATGGATATACAGTGATGGTAAATCCACAACATGTGTTGCCTTTATCCTTGCACTGTATAAAGAGGCAAGAGTCTTTGATCCTTTTTATGACTCTATTCAAGTAACAGAATTCACGGTGAGTACCATTTACTCTTGTTAGTATATATCTTATCTCATGCCATCCTGTTTAGGTCTCTTATTATACTCCTTACTGCCGGATTGTATTAATAAAACTGCAGATCCGTGATATGCTGAAAATATATCATCTCATTCCTTCCTGTTTTGGTCACCTTATTATACTCCTTACTGGCTGACTGTATTAATAAAACTGCAGATCCGTGATGCATATATGCTGAAAATATTTGAGAGCAACATAACACGCTTGCCGAGCTGGTGTGATTCATATAAAGGGCAGGTTCCATTTTGCCAGATTCTCGGGGAGTATCGCATGGAACTGCCTGAATACAACTCCATAGAGCCATATGCCAACATGAACGAAAATTGTCCTTCCTTGCCTCCACATTATCAGAGGCCTGTAAAATGTTGATGATTTAGGCTTTTAAGCTTTGTTCGGTGTCTATGTACCGCGTTCCAAATGTTGTTCTGGAGCATTGCTCAAAAGCAGCATTTGCCTCATTGAAGTTGTTTTGTAATATGTACATATGTACTCAACTGTAATAAGTAAATATAAATAGCTGCTTTTGGAGGATTGGGTGCGATGAAAACGATACACACTTCGTTAATTTACGAAATTGTATTATTCTCTAAATTTGTTTGAATTAGATTTAGTTTTGAGTTGTACTTTGATAACTTGTTCTAAGTTTTTTTCAGCAATTTTTTTGAACTTTATTTCTCTTGAATTATTTGTGAGGAATTTTAGAAAAAAAAAACCCTCCTAAAGATTCCATTTCATTTTTATTAAATAAAGCACACCCATTTTTTTTTTTTTTTTTTTTTTTTTTTTTTTTTTTTTTTTTTACAAATCGACACTTCCTACATTACTATCCACCATATAACTTCATAATTTCCTGCTTCAATGCAACGAGTTTAATACTAATGTTCATGATTATGTTATATAGTTATCATGTGCTTTTTGGAGGGATTGTCTAGTATCCTTCATTAATCATTACCATATTAGAGGTAGGAGATAATGAAAACATGGAAAAAAAATTTGAGTTGGGGTTGTTGGGTGGGCTAGCTGTGGCAAGATCATCAACTAAAATGACATTATTCCAATAATTATCATAGAATTATTATTTATATCATCCTGTGTGCTTTCATTGATTTTCCTCTTATTAATTAACCAGGTTCATCAGATGGAAGTGGTTATTGCGAGTACAAAATTTTCCTTGGAATTGTTTAGATTGCACTTTTTGTTGTTATTAGATCACATGAATCTTGATCAAACTAATACGAAATACCCAAGGGATTATTTGGCATACGGACTTATCCTTCAACCCCTTCTTACAGTCAAGTGATTGGTGATGATGTTGATGCTGGAGTGGTGGGTTGAGAGCACCAGATTTCAGGGTTTTGCTGAGTGGGGCTCAAACAAAATGATAATAACATCGACATTTCAAAGAGTTGAGAGTTCCTTAGCTTTCTTGAAAACCGTATTCTTCCTTCCTTTGTAAATCTTCAGCTTTTCTTGAGTTGATTTCTCAGAATCAGTAGCAGTAGCACTATGCCAATTCTATTCTTACCCATTCTTTCTCTTTCTGTGTTGCTCAAGAAAAGGAGGATATTATTCTATTTCTTATTCATGATATTATTGCCACTACAATAGTGAGAGGTCATCATATTAGCCCCAGATTATAGCTGAACGCAAGGCAATATTGATGCATATTTGGAAACATAGTGTGAGGTTGTTGTCACTCATCTCTCAGCAAGGCTCTACTATCCACTACACATCTTGGTTCTGTCCTTGAACTATCACTTATTTTTCACAATATTTTTTGGTCTAAAGTATAAGAGATGGAAATTTTTGTTGCTTACAATATTGCTAGGATAGTGTCATTTGTTGTTAAAAGGATGAATAAGCTCTATTATGTACTTGGGGATGAGTAACCTATGTATGTAAGCATTGTCTCTTTCCTCTTAACATTTATCCAATATCACATTATAGCATTTGCCTAGTTATGATTATACATATAGATAAAATTATTGAGGTATATGCTTGTCAATAGAGAGCAACAATATAAACTTGAGTAAAGTCGGCTATATATCTAATATGCATAATAGAGAGCAACCTAACAACCACTGAAGTTGGGAAGTGCAAAAACCACAACTCAAGCTCCTCAGCTAGCCAGCGAAGTCAAATCATAAAAGGAGTATCCTTGTATATTCACTAAGATAGGGGGTGGAGGTTTTGTTGAAATTTATCTAACCATATTTTTGTTCCATTTTCCAGTAAGGCAAAGAGGTGGGTACAAAGTGCATAATCACAAGACTGTCAGTTCAACAAAAAATTTGGGTTTATTGGATAGTATACTACTTTCCATTACAGCTATAGAAAACGGAAATTATATTTTTGAAGGCCTAATTGTGTATCATTACAAAATCAATCATTCATTCACATAATTTTACAATCAATTTTACAACATCTAACCACTGTTATATCCTAAATCTGAATGTAAGCTACATCAAAAATGTGTATTCCATAACCTCGTGAGAGTAAGCAAAGAAAAAAGACTAAAAAATATGGCTCAGTACATTCTACACAATCACCTAGTGACGCCTGGAGGAGAGGGAGGAATTTGTACAAAAATTCTAAAGAGAAAAAGAACTATGTCTTTGGTGGCTTTGCACGTGATTTCATCATAGTTGCTCTACGGGCGACATCCCATGGCTTTTGAGGAGCAAACACACCAGCCTGAGCCGCAAAGAATGATTCGTAACCAGGAGAATCAAAAGCAAAACCTGTATGTTTTGATCTCTGCCCAGGGAGTTGAGATAGAGCATAGCTCCTCGCTTCATCTGCAGAGAGATGATCCCGAATCTCTAAAAACTGCGCCCTTCGGTTATCATCAGGTTCATGCCGATGAATCTCTTGGATGATCTGATAATCATATGGAAAAAACCATCTCTGTACCCTGAAATCGAAACAATTTAACTCAGCAATTCTTCATTTATCGTCTGTAAGTCTGGTAACCAGGCAGACATATAGTATCTAGAAGAATCAAAATGCTTCAACAAAGAAAAAACAAACTGGATCTCACCCTTGGTAAAGAAAGTCCCCGATTAGAGCAACAACAGGAACAAGAAGTAGTGCAATATAAAAGTATGGAGTACTCATTAGGACAAATATGACGTAGTAAATATTTTCCTGAAACATTAAATGCAAGAGATTAATACAGATGCAAACAAAGCCAATACAAGAACAGGAATGAGAGATTTTTACAGTCGCTCAACTAATCAAGATTAAAGGATATCAGATGAAAACTTGTGTGGATTTGTAATGAAGTTAACCCACAACACTTCTTCAATTACTCAAAGGCTCTCGTCTCACAAGATTCAATAAATAGCACCTAAAAGCTACATGCTAAACAAATTGTGAAAAAAGAGCCAGGACAAAATCACTTTTGCATGTTTAAAGGTGAATTCATCCATTTTCAACTCCATTGACCAGCATTATTACTGATTGACAATTAGATCAACAATTGAAACATTGAACATCAGAGAGGTTTCTTTCCAAAGAAATCACAAGAAAATGATTCAAATATCATGCTAGTTTTAAATTTTGTTGTAAATTACGAGTGCAGAGCATCTAAAATACAGCTCTGTTAAGATCAATCAATCGACACAGTATTGAGCATATCTTTACGAGTGAGCTTGTGTTTGTATGCATTTTTATCAATAGAGAAAAAGATTGATTCACCTGCCGATCACCATTAGTCATGATACCAGAGTAACCAAAGATAAAAAGAAACCATGCTAAAATGCTGCCCCAAACACTTATATGATGCCACCTCGTAATGCTATTACAGCACAAGAGAAGACGTAAATTGACTGTGACGACGACACAAGTGAATGCCATAGTGCTGATGTCCCACAAACCAAACATCTTGCCAGCTGAAGTTTGAGGTTTCGAGCCAGATGTGGTAACAAAATAAAAGAAGATGATTGACTGGTACACGGAAAAGAAAGTCCAAATAGCAACTACTCTCCATTTGAAAAAGACATTTCTCAACCCTTCCATGTACAGCTGAGGGTATTTCTTTGAAAGAGATGCACTAACATCCTGGGATAGAACAAAAAATTCAGCAACATCTCCTAAAATGGAACTTCATACTCCATAAAAAAGGTTAGAAAGCACAACCTTGTCAAATAATCCAAGCATAATCACAGGCAGGGATGTAAAAAATACATTGTAGAATGCTTGAAACCAATCATCATAATATCTTTGACCAGAGAATCCAGCTTGAAGGGTGAACCAAAATTGAGTCAATGTAAAAGTAAGATTCTTGTAAAAGAAATATGTTACAACCTGCAAAAAGAACCCTTTGTGTGACCCAACAAAAACAGTTAAGATAAATAGCGCAGATTCAACAGAGATATAATACATACAGACCTTGCTTATTCTTATATATGACCACCTTCCATGCACAAGCAGCAAGTCTGTGAGAAAGCGAAACTGCGCAATTGCAAAATCACTAGCCATGACTGCTTGCATGCCTTCCAGACCACTTATCCCAACACCAACATGAGCCGCCTGAATCATGCTAACATCATTTGCTCCATCACCTATACTCAATGTAATCTTATTTGCACCTTTCTTCACCAAGCTTGTCACCTGCAGATATACAAGAAACCCTGTTTACAGTTAATGGGTGAATTGCCATGTATAATGAAATCAAAGCACTTAATTACAAGGACTAATTGAAAAATCTCATCAGAAAAGTACTCTATTTACCGTATCACTAACCACTTCATAAATAACTCCAAACTCATTTAGAGTCACTGCTCACCACAAATGTTTAAGACTTTGGATTGCTTCATATTAACAATTCCCTCCGTGTTTGGGTCATCATATACTTTTTCAAGGTCACTCAAGACCCACCTTCTACCATTAATATCTTTAATCATGAATCAAAATTAAATGGGAATTCAATATTTTTAAAATCCCATTGAAATAAGTCCTATAAGATCCATGGTAAATTTATAAAGGTCTTCTCTCAAAAGGTCCGAAATTGTCCAAAATTACCGAATTTTGAAGGTTATTATACACTATTTTTATGACAATTTCAAAAATTTCCAATATAGAAATAAAGGTAGTAGATGATGTTTCCTATAGTTTTATAAGGAGGTTTTTGAACCATTTAATACCTTATATCCGGTCTCCAAAGATCATAAAAAAGAGCGTAGGACTCAATTTTAGGAGCTTTAGATGTTTAGAGTTGAAGTAGATTGTTTAAATCACTCCTATGACCTAATATGACCCCATAAGACCATAATAAGCTATCAAGGTGTTCTCCTATCGCCTCTAAAATTATCCAAAATGATCGAATTTTGAAGATTATTCTAAACTATTTGAGATATTTTCAAAAAAAATCTGAAATTGAGATAAAGATACATTGAGACTTTCTAAGATCATTTGATGATCTTTGGATTCATTCAATACCTTATAGTTGGTATCCAAAGGCCATAAAACGTGATTATGACCTAATTGGAAGAAGATTATTCTAATGAGCGTTTAGAGTCAAAGTAGATGATCCCAATAATTTTTAGGGATCAATATGACCTTATAACAACCAAGGTAAAGCATATCAAGGTGTTTCCTTACCGTGTTCGAAATCGTTCAAAATACCTGAAATTAGAAGGTTATATTTACCATAGATTTAGAAATTGAAATAAAGGTTTAGGATGCTTCAAGGGTCATATGCGTATTTGAATCTTTTAATAAATTATTTTTGGTCTCTAAAGGCCATGAAAATGAGTTTAGGACCAATTGCAAGATTTTTGGAGATGGTTAAAATGGATATTTTGAGTCAACGTAGATTTATTCCAATCACTCTAAGGGCCCAATATGACCCTACAAAATCCATGATAAACATATCAAAGTGTTCCCTTACCGGATTCGAAATTGTCCAAAATGTCTAAAATTCAGTCAAATTTGAGTACAATAACCTTCGACCACCACCATTCCAGAAAAATTTTGGCCTCCAATTACATTACCTCCGTCCACAAACTCCACCAAACTAACCTCCTTGGGTAGGACCACAACAATGGAGCTAAAGGACACTCACCACTATAGCCTTAGATAACCTACAAGGGCAATGCCATGGAAAAAAAAAACCATTATTCTATTCTTCTTCTTCTCAATCTCACTCATCTTTCCTTCAGTTTCTCGGTCTGTTTCTCCCAGCTCTTGGTCTACATTTTCTGTCAATTTGGCATGAGTCAGTTGTTGTAGGTTGAAGTAGGTTAGTGTTAGTGTTTGTATTTGGTAGGTTGGTGTAGGGTGGTGGCTGTCACTTGGACTCATTTCGGAGTTTTGGATACTAGTACGAATTGGATCTGATTGTTAAACATGACAATCCCAAAAAAATGGGGACTCATAACTCTTTCCAAGATTTGGACACGAGTACGGGCGCACGACTTGGGTGTGTATTTTTATAACATAAATATGACATACATTTATTTATATTGATCAACTTTTGTTATGAAAGAAAGCAAGAAAAACCTTTTTTTTTTTTAATGTAGTCAATCAATAGGAACTCATTCTTATTAAAATAATAAGAGTATACATAAGCCAAAGTACTTAGCAATGAAATAGAAATACTATTTTGGGCCTTTACCTAAAAGCTCAATTAATGGTTTAATGAGGCTGGCTGAATCCAAACACTCAAACCCTACAAGGATACAAACAAAAACAACAACCAGCAGCATAAAAGAAGAGAGAGAAAAAGTTGTCAATAGATTAAAAAAGTCAAGCATCCATGAAGAAAGGCATTGAAATAGTTCCTTCTCGACAAGAATGTGTTCCCTTCCCCCTTCTTTCCCTCTTTTTCTCCGTCCATTTCTATCGATTTTACAAATAGCCATATCCAAGGGACAATCCAACTTGGATTTCATACCCGTGTTAAGGTCATATCATGTCAACATTGCTAAGTGCACTTTTTGGAGTCCGGGTAACTAAGGGTGGTGGTGACTGGTACCATGGAATCAATAGTATGCGGTTGGCAGAGGAAAACTAGTGGGAGTGCAAGTTGGGTGATGGTGAATGTAGCAGTAAGGTGATGAGGGTTTGCTGGTGGTAGGAATTGGAAATTAAGGATCAGTTGACACTTGGTTTTGGAGGACTTAGTTATGATTCCTAATTACATCTCTTCTCATCTTTTTTTAATCGCATGAGTTACTTTCTCTAACCCATATAACATAAAACCCCATGCGATATTAATGTGTTGCACTTTTAAAAAACAGAGAAAGTATAAAAAAAAAACTAAAAATACATTTTTTTTCTCACTCCTCATTAATGCTTAAATCAATAACTTTTTCACAAAAGCAAGATAAATGCTAAAGAGACTACTCTCGAGTATAATATGAAATATATATTCCAAAAATTAAGATTACAACAATGAAGTAAAATTTCAGAATATAACAAAGCATCAACAAGATAGTTTCCGTGATAATGAACATTGCAACAATCAAAACTAATCCACAATTACCTTTCTATGCACCATCAAAGATGAATGCAGCTCTAGAAGTAGCTCTTTATAAAAGCTATCTCTTACACAAATAGTAAGGGGCTCTTATTAAAAGCGTGGGGAGAATAATTCCCAAAAAAGTACCCCCAACTCTTAATCTTAATAAGAGTCACCTCTATGTCATCCAAAATACATGAGGGCATGATAGGTGTCTAATAACATTGAAAAAAATAAGGTAGAGGAAGAGGAGAGAAACTAAGAGCCATGGCTTAAAAACTGTGCATTTCTCGCAATTTTGGCAAGGGGCTCTCATATGGAGCTATTACTGAGGTGGAAGTGGAGAAAAGACTAAGACCCTCCATATAAGAGCCTCCCACTAGTGCTCTTAATTCTAGGGATTGGAGCTCATACAACAAGGAAGCACAAAGATCTAGAGACATTTTTAATACAAGAGAGCACAGAACAAAAGATGCAGTGAAGGTCAGAAAGATAAAGTTATTAACTCAAATGCCTTTAGGAAGGAAAGAAGAAAATGAGGTAGCAAACTATGCAATTTAGAAGAATAAATTCAACAAATTCTAACCTGTGCTTTTTGAAGAGGAGAAACTCGACAACAGACCACTGAAGAGCAATTTAAACTCAGATTCAGAAGTGTTCCTCGCAAACTTGGATCTAATGCATACATCAAACACTTCCCATCTATTACAAGTGCAAGTTTTGGTCCAATAACTGTACGAAGAATTTGCTGGGCTTCCTCAACGCAACTCTTCAGCTGTGTTTTGACAGCATCTTTGATAAATCGAGCAGTTTCCACTGGATTTCCCTAAAGTGCAGCATTGGAGAATTTAAGAGAAGAGTTTGACTTCTTTGGTTGAAAAACACCCATAGATATAGGAAATAAAAAAGCTCTACAGCTATCAGATTTCAAAGTTCAAACAAAGTGATAGCCAAAGACTAAGGGACTCAATGGATGCCCACTTACTCTGTCTTCAACTTCTCTAATTTCATCTGTTTCAGAAGTGACAATGAATTGTTTCATGTCATTGTTTATCAAATTGCATGCTGCAAGGTTTAGAAAATACTTGAGTTAAGATGTAAATGAAGCCATAACACGTTTGAAAAATGCACAAAATTATGAGGGGAACCAAACTTACCATATGCAATATTTATGGCTGTTTCCATTTTATCCCCAGTGAGCACCCATATCTTTATTCCAGCCCTTGCTAAAGTCTCTATACAAGCAGGTACACCTTCTTGCAGTTTGTCTTCAATAGCTGTGCAGCCAATCAATACAAGATCCTTTTCTATAAGTTCAGCCACCTGCACAAATCAACACTCAACAAATTATCCGAAATTGTCCACTTAGCATCACCACAACACGAAGTGCAAAGATGGCAAACACAGAAAATACCAAAACAACCCTGCTTAGAGTGGTACATTACAAGAACCCAAACCCTTAGAGGACAATAAGTGAGCAAGTGATAATGCATAACGGAAGTCGTAACATCTAAATAGAAACAGAAGTGAGGAACTAAGAGTAATGCATAACAGATATGGTAACATCTGAAAAAAATGAGTCCATTTAGCTAGGAAAGACCACATCAACACATAAAAGCATCAGTAAAACAACTTGAGAAAATATGAAATATTTAGTATGAAATAAAGCAAACACTTAGCATTTCATTTAATCACTGCCAGACAAATAGTAATCTAAGAATTGATTGACAGAAGCAGACTCAATTAAAAGCCTAACAAGGTCATTCAAATATTAAAAATTAACCCAAAAAAAAACCCATGAGCAGACAAATACCTCGTCCAGCTTTCTTTCCCGGTCTTGTAAAGAAGATTTAGCCTGAATAAATTTTTCATTCCATGCCTCATAAATATCTGAGCTCAAATTTCTATAGGCCAGGCATAGTGTACGTAACCCTGACGATCCAAACTCTTGCAAATGCTCTCTAGTCGTTTTCTTTATGTCCTCATTCCCTTCTCCCAATCTCTCATATATGACAGTATCAGCACCCTGAGCGACAAATACTTAAATAAATTTCTAAGCAAATCAAACAGCATCTAAACATAAAATTGTAGAAGTCTTGAAGCAGTACCTTGCAGTACAAAACAAGCCTACCATCAGGATACCGACACACAACAGATTGGCGCTTCCTAGTGCTGTGAACAACCATATAAAAGTGAGCCAAATATTACTCCCTCCATCCGACAAAAAAATCACCATTTGCTCTAGGTACAGAGTCATAGAGTTTTAGGAGAGTTTCTGGTGGGGTTGTATTGAATATAGGTGAACAAAAGTAAGATAGTGAGTGTGTTTTATTTTTTTTATTAGCTGAGAGAGAAATAATAATGTAGCAAGTAAAAGGGGAGATGATAGAATAATATCATATTAAGGGGACCCCCACATGTTAAAGGGAAGTTTATTGTGAGACAAACAAAACATGGCAAATGGGAAGTTTCTCGAGGGACAGAAGGAGTAGAATATATTCACGTTCTAAAAGAAAACAGATTAAGAGAAGAAGAGTGCGTCATCACCTATTAAACTCAAGGACATTTAAAATTTCATAAGGCACGTCCTCAATTTTACCCATCTTTGCAACATGTGACTCACGCACATAAATGGTTGTTGGTGTACGCCTGAGAACATAACATCAGAAGCAAATAGAGGAAATGATAAGAGTGACAGTAGCAGACAAACTATCAGTAACACAAAAAACAAGCTATCATGTTCAGGAGTTTCTGAAACTAAGCTATCAAACAAATCAAATTCCCAGCAGAGGAGTAAACAAATTGTTAGGCAACAAATTTCAGGCACTATAACTGGACCAAACATATACCATAAACCAATAAATCATATCCCCCAAAAAGT
Source organism: Dysphania ambrosioides (assembly GCA_026401315.1). Taxonomy (NCBI): domain Eukaryota; kingdom Viridiplantae; phylum Streptophyta; class Magnoliopsida; order Caryophyllales; family Amaranthaceae; genus Dysphania; species Dysphania ambrosioides. The sequence goes on along the minus strand of CM048660.1, from coordinate 410,350 downwards.
TTATGCACCTGAAACAACTCCCGCAATAAAGCCAGCATATGGGGGGGGGGGGGGGGGGGGGGGAGGAGTGAGACAAAGGAAAACCATAAAACAGTCAAAGTCACAATTCTAGAAAGAAGGGGTAAGCTGCATGACCAAACACTGTATCTCTGACAATCCTCTTTATTCACACCAATCAAGTGCTATACCCCCTTGCCAAAAACAGCTATGTTGCAAGCATTTTTACAGATTTAGAAAAGGGAAAGGTTTGCAAGTATTTCAAGAGAATTGAAAAGTATATGCCCAGAATAGTAGTATAGATTGCAAACCTATAAAAGAAGAAGCCAAAATTCTTAGCCGCAATAACTAAAGCTGCCTCATCTGGAGAAGCAGCTTGGTAAACTATTTTCTCAGGAGACTCATCACCTTCAGGAAGCACTGTATGACAAATTGCAAGGCACCGGAAAAACTCCTAAACAAAAGAAGAGAAAATAAATCACATAATAAAGAGGAAAAAAAATTATATAACATGTTATAAGCAAAGCAAGAATTTGCAAAAGATAAGTCTATAAACTACTTCCAATCAAAAACACCATCACAGTGCGCTATTAAAAGTAATTAAAAGCCAGATTTCAGACCCCAGCGAATTTCCTGACCTGTGGCTTCCCTCTCGTTTGAACTCTCTCTTTACCATAGATAGCTTTTCTCAGCCAGCTTTATACAAAATTTCTGGACATAGTTTTGCAGCAATAGCAACAAGCAGAGAACTCCAGTAAAAAAGACTACAAACAACAAAGTCAAAAGAAATTTGTGCCTCCTAATAGTAGATTAGTAGTAGTCTTTGGCTACATGAACAAGTAACCCCAATCAAAAGTAAGAAGTGATACAAGGGATCTAGATAGTTCAAAAATGTAGTACCAATGCTTAACACATCTCACATTGTTGACAGATCACTTGACCCTATTCATCTTCAAAGTTGTGATATTTATTTCTCTGAGCAGCCACTTGACTGCCCGAGTGAATGGCGAGGAGTTGCAACAAATCTTTCTATGGGATTCAAAGGAAAGGAGGAGAACCCAAGGAAAAGCTAAGCGATAGTAAGGCAAAACCAGGCTCATCTACATCCCGTGAAGGATATGGTACTTAATAGGAAACAACCACACATGTTACTATGCAAGCACCTGACCATACTTTATGCACAATCTACTTCTTTCTTCGGGGGGAGGGGGGTGGGCTCCAGGGGGCTAATTATTTTTGATAAATCAAATCATAACCATCCAAACACCAAGAAATATTTAACGAGAACCAAGAAGGCAAGAACTACACTAAACACTACTACGCTATCTATCCAAACATGCCATCGAAGCACAATTTGCACCACCCAAATGCAATGCCAAGTAGCACTGGGGTTAGACCTCAACTCTAACCTCAAACAATTACCACGGGAAGTAACAAACCTATGGATTTTGACCCGCAAAGTTTCCCACATTGAAGATAAAGACGCAACTAGTGCATGTTTCTCATTACTTTTCTTCTCCATTTTCAGGTTTTATATATGTATGTGAAGCTTAAAACCAATGAATTCTAGGTTCCCTAGCTTCTTAAGCTTTTACATTTTATTTATTCAGTATATTCTGTTAATATCCATAATTTTTTAGCTCAAATTAATTATATTAGTAAATTCTTATCCACCAAATTTTATTTATTGATTATTATTATCACTAGAGCTAGATACCAACCTGGCAACCAACTTTGCTTTGTATTTGTAGTGTCACTACAACCATCTGATATTACAAAAATAGTTCAATCACTCATTTAATAAGCCAAGCTTTCATCAGAAAGACAAAAGCGGCCTAAATCTTCATCCCTATATATCTCTTCAATTTAATCTGCACTTATAATTTGCATCATTCCTCTGGCCACCTCCTATCACTTACCCCCCCCTCGCAATCTCTCAATCCCTGGATATTCTCTCTTCTCCTTTGTCCCCAAACACAAAATATACCTCCACAACAACCTTATAGCTGCTAAAGATGCAAGTGTAAATGGATTTGATGATAGTGGTAAGCTTACTTGAAGAGCTGCTACTGATGCAGGCTGCAAAAAGTAAAAACGATAAAGCAGGGAAGAAATTGGCTAATTGCAATGTGTTATTAATTAGGAATAGCTTACTTCATTAGATGTTAAAAATATTTTCAGTATTATTCTTACTATCTTCTCAATATTTATCATCATTCCTGTTCTTCTATCTCTGTCAATTTACTACATATCATGCTCCCCCAAGTCTACTCAAGAAAAAAAGATAAAAAAACTACGAACAAAAGTTTTACTTACTCATTTATTTCAAACTACACATGATTCCCTTTGACAGATATAAACACACACGCACACACAAACCCAGTCTTCTGGAATATCTCTTAAAGAAGCTTGATCTGCTCAAAGTAAGGTTGTACATTAACTGGACAGTGATTGTAGTGGTGATAAAAATGATGATCTACCTATTATATAAACATACTATGTTTAGTCCAATGCTAAAATTTGATCCCACGAAAGAATCATACTTAAGGAGCACCGCACATAAGCCTAACATCGTATTAAGAAAATGCAAATCAAAGTAAACTAAATCATATTTAAGTCTTTCATCTAATTGAAATTACCTTGCAAATATCAGGATTAGGCTCATTTCTCCAAGCACCACGCATAAGACTAACATCATCAAAATTAAACCCCTTTTCTTGAATTGCATTAGGTGACTTTTGTACCTATCATTAGTAGACAGTCCTCCATGCTCAGCAAGAAAGATAGTTATTATGGCACTTTGAAGCTCAAATAAGCAATTCATACCTCAGGAAGTTTGGTGCCACTGCGATCAGCCAAACCCTTCTCTATTTCAGTGATACCAGTTCCATAGATTTGACCTCCAATTGAACATTTGAAAAATTCCATCAAGTTTTGTGTAAGAGTCCCAGTTTTATCAGTAAATATGTATTCTACCTGCAAAACAGTGAAGAAGAGTAAGCACAATCAGCAACTCTAATACTCATACAGCACAGAAAAGCAACACTTATAAAGAGCTAAATCCTCCAAAACAATTCTTCAAGGTAACAAGTCACTAATCAAACAACATGCTCAAAACTTTGGAAAAATTTGGACTTACAAAGATCATATACCTGTCCAAGTTCTTCATTTAAATTCGATGTCCTAGCCAATGCAGGTGTGTTTGTTTCAGCATGATACATATTCAAATCATTATTGATAAACTGAATGGACTGTAAAAATTTAATCCCCTGAAATCCATGGAAATAATTTGCTTAATCATCTACAAGGAGCATGCTCTTGGAGAGAACTTCCACAGACCATCAAAATTACCTCAATTGAAACATAAAGTGATATAGGGATAATAGTTGAAAACAGAGTGATCAATGTAAACATAGTCAGGATGATCACCTGCAATAACCACGCAAAAAAAAAAAATAAATAAGACAAAGCCAGAAGAAAATAGTTATAAAGAGAAATATAGATATATTCATAATAATGGATACACGTGCAGACATGAAAGCGTGCTCACACAGACAGAGAGTCATCTTGATTTAACAGAAAACATACCAAAAATCTGTTACTTGGATCAAATTGACGTTCATCAGCCCCATTTAAAAACCCTGGACGAAGCCCCAAGTAGAAGTACTTGAAGTTTATAAAAACACCACTGAGGCACAGAAAAAATTAAAGTATTATGCACAGATACATTCAAAATATTAGTAACGATGTAAAAAGGCAAAAAGACAGCAGGTTCACTAGATCATAATAAATAAAAAATCGCAATAAAGAGTATACTCTACCTGCCTATGGATCCAATGAGGCACATCATGAATAAAGTAGCAAAAAGAGCAAGAATCAATTTGTCAAGCTTCCTTTCCAGGGTACTTCTCTTTGATGGAACATTCATTGTATTCATCATAACCTGAGAGTTGAACCAGTGATATCATTAATGGACAGCAACAGACAAGACACAAGACACAATATACAAGCTGAAAACAAAAATAGAAAACCATGCAGCTAAAGAAAAAGTTTCCTTATAATGAAAATCTTTCAGAATACAATCAACTTTACTTTATGAAAAAGAGTTAATATATCTGCCCCGTCACTCAAACAAGCGGGCACAAGCACATACCTTAGTCTCATGCCCAGAGTATATCACAGCACCCACAATGTACTCAGTATTTCTCAAACTGCAACCCTTGAGTATTATCAAACAAAAAGAAGTAAATACCGGATCTAAAGAAAGGGCAAAAGTGCACAAAAGCATAAATCAAAGTTGCACAGACATCCCTTTATCACATCCCAATCATGGTATTGAACAAAATCTGGACAGCTATATCGCAATAATAAATATATGATTAAGAGATAAAGCCTTACTCTCAGCAAAAGCTGATTCGGCGATAGAGGTAAAGTCTGCTTTTGAATGATGAGGTTGCCAGTGAATGTATACAAGGAATTATTAGGTTGTTCACACTGTACTTCACCTGGATAAAAAATAAAAATAAAAATGAAATCACCTGATAAGCAACTCAAAAAGACGAAGGACTTACACACAAGACTAAAATAGCATAATCTAACCACCAGGACAAGAGAGACAGAGAGAGACTCACAGGAAAAATATATATAACCTATTATAGACTTGAGAGGCGAAACAGATGCACCAAAGCGGCAAAGCTACATTTAGGCAGCATACATTTTATTCCATTAATAGCACAACATGAAGTCATTGTCTTGCTGACATGCTTATGGGTGTGCTGCCTAGAGATGAGGAAACACCATATGGGAGTACAGGAAAGTGCAATTAATTGTGCCTTTCCTATAGATTACAGCACTGAGAAAGTTCACAGATTCTGGATCTCAAAGAATTCTATAAGAAAGCATAATACAAAGAAGGAACTGTACACCACAGCAATAACATGCAACATGCAACATGCAACATGCTGATAGGACAATTCATTTTCTAGTATTCTTGGCTAGTTAACGTCAAACAGCATTATATTATCTAACAAGAAATATTATTAGGCGTCAATGAAAGTAAACTATTATCTAACAAGAAATATTATTAGGCGTCAATGAAAGTAAACCTTTGAATTCAGCAGCCTTCTCGGGCGTCAAGTAGTCCCATGTCTTCTCCGATGCTTTCCGAATCTTCAGATTTGTTTCACCATCCAAATTTGATGTCTGTAATGAAAAGAAGAAAAAATATTCTAAAAGTACTGATATAGATTAAAATGACATTTATAAAAGGAATACACCCAACAATGCAATGAGACAGGTCCCTAAAGTGGTGGTTTCAGATATAAAAAAAGATATTCTACAGATTTAGTACTTTATGCTCAAAACAACATATGAAGTAACATTTTACTACAGATTCGAGGAAATTTTTCAACCTCTACGTAACACACGCCATCTGCATTAGTGCTTGCAAGAAAAAGAATATCTGCGGGGAAAAATCCATCTTGCTTGACCTACAACAACAAATTCAAATACTACTTAGTCTTAAATCAACTCAAATTAAGTCAAAGTTTTTCAATAGTTTATGGCTTAGACAGAAATAATTGTGGGGTCAATTCAAAGATGTGGCGACTACGATACAAGTGTGATACATAGGTATGGATCCAAGAGTCTAACACGGAAAAATATTACTGCATTTTTATGTAGTTGCTACACTTTGAATTTTACACTATTAACATGCACTAGTTTGACTCTATTAAGTGAATAAAAATAAAAATAAGAAAAAAAACATAGGGTTGTGGTATCTTGCTGAATTCAATATATAGTTTCAAGATATCAACTTTTGGTACTTTTACCTACTGATGATTCAAGCTAACAGTAATGATTGAAGTTATGCATAGGCAAGTGTGAAAATTTTAAATGCAGCAGCTAAACTTACAGAGCAAATACTTCAAAGATATGCGGATTGAATTAAGAAGTTTCAATATTGAAATAACATTTAGATACAGTAATTATAAATATATGTGCTATTTATTTCGGCAATAGTCACACTACAAACTTTCAAAGTTCTTTTTCGGAAAATTAAGAAAAACTCATAATAGCGCTTTACCCAAACAACTACTTAACAGGATCCATATGTCAAAGAAGTTACTATATTATAACTGGCTAGTCAGCAGTGTACTTCAAAAATAGAAAAACACCTTATGAGTCCAGACTCGAATGACAAAACAATTTCTACAACCAGATATTACATGAATGGTGATACCATCAACTACAACTAAAACCCTTTCAAGCTGACTGATGATTAAGTAACACTTACACGGATAATATCGCCAACCTGCAACCTTTTCCATGGAATACTTTCCCACTTCTGTCCTTGTAGCACATCTACTAGGGTATTGTTTACAGACAAATCATTCTGAAATCGTTTCTGTTAAACAGAACCCAAGGACAAAATTTTTAAAAAAAAATTATATATAGTGAAAAACTTCAGTGCCAGCAAGTAGGTAATGTGTAATTGAATGAAACGAGAGCGGAAAAGAGAAACCACAGACCACAGTAAAGATATCTTTTCAAAAAAATAAAAAGCTAGAATAAATCAAACAAAATGGTTTTTGCGAAAACTGAGTGAAACTCACCCAATCTTCAAATGCTTCTTTCACAAGGGATATGAAAAGCACCATACTTAGAGGGGCCACATTTGTTATTGGACTCACAGGGCTGCAACAAGAGAAAATTGCCATAATTTCAAAATCAGGAGTCAGATATTTCATATAGCAAAGTACCAGATATAGATGTTTACAGATGACAAAGGAACACGAAGAAACAAGACAACCAAAAAACTGCAGAGCTCCATTCCAACGCAAAAGGCAAGTGAGTATTGCCAAAATGGAAAACAGTGGTCATCAAATAACAATTGCTTGTAAAGATACATTTCAAGGCAGTGAATTTCAAAGATGCAATGTGTCAAGCCTAGCAATTATCAGGCATGTTGACTAGATTGCATATAGTCCAAAATGTTGGATAAAGATAATTTGCAATATTCTACCAGCCAAACACATTTTGATTTCAAATTTTTGGGGAGGGGGAGAGTGGGTTGTGGCTGCGGTAAGATAGAGTCTCAAGTAACAATGTACATCAATAAACTCATCAACAAGCAGAAACATAATTGTCAGTTTCACCACAATTTCAACAGGACGCTTGCAACATTTCATAGTTGAAATGAGAAGGGTCTGTTTCACAGAGTTCTCTGTCAAAAACTATACCTCATTGGTGTCCACGATAAAATGGAGATTGTAAGGAAATACAAATTGGCCACCCGTCTGAACTGTCGGAATGATTAACATACCCTTCAAAAGGTCAGTAACAGTACAAAGAAAATAAACTATACAAGGCTTTTAAGTAAAGCTTCTTATTACACCCTGTAAGAACAATATAGTATACCTGTTCAAACAACCCCTTAGGCAAAAATGTAAGGACATTGTACTTTGTAGTTGACACAGAATTCCCCTGTAAAAGGAGGCCAATCTTGTCAAAAAAAATCATTTCTTAGTAAAGCAAAACACACAAAGTACCCCTGAGAGGCTGAGACAAACATAGAGGTCTAATTAATGGGATAGTTCATTTCTATTATGAGAATGGAGAGTACTTTCCAACTAACATAGACTAAACTGTTCCCAATGCTAGAATGCAGTACATCAATGTTCTCCTATATACAAATCCATCTATAAACCTGCTCCCTTAAAATAACATTTGAAAAATGAGAACCTTATAAAGGAAATGGAGAGAAAGTCATCATCCACTCCTATGACCCATCTACCCTACTACCATCCACTTTATGATGGGCAGTTATGATAAATTGGTTGGTACTTGGTAGAAATCACCTAAGTGTTGTAGTTTTAAAATAAAACAGAGAAAGTATGATTTCTTTAGCAAACAGACTTCGGAACAGCTTTTATTCATATAGTGTGAAAAACATAACCAATCAAAACAATATACTCTCTTCGTCCCTCTTATATACCCCAATAAAATTTGTCACACATATCAAGGATATAATATATGTGGACATAGTACATGATAATTCAAATATTTCGAAATGGATAGTGGGGCAAGTGGAATTCTTGGAATGATGAGATTTTGTTGACATAATAGAATTGTGAACTTAAAATTTGGGATATCCAAAATGTGTGGAAATTATTAAGGCTTGAAGTAATATTTACAAGAGGTATGAAACCAAAAATACCCTATTTTCAATTAGAAAATGTTGACGCACTCAAATTGTGAATGAATGACAATGGCCTCAACAATAAGAAGAATAGTCTTAACTATAGACAATAAATATCTTTTGACAATCAGACCCAAAAAGGCCAAATCTAAAAAAGCAGGATAAGTACAACTACGAAACACAAAAAATGAACAAAGAACATAATATTCTAAGACAATCCATTTAAGAAGAATTCCATTTACAAATTGGATTTATTAACCCCACCATAAGACTATTTGGTACTCCAGAATACCATCAGAGGCAAACATAGGGGCAACAAAGGTTTTGCCATTACATTGCTGAATAACTTATGGGGTGTTTGGTTCACAACATGGTATAAGTTCGCAATCAGAAATACCAAATGGATTTGGAACTTGATTCCTAACACCGAGTGTTTGTTCTAGTTCGAGTCATATCTAAAGCTTTGGCAAGATCCAAACCTGAAGGTTTGGTTAGAGCCATACCCACCTCCCTCCTTGGATTTTATACCCCAAAAAGGCCAAATCTAAAAAAGCAGGATAAGTACAACTACGAAACACAAAAAATGAACAAAGAACATAATATTCTAAGACAATCCATTTAAGAAGAATTCCATTTACAAATTGGATTTATTAACCCCACCATAAGACTATTTGGTACTCCAGAATACCATCAGAGGCAAACATAGGGGCAACAAAGGTTTTGCCATTACATTGCTGAATAACTTATGGGGTGTTTGGTTCACAACATGGTATAAGTTCGCAATCAGAAATACCAAATGGATTTGGAACTTGATTCCTAACACCGAGTGTTTGTTCTAGTTCGAGTCATATCTAAAGCTTTGGCAAGATCCAAACCTGAAGGTTTGGTTAGAGCCATACCCACCTCCCTCCTTGGATTTTATACCCCATACCTAGTGGATTTGAGATATAGGCTCAAAAAATGGAAATTTAGTCATGACACTAGACATGGGTTTTGGCCATTCCAAAACCATGCCTTACACTTTATTTGTGTGAACGGAACGCCCCTTTAGAACACTATTCCTTGTAACTGATTAACATCCCATCCTATTGTGACAGTCCTTTACATTTTTTCATATTTTTTTAGGATGACAAGTAGCTTGCAGCTACGATATTTAACTTTTTAATATTTCACAATACATGAAGTCAATAAAACAAAGTCCACTATAAACCTTGCATATTCCTTTGTTTTAGGTATATGGTTACTTAAAGAAATCTTATGAAGGTGCTTAAGTCAAAAGATGGCTTTTGTTTGGGCCTGAGTTATACAAGATGTCACAAGACAAAGGTTTCATCATTCAAACAAAGAGACATCAGAAGTAAGCTTTGAGTCCTCTTTTCTGGCATTTCAAAGGGACATGACCGTATGTGAGAATTACAATAATGTTGACTTGGTAAATGATACAGAAGTTTATTCAAGTTCCTATTTATATGCTATTGTACAACCAAAGTGAAGTGATAGGTTATAAAGAGCACTAAGATTTCTGACCTTAGCCTTCCTTTCGTGTATGGGTCCCCACCCAAACTAAGGTATAAACAATTTCAAATAAGGCCAATTAATAGTATAAACAACCATCATATACAAGCTTTATGAGGATAACTCAAAGGGGCATGCTAGGACAATTAATATGAAGTTGTCTTTATGGAATCCTATGTATAAATAGGCATGCATTGGGGTTCTAAAGCACTTAAGGCCCACATTATTTAAAGAAAAGTTGATTTTTATATAGTATGCCTCACTTCAATAAGGCACCCCTAGGCACATCAGGAACCTCATCGCCTTGGTGCACCTAGAGAATTTTATACTTTGATGGATGCCATGGAATCGTCAATGAAAAGGTAGGAGTTTAGTAACAATCTAAAATCAAGACTCAAAGAAATTATCAGATGAAAGAAATTTGCCATCATAAGTCCGGGACGGGAAGCCAACCATAACAACAATGTCAACACTGTATTCAATGACCATCAATGAAGATCCCCTTTCTCCATTCATTTCTATCAAGTGCTATATAAAGTGGTGAACCCTAAGAAAAATTTCTTAATAACATTCTTTACTCCCATCCAAGCAACCCTTAGCCTACCTCGACTTATTACTAACCCCCTTATATTCCTAACTTTCCACTTTACTAACTGGTGCATTTCCTAGATAATGTTCTCACAATCCAAAACCAACGTAATCGCAACTCCCTTATCTTATCCACCATATTTGCAACACAACCTACTTTCAATCATCTACATTCTAAAATTCTATCCCTTATGTTTCTTATAAATCCATAAACAATTTAAGTATTATATATATGTCTCTGCCACGCCCGTCCTTAAAATATCATCCTTAAAACCCAATATTACAGTCCATAGCAACAATGGTCTAATTGTCATTCTACAAAATACTCTGTTTAATCTTTGAAGTGCATTAGAATCTCCGACTATGTTCTCCATTTGAGCCACATTTTACTAAATTCTTTGAATCCCCTTTTAGTGAATAGTTCAATACCTCTATTCCTTTGTATAACCAACCAACCTACCCAACATAATAAAAGCAATCATGTTTAGGCTACTCCTTACCAACTAATCATATTACAACAAGAACTGACTTCCTTGAAGTACTAAATCCATAATATGCGGTCTTGGATTTGCTTTAGCTGTGACTTAGTCTAAACCCTCAAGGCCTCGAGATAAACTTTTGCCTCCATTTGTCCACTTCACTATGAATCCATCTAGCTCATACCACTAATACAATACATCACAATGCCGTCTACAATCAACAAATTCAGCATTCACTACAAAATCTCATCCATGATACGCCTGATTAGTCTTTCTAAATCGTTGATCCTCCATTACTCCTCCATAAAACCCTCATGTAGTCCAATCGTAACAGGAAAATCCTCCATTACTCCTCCAAAATCCCTATCATCTTCACCTTTCGATACACTTCCTTAAAGTCAATCTAATTAAATGGTAAGGAGAGCTCACTACAGCAAGCTCGACTATGCACAAACGGTCAAACACAATCACACACTTCCAAAAACATAAAAACCTAACGAGTAGACTCCAGAATAACAATTCCAGGGTATATAGAAGGGCGCATTGTTATCCTAAACAGATTGTTATCCAATTGGATAAAATCGAAACCCGAACTCAAATCAGTCTTCAACCAGCATATTAGACGCTTAGCATATTATTCCAAATCATAAAATGAAGAATGACCAACATATATGATCCAAAATTGCAAAATGAAATCAAATATTTAAACACAAAAAAAAGCGAAATTGTAAAATGGAGGAACCTTGAATTTGGTTAAGGCATTGGCATCACGATCATTACAATGGATGGTGCGGTGAGAAGGCGCCTGAGGTTGAACGCGGCCGAGTCGAACCGTCCGAGTCGAGGATAACCGATCCAACCCAAACGAGCTCCTGCTCGAACCCGATCTCGCCGACGCCATCTCTAATCCCCTCCAACCTTAGTTTCAACAAAACTCCTCGAACTCAAGACTAATACAACAACAATGCCGGAAATTTCAAAACTGTTTTGGAATTGCGAAGGATGAGAAGAGATGAAGTTTCTTCAAGAGGATTGAGGAAGGATACCAAAAGATTCACCCCCCCCATCTGCTGCTTTTATCTCAGTTGTTGTTCGTCGATCGGATGCTTGAATGGGTCGGGTGGGCTGATCTTCTGGTTTTCCAACTTCGACCAACGAACTTCCTTTGGTTTTTCTGAGTGGTCCTTTTAATTTCGAGGACAAGCTATATTTTTAACGGCGTTGGTCAATTTTCTCATTTTCTGACTCTGCGTTTTGTCTAACCCATGACGCCATTCTTTACGCGTGAATATATACCCATTTTCTCACTCATAGCTTGTTGTGTCTCCGATTGATTATTTAAGGACTTAAGGTACGATAAGATCTTTTATAAACATTACTTTTAGTATATGGAGCAAATAATTAGGAATAGAAGAAATACAAATTGAGTTATACTTGTTCATGTTTGTGATTTCTTCGTGTATAGTTGTCACATGTTATAGATACTTTGACTACATATCGTTTAAATTATTTATTACTCGTGGCTTTCTTTATAACTATAATTTCAAAAATAATATCAACTTTAATCTCATATGGTTAATAACAAAAATATTCACTTAAGGAACTTTTTTTTTAAAAAGAAAAAGAAAATTTGTATTTAATAGAAGTGTTCTTTAAAAGACTACTATTGTATATTTGGTCATAATAGTCGAGAAGGAAGAACAACCCTTATGGTTTGGAAATTGGAATTGACTAGACTCCAACAGTCCATGTAAGCACTAGTGGGCCCCAGCAATTGCACCTTCGTGAGAATTTGAGTTTGGTTGGACAGTTGAACCATATGTCTGTCCAACTGCATCCTAAAATCCAAGTCATGACCTCAACTCCTAGAGAGACACTCAGACTTCGAGGAACAGTATTCAACTGACAAGGTCCATTACCCAATTGCAAGTGTTCTTACAACTGAAAATTTACAAGAGTGAATTGAATTGAAGTATTCTTTCAAACACAGAAGACATTTCACGTCTGATTCAGTGATCGATGCAAGGCCTGTGTTGATATCAAGGTACTGGTCGTATAATATTACAGTTACTGAAGGAGGATAAACTACTTCCAGCTAGAAGATCTCAGTTCCAGCTGAAGAGACTAACAGTGAGCTTTTGTCATGTTTGTCTGTCAAAACCACCACTGATCTGCATGTGCAACCATTCTGGTGATGTATCGTGAGATTCGTGACCATATTGATCTCTAGGAGTTCGTGAGCCGTATTCCATTCCAGAAGTGTCAAAAGCTTGTTGGCCAAACTGAACAAGAAAACAAGGTTGCAAAACTAAGAAAACCAATCAACAGCAGTTCATCTATATATGTTAACACTGGGAGGAACAAAACGAAGAAGGATCATTTATCTTCAAAACGGAGCAATTGTGAAAACTTTCACTATAAGCAAAGGAGGTATCTGCATGAAAAATAAGCCTAAACAGATATCAAGACTCGGCATATTACTAGTAGAAAACATTTTCTTAATTACGAGTTACAACTGATGGATACTTTTAAGATTAGGTATGGGACATAGCATGTGAGTTAACTGTCCCCACTATTAGTTAGTAGCATAGAAATAGCCAAATTCAATGAAGCATAGGGTGAAAGGATGAATTGAGGCGTACAGCAGTGGCTTACTTCTTCCAGAATAGTAGGGAGGGCTACGTTTAACAGGAGAGGGGAAGCTAACTTGGTGCAGGCCTTGGTGGAATTACTTTCATCCATCTTAGCTTAAGGTGAAAAAGTGACTTTGATATGTAAGAATCTTGGCTTAAGTCATCCCTTCATGTTAGCCGTAATCAAAACTTTGAAACTCAAGGGTAAATCATGTCTACGACCAGGAAAAAATTCTCTGATGGAAGTTCAGAGTTGCAATACTCAAAAATGACCTCTACTTTCTAATAAATTTCTTTTGGTAAATTAAGTTGTGTTCGAATACATATAACTGATTTCACATGTCAGATGAAAAATTGTATCTTCTCATTTTGGGGCTTCTTTTCCCCCCTACCCGTTTCAGAACGACGAAGTTATAAATCAAGCAAGAAAGACAGTCGATACAACGTCGTAAGAGACCAAATTCTTGAAATTTTGGCTAATTTTTATTTCTAACCTTTTTTTCACAAATATTTCGAAATTTAACCCCCGTTTAAAACAATTTAGAAAAATAACATTCGATTTAGAACCGTTGTCACTGGCAACGGTTTTAAATCCCAACCAGCATTAACCTTTTTACCCAATTAGCATGAAACCGCTATCAGGGTTAATGTTGACTGGGATTTAAAACCGTTGCCAGTGATAGCGGTTCTAAATCGAAGGTTATTTTTCTAAATTGTTTTGACCGGGGTTAATTTTCGAAATATTTGTAAAAAAAAAGGTTAGAAATAAAAATTGCAGTGAAATTTTCATTCAAACAAATAACTTGATTCAGTGTGCTTCAAAAGCTAGCTGTATTTCGGCAGAATGAAGCACTGATTGCCGCCAAGAAATAATTGAACCCCTTATGAGAATCATTTATGGAGGAAACCAGGATCTGCTAGAAAAATGGGAAAATGGCAGGGGAACACAATCGATGATTCAGCGGAAGAGACAATTATTTTCTGAAGCTTGCAAGTTGCTGCACAACTTGCATTCCAATGTTGCACGCATCTATGATTTAAGAAACCGGGTAGGGACCTAATGACTAAGAAATATCAGGGCAGTAGTTTGTACTTACATCTTTTGAGGGAAACCCTTCAATAAAAGTGCTGGAACTCGAATTGACAGCCTCTAATTTCATGGAGAGAAACTACAAGAAGAATATCAAGGTTCACGGTCAAAGCTCAATAAGTAGGCAACAGAAAGAAAAAGCAACGAGCGGATACGCAATTACACACCTCAACTTGACGCTGTAATGACTGGATGTAATTTATGATCTCGTCAAGTACCAATGCCTTGCCAATGACCTGAACCCAGAAGTTTGGTGGAGAAAATGATCAAAGAGTAACTTCATAAAAAGCATGAAGATGAAAGTGGAGCGAGAATAGAATCAAATCAATATCCATGTGGCAGTTGATCAACCCTTGCAACAATGGTAGCAATAAAGACAAACAGCAACAAGCGGAAAAACCATAGCAGCAGAAGTGGAACCTTATTACAACCAGGGACAAGATCCTGGAGTAGTCTCATCCTCTCACTGATCTTTTCTCTTCTAGCCTGCCACCAAATCAATTTGAAATCTCATATTCCTACATCTCTGACAGCTAATGCTTATTGAAAGAAGAGATAAATTGCAGTATTTTTTTTTATTTTTTTTTTTGCAGTTGAATGAGTACCCTTTCAGCAAGGCTGTGACTATCAGTTGCTTGACCTCTCCTTGCTCGAACATGAATATAATCCTTTGATGCCTGGGATGCTCCTGGCTTTCTTTTTTGTATCCCTCCCTTTCCAGATTTTGTTTCAGCACCAGCTTTCTCGTTCTCATTTTCATCTCCGGATCCTGCTGATTTTTGCCTCTTACCCTCGGAATCACTCTGCAAAATCCGTTTAACTACTCGTATTACATAAAGCTTATTAACAGTTACTGATCCATATGATACGATTATCATATATCCAATTATCCCATTTAGGAGGTACAAAAATATTGCAAAGAATTATTACTCAGCAGAAATAAATAACATAGCAATACCATGGCATTGCACATATCATCATCAACAACATTCTCTCCCCTCTTCCTAGCCACACCGCCGTCGCTGCCAGAAACATCCAGATTCGGGCCAAACGGGGCTCTACTACGATCCAATCCCGCCGCGCCATTCATAGGCACTGGCCAGATCTCCGACAGATAAAACGACGCCGTCTCGTTCATCAGCGTCGTTTGGGGATCCATCACACCTTTTTAACTAAAAAACATAGTAGTCACGGAGTAAAATATATATGGTTTATGATGATGTATAGTAAGATATAATATGAGATATTCGAAGTTCGAGTAGCTTGAATATGAAGATTGATATAAATGGTAGGGAGGGGAGATTGATATAAATGGTAGGGAGGGGAGATTGATATAAATGATATAAATATATCGGGAGTTGAGCTAGGAGAAGGAAGAAGAGGATATAGTAAGCTATTCTGGGAGACTAATAATAATAATAATAATAATAATAATAGAAAACTTAAACAAAAAAGGTACGGCGCTATTTATAGAAGGGATCTGGTGCGACAGTACTACAGTAGGACGTGGTACAACTCGGATTTATAGCCGTCAGATTGGTATCTGAAGTAGATTGTTGAGGTGAGCCCACTTAATCAATGGCCATTGGGGCTCTGACACGTAGAGATTTGAAGAGTGGGCAATCGGGCAGACATTTACTACGATTTTTTTAATTATAATTTAGGGGGGGCATTACTCGTCTATTGTCCTTATTAGGCAATCGTGATGATTATGATCATGATGTGTAATTAGGAGTTTTTTTTAAAGTTAAATTAGATTGTGGGAATGATTAGTGCTTGGTTTTGGGTTAAAGGTTTAATGACTGATTTGATAGAGAAAGGTAATGGAGTTAAGGTTTACTTTAAGTGTCTTTAAAAATCTATTATTGCTCCAATACTTTAGGAGTTATTGGTTTGAATATGATTATTTGTTGTTAGCTTCTTGATGACGTTGAACTCTAGTTAACTTGTTATTACAATTGGTGCAAATTTTTATGTTTATCAACTTCGATTAGTATCATTAGATAATAATCGTTTTAAAATTTATTTTCATTTCATTCTTATGAAAAAAAAAATGTTGTTCAAAATGTGATTTCACGCATTTTTATCATTCAAATAATGCTTAATGTGAACTTTTATTCTCATATTTATATATATATATATATATATATATATATATATATATATATATATATATATAACTATAGTTAAAAAAAAAAACCCTACTTATATCATATTAAACACGTGTTAAATTATTATTAAAAAAGTTCCTATTTAAAGATGATGTTATCTACTATCTATCCGTCCTTTTGCTCAATTTCTATTTATGTGATCAAAGTTTAAAAAATTTGACCATAAATTCTCATTATGTTATAAGAATTAATATATTTAATTATGATCTTATTGGATGTCTCTCAATGTAAATTTTTTTTAATATCAAGTTTTCATAATTTTTTGTTTTACAGTTTAGGAATAAAAACGTTTTAAATTATATCTTGAAAATTACAAAAAGTTAAATAGAGCAAAAAACTAGGGATAAATAGAGTAAGTTTTTCCTATTTTTCATTAATATTAGATAAAAAAGTGTCATGCATTGGAATTTGTGTGATTATGCAAATTCCTAAATTATTTAAAACTATTTTTATTTCTCTCATTTTATTTCATGGTTTATTCTCTATATTTTTCTATAATAATTTTTTTATTTAATATGATAAAAAATTATTATCCCAATTAAATTTTCTACTCTATGTTAAAAGATGTAGAGTATTATGTGAATCTCATAAAAAATTTCCCTATAAATTTTCACTAATAAATAAAAATATTCTTATAATTTTATTGAAATATTTACTAGATTATTAATTTATTATCACATCGCGCATGAGACTTGCCTAATTTTTACGAGTAGTATATGAAGGAAATGTTGTTATTGTTGATGTCTTTTGGATTATTATTATTTGGTGTCCAAATTATGAAGTATCTTAAATGCCCTTCCCAAATATTCAAAATTTAATGTGTATAAATAAGGTTGGAAGTATGAAAATAAAGATTGTGTATGAACATTTAAGCACATCCTTAAATACTATGGTTGTGTATAGACATTTAAGCAGTAACTAAGCACGATTTTTATTACATATATCAATTGAATGAGCAATAATAACTCAACTAACTTTCAATGTGTTATACTCACACAAAGTTGAAAATTATGCAGTGAACTAAAATTAAAAAGTTCATGCTAAAGAACGGTGACAAGATAATGAAAGATAGTTGAATGGTATGAGGAACTTCTTCCACAATATTAAGCAAACTAAAAAAAGTAAAATGGGGTGAAATAATGACTTGAAAGGGTGAGATTAATATGCTATATTGCTATCTCATACGATAATTTAATGTAAGTAAACTAAAGTGTTGCCAAAACATAATTAATTTAAAGATGTTAAATGGAAAGAAAGTGTTTGTGAAATCATCGTGCCTAATTTCTCCTAAAGGATTTCTTGTACATTGAAGGAATTGTATGACACAAAAGTTAATGTAGAATAAATCTCGTAGACTTTTTCCATGTTGAAGGTTTGCTACATTAACATTTGGTGGACAGTGACACCCTTAGTGTCCAAGTGAAGAAGATTTTATATAGCCTTTTATTTAGGCCCTTCTTTAAGTCAATTAGTTAATACCTTGGAGATGGTAGGTTAACATCAAAGGTATTTCGTGTACTAACCAGAATTAATAGAGTGGTTTGAGATTTAGTTAGTTAAATTCAAGGGGCTAGCCTTTTGCAATTATAATATGTTATCCGGAGTATCATCATCCTAATGTAAAACACATTTTGTAATGATCTCAGTAGTTATGAGCAGGGGTGTTCATAAACGATTAACCATATCGTTAAGTCTTAATGGTACAGTTAACCGTTATAACGGTTATGGGAAAAGTCTAACCGTAACTGTATCGTTAAGTAACAGTAACTGATAAACGGCTAATCTGTATTTATCGGCATAGTTAACGGTTAACTGCTATTGTTTCATTCCATTTATATGCACTTGTACACCTAATATTGTGAAACTTCTTGTATGATTCCATAACTCATTTGGGTCTTCTACAATAATAATAACACATACTTACACAAGGTTTGATCATGCATAAAAAAAAAACTTGTGACATTCATTCATATTTTAGCATTATAGATTTAGTTTTTTTAATTATCATATAGGTTCAACAATGGTAAACCGTTACAAAAAATTTATTACCATAACCGTTAAAGTTATCGATCGGTAAGCGTAACAAATAGTTCTTAATGATTCGGTAAAATAACAGTTAATATAAACCGGTTACTGTTAATTAACAATTAACAGTTACTGTTAATTTGCACACCTTTACTTAAGGGAATCCTACTGAAATTTTTTTATTTTTTTTTTAAATTTTTAAGAATCACTATAAATCAGTGTATTATAATCTTCAAAATTACATCAATTCAGATGTTTCTAAAGTCGATCACAAAATTCCTTTAAATTTTTACCCAAGTTATAACAAGGTCTATTAGTCCACATGAATCATTAGAACCATCTAATTTGACTTGAAACGTCAATTATAATCGTTTCTAATATACCTACAAATGGATTCTAAATACCTTTTTGAATCCTTTGGAGGTCTAGGATAAATAAATTGTTTGTTCTAAACCTCTTTAAATAACCACAGAGGACCAACCACTGAAATTATTTCAATTTTTAAAAACCTATCGGAATTACTAGAAATTGTTGTATTATAACCTTTAAAATTTCATCATTCAGGACATTATTAAATTCGATCGTAGAACTCCTTTAAATTTTTATTCTAACTTTAACGGGATCAAATTAAGCTACTAGAGTCATTAGAACCATCTAATTTGATTTGAAACGTTTACAGCAGTTCATAAATTATGTACAATTGAATCCAAAATACGTGTTTAGGGCCTTAGGAGGTCCAACATAAATAAAATGTTTGTCCGAAACCTCTTTATATAATCCTAGGGGACTCCCACGTAAATTATTTTTATTTTAAAATTTTTTGAAGAATTACCATAAATTGTTGTTTATAATTTTTAAAATTACGTCATTACCTATAATTGGATTCTAAATACTTTTTGAAGCCTTTTAGAGGTATAGGATAAATAAATTGTTTATTCTAAACCTCTTAAAATGACATCCACTAAAATTATTTCAATTTTTGAAAATCTACCATAATTACCTGAAATCGGTGTATTAAACCTTCAAAATTTTGTCATTTCGAACGTTTAAAAACTCGGTTGTAGAAATCCTTTAAATTTTTACCATAGCTTTAACAAGATAAATTAGGTCACATGAGTCATTAGAACCATCTAATTTGACTTGAAACATCTATTACAATATGGCTACAATTTACGTATAATTGGATCCAAAATACATGTTTGGGCCTTTGGAGGTCCAACATAAGTAAAATGTTTACCCAAAACCTCTTTCTATGACCTTAGGAAATTCCCACCTAAATTATATTTTTTTTAAATTTTCATGAATTACCAAAAACCGGTGTATAATCTTCAAAATTACGTTATTTTAGATATTTTTAAGTCGGTCGCGGATTTCCTTTAAATTTTTATTTTAAAAGTTAATATTAGCTCGCAAGAGTTATTAGAACCATTTAATTGGATTTGAAACATCAATTACAACTATTTTTAATATCACTACAATTGGATTCTAATTACGTCTTTGAAACTTTTAGAGGTCTAGGATAAATTAATTGTTTTTTCTAAACCTCTTGAAATGACTACATGTAGGGGTGAAAATAGGTCCAAGACTCAATCCAGACCTAGTTAGACCCGACCCATTTTTTAGGGTTTGGGTCTAATTTTTTACACCCATTGGATCCGGGTCGATTATTGGTTTAAATGTCTTTGGATCTGATATGGATCTACTCTTCTCCTCTCCTTCCTCCATTTTCCACTCTACTACAAGCCTCAAACTATTTATCGTCACCACTTGCCCGATAACATATTCATATAATTTTGGTGTATACTTTGTGATTACTAGCCTTTCATCGTCACGCTCCCACAAACATATTCAACTGGATTTGAAATTATTAGTGTATGCGCAATTTTAAAACTAGCGAGTAGTGATGCACTTTATCTTAAAAACATTGTAACATAGTTCTATTGAGTTTAGGACTTTTGATTCATTGTTGGATTTTAACTCTAGTACTTGTTTTCCACTCATTAAACTAAAGATTGTTTTGCAAATATTATAACAATACAAATTATGTGCTTAAGAAAGGATTGACTAATGGAAAAATTAAAATGAAAAATACAACATTTGACTCATAATGTTTATAAAGGCCAACCTTCGTTTTATTTCTGAAAAATCTCACATTTGCATGTGTTGTATTTTAAAGATACTCTTGACCAATTACCTGTTGAACTGGTCACTTGACTTCATATCTTGATATCCTCACTTTCCCTTCTCTCCGTAGTGTTATTCATTCTTCTTTTTTTCAACATCAAACCCATAGAAGTTCTGGAAATTATTTACTCAAAATTCATCAAATATTTTCAAAAATGTCATACATTCATGGGAGAAGCTACTCTATATCTTCCTTCTCTACTCATTATATCACCCGTTCAAGACCTTCATCTTCATCAAATTTGAGACATAAATAAAATATTTGTCCAAAACCTCTTTTTATGACCCTAGGGGAATCCCATTCAAATTATTTTTATTTTTGAAAATTTTTAAGAATTACCAGAAATTTGTATATAATCTTCAAAATAACGTCATATTAGATTTTTTGAAATCGATTGCATAATTCCTTTAAATTTTTACCTAAGTTTTATCAAGGCGATATTAGCCCCCAAGAGTCATTGGAACCATGTTATTGAATTTAAAACATCAATTATAATCGTTTTTATTATTACAATTGAACTCTAAATATGTCTTTGAAACATTTGGAGGTTTAGAATAAATAAATTGTTTGTTCTAAACGTCTTTAAATGATCATAACAGGCACCCACTAGAATTATTTCAATTTATTGAAAATCAAATGGAGTTACCCGAAATCTATGTATTATAACATTCAAAATTTCGTCATTTTGGACCTTTTTTAACTCGTTCGTATAACATCTTTAAATTTTTACCTCGGATTTAAAAGGATAAAATTAGGCCACAAGAGTCATTAGAACCATCTAATTTGACTTGAAACATCTATTACAACAGTTAATAATTTACATACAATTAGATCCAAAATATGTGTTTGTCTGAAACCTCGTTATATGACCCTAGGGGTAGGGGTGTTAGTAAACGGTTAATCGTATTGTTAAGTCTTAACGGTATAGATAAACATTATAACGGTATGGATAAACGTTATAACGGTTATTAGAAAAGCCTAAACGTAATTGTACTGTAAGTAACGGTAACCGATAAACGGTTAACAACTAATTGTTTCTTTCCATTTTTATGCACTAGTACACCTAATATTGTGAAACTACTTGTATGATTCTTTAGCTCATTTGGGTCGTCTTCTACAACAATAATAACATATATTTACACAAGGTTTGATCATGCATACAAAACTTATGATATTTATTCATGTTTTTGCCTTTTAGATTAAGTTTTTTTCAAAAATAATCTTATTGTATAACTTTTATAAATTCTGACTTACCGTAACATTTAATTCTCAACGATTCAGTAAAATAACTGTTAATATGAACAAGTTTAACACAATTAATGGTTACGACTATTTTGCACATTCCTACCTAGGGGAATCCCATTGAAATTATTTTTATTTTTGAAAAAATTTAAAAATTATTAGAAATCGATGTGTTATAATCTTCAAAATTACTTCATTTTTGATGTTTTTAAAATCGGTCGCGAAATTCCTTTAAATTTTTACCCAAATTATAACATGGGTCATATTAGCCGGTATATGAACCATCTAATTTGACTTGAAACATCAATTACAATAAAAATAACTTTTTTAAGATACAATAGAATTTTTTTAAAGATACAATAGAATTTTTTTGAAGGGAATGGGACAATTTTTAGAGGACGGAGGGGACATTTCAAAATGGCCTGGAAAATCTTTAAGAAAATGGGAAAATTTTTAAATGACAAGTTAAAATGAAAAATGGGGCAATTTTTAGGGTTTAGAGGGATACAAAACTTTTAGTTAGCCATGCATGTGAAGAAATTGTTAGAAGGATAGTTTTGATATTGACCTAACTCAAAAATTTTGAGAAAGTTTGATGAAACTATCTATTGTTAATCTATATATAAGGTGTTATTGGAAAAAAAAAGAAGATAATGTACTATATAAATTTAAGGAGTAACTTCTATGATTTCAATTGATTTTTGAGTAATGAATTTCCTTTAAATTTGTCAAGTGGGTTGATTCTTCTCATACTTATTTGAATTGGCGTAGGCTCATAAAATTTAAAAAGATAGATCATATATGTTGTTAAAAATTAATAACTAATATTATTGTTCACTTCTCTTATGTCACATACTATGAAAAAATCTCTACGTTAAGTTGCATATTCAATTCTAATTTTTTTGGACTAAAAATAAAAAAGTTAGTTAACTAAATCTTAACCGTTAATGGACCCACAAGCACACTTGGCAATATTCCATTGACCAAACCAAACGAGTTTGTTATTCTGTTATTTCTAATATAGGACATCACGGATCATCACTCTCCCCGTCTCCCTCCCAAGGGTTTGTCATTCTGAAATGAGAATTGACCCTTCTCTAACGCAGTAATTTTTTTTATTTTGAGATAAATTAGGAGATCGGGAAATTTCGAAGAAAATAAATGAGGTTGAACCCTGAATTATAATCGATCGAGAAGGAATATGATGATGAAAGGGGCATCAATGGAGTCAAGTTTAGGAGACTCCAATGAATTCGATAAGGATTCGAAGCTCTCGCTTAGCGAACGTCTTAAGGTCTTCAAAAGCTCAAGTTTTGATCCTGATGCCTTCATCAATTCCAAATGCCATAACATGGCCGAAAAGGTATTGTCTTCATAGAATTGTACGCCCTCCCTTTCACGAATATATGTTTATGCCTCGATTAACTTTGTAAATTGTTGGAGTTACGCTTATTCTACTTCAACATTAAACTTTCATGTTATCTGATTTTATTTCTAGGAGATAAAGCAAGTAACAATATATCTGAAGGATCTAAAAAAGGCATCAGCTGAGGAGATGCGTAAGAGTGTATATGCTAATTATTCTGCCTTTATAAGGTGATCAGACTTCCATTCCTTTCGATTTTCATTGTGTCTTAATAATTAGTGTGAGATGGCCTCATCACCGAGTTGCTCTTGTTAGTCTTGTATCACCTGCATTGTTAGATTCATTGTTGTAAAGTCTGATGCACCATGCTACCATAGTAGGCATGTACTGAAAAGTTGAAGAAAAAATATGACCCAGCAATGAATCAACTTGCTACTGAAACAGGTCGAATTTCGTAGTGTTACAGAAATATCTCCTGCAAATTTCTTTCATAAAACGTGATGCACCTGCACAACTTGCAGGACGGCTAAGGAAATATCAGCACTTGAGGGTCAACTTCTATCACTTCGAAATCTCTTATCTGCTCAAGCAGCAGTTGTTCATGGCTTATCTGATGGGGTCCACGTCAACTGTTTGTCACCGGGTCTACAAGGTCTAGTAGATGAAGACATTTCAAAGAAAAAAAACAGCGAGGTCACCAAGATTGAGACGTGGTTAAATGAATTCCTCGAGTCCTTTGAAGTACTCCTAGCTGAGAGAAGGGTGGAAGAAGCATTAGTAGCCCTAGATGAAGCAGAGACTGTGGTGGAAGATGCCAATGACAGGGGATCACTGAAACCAATGATGCTGATATCGCTCCAAAATGCCATCACGGAAAGCAGACTGAAGTTAGCTGATCAACTTGTGGAAACAGGTAGTCAGTCTTCTACTAAAGGTGCTGAGAGAAGAGCAGTAGTTATGGCACTTAAGAGACTAGGGGATGGTCCGAGGGCTCACACATTACTTCTGAGCGCACATCACCAGAAACTTCACCAAACTATGCAAAATATGAAGCCTACTGCAACTCCAGGGACAGCTTACTGTACTAGTCTCTCACGACTTGTGTTTTCCACCATCGCTCAAGCTTCAATTGATTCTCTGGCTGTTTTCGGGGAGGACGCTTCATATACGTCAGAGTTAGTAACTTGGGCAGTTAATCAAACTGAGCAACTCGGAGTTTTGGTAAGAAGGCAATCAATATCTCAGTCAGCTGCTTCAGGGAATCTGAGAGCAACTGCTCAATGTGTGCAGATCTGTTTGGCACATAGCACGTTGCTTGAGTCTCAAGGACTTTCCCTCTCTCCAGTTCTGCTGAAGGATTTTAAGCCGCTAGTTGAACAGGCGCTTTGCGCTAATTTGAGAAGGATTGATCAAAATTGTGCTGCTCTTGCTTCTTCTGACGACTGGTCTCTGACATTTCCAACTTGTGCGGGTGTGACTCAATCTAAGCTCAGTAGGAGCGCCAACAGATTTAATTCTATGGTCCAGGTGCACCTCAATCACCTATTGCATTCTCTATTCAAACCTATAACTACTATCCTTCTCAAAATAATTCTCCCCAGTTACTTGTATGCCACTTCCAATTTATTTTTGCCTTGACCAACCGCAACGAACAACATATAGTAGAGCGAAAGACAGATACAATACTCGATTCTTATCATAAATTGAACAGAAGAAGGTTCACGAGAAGCTAAATTATTTTGAGCATTTTCATATATTTAAACAACAGAAATCTTAGGGACATGATGAAATATTGAAGTAAATGGGGCTTTAGTTGAGATGAGAAGGTTAAAGGTTGAAACCTTATTGGAAGAGTATAAATTTCCACTACACTTCTTTGGATAATGCTTTTTCATGGGGCTTTTAGATATTGTTTCTTCGCTACTCTAGACTTCATAATATATTGTTTCAGCATATGGAATGATACATAGTGAGATATTGTGGTGGTTGTTATACATTTTGCCTTCTACAATAACATTTTCTTGCAAGAGCTGAATATTATGAGCTTCCTCCTTCAGGATCTTTTTGAGGATGTGGAACCCCTAGATACTCTACAACTGGGGACTCCCTTGCTCGAAGGTTTAGTACACGTGTTCCACTCCTACGTGAGCACCCTTATAAACGCGTTCCCAGTATCAGTTTCTGAAGCAAACCAAGATGGTCTAGGAGCTTCAATTGTCAAGGTGGCCGAGACTGAATCCCAACAGCTTGCTTTGCTAGCCAATGCACTCCTGCTAGCTGACGAGTTCCTCCCTCGTGCTGCTGTAAAACTGTTGCCCTTCAACCAGCCTACTAGGAATGAAGAATCTTCAAGAAGAGACTTAGACCGACAAAACCGTGTGGCAGAGCAAAGAGACTGGAAGAAGAGACTCCAAAAATCTGTTGACAGGTTAAGAGATAGCTTCTGCAGACAACACGCCCTTGAACTGATTTTTGATGATGATGGTGAACTTCGTCTTACAGCACACCTATATACCAGATTGGATGGCTGTGCTGAGGAGCCTGAGTGGTTCCCTTCATCAATATTTCAGGTTCTCTCTTTCTTATTCTATTACATTATTAAGGTCGTGTTCTCTTGACTTTCTGAACTGAAATAAATTTTCACTGGTTTTTTTTGGATTTTAAATAATTTTGTTGATTAAACTGAACTGATACGACTAAAAATATTCTTTTGCATCTTTTTATTGGATTACAAACTGATAACTTTTTGTAAGTTGAAGAGATTTAAGCCTAAGTTTGAAATTAGTATAGCAACCATGGTCACAATTTGTTGGGTGTTTTCTTAGGAACTTTACATGAGGTTGAGTCAGATAGCAGCAATTGCATCAGAGATCTTTGTAGGAAGGGAAAGGTTTGCAACGTTACTACTAATAAGACTGACTGAGACAGTGATATTGTGGATTTCTGATGACCAAACCTTTTGGGAAGAAATTGAGCAGGGGGCGAAGCCTTTAGGTCCTTTTGGCCTTCAGCAGGTGAGATGATCACATTATCACACAAGTTATCTTATCATATGATACATGTTCTTATATGAATATGAGGCCTTCGCCTATTGTAGTTTTACTTGGATATGGAGTTTGTGATGCTATTTGCATCCCAAGGCCGTTTCTTGTCCCGAAATCTCCAACAAGTAGCTAAGAACATCATTGCTAGAGCTATCGATGCAGTTGCTGCTACTGGGATTGATCCTTACAGGTCAATTTTCTTCACATTAGCATGAGAACAATTTGCTCATTGCTACCGAACAACATGCTAACTACAGTTTCCTTTACTTTTCCACCACTTCTGCAGGTCTTTGCCAGAGGATGAATGGTTCGCTGAAATTGCGCAGATATCAGTAAAGATGTTAACAGGAAAGGCCAACTTTGAAAGTGAGGATCGCGAAGCTGTTAGCCCCACAGCATCAATGTCCGGAAGATCATTAGCATCAGCTTATTCTCATGGGAGCCTTACTAGCATGTAACTATCAATAATCATCATCTTTTGTATTTTTTTCAGATAGTCAAATCCCACATGTAAACTTTTAATACGGGGCATCAATTTTGATAATTCCAGGAGCTTATCTGTTTAATTCAACTACAAAAAAATTTTAGCATTTTTATATGTACGTCCAAGTCCTTTCTTTTCCACTCTGAAAGTAAACCAACAGTGATGTGGAGTTTGGCTGCTCAGCAAGTTTGTTGAGGAATGTCAAGACCTTGTAACAGAATGCTCAGTGCTCTTGTGAAGTCTTTATTTGTTGAAGCGATACATGACATACTGTAATTCTGCTGACTTGATTTGATCAATGTTTCATAATATGTTTGTGTTGCCGTAAAGTAACATCAATACACAATATGAATAATGTCACTCAAAGAGAATCCGAACAGTGCAGGCGAGTTTAGAGATGAATTTTGGCGCTCCCGCCAAGTGCAAAAAGTGCAAATCAAGTGTTTAGAGTTTTAAAGTGCTTCAAATCTAAGCAATGTTAACAAGACACTTGCGACTTACTAAGTTTCCGGACAATATACTGCATTGGGGTTTATCGAACGCTGTAAAATTGATTTTTTCTGATTAAAACGTCGTTCACAGGGTGGTTTTATTTAACATTAGAGAAAATTAGCTAAACCCTTACATAAGAAGGGCTAGCTGTAATCATAGGGTTGACCCCTAGCTAATATATAATTTACAGGAATACAATATGTACCATATTTTTCATTTTTGCCCATGCATATATTATGAATGTGAATTAAACAAAGTTTGACCTGGAGGTCACATGGGGTCATCTTAGCCGCCAGATCTGTCCTTGGGATACTTACTATTGAAAAGGACACAAATCTTATTGGAGGATCCAATTCAAACGACTGTGGATTTTGTATGTCTATGCTGGTGCAGTATACTACTGTATTTTTGTTATCATTAGTTCAAGTATTGCATGAGAGAAATAGTATTTAAGTCTATTGAAGCCTTTTTTAGCATGTGCCTGCACTTTAGATTCATATGGTATTCACCATAATTCAAGTGTAAAAAGAATTACACAGATAAAAAGTCTATTGTTGAGGTGATTTACACAAAGGTCCTTGGAGACTGAATTGTGGTTGTGTTTAAGGGAATTATCGACATTTGGATCTATTGAGAATAATTCCTGAAATCTTTGTGCTGATCCAACACAAACATGTCAACTGATGTGATATTCTCCTAATAGCAATATCTTATTATATCCATATATTAACGGACACAGTAACTCTGAAACTGCGTAAGATTGAATGTTAATTCTAGCAGTAGAGCTACACAAGCTAGAATGTGCGTAGCTGCACAGGATTGAATGTTCATGCTAGTAGCAGAACAAGAAGTGTCAGCCTATGCATTGAAAACCTTCAAGATATGATTTTGATAAAGTTAGCTATTTCAAAAGAGCAGATTTGACTGCTTACATATTGCGTATTTTATGAACATAATAAAGAACCTGCTTAGTTTCCTAAGACAGTGCTGTTAGTGAACTTTAGAACAGAACAGATGAATAGCCCAATCCTTGTTGAAAAACCCAAAGCCCTAAGTTTCTTCGTTTCTTCTATCTATAAAGGGTCCTTCCAGGATATCTGGTACTATATTCGATATTCCCACAGTATAATATTATTTGTCATAATTGCATATTGTAAGTCTATCAAAAACCATTTTTACACTAAGTCAAAGAAGATGACAACTTTTTCCCCACATCCTAATATGATATTCATTCTACGTAGATAATAGTTTTGTAAAATGTTAAGCATGTATGGAGATAGATATGTGCATTGGGTGAGGTTGAGGTTAGGATGGGTTCCATGCAAAATGAGTCGTGTTAGGTTGAGCCAAAAAAAATAAAAAACATGTCGGATTGGGGTTGAGTCAAAAAAGATGTAAAACGGGCCAAGTCATGACAGGTCAGTCCAAAAAGAGTATATTTCTATCTATGGAGTGTGATAGTCTGTCTGTATTACCTCAAATCTTTGACGATATACCATTGTCAACCCAATGAGAAGTATTCATTACCAGATAGTATTTAATAAACTTGTAAACTATTGACCTATTATTGACATAATTTGACAATTTAAAAACACAATAAAATATAACATTTTAAAAGATCGACCCAATTAAGTACAAAATTAATTAAATTTTTTTATAAATAGGTTGGTTAAGAGCCCTTAATGAAGCTCCTCCCATTTGAATAAATCTTTATAGAAATACTGGAGAGTGGAGACGAAAGATATCTAAACAAAAGTCCACTAGATAAGTTGAGTTAAAATTTATGGAGGTTCGGATTCGTTGGGACAATTTGTCTAGTAACTACAAACAGGAGTATATGAGATTAGTAGTTTTAATCAGGTGTCTAAGGAACAAAAGCTTTGTACAGTTGTACTGTTACAGAGATAAAGTTGACTCACAATTCGCAAGCCTACCATTTGGGGGGGACCTTCATACAATCATTTATAGGATTGACCCCTGCTAATTTCATGCAGTACTACACATTATCAATTATCAAATGTACTTATACTGGAGTACATTAATTATATACTGATTGTGAAAAGGTGTTGATCTGGGGCTAAGTAGCCACCTCCTTGGCCGTCAGATCCAGCCTCGAAACATGCATCAACAAAGGCAGGTAACCCAGGATGTGATCTGACGGTTCAGACTTCACTGCTGTGCCAAGTGCATTATAACGTTTGTATTATTATCCGCATAGCATATACTATATTATTAAGTGATTAAATGATTAAGTGTATGCCGAAGCTTTATCTAACATGTGGGCATTAATTTCAGGCTTGATATATTATGCAAAGCATGTTCCGTAGAGAGATTAATTCCAAAGATCTGAAATTAGAACTGCCACTTAAAAATATATGCTTTGGACTTTATTGAACACTACAAAAGAGAAAGACAAGAAGACCAATGAGTTCCTAAAAAGTTTTTGATTTATACAAAATTGAATGATTTAGAGTATTCCAAAACAGGCTTTGATTTTTTCGATGCCCATAACTGAGTATTAAATTTCCCTTCTCTCTTTCTTGTCTACATATCACACAGGATGTTAAGCGAACCCCTCCATTCCCTATTTTTAACCGTTATATATACGTTTTCAATACTTTTATAACTCATCACCTGTTAAAGTTCATCAAAAAGAAAAGATGGAAGAAAGGGGATACAATATCTTAACAAATCTTTGGATTCCTTTGTTGACGCCAGTAATTATAACCAAAGACATCATAATCTCCAGGATAGAAAATCATTTCTGAGGCTAGTAACTAGACAACTAGGTGTAACGATTATAAAGAAGAAAGATGTGTTTATCTCTTATTATAATTTATTTCTTGGTAGCAGTAGTAGGCTTCTAATTGCTGTCAAATCTTTTTAACCTTTAAATACAGCTACTAATCTCAAGTCTCATTCATCCCCTTTTCAGCCCAAAAAAACATGGCCTTTCAGTTTGTATTCTTCCTCCTAGCGTTCTCTTTAGTTTGCCCTGCATTGGCCAAAAGTAGTTTCCCTCCATGCAACTCTAATGACCTAACTGCACTACTTAAGTTCAAGGCAGCTATTCACCTTGACACTTCTGGCAGGCTACAGAAATGGGTTGGCCGAAGATGCTGCGAATGGGTGGGGATTCAGTGTGACAAAACAACATTCAGAGTGACAGAAATCAATCTTCATGGGTTGATCTCAACAGATGATTTCATCGCAGACACGAAGATGGAAGGTGTTCTGTCTCCCTCCATCATGCGCCTTACCTCCCTCCAAGTCCTTGACCTTGGAGGGCTTATCAGTCTTTCAGGAAACGTCCCAAAATCTATTGGCCTTCACCTTGTAAACCTCAGAAAGCTTAATCTTTTTGGCAATAATTTGAGTGGTTCAATTCCAGAAAGTATAGGTAAGCTGCTAAAACTAGAAGAAATACAACTTCAAGAGAATAGGCTTCATGGACCAATCCCCTCTAGTATTGGTGCTCTTAAAAACCTACAAAGATTACTTCTGTATTCCAACCAACTTACTGGGTTCATACCCGATACTGTTTCAGAGTTGATTAATCTAGTGACCCTTGACCTCCATGACAATGCTCTGATTGGTTCTATACCAGAGAGAATTGGTGCATTGACCTCCTTGAAAGAGCTCGATCTCTCAAATAATCGCCTAAGCGGGGCAATTCCTGCTTCTGTAACTAACTTTACTGGCATTTCAACTGCTTATTTTGACACCAACTTCCTTCAGGGACAAATCCCATTCCCAGTCAATCCGGGTGATATGCCCTCCCTAAGTTTCCTGAGACTGCAAAACAATCAGCTCTCAGGGAAAATACCCCCAACTTTTGGATTTTTATCTTCCCTCAGCAGATTATCACTTGCAAATAACAAACTTGAGGGTCCTTTACCTTCTAGTTTCGGTGATTTATCAAAATTATCGGAGCTTTATCTTGACAATAATCGACTATCTGGTAGCATACCAAAATCAATAGGCAAGCTATCAAATCTTATTCTCTTAACTCTGTCACATAACCTTATACAAGGCCCCCTTCCTCAAGAGCTGTCCTCCCTCGGCAACCTGCAGATCCTTGATCTTTCATTCAATCATTTAACCCTTCAATCTATCCCAAAGTGGCTTGCAGAGTTGCCGTCTCTTTCCCGGGCTATGTTAGCAGGGTGTGGAATCCAAGGCGAGTTTCCAGAAGTCCTGCGAGCAACACCAAGTGCGTTGCAGGAATTAGACTTGTCTGACAACAGTCTAACAGGAAGCATACCGGCTTGGGTTGGGAAACTAACTGAGCTATATTCTTTGAACTTATCTAAGAACTCCTTCATTTCAGATATCCCAGACTCAATCAGAAACCTGCATGATTTGAGTATCATTGATCTTCACTCAAACAATCTCACAGGGTCCGTGGAGAAAGTTTTCCAGTTGGAGACCAGGTTTACCGGTGGGTCTCTGACATATGTTGATCTTTCTGACAACAGTTTCTCAAGTGGGCATGAAAATATCGGTACAGGATCTCAAACGGGAATACAGCTCGTAAATTTATCACACAATTTTCTTAAAAATGGATTGCCAAATTCCATAGGGAAGCTGGGATCACTGAAGACCTTGGATTTCAGCAGCAACCAGTTGAATTCAGCATTGCCGGAATCATTGGGCAATGCAAGCGCACTGGAGATACTAAAGTTACAAAGAAACCATTTTAATGGCAATATACCAAGTGATTTTTTGAAGCTGAAGAAGCTAAAAGAATTGGATTTATCAGATAATCTTTTGAAGGGACAAATTCCCACTGGCCAACCGCTTAGTGGTTTTCCATCAAGCTCTTATTCTGGAAACCAAGGTTTATGTGGAACACCTCTTCCTCCTTGTAAGATTTGAATTACAGAAATTTTCGTTCTTGATATAATAGTAGAAATTTAGAAATTTCTAGAGTTTTTTATGCAAATTTTTTGTCATATTAGCTTTAATGCATCACATTAATTCTCTTTGGACATACTATCATGATTCTTGCAGAAATTTAGTCTTTATCTTTTGAATGATCCAAAAAGAAATGGACCACTCTACAAAGTGGTGCTTAATTCTGGAGTATGGGCCATACATCCATCATTTATATCAGTGCAAAACTATGGTAATGGTTTGTGAATGTGCCGATGTTTCCAAGAGATTCATGCACATTTTTAAGTAATAAAGTGCCATTTAATAAGTTGATGCTCATTATCTTCAGAGCAAGGGGCCATGAATTCATCATTATGCCAAGACAGAATTATAATTACAGGTAGGGCAATATTCCACTATGTCTACAATATCCTATATTTCACATCATATGCATGTGAATGACCCTGTTATCCAAGTAATATGCATGTGCATCGAAGTAAAAACTTCATATCCTTCATCATGGGAACTGTGAAGTTTTTTTAAAGAACTATACACATACATACAGAGATGCAAATGCTTCTGCAAAATTAGATCTTTTCTTTTGTCACATAAATTAATCTTACAGGATTCCAGTATAAATCAATTCAATAAGGAGTCTTGACCCATCCCTAATTGCTGGTAATTCATGTAGTCAATTCCGTTTAACCGTACACAACATAATATTTGCTCAGGTAAATCTTCAGATTTATTTCCCTGTTTCAAAATGTGAAATAGGATACATCAGTATAAGATGTCACACATGCTTACCAGAAAGAATTCAACAAAATATTCCAAAAAAGGGGGTTAGAAACTTGCCTGTATAGTGAGCCCAAAATCCAAGATACACATCTTTAATCTATCTAAGAATGCCTCAAAGCCTTTTCTTGAAATATAACTAAATCTGTGCATATCCAAATCGATTTCAAAGTAATTTTCTCCCTGCAGAAAATAAGCAGCAGGTGATAAGAATCCAAGGACAAGCAATTGTTTGTCAGAATTCAATGGATCGAAGAAACATTAAGCAAACTATTCCTGTTAGTTTTGGTGGAGATAAGGAACACATTTTATCTTCTTCCTGATAAACACAGTACAATACTTGATGTAGCTTAAAGGAAGAAAGTAGTCGATTTCATAATACAGTGATCCACATTCAAAAGCATAGTGCTTCACAGAAACATTAAAATTCATTCCTTCTTTCTTAATTGCCTCTAAACTTATCAAAAGTGTCATGGTGGAACAGATCAAGTATCATGAGATATATCGGGGAAGATGAATCACAGATTTTCTACTCACAGAAAAAAAGTCATGCTGAGGACGAGAAAGGACAGGCTTTTCATTGTAGGCATTGATAAGTTTCTTCTCTGTTGAACTCAAATGAAGGTCGTCCACATTGCCAAGACGACCCAAAATTTTCAAACGATCTCGGAAAGAAGCATTTGTGTCCATAGGAAAACCTTTGACCTTTTCAATTTCATCATCCATCAATCTCTGCATATTAAACAAGAAACTGGAAATTGGAACTTTCTGAATATAATATATGACAATTCTGAATGAGTGAAAATTGGAACTAATTTGATGACTATCACATCTTACCCTGATACTTTCTTGAAAGTTGGACGGGATTTCTTTTGAAAAACTTTCATTAATCTTGAAATACATCACAATATTAATTCCTTCACCATCAATTTCACTCTGAAATAATGCAGGGGGGTATAATGGGACCTGCACACCAGGAGAAGAAAAGATGAGATTATAAAAAACGAACTCTAAATAAATTGAGAATAGTAAACAGCAAGACCTTTGCAATCAAGTTAAAGCTCTAAATTATTTAATTCATAGTTCAGATTATGATAATATTTATTAAAAAATAAATTTATAAAATAAAGAAGCCCAGATAGACAATATAATACGATCAGACAAGCCTGAATGGGTGATTGTTTAGAACCATGACATCAGAAAGAGAAATTTTTTTACAAGGACAACAAAACTGAGGGTTCCAATGATCAAAAGGAAAAGTTCAATGTGTGATGTCTTCAGGAAAGAGGAAATGATGTTCCTCATCTAATTACTATACAACTCAAACAAAATTATTATGTCTAGGACCAATTGGGTCAGAGGAGCTCAGAGAAAATTTAGCCTTTAAAATGAATTGGCCGTTAGTCTTGCAGATGGAAATTTTTAAGAAAATAAATACAGAATATACTTAAATCACCTAATGACTAAAGATTTCAGCCTTTTGATTCATGTGTCCTTGATTCATACCTACCACAGTTATCTCAAGGCTCAAGCTGACAAACCAGGAACAGATAACATTAATCCAAGCGAGGAAATGCATTTTTTGAAAATTGGGTATGTTAAAAGAAGGATTAAAGTACCTGAGCATTTACAATGAGAAGTGGTGGGAAATCCACTGATGAATTTACTGGAGGAAGTTCTACAAACCGAGCCACATGCTCAATTTTTCGTGGGGACAAAAATACATCAACGCCAATAGGATAATATGCAGCAAAATTCGGAGCGAAATCCTTCTTTTTATCCCTGATACAGAAAAGGGAAGTCATGACAAGCAGCAAAAATCTAAAGTTTCTACTTCATGACACATGTAGTCCAGAGAGCAAGAGGATCTCCATCATAGATTTACATTAATTCTTATAATCAGGCAGTATTTTCTCTTACCTAAGATAATTCTCGCCACGAACTCTAAAGGAACTTGGCTCGATTTCTGACCAACTATCCATAATTTTCTTTTCTAATGGACTATAGGGTACTTGAGACCCTGCCGGTGGTCTTTGCAGGAGCCTCTTTGATGAAACTGCAGAGAATTTAGATATTTGTAAGATTAGTAAGTTAACATAAAGGTATTTGTAACAGGACACTTCATAGACCCTAAGTAGTAGAGCATACATCTTGAATTGGGGGCTCCATCCCTCCATTTGATGGAAAGTCTCAGTGCTGCCTTCTTCCTTGCACTTTGTGGACTAGAGCAGAGTGGGTTTCTCTTCTCAATAGAAGGCACGGTTGTAGTATTGAGGCAAGGCAAACAATTGTTTGGAAGGATTCCACAATTATCCAAAATTTTCTCCTCCTTGCTGGTGCTTTCATCCACAGAAGAGGATATTTCGTCAAGGTATACTGAGTGTTTTGCTTCCATTGAATTTCTACCGAGTTCGCTCAATGAATTCCGAGCAGAGTGTACTTCATGCGAATTTCTACCCACTGACAAACCATTTTGAGATAAAATATCTGCATTGTGATTATCCTTTTCTACTAAGGTTGATAGGAAGATACTCTAGCACTGTGTTCCTACAAGTACAATAAAGGGAAAAACATACCATCTGGAACACTTTGGAAATCATCTTCACCATCAGACTCAAAAATCATGTTTGAATCATACCATGCCTCCTCAACACTACTTCCTGTTAAGATCATGATAAGGGATACAACAAAGTGAGATAAGAGGTACATTAATCCACAAGATCATATGTTGTAGCAAAGTAAAGTTTTCCTAGATTTTAATGCAAAGCAATACTCCGTACTATAGTACTGGAGGTTTGAGCCTTTGTTTGATGAATAGGCCGTAAGTGAACAAATGCCACAATGATATTAAGCAAGAAATAGACACTGGAATTCTTAAATAAATAATAATTCATAATGTTCAGCATTATTTCAACTTACGCTGTCCTCAAAACATTAACTCATTTGGTAAAACAAAGTACTGATTTCCACAGGCAATATTACAGTCTTGATCAATTTTTAGTAAGAATGGAGAAGGCTAACTTATGGCTCAACTAGACAAACACTAAGCTAATTTATATCATTCATCATGGTAAAATATCATACTCATCCAATTCAACAGCTTCTAATATTAGGGTGCACCAAAAATATAGTATCTAACATATTATTCAGGATACAATCCTCTAATAAACGAAGGATCTGTGTTAAGCACTTAGAGCTCAAGCACAGTGTGTTCCACAAACTCTACTTCATAGTCCCTTACAAGGTCCAACTATCCAAATAACCCCGAAATATCACATCGTCAACTGCAAAGAATCAGAAATTGGCACATTATTCTTAGCTAAATGTTGTGCTTAAAAGCATCCAATCATTTCACAGCAAATGTTACTAAGCCGAACGCTGTAGGCATGACTATTAGGCACTTAAATGCCAGCAAGTCCAGCAAAATTATGCCTCATTTATCTCTACAAGATCAAAAATCCCCTAAACCTCAGACACGCAAGCCCCACATAATTAAATCCTAACAGTAGCGATTACCAATTACCAATCTAGGTATTAATCCAAGTATCACGCTCACCAACCCACCTTTAGCATTAGCTTGATGATGGAGAAAGGCACAAGTAACAGCAAATCCAAGTACTACTACAATTGGATGATTAAAAAAAACTAACCAAAATGCTAATCACATTAATCAAACCCAAATCTAACTATTTTCTTTACATTATCCCAAACCCACCAAAAAAAAAGTGATTCTCATCTGAAAAGTGAACAAACATCATCTGCCACCCAGCAAAATCAATCCACATTTTCCCACATCAGCAATTCAAAAAACAACAAAAGACCACAGCTTTGTCCAATTCTAGATTCTTCTAACCTAGACTGAGCTACAATTCAAACACTGGGATTCAATCACAGTCCGAGAATTTTACCAACTAAGCTATGTGTCACCCACTTTAACCCAATGCTAGTAAAACTCCCAGCTCAAACATCAAAATCACAAATCCCGCTCAAAATCAGCTTACCAAATAAATAAAATAAAAACACTGAACAAAAAGCCATAAAAAAATTGAGTTGAAAAATAAAACCTTGGTAAGTCGGATTGTTGAAAGACCGATCTGGGAAAGAACTACAAGCATCCAAAGAACGGTCAGACAAGCGAGACGAAACACGTTTCTTGAGACCAGATTTCCTCCTCGTACTACGATTGCTAGTAGCGTTAGCAGTGACACTACTATTATGATGATGGGTCTTCTTCTTTGACCTCCGTGATACTTTCCCAACACACCCTTTTGGTGATGACACACAAGCTCCCATCTTTCTTGGTCTACAGTGTAGAGAGAAAGGGGAGGACGATGGAAAAATGGAGGAAATTATGTTAATAATTATAATATATAGTATGATACAATATAATTATTAAGATGCATATACTATGATGTCATTAATAATAATAGTGATGGTAATAATAAGATTGGGTTGATAGAAGTGTATAAATAAACGTAATGTAATGTCAATGAGAGGTCGAAAAATAAAGTAGTGAGACGTGAATTGGAAGGGAAAGATGTGAGGGTGGGTTGGAAGAAAGAAAGAAGAAGGGTAGTAGAAATTATTGTGAAGAAGAGCCTTGCGTTGCAACAAAACGTCGACAACTACTGCCTCTTTCTTCCTTTCTTTTTTATTTGGTGTACGAAAAGTTGTTGCGTATTCAAAGTGACGCCAATGAGATTTGATTTGTGTATTTGTGATGTAATGGTTTTGTTTTATTAATTTGTCTATTCATAATGGTTGATGTTAATTGTGATAGAATGTATCATGTGAGGATTTGTCATGACAACAAATAATATAGGCGACACTCAGTTTGATTAATATAGACAAATTTTTAGTATTATGATAAAGCGTTATATACTTGTTTAGTTGTGATTTCTCCTGTTAAATTGGGTTTCTTTTTAATAATCTTACTTTCTTTTTGTGGAATGTTGACGGTGATATATTTTTTTAATCTTATGTTGTTGATGTTGATTGTTGTCCATTTTTGAGTGGATATTATTTGATGATATGAGGATATTATGAAAAAGATCTATATGCTAACTGTATATCGAAGAAAATATCAAACTTGGTAAGTGGAGTGGACTTGTCAATTTGATTTAGGAGTCATACTTTCCAATACAATTTTATACGAGCTGGATATTTAAAGCGCCTAACTTCCCCTGACTAATCAACAATAGTCCAGTTATTGATAAGACTTAATTAGATAAAAAAAAACAGTGAAATGAGTATGATTAAGAAAATAAAGGGGTTATGTAGAGGTTAACACATTGGCTGGCTTATTGACAAATAAAGTAGAAAGAATGTACTACGTATGATATATCAGATCTGATTGAAGGTGAGAACGTAAAAAATGTCAAGATATTTGAGATGCAGTAGTTGGTTGAAACTTCAAAGTCGTAATTCGTAACTGATAGGAAGGATAGTCAATAGTAAATAAACTTACAAAAGAGGGTTAGTACGTATGATTCAGTTTCAGTCAGCCACGGTTGCTGTTGCTGTAGCCTCTATTGGCCTTACAATTTTGTTTGAATATTACACTCACTGGGAAGACAGAGAAAGAGTATGTGTGCCACGTGTACGATAAATCTTACCCCGCGTACGTGTACACATTTTGTTTTTGTTTTTATTATACTTTGATTTCAGGATTTTACTGTACTTTTCAGTGGCTTGCTTGTTGAATTTACTTTCATGTGAGTTTTAAGTGGCGTAGAAATTACAAGGTACAGAAAACAAGGGCTGATGCATTATGCATTTATGAATGCAGCATGCAGGAAGTACATATTTGTTGGTAGCTTAGCAGCTAGCTACTCCACCTTTTCTCTAAGTTTGTCCATACATTCTTGTAGTTTTCTAGTGCCAAAATTTCTTCTTTTGTGTGTTTGTTTTGTAATGTGGGCCGCCTAAGTGCTTGTTACTACGTGTACGTGTATGTGTATGTGTATGTGTATGTGTATGTGGTACAAAAGAGGATGAGTGAAATTAAATTTCGTTTTTTTGTGTAATCATGTGATGTTCCATAGGCTTAACGACTTGATCAATCAACCATGTGCTCCCATTCCTCATTTGTCCTTGCCAACATATTACTCTTTTCTTTTTTACTTTTTATCATTTGTAATCATGTATAACATTGTACATTGGCTTCACCAGTGAAGTTCCTTTCCAATTAAAAAGATACTTCCTCCGTTTTTTTTTCCTTTCCATTTGGAATATTGTAGAATTTAGAGCCAAATTTTGACTATAAATTTTATCCAATATTGATGAAAAAAACATATTCAATTGGGATTTTAATAAATTCGTCTCAATGTGTGTTTTTAATATATGAGTTTTTTATAATTTTACAAAAACACAATTGAAGATATTTGAATTTTAAGTTTACATTGAGATTGTCACAAAAAGAAAATGGAAAGAAGAAAAAAGAACAGAGGTAGTATCATGTAGTACGTAATATTTGCTAGTTATGGTTAAACCATGAATAAGGTCCTTTAAGTATATATATATATATATATATTAAAAAGTATTGGCATAGTTTGTTCTAATATTCCATTATTCGAAACTTCTGTTTTGTTGTTCTAATGTTCTAGACTTTTGTTATATTGTTCTAAATTATTGTTCTAATGTTCTAAACTTCTGTTATATTATTCTAAACTTTTATTCTAATGTTCTAAACGTTTGCTCTAATGTTTTAAAGTCTTATTCTATTGTTTTAAACTTCTATTTTATTTTTCAAAAGATTGACATGTATGTTCTAAATATTTATTTTATTGTTCTAAGGTATAATACTAATGTTCTAAAGTTTAATACTAGTGTTCTAAGGTCTAATACTGATGTTTTAAATATTAGAACATAAGTTTAGACCAATATAACATAAGTTTAGAACATTAGAATAATAGTTTAAAATAATTGAACAAAAATTTAGAACATTCGAACAATAATTTAAAACAACATTTTAGAACAATAGAAAGTTTAAAACACTAGAACGACAGTTTAGAACATTAGAACAGTAGTTTAGAACAATAGAACAGAAGTTTAGAACATTTAAACAATAGTTTAAAACAATAGAATAGAATAATTGGAACGATAAAACAAATCTTTATAATAATTAAACAGAAGTTTAGAATATTAGAACAAAAGTTTAGAACATTAAAATAGAAGTTTAGAACAATAGGTAGAAATTTAGAATATTAGAACAATAATTTAGAATTATAAAACATAAGTTTTAGAACATTAGTACTAAATTATAGAACAACAGAATAAATATTTGGAACAATCTGTACAAATTTTTAGAATAATAGAATAAATATTAAGAAGATGAAAAGTTTCCAATATCACGAAAATGAGGTCTTGTACGTATATCATGAGTTTTGAAAATATAGAGGGAAGGTGTTGTACATTGGCAGTTAGAGTACATACAAGTTATAACAAATTACACTTTTGCCATAAAAAGCCGAAATATCTTGATCCATTAGATCTTTTAATAAACGGTAGGAGATGAATTTTTATATAAACAAGAGTTCTCATATATTTCAGTATAATAAGATCCAACGCTAAAGATTTTACGTACAAAAATGGTTATTATAATGATAAAAAATAGTCACTATAATAATAAAAATAGTAATTATAAGTGAAAAAATTATTTGGTTACTACGAGTTAAAAATGGTCATTATGTGTACGTAAAATATCATCCGTTGGATTTTGGAGATGAAGAGACAAAATATCTTCTCATCATTCTTTGATTCTTGTTTTAACTTTTTTATATATATATATATATATATATATATATATATATATATATATATATATATATATATATATATATATATATATATATATATATACTGTCCTTAAAAAAACTATAAACACTCAAGTAGTAAAGTAGATATTTAGATTTATAAATGCATAATTCCAATATGAAGTAGTTTTGAAAAGCAAAACACTTTGCATAGTAATTGTACAATCAATTAGCCAATCATGCATAGTTTCATAAAAAAAAAAAAAAAAAATCAATCATGGATACTCATAATTTAACTAGCATTTAAAAGACTAAAATCATATGCCTCTTCGCTTTATGATCCCCAAAAAATATTCTACAATAGTTAAACTTCTGATCTCTAAATCTCTCATAAAGAGAGAAATACGAGAAGGAAGCATCACCTCATGAAGTTAATGATAGAGGTAAAGTCAATACGAGAACACAATCAATCAAGAAATAGAATATAAATTCATCAAGAACTATAAGGATTTAAGTTACATTGTACCATTGAACTTGACGTAATACATGCTCCAATTTATCATCTAATGCAAAGAAGAATTGGAATTTGGGAACTGCAACAGTTTTAGAGAACAATTAAAAAAGAGGTATTGAAGAGTTCCAACGAAATGGATTATATTAAACAAACTTTGAGCTAAACTAGTAGGCTTTTACACCAATGCTGAGTATGTAGTAATTAATTATCTACCTATATCTTTCGACTTCATTATAAAAGAGGTACAATATATAAATATATTATATTGTAACGGATGTAGTCCCTTCATTTTTTTTTAATTCTTCCTATTTGAAATATTATAGATTTTAAAATCAAATTTTGACTACAAAAGTCTCTTCAATTTAGATAAAAAAAAAACATATTCGTTTGGAATCTTAATAAATTCGTTTCAACGTATATTTTTCTAATATGAGTTTTTGTAATTTTTACAAATATATAATTAAAAATATTTTAATTTTAAGTTTAACATTGGGAACAGAGGGAGTTTAACATATTTATCTTGCCATTTAATTCATAGGCTAATATGTCATTATCTTTAGTTTGAATGTTATGTTGGTGGCACTTGTATTAGTCTTAATTAACGTTGTTCGTAAACCCGTACATAAGAGTGACAAAATAGCTAGTAGTATAGCCTTTTACCATGCACGACAGGAAGGGGATCCGAATTTGGGTAGGATCTATTGTAATCAACATCTTTAGCTTAACCATCAGATTAGGTCACTAGGCCCACACTGACTGCCTAAGCATCTCTAATCAACTTGATAATGACAAAAATGCCATTCTTCATGAGAACCCAATCTTTCCTAAAGATACAAAATGAAGATAACTAGTGAAGTAGTACAACATATACTAAACCAAAAGAGGAAGAGTAGGGCAATTATATATGCCCTACATTATACATCTACGTGATTGACTACCCTGCCTACAAAAAAAAAAAAAAAAATGAGCTTCAATAATTGTAATTCTAAATAATTTGATACTCTCTAGTCTATAGTCTATATTAGAAATAAATTAGAATTTTAACATAAGCTTTGGTGAAGAAGATTGGCAAATGAACGTAGGACTATCCCTTGATTATATTCCCTTGTACAAACTAGACAAAGTATGTGTAGACTCTCAGATTTATTGGTAGCAAAACTAACAAGACATATATATTCATACTTGAAAATGAAATCTTATCAAATATGGATACGATGATGCCAACACTTTATTATCTACCTTAATTTCACCATACAC
Source organism: Dysphania ambrosioides (assembly GCA_026401315.1). Taxonomy (NCBI): domain Eukaryota; kingdom Viridiplantae; phylum Streptophyta; class Magnoliopsida; order Caryophyllales; family Amaranthaceae; genus Dysphania; species Dysphania ambrosioides. The sequence goes on along the minus strand of CM048660.1, from coordinate 367,644 downwards.
AAAAGTTGTTCGAACATAAATGTATGTCCACTGTCCAACCAGCTTCTCTTAATTTATGAATAGTAACCTGTGGCCCAACTTACCAGGAACTTTTTGGTGTACTTGTCAAATCAAGATAATACGTACACCGTACACGTATGGGATCAAATATACCTAGCAGGTGCCAAATTTTGCATATGCCAATCCCTACAGGTTTTGAAATGAAATACGAATAACTACCACATAACTACATTAGGAACCAACATAAATAATATTGACATCTCGTGATATCGTTGTGAAGTAGCTCTTCTATAGAGGAACATTTAATCCCACAAACAAACCAAGCCATTAATAAATAATAATCAAGCTAAGATAGTAAGTAAGATGGTGTCTTAAATCGGAGATGAGTCATTTCTTACAGTAGTTTTAGGTAAGTCATTAATATCAAACTAAGATGGTGTCATAAACTAGTGATGATCACTCCTTTTTTACAATTTTATAACACATCAATCATTTTAAATCTTATCAAATGTACAATTTTTCAAGATTCTCATAAGTAGTAGTTGAGGTATTGTGAAAATCAAGGTTGACCTATATTTTTAGCCTTCCCATTTTCATTTACTTTATGTGTCCAACCTTGCCTTTGGAAATTGGAGAGCATTGCTCCTAAATCAAATTGGCATGAAGGAGTTCAAAATGCACTAATATTGAGCTAAAAATTATAGGATTGGAGCAATGATTGTATGACACTAATATTAAGTGAATTGAATAAGATCTATTAACTTAATGTCTCATACATTTTGGTATATTATAACGGAATATCTGGTAAAGTGATTGAAAAGTTAGGAATATGGTACCTTTAAAAAAGTGCTCTCGGATACATAACTTGCTACAATCAAACCATCAACCGCAAGTGTGAATGCTATTATTTTTTATAATAATTCAATGGAGTTTTATGATTGTCCTTGCATATTAAAATAAAATACAATTGATCATAAAAGAAGCAAAAAAATTAAAACAGTAAATAAGTCAATCATTAAATTTTGGATATTTTTTAAAACTCATCATTGTCATAAAATTCAGTAATTCCAACATCGTCTGAACACAAAGCTAATAGAAAATAAAGACATAGCAGTTTCAAGAAGTAAGGGGCATGCTACTGATTCATGAATATGTGATTGTGTAACTAAATACTTTCCTCCTCCAAGTGGCATGTGGGCACTTGAATCTGGATGGGCAACAGTTGTGGGCTTGTGGCTAGGATTCATATATATATATATCTCGTGGGCGTCAATATGATTATATTAGTAGGGGTTTTATAAAAAAAAAGGATGACAATATGCCATATGGTTACTCTTCACTTTGCTACATTAGCGCCTTTCAGTGTGTAGCAACGTTGAGACTTCTATAGGCTTAGCCCAAAATGGATTGATGGACATTAGAACCATATTCCTGACGATAATTACAAGGAGCGGTAACAAAAATCCTCGCACTTCATCAGACAAGTCGGACCATATTGAAACCCCTGCATGGCATTGGTATTTGTGCAGCAAATAAATACTCGGAAGAAAATTATGGGAAACTCGTGTGGATCCAGCTATTAACAATCCTGTGGTCTAGCTGTGCTACTGTGCAACTCTGCTCATACTTGAACAAAAAAAAAAAAAAATGCTACCTTGGGGCTAAGTAATGAAGAAATTCTCCCGTGCACAAGGGTGAAGTTGCTTCTGTAGGATTCACCTCTTTGTAACAGATGAAGGATCCTGTGATTCCAGAACAGTGAAGTTTGATCTCGATCTCCATCCATTTCTGAGCCTGCTGTGTTCAATAGAAAAGGTACCAATTTCTTATTTCCCTACATCAACAGAGGGAATTAAAATGAAGAATATGACTAGTATCCAACCGGTACAATGAGTTCCACAAAACAGGTATATCCAACAATTCATATAACTTATAAACTCAAAATCTTTCAGTTAACCGTCTGAATTGCCCAGATAAGCTTTAAAGAGGAAAGGCATCAGATTTCTCCCAATGTGCATATGCATTCAGCATATCTAAAGAATTGATGTGGCCACATAGATTCGCTTACTCCATCTTATCCTGCATCTAAAGAATTCAAGCTGCTACTCAGAAGATACTGGGTTTCTCATGAACTCTCCACGTTGGAGCAGCAATGATACCAGTTTAACAATACTTCTAACCTGCATTCTTTTAAATAGAGCTACATTTAACCAAGTAAACAAACCATAGCATCACAGGGAGGTTGAATGCATAAGAAAGGTATGCCATACATGTGAATGGCTTTAAGCTTTACAAGGTAGAATATCAAAACAGACATACTGAATATCCTGCTGGAGAGGCAGAGTGACAAGTTGGCTCACACATCCCACTTATAATATGCTTCAAAGGCATGACAGAAATAAATTGACCAAAATCGTTGCATAAATGACAAACCAACTAGAACCTCAAGTAACACATAGAAAAGTAAAATGATATATATATGGTAACTTTTTTGGAATGCTTGTTTCTTCTTTTGCTACTGTATGCTACAAGTGGCTTTAACGTATGACAATGTACAAACCCTGAAGTAACTCAGAAAAAACCAACAAAAACATACGGAAGCTCAAAAAGACTCGGGAAACAGCAGAGAAGAAACCATCAACAAAATTCAAGAGGTGATTCAATGATGATCGCCCAATCTATAAACATTCATATTACTGTTAATCCAAAAAGATTCTGAAATAATGGAAAATAAACTACTACAGGGATTTTCAGGAGAAAAGAAAACTCAACCCTTTTCTACGGAATTGAAAATGTCCTTATTGCTTGGGTATACTTCCACTTTAATCTTGCTTAATAAAAACAACAGAATCGACAACTGTCAATCTTCTTCAGAATTGGTAGCCAGAAGCCACATTAAAATGCAAAAAGATAAAGGGAAACATTAAAGGGTTTTCCTCATATCCAAGCAGGATAGATAAATTACATACTTCATCACAGAAAATCAAATGAAGAACTCATAACAGATTGATTGACTGGGATTGAGGAGAGACAGATTGCCTATAGAGTCTACTGGATAGAAAGCCTTTACAAAGAAGTCTTCATAGGCAAGTCTGACCAATTGCTACATCACACCATGGAAGCCAGCTGAATCCAACAACACCGCTTTGATCTGATCAGGCAAGATTTCAATCCCTTCCCGGCATTGCTGATTGCAAACACAAGAAATGTGAATTTCTGTCCCTCAAATTGCAAATAACCATATTTGAAATAAATTATAGCCATTAAACTAGTTCCTTATAGCAATTACTATCAGTTAGCTACTTTGCCTAAGAACTTTAATTTCCTAACTTTTTGCAAGCCAGCCAAAACCTTTTTGAACTTTTAAAGGACAACAGCCTTTTTCCTTTAAGCAAAATATACTCAGACTACATACACATATCATATGTAGTTGTCTTAAATTCTTGTTAGGGGAGAGCTAGGAATAGATGAAAAAAATATTTACAAAAAATACTTTCAACAAGTTTCCTTCTGAGAAGTATGTGGAGTACAACATATGGTGAGGATAAAAATCTGATGGCAAGAATAATGAAGTTGTGAAACTAAGGAGACAAATTAGTGACAAGCTGACAAATGGTTTTCGGGAATGCAGAGCTCCATGGGAAGTTGGAAATTCATGATTAACATATACTTAAATAATAATTTCTTTATGAACCTGTCTATAGAAACGTAATTTTCATGTTAATGTTTTCCTTATCCCTTCCAAAAGAGCTCAGTAACCTACAGAATTTTCATCTTCATTCCTATCTTATCTTATCCCCATTCACCAATAAGTAATCATCCTTTCCAATATTCCCTCTCTCATTTCTAGCTCCTTGCCCAAAAAAAAAATTTGGAATCCAAGGGCAAGATTACTCCTACTTAATCTGGGTACAAGATACACTTTCCAATCCCAGCAAATCAACAAGGAGAAAGGAACGTGGATATGGATGTAATGAATAGCCTAAAGGAAGGGGAATTATAGGTAGTGCCATATAATTTTGTTAATAGTATCTTGAGACTTGAGGAGGAAGATAGTTGGTTAGTTAAAGAGAAATGGGAAACAGAAGATGGCTATAAATAAGGGAGAGTAGGCAAAATGGTAGGCATCCAGATATTGAACTGTTATCAGAGCTTCGTGGAGAAAAACAAGCGTCTTGAAAGCTTGTATAGGATTTCCTGAATATTAATCACAGTTATCATCTTTTACCTATTCTTCCATTTATTATGCTCAAGTTATGATTGATCATAATAATAACTTCTCAATCCTAAAGCCTTTCCTATACTTTGCAAAATTTATGCAATCAAGAACAGTATCCATCCTTCTTTAAAGGCCATTATGCTATATACCACTGACAAGTAGCTACTCAAGCATTTCACATAAATTTTACTTCAAAGTAGTCAAATTCTCATTTGCAAAACTGACCGACATATTCATGCATATGTACATTAAGACAGCATAAGCAGAAAGGAAACAATCTAACATACTACAATTAGAAATTGACAGCACAGATTTTTCAGTCTGCGAAGATAATTCAACCTGAATTCAGACATTTCAGTAAATATTGCCTTTAGATTGTTCTTAAAGAACATGAAGTATATCCTTACCTCTGCTCGAAATATATCCATTGCAAACCCATTAAAACAGCTTATAACACCCTGTTGAATGTCCAGCCCCAGGTTCTCCAAAGCTTCTAAAGTGGACAGCATCAAACCAGGTCTACGAGCACAAAACAAGTGGATATTAATCGCCCTTCCTTCTCCAGCACTGACTTCAATCTACACAGAGTAAGAGGCAACATGTATGAGTTCCAAGTTTACATCCTTATTCCCATAAATCAATACCAAAAGCCAAGCAAAAAATTTGCTGATTACAAACCTGTTCTTTTCACCAGATTTAGATATAGCTGAAGTTATTTCAATTATTACACTGATTTTTTGCTTATTTAAACTGTTTTACTTAACTTTTGTTGATTTCTGCAAATTAAAACTGACTTATACTGATCCATTAGTGCATTCTGGTTATACAAGATTACTGATTTTCACAGATCAAAACAAATATTTTGACTTGTTCAATCCAAATATTATCACATACTCGTTTGATTTTGTATTAAATGAATATTCAAGTCAAAGAGAATAAGCCCTAAAGCTACTCTGACCACTGATTTTAGCTTAATATTATACTCCCTCCGTCCCATTTTATTTGCTACATTTGACTATTTATGGTCTCCAAAACACAACTTAAAACATTTTTTTCTTAAAATTTATAAGACAAAAAATTATGAAAACTTAATATTGTAAAAATTTACATCGAGATGCATCCAACAAGATCCCACTTGAATATATTATTTGTTATAATATAATTAGAATTTATGGTCAAAGTTTTTAAATTTTGACTCCCAAAATAGAACTGTAGCAACTAATATGGGACGGAGGGAGTATAATTTAGCTTCTCCGAATCATTAATTTCTTCATCAAATGAGAATATAATAGCATACTATTAATATTTACATACCCTAATAGCATATAGTCAGCTACAATTTTTTTCCTTTCTTGTTAGTTGTGAGTCACTTCAACGCACAGTCGCATACAAGATGCTCGTGTGCTTACAAAGCCAGGTAACATGGCATTAACCAAATAATTTATTTCTCTATATCAATAGGTAGACAATGGACAAGAAAACAAGGTTTCTACCCTGGCTACAACAAAGTTATTTTTCTACATAACCATTCATTGACAGTAGCTTTTTCAGGAACTGTGGCAAGCAGTATCATAATACTAAGTGGTTACAGTCTATAATGCGTTTGATAAATCATTTGCAAACTTCTAGCGTTATGTGGCTAATCTACTTGGCAGAATTAGAGTCATGGAAAAATCAGTCGAATAAATCTAATTACTATGGTTATCATATATATGAAGCACTAAAGAATAAAAACCTCCCCTAAGTGCTAAGTAAGCTAGCCATATAATTATTGATAAATGCAACATTGCATATGCAGACTTGGCGCACAAAAAGACTATAGCCAATCAGTACTCTCTCCCCCTCACAAAGCGTCTTATTGGATCACTTGCTTGCAATCATTTCATTTTCTAATTTATATCTTAAACTTAAATAACTGGAAAATAAAAAATCTGCTGGATGTTTCATGACTCCTTATTCATCTCATCTTATGCATTCTTACCATAAATCAGTGATATTTTGCAAGCTAGATGTATAAGTGAAGCAAAGCCATTCTTTTAGGTACTGGACTAATTTTAATCTTTAAGGAAATGACTTTCAACACTTCCCATGAAAACAGAAATTACGAGTCCAAGCATCCAATGACTAGAATATAAAACAAGCTACTGAGTACTGAGGCAGGTGATTAAGCTTAGCACTTACCCTTGAAGGGCGTGTTGGAGTTCATACTGCATAGCTACCATAACCAAGGGAAGAGAAAAATCCAATGAAGAATCAAGCATTTAAATCAAGCCAACCCAAAAAAGAAGAAAACAATAAAATAAACAAAAGCACCACAAGATTATGTTACTGAAACAAGAACATCTAAATCAATTCATGAAGTTACCCTGGCAAGCTGATTCTTGGGGACTGGCAAAGAATTTGGGGAAAGTTCCTCCTTCACACGGTGTGGAAGAGTCGGTGGGATTAACGTAGAAGGATGAGAACTTGTTTGCATAAGAGGGCTAGGATTAGTAGACTCTAATTCACCGTGAAGTTCACTGATCCTCTCCAAAAGCTCTTTTAAATAATCAATAGCATCCCCAAGTATAGAGGCTCTGTCCATCTGCAAGAGAAATATCGATTAGCAAGTACTTTTTGGTTATTTTTTAGTGAAAAGAGGGGACTGGGCGAGTATTGTACTTCTGCACTTTTGCAGTAAAAAGAGTACATTAATACTCTGTACTTCTGCAGTAAAGAAACATATTGTACATTCTGTTAGCATTCAAAATTACAATATAGGTAGCCATGCACCAAAAGTTTTAATATATTGAAGGCCATCAATACAATTGGGAAAAGATGCATATGAATTTTGATAAAATCTTTTCTAGTATAAACAGAACAACAGAAGTTAAAAAATGAATATGAGAAGCAGGAAGCCCACAAGGCTGTATGAACTTAAGCAGTGCATTATACTTCATCAAAAAGCACTTCCAAACATTATACCATTAAGCTTTTGGATGTATCTTCCCACACAATTCTTAGAAAGCTTTGTTGATTTCAAAAAAATCCCCTAGACCTCCTACTCAATAACCATCTATCTTCCTCTCCTATAATCTTTCCGATCTAAATCAAGCCAAATCATCTGCTGATACCATTAAATTTCCAGATTAACTGATAGGTTGATCTCGAAAAATCTTTGCTGATCTCAATCACTACAAGCCTGTATAGCCATCAGTTCATCACCTTAACCATTTAAAATACCAACATAAGAATGTATAACACCACGGTCATCCAAAAGAGTATCACCTAAATTACGCACCACCAAAGGTCTTTGACGTACGACCAGTCTACCACACATAATTACCATATAATCAAGTCACCAAAAATATTGCCTAGGTACACCTAGCAATATATGCAAATCCTCATGTTTTCCTAGTAATATGCTCTACACGTGAGAATGTAAGCTTCTAATGTGAGAGGTGCACCTTTGCCACCTTATTCCTGGGTGCATATTAGAAACTTCACAAATAATATGGGATTAGAAATCAACTAGAAGCTCCTCAAGCTAGACGGGAAAACCATCAGCATGATTTCAGCCAACTATTTGGAGTTCATGACCAAATAACCAATCCAATTCTTCAATATATGAGATACAGTTTCTTTAAGATGCTATTCACAACCTGAAAAGACGGTGTTGAAGCAAACTAAAATGCGTATCACAATCATTTTATCTATAAAGCCCAAAAAAATCCAATCATATTATAGCACAAATCCTTTTCAATTCCCCCTTTCCCCGTTTACTTTGAAGTTTGAACAAGCAATGATAACATGAGCAGTATCAACTAAAGCCAACACACATCAACAACCTTCCATCAAACAAACCAAATAAAATTAGCTAAGCAAAACCTGACCTTGCTGATCTTAGGCACAACCGACCTAAGCAAATAAAGGCGGTCATTAAGCTTCTTCCTCCGCCGCCTCTCGGCCATCAAATTCTTCGCCGGCAACCCTTTCCTCTTCCCCTTCCCTTTCCCACCATCATCCCCACCTCCTCCACCACCACCACCACCAGTCACTATACTATTCGTATTCGAGTTCGAAACATTCCCATTCTCATCTTCATTGACACAATCACTATCATTTTTATTAAAAGTCACGCCATTTTCTCTCTCCTCAACCTGCTCATCAGAATCATAGTCCATGATTGAAACCCCAAAACCACCGTCCATCTCATCCTCCTTCTCTTCCTCACCGCCCCTCTTCCTCTTCCCTCTTCCCCCCCAAAACCCACCTCCCAATTCCCCTACTTTCTCCGACCCGATCGAACTAGACCGGTTCACCTCCCTTCTCTCAAGCAAAGTCGACCCTATCACCGGAGGATTCTGGCCCACTTCAAGCGGCATCAACATCTTCACCCGGTTGTTAAACAAAGCTGGGTTTGTATCAAAACCATCTAAACCAGAGTATCCATACCCGGGAAAATCAAAACTCGGACCCTGTTCAGTTGCCTGAACCGAGCCGAGAAATCCTGGTTCCGTATTGAAAAAAGCCGGCGATTCAAAAGGGTGGTTGCTGCTACTGAAATAAGAGGAGAGAGAGGATTTTGGAGCGGAGAACGGAAAGAAGGGTAATGGGTCGGGTTGAGGTTGAGAGGAGCAAGACGGCGTCGTTTGAAGAGTAGAAGGAAGGGCAAAGTTGTGATTTCCTTGAAGTTCTGAGTGTAACTGAGATGGTGGAGTGATAATGTAGCCGACGTTGAGATAGAAGTCAGGACCCCCGTCGAGTGAAGCAGGTGGCGGTCGTGTCCATGAAACGGGGTCGTTTTGGTCTGGTGTGTTGTCTTCCGCCCATGCGACGCCGTTTGATCTTGACAGCATATTTTGGGGTGAGGGCGGGGGGCCGAAGGAGGAAACTTCAAAGGAGAGGTGGGGTTTTGTGCGTTTGAGAAAGCGGAGGTGGGGTTTTTGGATGATAGTTGAAGGCGGTTTGCAGAGAGTGGGATGGAGAGGTAAATTGACACGGTGGTATGCGGAGTGCCGTGCACGGTGGTGGTTTGGGGTTGTGACACGTGGTTATTCAATTATGATGGCCTCACGGGTGCATTCATATAGTTGATGGGGACTTTGATGCCACCAGTCCACACATTTTACCATCTTGTCTTATCGAGGGTATCAAGTCCATGGGTCATTTTTGAGTTGATATGTTACGTGTTCGTAGTTATGGGTTCAGGTTTAGTCAGGTTAATTTTTCCTATTGAGTTGATTCATGTCATTATCGAGTCGGGTTAAATCGGTTATTTGTTTGTTTGAATTTAGTTCGGGTCGGGTCAATATCTGTTCAAGTAAATTTGGATCGGTTCCTAGACGAGTTATTTCGAATTAAGGTATATTTCGAGTCAAGTAAATTATAATAATGAGTCACCTCGATTTTGGATGAAATCTAAGTTAGGCTTTATCGGATCCACATCAAGTCACTAATGACATATTATTATCGATTTATGACTTGACATTTGCTATTTTATTGTATTCGTTTTGAATAATTTCAGGTTAGCTCAAGTGATAACTTGTTTTTATATGATGGTTAAATAATAAGTTATTACAAAACAAAATATTTATGAGATAATGATTACTAAATATTTATTAGTGTATCAAACGAGTAAATGATGTGTATTTTTAGTGTATCAATATACCATTGTATTACTTATATCAACTATCTACATTATGACATATATTCAATTTGTTAACATGTTGATTGAAATATAATCGGGCCACAGGTTGTTATAAGTTTCGTCATATCAGACATTTGTTGGGTTCAACCGATTTCGGATTTGATTCGGGTCGAGTCTGTAACGGGTCAGACACGGACCGGGTTCGGGTCTTTGTATATCGGGTCAAATCGGTTTCGAGTTGATTTTAGGTCAGTTATAAGTCTCATTTTTCGGGTCATAATCAGGTCGGGTCCAAGTCGAGTTTGGCTAGTTTATCGGCTCGGGTCAGATTTTGAAAACTCTATTTATCTTTCAAGTTTCAACTGAACCGTGGAGTAAGTTTCTAGTTGCTAGGAGTACTAGCTAGCATTTTGTATATCTGATGTGCCACTAAGTACTCCGGAATACGTAGCATAGATTATTAGTTTAGGGAGTGTGGAAGTGTGAACAAGTCAAGGCAGACCAGAACACTTAAGAGTATGGTCTAGCCTACTAACAATGTGCTGCTAAAAGCATACCCGTGAGTCTCAGCAGCTAAAAGTCCACCATGCACCTGACGAAGAAGTTGACACTCTGAAAGGTAGTAAAATGATTAAGCTGTTTCCACTAATTTCCAATGTCAAAAAGCCAGTCATCATCAATTGTATTGAGTTGTTTTATCTTCTACTCCGTATTATCGTTTTAGGTTCCCTCTTTGTGAGGGTTCAATGATGTTATGTCTTCACTTAATGATTTGATGGATTCATCAACTCGATCTAGTGCTCCCATTATAAGCTTCGGACTTAATTGTTCTCTTCAAACATACATTAACCCAATCAAAAAAAATCCCACCTCCTAATCAAATCTTTTTTATGCAACGATTAAAGTGCTCTTTATGTCTAGATAAGTAAATGTTCATATATTCTTACACTTGTATAGATGAAATTATTGCTATCTAATTTATATTAGTTACCTAGTAAATGTTCTACATGCTCTTATTTGAATTTGGACATAGGATGCTTCATAAAAGGTTGCACTTTATGATATCATTTACTTTCGTCCGGTAAGAAAAACGCATGTACATCCCATCTCAATCATATAACCGATAAATGACACAAAAATTAACATGAAATCAGTCCATCCATTTGAATCATAGCAGTTGAAGTTACAAAGACGTGTAGCCAATCTCTGAGGCGCATACTCTGAATTTTTATTTTTATTTTTAAAAAAAGGCACCAATATGCTTATTACTATGAAAAAAATCTGGTGGCTGAAACTGATGGCCGCTGTGATGAATGCCTGTCATTATACTCCACCGCATGCAGTTTAACTGTCCTGTACTTGAGTCTTCACAAACCTCAAACAATACCAAAATTTTGGAATAAATGCTATGGACTTCATGGAGTACTCAACTTTATGCTGACAGAGATATATTACTGGGTAGCATTTCTTGCACAATGATACACTTCTCTACATGAACATGAGTATATGACCACACTAGTGAATAGTATTCACTTCCCAAAAAATAAAGGATTAAGACATTAATTGTAAGTTTAATACTAGTAAGGTGTAACAAGTCAGCTAAATTTTTGTGAAGCCCCATACCTCCTACCCTCCAAGGCTCCAAATCTGCCTGGGGAGATCCGGAGATCATGTAATATGGCTTCCAACCAATTTTTTCCCTACTTCAAGGCCTGTTATGAAGGTAGGCTACATCAGTCCATCCCTGCATTCCACACACCAATTAAGTGTAGTGTGCAAGAAGCCAACATAAAGAGCTGTTTTTAGCACGAATAACAGAAACATACTAGTACATCAGTACATGGTATCATTAGTCGTATGTTCATAACTTAGCCAGGGGGTTATAAAGTTTCCACTTGAGTCGTCGAGCATTCAGGGTTCACCTGGCAAACTGGAATCGTGCAAACAGTCTACACTGAAGAAAATAATGCATTGAAATTAAACAGCTAACAAAATCAGCTATTTTCCATACGCTGAGCAGATTAAAAGGGGTTAGCTGCAAATTAAAATTTCATAATTGGAAAACGTTATAAAATTATGTCTATCATAAACAGGCTAGAAAGAGGTATATCATATACAGGCAAGAAATCACCAACCAGGAGCTCACTAGATACTGATATGAAATCAACATCTATTATAGGAGACGATTTAACTGAGGCAAATTCTGAACTTCAAAAATACCCGAACACATCTAACTAATTAACAACAAACATTGTATGTCACCACATTCACCCATTTCATTTAAACTGAATTATGATTCTATCATGCAGAAGGCATTGTGGTATGACTGGAATCGTGTTAAATGAGTAGAAGTTAATTTCTTGTACATTTGCTTCAGTAATGGTTTTGGTTTCAGGTCCAGAGCAAACTGACTGTGTTGTTGAGCAAGCAGGCTACAATTGCATGACACTGTAACTCAAATTATATTCACTATAAGAAAACTATTTCCTGTATATTTCTCCCTTAGGTAAGAGATCTACTTGCCTCTTCAGTGTGGACTCCTGATCAATCGATTCTCTTAGGAGAGGCAACTTGAGATGTCGTCAGAATGGAAGGCTCAACCACTTCCTAATGAACCTGTTGATCTTTTTATCGGTGTAATTTCAGCTGGAGATCATTTTGCTGAACGTATGGCAGTCCGCAAATCTTGGATGCAACCTGACTTGGTTAAATCTTCAATTGTTGTAGCCCGCTTCTTTGTAGCACTGGTAAAAAGGAATACTGAAAACCATGCATTACATTTGATCTTTTTTGTCCAGGAGGTTGATTCTTTATCAAAACTGTTGTGTTGGCAGAATGAAAGAGAAACCATAAATGTGGAGTTGAGGAAAGAAGCCGAGTTTTTTTGGCGACATTATCATTGTTCCATACCTGGACAACTAAGACCTTGTTGTTTTCAAGACTTTAGCTATCTGTGAATACGGTGTGAGTACAATGATGCTTTTTTGTTAAAATTTGATTGAAACTTGCCATGTTATGTTGTCAATTTTGTTTCTCTTCTCTTTGCAGGTGAACATATTGTCGACAAAATATATCATGAGATGTGATGACGATAGCTTTGTAAGGGTAGACCGGTAGAGGCTGTGATTAAGGAAGCACGACGAGTTGATAGCGAGAATTAGCCTTTATGCTGGAAATAAATTGCTATCATACACCCTTAGCTTGCGGAGTGGTAAATGAGCAGTTACATATGAGGTATGATTGGCTATTTATCGTTTTCTTCTTCTGCATGATGTGTGTGTGGTGTCATTGTGTATCTAAATTGTTTGCCAATTAGTATGCTAAAAGTGGCGAGTCAACTGGTTTAGTCTGAGCCTACATGGCCCAGGTTGCCTCTGGTTCCCAACCTACCTGTTTAGCCCACCTCAACCAGCCTGCGGCCACCTCTACATTTGATGCAGTATTTGTTGTTTGGGGATTCTCCAATGAAAGCTGAAAACTCTGTTACTTAGACCTCTTCTTTTACTTCTATATTTCTGATATTTTCTTGTGTAATTTTTGAGGAATGGCCTCACAAAATTGATACACCATATGCTGATGGACCTGGTTATATTATGTCTAATGGAATTGCCCGTTTTATCATAACAGAGTTTGAAAAGAACAGATAGAGAGTATGCCAACTATCTTTTCCATCACTAGCCAATAGTAGATAATTTGTTTTATCTGCTGACTTAAATCAGCAATTTTGCATGTTGTAGCTGTTCAAGATGGAAGACGTAAGCATGGGGATGTGGGTTGAGCAGTTCAACTACTCGAGACCTGTGATGTATCTGCACAACTTGGCATTTTTACCAGTTTGGCTGCAATGATGATTATTACACTGCACACTATCAATCTCCTAAACAACTGATATGTTTGGGGGAAAGACTAAAACTTGAAGGGAAAGCCTTATGCTGCAACCTATAATATTTTTACCATATTACCATCTGGGGGGTTAGGAATTAAGAAATGGTACAAAGAGGTTTTGACTTGTAGATAGCTTATACTTGTGTAATCATCGTGGATATAGTCCTTTCTCTAATCTGGTTAGTCTTTTTTGATGATTTCTGATATACCTGTAACAAGAGAAGGAGACCAGAAGGTAGTGCTGCGCCGAAAACGTATACAAAGTTTTTTTTTTTTCTTTTTTGGAACTTTATATAAATTAATTCTCATTGAGATTTGAATTATACATTATTTGTTTCATACAAAATAATCATGGTAAATGGATATAAAGTAAGTTTACATATTGACAATTTTATTTTATGCCTTGAGTAAGAGCATACTCATACAGTTTTTCCATCATCATATATGTTTATGATATAGATAAAGAAGGAATACTCATTTTAGCAATTTTGATGACGCAAATGGAAGACTGAAGGTCATCTTACTAGCATAAGGTATGTATCTTCTTTCGTATGTTCTGTGTTTGAACCAGGAAATTCATGTGTATTCTATCAGAAATTCTAGCAATAATGTTATCTTTTTCGCACTTTGTGACAACATAGTATAGACTGCAATTTCGACCCATGAGATTATACAATATACTTAGTTTTTTCCCCTTCGAGTTCTGCATTCTTTTGGATTAGCTATGTCCTACACCATCATAATACTCATAAATATGAGATAGTGCAATAGACCAAGTTTTTTTCCCTCAAATTCTGCATTCTTTTGGATAAGGTATGTCCTACACCATCATAATACTCATAAATATGAGAATGATTAATCATTCTGCTGCTTCTGAATCATTAGTTTAGGAAGCCCTCTTTTATCACTGTCTAGGAGCTCCAACCCTCTTGAAGTAGGTGATAAAAGCAAAGATTCTTCGGCGAGGAAAGTAATTCTTTCTAATGTAGTGGCTTAAAGAAGGAATCATATTCCTAATGATGTAAGGCCTAGAAACCCCACTAAACCTCCAAACATGTCCTTTCCAACTGTATTTTGCTCTATCCACTTTGAGCTGATTATCGTATCATTATCTCTCTTTTTTTTTTTATCCTGCTAATGATCTCTCTTTTACAAACTTTTTTTCCCCTTGTGTCCAATCTGTCTTTTCAATATATTTTTGGTTCTGGCACTTGACCATCTGTTGATTCTAGGCTTGTCAAATGGGTTGGTCAAGTTGAATTCAAGTCCAGCAAGTTTCAGTTTGGATCGGGTTGGTTTTGTATCGGTTTCTTGTTAAGTCCATTCTAAAAATAGGTTTTAGGCTAGGGGCCTGAGGTAAACCCAAAGTTATCTGGAAGGCTTGTCTCAGGAATTTGATGAAACATTTTATTTACCAATATGTCTGTTTTCATGACTTTGTCATGCTTGTGCTAGCACATGGTCAATCTGTTGATCAAGACTATAAATGAGGCATGTTCTGCTCCAATCTGGTGCTAGTATTATAATACTATGAATTGCCATTTCTCGTTTCGGTTTATTCCTTGTTTTTGGTTTTTTATTTATTTTTTATTTAATCATAATTACTTGGAGTACTAGAGTTTAAAGAGTCACCATGTGATGCCTTAGAATATAAGAATATCACTCAAGTTGGAGTAAACAGCTATATTTATTTGCACTGTAATATATTACAATTACTCTTCTTAACTTCATCAGTCAAAAGAAAAATATAAGAAAAACATACGTGCACAAGTCTAAAACTATAGAACTAAATGAGTACAAAAAGAAGAAGAGACGGCCAGTAAATGATCTGTTTCTTTTGTCTGAAATTTTGCTGTGATAGCAGAATTCTACACCGAGATCCAGAACAGCAGTAGCACAATATAACAGAAAAAGAAGCTTCCTGTAAAAACAGCGAGGACGGAGATTTAGAAATGAAAAAAGTCAAATCCTATTTAGAAATGTATAGTAAAAAGATGGGATTAAAAGAATATAAGAAAGAATAGAAGCATGTGCTTTACTTGCATCAAGAGAAATCTTTTTGAAAAAAGCTTACCATTGATCCCAGGAGCAAGCCTTAACCCTGAATTCCAAGAATTTTGAAAGTAACAATCTGTAGAAGTGTTCACTCCACTTGGACAGTTACACACAAAAGTGTTGTAAGTTCCAGTATAAGCACAGGCCCCATTACTCCTCTCGCAGTTGCTGCAGTAGATTGGATAATCGTTCTTCACGTTGAACTTGTACTTCAGTGCCACCCCATACTTCCATGCTTCTGGATTTGTTTCCTGGTCATTGAAGCTGTAAATTGCTGTATATGCTTTGCACTGTGTTTTCTGTAGGTCCATCTCGAAGGCAGGCCCCAGATCCACGGGTGCATACACGCAGCATGTGTTGATTGGGACGTTCAGCTGGCTGATAGGCTGGCAAGAGTACAGCGAGCTGCAGAGTGTGGTACCTATGTGCAGTGATGGAAAGTGAGGAAATTAATTAGTGAAAACTCTTTTGTATTGGCTTGAAAATTGTACGAGTATTCATCTTGGGTTAAGGTAATCAGTGTTACCTGCATTATCACACTGGGGAACGTTAGTAATGTTTCCATTGATAGCGCCTTTATATATAGGGGATGAATCCAGTGAGCAGTCCAGCAGTGCGAAGATACTGCTGTCGTGGAAAGAGAATGGGGCATCCCAGTCGAGGCTGAACCCTTTGCTAGGTTGAGTACAGAAACAGGTGGACATAGAAGGGTCGGAGACGTAGAGAACCTGGTTGTCATAGTCGATATTGGTTACAGGGTAGGAGCCAGAGTGGGTGATGAAGTTCAGCTGTCTTTGGCTGCATGTAACATGTTTAGTAAACCTAGGATCGCCACACCCTGGACCACCTCCAAAGGGGTAGCGAAGGGGGATGTTGCCGCAGAAGCGTTGGCATACTTGGGAGTGGGCGTGTGGGAGGAGGACAAGGAGGAAGAGAACTAGAGAGAGGTGGTTTTGGTTCATGGTTTGATAATTTGGAAGTGTGAAGAAATGAAGGCGTGAGTGGGAAGTGATCGCTGATGTATGTGTAGGATACTCTAGGATGGTTTTTAATGGTCTGAAGTTGGCAGAGAGTGGAGTAAATATTGTATTGGAAAGTGTGAGGCAAATGAAGGAAGGAAGGACCAATGTGGCCTTTTTCTAATGGGGAATTGGATTCACCTTTGGTTGTATGAGGAAGATGCCATCTTTCTTTCTCTTTTCTACTTGTTTAGTAGCCGACTATAGCTCGGAGAATTTATTATGCTTTTATTGTCTCACAAGTCATCATACGTTCATTCTTCTGTCCAGTTTTGGTTATGGGTTTCCATACATGTAACTGAAGCAGGGACTTAGGGGGTGCAAGCCATGAGAAGCCTCGATTCCAGGAAGATCGTGTACGCGGTCACGCTTATTGATATGCAAGATTGCTTGTTATCGGTTTTTATTACTAGTGTTAAGTCATTATATTATAGGACCAAAAACCAAACATGTTAGTTTTTAATTGAACATGATTGGTTGAGTATGACTTCATTCAAATTCTACGTATAAAAAACTTATAATGTTTAATGACTTGTGAAATCCTAAAAATAAAAATCAAGAACTGAAGGCGGGTTTGAACTTGGTCATTGTAATATTCTACCATGACATTGTTCAATAGTCGAGACTAGAAGGCGTCAATTAATCGGAAGCAATGGTCCTTGGATATCCGAAGAATATTGGTGAAGATTATATATCGACAAAATACTCTCGGTATCATACTAGTTTGTGCTACTATTCATACAGCATGTGATATCGTCAGTGTGTTTCTTGGATCTCTCATTCTGCTTCTCTAACCACAGTGATATAAGTGATCATATGACCAATAATTATTGCTAATGAACTTAATTATAGGCATACGTACTATAAAGTTGACAAACAACAAGCATTGCTTTTGGGCTTAAATTTATAGAACAAAAAATATCGAGGCAGTGGACTAAATTACCTACCCATAAGGGTCTGTGTCCCTGGCTTTGGAGGAGAGAAAGCAACTTCTTAAGAGTAGCATGGACTTTTTATTATTATTATTATTATTATTATTATTATTATTATTATTATTATTATTATTATTATTATTATTATTATTATTATTTATCACCATGCTCAGTTTAGTTGTCGTTGTATTAGGTATGCTATGTTTGACTTACTTTGAACCTCACTTGTAAAGTGATTTCAAAGTTATTCCAGATTAGCCGTTTCAATGTATACGTTCTCTTCTGAATGAAAGTGTTTAGATAGAATATGTTCTTATTTGGAAATAGGAATTAGTTATTTATAGGATAAGCCATAAAGTGGGAGCCTAAGATGTTGGAATGAGCCTTAAGAAAAAAAGTTTTCTTAGCTTATACAAATTAAGTTAACTAGAGTGTTTCGAGAAAATTCATTTTAAAGGGTGTCAATCAGTTATACGGTTCGGTTTTGGGTTCGATTTATCGGATTTCGGTTATTAATGGGTCGGTTTTTTAAGGTTTACAGTCTTTAGCGGTTCAATTCGGGTCGATTTTTAAAAAGTTATCGAATCTGTTCGATTTGGTTATTTTTATAGCGGTTTTCAAGTCAAAAAGGTTTGGGTACTAGACGGTTCGGGTTATAATTGGTTCGGGTCATAATCGGTTCGAGTCATAATCAGTTCGGGTCATAACCAATTCGGGTCATAATCGGTTCGGATATTATTGGGGCGAGTTGTAATCGATTTTAATGTAATGTTCCAGATTTGTTGTACTGATTTTTGTTACTATCATTATTTGTTCAAATCCTACCATTTTACTAGCTTTGTAATGGTTCAATTCCACGCTATTACATAATTGTAGTACCTAAGAAAAAGCTCTCAAAATTAGGTCATAATACTTTCTACAGTAGAAGAACAACATATATATTAATGTATGTCATAATTAGATTAGAACTAGGTGGCTCGAAAAGATCATTTTCAAGGAATATAAATAATATATCAAATATTCAAATGTGTTATACAACACAAAATGTAGAGTGGAGGTAACGATTTTAAACTATTCGGTCATCACGGGTTACAGGTCGTAAACGGTTCAGTTATAACAATTTACAGGTTTTAAACGGTTCTATCAACGGTTTCCAAGTTATAAACGGTTCGGGTTTATCAGGTTTTAACGGATTTCGGTTTAAATCGGTTTGGGTTACTATCGGGTTTGGACGTAATTGATTCGGGTTGTAACGGTTTGGCCTGATAACAGTTACAGTTCATTAATGATTTTTCAAAATACGGTTCGATTTAGTTTCAGATTTCATCTAATGGAATTGGTTCAGTTTTCGATTTTCAACAAATGGATTTTCAACGGTTTGATTATTTTTCGAAACAGTTTGGAACAGTTCGGGTCGGTTTTAGACCACTCTAAATTTTAATGCTTAAGTTAGTGGGATCTTTCTAGAATAATGTGTCTGATATTCAATGCAGTGGTCTAAGAGAAATAAAAAGCCTTAAAATAAGCCAATGAGATATACCCAAATTTGATCGATACGAGTCAAATCCGATCATTTGACAGCTGTACATGTAGATCAATAATATGACGTTACCAATTCTTTAGGTCCGAAACTAAAGACACAAACGAGCAAAAGCCCAAAACTCTGCATCTAATTTTGTTTTCAAATAGGCAAAGCATAATGGAATAGTCGTTGGGTTGCTAGCTTCATTGTCTACCTCCCATCATTCCGCAAAAAGAATCCTGCACCCGGGCTACCGTTATTGGTTCAAAAGATTTGAGGATGGCTCATAGTCTTTTGTATGATTTTTGGGCTAAACCAAATCTTGATGTTACCCATTCTCTTTTCTTAATTTGTTGAAAGATCAATTCACACTTTTGAGGGCTGCAGTTCAGATCCTTGTGCATTTGATTTATTCTTTGAGGTCCTTGTCCAAGTTGGACTTCTAGTGGAGGCAAGGGGACTTTTTGAAAAATGTTGAATTATGGGTTGGTTATATCTATTGATTCCTGTAATCTTTCTGACTTTCATAATCTTGCTGACACATTTGTGCAATTTATCTCTGTGGAAAGCCTCTACTGGACTGCTTACTCTTAGACTCTTAGTGCATCCTTGAAATGGCAGCAGGGTACGTATCAAATCTGACTTAGATTTTTTTTAATTCTAAGCTTTATCTATTAATTCAGAAATATGCGGAGTCATGTAGGTGCTTTAATGTAGGTGCTTTACTTGCTGCAAGTCTGCAACTCTTCCCTGTAAGGAGATAGCAAACAAGTGCAAATAGTCCCTGCTGAATGTTTATCTAAAAATTTGCTTATAAATTTACGTCTATGCTGACCTGAGAAATTCACATGAAAATTGACCATCTATTGTTGGATGCTCACATCTTCAATGTTCAAGAAATTATCATAGACTATCTGGTGTCAGGGATATTATTGTAATGGTATTACGACTTGCAAAATATATTTATCTTGGTTGATGCTTATCGTTTTTTATTGCTTCAGTTGCGCAAAAAGTGCTTCTATTATATATTTCAGATGGGCATTTAGTGGCATCTTCTGAAGGCCAGTGAGGAACTGATATCAAACATGATTTCCTCCAGGAATGTCAACTTGCATTGTAGAAGTATTGTAGCATGTATGAGAAGATAGGATATGCCGTTGTCTAGATGGACAGTTTCTAGTTCTACTCACCCTGCTTAGATGGAAACATGTGATGCATAAAGTGCTTCCTACTTTTGGCAAGCCCAAAATCAGTGCTTCATCTATCCGTTTCAGTTATACAAGCGCTCCAAAATGTGGAAGGAAAGGAGCAAGAAGAACAATTCTGTAAGGGGTGCAATAGATTGAGCTCCACTTGAAGGTGAGGATGGACTTGGACTTTGACTAGTGGCAGGCCTCACGATCTCCTTTGAGCAAGCATAGCTACAGCGGCTTGGGCGAACAACTCTGTAAACCCCAGTGCTGGCTAGAATGAGGACATCTTTCCTGTTATCCTGCGCAAATGAATATATGTATCCTAAAGCTGGCAGTGTAGTTCCTGGAACAACACCACACTGAAGTGGTGAGTCTTTAGCACAACTAAATGGCATTGCTGATACGTTGAAGTTTCCACTATTTTTTGGATTCTCATTAGCCGCCCATATATTGCTTGCATATAGATCTCCATACAAGTATCTGAAACATCAATAATTGTGGACTCATTATGCATGGTAATAGCAATTATATTTGATTCTTAATGATGGCAGTTCAATTCGATGTATACTCACCTGCCGGTCATGCATGGATCAATCTCAGAGCGATAGAAAAACCCGCCAGATATTGCAGCCGACCCTGTTTTCTTGTTGATTTCTGAATGAGTGTAACCTGCTACCGGCAAGATCAGATTTTGTGTAGCTGAAGAAATTTTTGTTTCATTTCCAGAACTGAAGGAAATGGGGCCTTCATATATACTCCAACCGTAGTTTCCACCTTTGGTGATTACATCAATTTCTTCGTATTGATCCTGCAATATGAGTGATATATTGTCATGCATGTGATATCTTATAAATCAAGTTCTGCATAGTATTACGTTGGAAGTGAACCTGGCCAACATCTCCACAGACGAAGTAGGAGGACCTTTCTGCATCAAAGCTACAACGCCAAGGATTCCTGAGCCCCATGGCCCAGATTTCTGGTGCCATGTCCTTGTCTTCTGAGTAAGGATTATCTTTGGGTATAGAATAGTTACCCCAGAGACCAAGGTCATTAATTTGTTTTTCACCTGCATATTTATGTGGCGTTTAAGGGAAACTCGCTCATTGTTTGATTGTAAGGAACAATCAGATATGAACCGTGCATGAAATGATGAGTGTGCTTACTTGGAATGGCATCGATGTCAAGTCTCAAAATCTTCCCTAGTATGGATTTCTTGTTCTGGGAAAAGTGATAGGGATCACCTCTCCCCCCTCCATCTCCCATCATGACATACAAATATCCATCTTCAGGTCCAAACAGAATCTGGCCTCCATGATTGTTTGAAAATGGCAAACCCATAGTAAAGATCCGTCTTACTTCTGTAGGCTGGCCACTTTGCATCTGCGAAAGATAAGATTATCATTGACTAAAAATTTCATGGCGGAAACTAGCCAGATTTGAAAGTTAAAGGATGGTAGAGATGATTACCGATGAAGGGTCTGATGAAGATCCATTTGCTGTGAATTCTGCTATAACGCTTTGGTATTGGCAAGGTATAGAGCTTCCTGAACTGTTAAATTTGGATGGATCACAATCAACATCGGAATTACATGCACACCTTCCTGCACATTCTGGTGACTTTAGCCGATCACAGTTGTAGGAAGCGAAAAAGCGCCCATTATGAGCAAAGTCTGGGTGGAATGCAATTCCAAGCATTCCAAACACAGTATCGTAGAGGACTTGATCAGTTAAATCGACAAATGGGTCTGATTCGTCTAGGTCCAACTTTTCCCCAGAGTCTTGCTCAGGGATTGTTGCCAGCCAGATTTTTCCAGGCAGGTTAGAAAAGAAGGCACGATTAGACCCATCAGGATGTGGAGCCATACTAATGTAACTACCAGTGCCTATCTTCTCTAAACACAGACCTTTTGGAGGATCATCAGTTTCTGAAATATTATTGTTTAGTTTGATGGGCTCGCCAGCAAAGCACACAGATTCGTCATCTGGAGAAGAGCCAAAAACCTCACAGAATGTATTTTCTGATTGCCAAAGATCACTTAGTGTGGACAAGTTAGAAGCCATTGATATTTGTCCCTTAGCTCCACCTTGTAATGAAGGTTCAAAGGGCGAATTTGAGATAGAAATGTCCTTGCACGTGTTCCATACAGTGGAACAGAAGCTGCTAGTTGATTGTTTTGATGAATGTGAGCTTCCTGATGTAGTCGAGTTGCAAAGACCTGGAATGGGTTTTTGCTGTTGCTGATGCCCTGCTTTAGCCTTGAAAAGCTCTGCTGCAAACGGGTCACATGTCTGCCAATGACCAAAAACATTATTTTTTGACGAAATTTAATGAGAATTTTCTTGCTGAAGCGTCCTCTTTGGCATTAGTGACAGTATTCCTTGGCAAGTATTTTCTTGCAAAATCTTAGCATTTGTTTGGTGAACAAAAATTCATCTAAATGTTGCCAAATTCAAATTTATTTTTTTTAATGCATAGGTTGTGGATGATGAGGGCTTACAGCGCAGAGAATTGATTTCAGAACCGAAGCACAGGAAGTATCAGAGATGTTCATTGCTTGATATTGTTTTTGCAGTTGAAGATCTTTGGTTGAGTCGCAGCATGTATTTCCATCATAAGGACAGAATTTCAGATTGGTCTTTGATTTTGTAGGTGCCCCTGTTTCAATATGAAAATGTCAAGATTTAAAATCGATGATGATGTGCTCGCATACAATACACTCGCACACATACATAAGGGAGGAGAAAGAAGACTTACTGAAGTCAGTGCACAAAGGAAGTGAAAAAGAAGGTTGAGAGACTAGAAGCCACTGAAAAAGAAACAAAACGGCCACAAAACCAGCCATTTCTTCAGATAATATCCCGACTTCTGCAATCTGTGAATTTACTAAGTAATCTCAGTTGGCATGGAAAGTCTCAATTATATAAGGTCAGCTTTAAACTCACAGGCCTCCGTAACTTTTTAACATTTTCCCTTGCTCATTTGACAATTTTCATGTTGTGGGGCTATCATTTATAGTCTTTTTTCTGGATAGGGGTAGCCATAAATCCTTATTTATTGACCACCCTGGTTTGTTGATGGTGCTTAAGCAATTATCCCTTCCTCATTGGAAGTACCTCTTATATTATCTTTATAGTGCCGCTTATTCCAGTATGGTCTTTTGTCTTGAGGAAAATATCAGTGTGACCTTTATCCAAATTAGTCATGTATTTTGATTTATCTAAAACAAGTTGACAATATCCTCTATGTTAATAATAAAAAGGACTCCTTTAAAAAATTACTTCCCACCATCTAATATATTCCTTATTAGTTCCTTATGTCTTTTATTCATTCCATTGTTACAAATTACAAGCCATGAAAGTATTGGTGAATGCTTCAAATTTGTAAATA
Source organism: Dysphania ambrosioides (assembly GCA_026401315.1). Taxonomy (NCBI): domain Eukaryota; kingdom Viridiplantae; phylum Streptophyta; class Magnoliopsida; order Caryophyllales; family Amaranthaceae; genus Dysphania; species Dysphania ambrosioides. Next base: position 343,802 of record CM048660.1, on the reverse strand, counting down.
TAGTCCTGAGTCAGTCATCAATCTTGTGCTTTGATATTAACCTATCATAAATTCTGCATTTTAGATTTTGATAATGTGGTTAGTACTGACTAGTGACCACTAAAGTCGATAGGATAGGTTTGGCATTTCTTTTATTAATTCAAAAGAATATATAGTGGAAATGGTGTTACATCCCATATTAGTCCCCACCTTATTCTCCCTGTCTTTTGCTTAGAAGAAGAAAGCTAAAAGTCCATCAAGCGAACCAAGTCCACCATTATACCCACTATAATCGTAAACTCTTCGCATGTTTCTTGCTCTACCCATCGCAAAAGCCGCGAGAAAACTCACTTCAAAGTAGCGCATTAACCTCCGCCTCATACTATACTATTCCCTCAAGCCAACTTGATTTTCACCATTGACAATGGTAGAATCCATACCTCCCCATGTAATTGTGAATGACAACCTTGCTGCCGTGCCATTAAGGACTTCACACCAAAATAAATCTCATCACCCCATCAATATATTGACCCGAAGACACGATCAAAATCATTCCCACAAGTTGTCTGCCTTTATATAATGATCTATTGACATAAGCAGTAGTCTTAATACATTTACTGATCTGCTCATTATAGTTTTAGAAGATGATAACCCTTATTAACCCTTATTACTTGTCCAAATATTTTGATTGATCTTCTTATGTCCTTAATCAACACATTAATGTAATATCATTTCCATTAATATCTGAAAATTGTTTTGATAGGTTGAACATATCCACTTGTGACATTTCAATTCGATATCTTTGTGATAACCCGAATCAAATGTGAACTTGGAGTATTTATTCAAAAGGTAATTTAAAGTGTGTTTTAGGGAGTAAAGTCAAATCTGGTAGGCTATTTCCTGGATCAAACTACTGTGGGTTGGGGGCAGTTCAGAATATGCAAAGAATGGGTTTAGCAGTATGGAACAATGAAGTGGAGTACACCCAAAAGAATCGGGGCAGTTGCTCAATGTCCACACTGATTATTTTGCGTTGCTTAGTTTTCCGTGGCATTATTTGACCCCTGCCCACCTAAATTGTGGTGTGAGAGTCAACCGGTGAACCAACCACTTGAATTCACATTTCATTTAAGGAAGCAAATTCAAACCAAAACTCTTTAGCTTTTTCGAGAAACAAAGCACATCAGCAAATTCTTGTTGGCTTCTTCCTGCTAATAAAAGCACCTTTACTGAAGTGACGCTTTTTTTAAAATCGTCTAGAAAAGGAGACAAAGTAGTACTACAAATAATACTTTTAATTCAGACTCAAAAAGTTGGCTAGCACCCAAAAAAAGGAACACCAAGATATTGTTTTGTATATGCGCATGGAACATAATTATATCACAAGATTTTAGCAGAAATCAGTCCTACATTAATATTTGTCAGCTTGGTTTCTTCCTTAACCATTTTGTATCGTTGAGGAAGTTGCACACTTGATTTACCAAGTTAAGTAGGTAAGAAAAACTACCCTATAATTTTGGATGGATCAACTTGGCTAGGGTGGTTAAGCTGGGGGTGGGGGGATAGTGTGGTGGTAAGAGGATCCCCATCTCAAAACATTTTTAATGGGGTTTGACTTCCCACTCTTAAGGTCGAAAGGTTCGATCCTTATCACTAAGTTAAGCTTAGCTGAATACCATATTTTTATTGATATACACAGTAATAGAAAATGATCAATAATTGACGGGGTTTTTTAGTACTATATACGGCGTCAAAAGGGTAGCAGCAGTTGAGATAACAATATCTAATCTTCATGCTAACCTGGTTTTTAAATTTATGCCTATATATGAAGTGTATAAACAGAATCAACTAGTCAAGCCTCCCTTTACTGATACTGTAATCAAAGATGTCTTCATGATGACTTATTGATCCAGAGTATGGACTATATATGAAGTGTATAAACATAATCAACTAGGCAAGTGATGAATGGCTGATTTGAAGAAAATCCCATAAGCTTATCTGACTTGGCTGGTATAATTTCGTGCAATAATAAGGTATGGACCAACAATTCTTTCCCTAGAACTTGGTCTGATTCAGCACATTTATTTTGGATCGTTTTCATATCAACAGCTGTAATGTAAGCCCCATACCCTTCCGTTTCTTTTTTTTTTTTTAATGGCCTGCCTTTTTTTCGATATAATTTAATACAATCAATGTCCCAACCATAATGTACCTCAATATGTTGTCAATGTAATATGATTTCTTGGTCCGATCCTCTTTGCTGCTAACATTGACTTTTGAATGTCAAGGCTTGGATTTTTTAACCTCAATCTGTTGTCAATGTAATATGATTTTTTATCTGCGGATATAGCCGGGATATATGCAGGGCATTGGGTTCAAGACTTGAAGGGTTTATTTCTCATTTCTCAAGTACACTGTCCATAGTGGCATTGGCATTGGCATTGGCATTGGCATTGTCCCATGTAGTTGATGATAAAAAAAAAATTGCAGCATACTGAGCAAAGGAAAACAATACGAGGGAGTATGCTGAATACTCCTAGCTAATCGTAGTTGATAGTAAATGTCATTATAAAGCCAGGTAAATCAAAGATCTTTACACAAATTTATATGTTTGGATTGCAAGAAGGTCATAGGCAGATAAAAGAACATCGAAGCATTTAGGCTGGGGCAGCAGACCGATTGAGGAACCTGATATGCTAGCCAAGAAGTCGAGAATGCTCGTGAAATGTGCCGTTTCCGAATAAACCCTTTGTAAGCAGTAATCCGGGTAGTTATTTTTTTTAAGCATTTTTTAAAAAAAATTTGCAAAAACAAGCTCTTGTTAAAAATTATTGCCAGATAAAACGATTTAGCTAAGACAACGATGTAGTAAGCTGGATTAGGGGGATGGGAGAAAGCTGGACTAAGAGAAATCGTTGTCCAGATTAACGATTTTAGCTCAAATAAAATCGTTGGCTCAGACAACGATTTTTGTCTGAAGCAAAATTTGCTTATTTATGAAATTAGTTTGAAAAGTAGTTTATTTTTTCAAATATTTTTTTAAAAAAATCAGTAATCTGGATAATACTACGTACATTTATTTGTATGTACGTTGGAAAATAGAAGAAATTCCCATACTTTGTGACTTTGTGTGATGAACTTGCAAAACTAAGCACTTTTCTGAACTCCATAAGAGGCCAAAAAGTCATCTGAAGTGTTGTCAACTAGTCATTTACTGCGAGCAGACTCGACATGCGCAAGTAAAAGAGTATGGACTCGATTACATGGTGCATTCTTTCCAGGGAAAGATTTGGAGGGTTTAAATTTTAATTGAGAAAAGTCCCCATTGTTGCCTTTGCTATACCACAATGAATTAAGATAAAAGGAACTCCCTACACTATCTTTAGAAATTGGGAGTGAATGCTATTTCTTATAACAGAAAATGTAGTATGCTGTATGCCATTAAGAAGCACCAGTGGTCTAGTGGTAGAATAGTACCCTGCCACGGTACAGACCCGGGTTCGATTCCCGGCTGGTGCATCCCCATTTTTTCCTGTTTTTTTGTTTTCTTGTTTAATTTTCCCTTTCCAACTGACGGTTAATGGGGATTGACCTGGGAGCTTGGTCTCAGTTACAGCTAGTTCAAAATAGCACACATGGTTTAGACCAATTTATTATGTGAATGATAGTTACAAGCGGACACAGCTAAGTATTACAAAAGTGAAAATATTTTATACTTCACGGTTACAGAGTACATAGAGTTGGTCAAAAATACCCAGTTTAATTTTGGTCCATAAAAAATGGGCCTAATTTTCTGGGTTGGGTCCTCCGTTGGTACAAAAGCCCACAAATATTTCCTGGCCCGATCAAGAACTTAAAAGTTTGTTCCAGGTTTGCCCCGACTGGCCTGACAATCAGCTTTAAGAGTATGTGAGCAGTGAGTATATCATGTAAATTGCATCTTGAATAGGACAAGAGATGGCCTGATGGATCTATAGTTGTTGTTGCATCTACATCAAACTACGTTAAGGTAAATACTATTGTGGACCAAGATAAGGCTATGGCTAATGCTACCAAATAGGAAGTTGGGTTGCTATCTTAATCTCCCAACTCTTCAATTGGGTCTTCATGAGCTTCAATTACTTAATTGAATTTTGCCTTTTTTGTTGTTGTGCTCTTCAACGTAGCTTTTAGCTCTTTACCTATGATTAATTTTTAGTTTTGACCTTATTTTTGAAAAATATCGAAAACTAATTCTCATCCGAAAGTATTTCGAAAAATGACCTTCATTTAAGTATCGGGTGTAAACCGCTGTTAGTGACAACAGTTTTAAGAGAGTTAGTATATTGACTTTTTTGGAGTTAAATTTACCCAATATAAAACCGCTGCCAAGGACAATTGACAGCGATTTTACAATGGGTAAATTAAACTCCCAAATCTCATTTTCCCATTTTTCCATTCCCATATGTTTGCCTTTGTGTTTCCCCCATTCTCCCATATCTCTTCTCCTCTCCTAAGCTTTCCTCTCCTCTCACTACTTTTCCGGCCGATGACAAGAATTCTATACTGTGGAATTTGTTTCTTCAACCCTCATTCCCTATTCCTCCCGCCTTCGACATCACAACAGCGATGCCGAAGCACTACCGACAAGCGGTTAGTCAGTCTCTTTCCTCCATGCTAACCCCATAAGCTCCTCTACCCCTCCCATTTTCCATCACTATGTTCTCATTTTTGTCTCCATGCAAACCCCACAAGTCACCCTCCCTCTCTTCAAGTCTCCCTTCACTTTTCCATGGTATTTTTGTTGAATTTTATTTATTTGATATTTTTATGACTTTTGGTGTTTAATTGAGTTTGTTTTGTATTTTATGATGATGGAAATGAGATATGGAGTTTAATTTATTTAGTGTAAAATCGCTATCAAGGACAATAATTTTACCTTAAAGTAAAACCATACTCCTTAGCAACGGTTTTACACTAGGTAAATTCAACTTCTAGAAAGTCAATATACTGACTCTCTGAAAACTGCTGTCAGTGACAACGTTTACACCCGAACATGAAACTTGGGTGAGGGTTGGTTTTCGAATTTTTTTTTTTAAAAAGGTCAAAAATAAAAATTATCCATATTCCTAACTTGTATGGTAGAGGGTTGGCTTGTAGTGGTTTTGTTAGACATCATTTTCCTTCTCATTAGTTGTTAGTACCTTGTATCAACACTTCCTATTGAAAGTTTTCTTTCGATATACCTCTACTTTCATCTAGGAGAGTCAAAATCAAGTCCACGGGTCATTTTTGGGTTGACTTATTGCGGGTCGTTTTATCAATTCTGGTTAAATCAGGTCAATTTGGCTTGTCGGGTTGAGTAGGGTTAGGTCATTATTAGGTCGGGTTAAATCAGTTAATTGCTTGCTCGAGTTCGGTTCAGTTTCGGTTTAGGGTGTACTCGGTCTGGGTCAAGGTCGGTTCCTAAACGGGTTATAGCGGCTTATTTTGGGTTCAGGTAGATTTCGGGTCAAATCAATTATGGTAATCGGTCGCCTCGATTTCAGTTGAAATCCAATTTGGGATTTATCGAGTTTGCATCGGGTTAATAATGAAAAATAATTTGTTTAAAGGTTATTAGAAATTGGGTAAAAGTAAGTCGAGCAAGATTAGGTCACAGTCACATATATTTAGATTGTTAACATATCGAGTTAATTCGGAGCACGAGTTATTATAAATTGGGTTATATCGATTATATGTCGGGTCGGACACGGTTCGGGTCTTCAAATATTGGGTCAAATCGTTTTGGAGTTGACTTTAGGTCGGGTTGAGTCGGTTTTCAAGTCTCACTTTTCGGGTCATAATGAGGTCGGGTCTGGATCGGTTTCACATAACTTATCAGGTCGGATCCGATTTTACCAGCTCTACTTTCATCTAATAGATCTAAACTTTATCTTCATGACTTTCTCATTATATTAAGGTCATACAAAACTTCACACATACACTAGGTGAAAAGGTATTTGGCTTGTTGACTCTTTGACTGTTGTGCAAAGTAACCAGACATCCAGTTCATATTTTTTTTTTCTCTTGTTGAGTATTTTCACTATTCACTATTGTTGGGAAATTCGAATGATATGGACTAGTTTTTGGAAGGCCTCCTTTTTGCACCAAACTGTTCCTAGGGAAACAAAAGTCAATTGAATGTTGATTGAAGAAGATGGTTTAGGCATTGTGGAAAGCATTCGTTGAATTTCTAGTGGTGATAAATATCTATACTAACAAAATTACTAGTATCTGGAGGTGTATCCGAAAAAATCCTCTCTAATGCCCTCAAACTCTAGAGAATCCTTGGATACTAATATTTTATATTATCATAATAGATGTATCTTTTTCAGAATAATAAATGAGATAGTTTCAACCCTTTAACCTATAAGAGACTCATATAACTAAGGTACTGGAGTTCACACCTTACATATTGGTAGGTCTAAATATGTACACACCAAATATCTTCCAGTCATAACTCATAAATCATAATTGTTCAGTGTTTTTTCTGGTGCTTCATGACATGTTCCTACCAATGCCCACGATGCTCATAAATATCTATGGACCATATATTAACTATCAACCCTTCATTGACCATGTGATAATGCACCTAATTTTGAGGATGCATATTCAATGCACGGGTATTATACGTCATTGCATATCCAATCACCGCTCTACCGTTTCTTTACAGAATATACGGAATTATGGATTAAAAAAAGTAGTTAAAAGATAGGTTATCACAATTCAAATGACCAAAACAGTTTTCTACGCAATACATTATTATGAATATCAACAAGAAGCAACCTTGGATTGTTTTTTAAATAACGAAAGACAGACAACAATTTGACATTAACTAAACACAATATTTAATAAAAATGTAAATAAATATTGTCATGTTACTTAAGTTGCGTCACTGATATTGTAAGAACTCCGTGGTGGATATAGAATTTTATACCTAATGAATCACAATCGATAATCAAACATGTAATAAATTCAACATTTGATCTCTCATGTTATTTCATGATTTGTCTTTTATATGCGTCCAAAAAATACCCTTTCTCAACGATTTTTTGGGTCAGATCCGCCACCGCCGGCCCCATTTGACCTCATTGTGTGAGAACACGCAAATAATTTATAAGCAATAAGCATAGAGAGTTACAAAAGTCAGTGACGCAACTTTCTTGTTCTCGCACTCATTAAAATAAGTGGTCACATATTTAATTTGAAATAGAGAGAGCCACAAAAATAAAAGACACCTATACAACAACAACAACAACACCCATCGTTTCATTGTTTGTTGTACATATATACCTTGAACACCTCTCTAATCCGTCAACAAAAACATCACACAATCTCAAAGCTCTAATTTTGAAGAGAGAAAATCTTAGGCAAAATGGGGAAAGACGTGAAGGTATTGGGTGCATGGCCAAGTCCATTTGTTATGAGGCCAAGAATAGCACTCCACTTGAAATCTATAGACTATGAATTCGTCGTTGAGACGATGCAACCAAAGAGTGAACTTTTGCTAAAATCAAACCCTGTTCACAAAAAGATCCCTGTTCTTCTTCACAATGATAAGCCTGTCAATGAGTCCCTCATCATCGTTCAATACATTGACGAGGCCTTTCCATCTGGTCCGTCCATTCTCCCATCTGATCCTTATGATCGCGCCGTTCATCGCTTTTGGGCTGCTTACCTTGATGATAAGGTACCGTTCCTTGCTTTCTTTTTATTATGTGCATATATAATTAGGATATACCCTGCTTTGTTTTTTCAATTTACGAGTTTTGTAAGTTTTTATTTGTTTCTTGACGGACTTTTCAATGTAAGTTGGCTAATTTATGTGTGATTAATTTTAATTTTTAAAAAGTAACTTAATATATAGGTAAACCAAAAGTTGAGAATTGGGCAAAAAGGCTAATGGATCCATTACATGTACAGAATATTTTCTTCATTGTGGAATAAGAAGCAATTAGGATTTATGTGGTAGTGGACTTTATAGCTAAGTCGCAGGTTGTGGTAAATAACTCGCAAATAGTTGGGCCAATACTTATTTAAGGTGTACAGAATCAGTTGGTTAATGTTTGAACATGATCGTGTCATCTTGTGTTCATGTAAACTTCAATGTGAGTTGTTTTGAATGCAGTGGTTCCCTGCTTTCCAAGGAATAGCCAAGGCAGTGACTGATGAAGCAAGGGCTGCAGGATTAGAGCAAGTGAGGGAAGGGTTGGCATTGCTTGAGGATGCCTTTGAGAAATGCAGTAAAGGGAAGCCGTTCTTCAGCGGCGACAGCATCGGGTACCTTGACATAGTCTTTGGGAGCTTCTTGGGGTGGGTGCGCGTCTCTGAGAAGATGAACAAGATAGAGTTGATTAGCCAAGAGAAGACGCCTAACCTCGCCGCCTGGGCTGAGAGGTTTTGTGCTGATGATGCTGTGAAGGATTATATGCCTGAGACAGATAAACTTATGGAGTTTGCCAAGATGCTTATGGCAAGGCTCAAGGCTGCTGCTGCTGCTGCTTCTAGCTAAAGTGGTATGGCATTGTTTTCATGAATAATGGGTATTGGTGGCTATACTTCCATTTGTAGTCCAACTGGTTTGATGATAATGTGCGGTGTTGCTAGTGCACCTTAGATCGTTTCTACTTTTAATTGTATGGCAGTTAAAGTCATTCAGATTTCCCTAAATTCTCATTAAAATGTATGTGACATGATCCATCAATTGATCTTTGGAAGGAAGTCATATTTTTCTCTGATATCAGTTTTACATGGTTGTAGAATTCTAGTCTTAGACTTCTCAGGATACGGCAGGGACTTCTCAGGATACCTACCACTCTAGCAGGATACTGACATACTCTTTTGGTGTCCCTACTAGCCTATTAGGTGTCCCTACTTAAAATATCATACCCCTTAAAACTCTTAAAGGTGCTCCGTATTAACTACATCCAGCGCTGCCCAAAAAGAAGAAGAAAAAAAAACCCACATACAGAGATTATATTATATGTCACTTTTATTATACCAAAACATAACCTAACTATATTTTGAATACTCCATTTTAAATATGTGGAGATTATTCGAACTAATGTGAAGGTACTCCAATCAACTTCTAAACTCTGGTTCTTTATAAAGATTACTTCTATAAAAGTAACTCCACTCGTATTTGTGAATATTCAATAGAACTGTGATATTTTGTATAATATTCAATATTCTTGTGATGTTAAGGTAAGGGGTACTTTTGAAAAATGACTAGTAATATAGTATATGAATAGAAGTAAAGCCTTGGACTGTGAATTGTTGTTAGAAAGAAGAGATCAAATTTATTTGTGACACTAATAAAAGTCAAATATGATAAACTGTAAACCAAAATAGAATAGTCAAAGGTGGTTGGTATTTGCCTTGAAAGCTCAAAAAAGAATAATATTTTTTTTAATCCTAGTTATGCCTCTAACCTCACATTGCTGACCTCTAAATTGAATTCTAAGAGAGGGGATGACAGAGGTAAAATTGCTGGGGTTCTGGCCAAGCCCATTTGCGCTGAAGCCACGAATCGCACTTCACTTGAAATCTGTAGAATATGAATATATTGAAGAACCAATCAATACACAAAAAAGTGACCTTTTGCTAAAATCAAACCCTGTATACAAATATATACCAGTTCTTATTCACAATGATAAGCCAGTTTGTGAGTCTACCCATCATTGTTGAGTACATCGATGAGGCCTTTCCATCTGGTCCGTCCATTCTCCCTTCCGATCCTTATGATCGTGCCATCCAACGCTTTTGGGCTGCTTACATCGACAATAAGGTATAATTTTTTTTTATCATGGTATGCAAAATATATATTGTGCGCAAAGTAACTTACTGGTAGGATATGCTGAATTGTTTGGTTTATTGATAGTGTTCATTGTTAAACGTACACGACCTCTGCTTGTGTACTGTGTAGCAGAGTAAACGTTTGAGTTTGTCACAAAAAAAAGCAGTCGATCCCGATATTGCACGATGTAATCCATTCAGAAAGTGAGGAAGTAAGAGCAGCAGCAGCAGAGAAATGGAAACAAGGGTTGTCATTACTTGAGGAAGCCATTAAGGGAAGTCCTTTTTCAACGGGGATAGTATTGGGTACCTTGACATTGTCCTTGGAAGCTACTTGGGGTGGTTGCGTGTCTCCGAAAAGATGAACAACATAGAGTTGCTCAACCTTGAGAATACCCCAAACTTAGTCGCATGGGCTCAGAGGTGTTGTGCTGATGATGCTGTTAACTGTGTTAAGGATTACTTGCATGACACTGAGAAGCTTATGGAGTTTGCCAAGACAATTGTGGCTAGGTTCAAAGCACTTGCTTCCAGCTAAAATCCAAAACCCATGATTGTTATTGCTAAATTCATTATTCACGGATCTTAAGATACTACTTCCTATGTCATACTGTTTCAATTGGTTGATGACAATAATCCGGTGACAGAATTGAATTTTTTTTATTTTTTTTTTATATTGGCAACTCACATTAGACTTTACTACTTGCGAAAGGAAAATTACTCATAAAAAATTATTCAAGTTCACTTTCTTAGTCCTGTAAAAAAAATTTGATTGAAATTTCAATCAATAAATGTTAAAATTGTGAGTTTATGGTGGATATAAATGGTGGAGAGGAAGGTGAGAGCTTTGAGAAGAATCGTTATTTTTCCATTAACATGTAAAAGCCTCTAAATAAGGATGTACAAGAGAGGTCTACTAGGAAAAGATAAATACAAGCTAGGAAAGGATAAGAGTATAAGATAAGTACACTTAACAACCGAGGAAGATACGTTTATAAACAAAAGATAACTATGTTGGGTATATCTTATGTGAGTGCATCAAATGATAGAACTTCACGATCTTTATCTTTAATAGAAGGTTGGAACTTGGAAGCCATTGAAGAAGTTGTGCGGAGAGCAAAGAGAGGAAGAGAGGAAAATAGAAAGAAAGACTTTTCTATTATGATTTTTGTATTACTGAAAATTGTACAATTACAATTACAATTAAGCTGTTTATACTACTAACTAATATACTAAAACATAAACTCCAACAATTAAATATTGAAAATCATATTAGTAATATATAATATATGATAGAATACTACTGATTGGGGGTAATAATTCAAATTATCTTAAAATAGTCTATTCATTTAGTAATTTGGACATTTTGATAAGACTGTTACAAAGTTATATCTTCGAAATTATGGAGTAGTTGTCAATATTGATAGGCTCATCAGAAAAATCACAAATGGACTATTGATAAGGATGGCGATAGTCATAGAAATTTATGATATGTCTTATAAAGATTGATTGTTAGATATAAAAATTCAAGAGCGAAACAAACCCCCTCTGTGAAACCCACATCCCTAAACCTTTCTACAGAGAAAAACATAAAAAAGAAAAAAAAAACCCTGTAATAAACCTATTATCAATTTCTCAAACCTTGCAGAGTATCATCTAGGATTTCCTTTTGGAAAATCATGGCATAAGGCGAACTATGTGTATAGAAAATTGAGAACGATTTCCACATACAAGGCCAGAAAAGAGAAAAAGTTTCACTTACACATCATTTTGATGAAAAATTTCAAATGCACTGTCCGCATAAGCAATCTATAAGGAATTATTTTCTTAATGCAAACTGCTAATTGAATTAACGGTTTATAAAACAACTAATTCAAATGTTCTATGTTATTTGTTTCGCAAATTGAATGTGGATTGCCTTACACCTATAATTTCAAAGTTTTTGCCAATGAAAATCATGAACTATTGTGATTATACATCATTAATTGTGTAGAGACAAGTTGTACAATGTAAAAATTGGTGTAACATTTTTACTGTTTAAGACTTTCTCTTTACACGAAACTTTTCACTAATTTCGTATAAGTTCAAACAACATAAGTTCATGTAAATAAGTTTAATAAGGTTAATTTCATAACCAACAAATTTTGGACTAGTGACTACTTAAATTCAATTTAAAACCAATATAAGAACAAATACGTAAAGTTTTAGGATAACGATAAGCTCATATTAGTTCAAATTATGGCCAGTTAACATAAAACTTTTAACTTTCTATAACAGTCAAAAGTGAATGGTTAGTCCTAATTACGAAGTAACAATTATGTGGATAACTTGTTTCTTTACATGGTAAAAACCTATAATAATAAGTGACACCTATCGTTACATTGGATGAAACATATGAATATATCATTTTCAAATTCAATCGTGTTGATGTTGGAAAAGAAATATACAATACTCAGTGCTCAATGCTCAATGCTCAATGCTCAATGCATCAACTATCAAATAAGTTCTATTAAATGAAATTCCATTCAAAAAAATGGTAAACATGAAAAATTTCCCTTCAAAAGCTTTTTTATTTTGAAAAATATCTTTTAGGAAAGAATGAATAAAATATAATACCATAGCAAGATCAATAATGCTCATTTATAAAAATGGTAAGGAATAAAAAAAAATTATGAAAACATATCCTCCAAATAAAAATCTCCATTATTATGCTGTCCTTTCAAATGCAACAGCTCCAAATGTCAGCAAAACTAAAGCTAAATAATCTGACAAGAAAGCCTACTCACTGACTCGCGTATACAAGAACACCCAAAGTAGCGGCCTTCGGTGGAACCGAATTCTAGGGGAGGGGAGAGAGAAAATCATGGTGCAAGAACAAGGCCTCAAGTTTGACAAATGGGGTTATCAAGTCAGAACCTCTTCTGATCAATGCATTTCTGTTATTAATGAATTCTATCACCAGGTATACAGTGTTTTTAAGGGCAATTTTGTAGCCGAAATTTTATCAAAGTTCCTAGATTACTATTTGATGTTATTGTGGTTATTAATTAATTGGGTTTTGTTCAATTTTGTTGAAGGTGTTGAGTTATGGGAGAAAGAGGTCAATTATATTGGAGGCCCCAATTCATGATGAAAGTTGTGTGTTAAGCAATACATTGGCTGCATATTTCTCCTGTTCTACTCATTTTTCTGAAGCCCTTGCCTTTCTTCAATCTGCCAAGTGTCGCTATGTATTATATAAAGAAACCATCTTTCTGTGATTAATTTGTTATTAATTGGTGATTTGTTGGGATTATTGTGCTAATTACGGTGTTGGGTGATTTGGGTTTATGATGCAGGATGAAGCCACGGATTATGAGAAAGCAGTGTTTGATGCTGTTTCTTGTATGGTATCTGAAGACAAGGATGATGACGTTGCTCTTGAGTTGCATTTCAAGGTTCTAGTTTTATGTCACTCTTAGTTATGACTAAGAAAAATGATCCTTGATTCTGTTCATTGCGATTTGGATTCAAAAAAAATGAACTCTAGTGTTTAACAAGCATCTCTTGTGCTTGTGTTTTGAAAAGGATTGTTTATATGTTTTGGATTGTGATTGGAATCAATGTGATAATTTCTTACCGGGCAACAATCTGTTGCTTAGAATTGGGATAAAGATTGAATACATCTGCTTATCCGTGTTTATGAATTTAGCTTGGTTTGAATGTTTGACCTACTTTGGCAATGTGTTGAAATGTAGAAGCTTGTCATGCTATGGCAAAGTGTAGCATCAGCGTAGAATGGATATTTTGGGGTTGGATTTAGAATTCCGCGTTCTGTAGAGCAAATTGCTACACACTCTGTATAGTGCGTATTCTGAGGCACTGAGCTGTAGGTGTTAATTTTTTCACCTCTTGAATAGAGGGTTTGAGTCCAAATTTGAACTTGAAATATTTGATATCATATTCTTGAAATTTTGTGTCAGTGTAAGAATCAATTGGTGATTGATACCTGAGGTTTGACTTTGCAAAATTTTGTTTGACAGTTGTTAAGAAATTTTCCAAGGGACCTATTGTCCTTGAAGAGGGCTCAAATACTTTGCTTCTACATGGGGCAGCCAAGTCCATCTCTTGATTTAGTACAGCAGGTTCATTTTATTCCGAAAACCAACATTGTTGTCTCTATATTGTACTCGATAAAACAGAAGACTGTATACTTGTTGTAAACATAGGCCTGTTATTGACTTGGGGAATATGCTACCGATGATGATCAACTTAGGTATTAAAAGATAATGAAGAAGAAGCCTATATTCATGGCATGCTTTCTTTTCCTCTACTGGAGCTCGGTCGCATGGAGGATGCTGAACGAGCTGCAAGAAAAGCACTTGAGATCAACAAGCAGGATGTTTGGGCACAACATAATGTGAGATAAAACATTATCCTCTTCTTTCAGAAAACCAAGCAACCTTCATTACAATATCTTATATTTCATATATACTTGACTCATTTATCAACACATCATATTTATATTGCAATAATACTGAATCTAGCCAAAATCTAAGCCTGCTGCCATATATTAGCAACTAGGTTTACATTATAGTTTCTATTGCCACATCTTGTAATGTCTCATAGAAGCTGTTTTTAAGATGAAGAGAAAGGATGGGTAGAAAATGTGAGACTCTCAATTCAAATATATGCTAATATGATAATACTGTTGTTGAATACATTTTTGTGAGGTGTTTGGATCAAGTTGGACCATATGTTGACACATATTCTATCATTGCAGCTGTGCCATGTTCTTCAAAATGAATGCCGTTTGTCTGAAGCTGTACAGTTCATGGAAGACTGCTCCCCTACATGGACTTCTTGTTCTTCATTTATGTATGTATTATGTTAACATTGTGTTTTTCTTTGTACATGGACATTGTTACTTTGCCCATCTGCTGTAATCGAATTTGATAACATCACCTTGTCATCCTGTGCTAAGGACTGGTAATTGGTCCTCAGGTACACTCATAATTGGTGGCATGTTGCTGTTTGTTATTTGGAAGGTCATTCTCCAATTGTAAAGGTCTTGGATGTATATGATCATTGTATCATGAAGGAACTAGACAGACCTGATGCTACACGCCCAGAGGTTTCATTTTGTACCCAACTACCCCTATGTTACATTATATAATTATGGATTTCTATGCTATATTACAAAAATTTAAGTGTTTCAGGTTTATTTAAATGCTTTGGCATTGCTGTTGAGATTATGTGTACGAGGTGAAATTAGTCACTTTAAGGATCGTTTGAAGAATCTAGCTGAAGTTGTGACTGATAAAGTGAGTAAATTGCTAGGTTTCCTGCATTGTATCTTCAAGAAACTATATTTGTAAGGTGTAGGACTTTTTTTTGATATTGCACAACATTTAATGCCTCATTTCAAACTAACATCTGTCTGGTATCCTGAAGCACTAAATAAGATTAAACATGTCATTCTTTAAAACTACTGTATTATGAAATTTGTGCAATTCATTACCTTCTTTCATATGTTTTCTTTGGTTTACTATTGTGTCAATTGAAGGATGAATGGCACTTTTACAGTTTTACTGGAGAAGTTACTTTGAAAATGTTTTACAAATTAGACGAAGTGTTGTGCTAAAGCTATATTCAGAAAGATAACTGCAGTATCTAATGCTTGAAGTTTCCTGGTTTTGTTAGGCCCTTTGGCACATGGAATGGCAGCTTGACTTGCTTATACTATGGGCCTTGACACATACTGACAAGCTTCCTGCAGCACAAGAGTTACTTGAAAGCTTGAAGCTCAGGTCAGCATATGGAAGTTTTTCCCTCTCTTTCATGCATTGACTTGAATCAGTAGAGACTCAAGAAACTACCATTACTCTGCTATTTTTTATTGGTTATAAGATTTGAATTATGAAATGATTTTGTCACATTATTTCTTCATGTAGGGTGTCAAGTCTGAATAATAAGAAGCAGAAGCAATTACAAAGGGGACTCTCTGTAAGTCCATTGCTAATTTGGGGTTCTGTCATATTTTACATATCATACAAAGTTGCAGACATGTATTTACGATTGGATTTTTTCATAACTGTTTGCTCAGCTTGCAGAAGCTTTATATGAATATGGTAGAGGTAATGACAAACATGCCTTACGGTTCCTGGGTTCAGAATTTGATGCTCGTGATTATAAGGTATATTGAATTTATTTTTCAATTTGGCCTTTCATTTAAACGTCTTTGGCAGTCTACCATACCAATACAAGACCTGCAAGTAATGATTGCCATTGGGGATACTGGCTTCATATTGCTTAATAATAAAATAATGTATTATACTTTCATGTCTCCCAGACAATAGGGGCATCTGATGAGCAACTTGACGTGTTTAATGAAGTTTGGTACTGCTTGCTACTGAATAATGGACAAGCTGCCAAAGGTTTGACTTACAGCTGAGAGCATTTGACAATTTTCAACTTGAATTATTTTCTCATCGCCTCCTAATCCATTTGATGTTAATTTAGTGATAGAGGTCATTGAGAGACGACTTAAGACAAGGGATGGTGTGCCCTTTTTATGGCGTCTACTGGTATGGATTTTGAGTTGTATTCCATATATTTTAGTGCAAGTGAACCAAAATTTGAAATAATTTTAATTTTTGTATTGCAGGAGAAAGGTTACTTGATGATGGGCCAGGAGGATGCTGTAGTAAGAGCAGCTGATAAGGCGAACCATCTGGAGAGCATCTATTTTCAATAGCTTCCTGTATCCTGTATCACTTATCACTGTATGTATGTATCTTATTAAATAGGGAGAAGCAGTTCAATATCAGGATGCATTGAGTGATTAGTGATGTGAAGCTGTGAATTATTGACCAAAGTGGTTGCAGAAATCAAATAAGATATAGCAAGCTGTAAGAGATTAGGGGGTGAACAATCTGTATTGTTGTTGCACCATTAAATTCATACAATGCCTTGATCATTCTGATATAGTGAAGGCGTAATTGGCTAATATCATATATACAAACTACATATACAAACTACAAGTATAAGTGCAGAGTATACTTAGCATACATTGCTAGTCGTTTTGCGTTATAGGGAATTCTTTGCCAAATTCTGTTCATTTGCAAGTCTGACAGTATTACAGGGAAGCTAGTACAGATTCCCAAGTGGGGACTTCACGTTGAAAACAGGATCACTACTGTACTGTGAATATAACTTTGTTATTCCACCTAGTGTTTTGGAGATGACCGTAGTTTATTGTTTTAAGATGTGTGACGGTCCAAATACAAGTTCCTGAGTCAGAACGTATAGGTCTAAGTAGAAATGGGTCTTAAAGCATGGAAATGTTAAGTGTAACACATTTATGAAGTCAAATAAAAGTTGAAGGCAAATCGCAAATTGGAACTTGTGATCTAAAGATCAAATTTCAATCTCTTTTCAAGTACATGTTCCATCAGAAATGGCAAAAGTTCTTGAGTGAAACTCTTGTGTTGAAGCTTTGAAGGAGAAACAAAGGATGAGACCGTAGAATGAGTTTTTTCTATGGTGCTAATGCAAGTACAAGTAGGGTCCGCAAAATTGATATAATCTAAACATATGTTGAGACCTCGGTTAATAACCATAAGTTAAAAAGATATCATCTTGAGTAAAATGGTTAAAATGATGGACAAAAGATCTCATAAATAACTCATCTTTATTACAGTGAATCTATTGTGTAGATCATATTTTTGCAACAAATCGAAGTGAAGAATGACGATTTAAACAAATTCTCATACAAACATGCTTAGTTGATTGTACACGCAAGTTGTCTAGACACTCAAGTTTATTGTACTAATTTGTCTTTGGCGGCAACCAAGCAGCTTGATCTAGTATAAAAGACAATCATTCCTCACTTAGTTATTTAACCTGATTCAGTTTTACAAAACTATAATTCTATTAAGTCAGAGTTCTCTCAACGTGTGCTTTTATCCTTATATCAAATTTGTAATCCTCTTGTACATTACTCTAGTTTGTATTCTTGAGAGTTTAGTATCGAGTAGTACTAAGGGACTGAGTAGTACTAAGGAAAGGGTTTGAGTGAAAACTGTAAAGACTTCGAGTAAAGTCTAGGGAAGGAAAGTAAGGAGAAAGATTGTGAGAGTAAAAGGGTGAAGTGTTCTGAGTGGAACATGAGCGAAGGAGAGGACGAGAGGTAATAGGATTTCCCCATTAGTGAAAAGTTCAAAATTTCAGAGTTAGGTCGTGGTTTTGCTTTGAGTAGGGCACAAAGTTTTCCCCGTAAAAAATTCCTATGTTCGTTTCGTGTGTTCCTTTTGCTTTAACTGTTCTAGTTTTAAATTCCGCAATCAAGAGCCAAAAATTTAATTTCCAATTCAACCCCTCCCCCTTCTTGTAAGTTCCATCTGTATAACAGTTAGTATCAGAGCAGATTCTCACAAATTTCATGTAACTTTGAAGAGACAAGTTCCTATCAAGGATGAATACATACGAGAAAATCAAAGAAGGATACTTCACGCAACGTACTCCTATGTTTAATGGTAAGTTTTACACATATTGGAAGAACCATATAGAGATATTCATAAAAGATGAAAACTACCAAGCATGGCGTGTGGTTGAAGTTGGTGACTTCGAGGTAACCACAACAAACACAAATAATGAGGTAGTTCCTAAACATATTTCTAAGTTTGATAAAGAAGACTTTGAAAAAAAGAAAATAAATGCTAGGGCTGTAAAATTACTTCATTGTGATTTGGGTCCCCATGAACATAACAAAATCATGGGTTGTAAAACTGCTAAACAAATATTTTCTACAAATCACACATGAAGGAACTAGTGAAGTTAAGGGTTCTAAGATAGACTTGTTAATGTCAAAATATGAAAGATTTGAAATGCTACTTAGAGAAATAATTCAAAACATGTTCACTAGATTTACTAACATAACTAATGAATTAGTTTCTCTTGGTAGAAACATTTCTACTGATGAACAGGTGAGAAAAATCTTGAGAAGTCTTCCACAAGATGAAAGATGGGGAGCCAAAGTTACACCATTATAAGAAACAAAGGATTTCACACAGTTCAACATTGAACAACTTGTTGGATCACTCATGACTAATGAGCTTTACTTAGGAACTCACAACTCTGAGAGTTCCAAACAACGAGGTCTTGCGTTAAAGGCAAATGAGGAATCTGAGTTAGAGTCTGATGAGAATGAAGAGGCTCTGCTTGTGAGAAGATTATGAAAGATGTAGACGAATATCAAGATTGGTGATCGAAGGAATCGAAACTTTGGAAAAAGGAATCGAGATTCCAAAGCGGACTTAGGTTGTCACAAGTGTGGAAGTTTGGAACACTTCATCAGAGAATGTCCACAGTGGGAACATGAAAAAGGTTAAGTAAAAGGTAAGGAACAATTTAAAGATAAGTCTAACAAAAATCCTTATTCAAAGACAGATGCTAGGAAAGCTATGATAGCAGCTTTGGGAGAATCTGACTTAGAAGATAAAGAGGAACAACCGGAAAAAAGAATGTGTCAACCTGTGTCTGATGGCAACACAAGATGAAGTTTGTTCTAATTCTCTTGTGACCATGTCTAAGAGTAACTTAGTTTGTTTAGTTAAGAACTTAATAGATGATAACAAGGATTTAAATATAAGAAAGGCATAAAGTGACAAAGTAGTAAGCATTTGTAAAGATCACATATCATATATATTTAATACAAGAACAAATGTATAAGAATGCTTGTTTGAGCTGTTAGATAGGAACATCTCTTTAAAAGAAGACTGTGAAAGACTCAAAAGTGAAAATATATTGCTTAATGTAGAACTAACTCAGTACAAACTTATCCTCTTTGCTTTCACTAGAAGTTCCATCAATGTTCAAATGAAAAGTTTTAACGAGAAATTTGAAGCCATGAAAATTGAATTACAGACTACCAAAAGGATAAATGGAATGTTAAAAGAGGAACTTGAGATGTATAGAAAAGGTAAAAGTGAAAAGTTTGTACAAGTTCCAAAATGGATTGAGAATGCTCAAATGAAGAGAATTGAGGGGTTAGGATTCTCATACAAAACAAAGAAGATTAAAAAGAACAAGTATGTGGATCTACCTAGTAGTAAAGTATGCACCTTTGTGGTCATACTGGGCATCTGACTGGAACTTATGTTAACAAGGAACACTGGATTAGTAAAAATATACAATATATTCCATTAGAAGAGTCTAGAGTCTATGAAAATGAAAAGGAACTTAAGCCAGACTGGGTTCCTGTTCCTAACAACTGAATTTTATGTAGGTACTAGTGAGGGGGAACAACTCATGGTATCTCGACAGCGAGTGTTCCAAACACATGACTGGAGACAAGTCCAGGCTTCTCTCACTAGTGGCTTACAATGGAGGAACAATGACCTTCGAAGATAACAAAATTGGAAAAATTATTGGTGTAGGAAAGGTTGGAAGGTCAAGTTTCCACTCCATTGACAATGTGTTTTTGGTAGAGGGTTTAATGTATAGCTTATTAAGTATATCTCAGTTTTTTGATAAAGCTAATTCTGTAAACTTTACTTCTGAATGTTGTAAAGTCATCAAATCAGACAGTGGAGAAGTTATTTTGGAAGAAGTTTGAAAGGGGAACATGTACAGTGTAAACCTTGATGAAATTCCTAGGAACAATCTAACTTGTCTAAGTTTTTTAGAAGATGATCAATTACTCTGGCACAGACGTTTTGGACATGATAGTTTATCACTTTTCAACAAACTCAAACAAAGGAACTACTTATAGGATTACTTATAATTAAGTTCCAAATGAACAAGGTATGTAAAGCATGTGTGAAAGGAAAGCATGTCCAAAGTTCCTTTAAGGTCAAAACCATAGTAAGTACAACAAAGCTTTTGGAACTTATACATATGGACTTGTGTGGTTTTATGCGAATCCAGAGTAGAAGTGGTAAACGTTATGTGTTAGTCATTGTAGATGATTTTTCACGTTTTACTTGGGCTATCTTTTTAAGTTATAAGGATGAAACATTTGATGAATTTATTGCATGGGCTAACAACTTGCTGATCTACATGTTTATCAGGTTCGGTTCTCTACATTTTTCTTCCTCACAATATTTTCATTAAGGTATCTATATTTAAAAGTACATTTTTACCACTATTTTATTATTATTAAAAATTTTATGTTAATATTTTCGGCTCCACTAGTTTGGAACTCCTAGGAATTTTGAGTCTTGCTTTAACTTCATTAATTTTTTTCAAGTTTGCAAATTTTGTCATCACCAAAACGGGGAAAATTTATTATTTCGCCTAGTGTTTTGGAGATGACATTGCAAACAAGATTAACGTAGTTTTGTTGTTTTAAGATGTGTGAAGATCCAAAAGACAAGTTCCAGAGTTGGAACGTATAGGTCTAAGTAGAAATGGGTCTTAAAGCATGAAAATGTCAAGTATATCATAATTATGAAGTCAAGCAAAAGCTAAAGACAAATCGCAACTTGGAACTTGTGATCTGAAGATCAAGCTCCAATCTCTGCCCAAGTACTTGTTCCATCAAAAATGGCAGAAGTTTCTGAGTAGAAATCATGTGTTGAAGCTTCGGAGGGGAAGCAAAGGGTGAGACGGTAGAATGAGTTTTTTCTATGGTGCTAATGCAAGTATAAGTAGGGTCTGCAAAATTGATATAATCTTAACATATGTTGAGACCTCGGTTAATAACCATAAGTTAAAAAGATATCATCTTGACTAAAATGGTTAAAATAATGTACAAAAGATCTCACAAATAACTCATCTTTATTACAGTGAATCTATTGTGTAGATTATATTTTTGCAGCAAATCCAAGTGAAGAATAACGGTTTAAACAAATTCTCATACAAGCATGCTTAGTTGATTGTACATGCAAGTTGTCTAGACACTCAAGTATATAGTACTAATTTGTTTTTGGCGGCAACCAAGCAGCTTAATCTAGTATAAAAGACAATCATTCCTCACTTAGTTATTTAACCTGACTCGGTTCCACAAAGCTATAATTCTATTAAGTCAGAGTTCTCTCAACGTGTGCTTTTATCCTTGTATCAAATTTGTAATCCTCTTCTTCATCACTTCAATTTGTATTCTTGAGAGTTTAGTATTGAGTAGTACTAAGGGAAGGGGTTGAGTGAAAACTGTAAGAACTTGGAGTAAAGTCCAGGGAAGGAGATTAGGAGAAAGATTGTGAGAGTAAAAGGGTGAAGTGTTCAGAGTGGAACATGAGCGAAGGAGAGGAAGAGAGATCCTAATAGTCTGTATTAAGATTTGCCCATTAGTGAAGAGTTTAAAAGTCCAGAGTGGGGTTGTGGTTCTGCTTTGAGTTGGGCACAAAGTTTTTCACGTAAAAAATTCACGTGTTCCTTTCGTGTGTTCCTTTTGCTTTCATTGTTCTAGTTTTAAATTCTGCAATCAAGAGCAAAAAATTTAACTTCTAATTCAACCCCCCTCCCCCTTCTTGTAAGTTTCATCCGTGTAACAAACTTGATCAATTTTGAGCTGTAAGAGTCCAACTAAAGATGTGTATCATATGAAAATATGTTAGAAACACTATACTACTTTTTTACTAAAAGAAATGATGATAAAATTTCTATATCCTTTTGGCTTTGTAGCGAATATATGTAAAGTCATTGAAAATAAACTATGTATGTTAAAAAAAAAGTTGTAATAATTTGAAAAAAGGAAAATTCATTTAAAAATAAAAGGAATGACAAACCAGTGTTGACATCAGCAGATATTTGATGGGTTTAGTTATAATCAATACAGAAATATGGAGATATCCCAAGAAACTAAACAGGTTACCAAAAGTTTTTCCAATGAAAATCATGAACTATTGTGATTATACAATATTAATTACGTAGAGACAAGTTGCACAATGTAAAAATTGGTGTAACATTTATACTGATTAAGCCTTTCTCTTCACATGAAACTTTTCACATATTTCATATAAGTTCAAACAACATAAGTTCTCATAAATAAGTTTAATGAGGTTAATTTCATAACCAACAAATTTTGGACTAGTGACTACTTAAATTCAATTTAAAATCAGTATAAGAGCAAATACGTAAAGTTTTAGGATAACGATAAACTCATATTAGTTCAAATTATGGCAAGTTAACATAAAAATTTTAACTTTCTGTAATAGTCAAAAGTGGGAAGTTAAGAATATTTGGTTGATTAGGTGAATGGTTAGTCTTAATTTCGAAGTAATAATTATGTGGATAATCTGATTCTTTACATGGTAAAAATTTACAATAGTAAATGATACCTATCGTTACATTGGATGAGACACATAAATATATCATTTTCAAATTCATTCGGTGTTGTTGTTGGAAAAGAAATATACAATACTCAATACCCAATACTCAATGCATTAACTATCAAATAAGTTTTATTAAATGAAATTACATTAAAAAATAAAATATAATACCATAGCAAGATCAATAATTTATGCAATAAAGTTCATGCTCATTTATAAAAATGGTAAGGAATAAAAAAATTTATGGAAACATATCCTCCAAATAAAAATCTCCATTATTGTGCTGTCCTTTATCAAATGCAACAGCTCCAAATGTCAGCAAAACTAAAGCTCAGTAATCTGACACTCACTGACTCGCGTATTCAAGAACACCCAAAGTAGCAGCATTCAGTGGAACCGAAGTCTAGGGGAGGGGAGAGAGAAAATCATGGTGCAAGAACAAGGCCTCAAGTTTGACAAATGGGGTTATCAAGTCAGAACCTCTTCTGATCAGTGCATTTCTGTTATTAATGAATTCTATCACCAGGTATACAGTGTTTTTAAGGGCAATTTTGTAGCCGAAGTTTTATCAAAGTTCCTAGATTACTATTTGATGTTATTGTGGTTATTAATTAATTGGGTTTTGTTCAATTTTGTTGAAGGTGTTGAATTATGGGAGAAAGAGGTCTATTATATTGGAGGCCCCAATTCATGATGAAAGTTGTGTGTTAAGCAATACATTGGCTGCATATTTCTCCTGTTCTACTCATTTTTCTGAAGCCCTTGCCTTTCTTCAATCTGCCAAGTGTCGCTATGTATTATATAAAGAAACCATCTTTCTGTGATTAATTTGTTATTAATTGGTGATTTGTTGGGATTATTGTGCTAATTACGGTGTTGGGTGATTTGGGTTTATGATGCAGGATGAAGCCACGGATTATGAGAAAGCAGTGTTTGATGCTGTTGCTTGTATGGTATCTGAAGACAAGGATGATGACGTTGCTCTTGAGTTGCATTTCAAGGTTCTAGTTTTATGTCACTCATAGTTATGACTAAGAAAAAAGATCCTTGATTCTGTTAATTGCAATTTGGATTAAAAAAAAAATGAACTCTAGTGTTTAACAAGCATCTCTGGTTCTTGTATTTTGAAAAGGATTGTTTATATGTTTTGGATTGTGATTGGAATCAATGTGATAGTTTCTTACCGGGCAATACAATCTGTTGCATAGAATTGGGATAAAGATTGAATACATCTGCTTATCCGTGTTTATGAATTTAGTTTGGTTTGAATGTTTGACCTACTTTGGCAATGTGTTGAAATGTAGAAGCATGTCATGCTATGGCAAAGTGTAGCATCAGCGTAGAATGGATATTTTGGGGTTGGATTTAGAATTCCGCGTTCTGTAGAGCAAATTGCTACATACTCTGTGTAGTGTGTATTCTGAGGCACTGAGCTGTAGGTGTTAATTTTTTCACCTCTTGAATAGAGGGTTTGAGTCCAAATTTGAACTTGTAATATTTGATATCATATTCTTGAATTTTTGTGTCCGTGTAAGAATCAATTGGTGATTGATACCTGAGGTTTGACTTTGCAAAATTTTGTTTGACAGTTGTTAAGAAATTTTCCAAGGGACCTATTGTCCTTGAAGAGGGCTCAAATACTTTGCTTCTACATGGGGCAGCCAAGTTCATCTCTTGATTTAGTACAGCAGGTTCATTTTATTCCGAAAACCAACATTGTTGTCTCTATATTGTGCTTGATAAAACAAAAGACTGTATACTTGTTGTAAACATAGGCCTGTTATTGACTTGGGGAATATGCTACCGATGATGATCAACTTAGGTATTAAAAGATAATGAAGAAGAAGCCTATATTCATGGCATGCTTTCTTTTCCTCTACTGGAGCTCGGTCGCATGGAGGATGCTGAACGAGCTGCAAGAAAAGCACTTGAGATCAACAAGCAGGATGTTTGGGCACAACATAATGTGAGATAAAACATTATCCTCTTCTTTCAGAAAACCAAGCAACCTTCATTACAATATCTTATATTTCATATATACTTGACTCATTTATCAACACATCATATTTATATTGCAATAATACTGAATCTAGCCAAAATCTAAGCCTGCTGTCATATATTAGCAACTAGGTTTACATTATAGTTTCTATTGTCACATCTCGTAATATCTCATAGAAGCTGTTTTTAAGATGAAGAGAAAGGATGGGTAGAAAATGTGCGACTCCCAATTCAAATATATGCCAATATGATAATATTGTTTTTGAATTCATTTTTGTGAGGTGTTTGGATCAAGTTGGACCATATGTTGACACATATTCTATCGTTGCAGCTGTGCCATGTTCTTCAAAATGAATGTCGTTTGTCTGAAGCTGTACAGTTCATGGAAGACTGCTCCCCTACATGGACTTCTTGTTCCTCAATATTGTATGTATAAAGTTAACATTGTGTTTTTCTTTGTACATGGACATTGTTACTTTGCCCATCTGATGTAATCAAATTTGATAACATCACCTTGTCATCCTGTGCTAAGGACTGGTAATTGGTCCTCAGGTACACTCATAATTGGTGGCATGTTGCTGTTTGTTACTTGGAAGGTCATTCTCCAATTGTAAAGGTCTTGGATGTTTATGATCATTGTATCATGAAGGAACTAGACAGACCTGATGCTATACGCCCAGAGGTTTCATTTTGTACCCAACTACCCCTATGTTACATTATATAATTATGGATTTCTATGCTATATTACAAAAATTTAAGTGTTTCAGGTTTATTTAAATGCTTTGGCATTGCTGTTGAGGTTATGTGTACGAGGTGAAATTAGTCACTTTAAGGATCGTTTGAAGAATCTAGCTGAAGTTTTGACTGATAAAGTGAGTAAATTGCTAGGTTTCCTGCATTGTAACTTTAACAAACTATATTATTAAGGTGTAGGACTTTTTTTTGATATTGCACAACGTTTTAATGCCTCATTTCAAACTAAATCTGTCGGGTATCCTGAAGCACTTGATAAGCTTAAACATGTCATTCTTTAAAACTACCGTATTATGAAATTTATGCAATTCATTACCTTCTGTCATATGTTTTCTTTTGTTTACTATTGTGTCAATTGAAGGATGAATGGCACTTTTACAGTTTTACTAGAGAAGTTACTTTTGAAAATGTTTTACAAATCAGATGGAGTGTTGTGCTAAAGCTATATTCAGAAAGATAACCGCAGTATCTAATGCTTGAAGTTTCCTGGTTGTGTTAGGCCCTTTGGCACATGGAATGGCAGCTTGACTTGCTTATACTATGGGCCTTGACACATACTGACAAGCTTCCTGCAGCACAAGAGTTACTTGAAAGCTTGAAGCTCAGGTCAGCATATGGAAGTTTTTCCCTCTCTTTCATGCATTGACTTGAATCAGTAGAGACTCAAGAAACTACCATTACTCTGCTATTTTTTATTGGTTATAAGATTTGAATTATGAAATGATTTTGTCACATTATTTCTTCATGTAGGGTGTCAAGTCTGAATAATAAGAAGCAGAAGCAATTACAAAGGGGACTCTCTGTAAGTCCATTGCTAATTTGGGGTTCTGTCATAGTTTACATATCCTACAAAGTTGCAGACATGTATTTACGATTGGATTTTTTCATAACTGTTTGCTCAGCTTGCAGAAGCTTTATATGAATATGGTAGAGGTAATGACAAACATGCCTTACGGTTCCTGGGTTCAGAATTTGATGCTCGTGATTATAAGGTATATTGAATTTATTTTTCAATTTGGCCTTTCATTTAAACGTCTTTGGCAGTCTACCATACCAATACAAGACCTGCAAGTAATGATTGCCATTGGGGATACTGGCTTCATATTGCTTAATAATACAATAATGTATTATACTTTCATGTCTCCCAGACAATAGGGGCATCTGATGAGCAACTTGACGTGTTTAATGAAGTTTGGTACTGCTTGCTACTGAATAATGGACAAGCTGCTAAAGGTTTGACTTACCGCTGAGAGCATTTGACAATTTTCAACTTGAATTATTTTCTCATCGCCTCCTAATCCATTTGATGTTAATTTAGTGATAGAGGTCATTGAGAGACGACTTAAGACAAGGGATGGTGTGCCCTTTTTATGGCGTCTACTGGTATGGATTTTGAGTTGTATTCCATATATTTTAGTGCAAGTGAACCAAAATTTGAAATAATTTTAATTTTTGTATTGCAGGAGAAAGGTTACTTGATGATGGGCCAGGAGGATGCTGTAGTAAGAGCAGCTGATAAGGCGAACCATCTGGAGAGCATCTATTTTCAATAGCTTCCTGTATCCTGTATCACTTATCACTGTATGTATGTATCTTATTAAATAGGGAGAAGCAGTTCAATATCAGGATGCATTGAGTGATTAGTGATGTGAAGCTGTGAATTATTGACCAAAGTGGTTGCAGAAATCAAATAAGATATAGCAAGCTGTAAGAGATTAGGGGGTGAACAATCTGTATTGTTGTTGCACCATTAAATTCATACAATGCCTTGATCATTCTGATATAGTGAAGGCGTAATTGGCTAATATCATATATACAAACTACATATACAAACTACAAGTATAAGTGCAGAGTATACTTAGCATACATTGCTAGTCGTTTTGCGTTATAGGGAATTCTTTGCCAAATTCTGTTCATTTGATCTTAAAATTTCCATATCCTTTTGGCTTAGCAGCGAATATATATAGTCATTGAAAAAAACTATGTTAAAAAAAAGTTGTAATAATTTGAAAAAAGGAAAATTCATTTAAAAAGAATAGGAATGACAAAGCAGTGTTGGGCTCAGCAGATATTTGATGGGTTCAGCTATAACCAGTAGAGAAATATGGAGATATCTCAAGAAACTAAACAGCTCCGGAAAATGGTGAACATTGGAGGGAATGGAATGTTCGCGGACTAAAATTAGGTACACCAGTTTCAAAATACAAGATCAAAGCTCAAGGATGGCTATGCTTTGCCAAATTACGTGCTTTAGTTAAGACTTAGAGAGTAAAATTGATGCGAAAATAAACAATTTTGAGTGACACAACCTTTCCATTTATATGATATCAAATACACATACACTAGAATGGTGTTAATGATGATGCAGACATTATACAAAGAAGAGGCATCTTACCCCTTTTCTTATCACTAGGCCCTCCTAATTCCTGAAATCCCCAGGAATATCATTACTTGATAAGTAGATAGCTGAGAGCCTCAGAGTAGAGTTACTACACAACACTTCGGGGAACCAAAACTCATTCTACAATACACGATTCGCACACTATTTGCTATTGCGCATTTGCACAACCATACCATGCACTTATCACATCCCTCATCCCGAAGGCACCACCACCACGTTAGAATTACACCCTCTCACCCCAAGGGTACGACTCCATACCCGCCGTAACTCAGCCACGACTTCCCGTGCATCAGGCCGGTCATCCCTATCGGCTGCTACACACCGGAACGCTAGCTCTGCAACAGCGGCAACACTCTCAGCCACGGCAGGCCCCTCGGATGCCAATGTAGGGTCCACAACTTGGTCCAACAACCCAAGTTGGATCCTGGACACTACCATATCCACCAACCCCACTTCCCTTTTTTCCCTCCTTTGGTCAACAGCCTTCAACCCCGTTATCAACTCCAATAGCACAACCCCAAAACTAAACACATCACTCTTTTCAGTCAACCTAAATGACTTGTAATAATCCGGGTCTAAGTAACCCGGGGTCCCCTGTGGTCCGGTCCACACACAACCGGATGACGAACCGGATAACTCCCCAGATAAATTCTTCTCCGGACAGACCAACAATCTAGACAACCCAAAATCCCCAACCCGAACCCGCATATACTGATCCACAAAAATATTTGTAGCAGTAATATCGCGGTGCACAACAGGGGGTTGGACCGAAAAATGTAGATACTCGATCGCTATTGCAATCTGCAGTGCAATATCAACCCGAGTCGGCCAACTCAACCCCAACCCAGATATTTTCCGGTTGGGACCGTGTAAATGGTCGGCTAGCGTCCCATTTGGTATATAATCATAAACCAGCAATAACCCACGAGGGTCACTGCAATACCCATGAAGTTTAACCAAATTCGGATGCTCAATAGACGAAAGTATTAATATTTCATTACAAAACGCCTTTGTTGACACGGCTTTGCCCCCATTTCTATGCAAATACTTCACTGCCACGGTCCGACCGTCTAACAGCTTCCCTAAGAAAACCGAACCGAACCCTCCATCTCCTATTTTCCTAGCCAGATCAAACCGGTTTGTCGAAGACTCCAGCTCTTCATATGTGAAAACAGGCGGGAGGAGCGATGCGGAACGATGATTGTGTAGAAAAACTGTCATCGGATCCTCCGGGCTACCCATATTATTGCTGCCAAGCCACCCGTTTCGAAACGAGAAGTAGGAGACTGCAACAAAGGAAAGTAAACACAGTAGAACAATGAATGTTGAGAACTCTGCGATGTGCTTCTTGTGCTGGGCCCACAAAGAGGGAGGCTTAAAGACGGACTCGCGGAAGCATAGGAAGGGCTTATTCGGGTCAGATATGTTGAACCCGCAAAGCCCATTTGAGTGCTGACGGCATTTGTCGCAGTTTTTAAAGAATACGTCGTCGTTTCTTTGGAACTCTACTTGAATGCCGTAGATGCTCATGATTTTGTCTAGGTAGCCTAAGACGTCGCTCTGGCAGCCTTGTTCGGATGCAGGCCGATGAGACGACCCGCATTCGTTAGGGACGAGCCGGAGCGGGGTTTTGATAAGAGAGCAATGCCATGGACAGAGGCTACAGTTGGGGAGTGAGGGAGGGGGGCAGGGTTTGAGGAGAGAGAGGCGTGAGCAGGAAGAGTCTGATAGTTTAAAGGGTGTGTTAGTGAGGTTTATTGGGTGGGATGGGATTGAAGGGATGGAGGGGCAATTTGGTAATTCAGAGTTAGTGGAGGAGAGTGGTGAGAGGAGGAGGGAGGAGGTGGTGGGGTCATAGTTTAAGAGGGAGTAAGTGAGGTTGTTGATTTTGAGGAAGGAGGTGGTGGATGTGCAGTGGAGGTGGAAGTAGGGGTGGCCGCAGCCGGGTGTGGTGGAGAATGGGAAAGGTGGAGCGGTGTTGAAGGGTGGGCAGGGGGTGGATCTGACGACGGAGCAGAGGTGGTGCTGGGCTGATGAGGGTGCGAAGAGGATGAAGAAGATGAGGAGGAGAGGCATGGGGGGTTGGGGCTGGAAGGTAACAAAGTGGGTCAGGAGATGATGCAAGTGAAGAAATGAAGAGGGGATGCTCTGACGTGGAGTAGAGGAGGGGGTGATGTGAAACTCAAGAAGCAGGGGATGAATGAAAGGAAAGGGGACAAAAATGTGGAAAACCCAGGGCTTAACCTTGAACCTTTGTTTTTTCAATTTCAGGTATGTAATCTATAGACTCTATCTAGTCTTTGTTTATTGAAGTTGGGAGTGTAGAACATGAAACTATGAATGTTTGTCAGCAGGACTTTTCATCAAATTAACTAATGTGTTCTTTTAATACGAGTACAAGTAAATGATTTGGGTTACATTTTGCACACTGCATCTACATAATCATAATGTACTTATGATGAATGGTCTCATGATTGCTCTTATTACTTAATTTTGAGGTCTGAGTTGGTTGCCTTGTCGCCCGACCTCGCTAAGACTAGGCTTTGTCAAAAGGGTTCAGGCAGTACTTGCTTTTTTGACATTTTGTACCCGCTTTTCAATTGTGAGATTTGCTAGGTTTAAGAAACGAATCCAAAGGCCAACTTAGGTCTAGACAGTATCCCTATTATTTTTATACACCTTAAATCATTATATGAGATTACACATTTACTTTTACATATGTAATTTATTATCCTATTTATTTTCCATCTTACTAATTTTATTAAACCAAAACTTAATAAAATTAACAATTAACATATAGAAATTAGATAAATTATTATAGATAGTGGGACTAGTAGTTACATTGCGTAGAATCATATACTTATTTAACATATAAAATGATTTTTTAATTGATACATCCATTACGAGATGTGAACTAGATGTTGATATGGTGGAGTACGCAAATACGATGTCACCAAAATTGATAGTGGAGTTTGCTAATCTTATATTGGCTTGACTAATTTCTATCTGTGCGGCGCGCTGTAGTGACAAGTGACAAGTGACAAGTGAATTGACCGAAGTTATCACTTATCAAAGGGTGGCAAATCAAACATGGTAACCTTTGGAATCATTTCTTGGATTAATTTATGCATGTGAGATGTGCTTGTGTGAAATTTGCAACACTTTGATCAAAGTATAACTTTTAAAACATATAATATTTCTTAGATATTTTTAATTAGATGGTTCACATATAACTAGTATCTACATGGAATTTGAATTCTAGTACCTCTGAAAGAATTGAGGAAATCTGATGTTTTATACCTAATCAATCCATCGTAAACTCAATCAAAGTCAAGTAATGAATAGATCGAAGGCACCACACGGGTTTAGCCATGTTGATTCGGCCTTCAGAAACCATGATCCATGCATTCACCAAAGCAACTAGTTCAAAAATATACTTGAGGACACAAACCAGCAATGTTAAAAAATGAGTTGTTGTGAATATTGTGATTGTAACTTCAAGTCCCATATATTTGTAACATACACAAACACACCCCCTCTTGGCCTTTTGTATAAAATACACCAATCACATAGAATTATTAACAATAATTCTCAAAAATAAGATTAAGTGCCTAACCTTAAGTCCAGATTTGATTCCTAAGCATCACTCCAAAACTCAACAATAAAATCATAATCAATCCTATTTTTGGTACTAGTATACCAAAATTTAATCATTATCAATCCTATTTTTGCTTTAGCAGTGACAATAAGGAACTGTAAAACGTTGTAATAATGAACGATGATGAAAACGAGTGTAAAAACATAGTGTAAAACTGTGACACCATTGACCTCGTAAATTACATGAAATTGTCGATCTCAACCTTAGATTAGAAGCCGAATCCTAGGCAGGTTAAGGTTGGCCATTCATTCCATTCTTTTAGAGGCAATTGCTAGTTCCTTTTACGTAAAAATGAGAAATGACAAGTTGATTGCTTTTAGTTTAATTTGATTTAAAGTTTGGAATTCAACAGATAGTATGAGACTATGATCAAATTCCGGTTAAATTATTCTATTACCATGTTGCTGATGAATATGGTGTCGATGAAAGTGGGGAGGGTCGCCCGTTAACTTTAAAAGGGCACAGTGTTTCGCAATCGACTAAGAAGTCGGAGGAAAAGACAGGGCTTGAGGATATTGTAGTGCGCACGCGGAGTGATTTGAATGGGAAGTTGTATCCCCTTCGCTTACAGCTACAGCCATGCATATTGTTGTGGTACCATCGACTTCGAGATGTATGTTTCCTGTATTGTTCCCTTATTCATTACATATCACCTTATAAGTTTACTTTGCTGAGTAAAACCTCAAGCAATGTGTTGATGCTATGAACTACCGTTTCTAAAGACTTTGATCAGTAAACTTTTACTCGGTGATAACTTGCTTAACATTCAAAACCCTGTTTGGAATAATGGATAGTCTTTGGAGCTTCTCTGTTATAAATATAGGTTTGCGTAAGCAATTCCATTGCTCCTACAGTCTATCCTGTCAGGAAATTAGCCAGATTTGTGAAGTTATCAATTTGTAGTATTATGGTCACTGATTGTGGAGGTGTTTCGAAATTGCAAATTGTTGTGTTATAATCGTTGTGCTCCTACATGGGGTGAAGCTACTACTTAACCTACATGGGGTGAAGCTACTACATACTTAAGGATGTGATATTGTATGTGAACTCAAGATTTGAGCATGTTCTGAATTGGGACTAAATGTATGGTTTGTTGTCATGGGAGACAAGCTCATCGAGGGAAATTGAAATCAAAGCGAGCTCTGTACATGATCATAAGGTGTTTGTATATCTTCCAGCTGATATTCGAATTTTATTTAGTTAGGGTTTGCCCTTAAGTATTGAGTTACTAATGAGAAAGTGAATATGTGCAAGTGATGACACTTGAGTCAGGTCTGATAAGGAAGGTAACAGGTGTTTCAACTTAATTCAAGATCTGTGCTGCTGCCTGCAAATGTTGTGTTCTTCTGGAGATAGATTTTAAGTGTATTTTGTTAGTTGATAAATGAATATAGGAATGAGTATTAAACAACTCTGCATCTCTCTAAACAATCTCAACGCCATATCAAACTCCCCGGGCTGAACCAACGCATCAATGATCGCATTCCCCGACACAACACTTCCTTCAGTTATAACATCCAACTCTATGCACCAAATACCCACATGAAGAATAAAAGTGGATATGACTGTTGTTCACCTTCACATCAGACCCAAACTTATGTTTCAACAAGTGATCAAAACAAACAAGCACAAGCTTTAAGAACAAAGGGGGAAGTAAGGAAAAGGAAGTGTTTGGGGTTGTGGGTTTGTGCTATGGGTAGAGCGTGAATATGCTTGAGCTCTGTCACGGAGAAGCATTGTCCCAGGAGGGAAAGGAGGTAGTGGGTGGTGGAGGGTGCGGTGGGGGGTAGAGAGGGTGTGGGGTGGTTGTGGAAGCTATGAGCATTGCGAAGTCACAGACCTCACAGTTGATTTCTGGCTTTAATCAGCAATCCAGGTATATCCCCAAGGCCTGGGCTGAGGAGGCAATCTTAGACAGTTTCTAGTGTGGATCAAATGATCCAATTTTTGGTGACCCGAACTGTCCATAGTTATACTACACCTCTTCTCCATCCAAAAATGCAGCAAAGGTTACCCTCATTTCCTACTATCCATACTTGTCCTTGATGTAAATTTCTTTATCTCCCTACTACCAAACGCTACAAATCAAGACCCCAACATTTAAACATTAAGTTATAGACCAGATAAAGGAATCAACGGAGTAATAAAAGATATAATCTCCATATAAATCAATAAAAATTCTTGTTCTCTATATTATAAGCCTATCTTTATACTACTTCTTTTTTCAAGTGAATTGCACCTAGGGCTCGAAACATGCCGAGCCGAGCCCGAGCTCGAAAAGCTCATGGCTCGGCTCGCCTGAGACTCATAAAGCTAAAGCTCAGGCTTGGGATCGTGGCTCGCCGAGTTTTAAAATTTGAGCTCGGGCTCGGCTCGAAAAAAGCTCGTGGCTCGACTCGGCTCGGTATAAGCTCGTTACTTAACTCAGATTTGTCTTATGCTTATTCGAGTAATTAAGCTCGATTCTATTTAAAAATTTGTTTCAACTACGCCCTTAATTAAGCTCAGCTCGTTTAGGCTCGTCGAGCCCTCGAGCCTGAATTGTTTGAGCTCGAGCTCGGGCTCATTTCTGTAAAGCTCGGGTTCGCCTAATTCCGAGCTCGAGCCGAGCTTTAGGCGATCCGATCCCAAGTAGCTCGCGAGCTAGCTCGACTCATATCCAGCCCTAATTGCACCACTTTAAATTTCACTTATTGGCGAACTAATTGAACTATCAACATATTCAATTATCTATTACTAAAGTTTAAAAAAAGTTTCCATTATAAATATTTTTATATTACATATTAATAAAAATATGTGTTAAAAGTTATTATATATATAGTGCAAAATTTAGAATTAAAGTAATTATTTTGAAATAGAAGTAACACATTATTTTGCAGGCATAAATTTTTATGGTTTACAATTTGGCACGCTCAAGAATCAACAATGTAATATTTGGCCCAACCTCCTACAAGGTAGAGAGCATTTATTTCGCTTATAAAGAGAAAATATTTAAACCCTTGTATTGATTTGTGACAGGAAATACTATTAATGATATATAGCAAATTATTAGTTAAAGTCTGCTCTAGAAAATCGACGGTGTATTAGTATATATCAAGTGATGGAGACGTGCAGCAGAAGTCACCTTCTGCCGAACATCCTTTGAAATTCTGCTAGAATGTGCATCTATCTGAAGCCTTGAAGGACTTTTTGAGGTCATAGCCGGTAATTTTCTCTTTATCACCATTTAACCTAATCGACTCATTCTATTGTCCGCGTACTCAATTTGTCAAGTAGTCTTTGTAGAAAACTGGCAATTTGAGTTGTTGGACATAAGTTGCTTTCATATTGGTTGGTTCGGATTAGGTAATATTTGATTCGGATTACGTTTGGTATTTACTTACTCAAATTCGATTCGTATCATGATTGATTCGATTCAAATAGATTAAAATGGTTTATTTCAAGTTTGCTTGAACTCTAGGTTAAGTCGATTTAGGTCATTTTTTATCAATCTAGTTTGGATGTAAAGAGATAAGACGGTTTTTTCGGGGTTAGAAAGATTTAAATCATTTATTAATTAGGACATGTCATCTTTATTATAATTGATAATTATGAATTTCTTATTCCTTTTTACACTTCTTCAAGTGAAAAGGGGATCCATTTAATTCAAAATTATAAGTATTGTTTAGTTGCCATTTGACATTTTTCAATCATTGATCAACTCTTTTTCTTGCTTCAAGCAATGTTCAAATTTATTATATCTTTCAAGAAGCTAACTATGTGGTACATGTACCCTATAAATCACCTAAACTTGATACATTGTTAAAATCGTTTTGTGGCTCTTCTGCTTATGGACAAGCATCTTATTACTTTAATTTAAGTCATTTGGGACACAAAGCATATATGCCAATAATGCCTATACTAATTAGTCAAAAAACTGCCTTAAATCCTAGTAGGAATATCTCGTTTATTAACATAATTTAATTATGTTATTATCTTTATTTGTCTTGAGAAGGTCCTCAAAGCCCTAGACCCCAGGCCAACACTTGATTTAATCTAAAAAGCCCAAGCGAGTGTGGAACATAGAAAGATGGAGGGAGTTGTCGAATTGATTCATTTTCGAGTTGTTTTGGATCTGTTTAGCATCATAGTAATCAAAAATTATATTAGTGATAAACTCTTGGGTTTCTAGTATATCATTCTTGAACATATTGACTAGATCGGGTTAAAAGTTATTAATTGAGCTTTGTTGGTTTGTTATCAGGTTGAATTGGTTTCAGGTTAGTTATTTATCAATTTACTATTGGGTTGGGTTATTAACAGGTGAAGAATCAATAGGGAGATGGAATATGATCAATTATACTCTAGAGGAGGGGGGGTGAGGGGGGGGGGGGGGGGGGGGGGGGGGGTAAATAGAGTATGGCCGTTTCGCGTTGTTCATGATCTCAATGTCTTAAACTGACTTTCAAAGGTGGAATAAAAGCGTTGAGACTTATCTTTGAATCTGGATGTCGACGCCTTGAAATTGGTTTCAAAGGCTTTTGCACAGGCTTTGACTGTTCGCTGCTTTGATCAATGAACAAAACAATCATATAACGTAAGCAATACAGATATAATAAAATGAGACAAAACACGGTAATTTGATACAAAGTTCGGCAACTAATTTGCCAACGTCTCCGCCTAAACTCGCTCTTTTATTACTTCCCTTAGAGACCTAAAGCACCATAGAAGATCTTAATCCCCATCTTCTACTCCATAGCACCCCCAGCTACACTTTTGCATCTCAGATCCTAGTAATAAAAAACTCTCTCTCTTTTTCTATACGTTTGAGTATTATGGGTATACTCTTAGTATAACACTCTCTCAAAATATTCTTTTAAACACTCAAGAGTTTATACTTTGATTTTCTCTCAATCTAAATACAAGATAAGGTTTGTGGAAATAGGGAGAAAATAATAAAGCTTTGTTGCTGTAGCTTGTGACTGATATTCTCGATTAAAGCTTATGTTCTTGTCTCACTTTTTGTCTCACGTTTCAACTTCAAAGCTTGGGAATATATACTAAACTTGATCTCAAAGCCGTTGAAAGAAGCTAAGGCTCAAAATAGGTTGCTGAAAAATTGATTTTCCTTCAATACTTTCAGCAAGATTTCCTCCAATATGGCTGTAGAGAATTGTTAATTTTGGCTATGGAAGATTGATATCATTTAGATATTTTACAGCAAGAATCTTTCTACTTTATTTGCTACACTTTGAAGCTTCAAACAGATTTCTTTTTCCATAACAACAATGCTTGAATTTTCTGTAACTACCAAAATTAACTTGAAGAATCTTCAGCATATATGAGCATCATTTATTTGTTGAAATCAATAGATATCTTTGACAATAAAATCATGTTTAAATAAGTTAGGTTAGAGAATAAAATAAGTGAAATAAGGAAAGGATAAAAACACAAGATTTAGGCAATTAGAATATTCTTATCCTTTGACAAAGTTCTTTGAACTTTGTTGACTTCTTTGAGGACGTGACTCAAATTATTTATTCTCATCCTTTGACAGAATGCATAAAGCTTTCCATTTTAGATTCCATTACTTCCATCACATTTTCAACTTTATATATTTTGGTTTCCATGATGTTTTCAACTCTATTTGACTTTACATTTTGGCTTCCATCATTAAACATAAAAACGTTAGCGATCAAGATGGAGTCTTCAACTGGCATGGTAAATTCCAAATCGGGTAGTGTTAGGGGTAAAAATCTATCTGATTCAAGTGACGTGATGTGTGGGCAACTCGACGTGTAGGGCAACTAAATGTAAAAAGTATATGGTCGGATTCGTGGAAGGTGTTACATGTTATTATGGGTAAAAATTGTCTAGCACACCCGACATGACGTGAATATTGTTCGACGTGTAGGACAGCTAGGCGTAAGGAAGTTATGAGTCGAACTAGGCAGTTATTAGATATTAATGAGCAATTGCAAACGTGTAGTGATTGTAATCAATCGCGTGATTCTTAGCGTCAGTTACAGAAAATACTTGGTCAGCATCTCCGTGTAGCGAGTATATCGGGTAATTGGATGAGAAATGGCATTTGAACAAGTCAATGAGAGAATATCGACTACGTAATTAAAACGGATATGAGAAGCTAGGAGTTAACCCCACGTGTCCGAGATTCCATGCATCAGTTCCTACTATCCGAGATTTTAGGCGTCAACGTCAGCAAGAGTTTAGGCAACAAATGCTTAGGCGTTGGGAAGAGCAGCAGTTGTAACTTAGTGTTTGAAGGTCAATCCCAAGATGTATGAGTATCGAGCAAGCTCTCCGTATATTTTTTACGGCTAGTTAGAATATCAACTCAAGGTCATGACTGATAACCAGATAAGACCAAGTCAAAACGCACGTGAAGCTACATATCTGGAAAGCAATTGCAACAAGATAAGAACGAGTCAATCATGCTTGTTGCCCACGACCAACATCTATAAAAGGAAACTCAAATCAATGAGAAAAGGAACAAACACACCGAGATCCATTCATTCACAAGCCAAGATTAAAACATAACTCATTATCATTTACATATCTCTCACTAGCTTCATTAACACTTGTCCACTATTGTACTTTTGTACTAGTTTACTCTCAATCTTTTGCTACATCTCTTGCATACTCAACGAAAACATCTCCTTTAACATAGTGGAATGACGGCCTAATAACCCTCGCGGTTTTTCCCGAGTTTGGGTTTTCCGCATCACCAATTCGCTGTGTTTTTTGCATTATTTCCTTGCTTTATTCTATATGTTATTGTCTATGCATAACTTAACTAGTTGTAAAATGTCCTAGCCTTAAGTTTTGACTAGGTGACGATTTTTGGCAGAAACCGATAGTATTTGGGTTGAGAGTAAGTTGGATTTTGGTTGGGTTAATTTTAGTTAAATCAGTTTTCGGGTTGGGTCTGGTTACATGTTTCATTTTTCAGGTTGTAGAGCAGTTTAAGTTAGCACAAATTGGATACGGAATAATTCTTTTGATTACATTTTGGACTTGTTTTTGGTGCATTCATTTTTCAACTTAGTGTCTATTTTTGTATATGATGATCAAAGTTACTCAATTCTCCAATCCTACTCGCCAACGGCCAATGTAGGCAAGTATGGGCGAAACAAGTGGTCGACTTCTCCCTTACACCAGTGATGCGAGGGATAGTGTCCTGTCCTCCTTTGCTCCACTCCAATTTCTCTAACAGTTGTGTTTTGCATTTGTGCATATCCTATTTTGACAATTGGATGGAAATAGAATCAAAATGTACTGAACTACTACATATGAATTATTGGTGGTAAGAGGGGGTCTATTGCTGATGAGGTTTAATTTACGACTTGTTAATCTTTTTTATTGGTGGTAAGAGGGGGTCCATTTGCACTATTTCATTAATGGTTCAGTGTTATCCTAAAGATTAACTCAAAAGTTAAAAAATCTTAAAAACGTATTTCGTATGAGTATGATAGTATGCGCACGAAAAACAGCAAAATTATTTAATTACTAATGAAAAATATTACAAATTTAAATACAAATACGGATGATATGCGAATCATTAACGCATGTGATTACACAGGCTGATATAATCATATAAGAACAAACCTTGAACAATAACGACACTCAACAAATACTGCTAAAAAAAATAAATTATCTCAAAGATACGTTTTACAGGGTTAGATTTTTTATATGTACATCTCACATCTGTCAACGTTCATTATCTCTCGAAAAAAAGCAAAATAAAAATAGGTTTAATATCGCATAAAAGTTTTAAAAAAATTAGTGATATCTACTCATATTTGTCTTCGATCATAAGAGTGGCATCTCTTTTAACGACATGGCTCTCCTCAGAAGTGGAAGTTACGTTGACAGGACTTGTAGCTTTCAGTTGAGTAAGATAATTCACTGTATAAAAAAATAATAATAATACCATTTTCAGCATCTGGATTTTACTGTGATAGATCTTTAAAAATACATCCAAAAAGAAATCTCAACTTACACATTTGTGGGTTATACATAAAAGTCGATCAAAATCAAATAAATTGAACATATATACAGTCAATCTTAGTCAAAGTAGAATTCTCAGAGAGCAACATCCATATATACAGCATACAACTAAGGAAGTAACAGTGGTAGCTGGTTAAACAAGGCAATGACTAATTATTGGCGGACAAGCTCATCGCAATAATCAAGTACTAATAATGAATGGTACCAAGGGAAATGTACATCCTATCAACTTATACTGGCTTAGTAGGATATATAATGGTGATTGCCCTCGACAAAGTTACATCTACTTATCTCACTTTCATCAGCAATCGTAGAGCTTGTAAGCATCATAATTAACCCTTAAGAAGGGGAGACCGCATTTACACATGATAGCTAGTAAACGTAATCATTAATCTCAAATGCACATACCTAGCTAGCTAACTCATGCATGCTTCATAATCATTAACTACACTACTTCTATTTCATCATATTATTCATATACCAGACATAACATATGTCTTGATAGTGGGCCACGGTCTTGGCATCATTAAGATTAATCTCATTTCCTCCTTCATTTCTCCGCAACCCTGTGAACCCTATCTAGTTTGTACCGTTTCGTTTCTAACTCCCTTACATCTCAAGCAATGCAATCACTCTACAATGAAAACATCTATCTCAAACAATGGCTAGCAATCTAACAAGTAGCTAGCGACCTAATCCTAAACACGAGTATTGACAAGCACACTCTTGAGAATTCAGACCTCTTGATCTTTACAAAGCAATTTCATTGTGTTTTAGATATCTTTAAAGTCCACTTTCATTTATCCAAACTAAAAACAAGGACGGCTTTTTTGAAACTGGGTAAGTATGCAGAATCCTACTGTCTTTCTCGTCTCATCTTGGTAGTTCGTACCCACATGATTCAATAATTATGGTAACAAAAAAAAGGAGACTGTCATATACTGTGAAGGAGACAAGAAACAAATGAAGGGAGGATGACATCATGCTATTTGTGTGTTTTGAATAAGTATTTTTTGTAGAGGAACATTATGCATAACTACTCCGTCTATTGGTGTTTGGTCCCTTAAAAACTGGATAATTGTCCAAATTCAAGAAGCAACTCCTCGGTTTTGGGGAGTACGTATTTTGCTCCAATATAATGGCAAACATTAGTGTCAAAGTCAATCTTAGGAGAAATGGATGTGAATGCTCTTTAGTTTTCAACTTTTCTTACGGCTTATAATCCGGAACTCGAGGGGTTTGCCTATAAATATGTACTCCCTTTGTCCATCTTTGTTTGCTTCATTTCCTTATTTCGGTTGTCCGTATTTGTTTGTTCTACTTCCTTATGTGGTAGACATTAGGCTGGTATTATGCCCAGTTAAACTTTGTTATGGACAGCTCTATCCTACACTAACACTTCCCTTCACTTCCTAACCCTAATCTAATCACTCTCTCTCTCTCTGACTCCCTTCTTCTCGAATACTCCACCAACTTCGGTCCTCTCCCATTTCCAAACCCTAAATCTACCCTTCATTACTCGTCTTCCTCCACAATAAACTTCACCAAAATTTGTATCTCCTCTTGCTCTTCAATTTGGTGTGTGTTTTGTTCGTACCTATTGGGTTTCACTTGGGTGTTGCTTGGTGTTCTTTGTCTTCTCAGGTTCGATTTAGGGTTTGCTTCACTTGGGAAGTGATTCTTGCTTTTGGGTTTGCCTTTGGTTAGCCATGGCTGATGAGATTTGGACTCACTCTTGTGACCAATGGTCTGAATTCGTCCCAAACACTCCCTCATCTCCATTTCGTCCTCCTCCACTTCCTTTACCTAACACTCCATCAACCACTCTAGTTCGTCCTCCTCCTCCACTTCCTCGTACTCCTTCCCTCCTTCTACCCTTACCAATTCACACCACTCCACTTCCATTTTAACCACCTCCTCATTTAGTGGTATAGGAGACCCCCGAGGAGGTTTGGTCCACCCCTGAGTATAAAAGGAGGCATTGGAGGAGGGCTGAGAGGAGATTGGAATGAGGGTGTGTGAAATTCATTATGGGCCTTAACTTCGACGCTTCAGAGGCCACTGAAGGAGAACCGATGCTTGAGGCCACCAATGTTGGTGTTGTTGGTGAGGAGCCTGAGTGGCTACCACCAGGTTACATCCCTGGACCTAGTCACAACATGCTAAAAATGCTCCTCCCACTATATTTCAAGAAGCCAGAGTGAAGTTCTCTTGAACTTGTTCCTTATCTATGAAATTTTCTTTTTTATATGGCTTATGCTTATTATTTTCGCTCTATTTTTGTTGATTTATGTGTTGTTTCTTATTGTTGAAATATGCCTCTGTTTTATTTGATTTATGGCTCTTAATTTCTTCATTTATGCCTTTATCTTCTTGATTTCATTTCTGTTGATCTATGATGAATCTTTTGTTCGAGATTATTTGATTTATGCCTTTGTTTTTCTCCATGTTTGTCGTTCACTGTTGTCCGGATGGTTTATGTGGATTTAGGGCTCAGATTTTGTTCTTTTATGCCTATGTCTTCTTTATGTAATTTATGTTCATGTATCACTCTTGTTTTGTTGGAGATTAGTTGATTTATGCCTCTCTTATTGTTGATCTATGTTGTAGACTATTGTCCAGATGGTTTTTGGTGATTTAGGCCTCTGTCCTTAGTGATTTATGTCTTTGTTAATGTCCATTTATGTTCTTAACTCCTGTCCAAATGGTTTTTGTTGTTTTATGCCTGGTTTACTTCTCTGCATTTTGTGTTCATGCATTTTGGTCATCCTGTTGTGCCTTGTTTTGGGGCCAGTACTGTATTCTTTGAATTATTGGGGTGTTGGTTGAGTTTTGTTTGGATTTGAGGTCTAGATATGTTCTTTTGGTGGTTTCGGGTTCATTTTGTGCTGGTTTTGTGATGGTGTTGTGTCTATTTTTGGGGTTTGGTGTATTTTCTTATGAAATTTAGACGGTAGTTGGATTGTTGGGTTAATTTCAGGTCTACTAGTGTCATTTTGGTTTGGGTTGGTTTTATGATGATTTTGTATTGATTTTGTGCTGGTTTTATGGGTTTTTTCAATGAAATTTAGTCTGTTGTTGGTCTGTGGGAGGAATTCCAAGTCTGGTGGCGTCATTTTGGTGGTTTTGGGTTGGTTTTATGATGGTGTTGTGTTGGTTTTGTGCTAATTTTGTGGGTTTTGTGTATTTTTTATGAAATTTCGTCTATTGTTGGTCTGTTGGGGGAATTACAGGTCTGGTGGTGTTATTTTGGTGGTTTTGGTTTTTGGTTTTGTGTTGCTTTTGTGTGTTTTGTGTATTTTATATGAAATTAAGTCTGTTGTTGGTCTGTTAGGGGAATTCTAGGTCTGGTGGTGTCATTTTGGTGGTTTTGGGTTGGTTTTGTGATGGTGTTGTGTTTGTTTTGTGCTAATTTTGTGGGTTTTGTGTATTTTTTTTTTTATCAAATTTAGTCTTTTGTTGGTCTAGTGGTGCCATTTTGGTGGTTTTGGGTTGGTTTTGTGATGGTGTTGTGTTGGTTTTGTGCTGCTTTTGTGGGTTTTTTTTTATCAAATTTAGTCTTTTTGTTGGTTTTGTGGTGTCATTTTGGTGGTTTTGGGTTGGTTTTATGATGGTGTTGTGTTGGTTTTGTGGGTTTTGGTGTATTTTTTATGATATTCAGGCTATTGGTGGAATTATGGCTCTGTTGGTGTCCTTTTGCTATTTTTGGGTTGGTTTTGTGGTGGTATTGTCTTGTTTTGTTGCTGGTTTTTGCGTTTAGTGTATTTTATTTTGATATTTAGGGTGTCAGTGGGCAGTTGGGGGAATTTGGGATCTGGTGTTGTCTTGGTTTTGGGGTATGGTATCTGGTGTGCTATTTTGGGGTATGGTGTTGTTTTAGTTTTGGGTCTGTTTTGTGGTGGTTTTTGGGGTATGTGTTGTTCTGGTTTTGGGTTTGTTTTATGGTGTTTGTCAACCGACTGATCATGTTTGGGGTCTATTTTGCCTCTGGTTTTGTTCATTCATGCCTGATTTATGTCTTCTTTGAATTTGTCCATTAATGGCTCTGTTTTTTGTGATTCAAGCCACCGTCATTGGTAATTATTGCTTTGTTGTCTGTGGATTTATTTTTTGGGGTGCATGTGCATGTGCATGTTGAGATTGAATTTATGTTGTGTGCATGTGGTTTTGGGGTTTGTGTTATATCCTCTGTGATGAAGGAGTATTACTTTATTACCATTGATCATGATTAGTTGGACAGTAGGCCATTTTTATTATTGCATGTTTGCTTGATGAGGCATATTGGGTAGTAATGACATAGGACAACACACTTTGAACATGTGAGATAAGATTTTAACGTGAGAGACTTAGTCTCAACGATGACTGAGATGTCTAAGAGTAAAGTCATGTGTGTTTAATGGCCTTGTTATTGATGCCATATGCCACTAATAGTACATTGCATGTATAGTTTTGTT
This sequence comes from Dysphania ambrosioides, assembly GCA_026401315.1. Classification (NCBI taxonomy): domain Eukaryota; kingdom Viridiplantae; phylum Streptophyta; class Magnoliopsida; order Caryophyllales; family Amaranthaceae; genus Dysphania; species Dysphania ambrosioides. The sequence goes on along the minus strand of CM048660.1, from coordinate 299,483 downwards.
TGCGTATCTGTCTAATTGAACATGTTGATGTTATATGTGAGGAAAAGCATTCACTTGAGAGGATATCAGATTCCAAATCATGTCATTCATTGCTCATTGTGGTTTAACACATTATAAAAGTGTCAAAAACTTCAAATGGTTTCCAAAAAGTTTCTAAATTCTAAAACCATTTGAACATTTGACATGATTATGTGTTTAGAAATTACATACAACAGATTCATGCATGAATTACAAGTTTATGTTGAGATTTACCATATCATGTGCTTCATTGGTGCCTACTTCATTTGTATCATTTTCAGTCACTGTGTTCAGTCCATTAATGCTCAAATATTGACGAATGGTTGATGTCAAACACTCCTCTATCAATGGTGTATTGGTACTTGAACTGAAATTAGAAGCTCCCTTTTCTCTCTCTCTTGTTTTTGCTTCCCTACATGTGGTATTTTGTAGTTGTTGCCTCCATGTTGCTTCATTACTTCTACCATTACATGTTGTAGAGTTAGGAACACATGGTTAATGAGTCTAGGTTCAAAGACTTCATATGCATGGTTCACAGCTTCAATTAATTCTTGAATGGTCCTAAGTGCTTGCTCATGTTGCATAGCTTGAATAGCTCTGAAAATACCTAAGTCTAGCACATTCAAATCAGGGCTTTTAGGTGGCTGAGACCCCAATTGTATGTTAAATCCATATGTTGTTGATACATCTTGGAAATAAATATCAGATTGAAGTATGTGAGGTGTGACATTATTTTGTAGAATCTTGATGTTACCACTTGCACCTAATGGCCATTTGCACTTAATAGCTGGTATTAATTTGTTGATGAACATTTCTTTGATCACTTCTTTTGTGAAGTTCTTAATTGGCTTTACTTCCAATTTTCCTGCCTCCTTGTGTACACTTGTTCTCTGTGCTGACATTTCTTGAGTAAAAGGCCAACGACCAAATTTTCCATCAAAAATACACATCCAATCCTCTGAAAACCTAGTCCTTGCAATTGTAGTGAGAAACATGACTTTGGTGATGAATCTTTTAGACTTTGTATGTCTATATGGCTCCAATTCAGATGGAGATAAGTAATATGTTTGGCTTGTTTTTGACATAAAAACCATTTTTCATCAACATAAACATAATTGAACATGTCATTAAACATTGGCAAAGTATTGACATTAATGAGATGTGACATACACAAGTTTAGTTTCTGTAGCTTGTTTTTTGATGTGAGACTTGGCTTCATTGCATTGTAATGTCTTCTAATCATCCTTTTCTTGATGAAATTATGGATTGTGCTCTTGTTTATGTTGAGTGCATTTTCCAAAGAACGTATATTTGTTCTATTCTTTAATGGAATAGACTCTAGTTGATCACCATACAAGGTTATACCCTTTCTGCCAACTTTTCCACTCATATTTTTGGTGATTCTCAAGCTTTGCTACTGTCTCACATTCATTTTGACTTCTCTCTATAGCCTTAGTATGGTCCATCTGTTGCATTTGAATGTATTGGCTACTTGTGATATGTAACCCCTAGGCAATTTTCCATTTCTACTCTTTGCTAGTAGATTGGTGATGCATTGGAATTTGTGTTCCTTAGTCATATTTGTCCTTGTTGCTGGCTGATTGACTCCATGTGAGTTTGTGTTTGCTGGTTGACTTGGCTCTGTTGTCTGTTCTTGTACTTGACTTGGTTCTGTTGTCTGTCCTTGTGCTTGACTTGGCTCTGTTGTCTATTCTTGGTCTTGACTTGGCTCTGTTGTCTGTTCTTGGTCTTGACTTGGCTTTGTTGCCTGTTCTTGGTCTTCACTGGGCTATGTTGTCTGTCCCACTTGGTCTGTGGACCTCTGTAATAATTGAGTCAGTGTTGTCTGTGTATGTATTCCTTGTGGAGATATGTCGTTACCATTGTCTTGATTGAAAACTCCACGGGACAACTCTTCTCCATACTATTCCAGCTGATCCTCTGTATTTGTTGATAGCTAGCCATTGTCGGATGGAAAAAGAATCCCATAAGATAGCTCAAGCATTTCTCGATGATGATTATGCTATAAGAGAATGATGGAAATCTTGTAAAGTCGGAATCTTGGAATCTTGTATAAATTTTTTTTGTTGTTGTATTCAATGCTTGTAAAGTGAGATTGTTGGGACTGTTGTGATGCATTTGAATGCTTTTATAAGGTCCCCACAATGGGGTCCTCTTGCCTAGTAAGGGATTTGAATTGCGGTGGAAAACTCTTGGTAAAATTTTCCTATTCTTTTTATGGGGGGAAATTTAAAAAGGGGTATTTTTCCCTTTATTTTTGGTCAGCACATGGCTTTTGGTTTAATTATGACAGCTCTTGGTTCCACCAAATTATGACTTTTTGTTCAATTAATAAAGCTAATTATAAAAGCTACCATTAGAATTTTTGGTTGAGTGTTAAAAAAGTAACTTTATGAAAATGGGGCAAATAAAGATGAAGAGATGGAGTATTTGATAAGTGTTTCACTCTTATTCTATATAGTGGCCGGATATCTTAGTACTTATCTTGTTCTCCTGGATTAGAGGAGTATGATGTATAAATCCTCATCTTAAGCAAATTGAGGACGTACTATATAACTATATATTCGTAATAATGGACAGATTGATTTGATTTATTTTGATACAATGTACTCTGCTCAAATGAAAATGATTGGTCTAGCCAAAGACACCTGTGCAGTAGTGCCTTGACAAGCATATATACAGAATTGATCTTCGCTTGCTTTTCCGTGGGAGTTTCTACAAAAACTACGTCGGAGTGACAACACAACTCATACTAAAATGTTATTTTTTAATTTCATTAGTGTTTTATGTATGGCAAGATTGGCATCTAATTTAATTAATTAAAGAATTGGAGAAAATATTCAAGCTAAAACCCACCAACAAACTCCATTTATATCCATCACCTGCTTTCGTGGCTCTCCTCAAATTGAAATAACCAAGCTTTGGAGAGGAAGATGATGATCTGGATTGACGTAAATGTATGCAATGGTGTGCATTATGTAGCTGCTACTCTAATCACTTCTAATTAATTAATAGTTTAAGCCCTTAATTAAGTTGTTTAAAGTCACAGTGCCTGAATCTAATCGTGCTTCATGTGCAATCATATCATAGCGTTAGTTACAAACAGCTTTTGAGAAGTTAAGGAGCCAGCTCAATTCTTTTATAATTTAATTTTGTACTCATTCAAATCTAAACTTATTATATGTATGCATGAGTACGAGCCAATATATACTTTATCTATTGATCTACCGGCCTACAAACTGAACAACTCAGTAACAAAGATATAGAATACAAACTACTTCGTATTTATTACTACACAGCCATAGTTTGAGGCACATTTATTTTGAACCCAAAATTTTGAAGCACAAACAAAAAGATGATGTATAGAAACACATACATCAAGTTAGGAGTCTTAGCTCATATAAATTCATAATACAGCACTCCCTACATCTGCATTTAAACGTTACATCAAGGCGTATTGTAAGACGTTTGGGAATTTTAATCATCTATCCCACAATATTATATGGTACTTACTTCGTATTGAATTATGATTAATTATTTCAATGGCCCGGTAGTTATATTATGTGTTACGAATTGGTTACATATTTATTTGATATAGCATGACAATTTAAATTAATCTAAAAATATGGTCAAATTCTATTAAAAAAATTATACATTAAATATATAGTGAAATTTCTAAAGTATATGATATTGAACAAATAAATAATCAACCAATTGGCTACATAGTGATCTCAACTACACTTTTTCACCAAATTACAATATTAAATCAAAATAAATAATTTCAAATAAAAACATCATTTTAAAATTTTCGGATGAGAAAAAAAGGAAGAAAAAAATGACAGAGAGGTTAGTAATGGTAGGAAATTAAGATAATGCGGAAAAGAGAGAAAATAAAGAATGTGAGGAAACAAACAAAAAACATAAAAAAGGAAAAGAAGGAAAGCTTAAAAACGAATTAAAAAGAAAGGTATGATGAAACTTCGTAGGTTTAGTCAAACATGGTACAACACTGAACACTAACAGCTAAACAAAGCTGATGATGAGATCACAAACAAAAACATAAAAATAAAAGTAGCGCCTTTTTCTTCATTAGCTAGGCTGTAACCTTTTGCTTTTTAGTACCTTTGATAATGAATATCCAAACTTAATCCTGGACGATTCTTCATATCTCACCCCGCAATTATCTTAATCTATACAGTATCATATTCATTTTATTATACAAATTATTATACTATATAGTTTAATCATCGTATAGCCCGGTCATCCCCCCACCCATTGTCTAATTTTATAAGGTTCATGTCGGCCTACCAAACTCTGTTTTTATTTAGAATAAGAATTATGATCGAGTATGCATTAATTATGGAAGGGTTCTTACTAGTTTTAGTCCTAAACGTAAAGTCAACTACTTAAGTAACAAAACGGCATGTAATTATTTATTGGGCATGAATCAAAATGTGGAACTTTATACTTAGCATATATCAACATTTTAGATGTTGTTTGGGACGTTGATTTTTTTGAGAGGAGGTTCATGTCTATCCTTAAAGACTTCATATTTGACGAATCAACTAACTTAATATTCTTCATTATTAGGAGGGGTGGGACTAGTTTAGATATATGTATATATCGACCGTCCTAACTCCTAAGTAATAGCATGATGTGATCTCAATATTATCTAAAATTCTTTAATTAAATAAAATATAAAATATAATATCTTATTAACTTTTTTTTGAAACCCGAGTAGTCAATATATATTAGATCATAAAATACTTTTCGAAAATAACTCAAAACAAATATGTTCAGATAAACCAGTTGAACAAGACCTGACAATCTAGTGAGCTATGGTATTGCCCCCTCTTCACATGGCTACAATTAAAATAAGAAAAGGCCTTCCTAAGCTCAAAATTCTATCAATGAACTTACTTATACACGTAATTAAACCGAAGTTGTTTTTTCTTCATTTTCTACACTATGTCAAGGGTGTCACATTTAACCCATATTAAGTTATATTTTAATTTTTATTATTTTTGAGAGGTAACATTTATTATATTTTGGATGTATAATGTATATAAGAAATTTTAAACCGGAAATGACTCTCAATAGCTCAACAAAGATTGCAGGTTTCCTGGCGGAAGAAAACGGTTACAGTTAATATTGTTATTATCTGTGAAATTCCTGCGACACTCTTATCTTTGAAGATTCTATCTCTACTCATTTCTCCTTTGCACGTTCCCCCACAATTATTTTTTGAAACTACGTTCCCCCACTTACCTCACAGCTATTCGTCCAATGTTTGGTCAGCACGTGTCCTTACTCAACCAATCCCAAACCTCCTTGAGTTTGTCCCAACTAACCGACCTGTGTTCCTCGAATATCCCAATCCCTGATTTGAAAATAATAAAAGATAATAGTTAATATACCAAATAATCCTACAAGTGCGTATTATTTTTAATTTACGGAGTAGTTCGAATTTTGGTTCACATATTTGCAGAACTGTATCAATTCTACTTCTATAGTTGTATGTATCTCACAAATAATTTCTCTACTTTAATTAAAAACAATAACCCTGTTAGAGTGTTAGGGATAAACTCAATCCAACTTTTTATATACCTCATTTATTTACCAAGTCATTTCCCAACTTTTTATTGCTGTTAATGCGAGGAAAACAAAGCTCATAAAATCCATAAAAGATTTTACTTATTTAAATGATTTCCACAGAATATGCAATTATAATTTTGAAGATGTCACAGTTCACATAGTTTTTTTTTTTAAATTAAAAAGGAAATGACACGTCATAAAATAATGTCATCTTCCTCCACCAGCCACCATCTCCCTTATATATTCCCCTCATTCTTTCAATCATCCCCAAAAAGAAACCAAACCCAAACCCAATACTCAACTCAAAAGCCCAAAAAAGTTGCCCGAAAAATGGGAATGGCAGACTACTACGAATTACTCAAAGTATCCTCCACAGCAAACGACGAGGAATTGAGAAGAGCATACAAGAAGCTTGCCATGAGGTGGCACCCTGACAAACACCCAAGTGGCGCCAAGGGATTGGCCGAGGCCAAATTCAAGCAGATCTGCGAAGCGTACGACGTCTTAAGCGACGCTCAGAAGCGTCAGATCTACGACTTGTACGGGGAGGATGGGTTAAAGTACAACGTCGACTCCCCCTCAGCCGCCGCCGCCGCCACCCGCCGCGGTGCTGGTAAAGGTGGTTCTTTTAATTACGCGGGTTCGAGGATGAACGATGACATATTTGATGGGTTTTTCGATGACGTTGGGAGTGACAAGAGTCGTTCCCCTAACAGTAATATCGGTAAAAATAGTAAGGGTGAGAATGATAAGAATAGAAAGTGCTATTCAAGGAGTGGGTCATCAGAGAAGAAGGCCGAACCCGTCGAGAGTAAGTTGGCTTGTACGTTGGAGGAGCTGTTTAAAGGTTCTAAGCGTAAGATGAAGATTGATAGGATTGTTCCTCATCCTTCTGGGTATCTTTCTTTCTTTACTCTAACTAAATTACATTTCCGTCTTTCTTACTTGCGTTTTATATCTTTCTATTCTTTTACTTTCTACGATTCTGGTACTTCAAAATTACGGGTCCCTCTGTGTTATTCACAGATTATCAATTTTAATGGATCATATTGTTGCTAATTTTGAAATTTCTTGGATGATTGGCTATTATTTGAACTCTGCTTATGGGTTACCTTTTAACTATATGTGCTAACTTTTTTGGATTTTGTTTGATTCTCTTGAAAAAGTTCAGACGGTTTTATTCTATTTTTGCTATTATAATCTATAATGGGGATCAAAGGTTTTAGGTGGAAAGCGTTGGTTTGATGAATTATGATTGGTGTTTTAAAAATTAATTTTAAATTTTTGTGTGCATTATGATATTTCAGTTTCTAAAAATATTGAGTTGGTGGGGGTTTTAAATTTGAGTCAGTATTAGGACAAGAGGCCATGTGAAAATGGACCAGCTCCTAATTCATAATGTTGTGTCCATGATGAAAGTGGATCACATCTTTGGGTTTCTTTATATTGACGGTGCTACTGCTAGTACCCTGGTTTTAAATGTGGTGTACAAAGGTAAAATCTTAATAAAATAAAATAAAAAAGTCGTATGTGTGAATTCGATGTTCTTATGATTTTTACCATATGTATCAATGTATGTGTATTTACTTAGTGCGGTAAGAAAAGTTGTCAATGTTGTGCATGAAAAATATTGAATTTGATAGTTGAAAGTGCAAAGTAATTCTAAATTTGAAGAAAGTAGTACATGGATATAATTTTGGGTAGAGGGAGTAGTATTAATGTTGCTAAGTTTATAGATGAGCCTGTAATTAAATATGTGAAAGTCCCCCAACATATCATCTTGGTCTCCTCTGTACCAATAGTTTTTATTTCTAAAGGGATCACATTTTTTACTGTTAATTTATTTAGTGTTGTAAACGAAATCGTTAGTTAAAAAGTATAACTTTAGGGATCATACAAAGCGAGAAGATGAATTCTGGAAAATTCGTGAATTTAGTTAGTCCTAGACACATTATTGTGGCATCTGGTAAATAGCCTAACTCAAAAAGAAAGATGAAGAGTCAAAGTCGTAGGATCACAAATAGGAAGACTAAAATGTAAAGCTAGGAGGACGCAGAACATGATGTACTGTACTTCATAATCTTTTTGACTCCGTGTCTTGGTGATCGTATTTTTTTTCTAGCAAGAGTGGATATCACGTTTATGATTGCTGTACTTGGTAGATCGAAAGTGGGTTACGAGTACCTTGTAGTTGGCCAACTGTCTACATTACTCAGGTATATGGTTGCTAGGAGTAAACCACCATTCATCTGATTAGATGGCTTTCATCACCTGGGGGAAAAAATATCGTAAGCACGTCGTTAAGTAAATTAATCGTCGAAGTTGGGTCTGAGGAGATTTAAAAAAAAACTTTTACTTGTAGAGCATGCAAGAATGGTGCATTGGTATAAGCCTGCCCTAAAATTTTACTTTCTACGTCGTGTGACTTGTGTCTCACATTGGAATGTTGTTTAAAAGGCTTGTGCTGGACTACATTCCCCTGCATAGGTTTATCTTTTACAGTAGGTTATGAACAGTTGACTTGTTTGTACTCTGAATTTTGTGTCAGGAGTTTGAAAGTTAAGAATTTTCTTTACTTGGCTTGAATATCTCTTATGGGTTCATCTCATATGTCTCAGTGGCAGTACCGGTGAGGGCTGAGCAGAGAAAATGATGTGCTAGTTGTTTAGATGAATTATCGAGTATCAAATATTTGCAGTTCTGTACTTCCGTTAGTCCTGTTTTAGACTCCAAGGGGTTCACTCTAATTGAAAATCTGATGCTGAAGAGCTGGAGACTTTCATGATTCTTTTTGTGTGCCTGGTTCAACAGTAGAGTGTAACAAATTTCAATTCTCTTATGTTTAAAAATCTATATGAATTGGACTATTTTGTTAGTTTTCTTTAGGGAAGATCATACTTTGTTTTTAGGAATGCATTTGCCAGTTGAAATTATGTGAGTGAGACCTATCTTTTGCTGTTTGGCGTTATTTGGCTCATGTTCTATTCCTTTCAACTATATGAGAGTTGGTCGGATGTCGGCATGTCATCTTCTGGTCCTTGTCTTCAAGTTTTGGAGGCAAGATCAACTGCTTTGAAATGGACCCCATGTCTCTCTTTAGACACGAATTGACCCATCGAACCATTGTTTTGCAGCAAGGCAACGACTGTTGACGAGGTACTGGCAATTGATATCAGGCCTGGTTGGAAGAAAGGCACAAAAATCACCTTCCCGGAGAAAGGCAACCAAGAACCTGGCCTGTTGCCTGGTGATCTTATATTTGTTATTGATGAGAAACCTCACGAGACTTTCAAGAGAGATGGAAATGATCTTCTGGTCAACCTGAAAGTATCTCTTCTGGAGGCTCTTACTGGTAAGACAGTGAGTCTGAAAACCTTGGATGGAAGAAATCTTGACATCGAAGTCTCAGATATTGTGAAGCCAGGGTATGAAGTTGTGATCTCGGGTGAAGGAATGCCGATATCTAAGGAACCCAATAAGAGAGGAAACTTACGAATCAAGTTTGATGTCAAGTTCCCGTCAAGGCTATCTGCAGACCAGAAAGCTGATTTAAGGAGGGTATTGGGCTGAAGCTCATGATCGAGTGTTTATAAGTTAAATACTGGTTTTTCTGCACAAGTATTATTTACTTAACACTGACAGTGAATGTAAATAGGAGGTCAAGTGTTTTTTTTTTTTTTTTCTTTTTTCGGGGAGTTTCTTTGTAATTGTGCATACTAGGCAGTTTGCAGGTTTACAGTTGCGAATAGCAACGAAAATTTACAGCAACGTAGTGTAGTGAGACGGAGGAGGAGGCAAGTTTGAGCTTCATCACCTCTTTTATGCGAAGTTTGTATATCAGTACGCTAGTCTTTTTTGCATTATTGTGCTTATCTTATTTTGGTTGATAATGCTAAAATGTAGTGCCAAGATTGGGTTGCATTCCACTCATTGCTCATTTAGCACTGTTTCTTTTCCTTTGTCGTCCGGATAACCTCTATCTCCTTCTATGTTGACTAGAAGAATCATGGCTTGGTTGATTATATACTTTATACCCGTATAATTTCCAAGTTCACTATAATTTTAAGTCGGTTTTACCCAACTATCCATCAATTCCACACTAATCTCACACAAGAAATAATCTCAGCATAATGTTCTGGCAAAAAACTTCTCTCCTATGTCGCCTAATTATTCGGATTTGGAAAATATAATGCTACTTGGACCTATGAGTATCTTGGTTCCATGTCCATCAAATCTGTGAACCACATGGTTGCTTCATTCTTACTGTTATTATGTTCAGGTGTCTTAATCGATAACTTTAAGATTTCCCTGACTTATTTGGACTTTGGAGTCACTTGGAGTTCCATTCTCATTATTAGATGCACAAGGACCTATCCTCATTGTTTTATGGACTTCTAACTTTTCTTTCTATCATATGGGCCACAAGATACTCAGAATCTCAGATATTTACTGATTTTGCAAGAAATTCTTGACTATTTGTACTGCAAGAGAGATAATTCAGTCAAAATATGACTAGTCTTGAAATTATTAGATTAGGCTCACTTCTAATCATCTTTTGGTGTTGACTGTATTCAAAGTCCAATATATTATTCGTTATCATTCATATTATACTTCAAAGTAAATTTTATCATTGATTTGTGGGTTGATCAAGGGCTAAGTCGATTATGGGTCAGGTAAAAAATTTCCAGTCATTTTCTCGTACAAATTAAACATTTCCTCGCAAGTTTTTATCTTTACAGTGATGTGGGTGTTGGGGATAGGGGACGGAGGGGATGCGCCAATATGAACACGCGCTAACGCTCCAAGTTAAGCTCCGATCAGAAAACTTAGCGTTCTTAAATGCTTTAATTACAATCTCCACTATGCTGATACTGTATAAACATGATCTACATTCAATATCCTACAGCCCAGTGCTATGTAATTATAGCATATGGTAGGACATCCATGCATCAAATACATTGATTTAATTTTCGGGATAGGGCCGGGGTAGCAAGAAGTTGGGTGGTATGTCTTTATTAAATAGTGCATAATATGTGATTGAGAAGCCAAGGATGACGGAGTGTAGGATATAGTTGAATGGTTGCAAGAAGAGGTAATTAAGGTACTTGTCCGTATCTCACTCATCTACACTAGTTGATACTTGAGAGAGAGAGAGAGAGGAGTATGATAGATTTGATAAGATCTTGTCCCAGTCGTTCCTTGATTTGATTTGGCTTGTCCCAACCTTAACTCTATGACGTACACTTGAATGATCAAATTTCAGTCGACGTGAATCAATTACAATTGATGATTGATTGATTCCTCGCTTAATAATTCTCCATGACCTTATTAGCTTGCATGTGTGAAGGTTTGTTTCCATTGCCAATAAAACAAGTTGTGTCTAGAAGCTGAGTTCGTACATACCAACTCAAAATACAAGAAAGATGTGTAATGGCATCCCCTTAATCTCAGCATTGTTCGGAAATCCGCATCAAAGAAGAAGAATAAAGGAGTATGATTTATATTACTCGCTCAAGGGCCTATCTCCAAGTCCTCTGTCCTCACCACCATAATGCTCATTTACGGCCAACTTCAATCAAAGTGACGTGACCTTTCATCTTCTACTTTACTCTGAATTGAAATATCATGACATTGTACTCCAATCATTTTATTGACCTTTTTTTTTTCTTTTTAATCTTCAGCAAGAGTGAGATTTGATCTAATTGGGCCTTCTGCACGCTAATATTCCCAGTCTTATTTTGTACAACTCTTCATATCTAACCTGCTTGCCCATAGTCATAGTTGTAACTTAAGTTAAAAACAATTCAGTCAAATGATTAAAGAGGTCAAATCAAGTGAAGTTCAAGTTTAATTTTGTGATGAATTGGCTCGATCAAAAGAGTTTTTTCTATACTAGGTCCTCTCTTTTGGAACTTTTTTATAGATACTTGAGTTTGAAAAGAGTGGTGATTGTTTCGGATGTTTGATCGGAAAGATTCAGCTGTTGTGGCCAATAAGTTTCTCCTTGATCTTAGGTGAAATCTACAAGACAAATATATTAATTGTACTTGGGATAGGTGTGAAGAAACCCCCTTTGATGGTTAAGGCTGTGTAGAATAACAAATACTTGGTGTAAAATTAGATACTTTAACAATTGAAAGTACCACTGTATTTGTAAAAGACAAATAGAAGGCCTACGCATAGCAAACATGTGGAGCTTAGTTGGCATAGACTCTGTCTGACCATGTTTAGCCTGCAATGGCCATTTGTTCTAGAGTGAATTAAATGTTGAGATCCATGTCTGACCATGTTTGGCTTGGGTTCGAGCTTTTACTATTAGCTCTTCTTGGGGGTAACCAATGTGTCATTTGGAGGGTGAGTAGCGTGGAATTGATTCCGTTCGGTTGGAATGACAGGTTCTACGAGCCAGTACAAGTTAGGTTGATCTAGACTCAGCGCCCTACTTTAAAAAGGCTTACCAATTTTGTCATTCTTACCCATATTTTCTAGACCTTGTGTATTTGCTTGAAACCAAAATTTCGATCGACCCTCCTTCCAACGCCAATTGTTTCAGGTGTCTAATCGGAGAGATTTGGTTGTTGTGGGCCGATAAGCTTCTACTTGATTCCGGGTGGGAATTACTAGACATGCATACACGTTAACTACCGTCGGAGTGGACCTAAGAAAATTGGCAAGGATCAAATGAGGAAACCTGGGTACCCAGAGACGAGGAAGGCTCCTTAGATGGTTAAGTCAGAATAAATTAGAAGGCCTTGACAGATATGTCAGTGTGTGGAATTGAATATTTTAACAATTGGAACTAACTCGGTGTTCATGGATGCAAGGTTATGCGTAGCAGACACGTGAAACTTAGTTGACGAAGGATCTCTAATAACACTGACTTCGTCCGATTATGTTTGTTCTGGTCGTCCAATCCTGATGTTTGTTCGGCTAAGTAGTTTTTGATTTTGAAGTTGAGCATAACTGGATATTCTAGGCAGGTTTGATCCGATTAAAAAGTTCGTAATTTTTTTCATTGATTAACAGATACTCGTATTCTTTTCTCATTGGCTAACAGCTACTCGTATTTTACAACTTTGGAATGATATTTTTGCTGTTGAACGAGCTGTTTGTGCTTGGATACAGCTCATACAAGGGGTGAAGTTGACTGTGGCAGCCGAAATAGCCCATCTTTTGCTAGCAACATGTCTAGAATCTGTTAATGATTAGATGAATTAGATCATTTTTATGTTGTAGTTTGCTCTGTGTAATCCGTTTTTACAAAAGTCAACCTGCATTAAGCTATAAAGTTAAATGTCGAGATATTGGTGGGCAGAAGTATCTGTTCAATCCTTTGACATCTACTTGCATACTTTGATACGTAACTTGCATTCAAAAAGCAGTAAAGACGTCTACTTGCGCACTGAAATTTGAGGAATTGAGGTGGGGAGGATTAATTCTTAGCTTTTGAAACCCCAAAACAGTAGCCATTTTATGTATGTCATCTATATATACATATCTCGAGATAACGAGATTAACCTATAATATGTCTTATATTATCTATGTATATATTCCCTCTATTCCTAAAATTTTGACCCATTTGATTTTTCATGGTTTTCAAGATACGATCTAAAGCACTTTTAATTTCAAATTCGTAAGACAAAAAAATTATGAAAACTTGTTATTTTAAAAATTTACATTGATATACATATAACAATATATCACATAAATATATTATTTCTAATAACATAATGAAAATTTATAGTCAAATTATTGAAATTTTGACTCTATAAATAAAAATAAAGGGACACTTGGAGTAACACTTCAAAGTCATAAGTCATCCTCGTCCTGATTGGTGAAAGAGGTTTGTAATAAAGCTTGTTACGGGTATTGACTAGAAGACAGAGTTGGTCAATTTGGGCCAATAGGTTTCAAATGATTCAAAATTTGGGCCTAAATTATTCATTATGCCTATGCGCTATGGCTCCCCGTCTAAAGCCTCATTTGTTTTTCATATTGTTATTCGATTTCTATCATCTTAGCAAAATTAAAGATGAAAGGAACGTAGGAGAATCATAAGTTATAGTTCACTGTGAAATTCCCGACTTGGACCGTCAAACTTTTCGTAAGACTACTAGGTACGATTAGCGGAATTTCAAAAACAAGTGGTATGGTATTTGTTCATTCTTTCTCCTTAATTTATCTTAGCCTAAGAAAGCTTGCAACTTCACGAGATTGCATGTCGTGAAAATTGGTATATTCTCTCTCAGCGTAGTTACACCAACTTTTAATTTTGGGTATAATGCTAAAAAAAAAAAAACCACTAAATTGTTAGGCACGACGTACTGTATTGCTTGATGTAGCACCATATTTACATTTCACTTCTTGGGAGAAAATTATATTATCATTGTTAGAATACTTGTATATTTTATGCCAAATTGCCAAGCCAACTCTGTAATATTACATTCATTGTGGTGCCTCCATCCGGATATAGATCGAAAGAATATAGTGTATCACATAAAGAACAGTGGAACACCAACATATTTATCTTATTAGAAAAAAAAACAATCATGAAAATACAGATCTCTCTTCCTTATATCGGAACATAAGGTAGTATGAACAACAGGCAAGACTCCCAATTCAATGCGGAAAAGAAAAAGAAATCTTCCTAACGTTCAAGCATCTAATATATTTGAACTAATTAATATGGGAAATACTGTATTACCAACTTTAGGATGTGATCTATGAAAAAGAATCCCCATAGTATGTAGAACACAGTTCCGCACAAATATACTACTAGGCTAGCGGGTCTTTTCGAACAGACCAGCCTAACTCATTCTTGCGTCGAACAGACACTCCGAATTTAATCTTTTTTTATGTAAGGTTGTAAGAGTAATGCTTCTAACATCAAGCCCTGTATTTCTCAATCTTCCTCTGAAGCTCTTCCTTTCTTGCACCAGCTACTTTGTCGATCTCTTTTCCATTCTTCATGAACAGGAATGTCGGCATTGTTTGTATTCCATACTCACGTGATACATTCTGTTTCCATTCATCCGAAAACTTAGTCAGCAAAGTTGTGAATTGAATTGATCCATATTACAAGATCAAATTTATTCGTACTACATGTGTCTGAAAGACTGAAACTACAAAAAGTGAAAAAGATCCTTATTTAGTTCTTCTTAGTTGATATGTTTCATTAAGTCACGTTTGTCAATGCATGATTTTAAACGTTACTATATTTAAAAAAAATTATAAAAGTTAAATATTTCGAAAATATGTATAGATACGACTAAGTTTTCTCTTGTGCATAATCTTTAACGGAAGTCAAAACAAAGTTGGTGAATAACCAATCAAGTATGCTAAGAAGTAGGAGACTTACAAATAACTCATCCACGTCAATGTTGACCAACTCGATATCAGTGTACTTAGCAGCAAATTCTTTGATAGTCGGCTCCATGGACCGACAAGGTGCACACCATGTAGCCGTGAAGTATATCACAACCTTAAACAAATTTTCGAAAGTCATTGTTAAATTAGTTGTTGTATTACTAATTCAAAGGAATGCACTATGATCAACATAATTAGCCTTGTTATAACTATTCACTAACCAGTTTGTTGGACTGCTTTGAGGCTTGCAGATATTCTCTCCACTTGGTGGAAGAGTGTAAAGAAATGACCTCCTTCGTCTTAGCAGTTTTTGAAGATAAAGCAGAACCAGCACCAGGAACAGCGTATGACTTGGTAGCAGGAAAGGAAGACCCTACAACAATGTTGTCTGAGTAAACTTTATAACTAGCAGGGTGGAATGCAGCATGAGAAGGAGCAAAGTTTGATGCTCTCCAGCTTTCTGTCCAGTTATTAGACCAGTGATTCGCAGAGTACCGATCAATACCAGCTGCGGGGTATGTAACAGAAGCAGCATCAGCAGAAGTTCCAACAGGTCTTCTGCTATCTCTAATCGTATTCATGTTTGCTCCTTTACTTTTAGTCTTATAAATTGCTAGTCAATAATAAGACTTTTGAAATAATAGGAGTTATATATGTTTTTCTTGTATTTCAGGCTTGGTTTGTTTTCTTGGTAGAAATGTAATGCAAAAGGGGGGTTTTTATAGCTGTGACTTTGCATCAGTACAACACCTTTATGCTTTTTATAGTTGCGAACTTGCGATGTCCTGTGATGATTCCATATACTCCAGGGAATACTATACTTCAGTCAAAAAAATGTTTTTTTATTTTATTTTTATTGGCAGGATCTAACTAAATGTAGCGTGTTCATATAAATTAATTTAAGAATAAGTCCAAGTGTATAGATAAAAGGGAAAAAAGACAAGATATAAAATCATATGTTGTATTGTTCATAGAATGTTAGCCATTATTTAACCGTTGTTATTTCATAACTGTAAGTCTAGAAGAACATTCAACTAGACATGTAACTGTGGATTATGTCAAAATACTCAAAACATAAAATATTGTTTAATTCACCTGATTTTCACTAATTACAACTTATTTGAACTTCTAAATTCTAAACTTCACTTTCTACTCTGGACTTTTTCTTTCTAAGCTAAAATTATACGGCTTATTAGAGCTTGCCAAAATTTATGTTAGTGAATTGGATGATACTTATTTTTCTTGAATCAGCTTCATGATTAAATAGACCAGGGTCATCAAATTTGAAACATCCATTTGAATGAATGAAATCATATATACCGTATATTTCTCCTCTTAGAGTAGGAGTAAACCATCTCCAACACGAAAAAAAAAGTATAGAGATTTTTTTTAACTGAATAGATTGTTGTTTATAGTTCAAAAAACTTTATAAGACCCTATAAGGCATCTAATAGTTAGTTGTTCATGAGTTTATAAGAAATTACACCTAAAGGGTTTTTAATCGTGTATAACCTTCAAATTTGGGACATTTTTGAATTTTTTTTTTGTTATGGAAAGGTAACACCTAGTGGTGCTTCTATATAATAGTTCATATGATATACTAGGAACCCTCTCAACACTCACAGTACAAACTGTCATTTCAACCATATTTTAAGGTGTTTATATTTTATTCTGAGCATACTTTATGGCCTTTGAAGATTGCTATTCCTAACAAATATGTTAAAAACTATGTATAATAACCTTTCAAATTCGGTTATCATTGACAACTTCAAACACTATGAGTAAACGCCTTTATAATCTTATCGCGATTCTTAGATGGTGATATTAAGCCTCAGGAATGCTTGAAATACTTTAATGTGAATCTAAAAATCAAATTATAATGATTATTAAAACTTAGCTTCTACAATTGGTTCCCACATTCGTTTTTAGGATGTAATTATTAAAACTTGTACAATTTGATAATCGTGTTTTTTTTTAAAAGAAACGCCCCCTCCTATGTGTTCCTTGAAAAAAAAAACGAACTTATACAAATTATTTAAAGTAGAAACTTTATACTCCCTTACGTATTAATATGTATAAAATATTGGTGAGAGGGATCTAAAGCAAGCTAATTAAGGGCCCTTACACTTGCACAATAATATCAAGTTGCAAAGAGAGAATATAGCTAGAACTTCATGTTCATTGTTCACCACTCGTTATTTATATTACGCGGAGCATCTTCCCACCTTGCAAGCTAAGTGCATCTGCCTAATGAGTCAACATAGCTTTCACTTTGTATTTTGTTTAGTTTACTTAACTAATTATGAGTATATATTTTAGACCGACGATAGCATCTTATTATTCGGATGATCACCATGTAATGTTAATGAATTCGTAACATTTGTGCCATGATTCATTAGTTCTTATGGATTGCCGACACCAAATCCATTCCCAATGTTTCATTTGTGTAACGATAAAGACTTCTCCGCCAGGAAAATTGTCTCCTTCCAATCTTCAATAATACTCTTAGCATTAACTTCAACGCGTACAACAAATCCCACCTAAGACAAATAGTATGTATAACAATACACAGTTGCCATCTTTTTAAGGATTTTGGGACGAAATTCTTTGCGTCTCTTGAATTTATACTCCGTACCAGAAATGTAAGGAAAATACAGGGCGGCCAGGTGATCCAAGGAGCTCTAATACATTGAAAATATCAAGCATCATTAATTAAGCAGTAACAACAGTTCATTAATTAATACAAGAGCAACTGTATAATTGGCCTGCATTTTTTTGGGGGGGGGGGGGGGGGGGGGGGGGGAGATCCACTGCTGTTTCTATGTTGCCATTGCATATTTGCATACTGCCGTGTGATTATGCTGCCATGTGTAGCTGATGGTTGAAGTATTAGAAACAAGTAGCAGATCTTGTTTCTTATTCTTTTCTATGTCAAACAACACTACTTAACATTGGGATGATCAGTACGACTATTCCTAGTTTTGTTCTTTTCAACCATGCTTGGTTACTCATAGATTATGGATTACGTACTCTATGATTTTGGGCATCGGACACCACTTTGCTCTTTGATTCTTTGTCAAACAGTGTTGCTTGGCTCCTTAATTAAACATATTTTATCAATGTTTTAATTTTCTTTCACCAAAACCACTCTTCAATTAAAATATAACGATAAAATTAGTTGCAATATTTTTTTTACATTATCTTTAATGTAAACTAAGAAATTTGCATTCAGCTATTTTGAAAATTTTCAGAACTGTAAGTCTACTATTGGCGTATTTCAATGAGGTTTTTTTTTCTTCTTTTTCTTCTTGCAATATATGTTCAAATTAATTGTTTTAGGCTAAACCTCCTCCTTCTATGGTCTTTTGATCTTCCCATTCACATAATTTTACCAGTCTCATCAATTTATCTTCCCATTTCTGTTTATGTTATAATGGTTGAAATTCAGTTGTCAAAGTCGACTTGGAAACAAAATTAATCTATACATAAAACCAACTTAAATCTTAAGAAATATGATTATTATATGTAGTATGTGTATAAGTGTTGTACAATAGATTGAGTCATATTCAAAACAATATTTTCAAATGTTTAGGATACGAAGTAGTACAATGAAAGTGACTATATATATCAACCATGTACATTAATGATTTAGGGTTTTTCAATTCATATATAATATAAATTACTATTTGGTAATTTATATGAAGTTATTAGTTCATTTTTTATGAAGTTATAAAGGGTTTTCAAATTCATATTTGGTATGAAACCATCTAATATGACTCTAAGCTATCATTTTGAGTGATTTTAAAAATACTTACAATAAAGTCATCATATACTCAGTTCTACACCTTTTTATATGACCCCCAGAGACATTCATTACCAATAACATAGGATCAAATATTTTTTTTCTAAATTTTATCTCATAATTGGTGTCTGATATACTTTATAGTTAGTTTATTTGGACCATTTTTGAGGGATGGACCAGCTCGAAGTGCTTCACCTAGGTTTAATAGGGCAATATTAAGCCTTTTGAGTGATGGGAGAATTTCACTTGGATTCTAAATAACCCATTTAATTGATATATAAAATTCCTTGAATGGGTGTCATGTTAAACTCAATATCAGGCCTTTAGGAGACCAAATATAAAGGAATGATTGATTTCAAACCTTTTCATACAACCTTACGTACCATACAATACCATCATTTGAGTTTCAAACATTGTTAGTACCCAATGTTAGTTACTTATTTCTCATTGATCTTATAAGCCATGTGCACAATCCATGGCCATGACCTTTTGTCCCTCTTGCCTTGGATAGTTAGCTTTTTCTGAAATATATGTTAGCTTTAAGTACAAAATATATATAAGGATTGGAAAGAGAAAAAGAGAGACGCATTGAAGTGACATGCATGTTACTGAAACTCTAGAGATTGTGGTAGTAAGGTCACTTTGCAACTTACAATATCTAGCCACTTTATTTTGTTGTCGACATTAAACTTGATGTTTGATAGAAATTATACTTCAAGCTAACCCGCATCTTCTACTTTTAGAAATTGTACTTCAAGCTAACCCTTATGGCGCATCTTCTACTTTGACTCACACTACAATTCGAACGATGGTTAATTTTAATTTGTTAGGAAAAACTTGTACAACACATAGACTTTAAAAATTAGGAGGAAAGTATTTTAAAAATAATAGAGAACTTTGTTGAATGATTCTGCTTGGTAGAACTAACGATTTAATAATACAAAAATCAAGAAAATATGTGGATTACAAAACAAAAAAGAAAAGATTAGAAAGTAGTAGGTGCGTACGTATACCCCTGTAATACACAAATAGGAACTGAGGGGATGTAGCTCAAATGGTAGAGCGCTCGCTTTGCATGCGAGAGGCACGGGGTTCGATCCCCCGCATCTCCATGTAGTCTCAAAGCCGTTTTACACCAGAAAAAAGATATATGAAATATATGCAAAGTACCTTTTGTAATTTGGTAGAACATTATGCCGTGCTTTCTGCAACATGTCAATCAGCAGAATAGCATATGTGATAGTTTGGTAACTCTGGATGTTAAGAGTATTCCATTTCAATGCTCCCTTTTTTTTAAACTCATTATCGTATTCTCTTGATCCCTCATTTGACTGCTTGTGTAATCTAACCACCCTTATCTTCATCACTTCAGTGGCGTATCAGGAAGCCTTACAAATAGTCGGACGAGTTACAAGTACTCCAACTTTGTCGGCACATCCTAAATTAGGTCTCCGATGTCATTGTGAGTGAGTATTCAATCCTTATAATGGGAGATTTAATCTTGAGTATATTATGATTAAGTGGCCCAAAGCACAAGAATACTTATTGAAGGTTATGCTTTGCCTTAACATTCGGACTATATAAACAAATGATGCAACGTACGACAGGAAGCTTTGAAGTTCAATCAAACTTTGTTATTCTATCCGCTTTTAAATGAAATGAACACGTTTTAGTATTTTCGAGTCATCAAGAATTTACGATAATCCATAACTTGGAGACTGGAATTTTGGCATACACAATACAGTAACAGTAGTCATGCAGAGCGTCTTCAAATGATAAGATGCATGAAGTTTACAGACTTTTATAACTCTACAAGGGCTTTTTAAAGGATTAAACTCTTATGTTTGACGATTCTCCCCTTGAGTTCACCTTTATTAGCACCAATAAGCCTGTCGACTTCTTTCCCCTTGTTAAGAAACACGAAGGTTGGCATCGCGGTAACCTCAAATTCACTAGCAACATCCTGCAATAAAGGGTATAACTGTCAAGAATGATAATAATAAAAAGAGCATCGATATGGCTTGTAGAAAAGTGTACCGAAAGCTCATCTACATCGATTTTGACAAATTTGACATCTCTGTACTTTGTCGAGAAACCTTTGACAATTGTTTCCATGTATTGACATGGTCCACACCATGAAGCTGAGAAGTCGACCACCATCTATGGCTCACAAAATCAATAAAAATTATGCTCAAATTTTGAGGGAAACTAGGAGCACATAGATGCTGATAGAAACAGAGTAGACAGCAAACATAACCTACCAATTTGTCAGATGTTTTGGAGGCTTCAAGAAGTTCTTTCCATTGTCCTGTGGACTGAATAACAATGACTGCTGGTGGTGTGCCACGGCCAAGACGGTTCCCCATTTCAAGAAGCAGGGGGGAGATAAGTTTGGAACTCTGAGAGTCTTGCTAAATTTTCAGCATAGTGCAGGAATTTATACTGGTGACAACATTATGGTTATTGTAGATTCCCCTTCTCCAACCTGGTATCTGATGCCTTCCTGTTTGAAGTTGAGATTTATTAATTATAATAGTTTAAGTAGACAAAGAGGTGAAGTTTTGGTTTGGAATATATGTATGCTTCTGAATGATATTATCACTGAGAAGAACATAAAGTTAGTTGAAAAATGGGTCTCGTAGACAAAATAACATAAGAATTTTGACTGTTACCGACAGAATCCATTGTAGAGCTGGATTTGTCATCACAAATTGTGGACACTAAGCAGTTTTAGCATCCAAACGAGTTTAATATTAACACATGCGCAAATTGCAATCTCGCCTACAAAGAATCTTATCGCCACATTAGTTTCACAATACGGCACAAAAGACGACATGAAAGAATTGAAAACATACCCTCCCAATGAGTAAAGTGACATCTAGCTTTGTGGTCATTTGATGAAACATAGAACAAAGGCCGTTTTGGTTAACGACACGCAAAACCGTGTTCATGGGTGAAACATCTTTTTCCGACTCAGAAACTGCAACTCCTTCAAATTGCAAACTCCTCGATGGATAGCGGAGAAGAACTAGCGTCCAATCACGTCACACCACTTAACATGTCCTCAATATCTAGGTCAAACCGTCAAACGGGTTCTGTGAGTTCTTGCATCTCGGTAACAGTTTGAGCGAGGATCCACATCATTTCTATATTACATTTTTTTTCAACAAGATGCATAAAACTATAAGCCTGCAAACATAAATTGCTGGACAAAAGGTGACGAGCTCTCCAGATCATGTTATATTAGAAGGTTTTAATCAAAACCACCGATTTGCTGAACAACAAAAGGGGCACAGCACCCAAAGGAGGTAACCATATGGGTAATTCATAAATAGACCTACAAATGCTACGCTACTACTCCCAACGCACAGCAAAAACATCACCAGAACCCACCAGCAATGAGCCAATAGCCAAAACACATCTCATTTTGCTCGTGTTATGATGTAACCCCCATATTTACTTGAGCATAGTTGCCTTGAGCTCCAGATGAATGGCTATGGTATGCGTTACCACCATTACCACCAGCTCCTCTGCCACCTCTTTTATTGTAGTAGTTCCTTGGGTTGTAGTTATCATAATACTGACCGCGCCCATTCTGGTATGGCCCACCTCCCCTACCAGTACCCCTGCCTCCTCGACCATTAGAGTAACCTCTACGACCACCTCCACCACCACGGCCACCTCTCGAACCTCTTCTTGGAATGTACTGCTGCTCCTTGAAGTCTGCATTCTTATAGCCATGCTCCTCCTCAGCCTGAAACTGTTCGTGTTCTGTTTGGGCTGAAACAGCTTCAGGGGGATTTTCAGCCTCCAATTCATCCTGATAAATGAAAGCATCAAATTTAGAATTCTTTTAATAAACAGTTAAAAAACAAACAGTTGTTAACTTGTCAGGCAAAGACAGACCTTCTTAAACTCCTCACCACTGACAACTTGATGTTCCCCAGTTTCATATTCTTCATAATTAGCCAAATTCTCCTCCTGAAGTTGTTCAATAGAAAAGGCCATTAAGATGTTTACTACGCACAAAGAATAATAAACTCTCAATGTTTATTGCTTAAAACAAGAAAACAAGCTCAAAATATGATTTTCCTCAACTTGGGCACACATCTATTTATACCCTAAGCTTGAGAGTTTGAATCACATTTGAAACTAGGAATCCTACTTCTAAAAAGACTACTAAAAACAACCTAATAACCAATAGGATAATGCCACATATTTATTACATAATTCTACCAAAACTCCAACACTATCTTATGATTATTAGAATTCTATACTACCTAAAAAGATAAAATTACAAATTAACTACTCTCAACCTATTATATTTAAAGTAAAACACTAAATACCCAATCACATGTGTATAGCCACGTCCATGTCCATGCCCATGCCATGTCACTGAAGTTGTAATAAAGCACCGACAAGATGTAATAAGTACCGTCCATCGTAATAAGGCACCTCCCCTGGTCTTAAAATTTTTCCTCCTTGGCCAAAATTTTCAATTTTTAAGAAATTTCTCCAAGATTGAATCTTTTAATCAAGATAACTTCCCCAATGCTCTTTTTCCATGGCATCCACATACAATACGATGAATAAGACTTTTACCGAAAATAAAAGAAACAAATCCTAATCTAAGTAGGATTAGTAAATATATGATGAATCCTAGAGAGAATATGATTCAACTAGCTGGAAAAAATTCCATGCATGCATTCAAATAAGCCAATCAGGAACAAAAACACATCATATCAGTAAAAGCAAGTATACTAGTAACCCAAATTTTTTACTACCAAACAACAGCACAATATCATAATCCCTCCTAGCTAACCTCTCCCAAAAAAATTAAGGAAATAGTGGGGAAAAAATCCTTTCACCAATTCCTGTTACAGGTCATTAATACATTTCCATCCTATGGTCATGAAGCAGCCTCCTTATAATGCTACTTTGCCTAAGCGCTCAAGGTATGATCCACCATTAGTTAACTACTCAAGGATAACTACCAATGTCAACAACGTTGATTAAATTAAAATCCAATCCTTCCTGCATCAGCGTTAATTCACTTATCTCATTATAGCACCACAACATAATCTTGAAGAGAAAAGATAGCTTGGAACAGACTATTCTGATGTTTGTAGCCAGTTCTTAGGTACTATAATGATCTATTAAAAAACGACAAATTACCCAGAAATTATTTTATTCAGAATTCACAACATTAGCAGCCAAAAGCAAACCCATTAGAATGAATAAGGAGACAAAAAGAAATGGAAGGGAAGTCATATTTGTGAATCATGATGTTAGGTTTAGGGGCATTTAGTTTGTCAAAGAGAATGGGAATGAAATCACAAAAGGGTTTGGAGTATAACGAAAAGAGAAAGTATTAGATATGAAAATGTTATTTGTTTTAAAAAATAAGGAAAACCCAAATTTATAACCACCATTTCATCACCACCCGTTCTTCATCAACCACCACCTCCACCCTTCCTATAATCAACTCCAACACCTTTGCCATAGCTAACCTTCCCATTTCCGTTGTTGTTGCGCCCTTTCCTACTTCCACCGAGTGCTTCCCTCCCCCATACTTATCTCTCCTCCCTCTCTCTTTGATCTAGTTTTTATGTTATAGTGGTGACTAGGTAGATTTTTGAGATGGATGGAGTTATTTAGGGTGGGTAGGATGGGTTTTGAAGGTGGCTAAGGTTCATTACAAAATTGGCGGTGGTTTTTAAGGTTGTTGGTAAGAGTAATGAGATGTTAGAAAGGAGGGATGGGTGGTGGTAAGGTGTGATGGTTATGGTTTGATTGATAAATGTTGTGGATATGTTAGAATTGCAAGTGGTTGGATGATTTTGATGGTGGTTTAAGAAGTGAAAGGAGGGCTTGGAGGTGGTGGGACAGTACATCGTAGGAGAGGGCAGCAATTGTGGTGAGACTTGCTGAACTAGTGGGTGTGAGGTGGTGGCTCAGGGAAATGGAATTGAAATACCATGGGGGGTTGGGGACTCAAGGTGGAACACTTGGGGGTGGAGAGGATTAAAGGATTGATTTGATGGATGTAACAAACAAAAAACTAAGTGACTTAGCCATGTCGATTCTCCCATTGTTGAATACCTCATACCAAAAACCCCCTTACATTTATTCTGGTAACATAAACAGATCTCCCAACAAAAGTTCAAGAAAAAGCAAATCTAGAAAAGTTCGTAACTACTAGTGCATGGGTAGGATTTGCCAGTGTATTAGTCTATCTGATGGGTAATTATAACCAAATCTTGACTACATTTTTGTTCTCAAGAACCTTTTCTTTTTCATCTACACTTGTTAGAACTAATCTCAACTTAATGGCTCTCATCTGAAATTTTGCTAAGCTCAGACTTATCTCTAGATAGCTTGATAAGTAAAATACACTTGGTCGCATATTTTAAATTATCATGTACCTCAAAACTATGATTAAAAGGTGAAAAGAATGTCCTTGGTAATAATAAATGAAAGACAAATATCAGAGGCAAATCGGAGATCTCAAGGAGATATATCAACAAACAGATCAATGAAACACAACATGAGCACTCAAACCATTGTAAAGGCCTCAGCAAGACCATTCACATGCCACCTACATTCATAAATAACTGCATCATCATGGAAGGGGGTTGATGACAAAGTCAAAGCTATGAGCTAGTAAATCCTCAAATCCTAGCACACTCCGGTAATATGACAGGATCAACTCATTGCCATAACAATTAATTTTCCCATAAGTCTTGAGTTCCATCCAACATATTAGGATAGCATACCCATTTCTTCCTTCAGTGTCAGCCAATCACTTTTTGGGAAATGGAGCATAATCATGTAGAAGGACAAAATCATCAAAAGAAAATGAATTTTCAAACACCAAGTCATTCAATCTAGAGGTGGAGATATGTAGAGAAGAAGAGACATCATGAAATAAAAATGGATAAGAGGTCTAAGGCTTACCTTCTAGGCTGGATGTTCTATGATCTTGTTCAGAATAATCGAAGTAGTACTCCTCAAATCACATTCGAAAGTGGAGAACAAAGTGAGAATAGGAGACAACACAAACAGATCTCAAAGGTCAACCTTCAAGCAGGAGGTTCCAGAATCATTTTTCAAAATTCAATCCCAAATAGTACCCCTCAAACGTAAAACCTCAGAATATCCCCTACACCCAAGTTGCAATGACTAAAGAAAAAGAAAACTACAACTTAGCCCCATAAACAATTCTCTATTCTACATAAAGCAAAAAACCATAAGAAAGGTTAAATTCATTCCATTCCAGTCATAAGTAATATTACTCGTGCTAGCATCATTGTGCTTATAAACATTAGCCTCAGACAATCCAGTATGCCAATACAACATTGACAATCAAAAAATATACCAAATGCTATCTTTTTTTATTCCCACTGAACAGACCCTTCTCCAAAAAATTATCATGGCCCAAATCCAAAGACTTCAATAACTTCTTTGCTTGACAATTTGCAGCAAATATATAACTAAAACATAGGCTCAAATTCTCTAATGCAGATACCATTGGTGAATACTGAAAATATAAGAAATATTGACAGAGAAATTGAGACCATCCCAACAATAAGAGCTGCAGGAAGATTTCACTAAATCCAGCAGAATTATGACACAGAAAGCAGTTGGTAAGAGCTGCATTAATTTTTTTTCTAAAAACGAGATATCCAAACAAGAATTAATAAGCAATGCCACTTCATAACTTTGAGTTTCAAAAGAACGCGATGGATATTATTATGTTCTCTATGGCATTTATTACACATCTAACAGGCCATCATATCTTGATATAATATATCAAAGACTGCCTTAATTTTGAAAAATATCATATCTAAGAAAGTTAGACACAGATAAATACTATCAACAACTTAGAAAACAAGGGAAAGCATTGGACAACTTCCAAATACGAATGATGTATAACCACATAGCTCTCAAAGTCCAAAGAAATAGGACCAAACATACAGTGATAACAGACAAATGCTTGGTACGCAGGCAAGAAGACCCACTTCACAAGAAAAAGAACAACCCACTACCAAACCGATACTAAGACACAAATTTTCCCTAGTATTGAATAGGATCAATTTATGACTCCAACAGTACAATTCAAAATGCATTTAAGATATAAAGCATGAGAAGTGATCCATCAAAAGATCAAACATTGTGTAAAGTTGCATACTTGCGGAGAAACAGAGTGACAGATATCAAGTACCAATCAAGCAAGGATAAAACTAGTTGACAGATGCAAAAGAACACTATTACATTTAACATAACCATGCAAGGTCATAAACATCAATCAACAAGCCAACATAACCACTCATATTACCCATCAAGGATTGGACAAAAGATAATTGCAAAATTATACTTATTCTATACGAAAAGCATCAATATTTTTTACTATACACATGGAGCAATACAGATTGCCAAATAATCAGCATTGTCACTTTCACATTTTCATGTTTCAGCTTACGTTTGTAAGGTTGTAACTAATTTCATCACACCTTTGAACCAGCCTCCGGGAATAGACAGATAACTACATTACTCTCAAAGCAAATCAAACAAAAAGACAACTCTCACTCAGACAGTAGGGTATTCCCATTTTTTTTGCTTACTTCCTAAAATAGTAAACTGAGTAATAGCCATAGTTTGCAATACCTAATCCACATTAATTAATCACAGCACAAAAGAAGAAATTTTATAAAAAAAAAATATGGGTAACATACTGTATCCGGATATTGCTCAACGGATCCCTCCACTTGCACGGGCACCTCAATTGGAACCTGAAAAGTCCCAAAATTGGCAACAGCAGCCGCAGCCGCCACCTCCCCCGGCCCCCTCATCTGCGGTGTAGCAGTGTAGTAATCCGAAGCCATAATCCTTTTCAACTTCTCCTTCAATCCAGCATCTAAACCAACAATATTCAAGTTCTTAATCCAATTAATCAACAAAATTGCAAACAAACCCAGCAAATAATTATTATAAATATTACATGTAACATCGGATTGATGATCAATAGGCTGATAAGAATTATCAAGCCAGAGCTTAGCGTGTTGAATACACCTCTGCAACGCATCCTGGTGCGACAAAGCCGAATCTACCGGGCGAGATATCATCAATCCTTGCAACTCCGAAATCAAATCTAAATCCCGCTCAACGAGTAGATCAGTGGCGTCATCGGTGACGTAATCGTAGGTCAAGCAGCAGCCGCGCTCGTGAGTGCGAGTCAACATCAACGAAGTAAAGTCACTCTGCGGCTTCACGTCGAACAAGCTGCCGAAATACATCAAGTCCAACAGATCCTCCACCGCCGCCGCACCATTCTTTGACAAACGTTGCTCATCCTCTTTCTCATGCTCCGGAACAGGTGAGGAGGAAGGCGTTGATGATTTGGCGAGGGAGAGTTCTTCGTCGACGGCGGAAGAGAGAGGAGCGCGGAGCTTTTCGAGCTCGTCGATGAGAGCGAGAACGGCAGGTTTAGAGTGGAGGACGTCTAGCTGCTCTTTGTTTAGGGTTTTGCCAAAGGAAAGAGAGTCCTCCATTTGGGAGATGCGGTTAAGCTTCTTGCGGAGGGCGCGGAGGCGCTTGCTGAGGACGCTGAGGACGGGTCCCTCGGATGCGGCGGAAGAGGGTTCGGAAGAGGATGATGTGGTCGCCATTGGAGGAGGAATGTGTGCGTTAGGGTTGGCCCTCGAAGGGAATGGGAATGGGAATGGGGGAAATTGGGAAATGGAATGGGGAGAGACTGATGGCGTTAAATAGATGGGCTAAGTGCCGAAGTGGTTTAGATATGCTTCTTGTGGACTGCCGACTGGATTTTGGACTGTCCACATTCTGTTCACAACTCAATTTACTCTCTACTCACTGCTACTTTCCTAAAACAAAAAAAAAAAAAAAAAAAAAAAAAAAAAAAAAAAATTGGATGAAATGTTGAAAATTAAGTTTATTCTATAAGAAAATATTTGTACTAGTGTTATTCTTTGACAAATTTCATAAAATCATGACATTAATTTCTAACTTTTGAGTTGCAAGTTCTTGAAAATTAATAGACTCCAATGAAAATAATTTGATAAATTTGTTCAAAAGATTCCTATTAAATACATTATATGATCAAATACAGACAACTGAACAAGTGTCAATTGTTTCGGGGTTGTTCATAGCCCTCATAAGTTCATGCAGAACATATCCCATCATACATATAATTCAAAGATTTATTACAAATTAAAGTAACTTGAAAAAGGATTACAAGTAGGAAATCCTACTATGTCTACATACATTAGATTATAGATACATGTAGCACACTAATTCAACAACTAATGCTCAAAATGTGTTAATCTCAATTTTTCCAAGCTCAACGGAGATGGAGGGAAAATAAGGAAATGAAAAGGAATACAGGCTTGGATGCGTCAAAGAACATGCAGACTTGATAAAAGCAGCTACTTTAGCCGAAGTATCTGTCCTTGATCTCAACCACAGCAGCCAAGCTCAATCATGTAAGTCTGAACCAGGCCACATCACTACATAAAAGAACACTCCTCTTGATCTCCTTTGAGAGAGAGTTTTCTGTACAACCCAGCCACATAATCTGTATTATGCCACTCTAAATACTGAAAAGGTCCAGCACCAGGAAACCGGGCACATCAGACTCAGGAGGGTACACGAAGAGACTAATTTACAGTGGAAGAACAAAATTTGCGTGCATTAGTACAACAGCAACCGCAAATTGATTGTAATACAACAACAGACATTACAGAGAAAAAACGCTAAGGACAACTGAATTCCCAGCACAAAATAAATCCGGTAGCATTTCTGAATTTGAAATTTGAAACCATATGGAGAATACCGGAATATGTACCTCAAGCATTATGTCAGATGAAAAAGTTCAGATGTCAGAGTCATGCTTGCTAGCTAAACATAGCTCATGCAACTCATTCAGTATCCATTCCTCACCTGTATGCCCACCCAACACCAAGACCCGAGTCCCCCCTACAACACATGTACTGTGGCCCCATGCAAACCTAGGAGGCTGTCCAGGAACATTAAGAGTCCTCCATGACGGTTTTTCCTCAGAAGGATCCAACAGAAAAAGCTGAGAAGGAGAGTGCAGGTTAGCAATCGAACCCCCAAATATAATGATCCTGCCACATGGCATGCTCACAGCAACATGATCAAGTCTCGGAGGAGGACCCACCCCTTCTTGGCTTCCTGTACCAACAAGTGCACCACAATCCAATTGCCTCCATTGAGGATTTTCGCTCCCAATATCAATGGTATAAGCCTCACCAGACCGCAGCCTCAACTGCCCACTTTTTACCAGTCCACCAAACATAAATATCTTTTTCTTTCCATAAACAGAAAGTGAATGACCAAGCCTTGAAGGTGGGGACCATGAAGTAGGAATCTCCCTCCAAACTGGCCTATCTGTTGTGAGGTCAAGCAAGTATGTGTCACTAAGGAGCACCCCAGAGTCTGTGCATCCCCCAGAAACAACCAACTTGGACCCATCTAAAGTGCAAGAACTATGCCAAGACCGGCGGACTGGGGGAGTCCCACCGGAGATTTCTGTCCAAGTTGGCTGCTTGGCATCTAGGTCAAGGACGAAGACATCATTGAGTAACCCTTGCCTCCCACACCCTCCAAATACGACAAGCCAAGATCCATTAATGCACGAAAGCGTGTGACCCCATCTTCCAGGAGGTGAGGACTTGACACTCACTCGGCGCCACTCTGGATGATCAGAGTCAAGGTTGAGCACAAAAGTGTCATCCATAGGTTGCATTCCAACACCCTCACCACCAAAGAGAACAAGGCGATTTCCAGCTGCACATGCACTGAAATTACAACGTGAAGGCTCAACCGATCCCCCAACAGTAAACTTCCTCCAACAAACTGCCTCAAGAGTGGTGAGCTCCCTAGCCAGTCGAACCCACCCCAAGTTTTTAGTCATTAGCTCCAAATTACACGTTACTTCTCTACCCCATAGATTTTGACAAACCATCTTTCTGACATGCTCATTTTTTGTTAACTGGTATATCCTTTTACAAACCGACCCAATTGATGCTACGTCTCTTGGAGTCAAGCGAGATAATATGTTATAAGCCAAGACCTCATCAGATAGTTGGAGAATACCGCACAATTCTCCACTCTCTGTGGAATGCTCATCCGCACACTTGAATTTCTGGTCAAATGTCTGTTTGAAAACTGGGTATGATACATGGTTAAGATTTACTTTTGCTTCAGAGAACATCTGAATGCCTATAACATGCGTGACAGTCCCATCATCATCATATATTGGTTGAAGCCTCAGCCTATTAACTAGGGGCGTGCCATCTTTTCTGAAATTGAGAAGCTCCCCTTTGAACTCCTCACCATCTTCAAGACACCTTCTCATCTCAGAAACGATAACAGGGTCCACCAGAGGATGCCTTCTTTGAGCATGAGGGTCCCTGTATTGTAAGAAACGACTGGAAAGAAGAGTTTCACTTGGAGTCAACTTAATCTCTAGCAGCTTTGAGCAGGAAACTTAATCAAATAGATAAAAAAAAACAATTGAGATAAAAAATAGGCAATAACTGCTGAAAAATAAAAACCTGCATGGAGCTGTGGACGGAGAAGACAATTGATACAGAAAGAATAGAAAAGACAACAGATAAAGGATGCAGTTTACAGAGCAAGAACAAATATGTCATTCTACTTTATCAACCTGGTGCAGCAACAAAATATTCTTCCCATAATAAATATCTAGTACATTCCCACAAATATTGGTGTGATGACAAAAAAAAAAACATCTTAAGAAAAAGACAATTTAAATTAAAAATGCTGGCAAAAATTTTATTGCTATAACTTGACTTTGTTATCAGTAAACAAGCTAATCAAAAAATTATATCCTGTAATGTGAAGGGATATAACTGCCCAAAAATCACTAACCAGGAAGCTGGCAATATTAAGGTAAGGAGTTAAGCACACAGGAGCATCTAGCTAAAAAGGTTTCACCAATTAGGGATTGCCTTGTCTGAGGCTATAACCATTTGGTATATTTCAATGAAAACATCTTCCTTTTCCTATTCAATAGCAAAAGACCTGAGTCAAAGCATTCAATGATCAGATTTACCGTAATTGAGACAAACACATTCCTAGATTTGAACTTCTCTAGAGCATAACCTTGTTAACCTTTAAGTAGTAGGACGAGTAATCAGATACAAAATCATTCCATGTAGGTTTCTCCTAATTTTGCTTGCCATAAATTTCTACACTTGAAGAAAAGTTCTAATTCCTTTACCTATTGGCTAAGACAAGTCAGGCAACCATTTTCATAGGATGCATGCTTGTCCAAACAACAACAAGCAATGTTTGGCTGAACAATCCAAAAGAGCTTGTTTACTGAAAACTCCACCTTGATGTGATCTAACGTGTTTTATTTTGTAGGTGATGGAAGTCAAAATAATTTCTATGCGCATGGAACAATAGTTTAGTACTTGTTGTGTTGCTTATATTACTTGGTTTGTTTTTCAGGTATATGCAAAGCTAAGTTCGTAGACTTATTCAAAATCTTCCTTAAATTAAGGAGTTGCTTATGCTATGGACTTTGAAGAATTTGATTTAATTCAAACTTCTAACAAGATGAGTTTGAATCATTTGGTCTTCCTAAGTTTGTGGGGTTGAACAATTCTGTCAAAGATATGCATGGATGATTATAGTTGTTGGACGTGCTTATGTTGAAGACTTTCAAACAGCAAGATCATCTCAACCGAAATTCAAACCTCTAAGTCGTTTATGTTACATTTCAAAACGGCTAAGTGGACTTCAAGAGTAATTGCCCGAGAAATACGGAACAATTTTGAAGTAGTCAGTCAAAGACCCAAACTCCGATTCAAAAGTAACGGCTCTTTGGAGAATCTGGTATGAAGACTATCCGTTGCAAGTAACTCTATAAATAAGAGTGAGCTGAAGAAATGAAGGATAGACAAGCCTTCAACGTAATACAAGAAAAGCTACAACAATTCAAATACATTTTTTTCTCTAGTACTTACTCTTTTATTGTAATTTAGATTTGAGAGAAAAAGAAGATCAAGTATATCTTGACTGTGAAAAAGAAAGATCAAAACAAAAAAGAGATATACCTTGAGTAAAATTTATAATACTCAAAGGTTCAAAAAAAGTAAGGTGATTTTTATTTCTAGGAATTGAGATGCTAAAGTATAGCTAGGGAAAGCTATGGTAAAGAAGATAGGGAGAATATCTTCGAGGTGTCTTTAGATCTCTAAGGGAAAAAATAAAAGTTGTTAAATCCTAAGGGTAGGAAACCCTAGGCGGAGACGTAGGCACATTGCCGAACTTCGTAACAAATACTCGTCCCCTTTACATTTGCACTTTCATACTTAATTTGTTTTACTTATTTCGTACTTCTCGCAATAGCCTATTCAAGTCAAAATCGTAAAACCCACTTTAAAGCCCTTGAAACCAGTTTTATTATTTTTCAGCATCTGAAAGTCGTTTCAAAGTTTTGAAAGTCTAATTGCGAAAGACGACCATACTCTATTCACCCCCCCTAGAGTATTTTGATCCTATTGTATGTCCTGTTGATTCTTCATTTACGTTTCACTTACACTAGGGAAATCTAGATAAGTTGGACTTTCCACTCATGATACAACTACTTGGATACTGGTTGTCATGAGCACAAAAAATTCAATAGTATTACAAATTTTTGTATAACAATATAGATACAACAGGCCATGCAATACCAACGAAATGGAGACCCACCAATGGTTAGGTGTTAAGAGTAAGACAAAGATAGAGTCATACTCAGAGAGCACAAATAACAATTTGTAAACAACGCAGATCACAGAGTTTTTGTTTTATTTTCAAGCTACAATTCAAGTTAATAGAACTTTTATATAAATATATTAGAAGTCCAGAAGCCACGTCTCGAATGTAAGTAACTGTGACAAGTCCAGAAGCCAAGTTTAGATGTATTTCCCCCAAGTCATCTATAGGATGAGGTCATATTAATGCACCCAGCTTGTTTAGCTAAAGAATTCAATGAATCCTAAGACTACTACATACAAACAGGTCAAATCATCAACTAACTGGGTGCTCTTCAGAACTTCACATGAGCAAATAAGTCAAAAATGGAGCACTTGCTGACACTTGCCAAATAATTCTTAATTACTAAACATTTCAATATTCAGCTATACATCACTTCGACTTAGGGATGGAAATTCAATCCAAATCCGATTCGACTCCGATCCAATCCAAAGAAAAAAGTTTGATCCAAACCCGTTAAAAAAACTCCGAGTCTGAATCCGAGTCCGAATCCGAATAGGAGGGATTGGACTCGGATCTTGTACTTCATCCGACCAAATATGATTCGGGTCCAACCCGAATAAAATCCGAAGCATATTTTCAAATTTTTAATTTTTAATTTATATGAAAAAATATTAATCGAATACAAACTTTTATTACTAGTGTTTTCCATTTTGTAAAAATAATTTTTCTTAATTTCAAAAAGGCCCATTATACAACATTAATGCTTAATTAGAGGCTTTACTTTGATCAAAATTTCTCTAAGAAAACCCTTGTTTTTTATATCTTGTTTCTTCTTTATCATTTTCTAAGCCATCGACGTATTATTAAAATTAATCATAAAATTAGCAAGTTTTTATCTTATTTCCTCCCAAACAATTTTTGTTGTTTTACTTAAACGATAGGTTTTTACTTGACGAGTCTGACTAACACGGCTTTCTAATAACATCACTCCTATCACATATCACTTTCTAGGCAGTAGGCACCTATATTACCATCTTTCACGGTTTCACCAAAAAAATTTATCACTTTCTAGGCACCTATTATCATGTTTCACCAAAAGTTTATTTTTTCAGTAATTAAAAAAATATCAGATTTTGCTTTCTTTTCTTTAAGACCCACCTCTGCTTAACCATAATCACATTTGTATTCTTATCAAGAAAAAAGGAAAAATTTCCCAAGTTGAGCTCAAATATAACTTCCCCTGCATTTCCCTTTTCAATAATGCAAAAAAAAAAAAAAAAATTATATATATATATATATATATATATATATATATATATATATATCAAAACATTCAAAGAAATAAAACACCGAAGAATAATGTACAGCTAACACTACAACAAACAACTAAATAAAATTATAAAACAATAAATACATAATACAATAAGAATACCACCAACTAAAACAACTAAAAAAAATTCAGGATAATTAAAAATCACAATATAATTAACAAAACTCATCATGCTTTAAAATAAAAGGACTAACCAATTGCGGCCAAGAACTTCATTAGCACGATAGCCAGTAAAGATCTCGAAAGTAGTATTAACATAAATGATTGGAAACTCAAACTCAAGCGCATCACACACTACTATCGATGACGGTGTTGTAGGGGCCATGTAGTAGTAGCTATTATACATGTAATCTTCTTCTTCTTCTTCTTGTAGTTGCTGGATTTTCTGGGTGAGCTTGGGTTTTTTGGCATACCGTTTGTTGGGTGATTGCTGTTGTTGATCTGTTCCGTGCTCCTTATCCATGGGAGTTAGCTGTTTATGCATCCTTTATGCTTTCTCTTTCTATAAATATCCGTATCTCTCTCTAGAATTGGTATGCACAACCGGAGATTTTATGTTTTCAGAGAAAAGAAAAGGAAAGGGAGTCGGAGATATATGTCGACAAAGTCGCGATTGGAAATGACTTGGTTTGGTGGGATATTTACAACATTGCCTTTTTCTTATATGTATGAGATTATTTTATATACGTGAAATTATAACCTTTATAGTAAGATTATAGTCATTATAATTAAAATTATATATTTATATATATATATATATGATATCATAATCACTATATTTAAAATTATAATTAATATATGTGAGATTATATTTTTATATATCTAAAATAATAATATTTATATTTGAGATATATTTTCTATATTTGATATCTTAAATCTTTTATCTATGATCATAATCACTGTACTTAAGATTGCTTTTTTTTTTTATAATCATGATCTCTATATCTAATATCGTAATCTTCATACTTAAAATAAATTTTTTGTATCTTATATCATAATGTATATAACTAATATCCAAAACTTTTAATTGGGATCATCTTTGGAATTTTTTAATTATGTCATTACAATATTCAAATACTTCGTATTAAATTAAGTAAAGATCATAGATTTCTATACGTAAAATCATAATTTATATGTTTAAGTGGTTATATTTTCTATGTTTAAGTGATTATATTTCATACTTAAACATATTTTTCTACAGTTAAGTGATCATATTTTCTATACGTAATCATAATTTCTATGTTTAAGTGATTATATTAAGTAAAGATTAGAGATTTCATACCTGAGTTTATAATCTCTACATTTGAGATTATATTTTCTACTTTTGAGATTATAATCAATATACATGAGATTAATATAACTAAATTAGAGAAAAAATTATTAAAAGATAAGCAATAATGATTTTTTTTTTCGGAGTTATTATGAGTAAGCTAATTACCATTTTTTTTTTTAAAAGTTACACAAACTATCATTTTTTTTAATGGGATAGTTTTCTCAATTTAATAGTTTAATGGGATTTGTGACTATTTGAGGGACTTTCTGCAGAGAGTAAATAGAGCAAATTGGGAGGGTTAATTTGGTAGCAGAGTAGTCCACGTTGGTGAAGTGACAACCACGTGTCAAAAAGGATATTTTGAAGGAAAATATCTACGCCCGATGAAGTCCACGTCATCGTAGAAAAGATATTTGTGAAGTTGTAATTTAGGATACGAAAAATGGGACGGTGCCCTAAAATAGAATGGGATATGTGAATAAGGAGGAATAAGAAATACAGCAATCTGCGCATTGCTCTCAATCCATACGTGGTTGTCAATTACGCCGTACCTCAATTTCATTTCATATTTATGGGAATATTCTACACCCTTTTATCCTATCTCTATCTCCTTCCTCCTTTTTCTTATTTTCCTTATATTTTTTCATATTTTTTCTATATTGGGAATTACGGAGTACTCCACTAGTTTTTATTCCTTTTGTTTTTTTGTTTTTCATTCCATTTGAAATCAGAGAAAAAATAAAGATAATATTAAATATCATTAAAATTTTATAAAATATTTTAAATTAATCTAAAAATAAGAATAGATTCTATTAAAAAATTATGCAAATGGTTTGAACATTAAATAAGTAGTGAAATTTCTAAATTTTGTCATTAAACAACTAAAAAATCAATCATTAAATAATCAAAGTTTATGTCATTAAATAATTAAAAAAAATTAATTAATGAGCTACATATCACATGGATAGTGATCCCAATTAAACTTTTTTCACCCAATCACAATATTTTACAAAAATAGAAGGATTTCAAATGAAAATAACATTTTGAAATATTCACATTGAAAAAATAGGAAGAACAAATAAAAAAAACAAAGGGAGTATAACGCAGACGAGTATCAAACTCTTAAATACTAGAATTTGTCTCCTCTTTGCTTACCCGCATGGGAATTGCCGAGGAGAGGGCAGAGAGTTAAACAGCAGCGAGAAGGTCAGTTGAAGCGGGAAAGTCAGATAAAGAGGTTTCTCGGCTTGCTAATGGTTCCGACGGGCTTGCTTCCCAAAGATCCTTAGCTTTCTCCAAGGAGTAATACAATGGCAATAGGAAAAATCCCACTATTACAAAGAGCTCCGCCCCGAACTGAGCGACTACTCATTCTTAAGCAGCTCATCCCTTGCAATCCGAACTGAGGACGGGTTTTTGGGGTTAGCTCACCCTCGCGGGATCACGACCCTTTGTCCCGGCCATTGTATTCATAGCAGAAAAAGCGCTCACTCGCTCATATCTGAAAATGCAGGCGGAGGCTAAGGCTTACAACTTTACTGGAAGACTTGGAATCGTACCGCGGCAACCACTGGAATATTACATAACGATCTAAAGAGGGTCATAGCTTATTCAACTTGTTCACCAGAGCATCGATGTGAGAGAAAAGAAAATCATATTTTTGGCTTGCCTTGTTTAGGCTTGGACTTACGGAATCAGCTTTCAAATTGAGGCGTCAAAGGCAAAGAAGTGTAATCATGCTAGGTTTTGAAAAAGACTTTTCATGTCATTTCCATTTAGGTCCGATTCGGATCCGCATTTCGAGTTGTTGATTCATCTCCCTGACGTTATTTTCCTCGTTTTTATTACAATAAGGTAGCTTGCTTACTCTCGCGTTGTTCCAACAACCGGCGGGGAGCACTTCAGTATATGATCGTGCGCAGTAACGGGGAGTCCTATTACACCTAAGGCCAACTAAAATTAACCAAACCAGGGCTACTCGAGTACGAGACACGGTATACTACACTTGAAAAGCTTTGTCTCGCACTCGTATGGGCCCCTCCCCGCAAGCACCCCCCGGCTCAGGGGGGACCAGAAAAGGCCCTTCGTTTTCCCTTCCAGTTCCATCGCAAGGAAAGCGAAACCCAAGATTTGCTTTATCCGATATCAAACGAGAGCTACGAGGATTTGTTTGGAAAATACTTATAAATGGTGGAATTTGTTTTATATTTATATTGTAAAATTTAATGAAATCTCATTTCTAAAACCATGGTAACGGAACTCAATCCCTAACACATGTGATTTTCTTCAGAAATTTTTATTACCACTAAAATCCACTTCTAAAATGGTAATGGATGGTCATGATAATTTTCGAAAGATAAAGGAGGCATATGAATATAGAATCTTATTAACATGAATATTGACATTAGAGCTGAGTAAAAGTATCCAAATTCGATCCCATATCCAATATGCATCATTTTAAATATAAGTTATGTAACTAAGGTTAATTAGGATTTTTCTTATGTAATTTCCCTACTTAAGTTGTTTACTATCACTAATTTGAACAAATATTAAGTTAAATTGGTTATGTAACTGATATCGTGGGATAACATTGGATACTTTTATACCTAACTTTTAAAGTCCTAATATTTAATTTGAATATTATATTAAGTTAAATTTGAATACAATTTTCGACCACCAGACCGTCGACCATCAAGCCTGCCGGAAACCCGTAAACCACGACACGAAAATTGGTTTTCTTGATGTCGTAAACACTGAAACTATGGACAAGTCGTCAACCACAACGTTGTAGGTAAAATACGTTAATCGAAAAAAAAAGTAGGGCTGCCGAAAGGCTTTTTGTCTAAGAAAAACGGCAAGCCTAAGGGCTAGCTGTTTAGCCGTCTAAGGAAAACAGCTAGCCCAAGGGCTTGCCGTTTTTTTAGATGGCAAGTCCTCCGACAGCCGGACTTTTTTTTAAAAAAAAATTGTTAAGTAATTTTGTTTTTTTGTTACAATAGGTTCCGACATAAGATTTTGGCAGCGATGGTATTAATTATTACCCTCATTTCACGACTTCAGAAATATTTCCGACGAAGGAAATGAATTCTGCATGGGCTTTGGTGGTGGCGAGTGGCGGCAAGGATGATGGTGATGGTGGTGGTAGAGAAGGAAATAGAATTAATGGATGGATGATGGTTATGAGAGTGGATGGTAGTATAAGAAATTTGGAAGGCGGTTGGGATAATTTAAGGACGGTAAATAACAAGCCCCTAAAAAGATAGCACCATATGTAGTATGATAGAAGGTGCAGTGACTATGTTATCTTTGTTTGCATGTACATACAAAAACAAAATATATCTGTTGCCACCTGGATACCCTTAAATAAGTTAAACAAAAAAGTAAGGCAACTAATGATATATATATATATGACAAATTATTTCACGTGTGAGGAAAACCTATACTTTGAAAAGAGTTTTATTCAATCTAACATGATATTAGAGTTGACAATATAAAACTATTGGGCTATTGAAAATTACACATGTTAATACACACCTAATTATTACGTAACTTTCCCTTAGCTTCGCTTCAATGCTTGACTAAATCAAGCTCAATGTCAGTAATATCTTCCTCCTGAAAATCAACAAAACTACCTTTGTATTGATATTTCCTAGCACAAATCACATAATATATGAAGTTTAGCACACCCATTATAGCAAGCACGTAGTAAAAGTAGTCCACCCTCCCTTGGTTGATATCATTGGTTAACCAATCTGGCTTACCATGCCTACCAGTATACTTATGGACCACACTGACCACAGCACTGCTCAAGTAATTAGCCCCAGATATTGTAACAAAGAACATCGAAGTCGCGATGCTTCTCAAATTCCCTGGAAATTCCTTGTTATAAAATTCAATCTGAGCTATAAAATTGAACCCTTCAGCAAGTCCTAACATGACTAGCTGAGGGACTAGCCATGCAATCGATAGCCTTTGGTAATGAATATTAGCTGCATTCCTTCTCCTTTGCTCCACTAAACCGGCTACAACCATTGAGAGGACCGAAAAGGCAAGGCCAATCCCCATTCTTTGAAGCAGTGTCAATCCATTCTCATGTTTTGTGACCTTCCGAAGGGCTGGAACGATGAAACGGTCGTAGATAGGCACCCAAATTGTTAAGGCAAGCATGGATATGATATTTATTGAGCCTGGTGGGATTAGGAACTTGGGGCCTATGCTTCTATTCATGATCATGGCTTGCGAGACTGCGAAGGTTGATTGTTGTACAACTGATGTGAAACATACTATTCCGGATGCCCAAACGGGGAGTACTCTTATCACACATTTCACTTGTTCTACTTCTTGGATGCTACTTAAGCTCCATTTACTTGCTGGTGTTGGTGTAGCATCTATGTCCAGCTCTCCCTCTTGTATTAGAGCTGCTTTGTTTAAGAAGCTGCCAGTTGACAATCCATTAAAATGTTAAGTAGCATCAGTGACTCCAATACATTAATACACTGTGGTTGTCATTCCTCATAAATTTCCAACCCATTCTACACGTGGTACTAACTAGTGGTGAACTGCTAACGGGAGTTTATTAAAACATTCTGTATACGTAAGCCACTAATTACTCTATTAAGCCCAACTTATCAATTAATGACTGGTTTATTAACCTTAAGCGCGGACAGACCATTTTACAACTAAGTAACTGTCTCTTACGCACCAAAGAGGACGAATCAATGGAGTAGGTGTTTCTGGGAAAGATAGTTACCTGAATTGATCGGTACGGGGAAGCCCTGGCTCATTAGTCCCTGCCCCTGACATTCGTGTATCGTAGAAAACACCCTTATTGTCGCCATGAGGAAGCTCTAGGTGACGCTTTTTATATGCTGCGAGAAGAACTCGAAAAATGCTGGAGAAGATGCTTCCTTGAGGCTTGACGTACACAAACAACCTCATCCCGAAGAAGAATAGCAGAATGGAGCAAA
Source organism: Dysphania ambrosioides (assembly GCA_026401315.1). Lineage (NCBI taxonomy): Eukaryota > Viridiplantae > Streptophyta > Magnoliopsida > Caryophyllales > Amaranthaceae > Dysphania > Dysphania ambrosioides. The sequence continues at coordinate 258,336 of CM048660.1, read as the reverse complement.
ACATGAGAGTTGTAGGGATTCCGAACCCCCAAATCCAACTCACCGAGTCTTGGATATACACTACTAAAGTAAGAGTTAACATGATCACAATTGTGAAAGTAGTGTAATACCAATTGTAGTAGCTGTTGATCCCTCTTCTCCCTTCTTCAGTGGTGTGATCAAATTGGTCCATCCCAAATGGTATGCTATTAGGCCTTATTCCTGCTGTCCCTATGCAGAGTAGCCCAAGGCCTAGTATTAGGAAGCCCATTTGATGCCCATTCGGCTTTATGCATGAGCTCATTTGTTGTGGGCTTATTGTTAGGCTATTCTTTTTGTCATTGTACGGGCACCAGGGTGGTGTTAGGCTGGGGATCCAAGCTGTTAATGTCAGAGCCAACATTCCCTGTCAAAGGCATCAAACTCTTGTTATTACACAAATTTTAGTTGTTCGCTACTCGTCCCTAAAAGAGCGCTCGAATCTATTATTTACAGTCAAAGTATGAAAAGTTTGACCACGAATTTTTATCATGTTATAAGAAATAATATATTCAAGTGGGATCTTGTTTGATGCATCTTAATATAAATATTTATAATATCAAATTTTCATAATTTTTTGTCTTATAAATTTGGAGATAAAAAAGTTTATAGTCGTTTATTAGATACTGTAAAAGTCAAATTGAGTCAATTTTTTAGAAAAACAGGAAGTACACATATTTCTGATAATCCTTATTTACCGTATATTTCCGGCATGTTGCGCTACGAGAGAACTGAAAAACTTTAAACAAATAGTGATTGGATTTGTTATTTTGAATTTCTGATAATCCTAGTAGTCATTTGATCTGACTACTGTCTATAGTCTTAGTTTCTCACCCATCGTGCGCGATAAATGTAGCTTAGTCTTTCATATGCTCAACTGTAATTAGAAAGATAATATGTTTATCAATTTGGCTTACCAGTAAAGAAGCCAAACTACCAATACCGATAGCCCAAAAGCGGCCAACGAAGGCGTCGGAGAGAAAAGCACCAACCAAAGGCACAAAATTACTGACCCCTGAGAAGATGTTGATGACATTAGTTGCGTCCACTTGATCCATATGATACTCACGTCTTAAATACACCATGAAGTTGGCTATTATTCCAAATGTTGCTAGTCTTTCAAATGTCTCGTTTCCTTCACCCACCACAACAACACATCAATTAATGCCATAAAACAGTAGGATCAAATACCATTTTGAGATTGTAAACTATTATGCTAGAAATTAATCACTATTTCTATATGTTGGTCATTTCATATTTTTGTCCAATCTCATGGGTAGTAAATTAAGTGAGGTCTCATAATAAATTCATGTGACAATAGGAGTAACCCCCCACAAGTTTTATATACTAATCACCTTTCAACTAATCTTTTGATTTATGAGACAATATCTCTCTACCATGGATGAAAAATTCCCAACAATCTCACTACTGCTCATATGTAAGGTCTGATGCACCCTGTCAATGATAGTGACTGGTTATTCAAAAAAATTAGGGTACAATTGATAGAAATGCTTACGGTCTTATTATCTGTACACAAAATAATTCCATTCAAAATATATTAGGGAGTACTCAGTAATAATTTAGGATGAAATACTAGACTTGGAAAATGAGGCCACCAAGGAGTGACAGTAGCTAGTGCCCTCGTGTTATGGCCATGAACAGGGATTATCATGCATTCTCATTCTCACCAGTAACCTAAGGACAATACGCACCACAAAGCTTACAATCTTGTGTATTGGCTATGTGGTTGAGGCTAAACGGTCCATATTTTTACGCTGAGAAAAGGCCGACATAGCTGACTAATGGTCCTTGAGAATTTCAGCAATTAGTAGAAAAATGGAGAACTATTGGGATGGGATTTAAAAGGGCAAAAGCTAACAAAAAAAAAGTGCTTCTTCAAAATCGTCGACCACTTCAATTATGTAGTTTCTTTCCTTTTTTAAGTAACCTTTTTTCTGCTTTTGATCTCTATTCTTTTTTCTTAGATGGATCAACCTTTTTTTTTTTTTTTCTTTTTTCTATTCTTATCATTATTGTTTGCCTTTTCTTAAAAGCTACACAGTAGTGGTAGTTCATTAGTCTAGGTTTGTGGATTAGCTAGTGACATCACTAATTAAACCTATTAAAATTGTTATGTTGAACTATATATAAGCATGGAGTATATAAATTAATCCTTATCTTATTCTTATCATAATAATCTAGACTTGGAGCTCATCATTGTATTGATTTTAAAGTCTCCTTAAGATACTATGCAAAAGCATTTATTTTACATCGTAACTCTATATGCAATACTAATTTATATCGAAACATTGAAGTAATGTTCGTATGTTACAACTTCCTTCGTAACGAGTTCACATTGATACATGATCAGTCGTCGAATAAGTTAAAACTAAGTCTGAAAAGGGGTAGTAAACCAGGCCGGCCAGTTCGAAATGAGTGAGTAACTAAGATCTTTGTGACGGGGATACATAGCTAGTCTTTTAAGCGACTAATTAATTACCCAGCTAGTCTTTCATCCAGAGTAATAGTGATTACTGAGTGTGGCCGGTCAGATCAAATGTGCTGTACTGCTGTGTGCTGTCCCGAACATTCTCCAACCGCCCAAGATCTTAATTACTCACTCATTTCGAACTGACTAAGTAATACCCAGCTAGTCTTTCATCCGGAGCAATAGTGATTGTGGCCGGTCAGATCAGATGCGCTGTCCCGAACATTCTCCAACCGCCCAGCCTTGTAACGTGTACTACCATACGATGTACGATATGTTATCGTATGCATGCCTCTCCTATAAACCTTATGACAAGGTCTCCTGAATATAAATATAGAATACCCCCCTTGATTTGAATGACATATAGTAATTATATTGATAAATAAGACCTTTTTAGATTTTAAAGTTGGGACATGACTTGAGTATGGCCTGGACTTATCGCATAGTGTCACCTCTTTTAGTAGGATAAACAAAACAAGTTTATTAGTCATTGAATCCACTTTATAGAACTGTGCAAGTAAGTGTAGAAAGAACTCGATATGTTAGAAAGGGGAGGGGTAGGCAAAAATGCAAAGTAGCTAGCTAGGGTCTAGGGAGAAAGAAGAATTGAGAGATACCTAGAATAAAAGGCATGGACTTCCATCCACCAGGCTTTCTCTGGTTTGAGCTCACCATTACTACTCGGTTTTCGTCATTGTTTGTTTCATCACGGGATTCTCTTTCTGCCAAACTACTTGAGGAAAAACTTCTCCCATTGCAAAACCATCTTAACCAAGAAGATTTTTTCTTCTCTTTGTTGCTCTCCATACCTAGCTATTATTAGATTACCTCTCTTAGTCCAACTCTTCGTACTTCTATTTTTCTTCCTAGCTATAGATTAGAGATAAGTGCATTAAGGTTTACTTAACGTCTTTCGTAGTAGCAACCAAATGCCATTACTTATATAAGACACAAAGGGAGGAAGAGGGCAAGTTATATTAGGCAAGGTGGTCTAGTGTGAATGCTGACTAAAATTATACTCCCTCCTTTTTTTTATAAGAAACTCATTTGATTTTTTGCGATTTTTAAGACATAAATTTAAACCTTTTTATCTCTAAATCCGTTAGATAAAAAATTATGAAAACTTGATATTCTAAAAATTTACATTAAAATACATCCAAAAATATCCCATTTGAATAAATATTATTTCTTATAATATGATAAGAATTTATGGTTAAATTTTTCGAACTTTAACTGTATAAATATAAATGAGACTTTTTTTTTTATAGGGATAAAGTAGTAGCATTTTGCTGAAAGAAGGCATAAGCACGTAACGTTAATAAAAATTGATAATTATAATGTATGAGCCATTTTTTTTACAATAATTATAGTGTGTATCCAATATACTATAGTTTACCCAATATACTAAGTTCATCAGTTATTTACAATAATTAATGCAATTATAATGTATGGACCATTTTTTTTAGTGTCCCAAGCTAAGTGATGTAGATGGACCCAAATATTAAATAAGAGGGCACTGTGTTTTTTCAACAAATGTGAAATGTTGAATCTTACAAATAACTAAAGACAGTACATACTATCGATTCACAAATAAAATTAAAAGAAAATTATATTGATGGATTGGACATCAGAGCCACGAGCTAAAAACCATATGGGACTTCTCCACATCCTAACTATTCCCACGCACATGCACACGCACACGACAAACTCCCCTGCTCAGTGCCCAAGTTGGCACCAACAAGCTAACAATCGTCACTAGATATGGCTATGGGGCCGGTCCAGACGGGCTGGGCTGGATGGAGTGGACCGAGACCGGACCGGTCTAGGGGGCGGGCCAGTTCGGGCAGGGGTTGGGTTGGGAATTCCGATTCGTACCGAATCGAAAACCAAATCACGAACCAAATCGAATCGAAACGAATTACATACAATGACATTTAGAAATTAGAATAAATAAACTATTTCGAATGTAATTAAACGTTTATATTCACGTTCATAATGACATTTGTTGTAAACTTTTATATTTGTCTAATCACATTCAATTTTTATTTATTTACTTGATAATTATGTATTATTAAACTAATTAAGCTTGTATATTCACCTAATTTCATATTTACGTGTTATTAAACCAAATAAACTAAATAAACTAATTAAAATATTATTAAACTACTTATATATTATTAAACTAATTAACGTAATTAGCTAATTACATATTTACTTATAATCTATTATCATATTAATTTATTTTAATTAAATAAGTTTTGGGGTTGGGGAAGAAAAGAAAGGGTTTGCACTTAATTTTGGAAATCAAAATTTAATTGTATAATTAAATATTAATTTTCAAATTTAAGTTGCCTACGTATCCCGAAGGAATCAAAGTCCACGTAATTCTGTTACGTACCTCGAGGGGTGCCTAGCCAAGGGTAGTCTCCGAACCTCCTTCACCTGCGTTGTCACTTCCTTTGCTCGTGTCCATTATCATCCAATGAACGTTTTCGTCGTTGTTATCCTCCCTCGATCATTGGGTCCTACGCTCCGCTTGATCCTAATCTTTCTTACATATGCATTTTTCTATGCTCGGGATAAGTGAAATCTCTTCTCGTCCTGTACTCTTCTACCTGCACTAAAAGCAGACTCAAAAGCAATAGAAGAGGAGGGAATTGCAAGAATATCTTTTGCAATTCTCGCCAGAATGGGAAATTGTCGTTCATGATCGCGCCACCTCTAAATAATTGAAAATTTTTCATCGGTTTCATGTTGGTAAGAAAGATATTCATTAAGAACATAAATTAAAGAAGAAGAAGAAGAAACCAATGTTTTTTATTTTTTTTTAAATTCTATTAAGTGCTGGCACGAATATTCCGCTAGATGACGATATATGTTGGGAAGGTGCATAAATAGAAGCATAATAATCATACAAACTAGATAAAACATTTTTACATTTTTCTATGTACGCATTGATGTCGTATTGTAGACCTAGAGTGTTATAGTAAAATTCTAACGCGTTTTCTAAACCCGAATCCTTAACCCCAGGATCGAGAATAACCGTTATACCATATATGACGGGGAATTCACTAAAGTAAGAGTATCACTTACTTAACATACTAGTAAGGACGTCACTAATCTGGGTGACATTGAAATGCTTGCTAATAGTGTTAACAACGCTAACACACTATAATATAACTAAATGAATGTTAGGGTCGTAAATGTATGAGAAAATTTTGGTTGCATGGTTAAACGCTGATAAAATGTCACGAATAAAAATAGTAGTAGTCCACAGGAAATCAAAAATAAGTTCATCAGGAATCGCTCGGGTTTTATTTTAGAGAATGGTCAAAACCTCATGGTACTTAATGGCGTCACTTAACAACCTATATGTAGAGTTCCAACGGGTTGGTGTATCGAAACGCCATTGCCTCTTCTTAAGGCCTCTCTCCTTACAAAAGGTCATATACTTCCTTCTAACCAAAGTCGTAATCCTAATTCATTTAATTATACTCCTAATGGGGTTAAGCAAATCACTTAACTCAACTAAACCTTCTTGAACTGAGATGTTCATAATATGAGCCCAACAACATACATGTAAAAGCTCTCCACTGTTTAACAATTTTAAGCTTGGTTCGGATTTTAAATAATCTTATCTAAGGAAAGGGAAAACACTTTATCAAGCAAGTGCACGATCTTAAGGCATTCTATTATCCTTACCTTAAGGTTGTAATCGATATGTCTCTCCTCCATAGCCTCAAAGCAAATGATACGTTTTATAATATACCACACATCATTTATCCAATGGGCGGTAATACAAAGAAAAGGTTCACCGAAAGTAGAGGTCCATGTATCACTAGTAAGGCTAATACGACCGTTAAAAGTGCGAAATATTTCTATTAAACTACTTCTATATTTGTAATAAGCACTTTGGGTATGATGCTTAAGTGTGTTCCTAGGGACACGTCGGTAAGCGGGTTGTAAGGAGGTTCTAGCAAAATGTTCAAAGTTCGGGATCTCACCATGGCTAAACGGTAATAAGTCATCAATTATAAAGTTTTCTAATTCATCTATCATTCTATCTTAATACATAAAAGGCATACCTCCTCCAGGCATGTTACCCATAAACCCGTGTAATTGCATTTGACTTGACAATTTTGTTGCGCCTGCAGATTCTACTACGCCCAGATCGATTCCGTGTATTCCGATCAAGTGACGAGATAATATCTCCGTCCCATAACCGATTCCATGCATACGCCACGCGCTATCGGTTTCTTCCCTTGTTGCTTGCATATCAAGTAATAACACATGAAACTTCTTCCCTTTGGAAGAAGATTCAGTCATTGGAACCTTCTCGAAATATGGTCACACCGATGAAGACTTCTTTTTACAGTGAGTGGGATCGGGTACTCCACCTTCACCATCATCTTCGCATTCATTTCATATCAAGTTATAAACATTAAGTCATTAACTAATATTATTACTTCATTAACTAACTTAACTAACTAATGAACATCATCAATCTAATTAAACTAATCAACTTAATATAACATAATCCATTTAATAAAAAAAATTTATCAAAACTAATTATCAAGTTAAACATTATCAACTAATTAAATATAATTAAACACCATCAACTTAATCTAACATAACATATTATCTTCAATAATTAAACATAACATAACATAATACCTTCAACTAATTAAACATCAACAACTTAATCTAACATCGTCAACTAATTAAACAATATCAACATAATCTACTTAATTATCATAATTCATAATGAACTACATAAACTATTTAAGATAATCAGTTTAATTAAACTAATCTAAATTAATAAACTTAATTATCATTAATTATCATCATCAATATAATATACTTAATTAAACATCATCAACATATTATCATCAACTAATTAAATATCATCAACTTAATCTAACATTATCAGCATAATCTACTTAATTATAATAATCAACTAAAATCAATTTAATTAAACTGATCTAAATTAAATCAACTTAATTATCATCATCAATATAATCTACTTAATTAAACAACATCGATATATTACCATAATCTATATATTATCTTCAACTAATTAAACATCGTCAACCTAATCTAACATCATCAACTCATTAAACATTATCAAAATAATCTACTTAATAATCATAATAAACTACATAAACTATTTAACATAATTAATTTAATTAAACTAATATCACTTAATCAACTTAATTATCATCATCAACACAATCTACTAAATTAAACATCATCAACATAATCTACTTAATTAAACATGATCAACATATTATCATCAACTAATTAAATACCATCAACTTAATCTAACATTATCAAGTTAATCTAACATCATCAACTAATTAAACATTATCAACATAATCTACTTAATTATCATAATCAACTAAAATCAATTTAATTAAACTAATTAAAATAATCTAAATTAACCAACTAAATTAGCGTCATCAACCTAATCTACTTGATTAGACATCATCAACCTAATCTAACATCATCAACTAATTAAATATTATCAATATAATCTACTTAATTATCATAATCAACTAATTAAACTATTTAAGATAATCAATTTAATCAAACTAATTAAACTAATCTAACTTGATCTACTTAATTATCATCATTAACATAATCTACTTAATTAAACATCATCACTAATTAAACATAATCAACATATCAATGTAATCTACATATTATCATCAACTAATTAAACATCATCAACTAGTTGATAATTAAATTTATGATAACTAATTAAATTAATTAAGTAGTTGATAATTAAGTAGTTGATAATTAAATTAATATACTAGTTAAACAATATCAATCTCAACGGCTACTTTGAGCGGAATTCGTACGGTCCGGGGGAAGGGCTGAATTTTTGGGCCGGTCCGACTTGAATCATGGGCCGAATCGATTTTCTTCTCGAACCAAATTGAATAGGGTCAGGGTTGGGGAAACGGAATTCGAAACTGGTCAACAATTTTAACGGGTCGCCCGGGCTGGTTGGGCTTGGGGACGGTCCAGATTGGTGTTGGGCGGCTGAACCGGCCCAGTGGCCACTTCTAATCGTCGCCTTCCCAATGAACCACCTCAATAGACAAGTTAGCCTATTAGTTGTATCCTCCTACTGACCAGTTATGTGACCAAATTTTTAAAAAACTTTTTTTTCAAAAAATAACCTCCATTAAAAACTACTTCGAAAAATGACATTCTGACTAGTTTTTGGTGTAACCCGCTGTCAGTGTCAATAATTTTAAGTGAATTTTATCTCACATTAAAACAACTATACTTGACAACTCTTAACCTAACTTAGGTTTCGGAGGGGGCCTTTCTCGACTACCTCTAAGGTTAGCTTGATGTGTGCTTTTTTGCAAGACTCGCTAAAGATCTGATACTTCATTTGATTCCAACATCCAAAATAGGTTTCTTTTGTGATTGATTTTTTAGTAGATGACAAAACAATATACCCGCCAATTTAAAGGTACGTGATGAGGGATGACACAAGTTTAGGTTCCAAGCCGTCCAAAACACAAGTCCAGTCAAAAGTAAAGACAGATCCATAGAGGCCGGATAGCCCTGGGATATGTACCGGAATAGCACTAGTATACCTTTTTTTTTTTTTTTTTTTTTTGAGCAAGCACTAGTATACCATATCAAATAATTTAAAGTTAAACATCTCTAAAATTTATGCGTAGGATTGGATGACTGGATGAGTGCTTAGTGTGGAACTTTTTACCGACTGCCCAGTCCAGGTAATTTTTTCCGATTGGATGACTGGATGAGTGCTTAGTTTATGTATCTAGAAATATCCATAATTCAAATTCCATGCATAAACATGTTCATCAAGAAATATTGATTAAATTGTGTTTCTTTATAATTACAACAATCATGCATAGTTTTTTCATATTATATTGATTTCGATCATATCAAACAATAGTGGACTAAGCGACATAGATGAAAGTGAAAAAACAGTGAACATTAACTATCACTATGACAAAATAACACCTAACAATAAACAAGCAATCTTTTTTTACTTGTACTATCTGGACTTTGTGACTATTCTTTCACAGTATGCATATGTGGTGCCAGACTGCCAGTACCAAAATAGAAAATAAGAAGATTATTGTCAAGTAATTAAAGGAAATAGTACGTAATTGTAGTTCATTTATCCTCGTCTAGCTGTGTTGAGTGTAACAGTCATTATTGTTCATCTGACGTACCAGTTTACATGAATAAGGTCTCAAAACAAGAATATAAGCATTAATTTTGGATACAGATGAAACTAATTAAGAAAAGTACTTGAGGGTCACGTATTTCTTGATGCCTCTTATCTTTATTTATGTTCTACGGTTACAATATTAACAAATTTCAAGTGCCTAAGGGCAATAATATAACAGTTTACCAATCACACACACGCAGAAAAAAAAAGAAGAAGAGATATACCTTTTCTTAGTGATGTAGTAAGTCATTCAATTCTCAGTCTCTTACCATCCCATTTACTTAACCTCTACAGCTACTTGGTGGATTTAATTTAGTGGGTGTCATGTGAGGAGTGGAATGGAAAATCAATGATAAGAAAGATACGTTGTTCAATTGTTGTACTCCGTAAGAGAATGCTTGGCTGCTGAAATCGAAAGGGAAAATAACAAAATAGGCAACGCATTCCTGATCTTGATAGTTTTGGTAGAAAACTTAAACTTTGACACCAAAAATCCGCCATACATAGTGGAGATTAAAGGCACCTTACAAATCTTAAAGCTGGTAAAATTTGTCCCTGCATTGTTGGATCCTGCTAGCTATTTCTTTATGCTTGCTTGACTATCGCTTTCTCTCCGCAATGTTAATGTCAGCAAAATGATAATGCTTGCCGATATGCCAATATCTTGGGGAAATGTGGCTTGGAGCAATCTAAATTAAACTGCGTTGATTTTATATTGTCCACTAAAAATGTCCTACGTACATAACATTAGGGGAAAAAATCCCTATGTGTACTAGGAATCAATTATTACGTAGTATGAAAAAGATTGTACAAATAACTTAATTAGGTAGGAATTAGTAAAGCTATTCAAATCTTTATTAGTCCATATTTTAATATGATTTATAATTTTGGTCGGTTTTTAAAAAGAGAATCGTTATTTTAAAGATATGGATAATGAGAATGTGTGGCACATGAATTGTTACACAATTCACAATTGAACAATATCATATATAGTCAGTGTTGTTTGGTATTTTCCCTATGTCCGTTGTTCCTTCACTTGACATGTAAAATCTGTACTTCACTCTTTCTTATGTCTCTTATTTAGTTTCAGTATTGAGCTTCAAACTCTATCATTCCCATGTAATACTATCAACTTTAACTATTTCAACGGGGAAAAATTGTGAACTTACCACCATGGAAATTATATTTCCGAACTTATATACGACGAAGTAATCCACTTTAATTGGGCTCATTTTTCTACACATAATTAAGTTTGGCCCTCAATATCTTTGATTATAACTTTTTTTTTTAAAGTTTATACCTTAAAAATACAAATTGAAATAAATTAAATGACATTGTTCATAGTGATATTTGCCTTTATATATTACTTTATGATTAATACATATATATATATATATATATATATATATATATATATATATATATATATTGGTGTACAGTGAAAAAAGTCCAATCAAAACAACTAAAAAATACATAAGAAAATGCATTTTTAACAAGTTATTTAAGGTCAATGTCAATTGATAATGAGTATAAAAAAATTAAAAGCCAAATGATCTAAAGCAATCATGTTGAAGACGTACAGAACGTGTGAGTATCTCTTATGTAAGGAGGAGACATATAAGGGAGGAATAATTAGGATCCCTACCTAGGCTACCTTGTTGCGTATAGATCATCGCATACGCATATGGGAGTGCCTTTTAATCTCCTCTAAAAGCGACATAACCTAAGATGATCTTTAATTTTGAAGTTAAGGTGGCCTAGTGATCTCGTATCATTCTCTATCTTCCATCCAATATTGAGCAAATTAACAAAATATGTCAGTCACTTAACACTGTACTAGTACTAGTATATTTTGCTTAAATAGAAATATTTTTTGTGCAATGAAAACCTTATTTGACTAATTGACGTAAGACATAATTTTAATGTAAGAGTTTGTTGAACTAATCTGATTTTTAATACTTACGTAGTTTTGTATAAAATAACATGTCAACCTGTGTGTGTATATATTTATATTGACATCTAAACACGCATATATTTTGTTTATTTAGATGTCCATTATTTATATGTAACATGCTTATGAGTATATTAAAATGGTATTTTGATGCGGATGCATGCATGAAATTCTTTCAAACACACTTTACTTGATGATAACGTAGCAAAATATGACAGTTTTGGCTTACTGAGGCACCAAGGCAAAGTTCATAACTAGTTGAATCCTATTAGAAATTGTATTGTTTAACCAAATTAAACTGATTTGGAAGAGGTTTTGTAACATTTCACTTAACCTGTTGAGTTAGGAAAGATTTCTTCTACTAATCCTAATTGATTTATTATTTGCGTTTCTAATTGTGTTAGGTTTTTGTTTACATAGTTTTACTATCCTACTTGGCATAGGTTTTACATGTGTTTTAAGCACTTGGATTCTTTTACTATTAGAATTCAAGTAGTAGTCTTATTTCTTGTTTTCGAAATACTATTAAGATTCTTTTACTTTGTTTTTTCCAAACCTATTTAAGTGGGCACTTGATATTCAAAATCCATAGATTTGAACAAGAGATTTTCTGAGTTTTTTGAATACAAACGAGTGTTTTCTTTGAATTAGGTGGTTAAGTCCTTTTAACTTTCATGCATAATTATTAGTGTTGCTTTAAATTTGTTGGTGATAAAGTCGTTAAACAACTTGAACAATTCGAACCTTTAAGGTTGTTCTTGGTGGCTGTGTCTTTAGAGAACAAATCGAAGTTATTTATTTTTGCACTTGTATTTGTTCTTCATATATCAGATACATCATATTTGATGCTCATTAATATGCTTGTTCGGCTTACTTTCTTTTCATTTGGTTGTAGAGATGGCCACTAGGCCGGTTCAGCCCAACCCGCCTCTGGCCCGGACTAGATCGACCCGTTAAAAAATTGGGCCAAATTCGAATCCCGTTTTCCCTACCCTAACCCTATTCGATTTCCATTCAGCCCGGTTCGGCCCATAAAACCGGCCCTACTCGGCCCGCCTAAATCTTCTAGTTTTGTAAAATTTAGTTTATTTAAATGTACTTTAGTTTATATAAATGTTAATTTAGTTGAACATAAATTAATTTATATAAATATTAGTTGTTTTGCATATAGTTTAATTTATATGAATGTTAGTTTATTTGAATATACTTTAGTTTAATTTTTAAAAATCAATAAATGTTAGTTTAGTTGAATATAGTTTAATTTATAAGAATGTTAGTTTAGTTCATATGAATCAATGAATGTTAGTATAGTTAAATTTAGTTTAGTTTATATGACTCATTAAATATTAGTTTAGGTATATGAATGTTAGTTTAATTGAGTATATTTTAGTTTATATAAATGTTAAATTAGTTAAATCTAGTTTAGTTTATATAAATCAATGAATATCAGTTTAGTTGAATTATATATAGTTTAGTTTATATTAATTAATTAATAATAGTTTAGTTGAATATAGTTTAGTTTATATGAATTAATAAATGTACTACTAATTTAGTTAAATATAATTTAGTTGAATATATTTTAGTTTATATGAATCAATAAATGTTAGTTTAGTTGAATTGTATATAGTTTAGTTTATATGAATCAATGAATGTTAGTTTCGTTGAATATAGTTTAATTTATATGAATTAGTGAATGTTATTTAGTTTAATATAGTTAGTTATATATAATTTAGTTTATATGAATATTAGTTTAGTTGAATATAGTTTAATTTAGATAAATCAATGAATTTTGGATTATTTGTATCTTAGTTGAATTGAATCATAGTTTAGTTTATATGACTGTTAGTTTAGTTGAACATAATTTGGTTTATAAAACCCAATGAATGTTAGTTAGTTGAATATAATTTAGTTTATTTATTATATAAATAACTATTTTAATTCACTTGAATACAATTTAGTTTATATGAATAATGTAAATTTAGTTGAATATAGTTTAGTTTATATGAATCAATGAATGTTTGTTTAGCTGAATATAATTTAGCTTATATGAATCAAATATGATTATGTCTTTATGTGATTATATGTAATATTTGTAATTTATGTAAATATGTAATGAAAAATGAAAAATATTGACAAAAGAAATGAAAAATAAATGTGATTAGTCGAATATAAAAGTTTACAAAGAATGTCATTATGTGATTCGTGAATATAAATATTTAATTACTTTCAAAACTATTCATTTCTTCGAATTTGTAATGTCATTATGTGAAATTTGATTTGATTCGGTTCATGAATTCGGTTTGATTCGATTTGTGAATTCGGTTTGATTCGGTTTGTGAATTCGGTTTGATTCGGTTCTTGAATTCGGTTTGATTCGTGAATTCGATTCGATTCGATTTATTATTTTGGTTCGTGATTAGATTTGATTTGGTTTGTTATTTGGATCGATTCGGTTTGTGATTCGGTACGAATCAACCCACCCCAGCCCAACCCGGAATTGGACTGGCCTGCCCCTAGAACCGGTCCGATCCCGATCCCTAGTTTTTAAGATTGACCCGATATGAAAAATGACCATAACCTTTAACCGTAATCGTTAACTGTGTATAACTGACTCATATTAACGGTTATCTTAATGAATCGTTAAGAATTAATGGTTACGATTATCGAACCATTAACCTTAACGATTAAGGTAATAAAATTTTTCTACCGGTTAACCATTTAAAAAAAACCTAAAAGGCTAAAACTTGAATGAATATCATACGTTTTTGTTTTTATAGAAAACCCAATTGGACTAAGGAATCATACAAGTAGTTTCACAATATTAGGTGTAGAAGTGCTTAAAAATACAATGAAACGGTTGGCGGTTAACTGTACCAATAAATACTGGTTAACCGTTTATTGGTTACCTTTACTTAATGTTACAGTTACGTTTAACCTTTTCCAATAACCGTTATAAAGGTTAATCGTTCCATTAAAATTTAACGGTACGGTTAACCGTTTATGAACATCCCTACCCAAAGGCCCCAAATAGGTATTTAGAATCTAGTTGTAGGTATAATAAAAACGGTTATGATTGATATTTCAAGTCAAATTAGATGGTTCTAATAACTCTTGTGGCCTAATTTGATTCTTTTAAAACTACGATAAAAATTTAAAGGAATTTTGTGATCGAGTTAAAAAAATGTCTGAAATGACGAAACTATAAAGGTTACAAGACACCGATTTCTGGTTAATCCCAATAGATTTTCAAAAATTGAAATAATTTTTAATGGGTGACCCCTAGAGGTGGCCATTGGGCCGGTTCAGCACATCCCAGCCCCAACCGAGCCTGATTAAAGTCCGGCCCAGATAGGCCCGCCCATGAACCGAGCCAAGCCTGGTTCGATCCCCTAAAAAAGTGGGCTGAGTCCAAATCGTGTTTTCCCAAACCTAATCCTATTCGATTCAGCCCACCTAAATCTTCTAGTTTTGTAAAATTTAGTTTATTTAAATGTATTTTAGTTTAGATAAATGTTAGTTTTGTAGAACATAAATTAGTTTATATGAATATTAGTTGATTTGCATATAGTTTAATTTATATGAATGTTAGTTTATTTGAATATACTTTAGTTTAATTCCTATAAATCAATGAATGTTAGTTTAGTTTAATATAATTTAGTTTATAAGAATTTTAGTTTAGTTTATATGAATCAAGGAATGTTAGTATAGTTAAATTTAGTTTATTTTATATGACTAATTAAATATTATTTTAATTATATGAATGTTAGTTTAATTGATTATAGTTTAGTTTATATATAAATGTTAGTTTAGTTGAATATAGTTTAGTTTATATGAATCAATAATGAATGTAAGTTTAGTTAAATTATATATAGTTTAGTTTATATGAATTAATTAATGTTAGTTTAGTTGAATATAGTTTAGTTTATATGAATTAATAAATTTTAATTTAGTTAAATATAGTTTAGTTTACATGAATGTTAATTTAGTCAAATATATTTTAGTTTATATGAATCAATAAATGTTATTTTAGTTGAATTTTATATAGTTTAGTTTATATGAATCAATGAATGTTAGTTTCGTTGAATATAATTTACTTTATATGAATTAGTGAATGTTATTTAGTTTAATATAGTTAGTTGAACATAATGTAGTTTATATGAATGTTGGTTTAGTTGAATATAGTTTAATTTAGATGAATCAATAAATTTTAGTTTAGTTGAATCTTAGTTCAATTGAATCTTAGTTTAGTTTTATATGAATGTTAGTTTAAATGAACATAATTTGATTTATAAAAATCAATGAATATTAGTTTAGTTGAATATAATTTAGTTTATTTATTATATAAATTAATAAATGTTTATTTAGTTGAATAGAGTTTAGTTTATATGAATAATGTAAGTTTAGTTGAATATAGTTTAGTTGATATGAATCAATGAATGTTTGTTTAGCTGAATATAATTTAGTTTATATGAGATTAAAGAATGTCATTATGAGATACATGAATATAAACATTTAATTATTTTCGAATTAATTTTTTTTGAATTAATTCATTTCTTCTAATTTCTAATGTTATTATGTGAAATTTGGTTTGATTCGGTTCGATTTGTGACTTCGACTAGATTAGATACATGAATTCGATTTGATTTGATTTGTGAATTTGATTCAATTCGTTAACGGGGTTCGTGATTCGGTTTGATTCAATTCGTTATTCAGTTCGATTCGGTAAGAATCGTAAAACCCCAACCCTAGCCCAAACCGGCCTGCCCCTTGGACCGTTCTGGTCCCAGTTCAAGTTCTCTTAGCCCGGTCGGTACCGAGTCCTTCCCAACACCATGGCCACCTCTAGTGACCCCTTATGGTCATTTAAATAGGTTTAAAACAAATATTTTATGTATCTTGGACCTCCAATGACTTAAAAACCGTAGTTAGAATTCAATTGTATGTATATTAGAAACACTTGTAATTGATATTTCAAGTCAAATTATGTAGTTCCAATGACTTATGCATGCTAATACAACCCTATTAAAATTAGGGCAAAAATTTAATAAAATTATGCGAGTGAATTCAGGAACGTCTAAAATGATAAAATTTTGAAGGTATATTAAAAATTTTCAAAAATAAATAATTTTGTGGGTCACTTAGGGTATTATTAATATATTTTGGACAAATATTTTATTTATGTTGGACCTTTAAATGCCCCAAACACGTATTTTGGATCAAATTGTACGTAAATCATAAATTGTTGTAATATATGTTTCAAATCAAATTAGATGGTTCTAATGACTCATGTGGCCTAATTGGATCCTGTTAAAGTTAGGGTAAAAAATTAAAGGAATTTTACGACCGAGTTTAAAAACAATCGAAATGACAAAATTTTGAAGGTATACACTGATTTCGGGTAATTTCGGTATTTTTAAATATTTAAATAATTTTAATGGGCTTCCCATGTGGTCATTTAAAGAGATTTAGAACAAATATTTTATTATTCCTAGACCTGCAAAGGCTTCAAAAAGGTATTTATGATCCAATTGTAGGTATATTAGAAATGGTTTTAATTGATGTTTTGAGTCAAATAATATGGTTATAAATTTATAAAGTGATCAACTTCAAAAACATCTAAAATGACGTAATTTGAAGATTAATACACCAATTTGTGGTAATTCTTGAAAATTTTAAAAAAATAAAAATAATCCTAGTGGGAGACCCTATGGTCATATAAAGAGTTCTAGACAAATATTTTATTTATGTTGGACCACCAAAGGCCCTAAACATGTATTATGGATCCAGTTGTAGGCTAATTATAAATTGTTGTAACAGATATTTCAAGTTAAATTAGATGGTTCTAATTACTCCTTTAGTTTAATGTGATCCTGTTAAATCTAGGGTAAAAATTTAAAGGAGCTCTATCACTAAGTTTAAAAGCATCTTAAATGATGAAATTTTGAAGGATATAATACACCGATTTCGGATAATTTCGTTAGATTTTCAAAATCTAATTAGGTGTGCCATGTGGTCATTTAAAGAAGTTTATAATAAACTATTTTTTTATCCTAGACCTCTAAAGGATTCAAAAAGGTATATAGAATCCAATTGTAGGTATATTAAAAACGGTTATAATTGATGTTTTCAGTCAAATAATGACTTATATATATTTTTAATGAACAATATATACTTAGTACTAATTAGCATTATATAAAAATATTCAATACTCATTACAGAGGAATCAAATATACCCAGTATTAATAACATTCTATATATTTCTAATAAACATTCTATATGTTTCTAATAAACATTCTATATGTTTCTAATAAACATTCTATATATTTCTAATAAACGATATACTTAGTCAAATTTGGTAAAAATGTAAAATGAAGAGTCATACACTAGGGGTTTTTTTGCCAATAATGAGTGCATGGGAAAACTGACAAATAGAAGTGACGGTTCAGTTCCTGCAGTAATGATTAATGTTTTTTGGGGAAAAACTTTAAACTGTCAATGTTCATTACAATTCTACGGGATGTTCATTACTTTTTCCACACATTAAATTCAGTGCACGGTCCTCACTGTGCACTCAATGTGCATTGTCCAAGCGCGTCTAATTGTAGGTATATTGAAAATTATTGTAGTTTATGTTTTAAGTCAAATTAGATCATTTTATTAACTCTTATGGGCTTATGACCATGTTATGATTTGGTAAAAATTTAAAGTGATTCTAGGACTATCTTCAAAAATATAAAAAAAATGATAATTTTAAATATTATAAATACACCGATTTTCGGTAAAAATTTAAAGTGATTCTAGGACTATCTTCAAAAATATAAAAAAAATGATAATTTTAAATATTATAAATACACCGATTTTTGGTAATTTTTGAAAATTTTTAAAAATAATTTCAATGGGAGCCCCTTAGGCTCATATAAAGAGGTTTTGGACATATATTTTATTTATGTTGGACCTTCAAAGGCCTCAAACACATATTTTGGATCCAATGGTACATAAATTATAAACTATGAAATATATGTTTCAAGTCAAATTAGATTATTTTAATAACTCTTGTGCCCTAATTTGATCCTGTTAAAGATAGAGTAAAAATTTAAAGGAGTTTTATGACTTATTTTCAAAATGTTTGAAATGACAAAATTTTGATGGTAATACACCGATTTCGGGTAATTCCGATAAGTTTTCAAAATTTGAAATAATTTCACTAGGTGTCCCCTCATGTAATCTAAAGAGGTTTATAATATAGAATTTATTTATCCTATACCTCCAAAGTTCAAAATTATCTTTAGAATCCAATTATAGATATATTAGAAACAATTATAATTGATGTTACAAATGTAATTAAATAGTTCTAATGACTCATGCGGGCTAATATCTCCCTCTTAAAACTTGGGTAAAGAAATGAAGCAACTGACTTAAAAAAAATCTGAAATGACGTAATTTTGAAGATTATAATAAATCGATTTCTAGTAATTCTTAATAATTTTTTAAAATAAAAATAAATTTCAGTGGGATTCCCGTAGGATCATAGAAAGAGGATTCAGACAAAAAAATTTATTTGTTGGACCTCCAAATTAAAAGTCCCAAACACATATTTTGGATCCAATTGAACGTAAATTTTAAATTATTGTAACAGATGTTTCAAGCTAAGTTAGATGGTTCTAATAACTCTTGTGGTCTAATTTTATTTTGTTAAAGCCATGGTAAAAATTTACGTTAAATTTAAAGCTAATGACCCGAGTTTGTTAACTAGGTGTTGCACTTAAAGAGGTTAAGAACAAACATTTTATTCATCCTTTACCTCCAAAATATTCAAACACGTATTTAAAATACAATTATAGGTATATTAGAAATGGTTGTAATTTATATTCCAAGTCAAATTTGATGATTCTAATTAATTACTCTAATTATAGGTATATTAGAAATGGTTATAATTGATGTTTTAATGACTCCTCCGGTTTAATATGATCTTGAGTAGTTTCAAAGTATTAGGTGTAAAAGTGCATAAAAATGAATTGAAACGATCAACGGTAAACTGTTAACTGTACCGTTAAATATTAATTAACCATTTATTGGCTATCATTACTAAAAAGTACATTTACGATAGTTAGCCTTTTCCAATAACCGTTATAATGGTTAATCATTCCATTAAAACTTAACGGTATAATTTACCATTTATGAACACCCCTACTTAAAGGCCCTAAACATATATTTAGGATCCAGTTGTAGGTATAATAGAAACAATTATAATTGATATTTTAAGTCAAATTAGATGGTTCTAATAACTCTTGTGGCATAATTTGATCATGTTTAAACTAGGGTAAAAATTCAAAAGAATTTTGTGATTGAGTTAAAAAAATGACCGAAATGACAAAATTCTAAAGGTTACAAGACACCAATTTCTGGTTAGTTTCAATAGATTTTCAAAATTTGAAATAAATTCCTTGGGTGTCCCCTTGGATACTCTAAATAGGTTTAAAACAAACATTTTATATATCTTAGACCTCTAATGGCTTCAAAATCATATTTAGAATCCATATAGTAGGTATAATAAAAATGGTTGTAATTGATGTTTCAAACCAAACTAGATGGTTCTAATAACATCTGCGAGCTAATATTACCTTGTTATAACTTGACTAAAAATTTAAATAAATTTCTAGACCCACTTCTAAAACTTCTCCAATGACTTAATTTTTAAGATTATAATACACCGATTTCTAGTAATTGTTAAAAAATTTCAAAAATACAAATAATTTAGTGGGCGTCCCCTAGGATCATATAAAAAGATTTCTGACAAATATTTTATTTATATTGGACCTCCAAAGGCCCTAAACATATATTTTAGATCCAATTGTACGTAAATTATAAATCGTTGTAATAAATGTTTTAAGCAAATTTAGATGGTTCTGATGAATCATGTGGCTTAATTTGATATTATTGAAGATATGATAAAAATTAAAAGGAGTTATACGACCAAGTTTCAAAATGTCCAAAATGACGCAATTTTTAAGGTTAATACACCGATTTCATGTCATTCAGATATATTTTCAAAAATTGAAATAATTTTTGTGGGAGTCCCCTATAGTGTTTGAAAGAGGTTTAGATCAAATTATTTATTTATCCTAGACCTTCAAAGAATTCAAAAACGTATATGAAATCCAATTATAGATATATTAAAAATGGTAGTAATTGATGTTTCAAATCAAATTATATTTTCTTATAACTCGTGTGGGTTATTATGACCTTGTCATGAATAGGGTAAAAATTTAAAGGCAACTTCAAAAACATCTGAACTGACGTAATTTTAAAAATTATAGTAAACTGAATTTCTGATAATTTTTGAAAATTTTTGAAAATAAAAATAATTTCAGTGGGAGCCATCTAGGGTCATATAAAGAGGTTTTAGACAATTAATCTTTTTATTTATATTGGACCTCCAAAGGCCCCAAACACCTATTTTGGATCCAATTGTATGTATATTATAAACTATTGTAATAAATGTTTCAAGTCAAATTAAATGGTTCTATTGAATCTTATGACCTAATTTGATCATGTTAAAGCTAGGGTAAAGCTTTAAAGGAGTTCTATGATCGAGATTAAAAACGTCTTAATGACTAAATTTTGAAGGTTTATAATACACCAATTTCGTGTCATTCCGATAAATTTTCAAAACTTGTTATTATTTCAGTGCGTGTTCCCTTTTGTCATTTAAAGAGGTTGAGAAAATTCAATTTATATATCATAGACCTCCAAAGACTTTAAAAATGTCTTTAAAATCCAGGTGTAGGTATATTAGAAATAGTTGTAATTGATGTATTAGGTCAAATTAGATGGTTCAAAAGACTAATGCGGGCTAATATGACCCGGTTCAAAAGAAATAATGTTATTATGAAGATTATAATATACCGATTTCAGGTAATTCTTGAAAACATCTAGAAAAAAATTCAGTGGGAGCTCCCTTGAGTCATATAAAAAGGTTTCGATAGACATATTATTCATCTTGAATCTCCAAAGGCCCCAAACACGTAGTTTGGATCCAATTATACGTAAATTTTAAATTATTGTAATAGAAGTTTTAAGTCAAATTAAATGATTCTAATGACTTTTGTGGCCTAATTTGATCCTATTAAAGTTAGAGTAAAACTTTAAAGGAGTTTTAAGACCAACATTAAAAACTTCCGAAAAAACAAAATTTTGAAGGTTATAATACAATGATTTTGGGTAATTTCGTTAGATTTTCAAAATTGAAATAATTTCATTGGGCATGCCATGTGGTCATTAATGAGGTTTAAAACAAATAATTTATTATTCTTAGACCTCCAAAGGCTAAAAAAGGTATTTAAAATCCAATTGTAGGTTAAAAATGGTTGTAATTGATGTTTTAAATCAAATTAGATGGTTCTAATGACTCATACGAGCTAATAAGACCATGTTAAAACTTGGGTAAAAATGTAAAGAAATTTCGCGATCTATTTTGAAACAATTGGAATGACGTAATTTTGAAGATTATAATACAATAATTTCGTGTATTGTTTAAAATTTTCAAAAATATATTTTTTTAAGTTGGAGTCCCCTAGGGTAATATAAATAGGTTTCTGACAAATATTTTATTTATGTTGGACCTTCAAAGGCTCCAAACACGTATTTCGGATCCTATTGAACGTAAATTATAAACTATTGTAATAAATATTTCGAGTTAGATTAGATGGTTCTAATGACTTCCGTGGCCTAATTTGATCTTTTTAAAGCAAGGGTATAAATCTAAATGATTTCTATGACACAGTTTAAAAAGGTTCGAAATGACGAAATTTTGAAGTTTATTATAATACACCAATTTAGGTAATTCCGGTAGATTATCAAAAATTAAAATAATTTTAGTGGTTCTCCCTTGTGGTTTTTTAAAGATATTTAGAAAAACAATTTATTATTTCTAGAAATACAAAGGCTTTTCAAAGGTATTTAGAATTTAATTATAAGTATATTAGAAATGGTTGCAATTGATATTTCAAGTCAAATTAGATGGTTATAATAATTCCTACAGGCTAATAAGACCCTATTATAACTTGGGTAATAAGTCAAAAATAAAAATAATTTAAGTGGGTGTCCCCTAGGGTCATATAAAGAGATTTAGATGTTT
This sequence comes from Dysphania ambrosioides, assembly GCA_026401315.1. Classification (NCBI taxonomy): domain Eukaryota; kingdom Viridiplantae; phylum Streptophyta; class Magnoliopsida; order Caryophyllales; family Amaranthaceae; genus Dysphania; species Dysphania ambrosioides. The sequence continues at coordinate 235,517 of CM048660.1, read as the reverse complement.
CAAGTTAAATTAGATGATTCTAATAACTCATGTGGCCTAATTTGATCTTGTTAAAGCTACGGTAAAAATCTAAAGGAGTTTTATGACTGTGTTTAAAAAATCTGAAATGACGAAATCTAAAGGTTGCAATACACCGATTTCGGGTTATTTCGGTAAATTATCAAAAAATAAAATAATTTCAATGAGTATCCTCTTTGGTCCTTTAAAGAGGTTTAGAATAAATAATTTATTATTCCAAGAAATTCAAAGGCTTCAAATAGGTATTTAGAATCCAACAATAGGTCTATTAGAAATGATATTAATTGATATTTCAAGTCAAATAAGATGGTTCTATTGACACCTGTGGACTAATATGACTTTGTTATAACTTGGGTAAAAATTTAAAAGAATTCCGAGAGCGACTTCAAAAACATTTGAACTGACGTAATTTTAAAGATCACGAATTTCTGGTAATTCTTGAAAATTTTTAAAAATAAAAATCTTTTCAGTGGGAGTCTCCTATGATCATAGAAAGAGGTTTTGGACAAATATTTTATTTATCTTGGACCTTCAATGGCCCCAAATACTTATTTTGGATCCCATTGTACGTAAATTATAAAATATTATAATAGATGTTTCAAGTCAAATTTGAAGGTTTTAGTGACTTTTGTGACCTAATTTGATCATGTTAAAGGTAGGGTAAAATTTAAAGGTGTTCTACAACCGAGTTTAAAAACAACTGAAATGACTAAATTTTAAAGGTCTATAATGGACCGATTTTTAGTAATTCTTGTAGATTTTCAAAATTTTAAATAATTTCAGTGTGTGTCTCATGTGGTTATTAAAGTGATGTAAAATCTAGTAGAGAGCACTAGAAATTACAAATTTTTTCAAATGGATCTAAAACAAGCTGGGAATGTTTTTTTTTGTTTTTGTTTAGGACAGGTGCTATGGGCTTAGAATAGTTTTAGTTTTCCAAAGGGTAGGCTTTTGAGGATGGGAATGAAGGAAAAAAATGTGGGAATAGGTTGTTGGGATTGGGGTATGTGTTGGGAACATTTTCTATGGAGGTAAAGACCTTTAAAAATTATTCGGAATGTATGGGCAGAATGTAGGGCGTTTTTACAAGAATTGATGTGTTTGAAAGAAGAAAGAAAGATGGTGTTATGGTGGTTGTAATTGATGTTTCAAGTCAAATTAGATGGTTATAAATTTATAATAACTCCTGCGAGCTAATATGACCCTGTAATAAAGACGGTATAAATTTAATGGAATTTCGAGACAGACTTCAAAGACATCAAAAATGACATAATTTTGAAGATGGATACACCGATTTTGGATAATTCTTGAAAATTTTCAAAAATAAAATAATTTAAATAAAATAATTCAAAAATAAAATAATTTTCAAAAATAAAATAATTTAAAATAATTTATAATAACTCATGCGGGCTACTATGACCCTATCATACATTGGCTAAGAATTTAAAGGAATTCCGCAACCGACTTCAAAAACATCCGAAATGACGTAATTTTGAAGATTATAATACACCGATTTTAGTAATTATTAAAAAATTCAAAAAAAAAATTATTTTAGTGGGATTCTCCTAGGTAGGGGTGTGCAAAATAATTGTAATCGTTAGCCGTGTTTAACTGGTTCATATTAACGGTTCTTTTAGCAAATCATTAAGAATTAACGATTATGGTTACCGAGCCGTTAACTTAAACGGTTATGGTAATAAGTTTTTGTAACGGTTAACCGTCCTTTAAACAATATGGTTTTTTTTTTTAAAAAAAAAGGAAATCCTAAAAGGCTAAAACATGAATGAATTTCACAAGTTTTGTTTGCATGTTCAAACCTTGTGCAAATATGTGTTATTATTGTTGTAAAAGACCCAAATAAACTAAGGAATCATACAAGTAGCTTCACAATATTAGGTATTCAAGTGCATAAAAATGAAATGAAACGGTTAATCATTTATCGGTTACCGTTACTTTAAGATACGACTACGGTTATGCTTTTCCATTAACCCTTATAACGGTTAACCGTAATGTTAAGGCTTAATGGTACGGTTACCGTTTATGAACACTCTTACCCTTCAGCCCTTCGATCAGCTTGTAGTATTAGGATGCAAGCTACTGATCCTCAAAAATATCCTGAAAATATAAATATAGAGGCACAATACTTCTAATACAACCGAAACGAGTTTCTACATGAACACTGAAATGCAATACGCAGTATTAAGAAACGACGTGGGATAGCCCTCTCAAATTATACGCTCTGAGCTTCGTTCACCTCATAAACCCATCAACCACCTGAGCTCATTAGGCCATGAGTTCATGAATCACGACCATCAGTTATCAAGCTATTCAAGTAAGCCTAAAAAATTAGGTGCTTGGTTAATTTGTGTTTTTTGTGAATTCAATTTTATATCAAATTTCGTGAGTTTGACTGAAATCAAGACAGTACCGTTTGCATATATATGTTTCCTATGTTGTGTTTGCTTGATTTGGTGTAAAATCTACGAATAATAGCTTTCTTTTGTGTTAATATATATTACTTATCAAAAAATGAAATAATTTCAGATTGGTTTTTTGGAGGATAGTTTTGACCATCCATCGTATGATAACAATCTTCAATGACTGAGGGGAGAACTTAGTAACTAAATTATCATGCGACAATTTTAAACTACAATGTTACAAAAAAACAAATCTGTCTTTTGGTCCTCTATTACACTCCCTTAATATTGATGGAAGCTCTATGAAATGATTGAGGACAAACGTTAAGATTTTTGTAAATAAACTATGACATAGCAAACATATGAAGAAAATAATCTACATACATTTTCTGACACTTTGAAAAAGCCATCCCTATGTTTCAGCGATGACGGTAACATCGTCGACTACAACTTGTTGATGGGTAAGTGTCCCTGAGTTCTGACTTGGAATTATAGACATAGATGCAGTCTAGACCGTTGGGTGTTGGGCCCAAAACCTAAGGGTGTGATGAAGATAGTTGGCCCAATCAATGAAGAAATGCGAAATTACCAAGAGTAAAGAATCATTGACCTACTAACTTATTCTGATTTACAACTTTGCTTGAAATCTAATTTTCTCCAAATCCCAGTACTATACTGTCTCCTAGTTCCCCTTTCTTAATGAAATACTCGAACTACCCCGATTCTTTTGTTGATTCCTAGCCAAACTGTTAAGCTAGAGAGAATTAGGAGAAAATTATTGCACTTTGATTATGGGAAAATAAACCAATATATATAATACATAGTACATACACACACCCTTTTAGGGCTATAATATGATTACACCATATAGACTCCTAAGATAAATCAAACTCCTAATAAGATAAATATATCCTATCATAATACAAACCATATAAAATCATTTTTTTTACATCGATTAAAAAGGAAGATACAAAATACATTCAAGGGTGACAAGGTTCCTTCTACACCTATTCTATCACTTCATGAGCCTGCTGAACTTTAATTTATCTCTTGAAACTTTTGTAATAGTAAGGCTTCGAAAATATTTTTCCAATCCTATATACAAATGCAATTGTGTATACGAGGTCTACTTGTGCGGCAAATAAGAATATGGACCCGGGTGCACAGTGAGCACCGTGCACCCAGGCTAAAACGCACGGACATTACAAATAAAACGCGGGCAAAGTCACAAAAAATGAAATGAACGAACATTCTTTTATCAGGCAATGAACATTGAGATGTGTGATGTTCATTATTCCCCATGTAAGTGACTTTGTAATTGGGAAAAGCATAATTATTTTTACAGTAAGTGTAGTCTAGGTCCCAAGGTTCTTTAAAAATCTGATATTTTTGCCTTGGGAATATTTCACGTATTGTATACAAACAATGAGAATAAACATCATATATTATCCCACTGAACATTATATATTATCCCATTGAACATAATATCTTATAACAATGAACATAATATTTCAAGATAGATATGAACTTTTTGCATTTGGAATAGTAGACGTTCTGTTCACTTATTTGAAAAATGAGCATTCTGTATTTATATAATGAACATTCAATATTAATCTAGTGAACGTTAAATGTTATGACAATGAACATTACTTATTATAAAAATGAACACATACTATATACAACTATTAAAATAAACATTATGTATTTCTGTAATGAACATTGTATATTATGTGAATGAATATTAAGTATTATAATAATAAACATAAGTTATTATCAAAATAAATATGGAACATTCGTGAAGAAAGTATTGCAAAAATGAACATTATATACAACTTGAATGAATATTTTGTACAAAGGCAATGAACATTAACATATTTCACACGAATTGAATAGAATAAACATTCTTTACAAGGCAATGAACATTGGATGTGTAATATTCATTATTTCCCATGTGAAATCATCATCAGTGCTTCGTAATTCGCGCATTGGGAAAAGATACGCACATATAACTTTGTAATATTATTTTTAAATTTGAACTTTTACATTAGGAATGTACACGCACTGTACACATATTTATTAGAATGAACATTGAATATTACATTCTAAGGCATTGAACATTATATTCATTTGCAATGAACATCACGTTCAAAGGCAATAGACATTACGTTCACAGACAATGAACATCATGTTCAAAGGCATTGAACATTACGTTCAAAGGCAATGAACATTACATTCAAAGGCACTGAACATACACTTCAAAGGCATTGAACATTACGCTTAAAGGCATTGAAAATTACGTAATAAACTTCACATATAATGAACATTACATATAAATAGAATGAACAATATTCTCAATTGTAATGAACATTTAACTTATCTCTAATGAACATTAGTAACGAATATACATAAAATAGCGAATTCCATGAATTACAAGCAACAATTTTTTTACAGAGTAGTAAGGAACGTGTGGCATGGGAAATAGAAATAGTCATGTTGCGTGGGAAATCGAAATAGCCACGTTGCGTGGAAAATCCAACCGTAATCATTGCACTTAGTGGGGGAACTTTTGATACTGACAATGTTCATTACTTTTTACAGAATGTTCATCGAGTGCACAATGCTCATTGTGCACCCGAGTGCAAGGTCCAATTACTGTACTTATGTTGTAATGTTTTGCCTCAGGGTGCAAACAAGGTGAGTGGAGTCCAAAAAAGAATGGTGTCCTTGATGTCAAAAGAGATGGCCCATTCTATTGCATGAACATAAGGGATAACTTTAGCTTGTAGGGCTGATATTGCAAATGTACCATTATATACCAACTATTATGTTTTCCTTTGCACCAAGACCTAGGGGTGTCAAATCGGGTCAACGGGTCGGTTCTAGGTTGACCCATCGCGGGTCGGTTCTTATCGGGTCAATTTTGCCTATCAGGTAGGTTCCAGTTCGGGTTAAATCGGTTATTTGCTTGGTCACGCTCGGGTCGGGTTTGGTTTGGGTTGTATTCGGTTCGGGTGAAGGTCAGTTCGGGTTGTATTCGGTTCGGGTCAAGGTCGGTTCCAGTACAATCGGATCGGTTCCTAAACGGGTTATATCGGGTCATTTCGGATTCGGGTCAAGGTCGGTTCTGGTAAAATCGGGTCAGTTTCTGAACGGGTTATAGCGAGGTTATTTCGGGTTCGGGTCAAGGTGGGTTCTGGTAAAATCAGATCGATTCCTAAACGGATTATTTCGAGTCAAGGTCGGATTTGATAAAATCGGACAATGATGATGTCGATAAGTCATTTAAAAATAAAATATTTATGAGGTAATGATTATTAAATGTGTATTATCCTATCAAACTAGTCTATATCATACGATGTTAAGTTTATATATACATATGAACTTGTAATATGATTAGTTTGAATCGACAATGACAAGTTTGGTTCCAAAGTTATTAGATATTAGGTAAAAAATAGGTCTGTAAAGATTAGGTCATATTTATGTATATTTAGATTATTAACACATCCAGTGAATTCGGGTAACGAATTGTTATAAATCGGGTTATATCGGTTATGTGTCGGTTTTAATCGGTTTCGGGTTCTTTTCGGGTCGGGTCCGTAATGGGTCGGGTTTGTAACGGGTTGGGTCCCTAACGGGTCGGATACGGATCGGGTTCGGGTCTTTGAATATCGGGTCAAATCGATTTCGGGTTAACTTCAGGTCGGGTTGGGTCGGTTTTCGGGTCTCACTTTTCGAGTCATAATCAGGTCGGGTCCAAATCGATTTTGGGTAACTTATCGGGTCGGGTCTGATTCTGACAGCTCTACCAAGACCCATCCACTTGAATTTGAACAAGGCTATCCCTTCCTTTGAGTTGTCCAAGTGAGGCGTTGAAAAATCCTAGAGGGTGTTGTTCTTGATTCGAGGCCTTACTGGCCTCACATTATTATCTGTACTATTCTAAAAATGTTTGTCTTATAGCATTGCTTCATCCACATGGGTCTTTAGTCAATTGTTAGTAAGATATTTTTCCAAAAAAATATTGGGTCTTTTGGAAATACCTAAAAACGTGGCATGAGGTTTTATCACTTTGTTTCCAAAGGGAGTATTAAGAACTTAAATTGTTATATCCATACTTCTTCTAGGCAGATTCTTTTTGGTAGCTAACCCCAGTAAAGGTTTAAATTGGTAACCCTTAACGATACGATTAATTGTTATAATGTTTATTGGAAAAAAACTAAACATAGTTGTACCGTTAAGTAACGGTAACCGATAAACGGTTAAACAATATTTAACATTACGGTTAACGGTTAACCGCTAACCGTTTCATTACAATTTTTATGCACTTGTATAACTAATATTGTGAAACTACTTTTATAATTCTTTAGCTCATTAGGGTCTTCTTCAATAGTAATAACATTTATTTACACAAGTTTGATCGTGCGTAAAAAAGCTTGTGTCATTCATTCATGTTTTAGCCTTTTAGGTTTAGTTTTTTTTTAAATAATAATATCGATTAACCGATGGTTAACTGTTATAAAAATTTTATTACTATAACCGTTAACTATTTATTCTTAACGGTTCGGTAAAATAACATATAAACCGGCTATACACGCTTAACGGTTACAGTTATTTTGCACACCCTAGTTCCTAGTAAATACCTTGTTGAATGGACCTTCTAGGTTCTCAAGCAGTAACAATAAAATGAATTTGTGTCACCAACATATCAAATCCCTAAATCCATACATCAGAGACAAAAAGGTGTATGGGTTTAAATTTTTAACTCTCATTAAACGAGGAATCATACACGGAGTAACTACACAAGTATATACCTATCAGTCTATCACTAAAATCACCACCCTTTTTAGATCATATCTTATTGATAGTTTGAGACCATCATAACCTAAGTTCCTAACCCCCAAAATTTGTTATAGGTTTCTCTTTTTCATATATAATCAAATCAATTATACCTTTTAATCAATTATTTTATCAAAGACGCCGCTAAAATAAACATGTAATTCTAAGTCTCTAATGCTTGAATAAATGTTTTTAACACTTCGTAATCATTTTTCAACCATCATATTATCACGTTTCTCTATGTAACTCGTATTACATTCCATTAATATCTATGCCCCTACCTAGAGTCGTTAAAAATTAATTCGACCCGAATAGCCTACTTGAATTTGCAATGATTTTAATTCGACCTGTACCATTTTCATATGTTAAAGGTGAGCCGATGACTCGTAGTATAACCTTAAACCTGACTAACCGATAGTCGATTTGACATGATATATTTATGATCCAAACCTGAACCAACACCCGACCCAAAGTTAACTGATAACCTATTTTAACTGACTTGACACTGATGCAAACGAAAAATGACACTTGACTTGATTAGAACCTGAAACTAATTATACTCCGATAAAACTTGTTATTGACCCAATCCGTGGTGACTTGTAACCTATTTTATTTTTAATTCGTTGTTTCTCGACCCATTGTTGACTCAAGTTGTAATTTTATTTCATAAAAAACAATTGGATGATGATTGTGTTGTAGATAATCTTTAACAATCACACAATAATCATTAAAATTCTGAAATCATCAATTGAAATGTGAAATTGTAATTTATTATTCCATATTAATCGTAATAACTGTTATTATAAAATATTTTTGCTAGAACATTTTGAATTTTTTTTTGTTGCAGGACAAATTTCTTTAGGTAGTCTTCTAACCAAAACCTAAATTGAATTTGATAAGATAATTATCTGACCTGATAATTATTCGACACAAATACGAATTGGACTCGAAATCTCCCACCACAAACCCAACTCCAACTCAACTCGATACAACTTGAATTAGCAAACCAAACAAAACTTGTTCCCGAAAGGATAAACAATTCGACATGATCGAAACTAAACTTAGCCCGACTTAAATTAAACCCCATATTGATTTGATGACAACTTAACTTAACATATACAATTCAAATATCACCTTAAACCCCAAAATACCAAACCAAACTCGACTCAAATATCTTAATGAACAACCCTCTATCATGCGCAAATTAGACTATGGACTAGGGTGCACAGTGAGCATCGTGCACTCGGGCCTAAGCACACATACATTACAAATAAAATGCAGGCAAAGTCATAGAAAATGAAATGAATGAACATTTTACCAGACAGTAAACATTGGGATGTGTGATGTTCATTATTCCCCATTTAAGTGACTTCGTAATTAGGAAAATCAAATTATTTTTGTAGTAGGAGTAGTACAAGTCCCAAAGTTCTTTAAAAATATGATATTTTTGCCTTGGGAATAGTTTACGTACTGTTCACAAACAATGAGAATGAACATTATATATTATAACAAAGAACATAATATTTCAAGATAGATATGAACTTTTTGCATGGGGAATAGTAGACGTTCTGTTCACTTATTTGAAAAATGAGCATTTGGTATTTATGTAATGAACATTTAATATTAATCTAGTGAACATTTAGTGTTATGACAATAAATATTAGTTATTATGAAAATGAAAACATATTGTACACAACTATTAAAATGAACATTATGTATTTCTGTAATGAACATTTTATACGAATAAACATTAAGTATTATAACAATAAACATTAGTTATTATCAAATGAATATGAAACATTCGTGAAAAAAATATTGCGGAAATGAACATTATGTATTGCGAAAATGAATATTATATACAACTTGAATGAATATTATGTACAAAGGCAATGAAAAATAACATATTTCAGACGAATTGAATAAAATGAAATTTTTTTACAAGACAATGAACATTGGGATGCATAATATTCATTATTTCCATGTGAAATCATCATCAGTGCTTCGTAATTCGCACAATGGGAAAAGATACGCACAGAAAACTTTATAATACTATTTTTAAATCTAAACTTTTGCATTGAGAATGTACATGCATTGTACATATATTTATTAAAATGAACATCGAATATTATGTTCAAAGGCAATGAACATTACCTTCATTTGCAATGAACATCACGTTCAAATGCAATGTACATCACGTTCAAATGCAATGGACATTATGTTCATAGGCAATGAACATCATGTTCAAAGACACTAAACATACACTTCCAAAGCAAATTTCATGAATTACAAGCAAAAAAAAATATTGAATATTAGGAACGTGTTGCATTAGAAATCGAAATAGTCATGTTGCGTGGAAAATCAAAATAGTTATGTTGAGTGGGAAATCTAACCGTAATCATTGCACTTAGTGGGGGAAATTTTGAAATTGCCGATATTCATTGCCTTACACATGGATGTTCATTGACTATACTAATGTGTAAAGTTGACTGCGTTTTATGAGCAATGATCATGCGTTTTTATCGTGCACCCGGATAGAGGGTCCAATTACTGCCCACCTTGCCTAGTCATATTTCTCATTTTCTACTCATCTAAAAAGACATAGTGAATTTGCCAAATAGGGAAAAAGAAATTATCTCAAGATGAACAACATAAACTATCTTCTCAACGAATAACAAATTAACAGTATTTTTCAACCTCTCTTTTGAAAACCCAGAAATCCGACCTCACAATCTTTCTGAAAACCCCCCTTTTCTCATCATTAGGAGAGAGAAAGAGAAGAAATTTGAGACCCAATTCGGCCAATCAAAGTCTTTGTTTTGGCCTTTAGCCCCCTAATAGGGGTTTTCGTCCATTCTGTGGTTCATTATTCGTTTCTTCAATGGTTGGTTCACAGCATAGATTTGGTACCCTATAGCACATAGCACACCAGGTGTTCGACGAAATGCCTGAACAATGGTCTCCCTGATTTTACCTACTTTCGCGGTTTCCAGTCATTCCATTTCGTGTTTGAGCTTAACCAGCTGCTTCCCCATCGTTTTCGTCGTAAGACCATTGAAAGGGCAATACCCACGTCGCTTCAAGAGGAAGCTGTTTAAGGAGAATAAGTTGAATCCGTTGTTTGAGTTTCCTGGGTTTGGTGGGGTTGTGAGGAAGTGCAAGAATTGGGAAGGTGAAGGGGACCCGGGTTTGGAGCTTGAGGTGTTGGAGTTTATGAAGAATTCGATGAATCCACGAATGTTTCCTAGCAAAACGGAGATGATTGAAGCTGGGAGAAAGGATTTGGTTGATGCAATAGTGAAGAGAGGTGGGTGGATGACAGCAGGGTGGGGGGATGAGGAGAGTGAAGATGGGTTAGCCACTGATTTGGGAGTTTGGTTGGGAAAGTATGGTAAAAATAGTGTTGAAAATGGTGAAAGAAGTGGGTTAGATGCTAATCAAGAAAGGCATTTTGAAGGGATTTTCTTATTGGGTGATTATTCGCTGGATGCTTCATCTTCTGGTCGATCACTGTGAGGGCCTTCCTCCTGAGTCCTGTTTTATTACACTTTTGACTTTTATTGTTTTTGCTTTGTTTGTGTTCTGACCTATTTATGGTAATGAAATATGAGGATTGTGATTTTAGAATTACTTCTTTGATTTATGCTCATTTGAAAAGGAATTTGTTTTTGTCTTTGCTTTTCGATGTTTTTAATGTAAAAAATTAGAAAGAACAGCCTTTATTTTGAATTATGCAGGATTTAGTCCAGTATCAGATTTTTATATGGAGAGAGTTGGAGACATGGCTCTATAGCCCTGATGTAAAACTTTTCTTGTGTAGGGGAGAAATGGCCGCAGAAGAGGAGAGTGGGATCGAGGGAATATTGCATCGATTGGAGAGGCACAGAAACCTGACACTTGGTTTCAAGTTGGGGAAGAATGGTACTGGTATGGATTCTTTCGATGGAGATACTGATGACAAGAATCAGAACAAAGGATTAAGGAAGGATGTGGGTGAGTTAACTTTGTTTATATTCCTGTTTAATGTTAGCTAATCAATGTTCTTACTATTGTTCTCTATTATATGCAGAACTCTGGCTTGTTATTAAACACTCTGTCTCCTTGCTTTTGATTTCACCATTTCCTGGTCCTAGGAATCATCACTGTCTGTAATCGATGTCACTTTTCCATTTAGAGATGCTTTTTGTATTGGGAGGGGTTGGTGAAGGGGTAGATGGTTAATTCTACACTCTTGCAAAAGTTTCTTCTTTCTGGAATGTCTCCCACTTTATCTTGTATGCAGGAGTCTTTGATGCCTGAGAAAGTGAGTGTTTCCTAATCCAATGACTTTTTGTTTGGAAGAAATTTGAATGATTTGTATTGGGAAATTGTATCTTTTCTTGTCGAATGCCATTTTTCTGTTCTGTTGATAGATGTAATACTATTATGTGACATGAAGCTCTTTCATTGTAAAAGACAGTTGCCATCCTCAAACAAGTAAATCTGTGCCATCGAGCCGTGATAGGACTCTGACCAGTGGCAATGGGTTGAATAGATCTTATCCCAACAGATTAAGTAGTTCCTTGAAGACAGATACATGGAGATCATGGAGCATTCAGAGAGCTGGCTTTTGCGACTCGGACTTTGAAGGTATTGTGATCCCTTCTTCCAGCAGGGAAGCTAATCCCATTATGATTTGGGGAAAGTGTTAATTGATCTTTATAGTTCCTAAAATTGTCTTCCTGTCATTTTAAGCTCAGCTGGGGAAATTGACTTTGGTGAAAACTGTGAAAGAGGAACAGTGGATAACTCAATGGGAGAAATTATTGCACTTACTTCTGATTTTAAGGGAGCTCAAGACAAGTCAAAATTTTTTGAATCAACCTGTAGGCAACTCACACAAGGTGATTTAAAAAATCGCCTTCAACATCTTGAAACAGAACTTTCATCAGTTTTTCACTCTTTAAGGTCAAACTCCACCGAATTGACTGGAAAGGTATGGTGTTACTTTTTACTTATCTTCCAATTTACATCAAACTTTTGTGAACATCATGTTTGGGAAGGTACATGTACAGTATATTTGTATGAGCTTTGGTTATTTGTGACTTCAAGAGGGAACTTCATCAGGGGTTTATCTGTTGGGTTTCTTATTTTCTTGTCTGTGTTTACTGAAGGTATCCTTAGCTTTGTTTTATTCACTGGTGCATCTTTTTTGATAGGTTACGATCTGTTTTTTCCCCAAAACCTCTATAGTTGTGTCGAGTATTTACCATTCAGGGCCTTTACTGGAAAGACTGCCTGCATGTAAATATTAATCCCCATCTACAGCTGGATATCATTGGCATGTTGCCTTTAGTTTAATTAATTAATGATGAACATGGAAGTCAAATGCTATTTTAAGGAGCAAAAAATGGAAAAGCAATTTAATTATAGCTTTTGCCAGCTTTACCAGACTGAAATGGCAATTAGGTAAAGAATGCAGTCAGTTCCTAGATGTGGCAAGGCCATGATTAAAATATTTTCTTTATTTAGCTAGAATTTGGTGATGTGATTGCTTTAGTAAGAAATGCGGTCAGTTCCTAGATGTGGCAAGGCCATGCTTATAATAGTTGCTTTAGTTAGGTAGAATTTGGTGATGTGATTGAGCTAATAACTCACATATCAGAGTTGGAGCCCTAATCCCGCAAAGTTCCAATCCAAAGAGTAATTTACTTTTCAATGCTGGAATACCTATTGCAATTGACAAACCGCAGTTCTTTAGGGTCATAAGTGCATTTGACAAATCCAAGCTCTATTTCCTTGTTCATCCCAACCCCCCCTGGGGGAGGGAGTTGGCTCCTTTTCCAAGCTAGCTTAACACCTCTCCTACACTTTAATAGTGGCCTTGGCATCTGCTTTCTCTCAGTTTCTCTTTCCTTCTATTAGTCTATTGTTTCTCTCTGCTGTATTCATTCAAACAATACATACAAACTGCAACATATAGTCCAATCACTAGCTCTTTGAACTGTTATAATATATGTAATAGTAATCTACACACATTTAGGTGTTAGGGGTTAGGGGATCGGGTAGGAAAATGACCCGCTAAGTGAAGTGTCCCATCTTCTTCTAAGTACCTTATTCTGCCAAGTTGCCAAGCGGCCCAATATGGCGTATACGGACCAGTGGACCAACTGACTCACAGTTTGATATTGAAAAATATTTTAATTAAGAAATTTATTCTAGTGAGAAAATGGTAAAGAGCATTAAGAGTGAAAAATAATGAAAAATCCATATTACTAAACTCTCCTCCAATTAACACTTTTTCTGTTTGCTTCTCCTCCTCTGCCTTTGTCCTGCCCCGTCCCTTTCTTCCTCCAACTTCTCTTTCTACTCCTGCCTCCCCCACCCCACCCCCCTCCCCACTGAGTTACATCTATCTCATCCCCTTTGTCACCAAGGGGTTTCTGTGGATTTCATTTTGGTAGTCATATTCTCCTCTTTAGAAAATGAGTTTACCAAATTCTGAATTATATTTTATTGGGTTTAAATAATAACCAATTTTCAATTTAGAAGCATTTAACATAGCCAATTTGTCAATCCTTTTGACTAAGTGCATTTCTAATTCTATTACTGAGTTACTGGAGGCGAGTGTTCTGAAAAAAACTTATGTAATTGAAGTTTTGGTGACACAACAAAAACTTATGTAATTGAAGTTTTGGTGACACAACTGAGTAACTGACAATTCAATGTTCAAACCTATTTGTGGAGGTATCTCCGCTTGCAGCTGCCTGTTGTTCACAAAATTGAAAGTCCCCACGGAGTAACTTTCTAATTTGGAATACTAAGACTAGGTTTAAAAGTTACTAAATTGTCCTTTGCTTTTTGTTTGTCATGATGTCATTGCTTTATAGGGTCTACTGGAAACAACTCCTTGTGGTAATTCTTATGGAGTGACTTCATGGAATCATTTATACAAGAAAATATATCTCGGAATTCCATTTCAAAGATATAACTCGTAGTCTGGTTACATGATTAATATTTGACGCAAAGCTGTTGGAATCTACATTATTTTGACCCTTAATTCCCATGCATTGAAAGTTTAATGGGACATGTGATAGTGTATTAATTGAAGATGGTAGAAGTGGTGGTTTTTCTCAATTCTTTGCGGACCTTCCACTTGATTTTGGGAGGTTTCTACTTACAGTTATTACTTATTATGTATTAGGTTCAAGTCTAAATCTAGGTAATAGATCAAAAGAAGCTTTGGCAAACAGTTTTTTGATGGCTTTCTTTAGGCTCCAGTAATGCTGCTATAGTGCCAGCGAATCCTTTATCTTGGTTTTAACTACTCTCACATCGTATGAAACTTTTTTTCGCTAATATATTTTTTGGTGTGTCGCGACTTTGAGATTTCCCAGCTAGTATTCATAGACTAATTAGTGTTTGAGTTTGCTACCATTTTGCGTGCAATGCCCTTATTTTATCATGAGCCCGTCATAAAGTATCTTTACTATACTAAATAAGATTCCTCTGCACATTAAGTATTGTCTTTCTTGTCAATGGGGAATGTTTATAGTTATTAGGCTGCAGTAGGATCTCTATCTTTCAGGTGCCTACATCAACTTGTCTCATGATAATTTAAATTCTTCCAGGGCTTGTTTTGGAATGTTTATGCTAAGTGTACTTACTTTTTGCCGCTATCTTAATTCCATGTCAGGTTAACCTATCTGAAGACTTGAGGCAACTTTCTGATGTTTCAGAGTTCCAGGAAACTGAAATGATGAATTGCCAGGACAAGTTGAGGACATTGCGTGCAAAGCTAGCAGTTTTAGAAGGGAAAATGTCACTGGCAATAACGTGAGCTTGTTCCCCTGTTCTAAATTTCTTTGATACTTGCTTTCTGAGGTGGAGGGGGTTTTCTTTTACTTGTGGACGTCATGGGCTCATGGTCATAAAATAAGGATAGCACAGAGAAGCAGATACGCTGTTTTCAATGAGAATTTCTTTCCTTTTTCCCTGAATTTTGTACCCTGTTAGTCAGATGCCTAATAGTATCCACCTTGAACTGATTATAACCAAATACAATATTGTTGAACGCAAGTTTTGATAATGTTTTCTCTAGCTAAATGACAATGTGTTTAAGACTGACCCTTGCCTTTGTGGATGTGATATGATCAGCAATGAATCACCATCTTACTATTATACTTTACTAATTAAGTATAGTATCTATTATCTAACATCACGGTATCTGTTGCCTATTTTCTTCTCCCTTTTGATCTTTCTTGTATGCTTGATAATCAAAGCTCTTGTTGTTATATTGGCTCTCAACTGCAGGGACGCTCAGAATATATTAGACAAGAAGCAAGAAAAGATCAATGATGCTCGTAGAGCTCTCCAGCTTCTTCGTACTACCTGTATAGTCTGGCCTAATTCTGGATCTGAGGTACTGCTGGCAGGCTCCTTTGATGGATGGGCAAATCAGGTTTGCATTTATATCTCTGTTCTTTGTAATGGGCATTGAATTTTCTTAACAATGGAGCATTTCTGAATTTGACTTCCAAACTGTAAATGATAATGGTGCTTTTTGAATCAACTCCAGTTGGCATATGTGATTATTTTGACCTTTAATATCATGAAATTGCAACTGACTGGAGTTATGTATAAACTATTCAGTGGTTTTGATCTTGAGATCATTTTTCATTCTCGATATATTCATCTGGTACCTTGGGCATATGCTGTTCCCTATACTTGTAACTTCCTTCTGCTGGAAACTGTGTTAGATGAATATTATTTTTTGGACCTGAGCTGGAAAGACTGAAGGAGTTGAAAAGACATGGCATCCTCCTATATTCATTTTTATTGGCATGACCAACCACTTATTTTAGTCATCATAATCTCTGACAGCCAATCATGAAGAAATAAAATTGCTATTGCACTTGCAAGTTTGGATCTTGAACAAACTCATCAAGTCTGAATGAAATTTTCTTGATGCTCTACTAGCAGCGCCATATACCTTTGATGCTTGAGTTTGCATGTATAAATGCTTACCTTTCACATGTATAATTATATACTCTACTAGAATGAATAGGTGAAGCTTTTTAAGTTGCTGGCTTAACTGATTTTTTTGTGAATGTATTGCAGAGGAAGATGAATAGGTCAAGTACTGGCATTTTTTCTTTGAGCTTGAAGTTGTATCCCGGAAAATATGAGGTCAATGACTACTCTTCTAACGCTTCAGGCTCATTCTGAGTTAAAGAAAATTGACAGACTGCATCTTTTCCCTATTTGTACCTCACAGATAAAGTTCATTGTCGATGGCGTTTGGAAAGTTGATCCTCTTCGTCCCGTAGTGAACAACAATGGGTTTGAGAACAATCTTCTTACGGTCACGTGAAGTTGTGCATGGAAGGAGCTAGGATATCGATTGGTCTGGGAATTAGGCATTTCTTTGAAGGAAATGAAAGCATAGACTCAAGGACGAGCGCTGATGTGAATCTCATATATCTGGAGCTGATGCAAATACTAACAAGACAAACTGCTACCATCCCGTAGGGATTAGGCTTCATGCTTGTACATGCTACCACTTATGGCATTCTCTTCCTTAGGTTTAGAGTTGTAACTCAATTTTCTACGTTTCCATTCTTTCTTCACCCAACCTAATTTTATATATTCATTATAATTACTGCCTGCACGTCAGCTTGCAATGTATCTACGAGTGGTTTACACAAATTTATATAGTTTATTGAGCTACCGTCTAGTTTATATAGTTTATAAAAACGTTTTATATAGTTTATTGAGCTACCGTCTAGGGATTGTAATGGAAAATAAGTCCATATATGATGAGAATTGATAACTCATCATGCTTTTAAAACCATACTCATCAGACTCAACTAGATGGTAGCTAAGGGTTATATTAGATCACTTAGATGTACAAAGTATCACTGCCCATGAAGTCGTGAAATTCCCTGGGCAGTAGTGTGTTTATTTTTTTATTTTTTTAAACTAAACAGAGTACCATAGTTTTCTACTCAAGAACCTCAACTAACAACCACAATATCTCTATAAATATTAATCAGGTGGCCTCCATAATAGAACTATCAACATTTGCTTGTTTTGCAGCTGATGCAGGAGGAATAACGATGTTAAGGTATCTGACGCACAGAGTATTGTCCTAACATACGTATGAGTAATCATCCATGATAATTCAGGTTTGTACACCGAGGACGCATTTTAAGTATTCATTTTTTTCCCATGATCGTCTTCGTCGAAGTTGACAAGAAAGACAATCTAGACCAGTTTAACATTGGAATTATTCATGAATCATGACATCAATCACTGACATCTTCAGGTCTAAGTCTTCAGAGCAAAAGTGAATCCACTACCACAGTAAACCCTCCAAGTCAAGCTGTTATCTTCGGGTAAAGCCAACTGGGGAATAATGTGATCACTAGTACTGCCCAAACCAAGCTGACCATGCTCACCCCAACCCCAAGTGTAAATATGTCCACTTTCTGCATTAGGAACACAAAAGTCTCAACTTAGGGTGCAAAACAGATAAATCAAGTGAGGTTGGTGAAGTACAAAGAAAAACCTGCCTGTCACTGCAACTGAATGCTCAGCTCCAGCTGAAATTTGCACTACTTTCTTCCCGTTGAGACCAGTCACTATAGACAGATTGGGATAATCTGATAGCAAAGTTCACAGTTGAAGTAGAACAAAGAGATACAGAAGATGAGAAGATGTAAAAGGTGAGAACTAATGCAGAACTTCAACAACCATTGGAATCATAGTAAGCAGGAGCTAAAAAACAATTGGCAAAATAATTTCAGCAGTGCCATAGAAATAGCAATCTAATTTGAGATTTATTCAAAAAAACTGTGTTTCTGTAGTTCTTTAAGCAATTTACAGAATACTTAGTGAATTATCAGTTGAACTTGTAGAAAGTAGAGATAGAATAGGATACTTAATAAGATAAGAGGAGGGTTAATCATAATTAACCATGAGTTGGAGTTTTACAATAGTTAGAATACTAGAGATACAAGGGTATAAATACGCATACAAGCATTGTACATCATTTAATTCAATAAAGAAAAATATGTAACACAACCAATTATTCTTCTAATCTTTTCTGCCTTAATTTTTCTCTAACCAAACCAACATAACCCAGTTAACTTGGTATCAGAGCCAACGGCGATCTCATTGGATTTCTGCCGGAACTAGGCTTCATCATTTACCAATACTTACCTGAGAAACATGACACCACCAACAGATGAACCAGTAACAATGACCCAGTTGCTGGAATTGTTACAACAATTAAACACAAACAAACCAACTCAAGAAACCGGAGGTTCCTCATTACAAATCTCCGAAAAACTAGACAATCACAATTACAATTACACCAAGTGGGCTCGTCTAATACATCTGGCAATTGGAGGAAGGGGTCGGCTCAACCACATCATTGCCGAGCCTCCTTCCCCGACTTCCCAAGATCATCATCAGTGACTCCAAAGGGATTCAATTGTGATCTCTTGGATCATTGAAAACATCGGGTCTGAGGTGGTTAACCAGTTTCTTGACTTTCTGACAGCAAAGGAGTTGTGGGGAGGAATAGAGGCCTTATATGGTAGCGGTAGAGATGGCTTGCAGATCTTTGATTTGACAGTCAAAACAAACCAAATCAAGCAGGGAACCGACTCTATTGAGGTATATTTCGGAAAATTAAATGCATTATGGAAAGAAATTGACCGGAGGAAGGCAAATCTTATGAAGTGCCCTATGACATGAACATGTACAATAAAATTGTGCAAGAGAACCGGTTATACCAATTCCTAGAAGGCCTCAATGAAAGCCTAGACCAAGACAGGAGGGATCTAGTCAATCAAGATCCGCTGCCAACAATCGGAGTCGCATATAGTGCCATCAGGAGAGAGGTGGCAAGAAGAGAGATCATGAAAGGGGGCTTACCTCACTTACCAGAAGGACATGGAGTAGGGAGCGGACTTACGGCACGAAACCGGTCAGGAAGTACATCATCCCGGCGGGAGGTGGACAAATCGAAGCTAAAGTGCTCTGACTGTGACAGATCTCGCCATACTAGAGAAGGGTGCTTCAAGATAATTGGATATCCCAAGTGGTGGAACGAAAACAAGAAAAAAGGGAACGAAAGAACAAATGGCCCGAAAAAGAAGGGAGTAGCATCACTGGGAGAAGATACGAAGCAAGTGGAAGAGAGAGAGAGAGAGTGAGGGAGTTGCGGCAGAGAAGGAGGAAGGAGGTAAGAGAATGAGATATAAGGGGAACCCTAACCCAAGGTCTCTTAAAACTCACGGAAAAAAGAGCCAAGATTTCCACGGCCCAATTAAAGCAACATCAAACCAAGCCCTGTTGACAATACCCACAACAACACCAAAAAACCCTGACCCATCTCTCTTAGGCTAGACCCAGAATTTAAGCCCAGAAAACCGTAGCCAAAAAACCCAATGGATTTTTTACTGTGGTGCAACCAATACGATAACAAATGATAAGAAGAATTTGATAGACCTCACTAAACCTAAAAAAACGCTAATACACACAGCAAATGGGGAGTGTATGAATGTTGAAGGAGCCAGGAAAATTAAGATTGAAAATAAATTTTCCTTAAATAACTGTCTTTATATTCCTAAACTCTCATATAAATTGTTGTCTGTTAGCCATCTCACAAAGAACTAAATTACAATGTCCTAATTAGTTCAAATTATTGTGTTGTACAGAATGCTCGGACCGGGACGATCATTGGACGTGGTACTGAAAGAGATGGATTGTACTTCGTAGATAAGGAATCTCCAAGGCATGTTGCAGTTGCAAAACTGTCAGTAGAAACCCGTCTTCGAACCTGGCACCGACGTCTAGGTCATCCATCAATAGGGTATCTAGATAGTCTTTTTCGTCTTTAGCTAAATCTAATATAGTCTTGAACTGTGAAGTGTGTGTTTTGTCTAAAAGTCATAGAAACTTTTATCCAAGAAGTGTTAGTCAGAGTAATAATCCCTTTTATTTGGTACATTCTGATGTATGGGGGCCTGCTCCCAAATCTAGCTCTCATGGTCTTTCTGGTACAGCTGCAGCATTCAGCGCTATAATTTACTCAGAGAAAATTCCGTCTACAATCAAAGAAGCTCTGGAAAATAATCACTGGAAGAAGGCAATGGAGGAAGAAATTAGTGTCCTTGAAAAAAACAACACATGGGTGAAATGCACTATTCCTCATGACAAGAAGGTTGTTGGGTGTAGATGAGTGTTTTCTATTAAACACAAACAAAAAGAAGACGTAAGCATCGAAAGGTATAAGGCCTAGCTAGTAGGTAAAGGGTATACTCAGGTTTATGGAATTCATTATTCAGAAACCTTTCTCCAATAACCAAGATTGATACTATAAGTGTCCTCTCAATAGTAGCAAATAAAGGATGGCCGTTATACCATTTTGTACCAGGACAAGGGTGCAAACTAAAGAAAGAACTTTGAAACAGTCACCCAGAGCATGGTTTGGCCGGTTTACAGTTGCAATGAGGAGGTTTGGAGATAAGCAGATTAACTCAGATCATACCTTGTTCTTGAAAAGGAATAGTGATTTAACATGTCTCATAATTTATGTTGATGACATGATCATCACTGGAGATGATATAAAAGAGATTGGTTAGCTAAGGGAGAAACTATTCCAAGAATTTGAGATGAAGGATCTTGGAAGATTGAAGTATTTTCTGGGAATTGAAGTACTTAGATCAAAAGAAGGTATATTTATTTCCCAGAAAAAGTACATTCTGGACCTACTGGTTGAAACATGTATGATGGACTGTAAGCATGTGGATACTCCAATGGTAGTAAATCACGGGTTACAGATTGATGAAAAAGCAGAATTAGCAGATCAAGCTCAGTACCAAAGGTTAGTAGGCAGAATGATATACTTGTCACATACACGTCCTGATATTGCATATGCAATGGAAGTAGTGAGTAGATTTATGCACAAGCCTCAAGATCAACACTTGGATGTTGTCTATAGAATTCTTAGATATCTAAAAGGAACTCCCGGGCGAGGAGTCATGATCAGAAGAAACAGCCACTTGAAGTTGCAAGTCTATACTGATGCAGACTGGATGGAGATAGGGACGGACAAAAATCTACTTTGGGCTACTTTGCGTTGATAGGAGGAAACTTAGTAACATGGAAAAGTAAGAAGTAAAAAGTGGTCGCAATTTCAAGTGCTAAAGCTAAGTTTAGAGGCATTGCAAAAGGAGTCACTGAAGTACTATGGCTGAGAAAGCTCTTATCCGAGCTAGGGTTTTGTCCTCAAGAAAGCTGTGAATTGTTTTGTGATAACAAAGCATCAATTAGTATATCTAAAAATCAAGTTCAACAAGACCACACGAAATAAGTAGAGGTTGACAGGCACTTTATCAAAGAGAATTTGGAGGCTAATATTATTAGTCTTCCGCTTTTACGATCATGTGAACAAATAGCAGATATACTAACTAAAGTCGTGGGGGCTAGAGCATTTGAGGAAGACTTAGATAAGTTGGGTGTAGAAAATCATATGACCCAACTCGAGGGGGAGTGTAGAAAGTAAGGATAGAATAGGATACTTAATAAGATAAGAGGAGGGTTAATCATAATTAACCATGAGTTAGAGTTTTACAATAGTTAGGATACTAGAGATACAAGGGTATAAATACCCATACAAGCATTGTACATCATTTAATTCAATAAAGAAAAATACGTAACACAACCAATTATTCTTCTAATCTTTTCTGCCTTAATCTTTCTCTAACCAAAGCAACATAACCTAGTTAATTGAACTCTTATGAAGTTTTTCATCAAACAAACGTGCATGTCAAGAAAAATATTATCCTACATGTGTGAAAAATTCTATCCAGGAAAAAGGGCTAAAAATAGTGTCTCAAGAAAAGGGGGCAAAAATTGGTCTTACTGATTATTGTTATTAGCATAATCTAGTTGGATATACAATAAATTGGTAAATAATTATTGCATTACCAAATGATTTTTGAAGGTGAGCCACCTTTTGTGGATCACTGAGCACTCCGTGATGCCTGCCTCCAAGCATGAAGACTTCCCCTTCACCTGTTAATTGAAATATCCATTTCTAAGTTTATAACCTCACAATAACCAAGTAGCAGATCAAATCACAAAGAAGTTTCATATATATTTTACTTGTTAATACCAAGGCATGATTCCAACCAAGAGCAACTTGCTCAAATGTTGAAGATGATGGCATAGACTGAGGAATACAAACATTCAAATTGCTGCTGAAACCTCTTCCCCAAGTGTAAAGATGGCCATCAGCTTATGTTCACACACAACAAATCAGAGATTTTGTTCATTAAAGTGTTTTATACTGCTCTTAAGACCTTGTACCAACGAGCAATATTTTTTACATTCCACTCAAGATGAAAAAGTACTATCACTCACCTGATAATGCAGCACTTTGATCTCCGTTAGCAAAAATGTCTACCACTTCAGCATCTTTAAAACCAGAACATGCCTTAGGAAGACTCAACGATTTAATTTTATCGTCAGAAACACCCAACTGACAGCGTTTGCCAGATCCAAATCCATACACCTTGTCTTCCAAATTGCCTGCAACAATAACAATCACTTAAAATGATTTGCGTATGACTTGATACAGAATTTTTTTTTTTTACATACAAGGACAATTCAGCCACTAAAAGAGATAAGTTAGCATTGAATGAGATTAAGCTTCCAAATTTACCTTCTACCAATACCAACGAATGCCGCATGCCGCAAGATATCTTATTAACATGCTTAGAGTTGAAAAATGAAACTTCCATTGGGGAGTTGCAGGACTGATAATCACCATGGCCCAGCTGACCAAATGAGCCATCCCCACAGGTAAGGAGGCATCCAGAATCTGAAGGAGTTAGTTTTTTTAACAACACATACTGATGATAATGCAAGTTGAAATCCAATACTTTTCACCTCATAACAGCTCATGCATATCATATCAAGAGACAAGAAGTTCCATCAGATCATGACCATCAGCCAACATAGCAGGTACTTAATAATCAGTTCTAAAGCATTCTATTTCAAATTCATTTGACTTGGGAAACTTCATGAGTACATCATCTCTATGTTCCCTAGGAAACCATAAAAGATAACAAGAACAAGTACACCAGGGATAGACAAGAAAGACATAACAACTCTATGTGACACATCTCGATGCCAATTGATACTCCTTTCATAAGATGAAAAAAATAATTCAGAATCCATGCAACTACAGTAACAGTCATTATAGCTTAAGTTTGTGAGTCTAATGCTCGACATACTTGACATGTTATTGATATTTTGACCTTTCTAATTTATGCCATACACATTCCAAAAACTAGTATACCAAGGATGGACAGGAATGAATCCCACAGAATCTCCATGAGACATGTCGCAATTCCAAACATTAAATCTCCTTTCAAGAGAGAGTAAAACCATCTTCATACGAACAAAAGCATATGCCTGATCAGCTCTACCAAGAAAGATTCCGATTTTTTTGCAAGTTACACACAATCACATGAACCACAAAGGATTTTTTGACGAGTAAGATACCATTGTGGATTCACAGTTTATTACATATAAAAAAATTGGACAAAATGTAGTTGCTAATATAAACCTGAAACGAAACCAGAGTGATTCCAACCAGCAGACACATGGGAAATACAGAAGCTAGCCAATGAATCCACAAGCTTAGGGTACAAGCAATTAGCCACAATCTGACCATGACCTAATTGCCCAGATGCTCCTCTACCCCAACTCAGCACCTTCCCATCTGCACACACCATCAAATCACAAATTATCAAAATACCCAGCTGCTGAAAACCCTGCAAATTTCAACAAAACTTAAAAAGATTGGACTTTTATCAAACCGGAAGTAAGGGCAATAACATGTGCACCACCACAAGATAGGTGAGAGATTTGGCCAAAGGAGGAGAGGGAATTGGTGAGGTTGACGAGGTGTTGAGGGGTAAGTTCATCCTTTAGCTTTCCAGTTCCAAGTTGTCCTTCTGTTCCTGCTCCCCAACTCCATATGTTTTGCTGCTGCTGTTGGTTTTCGTTTTCATTGTGTGTTTCGAGCACTCTTTCTCTTTCCTCCATTGCTACTTTCTCAAGAGTCTAGACATGTCCTGGGCTCAATTTCATTTTATTAGTAGATTTCCTATTATGCTATTCCTTTTTTTAATCCCTCGATAATTGGTAATTTTGGCATATAAAATCGGAAGCGGTTTGCTAAACTAGTCTAACAAAAAGATTGACATGCTCAATTCTCCAGTGACATAAAATCAAGGGATTTTGACAACCTGGCATTTCATATAGAAAACAAACTTGTTAATTAAAATGTAAAATTTTTTAGTATTTATGATAAATATTATTCATCAAAATTTGACTCATTTGTTGAAACTAATTATATATATAATTTAATTAATATTAGTATTATTATTTGTGGTGTAAAGAGATTGATAAGTAATTTAGATAGAATTCGAATTTAGGCCTTAGTTGACATTTACATCAATATTATTATTATAAATTATCTGAACTTATGTTGGTGCAAAAGTCGCAACTTCGCATCTTTTTCTAGTGAGGGTAGAGACTAGAGACAATGCGCATAATGTAGATTTTAAGACTTTTGGTTGCTCTTGATCATTAGGAGTTTGAACTCTAATACAATTTATTCTTCATGTTGGCTAATGGAAGTCGAACAACTTTGGTTTTTTTTCATATTAGAAAAAATCTCAGCTTAATCGTACAAGTAAAAATGCTTCCTAATTCCCATCGTCGTGTCCAAGGAGGCTCGGATTCGTGAGTAAAAGTACTCTAATAAGCAATGGGTAACAACAAAAGAAAGACTCAAACTTGATACATATATTACATGACATTAGAGAATTACATCAAAAACTTGGGAGACCAGCAAATCAGATAAAGTAAAACAGCAGCAGGACAACACCTAAACATCTAAGTAGTACACAAGAATGAGGACAAAAAACCCCAACAAAATCAAACGACTCAAATAATATAAGGAGCAGTACATGAAATATTAGTACTAAAAAATATCATCATAAGCTATGATTTCTCTAGCCTTTAATGGAGCATCCAACACAGAACTAGTGCTACTACTTATATTGGGGTTTACAATGGCAGAACTCAACCTACTCCCCCTCCCATGTCTCCTCAATGGCGCCTCCCCCTTCAACAGTTTGGACGTATTCGCATTAGGACTGGAATTCAAAGTGTTGATCTCATTATCCTCCCTAATTCCTGCTTCTCCATTCATTTCACTTGGCCACATCACTTGAACCTGTGAAACATACAACAACAATAATCTCAGTTTCGAAGCAAAAAGTTTCTCCCTCAATACTGATTCTCCATAGTACCAATTCCTATCACCAACCCACATGAACACCTTAGCTTAATGTCCTATTTCTATGCTACATAGACTCTACAACCCAATCTATTTATGGAAAATTTCCTTGTTCTTGTACATTATCAAGTAACAAACTGTCTATATCCTTGTTGGAGTGTCACGATCCGATACACTTTGAAGAACTTGACCACATCACATTAAAAATCAAAAACATTTAATTCTAAACCCCACTTCATATTGAACAAATTAGAATGATAAGATCAAATCAATTCAGATCCCAAAATTTGGAATTTCAAGCAATCACGCAAAATTGCAAGCTGAAAAGCATGAACAAAAGACAGAGACAGAGTGGGGTATACGCGGTGGGAGTCGATGGAAATGCCGAAGGAGGGGTCAAGGGAG
The DNA here is from genome assembly GCA_026401315.1 of Dysphania ambrosioides. Classification (NCBI taxonomy): domain Eukaryota; kingdom Viridiplantae; phylum Streptophyta; class Magnoliopsida; order Caryophyllales; family Amaranthaceae; genus Dysphania; species Dysphania ambrosioides. The sequence goes on along the minus strand of CM048660.1, from coordinate 209,474 downwards.
GCGGAAAGGGCGGAATCAGCGGCGAATTTGGAGCGGAAAGTGATAAACCCGACACCTTGTTGGTCAATTCGTATCCGAGATATAGACCCGTAGATTTCAAATCTGGACTTGAGGTCTAAGATTGAGCACCCTTCTGGGAGTCCAATCACCACCACTGCTGGTGGCGGGGCTGGTTTTTCTTTGGGTGGTTCTTCCACCGGAGGAGATGGTGGTGGCGGCAGGGGACGACGTCGTTTCGGGTAGGAGTATTGGTTGTGGCGGGAGTTGTAGGGTTTGTCTCTCTTTCGGCTCATCGTTAGTTGCTTTTGCGTTTGGTGGGAATGCTAATGTTGTGTTGGATGAAGGGTTCATCGTAAGCTGAGAAGGGGAAAATTCTGCTTCGGTGACTCGATGAGTCGTCTCATACAATCGAACCAACTCAAAACCTATGACTAGCACGGATTAAATTACTTAGCCCGCTGCCCGCCCCATAGTATCATAAAAATTGCTAATGTTATGCGGAGTTATTAATACGCACATTTTGAAAAGGTTAATGAAATGCTCCATTTATAAATAAAATTCACCATTCATCTAAATGTAATTGCACCTTTGAAGTATATAAATACATGGTGTATCTATATATGGCACAATTATCTCATCAAACTCCCAAATATCTCCAAATTACCATCAATTTCAATTATTACTTTAGTAGTCAATATTCTCAATAAGGTATTGGTTGAACGTATTTTTATTATTTTTTTTTTTGCAAGAAAATTTTTATTAGTTATATGAATAGAGATTATAAAATTTTACATTAATTATTACTATTGTATTAGATATATGTGTTAGTCCTGAGTTATGCAATTTCTTATTCTACATAAAATTGAATACTCCTATAGTGCCAAAAAAAATTGTGAAACTTACATTCTTTTTGATAAATTATTTAAATTTTTATCCATAAATTTATGGTCAAAATATTATCTTTTATCATAAGTGTTCATTAAAAACTAAACTTATTAACTTTCCACATAGTAATCGAGTTGGATATTTGAAGTTGAAACTTTTTTTCATTAGTATCCTTTTAAATCCCGATTAATATTCTCTTAAATTAATTTCATGAAAAAATTTAAAAATATCCAAAGTTATTCTAATATCTAAAAAAGTAACTAAATAATTGGACACTTTTACTTTTTTCTAAAAAGAAATTCCCTAAATTAACAATGAAATTAATAAAAAATTTAGGATGAATTTTTTTAAAACTAGTACACGACGTTTACCCTTTTATACCTACTCTAGTGTGCTATTTTGCCTACTCTCCATCCAAAATTCTTCCTTCTATTTGTTCAAAGGTATTTTATAATATTAATTCTCTTTCTACTTCATTTATTTTATGGCAAATTAGTATAATTATTTTATCATCACTCACTTTATGGATCTACTTTAACAATTTGCGTACTATTTATATCACTTTTATCAAAAGTTAAAGGAAACGGAGGTATTAATAAAAAGATAGATACCTCTACAAAATTTAATACAAAGTTTGTCGTACTTTTCTAACAAAGCGTACTCTATTATCATTACTTTCTCAACAAAGTAATTATAGCATGAATAAATCCAATGTCCCTCCACTTCAACTCAACCATCTCACTAATATATGCATTTGTTTATGGAATGTTCAAGCTATGCATTTGGTATACTATAAACACACACTAAGAAGTCTGAGTGGCTTAGAATGTTCAAGCTATGCATGAATACAATCTAATTTTTACATCATAGTATGAGAAGAACATAGTCACACTAAGCTACAAAGTTTCTAAGGTCTCGCATAAACATCAGCAACATATGGTAAATACATGGTACTAGAGTAACATAGAACATTTAGGAGCTTAACAAGCATACTCAAAATCGAGTATCTCAAGCACTTCCAGCCATGACCAATACAATCACAGAGTCTCTAGTGTTTAGCCTCAATATCAGCAACATTTGGTAAACATATGGTAGAAGAGTGGCTTACAACATTTATGAGCTCAACAAGCATCAAAAAATCGAGTCACTCAAGGTCTTTTAGTTATGATCAGTACACTCACAAAATTGACATTAACTTAAATTAAGTTGTAGATACATCTCAAGAATGCCCTGCAAAGACTAGAGTGTTCAATTAACCAACACTCACAACATTCAACAAACCATCCGTCCATAACTAAACAACAAACAAATTCTTGCTTATGTTAAAACACCAAAAATAGAGCATTCAACAAATCATCCATCTCCAAATAGACCAAGAAGAAGGGGTTTAAAGAGTTCACTCATTCCTTTTTTTTCGAAGCTCATTTTGTACTCTTGCTTAGTAGAGTACCAATAGGAGTACGCTGACCAAGATTTAAACCCATTTGGGGGTGGTTCTAGGGTGGTGTGAAGAGGATATTCAGATGGGTTTGTAAATGGAGCACTAGTAGGAGTACGCGAAACCACATATTTGATAATTGAAGCCAGAGATAGATCCTTCTCAAGCACCGAATTTTTAATCAATTTGGCAGTTAGAGCATCAAGAAAATCATAGAGATGACGAATCTTAATCGGTAGTAAGGGGTCCTTCTCAAAACAAAGTAAAAAGGTTTACCTTTAGATTCTCCACCAAGATTTGCCATGGTGGAATTATTGAAGCAATTGGATGGCATTGATAGTCCCAATCTCAAAAACACTAGAAATTTGTTTGGAATAAAATCACAATATGTGGGTATCAAAACATTCATAGAGATATGTAGGTTATTAATCCATTGAAAAATTTGGGAAATTATGAGGGGTATAAGTGACATATGAAGTTTATAAGAGAGAAAGCTATAGAGAAAAAGAAAGGAATGGTTTAAAGAAATTTTGGATGAAATAAGGGGAATATCGGGGATTAGGATTAAAGGGAGGGGTTAATGGGTTGGGTTAGGTTAGGTGAGTGGATTAGGTAAGGAAAAATTAGTGGAATGAAGACAAATGCAAGGGTATTTTGATAAATATAATATGCCCAAATTAGGAATGTAACAATTAAATCCAGACGTACAATAGTAGAAAATGTAGCAAGTAAATCGCGACGGTAGGAGTAATCCTATATCACACATTAGTTTTAACTCTTTATTTTTTTTCATTTGTTCCAAATTAGTTTTTCATTTCTATTTTTGAAAAATACCCACTATTATTTTAATGCATCTCATTTCTAACTACCATAAAGTGAAGCCTACTAAGGCCAAGAAAATGAAGAATGGATTGTGTAAGGAAGGAAGTGCATAATTGGGCCGATATTAGGGAAATTGTTTGATGATCAAGAAGACCTTAAAGTCTAATTAATGAAGCTTCATTAAAAGAGATTCATCAAATTCCTTTTATAATATGCAATTTAAATGGTCCTAGGTGCTTTGATGAGATCCATGGGTAGGTAACAATGCAAATCAAAGGAATGTAACACACTAAGTAATTCCCTTAAATATACGCACCTTCCAAAGTGATGAAACATGAAATATATCATGATATGAGTTATATCTTGATACACTCGATTTTTGCAGATATTTGGGGGGCAAGGGTCTCGCTAACTGATCAGCAAGTCAGGGTCCAAGGGGCGACGCACTCCTATCCGTGGGTTCCAAGGGGCCGAAACTCCCTTGTTTTGGTATGTTATGGGTTTTTTTATCGGTTTTGGTTTTGGGGTGTAATCAGTCTTTTGACTGATTACGTTTTCCTATGTGTCTTATTTAAACTCTTATTAACCTAGTATCTGTATTTTGGTTTTTGTATATCACTTCCATCTTCACATATCAATAAAATCTATTCTTCCTCTGCATATAAACCTAACTAATACATTATCAGTGAACTATGCAAAATTTTTTGTGTGATGTTTATCATTATTTATCGCTCTTGTATTCGTTACAACAAAATATAATGGAGTGGGGGAACAATAAAGTCGCACAAAACAAACAAGCCTAGGCCGGTTGGCCCGATGGCCCCTTTGGGAGTTTGGGTTTTGAGTGCCAACATCCCACTACCACATGGCCCCATTCCCACCCATAGAAATCCAAAAGAACCGAGAGACGTGAGAACATCCAAAAACTTGAAAACCCCTGAAAATCATCAGCAATGGCATCCAGTATCCCAGCAACCAACTCACTCTCCTTCACTCTCCTCCACCGAAGAACCCACCTCATCCACCCCTCCATCACCCACTTTAAATCCCAAATTAAACTCGACTTAACCCCCCCTCTAACCCTCCTTAAGGGCACCCCCCATTTCACCAACTACTCTCTATTCCCCTCCTATCCCCTTAAATTAAGGGCATCCCCAAATGACAACTCACTATCTACCCCAAACGACCAATCAGTGCCCACAATTTTGGGGGACAAACCCATCAACACAATCTTGTGGGTGTTGCTCTGGACTTCTGTTTCACTTGCTGTGTTTGCATTTTCAAAAGATGCAAAGACTTCTGCTTCTGCTGCAACTGTTGCCATTGTTGCCAGTGATTCTTCAATCAAAGCTTCGAGCTTTGGGGTTAAAGTTGCTAGCTTTTTGAGGGGCTCAGGTTGGCCTGATGAAGCTATTGTATTTGCTCTTGCTACTCTTCCTGTCATTGAGCTTCGTGGGGCTATTCCTGTTGGTTATTGGATGCAACTCAATCCCATTTTGCTAACTGTCTTATCTATTGTTGGGTGAGCTTTGTATTATGTCCTTAGTTTTTTTTGATTAATGGGTGATTATTGCTTTCAATTTTTGATGTTTACTGCGCGTAATTCAATTATGTTTTGGTGCTTATTAATCATCATTTTGACAAGTTGTATGCTATGTAATTTCTTGATGCAATTTTTGAGATCGGGTATGTTGTTGGGGTGATTGAAGTTTGTAGGTTCATACTTCTTCAACATTAAGATTAGTGACGTTAGGACTTGGAGTGGAATTGAGGGAGTTGAGAATCTTGAGGTACCAGTCTTGGTGACGAGTCTATTACGATTGGCAGTGTATTCAGAGGATTAGAGAGCGTATTTCGAGAGTCTAGATTGAATTCGGATTGTATCATTGCTTTTTTATAATTGGATATGTTGTCAAGAATAGGGAAAAGTGTTGGATGTTTCGTTGTCCAACATAGAACAAGGTTATAGGATTGCCTGAACAGGAAGACATTTTTGTTAGGGTAGTGCAGAAATACTAAAAGAAAAAAAAATAGAGAAATAGTTATGTAAGTATGATGATTGAGCCATAATTTGGGTTGACAATGGTGAAGCATTAGAGAAGAACTTTATCAGCTAAGCTTCTGTTGCTAACATTTTCAGCCAATGATTCATGACCTGATCATGTAGTTTTAGAAGAACTGTAAAGTTCTCAAAATACTGTATTTTGTTTATTGCTTAATTGAATTGATTCATGTACATGTGTTCGTATGTATAGATTTACATATAGAGTCCTACTTTTCCTAAACTCATGCTAAAGATAATTTTGCTGATGATAATTCCGTGCTATATCTAATCCCTTGATTTCAGGGGCTCTCCAACACTCCCCCTTGAGTTAGGTCGTAGGTTCTCCATACCTAACTTGCACAACATATTTCCAAGAACATTGGCTCCAACTGCTTTGGTTAAGATTTCACCCGAATGAACAAAAGTGAGATTAATAATTTTGGATTCTCGATTGTCCTTTATAAAATATCTATCAATCTTCACATGTTTTATTCGATCATGCTAAATAGGATTTTCAGATATACTAATTGCTGCATTGTTATCACAAAAAAGTTCACAGCATCCCTCTAGAGGAAACCCGAGCTCCGTTAGATATTTTTGTAACCAAAGAATCTCAGTGACCCCTTTGGCAATTTTCCTAAACTCTACTTCGCCATTCGACATTGCCATTACCTTCTATTTCTTGCTCCTCTTGGTTACTAAGTTTCCTCCAATCAAGGCAAAATACTCAGAAGTAGACTTCCTTCTATCCTGATTTCCTACCCAGTTTGCAATTGTATATGCCTGTAGGTTTAGGTAGCCATTTTTCTTAAACATTACACCTCTGCGAGGTGTTTTCTTGATATATCTAAGGATTTTGTATACAGCTTCAATATGCTGGATTTGTGGCTTATGCTGCTCACAACTCCCATTGCGTAGACAATATCAGGACGAGTATGTGACAGATAAATCAATTTCCCTACTAGCCTTTGGTATTGAGTCTAGTCCATAGGTATTGCCTCTTCGTCAATTTGAAGCCCATGGGTTGTCACTATCAGAGCATATGCAAGCTTACAATCTACTAAACCAACTTTTGCTAAGAGATCATAGATATATCTTCGATGAGAAATAAAGATATCCTTCCCTAATCTAAGTACTTCAATTCCCGATAAATATTTGAGTCTTTCCAAATCCTTTATCTCAATTTCCTGAAATAACTTCCTCTTCAACACTCTAATCTCTTCTTCATCATCTTCAATGATGATCATATCATCTACATAAATAATAAGACACGTTATTAGGCTACCTTTCCTCTTCAGGAACAAGGTATGATCAGAGTTGCTTCGTTGATAACCAAACTTTTTCATTACTAATGTAAACCTAACAAACCAGGGTGAGACCCTTGGAGACTGTTTTAACCCATACAAATCCTTTTTAAGATTACACCCTTCACATGCTATGAATCTTTTGAAGAACCCGGGAGGAGCTTTCATGTTTACCTCTTCTGTAATTTCTTCATTAGAAAGACATTTTTCACTTCAAACTTATGTAACGACAAATCCTTGTTTGTTGCTACCTAGAAGAGTACCCTGATGGTGTCAATTTTCGCCACTGGTGAAAAAGTTTCTGAATAGTCAATCTCATACACCTGAGTATACCCTTTTGCCATAATTTTTGCTTTGTATCATTCAATGCTTCCATATGCCTTATACTTAATGGTAAAAATCCACATGCACCCTACAACCCTTTTATTTTCGGGAATCATACATTTATCCCAAGTATCATTCTTAATGAAGGTATTAACTTCCTCTTCTAGTGCCTTCTTCCAATGTTCGCTTCTGAATGCTTCTTCTACTGGAGATGGAATCTTCTCCGAGTATATGATAGTTTTAAACGCCACTGCTGTAGAGGATATATCACGTGATGTTTGAATTGTTTGTTTAGACTTTTGGGCTTCATAGGAGGGATCATATCGTCTTGGGGGAACTTCTCTTGTACTTCTGGGAGGCAACTAATATCTTCCTGTAAATTATTCTGCTTCCATGTTCTCCTATATCACTTTAACATTGTCTTCCAGGGTTACATTGCCAGAATCCACGGGTTTAGAGTTACTTACCTTAGATGATTGAAATTGCAAAAGATGTTCGTTCATGAGAAATTCATTTTGTGGTGGTATATATGGAACTGTAGACTGTACTACATCTTCTCCAGATTTATGAGTTTCGTCACTGTTAATGTGGTCAATGTTGTAGGTTAACCAACTTAGATCATCTATGACTTCAAAGTTGGGGAAAGAAATAGGAGTTCTGAACAAAGTCATGATCCATAGTAGTATACAAATGATTTGAAATTGGGTCAAGATATCGACAACCCTTTTGATTTACACTATATCCAACAAAGACACATTTGGCTGCGTGGGTTCTAACTTGTGTCGACTTCGTTTAGGCAAATGCACATAAACAACGCACCCAAATACTCAGGGAAGTAGAGAATGGAAAGAGGGAATGTGGACAAAGGTATGAAGGACATCTAATAGAGTTTTGTAGTGAAGTTTTTTTGTGGGAAGGCGATTAGTGAGATAGTTTGCAATAGTAATGGCTTCTGGCAAAAAATACTTAGGTATACAAGATTCAAACATCATGGCTTGGGTCATTTCTAGGAGACTATGGTTTTTATGTTATGCAACCCTATTTTGTTGTAGGGTGTCAGGACATGTAGTTTGATGAAGGAGGCCATGGGTTGAGAAAAAAGTTTTCATATTGTGATTTATGTACTCTCCTTCATTATCAGATCGAAGAATTGTAATTTTTGTTTGAAATTGGGTGAGAATCATTTGGTAGAAGGCAACAAAAGTATCATACACATTTGATTTTTGCTTAAAAAAATAATCTAGCTCATTCGAGTGCAATCATCAATAAACAGAATATAGTAGACAAAACCATGATTATCAATTTCAGGGGCAGGTTCCCACACATCGGATTGTATTAAATGAAACAGTTTATTTGCTTGACTAATACTATCAAAATAACTATGTTTACAACTTTTTGCAAGGAAATAAGCTTCAAAGTTAAACAAAAGTTTTGATCTAGCAAGAGAGGGGAAAAGACGTTCCAAGTACCCTAGTGACGGATGCCCTAATCGACGATGCCACATTCAGCCCGAGTTGATTTTCTACTGAACCATGACCAATTGCTGTGCCACCCTTCTGAGATATCTCGTCAACATAGTACAATCCGTCTTCTTCGGTACACGCCGAATGATCTCCCTTGTTCGAGCATCATGTACAACATAAAAATAAGAGGTCATTAGAATATTACAATCCAATTCTTTCGTGAGATAGCTAATGGACAAGAGTTTATAGGAAAGAGTTGGAATGTAAGGACAATTCTTCAATGAAAGGTGATCTCCGATTTTAACCGTTCCTTCTCTTGCAACCTCCATACATTCACCATTGGCTGTTTGTATCAAGGTTTTTTGGGGTTTAAATGAGGTTAGGAAATCCTTTTTGTCATAGTATCAATTGCTCTATAGTCAAAGATCCATCGGGTTTTTGGGTTGTTTTTGGACGACAGAGCTGATAAATCAAATTGGGTATGTGTTTGGGCCTGGGTTGACGTGGCTTGACTTTGAAGGAATGTGTTGGGTTTGTTTTGTTTTGTGCTAGGGGGTGTTGTTGGGTGTTGACAAGAGGTAAGGGAATTCGTGGGCTGGCCCACGCATTTGGAAGTGTGGGAACAAGTTGTGTACGGGTAGGTTAAGGTGAGGGTTGGGTTTTGGGGTATACTTTTAGGGTTAGGTTTAGGAGCTTCACACATTTTTCCCAAATTACCTTCTTCCTCCTTCACAGCCATTTCTCACCCTTGCTCTTCATTCCATGTTTCAAAATTTTCTCCATAGCCATGGAGGCTACGCTCTTTCTCTTGGTCTCCTCTCCTCTTTCGGTTCCTTTCTTCTTGTTTTCTGACCACCACTCGGGATACCCAATTAGTTTAAAACATCCTTCCTTTGTGTGACGAGATCCACCACAATGTGAACACTTGAGGTTCGTTGTAGTAAATCCACTTTCAATTCCCTCCACCGAAGGTAAGTGCGCAGGTGAGTTTGTTGTTTTCATAATTTCTCTCCTTGCTATCTCCTTCCTTATTCCAATATATGTTATCTAGACGGTGGGTAATGGGTCTTGGTTAACAAGCTCCCTTCGATCCTTGTCGAGGGACTCGTCTAGCCCACCTAAGAACTGATGAAGACGGGTTTGTTGTGTTAATTTATTGTGCAAAGTTATATCATTCCGTTCCTTCATTGGATTCGGCATCCGACGATCAATTTCTTTCCATATGGTGATGAGTTTGGCATAGTATCCTTCGATAGTGTGTCGGCTTTTATGAAAAGGTCAAAGATTTGTAACCCATTTCTCCCACTATTGTAAACTGTTTCGACGCCTTTCCAAAGTTCTTTAGCTGTAGAAAAATCAAGAAATTGATTTACCAAATCAGATTCGATATTTTTCATTATTCAAGTTCTAACTAGAACATCTCTTTGGGTCCAAATGGTTTGCTCTTTAGTGTCAGTGGATGGTGGGGTGGCGGTGATATGCATGAGTATCCCCCTCCCTTTGATCGCTATCGACATTAACCTAAACCATTTCATATAATTCTGATTGTTTTGCTTCTCCAAGACGTTGAGAGGGCCACTATGGGTGTCTTAACTCCTATTGATATTTGACTTCTCAAGGAGGTGCGATATTTGAGTCATAATGCCGGTGGTTCATTCATCCTCACAAGTAAGGTTTCGGTGGTTTGGTAGATGATGAGAATTGGGTGAAAAACACCAGAGAACGACTGATACCAAGAACTATAAAGTTCTCAAATACTGTATTTTGTTTATTGCTTAATTGAATTGATTCATATACATGTGTTCGTATATATAGATTTACATATAGAGTCCTACTTTTCCTAAACTCATGCTAAAGATAATTTTGCTGATGATAATTCCGTGCTATATCTAATCCCTTGATCTCAGGGATAACTTATCTCTGCTCTCCAACACAACCCCCCTCAAGTTAGGTTGTAAGATCTCCAACACCTAACTTGCACAACACATTTTCAAGAACACTGACTCTAACTGCTTTGGTCAAGATATCTGCCATCTGATCACCCGAATGAACAAAAGGGAGATTAATAATTTTGAACTCTATGTAATTCAATCGTCGTTTTAGAGATTGATCCTGCTACATGTTGGGAGACCTTTGTGATTTAGAAACATGCAGCTTTGGTAGATCACTATAATGGACTCTGAGCTTTTGTAATTAGTTTGTTAGTAAGTATTAAAATCGAAGCCACCAATATGGTCATGGAAGTGTTCTAAATGATGTCTGGGAAATTTAGACTGTTGATAACTTGAAACTATACTAATCTGATTGTGTTATGTAATGGTAGTAACATGGTTCCAGTTCCATTTATCATACTCTACTTGAAGAAGTTTGCGACTTTTGTTGCTGGAAAGAGCCACACAGCATCAAGATTTCTGGACATGCTATTTGAGAGGGCCAAGGACAAGGCTGGCCCGGTGGAAGAGTTCCAATGGCTTGGTTTAATGTTGTTTGTAGCAGTGCCATTTCCTGGGACAGGAGCATGGACTGGCGCTATCATTGCTTCAGTGCTGGACATGCCTTTCTGGCCTGCTGTGTCAGCGAATTTCTTTGGTGTGGCGGGTGCTGGACTTCTTGTCAATTTGCTTGTGAATCTTGGCCTCAAGTATGCAATTATAATGGGTGTTCTTCTCTTCGTCGTTTCAACGTTTATGTGGAGTGTGCTTCGGAGTCTTAGTAAGTCTCTGAAGTCGCAATACTAACTCTTCAATGCTGTCATTTCTCTGTTTCATACTACTTATTGATGTTTCTTGAAATCTTAAGATGATGAGAAACATATTGATCTAGTTTTGGTCATCCAACAACAATCTTGTACTTTGCAGATTGGATAAACCGGTGACAGAAAGGGGTCTGAACTACTTCCGTAGTTCCGCAAACGAATTTGATCTCGTTCTGAGTTAAGAAAAGTTTATATTCAGTAGCGGCATCCAAGATTATAGAAGTTCTTGACCTGTAAAAGTTGTTCATACTTTGGTTCAGGTTTATAGCCCATTAATCGTTAGGCTTTAATTGAAAAATGTTGGGCTTTTATGTGAGGTGGTAAGGCTGCCAACCCCTTTACATTTTTGTATGAATCTAGTAGTTCACTGCTGTTCATAGTCTCATGCAATAAAATCGTTCTGCAATTCAATCACTATACCAGGTCACCACTCACCAGCCAATAAAATTGATACAGTAGTAGCAAACTATAGATACATGGGATCACCACATACTCAAATCGCAAATGGAACAATGTGCAAATTTCTGTCAGTAGAAATCATCCATTTTTCTTGTATATAGAGCCCACATTGTCTAATGAATACATAAAAAAACCCTTCATTCCTAAATTAGTAAGTACGGAATAATTTGGTAGAATACTGATTTAGTACGTAAAATCAAAAATATTAAATTACAAAGAAACATTGCATTAGTATGACGGAGAGTAGCCGAGTGCAAGGTACATAGAATTCGTAAATGATAATACCTCGGAAATATTTGAAGACAAGTGATAAGTCTAATTCTTTCATAAAACATTAAAGCCTAAACCAAACTCTTTAGAAAGTACCACTTCAAATTCTATTTTTTTTGACAACTAAACACTCCTAGAGTGGAACAAAGCAACTACACTTAAAAAGGTAAATTAGCTTTTCTTTGGAATCCAATAAACTCCGATCGACAAATCACCTTAAACTAACACTACAAGAGTACTACTCGACAACTAGCCGTTTTGGTCCCACTACATGTCCATATCGAATCGCAGACTACCACATGGCCCTTAATATTAAGGAAACCACTGATCGGACCGTCCACGTAGCTGGGAAATTGACCTTGTCCCTTGAATATGCCACGCAATTAAAGATAAGCCAACACCACGGAATTCAGTGGGTACATTTATGCTACGTGGCAGAAGATGGACGGGTCTTCTCTTGAATGAAAGTAGAGCCTCACTGATTAGTCACCATCAATCATGCTCCATCAGGTGACTCTGGATAAATTATAATACCATTGGGATCCACTGGTTATATGCTGACAAAAAATTGTCAAACGTGTAAAGTTATGCCTTGGGCCCACCAGCCACGTGCGTCGGGTATTCGAGTTAAACCATGACCGTCATTTTTGGGCTTGATAAAATTTAGCCCAACAAGATTATCTCTTTTCCCGTATTAGCTTGTCGTGAGACGTTAATACTTTGCACGTAATAAAACAAATCAATGTTGTTTTTTAGCGATCATCTTATACGATTTCAAGTAACACAAAGACATGTGTGGAAATAATTAGGGGTACACGGTTAACCGTATTATTAAAATTAACAGGTACAATTAATCGTTATAACGGTTAATAAAAACGCCTAATTGTACCGATAAATAGTTAACCGATATTTAACTGTATGATTAGCCGTTAACCGCTAATCGTATCATTTCATTTTTCTGCACTTGTACACCTAATATTATGAAACTACTTATACGATTCCTTAACTCATTTGGGTCTTTAAGAACAATAATAACACATATTTACACAAGGTTTGATCATGTATAAAAAACTTGTGACATTCTTTCATGTTTTAACCTTTTAGATTTAGTTTATTTTAAAATAATCATATCGGTTAAATGATGGTTCACTGCTACAAAAATTTTCTTACTGTAACCATTAACCACTACAATTATTTTTATTTTTGAAAATTTTAAAAAATTACTAAAAATCGGTGTATATAATCCTCAAAATTACGTCCTTTCGAAATATTTTGAAGTCGGTCGAGAAATTCTTTTAAATATTTACCCAAGCTATAACAGGGTCATATTAGCCTGCATGAGTCATTAGAACCATCTAATTCGACTTGAAAATCGGTGTATAATATTTAAAATTACGTCAGTTCAGATGTTTTTGAAGTCGGACTCATAATTCCTTTAAATTTTAACCAAGTTGTAACAAAGTCATATTAGCCCACGGGAGTCATAAGAATCATTTAATTTGACTTGAAATACCAAATACAATCATTTCTTATATACCTATTATTGGATTCTAAATACCTTTGTGAAGCCTTTGCAAGTCTAAGAATAATAAATTGTTTGTTCCAAACCTCTTTAAATGATCATAGGGACACCCACCTTTGAAATTTCTGTCATTTTGGAAGTTTTTGAACTCGGTCGTAGAAATCCTTTAAATTTTTACCTTATCTTTAACAGGATCAAATTAGGTCACATGAGTCATTAGAATAATTTAATTTGACATAAAACATCTATCACAAAGGTTTATAATTTATGTATAATTCGATCCAAAATACGTGTATGGGGCCTTTGGAGGTCTAACATAAATAAAATGTTTGTCCGAAACCTATTAATATTATCCTAGGGAACTCCCACTTTTTTTGTTATTTTTGAAAATTTTTAAAGATTTCTAGCAATCAATGTATTATAATCTTCAAAATTACGTCATTTCAAATGTTTTCAAAGTCGGCCGCGGAATTCTTTTAAAATTTTTACCCAAGTTTTAACAAAGTCATATTAGCCAGCACGAGTCATTAGAACCATCAAATTTGATTTGAAATATCAATTACAATCATTTTTAATATATCTACAATTGAATTCTAAATACCTTTTTAAAGCTATTGGAGGTCTATGAATAATAAACTGTTTTTTCTAAACCTCTTTAAATGGCCACTGGGGACACCCTCTAAAGGTGTATTAACTGTTAAAATTTTATTATTTCGGACGTTTTTAAAATTGATCGTAGAACTCCTTTAAATTTTTACCCTATCTTTAATAGGTTCAAATTAGGCTACATGAGTTATTAGAACCATATAACTTGACTTCAAACAATTATTATAATAGTTTATAATTTACCTACAAGTGTGATATCTAGTTGGAGAAAGTAGCCTTTTTGGGACATGTGATATCTAAGAAAGGCGTATACGTAGATCCAGTAAAGATTCAAGCCGTAAGTGAATGGACAACACCAAATAGTGTATCGGATATTCGAAGTTTCTTGGGATTAGTAGGCTATTATCAGCGATTTGTGAAGGAGTTTTCAAAGATATCTAGACCTATGACCAGTCTTATGAAAAAGGAGTGTAGGGTTGTGTGGACTTTGGAGTGTAAAGAGGCATTTTAAATTTTAAAGATAAGTTAACATCGACGCCATTCTTAGCCTTACCAGATGAGAGTGATCAATATGAGGTCTATAGTGACGCATCCAAGTTTGGGTTAGGTTGTGTATTGATGCAAAATATAAGGGTTATAACCTATGTCTCTAGAAAATTGAAACCATATGAGGTTAACTACCCGACTCATGATTTGGAGCTAGCAGTGATAGCTTTCGCCTTGAAAATTTGGAGACATTACCTTTACAGAGTAACTTGTAAGATCTATACGGATCATAAAAGTTTAAAGCACATTTTCACCTAGAAGGAGTTAAATATGAGGCAAAGGAGATGGTTGGGACTTATCAAATATTATGATTGGGAGATTCAATATCATGAAGGAAAAGCCAATGTGGTGGCAGATGTATTAAATAGGAAGTCGAAACATTCGATGAATGCAATAATTTTGCCTGATCAGTTATGTATAGAATTTCAGAAAATAAACTTAGAGATAGTGGAACAAGGAGGAGTACAAGAATGTATTAATGCCATGGAAATTAATCCCTCTATTTATAATGAGATTCAGGAAATCCAACCGAAAGATAAAAAATTGGAAAACAGCAAAGAGAAAATCTAGGAAGGACAGACCCTAGACTTTGCGATCACTAATGATGGGAGTATTAGATTTAAAGAAAGATGGTGTGGTCCATACAATAGAGGAGATTTAAAGAATATATTGATGGAAGAATCTCATAGTTCACCTTACTCTATACATCCTAGAGGAGATAAATTATACAAGGACATGAAGAAGACATTTTGGTGGCCAAATATGAAAAAGGAAGTAGCTGAATTTGTGGCTAGGTGCCTTACTTGTCAGAAGGTAAAGATAAAGCATAAGCATCCCTAGGGTAAGGTTTAACCATTGGAAGTTCCTAGTTGGAAATGAGATTCAATATCAATGAATTTTGGAGGAGCTCTGCCTAGAATAAGGGCCGATAATGATACCATTTGGGTGATTGTGGATAGACTCACTGAGAATGTCGTTTTCATACCCATAAAGAGCACTTGGATGATGAACCAATAAGGAAAATCTTATGTGAAATTCATGGTAAAGTATCATGGGGTGCCGAAGGATGTTGTGTCGGACAAAGATTTGAGGTTTTTGTCCAATTTTTGGAAGAGTTTGCAGATGGCAGTGGGAACAAGGTTACTTATGAGCACATCATTCCACCCCTCTATTGACGGTCAGACTGAAAGAACCATTCAGACCTTAGAAGATATATTAAGGGTATGTATGATGGAGTATCAAGGGTCATGAGAGGATTACTTAAACCTAATAGATTTTTTCTATAATAATAGTTATCATGCTAGTATTGGAATGACACCTTTTGAGACACTTTATGGAAGAAAGTGTAGGAATCTGGTGTGTTTGAATGATATAAGTGAAACCATAGTACTTGGACCAGAAATGATCTAAGAAACTATTAAACAAAAGAACATGATCCAGGAAAAGATCAAAGCAGCTCAAGACCATTAGAAGAGCCAAGAATTCTCCAAGACACGAGATGAAGAATATGATGTTGGAGAAAAGGTTTTATTAAAAGTTTTTCCAATGAAAGGAGTGATGAGGTTTGGGAAAAAGGGGAAATTGAGTCCGAAGTACATTGGACCCTATGAGGTGTTGAAAAGAGTGGGCAAAGTGGCTTATGAGTTGGACCTGCCTAATGAATCAGAGCGAGTGCACAACGTGTTTCACATATCTCAATTGAGAAAATATGTACCGGATGCAAGTAATGTGTTACGTCTTGAATCAATAGAAATGGATGAAAGTTTGAATTATGAAGAAAGACCAGTCCGAATCTTGGATACCAAGGTAAGAAGAGATGTAAAAATAGTGAAAGTGCTATGGTCAAATCATGATACCGAAGAGGGAGGCAGAGGATGAAATGAGAAAGAAATATCTGGACTTATTTTCTAAGGTTAGTAGTCAAGTCACGGGGACGTGACTTTCTTTTAAGGGGGTAGAATGCGATAGAGTTTCGCACTTTGCCATTTTCAGGATATACAAGACCCAATTATATAGGTTCTATGAATTAGTTACATACGTCACATGCATTGCATTAAAAAGTTTTTTTTTAAAATATTTTCAAAGTTTTAAGGGGTAGACTGTAATACCTCGTATTTTAGACATCAAATTCAAAAGTTTATATGCTAAGTTGTAATTAAAAATAAATGTTCATAATATTTTAAAAGTATTTTGGCCCAATTATAATTATGGAACGCCATTTATATATTTATTGTACAATTTGATTAAGAAAATCATTTAATTTCATAAATAAATATTTAATTCCTCAATTATTCCATTAAGTTCCCAAAACACCCTCCAAAATATCCCAAAAAATAATTTGAGTATCCAATTTCCTTCTAGAATATTGCAGAGGCTTTTAAGATATTATTCTTAGCGAAAAAATTCAATTTTATATATTTATAAAGATTACTTTTATTTAAAATCAATTATATTAAAAAATTGGATATACTTACAAAAAATATTCCAACCTTATCTAATCATGGCCAGCTGCCATGATATAGTTTTAGTTGAAAAGATAGTTTTAATTTTAAAATAAAGAATTTTTAAAAAAATAAATTCCAACCTTATTATATCTGTTTTCCATGATTGATATTTTTAAAAAAATATTAATATAAACTTTATCTTTTTTAACTAATTCTAATTGGTTTGGTTTGAATTAAATGATTTTAATTAGTTAGGCTATCTAATAATTAAATTATTTAAAAAAAATATTTTTATGAAAATTTGAAAAAAAAAATCATTTTAAATTTATACGTATCTTTTAGTTTTCAAACCATTAAAATTTACTATAAATTTTACTATAAAATAGACCCTAATATTCACCTAAATTTTCACACAAAAATCATTAAATACTTTCTTCTTGTATCAAACTTTCTCCCTCTCTCTAGCCACTCTCTCTATCTCTTCGGCCATCATGCGCCACTAACAACCACCAACCACCATGAGCGTCCTCTTTCCCCTAACTATTTCAATTGTTTTAAAAAAAATTAGTACTTAAAACTATTTCTAAATTTAATTAAGGTTTAAATATTTTATGCATATTATTGTGTTGCATTATGTTGATTAGTTTTTCTAATTGATAGGAGGATCATCTTGAAGTTTAGCAAGAAGCTGATAAGAAGTACTAGAATTTATGTTATGTATATGTGTTAAATCTTTTTATGTGCAATTGAATGTTTTATTTTGATCGTGTTAAGATATTTTTAGTATCTATTTTGCTAAATAAATTGTAATTGGACTTTTAGCCATGTGCCACTTTTTAAAAAATTTATATGATTATTTATTTAAAATTTTTATTATAAAAAAAGGAATTATATAAATTAACTTTATTTATATAATATGTATCATGTTTTAAAAAAGCCAAAAGACATTTGAAATTTAATAGTTTTCAATGAGCTCTAATAATTCAAGCGAGGTCTTTGTATTTAAAGAATTTACTAAAGGAGTTATAAAAGGAGGGTTATTATTATTATACATTATCATTTGATTTTATAATCAAGAAGAGTTCATGCTTCAAAGTCCACTTGTTGGCTAATAAAAAAGAAAACTCCAAGGATTGATTCGTGATGGGATAACTAACTTGAGGGGTGTGTACAAAGAAGAGGAAATTATTTTAATAAGTGTTTTAATAATTCCATTTGTAATGGATTATTATAAAGGAAGGTTTAAAATTCATTAATTATAATGAGGCAAGTTCAAAATAAAGGAATTTAAAATTCAAGGTATTTCTTTTACACTGACGCGTTTTTTTCTATTTGTTTTTTGTTCGCCCTACTTATTATTTATGGTGAGTAGGTTTGCAGAAATAAATGTGCATGGGAGCAGTTTGATTCGTTTCGATTTGGTTTGATTTGGTTCGTGAATTCGGTTCAATTCGTGAATTCAATTCGATTCAGTTTGTGGATTCGGTTCGGTTCGATTCGATTCGTGATTTGATTTTCAATTCGGTACGAATTCCATTTCCCAACCCCAACCCCAGCCCGAACTGCCCCATCCCCTTGACCGGTTAGATCCCAGTCCTTCCCCTTTTAGCCTGGCCCGAAGGTTAGCCCGTTCGGATCGGCTCTGTGGCCATCCCTACCCTAAGTTACTTAAATTACTATTATTATTATTATGTTAGTAATTAGGGAGTGTTACAAAGTGGTATCAGTTATCCAGGTTATAAAAGATTAAAATTGAAAATAATAAACTCGTTCCTAGAACTCCTAAATGGACTTGAAACATCTATTATAACAGTTATAATGTACATACAATTAGATCCAAATTACGTGTTTGGGGCTTTTGGATGTTCAACATAAATAAATGTTTGTCCAAAACCTATTAATATTACCCATTGGGGACTTCTACTTAATTTTTTTTATTTTTGAAAAATTTTAAACATTACCCGAAATCAGTGTATTATAATATTTAAAATTACATCATTTTAAATGTTTCCAAAGTCGGTCGCGGATTCCTTCAAATTTTTACCCATCTTTAACAAGTTCATATTAGCTCGCATGAATCATTTAAACCATCTAATTTGACTTGAAACATTAATTACAATCGTTTCAAATACACCTATAATTGGATTCTAAAGACGTTTTTGAAGCCTTTGGAGCTCTAGGAACAATAAATTGTTTATTCCAAACCTCTTTAAATGACCACAAAGGACACCCACTAAAATTATTTCGAATTTTGTAAATCTATATGGATTACTTGAAATCTATTTATAGTAACCTTCAAAATTTTGTCATTTCGGACGTTTTTAAAATTAGTTGTAGAATTTTTTGAAATTTTTATCCTAGTTTTAACAGGATTAAATTAGGCCATAGGAGTAATTAACTACATCAAATTTGTCTTTCAACATTTATTACAACAATTTATAATTCAAGTATAATTGGATTCAAACTACGTGTTTTGATCCTTTGGAGATTCAAGAGAAATAAAATAATTGTCCGAACCTCTTTATATGACCCAAGGGAACTCCCACTTAATTATTTTTTTTCGAAAATTTTCAAAAGTTTCTAGAAATTGGTGTATTGTAATCTTCAAAATTATGTTATTTTTTAAGTCGGTCGCATAATTCCTTTAATTTTTTACCCAAATTTTGACAGGATCATATTAGACCACATAAGTCATTTGAACCATCTAATTTGACTTTAAACATCAATTACAATCGTTTAAAATATACCTACAATTGGATTCTAAAGATATTTTTAAAGCCTTTGGAGGTCTTGCAATAATAAATTGTTTGTTTTAAGTCTCTTTAAATGACTACAGAGTACAACTCATTGAAATAATTTCAATTTTTGAAAATCTACCAGAATTACCTTAAATCGGTGAATTATATAACATTCAAAATTTCGTCATTTCAGACCTTTTTAAATTCGGTTGTAGAACTTCTTTTAATTTTTAACCTGACTTTAATTGGATCAAATGAGGCCACAAAAGTCATTAGAACTATCTAATTTGGCTTGAAATATCTTTTACAAGTGTTTATAATTTACGTATACATGGATCCAAACTATGTGTTTGGGGCCTTTAGATGTCCAACCTAAATAAAATTTTTGTCCAAAACCTATTAATATTACCCTAGGTGACTTTTACTTAAATTTTTTATTTTTGAAAATTTTTAAAGATTTCCAGAAATCAGTGTATTATAATCTTTGAAATTACGTCATTTTCGATGTTTCCAAAGTCGGTCACAAAATTACTTTAAAGTTTTACCCAAGTATTGTCAGGGTCATATTATCTTGCATGAGTTTTTTGAACCATCTAATTTGACTTGAAATCTCAATTACAACCGTTAAAATATACCTACAATTGGATTCTTAAGACGTTTTTGAAGCCTTCGAAATTCTGGGAATAATAAGCTGTTTGTTTAAACCTCTTTAAATGACCACAGGGACACCCACTGAAATTATTTCTATTTTTGAAAATCTACATGAATTACCTTAAATCGGTGTAATATAACCTTCAAAATTTCATCATTCCAAACATTTTTAAATTCAGATGTAGAATTCTTTTAAATTTTTTCCCTAGCTTTAACAAAATCAAATGAGGTCACAGGAGATATTATAACCTTCTAATTTAACTTTAACCATCCATTACGACTGTTTATAACTACTTACAATTGGATACAAATTACATGTTTGGGGTCTTTGGAGATCCAAGATAAATAAAATATTTGTCCGAACCTCTTTATATGATCCAAGGGATTTCCCGCTAAATTTTTTTTTCAGTACTTTTCAAAATTTCTAGAAATCAGTGTATTATAATGTTCAAAATTATCTTATTTTTGATGTTTTTTAGTCGGTCACGAAATTCCTTTAAATTTTTACCCAAGTTTTAGCAGGGTCATATTTGCTCGCATGAGTCATTTGAACTATCTAATTTGACTTAAAACATCAAATACAACCTTTTAAAATATACCTACAATTGGATTCTAAAAACGTATTTGAATCCTTTTGAGATTTAGGATAAGAAAATTTTTTGTTCAAAACCTCTTTAAATGACCATAGGGGCCACACATTGAAATTATTTTGGAGTTTTTAAAAATCACTAGTAGAAAATCAATCAATTGCTTTAGTGTAAATGTTGTGATTATTTGGAACTCGAAGCATTGAAAGGATTACATAATACCTAAAGATCAAATGCTGTGGTTTTTCATAGAACCGCAACATTTGTGAGTTACAAGTGTTGCGGTTCTATGAGAGACCGCAACACTTGTGAGTCTAAATGTTGCAGTTTTTCATAAAATTGCATCACTTGTAACTCACTATATATACTCTTGTTCCAGCACTTTCAGTATCATTTCAAACAAAAAAATATCCATAGCACACATCTCCCTTCTTCTCTAACCTTTAACTTTCCTAACCCTAAATCCCCATAACACCTAGTCCTCCCACTCCTAATCCCTTACATTTTCTTCCTATAATGGTAACTTCTTTCTAAAGTGTCCATAATTCGTTCTCCCTAATGCTTTTCAAAATCTACTTCTCTCTCCCAGTCGCGTTTCCATGGATATGACATAGTGAAACATTTTGAAACTTATTCTTCTTTTCCATTTTGATTTGAAAAAGTGTACATACTCCAAACTTCGGAATCTAAAAGTTTGTGTATAGCCCTAAACCCTAATATACATTTTTTAATTTTTTTTCGTAATTTGTTCTACATTAATATGAAGAAGAAAAACCCTAGCTTTAACATGATCAAATTTGGTCATAAGAATCATCTAATTTGACTTGAATCATCTATTGCAATAGTTTATAATTTATATACAATTGGATTCTAAATATATTTTTGAATTCTAGCTTTGGAGGTCTTGGATAAAATTTTTTTTGTTCAAAACCTCTTTAAATGACCAGAGGGGACTCCCACTAAAATTATTTCAATTTTTGAAAATCTACCACAAAACCTGAAATCGGTGTATTGTAACCTCCAAATTTCGTCATTTTGGACATTTTTAAACTCAATCATAAAACTCCTTTTAATTTTTATCCTATCTTAAACAGGATTAAATTAGACAAGAGGAGTCATTAGTTACATCTAAATTTATTTGAAACATTTACTACAATAGTTTATAATTTACGTACAATACGATCAAAAATGAATGTTTGGGGCCTTTGGAGGTCCAACATAAATAAAATATTTGTCAAAATTTCTTTATATGACCCTAGGGGACTCCCACTTAAATTATTTTTATTTTTGAATATTTTCAAAAATTAAAAGAAATCGGTGTATTAATTTTCAAAATTATGTCATTTAAGATATTTTAGAAGTCTGTCGGGGAATTTCTGTAAATTTTTACCCAAGCTATAACATACTTATATTAGCCCATAAAAGTCATTAGAACCATCTAGTTTGACTTGAAAAATCAATTACAACCGTTTTTAATACACCTATAATTGGATTTTGAATACCTTTTTGAAGCCTTTTGATTTATAGGAATAATAAATTTTTAGATCTAAACCTCTTAAAATGATCATAGGGGACATCCAATGGAATTACTTTAATTTTTGAAAATCTATCAGAATTACCTAAAATCGGTGTATCATAACTTTCAAAAATTCGTCATTTCAAACATTTTTAAACTCGATCGTAGAACTCATTTAAATTTTTACCCTAGCTTTAACCGGATTAAATTAGGCTACATGAGTCATTAAAACCTTTTAATTTGATTTGAAATATCTATTACATCAGTTTATAATTTACGTATAATTAGATTCAAAATACGTGTTTGGGGCATTTGGAGGTCCAATATAAATGAAATGTTTGTCTGAAACCTATTAATATTACCCTGGGAACTCCCATTCAAATTTTTTTATTTTAAATTTTTTTAAAAGATTACGTTCAAAATTTCATCATTTCGGACGTTTTTGAATTCACTCGCATAGTTCCATTAAATATTTGCCCTAATTTTAATAGGGTTGTATTAGCACACATGATTCATTGGAACTATATAATTTGAATCGAGCCATCAATTACAGTCATTTCTAATATACCTACAAATGCTTTTTATACAGTTTTGAAGTCAATGGAGGTCTAAGATATATAAAATGTTTGTTTTAAACCTATTTAGATGACCTCAGGGGACACCCAGGGAAATTATTTCAATTTTTAAAAATATATTGGAACTATCAGGAATCGGTGTTTTGCCTTTAGAATTTCGTCATACCTTTTTGAACTCGACCACAAAATTCCTTGAATTAAATTTTTACCCTCTTTTTAACATAATCAAATTAGGCCACAAGAGTTATTAAAACCATCTAATTTGATTTGAAATATCTTTCTTGTCTATTAGATGCATGAAGATATAATGATAACCTGAGATAGTGTCCATGAAACTCAACAACTCATGCACGTTGGTGGAGTCCATTAGCTGATCGATTCTGGGTAGGGGATAATAGTCCTTGAGGCATGCCTTGTTGAGATATGTAAAATTAATTATATGCTCCAACTACCATTAATTTTTTTTACCATCACCACATTAGCTAGCCATTTAAGATACTTACCGGGCTTAATAAACACTGCTTCCAACAATTTAGCCGTTGAAAATGATAAAGGAATCTACTCCACGCATGTTAGCGGCTAAAAATGCAAAAATATGTGACTATTCATGTAGTAGCATGATCATCTCTGCTCTGACTTAGGGATTCAAATCTTTCTCGATCAACCTAGTCGTGTTTGTTTCCTCTTTAAGTATAACAATTTTCAGTTCTCCCTCTGGTTCAATCATGACTCTTTGGGGGTCGGGTATATTACACTCAGCTGGGGTGAGGCAAGCTGAGTTATCTTTGTGGTAGCTAGGTTTGGCTGCCTTCTGCCATTCGAGTAGTATGCTTACCTTCTTGTCTTTAAAAACAAAAACTGTTATTGGGAGCGTGTCTAGACAGGTCCTTCTTCCCCAACAGGCTTTTTCTTTTTGTTTACACTCTATAGTCAGGATTTGGCGTGTTTTGAGCAAAGCTGCAGTAGTTGAGTCAATACCCCTTAGGTGCAAGTAGATCGAACTTAGCTTCAGGTGTCTTTTGTTCATGTGATGGGTCCGTCCCTTCAACTACGAGAAGCTCAAGCCCATGTTGCTAACGCCCCTTTAACAGCGATAAGCAAAGCTCCTTGGGCATCAGTATGGCGGCTTGAAACATGCTTAGTCCTAGGAGTTTTCTTGTCTTGATAACTACGGCTTGATGCATGGCTTGCCCCGTACTGTTGAGAGGTTGGAACAAAGGTGTCTTGTAATTTTCATTTTTGTTATAAAGGTTTTATCTCAAGTAGCTCATAAGTACTTCAGATGAGTGCAATATATTTTTCTTAACTTTGCTATAATGCTAATTAACATAATAAAAATAATTTTATTATCAAATTGTAAATAACAAACATTCAAATTATACTTCTTTTTATTTTTAAAGAGCACAATCCAATGCAAATTAAACATCAATAATAAGTTGAAGATTATGGAAGGTATAAGAATCTAGGAGTAAAATGAAAGATAAAAAAATGATTTCATGTCAAAAAGGAAAAATGAGACGACATATAACATTTTTTTGATTAAGACGTGTGCTGGTGACAACCCAACACAACGAAAGATCAAGATAGAAGTTTCTTGAATATAAGTGTCCATCTAACTCCATACGATCGAAGAGAGAGCAAACTATAGTACATAAATCTTAACATATTCGTAATTCCTTGTGACAAAATCGTAAGTCGTAAAGAAACCAAATAAAGACACATTTGTAGCCAAAAAGACGAAGCTAAGTCTGATGTGATATTATGATTTTTTCAAAAGAAGCATAGTTATATAAATAAAATGGACCTAACTAATGGAAACTGTGGTGGCCTAGGGTACAAATATAGTATTATCAAAATAACCATCCGTTGTTCATTAATACAGAAAAAAAGACAGGAGCTAAGCTAGAACAGCGAAGCCCAAGATTGATCATCAACTAGTGATGTAAAGTTACAAAAATTGGCACTAGGATCATCTGGATTGTTAACAAAGCTGTTGAATCTTGGTGGCGTTTCAGGCAACAACAGGGTTTTGCTCATCATCAAATGTTCATCATGTAAGAAATCCGACTGCTGGTCTAGACCACGCATGGGGGCTGAACAAGCCTCTAATATTGCAGAACCTTGGTTACCATCAGCGCCATATGGGCTCTCAGAATCAAAGATATCGCTCTTTGCTGAACTTGCGTCTTCTGTCAGCTTTGAGCGCTGTATTCTTACCAATCCCGAGCCAGCTGTGCCCACCTTTCCATGTTTTTGCATACAAGGCACTCTTTTGTCAAATTGTAACTTGTTATTTGGGTTCGAATTCATTTGGTTCCCCTCCTTCCCCTCCAATTTCTTAGTCAAAACCTCAACCTGTTGCACATTATTACAAACAAAACAAGAAATCACAGAGATGTTTGTCATGACGCATGAGGACTGTGCAATCTACAAAAGGATGACATATTGTTGGAAAAAAGAAGATAAATATAATCAGAGTCTAAGTATAACTCAACAAAGTAAAAGATAGAATAAGATATAATTATGACTAGATAAAGAGTCCTAAGCATAAGCAAGGTCTTGTAATTAGTAGTATAAATACTGCAAGACAGTAACGTATTGAACCATATCATAAAATCAATAAACACAAGTTTCAATCTATTGTTCTATCATATAATCAAATTGATCAAATTTTTTAAGTTAGTATCAGAGCAAGTGGGAGAATTTTTTATTCTTCGAAACCCCGGGGCCTCATCACCTACCAACTTCCTTACCTGTTGAACCATGAGTGACCCGTCGGAACCACATGTTACCATGACTCAATTGATGCAAATATTGCAGCAATTAGGAGTCAACAAACCCAACAATGAACATCACAGACCCGTACACTTACCTAAAAAATTAAACGGCCGGAATTATACGATCTAGGCCCGGCTAATGTATCTGGCAATCGATGGTCGGGGTCGGCTCAACCATATCACGGCCGATCCCCCACCACCGACTTTCCAAGAATACACTTCTTGGGCTCAGAAAGATTCCACCATAATGACATGGATAATCGAAGGAATTGACATCGAATTGGTGAAACAATTCATAGATTATCCCTCAACAAGAGACCTCATGAGAGGAATAGGAACCCTTTATGGGAGTAGCAAAGATGGATTGCAAATCTTTGACCTAACTATCAAAGAAAATACAATCAAGCAAGGAAGAGACTTAGTGGACATATACTATGGTAAGTTGACCGGCATTTGGAAGGAAATCGACAAGAGGATGTCGAATCCGATGAAATGCTCGGAAGACATTACCATACATAATCAATTCATCTAACAAACAAGATTATACCAATTTCTTGCGAGCCTGGAGGAGAGCTTGAACAAGGACCAAAGGGAGTTGGTCAACCAAGACCCACTACCAATGGCGGAGATAGCTTTTGGTGCCATTAGGAGGAAGGTAGCAAGAAGAGAAATAATGCAAAGTGGAAACTTACCTGACTCACCTTTCGAGGAGATTGGAAGCGGTCTGAGCATAAGGAGACCAACCCACCGCTGAGTAGATGATAAAGTTAACCTGAAATATACACATTGCGGTGGCACAAGACACAATAAGGAAGGATGTTTTCGGTTGATAGGATATCCCGATTGGTGGAAGAATGGAGACAAGGGAAGCAAATGGACCGAGGCAACAACAAAACCCAAAGGAGCAACTGTGGCGAAGAACTCAGGGGTAGAAGATCTGAGGGAGGAGGCATCGGGTGATGGGAGAGAGGTGAAGGAGGGTGAAAACCCTAGAAACACACCAGGGTTAAATAGAAGCCCAAGTGAGAATCCTAGCCCAACAGCTAAATTTCCCTTAACTGTGAAGCATGTCACTTAGCTAAAAGTCATAGGAGTTACTCTAGTAGTATAAACCATGCTAGTAAACCTTTTGATCTAGTTCACTCAGATGTATGGGGGCCAACCCTAGTGCGTACCAAACATGGTTTTTTATATTATGTTTTCTTCATTGATGAATGTACTAGGATGAGTTGGATCTTCTTCTTAAAACAGAAATCTGAAGTATTTGATTTATTTGCTAAGTTTTACAAAATGGTGTCCACTCAATTTCAAACTAAGATTAGGCTTTTAAGATCTGATAATGGGGGAGAATTTATCAACCAACGGATGAGAGATTTCTGTGGTACTAATGGACTAATCCATCAGACTACCTTTCCTGATACTCTAACCCAAAATGGAGTATCTGAAAAAAAAAAAAAAATTGAACCCTTCTTAACATGATAAGAGCTATGATGATTGAATCCTGTACCCCTACTTTGTTTTGGCCTGAGGCAGTACAACATCAAATTATCTGACCAACCATCTTCCACACAAAAAACTATAGTACAAACTTCCTTAGAAACCTTATGTACTTTTTGTTTCAACCCCATCTTTCCACTCATTACCTCCTAGAGTATTTGGATGTACAGTATATGTTCATCTTCCTAAATGAAGTCGGAATAAGCTAGAGCCTAGGGCAATAAAATGTGTATTTATCGATTTGGTACACCCAAAAGGGCTATAGGTATCTTGACCCGAGTACAAATCACCTATATACCACCATGGACTGTGAGTTTATTGAAGAATCCTTCTTTTACCCCCAACTTCGATCTCAAGGGGAGAAATCAAAGGATGATCTAAGTCGGTTATCCTGGTCGCCCACAATAGAACATAGTGATGATATTACTAATCATATAATACAATCCATAATCCCAGTAACAACTTCATTGTCTCACGCTGCTAAACATTCGAATAAGGAGGTAATTATCTTTGACCCTCACCCTGAACTTGAAGAAAACTAATTTCCTTTCAATAATGTACATGTAGAAAATGTGGACATAATACAGGAAATCAAAATAGAGAAGAATCAGGAAAGAGGGTATCAATTACCTCCTGAAGCCCGAGGGGAGTTCCACCAAGACGCTTTGACCCTGAGTAAGAAGCTCAAAGATCAAAATACCTTGTGGGGAATGTATTTGTTGCAGGGTTATCATGTTCAGCAACAGCCTTTAATATGGGTGTGTATACATAAGCCATTCTAGCTTTAGTTGATAAAGCGTTGAAAAACGAGCATTGGGAGAAATGCATTATTCCCAAAGGAAAAAAAGCAGTGGGATGCAGATGGGTGTTTACAATTAAATGTCAAGCTGATGGAAAGATTGAAAGATACAAAGCAAGGCTAGTAGCAAAAGGGTATACGCAAATATATGGAATTGATTATTCCGAGACTTTTTCCTCAATAGCCAAGATTGATACAATCAAAGTACTTTTTTCAATTGCAGCAAATAAGGATTGGTCGTTACATCAATTTGATGTCAAGAATGCGTTTATGCATGAAAATATAGTTAAGGAAGTGTATATGGAACCGCCCTAGGGTTCTCAGGTGAGTTCTCAATTGAAGAAAGCTGCAAATTAAAGAAAGCATTGTACGGACTAAAACAGTCCCCTATAGCGTGGTTTGGGAGATTTACAACAACAATGAAGAAATTCAGATACAGATAGAGCAACTCAGATCATACTCTTTTTTTGAAAAAACGGGGAAAATTGTCTACCTGTCTTCTCATCTATGTAGATGATATGATTATTACAGGTGATGATGAAGGAGAAATAACTTTGCTCAGGAAAAGGATGTTTCAAGAGTTTGAGATGAAAGATCTTGGACGACTTAAGTATTTTTTAGGGATTAAAGTTCTTCAATTAGAACGAAGAATCTTTATATCTCAAAGAAAGTGTGTATTAGACTTATTGATAGAAGTGGGAATGCTAAACTACAAGTCAGAAGATACTCCAATGGCGATGAATCATGGGCTATGTATATTTCAGGGGGTTGATCTAGTGGATCAAACTCAATATCAAAGACTTGTAGGAAGATTGATCTACTTGTCACATACAAGATCTGATATCACATATGTAGTAGGGGTGTTTAGTCGGTTTATGCACAAACTTTAGGCGCAACACTTGGATGCAGCCTTTAGAATTTTAAGATACCTCAAAGGAACCCCAGGAAAAGGAGTAATGTTTTTGAAGAATGGTCATCTAAATTTGCAAGTCTATATAGATGTAAGTCTGGAGTCAAAGATACCAGAAAGTCTATTTCAGGGTATTTTGCCTTAGTAGGAGGTAATTTGGTAACCTGGAAAAACAGAAAGTAGTTACAATGTCCAGCCAAGTTCAGAGGAATTGCAAAAGGAATCGCAGAGATCCTGTGGTTATGGAAGCTTCTTGGGGAATTGGGAATTTCTCCAATAGAAGGTTGTGAACTATTTTGTGATAACAAAGTAGCAATCAGCATTTCAGAGAAACCAGTTCAACATAATTGAACTAAACATGTTGAGGTTCACAGACATTTCATAAAGGATAATTTGGAAGCCGAAATTGTTACTCTCAGGTTGCAGATGTTCTAAGGAAGGTTGTTGGAGTTCAAAGTTTTGAAGGAGTAATGGTCAAGTTGGGTATTACAAGTCCAGAATACCAACTTGAGGGGAAGTGATGGAAAACAAAAGATAAACATAATCAAAGTCCAAGTATAACTCAACAAAGTAAAAGATAGAATAAGATATTATGACTTGATAAAGAGTCCTAAACATAAACAAGGTCTTGTAATTAATAGTATAAATACTGCAAGATTGTAACGTATTGAACCATATCAGAAAATCAATAAGCACAATTTTCAATCTACTGTTCTATCATCCAAACAAATTGATCAGATTTCTTAAGTCATATAAGGTAAAATATCATTAAAGAAGGAAAGCTTGATTACATTTTTGTACCTATTATAGAGATTACGATTATTGATTTTGATAATTGAATATCACCGGGGTTCTAGGCTGTACAACTTTAGCCTATTATCTTCATTCTTGTGATAAGGCCAACGGATCGGATTAGAAGAATCCGACTAACAATCTATATCGAAAACTTCGGATTAAAAGATCACTATGGAGCTCTTTCTTATTAAACAATAACATTGGGCGCGAGAGTAACTACTCTAATTATAGCACAATAATAGTAAAAAAAAGGTCAATCAAACCATGAAACCCCCAAGATATGGACTTAATGACACACTAAGGACAAATAAAATTTTTTGACCGGCAAAAAACTTGTTATTATTCACATGGAACCTATATTGCATTGATACGAATTCAAATACGGATTTCAATACAATTATGAGTATGGAAAACAGAACTATTATTTAATTGCTAATGCAATGTTGCACCGATATAAATTCGGATACGAGTATGATTACGGAAAACGACATATCATATGCGAATCTGCGTAACATGGATGAAGCTAAAGGATGCATAATTACGTACGCGCGAAAACTATTCAAAATACGGCTCACATTTACAATCTTGTCAAACAAGTTACCAAACTCACGAAAAACCCATGAATGAATTTAATGAAAATTAAAACCCTCAACATAAAATATTTTCGACTATTCTCAGGCGAACAAAATCTTGATCTTCACATGGCCTTAAACACTAAGATATCTAAGCCTAATGTGATCATTAGTACTAAACAAGTTATAACAAATAATATGCAAAAAAAAAAACAAAATTAAAAGTTAGGACGTTGGATGTAAAATTTTGGTCCACCCCCTATATATGCATAATATAAAGCTATGAAAATGACATATGAACTTGGCTTAATAAAAAATAGAAAAACAAATAAATATACCTCATTTTTCAGGTTCTCTTTTTCGTAGTTGAGAGAGTTGTAATCAATCTTGAGGCGTTCATAGCTTGCTTTCAATGTTTCGAACTCTTTTTCAATAAGCTTAGTCTTACAGCGAGCACGTCGGTTTTGGAACCAAATAGAAACCTGCCTTGGCTGCAACCCAGCCTGTTTGGCTAGTTGCACTTTTCTTTCGGGGTCCAATTTGTTGTCCATCTCAAAACTAATCTCTAAGAATTGAGCTTGTTGCTTCGTTAGCCGCCTTTTTTTCTCCAAATTGAGGATTCCATCGGAATCATCCTCGCCGATGTCCTCCAATATGCTTGTCCATCGCCGGCCACGGTCCCTTTTCAAGCTGTTTGCCATCACATCTTGTTCTGGCACTTGATCTAAATTCTCCATTGTCGTCATTGTCTCTTGAAAAGATAAACTCCAAGTATTAAGCCAGTTGACATGTACCGTAAACACCTTATGTATATAAAAAATACTATCGAAAATGCATAATTGGGCAAAATATTGTTGGAAAGAAGACATTTTTGTTGTAAACAATACCGCAAAATGACAATAAGCATTTAAATTTTCATATCGATTATGCTTCGCATGAGGGGACCTTAGTAATAAAACGATTTTCAGAAAAGCGGGGTGTTAACTTTATTATTAAAAAAGGTGTTCTTAATCTTAACCCAATGTTTTTAATAATGAAATCTCACTCCACTTTCATGAAGTGCCAAATGCAGCAGATCTTCTTTCCAGATAAAAAAAAATGGGCATTTTTAAGACAGAGGAGATTACATAATTAGACAAGATTTATCCACAAATCTCAAACACAGATCATACGCAGTATCTGAAGATACATACTTTTAGAGTGGGAAAACTAGTAAAAACTCGTGAGAATATTATATACTCACCACATAAATTATTAGAAAATATGTTCTCAAAAAACAAATTATCAGACAATAGAATTAAAATTCATGAGCAATTTAATAATCAAAGCGTGAATGTAAATTTTATTAAAATGATGCAAAATTCAGAAAAATAACATGAAATCAGTGAGAGAGAGAGAGAGAGAGAGGGGGGGAGGATACCTTGAAAAGGATAAGAAGAAGTAGAAGAAGGAAGCCAAAAAGAATTGTTGGGGTCGTCGGGCAAAGGTATCATATCATGACTGCCACCACCAAAACCTACGCCACCTTCCATTTGTGTGTGTGTATTTAAAAATTTTAATTTCAATAAATAATCCAACGGTCAGAAAACAAAATCATAAAAAATATGTGAATGTGATCTAGAATTTGCGACGAAAGAAGCTTGTTTCATGTGTTACAGTATTGTGAAAAGCCTGAATATACAGGGTTCTAAGGAAGTAAGAAACATCACAGAGCCAGAAATAAGGGGGAGAAAACAGGGGACTTGAAATAAATATTTAAAAGACTTGTATATATTTTGTTGGAAAAAATGATGGACGTTTGGGAGTAAAATGGAGAATGAAGTTGTTGGATTTAAAGCCTTTTTTGGCTTCAGATTGATTGATTGATTGATTGTTCGCTTGGAAGAAGAGCTCTGTTTTTATTTCTTTGGAGGGGTTAGGACTTGGAGCATTTCATCGAGGGGAAGGAAGAACACGATGTTCTCATCTTTTTCGTGAATAGGACTTGGGGATTGGACTACTTTCTTATATCCTTGTGGAGATGATATTTTTGGCAAGAACATTTTTGTATGAAAATGGAAATGTCTTTATGATATACTTCCTTTTGTGTTATAATTCACAAGAAATTAGTGCTATTCTTTGAATTCATACTTTTCGATGTTGAATACACTGTATTGTATTTGAAGTTATAAAGGGTCTTTTGTTTCATAAAAGATTCACAACGGTTCAGAAAAGATATTCATTCAATATGAACTAGTTAGATTCTAATCAATTTGTCCTGGTTTGTTTAACCTTAAACGGAGCAGGGGTGCTTATTGAGTTGAGCTACTCGCGAGCAACTCGGAGTCGCCTCGGTCAAAATTCGGTCAAAGCTCGACTCGATAAGTTAACGAGCCAAGTCGAGCAAATCAAAGCTCGACTCGAAAAGCTCGTGAGAAACTCGAATTTTCATTTATAATATATATTTATAGAAAAATATATTTAAAATATAAAAGATGGTTTGATATATAAACCAAAAGTCCCACATTAGATTAAAATGAGCTTTAATCGAGCTCGAGCTTTAAACGAGCTTTAATCGAACTTGAAATGAGCTTTAATCAAGCTCAAGTCGAGCTTTAATCGAGTTTGAGCTCGAGAATTGAGTTTTCGAGTCGAGCTCGAGCTTCGGTTTTTTAGCTCATGAGCTTTCGAGCTCGAGTTTTAGTTATCGAGCTCGAGTCGAGCTTAGCGAAACTCGAGCCTGACTTAGCTCATAAGCACCCCTAAAATTACGGAGTATTAGCTAGTCAAACCTTTTTTAAAAAAAAATAACGCTTCTTTGAAGATAATTTATTAAATACTTTATCTAACATTATATTACACCTACTTTTTTTCCTTCTAGAAATAAGCCAAAATAAACTAACATGATGAACTTATCGATAAGTTATTAATTAGTAGCAATATTTTCTATTTATTTAGTCATTTTTATACTGTATGAACATAAAATATAAATTTATTATTATTACATAGGTTCGAGTTATTAGTACATAATTTGTGAGTACGTAGTATATATTACTCATTTTTTGAAGAGGATAACATACAAAAAATGACAACATATTTATGATGTTTATTGATCAGATTTACATTTGAGAAACCAAACTTTTTATGTTTTCACTTGAAAGGGAAAAAAATTATTAGGGTTTACTTCGTCACATTTGTTAAAATTTGGACGACTCTAAATGATCATGATTGTGACAAATTTATGTTATTGTATCTCTCTAAATTGTTACTCCCTTTATTTTTACTCTAAAACATAAATTATGATCATTTATAAAAAAAAAAATAATATATTCAAGTGGTATTTTATTGAATGTATTTCAATGTAAATTTTTATAATACCAAATTCAAATTTTCATAATTATTTATCTTATAGTTTTGGAGATAAAAACGTTTTAAATCAGTGTCTTTAATATAGTAAAACGTCAAATAAGACAAAATAGAAATAGAGGCAGTAGTCAGTGTCCATTAACTTCTTATCTTTACTTAAGTATAGTAGTTGTCAATACGGTGTACCCTCTTTTCATTAAACTTGAAATGGAAAGAAAGCAATGTTAATTTATTTCTATTATTGTGTGTATAAAATATAATCCAATATGATTATGAATAAATGCCTGATAGCTTTCCCTATTAACACAACAATTACCTCTATCCACCATTGAATCTTTGATTATGCATATTTTTTATCAAAATGAAAAGTACTTAAATTTCTAGTCCATTATAAAAAAAAAGTACTTTTCACATCATATCCCTACGTTTAACCTCCTTAGTTATTCGTAAACTATGAGTAGTTGGTACAATATTGTTATTTTAACTTTCTAAATTATTTGATTATAAAAATTATTTATTAATATTATTCATAATTATTCATTATTTTGTTAGCGATTTGGGTGGCATATATCCAAGTTACGGTCCATTTTGAAATAGTCATGTTTAAAATTAAAAATCCGCATCAAGTATATATTTTAGCTTTCGAAAATTATTTAAACGCTTTTATGAAGTGACTAATTTACTCTTACCAAACTACCCTTTGACCTACCTACATTAGCCACCTTAACTTGTTTTTCCACTACTTCACTCCCTATCAAAACTACTTATTGAGTTAAGCTATTCAGAATTACGTACTCGAACTCAACTTAGTCAAAATTCAGTTAAAACTCGATTTAATTGGACTCAATTTAAGATCGGACTCAACTTGATAAGTTATCGAGCCAAGTTGAGTACATCAAAGTTCGACTTGAAAAGTTAATATTTTATTTATAATATATATTTATATAAAAATATACTTATGATATAAGATTGGAATAAATAGAATAAAATGAATGAAAGAAGGTTGGATATATAAACTCAAAAAACCAAATTGGTATAAAATGAAAAACAGTTAAAAGAGTTTATACATAAACCCAAAGTCCCTCGTTGAATAAAAATGAAAGATAGTTTGATAGAATTGGTATCTATAAGCTTAATAGTGATTCTCATCTAATACCAAATTTAGCTTGTTAAAGCAAAATATGCGGTTCTTGTTGGCCCAATTTGAGCATAAATACATGAACTTATTAAGCTTTAAATGAGTTAAAAATGATTGAGTTCGGGTTTGTTGTTCCACCTTATCATTGTAAATATAGGCACGCAGGTCGAGATTTACAAGTCCTAAAGATTGGATCTTTAAGGTAGAAAGAATTGCAAATTGCAAACTCAGAAAAACGGGTGATTTTACGTGTTGAATGAAATTGCGTGAATCTAAATGTGTTTGTGTTGAGTATTTTGTGGATGGGTTTTGTTTGGCTAAACTCTTTATCTCTTAGACACAGTAACACCACTAAGAAATAAGAAAGGTTGCTAAGATCACCACTTAACTCGCCAAAAGTTAAGCTAGCAAATGACGAATTCTCTAAGCTTCAATCCAAAAAAACTTAAAACTCAAGAAAACTTTGTAAACATAAAGAACGAATTCTATAACTTTAAAATATGATTTTCCAAGCTTAATGCAACTCCATATTTATGGTATGAGGACCATAGATTAGCTAGAATTCCTAATACATAGCTCAAAAGATAAAGATATATAAACTACTTATTAAGAACATATAAGAAAAGATAAGGATAGAATTCTATCTCCCAAGAAAGTTGATTTCTTCAATGCTTCTCCATTAAAAGACATCATGCCACGTGTCCTAGCTTAGGAACGTCCAACTCCACATCCAACTCAACAAGCTTATCCACCTCATTAATCCACGTGTAGGCATGAACTAATTTTTAGACTTCCTTTTTGAGTTACCTTCAAATTCTTCCATCCTTGACCCATCTTTGACCTCTCTCTAATTTATGCTATGCACATAAAGTTAGAGTCTTAACAAACTCAAATAAACTTATATCTACCAAACTTCTATTCTAGGCTATCTAGGGTTTTATTACACACACGAGATTTCCAAAAATAGAAAGTACGAAAAACTTATTATAAATAAATTGAGACCTTTTCTCAAAGCTTTGGATTATATTGATGTCCCCATCACTTATGATGAGTTTTGGTGATGAGAAAGCAAGCACACTTAACGTTGTTTATGTAAGCACTATGAATAATAAGGAAGCAAGTTTTTTGAACATGGCTGCCCGTCTGGATGATATATAGGAATCAGTTTTCCAAAGTAAGAGTAAGGGAGTTCATAAAGCCATTACAACAGGCCATGAAGGTGGTTTCAGAGTCAGGATTCAAGAAGATCGGAGCATCCGAGGAGAAGCTTCATCAATGGAGTACATAAAGACTAAGTAAGAGTATAATTAGGATTTGTGTAATGTCTAAGACTTTTGTTAATTGGAACAAGCTAAGATGATAGAATAAATAATGTTAATCAAAGTTCCTTTGGTATATATGAAGGGTTTTTATTGAAGTCTATATTTTGTTTGAAAAATAGTTTTAAACATTAATATGTTTTTAAAATTGTATACATATCTAAAAGTATTTTGTGTTTGTATCAACTTCTTAAATATTCTTTTAAGAGCCGTAAATCTCTCTACTAAGTTCATAGGTTATACTTTAATCTTCACTGAAGTGCAGTAAGTGGGTCCTAGTTTTTCTCTATTAATACCGTTTTGAAATCAATTTGCTTATCCATGATTCTACTGCCATGTATAGTTACCTTGGTTGACAAGATAAAGATGCTTCCTACTTGTAGTATTATCTTCCTTGTTTCAAGAGATATGTGAAGTAGTTGATGTGCATTTTAGTACAATATAATATATATATTAAAGGCTTTGTTTTCTAATTTTAGATGGAACTGACACGAATACTTCAATATTTCTTGGGGGGAGAATAATATTTTCAAGTTGTATTATTTTGAGTTTAGTACTGAGTTTATAATAAGGGGAAGTATTAAACGACCTTATAAAGACTTAGAGTTAAGCTATGTGTGTGTGTGTGCGAGAGAGAGAGAGAGAGAGAGAGAGAGAGAGAGAGAGAGAGAGAGAGAGAGAGAGAGAGAGAGAGAGAGAGAGAGAGAGAGAGAGAGAGAGAGAGAGAGAGAGAGAGAGAGAGAGAGAGAGAGAGAGGAACTTGTGTTAAGATAGTTCTTAATAGGTTGTGATTAGGGTTGCTATTAATGAAGAGTGTTTATATCATGACCTCCCGAGTGGGTTATGAGTTAACCTTTGAGTTGGGTACAAAAGATTTGTACGCTAAATCTCTTGTATTTTTTTCTTAATTTCCTTTTAGATTACAAATTCACAATTAATTCCACAAAAATTTTGAATAAACATAAACTTTCAATTCACCCCCATCTTATAAGTGTTCCTCCCATGCAACAATTGGTATTAAAACAATAACTCTTAAAATTGAAGTCACCTTGGAAAGCAAGTTTCTAGGAAGATGGACACGTATGGGAAATTCGCTCTCATAGCTAAACTAGTAGTAGAGGTGGGCATGGGTTGTGCCAGCTTATGGCTAACCTCTTGTCATGTCGTGCCGTGTCGTGCTATTTTAACTAAAACTCGACCCATGTGCCTGGTGTGCCGTGCTATGTAATAAAAAAAAATAGATAATTTAAATTATATTATAAGTATAATAATAATAAATAATAATATTAATTATAGTAGTAATAATAATACTACTATTAATAAAAATAGTAAATAATACTAAATAATAGCATGTTTTGGATCTTGTCATGTGCCAAATTTACAGGCTACTCACGTGTTTGTGTCGTGCTCATGTCTAATTTTTTTTGTTGCCCAGGCACTGGCTTACGAGCGTGCTGGATTGAGTCAAGACATTGCTTGTGTCATGCCATGTCTTCTCGGCCCGCGTGCTTTTATCATAGACTTTAACGCATTCATCCAGATTTTAATTTTAAACATATTGACAATTAGGTTGACCAAAAAAAGGATCTAGAATTCTAGATATGGCACCTTTTGGACAAAATGAGCCAATGCTTCTTACTTTCTTAGGGTGGGAAAGAGAGTTGTTACGGTGGGATATCAACCTATCACAATGTGACGCCTTATAACTTGTAAGTGGCTGGGCTTTGGGCTTCTCAAAAACATGTATTGTGGGCTATAGCATTAATTTGTGGAAAAGCTGCAAGGCTAGTATGGGCTAATGGGCCAGGGTAACAGCCTACCATGGACTCTATGGAGTCTAAGGGCTAAGGCATTGATGAGTATGGGCTTCGCTAGCAAATGATAATTCATGCAATTTCTGACGCACATTAACATGTACCAAAATTTGAAAATAGTTAAATTTGTTTCTAAATCCATTCTTTGAACATTTCATTCTCTGTTAATGAAGGACAAGACATGACCCTCACAAGTCACAACTGCATTCAATTTCTTAACTTATGACTTTTTATAATACAACAAAAGAAGATATATGTAAGTAAAAGAGCACATGTAAAATACATTTTTTCCAAAATAAAAGAAAATTATGGCTCCATCTGATACTGTCTGAAAGATCAATGAGATGCAAAGGTAGTTCTTTCTTAGAATAAGGGAACTTGGCAATTGTATGTGTGCAATATACTTCGTAGTTTGGATGATTGATAACAAAATAAAGGAATTTTTTATTTTTTATGCAAAGAATCCATTGTTTACTTGATTTCTTGATTCTATACACGACATATAGTAAATGAGTACATTAGGTTTGTATAAAATGACATGCTTGCTCAACATTATTTTTAAAAGCTGAACAGGCTAAGCTAATAAATACGCTGTAATAATTGACATACGACAACTATGTCCAACAATCATTTCTGGATAAATGGCAATGTAATGATCAATACACAAGTTATTTTATTCCAATTTATTAGAACAACAATTAATTAAGTCAAAATCCCGCGATAACTGATGAGCATTTGATAGATTCTCATTCATAATTGTATTTAATTTGATAATAAAGCCAACCAAATACAGTGCGTGATACATATCCTCACTACTCCGTACTTAATCTAGCCCGAAATGTTTACGAATAATGGAAAGGAAGATAATTGTGTATGCACACGAGATACAAAAAAATTATTGTATGTCAATAAAAATTATCCTTTAGTACAACAAAAGTCGCCCCTATAATAATGGATATCACGCCTTCAATTGATAAAGAATGAGATATGTTCGAAAAGGAAATGTTGGTGTATATTGTACAAACGTTACCATTTAATAAAATAAAAGTCTCTCATTTATACAATAAAAGTCACCTGTCGACTTAACAAAAGTGACTTTATAAGGGCTTGCCTTTCAATATGATTTATGCGTCTTTATTTTACTCAAATTTTTGTGATAAATGAATTAATATAACACTGTCCGTAATTATTATATATGAGCTTATGAAGAGTGTTTATGCTTCAATGGAATGATAAACTACTTAATTATCAAAGAAGATCGAGGATAATCCGTGGAATAAAATTATATTTTATAAGAACATTTAATTTAGAACAATATAATGCTAGTTGGTTTCAGATGTATAACATGTTTAAGGGTGTAATCAGGTGTTAAGGGCAAAGTAAACCTTTGGCAATTAGTCTTGCCGTCACATTAAGTAATACATATGTGTCAAGCATGAGTTGACAAAATAGTTCAGTTGAACCAGTCATCAGCAAGTGGAACATCCTAGTGTTCCGTGAGCGCTTCAACATATTACTAAAATACTCCGTATTACGGAATTCTGTAAGCATATAGATGAGATTTATTGGTGTAGTCATTTGAAGTTAGAATAACTTAGTACCTTAAAAGTTTAAATCGAACAATTAAAAAATCAAGGTTTTTTTTTTTTTTTTTTTTTTCTTCTGGACTGTAGGGCGCAAGTAGTTGCATACTTGAATTGCACTGAGAGGGGTACATAATCAGAATCATTAGAGAGACTTTTAAATCCTGTTAAGAAAATATTGATCCTAAGTTGATGGACGGCAGGTAGATCATGATTTGCTCCAAGTATAGTATTGAGTAATGAGAGGAAGAACACAGAAGGAGAATCATGCAACAAAATATATTGAATGCTATAATTGACATCCTAGTTAATTCCGTGTAGGTCAATTTACAAGACCACCACGTTTAATTTGGATATAAAAACAAATATTATTTTTTGAGTGCAAATTGCGGGTCCAAAGATAATTGTAAGGAATAAATGAAAGGCCAATTGATGGGTTAGGGTGCAGCAGACTAGATTCTATTCTCAACTCTAACTTCTAAGCCTTACACATCAAGGAATCAAGCCTACACTCACTTTCTCCTTCACATGTCCGGGTAAAGCTCATTTATTCACAGTGTACCAATTCAAATCATCTTTGAGATAAAATTTTACTTTGCAGTCATAAAAATGTTGAGTTCAATTTTCTTAAGCATGAGTACACTAAAGTTGTAGTAAGATTAGTGTGAACATTTGTTAGGAAGCGACCTAATACTTTTTTTGGTATCAGTAATAAATTATTGTGACATAATTCAAATAATTACATAACATCTTTCCACGGTAATTACATAACATTTGTTAGGAAGCGACCTAATAAATTATTGTCTTGCTATGCTTTTTCTTTACAATACAGTTGCTTTTGCCACTGACGTAGACAACGTAGTAGTATTAATTCAAACAATATTACACACTTAAGCTCACCTCGGTGGCGCGAGCTCACGACTGCGGCCTTCTCAGTTCGGGTCATTGGCTCGTGGGTCCCAGTAATGTCACATTTAATAATGTCCTTGAACAATCTACCCGCTTAAAATTTCATCTTCTTTTAAGTGCAAGAATGAGAGCAAAGAGATTGAAAGACATACCTCATATTGCTCCTATAGGGTCCAGTGATAGTTGTTTATAGAATTTTAAGTCTAATGAATTGGCATATATAATAAATTTACTTGCTAATTGATAGGTTAGGCCGTTAGGGACTTGGGGTGTAGCAAAGTAGATTTCATTGTCTAACTGTTTTGAGCCATACACATGCATCAATCATACAATCAAAGGGATTCCAAAAGTTTTCATACTTCTATTTTCTCCTTGGTATATTCATACATTCTTTTTATTTTGGAGTTAAAATATATGCCACGCACTACGAAATAAAGGGCTCTATAATCATGCTATGCATGACCTTTTTTGGTCGTGGAATGGTCCCAATTTTTTTTTATTGTGTCCATAAATTAAAAAAAAAACCCTTTTTATTGTTTAATTATGTAAAAAAAAAAGCCAAGCAAAGATAATATAAGATTGAAACATTTAACAACTAATTGGATGACAAATATATGACAAGTGAGAAAGAACAAGAAATGAATTGGACATAAGCAACTAAAGATGCCCAAAATCCAAAAGACGGAGAAAAATTACGGGTAGCTATGAGACCACCATTCTATTAAGCCACAGGAGGTATAATTGTTTGTAAAAACGTTTAGTAGGCTATTGAACGATAGAAGGTAAATAAGTACAAACGATTGCGGATAATAATTAGAATGTGAGTGATATGAAAGTAGTAGGATGATGTGAATTTTGTGTGTTGATTATACTTAACTCCAATGCTTATAAACTTCGTGGGACTCATTTTCCTTGTGGCATCATTAGCCTATATGATTCTTTTCCCATGACTTTGTGAATCTGATATGATCCTTTTCAAGTTGGTGCCAATTTTCCTTCAGTTGGGTTCTTAGTGTTTTGAAACACCTTGCACAAGACCTAGTCATCTGTCTTAGATACCTTTGCTTTGATATTCTTTTTGAAACTCTTGGCCTATCTAGGATAATTAGATTGGGAGAGCTTCGTTTGAATTTTAAAAGAAGTTTGAAGAAACCAGTGGAAAAGAGAGAATGATTATTTTTGAAGGAGAAAAGTTTATTTTTTAAACTTTGATGATGGACGTTGTGCGAAAATCAAGAGGACTCAACTGACTAGTTTTCTTAGAAAACGTCGATTGTTGTGGTGAATTTACCCTCGCCTTGCAGTGACATCAGGTCAAGCAATGACACTAGTTTGATCACGATGCCTACAATTGTCAGAATTCTACGGGCTATTGTGGAAGTAATTGTCAAAGCAAGATATTAGCATGTAATTAAGTTAAAGTTACAAAGCAATAATTTTTTGGGTTAATTCTCTAATTAATACAGTGATGATTGGCAGCAATTAAAGGTTGAAACTGACGAAACTAAAATCAAGTTATTTTTCAAGCTATGCATTAATGGAGCTATCAAACTAACCCGCCCTAGATCAAATATAATTTGTATTGTTGTACTAAGTGAAAAACATAGTCATAGCTTCGCAAATAAGCCTACTTGCTTTTTTTCTTTGTATCATAATCCAAATGAATTGCAATCACTAGTTAAATATTGTAACAATAAAAATATAATTCCACCTATAGTATTTACCTTGTTTTGGGGTTTTTCATGAGACCACTCCCTAGTATCCTTGTCCTTTCATTTCCTCTGCACTTTTCATTAGCATTTGTCTAATTTCTTATATCCCAACTAAGAACGGACGTTAGAGAATTTTTAGCATAAACATGCATCTTTCTCACAGAAAACTTCTGATTATGGAGGATTTAAACCCCAAGAAGCTTACAAAAGAACTTTCATTAAGTGGACCAATTATTCGCAAATAAGACTATGAACCCGGGTGCACAATGCTCACTGTGCACCTAGTCCAAAACGCAAGAAATTTGAGTACAAAACGCATGCTTCATTAAATAAGGAAAAAACGCAATGACCATGAAAAAAAATATAACGAACGTGTGCAATTCATTATTTTCCAACAGAAACGTACTTAAATAACCATCATTAATATAATACTTTGTAATTTGTGTCATTAATATTTTTTAATTTGTAATAATGAAGCATTGAGATTCTATTATTTTTGCATTAGAAATAAAATAATGACAGAACTATTGAGATTCTTTTTGTTTTATTTAATATTGCTGCATATTTTTAAATCTGACTAATTTTTTTATTTCAATGTTTTTAATACGTGCACACAACTGTCTAAAATATCATATACATTACTTGATAAGGAAATGTACATAATTTACAAATGACTTGTTCATTACAAATTCATACAATATACATCCGTGACATACTGTCATTATGATTACAATATGCAAACTCATAATTTAAATATACATATATATTGTACATTACACAAACAGTTATTGTTGAACATTTTATAGATTTGTAATTTTCATTTCTTATAAAATGAATGTACGTTGCATGTACTTTAAATGATAATAAAACACAGACATCATTAATTAAGGGATTTAGTCAGTACTAATGAATATTCTATATATTTCTCATAAATAATATACTTAGTACTAATGAACATTATATATATTTCTAATGTTTATTATAGTAGATTTAAATGTATATGCTAAATAAATAACATATGCCAGTAATTTCTCATTGAGCATGTGCACAAAAATGTTTAATGGACAAAATACTTAACAATAATGTACATTATATCATAATTATGATGATCATTATATTGAACTACAAACATACTCAATACTCATTACATTGGAATCAAATGTACTCAAATATACTCATCGAGCATGTGCACGAATATGTTTAATGAATATTCTATACATTTCTAATGAACATTTTATATATTTATAATGAACAATATATACTGAACATTCTATATATACACAATTCTCATTACATTGAAATCAAATATACTCACTACTAATAAACATACTATATATTTCTAATGAACAATATACTCAGTCAAATTTGGTAAAGATGGAAAATAAAGAATCACACATTGGGGTTTGTGCTAATAATGAGTGTGTGGGAAAACTAACATATAGAAGTGACGATTCGGTTCATGCAGTAATGATTAATGTTTTTGGGGAAAATTTTAAACAACCAATGTTCATTGCTTTTTCCACACATTAAATTCGGTGCATAGTCTAGGCGTTGCCGATTATTACTTATATATAGAGAGAGAATTAACTTTTTTTTTTCTAATCTAATAAACATGGAGTATTAACTAAAAATTATTGATATGATACTAGTTGAAGCCTATTTGCACTTTTTATGACTATTTAATTTCCTAAAATTTAAGTACGATCTTATTAATAACTCCATAAAACTTATTAATAATAAAAATATTTGCACTCCTTTCTTTAAATGATTAATAGTGTATGATTTTGTACTATCCGAACTTTATTGATCTATACTAATAAATGAAAATATTTTATTGAAA
Source organism: Dysphania ambrosioides (assembly GCA_026401315.1). Taxonomy (NCBI): domain Eukaryota; kingdom Viridiplantae; phylum Streptophyta; class Magnoliopsida; order Caryophyllales; family Amaranthaceae; genus Dysphania; species Dysphania ambrosioides. The sequence continues at coordinate 165,515 of CM048660.1, read as the reverse complement.
AAGCTCATATAATAATAAATAAAATATATTCATGGAAAATTTTGATAGATTAACTTAATTTATGCTATTTATCAACATTTCAAAAAACTTTAATTTATGGATAATTAAAGATATTAATTAACAGTTGACATTACATAATAGCAAGTGTGAAATTAGAAATATTGCAGCTAAAAAATTACAGGAAATATATGCAAGTTGTATCAAAAAGATTATCACGTAATTGTACATATTTGTATTTATCAAGTTTCAAGTGTGGTTAGTTGTAAAAGTCTTCAAAGCTATGTGAACTTGGTATTTATCATAATAATAATAATACAGGAAAAACATATATAAAAAGTATGCACTTGTTTCATGAAATATACCGGAAATTCTATGTTTTTGAAGCAGTGTTTGGTTCACTTGTTTTTCATGTATCTTAAAAAGAAAATAAATGAGAACACACAAATTGTTTCATTTGCTCAAAATAAAGCTTTTAACCTGTTAAAATTTAGAAGTGATGCGTGCCAAGAATTTAACGAATCTAAAATGCTAACTAAAACACGTTAATGCCTCAACTGGATCCTTTTTTTTTTTCAAGTTACTTGTTTCAACAATAAGAGTAAACAGATATAGTGGAGTAAAAGGGTTTGGGTTTCATCACATTAGCGGACATTGAAAGCATCTTTACGGGTAGCTGGTCTATGACTTTATGCTACTTACTACGCCGCATGTGTTTAGTCTACAAAGTCAAAGTTAAAACTTGCAAATATGATACGTAATTCATTTTGTCCAAAACGTTCTCTAAAACGTCTACAATATTATATATCTTGTGTCGGATAATATAAAAAATATCCAATGGCAAACATTAATGTTGTATTGTTACTTAAGTTGGACCCCTTTTTTTTTTTTTTTTTTAAAGAGTCCCATCACAACTCACAACGCCCCCTTCCTTAACTCCCTAAGTCTCTCTCTCTCCAACCCGCTTTCTATAAATCTTCTCTACCATTACCAATCCCCTTCCCTTCCATCTCTCCCTTGACCTTTGAACACAATTCAAAACACACCCCCTTCTGTAATCTCCTTCAAAACAGGAGACCATAAACTTGCAGACACCTATGGTATGTTTCTCTTTGTTTTTCCAACACTTTTCTCTCCGCAAACTAATCAGATTAATCACCGTCGATCTTCTTCTTTCAGGAAGTACAAAATCTTCCAACCAACGCAGACAAATGGGACGGCTACGTCGATTGGAAAGGCCGGCCAGCACTACGTGGCTGCCATGGCGGGTTTCTAGCCGCCTCTTTTGTTCTTGGTAACATGTACTCCTGGTCCATAATATATATATAGATACTTCCTCGGTTCTTCATTGGTTATTATTTATTGCATCATAACGACTACTACAGATTTAATGTATTCATTTTGGAACTTATAACAGTGGTGGAAGTGATGGAGAACATGGCTTTCTTGGCAAATGCAAGCAATTTAGTGTTGTATGTGTCGAAACACATGCATTTTACGCCATCAAAGTCATCAAATACGGTCACAAATTTCATGGGCACCGCTTTTCTACTTGCTTTGTTGGGTGGTTTTCTTTCGGATGCCTTTTTCACAACTTATCAAGTTTATCTTACTAGTGCTGCCATTGAGTTTTTGGTAAGTCCCCACTTTTATTGCAATTCGTGTTTTTTATTTGACTTTTTTTGGTTTTATTAATTCATCCCAACGAATTTGGACTATAGTATTACTCAACTTGCCTTAGATATTAATTAAAGTTGTATTCTATGATATGATTCGTTATCCCATTTGATTTTTCTTTAGAAATTTCCTCTTGATCGAATAATGTTTGATTGTTGAACCAAATAGTCACTTGATTCTACTAAATTGAATCATCTGACTTCATGGATTTTTTTTTTTTGAGCCTATTAACTTTACGATCATATCATATGTTTTTTTTTTTTTTATTTCCATATACAAAGTCTATGCTACTATCTTCATTTTAACTAGATAAGAAGAAAGTTCTCCTTCCACTTTGAGAATGGTTTTCACTAGAATACCCGTAAGATATTTCAGTTTTTTGAAAAATTACTCCGTAATTGTAATCAATCGTTGACCCATGTACAGCCCCCATGGGGTGTGAGCTTCACAGCCAACACCAGATAAAGAATAACCTCAAGGGAATGCTTTTATTTGTATTTTGACCACTTTCATGTTTGACAGTTGACACCCTGTACATATTCGATATAATTTCTAAGCTTTGACTTTTACTTATCTCAAATTGCGTCACTTTCATTTTTTTTATTATTATTATTATTTCAAAACTTGAAAAATGAAATTCCAATGTGTGCAAAGTAATAATTGAGTTGTTAAAATGTGAACGTCTAATACAAATGGACCCTCTATGGAAAAATAATCATCTTAAAAGTTGCAAAAAGAAAATAGGAAAGAACTTACCTTTGTTGCTAATTGTAGACCATAACACTATAAATGTTTTAGATAAAGTAGTTTTTCAAATCTGTTTCCAAAAAATATACTCCGCATAAAATAGTAACAATAACCCAAAAGCTAAGGAAGAGCCCATATTGCTAATGTCATTTTACTTCATCTATGTTGTCGTAAAATGACGGGTGATTCCTTTCACATACACAACCTAAAATTGTTTGGTATAGTAATAGAAGAGTGAATGATGTAGCTTTATGACAAAAAAGAAAATTGTCAATAATATTTGTTGCTAATAGTAACCTAAATTGTGAGTAATTCTTTTTTATAATTATTACTACTATTTCATACAGTAACTAGTATTAAGCCTTTAAAGAATCAATATAAATTAATTTAATTAGTTTCGATAACTAGTAATGTATCAACTAAATTTATGTTAGATTACTATTTATTTTGATGTCGAAGATGAGCGATATTGAGAGAGTCATACTTTTAACTTTTTTCTTCTTTTCGGAGTAACACAATAACCTTCTCACCCTCAAAAAAACAACACTTTTAATTACATGGTGGTAATTAAGTAGTTTAGTATACGTACATTATAGTGGGGTTCATACAATCTGTTGATCAATTTTTGTCAGAATATGATAAGTACAGTAGAGAGATCGAGTGTAGTGTAGTGTTATAAATTGCTACGCATTCCAATGGATTATAACTAACTGCACTGAAACCACAGACTTGACAACGTGGGACTTTGATGAGGATAGGACAGCCTGACAGCCGTTAGGAAACAAATATATACGCGCCGTGCAATTGAAGTTTATAATTTATATTCTAGTTTCGTTATATAATTTATACTGTAGTTTCGTTAACTTTAAGAGATAGGTATTAAAATACATCCAAGACTTCTAATTAATTACATAAATACATCCATCTAAAATGCTCGAGTAGTAAACAATTTCAAAATCGATAACTTATACAGGTAAAGGAGTATTCAACAATTTTCGCATGTAATTATTTTTATACGTGAACATAAACCTTTAGGACTACATAAAAACAAGCACGCGATATAACATTTTTTCATTAATTAGAAGCTAAGGCTACCTCAAGTTGGGGGGAGCGCATCAATAATTCTGGGGTGTGTGTATGTAAATTAATTAATGTGTGACTTTGGGTATAAGATTTGGACTCACACTATTTATTTCTTCTTCTTCTTCTTCCCGGCCTTGATCATCATCCTTTTTCCTTTTGCCTTTTGCAACTTGATTATACTCCGATATCCATGTTTTATCTTCTTTCTTTTTTTCCTCATAATAATTCTCTCTTTTTGGTTTTGTTTTCTTTTAAACTTTTTTAGCAAGTTGACATAAAGCAAAATGCTACTCCACAGAAGAGAGTGGTGCTTTCTTGTTAATAAACTAAATGCGCCCACAAGTTTTAGGATTTTGGTTTACAAAAGGAGTTCATAATGAGTAGTGGTTTTTGCTTATATTGTTTTGATTCTCTCAGAAGCTAATTGTTAATCCTTTAATTTTACATTTCCATTGTAACATATTCAAAACCTAAAGAATTGTAGTCTTTTCAGTATGCATAATGTTCTAATCATAGACATCATTCTCTCAATAGTTTCCGAGCCTTAAATTATTTTCACTTAGTCTGAATATTTGCAGGACATCTTAGAATTTGTATGATAGGTGGTCTACTTCCTTAGTTTCTGCAAACAAAGCATAAGGCATACGCTACTATCAAAAAATATATATATAGCCGTTACGTTTTTCTATTTTTTTTTAAATACAATAATAAGACAATTTATAAGCTACTTTGAAAAGATATTAAAAGTTTCTCTTCCCAATATAATGGCTATATCTATAACATATCTATCTATAATATAACTATTACTAAAATAAAACTTCTAATGATGTCATACTAGATACATATTATTTAATTTTCTCATTTAAAATTTTCCCACAAAAATGAAGTATGACATCATCTTATTTAATAATTTATTTTTCCCTTGTGTTGCTTTGTTTTCCATTTTTATTAACTTTAATATTACATTTTTCAAAAACTGGCTGATTTTCCCTTCCCTAAGCTTAATAATTACACTAATTCCTAACTTTTGATAGCATCATTTCATCTTATTTTTTCTCTATCCTCCCTCTGAAAAACTAACATCTTCAATTTTATATGCCTAATTGAAAAATTCACCAAGTTGTATTTTATGTGTATCTTCTGTGATGTACATGCCTCTATTTATACAATATTATCTATCCAAAAGATAAAAGATAAAAATACTAAAAGATAATAATAAGAGAAGTCTAAACATTATGAAGAAGATGACAAAAAAAGAAAAAAAAAATTGGTTTCAACCTTGCTGTGATACCATGACAAATTCACCAAGTTGTATTTTCTATGTATCTTCTGTGATGGTACATGTCTCTATTTATACAATATTATCTACCCAAAAGATAAAAGATAAAGATACTAAAAGATAATAATAAGAGAAGTCTAATACTAATATATCACAATAAACAGAAGTCTAATACTAGTCTAATACTAATATATCACAGTACTAATCATTGGATCCTACTTTGTTAAAATTGCAACTATGAAATGCATTTCTTTCACGCCTCAAAAAAAAAAAATTCTCTTTAATCTCTTTTACATACTTTAAATAAATATTATTGTGATTATAGTATGAGGTGAACTACGAAAACGATGATAATTGAAAACCATGATTTTTCTCTAAATCTTAATGAATAAAACATTCTTATAATTAAAATATTTAACAAATTTATTTATTATCAAACTTTAATTTATTCATTTGTAATAAGTTGGATTAGCCTCAAGGTTGAGGGCGGTCATATATTACTCCTTGCAAGTGGGATAAGAAATGAAGACATGGTTGGATTTAAAATTTATTAGCAAAAGGGTATAATTGTACTCGTATGGAATAACGGATTGCCATCTTTTTCTTGCTGGCACAATATTACTCTATTGCATGATTGTTAATTACGTTAAAAAAAATTCTAGCAAAATAATGTTGAACAAAAGAATAGATGATCACTAATTGTATTGATTAACGTAAGATACACTATAGGCAAGTCAAACACAATTACTTCCAATAATCATAATGCATGGTTAGTTTAGTTATGGTAACATTAAAAATTCACGCCGTAATTTCTTAATCATTTCTAGCTGTTTTGAGGAGAAATAAAGTTAATTAATTGCTTATTGTGAAAGCTAGTTGTGTATTTCATCGTTTGTTCCGCTAGAACATTATCATAGAGCCAAATATTATAATGAACGATTAAAGCTAACACTTATTACCTAATTAAGCACTGCATTGATCATACAAGTAAAAGATGGATTCTTTAAGGTTAAGAAAAGAAAAAGTATGGATTTTATTTGATTTTTCCAGAAAGGACAGAAACTTAGTTAAAATAGGGTCGCATGCATAGGCCACATGCAGTGCGAGTAATGACCAATCCGCAATTCTAAAACTATAAATGAAAAATGTCAAAGAAAAAATTATAACCCAAGCCATTTCAATTTCCTAGCTTTTCTTTTGATCAATTTAATGGATCGAGTTTCCTAGTTTTGTCTTAAAAAGCTATAATATCGTCTCTCTATTTTGGTTTTGGCTGGGTGACCCACCAAATTGTGAAATTGACCAGGAAATGTTGTAATGTACGTTGCATCTGCCCCAATTTCATTCTAAAAATTTTCTACTCGATTTGGGTTTTAAACTCCTATTCTCTCCACCAAGAAAAGGTCCTTTTTTGAATACCATGCATGAGTATCATGCTTGATACAGTCATGTTTGCACAAAATGTTTTAAGACTAACAAAGCAATCTTTTGGTACACAAAAGTTTAAGATTAGCAATTAAAGCAATATTTTGGAAAAAAAAAAATGAAAGATCAGATGGATAATGGTTAATTTCAGTGAAGTTAGAAATGAGTCTGATTAACCCTAGAAGAAATAGGAGAGTTTAATCCACTTATAAATCTAAGGAGGTTCATTATCAAATTCACTTGGGTGAGATAGATAGATTAAACTGGTATTATTTCTCTTCTTTATCTAATTTAAGACAACTCGATCATATCATATGTGTAGTTTCAAGCATTCAATTAAAATGTCGTTCATTACAGTAAATTTTTAGATAGATTAATGCAAAAAGACCACTAGTTAATTAGTTATATTCTGAGTAGGTGACCTGTAGTCTTCTTGTACTACTGAGGCTAATTTACATGAATTGAGTGAATTTCAATGTATGTTAGTTAAAGTTTGCCATAAAAATTCTAAACCACATTAAAGTGTTTAACTTCTCTCATCTTCTAGTCTATATTAAAGACAAAAAACCACATGAACTAAGTGACCCATCTTTCTGTAATTTAACACAGAAATTGACATTAAATGGTATTCTACGAAAACAAAATTAATGACCATTGGGCCATATGGCCCACTAGTTTCCTAATATACAGGGTTGCATAATTTTCACATCTTTGTTTTTAGTATGAAAGGGTGCGTGTGTACTTTGTTTCTTTTTGTGAAGTGAAATGGTTCCGAAACACACTAACACATTTCACGTTTCTGTAATTGTCAAACATTACACTTATACATCAAGAACGACCAAAGCTATTAATATTGCAGTTCTATTGGTCACTTGAATAGTAAATGGCGAATAAAAGAAAACACTAACCAATTATCATTAAGAAAACGTAGGATTTGATCTTGAGTGTAACTAATCATGATTATGACTATTTGGACAGGGATTAATTGTTTTGACCGTCCAAGCGTACAAGCCATCCTTACAACCACCACCGTGCAACCCAGCAGACCCCACGGCAGCAGCGTGCCGTGAACCTAATGCCTCCGAAGCAGCAATGCTCTACATAGGACTCTACCTAGTGGCTGTGGGTGTTGGAGGGATTAAGGGGTCATTACCAACTCATGGCGCGGAGCAATTTGATGAGAGCACTCCTGAAGGGAGGATAAAGAGATCAACATTCTTCAACTACTTTGTATTCTGTCTATCAGCTGGTGGCCTCATTGCTACGACATTCGTGGTGTGGGTGGAGGACAACAAGGGCTGGAAATGGGGCTTCTTCATCTCCACAATGGCTATATTGTTGTCCATTCCTGTCTTCCTGGGTGGCTCTCGGTTTTACCAGAACAAGATTCCTTCTGGAAGTCCTTTAACTACCATCTCAAAGGTATGCAGGCCTGATATTGAAGAAATTATACTTCCCATAAAACATCTTTCTTCACAAGAAATAATCGTGCGCATTTTGATTATATCATGTAAAAAATGTGAGTATAACGTTTTACTTTCTTAATGTAGGTCTTAATAGCTGCTATACTCAACAGTTGCTTGAGCAAAAACTCTAGCAATGCAGTAGCAAACATGGCCGCAAGCCCACAAAGTCATCCCCTTCAAACATTGAAAGATGGAGAAAATAAGGGTCAAGAGATAGCAGAAAATGATCCTTTGGAGACACTAACAACGAGCTGTAAGTTCTTAAACAATGCAATAAACTCTAACCCAACTTCTCTTTCCCTAAAATGCACCATAAAAGAGGTTGAGGAAGTGAAGATAGTCCTAAAGATCTTCCCAATCTTTGCGAGCACAATAATCCTCAATTGTTGTCTAGCTCAACTCTCCACCTTTTCAGTAGAACAAGCCGCGTCTATGAACACAAACCTTGGCTCCTTGAAAATCCCCCCCGCCTCTCTCCCTGTGTTTCCGATAGCCATTATAATGATCCTTGCACCCATCTATGACCACATTATTATCCCCTTTGCGCGTAACATCACCAAAAGAGAGACTGGCATTTCCCACCTCCAGAGGATAGGGGCTGGCCTAGTCCTCTCTATTGCAGCCATGGCCGTGGCTGCCCTAATTGAGGTTAAACGGAAACAAGTTGCCCGTGATCATGGGATGGTTGACTCAGTTGAACCGTTGCCAGTTACATTCTTTTGGATTGCCATACAGTACGCGTTGCTTGGATCAGCTGATCTCTTTTGCTTAGCAGGGATGCTGGAGTTCTTCTTCACTGAAGCTCCATCGAGCATGAGGTCTCTTGCAACCTCGCTCTCTTGGGCATCGCTGGCTGTAGGTTACTACCTTAGCTCAGTGATCGTTTCAATTGTAAATGCGGCTTCTCGAAGAGGGCATGGTGATCACAAGGCTTGGTTATCGGGCACGAATTTGAACCGTTACCACCTTGAGAGGTTTTATTGGTTGTTATGTGTCTTGGGTGCCTTGAACTTTTTGAACTACCTCTTCTGGGCATGTAGGTACAAGTACAGATCAACTGGATCGAGGAGGTGATTTAGAATCCCCTTTTATTGCATTTTTTGGGAGAGAACCAACAGGGAAACAGACTACAGTTAGTTTCTTAATACATACTAGTTATTCACTACAACTATGATCACTTCATCACTTGTATATCAAATCTGTTTTCATTATTACTGATCCAACAAGAAGGGTTCAAATTGTAATACCATTAATTTGTTTCAGAGATCTTCTCAAGAGTACAAAAAATTGGCAAAATTTAATTCTGAGCTAATTAAGTAATGATTGCAATCATATTAATTGGTTTATTAATGAAAAATTTATCATATATCTTGAGCATAGTACAATCTTATGCCGTATAGCCGTATAGGTTACACCATTAGAAGGCGTTTACAAAAAATGAACTAATTCTTAGACCGGGCATGAATCAGCTGCTCCTGCACATAAAGATCGACATTTTTTATATTTGTACTTTTGTAGTGATAGTACTATACTAGTATGGTCATGTAACGCGGATTGGACAATGCATGAACACGCATAGCATCGATTATGATTTATGAGACGGTGGATTGCAAGTCCGAACGAAGCTACGAAAGATTCCAACAATGTAAAATCACAAGTTGCGCCCACTAATGTTTCTGTAGAGAAGTACAGTAGAATACAAACACAGCAAAAGATAGAACAAGAGAATTAACAGTAAGATAGAATAAGAGAATTAACGGTTGTAATCCAAGTGGGGTTCCTGAAATCAAGAGAATCAGTTAAAAGATTAGTAGTATAAATAGATGAGATAGCCTTGTAAATCAGATATTCAAGAATCAAGAAAAACTAAACACAGTTTTGTACTTAGAAACTTGGTACCAGATCCGAAAGGTGTAGTATCTGATCGAATCATCTTAAACAACCAACATCTACCAATCACTTACCTAAAGCCATGGAACCACCATCAGAACCGCCAGTCACCATGACCCAATTAGAAGATAGAATAAGAGAATTAACGGTTGTAATCCAAGTGAGGTTCCTGAAATCAAAAGAATCAGTTAGAAATAGTAGTATAAATAGATGAGCTAGCCTTGTAAATAAAATATTCAAGAATCAAGAAAAACTAAACACAGTTTTATACTTAGAAACTTGCTATCAGAGCCGAAAGATGTAGTATTTGATCAAATCACCTTAAACAACCAACATCTACCATTCACTTACCTAAAACCATGGAACCACCATCAGAACCGCCAGTCACCATGACCCAATTGTTGCAAATATTGCAACAGTTAACCCCTAAAAAACTAGGCCAAGAAATCGGCTCAATGCAAATCGCAGAAAAGCTAAACAGTTAGAATTACAACAAGTGGGCCCGACTAATGCACTTGGCACTCGGAGCGAGAGGGCGGCTCAACCACATCATGGCCAACCCACTGCCCACGGATGCTCAGAAATACAGTCAGTGGCCTAATGTGATTCAGCCATTATTTATTGGATTATCGAGAGCATTGGATCCGATTTGGTGAACCAATTCTTGGATTTTTTAACCGCAAAAGAGTTGTGGAAGGGAATTGAAACATTTTATAGCAGTGGGAAAGACGGTTTACATCCAATTCAATCAAACAAGCCAAGATTCCATTGAGACTTATTACAGCAAATTAGTAACAATATGGAAGGGGATAGATAGACGAATGAAAAATCCAATGAAGTGTCCCGATGACATGACAAAATATAATCAAATCATGCAACAAAATAAGATGTATCAATTTCTCACGAGATTAAATGAAGATCTTGACAAGGACAGAAGGAGCTAGTAATCAAGAGACATTATCGTCTGGAGACCGCTTATAATGTCTTTAGAAGGGAAATCACAAGAAGGGAGATAATGTCCAAGCACTCACCTCACTTACCTTCATCAGAGGAGTATGGATCGGGTGTAGGAAGCGGGTTAGCCATGAGATCTCGATTAGAGAAGCCATCATCTCAGAAAAAACAACAACAAAGCCCACCTCAAATACACGCATCATGGGGGAACCTAGACAACAAAGACGGATGCTTCCAGCTAATACATTCTAGAGAGTAGTTTGTTTAATCTTAAGCTTTCCTTAGTTCATTAAACCCTAGTTTTCATAGTTTTACACTTTAAATCTTTTGTATTTTCAAGTCTTTACTTTCTAGCATTTGGACTTCAATCTTGGTTTATGAATCTTCACTACCTCCTTATTGTAGCATCAACATTAAGGTGTGAGTATCAATCTCCTCATTACTTTTGAGTTCATTTATTGTATTGCCTCACATTTATTGCTTATTTAGAATAGTTACTACATAATCTTTTACTCTTGTTGGTTTCATTTAATGATTATTATATTTATGGTTTTTGCTTCATTGATTATCATTGCTTTCTACACTTCAATAATGTGTGAGTAGCTCTCTTAGGGGATTAATTAGTGAAACCCTAGGAAAGGCTATATTCTTCACTATTTAGGATTAGAGAAAAGATGACAATATTTATCTTTGAAACCCCATACGAATCTTGTCCTGCAACTCCTCTGGAGACATAGGGCGATTATAGTTCGTTCGTTGTGATTTGTGTAATCACCAACTTCCTCTCATATTCTTGGGTATCTAGGCTAGTTATTGTTTGATTTCCTCTAATCTGACATCACTAGTAGAAAAATGTTTATTTTTTGCGGTTACTATGACGCAGCACATATAGCCGAAGTACATGAAAAAACCACAAACGTTGCGGTTTTTTGGACGCAGCAATAAAAATAGTATTTGCTGCGATTAATTAACATCATTTGCTGCGGTTTTTCCTAAATAACCGCATCATTTATTCTTAAAAATAAAAGGGTAAAAAAAGATAGGTTTAGTATATCTACAAAACAAGATACATAATTCCAAGCGTAAATTTCGACAGAGTTTCCTCTGTAATTAGACCTATTTCCATTTTTTAAAAGTACCTATTTCCACAATGATTATAATCCAACATAATCCATCCAAAATTCACAACACAATTGTGTGTTCACAACACAATTGTGTGTTCTCAACACAATTCACAAATCAATTGCGTGTTCACAACACAATTCCCATACACAACACCATCCATCCATTATCGATGGTCTCGAGTTATCTATATCCTAGATCTCAAAAATAAATTACGGAGCTCATGAATAATACGTACCATTGAAAGATCCTCACTAGTAGCATGGTTGTGGAGGATGTTAAACAAGAAACGCATAAGAAAGTAGCCACACTCAGTGTTTCCTATCTGCTGAGGACACTGCATTTGAAAACCAAATAAAATGTAAATCAAACAAATCTAATATAATTCTAAGGCAATAAAATAGTCATATGATTGAAAATAAGGATACCTAAGCTGGAATCCAGTTCAACTTCAATCCGTTACGGAGGCCAGACTGAACTTTAAAGCTCTTGAAAGCACTAGATTTGGAAAAAAAATAGTTGTCAATAACTATACTTCAATCTGTTACTCTTGTCAGTGAAATAAAAAATGTAATTAACAAAAATACTTACGTATATAGCACTTCCTATATCGCTAAATTACGTTTTCATTGAAGAGGATCAAAAACGTATATTATCCTCTTTTCTAAGGATAGAACAAGTAGTATTCAATGACACCTACAAAATGATTGGTAAATGGTTAAACTACGAACATACAAGCCCTCGGATACTATGTAAGAAGCTCATACCTTTCATGGTACGGGCAGAAGATGAAACGCTTCTTATGATTATTGGTCATGTAAGAAGTGACGAAATCCTGGTCGTTGCCGATCAAGGTAGCCGAGACCCTAGAAGGGCACATGAAACCAAAGGATCCTAGTCCTTCTTCTTGGAGCAACTCAAAACAGGCCCTATAATTAATTGAAACAACACCCATTTAGCAACATAAACAAATCAAAAAAACATATTATAGTAGGAATTATATTCAATAGTTAGGTAACTTACATCATAAAGACTTGGAGCACAGATACGTTCAACTCATCTCCTGTGAGAAGTTGAGTGATGTCCTCTCCTACAATCACGATATCCTGGTCCTCGGGCTATCTGGCGAAAGCCTCGACAACTGGGCCCTCATTTGACGACAATTCTCACCAAGATGACTCAAGGCCAGCTTAGTGAGATCGGTCTGAGCAACGTCCTTCTTCACGGACTCAGTTGTCTTTGGACCGCTAGGACCGTTGGCAACACCTTCAGCTGCGTCCTTTCGACCCGTACCTCTTTGCTGATTCAAACAAATTCAAAACTTAATATCAATACATTAGTATAATACAACTTCATAAAGTTAGGTGGAATGCATTTACCTCAGATGTCAAGAGCCGAACTAGATGCTTTGGCCGCTATGTGAAGGTCCCGTGGGCTTGCTCGAGCCTTTTGATGAAGGCAGAAGGGACAAGGACATCCTTATGTACTTGGTCATAGTCGTCGACGTTGACCTTTACATAACCAGGAAGGATGTCAGCATGGTGGTCTCGAGTCAAACATGGATGAACAGTTCCTAAAGCAACAATGGTTGCTTCATTGTCGTTCACCGTGTGCAACAACTGACAAGAAACTTGCTCCTGCAACAAAAGTGACAAAGATGTCAGTATTTCATTCATTTAAATTATACGAATTTCATATGCGGTTAGTATTTTGTAAAACATGAGTAAACAAACCTGCAGATCCTGAAAAGGATCTCTAACCCCCGACGGATCCGGGTTGGATCCGGGTTCTATGACTGAAAAACGGATCCGGGTACGGGTCCAACCATAGTACCCTTTTTGGACCCGTCTTGAAATATTTTTCGTGATACTAATATATTTACAAACCAGTAACCAACAAAGAAAGGAGAGAATGATAGTGAGGTAAAGTTCGACCACTCGTAAGAAGTATTCAAATTAGGCCGATTTGGGTATCTATTAAAAAAGAATGAAAAATTGATTTTGATAATATTTTTTTAATTTGTCTAATTTGAAATACTGTAATTTGCTTTATAATTCAATCTGAAAAATAAAGTTCTTTCCTCATTAATATCTAGGCAAATGTTCTAATGTGTATAATAAAGTCCATAATTTCAATTACAAATTCATTTTTCTAGTTACGGAGTATTATTGACAATAATATAATAGCACTAAAATGTCTTCCCGCCCAAACTATCCCTTATGGTGGTAAATACACCTAAATATGCAAGATCCGTTTTGGACCCGGATCCGTTGGATTTGGATTTGGATCCTTACTTTTCATACCCAGTGGATCTGGATCCATCCTTGAAAAACGGATCTGGATCTGGATCTGGATCTATAAGGACCCGGTCCAGATCCAGTCCGTTGCCATCCCTACTTTCTAGCCTCCCTGTGATGAAAAAAAAAAACAATTAAGACAAGGTGGGGTCATCAAGTGTTCAAGTGTTTCAAGACTCTAAACTTAAATTACTAAAGTATCCATACAAAACTATAAATGTACTTGCCTGAAATTAGCCCGTCCAAATACCAAGATCATCTTAAAATCAAAGTTTAAGCAAGCCTCATTGCCTCAAGGATTAAAAAAAATCATTAGGAATTCTTTAATCTTTACTTTTCTCTCTAACTATTTGAACACCCCTAAATACCTTTGACAAAATTACAGGTCCTGCCTCAGAGTTTAGCCACCATTAATGATTTGAGGAGCCGTACAAGTTTCTGGCAGAAATATGTTACACAAGATTGATGATGAACCCAGCGAAGTATAGAGAGAACATAGGAATTAAGGAGAATAAAAATTGTATACGTATTGATTTATTAATAATAATTACATTATCTACTATATAGTTGTCTTAATATAAGCTACTGCTTCTAACAAACTTTTCTTCAGTAACAAACTCACAACATAATCTATTATTCAGTTATTGTACAATGTGATCAAAATTGAATAGATGGTAATACTTTGGTAAGCACATCAGCAATTTAAGAGTGAGTAGGAAGATATGTAAGTTGAATGAGACCCTCAAGTACCTTTTCTCTCGTAAAATGACAGTCAATATCAATGTGCTTTATCCATTTATGGAATACAGGATTCTTCGCAATATGGATGGAACTTTGGTTATCACAGTGCAGCGTTACAGGTTAAAGATCATGCACATTTAATACTGTTAATAGTCTGACCATCCATGTTATTTCGCCAGCAGCACTTACCATGGTCATGTATTCAGATTCAGAAGATGATATTGATACAGTGGCTTACTTTTTCGATTTCCAGCCGATGGGTGAGTTCCCCAAAAGAACAACATAACTAGTAATGGATCTTTGAGAGTCAGGGCATGAAGACAATTAGAGTCAGAAAAGGCTTGAAGTTTTAATTGTTGTGATGCCTTGAGAAGTATGTCTTGCCCAGTTGAATGAGCTACATAACAAAGACTATGATGTAAGGATGTCATGTGGGATGTTCTTGGAGCTTGCATGATCTGACTCGGTGCTTGTACAATATAGGATATATCGGGCCTTGTGTTTGTTAGAAAATTCAATTCGCCAACTCCTTTTCTGTACTTAGTTGGATCTTTTAACATAACCCCTTCATTAGCATGGAGTTTTAAGTTCACTGGTAATGGTGTGATAGCATTCTTGAAAGACTTTAGTCCACAATCAGCTAACAACTCTTTTGTGAACTTGTGCTATGTCATTGCAATTCCCTAAGGTAGATGAACCTAGGGAAAAATGAGCTATCCAAGGTCTTTTATGCTAAAACAACAATCCAAATGAGATTTCAAAAGATTGATTGTTGTGGTATCATTTCCAGTCAATACTATATAATCCACATAAATCGCTATAATAGCTAAATTTCCATTGCCTTTTTTAATGAACAAAGAATGATTGTTCTTAGACTGTTGGAAGCCTAAGGATATTAGCTCAAATTAAAGCTTTGAAAACCATTAGCGTGAAGCTTGCTTTAACCCGTACAAAGACTTCTTCAATTTACAAACCTTGCCTTTTAAACTAGATATCCCCTCAAGAATTTTCATATAAACCTCTTCATGGATATCCCCATGAAGGAATGCCTTATTGACATCCAATTGTAACAATTTTCATTGCTTGCTAGCAGCTATTGATGAAAGACTTCTAATAGTAGCCATTTTACTACAAGTGAGGATGTTTCCTCGTAGTTCACTCCATGCTTTTGCGTATAACCTTTAGCTACCAATCTTGCCTTGAATCTTTCCATTGCTCCATCAGCTTTGAGCTTGACTTTGAACACCCATTTACATCCTATGGGCTTTTTAGTTATTGGCAAATCAATAATTTCCCAAGTGTTGTTCTTTTCCAATGCATCTAGCTCCTTTTGCATGGCCTCTATCCACTTGGGATTCTTGCAAGCTTCAGCATAAGAACTTGGTTATTTGAGTTTAGAGGATAGATTAATGATAACCATTCTTTTAGGTCGTTTGACTAAAATAATAGTTATGCAAACTAAATTTATAAACACCCTAATACTACTACAACTAGTGTAGTGGTAAGTCGGGGATCGAACCACAAGGACAAGGGGCGATAGTTTATAGACTTGATGTAAAGGGTTTATATGGAATTTGAAAGAATTATACTAATAACAGAAAAGGAAAGCAAGAACTTAAACGATGTTATGCTATGAAGGGAAAACGGGGATAGATCAGTTCCACCCTAGGAAGGACAATTGAACTATCAATACGCTAAATTAGGAGAAATCAGTCAATAATGAATCATGACACTCAAGATGACGAGAGGAAGTTTGTGACCCTATAAATCACACGAACAACCTATAATCGTCCTATGTCTCCAAAGGAGTGGCAGGACAAGATTCGCATCGAACATCAATCAATCAATCATTAACAATCTCAAATCCTAACTCTACGCATGAAAAACGAGCCAACCTAGGGTTTCACCAATCAAACCCCTAAGAAAACTACTCACACATAGTAATAATGACTAGGGCATAAACAATTATAAAAGACATGATTGAAAGCATGAACAGACTGAATGGAAATGAACACGAGAATGAAAAACAAAGAACTATAACCAAACCGACAACTACTATATCAAAACTGTAAACGAAACAACGATAATAGCTAGAGGAATGAAATTAAGAAAAACAATACTTGAAAGCATTAAACGAACTAAAACAGAAAAGAAACAATACCTTGCATAAATGAAATTGTATGAACGAAAGAGAAACCGAATCCAAATCCGAAATACAAAGCTTGAGAACGAGAACAACAAAAGCTGTAAATCTAAACTAATGCATGAAAGAAATGAAAAGCTTTAAAGTGATGTTCTAGGTTGAGGCACAAGAGCTCTCAAAGTAGGCATAAGGTTATGTACAGAGAAAGAGGGTATTTATACCCTAGGGACAAAAGGAGTAAAACCCTAGGAAAAACCCTTGAGCGCCGACTAAAGAAAGAACCAAAATCTGCGGGAAAGAAGGCCATTCGGCCGAATGAAGGGAAGATTCGGCCGAATGAGTAGCCATTCGGCCGAATGCGTAAGCCATTCGCCTATATCAGAATCTTGGCGTTTTTGCACCCTGTCTACCATTCGGCCGAATGAGTGGAACCATTCGGCCGAATGGGTCTTGATTCGGCCGAATGAGTGTTCATTCGGCTATTCCCGAGAGCTTGATTTATGTGCTTGAATCCCTGTCCACCATTCGATCGAATGGATGTCAGATTCAGTCGAATCTGAACCTAAACCTTGCTGAACAGTTCCTTTGAAGTGTCTAGTGGCTTCTAGAGTTTATGGGATCGTCGAGAGTGACTTGGAACGCATGCCCAAGCTATGATACGCACATCCAAACTCTTGATAGAAGTGTCAAAGCCTCGAACACGTCTCATTTTACCTCGAAATCATCGAGATCACCTGAAATGACCTAAAAGCAGCTTGAGGACAAGATCAAGGTAAAATTGAATGTAATGTGCATAAAACCAATATAAAAGCACGAGACTCGACACTAAAATGAGGTTGTAAACGTGCTCTAAAATGAGCACATCAATCAATAAGAGTCTTGGACTGATCAGGGATAGAATTGTATTTGACCAGGTTACACATATGGGATTTTTCTGAGGTTATGCTACTGTTATGACAAATATAATCCTTCATCTGGTTTGGTTGTTTCTTGAGTCTTGTGGATAATCTCAAGGAATCATGAATTTCCCTAATCATATTACTCCCCAAAGGAGATATGCTGCTGCTGCTGAAATCTTAGACCTCTAAAGAAGTGGCAGACTCATGTAAAATATTTTCCTGAGATGGAGAATTCCTGATAGATGATTTTGGGGAAGGAATATGATTTGGATATCCTTCATTGAAAGACTCTTATAATATATGATCATATGTGTCTGTTAGAATAAATAACTAAAATGGTTGCTCAGATGATGTTACTGAATTTATATGAAATGGAAAATTTCTCTCGTGGAAGATGATATCTCTGCTGATTGATATTACATTTGTGGATAGATTCAAGACTTTATACCCTTTTTGTGTTGCTGAATATCCAAAAAACACTTATGCATCTACTCGAGGATCAAATTTTGTTCTGTGCGTTTGTGATGTTGACTCAAAACATAGGCAACCAAAAGTTCTGATATGATCAAGGCTTAAAGACTTGCAATACAACCTCTGATATGGAGATTCATTTGACAATATAGGCAATGCCATTCATTTATGAGATGAGCTGCACACATGGCACTTTCTCCCCAAAATCTATTTGGGAGATTTGCTTGAAAGTAAAGGGCTCTAGCTGTCTCCAAAAGATGCATATGTTTTCTCTCCACAACACCATTCTGTTGTGGAGTATTGTTGTAGCTAGTTTCATGCTTGATGCCATTCTTCTTGCAGACTCTCATGATGTTTCCTTCATAGCTCTTTTGCATTATCACTACGAATGCACTTGACTTTGCAATGGAATTGATTCTCAACAAAGATAAGAAAATTGTCAAGTATCTCAACTGCATCATTTTTATACCTTATCATGTGTACCCACGTGTGACTTGTGAAATCATCCACTATAGTTAAGAACATACTGAATCCATTATGCGTTTTATGCTTATATGGACCCCAAATGTCGATATGTAACATTTGAAATAGTTCAATAGTCTTTAATAAAATTTGAGGGAACGAGAGTCAACTTTGTCTAGCTTTGGGGCATATTTGGCATATGTCATCTACTGAATCTTTGCTATCAACTAATGGAATTATATGCTTTATTTGGCTAAATGGCATATGGTCTAGCCTTAAATGCCAAAATTTAGCAGAATTATGTACAGAGCATGTAAAAGAGACATTATTATTACCCATTGAGGATGCAGTGATTGACTTTGAGAAATTCTTAAGAGACTTGAATCAGTAGCTTCTGCATAGTAAAGACCAGAGAACAATCTGCCAAGAACACTTTCCTTACTCGAGGTATTATCCTATATAAAACAATTATTAATGTTGAAACTAATCTTGTAACCCTAGTCTTTGCATAGTTTATAAACAGAGATCAGATTAAAGTCGAAATCAAGCACGTATAGCACATTCTGAAGACATATAGAACTCATTAATTGAACTGATCCAGTGTGGGTTACTAGAACTCTTCTTCCATTAGGAATTGTGATTCTATTGTCTTCTCCTTTCAGAACTTCATGAGTACTAATTAGTGATAGATCATGACATATGTGGTCAGTAGCCCCACGTCAATGATCCACCCACTATGAAAATGAGAGAACAAGTAGAATTTACCTGCTATTTACACCCTTGCACCACTAGATTGCTGAGGTATGGCTTGTGAAGAAGAGTTTACATCTTGTTGTTTCTCCAATAGATTCAAAAGTTAAGAATATTGTCTTTTGTGAATGTTGTTGTGACAGAGTCATTGTCATTCACAATAGGAGCATCATAGTCATCAAATGTTGAGGCATTAGTAAATTTCTTTGACGAGGCTGATTGAATCTGAAATTTGAAGGATATCCCACAAGCTTATAACACCTATCCATCGTATGTCTAACCATCTTGTAATGATTCCATATGAGATTAAGATTTCTCTTATTTCCATAGCTAAATATATTGTTATTTCTGTCAGATTGTGAAGGAAATTGTCTCTTACTATTGTTTCCAGGAAACTGATATCTTGATACTATGTTGTCACCAAATCTTCTTATCTCAGCACCAAATGTCGTGCCCTGTGGCTATGATGATGTATGATCACTGAGTTGTTTATGCCTTTGTTCTTGGAGTAATAGCCTATAAGCTTCATGAATTTGAGGTAGTGGATTCATCATGAGGATATTACTCCTTACTTGTTGGAATGAATCATTCAACTTCATTAAGAACTAGAGCAACCTCTTGTCCTGTTGGATCTTTAAGAACTTAGCAGTCAAGCTACAGCTACAGGCATTGCACTCACATGTAGGGATAGGATTTACATCATTAATTGCGTCCCATTTTTCTTTCATCTTGGTAAAAAAAAACTCAACCACATCCACATTCTCCTGATGCATATTAGACAATTCTTCTTGCTAAGCAAAAATTGAGTTGAAGAGACTTACCCGTATCTCTTTTCTAGATCTCTCCACATCTCATGAGCACTCTTGTAGAATAATACACTCTTCTTGGTTATAGATCCCAAAGCTCCTAATATCCACCCTATCACAAGATTGTTGCATCTCACCTATGCCTTGAACTCGTCATCAGAACTGTGCGGTTTTGGTAGAGAACCATCAACAAATGACATTTTATTTTTAGTCGATAAACCAATTATCATGGAACGTCTCAATGAACTATATATAGGAATGCAAGGAATCATCATAATAAGGGAAATAATCTTACAAAATATGGCAAAGAAATCAATCAATAGTCAGCACAATCAATTAACATAAGTAGAGGATTTACCTGACTTACTTAGGCTTTGTATTTTAGGTAAATAGACGTGTATATATGTTGTACTTCTCCTATTCTTAAGATCAATGAAAAACATACAGAAATTCCATAAAATCAAAGTCCTACAAGTCAGAGCGGGAGTTTTAATCCTCTCATCACCTACCATTTACAACTTACCTATCAGAAGTGGAGGATGATATTCAATCACTAGGCTCTGACACAACCAATCAAACCGTAATAATGGCCTCTGTTAAACAGTTGGTTAAGCTTCTACAGAAGTTGAGTACCAACAAAACCCTACCGGAAAACACTAATAACCAATCCATACACCTTACAGAAAAGCTATATTATAACAATTACACTTAATGGGCTAAGTTTATGCACTTGGCAATCAGTGGGAAGGGGAGGCTCAATCACATCACTGTTTCTCTTCCTACCCCTGACACCCCAAGGTACACAAAGTGGCTGCAACAAGATTCAATCATTACAACATGGATTCTGGAAAATATTGAATCAGGTTTGGTGAATCAATTTTTAGAATACCCAAATTCTCGTGAGTTATAGCGTGGACTAAAGGCATTGTTCAGTAGTGGAAGGGACGGGCTTCAGATTTACAATCTCAAAATCAAAGCAAGGGAACGAACCGGTGGAGCTGTTCTATCGGAAGTTAGTATCCTTCTGGAAAGACAGAAGGGTACCAATCCCATGCAATGTCCCAAAGATAAAAATATATACACTGAAATGAACTAGAGGCATAGAATATATCAATATCTTGAAGGATTAAACGAGACCTTTGATAAGGACCGGAGAGACTTGCTCAATCGGGAACATCTACCAAAAATCGTGGAGGCATATGCCATGATTTGCAGAGAGGTGTCTCGCATGGGTATAATGGCTATCGAACACACAAATCAAGAGATTCTCGAAGGAATTGGAAGTGGGTTATTAGCAGCAAAACAACCTCGGCAGACCAGATCTTTCCGGAGAGAAGAGGGGTGAAGCTAAATAGATAAATCTCATCTTAAGTGCACATATTATGGAGGTTCAAAGAACACAAAAGATAGGCGCTTTAAATTAATTGGCTACCCGAATCTGAATGAGCAAAGGGCTGAATCTGAATGAGAGTGGAGCAAATATGGTGAGCAAAGGGCCGAATCTGAATGAGGGAGAAAGTAACGAAGGAGACAAGGTGGTTGCCTTAGCCATTGTCCGTGAATTAGGTAAAAGGAGCTTAGGGTTTAAAACGCTAAATGCCCTTTCACTTTCCCCTTCTTCTTTAAGTACATATAACAGCCCACTCACAAGCATGAGCCCACTTAGAATTTCTAACAAATTTGAGTATGTAAGCCCAGATCATTGTGGACTAATGACAAAAACCCGAGAAAAAAATTTGAGATGGATATTGGACAACGGAGCGACAGATACAATGACATTTGATATTTCTAACTTTGTATCAGTTGATAGAAAGGAAGGAGCTAACATTCATACCGAAAATGGAAATATGACCAAAATTGAAGGAGTGGGAGACATTCGAATTTCTCTTAATTTAAAATTAAATAACTTTTTTTTTGTGCCTGGTTTATCTTACAAGTTATTGTCAATAAGTCAGATAACGAAAGAGTTAAATTGTGTTATTCTAATCTATTCTCGATTTTTCCTCATACAAGACACTCGGACAGGAAAGATGATTGGGCGTGGTATTGAAAGGAATGGACCTTAGTAATGTTAGCTCATGGAACTATGGATCGGCAATTATGGTTATGGCATCGGCATTTGGGGCATCCCTCATTCGTGTATTTAGACTACTTATTTCCAATTTTTTCTAAGAATAATAAAAACTTTGTGTGTGAGACTTGTATTCAAGCCAAAAGTCACTGGCAGACCTTTAGACCTAGTAACTCTTTCAGATTCGCCATTTAATTTGATACATTCTGATGTTTGGGGTCTAGCTCAAGAAGTTGGAAAAAATGGTTCTTCTTATTTTGTGTTCTTTATTGATGATTACACAAGGATGACATGGGTTTACTTCTTAAAACGAAAATCTAAGGTATTTGGTAAATTTGTGTCATTTTATAATATAGTGCAAACACAGTTTCAAAAACATATCATAACAGATAATGGTGGCAAGTATGTCAACTACGACATGAAGAATTTTTGCACATAGAAGGGCTTACTCAATCAAACAACATGTCCCCATACCCCCAGCGAAATAGAGTTGCAGAAAGAAAAACAGAACCCTTCTCGAAATAACCCGAGCCATGATGATTGAATATATACTACTGTTCCAAAATTATTTTGGCCTGAAGCTATTGCTATTGCAACTTATCTCACAAATAGGCTTCCTATAAAAATCCTCGAATTCAAAACCCCAGCCTATTTCCACCTTATCCAAACATCTGACCTCCATAGCATTCCCTACCCTACCACCCATAATCTTTGGCTACATAGTTTTTGTTCATATTCCAAAAACACAAAGAACCAAACTAGACCCCTGTGCTATTTGGTGTGTCTTCTTGGGATATGGTCAGAATCATAAAGGATACATGTGCTATGATCCCATCACTACGCGCCTCTATACCACAATGGATTGTGATTTTGTAGAAATTGAATATTTCTACAAACCCCAAACCCATCTTCGCAGTCAGTGGGAGAACTCATGTGATATGCTAAGCGTGTTAGCTAACCCTATTGTCACAGATCAAGTTCCTAAAAAGCTAGTAGGCGATGCCACCGAGCCTGCCTCTGAAAACATGGAAAGTTTTGAACTCCCAATACCAACTCCTTTATTTAATCCTACCAAAACTCCTGAGGTAAGTACATTTGTAATAAAGGATGATTTGAACCTTAACACCAAGTCTTTAGTTTAAGAAGAAACTCATGAAGTAGATCAAGAAGAAGTTTAAGAAACATACAAACTCCCACCTAGGAGCACAAGAGGGATAACTCCAAAGAGATATGAACCAGAATACCAACCAAGATAGTCAAAATACCTAGCATCGAGCATAGCAAAGATACAAAAGTTGTCAGATGAAGCAAAAGCATACAATGTAGTTATTTATTCTGAAAAAATTCCAAGAAATGTGAAAGAAGCATTATAGATTAAAATCTAGAAGAAGGTAATGGAAGATGAAATCTCTGCCCTGGAAAAAAATAGTACTTAGGAAATATGTGTGCTTCCCAAAGGAAAGAAACCCGTAGGGTGTAAATAGGTGTTTGCTATAAAACGTTGGGCCGATGGATCAATAGAAAGACACAAGGCAAGGCTAGTGGCTAAAGGGTATACTCAAACATATGGTATCAACTACTCAGAGACATTCTCCCCAGTGGCAAAAACTGATACCATAAGGGTACTGTTATCAGTAGTTGCAAATAAAGGATGGCTTCTCCACCAATTTGATGTAAAAAAATGCTTTTTTACATGGAGAATTACAAGAAGAAGTCTACATGGAAGCACCTCAAGGTTTTACAGAAAATTTCAGCAAGGATGAAGGCTAAAGACTAAAAAAAGCTCTATATGGAATAAAATAGTCACCTAGAGCTTGGATTGAGAGATTCTATTTAGCAATGAAGTGATATGGATATCATCAAAGAAATTCAGATCATACTCTTTCTTGAACAACGAGGAGACCTGATAATGTGTTTAATCATCTATGTAGATGACATGATCTTAATTGGGAGTGACACTGAGGAGATTTCAGATGTAAAGAAGAGGTTGTTTTAGGAATTTAAGATGAAAGATTTAGGGAACTTAAAATACTTTCTAGGGATAGAATTTTTACGCTCCATATCTTCATATCCCAGAGAAAGTATATACTTGATTTACTTGTTGAAGCAAGGATGATCGATTGCAAAGATGCCGATACTCCCATGATAGTGAATCATGGTCTACAGATACATGAAGAGGCTAGAATGACTGATCAAGTGCAATATCAAAGATTATTGGGAAAACTCATCTACTTATCTCACACAAGGCCCGGTATTGTATATCAAAGATCACTTAGAAGTATTCTGAGGATCATACGATACCTCAAAGGAACATCTAGAAAAGGACTATTATTCCAGAATAATGGTCACTTAGAAATGAAAGCTTACATAGATGCAGATTGGGGAGAAAATAAGCTAGACAGACATTCCACCTCAGGGTACTTCACCATAGTAGGAGGAAATTAGGTAACATGGAGGAATAAGAAACAAAAAGTGATAGCACTCTCAAGTGCAGAAACTAAATTTAGAGGGATCGCAAAAGGGAATACTAAGATATTATGGCTAAGAAAGTTACTCTCTGAACTCGCTCGGGTTCCCACCAAAATAGATATGTGAGTTGCTATGCGACAATAAAGCCATAATTAGTATCTCAGAAAATCCAGTCCAACATAACTGAACAAAACATGTTGAAATTGACAGGCACTTTATTAAGGAAAAACTCGAAGCATGAATGATAACTCTCCCATATATCAAGTTTGTAGATCAATTGGCGGATATTCTAACTAAAGCAATCCCGACTAAGCAATTTCTTGATCTTCTCGGTAAGTTAGGCATTGAGGACCATATGCCCAACTTGAGGGGAGCATAGGAAAGCAAGGAATCAGTATAGTAAGGGAAATAATCTCACTGAATATGGCAAAGAAATCAATCAATAGTCAGCACAATCAATTAACATAAGTAGAGGATTTACCTGACTTAGGCTTTGTATTTTAGGTAAATAGGCATGTATATATGTTGTACTTCTGCTATTCTCAAGATTAATGAAAAACATACAGAAATTCCATAAAACCAAAGGCTTAAATCTTACACTATAATTCTCACCATTGAAAACTTCAGCAATGAACTTGTAAGTATTTTTGTCAGAAGGATGAATATAGGATACCGAGGAAGGATTTTGAGTCAACTCCATAATACTTCTTCAAGAAAATAAATATGCTAAGAAATTTTATCATGTTTGATCTCACTCAATTCACAAGAAAAATTGATCAATTATTAATGATCATCAAATAGAAAACACACGATTAACGCTGATTTCAAAATCAAAGCCTCAATTAAATAAAAAAAATTATCACAGCAAACAGATGCAAATATCAATTGATCAAAATTGCAGCAAACATAATTCGATCAGAAAGAAAACCTCATGATCAATAGTGTGGATTGTGAGCAAACATTGCTCTAATATCATGACAAACTGATTGAAGATGATACCATTTATCGTTTCTAAAACCATCTCAAACTTTTAACACGTCCGTAAAAATTCAATATTCATACGAGAATATCTAACTAAATATTTAACTAACTATCCGAACGCTAAAGAACAAAATTCTTAACAGCTACAGCAACAGCAACTTACTTTTCAAGTTATCTCTATCCATTTTTTCCCATATTTTTCATGAATGGAAAGAGCCTACTCAGATTTGCATCAGCCTAATCCACATATAACTATGAGTCCCACACTCCCACGGTCCCACCTCCACATCTTGTATCACCAACTTCCTACGTAAACTTAGGTCCACATTTTCCCTACTCCAGGTGATTCACATAAAAACTTTATATTATAATTGTATTTAATTTCAATATTACAAGCAAATTCTTCTTTTTCTCTCTCTCTCAATGATAACATAAAGTTTGTAACTTTTGATTCTCCTATGCATTTTCATGAACCAAAATCAACGACTGATTGATGGGTATTTGTTTTTCAACATTGCTTGTTCAAATCCACAAATTTCACAAGATATTTTCATCTCCACCCTCACTATAACTTCACACCAATAAAAGGGTTAAAGTAATACAATTTTATTGTTTTAAAAAAAAGGTAAATCCTTCCAAATTTTCAAGCTTTCTGTTCTTTAGTCATTGAATTTCAATTATGTTTCTGTTTCTAATAATACCCAAGATGCAGAATTCTGAATTTCATATTCTTTGTATTTTCCTTGAATTTTTTTAGTTAATTATATATTTGTTTGATATCTATAGTTTTGATTGATTGAAATTCTATTTAACTGAATTAAATAGGTTGTTAGATATTGCTTGGTTGAGTTGCCTGATGGGATTGGATTGTTGCATAATTGTAAGAAAAGAAGGGAGAGGATTATGGAACCACAATTGGAACAACTAATTGAACAATCTATTCATACCCGTTACTCAAATTGGGTGTATGAAGCATTAGATGAATTGCCATTTAATTTTGTGATAACTGATCCATGTATTTTGGGTCACCCAATTGTGTTTGCAAGCCGGGGTTGCTTGGAAATGTTTGGATATTCCAGAGATGAGGTAATTGGAAGGAATGGGAGGATGTTTCAGGGGCAAGGGACTTGTAGGAGGACAGTGATGGAAATTCGTGAGGCGGTCCGAGAAGAACGTGGGATCCAAGTTAGTTTGTTGAATTATCGAAAGGATGGGACACCCTTTTGGATTTTGTTTTGTATGAGTCCGGTTTTTGGCGGGGAGGATGGAAGGGTGATTCATTTTGTTGCTGCTCAAGTTCCGATTTTGAGGAAGCCATTCCGTTCGAGGAGTGGGCGTGGTGGGAGTAATTTTGGCTTGTGTGAAGATGGGATTAAGTCGTGTGATTTCTTACTCAGTTCGTGTAGGAGAGAGGTGTGCGCAGATTCTGTGTCCAAATTGTGTCATAGCGTGGCATTTGTTTCAGTTTTTGACTCGGATATAGGTATGATAAATTGCAACCAGAGATTTGCTTACTATTGTTAATTTTTTGTTGGATAACATATGCATTCATTTTGTGATCCTTCATTCCTGCTTATTGCTCAAATCCTCAAACAGGTTCTTTACATGCATTTGGAAATTATTCATCTGTAGAATGATTAATTAGATTTAGAGGTTTGGATGGTACAAGTTTGTGCTCATTTGGTCAGTTGCGTGCAGCATTAGGATGCATTTGTTACGACACTTGTGTTTTGGCAGCTTATTTAGCTTTTTCATTGTTCAATCAATGAATTTCAATTTTTCTTAAAACATAAAAGCATTCAAATTTTCTCATGAGAAACACATTTCGACTAGATTAGTGTAATTCTCATACTGTATGAGGTTGCTTCTGTCCCGTAGACCTCAAAAATTAGTCCCTTAGCTTACTGAGCGGAGCATTGTTTTTGCTTTTTGTGTGATGTTCATTTTGGTTTCATCTGAAAATAATGTTGATTATAAATTCCAGTCGGCAACAAACACTCTGCTATGCAGCATTGAAATTGGTTCGCACATGGCCTCTAAGGTGTTACTCTGTATATTGTACTTGACAGGAGTAGATGTTGAGGAATTTTGTGAAGCAAGTGAGCTTGATAAGCAAGAAGCTACCACTTCTATTAACAATATTTTGTCTGTGCTAACTCAGTACAGTGCATTACGAGGCAAGTCTGTTTCTGGGAGAAGATGCTGTGTGGAGGGACAGAACCTTCTTAATACTGCCTTATTAACATCTCTTGGTAG
The DNA here is from genome assembly GCA_026401315.1 of Dysphania ambrosioides. Taxonomy (NCBI): domain Eukaryota; kingdom Viridiplantae; phylum Streptophyta; class Magnoliopsida; order Caryophyllales; family Amaranthaceae; genus Dysphania; species Dysphania ambrosioides. The sequence continues at coordinate 137,529 of CM048660.1, read as the reverse complement.
AATCAAACAAAGCTTTGTACTGTGAGTTGTTGTGATTATTTTTATACCTCTTAATGTGTCATTGTTTCGTATTGGCTGTTAATTTCTGATTTAACTTTTTCAATGGCTTACAGAATCAATCCACTCTTACCCAGCATGCCTATTGTTTATGCTAGTGAAGCATTCTTGAAACTAACTGGTGGGTTGTGGTTTCCTATCAGTCTCAAACTTTCTAAATATTTTCTGTTGATGATCGTACCCATTTATAGTCTATCATTGGGTAAGTTGACAAGCTGTAGAGTTGTTCTCTTGCTGCTCTACATATCATATGAACAAGTGCAGACTCTAGACTAGATTAATCTGCCTTTTCTATTGTTCTTTTTTGTTGGTGTGTACTTGTGCGTTCAAATGGTCTTTTTATAAAATAAAATAATTCAAAATAAACTGGCTAACAATAGGAGAGGGGACTGCTGGAAAATATTGATTACCCTACTTGTTGAGAGTTCAAAAGAGCAGGAGGCTTCTGAAATTCATGTCTAATTATGTTACAACTAGATCAGCGAAAAGGAAGTGATGAGATCAATAGTTATTCTGATTCCTGTAATATAAAGGTGGTTCAATGAACATTCTCATTTAGAAGAAGGAAAATTTCATGAGTTTGTGAATTTTGTTTGACTACGTGATTAAATGAAATATGAATGTCCAATCTGTAATCTCCTAACTCATCAATAAAATGAAGCTATTGAGTGACTCAGATTTTTTCCGGCCCAATTTAAAAGTGAACAATCTGATTATTGTCTCTGTAGGTTATGATGTACATGAAGTGTTGGGCCGCAAACATAGATTCTTAAGTGGCTTCGATACGGATTCATCCTCCTTGTTGCAGGTATTTACTCTTAAAACCAACATCCTTTGTCTATTATTTATAAGTTCACTGTCTTGTCGATTGGAGTATAGCATTATTAATCTATCATGCCTTTGAACTGTCCAACAATCCTTTCTGTTTGCCCCTTTTAAAGTTGATAAAGTGAGAAGAATCATCATTATCATTTTTTTTTTTGTGCAGATAAATGAGTGCATTCAAAATGGGAGTCCATGCTCCATGCGAATCCTAGATTATAGGTTATTACCTCGTTGCATTTCTTGATAAAAACAGCTTCTCTAGAATTTTGACTCATAAAATTATCATGTTGCTGGTTGACTATTCAGGAAAGACATGACTTCATTCTGGAATCTGCTTCATATATCACCTATACGAAATGCTTCGGGAAAGGTAATACTCAAAAGTTCCTGGTGTTTTTTCCCTTTTGTGTGGTAATCAGGGATCCGTCTTTTTTTTAAGTTTCTAATGTGATGAAAGATATACTTTTGTTGCTTTCATTTGAGTTGCATGGGGAAGCATGGAACTTTCAGTAGAATATACAATAGGAATTTGTAAGCCCATTTAAGCTACCATGTGCTGGCTTTGGGAAGATAGTTTTGTTTGTTTGTTTCTGTTAGGTTGGCCTAGTTTATAGAAGTAATCAACGCACACTTCACTTTATGTTGAATTTCCAAGTATTTAAAAGTAGCCTGATACTACTTATGTTCATCATCAGCTACAAGATGTTAGTTAAAATTTTGGTTGATCATACTTGTATATATGTTAATCACCAAGAAAAATTCATGATTTTTGCTGAAATTTTTTCTGGAGAAGAGTTTTCTGTTATTTACTGGCTTACTCAATTGATTCCAGAACACCTTGCTTTTACAGCTCTCTATTTCTAATCTGAGCGTCAATCATGCCACCTCACTTTGATGTTTTGAACCCTTGACCTACAGATTCTTGTATTGCTCTTGAATAATACGAATAAGTTTTTTGACAAGTCGCAAGTGCATTGGTTGGCTAAAAGGTTGTTACCAGTACTCCAGTAGTACTTCGTATGTCAGTATGCAACATTATGCTTATACATAGTCTCGATGCTTTGCCTGTAATTACCCAAAATGATTGCTTGTGCATTGTGGTTTACAGGTAGCATACTTTGTTGAGGTTCAGATGGAAGAAGACTATTTTAATCAAGATGGACAAGCGCTGAATCCAGAATTGAGGCAGCTTGGTGCTATAGCCGCAGTGAAAGTTGCTGTAAGGAGTGCAACTGTGGGTCCTGGATCTTCTAGGTGATAAGAGGGGTCGTTCTGCGTTTTGACATGGAGCATCGAGCTCCAAAGTTTTACCTCTGTATATAAACATATCTTGATTGAGCTCCTTATGATATCCATCGACACTATCATGTTGCAGGAGTGAAGCTTAGGTCAGACGTCAACACAGAAGACTGATTTTCAGTACCATCTTGTTTCTGATTTCATCCTGCTATTGTACAATATGTCGGATAGAACTCGAGGTTAAATTATATACTCTATATTTATAAATTACCTCATGTTATTAATTTCTAGTTTGTCTATTTGTTCATTATAAACATATTATTGTAGATTTGTAGTTCTCATTAGTAAAGAGTACTCGTTCCAAACTCATAAGGGGTATTTAACTAGCTTAGCGAAGAAATAGTCGTTCATATTTGTATCCATACAATGGCGTTGCCACAATGCCACTGGACTCAATTCCCCTCTTTGAGAGTCATACGTTTGACTTGCTTGGGGAATTATGCGTTAAAAGGCGTTGAGAACTAGGCTCATTTCATGCTTTCATTTTCATGCTTTCATCATCTTATTGTTTAGGGTTATAGCAAATTTAGGTGAAATATTAGTCCAAGATTCTAAATAGTACGAGTGTAAGTAATTTTGGGATGAAAGTATCTGATAGCCTTCAACCTCGACAAACTCCATTGGGAACCCAAGAGGCCGAGAGCACTCATTCGAGGAGGTGCAGTTATACGTACTGAAGCACCTTTATAAACACCACATGGTGTATACAAGAAATAGGTTATGTAATAATGTAAATGCGTTCGGGTGGACGGTGTAGTGTGTGGATGATTCTCATTCTATGCTCTGCTTGCAGCCTTGCAGTAAATGCATGGTATGTGAATCGGCCATGATATGTACGCTATAATGTACAGACATAAATATCTATCAAAGCTACATCTCTAGTCCAAGAATTTATCCTGACGGGGTAAGTTTTAGGGTAGGTGTGAAATAAGTTTATGGCGGTGGAAGACAGTGCCTTTAAAATCCACCAACCATTATGTACAATCGTACACTCCTCAATTTTCTCTACTCCGTATTTTTCTGCACCTATTAGCTATTACCTCTAACTGTTTGTCAGACTCTCTCTCTGTCTCCTCAGATGACTGATCTCTGTCCATAACTTTGCTTCTTTTGGCTATGAGTTGAGCCCCACAGCGTTGGATTGCACACACATTTAGAGAGGACGAAGCCATCCCAACCTCCATACTATTCAATGCCATTAAGGCATTAACCCATACCCCCGCCAGGCCGCCACTTTCTATCTGCAGCAACTTCATTGTACTCAAAAACCAAAATTAGTACGTCCATAATATTTTTTTTAGAGATTTTTAGACCTCTCACTACACTGAAATGGGTACGCCACGTATGATTTGTAAGAATTATATCGTCTTAAACCCAGTTGATCCTAAGGACCTAAATGATTTTAACATGTTCTTTCTAATTCAACTTCCTGATTAAGAGTCATTCTATACTCCGATGCGGCATTTAAAGTAAAGTCATTCCTAGTAGGAGTGTTCATATACAATTAACCGTACCGTCAAGCTTTTAACGGTACGGCTACCCATCATAACGGTTATTGAAAAATGTTAATTGTAACCATACCGTTACGATACGGTTAACGGTTAATTGCTAATCGTTTTATTTCATTTTTATGCACTTGTACATCTAATATTGTAAAACTACTTGTATAATTCTTTAGCTCATTTGGGTCTTTTACAATGATGATAACACATATTTACACTAGGTTTGATCATGCATAAAAATAAAAATAAAATAATAATAATAAAAACTTATGACATTCATTCATGTTTTAGCCTTTTAGGTTTAGTTTTTTAAAAAATAATAATAACGGTTAACCGTTACAAAAATTTTGTTACCGTAAGCTTTAATTCTTAATGGTTCGGTAAAATAACCGTTAATATGAATTGGGTATCCACAGTTAACGGTTACGTAATATTTTGAACACCCCTAATTCCTAGTTATGATAGGTCCATGTACAAAAATTATATGAGCTCAATATTACAAAGTAGTAGAAGCTAATTTAAGCCGAAACATTCCCATAAATCCATAATCTCATTACAAATTTACTAATAATGGGTGTTTGGGTGCTTCTATTGGAACAAGATGATCTATGAGTCGACTTATTCGAGTTATATATGCTTCGTATATAATAAGTCCACCTTCATCTCTATTCTAACCCAATCAATTCATCTTTAAGTAGTATTCCTTATATTTTATTACTCCGTAAATAATTCATACTCAATTTAACATCACAACTCCTTATTGATTTTGGGTCATCAAATTTTTATTTATTATTATTTTTTTTGACAAGGAAGGACAAATCGAAAATTAAAAACATTTTCTAGTAGTGATTGCTAATCGATGAGCGATAACAACCACATGTTTATCTACTTCGATACAAAACAGAAATTGAAAAGACTTACCTAGTTGTAGAATATCTTCCACAAGTCCCTGTATTTCCTTTGGTGCATCCGAAGGATTCCTCAACGCGACTATTGTTGTAAGGCTATCAGTCCTCATAATCCAAGTTGGAGCTATAAAAGTAGCTTGCAAAAGAGCTTTCCACATAGCTAGAAGTTTTGTATGAAGTGTTGATACTGGAAGACTTTTTCCCATTTCTGTTTGTGAATCTGACCATTCCTATAGAGCACACACCCAACTCCTACTTCGGGTATCATCTGTCCTTATACCATTTTTCTTCTGCTTCCAGGCTCCATCAGTTTCAAGAAGACAGCAATTTGTTCCTTGTAGCGAACCTATAGACCATAAATTGAGCAATCTTGCATGAGGCCCTTTTGTACTCCTAGGGAAAGTATCGTCCTTGTAAGCCTTATAGCATCTTATCCTCCATTCTTCAAGATTTTCTATAATTCTTCTCGAATCAGGAGGAACATTCTTGAAACAACTTCGTTTTCGTGATTCCATATGCTCCAAAAAATGAGATCAAATTCAATATCTCGTTGGAAGAGCTAGTCGTTCTGATTGTCTTTGAAGAAAAGTTAAAGGTAGTTAGTAATCCATTTGGCAATTCCAGGTTCAAGAGTAGTTACTATAATCTCCAAATGACTTGTTGCCCATATTCTTCTAACAAACATGCAATCTTGAAGGAGGTGATCTATGATTTCAAGGTCAGCCTGTCAAAAAAGACAAGTATCATCCTGGATTATTCTCCCCATCTTTAACGCAGCCATTGTTGGAAGAGCCGCTTGAATTGCTTTCCAAATGAACATAGTGATCTTCTTTGTGCACTTTATTTTCTAGAAGTTTTCCAAAACTGAGTAGGTATTGAGAGGGGTCCTTGTTTTGATGATACAGGAAATGGCAACCTGATTTTGTTGAGAAAGACCTCGTGATCGAATGATACCAAATTATGGAGTCTTGGCTTCCATTTTGATATATACATTTGAAGAATTGACCTAGTCGTCTCCTTCTTAAACAGACTTTGGATTTTCTTACTATCCCATTCGCCATCATTTTTCAATAAATCTGCTACCTAGACGGGCTTAGAGGTTTGAGAGCTACCGCTTTGCTTAAACTGAGCTAGTCTAAAAAGAAGCTATCGGTGATCCTGAATTCTTATTCCTTTCCCATTGCCTAACTTCATCCTAAGGCCTTCCTTTAATTCCATTATAGCCTTGATCATGCTCCTGCATCCATATGAACTTCTTTTTCATGCTTTCTCCTGAATAATTCTTTAGATAGGGGAAAGTTTGTATTTACCCTGTAACACTCCAGCTACCAAAGTGTCAGGGTTTATGTCTATTCTCCAAGCTTATTTGAAAAGGAGAGACAAGTTGAGGTGTTCAAGATTTCTGAGACCTAGCCCACCTTGCTACTTTGGTGCTTTGAATAGGCTTATCTTCTTCCAATAGATTGGTCTCTTTTTCATTGAGCTTGCCCGCCAAAATTTTAGAAAAGCAGATGGATTTTCTTTGGAATGAGGTAAATTGAAATAACATGAAAAGCTAAAGCTACAAGGATGACATTCATAAGGATTAGCTTACCAGCTTGGTTAAGAGAGGAGAATTTCTAGGAGGAGATTTTTTGCAGGATCCTATCATGAATAAAATTAAATTTCAATGATGAATGGCCATCCACTTCCATCGGGGTCCCAAGATAAGTTCTCATATCCAACTTGCTGAGACTGCCGGAGGTTTCTTCAAAAATTTGTAGAATTTTCTTGGAGTGTTAAGGCTCAAAATCACTAAGGATTTTTCAGAGCTAGTAATTTTCCCTAATATGTCACAAAATGTATCTATTGTTTTTCTGATCAAGGCCCCGGAATTAGTTGTAAGTATCGTAACACTTATGATCCACTTTCAACTAAGATTTGAAGGCTAGGGGCTTATTATTATTATCCATTCATCCTATATTCTTATCATCTTATGTAATCATTGATTACCATGACTCCATGAGATTTAATGTCGCCTAAACATAATAATACACCGCAATCGTAATTATGATTATTAATTAAGAATTAAGAGGTAGTAAATGGGCAAATAACTCGGTAATCCTCCAATCCTCCTCAGAGTCCAACTAGTGTACTGGCTGTAGAGTTGCCCCATAATTGCAGCACCTCTATGATTCTAAACCTCCAGCTCAAAATTCACATAACCGAAACAAAAAGTCTAAAATCACGGACCCCCTAAAATACAGAGTGAGATGACTTTGGTTCTCTGGTTCATAACTCATAAGCAATTCACGGACCAGTCCCATCTTGACCAGATTCCCGTGTTTCATTCACTACTTAAACACCTTCACCTCCTTAAACCCCATTCATCATAAACCTTCAACAATGGCGAATTTCTTCAAGATTTCCGTCATTTTCCTTTTCTCTATCCTCATTTTCTCTACTGCCCACTCCTTCCCACTTCTTCCTACCCTCCCTGACGTCTACTTCTCTGACGAGGGCTCCACTTCCGTGGTCGGTGCTTGTCTCGGTCAGTGGGGTCTACTCCAGAAAAACGTCGGGATTTCCGCAATGCACATGCAGCTTCTTCATGACGATCAGATTATAATCTTTGATCGCACCGACTTCGGCCCTTCAAATCTATCTCTTCCCGCTGGAAAGTGTGTCTCCTCCTCCCAAGACGGCTTCGACTGCACCGCTCACTCTATCTTATACGACGTCGCTTCCAACACCTTCCGCCCTCTCACGGTTGTTTCCGACACGTGGTGCTCTTCCGGATCAGTAGACCCCACCGGAAAGCTCATCCAAACCGGCGGGTACAATCTTGGAGAGCGTGCCATCCGCACGTTCACCCCATGCACACGTGACAACCTCACGTGCGATTGGGATCAACTCCCTATCTCCCTCTCCTCCCGCAGATGGTACGCCTCCAATGTCCTCCTCCCCGATGGCCGCGTCATCATCGTCGGAGGCCGCGGGACACACAGCTACGAGTTCTTTCCTAAACCTCAAGGTGGGCCCAACAACAACACGACGACGAAGTACCCCCTCCAATTCCTGTACGACACGTGGGACGGGCGGAACAAGGAAAACAACCTGTACCCGTTCTTGCACCTCCTCCCAAACTCCAACCTTTTCATCTTCGCCAACAACCGCTCCATCGAGTACGACTACGTTGCCAGAAAAGTCATCAAGAAGTTTCCCGCTATGCCCTCTTCAGAAAGACGAAACTACCCTTCCACTGGCTCCTCCGTCCTCCTCCCAATTGACGGAAATTCCACAAATCCAAACCTCGAAATCTTGATCTGTGGCGGCGCGTACTCTGACGCGTTCGATTGGGCAGACAAGAATAACACCTATGTGGCAGCATCGCAGACGTGCGGGCGTATGGTGATCACTGACCCGAACCCGCATTGGGTCATGGAGAAGCTTCCAATGCCACGTGTCATGCCGGATATGGTAATGCTGCCAACTGGCGATATCCTCATCATCAACGGCGCTGGTAAAGGGACGGCCGGTTGGGAGAACGCGGATAATCCAGTTTTAAACCCGGTCCTGTACAGGACGTATGAACCGGATGTTAACCGGCGATTTGTTGTGTTAAACCCGACGAAAATCCCACGTATGTATCACTCCTCTGCAGTGTTGGTATCTGATGGGCGGGTCATCGTTGGTGGTTCAAATCCTCACGTGAACTACAATTTTACCCCTGGAGTGAAGTTTCCAACTGAACTGAGCTTGGAGGCGTTCTCACCGCCTTACCTTGATCAGAAATACTCGGTTCTGCGACCTTCAATCCTGGCCGTTGAAACTGAGAGCATGGCTGTGACGTACGGTCAGGTAGTGTCTGTGACGTACGTGTTGGGAATGTACAAGAAGGAACTGGGTGTAAAGGTGACGATGCTGTTGCCGCCGTTTACGACGCATTCGTTTGGGATGAATCAACGGCTGGTGGTTTTAGCGGGGGAGACGGTGGATCAGCTGTCGACGTTTGCGTATAAGGTTACTGTGAGAGTGCCTGAGAGTGTGAATGTGGCCCCACCTGGGTATTATTTGTTGTTTGTTGTACACGCTGGAGTTCCTAGTCATGGTGTGTGGGTCCAGCTTAAACGTCCTACTTCTTTGTGATTTTTATTTTTTATTTTTAGGATATCTTTTGGTGGTGGAGGGAATGAGAAATTGGGAATGATTCTTTTGATTGTTTTCTGATTTGTGAATTGTAAGTGATTGATTTGGTTAAATGAACATTGTTTGACTTAGCTACATATACGGATTTGCCTTTGTTATACAAAAATGTTCAGTTCTCGGGCTGAAAAAAGTAATGAGTGACACAGTGAGTTCCAACGTGCCTTTGTCATTGGCAGAGTAATGAGCGATGTTTGTATTATTGCGCATGATATATACACTGGGTAGGGCATGAGAAGAAGGGAATGGAGTTTGCTACAATGCTTAAAGTGGATCTAATTAAAGCATATGATAGAATTAGGTGGGAACTTTATCAAAGAGATCTTACCTCGATGAATTTTCTTTCTTGTGGGATACAGTAGAATAGTAGATCATGGAATGTTCACTATTATGTCGTACTCCTTATGAATAGCGAGCCTTCGGTGTTCTTTGCTCCGAAAGTGGGTTTGAGGCAGGGGGAGCCCTTTCCTTATGCTTGCCTCTCGAAGAAAAGGTTGAATTGGACAGAGAAGGGCTCACCCAAAGATTGAAAATAGGAAGAAAAGCTCCCTCAATATCTCATTTATTTTTCGGAAATGATGTCTGATGCTTCTTTATTGCTACTCCCTAGTCATGCTAGGTGGTAAGACCATCTCTCGGAAATATGTTAGTTTTGAGAAATTTTTTGACATTTTTAGCCCAAATACCCGTTTAAAATTTATAAAACTATGCGGAAGCTTTTAGGAGTAACAAATCGCTAAAAAGCTTGGAACTTACTTAGGTAGTCCTATAGAAATTGATATGAGATATTTTGGCAAGCTGGATTTCATCTACAACCACTGACCTACAATGCCAAAAAGATATCTAGCTAGAAGTTCCAATCTCTCAACCAAACTGGTAAAATCCTCATAAATGGTATATTGATTGCTTTGACGTCTCATGTTTTGTCATTGTACATGCTGCCTAAAGAAATACTTGGGCGAATAAACTCCACAATCCTTCGATTGTGATAGAGAAGATATTGTGGAAAAAAAAACCATATTTTGGTGTAAAAAGTAAATTTTGGCTTTACCTAAGTGGAACAATGGGTTGGAATTAAATAATGTATGTCACCTAAGCTATGCACTCCCTCTTAAACAAGCATGTAGAACTCACAGTTTCCCCTTAAATCTTGTCTCATAGATTATTTTGGGCAAATATCATCCTCTCGAAAGCTAAAAAAGGGACATAAACTCACAAGGTACTCATGGATGTATAGAAGTATGGCTAAAGTCGAAGCAAAAATGAAGGATAACCTAGGAATGAGATTAGTAATAGGAAATCCACGAAGATTGAAAGTGATCACTAAACTATTGAGGAAAAATTTAAGTAATCTCTTTTTTACTTTCATTTGAGGAAAAAAACAGTATGGGTTGCAAACCTACTCTCAAATTAAGGAATATGAAATCAAGGAAAGGAATGAAGATTATTTCAAAAACAATGTGGTCAGATTAATTCTGCTTACTCAAATTAGCAACAGATTGGTGAAAGATTAAATAATCTGGGTTATTCCTCGATGGGTGAATATACTGTAAAATCTGAGTGTGAATTCTCAAGAGACAAAGATATATAGATAAAAGTTAGAGCCAGAATTGTGTTAGTTCAACCTCCTTTTAGAAAGTTTTTTTTTTTAAGATGAAAGTTGTATAGGGTCCACACCACATGTGGGACCCAAGGATTTAAGTGAAACCAATTACATATGTCCGGATCGAAGGAGCAAATACAGAGTAAATACGTCAACAATATTAGTATAGAAATACCCTGAGGACATCATTGATTACCAAATTTCATTAATTACACCATAAAATTTATTTATTACTTTGTTAGAGCCTCGTAACCTATTAGACCATACTCCAAGAAGAATAGATTCGGATCATCCAACCTCCAATCGGACACCCAAAAAAATTATTTTAAGAAATGCTTGATTTTCAGTTGGAAACTCTTGAATAAAACTTTGCCCCCAAAGATGGAGCTTGAAAAAGGGGAGTTATGACAATAATAAAAATGAGAGCTCGATCAGACCATCTGTTTAAAGACTAATTTTTTAAGTTAATTTGGGCCTATTTGAATCTTGGTCTAGGGTTTAGTGGTCTAGAACCAAGTTTGGAAACCTGGGCAAGAAGCATACTTTATCTCTTCTTTAAATGCAAACATGGTGGGATGGATAGAGTAGGTGAATTCATACTAGTTTGTTGGAGTATTTCGTTGCTTATGGATGAAGTAAAGTGTTTAAAAATAAAATCATAACCCATCTAATTTTTATCCTAGAAGAATGGAAAACCAGAGTAAAACATGAATCAGTGATTCAAACGTGAAGCTGCTGGAAATATACTTCTACTCAATGCAATATCACAAGGCAGGGAAGTATACTTCCAACTAATGAATTGTGCTACTGGGCTTATTGGTTCTTCAATTGGAATCACCCTACTTATTGGAGCTTAGAAGAGGAGAATTAGTGATTCAAAAAGGCTCGTGTACTAAGCTTTCTCAACCCTATATTCGAAACTCGTGGCAATCTGGTATGCATTGAAGATGCATGTAATTTTGGAGAAGTATGGACTCTGCACACAAATAACTCTCAAGTAGTGGAAGCAATCAAGAAACATATGAAAAGCATTGAAAGAAACCTTTTTTTTAGCTTATGGTAGCAAGTCCTTTCACTAAATCTTTTAGATTTGTTTGAATATCTAAGGCTCTTAGGAATCTTGTCCAAAGCCCATAATCTAGCTGCTTGTGCTAGAAAGGGATCTTATTTTATTTTCTAATCCCAAAAAAAAGAACTTTTTATACAAGCATCCACCATGTGTGAAATGCTAAGGTTTGATCTCGAAATGCAGTATATTATGTCCTTATCAAGGCATTAAATAAAGCTAATAGCAATCTCAAATCAAGTATTCAAATCGGATTGGTCCATAGGGTATGACAACTAACTAGTGAATCATAAAGTGTTATCTTGTGTATAATTAAAGTAGGTCCATTGATCGTTATATGTGAATTATTGCAATAATGTTAAATATTCCTAAAATCATAAAAGGTAAGACATATATACTTATAGGTGTAATATACATATATCAAAATTAAGATAAACCAAACATTCCTTTAGTCCTTACATCTCTCAATAATCTTATATTACACTTCATATAATCAATATTAATATTTTAAAAAGCATTTATATGATCATTTATGTGCCATTTGGTCACGTGGCACTCTCTAGCTCTCCTCAATCTCCTGCAAAGGTTCAAATATATTTTAAAAATAGCACTAATAAGTTTAACATACATGACATTTTAATCAAACTATCACCAATCTAATATGATATTAATGATTAATGTTTCAAAAGAAAGATCGTATATACTTTACAAAAGGAAGCATATTCATTTACCACAAATTTTTAGTATTAATTATACTTCACATTAACTAATCACATTAATTTTTCCTCAAAAGACAAAGAATTATGATACACTATAACAAAACCTAAGGTGTCACCCGTGACCGTCACTAGTTACTCTTAGGATGGTGGTCAACCGATTCTCCCACGTCAGAGCAACAAATGATGATTGTTGCGTTGGTGGTGACTTACAATTCCCCTTGCTGGAATTGTAGAAGATCGTACGTTATTATGCTAAACTATATACTTGAAAATGAAACGTTACTCAATATGGCGTTAATCCCATTGCATTGAGAGTCCATATGTTTGAGTCGTAATTGAAGGAACACATTTCTTCCTTTGGATTTGAGCGAAAATGGTGGTCATAACGTGTAGTAATACATAGATTATTAAGTAAAAGAGTTTAAATAATTGAGGTTTGATATGTGTTATACTTTTTCATTTATCAGAAGTACTCCCTCAATTACTAATTATTTGCCACATTTACAAAAAGCTACTTTATTACTTTTAAGTTGGGAGAATTGATGAAAGAGAAATTTAGTTTAACTACATGTTACTATTGTGAGAGTAAAGTTGATTTATAAATGGTCCAACAAAAGAAAATAGAGTAATTTTTTGAATAAGTCAAACTGAAATATGAGGTAATTTTTTTAGGTACGAGAGGAGTATGTAAATAAGTACCTACTCCCTCAGCTCCATCCTCTAAAAATTGTCTGAGTCAAAATTCGAAAAGTTTGACCACAAATTCTCATAATGTTATAAGAAATTATATATTTAAGTGAGATTTTATTGGATGTATTTCAATGTAAATTTTTAGAAGATTAAGTTTTCATAAATCTTTCTTTTACAAATTTAGGGATAAAACCATTTAAAGTAGTGTTTTAAGGACAACAAAAAGTTAAACGAGACAATTTTTAAACGAGATAGTTACATTGCATTACTTGCAAAATATGTCACACAATATCTAATCCTGTCATTCCTGTGTTAACTTATCACCGCTGTTACCCATTGATTGAATCTAACGCTGCAAAGACAGATCGAGCGGCACCTCCCATCAATGTGATCGAATCGAGCCCTAAGCTCAAACCTCAACACTCCCATTCAAATCCCTAATCCAATCTCCAATTCCAAATCCAATCTTCAATAATTTCGAAAAATGGCAACTATTCAATTCGATCCGACTGGATTTTAATTTGGTTTCAATTTGATCGTAGATTAGTGTGAAAACTGGGACGATGAACTTTCTGCTGCGGCAAAGCACTAGCGCCGCCGCAGCACCACCACCAGCAACCACCGATCAGCTACCGCCGGTGTCGCCATGGTTGAAGAAAACTCCGTCGCAGACTGTAACGACGTTGGAAGGATTGATTGCGGAAGATAAGTCGTCCCAAGTAGTGGATCATTCATATACTCCAAGTAATCGCGATAGTCAAGCGGGTGGTGACAGTGTTAGTATGAGTTCGACGAGCATTAAGGATTACGCGTCGCTTGTTGATAAGCATGCCGATGTTGCGGAGGATCAAGGATGGATCACCATTCCTTTCAGTATGTCAATTAGCTCTCTATTTTGTAGCTTGATTTGTTGAATGCAATTGATTTTACAAAGGGCAGTGACGTTGACGGGATTTGATAGTAGGTATTGAGTAACTAAGCTAGTTGACTTACCATAATAGTTGGTTATTAATGCTTCCCGTGATTTAGGCGTGAGTGATGAGAGTGGATCAGGAATAATTTAAAAGTGTTGTTGGATTTGTGACGCTTATACTCGAATTAAGGGATTAAGTTGGCATTTTCGTTAAATTTGAAGTATTTGAATTTCTATTTATTTGTGAATGCCCTTCATTTAGATTCCAGATCTTAAACAATGTGCTCTTTAGCACCATAGATCTTGAATTCCCGCAATTTCCTGATTTGAATACACTGAATATTGGATGGCGCACTAGTCAGTTCACACCCCTGGTTTAAACTGATGATAGTGACAATGGATGGTGTGTTTCGGTAACGCTAATCATGGATCGGTGATCTGTCCATCTTTGGGTAGTGAAAAGTCACATTTTCTCCCCCAAATTTGCATGCTTTACTTTGAAGTAGGTTTGTTGGTATATCTATAGCCATTTCTTTGATGCATTTGTTAACATGCTTGGGAAATTCATTTCTGTATTTCTGTTCTCAATGCTACGTAGGAAGCATTGGCCTTCAATTTTTCCTTTTTTTTTTTTTTTTGTGGGGGTGAAGAGGAAGATTTGAGGTAGAGTTTGTAATTTTTCAATGCTTTGTGTTATTGTGTATGAATAACCTATTGGAAACTGCCCCTTTGTTATTACCTAGAAATTATGTAGTTTTGGAATCAAAATGCCTACTGTCCCTAGAGCTAGTTGTGTCAAAAGGGTTGGATTGGAAAAAAAGTCATGTTGTAGGGTTTGGAAGGGTGAGATTTGTGTTAATTTGGCCATGTGATCCTAGATAGGTTGTCACAAGGGAATGGATTGAAGCAAAAGTCCTACTGTATTTGGAAAATGATTGACTACTTCAGCATATGTAGGAAATAGACCATAGTCACGTGAGATGCGTAGTATAGCCTATCGAAATTCAACACTGATTATTTTCCCAATAAAAAGCCTATTTGAATGTGTTGGAAACTGCTGGTGGTAAAATGTACCCATAATAGAGGATAATATGTGGGATGGGATGGTTAGTTGTTCAAAGCAACATATTTTTGTCATGTGCTCATGCTGTCTAAGAGTGGTTTAGGTACATTCCTTGTTGAAGATTGAGAATTTATAGTAGATTCTGAACGTTGCTTTTGCTTTCAAGCTTTGGTATTTTAATAGCTTCATTTTTTAATTTATTTGGCTGACAACTGGAGCCACTTCTAAGTTTGTTTTCCTGTTTTTGATATTTTAAAATTTCTTCATTCCTATTTTAGAGGCTACATCAATCATGTATATATTCGTTGTCTTCACCAAATCCTGATAGCATTTTCTGCATCAGAAATATGTTTTTGACTGGGCAATTTTTTTGACATCTTATTACCATGCCTCATGGATAGCTTTTGTTGATTTTTAATTTAGCAAATTCAAACGGGTTCCATCTGGTTGCTTTATACCTCATTGTAGTCTATTTTTGCCTAGTTGTACGCTTTATAATGTTCATGATCCTATATTGGTTTATTTCATTCTTATACTTGGTTTGGATCTGCAGAGAAACTTCCTGATGACTGGGCTGCTGCTCCAGATATACATTCGTTCCAACCTCTCGACCGTTCTTTTGTTTTTCCTGGTACCATCTTCTTTTGATTTCTTATTTGCAACTGTTCTAATGTGCATTCATATTGCTTGCACCTGTTGTAAACTGAGTATGAACCCATTCCAAATAATGCAGGGGAACAAGTTCATATCTTAGCATGTTTGTCTGCATCCAAACAAGACACTGAAATCATAACCCCATTCAAAGTTGCTGCCTTGATGAATAAAAATTGTCATGCACAAGGTTCCAATGATCAAAATAGAAGTATTGTTGGTGAAGAATCACCTACTGGAGCTCAGCCAGTTGAGCTTTATGATAGTGTAGATGCAATGAATGTAAATAAGCATCAAATAGATGTATCTGCGAGTGAATCATACCTTAGATTGGAGAATCATAGAAGACAAGTGCAAACATTACTGCAGAGGTTTAAGGATTCTCATTTTTTTGTGCGGATTGCCGAGGCAGGAGAGCTTCTTTGGTCGGACAGAAGTGCAGAAGAAGCACCTGAGACGGTAGATAGCACCGACAGTACGGAGAACAGTAAAACTGCTGGTACAAGAACCTCAATAAGTGCAGTAATTGATAGTGGAAGGTTTGATGCCCGGGCTTCTGGGGGTGTGGCAAGGAATTCTGTCAAGTGTTGTTCTCTTGCTAATGGAGACATAGTGGTATGTTTCAAAAAAATTTATGACTTCTGCATGTTTTCATGCTTCCTAATTTCAAGAAGTATTGATGTATGGAACAGAAGATGGTGCTGCATTGCCATTTTGTATTCCCTGTTCATTGGATATTCAAGACACCACAGTGTGTGTGAGCATGTAGCTTATGGTTGGTTGTCAACTATATTAGGTGTGCTAAAAATTAGTGCTCCCTCCATTCTTTTGATCCACACACTCACTGTTTTAGGGTGTTTATGTTGTTCTTCCCACTTGTAATTTATTCCTTTTTTTGTAAACTCCTATTATCTTACCTCACTTACTCCACAATTTGTCCACCATTCTAATCCTTCTCTTTAATTTATATTCCTTTTTCTTACATCCATCCACCTTTTCCCTACTTTCATTGGTTTGTGAATTTATATTGAGTAGAAAAACAGAGGTGGTTTTGTTGGCAAACTATTATTGGTGCAGTATAAATTCAGATAATTCTTGACTGCATGAATGTAAAAAAATTGGGTAAATGAATTGTTTCTTGAATTTGTAGTAACATTGTTACATATAGGCAATCATCTTGACCTCATTATGTTCCAGGCGTTTCTATTTGCATTCTTTTTTATTTATATTTTTTATTCTAGTGCATGTGAGTAAACTATTTGTCAAGCCTCCTTTTAAGTTTAAGGATCTTATGTTAACCATTGTTGGTAGACCATCTTAGAGTATTGATTTACTTGTAAATGAGGTTTATGACGCTTTTTGTCAGGACTTTTCCGGCTGCAATAGGAAGTTCTACGATTGATGTTAAATCTCAAATTCTTCTGTTTTAAAATTAGTCTCCTACCTTTAGTTTGATTTAATAAAAAAAAAAATTTCTATAGAGTTTATCAATTCAGACCCTTTATCCTATAGTGTGTTCAGGCTGCAAAAGGAAGACTTACTTTTTAATTATTCCATTGAACTTGATTATTATTGTATGGTTTCCCATATTCACTGGTAAATTTTGTTCTAGTATGATTCCCATCCTATACGTGTTGCCCTTTGTGTCTTATCTCACTTATTTTCTCTTATCCCTATTCTTGTTTGGAAGGATGCAGGTTCTTTTACAAGTGAATGTTGGTGTTGATTCTTTGAGAAATCCTATACTAGAGATTCTTCAATTTGAAAAACATAATGATGGAACTACGGTTTTAGAAAGTGATTTACCAGTCAAGGAAGAGCATAGTGCATGTGGGGAATTGTTAAAATGGTTGCTTCCGTTAGACAACACTCAGCTTCCCTTGCATCGACCTTCATCCCCCCCTTCATTCAACTCGTCCCATAAAACAAGCTTTTCTGCTTCGAGTGGTGGTTCACAGCTTTTTTCTTTCGGTAACTTTAGAAGTTACTCTATGTCGTCACTACCACAAAACACTACACCTTCTGCATTGTCCTCTGTTTCTGCTGCTTCATCGAATTCAAATTTTGATTTAGAAGATTGGAATTGTTTTGGGTCACAAAACTCCCTGAAGAGTCCAAGAAGTGAAAATCAGGGTTTGCTGTCCTTTCGCGGGGTTCCATTAGAGCCTGAAAGATTCTCTGTTTGTTGTGGACTAGAGGGCATTTACGTCCCAGGAAGAAGATGGAGGAAGAAGCTTGAAATCATTCAACCTGTTGATATTCATTCTTTTGCTGCAAACTGCAATACAAATGACCTGCTTTGTGTTCAGATAAAGGTAAGCTGTCAATTTCAGCAGTCATGGCTTTGTTTCATATGCGTATAATGAAGGGTTTCACCCATAATGTTACCACTGGGTTGATTAAAAACCTGTGCTACAATGGTTTGAAAATTATGCTTCTATTTGCAGAATACTTGTCCAGCGCATGTTCCAGATATTGTTGTATACATAGATGCAATAACTATTATCTTGGAAGAGGCATCAAAGGAAGCAGGTCCACCTTTGTCTGTTCCAATTGCATGTATTGAAGCTGGAACTAACCATAGTCTGCCAAATTTAGCCCTAAGGTTGTTCTTTTTCTTTGAAGTTTGTTTAATGAATGAAATCACTCTTTCTTTATTTGTCAGTGTTGTTCCTTTTTCTTGGTTAAGGGTGGCTAGTTTCCCTCCTGTGGGGTTGATTTACATGACCATGTGACTCCTCAAAGGATAACTCTTCTACTTGTGTGAGGAGGCCTTAGAGGCTCATCATGATGTACCTCTTCTAACTTCTGGAATGACTGTTTAGATCTACCTTCGTCTAGTATTTTCCTTTTCTGCCTGCAACCCTGCAAGAAATTATACATGTTTATCCATGTTTAAGGTCTATTCTTTCATACATTCCTTATTGTAATGCCTGTAAAGAGTCCATACTCTGGGCAAGGTTAAATGGGGGAAGGGGGTCAATTATTACAGATTGTTTCTGTGGACCATTAATTCAATACGTAATGGCAGTCTAATTCTTCTTTAAGTGCTCACCATGCAGTTTGATTTTCAATTTTTCCCATTACCATCCAAAAGCTAAAGAATAATAAATCCTCTACTATCAGAAATCATTTCTTGTGGTGCATCTCTTTTGGTACCTAGAAACTTGACTTTTAATACTGTCATTGTTGTTAAAGTTGAGACCACAGGTAACAGTTTCATTGATCTTGTCAGCAGTATCTTTACCAAACAATTAGCAGCTGGAACATTTTCCTCTTTATCTCTCTTATTTGTGCAAGGGATCTGCATCTAGAACGGTACTACTGACAGAAAAATAAAGGTGTTTCGTTCCCTGTTGGCACATGGAAGATAAATTAGGAGCTGTAACTTTTTAACCAAAAGGAAGATTAATACAACTGGGAAACCTGAGCTTAGAGATCCAAATAACCAATGGCCAATTGACGATGTCCACATGTAGTAAAAGATGCAATTCCCTCTTCCTTTGACAAGTGATGAAAAATGTATAGAATGTAATTTTACCGATGTTTTCATCAAGGACCTCACTGTATTTTCTGGGGATATCAAGGGGCTGTTTGATTCAATGGACGAGAAAGGAAAGAAAAAGAGAAAATGAAGTAAATAGATTAAATCACCTCAAATTCCCTTAAATGTTTGTTGTACCTAGGAAACAAAAGTCCATCTTCCACCATCTCCACTAATTCTCTCTATTCTTCTACTATAGTTTACTCTTCTCCATTATTGTACTAGTCCAATTACATAGCCTCTCTAACCTACCACACATCAAAGCTATCATGACCACAGACACACAAATAATGTATTGGGTTTCTGTACAAAGCCTCATTTCTGTTGTGATTCAATTTTCCGTTGGGGTTTTTAAAATGTAATTTTCAAAATTGTGCAATGCATGTTTTGTATGATTAAGCTTTTGTCCTATTCCTACTTAATTTAGCTGGTTTAGCTAATAATTTGCAAAGTCTCTGAGGGGATTTGTCCACAGACCTGGTGGGGAGCCTGTCTCAGTTTTGGCTTTGTACCTCTTCTACACCCGTCCAACCTCCAATGCCCTCCCCCCCAAAACTGTCTTAGTATTAGAAAATCATAGAATTCTTTTGTTCTTTGTGGATATGCTGTGATCTGCAGCTTAGATACTTTGGCAAGGGGTTTTAAGTCTTGTGGCTGGTATATAACTGACTTACTTTTGGTTGTCTACTTTGATAAGTAGTCAATCATCATTTGTCTCATCTTATGTGGCTATGCCAATCGTTATAGCTAGCATTTTCATGGTTGTGACTCCATCTCGTTTCAGGAGAGGTGAAGAGCACTCTTTTATCCTCAAGCCAGCAATTTCAGTCCTAAAAAAATCTACTATACTTGATGACAAATTCACTAAATTGCATTCTAAAGCTGGAAGCAAAGCAACTACTGTGCGGCTGCCCTCTGTAGCTTTTGGAGAAACAAATAATGTATCTCTTTCTCACAAATATGCCATACTGGTATCATGTCGCTGTAACTATTCTGGTAATCTTTGCTACTCGTGTCTTGTCGGTTTTAATTACTTTTGTTAATTGTTCTTTAGTTGACTTGTATATTTTCTATAGAGTCAAGGCTTTATTTCAAGAAGCCCACCGATTGGCGACCACGCATCTCAAGGGACTTTATGATATCAGTTGGATCTGAAATATCAGGTCAAACTCTGGATTTTACTGGAAAAGTTTCTCAGCTGCCGGTTCAGGTCTGTTGCCAACACCACCTAGAAAGACTTTGTTATCTTTTGAGTAAATGCATTGTCTGATAATTTAAAATTTTCAGGCATTAACTCTTCAAGCATCAAACCTTACGCCTGAAGATCTTTCTTTGATTATACTTGCTCCTGCATCATTAACACCTCCTCCTTCAGTGCTGTCACTAAACTCTACCCCATCGTCACCCAAGAGCCCATTTAGTGGATTTTCTACGACATTAGGCACACTAACTTGTGCTACTGAGAATCAAGTATACAGCAGTGCCCAGTCTCTTTCTTCTGATCAACAAGGTGTTCCAGTGGCTGATGTCATTCCAACGACAGCTTTGGGCTGTAACCACTTGTGGTTGCATAGTAGGGTTCCGCTAGGGTACATTTCATCTTGCCTTTTTAGTTCTTTCCAATTTCCTTTTCACTTGTAATGTAAGAGTTTGGCTTTGACGTCGGTGTATTATGGTCTTATCAGATGTGTTCCATCACAATCCACTGCCAAGATCAAACTCGAGTTGTTGCCATTGACAGATGGCATAATTACACTTGATACCTTACAGATTTATGTCAAGGAGAAAGGTAATCTATATATATTAAAATGAAGCCTCCTTTGTGATTAAAAATCATCTTGGCCTATTAAAATTCATGCCAGATTTCAAGCTGCTGTTGTGCGTTATTCCCTTCATATTGCCCATCTTATATATTTGGTACATCTGAAATTTCTTTGAAATATGTATTTTGTGTATTATCCTGATGCAGCATGAACTGTCAAGAGAGCTTTGATCCAATTATTACAGTGTTGCAATTAGTGACTGATTACACACACTCAAACAGATGCTAATATTTTTCCTTTTCTCTTGGAGGCTGAGAGAGTAGGTTTTAACTTTTAAGTCGCCCACTCGCACAGATTCTTTTCTCCCAGGGGCTGAGAGAGTAGGTTCTAAGTGTTATATAGCTGTTCTTAACTTGGATGAGCACCATGTGTCACTGACAAAGTTGTCATTACTTTTTATGTCTTGGACATCTGTGTGGATTTTTCTATGAAGTCTTCAGGAAGGAGGATACTTCTTTAAGCATGTAGGTTTTTCAATACTCTAGAAGGATTCTATAGTTCCCTTTTTTCATTGATTTGGATATTTTTATACATGTATTCTGCTGATTATCTGAGAGGATGCCAGATGACCAAGTTCTTTTCTTTTAAATAAAACTTATCATTTCAAGACAATGGAGTTTAAGCTAGCTTAATCGACAGGTGTCCAGCCTTATCTTTGACTAAACTAGAATATATTACTCAGTTTTAATCACGTTTTAGGCCTTAACTAACTCCTGTTGTCTATCTCTGGTACCATGAACTTGCTTGTGCATATTTTTTGATGGAAAAAGATGGATGATGGGTGAGATAGTTTTAGGATTTTTGTCAAAAAAGGTGGTAAGGAGAGGGAATTTCCAAAGAGAATGATGGCTTTTGGGAAATATATGAAATCACATGTCCTCTAGAGATCTATTTCTTGACTTTGAGGAGTAGAAGGTGGGAAATGACTAGGGAAGTGTAAATTGAGAGGAATAGGATCGATAGTGTTTAAAGGAAGGGATATTGAACTTGCTTTGTGTATATTTTTGATGGAAAAAGATGGATGATGGTGTAATGAACTCCGAGGATCACTCACTACCACCACCAAGGAAACACCAATACTAGGCAATCACAAGACAGAGAGACACAAGCAAAGCAAGGTTGTTGTATTATTATAGCTGTATGTAATAGATAGTATGGAAATTGTTTGATGTCCACTGAGTGTATCTAATTACAATATTCTTCTTGCTTTATTACATCTTTCTTTACGTATTTATACTACCCTCCCCCACCCTTACAGAATATTCTCTGTGCTCCACTCCTGTGGCCCTTTTTAACAGAAATTGGTTATGCTATTAGTAATGCTCTGCCTTCAGCCTTTTTGCCCTTTTTCCTCTTCTGTTATGCCTTCTGTTATGCCTTTCTCACTTTGTGCTTGTTTTTCCACGCCTTTGGTACATCTATTTGATATCTCGTGCTCTTGGAAGGTTCATTACAGATGGGTGAGGGAGTTTTAGGATTTTTGTCAACAAAGGTGGTAAGCAGAGGGAATATCCTAAGAGAATGATGGCTTATGGGAAATATATGAAATCATTTTCCTTGAGAGATCTATTTCTTGTCTTGGAGGAGTAGAAGATGAGGAATGACTAGGGAATTGTAATTTGAGAGGAATAGGATCAATGGTGTTTGAAGGAACGGATATTGATTAATTTGAAATTTCAGCATGTGATTCACTGCAGTGTTAAGGTTTGTTCTTCTTGTCCTCATGCAAGTTGTGACATCTCCCATTGTATTGAAGGAATAACCCCTTATCGGAAGTATTGCATCTTTTGATACATGTGGATATTCCGAAGAAAGCTACAAAATAGCAGTGATGGCATCGATGATGACTTAGATTTTCTTTTCACACTTGTGATTTGTGAAGCTTAGTCTTGTGACAATTATAGTGGATAGGCTTAAGAACCGGTGCTATGGTATAGAGTTTTATAACCAACAAAAATAAAACTTTATTTTAAAGAACCAATGCTCGTTGTTTTTTAGGAGTTTCTTTTCACTTTTAAACTGATGCTCTTAGTAGAAGGGCAGAGAGGGAAGTTATGGTAGACACCAAGGTTTGGACAGTTTGCTTCCTCATTTTTGTAAATGGCACAACTTTTCCTGATGGATATTTTCTGAAATATCCTTATTTGCTCACCCTACTCAAGGCTTCTGAGGAATTTCTGTTGCAGATTGTACCATGTATTCATCAAGGAGTGTTTGGGCATTGGCAAGCATTACTACTGATTATTGGTTCTCTGCAGATTTAGTTCCTTTATTTTTAGCAAGCTTATTCACCCTGTATTTTAATGTACTTTCTGACTTTGTTAAGTGGGTGGAGAAGATCATGACAGAATTTCTCATGGTTTGGTGTTCAACAATATCTTGGGATCATTTTAAGAGATGGGACTTGGAAGAAATGAGAAGGGTCATCGACCTTCGGATAATGGTGTCTTTATCTCTGAGAATTCCTACTGCTGTTTGGTTTGGTTCAACTGATCCTCAGCAAGTATGTTACTTTTTACAAGCCTATGTGTGCTAGATATACATGGAGAGGAGGTATGGGCTGGCTTATATTTTGGATTTTCAGAGTCCTTCTGAGCTATTCCACATTCCTCTCTCTTTTTGTCTTGATGGTTTTCCCTAATCCCTAGGCTTCCTATTAAAGTTGAATTTTTACTACCATTCTTCATAGTTTAAGAATTCCAAAAAGCTCTTTCTCATGTTTGCGTATGTTGCCTAAATAATACTGAAAATAATTACCTTTGTTTCCTTTGCCTTGTTTTGGACCATTTGGAATTCAAGACTCTTGGCTCTTTGATGTCTTTATTCAAACCCAGGTTACGTCATATTAGTATTACATCAGTGTCTTAGTCTTTTGGTGTAAATATATGTATATGCATGTTTTTCTATTTTTTTGTAATGGTTGAATAGATTGTGCACCTCTTATTACTATATAAAACCGTTACATTGATTTTTTAGTTGTCAGCAACTGGTATTCAGATGAGACAGACTGATTTTTTAGATTGTGCACCTCTTTTCAGTTGCGCAATCTGAATATATAATTTCAAATACTTATGTTGTGGCCAGGGGATCCAGCGATTAGATGAAATCTGTTCTGAGTACAAACTAATTTTTATTTTCTACCTTGCAACAGATCTAACTTATGTCCCTGAGAATGCGCTGAAGATCAACGCCACTTCTAGCATTGCTACTGGAATCATCTGAGCTACCGTGGTCATTCACATTCTTTGTATTTTTATGTTCTCCTTAATGAAAAATTTGAAACTGAGAGTGTGTTTCCCTCCCTTTGTACATCACCGGCTTTTTATTTTCATTGATGTAGGACATTAATTTGAGTTGCATATTTCTACCTCTAGAAGAAGAGACGATGTTAATTATGTCTCGAGGTTTGTTTCTTAGGCAGTCATATCATCAGTATGATGAAGGGCATCTGCTTTACGTCTACAAAATAGATTTTGTTTCTTAATGTAATGTAAAATATCTTTGAAGTTTTGAGTTGAATCTTAAAATATAGATGTTTCTGGAAGTGTGAGATTTCTGAGATAATCTAGGTGATTTGTGCAGCTCACTGTACTTCCTGTTATTCTCTCTTTTTCTTGTCTCTAAATTTCTCAAGACTGGCACATTTGTCTACCCAGTCCGCCTAGTGTAGGCGCCCCTAATCATGGGCATGTAACCTCATGTGTAAATGTTTTCCTCAACATTGATAAAATTTGCCCTCCATAGTTGGACGGATTTGTTTTTGGAATTCACTGAAGAAAGACTTAAACGTGAGGGGCATTTGTTCTAAAGCTGGTGTATACCTTGGATGAGTTTCCTGAATTGTGTTGTTCACTTGTTTCGTTGATCGCCCTTTTTAAACCGAAAAGGTGTCGGTTATCGGATTAAGTTTTTAATTTGTAGATTTGTGCATTGGGTCGGGTAGGGCTGAGATGATTCACATATAAAATGGGTCAGGCCAAAAAAGATGCAAAATGGGGGGACGGGTTGGGTCAAAGGAGAAACATAACGGGTCGGGCTGTCCAAAGAGAGTATAGTTTTTATTTATAGAGGGTGATATTTACATATATCATCTCTAATTTTTGGTAGTGGATCATTGGCAAGTAAGGAAAATTAATTCATTACCTGATAGTGTTTAAAATTCTTGAAAACTATTGGTCCATTATTGACTCGACTTGACCCATTAAAGACCCAACAAAACATGATCCTTTAAGAGACCAGCCCATTAGACTTTATTATTAATTAGACTATTTTACAAACGGGTCGGTCAAGGGCCCTTAATGGGACCCTTTTTATTTAAACAGGTCTATTAATTAATTTGTATGGGTAGAATGATTGTGAAAGTTTCCAAAGTGAAGACTCCACCTTGATATGATCTAACATGTTTTATTTTTAAGTTGATGGAAGTCAATATGTTTATTGTTTTAAAAGTGACAAATGCATATTGCTACTATTCTTGTTACTTTTGTTGTTGCTTTGTTTTATGTATCTTTCAGGTTCACTACTGTTATACTTCTTGGACTATTGATTAACTCGTGGACTATGTCATGATCAGCTAGGTGATGATAAAATAAAGCTGAGCTATATTGTTCACTCAATCTTCAAATCCGGTTCCTATATTCATGGAATAAGAAGCTTTCAACATTCCTTGTTTCGTGAATTAGTTAAGGAGATAAGTTCAAGTCAAGTATGATAGATAAGACTGAAATTTAAGTGTTTGAATTTATTCAAACTCTAACTTGGAATCCTCCTTCAAATATGGGATTAAGTCGCTTCAACAAAGTCTCCTAAATTCGTGGAGTTAGTTTTGCTGTTTTTGAAGAAGGTTTCAAAGGGTCAACGTCTCCTTGTAACAAACTTCATAACTGTGTTGAAATTGTGGAACGACTTTGAAGCAGTCATTCAAACGGTTATGTTTCGATTCAAAGGCAACATCCTCCTTGAAGCTCAAATCTATCCGTTATGTTATTGCTTATATAAAAGGAGTTAGATGAAGCATAGAAGATAAGAGAGAGCCTTCAACGTGAAACACAATTATCAAGCTGTAGCAACTTAAACATTTTTCTCTCTAGTACTTACTCTTTTCATTGTAATTTAGAATTGAGAGAAAAAGAAAAACAAGTATATCTTGAGTGTGAAAAGAAAGATCAAAAGAAAAAGAGAGATATACTTTGAGTAGAAATTATAATACTCAAAGGTTTATAAAAGTGAGGTGATTTTTATTTCTAGGAATTGAGATGTTAAAGTATAGCTAGGGAAAGCTATGGTAAAGAAGATAGGGTGAAGATCTTATAGGATGCTTTAGATCTCTAAGGGAAGAAATAAATGTTGTTGAATCTTAAGGGTAGGAAACCCTAGGCGGAGACGTAGGCACATTGCTGAACTTCGTAACAAATACTCGTCCCCTTTACATTTGTACTTTGATATATGCTTGCTTTATTTACTTCGTACTTCCCGCAATAGATTATTCAAGTCAAAATCCTGAAACCAGTTTCAAAGCCCTTGAAATTAGTTTTAATCATTTATTAAGTTTTCTGCATCTAAAAGTTGTTTTTAAAGTTTTGAAAACCTAATTGCGAACATCAACCACTATATTCACCCCCCCCCCCCCCCCCCCCCCCCTCTAGAGTATATTGATCATATTCTATCTTCTATTTATTCTTCACAAAGAAAAAGAGAAAATTTCTTTGCCTCTTTTACAATATAGAGTGTTATCCTACATTGTAATTTGATGTACTTGATGCCCTAAACGGAACTCTTCTAGCTTAGTAGGTGTTGTAAATCTTCCGCAATGATCGGAAAAAGGAAGCAATAACAGAAGTGAGATATTTCACGAGTGTTTTATATGGAAGTAGAAGCAATCTCATAGTGTTGTATGAATGAAGCGTTGCCTCTCTTTCAAACTTTTGCTATTCCATAAAAAATATTTTTCTTCGTATACCTATAACATTGGCAATATATTCAAAGGTTTTAATGAGTTCAATAAGTCTAATTTTCCAAGATGAAATATAAGGATTACTATGTATAATTTTGATTTTCCATTTGAAGGATTATCAATTAATTTTTTCTCTTAAATAGGTGAAGGTATAATTTAAGAGTGTCAAACTTGATGCTTTGTGGTTAACAACATCATACTCTCTAGGGGTGTTCAAAACTACCCGACTCGAATTACTCGACCCGGTGACCTGATGACCCGATGTTGGTGATGATGGGCTTCATCCTTTTGTTGTGGACATTAATAATCATGAAATTGTTGAGGATGAAACCCATCATCAGAATCAATATCCACATTACAATTATGATCATAAACAAAACCTAAAGGATTCCATCACTCTCCAATAAACTACAATGAATCATCATCACTTTCAGTACCATTCACATCAAACCTCGTCACCCCCCTTTCCCTTGTCCTCATCATTACTTATCCCCCTCTCCCCCTTCTTTTCCTCCTCTTTATCATCAACATGATCAACAAGCTCCTACAACACGATACCCACTTTCTTGATTTGGGATTCACGAAATTTAACCCCTCTTAAATACTCTTCTTTATATATCACAACAACCTCATTGTCATCCATCACAACCCTCAAATTTTTATTTTTTATTCGGCTACTACCACCCTCATCAACCTCTTCCATCGGCTGACACTTCATAACTGCAGCAAGACGCTCCCTTCTATTTTTTTGTATCAAAATTTTAGCTCTTTGACTCCTAGTTCTCTTACCAACATATAAATTCTCTATCTTTTTCTCATAAAAGTTCCAAAAAGAATAGACCCAAACAGAGCATTTCATAGGAGAGCAGAGGAATAAGATAAAGGCGAAAGGTCAGGTAAACGAAACAAAGGAAACATTATTAATTACTCCATAAATAATTTGGAAACTATAATGAGGTAAAGAACATGTCATAAACACTTGAAATACATTGATTTGAGTCAAAATTGGTCAGATAGGAGGGGTTTTGGAAAGAAAATGACATAAACACTTGAAATACATTGATATGAGTCAATATAGGTTAAATAGGGAAATTTTGGGTCGATATTGGCGTATTTCCCCTAGAACATGGCCCAAACACTTCGAATAGGATGATATGAGTCAAAGTAGGTCCAATATAGCAGTTTTGGATAGAAAATGATGTATTTACCCTATAACATGTCATAAACACTTGAAATACATCAATTTGAGTAAAAATCGGTCAAATGGGAGGGGTTTTAGGTAGAAAATGCCATACACAGTTGAAATACATCGATATGAGTCAATATAGGTCAAATAGGGCGGTTTCGAGTCGATATTTGCGTATTTCCCCTAAAACATGGCCCAAACATTTGGAATAGGATGATATGAGTCAAAGTAGGTCAAATGGGAGCGGTTTTGGATAGAAAATGACGTATTTAACTTGATTACATCGATTTGAGTCAATATATATAGGTCGGATTTGTAATTGGGATCATATGTCATAAGTTAGTGTCATATACAAATTTGGGTGGAAAATGGCATGTTTGAACTATACTTTTTAAATACATTGCATTTTATATATACTTTAAAGATATGATAATCAATCTTAGGTATGCAAAGGATTCAATGAGGAGCCCTTCTTCACTGAAGAAATCGATGTCGTCCGTAATAAACTTGCCAAGTATTGGACATATAACTTTTTTTAGATTATGCACATTACCTTTTTGTGTATTTTAAGGATGATAACATGCATTTTGTAGTTTTTTATACATTAACTTTATTTATTGGATCGTAGTTTTGATGTCACTTAATGGGTGATTTTGACCCTATTAGTATATAAATAAGAGATGGATCATCATATGTAAATGGGCGTTGGTTGGTGTAATAGTAAATGTAATAGCTGGTTTGAATTTGGAAATTTGGGTGTAGTAGGGATCAAATTAAAGCGTAAAAAAACCACTTATATGCGGCGGCGGGTGTCCCCAAGACTCGCTGCTTATTAATCTTTTATAACAACTTTAAATTCTAGAAATATAATAATTTGCGGCGTATAATACCAAATACGCCGCAAATTAATGTGTTAATAAGTGGCATATTATGCCAGAAACCGCCGTAATTTAGTGTGTTAATAAGCGGCGTATTGTTATATACCCTCCGCATATTAATAATAATTTGTTGCATCCTAAATTCTGCTAGCCTTTTGACGCCGCATATAGTACTAAAAAACCCGTCGCAAACTAAATAGTTTCTACTAGTGAGTAGTGGTTTCACAAAATAAATAAGCTATTGAAAAATTTAATTAAAAATAATACTATAATCACATAAATCATTAATAGTATTAAAAAAACAAAAATCATTAATAAAAATTTTAATTTATATAATATTATGTGCAATCCACTTCATAAAAGTTTTTATTTACTAAGTTATCATTTCTCATTATGAATAGTTCACTTTACAAATTAATAAATTTAGTCAAAAAGCAAAACATTAATCCACATTCTAAATACAACGAATTAATAAGATGTAATTGCATTAACAAAATAAGGAACAATAATAACTATGCACAACTATTATACAAAATAATTGGTTGAATTAAGTAGCTATTTTAGTTAAAGGTTATAATTAGATAAGTAGCTATTTTAGTTAAAGGTTAATACTTAGATAAGTATAATGGCAATAATATTTTATATATCGTATTTAGTTTTAATAGCTTGTTGCTTTTTTTTTTATTCATGTGAATTATATATATATCATGGGATTAAGAAAAAAGGAATTGAACGAACAATAATGAAATATGCGTTTGGATAAAATTATCGATAATCATGGAGGTAAAGGAAATTGAACCCTTGTCAGACCATTTACCAATGAACTATTTCGATTAATATGATAAAATTTACACACATTATATTTATATTTCTTTTATTTTGATGTTATCACTAATTAAATTGTACCTTTTTCAACGGGGGTCCTGGGCAGGTGCCCTGCTCTCCCCACCCCATGGACAGGGCTTAACATGATATTCTAAACTGAATTTGATCATTTTTCTAACAAATTACAAACATTCAAAAAGAACTTGAACACATAGTAAGAAACTAAGAACAAATAATCAGAAACGAACAAAATTGCATTAGGTTTTAATAGTTTTGAATAAAAAGTTAAATAGAATTGAGCATATTTATAATATTGAACAAAGTAGATTTGTATTCAACAAATTATATCGAGCTAGGGTTTCGAAGTTATGAACAAAAAATGAATAAGAATTGAACAAATTCCAATCAAATTACTACAGTTATAAAAATATGAGGACAAATATTCAACTAATGACTCAAATTTCACTAGGTTTCATATGTTCTGTACAAGAAATTGAATGAAATTGAACATATTTGAAATAATGTATAAAAACATATAATAATTGAACAAATTACATCACGTTAGGGGTTGGAAGTTATAAACAAAAATTGAATAATAGTTGAACAAATTTCAAGCAATTATGGCACTGGAGGTATATATTCACTAATGCCTAAAGTTTCACTAGACTTCGTACTTTGGAACAAAAAAATTGTACATATTTGCAATACATAACAAATGCCTCAAGTTTCACCAAATTTTAGGAAATTAAACAAAATATAAATAAGAATTTTAGCAATTAATAGGAAATGCCTCAAGTTTCACCAAATTTCAAGCATAACACACCTACATTGTGAATTCTAAAAAAAAAAATCATGCAAAATTCAAAATCAAGTACTCCATTTGTTCTTTCCATATTTCCTATTCGAATTTTTTTAAAATGACCTTCTCATATATAATCATTCTAATTTGATCTAATTTATTTTGACTAAAATAACCTCAATTAAATTAATAAATTTACGACAATACTCTCATTTTATATATGAACTGCCCAAAATACCCCCACTAATCCTAAAAGTTTCAACCCTCATTTATTCCTGACAGATTTTTTATATTTTTTAATGTAATGAAATTTATAAATTTCAATGGTTATAAATACATGCCCCCACTTATGCTTGTTTTTAATGGAATATAATTTTTCATTGATTTCAAGAAATCTTAATGATATATAT
Source organism: Dysphania ambrosioides (assembly GCA_026401315.1). Classification (NCBI taxonomy): domain Eukaryota; kingdom Viridiplantae; phylum Streptophyta; class Magnoliopsida; order Caryophyllales; family Amaranthaceae; genus Dysphania; species Dysphania ambrosioides. The sequence goes on along the minus strand of CM048660.1, from coordinate 106,630 downwards.
TTAACTATGCATTAGTTTCTTCCCTAATTTTAAATGGGAAGATAAAAAAAAGAATGAAGAGAGTACGTAGTAAATTAAAAAAGAAGTAGAAAAACACTTAGAAAACTACAGTCTTCTCGTATATTGATTATTTTAATGGCAAAATAGCCATTTAAACGATAAGAATTTCTCTTAATCACGAAAATTTTGTGTATGCTTCAAATTTATTAAGGAATATTTTCTTTTTAAACAATTCAGTTTGAATCGGTTTGCATTTCAGTTGAATGCTTACATTTTGGGCGAACTGTAGTTAAAATAAGAGAGACACACTTTTTAGAGAGAATGAAGTCTAGGGAAAGAATATTGATTTTGGAATAAATTTTTTATTTTCTAAATTGGTATTTATATTAGATGTTAGTCACATGCACTACGCATGCGGTAAGGAAGTAATTTCTTTCTCTATAAATTAATGCAACACCTCATTTTATATAGGGTATACCATTCTATTGCTGTAGACATGTGTATCATATAATCATTATTGTATACCTAGCAACCATATGTAATAAAAGTACACAAGCTCACAAAATTTATAGAACTAAGGTAATCTTTGCCAAACGTTTGTACGAAGTATTTTGTAAGATTGGGTTTATGATGATATGGATATTACACTTCAATGACGTCATGTTAGTGGACCATTACTAGGGGTGTTCATTACCGGGTACCCGGATTTTCGGGTACCCGATATACCGGGTACCCGGTATACCGGGTACCCGGTATACCGGGTAGTTCAAAAATCGGCCCATGACCCGACCCGGTTAAAGCGGGTACCCGCTTTAACCGGGTCAGGTCACAGGGTACCCGGTTTATTTTTATTATTTTTTTTACTAAAAACTTGTGTTCAATGACTATTTTTTTTTTTGCAAAAAATCTAATTTTGAATAGTGAGAAGCACTATACGTTTTTTATACTTTGAAATCAATTTTGTTGAGGCCAATAGTCAAGAGTCCAATACGTCAAGTACAACAGAAGTTTTGGTATAAGATTAAGGCTAATGACTCTAGGACTAGAGTTTAAGAGACGGATAAGTTTTGGTGCAGATTTTGTATGGATATTTTAGAGGAGATTGTCTATATATGAGACATAGTAATGTCAATTTCTTTATAAAAGCCTTTCAACCATGTTTTTGTATTTTGGAAAACTTGTCTATTTTTAAAAAGTCAACAAAATTGCCCTTATATGGTATGAATTGAAAATTAACGTACAAAAATATGAGGTAAAAAATCAGTATACTCTTATCACATATATAAATACACTTGAAACTTCTGGATGACATGTCACACTGTCACAACCATGTACCTGGCCTCTCGGAAATACAACAAACGTTCTAAATCAAAACAATAATGTTTTCCTTATACTTCATATAAGGTCAATTCATCTGTTCTCCTGACGTAAAACTACCCAACTTTAACCCTTTTTTTTATTAATAATATAAAAAAAAATATTAGTTTTTGCTAGCTTGAAATTTTCTGTGCTACATCATCATTTTAAATAACCATAGTACTGAAAGTGATGAGCAACTCCAAAACTGTCGAGGAAATATCCCCTTCTCTGCCTAATATTCCTTGTCTTCTTGCAAAGTATCAACTTGTCCAATTAGTAAAAAAAATAAAGTACAATGTTCAACAAAAAATTAATTAAAAAAAATATATATCGGGTACCCGGGTACCCGATTATAATTTATCCGGCCCGTGACCCGACCCGATTAGTATAATTCTTACCGGGTCGGGTACCCGACCCGAAAAGGCAAATTTTTTTAAAAAAAAACCCGACAGTTTTTTGTCGGGTCATCGGGTCGGGTCAACCGAGTCGGGTATTTTTGAACACCCCTAACCATTACTCACTTTTCATGTTGAAAAACTCAACACTCCCTTTAAACCACTAATATAGTAATCTTTTTTGCCAGTATTAATACTTTAGCTAATATTATAGTTAGTGAAAATATTGACTGAGATAGTCAAACTAACTAAATAGTGTAATTTCTTAGCCTATGCACTTTCAAAACAAAAGTGATCTAAGGTATTGAGATTATAATCTCATGAATAGAGATTATTTTCACGTATATAAAATATGCACTTATGTATATAAAATATAATATTAGGTATATAAATTTTAATCTCAGATATATAGTTTATGATATTAAATATATAACATATAATTTTAAGTATAGATTTTATGATTTTAAGTATATAAAATATACTCTCATGTATATAAAATATGATCTTAGGTATAGAAATTATAATATCAGATATATAGTTATATATAACATATAATTTTAAGTATAGATTTTATGGTTTTAAGTATATAAAACATAATCTCATGTATATAAAATATGATCTTAGATATAGAAATTATGATCTTAAATATATAGTTTATGTGTAACACCCCGGCAATTTCCTTTTTTCAAAAACCAAACCTTTAGGAAACTAACAGTGTGCTACTGCCACGTGTTCAAACGTTAAGGCTATAAACCAGAGTTTTGCAGCAGAAAACCAAATGATTTTTCGAAATAACATCAATCATAAAACCACTCCTATTATAATAAACTGGAACCGTTAAGGCCCTTAATGTAACATACCAAAATAACATTCAACTCAAATCTAAATCCATTAGTTTTAAAACAAATCAAACAAACGTAAAATAATTTGAAATATAAATTAAAGCAACACTCCACTCAACCAACCTATGCATGATTGCTCAACTGGATACCTGTCAATAATCTGCTCCCCAATAATACAAATGTAAATATTGGATCATCACAGTGTCATTTATAGGTAAAAGCAGTAACAAAACACACACAAAGGATATAGAGATTACAAAATATAACAGTTGAAAAATAATTAAATAAAGAATAAACACATAACGCAAATTTTACTCATTTTACTCAACATGATAAATTAATTAATTACTTGGATTAAGCAATAGACAAGGTTGTCTCCCCATGTCCTGATTAGGATATCAAATAGATAAATAACCCATGCACTCCCGTCAAAGAGCATCAAAATACAATATAAATCCAAATGGTAAACAGGCGCGACTCCGTCACCATAGCTAGATGAGATCTCAACTAACCCCAATTTTAAGTTTAAAACTTAATAAAAGAGATACTCGTAGATTACACGACCTCCAATAAAAGCCACAGATAATACCATGTGAAGCTCCAACCCCTGATAGTCAATAATCTAGACATGCACTAGCCTAGAGTTTATTGCTTATCCTCTTTCTCTTTTATGAGATTTACTGTTTAAACTCTATATATACAATCACCACAGCACACACATGCAAACAATACAGTTATATCAACAATCTTTGTTATCTCGTTATTCTCAACCTTTTAATTTCCATCTTAACTTTTAAACCCGTTGAACAAAGTCAACTACCCTAGTCATTAAGACTTTAAATTCACTTTTACTCAACTCATACTATTAGTAATGAAAGAGTAATAATAAACAACCTCATGGATTAATTAGTAATTAATTACAATTTACTAAATCATTAATTTTCACCATAAACAATTCTTTCTCGATTAGTATTGACAAATCATAATTATAACTCACCACCAATACCAAATCATGCCCCTAATATAAAGAACACGAATTATTTCAAATGAATAACCAAACAATCTCACCCAAAAAGGTTCTTTAAACATGATACTAAGTTTGCATTTCACCCTAGATCATACTCCTAAAGTTAACGTTTTTCGTAATTTATACTTACCTTGAGTAAAATAAACAGGTGATCACTTTCTCTACTATTAAGTAGCTTCTACAAAATATTCTCCTACACCAAATTATACAACTTAATCAATACACCAATACCCAAAATTTACAGCAATCATACTAAAATTTCTAAGGTTTTAAAACAATTCCAAAACCTATTTTAAGTCTCCCAAAACATAATCTAATAGTTCCAACACAATACTACAAGTATTATTTAAAAACTCATTAAAGTACATATTATGAAACTCTATATTTATAACCCTTCAAATCTGAAAATTTGTATTCCATATAGTATACTCATATTACTCCCAATTATATCATAAAATAGTCTTAATTTAATGTATATACTAATAGTATATAATTTTAAGCTTTAAAACATGAAATCTCAACATTTAAACCATAATATAATATGTATAATATTCTGAAAATTTATTCTAAATACCATAATATTAAATTTTTATCAAATTACATCATAATATAGTCAAAATTTCATGAAACAAATACCAATATAAAAATCTAAGCCTTAAATCATGAAAACTAAATGATTCACAAAATATTTATAATTTTATGTAAAACTCAAAATCCTAGTATCAAAAACCCTAATTCATGATACTAGCATGCCTAGCACTATTATTTATGCATGAAAACTTGTAGGATGTCATAAAATAAATTATAGAACATAAATTTATATATTTTCAATATAGATTTCACCCATAATAAAATCAAGATAAAAATCATATAAAACTTAATAAACATGTATACTAGGGCATAATAATTAAGGGAGAAAAAAAATAGAAAAGGAAGAAGAAAGGACCGACAACGACGGCGGTGACAGGTGGACGACGACAAGGGGAGGAGGTGGCGGAGACATGGCTAGGGTTCACGACAAAGGTGGGAGAGAGAGTGTGTGTTTAGGGTTTGAAGAGTTATGAGGTTTGTGAAAATAAGATAGGATTAGGGTAAGGTAGAATAGTTTTAGTAAATGTGTAGTACTAGGTTTAGGTATTTTGGGCTTAGTGGGTTTCATAGGAAAATAATATATATTTTATAGAAAAAAAATTTAATTTTAGGATTTAATTAAATAATAAAAATAATTTGCTATATATTTATTTTGGAAATATGTATGTATATATATGTAAATATATGTAAGGTGTATGAATTATATTAATGCATTAAAAATGTTTTCAATAAAATGTAATCAAAATCTCATAACTTTTGAGGGATTACATTATATTGAGATTATGATCTCAAGTGCATAAAGACATGCTCTTATGTATATAAATATATGATATTAGGTAAATAAATTATTATTTTAGTTATAGAGCTTATAATATCATGTATATAAAATATACTCTCGGGTATATAAAATATGATTTTAAATATATATAGAGTTAATAATATCATATATAGAGCTTATATTCTCAAGTGTAGAATTTATGATCTTACGCGTATAAAGTATAATCTCATATATAAAAGATTTTATCTTAAATTTAGAAATTATGATATCAGATATTAAAATATATGATCGTATGTATATAAAATTTAATCTCATGTATAGAGATTATAGTCTCAAATATAAAGTTAATGATAACAACTATATTATGTTTTTCTAGACCCTTTTTTGGCTACAATTACAACTTATTCCACCTGTCTCACCCTTCAAATCTTTTTACAACATTATCATAGAAGCTATGTAATCATTAAACACATAAAATATTCCTAATAATTGTTAAACTAAAATATGAAATTATTTGTATTGTGGTTGTCGTTATGAAGTTAGAGATAGGATTAGAAAGTGTAGAGAATAAATATGTACAATAAGAATAAAAATAATAAAAGAGGTGATTACATAGAGGTTGTCATGATGACAATTATTAAGATGAGTGGTTATTGTGGATTTTTTTTGAGCAAAAGTTATTATGGAAATTAGGAAAGTGAGGTAGGAGCGAAAGAGATAAGGTTGATCGACTATCTTTATCTTACAAATGAGATGGAGTGACATGTCTTTTAATAACACTTATTATAGTTACATGACTTAGAAATGTAAAACAGAACATATACTGTGAAATTGTCTAAAACCAATCCATAATTTTCACCGATATAACTAATACCCTAGCTACTCCTACTTATAATGGACCTTTATTCACAATCTTTAGGCAGTAAATATATAAATATATTGTCATCAACGTTCAATTTTTTAACCAAAAAAGAAGAATCAACGCGTAGCTAAGCGCACGTTATATATCAGCAAAGGGCAAGAAGACTAGAAGAGTGCAAGACCCTGAAAGGCTGGAATGTGATTGCTGATTTCAAACACACACACAGTAACAAGTAGGACATCCAACGGGCAGTTCAGGGCAGCCTAACCTCCACCCTACCCGTATTCTCCGGGCAACTTGGCTTTTCTTTTGTAGTCTTTGATACCAATTAAATAAAGTAGTGAGAGAAAAGGGATAGTTAGAGAGCGAAACCAAACCAAAGGAACTGATAATTCAGAGCATGTTTTTTTCATCCTTTTATATATCTGGGCTCGTTTGAATTTGTCACCCCTTTTTCTATGAGATTTGTGTCCTTTCAACTCAAACAAAGATTACCTCATCCAAATCCTCAAATTTATGAGCCTTTTCCCTATGATCTGAGTCAATCTTACCCTAATTTAACCACTCCAATCCAAATTTTTGGGTATTTTTCATCTGGGAATGAGCTCATTCATAAAATTTTGGGCTTATTTTAAAAGGTTATGAGTTAATTCATCAGATTTTGGGGTAAATTCAAAAGGTTATGACTTCTTTTGGAGTTCAAAGTATTGGATGCTCATCAATTTGAGTTCTTTTGGTGGTGGGTTGAATAAGGGTTTTAGGATTTTGATGTAATTGGAATTTTTTTGAGGGATTTGTAAATTTAGTGGGTGACATGGGATTTGGGAGTGATATTGCAAAAGTGGAAACTTGGGATGTTGAGAAATCAACAGGGGGTGGAAAGAATAAGAAGGAGAATGGCGATGATTCAGGGAAGGATACTGGGTGTTGGATTAAGCTCAGATTCATAGGTAACTGCATTACTTCACGGTCCAAAGTTGATACTTCTGTCAGTGGAACTAGTACTACTAACTATGGTAATCCCCCTTTTTGCCAAATTTGTAAATTTACTAATGTTAACTTTGTTTTTACCCATATTTAGCCCTGTGTGTAACTTGTGTTTTTCACTGTTCTTTAACTAATTTGTTGCATGTTTTACTTGTTTGTTGGTGGTTGATTCAAAGTAGTACTGCTTGTTGTCTGTTGTATAATTGGTTGGGGAGGGGAAGCTGCAGTACTTTGTTCAATTTAAAATTAACATGGAAGATCGTTTACACGAGAGAGTTGTTTGATTTCATGAAAATTCTGATCTTTTAATCTGTTAAATGTGTTAGGTTGCTTCTAGGTTCAGCTTCGGTTGATTCCTTGCTTATGAAAGCTTCAAAGTTGGGGATATGATTACTTAATGTTTGACATGGACACTGTGTTTAGTGCTTCGAGAGCCTTGCTAGTTGAATATTTAGGATGGAGTTAGTACTTAGTAGAATGTGCGTACTCATGTTGTTCACTGTTTCTTAACTTGTGACTCTCATGTTGACATTATAGGCTTGTGCCTGGAGCTCGCATAGTGAATTCGTTTGAGAAATATGGTATATTGTCTTTAAAGTACTAAGTTATTGATGTAAGGAGTGTGTTCTTTGATGATCATTGATAGAAATAGAATTTTGAATTGTTTGTTTTGGTTGAAAACCCAATAAATGGGAGACTTAAACCATTCACTTAGAAGAATAAGATGAGCTTCTGAATTTAGTAATCTTTAGGAGGTGTTTCCTTAGGGGAACTACTGAACTAATTGTACTGCATGTTATATTAATGTCTCAAATTGAGTAACAGTTTGTTGAACGCAAGGATTGGTGGTTTATTATCTGAAGTTTGTCGCCTTACTATATAACTCCTCTTGTGGTATTTCTCTGGCTTATTAGTTCATATGGTTGGAGAGATTGCTATTCAATACCCTTGAAACATTGAACTAGGAAAACTATGGTAAGCCTGTGCATGGAAATGTTATTGCTAATTTGCTATTGTAGCCCAACTAATATCTTAAATGACAGAGATAGCATGCCTCAAACTAGTTATAAATAGTAAGTTCCAGTGTTCTTTAAAATTCTCTCTTTCAGCCACTAGAGATAACATGCTTCTAATTATCTTCTGGACAAAAATTCTGTATGAATTTTTATGATTAGATTGCAATATACCTTGGTGGTAAATAATCTACTTTATACAGTACTTTGTATGCTATGACCCCTCCTAAAAGAGCCTTATATTATCAAAATGTTTTTCCCCCTCTCATCTATCAGCAAATTATGTGCTGTTATACAACTGTTGAATAGGCAAACACACTCTTAACTTTGTTTTACATTTCTTTTTTGTGCACAAATAAGTCTTTCTTTTGCCTTCATACTGCTTTTATCTTATGATTTAATGTTCCTTGATTTTTAGGTGCATCCACAATTTTTATATTTTTTGTAATAATGACTGCATATGCCCTCTCATATACTTCCTTAACATGTGTACAATTTTTCGAAATAGCTTAGCATCGTTGGTGAATGATCTCTCCATGTCAGAGAACTTCTTACAGAAGATAATGAGATTGTATCCTCTTGGTTGATGGAGTAGACTCTTAATCTCTTCATCCACTACTTTGACAATTTTTTTTTGGATGTCCTTAGATATCTCAAGTTTCTTATAACATTTTCAAAGGACATACATAATGATATAAATCTAAGTGATGATTGGTTGGAACTGAAGTTAAAAAGTTAGCGTCATCAAAATAAGTGGTATTTTTTTCTTTCTTTTCCTGACGCGACTAATGGAGGCACAGAATGTTAGTTTCTGAAGCTTAGCTTACATTGTCAGAAGGCAAAGTGAATCTTTTATGAGATATGCCACAAATGTTGGGAATCCAGGTTGCTGTGCTTTTACTATGGGCCTGGCCAGCCTGCTATGTTTTTGTGGCATGGACTATGTTGCATGAACAGAAGATGTCAACTTTCTCATTTCATCAGTTGGCACTATGACCAGATATATTGTTTTTGGGCTGTATTAAGGAACTAAATTTCTTAGATAGTGGATTTGCAAGCTTTTTTCTAGGACAAGTTTCTATTCATTTTTGTTAATTTGGGTTATGCTACAGTGCTCAGCACTCTTTCCTTTTTTTTTTTTTGTTTTGATTTAGAATATAGTATCATTAGCTCACTGTTTTTACCACATAAATCTTTTATGACTCTTGGTCTGCTGATAGGGCTTCTAATGTTTTTTCTTTCCTGCTCTATGAAGTGTTCCTTTTACCTTTATCTAGTTAAAGGAGAAAAATTTAAAAGATATTGTACTGAATGTTTGTCAGCTGAAAGCAAATCAACAATTGATGCTAGCAGAGATCAACCGGTTACTGCAGTTGTTTCATCAACGACAACAAGTAATGCTGAAAGCAGCACATCAACATCCAAGCTAGAAGAAGAACTCAAAGTTTCCTCTCGACTTCGTAAATTCACATTTAATGACTTGAAATTGGCAACTAGGAACTTCAGACCAGAGAGTCTACTTGGTGAAGGTGGCTTTGGGTGTGTGTTTAAGGGATGGATTGAAGAAAATGGTACTGCTCCAGTTAAACCTGGTACAGGTCTTACTGTTGCTGTTAAAACACTCAACCATGATGGACTTCAGGGTCACAAAGAATGGCTGGTTTGTTATTGACCTTATGAAATTTATGTTTGATACATTATTTTCATTTTGTATCTTCTTTGTTTTTACCCCTTATATTGGCATATGCTGTTATATTTGGCAGGCTGAGGTAAATTATTTGGGTGATCTGATTCATCAAAATTTGGTCAAACTTATTGGCTACTGCATTGAAGATGATCAAAGGCTTCTAGTATATGAGTTTATGCCCCGGGGGAGCTTGGAGAATCATCTGTTTAGGAGTATGTAACTGCTTTTATCTGTCAATTTTCGCATTCGTCTTGATTATACTAGTGTTTCTGAATAGTTTTTGAATGATATTAACGTTCATTAGTCTGAAAGTTGCATTTACATAGGATTAATTAAGTACGAAGTATATATGATTTTTAGATACATGAATTAATTAAATATGGAGTATGATTTTCAGATACATGAATTTTCATGCATTTTGTTGAGCTTCTTTTGCATAGGTTTCAGTTACTTGAATTGTTTTGTTAAGCTTCTGTTTATGTGCATTTGTTTTTGCAACTTTATCGGTAATCAACAAATAGGCGTTTAACAAAACTATTCAAGTGCATTTATACATGTTTGGCTTCCCTTTTCAACCACAAAAAAATCTACCAGTTAAGTTGTGTTTGTTGGGCGCCTTTTGCGTAGGCGCCTCTGAATAGTTTTTTTTTTTTTTTAATTTTTATTATATGATGAGCGTAGCAGTGGTGGTCATATACACATAATCAACAAATACGCTTGTTAAGGCTATATCTCTTTGCTGTCAATAGTTTATTTTTAATAAATCTACCCCTACTTGGGCTGGAGGAAAATGGGGACTCCATTGCTTGAACAGGTCATTGGATCATCTGATGTGCCTGCTGGCAACTACCACAACCCTCCTGGTTCATGGGATTAGCTTGCTTGAAGTAAGCCTGCGTCAGTTATGAGAGCGGTGGAGATGAAATCTGTTCATTCAAGTCTAACTCTGATGCTTATTACAATCCCACTTCCATTGCCTTACAGTAGGCCGTAAGGGTGTTCACTTAAAATGAGCTGGGGAGGGAAGCCAATCATGTATAAATGATCCTGCATTCTTGTCATTTTATTGTGTCTTTCTAGTTGATGCTGACAAGGGAACAACTCTCTTGAATTAAACTGTTTTCTGCTACGAATAGTTATTCTGGATTGTTGGTGTCTGTGTTAGTCTATGCATCATGTATAAATCATCAAAAAATTATTGTGATGAGACACCCCAAGGAGCACAAATTATGTGGCACAGACCTAAAGGTACAATGATGATTTTTTGACTAGTTATTAGGTGTCAGTTTGCCTGCTCTTCTAAGTCTGTTAGTGGTTCCTGTAGACTTATAATATTAGGCATAACTCGTGCATTTTGTAAAGTGAGGTAACATCTTCTCTGGATCCTTTACATGGATTGAGTCGATATAGTTGATCAGGCTAATACGTCAGTCATGCAGTTGGTAGGCACCTGGACATGTCAGTTTAATTGTAAGAGTAATAACTTCTTTTATAGGTGAAGTAATATCTTTCTTTGTGATAAAGAATAAAGTAGTTTTATTCCAGATGCTTTAGTTGTCATATGATCTATACTCGATGGAGCTTTGGAAAACCTTTCTTTCTGTCCCCTACTCCCCTGTCAATTGGAAAAGACGTAAGCATGACTTTCCTTATCACCTTATGCGTAATAGGAAATCAAAGTGTGAAGTAGTAGATTTTAAATCTTCTTATTTATCCCTTGGCAAGGGATATCGTAATCTCCTAGTCTCAAAAAAATTGCTCTTTATGAAAAATTTAAGCTTCATAATACTGTAATTATATTCTCTTTTCAACTTCAACATTTACCATTCCATCCATATCTACTTTACCGTCCAGGCGTCCATGGAAGGGTCGGCAGGTCATGCATGCAGCCCTTGACTCCAATAGTTATTGTTTGTTGCAGACTTTTGATGAGAAACCCAAAGGCTTTTTGCAACTTGACAAAAAAAAAATGATGTTAATAGTTTAGATATAATTTTTCATAATGCTAAGCTAGGACTAGGAATAGTGAACCAACTTCATTGGAAATGTCATTTTTCAAATTCAATATGGGTATTCAAGGAAGTCTAAAGGAGAGTTTGGGTTTTATTTATAAATCATTGGAAAACTTATGGGACATCCAGAATAAGAAAGATATAATGATTGGAGTTCAGAGAGTACTTTTTATGGAAGATGGTAAAATTACATGAATAGCCTGCCCACTTTTGTATCCTGGTTTTTTCTGAACCGCAATGAATCACTCACTGGATTATTAAACTTGATGTTAGGTGTTGCATCTTTTATATTTGGAACCTTGAGGTGAAATAGGCTTGTAATCATTGTTTTTTAGTATTTCATGTTTCCCTCTCTAATGGAATAACATTTGGTGGATATTATGCAATAACTATGAAGTGAATGAAGAAAGCAGTGTGTGGATATAACTATATAGGTATAGAATATCCTTTACTTAGAGTTGTGTAGGCTTGTAATTATCTTATTCAGTCATCTTCTGATTTTCTACATATTGGAATATCTAATGGTAATTGTTTAGGATAGCCTATACTGGGTCTTCTACAACAGTACTGTGAAGCAAGTTAAGATAGCTGGGTGTGGTTTTCTGTATTAGAAAGATTTTGGGTTAGTGTAGCACCCTCAATTAATCAAGGGTAGTTTCAACCTTGAGTCTCCTACTTTGCGATGATCTCCCGAAACCTTTTTTTGCTATTAATTTTTTTTTTTACTGTCACTAGGGTGCTTTTATCATCGAACTATTTATCTAGTTAAACATTTCTTGTATTTGGTGTGAAAGCAATTCATATCTGAAATTAAATTTGACAAAAATCATTTCCTTGATTGAAGTCATTAATATGAGTCACCTTTACCATGGACCTGCTTTTGTTCACCATTATCTGAGAATGCTAGACTATTAAGTCTTTTAATTGCGATGTGCATGGTGAGGCTCTGTATTCTAATAACAGAGTAGATATTTCCTGAGTCATTTCCTTGAAAATTTATTTGGATATTAAGGATTTTCTGCCACGAACAATATCGTAAGTTCTTCCTCCCATTTATATGTGGTTCCTCTACATTTACACTGTATTTTTGTAAATAAAACAGATTTGTTTAATTTAGAAACTTGATAGAAATTGATGAAGCTTTTTCAAAGTTTTGAGACCTATCAAATCTAACTCATTTTCAGGTATTGGACTGAGTATTTGTTACCTCAATTTCCAGAGGTGTTGATGATCATAGATGGAAAATTTAAATTAGATTGATTGGCCAAGTACTAATGTGTTTGTTATTAATGCTGTGCTGAAGATTAATGGCAATAGGTGGCTGTTGTTGTTGAGGGGTCTTGAGGTGTTCATACGAGAGCATCCTGTCCCTGCTGAAATGCTTTTGTCAATATTGGCCTTTTATACAACTTCCCGTTACTATTTTTGCTCATACGGGTTTAGCCTTTGCATTTAGTAGTGTAGGATACTATTGTTCCGTTGTAAACTTAACTATATTTTGTAAACTTTTAACTATTTTTGGGATAGCCAAATCTTAGAATGTTTTGGCTAAGGGTAAATTCAATGAGCAATGATTTATATTAGGTATGCATGTAGAGAGTTGCCCTCTGAAAGTGAAGTGAAAAGTTATTACAAGTAATTTCATATAGCTGTTGAAAACCTTTACGACTTTATCTATTCTCACCTCTCTTTCCAGGAGACTGTTTTCTCTCTGTTTCTCTATGAGAATGTCTATCCCTTCTAGTTGTAACTTCTTTTGCACAGCATTCATATTTTCTGATTTGGTGATGATTTTGTAGGATCTTTACCTCTCCCATGGTCCATCAGGATGAAAATTGCTCTTGGTGCCGCAAAGGGTCTTGCTTTTCTACATGAAGAAGCTGAGAAGCCAGTAATATACCGTGATTTCAAGACGTCAAATATCTTATTAGATGCGGTATGCTATTAAAATAGATCAGTATTGCAGTATTTAATGTTAAGCTTATATTTCTCTCCAAGTATCTGATAACATACTGCATCAGGAATACAATGCTAAGTTGTCTGATTTTGGACTTGCCAAAGATGGTCCTGAGGAAGGTAAAACTCATGTATCTACCCGCGTGATGGGAACATATGGTTATGCAGCCCCTGAGTATGTGATGACAGGTTAGAATTGAATATTGGGTATACCTTTGTCATTTGGGATTCTACTTCTTGTGGTATCTGTCTGTTTAAGTATTTTGACTAATTGCTTGATTTCTACAGCTGTACTGGTTCATGATGGATTTCTCTTTGAAACTTGTTCTCATATGATACCGGCTGTACCCAAGTTTTTTCTTTCCATTGCCATTTTTTTGGGTGGAGAGGTTGAATTTGTGTTCATCTGGCCTAAACCTGGGCATGTTTTATTCTGGTACCAATACTGATATTAATTGGCCATGCCATAAATGTCAATTAGAGCTGTGATTGTAAACATAGTCATTTATAAGAAAATAAAGTTTTTACTCTCATGCTGAAGAACAAGGATTTCTGTGGAAACTGGGTATGGAGTATATAGTATTCTACTCTCATGTGTTCTGTTTCTCTCTCTTTTTCCATGGAGATGGTGTTCCTCTCCTGCCTTTTCTTATTCGAGACAGTTGTCTGCACCATCCTCAGTATATCTATGGCTAGTCCTCCCTTTTCAAATGACAAATACACGACTTTTATTCTAATTTTAGGACTTCTATTTCGTTTGTTCCATAAGTAGGTAGCAAGTAATGAAACGCGCTAGCTGCATTTATCTTCACTTCCTTTCCCGAGAATCATTTTCAAGATCAATGTTGTATGCTAATAATCTTGGACTGTATTAAAACAGCAGAATAATCTTGAAGTGTACTGTCAACAAAGCAATAAATCAAACACTCATGCACACACAAATTGAAAGTATGTAAAATGCACATATACAGATTTTAAATAGAAATATAAAGCAAGGTTAGCATGTTTAGTGGTGTTCTAAATTTCTAATCTGAAGTTTTATTATCCTATCTCAGGTCATCTAACTTCAAGAAGCGATGTTTACAGCTTTGGAGTAGTTCTGTTAGAAGTGATCACTGGTAGGAGATCTATGGACAAAAACAGACCCAATGGTGAGCATAACCTTGTTGAATGGGCAAGGCCCCATCTTGGAGACCGAAGAAGATTTTATCGTCTGATAGACCCTCGGCTAGAAGGTCATTTCTCTATTAAAGGTGCTCAGAAGGCTGTGCAGTTGGCTTCGCATTGCCTTAGCAGGGACCCGAAAGCCCGCCCTTTAATGAGTGAAGTTGTAGATGCCCTGAAGCCTTTACCTAACCTGAAAGACATGGCTAGTTCGTCCTATTATTTCCAAACCATGCAAGCAGACCGAGTTAGGGCCAGCCCAAATGCTCGAAATGTTCAGCCTATTGGTCTTCATCAAAGGAAAGGGCAGCAACCAGGCCTAAGGAGCCTCTCGATCCCACATGGTTCACATGCTTCACCATATCATCAGCATCAGTATCACCAATCACCTAAACCAAGTGGGAAATCTTAGCATTGGGTGGGTCAGTTCATTTCTTGCTCTGTGAGCTCATCATTCTTTTCTCCTCCAGCTTATAATTTTCGTGCATTCATCATCTAGTACAAGTATATGATCTAGACATAAAGTGCCTATGCTCCTTGATCAGAAATGAAAAAGGATAGGGAGGAAAAACCGAAAAAAGAATTGAGGTAACAGAAGACAATGTATGAATTGTGCAAACTATTATCTTTCGGTCAGGGCTCTCTGTAAAGGAGTTAAAATGTAAGAAGAGGTGAAGCTTTGTGGGCGAGAAATTTCCTATCACACCTCATAAAGATACATTAGTCAAGCTTGAAAATATGAAATGTGAAGTTTCACTGTTTGGCGCCTCACTTGTCCCCGTTTTGTTATGCTCTCCATCTTCTTCAATGAGCTCTGAAATAGCGCTGTATAGATTGTGCTTGATATAGGACGATGAAGGAATGAATTGGATCAAACTTGTGTTTTGGGCTCAGACTCCATTGTAAGGCTGATCTGAGGTTTAAAATCAGTTTGCGAACTATCATTACTGAAATATAGCTTGTTGCTATGTTGCTAGTGAGTGATGGATTAATTCTGTCTTGCCATTGATATTATGTTTGATGATCTGATAGATCGTTAATAGTGTTCGATAATTGTTGAGGAACTTATTCTTGCGAAGAGGTGAATGTGCGAAAATAAAGGATATGTTGTGAGAAAAAATTAATCACAACATGTGATAAATAAGCACATTTCATCATTCCGCTCAAAAAAAGCACATTTCTTAATCGGCTCATTCCTCTATAAGGCCGTTTATTAGACACAGCAGAGAAGATTTAACTACTTTCTTGATTTATCGCACTGTCCCAATCATTTATAGTAATCGTTAGTTATTTCTTGCCTCCATAATATACGAAGTCTTTGTACGGGGTATAATGTTTTGCAATGCAACTTTTTCTGGAAATTATTTTTTGCAACTATTGATTTCAAAGGAGGGATTTTCATCTACCTCTGCTTTTTTGTTCTTTTATTTTTGGAATTAGGGGAGGAAATAGCGCAAATGTTATTATTATTATTATTATTATTATTATTATTATTATTATTATTATTATTATTATTATTATTGAAAATGTGTTTTAAGGATAAAGACAAATACTACATTAAATAAATTGTTAAAAATTAGAATGAGGAAGGAGAAAAGGATATTTATTTTATAATATTGAAAACGATTTAAACGATTACACCCCATATAATATAAAAAGGTCCAAAGGTCTTTAAAAATAATAACTAAGCGTAATTTTGTCTAAAAAATAGATTTCAAATAGGAAAAATTAATGAAAGAGGGACAAAATTATTATCACGTTAATGGTACTGTTACATTAGTGATTACACTCTTTATATTCAGAGAGAGGGACAACCAACACCTCGTCATGAGGAAGATTTTTGTACTGAGGAAGCACAAGCCATCATGTTCATTATATCAAAAAGTGGGCGAATACAACAATACATACAACGACCAAATTCTCTAATCCAACAGTCTGGGTCTAATCAAACGGCAAAATTATCTAATCCAAGGACCTGGGTCTAATTCAACAGCAGAATTCTCTAATCTAACGGCAGGTTTAATCCAAAATGAAAATTTCATTTTCTATTTCCCTCCCAAGCCAATCCCCAAATGCACTAGTCTATCTCGCATGTTTATTTTTCAATTTTCCCCGGTCATATTCTGCTTCGAATCCCAGCTTCACTCTTCCCACTGTGTTCTTCCCCAATTCAACTTCTTCTCACTGTGTTCTTCCCCAATTAAAGTTCTTCCTACTGTATATTTCCCTAATTCAACTTTTCCCCTCTTGTTTTCCCAATTCCCTATTTTACTTGCTCGAGTAAGTAGACGAATTGAAGGTGGTTAAGGCGGTGTCAGGGGCGGCGGTTGATTGCTCGAGTCTTTCATGTGACTGATTGTTCGAATCTTGTAAGTTATACCTCAATTTGCTCAAATATTTGGTGTATTTGTGTTTAGCGTTTGGTTTTAATTTGGAGGTGTAGATTGGGACAATTAGATGGTATTGCTGTTGGAACACACAAGTGAAGCAACATAGGATAGCTGCCTTGACAAAGATCAAAAGCCAAAAACTGTTGTGTGAAACCACAAACGAAACCACCAAAAGGCAAAAAGGACATCATGAAAATATGATAAATTTCAACTATCCATTTGAGTATAACCCAAAGGACAGTTGGAAAAATGCTATCAGAATCACCCCCACGAGGAGATAACATGTAAATGGGAATTTGAGGTATTCATTTATGCTTATCTTGAAATTTATGATGAATTCCTCATACTGTGCTTCTGCGCAAAATCTTATAGGAATTTGAGCTATGTGAACTGTTGGTTCTGTCTCTTTGTTTGAGTCCCACTCCTCAGAGTTTGGCAGTAGAGTTTGGCTGTTTAGTTAGTATATCTTATAGCACATTTTTGTGGGCTTCAAAGTCGTCGATGCATCTTGTTTCAGAAGTGTGTTCCAATGTTTGTGCTCTGTAAATGGATAAACTTAAGTTTTAACAGAGGAAATTAGTGTCTTTGTTTATAAAGATTATGTGTTAATTGTCGCTAGCACAGAGTTCACTTATTAGAATAGTGCCTGGGTTATAATGTATTGTTCTTTTTATGATATTTGATTAATATGTGCTATTTTTGGGACTTTTAAACAAAAAATTTGTGTCACTTAATTATATTTTCTCCTTCACCATCTGAAACTAAAGGAAAACTCAGAATGGATAGCCATTGTATTACTTTTCCATTTGGGAATGTGCGTTAGGGAGAGAGACGTCTAGTTCTTATGAGTCATAACATCTTGTTTTGTAACTTTTATTACACTCTACATTTCTGAAGTTGGATGTAAGATTGGTGAAATTACTGAATATATAGGTTTATTGGTAAAATTCTTGAACATATAGGTTTAATACCCCTTGTTAATGACTTTTAACATGGATAACACCCCTTATGTATGGCATCCATAAGACCAGATGTAACTTAAAGGGCTTAGATAAAGTCAAAGGTTTTGGGTTTAATTGTGTAAAGGACATAATATTGATATTTAGAGGAACTTTCCAATGCTTATTACATGTGTTTTATTTTTCTTTTTTGATTCAAACTCATATGCTCAATGTTTCTGTTTCTTGTGCTATATGGACTTGTGAGCTGTGCAACAATTGAATACCTCAACATTGCTTATGTTGGTGTTTTTAGTTTTGGCATGGTTTAATTATTTTATTTAGTTGGGGATATGCTTGTATGTTTGACAGAGGGGATATTGGGTGACATTTTCATGTTTTACAAACCATTGCCTCAGACAAACATGTATAACAATTGACTAGTTGCATTACTCTTATTGCCTCAGAGGACCTGTTTCCTATTTCCTATATACTGATATTTATGTTGCTGCAGTGATAACTGCTGTATCTGCTATTAGCTTTTAACTGAGATTGCAAACGTGAAGCCTTTTGTTCATTTCTTAGTCACATTTCTCTCAATATATTCAGTTGATAGGAAGGGATGAGGCAGCAACTCAATATCAACGTTAGGCCCTACTAAAGAAAATAATATTTCAATCTCTTAAAACAGATGCAAAGTCTAATTCTTCTTTTCCAACAACAGTTGTACATGGAAAATAAGCAAGTAGAGTCTGAGATGGGAGGAGACAAATGTGATGCAGTATTAAAATCCTTGCCACTACCTAAAACATCCTTGAAAAATGTTCACCCTATGTTACAGCTGCTAAGCTGATATGCGCTTATACAAGAGTAAGATTAAGAATTCAAGAATCTCAAGTAATCAGCAGCTTCCAAGAACAGGCTATCTTCTTTGTACAGGGATTAAATACATCCACTGCAATAGAGAAAAACAAAGAATGAATGAAGAAATTCTTCATAAACCGGGAAGGAATCTTATGGATGCTAAACAATGGTGCATGACAACCTAAACAAGGGAGATGAATGAAGAAATTCGATCGAACATGTGAAAAATTTGGCAAGATAGTATCGGTGTATATATATATATATATATATATATATATATATATATGGAAGGAATTCAATGAGAAGAGTGCTTAAAATAAGAAGAATAAGAAAAGATCTTAGTCATTCAAATGGTAAGATTCAACGCTAGAGATTTCATGTAAAAAAAATAGTTACTATAACAATAAAAAATGGTCACTATAATAATAAAAATAGTAACTATAATAATAAAAAGAATCATTATAAGTGGAAAAAAAAAATATTTGGTCACTATGAGTTAAAAAAGGGTCACTATGAATACATAAAATATCGTCCTTTGGATTTAGGAGATGAAGAGCTAAGATGTCTTCTCATCCTTCTCATTTTAAGCACCCTTCTTATTTTAACTTTTACCTATATAAGGGAGGATCCAATGAGAAGGATGCTTAAAATAAGAAGAATAAGAAGAGATCTTGACCATTCAAATGGTAAGATCCAACGCTAGAAATTTCACGTAAAAAATTGGTTATTATAACAATAAAAAAATAGTCACTATAATAATAAAAAGAGTAACTATAAAAATAAAAAGAGTCATTATAAGTGAAAGAAATTATTTGGTCACTATGAGTTAAAAAAGGGTCACTATGAGTACATAAAATATCATCCGTTGGATTTAGGAGATGAAGAGCCAAAATGCCTTCTCATCTTTCTCATTTTAAGTACCCTTTTTATTTTAACTTATATATAAAAACAATATTTGATTTTGTAATATAATGTGTGTATATATATAAATATGTAATACTTTGTTTATTGTTATAAATAAATATAATGCTATATTTTATATTATATTGTTACCTTTATTAAATTTTTTTTTATATATAATGCTATATTATATTCTATATATAATAATGCCACGACATTCTATATTTATTAAAAAAAAGTAATCTAATACCACGACAAAAGAAATCTTATCCAACGGTTGCCGTTGCATTAGGTACAATCTAATCCAATGGTACAAGGAATCTAAGCCAACGACACAAGGAATCTAATACAATGTTACAATGAATCTAATCCAACGGCACAAGGAATCTAATACAACGATATTAATAATGCTGTTGGATTAGGTATAACCTAATACAACGGTTGCCGTTGGATCGGGTATCTATCTAATCCAACGGCAGCCATTGTTTTAGGTTGTACCTAATCCAACGGCATTGTTGATGCTGTTGTATTAGATGCTTTGTGCCGTTGGATTAGACCTAATACAACGCCAACAGATGTGACGGTACAAAGGTGTTGGATTAGGTCTAATACAACGGTTTTTGACACCTAATGCAACGGAATTTGCCATTGGATTAGATTGAAAATGTAGCAGTGAGAGAACTGGAAAGGCATGGAGTCAGCTACTGTTGAACTTTGCAGCAAGACACCATCAAGACTAGCTGTGGCAGGAAAAATAGCTATTGTGAGATTGGCATTGTCAAAATAGAAGTGATGTCATGAACTAAAGACATTGCAAAATCTTTGCAGAAAGCCTTGCCATGAAAATGAGCCTAGCCAAATTTTTTTTCCGCTTGTTTTTATACGGCACATCATGCAAAACCAGACGATGGAAATAGCTGACTCTCCGGTTTGAAATCTCTACCTTCTCCGTCATCCAGGTGACATTCAAACTGCTACTACCTCATGTTACGTGGCTCTTTCAGTACAACATATGAAATGATTTGAAGCCATATTGTACACTCAACTATACAGCCCCATTCCTAATATTTTTAGGGCCTTAGACAAAGCATTAAAAAAAGGGTTATTTTCTTAACCGATAAATATAAATTTAAATTTTAAGACTAAAAACAACCCTAAAGCTTATATCTTACTCACATTATACAAAAATATTGGTTTACAAAATTGTTTGAAGTTACTTGCTATTGACTGAAGTTGTTCGATGAACTTTGTGCAACAGTTGCATGAAATGCTTTTATTTTATCCAAATGCTTGTGATTTAATCTTATTCGCATGACCGTTCTTTTTGTTGAGTGAAGTATAAGTTGATACAAAGAGATTTTTTGGGATGGAACGCTAGACGCCTAGACGCTACTTTTAGACGTATTTTGCATTATTGAATTCATATAATTTAGATAAAATATACGAGATCTAGAGTTGAAATTAACGAAATATCGAATTTTTTCAACTTTTCTGATTATTAAATTTTTTTTATTAAGCCAAACAATAGACTATATATTTATCTAGATGTTTATTTGCCTAGGAAAATCATATCAGAATTCTATTTAATTGTTTGAAAAAGAATTATTTATCTATATTTGAAGGGATCTGGTAGATTAAGGGTCCCGATAACCCATAAATTAATATAGTCAACCTTTTCAAATTGTTTAATCCTAACTCATTCGTCCCTAGACTTTAAAAGTAGAAATTGTATTTCCTTTTGATAAGGTTGGAAAGATTTTGCTGATAAAAATTACTATGAGTCGCACAATCGAAAATTTTTCACCCACAATCCGTACTTCTTTAAAGTAGCTATATCACAAATCCAATACAAAACTCAACAAATAAATCCAATACTATATTTACAAAATATCTACAACTTTTTATTAAAAAAATTAGGAAAATAAAATGAAAAGAACCCAATGTAATCAGCCCATATGTAAAAGGGTCCAATAATGGGCTTAATGGGTTGGTCTCTTAAAGGGTCATGTTTTATTGGGTCTTTAATTGATCAAGTCGGGTCAATAATGGACCAATAATTTTCAAGACTTGTAAACACTATCAGGTAATGAATTATTTTCGCTTACTTGCCGATGATCCACTATCAAAGATTGGAGGTTATACATGTAAACTATCACCTTTTATAGATAAAAACTATACTCTATTTGGACGGCTTGACCCATTATATATCTCCTTTGACCCGACTCGAACTGACCCGTTTCACATTTTCTTTATCCCGACCTGACCCATTTTGCATGTGATCTATCCCGTCCCTAACCCGACCCAATGCACAGGTTTAGCTTCAAGATAGTGAAGACACAAACTAATTAAAAGTGGAACGGACTTTCTGGAATGATTGTATGACAATTAGATACTAAGCAGTACAAACTCTTCAATGTACAATAGATCCTTTAAGTTCTCACTTAAGAAGATACCAACAAAATTTTACCTAGCGAAGTGTTGAAAACTTGAAACTCAGCTAGTTTGGCATCTGTAGTTTAACGGAATAAACTCCATGACCTTAAAAGTTTAAGATTATGAGGAGATCCTTTGGTTATTAATTACCCCAAGCAAGTTTGGCACATACCATTTTATGAAGTATTTTGTCTGACGCATATATATTTATCATTATAAAAAATATAACGAGGACATTATAATGGTGATGACTTTGTGCTCAATTTGCATTAGCAAGGTGACAGGCGAGATCTTTGAAGATAACTAGTCCAAACTGCAGCAATTGATGAGGCTCCGGTGAATCTTCATTCATCCTCTCATACTCAAGAGTAATTTTCACCGCACAACATGCATTCCCCTTAGGGATTACATGTAATGTGCTTGCAAATGTTTTGTAAAGATGTTTCATTATATCTCCATCAATCGCCCTTCGCTGTATCATCTTGTTCTTCTCATCATTCGCCTCAATTTTCTCAATGAGGTATTGCGACTTCCCGTCTGTTATGTAGCATTATCATAGTTAGACTTAGAAATTGCATTCCACTACATTGGACCATCTGATGAAAGAATATAATTTTATGATCTATTAACGAGTAATTGAGGTAGATTGAAAGATATTTCCATCAAAGGTTTATCTTAATACCCATTAGCAAAAAAAAAAAAAAAACGAAAGAAAAAAAAGAAAAAGTTTAGTGGCTTATAAATAATGATTTGATGTGGATGTTATCAAGACTAGATTCCTTTGTTACGAAGAAATTTCTAATTTATATCCATTATAAATATATCAAGAGAATTTTCGTAATTTCATTACTATATCGGATATCATAACGGGTCTCTACCTAATATTCATTTTTTTTGTATGTTTATATCTTTTGTATTTTCATATATGATATAAAAATACATATATCTAATACAACAATGACTATATTCGATATAACAATAGTTTTTGATATAACAATAGCTTATATATAATATAATAGCTATATCTAATATAACAATACTTATATATGATATTTTAATATTTAAATATAATTTATATCAGATATGAATTAGAAAATCCTTCTCTATTATGCTAGGAGCCCTCAAAAACAGATATGATGATCACCTTAGTACTTTTCCCTCGAGAACATATATGATGATGACCTCACAAAACCACGCCAGTAAAAAATAAAAAATAAAAATCTAGATGTCAAGCCTCTAAAGGCCCACACACCCACACCATTGAGCTACGTCTAAGGAGGGGTTCGTAGACCGGTAGACGAGACATGTTTTCTCTACATCTACATGTTACAAATTACAAGTTTATGATACAAAACCCACAATTAATTAATGGAAAATTATTTCAGAAAATGTGATATTAAGTCATCAATAGAATTTGTAAATGTGACTGTAGATTTAGGCAAAAATATAAAGTACTTATTTCAAAATTAGTAGGAAAATGTAGTAGAGAGCATTTCGTATGTATATTAATGAAATTAAATCAACTTTCTTATTTCGTGCATGTTTACATTGTGATGAAGTGATGATAAAGATCTGGAAAATAAACCAAAATCATTTAAAAAAAACACACACACACGAGGACTAACTGGACTAGCAATATATATGATCTGAAATAAGAAAAATAAAAAAATATATATACCAATGATGTAGTCCCATCTTCTGGTGCTACCCACACTTTCCCAGTCTCCTTGGTGTGCTTCAACCCTACACATTTTGGAACATATCTCGGGAACATTGGGTTGTTTAGCCATATTCATCTTAAATAGTTTCTCTGCTGAACAATTGACCTCCACTTGCCCCTCTATCTTTTGCAACTGCGCCATAATTTTCCCTAGCTTCTTTGAATTTGCATCAAACTACTATGAAGTGTTGCTCTTCGTATGAATTTATGAATTGATATGGTATCATAAATAGATGGCCATGCATCACGTACGTAGAATATTTGATGTTAGATATGCTATTCTTTCTACTCCACTCACATTCAATATTATTGCTTGATATGTACGCATTTATTGATCGATTATTCCCACTAATCCTTTTCTTTCTTTTTTACTTTTTTTTTTAAATCAATTATATGATGCTATAGTATAATTATGTCATCACTTATCAGCAATTCAGCGCGCAAGTCGTGTAGTTATTCCTCTTGAAGATTGAGTAAATGATAAAATATGCATATTCGATCATGATTTGGCATTTCCTCCATTATCTTGCCATTTTATTAACTCCTTTTCTTTTATCAGTCTACCAATAACACACATATTGTAACATTGGTGTTCTGAATTATTTATGTTATAACAAATGTAAGAACGATAAACAATAAAAAAATCACACAAGCATATAGAATTTATGTGATTCACTAATAATATATTATCTACGTCCACATGTAGGGGAGAATACTTATTGATATGTAAAGAGGGAGGCGAAAAACAAAAGTCAAAATGCAAATATTACGTTAATAAGGTTTAAATCAAACCCCTAAAAAAACTAATTAGTCCTAGACTGATTACCGGGTCCCAAAACCGAAATGGAAAATCATAACATACCAAAATTTCGGGGGCTACGCCCCCAAACCCCCATCAGGAGAGTTTCAACCCCCCTCACTCATCTACAAAAACTGAGTATATGAAGATATATAATTTAATTTTATCTTGCATATAACAACAAACAAATTACGCTAAAAGAAAATATATGTACGAATTGACGCGTATAGATCATTAGCATTATTTTGGAAAAGTAATTCGAATTTAAAATCAAAATGACAATTTTACCCTAATAAACCCAAAATTGGTAGGTTAGCTAGCTAGCTGAGCCATGATTGTTTCGATCTAACGTTTTGTTTTTTGATGGTTCTTCGCAGAAGATACGGAGTATTGTTTTGGAACGTAGAAGATAGAGAGTATTGTTTCTGTTTAATATGAATTGTATGGAAAACATTATACTTTCTCTGTTTATTATTTGATACAACGACATTTGTATTCTTAATACCTCTATTATTTATTAATTAATTACTAATAAGTAAAAGCTATAAAAAATTAATATATTTTAAAATTATACATTAAAATGATTCTAATAATATTTTTTTTACTCGGGAATCAACTTTCATTAAAGAAGATCAATTTCCGCAATTGAGGCAATACTTTGTTGGGAAGTTTGAGAAAAGCACAACATCCTCACCATTCGAGCGGACCAATCTTGCTACCGAGTGGGCAATAACATTTTCCTTTCTTCTAATATGGCTACACTTAAATAGCTAAAATTATCTACCACTGATCTGATTACATCCACGGACAAAAATACTCCCTCCGTCCTAAATTAGTTGCTACATTTGACTTTTCACGGTCTCCAATATACAACTTAAAACGTTTTTTCCTCTAAATTTGTAAGATAAAAAATTATAAAAAGTTGATAATCTAAAAATTTACATCGAGACGCATCCAACAAGATCCCACTTAAATATATTATTTGTTATAACATAATTAGAATTTATAGTAAAAGTTTATAAAATTTGACTCCCAAAATGGAAATGTAGCAAATAAAAAAAGATGGAGGGAGTACTAGGCTAAAACCTCTCAGCTTGTTATTAATCTTCTTGACCATTGCCACTGCATCACATTCCAACAGGACCACCGAGACACCCACCTGTTATGTTTGTATCACTCCCATACATGATGCCACAACCTCTGCCATTTCCACCCCCCATTGAACCAACAACCTTCTACTCGCCAACGCCAACATATTCCCCTCCCCATCTCTTATCACAACTCCAATCCCTGTCCCTTGTTCACCAAAAATAGCAGCATCCGTATTAATTTTTACAATCCCAGTAGGAGGCCTACACCACGACTTGTTAGGTGACACAAACCTTCTACTTCCCTGACTGAATACCTTCCCTGCATATTTCTTATAACCAATCACCATCTGTTCGAAACCCTTCACAATATCCACGCCATTCTCTTCCCGATTCTCGAACACCCTCTTTTTTTCGAAGAGTCCACGTTGCCCATGGATGTGTAAAAAAAACTACATAGTTCCCCCTTGGACAAACTGTGCACCATGTCACCCGCGATCTTCTCGAACGATTCTGTATAATCAGTATCCAGGACCCCAGAAAAATCTGACCCCTCCCAAATCCTCCTAGACTGTGGGCACGTAAATATTGCATGAGCAGAACTTTCCACCCCCTCATCGCATCTCGAGCACCTGCTATTATCACATATGCATCTCCTATAGAGATTTTCTTTAACAGCAACAAACCTAGAGCTAGTCCACCACACAAAATGGCTCAACTTTGGCGGACCTTCCAAATCCCAGATGTTTTTCCAATACTTCTGTCTCTCATCCTCATGAGAGCTCCTCCACCTTACGTTGTGTCCTAGCCTTCCAAGCTAGTAAGCTGATTTGACAGTATACCTACCCTTTGCATTCGGGCCCCAGTACCTAGCATCATCTGGAAAAGACTTCAATAATGGCACATTTAAGACCCATCTAACGCCATCCTCTTCCATAGACTCCCTTAGCTTCTCTTTATCCCATACACCATTCTCAAAGTCAATCAACTCTGCTACTTTCACCAACTCTTCTCCCTCCTTCCTCCGCCTAGGGACTATTCTTTCACATTCAGTAGGAAGTCACACATTATTTCAAACCCCAACCCTCTGACCATTGCCAATTCTCCATCTCAAACCTTTTAACAGTAAGCTTTTTGCACCCCAGATGCTCCTCTAAGAGTAACTAGGGTTAAAACCCCTCCTTGCTTCTTCAAAACCAGAATTATTGAAATACTTAGCCTTGAAAATTCGAGCTAGCAAAGACCCCAAGTCTTGGATAAGCCTCTAACCTTGTTTCATAAGTAAGGCTAAGTTGAAAACCCTAAGATCCCTGAATCCCATCCCACACATCGATTTTGGCATACACAACTTCTCCCAAGACATCCAATGCATCTTCCTACCCCCATTACAGCCGCCCCACCAAAATTTTTCAATCATAGCATGAATTTCATCAATAAGGTCGTCCGACAATCGAAATACACTCATCACATACATAGGAATCCCCTGAGCAACCTCTTTAATTAAAGTCTCCTTACCCGGCCTGGTTAGGAATTTTTCTTTCCATCCCTTCAGTTTATTCCAAATTCGGTCCTTAATGCTCCCAAACACCACTTTCTTCGTTTTTCCAATGGATGTGGGAAGACCTAGGTATTTTTCATGCTTTTTCCACCATAGAAACTCTCAACATCCTATAAATCTCCTCTCTCTTCAAAACCGATATCTGTTTGCTAAAAAAACCTCCGATTTATCAAAATTTATCTACTGCCCTGATACCCCTTCATACACCCTGATATATTAGTTATCTTAGACCATTCTTGAGAGGTTGCTCTTGCAAACAGAACACTATCATCAACGAAAATAGGTAGGAAATCTTTAGAGCTCTGCTATAGATCCGTGCCCCATGAATTCAGTTCGCCCTAGCAGCTACTGAAAGGAAACCTGAGAAAGCCTCAGCACACAATATGAATAAATAAGATGAAATTAGGTGCCCATGTCAGAGACCCTTCTCCGCCCATAGCTCCCCCGTAATCGCCCTATTAATCTTAAAAGAGAAACACGCGTTGCTAAGGCACTTCATCACCATCTCAACTCATCCATTCGAGAATCCCCATCTTGTCCATAACCTTCTCCAGAAAGACCCACTCCACTCGATCATAAGCTTTACTCATATCGAGTTAAAAAGCCATTGTACCCCTTCTCCCTTCTCTACCCACCTTCATACCGTGGAAAATCTCATAAGCAATCAACGCATTATCTGCTATTAGTCTCCATGGCACAAAAGCAGTCTGACTCTTCGAAACAATACTTGGAAGCAAAACCTTAAGCCTATTTGCCACAAGTTTTGATATCACCTTGTACAAAATGTTGCATAGGCTAATCGGTAATTCCCCCATTTTCCTCGGATCCTTGCATTTAGGAATAAGGACAATGCATGTTTTGTTCTCTTCCTTTAAACTACACTCCCCTTTCCACCACTTCACTATAAAACTCACTACATACTCCTCCACAATGTGCCAACGCTTCTGATAGAACAACGCATTAAGCCCGTCCGGCCCCGGTGCCTTATTTGGGTGCATTTAGAATAGAGCCTTTCTGATCTCCTCCTTTGTCGGTAACCGATCTAACCCTTCATTTATATCCGCTGAAACTTGCTCATCTACCCCTTCCAACGCTATGTCGAAATTACCAAGTCTAGACGAGGTAAGCATCCTTCAAAAAAATTACAAACAAAACCTTCGATCTGACCAACATTCGTGTGCCAAATACCCTTATCATCCTCAATGCCCCTAATAAAATTCCTTCTACGTCTTTGGCTCGCCTTATGATGAAAATAGGCGGTATTCTTGTCCCCATCTTGCAATTCCTTCACTCTAGCTCTTGAATGCCAATAAGAATCCTCCAATCTGTAAAGGTCATCCAACTCCGAAGAAATCCCCTTACACTACTACAACACAATATTATCCATAACTCCCTCTTGCATCTTCTTCAGCTCCATTTTCTTTCTCTGTATCCTTTTCCTAATATCCCCGAAAGTGTCCTCGCCCACCAAGACAGTATTTTAGAGTATCTTTCTAACCTTACATCAATAAGATCACTCTTACTGTTGTCCCAAGACTGCTTCACCACCTCCATACACCTATCATCAGACAACCACATCGCCTCAAAATGAAACTGCCTTTTCTTTGGCCGTCCCACCTTAGACTCGCCTGCCCTTAGAAGGATTGGACTATGGTCAGATTTATAATGAGGCAAATAAGTCACATTCACTTGATTAAACACCTCCAACCACTCTGGGCTTGCATGGAACCTATCTAGTCTCTCTCTAACTAAATATTATGGGTTCCTTCCTCTCTCCCAAGTAAAACATTCACCATGAAAACCTAAATCCCTCACTCTACACTAATCTATAACATCACAAAATATATCCAAACACCTCTCCTCCCTGGGGGCCCCTTCTTCCTTCTCACTCGCCCTCATAATCTCGTTAAAATCCCCGAAATAGAGCATAGGGGACACACACTCATCCCTCAGATTCTTCATAAGGTGAAAGGTTTTGTACTTGTTGACTGCCTCCAGCCACCCATAAATACCAACACCTCTCCCTTCAACCCTCCCTTCATGATTTAGCATGTCCACTACTATATTATGCTCTGAGTATGAAACCACATTAACTTTCGTATCATCCCACCATATCCCCAATCCTCTTGCCTTTCCTCATCTCCTTAAGCACAAGCCCTTCAAAAATCCACACTTATCACTTTGCTTTTAAAATACATTGCATTTTATATATATTTTAATGATATAGTAATCAATCTTAGGTATGCACATGATTCCATGAGGAGCCCTTCTCCACCGAATAAATCGATGTCGTTCGCAACAAATTGGCCAAGTATTAGATACATAATTTTTTTAGATTATGCACCTTACCTTTTTGTGTATTTTCAGGATGATAACATTGTATTTTTATACATTAACTTCATTTATTGGGTCGTAATTTTGATGTCACTTAATGGGTGATTTACGACCCTATTAGTATATAAATGAATTCAAATCATCATATGTATATGTACTTTGGTTGGTAATTGCAAATGTAATAGCATTTTTTGTAATATTAGAATTGTATAACAGGTTTTGGAAATGAAGTTGTGTATATACTTTGGGCGTAGTAGGGATCAAATAAAAACGTAAAAAAAACTTATATGCAGGGAGTCTTAGAGACACCCGCCCTTATTAATCGTTTGTAGCATTTTTTAACTACAGAAAATGTAATAATATGCACCGTATAATAAAAAAAAAATTGCTCCGAATTAATTAATATATATGCGGCCTATTTTCCCATAAATCGCCGCTAATTAATTGATAAATATGCGGTGTAATTTACTACACTTGCCATTAATACTGGTTTGTGCCGTATTTTTTACGCCGTAAAATTTGTTGTCATCCAAAATTCTGCTAGTCTTTTGATGTCGCATATAGTACTAAAAAAACCCGCCGTATATTTATTAATTACTACTAGTGACTCCTTCCAACTCTCTTACCTTTATTTTAGTTTCCATTAAGAAAAACTAAGTTTGGCCGCTCTCTCTAGCAAATATCCTTGAGAACTCTAATTGTCCAGGTTTTGTCAATCTCCTGACAGTTCTAGCTTAAAATTTTCATTGCATTTCGCAAGGTGACTTCATGTTCACCACTGCTACTTCAAAAAATTTCGATACACACGACCTAAACATCTCAATACCATCCCCTTCAACTCTCATTTTTCCCCTACTCCTGTCATCCTCCCACTCCACCTCCATTACACCATGTTTTTCCCCTACACATGCATGTAACTCCACTTTCTTTCTCACCCATGCTCTTCCCCTCCTGTTTCCTCCCCTTGCCCCTAATGATCTTCAAACTCTTTCCAACCTTTCTACTATCACTCGCATCCTTTGATTTTTCAAACCCCAGCTTCTTGACACAAAATCCTTCCTACACCATCCATACTTCCAATTTCCACTTCCCCTAAGGCCATGTTACCACACATATTAACCCCATGCACAACATTACTTTGTCCCTCCCACCCAAGCAACTCCACAACCACCTCCTTAGTACTTGCCAGCACATGCTCCAGCCCCCCTTTCCTTACCTCCCTACCTGGAAGCTCCTTAGCCCACTCCCCTTCCACTGCAACAGCCTCTACACCCTCTAATGTGGCCTTGCTCGACACCTCCTACTCACCTCCTACAACCACACACCCCTTCTCAACACTTACGCCTTCACCCATTAACACCTCTCCATTCTCCTTTTCTTTTACCCATACACCACTAACATTGTCACCATCTCCAACATTTTCCTGCACACCCTCATGGCACCCCACGCTATTCTCCTTAGAAAGAGATACCTCCTTACTTCCTACCACCCATTCGCCTTCTCCAACGGGGTCCCTCCTCCTTAGTGAAAAAGAGAGGCTTACGTACATCATCCTTCCTCACCTTACTATCCACCCCCACCTTATTTATACCCTTCCATGGTGAAGCCCGAAGATCCTCATCAAACTGCCTTCTATCATGGAGTTCACTATAGTCTTTCTCCCCATGCCCAAGCATCCCACAAACTTAGAAAAATAATGGTAATCTTTCGTACTAACCTACACCATCATCAATTCTCCCATAACCCTAAACTGCAGATTACCCACAAGGGGCTTGTGCACGTCTATACCTACCCTCAACCTCATCAATCTGTTGATACCATCAATACCCGAAACATCCTAGCCTAAATACTCCCTCAATTGGTTCCCTATCATCTTAGCATTCGATTCATTCTCCCTCCCTTTAAATGGAAAATCATAAACCTTAATCCAAAGAGGAACTGAACATAATGTAATGTCAGAAGGTTTAATCTCACCTAAAATTTCTTTGAGAATGATAAGATGTCTGCCAAAAGTGCCAGGATTACAAACTCATCACCATCTCCATGTCTCGACATTGAAAAAAATGAAAAACGCAAGTGTTTTGATCAATTGAGCTCGCCTTCATCCCGTACTTCGGATTCCATACATTCCTCAACGTATTAATCAACGCCTTCAAATTTATGCTACTCTATCCAAACCCTCCCCATAATGCTCAAAGCAACCCTTGCATCCTCTTCTCCATGGCCCTCTAGAATCCATTCATCCATAATAGTCTTGGCCTCCTCCCTGGATGAGAAGACATCGGCTCCATCGACCCTCCTAAGCGATCCCTACCCAAACTCTAGAACACATCCTCGAAGAGACTCAAGAAAAACTTCAACGTAGAAGTTAACCTAGCATGCGCTAGACGGAAGCCCTCCCAAGGAAACCCTAGAGGGATTTTTGAGGAAAAATTTTTTTAACCTTTTTTTCAAAGTAATTCAAAATATAACCCCAAGCTCAAAGTATTTCGGAAAGTAACCCCAGGGTTAGGCTCGGATGAAAGTTGCTATTTAGGACAGCGACTTTGAGGTGAGTAGTGCCAAGAATAGGTTAATGGGCCAAGTTCTCAACTGAGATAAAATTCGTTGTCCAAGACATTGGCTTTGGCCTGGCTAAGAACTTGGCCAGGCTATGTGGCCCAAGTTTATAGTTTAGTTAAAGCCGTTGTCCTAGACATCGACTTTGACATTCCTATGCACTTGACCAAAACTTACTAATTATCATATTATATACTCAATTTCCTCATTTTTTTTATTTCTCAATTATTTTTTTTTAACTTATAACCACATTATTGATTAAGAGATATTCGTTGTAAAAGTAATAAAAAAGAAAAAAGATATTCCCTTGCCTTAATGATATATATCCATTAAATTAGTCGGTAATGATTTTTCTAGTGATCGTGGATATGCAAAACTAATAAAGAATTGATTTATCGTCTTAGGTAGATGATAAAGATGGGGTGTGATGGCTTGATGATGTTGTCACTAATTTGATAGAATTATGCATATGAAAAATGGATATTGATAGTCTTAGCTCACGTAATCATTCACTCGCGAACATAAAGGTTTTACCTAACATGAAGGCAACCTCAAAATCCTAAATCAAACCCTAAACCAAACCTCAAAACATAACCCCAAACCAAACCTCAAAACGTAAACCAAACCAAACCTCAAGACATAAACCAAACCCTAAACCCTAAACGAAACCTCAAAACACAAACCAAACTAAACCCTAAAGCCTCTATTTGAATATTTTTATAAATTTTAGCATAGTTCCCTTTATTTATGGACTAATCCCAAATTTATCCATATCGGATTCAAAAACTATCGCAAACACAAACATATCAGATTCAATATCCATATCAGATTCAATATCCAACATCAACTATAAACCAGATCCAACACAAACATCATATCCAAGTACATAGTTCACCTGTATCTTGATACATTGTTCAAATTCTCCATGATTTTTCAATAAACTAAACAAATACACACAATAAAGAGAATTCAATTATACATATACATTAAAATCTCCATACATACATAATGAATAGAATAGGTATTTATATACAACATTCATGATTGTAAAGATAAACATCTACACCTAACAATAAAACTATGAGTTAGGAGTGTCAGCCTCTTTAATGTCGTCTAAAGGAGGGAACAGAGTGCTCTGACTCTGTTGCGTAAAATCACCACCATACTGTCTCGCAATATGAGCCCAAGGAGCCGCAGGACATCTATAGGAGGATGTACCCTGAGTGTCTTGGTAAGGGACTAACGTCATCTCCATAGTGAACGGGATGTCGAGGTGGGCCTAGGACGACGAGGCTACACCGTGGGTGTCCTTTGTGGCAACGAAATCGCGAAATGTTTGAAGTTGTCGTCTTTGGCCAATAGAGACCATCCCTTTGTTGCACAACTCCCTGACTCCATCAAATTCCTCAGGACTTTTGTGATGAACCTCGCCACAATAACCACTAATAGTCATCAACTAGTCCATTTGAAAGAACAAAAAAGTTATAATTACAAAGCATAACATAATAGAATGAAACAACATTAATTATTGAATAGGGTCATACCATAATGTGCAAGGGAATAGACGCAGGTGCATAATCAACAGGTGCCTCCTCCAGGGCAGCCGACGGGGATATGTGATGCCTCGTAATCACCCGGTACCACATGAGAAATGGATCATAGTAGCCCATGGTACTTTAAGCTGGAACATCGTGCATACCCTCTCAGACTATCCCACTGCCCAATCTAGACCAGATGACACTCCATCCAATCCATTTCGGACTTCCCTCGATGATCTATATCATGGAAATGGTCCATAGTGTCAGCCTTAGGACGCACCTCTTGTCGAAAATTGAATTGCCGAGCGACGCGACTTGGAAAATGCAGCTTTATGATGTCATAGCAGATGAGCGACACTGTCGTTTGCCACTCAACCTCATTGCCTAGTTATGCTAGATACGGGTCCCAACTCATCTTTCGATACAAACAATAAAATCAATAATTAGTATACATATGTACCAACAGTAAATCAAAATTATACAAAGTATCTTAATTACTTGCTCCTTGCTCATCCTATCGAAGGAGTCTTTGTACGCCTTCTCCCCTATGGCGAGGTGAATACAAGTGATGCGCTCGACCAGCCTCCTAGACTCGTACGGCTATACCAATCAAGCCGGTCATTCTGAGGTATGCCTCGATCTTGTGGTCCGGCTCCCAAGGGAACAACATCTCGTAATGTCATCATGTAAGTGACGTTGATGGATCGATCGTGCCGCTCCATAGAGAAATAGATCGATGCCTCGGCTGTAAACGAAGGACCGAGGTATCGAGAGGGTCTGGGTACGTCATCCTGCAATTCAAATAACAATCAAAATCATGACAATAACGACACACCGTAGAGTCTATAGGGATTAAGTGCAAATAACCATGTGAAATAAGTGAATTAATAAATAAAACAATCCACTTGTCGATTTGGAAGGAAGGTCACCAACACAATATCCAACAATAACTAACACCAACATAATAACCAACACCAACACAAATACCATCAATAACCAACAAAGCTTACACAATATCCAACAACAACTTCAACATCTCACTAATGTCAAGTAACATCTAACCACTTCACTAGCAAATAAAATTACAAAACTCTCTCACTTAGGTTAATACCATGGGTTTGGGGGCTAAGCTCTTTTTCTTATTTAATTTAGTCATTTAAGGTGAATAAAAAAAAACTATACTTCTGATAGATACTATAAACAAATTTCCAAAGGAAATAATTTTCAGTCCCTACTCTCAAGTCTTGTATTTCTTTCCCCTACAGATTGTTCTTTCAACATCTTTACAACACCTCATATGACTATCATACTTTTGCAATAGTCGTTTCTCCAAAAGCTTCACTTTGTATATTGACTAGGATCCATATAGTCATATACATACAACCAGAATCTAATCAATTTTTTATAGTAGTTGTTCAACTATTGATTTACTCTACATGCCCTTCATGTTTTATGCAATCATAAAAATAAATACTAGCAACAAATTAGAATCGACTCCAACATTCTATCACACTTCCTAATTGAAATTAATACTTATTTAATACAAATTTAAGCTATAAAAAAACCTTACTCTTTTGCCAGAGATTTGAGATGAAATGCGCCGGAGTGGAGATATGCCAGAGTGGAGATCTGAGTACATGAAAGAAGTTTAGGATGGAGATTCATGCTAGAAATTAGGGTGAAATGTAGGAAAACAAAAACAAAACTTTCCTCTTCTCCTTCTGGTGCCACCAGTGATGGGGGAGATCTGGTGCTAAGTGTCGATGTTGCGCGCGCGCGCGAGAGAGAGAGAGAGAGCGAGAGAGAGAGAGAGAGAGAGAGAGGGCGGGTTGGTGAGGGCCAAAGGAATTCGACGCGAGAGAGAGAGAGGGAGGGAGGGAGGGGTTGAGTGAATGAGATCCATCGGGGCTGCTGGGGAAGAAGTTTAGTTAGGTCAAAGTCACTGACTAGGACAACGACTTTTAGCCTGGACTGGATAACGACTTTGGCCTAACTAAGCTTTTGGCCCATTAACCCTATTCCTCGCCCTACTCACTTCAAAGTCGCTATCCTGGACAATGACTTTCATCCAAGCCTAACCCCGGGATTACTTTTCGAAATACTTTGAGCTTAGGGTTATATTTTGAATTACTTTGAAAAAAAAGGTTAAAAAAAATTCATTTTTGAGAGACCCATTCTAATAATATTTCTTATACGTAATTATGTTTTTTCTTAAGTTAAAGATAAAAAAAGGTTGTCAAACTAAAATAAATGAAAACTGTTAAATCAAAATGCTGCATTGAATTATAAGCTGAGGAAGTATATATGTACTCATATAAGGAATTAAGGATAACATGGTGTAGTAACATTGTAACGGTGCATGGGTGCATGACTATTGGCCTTAGTTGTCCTTAACAAAGTACTTACAGAATGCATTGGCTTGGAAGTTGGAACATGATTATAGACCCATGCATTAGGCTGAGATGGGTCACATGCAAAATAGGTCGAGCCGAGCCAAAAAAAATACAAAAGGGGTCAAGTCAGGATGGGCCAAATAACATACAAAACGGGCTGAGTCGGGTCGTGCCGTCCGAAAAGAGTATAGTTTTATATATAAAGGTTGATAGTTTGTCTGTATCACCTCCAATCTTTGGTAGCGAACCATTGACAAGTAAGTAAAAATCATTCAATATCTGATAATGTTTAAAAGTTTTGAAAACTATTGACGCATTATTGACCTGACTTGACCCATTAAAGACCCAATAAAATATGACCCTTTAAAAGAACGATCCTTTATTGATTAGACTCTTTTACAAACATGCCGATTAAAAGCCCTTAATAAGACCTCTTCCATTTGAATAGGTCTACATGAGTATTTCGTAATTTGCTTCCTAGGGTCCAAGATAGAGCTGTCAGAATTAGACCCGACCCGATAAGTTACCCAAAACCGACCCGAACCCGACCTAATTATGACCCGAAAAGTGAGACCCGAAAACCGACCCAACCCTACCTGAAGTTAACCCGAAATCGATTTGACCCGATATTCAAAGACCTGAACCCAATCCGTGTCCAACCCATTAGGGACCCGACCCGTTACAGATCCAACCCGTTACGGACCCGACCCGAAAAGAACCTGAAACCGATTGAAACCGACACATAACCGATATAACCCAATTTATAACAATTCGTTACCCGAATTCACTGGATGTGATAATCTGAATATACATGAATATGACCTAATCTTGACAGACCTATTTTTTTACCTAATATCTAATAACTTTGAAACCAAACTTGTCATTGTCGATTCAAACTAAACATATTACAAGTTCTTATGTATATATAAACTTAACATCGTATGTTATAGACTAGTTTGATAGGATAATACACATTTAATAATCATTACCTCATAAATATTTTGTTTTTAAATGACTTATCGACATCATCATTGTCCAATTTATGAATTAACCATCATCATTGTCCGATTTTATCAAAACCAACATTGACCCGAAATAACCAGTTTAGGAATCGATCTGATTTTACCAGAATTGACCTTGACCCGAACCCAAAATAACCTTGATATAACCCGTTCAGGAACCGACCCGATTTTACCAGAACCGACCTTGACTCAAATTCGAAATAAGTTGATATAACCCGTTTAGGAACCGACCAGATTGTACTAGAAACGATCTTGACCCGATTCGAATACAACCCGAACCGACCTTGACTCGAACCGACATTGACCCGAACC
This sequence comes from Dysphania ambrosioides, assembly GCA_026401315.1. Lineage (NCBI taxonomy): Eukaryota > Viridiplantae > Streptophyta > Magnoliopsida > Caryophyllales > Amaranthaceae > Dysphania > Dysphania ambrosioides. Next base: position 69,109 of record CM048660.1, on the reverse strand, counting down.
AAATACGACCCGACCCAAACCTGACCCGAACCTGACCAAGCAAATAACCGATTTAACCCGACCCGAACCGAAACCGACCCGATAGGCAAAATTGACCCGATAAGAACCGACCCGCGATGGGTCAGCCCAGAACCGACCCGTTGACCCGATTTGACACCCCTAGTCCAAGTTACATATAGACGACCTAGGTATATGTTCCATGTCGGCTCCGGCATATAAATGGTACTGATCTGATAAAAAAGATCATGGTGACATGTCTACATGCGTAGATTGGATCTTCCTAGGCAAATACTAAATTATATTTCATGATTTTTTTTGGTGAAAGTTATATTCATGCTGACAAACCTAAAATTTAAACTTTTTAAGAACAATAAAAATTCTTATCGTGCTCATTTAACAAAGACGTTGAACTCACTTGAGCTTTGTATCAAAACACATAATTGTATATAATCGTAATCTTCGGAATTTTACCTTTATCTCTAGATTTAATTTATGTTTCCGCTCTATTTACAACTCTTTAGTCGACTGTTGTTTCGAGCCTCTGGAGTCTAGACCAGTGGAGCTTATGATATGCACTAGATTTTAAAAGTACCCACCAAGATGCATTAAAAGATCGAAACTGCAAGCTAAATGTATCACAGTTTTTTTATTTTTTTTATTTTAGTACTTTATTTTAAGGTCTTGCTTCGATATTTTGAGTTTGCTGCCATTATGTACATATAAATCAAGCTGGGGTAAATCCATACACCACCACCACCAACAAGGCCACGTTAACATTAAGTTCCATAGTCAATACCACAAAGTTACTTTAAAGATTCAAATTTTTTATTTTAAACATGCAGAATTTTAAAAGTACAATTATCATTTAGAATTTCCCTTGATTCTTAAAGTAATTTCCCAAGTCATCGTGTGAGCCGCTGTTTAATTTTCATTTCTTTTGTGCCCTTTTAGTAGCAAGAATAGTTTCAAATCATTGTTTCTCTTTTATTTTTATATCTTCATTTCACTTCTTCTATAGTTGTATAGAATAAAGTTAGTTACAATGATATATAGAACGTTGTGCATAAATAGGCTAGTAGTAATGATTAGCTAATATTACACAAAAAGAAAAAAAAAATAACCTACTTCTGACATTAAATGATGGTGAAATATTGATATGTGTAGGCATCAATTTGTCTACCCTTAATATTTGCATATGCGAAAAACGTATTAGATATATGAGAGTTTCGCGATTGACTTTTGAAAAGGACAAGAATAAGTCGCAAATAAATCTTCAAATAAACCTTTGCTAAGTATTCAATGAATAAGGACAAAATGGAAAGATAGACTTCTTATAGAAAATATTTCCATTATGAATCCTTAAGAGACACAACTCCAATGATGGTTTTGAACCAAATTTAGATTTGGGATGAAATACACCACAAGCCATAATCCACTCATAAGCGACTCTACTTTAATTCAATCATATCACAATACATAAATCTTAACTTATAAACAATATTATTGAAAACCCTAATTTGTGAATAGTGCATATGATTTAATGCACATAAAAAGACTAAATATTTGTTAATCGCTTTATTAATAACAATAAATGGTTTCAAACCAAATTGTACGTAATTACATAATTTAATTGTGATTTTTAAATACAGGTCTTGATTAATGCAATAAATAAAGGTGAAAAGATACATGTACAATAATTCTATAAATTATATACTAAAACATAAAAACATGAATCATAACATAGAGTAAACTATGAATTATATAAGATTAATTGAAGCAATTAAATAATGAAAATCATTACGCAAAATATTGTTAGGTCATGTTATAAATCATATTATCATGCCAATAATCATAATAAAAATAAAAGAAACAGACCCCAAGCACTAACATTTACATTGTATGAAATCAATAAAAGTTAGCAAACTACAAAGAACTAACATAAATTTGAAAATGATATCTAGGTCCTCAGAAATTATACCTTGAGTGCCTCTGGTGGCGTCCGAATCATTTTTATCCACAACTTTCAAGGTCAGTGATAGGTCAAGTGGTTGACCATGTAATCTCCCAAAAGAGATATAGATAGAGCTATAAGTTTTCAACCTGAACCGTAAATATGGCTGTCCTGACCAGATCTGATCTAACTCAAATTTCTTTACAACTTGAAAGGAGAAATCCAATTCGTTCAAACCCAAACTTACCTAAACTAAACTCAACCTAAAAACTTATTTAACCCGAAATAAAGATCAGAACCCGACTTGCTCCAACCCGAAAATAATATCAACAACTCATTTCAACCCGACCCGATAGTACAAAATCCGTTAGTACCGGACCGAACCCGTACCAATAATTAATACTAGGGATGTCAATTCTGATCTATGGGTCAGTTTAGGGTGACCCATCGCAGGTCGGTGCTTATCATCTTGGGTTAAATCGGGTCAATTTGGTCTATCGAGTTGGATTAGGTCAGGTCATTATCGGATCAGGTTAAATCGGTTATTTTCTTATTCAGGTTCAGTTCGAATTTGGGTTCGGTCGTATTCGGTCCGGGTCAAGGTCAATTCAGGTTATCCGAGTTGGTTCCTGAACGAGTTGTAGCTGGTTATTTTGAATTCGGCCAGATTTCGGATTAAGTCAATTATGGTAATGGGTCGCCTCAGTTTTGGTTGAAATCTAGGTTGGGCTTTATCGAGTTAGCATTGGGTCATATCGAGTAATTTCGGGTTAGCTCATGTGATTACTTATTTTTATTTGATGCTCAATTCATAAGTAGGACAATGATAATGTCAATAAGTCATTGTAAAATAAAATATTTATGAGGTAATGATTATTAAATGTGTATTATTGTATCAAATGATGAAACGAGTATAGGATGTGTATATTTGGTGTATCAATGTATTGTTGCATCATCTACATTAATGCATGTCATATAAATATATAGTCAATTAGATGATTGAATTGGCTATCAAATACGAACAAGAAGTATCAAATATCAGATATAAACATATATATCTAACAGACTCAAATTCGGATAATAAATTTAGCATGATAGATTTAATCAATCGAATCAAATCAATAGTAAATACTAAGTAACTTGATATATTTATAAATGCATAATTTTTCAGATAAACTTGAATAATAAAGGAATACTATGGAGTCCAATATTTGGAAGTGTTGTTAGACTTTGGCGACGTTTAAAATGTGCCTAAATATGGTAGTAAAAAGCATCTCATAATTCGCAACGCTTTTTATGATATTATACATACATTTATAATTGTATACCAGTGAGATAATTCACTCTACGTTGTTGTGAATAATTCATGATTGGCCTATCAGCGTATCCGCATTGATGAAAATAAACAAAGTAAAATGTGGATATTGATTAGTAACAAAATACTTATTTAAATATTTAGTAAACCTTTCAAAATTTTGATCTCATAAATATACTTATTAAATAATTAAATAAATAAAAATATTTAGTTTTAAGATCATCTGAAATTTGGTAAAAAAAAAAAACAAGTTAGGTAAGATTAGGTCACATATGTTCACATTGTTAACATGTCGGCTGAAATTGGATCACGAGTTATTATAAATAAGGTCATATTGACTATTTGTCGGATTTAATAGGTTTCGAATTATTTTCGGGTCGGATTTATAATAGGCCGAACTCAAGTCGAGTTGGGTCCATGAATATTATATGGTTGTTCAGATTTTGACCGCTCTAACTGACACCATTAGATATAGATATATACTCCGTCACTTTCTTCATCCCATTTCCATCTTCACTTTTCCATTTTCGCAGGTTTCTCTCTCCTACTCCAGCCCCGTCTCTCTAAGGTACTCACCTTCGTCCCAATTTCTTCAATTTTGCTTTAATTTCAATCAATTCATACAATTGTCTTCAATATTTCGCATGATTTAAACCCTATAAATTGTGGAATTGTTGCATTTTCAGTTCAATAATGCTTGTTTTGACTGATTCAACGATTATGATATTATTTTGTGATTGGAAGACGTGTTTAATACAATCTCATCGTAATATATAGTTTTCTTAACTAATATTAGTAGAATTGTATATTTTACGATGATTTGTCACTTGTCAGTGTTCCTAATCTTGATTTCGTAAATATGCGTGGTTGCTTTCCTAAGGAAACTGGCATCATCAGTGTTCATACTATTCCATGACATGTCACGTGGATGTTATATAGGGTGGTGTGATTGTACTCATACTTGTTGAGTATCGTGTGTTTGACTGGTCGTTGTCGTTGTGCTGAAAGCGTTTTATTGGTGTAAGTTTACATTTTGTGTTGAGTCGTCGAGAAAGGTGAAAACTTTTCCTGTTGATGATTCTCGTGTGTTGTTGGCTTTACCTTGATTTCACTCTATGGTTTAGGAATTTGTTTTCTTTGATTTGGCCGTTCTAATTGTATTGTTTATTCGTGAAAATTTTGCTTAATTGTGTTTTTTCACTAATTTAGTATCATTTTGAGTTTGTAGCTGATTTTTGTGTGTGAAAAAGTGTTCTACAGGCTTAAAAATAGTTTAGATGTTTGGGATAGAAGTCATTAGGTTATAAATACAGGCTTGGATCAAACATAGCCAAGCATATTATGTTCAAATGGGCTGGGGAGAAATCAGACTTAAGATGGACTATAACAGGTCAGACCTATGTGAACATTCTAAAAATCCATGCCGATCTCAATCCATTTTGCAGTTTATGTTGTGCGTGTGTGTGCGTGTGTGTGTGTGTGTGTGTGTGTGTGGGGGGGGGGGGGGGGGGGGGACGTAAATGTTATTGATTTTTGTCATACAAGGACTATATATAATAGAAAGATTTGGCTTGGCTTCTTTTAATGTTCTTAATAATGAAATCATAAGTAGCTTATGTCATCTATCAAAAAAAATTTGTATGTCACCTGCAATAAATGAATTCCTGAAAGTTTTGTAAGCTTGGAGCAAATAAGACATTGTGTTAAGTGATACTTTTGGCTTTGCATGTTTCCTGATCTAACCTTCCTGGGAAATATGGATGCTATGTAATTACTACCATGCTGGAATTTTTGTGGGTATGCTTTTTCTTTTTGTATTTTTTGAATAATTTTTTTGGGTGAGGAAATAAGTATTCCTTTAGACTTAGAGCCCTTCTTTGTATTTAAAAGCTGATTTATCTCTATTCTATTTACTTCTGGATCTTGTGGAGGATTCCCATAGATTTTGATGCTTACATGTGGTGCACAGAACTGAACTATGGGACAAGCTTTGGGGTGTATTCAAGTGGGTCAGTCGACTGTTGCTATTAGCGAAAGATTTGGAAAGTTTGATGACGTACTTAATCCTGGTTGTCACTGTGTGCCATGGTGCCTTGGGAGCCAGGTAGCTGGTCAACTCACCTTGCGTGTGCAGCAACTTGATGTTCGCTGTGAAACTAAAACTAAGGTTTGTTCTCTGACTATTTCGCGGCAATCAGTATGATTGAATATTTATGATTAGCAACTTGATGTTGCTAGTGACATTAAGTAGTTCATGGAGTCCTTTTTCTTTAGTAAAATTATCATATGCTTTTATGCTTGAATGTAACTAAATTTAGCAAATCCAAAGGAGCATGGAAAGCTAAAGCTGAACAGTTGTTTGCCTTTTCTTTGGTTTGGCTATCAGTTGTTTGTTCGGCTTTGGCACTAAAGGCCATTGAAAGCCTTCATGGAACTCTTATTATTGATGTTCTATGTGTAGGATATTGGTTATCAAAGGTTCACCGTACGTGTTTATTTTTATATTTATTTGTCTTATTTTGCTTTATCAATCTTCCTGCAATTTGTGGTGAATAACTCTTGCATCTCTACCATCTCATTTCTTATTGTCATCTACTTAGTATGTGATCTCTGGTCTTTGATTTTTTCAGGATAATGTGTTTGTCACAGTGGTTGCATCTGTGCAATACCGAGCTATGGCAGAAAAGGCATCAGATGCTTTCTATAAGCTCAGTAACACTAGGGAACAGATCCAAGCTTATGTCTTTGACGGTATGTGTATAAGCTATTTTGGAGGGATTTCATTAGTGATCTAGGCTTCAGTCTGAAAACATATTAGGCATGCTCCTGACATTAGCTATGCTCTAGTAGTATATTATGTTTCTTGCCACATTAGGATTACTTTGACTTTTTCTGAAATCCTTATTGGGCTTTACTGGTGTTCTAGGCCAAAAATGAAGTTAAAATTTTTCTATGAGATTGTTTTGGTGCTTTTACTATTACCCACTTTGGTGCTGAAGCTTGTATAGTTGTATGCCTGGGCCCTGGCTATATTTTTCCTGTCTGTACCTCAACTATGCTGATTAGCATTGTTCAATTGTGACAGTTATTCGTGCTAGTGTTCCCAAACTATTCCTTGATTCTGTATTTGAGCAGAAGAATGATATTGCAAAAGCTGTTGAAGAAGAGCTAGAGAAGGTATTATTGTTTTGCTGCACATAGGTAGTCTCTGAGAATTTAAATTTTTAACCATCTCTATATTATGTTTCTTCCTTGTGTTTAATGTAGGCCATGTCAGCTTACGGGTATGAAATAGTTCAAACTCTGATTGTGGACATTGAACCAGATGTAAATGTCAAGAGAGCAATGAACGAGATCAATGCAGGTTACGTAGTGACCTTGCTACTTTTCTTGGACCAAATACTCATCATCCTGTGTGCCTCAGGCCCTCAGTGTCTCAATTCTTTGCGTCATTTGCTTTTTGTCCATAGCTACTTTTGTTGTCTGGATAATTGTTAGGTAAGAGCATTTTTTAGGGAATTTAAAGCTTGTCAGCAGTGATTCTGCTGGAAGAACGTGTTCAGTCATCTCTAGCTGTTGGCCACATCACTGGGAATATCTAGCTGCTTTGATCAATTGATCTGTATGCATAATTGAAATTTTAATCAGTAGGCTGTAGGAAACATACCATTGTGCTGGTATGTGTATGATTTGTAGCTTTAGTAGCATCTTTTTACACTATTACCCTTTTGAAATTTTCTGCTCATATTTTGTACTACTTTCCCACATATCAATTTTCTTTTCATTCTTAATAGCTGCTAGGATGAGACTGGCTGCGAATGAAAAGGCTGAAGCAGATAAGATACTGCAAATCAAGAAAGCTGAAGGTGAGGCAGAATCTAAATACCTGGCAGGGCTGGGTGTAGCTCGTCAGCGTCAAGCTATTGTTGACGGGCTGAGAGACAGCGTGCTCAACTTCTCTGAGAATGTGCCTGGTACATCTGCCAAAGATATCATGGACATGGTATTGATAACCCAGTACTTTGACACAATGAAAGACATTGGCGCATCATCAAAGTCATCCTCTGTGTTCATTCCTCATGGACCAGGTGCTGTTAGGGACATTGCAACTCAAATTCGAGATGGCCTCCTACAAGGGCAAACCATGGAGAAGTAGGATCTATGCTAGTTTGCTGTATAAGCGTGTTTGAAATTCAGTGGAGTTCTCTTAATTTAGTAAATAATAATGTTTAGGTACTTGGTGCATTACAGAAAAAGAGGAGTGGTTTTCTTTGGTATACTAGTGTTTGCAGCTATTATAGGATTCTTAACATTCTGGTATGTGGTATTGGTATCGTTATTGGTATTGGTATTGTTCTTTTTTTTTTTTTTTTGACGTAAGCATGTGGTATTGGTTTTGTTTGTGTTAAAGAAACTCCATGCTACGGCAGCTCAAGATTTCAATTTAACTAGATTTTTTTTTTAAAACCTTCACCTTAACAACTTCATTGAAGACGATCTTTCTTACAATCTCGACAAGTTTGGTAATATCGACTTCACAGGTACAATGTTTGCTGTGAAATTTTTGAGCACTTTTTGCACAATAGACATGTTCTTGCACAGCTGCTCTCTGTAACCTTTAAGATTTCCTCTTAAGGGGATGATAGTTGATTAAATCATCAAGATTGGTAATATTTTCTTCAATCGGTGACATTTGGTAAGTTCCAAGATGACTTGTAGAAATACTTGGGGCCATTGGTGGTGAATTTGATATTGGTTACTTCCTATGTAGTTACCAATGCAATTACTCCATAGATTTGTTCCTTCGTATACATAGATTTGTTCTTTCGTATACATAAATTTCTTTGACACCCAAAATTGCAATCTATTCGCCTGGTTCACATATCAGCACAGTCGCACAGCTATAATACTTCGTTCTTTCACACACATTTTGAGCTTAATATTCACTAGATGATTTCCATATTCTATACATCTGATCGCAGCGATGTTAAATGTTAATTGTGGTTCTCAATGCAATTACAATCATCATCTTTACGGTTTAGCTGTCAAACAAATTTCGTTCAGAAATTCCGTCCTTTTATGAAATAAGATTAACGATACAATTTAAAGAAGTTTTACTAAAATAGCTTGTAAATCTTACAATGAATAATTATACCTTTATTTATACTACTAGATTTTACTATGCTATAAGTCCGATGTCAACATTACTAAATTATAGGTAAGTTAGTTCATACATAGGGGAAGAATACAAGTGTAGTAATAAGTGTAAAAGATGACATTTACCTGTCTTTATACATGTATAATAACATTTACCCTGAAATTTACATCTTAAACCTGGTGTAAGTTGCCTTGTTAAAATAAACTATGCTATGCAAAACTAATTAGGATAAAAACCATAGCTTGGGAAAAGGAGTATAATGTTATTTTATTATATGCTTAGAATTAATACTTGATAAATAACTTACAAGAAAAAACCCAATGGGATAAAAATTTGATCGAAGGAATAAAGAGTGTAGTGCATATAATACTCCAAAAGTTAAAAATATGTCACAAAGATTGCGCATACCAACTATGTGGTGGTTGGAAGGGATTTGTGGAATAAATTAGCTAGATTTATACATGATTGAATTTGTTGAATATATATTAATCCTTATTTCTAGAGACATGTGTGAAGAATATTTTTGGTGATATATTCTTAGTTCTATCGCCTTTGATGTATCCCTTAATATCTTCTGCGATACAAGCAGTATTATCTTTAAAGATAGTAGTAGGACTTTCAGTCACATTGTTCATCCCATATTCTTTATGAAAGGAACATCTACTTTGTTTCGTAAAACAAACCGAGATCTTGTGTTCTAAGAAGATACCGAAATAAATGTCTTATTACTTTCTAATATGATGTCGCCTTGTTGATGAATTAGACATGGCTAATAAATTCACTAGCAAAAAAATTTTAAGTCTTATATTGTTAGCCATACACATCAAGGTTCCAATAGTACAAAGGAATAGTACTTTAGGACTAAGAATTTTTTCATTTTCTTCACAAGGTCAAAATGGGTCATCTTTTGCATTTAAAAATCAAACAACCAATGAAGAATTTTATGGATGTGCTTTAACCATGTGAAATCGTTTCTAAACTCATTTAATATATAGTTTAACTGGCGGATAAATATTCTATCTTTCAAGTGCTCAATTTACAGCTCAAAACTAAACTTAGTATTTCCTATATCTATTATTTTAGATTCTCTCAATAAGTATTTTATAGTTTTTTTCAATTCACTATGAGTTCTAATGATATTTAGATCATCAACATAAAATGCTAAATAATTGTGAATCATGATCGAGAAGGTTTAATGAAAACACATGGGTTAATTTGATTATTTTTAACCCGTGTCTCATAAGACGTTCACTAAGGCGATTATACTACATTTTTCTAAATTTTTTCAATCTATAAAGAGACATATTTAACTGAGTAAAGAATATTTCTCAAGGATAGTGATTTTCATGCAGGTAGTTTTGATCCTTTGGGGACTTTCATATAAATCTTTAGCCAATGACCCAAGAAATTTGATATTGTAATTTCTAGATAATGGTACAAAAGTTTGAGTCAATGGTTGGAGAACATGGTAGCCCATTTGATTGGAGTATTGTGAAATTCTTTATCAAATTATAATTGAGTACGATATGATCATGGGCATCATTCCAGTATTTAGGTGACTCAAATGATCATATATACCATAAAGTAAATGAGTGATTGCTTATCATATAATTTCTTGTCATATATCATATATGTTCAATTGGAAATATATCCATACGATATAACCCTGAAAAATATGTTGGAAATTTTTCAAAAATATGTTTCTTGCCACATCTTTTGCTGTAAGGTGTATGAATTATTTTTATCCATGGTCATGGTTTCCATGCATGTGATAACCATTTTGATGCACATTTTGGATACATATGAGATTTTAAGATTTATTGGAATATAAGGAGTCATTAATTATCAATTTTATTTCGTATGGAAGCATAATGCAAGCTTTTCTAAGTCCACCTATTAGTTTTAGTGTCCCCAATATGGTGTTCAAATTTGCTTGAATCATTTTTATAGTCTGAAAAATAATATTATCTTTCCAGATAGTATGTGTCATTCCACTATTCAAAAGATAATGATGATTGAAACTAGCTTTAGGTAGATTCATATCTTCATAAATAAATATGAAAGTAGTTTAGATAAATTGAATTGCATACTTTATTAAAATAGAAATAAAAAAAAATCATAGCTAAACTAAAAAGGAACAAAATTAATATGCATCAAGGAAAAAATATTGGAAAATAAAAGCAATGCATCATATTAGTTAAAGGACCTGACCATTTTCACTATGGATTAAATCATTTCCCATTTCAGTGTTGTCCATGAAGAAATCAGGCATACCAAAGATAGACCCAAGGGTAGATTCATCATTGATAAAATTAGTCCCGTACTATTCTCTTTGCTTTTTATGGGAATTTGGTACAATTTTGTTAAGTGTTTGGTCGTACAACAAGTATGTCTCCAATGCTCAATCATGTCGCTTATATAACATGTGTCTTTTCCTAGGGGGTGGGGTAGAATTCCATGTTATTGCACAAGGCCAGCAGTAATTTTCACATCCTCTATAACAACCATGAAACTTTTCACATCCACCTCTATAATATTGGTTTTTGGTAGACCCGGGCTTTTTATTGCATTTTTCTTATTACATTTCATAGACCTAACTGGTCTAATGTCGTGATTTTTCATTTCGATGACAACTCAAAATATTCTTCAAAGCCTCTTTCAATGTATTATTGTTGCAATATATATAATATTTTGGTCATGAAAAGTAGACAATATTTTCTCTATCATTTGCTATTTTGTGACAGGCTATCCACTATATCTTAGTAAGGATACAATTTTGAACGATGTTTAATTATTGTCACTTACAGACTAACAGTTTTGAAATCCTAGAACCTCAAATTGGTCTAGTCAAATTAAGCCTAAGGAAGGAGCTCCATTGTGGTGTCAGGCCATACCTTTTAGTTAGGCCATCCCATAATTCTTTAGAATCTACCATAAATAATAATTCATTTATTTATTTATTTGATTTGTAAGAGAGAGTAAAACCTAAGAAATAATTATTCAGTTTTTAAATTGTCATGCAAGTGGTGTTTCAATAATATTGTAACCTTTGCCTTCTCTAGTTGAATACTAACTCTAACCACTTTGGGTGCATTTCAAGAAATTATACCTTGATACGTCTAATATGTCAATAGTCTTTTATTAAATTTCCCATTTTGATTGCAAACAAGTGAACAATTATTATGTTAAGTAAGCAATATTGATAATAAATTAAACATATTCATAATAATAAAATATTAATTAATATATATTATCTTTTCTACTTGGTTCATTATTATAAATTATGCATTAGTAATAAATTTATGCATACTAATAAAAGATAATGTTAATTAAGAAAACCAAGATAATCAAACTAAGACAATATATAATGATAAAATTAAAGTTTAGCACACATTATATTTAAAACACATAATAAGTACTAAAAATCTATCAAATATAGGGCATGAAAAATGATGTACAACTAAAATGATATGCATTTTATTCCTAATTAATAAGAAAGTCTTAGCTACACTTGTGAAAATTATAAAAAACATTATGCTCGCTAACAAAATCACTAGTGCCTTTATTAAAATCATATCTTGTCTTAATTTCCTACAATTTTCTTCAAATTGAAAGTGGGTAGAGGAGTGTAACACCTCCAAATTACTAACATAATAATAATAATAATAATAATAATAATAGTAATTTTAGTTACTTAGGGGTATTAACGCCACGTGTCACCACGCTTTGGCTATGCTAACTAATTACTATATTGTAGCGGAAGAAAAACTCGATTTATTTATCCAAAGGTATAAAAGTTGAATAAGAAAAATTATGAAAACTCCTAACTAATATATGCCCCTTGATGTAATGCTCTCATGCACATTTATTTCTGCAAATTTACTCATCATAAATGATAAGTAGGATGAACAAAAAACAAATAGGAAAATACGTGTTAGTGTAAAAACATTGTGTATATATTCATGCTAAAAGAAATACTTTGACTTTTAAATTCCTTTATTTCGAACATGTCTTCTTATAATCAATAAACTTTAAACATTCCTTTATAATAATACAATACAAATAGAATTACTAAAGCACTTAATAAAAAAATTTCCTCTAAAAAAATTTCCTCTTCTTATATATCCTCTTTGATCCTAAGTGTACACACCCCCCAAATTAGTTATCCCATCATAGATCTATCGTTGGCGTTTCTTTTTATTTAATTTGCCAACAAGTGGACTTTGAACCATAAACCCTTCTTGATTATGAAATCAAGCGGTAATGTATAATAATAATAATAATAATAATAATAATAATAATAATAATAATAATAATAACTCTCCTTTTATAACTCCTTTAAATACAAAGACTTTGCTTTAATTATTAAAGCTTATTGAAAATTATTAAATTTCAAATGTCATTCGGCCCTTTTGAAACATGATACATATTAAATAAAATAAGGTAAATGTATATCATCGTTTTTTATAATCGGAATTTAAAATAAATAACCATATATAAACATATATTTAAAAAAAGGTGGCACATGGATAAAATTTCAATTAAAATTTATTTAGCAAACTACATAATAAAATATCTTAACGCAATATAAGTCAACAAAACATTCAATTGCACATAAAAAGATTTAACACATATACGTACCTTAAATTCTAGTATTTCATAGCAACTCTCTACTAAACTTCAAGTTAATTCTCCTATTAATTAAAATAAACTAATCAACATAATGCAACACAATATTTATGCATAAAATATTGAAACTTTAATTAAATTTAGAAATAGTTTTAAGAACTAAATAGTTTGCAAAACAATGAAAACAATTAAATAGTTAGGGAAAGAGGAGGCTCACTGAGGCTGGTGGTTGTTGGTGGCATAAGGTGGCCGAAGAGATGCAAAGAGTGGCTTGAGAGAGAGGGAGAAAGTTTGAGACACGTAGAAAGGGTTTAATGATTTTTGTGTGAAAAATTATGTGAGGTTTAAAAGTCTATTTATAGTAAAAATTAGGATAAATTTTAGGATTTAAAAACACTAAAAGATAAATGAATTTAAAATGATAATTATATTTCAAATTTTCAGAAAATTTTTTGTTTTTAAAATAATTAAATTATTAAATAGTTTAACAAATTAATAATATTTTAATTAAAAAAACCAATTAGAATTAGTTAACATAGATAAATTTTATATATATAAGTATTTTATTTTTTTGAAATACTAGTCATGATTTTTTTTTTTGTAAGTATATCATATTTTTTTTAACAAAAAGTGGTTTTATATTAAAATAACCTTTATAAATATTTTAATTTTTTTTTGAAACACTTATCATGGCAACCGACCATGATAAGTTTGAGATTTTTTTAAATCTATTGTTTTTAAATTAAACCTATTTTTTCAACTAAAACTATCTTTAGGATAAAATAAATATAATAAAATTTTTTAAAACATTTAGAATATTCTAGAATGGAAGCAGATACTCGAGATATTTTTTGAGATATTTTAGAGGGCTTTTTGGATATTTAATGGAATCATTAAGGAATTAAATATTTATTAATTAAATGATTTTCTTAATAAATTTGTAAAATAAATATATAAATGGCGATACATAATTATGATTGGTGCCAAATACTTTTAAAATAATTTAATTTTTACTAAAATATTCTTAATATAATGTCTAAAATATGGGATATTATAGGGAGTTGTGTTGTGACGAAGTACATGGGGATTGAGGAAAATGAAAAAAAATGTGGTTTTTGGAGAAAAAAGTAGAAGGTATTAAGAGTGGAGTGCTGTGGTGAAAATGACTAGGGAGACGACTTTTAAAGAGGATTATCCTTAATTGTATTATTCAATTTATTATAGTAAATAATCATGTAATCGTCCGATGAGTAGAAAAACATTTGTTACAAAAAATATATATGTATGGAAAGTTGTTCATAAAATAAATCAAATAATCCTTGGTAGCCTGTGTATATAGGCTAGAAAAAAAATTTGAAAAGCAAGTAGCATTGGTTATCCATGCATGAACATATTGACACAGAAAAATGCAAACATGCAACATACTTGTATCAAATGTTTCCTACTAGCTAGAAACACGTACGAGAAGCTTTGTACTAGGTTCATAGTAGAGTGCTATCCATGAATAGGAAGGATGGTAAAATATTTTTTTACTCTAGTGTTCATAGTTTGATACACACATTTGTATTGACATGGAAAGAAGTTATAGCATGTAATGCTATATTTTCAGTACCATGGATGAGCATAATAGTTTCAAAAAAGCTATTACTCTAACATGACCATGAACATGAGTGTATGTATATGAAGAGAAGTAGTATGTAAAATTGAAAGGCAAAGTCTACATTATGCATGAGTTTTATCATCTTACTTCCATATAACTTGTATTGTGGACAAAAAATATCAACATTATGAAATATGACATGGTAGTAAAAGATTCAAAAATATATTTTACATAAGTCATTTTCTACAATCACAAAAGTATTTTATAAACAATTATTTTCTGAGTTTCTAAAATTAAGATCCCAAATATGGCTACTATAGCACATCAAAAATATTTTGTAAATACTCTTTGTATAAAAATAAGTATAGATATATATGTTGAGCGCTATTCGCCGCTACCATTTTACTCCAACCGCCCTCTAAATAACACTTTTGCCCCTTAACATAAAATTCAACATATTCATAGATTTAAACTTAATCCCTTCGCACTCCCGTCATTCCCATGCCAACCACCAACCCCAGCCTCCCATCATCGTGTTTTCCGACCAACCAACCGCTGGAATTCGGTCAACCGCCACACAAACACCGACTACCGCATCAAAAATCGCTGTTATTGATGTCAGAAACCACCATCAAAAGTCGTCGTCGCAGGTAAATACTATTAGCCGGAGTCCAACCGTCTAAAAAATACGACAACCTGGCCCCTAGGGCAAGCTGTCCAAAAAAATGGCCAGCCCTAGGGTCAGTCGTTATTATTGGACGGCTAGGGGGAGCCGTCCAATAAAAACGACTGACCCTAGGGTTGGCCATATTTTTTGGATGACTTACCCTAGGGGTTGACAGATTTTTAAGACGGTTGGACTCTAGCGAATAGTATTTACATGCGACGGCAATGTTGACGGCTCTTCCATAGTGTTGGTGGTTTTTGACGTCAATAACGATGACTTTCGATGCGGTAGTCGGTGTTTGTATGATGGTAGACCGGATTCTGATGAGTTGGTTGGCCGGAAAACACGGTGGTCGGAGGCTAGGGTTGGTGGGGGATTAACGAGAGTGCGAAGGGATTAAATCTAAATCTGTTAAATTTTATTAATTTTAGTTGAAGGGAAAAAGCATCATTTAGGGGGACGGTTGGAGTAAAATAGTGGCGGTATTTAACAACCCCCATATATATTCAAAAAAATTGGTGTTGATAACATGTTATAAAATAAGACGAATCGCATAAGCTTTGTGAAACTATAAAGAAAAAGTGTTACTAAAGTTACTTTTGCATCTTATTATGAAAAATACAACTCTATTTATACTACTAAATTTTATTATGCATATAAGTCCAATTTTAATAATTACTAATTATAGGTAATATAGTTCAAATATCTGAAAAATAAAATAAAATATAGTAATAAATATAGAAGAGTATTTAGTATAAAAAGTGACATTCACCAATCTTCATACACATCTCATTACACCTCCCAAAATATTTAGGCTGCTTTTCAATGTTCTCTAACTCATCTGGAGTATTTTCTATTATTATTATTATTATTATTATTATTATTGTTGTTGTTATTGTTATTATTGTTGTTATTATTATTATTATTATTATTATTATTACTATTACTATTACTACTATTACTACTATTATTATTATTATTATTATTATTAGTATTAGTATTACTATTATTACTATTATTACTATTACTATTACTATTATTACTATTATTACTATTACTACTATTATTACTATTACTATTACTACTATTATTACTACTATTACTACTACTATTAGTACTATTATTATTATTATTATTATTATTATTATTATTATTATTATTATTATTGAGAAAAGAGGAGTATTAATTAATGGGATGAGAATTCAAAATCAGTTGGGGCAACGACATAATTTCAAAAAAATGCAATACTTTATCTAGGAGAACCGCTCATGGAACTTTCTCATCTAGTAGAGATAAAAAGGAACCATAGACCAAGGGTGAGAAACAAAAGGTAACTGGTTCGCCACCAGCTAGAATTATTTTTTACAATTGACCACCAAAATGATGCAAGCCGAGAAACTGCAAATTCAGTCCAAATAAAAAGTTAACTATTAGTCTTCACCTACTTATTTTCCCAAACAGAGAAACCAACAAGGATCATCTCGAAGCAATTTTCAAGGCTTCAAAACCAAAGCCAACCCAAGTTTAGCGCTCTTTTCGATGGCACTTGTGTCCACCTCGCCAGAGATTGTGACAGTTGACTTTGGGCGCCATTCATGCTGGATAAGGGCACTTGCTTTCCCATAGTTGTTAACTCGAGCCTTGACTGAAGTCAATGGGTCCAGTGCATGTTGAGTACCAATGGTGAGTGTATTCTCATTACTCGAGAAGCTGTGGCTCAGTTCCGCACCAACAGCTGTTTTGGTCAGTGGACTTACAGTATGATAGTATGAAGCATACAAGGTGTCCAATTTGTCGTTCCTGCAAGACCCAAAGTCACCACAAGGCTCCAAAAGAATATCAAAAATACCATATGAACCGCTTACAGTAAAAGACTAGGACTTGATTAAGTGGATTTTAACAGAAAAAAGGATTATTGTCACCATTATTGTACTATGAATAACAACATGCCCATAAAATCAGGACAGACGTCAAGTAAAACAAGGGTCGCACATGCATATGAAAAAGCAAAATCTGACGCATAGCATATCAAAAACTACTTACACATTCAAAGATGCAACGAGATCAGTATTGGTAAAGCTGAGTCCAGCATTGCACTTAGTGAAGTTTCCAGAAGCAGTGTCAAATGAAAGGTCAGTACCCAGAGCAAGAGTATTGTTTCCAATAACACCAGAAAAGTTAACAATAGGGTTTGCTGTAAGACCAAGGCTTGTGCTGATGCCAGCATACTCGTGCAAATACTGGAGTTCAACCTGTTAACATATTTTTTATTTGTTAGAACATCCATCTCGTATCTTGAACCAATAAAGGTAAGGTCTCAAATCATGCAACATTTGGGTAAGAGAAACTAGAAAGGGAAATTAAAGTTACCTTGCCGGACCTCTGATCAGGAACACGAAAACTGAAAATAGCCTTCAAGCCCGGGGCAGGTTCATCAACGGTAATTGTGGTGAAAAGCTAGACATAAAAGAGGGAGGCAAAAAGATGGAAGGTCAGATCACAACAGAATCCCATTTTATTTTACTAGTAGATGCCTTAAGAAAGCCATGCTATCTCCCAAGAAATTTTAATCAATTATCAACTCCCATATTTCATAATGTATCATGAAAGCCAATTGCTATAGCTAGATACATACGGTTAACATATATCACTCACATTGGAGTTGGTATCAACTTTCACATCTGTGGTAATGTTCTTGTTATTCAGCTTAGTGCTCACATCAGCCAGAAACAACTCGCCCTTCTTCATCCCAGTAGAAGTGATAGCCTACAAGAAAACAAGTTAAAAATTAGAAATCACGCCAGACACTCACTTATGAACTTACTCTCTACCAAATAAAGTAAGGATTCAGCAATTAACTGCAACTGCATACAATTCTAAGACATACAAAACTCAATGGAATGCTTTTCTGAATCATGTAACATTCCTATTTTGATTAAATCAGTCGAATACAAAAGGCACAGTGAATTCAATCTCTAATAACAATGCAGGCAAATAAGAGAGAAGTCTTCCTTTCCAAATACTCCAAAATACGTGGCAAGATCCCAAATAACAACAGGAGAATGTGAAACCATCCATTTCATAAATGCAAGTAACAAGAGAAAAAGAGGTGAAATTAAAAATGATAGTAGAAGCAACATGAAACAAGCTTACACTCCATAAATACAAATTAGAGAAGTCAACCACTACATTTCTAAAGTGTATAAAGCACAATCAAACACAATTTCACCCTCTTAAGACCATATTATATTAAAGTCAATGACTTCATTCTAACAGGGCGTAAACATTCTCATAACCTCACCAGCATAAACTCAATTCATCTTTCTATATTATCCCCATTCATGCACCACCAAGGGTGATGCTAGTGAAATACAAATAAAACCCGTCACATAATCCCAACAATCTGGGATTATGAAACCTCCCGTTTCGTCAATGTAACAAATAAATAGAGGAGAGACAAAATCAAATCAAAACTCCGCAAGAATATGCATAATACCAAAGTCAACGACTACCATCGAACACATTAGAACACAATTACACTAATTCACCTTCAACAATCTAATATAGCCCCCATTTGACCAATAACAACTTCCGTCCCGAACGCGACCAGCATTACCACACGGGCGTAAATGATAGAAGCATCCACGAACCCAGACCTAATCTTTAGCGAAACCCTAAAAACATCTTCGTATTCATCATCTCATAAATCAAGACTTCACGAATCTTCACGAACACAACTAAAACTCAAAGTCCACAAGAATCATAATCCAAACAAACCCTAAAACCCCATCTTTCAACCAACTCAAAATTTTATAAATTTGAAACCAAAAATTAACAAAATCAAGAGATTAAGCGAAAACCCAGAATTAAAATGGAGGAACATACGACTCCAGTAGCAGTGTAGGTTGTGAGGGTGAACTTATGATCATTTTGGTAGTCCTTGTAAAGAAGATCTGCAACAGCCCCACCCAACACAAAACGCATGAAATTAGTCAGAAATGATACAAAAAATAATGGGAAAACTTTGAATTGAAGAGGGTCCATAAAATTTGGGGAGAAGAGAAAACCTCTAGCTTTCTTGCCGATGTCAGAGTAGAGACCGGGTCCTTTCGCCATTTTTTATGTCGTTTGGAGGAGAGAGCAAATGAGGATTTTTGAGGGAGGAAGGTAATTGGAGGATCAATGAATACTATGACTGACCTACCTCTTTGTTGAGACCTGAGACTTGAGAGGCTGGGCTGGGCTGGGCTGTATTCTTACGTTTGTGGTTCCAGAAATCTTAATAAATTGGGCTAGGTTGGGGCAAAGAAGATACAAAATGGGTCGGGCCAAAAAGATAGTCAATGGGTTGAGTCAAGTCGGGCTGTCCGAATAGAGTGTAATATCTATAAATGGGATAGTATGCAGACAGTGGACCATTGACAAGTAAGTGGAAAAATCGTTCATTACATGATAGTGTTTAAAAACATTGGAAAATATTGACCCATTATTGGACCAACTTGACTTATTAAAGACCCAATAAAATATTACCTTCTAAGATCTCGACTCATTAAGCTCATAATTGATTAGACTCTTTTACAAACAGGCCGATCAAAGACCCTTAATGAGGCCCCTCCCATTTGAACAAGTCTAATGCTAGGTTAGTGTATTTCATGAGTCGGGTTTGCGCTAGATAAATTTCAATTAGTGGAATATCAAATCATTTGGTTGGACTCAATTTTAGGTTTAGATTCACGTTTATCAGTATGTGGTAACTAATATTAGGTTTGGATTAAAATTAAAATGTTGGAGTTACATCTGATAGTATATACTCATATCTAAACATTAATATGTTGAGTACTTGAGTATCTCACCTGATAATCAAGAGCCTATTAGACTCTGACTAACTCAAATTAGAGTTGAATCATGCCCTAATTGAGGAAAAGCTCTCCCAACAAATATTAATGCATTTTCGAGGCTTGAATTCAAAACCTTATTAATTATAAGGAGGAATAATCTAACTAAGTATGTTTCAATTTCTCATAAGTAGTTATTAAATATTGACCATGTTTAATTGTGTATGTTGACCATGTCTGTGTAGTATGAAATGAAAGTGCAATGTTATATCAATCTTATTATTTTTCATCAAACTTACAATCCAATGTCTCAATTAGTCAACAACAATGTATTAATATAGCTATTTGAATATCAATGACAATTAATCAACATTTTAAACCAAATAACAATACAATACTATAACTAATTGAATGTCAACAATATTTAATCAATATTTCAATAATTCAATTTAACAATTTTCAACAATAATTTCGGCGAGTAGCATACTAAAAGTGGCGGTTTATGTACCTACATGGGTATTTTATGTACCAATAGTAGTGTCATGCTATCGAGTGCCAACCTAGCATCCGCAACTGCCCATTATGCTCACATTGTGGCCTGTAGGTAGAGAGTGAGAGCAAGTGAGACTGTGAGAGAGTGATGATTCAAAAGTATGAGAATGAATAAGGATCGAGATACGTACACATAGTCAATTAAAAATTGAGAGAGTTAATGTCAAATGGACCAATGGAGTTATGAACGATTGGAAGCAATCCCGCTATGTGAAAATGAAAGAGTAAGAGGCAAAATAAATGTTGTGAGATGTGCTAATGGGTAGCACTTGTTTTAATTGAAGAGGGTTTGAGGGGTTAAAAAAAACAAGGGAGGAGAAAATTGAACGTTTGATTACTTTGATATGGGTACGTGTGCTTTACTGGATTGAATGGTGCAAATAGGTTAGAAAATGTTGTAAATAATGTATAAGTTTTTTTTTTTAATATTTCCATATTTTTTTTGGTTTTTAGTACGGACTCAGCTGAACCTATACTAAAACTGTCACTGCGCATCATATATATTCCATATCAAGTTTAGCAACTCTTGCATATAGTTGTCTACAATCACACATATTCGTAGATATATCGGCAATTGAGATTTGTTAAACAAGAAGCTACTAGTCTTTTCATTATGGGGAAACTACACCCTAACCCTCAAACTACACCCTTTGATGATTTAGTCGATACAACTCCGAAGGCTCTAAGTATAAAGTAATAAGTGAATAGTAAAGAATCAAGTACCTTAGTAATGAGGGTTATATACATAGATGAAATGCCTATGTGTAGCTGACATGTGCCATAGTTGACACATAACTTTAAATTTCTTCCAAATTATATTGCTAGATTTGTCATACTCTTCTATATCCGATCCAAAATAGTACTATCACATTTATTTATCCCTATGACAATTATGGAATCAATATCTAATCAAAATCACATTTCTCTCATTGCCCTTGCTTGGAATTTTTTCCCAACACTTATTAGGTTTTCCTTATTGATTTTTCGTTGCTTTTTTTATGGTTTTTCGAGTTTGCCTATGTTGATTTGTCTCAATTTTCCTTCTTTTAGGTAAATTTCTCTTGCTTCTCCTTTTAATTATTCATTATAGCAGAGAAAATTAAAGGGACGAATTCAAGGGCCCCTAGGCAGATTATCTTGGAAATTTTTTTTAACCTTTTTTTTAAAAAAAAATTCAAAATATAACCACCTCACCAAAGTATTTCGAAATATGACTATTTGGTTAGGTTCGGTATGAAGTTGCTGTTTTTATACTTGAAAGTTGTTGTTCGAGACATCGACTTTGAGGTTTTTTTTTTAAAACAAGGTTATTTTATAAAAAATAAAAAGAAATTAAAAAAATTTCTTGAAAGTCGTTGTCCTTTTTTCATCGAGAGGCCGCTTTTGCCTAATAGGAATGCCTAGATAAATTAGGTTAGGTAGCGTCATCATATTTTACCTCAATATAGGTCTCAGGCTCTTAGGGGTCCTTCCACATTCCCGAGGACGAGATTGTGGATGTCGAACCTTGGGGTGCTTATTGAGTTGAGCTATTCGCGAGCAACTCAGACTCGACTCGGTTAAAACTCGGTCAAAGTTCGACTTGATTGAACTCGACTCGAGATCGAACTCGACTCGATAAGTTAACGAGCCAAGTCGAGCAAATCAAAGCTCGACTCGAAAAGCTCATGAGAAACTCAAATTTTTTATTTATAATATATATTTATAGAAAAATATACTCAAGATATAAAATTGAAATGAAATAAAAGATGGTTTGATATAAAACCAAATGTCCCACATTAGATTAAAATGAAAGATGGTTAGAGAGAGTTTTATATATAAACTCAAAGTCTCATATTGAAAAAAATAATAGATGATTTGAAGCAATTAGTATATATAAACCCAATAATGTTTTCCACTTAAAAACCAAATTAAACTTATTAAAGCTAAAACTTAGCTTTTTTATTGGCCCAATTTGGATACAAGTACTTAGACTTATTGAGCTTTTAATTGAGCAGAAAATGAATCGGGCTCGAGCTTAAAACGAGCTCGAGTTTGTGTCGAACTTGAAATAATCTTTAATCAAGCTCGAGCTCGAGTCGATCTTGAAACGAGCTTTAATAGAGCATTAATCATGCTTAAAATGAGATTTAACCGAGCTCGAGTTCAAAAAATGAGTTTTTGAGTTGAGTTCGAGCTTCGGTTTTTTAGCTCACGAGCTTTCGAGCTCGAGTCAAGCTCAAGTTTTAGTTATCGAGCTCGAGTCGAGCTTAGCCAAACTCGAGCTCGACTCGGCTCATAAGCACCCCTAGTCGAACCTATCCATACCGAGTATTGGTTGACTAGTTTTAGTGATTTGGGCCAGCAAGGTGTGGTATTTGATCAATATGGCTCTAATGCACGTAGGATAAGCCCTAAGATGTCGATCCAAAAATGTTCCCATAGCCTTAACTTTTGTGCCCGAATCTCATCTATCTTCCAATCTGATATCTTGTCCCATACCCAAGTTTGATCCCCTATAGGCCTATATAATGTTCATAGGAGAGATTTTATGAGTACATCAAATGTTAAAGATGTTGACTATATTAATGTTGCCAAGGTAATTTCCTCTCACAAGTTTGATGTTCCCTTAGAAGATGCTCATAAAGCCACAGATGGTTCCAACCTAGACAAGGCTTCGAGGATAACACTCAACTAAACCTAGTTAATCCTAATTACTGAACCTTTAATATTATAATAGTGTCATTTATCTATAGAAAAATTGCACTTTAGGAGAACTTAGATATTCTAAATAACCTTGAGAAAACAAATGCGAATACATTTATAAAAACTAGGTTGACTTTCATAACTAAACAAGAAAAAGATATTGCTAGTTACAATCCAAATATCAACTTAATTTATGATAATACAAAACTCATATATAATGCGGTAAACTTATATGAGTAAATTCAATTAAAATAAGTTACTCAATATATTTGTAATATAGTAGAAATATTTTGAAGTTTATTAAAACATTTCATAATTATGAGTCAATTCAAATAGAAAGGTATAAAAATCGAACTCGATTTTACTAAATCATTCATAACTTTTTTATATTAAACCAAAATTGAGCTTAAATATATCAATTTTTTTATGTAAAGGGAGCCGCAGTCGTAAAGCAACAATTGATGTAAACGTGATTTGACCCCAGGTCTTGGATACCAACCCTTTAAGACTTAAACGACCTAAGCTAGTTGGCATCCACGTCAATGTAAAGCTTGTAAGGACATGTTTTCAACGAAATAATGTTCATAGATAATTATATAAGTTATGAATATTTTAGGCTCATTTTGATTCTAATGGGCATATTTTGGAATTAAAAGATTGTTAACCAATTAATAATGACATTCTTTGAATATTTAGGAGGGTTGGACCAAGTGAATCATTTAGTGTATTTAACATGTTCTCTTAGTGGAATATTATAGGCTTTGGTAAAAGTTATGAAAGTAATTTTCTAATATTTCCTTCTACAAAACACTCTACCTTAGCACAAAAGTCATTATTTTATCAACAACATGTACAAATTATGTTGGTTGCACATTCTAACTTTTTGTCTTGCCTTCTTTTTCCAATAGTGATCTTTACTATTTAACCTTAGGAATTCAAAGGAAGTCAATTTTAAAGGTTTCATTTCTATATTTACTATCATCGACAAATGAAATTTTTTACATTTCTATACATTTTTTCAAAGTTGACAATGTTTGTCTCTAATATTTGTTAAATAAATGGTCACTTCTATTAGTAGTAAGTGATGGTTTTTACTTGACTTGTCTGCTTTACACATGCTCAAGTTTCTTGGTATCACATACTAGGACCAGACTATCTTCCCTAGAACCATCATGATTGTATTGCTTGCTCATCTCTAATATTATGTGTCTTATACAAAGATTCTTCGCAAATTAAAAGAGGACTTGTTATTTACCGCCACAAAATTACTTGAGCCGCCCCCCGTATTTACTATATTACAACCCCTTAATCCCTCTTCTCTTCTCTCACCCTCATTCACTTTCCATCTTCACCCAACAATCCATAAATTAACACTAATTAATTGACCATGCAACTTAACAATAATAATTAATACTAATTAATATGATTAAAAAATATGATTTTAACTAATTAACACTAATTTATTGACAGTAATTAACGCTAATTAATTGACAATACTAATTAATTAACAAAAGAAGAGTGCCATATCTCAAAAAAAGGGGCTTGCCGTCTTACTTTTCTGGCTTGCCCTAGGGCTTGTCGGAAAAGTAAGACGGCTAACCCCTTTTTTTATGTTAGGTTTGGAAAAAAAGTTAGTAATATTTGAAGTTAGGAAAATTTTAAGTAAGTAGTTTAAGTTATAAATATTTTAAGTTAGGAAAATATTTTAATTAAGGAATATTAACTTAGTTAGGAATATTTTAAGTTAGGAAAATTAGAATTTAGGAATATTAACTTAAGTTATTAAATGTAAATTTTAAAAATAATATATTATGAAATGAATAATGAAATTATCAAATAAATCATAAATTATGAAAATAATAACTTTTATATTATAAAATTATAGTAAGGTTCATTTTTGATTCGTTTTTACGAGAAAGTGAAATGGAAAATAAGAATTAAAGTGTAAGATGTTCGATTTTATTTAAAATGAGTCAAAGGGAAAAATCGTCAATTAAGGGGGCGGTTCGATCAATTTCGGGGCGGTGTTTAGCGCTCCACATTAAAAGTTATGAGCAAAAAAAAAAACAAAAGAAGTAAGAGTGAATTTTTATTAATAAGGACTAAAATGGTCAATTCATGCAAAAAATGTGGGTAAACCTAAATAATTATGGGCAAGTTTAGCAATTCATTAAGCTAAATATCAACATCAAAATTGTATGATATTGTTGGCTCCTAATCTTTGAAACCTATAATTATTAGTTGTTATTTTGTAAATGTAGAACTTTGATTAGAAAAAGAAATTAACTTATTAGCAAGTTCTAAAAGAAGAGTTCTAATATAACACTAACAATTCAATTTAGGAGAAAACTCCTTTAAATTTTTTCTCGCGGTTTGAACTACTTGACAATTATATTAAAAATTACTTGTGTGAAAATATTATGATCCACGTACTTGTTTTTTTTGTTTTTACATATCTTTTCCATTATTTGTTTGTTTGGTTTTGTAAATGGCAAAAAAGGAGAGCGGTTTTTCTCGCGACGCATGGAGTCCATTTAAGTGATATTTTTGGTTACGTCAAAGGTAACGAGAATCATATATGTCAACCAGTAAGATTATTGTATTTTAAAGTTGAATAAGGTTAGAACAATTGTGATTTTTATGAGGTCTCTTAGTATATAAATTGTCTCGTGATTATAAGCACTAATATTTTTTGTAAGAAAAAGTTGAGTTTACTTTAAACAAGTTGTAATTCACATTTTATCAAACAATCAAGATGAATGATCCAAAACTACGAAGATTATATTCCAATGAACTAATTAAATTTTAAAAAATCCGTTACGTTTACGAAAAGGCCAAAGCTCTAATACTAAGCGATATGTTCCCTGGCCTAAGTGCCCACGTTATTTTGGGATCCATAAATATCTCCATATCTTCTGAAATTAGGGAGCAGATGAAAGCCACAAACTTTTTGTAGAGCCAGCATATTCTTGCACAGTTGCACGCAACATCACAAATTCACAGCCCACGCACACAAGTATTAATATATTATTTTCCACCCTTCGTGTAAATTTTCTACATCAAATACTGCCAAAAAAATCGTCAATAAAAATCTAAAATTAGTGTTCCAATGCAGCAAGAGAGTGAGAAAGAGAGCGTGTAATTGTGAGAAGTATTAAGATGGAGGGTCCCTTATCATTGAACGAAAATGGTAATAAAGAAGCAAAGCTCAAAGTATTTGTATAATATAGCAGAATACCAGATAACGAACTCAATCTTCCTCGGTCGATCCTGATCAGCTCAAAACAAGCCTGCCAAAATATGGTGACAGTTGCACTTGAACCGCTTCATCACTCTCTCAGACTACCCACTCCCAGAATTGGAAATCCAGTCAAATCTCGAAAGATTGTACCTCTTTCCCTCAATTTCAGCTCAAGGGCACTGAAAATTGGCGGGAATTTTACTAGTTGTGGCCCCAAAAAACCCTTCTTTGTTACTGCCTGTTCTGCTGCAACCACCACTTTTCCTGTTACTTCACAACCCACTGACATTGATTACAGCGAGACATTTGAGCTGTCTTGGGTGAAAAAGGTCCGAACTTTTTATCACCTCATTTCATGATTTTGGGTTTATTGAATTGGATTTTTGTTGTTTTGGTGGAAATGTTGATGATTTGTATGATATAGTGTGATTGAAATATGTATTTTCTTTGGATCAAAGGTCTGATCTTGTTGGTTTTCTGAATTGTTCTTCTTGTTTGATGAAATTCATGTATTTTTGTCATAAATATTGAGTTGGGTTTGATGACTTTGTTTGAGTTTCTAAACTGGGTTGATTGCAGTTTTTTTTTGTAAAATATTGAGTAGTGTTGGTAATTTTGATTAATTTGGTTTGATTAAATTGTGGTTTTTGGTATTTGGGGTCTGATCTTGTTGATTTTCTGAAATGGGTTATTCTCATTTTAATGAAAGTGATGGTTTTTTTTTATTTTTTTTTATTTATTTATTTTTATGAATTTGGTGGGTTTCTAAATTGGGTTGATTGTAGTTTTTGGTAAAATGTTGAGAAGTGTTGATAAATTTGATTGATTTGAAATGTAACAGGTGGAGGGTAAGATATATATTAGACTGGATCAGGGGAATGATGGAGTTAATTGGCAATTGACAGTTGGGTGCACTCTTCCAGGGAAATGGGTTTTGCACTGGGGTGTGCATTACGTCAACGATGTTGGAAGGTTTATTTCCTATCATCTATATTGATGTTTGACATGTTTTAATGTGCATGAACTTTAGTTTGGGTTAGATTTTATGTGATTTTTGTTTGTATCTAGTTAATCTGGGGCCTTTTTGAGAATTGCATTCAGCAAGCAATGTCATTTGGTTTCTTTATTTGAACATGAAACACTTTGTATTATTGTACAATTCCTGTATTGGATATGGCGTGTGAAATTATGAATCTTTGAATTGTCCCTAGGATGATTGGACTTTCGGAAGTAGTTGAGTTTGGCCCTTGATCCACACCCATACCCCTCTTCCCCTTTTCCAAGTAGCATGCATAATACATTACCTGTGATTGGTTGATTGATTTGTTCATTAGTAATTGTTTTAATGGATTCAGGGAGTGGGATCAACCTCCAAACGAAATGAGGCCTCTAGGTTCTGTTGCCATAAAGGTATACATGCTTTTAGTTTTAGTGCTCATGCTAGTGTTTCTATGTGTTTAATGTTTATTTAAACCCATATGTAAAATTTCAGGATTATGCTATAGAGACACCATTGGGACATTCATTTTCCTCTGATCGCAAGGACTGTCATGAAGTAACCATCAATTTCAATCGCAATAGTAAAATTGCGGCTATCAACTTTGTGTTGAAGGTCA
This sequence comes from Dysphania ambrosioides, assembly GCA_026401315.1. Taxonomy (NCBI): domain Eukaryota; kingdom Viridiplantae; phylum Streptophyta; class Magnoliopsida; order Caryophyllales; family Amaranthaceae; genus Dysphania; species Dysphania ambrosioides. Next base: position 40,860 of record CM048660.1, on the reverse strand, counting down.
TTCTTTCAAATATAAGGAGCCTGTATATTTATACTCATGTGCTATGTAGTGTCTTATTTTATCTTCATGTTTGCAACCTGAACAGGATGAAGAAACTGGATCATGGTATCAGCATAGAGGAAGGGATTTCGTGGTGCCTCTTGTTGATTGTCTCCATGATGGTGGCACTGTTGTTGGAGCAAAGAGGGACTTTAGTTCTTGGCCAGGTGGAATATATCATGATGCCAATCTTTTCGCTGAGGTTTTGTATTTGGCTTTGAACAGTGTGTTGTCTATTCCTTCCGAATCTTATTGACAAAGGAAAGAATAGCAATAGTCGGTACACTTCATTATCATGTTGCAGCTTTCTGCTTATCACTTATGTCATGTGATTGTCTAATAGTTGCTAAATTAGGTGGGTCTATTCTTCATCAAAGGGCTCACTACTCTATCTCTTGGTTCAGGACTTGTTGAGTTATTCCTTGGTTAAGCGACTTAAGCCATCATCTATGAAGCGTGCTTGGCAATTGTCTTTGTAATTATTGTATTGTACAATTTATGATTTGCTTATGGATAGATTTGCAGTTGAAAGATGGTCAATGTAGTTTGTAAACATGTGATAAGGCTGAATCTACTACAATACCAGTTTGATTTTCAGATAGAATAGAAATGGTTTTTGCTTAATCTATTTGGAAAGTCCCAATGCTTGAAATTTAGATTGTTGGTTGATTTCAGTTTCCTGTTAGCTTACATGATAATCTCTGTGGGGAATGTGTAGCTGCTCTTTTCGTGTGCTTGACTGGGGCAAATGACTTGATCTCCTAAGTTGATTTCCTGAAAGTAGAGTGCAGCTTTAATATTTATGCAGAATTTCTGTCTTTTATCCTTCGCAAACATATGTATTATTAAATGGGCTCTGGTTAAGTTGTAATGATTTTTTTTGGGATATTGCCTCATGCAGGAACTTTTGGACAGTTATCTGACATGATTCTTAAAAGTGAAGGCAGTGGTGAAGCATCTCCTGAACCCAAATTAGGAAATAAATCACTTGAAGAATTTTACAAAGAGCAACCTATTGTGAAAGAAGTTCCCGTCTCCAATGCCCTTTTTGTCTCTGCGAGAAAATGTCCAGAGACTGATAAGAATCTTGTGTCTATTGAAACTGATTTCTCAGGGGATGTTGTAGTTCACTGGGGAGTATGTAGAGACAACCCTATGAAATGGGAATTACCAGCGGCACCACATCCACCAAATACTGAAGTATTTAAGAATAAGGCATTGCGTACAAGATTGGAGGTATGAAACTTGTAAGGAGGAGGTATGAAAGTATTTTTTCCTAATTGAAATGCGACATATTTGTACTGTAGACTAGTCCTTGGATTCATACTTCGTGGCAAATCTCAGAAACTTTCTCCAGAGTGAGAATTTTCAAACTTGAGGGTTCAATTGAGTTATATCTATGGTGTCTCTAGTATTTTCACTCTAATAATCTTGGAACTGTTCTGTTATGAGTTAGTAATTTGTGTTTCTTTAGTTTGTTTCCTATCTCCTCTATGTCTGTTCAAGTTGAAAACGTTATTGTTTTGTACAATACTACTTTACATATTTGCCACCAAGTATATAATTTTCTATATCCATTTTATCTGGCTATATGCATGTAAACTTGAAGCTAGCTAACTTTTCTTATTGTTACCATATACCCTTTGTTGTTGTTCTAAATGGATAATTACCTGAAGCTATGCTGTGCTTGGTATTTTTTCTGTTAAGAATGACACAAGTTAGCAAATAATATTTTTTTTTAAAAAAAAGAAATTTATTGGGGCAATGATTGATTTAACTCATTCTAAATCCTTTTTACATTAGAAATATTGGTTTTCTAACTTTGCACTCACTAGCTTCATGCTTGCCTTTTGCAGACCAAAGGGGATGGATCTGGAGCTAAAGGATTATTTACTTTAGATAAAGAAATTACTGGATTTCCTTTTGTCCTGAAGTTGAATGATGATACATGGTTAAACGATAGAGGAAATGATTTTTTTGTTCCTCTTTCTGGATCTCAAAGTGAAGGTAATCCATCTGAAGAAAAAAAGGAAGTTTCATTGGAATCATTGTCCGGTTCTGTAAAAAGAGATGAAGACCAGCAAATTGAAAATCAAGAAGTTCTTCAAACTACTTTCTCTGACGGAATCATCAAAGAGATACGAAATTTGGTTACTGACATTTCGTCTAACAAAAAATGGAAAACAAAAAGTAAAGAAGCTCAGGAAAGTATTCTGCAAGAGATCGAGAAGTTGGCTGCTGAAGCATATAGTGTCTTCAGAAGCTCTGCTATAACTTTTTCTGAGGAAGCTATTTCAGAAACTGGAGAGCTTGAACTTCCAGCATATATTTGCTCCGGGACAGGGACTGGGTTTGAAATTTTATGTCAGGGGTTCAATTGGGAGTCCCATAAATCTGGAAGATGGTATGTGGAGCTCCTTGAAAAAGCTTCCGAGTTGTCATCGCTTGGTTTTACAGTAGTTTGGTTGCCACCTCCTACTGAATCTGTATCACCTGAGGGTTACATGCCAAAAGATCTTTACAACTTGAATTCAAGGTTTGCCTTAATTCCTTATGCTTTATCAGTGAAGGTCCTTTAATTTTTCTTGGCAGGTTATTGCTAAAATTAATATATGCATCCTGTCTGTATCCAGAAGAGATATGTACAACTTTGAATGCATATAATTCATTTTCTTAATAAGATGGAACACTATCACATGGTGTATTTTCTGTTTGTATCTGGAATTGTTCATGATCTTCATTTCTGTTGATGGTTGTCACGACTTTGGGAACTAGATATGGTACAATTGATGAGCTGAAGAATGTTATCAAGACCTTTCATCAAGCTGGTATCAAAGTTCTTGGGGATGTTGTACTAAATCATCGGTGTGCACACTTCAAGAACCAAAATGGTGTTTGGAATATTTTTGGAGGCCGCCTTAATTGGGATGATCGTGCCGTAGTTGCTGATGACCCTCACTTCCAGGTTTCTATTTTCTTTTCTTGTTTTAAACTGGAATCATCTGATCAGAATATACTTTTTTCCATTGATATCTTGTACTTTCTTTGGGTTTTTGGAAGTGTGATGACATAGCATAGCTTTTACCTGATTGCAAGATTATTTATGTTCTTTTTCGATCTGTGTAATGATTGGACTGGCATCATAATTTGGATTGACTAGCTGTGTTATACAAAATGATAGAATCAAATATATATTCCTTCATGGTTGACTTGAAGATCAAACTGGAAATTCAAGAAACTCTTTTAGGTGGCCACATGAGCGCCAACAGGTTACAAATAGGGGACCTTTAAGTAAGATTTGTCCTTTTGGTTGCAGCTAGTGTATCCCCTTTCAATAAGTTTTTTGTTTGTTTGTCAAGATCGAGGAGGGGAATAAACCTGGATGGTTATTGGATCCATTGTCTTGAATGCTGCTGCCTTACATTTTTTTTGGGTATGAGTGGAGTTGGTTTATATTGATTCAGATGTTTTTCAAATCACGAATTTATGATCAATATAGCTTATTGAGAACATGTTTCCCTCATTTGGTAAATTGAATCTGTAATTTGATGTGTACAGCTTTGTTAAGATCGTTTCATAAGGAGTTAATGCAATTGATGTGGATCTTTTAGGATTTCTTAGTTCTCTTTGTTGTCGTTGTCTCCCATACTATGCTTTTGACATGCTGAGACAATCTTGTGGCTTTTACTCTAGCGCTGTCTTTCATCTTCTGGTTAGTTTTGGTGAAATATGTGTTACGCACCCTAAATCAGTAGGATTAAATTTCTTTGTGATGTTCTTCTACCAAGAAGTGTTGTGCAGTTGTGCTAATGGAGGGCATTGCTGCATTCTTTTTATGCTGAAAATTAGTACTTTTGTGATACCCATTTAGTCACCTTGAGTGGAGTTTTTCATGTTTAGAAAACTATATGCATAACATATGGCATCTGGTGTACATGGACCCTGCAGAAGTGCAGAGACTTACGATGTGACCGTCATTCGTAGAAATTTAATTTTGTCGGAAGTCTTGATCTTAGTCCTTTATTGGCTAAGACGGCTTGAGTACAGAGATATTTCTAGATGACATAGAGCTTGGTTGTGTTACCAGGGTAGGGGCAATAAGAGCAGTGGAGATAATTTCCATGCTGCACCAAATATTGATCATTCACAAGAGTTTGTAAGAAAAGATCTTAAAGAATGGTTGCATTGGCTGAGGTTAGTTTCTCACTATGTGTTGCTAATTTGCTTTATCTAACTGTTCTTGTCTGGGATTTATATTCAAGCTGCAAGACAATTTTCTGATTTAGCAAATGATAGATCTTTTGTATTAGTGATTAGGATGTTATGATCAGCGTGCTTCGAGTCATGAAAAGTTGTATTTCTGGTAATATATATTCCAGGAACGATATTGGCTATGATGGCTGGAGGCTTGATTTTGTCCGTGGATTTTGGGGTGGCTATGTCAAGGATTACATCGATTCTAGTGGTCCCTACTTTGCTGTTGGAGAGTACTGGGATTCACTCAGTTATACATATGGGGAGATGGATTACAATCAAGATGCTCATAGACAGAGAATTATTGATTGGATTAATGCTGCCGGTGGAACTGCGGGTGCATTTGATGTCACCACAAAAGGAATTCTTCATTCTGTATGTGCCTATTCATGTGCTAGACAAGTAGTATACAGCGTGGAATTGTTTCATTGTTTGGATCTCGGATGATATACTTTAATCATGAACAATTGCATCATTTTCAATTTTTTCTTCAAATTCTAGGGGTCTTCTACTCTGCTGTTCTGTTATCACATTGTTTTTCCAATTTATGAGCTTAATAGAACAGTAGTTGGTATTTGTTGTACTTACTATGCCACATTACTCCATACTTATCTTTCAGATACAAGCATGTCACAATCTTTTTAATGGACTTGCATAGCCTTTATTTCAGGATATTCATTGTGTTTGTGCTACTGGAAGAGAGTAAGTTGTGCTCATCAATTGATTTCGTTTGCTCCAGGTGTTGGAGAAATGTGAATATTGGCGTCTATCAGATCCGAAAGGAAAACCGCCTGGGGTGATGGGCTGGTGGCCTTCTCGTGCTGTAACCTTCATTGAAAATCATGACACTGGTTCCACCCAGGTGTTTTCTTCTTTTTCCTTGTTTTTTCATGTCATAAGAGACTTAAGATTAGAAGGATTTGCAAATTGCAAGAGTCTTTCTTGTGCCATGTTCTCAAAATTTGTGATCTATTCCTGAATTTGATGGATAAACCCCAGCCTCTTTCCAATTATGCTTTCATTTCTTACCTCCCCTATCTGTAGGTATTTCTGTTTTGCATCTGTCCGTTATTTTTCCTCGTATTTTAGGATTTTGTGCTTTACATGTTTATTTACATTGCATTCTTAAATTTCTTTTTTTTTTGGTCGAAACAGTTAAATAACTAGATAAGAAGTTCCTCAGAACCACCCTAAGAGATGGTTGGTGGTTAGGAGTTACAGACTGATTGTTTTGAGGGATTGTTTGTGGATTCTCAGAGCTTGTTGAGCAATTGATGTCAGTTTGTTATTTCCTTCTTGGTTGCTTATCTTCTTGATGGCCTGCTTACAATCAGATACCAATACTATTGCTTCCCTTTCCTTGATCAAGACTAATGCCTGTGCTATTGCTGATAACTCTGCATGTGGTGGTGAGTGACAGAAAAATTTCGTTGCTTGACCTATACCCAGTCTCCCTGACTGTCGTTGCATACAATTAGTCTAGCTTGTTCGGTTATGTCGTAAAAGAGGCATCTGTGTTGATTTTGATGGTGTTTGGCTAAGGTTTAGACCATACTGTTTGAGAATGGGATTGATGGCTAGCAGATTGGTTTTCGAGATTGGTATTTCATTTTCCATAATTATGTAAGATTTTCCAAGAGTGGCACACGACTAGTTTGCAAACTTGAATATTTACATTTATCTGCTAATCTTCACTTTCTCAGTGCCTTTACTTGTATACTTCTGTGAAGGGTCATTGGAGATTTCCAGGTGGCAAGGAAATTCAAGGTTATGCTTACATCCTGACTCACCCTGGAACACCAGCAGTTTTCTTTGACCACATCTTTTCGCACTACAAATCTGAAATATCTGCACTCATCTCTGTCAGAAATAAAAACAAGATTAATTGCAGGAGCATTGTAAGTATCTAAACTGAATTTTTATATCTTGGATTCTCAACAAGTTTTCTCTTTTATATTTGGTAGTGTATTCAAGTCATAATAAGGAAAGTTTAATTGCCAAAAAAAAGAAGGAAAGTTTTCAGATAGTTGCCTAGCTGGATCTACTCGGGGTACCATAACAGGCTATGAGATAACTGTTTGAAGAAATGCTTTTTTTTTTTTTATACTTGAAACCCATGTCTGGCCTCCCAGTCTTTCCTTGAAAAATGAGAAATTGTATATGACAATCTTACCCATATTCAAACAGTTTGTCTTATTGTCATTTGTTAAAACTTGAAAAGAACAGAAGACAGAATATAATTGTGAAATATCATAACGAAGTTGCAAATTTACAAAAATGTAACAGTTTGCTCCGCTACATCCCTTCTTGACCTTTAGGAAAATTCAGAGCCCAATTCCCCTCCCTCCCCCTTGAGGATCTCTGTAGTGGCGCTTCTGCAGATATCGAACAAATAGTGCTGACCAGCATGCTGCATTAGTGCTCCTTTCCTCTTCCTTGCCACTGCTTCCAGGTCTTGAATTTATAACCCTGGAATATGCCACAATGCCTGTAATATGTGAACACTGGGATGTAATGATAAGAAACTTCTGTAGAATTTGTATGGCAGTTCAAATTGATGCTATGTAGGAACCTGGAGTCAAGACATTTCGTTTCGAGAAGTTGGTTATAAGGTATCACATATAAATTTATGGGATCAGGGATCAGGGAGAGATGCTAAAGAGAAGAGGGGCTGGAGGGGAGAGGAACTTTATTTTAGTTGTGGATTTTCCAGAATTAACGCAAGGGTTGTGGATACCGCAAGAAAGAAGGGTAAATTTTGGATATATGTGTGGTAGAAGATAATGATTATGAGGATTTGGAGTGAGATGTAATAGCAAAATTAATAACATTAAGAAGAGTAAAATGATTGTATTAATTCTGCAATTAAATCATACTTCATATGGGATACAATCTCAGACCATTTAAGTGGTTGGACACACCCAAAACAATAAGCTAAATAAGGCAAAATAAATCTCATCAATTTTGCTCTTTAATCCATCCCTCTATGCTATCTTATATAATCATTGGCACTTTGTTCCCCTCTAACAAACTCTCTGCCCCTTCCAGATGAACTCTAAAAGACTACTTTGCATTACCCAAAGTGCCCCTTTTAGGCTGGTATTACACCCTGAAGGAAGGAGGGAAGAAGAGAGAAAATTTTCTTCTCTTGCAGTGTTAGTGTGTATGTGTTATGGCTGTATGGCCAATTGGTCTATGAGGTGGGTTGTGTGTTAGCATTTTTTAGTGACTATTTATACCATGTGTCTCTTAAGAAACCCTACGATGTAAATATTTCTAGTTCAGTGAAAGATAGTGAGATGTGAATTTTCAGGGCAAGTAAAATATCCAATTGTGATAAATGGCTTTTGTGAGTAAGAGATTGTAGTGCAATGGCCTGTACCTTCAGCTTCTTAGACTCTATCCTCCCACCAGCTGACTCTTGAGATAGGGTAATGGTGGGACCCACATATGTACCTAAAACCATAAATTGTAATGGCTTTGACACAAGCTCGAGTAAAGATGAGTTTATGGTTATAATGGAAAAAGAAAGAAAATAAAAGAATAATATTGGCTTTCGCAAAAGCTTGAGAAAAGGCGAGTTTATGATAATTGTGGTCACTTGAATAGAGTCTTGCTTTAAAGGTTGTGCTAATCATGAGTACTATCTAAAGTTTCTTTTTCTTCTTCTAATAAGAGGTTGAGGTCAGCAGGCAAGTTAGGCGAATTTTTTCGAGTGAAATTTCTTTTCGGATTATGTCGATTATTAAGAGTGTAAAAATATTACAGAGTTTATTGAGTCACCAGTTGTAATTTTTATCACTCTCTCTTATTGTAATGGATTTCAGGTTAACATTACCAAAGCAGATAATGATGTATATGGAGCTGTTATAGATGATAAAGTGGCCATGAAAATTGGACCTGGTCATTTCGAGCCACCAAGTGGACCCCAGAAATGGTCCTTGGCGGTTGAGGGCAATGACTACAAGGTCTGGGAAGCGTTATGAGTGATCAATTATCCTAAAGCAAGGTGGGGAGCATAATAAGATGGGTTTTCTCTATGTAGATCATGTTGTGACGTAACTGTTACAAAAACATGGGGTTGGTTTATAACTGTGCAGGAAATTCATGATAAGAGTTTACTGTTGCAGAAATTAGCTCTGCTGTTAAAGTGTAGTGTCTTTCAATAACAAATGATGCTCGCTGTATACACTAGTACAAAAAAGCTCTGTTGCGTCACCCTATTTGTGTCGTTTGTAATAACAACGGTTTCGAGTTTGATACTATTGTTTCCTAAAGAACAATCCCCACATGTCGGAATGATTTATCATGTTAATAATCATTCAACACATTATCTAATTTGAATTACCTATAGCAGCGTTATATTCAAGTACCCTGATTATTTTCAAATGGTAGCTGGTAACTGTTAATTGATATGACACTGAAGGCTATAAAACAATAAACTTATCTGTTGATGCGTGAACCAAAAACAGTAGCCGCGTCGTAGCAAACCACTGACCTAAAAGACGATTTCGCGCTACATCCTGGTGCAGTAGACAATAAGCGGTCGCCCTCCGGATAAGCACGGCGCCGGAGTTTATGTGTACTCACAAACCCGACTGGAATTCAGAAAACTTGCCCAGAGAAAGTAGAAGTGTTTAGTATTTGTAGAGAAGAGGGAGAGGTACAAATTTCTATGTGTTGCTGAAGAGAGACTGAGAGCATTATATAGACAGCAAGGTAAACCAACCAGTGACGGTTAGCAAGAGAAGAGGAGGAAGTGGTTAAGCTACGTTCAAGCAGTAAGGCCACGTTCAAGCAATGGTGCAAAAGACTGAGTCAAAAAACGGTTGGCATGAACAGTGCAAGACTGAGTCAAAAAACGGTTGGAATTTTCTCAAATAAAATTCCTCCAAAAAGATAAAAGGATCCACGCCCGCGCATCGCATTCCCCAAGATCCCAAGTCCCGAGGCCCGAGCCCGACCCGGCTCGGCTCGGCGCGCGTGTGTGTGAGTGACACAACACCCACCTCCAAGGAACTCAACTAAGTGGTACTAACATACTACAATATAAAAGTAAGGAAAAACCCTTTCCCTCCACCAATGTGGGACTCTCACCCTCTCTTGATTTAACACTCTTAGTTTTTATATCAAAAACTTCCAATAATCCCCCCCCAGGTTTGAAGATATAAAAAGGAAGAAAAGAAAAACAATTCTGGGCAAAACAAAACAATTGCATAAGTGTCAATGTCTTGCGACTTGAATTAACACATAGCGGACATCAAGCTATGATCCCTCACCTACCAAGTGACCTTCGTCTTGAACTCAATAGGGAGTCAGGGACCAGTCACGTTGAGCCACACAATTGAACATGTATAATATTCTAAAATTCCGCGAATAAAGGTGATGCATTATACTGGTTATACGTCCAAGCCTGGATGCTCATAGGTGCTCTTGAGTATAAGCCCACGAAATACTCATAGGAAGCGGCCACGAAATCCCATCAAGTGTGAGATACAACACACCACCAAAAATATGAATATGGGTTCATTAAGAGCCATATGCTCAACCTCTTTCTCATTTGTAGCTAAGCACAAAACAAACATCTAGAGATGGACAATCAAGATAAAAAAATGTGCTTCCGAATTATTATTATAATGTTCCCCTTTGAACTCATGGTGAGTAGGAGTTCACTATTTCACAATTCATACAACGGGCTTTAGCCCCATCTCTTCTGATGTTTCCAAAACTAGTTTTCTACATAGGCCTTTAGTTAACGGATCCGCAATGTTCCTTTTGGACTTAACATAGTCAAGTGATATCACCCCTTCTGATAACAAATTTCTAACAACCTTATGCCTTAGACGAATGTGTCTCTTCTTTCCATTATTGGCATGGTTGTGAGCAACAGAAATTACAGCATGCGAATCACAATGAAGGAGCTCGCTTCCCCCACAGAGGAATATCAGCAAGCATGTTCCTCAACCATTCTGCCTCATGACCTTCCAATTCAAGAGCAATAAACTCAGATTCCATAGTAGACATAGCAGTACAAGATTGCTTACGAGATTTCTAGGATATGGCCCCACCCCCAAGGGTGAAAACATAGCCACTGGTGGAGTTAACTTCATCATTATCGGATACCCAATTGGCATCACAAAAACCCTCCAAGACTCTTAGAAATTTGGAGTAATGCAAACCCCAATCCAGAGTACCCTTAAGGTACCTAAGCAACCTCCTCAGAGCTACCCAATGATCACTGCTTGGGTTATGAGTGTACCTGCTCAACCTACTAACAGAATAAGCAATGTCAGGTCTAGTGTAGTTCATAAGAAACATAACACTACCAATAATTCTAGCATACTCAAACTGATCAACTGGATCACCATTATTTTTCTTCAAGTGGAAGCTGGGATCATATGGAGTCTTAACTAGATCGATAATAAATGAGTCAAACTTGGTAAGAAGTCTTTCAACATAGTGTGACTGATTAAGACAAATTCCATTTGGAGTCCTTGTGATTTTTACTCCTAAAATCACATCTGCCTCACCCACATCTTTCATTTCAAAATTTGAACTCAAAAACTGTTTTGTCTCATTTACTCGATTCAAGTAAGTCCCAAAAATTAACATATCATCCACATAAAGACAAATAATCACACAATCAAAACTATCATGCTTAGAATAAACACAAGAATCACCTTCATTAACATGGAAACCATTACCAGTCATAGTCCTATCGAATTTGTCATACCATTGCTTTGGAGCTTGCTTAAGCCCATACAATGATTTGACTAACTTATAAACCTTGTTCTCTTGGCCCGGAACACCGAACCCTTCAGGTTGGACCATGTAAATTTCCTCATCCAAGTCACCATTCAAAAACACAATTTTAACATCCATTTGGTGAACAACAAGATCAAAAATACAAACAAGAGCAATTAAAGTCCTAATGGTTGCAATTTTAGTGACAGGGGAGTAAGTATCAAAATAATCAATTCTAACTTTTTGAGTAAAACCCCTTACCACTAACCTTGCCTTATACTTGTCTATGGATCCATCGGTTTTCAATTTTTTCCTAAAGATCCATTTACAAGTAATGGGCTTACAACCCTTAGGAAGTTCAACCAATTCCCAAGTATTGTTATTGAGAATTGATTGCAATTCACTATCAATTGCTTCTTTCCAAAATACAACATCAACTAACCTCATCGCCTCATCATAGGTTCTTGGATCATCTTCCAAAACAAAAATATGCACAAAGTCATCATCAATTGAGGAAGATTCAGATAAAAGAGAAGTAATAAAATCAGGACCAAAATTGGTGTCCTTTCGTGCCCTTTTGCTTCTCCTCAGTTCTGAAACAGAATCATCGTTAGTAATAGGGACATTAGCAAGAGGTAAACTAGCTGAATTACTAACAGGTAATTCACTATCATTAGAGGGAGACATTTTCCAAGGAAAAATGTTCTCAAAGAATTCTGCATCTCTTGCCTCAATGATATGGCCACCTGCATAAGAGTTGTTAGTACCTTTAACAAGAAAACGATAAGCTGCACTTTGATAAGCATAGCCAACAAAAATAGAATCAACTTTTTTAGGACCAATCTTGTCCCTCTTGAAACTAGGTATGCCTACTTTTGCTAGGCACCCCTACACTTTCAAGTATTTCAGGTTTGGTACTCGACCTTTCCATATCTCGTATGGAGTCTTGTCAAGCTTCTTATGAGGAACCTTGTTCAAAACATAACAAGCAAAAAGAATAGGCTCCCCCCACATGTTATTAGGAAGCCCAGAACTAATAAGCATAGAATTCATCATATTCTTTGAAGTTCTATTTTTCCTTTCAGCTATACCGTTTTGTTCGGGTGAATAGGGAGCTGTCGTCTCATGTACAATGCCGTGTTGCTCACAAAATGCCTTAAGAGTGTCAGGTTTGTACTCACCACCTCTGTCACTCCTAACTCTCTTAATCTTCTTATTCAATTGGTTTTCTACCTCAGCTTTATATTTGAGGAACATTTTCTCAGCTTCGTTCTTAGACCTGAGAAGATAAACCATGCAAAAATGTGAACAGTCATCAACAAAGGTGATATAATACTTTAAACCCCCTCTACTCTCGTGATTATTAAAATCACCCAAGTCACTATGAACAAGTTCTAGTACTTCAGTATGTCTATCTACTGATTTAAATGGCTTCTTTGAGAATTTGGTGTAACACCCCCAAATTACTAACATAATAATAATAATGATAGTAATTTTAGTAACTTAGGGGTATTACCGCCACGTGTCACCACGCTTCGGCTGTGCTAACTAACTACTATATTGCAGCGGAAGAAAAACTCAATTTATTTATTAAAAAGACTTATAATTTTGATTATCCAAAGGTACAAAATTTGATTAAGAAAAATTATAAAACTCCTAACTAGTATGTGCCCCTTGATGTAATGCTCCCATGCATATTTATTCCTGCAAACCTACTCACCATAAATGGTAAGTAGGGCGAACCAAAACAAATAGGAAAATACGTGTCAATGTAAAAACACTGTGTACGTATACATGATAAAAGAAATACTTTGACTTTTAAATTCCTTCATTTCAAACTTGCCTTCTTATATAATAAACTTCGAACCTTTCTTTATAATAATCCAATACAAATGGAATTATTAAAACACTTAATAAAAACAATTTCCTCTTCTTATATCCCCTCCTTGATCCTAAGTGTGCACACCTCCCAAGTTAGTTATCCCATCACGGATCTATCCTTGGAGTTTCCTTTTATTTGCCAACAAGTGGACTTTGAAGCATGAACCCTTCTTGATTATGAAATCAAGTGGTAATATATAATAATAATAACTCTCCTTTTATAACTCCTTAAATACAAATACCTTGCTTTAATTATTAAAGTTCATTGAAATTTATAAAATCTCAAATGCCATTCGGCCCTTTTGAAACATGATACATATTAAATAAGATAAGGTAAATGTATATCACCCCTTTTTTTTGTTATCGAAATTTCAAATACATAGCCATATATAAACATATATTTAAAAATATTTTAGCACAATATAATTCACAAAATAATATATTCAATTGCACATAAAAAGATTTAACACATATACGTACCTTAAATTCTAGTACTTTCTAACAACTCTTTACTAAACTTCAAGTTGATCCTCCTATCAATTTAAGATAAACTAATCAACACAATGCAACACAATAATTATGCATATAATATTAAAACTTTAATTATGTTTAGAAATAGTTTTAAGAATTAAACAGTTTGCAAAATAATTAAAACAATTAAATAGTTAGGGAAATAGGATGCTCACGGAGGCTGGTGGTTGTTGGTGGCACCAGATGGCCGAAGAGATACAGAGAGTGGCTTGAGAGAGAGGGAGAAAGTTTGAGAGAAAGAGAAAGGGTTTAATGATTTTTGTGTGAAGAATTAGGTGAGATTTAAGGGTCTATTTATAGTAGAAATTAGGATGAATTTTAGAATTTTAAAACACTAAAAGATAAATATGAATTTAAATTGATAATTATCCTCAAAATTTCAGAAAAAATCTTTTAATTATAAAATAATTAAATTATTAAATAATTTAACCAATTAAAATTATTTAATTCAATACAAACCAATTAGAATTAGTTAAAAAAGATAAAATTTTATAATAATTTTTTTTTGAAATATAAATCATAGAAAAAGGATAGGATAAGGATAGAATTTATTATTTTTTTTTTTTTGAAAATCTATTATTTTTAATTTAAACTTATCTTTTCAACTAAAATTATCCTTTAAATTAGGGTTAAATATATATAATAATAAATTAATTTTTTTTTAAATTCTAATCATGGTAGCTGACCATTATTAGATATGGTCGAATTTTTTTTTTTTAAATATATATATAATTTTTTTTCTTTGGTAAATATATCATATTTTCAACATTATCCATTTTAAATTAAAAAATAATCTTTATAAATATATTAAACTATATTTTTTTTTGTTAAGAATAATGTTTTAAAAGCTTTTAGAATATTGTAGAATAAAAGTGGATACTTTGGATATTTTAGAGGGCTTTTTTTTGGAATTTTAATGGAATAATTGAGGAATTAAATATTTATTTATAAAATTAAATAATTTTCTTAATAAATTTATAAAATAAATATATAAATAAAGTTCCATAATTGTGATTGGTGCCAAAATAATTTTTAAATTATTTATTTTGTACTAAAATATTCTTAATATAATGTCTAAAATATGGGGTATTACATTTGGCCTCAACACAAATTTGACATTTCGAAAAATCAGTATTGGAAAAACGTGGAATCAAATTTAAATGTTTAAGCCTTTTAATCGAATCGATGTTAACGTGTCCTAATCTAGCATGCCATAAATCAATAGACTCAACAATATAAGCAGACGAAGTACTAGCACTTTTATTCATAGTGTTAACTTTTACATCAAGAGTAAAAAGCCCCCATTACAAAAGCCCTTTACCACAAATTCCCCATTACGAGTAAGAACTAATCTATCAGAATCAAAAGAGAGCTTTAGCCCAGCCTTCATGAGTAAACTGTCAGAAATCAAATTTCTGCGCATCTCTGGAAATGCAAAACATTAGTGAGAGTAAGCAGTTTTCCAGAAGTAAGAGTGAGAACGATCTTTCCTTTGCCTTGGATAGAGGTAGAAGCTGAGTTGCCCATGAAGACATTTTCACCTTCCACCTTGTCATAGGTGGTGAACATGTCCTGGTTGCTCCAGTGTCAACAATCCACTCAGCAGCATTACCTGTAAGGTTAGCTTCTAGAACAACAACAACAATAACGTTAGAATCCTCAATAAGATTTGCTTGACTTTGTCCATTGTTTTTCTTCTTGACCCTGCAATCCTTAGCCTTGTGACCAGTCAGCCCACATTCAAAACAGGTACCCATAAACTAGTACTTCTCAACTTTCCCCTTAGGTTTAAGATAACTGTTTTTGGCTTTGAACCAGATGTTGGGTTTAGGTTCAACAAGATTGGCTTTGGCAAAAGAAGAGGAAGGGAAAACAGAATGGCCTTTGTCTTTGATATGGTTTTCCTCCTTAATTTTGAGGTGTCCTACAAGCTCCTCTAAGGTTAGGTCTTTCTTTTTGTGCATTAGCTGGTTACGAAAATCCTTCCAAGAGGGAGGGAGTTTCTCAATCAAAACAATAGCTAGGGTAATATCACAAATGGATAGACCTTCAGCAGCCATATTAATACACACATTTTCATAAGCATGAATTTGATCAATAATAGGCTTATCATCAACAACTTGAAAACTCAACCACTTACTAACACAGTAACGTTTAGAACCAGCATTATCAGTCCCGTATTTTTTCTCTAGAGCATCCCAAATATCCTTAGCGTGATAAAATCCCATATATATATATATCCAACAGATTATTTGACATATGATGAAGTAACATTCCCTTACAAGTTCTATCATCTTTAGCAAACTTAACATCAGTTTCAGCCAGATTATCCTCATCAACAGGTTCAACAACATCATCAAGCACATATGCAACATCAATCTGTTCCAAATAAAAATGCATTCTAACATCCCAACGTTTATAATTCTTGCCATCAAGAGGTTCTAGCCTAGACATATCAAGAATCATGAATTTAGAAGCCATAATCATCTTTTAGATTGTTAATTGATATGACACTAAAGGCTATAAAACAATAAACTTATCTGTTGATGCGTGAACCAAAAACAGTAGCCGCGTCGTGGCGAACCACTAACCTAAAAGACAATTCCGTGTTACATCCCGGTGTAGTAGACAATAAGAGGTCCCCCTCCAGGATAAGCACGGCGCCGGAGTTTATGTGCACTCACAAACCCGACTGAAATTCAAAAAACTTGCCCAGAGAAAGTAGAAGTGTTTAGTATTTGTAGAGAAGAGGGAGAGGTACGAATTTCTGTGTGTTGCTGAAGAGAGACTGAGAGCATTATATAGACAGCAAGGTAAACCAACCAGCAATGGTTAGCAAGAGAAGAGGAGGAAGTGGTCAAGCCACGTTCAAGCAGTAAGGCCACGTTCAAGCAATGGTGCAAAAGACTGAGTCAAAAAACGGTTGGCATGAACGGTGCAAGACTGAGTCAAAAAACGGTTGGAATTTTCTCAAATAAAATTGCTCCAAAAAGATAAAAGGACCCACGCCCGCGCATCGCATTGCCCAAGATCCCAAGTCCTGAGGCCCGAGCCCGACCCGACCCGACTCGGCTCGGCGCGCACGCGTGTGTGTGTGTGTGTGTGAGTGACACATCACCCACCTCCAAGGAACTCAACTAGGTAGTACTAACATACTACAATATAAAAGTAAGGAAAAACCCTTTCCCTCCACTAATGTGGGACTCTCACCCTCTCTTGATTTAAAACTCATAGTTTTTATATCAAAAACTTCGAACAATAACTGGTAGCACATATGCGAACAAAATACTATAAGAGTTATAATCTCACCATTAAACAATATCCTTAATGAACTTGGGCAATATCCTTGTGAAGATATTAAAATGTTAAGTTGAAGTATTTAGCAAAATATAGGAAATACTAATTAATCGCGGAATTGACAAGTCTCTTGGCATCAACCTTTTGATCAACAAAACCCCTATATTAACCTTTTCTCAATTTTGAATTTCATTGATGAAACCCTAATTCTCATCTCAATTCCAAACATTCTTTTAAATTCTCATTTCTCAATCATCGTTAGAAATTCAATCAATTAGTCAACCCAAAAACCCCAATCATTTTGGTCAACAAATCGGATACTCGAAATCCTACAGTTTAAACCAATTTATATATATCATACAGTACAAAACCCCCAAAAAATAAGAACTCATATACCATTTAGAAAACATTAATTGAGAACCTAATATTAATTGATTAAGAAAAAAAGGAACAATAAACAAAAAAGTAAACCTTGGAAATTCGAAGCAAACATTAGTGTACCTAATTTTAATTGAGCACCGAGAAATTTGTAGGTAGGTGTTTTCGCGACAGAAAATTCAAAGCGCAAAGGAGATCGAAAACCTAAATATAATGCTCTTACGTATTTTTGAATCAGAATTTGATTGGCTAAAATTAATACATACCTCAAACATGATGAAGGACATAGAATTGGGGAATTGGTGTGATGCAACCCGAAACTGTAACACACTTTGGCAGCGTGACAATAGCTCCTTGACAATGTAACAGTACCCTAATGTTCAAGCTACTAAGAGATGCAGTATGTAGGATACAGATAAATGGGAGTAACTAATCCAATCTCAGATGATGAGAAGGTATTAGTAACAATCATACCAATGAGAATCAGATTAATGAAAAAGATCCCACAAGGAGATGATCAACGTGAATAACAGAAGAAAAATAGAGAAAGAAATAGAGGAAGGTTGTTATATTCATTCATGCCCCTTACATCACTTTTGGTGGCTTTATATAATAGCCAAGTACAGTTAATCCATTTACTACTGATTATGCTCATTCTGTTACAAATTATTCCCTTCTAGAATGTCTCCTGCAAGCTCAGCTGTATAGGTTGTTAGCTTATTCCTTCCCTTGTTGTCACGTGGGTAATGGCATGATTGCTTGTACTTGCATCATGGTGAAGACACAAGCATTCAAATGGGTGAGCTTAATTGGGATTGTTGTGATGTTTGGAAAGACGTACATGAGCAATTCAATGGGACAGTGGAAATGGCAAAGTCAAATGGAAAAGTAGAATGGGGGAGTCGAATTAGAGAAGATGTACATAAGCAATTGAATAGGGCAGTGAAAATGATAGGAGATTGTGAGTTAAATTAGGGAAGACGAACACGAGGAGTTTAAGTGAGTTACCAAAATTTAAGGGAAGTGGTCGGGTAGCTTATGGGACTTACTGGTCATGCCATTTACGTTGTTCTTTTGTAACAAGGAAAGGTGAAGTAATTAGATATAACATCATTTGTTAAAACTGGAACACAGAATGTGAAAAGAATACGCAAAAAGAAACTTAGAGATTTTTTAGTGTGAAAACTTTTGTGTCCACATCAAAGGAAAATCACAACTGTTCTAAGGGATTTTGCAACTCTTTTACTAATGGGAAAACCCTAATACACTCTATTAAGAGCACACACTCTCTTCTCTCTACTCGTGTTTCACTCAGAATACTATGTTCCTAGGCACTCACTACCTTCCTTCTCTTTTCACTCTATCTTCTCTGGACTTAACTCAAAGTCCTTACTAACACACCCTAACCCTTCCCTTAGTAAAACTCAGTACTAAACTCTCAAAAAATACAACTTAATGTAGTGTACAAAGAGGATTACAAGTTGATACAAGGACTTGTCATAATTTAGAAGAACAAACTTAATGAATTGTTTCTTTAGAGAAAACGTTGAAGTGCTTGGTCAGTGCTATTCATTTAAGTGTTGAGTAAATTCTTTTATACTAGTTCATGACATTAGCTTGCTGTACAAGAGAAGCTCAAGGTTGTCAAGTATATAGTACTCAAGTACCCATTACACCTTTGTACAATTTACGTGTACCATCAACTAATGTCAAAACTTTTGCTGCAAAACACTTTCAAAAGGCATGCTTGCTCGGAATATTTTTCATGGGAAAAGAAAAAGCAAGCCATCACTTTTTAAAGAGATTTTGGCTTACTATAAAAACATTTTTGTAAGAGATTTTCTGCCTAAATTAAAATCATTAGACATTCCATTTTATCCATTGGCTTATATTAGTAAGTTAGTTATCTATTAAGTCTTCTAAGTGATTGTTAGTTAATAATCGGTTGCCTTTTAATTATTTTTATGCCTTGATTGTAATCAACCTCATGGACCCATTTTGTACTTACAGACAGCTTAAAGAAAACTAATTCTAAGGTAGCACAAACATACTTCCACTCAGAAGCTTCACATGAGAATTTTAACTTAGGAACTCCACACCGCTACAACTGGAACTTGGCCTAGTAACAATTGGAACTTGGATCTCTAAGTTCCAATGATACCTTAAATTGAGATTTGCTTTGCTTCATAAATTTTGTTATGCTTGACATTTTCATGTCGACGTGTAATTTCCTCTTGGACACTCTTGCTTTGACTCTGGAACTTGTCTTTAGGCCTTTACACAACTTGGAACAACAACTTCATCAAATGTATTTGCAATGTCATCACCAAAACATTAAGTAATACAACAATTTCTCCCCTTTTTGGTGATGACAAAACTTGCAAACTTAAACAAAGAAATATGAAGATAAAGCAAATCACAATGAAAATGATAAAGATTAAAATAAATGAGAATTAAAGAAATATTTTACAACCTAGTTAAAATAAGAAAAGAAAGATAAAGTAAAATAAAGAGCTAAACTAAAATTATAATTAAATTAAAAAAATGTGCTTGGTTGAAAAAATAAGTAGACTACCTTAGGAATCGACATGTTGGAAGATTTCGGAACTGACATTTGCTTCTCCAAAGTTTTCATTATCTTTCCCCCTTTTTGGTATCATAAAAAAGACAAGTGTAATAAATCATAGATAGTATCTCATTAAGGAATGAGAACAATCGGAGTATAATGCCAATCAAAGTTCCAAATATACATAGTTCCAAACAAGACAAATGAAAATACACAAACACATTAGTAATCATCAAGCATATTAATGAGTGTATATAAGCACAAAAGCATAGTTTAACCACCAATATTCAACACAACAGAGAATAAAAGATAAAAGATAAAAGATATAGCGCGAAAAGGGAGAGTTTCAAATGTAAGTTTGAAATAGTAAGTTAAAGCATAAATAGGTAGGCTTAAAAGAGGCGAGGATTTTTTAGGCTTGGCTTGAATCAGGCTTGGGTTCGACATCCAAAACTTCAACCATGATCTCCTCAAGGTTATGAAGCATAACCTTGTGATTGAAGGAGGTAACATTTGAGAGCTCATGAATAGTGTCCTCCACTATTTTCTCAACTTCTTTCAATTCCATTTCAACAGCCACATCTCCTTCTTGCTTTTATTTCTCTACTTCAGCACCCTTCTCTTCCTCTTCAACATACATCTCTTTCTCCTCTATAATTTCTTCATCCTTAGTATGTGTAGGTTGCACTATTGTGGTCTCTTCTCTATCCTCATAATTCATGTCAACGTAAATGACCTTTAAAGGATTAGATCGATAGAGCCTTAGAAGCAACTCACATACTCCTTTTTTCTAGGAGAGTCTTTCCTTTTTCAAATTTTCTTTTCCTTTCCCCCTTGATTTTACAATTACCTCTTCTTTTTGTTCTTTTGATTTTTCCTTAACCACACCTTATTTAATCTCATTTATACCATCATCTACACCTTCATCAGCCTTTTCTTTTTCTACCCCTACATCCTCATCATCATCAGACTTAGTCACCTCATCATACAAGAAATAAGTCACACCCTTTACAACCTTTAGCTTCCAACTAACCAAGGAAGACTCTTGTAAGAGTTGATCCGAATTTAAGGGAATTGAACCATACTTACTTTAGTCTACATCAAAGCTCTTAAACACGACTATTAATAAAGATCCATAACCCATAATCCACTTAGGAATGCAATGATCCAAATGTTATATCATTAATGATGGAAAATTGATTTTAACCTTATTAGCTAAGCTGTATATCAAAACAGAGTCCATCAAATTCGCTTCATTTCATTTTTGAGTCCTTGGAACTATTCCTTTTCTAACAAGATTGAACAACACTTTTACCAAAGTAGAAAACAATTCCATTTTAGTTGTAGTCGAACCTTTTACATTTCCATCAACAAAACCAACAATGGTCTCGGTTGCCACACCACCAATGTTCACGATTGATTTATGTTTAAGATATAATCATAACCCTAATTTGATACCTCAAATAGTTTACATCAAAGGACATTTTCACACCATTAATCTCATGAGCACACACCCTATTCATGCATTCAAAATTCTCAAAATACTCATTCATTGCCTTGGGGTACAAAGGCTCACATGCATCAATGGTCTATAACTTAAACCAATCTTGAAAATTTGAAATTTTGAGCAATTCAGAGTACTTATAGTCATTTTACCATTGGAGATTTATGGCAAAGCTCAAAGCCAAACGCTTTGCCTTGTTCTCCAATTCTCGAACAACATCTGAATCTTTCCCCTAAGCCTTTGCATGTACTTTGATCTTTGATTTTTTTGGTGGATTAGAAGGAGGATATGGAGCTTTTTTAGGTTAGGCTTTGTGATTTCAGTAGTTGTAGTGGTTATGGTTTTCTCGGTGGGTGGACGTATTTGGAGTGGTATGGCTTGATGTGAGTTGGAGGTACTTGGTTTGGGTGGTTCACGATGGCAATGAGGGATGGTAGTCTTGAGGTTAGTCTTAACCATGGCTGATTTTAGTGAGAGAATAAAGGACTTTTGGCTTTGAATTTTAGGGTTCAAAGAAGATAAAAGTGTTCTGGGTTTGAGAGATGAATAAATGTAATTTTGGAGGTGGAAGAAAAGTTTGAGAGTTTCAATAAAATGGAAGCTTTATACGATGTTGGACACTTCACAGAGAATAAATGGCATGTCACCTTGCAGCATTACCACACGCCTGTGTGAGGCAAATTGAAGAGCCTTTGTCTTCCAATTGGCGGACATCATCCCTAATTTTTTAAGCCACTAGATATCTAATATAATATTCAAATTTCCTAGGGGAGGGTTAAAAAATCCTTCACTATTTCTAGCTCTGACAACTGGAGTCTTACCTGATTGCACTCCCTAGTGCTTTCCACAACTTTGCCAGTACCCAAAGACACCCTATAAGCTTTCACCCTTGTCACTGGAACCCCTATTCTTTCAACGGTGTCTATAGATATGAAATTGTGCGTAGCCCTAGGATCTATCATCAGAATTGCTTCACATTCCTTGACCCAACCCCTTAATCTTATTATCCCGGGGTTAGTGATTCCAACAGCTGAGTTCAACGACATCTCTAACATCTTATGCTCTATTTCCCCATTCTCACTCCTATCCATAGGGTTTCTTCTAGCCCACCCTATTCTCCTTCATTAAACGCCATCAACACACTTAATTCTCTCCTCTTGCATTGGTGGTTCGCTAACCACTTATTGTCACAACAGAAGCATATACCTAACTCCCTCTTTTCTTATAATTATTTTTCAGTGAGTTGCTTGACATTCCCATTAAATTCCCCTCGTTGGTAGTTTATCGATGACCTAGACACCAAGGAGTGATAGACTGATGATGATGATGTATTAATACGAAAAGGATTAGAGGGGGAAGTGCAATTTCTGACTTGATTTGATGAATTGTTCGAGTGTAAGGCTGAGTTATGTTGGTATGGGCTAAGCCCAAAGCTGGTATGCATCTGACCCTTGGATCCATTACCTTCGATATCTACACCCCTTCTTCCCATTACCTGTTTCTTTTCCTCTACCTTTTGGGTAAGGTCCATTGCATGGTCTAATGACCTGAGCCCACACAACTGGACTTTAGCTCTAATTCTATCCTTCAACCTATTAACAAAGTGGCTCTTGGCTACTTCTTCAAAGATATTATCCTCAGTACTCATACATTGACGTAGTTTAATGGTGTCCAACCATTGCTTGTGAAGAGTTCCCGTTATCACCGAACGGAATTGCCTTAATAACAACCCTTTCATCTCTTCCTACCTTAGTATCGGTCTTCTCCGGTGTCCCACTGTTACCATAGAAGAGCGTCACCTTCCAACGAAATGACTGCTACTTCTAATTGTTCTTCCTTAGTCAGTAGATAGAAGTGGAAGAAACACTCTGCTATGAGAAGCCATCTATCAGGATTACTTCCATTAAACAAGGGTAGTTCCACCTTTTTCACTCTCCAAGTCCCCATACTTCCCATTTATTCTCACTATTATTTCCTTTGATCTCCTCTTTGATCGGAGTGGAGTGATTCAACAACTCCTCTCGCAGCCTTTGATAATCTTCTCGTAACCGATTCATCATCAGTTCCAGTGAAGCACAAGATTGCTGCAAACTCGTTGCTATTTGGGACATTTGGTTTGCTGCTTCCCCTATTCTATCAGCCATTTGCATACATAATGCCTCAAAATCCTTCTCCAACTTATCAATTATTTGAGAATGAGTGGGTGCCATCACAAATCCTTCCCTAAATCTTCTGCTCTGATACCAATTGTTAAAGATCAACTGCAAAATAAGAGATAAAATGAACAAGGCACACTCTACACACCAGACACAATGCTCTTGCATTCGAGAGGCAGGACTTCTCTCCTAAGATTCTTTGTATTAAATTTTTAGATGATCTTGTACATAGGTATGTTTACACTATATAGACTATTTATATAACAAACTTTTGTATATATCACCCTCAATGCTCTGTATTACTATATATATATAATTTCACATACTATATACTACTTCTATTATCTGCTACTATACTCCCTATAATGCTTTTTTGCCTTGCTACTCTTGTGCAATGTTGTTGGTTGTTGGTTGTTGGTTGTTGGCCTATCTTCATCTTTTCTCCTCCGAGTGTAAACATGAATCACCGGTGGCTTGAATGGATTCCTAGCAATGATGCTAAATAGGTTTGTATAGTCATAGGCATTTATTCTTGGTTTCTATGTTGATTATTCAAAGAATTAGTTAGCTTATATAGTGGCAACCTCTACTTTACCATAAAATATCTTATGTACATACTGTTACTAAAGACACTTTTCTTTTAAGCTACATCTTCTAGCTCCTCTTTGTCAAAAAATGACGTCTTTCTTGGTTATGCCATTTTATTTGTTGGTACTTGGTAGCACTACCCATAACATATTTTTCTTGGTAGGTGAGGCTTAGTTTCTGACTCAGTATCAATGTCAATTCTTTGCTTATAAATAATTTGCATTTTAAAGCATCTTTTAGGTTATAACACCCCGATAATTCCCATTTTCCAAAAACCAAACCTTTAGAAAACTACCGGTGTGCAACCGCCACGTGTTCAAAAGTTAAGGCTATAAAACAGAGTTTTGCAGCGGAAAACCAAAAGACTTTTTGAATTAACATTAAACGTAAAACAAACTCATAACATACCAAACTGGAACCACTCTGACCCTTACTGCAACATACCAAAATAATTTTCAACTCAAATCCAAAACCAAAGTCTAAAATCAAACCAAACAAACGTAACCTATTATAAAATCCAAATTAAAACAAAGCTCCACTCAATCTACCCATGCATGAATGCTTGATTGGATACCTATCAATAATCTGCTCCCCAATAATACAAATATAAGTATTGGATCATCACAGTGTCATTTATAGGCAAAAGCCATGACCAAAACACATAAAGCACATAATCAGCAAGCTGAGTACATACAGATTACAAAGTATAATGGTGGAAATAATAATTAAATAAGAATAAGTACAACATGCAAGAACGTATCACACAACATTTTACTTAACTGTTATGATAAATTAATTATTTACTTGGATTAAGCAATAGACAAGGTTGTCTCCCTCATATCCTGATTAGGACATCAAATAGATAAATAACCCATGCAATCACGTCGGAGAGCATCAAAATACAATATAAAAATCCAGAAGGTAAACGGGCGCGACTCCGTCACCATAACTAGATGAGATCTCAACTAACCCCAATTTTAAGTTTACAACTTTAGAAAAGAGAGACTCGTAGATCACACGACCTCTAATAAAAGCCACGGATAATACCCCGTAAACTCCAACCCCTGATTGTCAATACTCTAGATGTGCACTAGCCTAGAGTTTTATTACTTATTCTCTTTCTCTTTACGTGATTTACTATTTAAACTCAATATACACAATCACCACATCACGCACATGCAAACATTAAAGTTACACAATCAATCTCTGTTAAACTATAATTTTTAACCTTTTTATTTCAATATTAACTGTTAAACCTGTTGAACAAAGTCAACTACCCTCATGGATTAATTAACAAATTAATGCCAATTTAATAACTCACGATTTCTCACAAACAATACCAAAACATGCCCCTAATATAAAGAACATGAATTCTTTCAACTAAATATTCAAACAATCTCATCCAAAAGGTTCCCTAAACATAATACTAAGTTTGTATTTCACCCTAGATCATGCTCCTAAAGGTAACATTCTTCGTAATTTGTACGTACATGGAGTAAAATACACGGGTAACCACTTTCCTTACTAGTTAGCACCTTCTACAAAGTGCTCTCCTACACCAAATTATACAACCTAAATCAATGCACCATTACCCAAAATTTACAGCAATCCTCTACTATTTTTTCTATGTTTTAAAAAAATTCCAAAACATCTTTTTAATTCTCCCAAAACATAATCTAGTAACTCCAACACAATACTACAAGTATTATTTGAAAATTCATTAAAACATATGTTATAAAACTCCATTTTTATAACTCTTAAAATCTGAAAATTTGTATTTTATGTAGTATACTTAAATTACTCCCAATTGTATCCTAGAATAGTCTTAATCTTATGTATATACTAATAGTATATACTTTTAAACTTTAAAACATGAAATCTTCAACGATTAAACCATGATCTTTTATGTATAATATTCTAAAAATTTATTTCAAATACCTTAATATTAAATATTTATCAAAATACTTCATACTATAGTCAAAATTTCATATACCAAATACTAGTATAAGAATCTAAGCCTTAAATCATGAAAACTAATATTTTTATACCAAAATATATGATCATAAAATCTAAAAATTCATTTAAATAACAACCCCATAAAGATTTTATGTGAAAATCAAAAGCCTAGTATTAAAAACTCTAATTTATGGCACTAGCATGCCTAGGCATTAATATTTATGCATAAAAATCTTATGAAACTAGTAGTATGCAAAAAATAAGTTCTAGAATATAAGATTTATACACTTTCAATAAAAATTTAACCCATAATAAAATCAATACAAAAATCATATAAAAACTTTTTAAACATGTATACCAGGGCATAATAATTAAGGAAGAAAAGAAAAGAAAACAAAGGAAGAAAAAGAGGGAGGAAAACCGGTGGCTCACCAACGGTGGTGGACAATGGAAGGGGAGAGGCGGCAGCAGCTGGGCTGGGTGGCGACGACTGAGGGTGTACGACTTTAGGGTTTAGGGATAGGAAGAGTGTTTAGGGTTTTGTGAGCTTGTGAAAATAAATGGGATTAGGGTTAGGTAGTATAGTTTTAATAAGAGAGTAATACTAGGTTTAGGTAGTTTAGTTTTGATAAAATAGTAGTACTAGGTTTAAGTAGTTTAGTTTTGATAAAATAGTAGTACTAGGTTTAGGTAGTTTAGTTTTGATAAAATAGTAATAGGTTTAAGTAGTTTAGGCTTAGTCAATTTAGTTTTGATAAAATATTTTGCAATTTATTTTGGAAATATGTATGTACATATATGTATGTATATATGTAAAGTATATGCATGATATTAGTACATAGAAAAATATTTTCGATAAAATGTAATCGAAATGTCCTAATTTTTGGGGAATTACAATCTACCCCACTTAAAAGAAGTTTTGTCCCCAAAACTTAGCCCCAACACTCTAGAGTTTTGAAAAGATTGCTATAAATTTCTTATAATTACCTTAGATACTTTATGAATTCTATTGATTTGCACCCAAAATACTGTAAAAACACAATAAAAAACGCGAATTTATACGCGTTTTACCCCTCTTAAAAGAAAAGAGTTACGACCCCGTAAATCACCTAGTCGAATAGCTCGGGATATTTTTATTTCATCACATCTTTGGTCTCCCAGGTAGGTTCTTCATACTCATGGTTAGATCACAGAATTTTTACCATTCGTATGTCTTTATTTCGGGTACTCCGTATGATCCAAGATCTTGACTGATCTTTCTTCATAGGTTGGGGACTCATCCAATTGAATAGCCTTCGATTGCAGAACATGGGTTTCACTTGTCACATATTTCTTCAGCTGAGAAATATGAAAGACATCGTGCATTATCTCGAACTCCATCAGTAAGACCAACTTAAAAGCTACACTTCCTACATGTTGCAGAATTTCATATGACCCCACATATTTGGAACTAAGCTTTCCCTTCTTACCAAACCTCATTACGCCTTTAGTAGGCAACACTTTTAAAAAGACTTTATCACCTACATTGAATTCATCTTCCTACTTTTTGAGTCGGCATAACTCTTTTGCCTATCCTGGGCTATTTTAATCCTTGACTGAATTACTCTTACTTTACTCACCATGTCTTCAATATATCCAGTCCCCAAAGTTATGTGTTCTCTAATATCATTCCAACACACCGGACTTCCACATTTCCTTCCATACAATGCTTTAAATGGTGCCATCCTAATACTAGCATGATAACTGTTATTGTATGAGAATTCTATCAAATCCAATTGATCTTTGCAAGTACACTAGAAATCTATCACACAAGCTCTCAACATATCTTCCATAGTTTAATTCGTCCTCTCCGGCTGCCCATCAGTTATAGGGTGGAAGGCTGTACTCATTTTCAAGGTAGTCCCTAGGTTATCTTACACTTTTTGCCAAAACTTAGACAAAAACCTGGAATCTCTATCCGATAGTATATCCCTAGGAACTCCATGTAAATGGACTACATTTCTCACATATGCCTTAGCTAGTTGGTTTTTCTTCCAAGTCTCCTTAATTGCTATGAATACATCTGATTTGGTGAGTCTATCCACAATCACCCAAATTATGTTACTTCCCATTCTAGTCTTTGGCAAACCAGTCACAAAGTCCATGGAAATTGAATTCCATTTCCATCCAGGTATTTCTAGAGGTTGCATCTTCCCCATAGGTCTTTTATGGTCTATTTTCACCTTCTGACACGTCAGACACCTAGACACATACTCAGTTATCTCTCTCTTCATATTCGGCCACTAATATATCTGCTTCAAATCTTTATACGACTTATCGCCCCCAGGATACACTGAATAAGGAGTATTATGGCTCTTATCCATGATCTTTCTTTTGACCTCCTCACAGCTTTGTGGCACACACCATCTTCCTTTAAATCTCAAACTACCATCTTCATGAACTTGAAAGTCAGATTCTACCCTAGTA